>CM062924.1:96618813-99118813 GCA_031878705.1 Tapirus indicus | reverse complement strand
GACCCTGGGCAAATCCCTTCACCTGACTCTCAATTTCACGACCTGTATGAGACAATGTATTAAGTTAAGCGCCCAGCACAGTGTCTGGCACTGAGTATACGCTCAGTAAATGCGATTCCCTCTTTCCCCTCCCCTCCATGCAGTGGCTTCATAATTCGTGTCGTCACTGAGCACGTGTTAAAAAGCTACGCGGAGCGACATTTAAGAACTGAAAAGTGACCAATCTCTTGCTTTCCAGGGCAATTCTCATTCCAGGTCACCATCACTATGTCTCCCATTTCAGGCCCCAGACTACTCTGCTGCCAATAAATCGGGTTACAACTCGGGAATGACAGCAACTCACGTTAGGGCCCAGCAGTGTCTGTGAAATGCTCCCGATGACCTTCCTCAGAAGGCACTTTTGTTCCGGCCGGGGCGGCATGTGGCCTCCTGACCAGGCTCCGCGCCCCGTGCGGAGATGTGGCGCCAGCGAGGAGAACGCCGAGCCCCCTGCACAGTTTTTCTCTCCGAGAGCTCCTCAACTCGCCTGCCACCTGCCACCCCGACGCCCACCTCCTCGGGGCTGCAGCTCCACCCTCGACCCCCGGGCGGCTGCCCAGGCTCCTCGGGCCGCGTCCCCCGCCGCCGGGTGACCTCCCGCCCGGGCTCGGGCAGCTCGCTCTGGCCTCAGGGGCCGGAACAGGCCGGACGGCCTGACCTCTCACGGGCTTCCCTTCCGCCCTCCTGGTCAGCAGACCCTCGAGCTGGCCGCTCGGCTCCGGGCGGGGCCTGCCAGGGGCAAGAAGCCCCTTACCTATCTTCACGACCGCATCCGCCAAGCACCGGTCCCACTTCCTGCCGAGTTCTGAATCCGACATGTTCCCCACCCGCAGTTCCAGCTTCCCTGACGGCTGGGCCCCGCGCTCCCACTCCACGCAAGTCTCGCGAGAGCCGGCCGCAGGTCCCGGGTCCGGAAGGCCAGGGCCGGCGTGCCAGATATCGCGAGATGATCCGACTGCTTCCGTCCTTTCCGGTTTTTTTCAGTTGGTCGTCAAGGTGACGGGTTGCCTGGAGGCCCGAGGTGACCCTGACCTTGGAGCCGCGCCTACCCAAGGGTGGCGGCGAGGCTGACAGGTTTCCTAGGCGGCACCCAGAGCCCTGTCGGGAAGGCCCTCCTTCCTCCGCACCTACTCCCACGTGGAAATTCCCGGGGCAAGTGAGCGCACAGCGCTTGATTATTCATTCATTTACTTACTCACCTTCACTTTTTCTACTCCCTCATTCACTCGTTTATTGCAGTGGAACTCTCGCCCGCACCGCTAGCACAGAAGCTGTTCTGGCAAAGACCACCTGTTGCCAAACCAAATGGACACTTTTGGGACCTCTATACATCACTGGACACAACTGTCCCTCCTTCCTGATCTTGTCTCCACCTTCTCTTTATTCTTTCGGACTCCCAGGACACCAGTCTTTCCTAGTTCTCTTATGACTCTTCTCCTTAGGTGTCCTTCCAGGGCTACTTTTTCTCTGCCAGCTGCTTAAAGAGTGTTGGTTCTCAGGGTTCCATCAATCCCCTTTTCACCCTACATAATCTCCCTGAGTAATTGCAACCCCTGCCAAATTCTCTCTCCTAATCAAACGCCTACCTCAAGCTTCCTATTTATAATTCAGTTTCCATGCTGGTGTCCTTGATTTTAGTCTTCCTTCCCCATTTCCATCCTCCATCCTACCAACAAACACCGTATTATTCCTCTGATCAGAAGCTGTCAATGACTGCCATTCTACTGGATATGTTCAACCTTCAACGAACTCCTTCTAGGAAGCCTACACTAATAGAGCTTAGAGCCCCCTCCATCTTTTTGAAACCGGGGGCCAACTTGCTTTAACTGTACCCAGTTGTCAGTTTCCAGAAGTAGTCAAATAATGTAGTACTAAAACCCACCCTGTGGATAACATCTCTCATGCCTGAGTCACCATGGTAACAGGTGCTTGAGTTTTTCAGGAACTGAGTTGACTCCTTGTCCACTTCAGGCTGGTTAAGACCCCTGACTCATCAACTGGGCCTGCGAGGACAACAGATAGATGACCCTTTGACGTCAAGGAGCTGAAAACTCCAGCCTCAGATCATGGTGATGCCACCATTTTGTGAACATGTGTCCTATGAAGAGCCATGAAGCTTGCCTATGCTTGCGCAGATCATCAATTACCTCACTTCTCCTTACTTCCAATCATCTATTCCCACTTCAAATCACCCTGCCCTTTATCCCATAAATATCCCTAATCCCCATTTTTCAGGGAGTCGGATTTGAGATTGGTTCTCCCGTCTCACTTGGCTGCCTTGTGATTATACCCTTTTTCTTTGCAAACTCATTATCTTGGTGATTTGCATAATCATATGGCGGTGATTGGCATAATCATGTGGCGGTGATTGGCATAATCATGTGGCTGGCAAAGTGGGCAAAAGGAACCTGGTTTGTAACATCTTCATTGTCCTAGGAGCTTGCCTACCCCATAGAATTCGCTACAGTGTATTGAAACATCTCTTTATAGATGTTTGTATCCGCCAGTAAAACTAGAAGCTCATTAAGGACCTGAGCTGCCCCATTTCATCTGCACACTCCCAGTTCAGAGCACAATTCCTTGGACAGTAGGATCTTCTATGAAATATTTGTTGAACTGAATTGAATTCATTAAGCCATTCATTTATTCATTTATTTTTGGCAACTTTAATGGCAGAACTGCTATACCAGTCCTTGCTATGACCCAGCCCCTTCCTTCAGGAAGCCTTCTTCCATAACCACCCTTCTTCTAGCTCTCATCTGAGCTACATATCAGATTGTGTTGAATTTGTGTGTCTCTTGAATGTGACTGTGAGCTCCTTGAGAATGGGGGCTGTATCCCCAGTGACTGGCAGGCAGCCCGGTATATATTGGATTCTCTGTAGATGCTTTTTGAATAGATGTAAGAATGAATGAATGTATAAATGAATGATTTAATTAGAAAGAGAAAAAGGTCTCTGGTCTGGGGGAACGTTATAGTGTAGCATTTGTGTTGAAAAAGCAAAGGAAAACTTCACTAAATACTTATGATGCGTCACAAATAGCACCAGGCATCTCATACAATTTCATTTATCCTGGCGGCAGCTTGAGATTAATACCTTCACTTTCACAGATTTGGAAACTGAGTCTCAGAGAAGTTAGGTGATGTGGAAGATGCACAAGGCTCTGCATTGTGTAGATTTGGAAACTGACAGAGGCGTTTTTATTGGATTCAAGAGAGTTGTAAACTTTTGCAGAAGGCAGAGAACAGATTGCGAAAGCAATCAGAGGCTGGTGGTGTAGCGTGAATTCTGGAGCCAGGCTGTCTGGGTTCAGATCCCTGCCTTTCCATTTCCTAGCTTTGTATCGATTATTCTCTCCTTCCTTGGTTCCTTTCCCAGTACGATGTTTTGTTCACTGCTCTTATCTCCAGCCCTAGAACATTATCTGACGCATAGTATTTGCTTGATAAATATATGTTGGCTGAATGAATAAAATAAATGAAAACTCTGGAGTTTTTATAGTTCTTGGACAACAAAGACCAATACAAGTGGGAAAAATATTTTTTAAAAAATGGATACCCTCATTATAAACTAAGTTACATTCAAAATGATTTAAAATAGATTTCTCAGTGCTGGAGAAGGGAGTTGCAAACATGGAAAGGGGGAAAGCTTGAAAGAAGCTTTGCTGTTGGATTGGAATTAAATGTACCAGCATGAACTTATGGGATTTAATATAATTGAGACATATATATGTGTGTGTGTATGTGTGTGTGTGTATTTCCTGGTCCCGTCTGCTGAGAGGGCCTAAAAGCAACGACACACCAGTACCAATAAGTGAGCCCAGATCTTGGCTTCTATATGCCATTCCCTACTAAAAGGACCCAGAGCTCCTTGGAAAAATGACTGAGACTCCAGGGCTGGAGCAGGGAAAATACAAGATGACCCTGGAATATCTTCTTGTGTCACGAAGTAAGGAAGTCATCAAAGGGTGATAGGGTCATGTCAAAATGTGTTAATAACTACAAACTGCCTAAAGTGGTACCTGGTTCCTAACTGAAACTCCTTGTATAAGTCACTATCATCATCATTAGGACTTCTCCCAATGGTTTGGAACAAGGTTCACAAAGATAGAAGTTTGCATTTCAAATGAGTAAAGAGTCTTATAATAAAGCAATTTCACAGCAAGAGAGTCAGCATCTTTTTACATTGGATAGAAGAAAAATATAAAAGCGAAAACTGTCACTTTAAGTAGACTAGATTTTAGCCTCAAGTAGTTAATCAACTAAACATAAGCTCTTTGTTTAGTTTACTAGGCTGCAAATCCAGCTTCATTAACGACGCAGATCAGAATATTTTATAGTACAGCACCTGCATAAATAAAGGTCTCTTAGATTCCAGTAATTTTTTTCAGTTTCCTTTCCATTAAAACTAATTTCTTTCTTAAAGGGAGATTCACATTTTTTTGTCTGATATCTTCTTTCTTCAAGAGGGGTCTTATATCTATTTGCCCCTTCACTAATGTGTCCAGAACCAAACAGCTACTATGTAGTTCCTTTGTTTGGTTCCAAAGTCCAGACACCCCTCCTCTTTTTTTTTTTTTTTTTTACATATGTGTATGTGTGGAATATAACAAGCATACAGAAAGGTGCTAAAAACATAAATACAGTGTAATAAATAATTGTTGTAAAGTGAACATTACTAGCACCTCAGAAGCCCCCTCCCTAGTGTGTCCTTTGCCAGATCATATCCCTCCCTGCCAGCGCAACCACTCTCCTGACTTATATGTTATTATCTCCTTGCTTTTAAGTGTTCCTACCCAAATATATCTCCTTAAACAGTATGGTTTAATTTTGCATAGTTTTGAACTTTATATAAGTGGAATCATACCATCTATATTCTTTGGTATTTGACTTCTCTTGCTCATTATGATGCTTTAAGATTCATCCATGTTGTGTGTATAGTTCATTCTTGTTTCATTGCTACATACTACTCTGTTATAGTCTATCCATAATTTGTTTATTTATTCTACTGTCCACAGATATTTGGGTTGTTTCCAGTTTGGGATTATTACCAACAAGGCTTCTTATTCTTGTCCATGTGTCCTGATGCACATTGGCATACATTTTTACAGGATATAACTAAGGAGGGCAATAGGGTATGCCCTATTTATTATATACTGCCAACTTCATCCCAAAGTGATTATACCGGTTTACATTCTCACCAGCAGCGCATGACCATTTCTGTTACTCCACATCCTCGCCAACAGTTGATTTTTAATTACACTCTAAAATTGTTGCCAATCTGGCAGGTGTGTAGTGGCATCTCATTGAGATAATCCTTGCTCTTTCAAGTGATTAAACTACTCAATCGTGTGTTCTGAATATATAACATAGCAGGAGTGAGGGATTCAAATTGAATGAAAGGGTCCCTAAAAGAGGAGAAGATGACAGAAACACTTTGCAAACTTAACGCTTTGGGACCTTTCCTCTCCCGCTCCCCCCTGACCCCGATCTCACCCCGTTTCTCCCACCAGATGGTAAGTTCCATGAAAGCAGGGACTTCACTTGTCTCATTATCATTATATCCCTAGTGCCTCACATAGTATCCGGTACATTGAAGGCATTTAATTAATATTTCTTGAGTCAATGAATGAATGAATGAGCAGCAAGAATGATATCTTTTGCATTTTTTCATCCCTAGCATTAGCCACGCCAGGTCCTAAGTGGTGCTCAGTTGATGTTCTATGTTCTCACATGGCCCTGCCTTTGAGGCCAGAGGGTATCCCTGTGGGACACAAGCTTAAGAGTAACCAGAACAGATTTAAGTGTGGCTTCGTGAGCAGTATGTGTCTGAATTGACCATAGAGGGAGTTCGAGTCTGAGGGAAGGCATGGAAAGATGTGTTTGAAGGTGCATTTTCTGTGTTTACCTGCATTTGAAGGTACACTCAAGTTGCACGTAAATGAATTTGTCAGAGAGTATGAGTTTGAGACAAATAGCATAGCTGAATTAGTCTGGATTTAAGCGTGTGTGCTTGAGAGTGAGAGTTGTTGCACGTGTAATCATCATAGCTTGAGTATTTCTATTTCAAAGCCCAACCAAAATCCATACAACTGCTCACAACAGATGCATCTGTCTGCCCTCGCTAACTTAATGTCAGGTTAGCTTCGATTTGTACCTGGATGATATGAACTCAGCCATAATGAGGTGACTGGCTATCATTGGCCTATTCTGTTTGGGTGACAAAAAATTAGAGATTTCTTAGTCAATGCAATTTGTTTGGTATAGAAAATATTTCTAAATAGGGGACCAAGGCGGGGGAAGGCATTCTTAGCAGAAAATAGTTTGGGTAACCTCTTCTTAATTTCTCTTCTGTCTCATAGCTCTGAACTGGCACTTAGGTCTGTCTGCTTCTAAAGTCACACCTTTACCTGGGAGCTTGATGGATGGGTTTCAGAGGGTTTTTCTATGAATCCCTAAAACTCAAGGCAAATCTTTATGCATGAGTGCATATCTTTTTTTTCTTTGAGTCCATAACTTTCCTCAGATTCTCAAAGGGGCCCAGGATCAAGGAAGATTAAGAACCATTGACCTAGAGCCCAACGCTGTCTTGGGGAGAATGACAGTCGCTCCAGTAGAGGGCAGTGGCGCCCACATTCACTGACCTCCTTGACCCTACAACACTGGTTATAGAGAGACCCGAGAGGTTGAGCCAGGTAGGCCTGACCCAACAGCACCAAAAGGGAACACCAACCTTCCCCTGTTCTTCTTTTTGTGTTGGTTTTGCAATACCATTTCCAACCCCCAGTTGCCACATCATGGGGTACTTAAGCTCTCAAGCAGTGGCTCTGGGGAAGACCACCTTCTCCCATCAACCTCCAGGAAGGGCCTGGAAAATTCTTCTCAAGGACACATAAGCTTTGTTGCTCCTTCATCAACGCTGGTTTCTCTTGCTTCCTTCGTGGACATGTTTAGACCACCAGAACAAACACTGATTCAGAAGTCCTGGGTGGAAGACATTTTTCAATGGAAACTGGAATGAATGGACTTTGATTCTCAGTTGGCTGCCTTTGCCTACAGAGTAAACACCCATCTCCTTAACTTCGCATTCAAAGACGTTGAATGGTTCCACTCCCCCTTCAACTCTTTCCTTACTCTCCCACACATAAGGTCTCCTTGTTGGCCAAAGTATTCCTGCAATTGCTTTGGGCTTTCCAACAAGCTCCTGAGGAGGTCACTCCTTCCTTCCTGTTTTCCTTATCTTTCCCATCCTTCAGCCCTTTATTCCTCCATGGAGCCTTCTCTGGCTAAGAAGCAATGGAACATAGAGGTTAAGGGCTCTAAAGACTGAGGAAGCAAGCCACACAGATAATTGGGGGAGAGTCTTGCAAGCATGGAGCAGAGTAAGTACAAAGGCCCTGGGGTGGAAGTCTGCTTGGCCCTGTAGAGGCACAGTGTGGCTGGAACAGAGTGTACAAACAGGAGATGAAGTCAGAGGGGTGGTGGAAGCAGATGGCATAGAACCTTATAGGCCATAGCAAAGACTTTGGCTTTACTCTGAGTGAGATGGGCAGACATCAGAGGGTTTTGAGGGGAGCAGTGACACCATCTTACTTGTGTTTGACAAAGACCACTCTGACGATTGTGTTGAGGATAGAATGTTGGGGGCAAGGGCCAAAGCAGAGAACTGGACGGGAAGACTATTGCAATCATCTAAGAGTGATGGAAAAGGAGGCAGTGAGAAGAGGTTGTCTTCTGGATATATTTTGAAGGTGGAGCTGATGGGATTTGCTGATCGATGGGATGTGGAATTTGAGGAAAAAAGAAAGAGGAGTTAAGGGTGGTTCTAAGATTTTTGGTGTGAGCAAATGAGAGGTGGGAGTTGACACTGAGATGGGAAAAATGGAGAAAGAAGTTTGTATGGGGGAAGAGAATCAGGAATTCGATTTTGGCAAAGTTAAGTCTGGAGCTGTCTAGTAGACCCAGCTCAGGTGCTGCCCCTTATTTGTTCAACCCCCTCTACGCCCCCGCCTTGACTGCTTACTCGAAGAAGGGCCCTGGCTACCACAGCCAATGGCCTCCTGCTCAGAGCACTGACCGTCAGTCTCTCCCAGGGTGAGGGCCAGGCTCCAGCTCGCCTCCGTCATGCCTGCTGCAACATCTGCTGCAAAAGCTCCAGGTACCAGGCCCAAATGACCACGGAGGCTGTGCTTCCTCCCACCACTTCTGAGCCCAGATTAAGTTCTAAACCAGAGCTGGGGGGAGCTGGCATCTCCAAGGAGCCCAAAGAGGCCTGAGACTACAACCCAGAGGCGCAGGGGTAAACTTTGATCATTGAGAGATAAGAGATGAGAAGGAGTCAACAGATGAATTCCATTTCCTTCCGCAGGCCAGAAATAAACCTCCTTCCCAAGAGGCAGCACTGAGATGCTGTGGCTCCCCGCTGCCTCTCTGGAGATGTTCCCGTGTGACCGAGCCACTAGCTGTGTTTCCTTGTGATAGATATGTGGCTAGCTCGATAATGCACCCCCTTGTGTTTGCTTTCCCTCATTCTCTAATTTCCCTTTTCTCCCTCTCTGCCCTGGGACTGCACTTTTCCAATAGAGCTTACACATGTGTGAGCTTTACTTCAGGCTCTGATTTCTGAGGAACGCAGGGTAAGTCAGCATTCAAGTGGAAATGCAGAGTAATCAAGGTCAGTGCTGGAGATAAAAATGGGGAGTTCAAGGCATATGTATGCTTCTCTAAGATCACCTAAGGAATGAATATCAACAGAGGAGAAAGGAGGATCAAGGACTGAGCCTCGTGGCACTCTAACATTTAGAGGTTGGGGAGATGAGGATGAATCAGCAAAGGAGAATGAGAAGGAATGACCATGGGTGGGAAGAAAACCAAAAAGAATGATTTCCTGGAAGCCAAATGAAAGCAGTGTTCCAAGAAAGAGAATGTGATTAACTGGGTCAAATGAAGATGGAGAATTGACCATTTGATTTAGCATCAAGGGGGTTATCTTGGTTACGTTGACAAGGACAGTTTCCTTGGAGGGGTTGGAGCCAAAGCCTGGAGACAGTGGGTTTGAGAGAGACAAGGAGGAGAAGGATTGGAGACAGCGCGTGTACACAATCTTTTCAGGGAGTTTTTCTCCAAAGAGAGACAAAAGGGGCAAAGCTTGAAGAGGGTGGAGTCAATGGCGGGTTTTTTAGGATGGGAGAAATTACGCATGTTTGTATATGGATGGGAATGATTCAGTTGAGAGGGCAAAACTGATGATGCAAGAGAGACAGGAGATGGCTGCAGCCTGGCAGTTCCCAGCAGAAACGCTAAGATTTTAGATTCCAGGGGCTGGAAGTAAGAGGTTTATTTCTGAGGAAAAAAAGGAGAATGCTAGACATCTGGAATTTCCTCTCCATGGATGCCTGGGTCTCTAGGGCCCAACTTTTAAAGTTGAACATTACTTTTTGATGTGGTTAGAATCCCTGAGCCCACAATATGTTCCCAAGAGTATTTAATTAAATGAGAATCTGGTGTGCATCTGTGACTAATTAATGCTGATCAAAAACAATTAAATATTAAATGTCAGTGCTGTTACCTGGTTCCTTACTAATAATTGCAAAGGGCTGAATGTAATTATCAAGTCTTGACCTCCATAGGAACCAAGTTCACGTTAAAATAATGAAAGACTAAAACTGAGCTAATGAAAGTGCAGATTTCGTGAATTTTTAAAAATATTTGGGGGCCGCCCGGTGGCGCAGCGGTTTAGTCCGCGTTTGGCAGCCCAGGGTTCGCGAGTTCGGATCCCGGGCGCCCGCCGACGCACTGCCTGTCAGCCACGCCGTGGCGGCGTCCCATATAAAGTGGAGGAAGATGGGCACGATGTTAGCCCAGGGCCAGTCTTCCTCAGCAAAAAGGGGAGGATTGGCGACGGATGTTAGCTCAGGGCTGGTCTTCCCCACAAAAAAAAAACAAAAAAAAAAAAAAAAAAAATTTGAAGCAATGAAATGCTAAACATCAGGGCAAGAATGTTGCTTAGATTTCTATTCCTCAGCACATGGGTTTAGAAGGGCTCTCTAATAGAAATAAGGGCAGCTCCACTTAGCAATGTAGTAAACATTTCTAACAGTTTTCCTTTCAGTAAAATATGCCTTCATATGCTGATAAATTATATGATATATATAAAATGATGTAATTCATTCAACAAGTGTTGAAATGAGGACTGGATTTGGCCAGTCCTATGCTAAGCTCCGGGGATAAAGAAATGCATAAGATGAACCCTCTGTCTTCAAGGTCCAGCCTGGGGATTCTCAGAGGGTGCTCTGATGTCCTCCACTATCAGAACCTGGGGTGCTTTTCCCTTCCTCGTTCTACTTCATCTGGTGCGATCAGGGGCTGCTGTTATCTCCTGGTTTCATAAACATTACTTTTGTTTTCATTTCTCTCACTGTTTGTTTGGTGGTGATTTTTAAAGATGGGGAGCAGAAATGCCTTTATTCTGCCATCTTGAAACCAGCAGGCCACCACAACCCTTGCGGTCCTGGTGAAGGGTGGGGCGCATCCAGCAGATCCCACAGATGGGCTGCTTCTTCCCCGTGGGAGCAGCGTGGGAGATCAAAGGGCAAAGACCGAAAGTGATGGCGTGGATTGGTATGGTTGTTGAGAGTCAGAAGAGGCAGTCAAGCCCAGTGGGCCATCCAGCAAAGAGATGGGCGGAGGAGAGGAACCATAGTGCGAAGCCAAAACAAAGAGAGTTGAGGACCAAGAAATGTATGAACAAGGAGTTGCAGCGTGGAAAGACAAGGGGGTGGTCTGGAAGGGTTCCAGAGACAAAGTGGGGATGCTTGTGGTGACTTTACATCTCATCCCTGTACTGGCTTAAACGTGCCGCCTAGCTCATTTAAAAGGATCATGGTGGATGGACAGTTTGATTTTAACTCCCTTACTGCCTATCTCAAAAGTTAACAGTAAGCTCCCTTCATGAGAACCTGACTTCGGAGCTGTTATAAACTGTAAAGTGCTCATTTGATGCTCTCGGGATGGTACCTGATACTTCAAATTCTTACTCTGTAAAGAGGAGACAATTGGTAGTTCCCTCAACCGACTTTACAGATGCCTGGGGTGCCGTGTGGGTTAATGAGACTTTGTGTGACTTTTCCCTTTGGCTGTGCAGAATGCTCAGTATAGGGACCATTTATCCTGAGAGCTCAGACACTTCTGTCTTCAGCTTGAAGACGAATGCAGGAGAAGGATGCAAGGAGGAAGAAGGAAAGGGAATTCACAATTCTTTTTAGCACCTGTTGGGTGCAAGTCACTTTCCATGTGTTGTTTCTTTTATTCTTCTATTAGCCACCTGGGCTGAGCCTTCTTACCCACTTTTATAAATAAGAAGCTAGGCCCTCTTAAGTGGAGAACGTGGAATTTCAATGCAGGTCTCTCTCTGACTCCAAAACTATGATCTTTCCAGGGGATGGCCCGGTGGCGTAGCAGTTAAGTTTGAGCACTCCACTTTGGCGGCCTGGAGTTCGCAGGTTTGGATCCCAGGTGCAGACCAATGCACCCCTGTCAAGCCATGCTGTGGCTGTGTCCCATATAAAGTAGAGGAAGATGGGCATGGATGTTAGCCCAGGGCCAGTCTTCCTCAGCAAAAAGAGGAGGGTTGGCAATGGATGTTAGCTCAGGGGCAATCTTCCTCACAAAAACAAAAAACCTATGATGTTTCCATTACAGCACAGTGACTATGACTCTGGCCACTGCCAATCCTTGTTCCTCCCTCCCTACTCAATCTCAGTGACAGGAACACTGCAGGACAAGAGGAGGTGACCCACCAGGAGAGAGCCATTCTCTTTCCAAAGGAAGAAGATAAGCTGACTCGTGGCAGAACTTCTCTCTGAAATTGTACGCAATTCTGTTCATTAGAACCATGAATAAAAATATTTGACCTTCACTTTTGACCTGGCTAAACATAAGAGATCCTCTCATCCACTGAATAAACATGTATTGAATACCTAGAAGATACTGTGCTAGAACATTGGAGGATTTGGAAATGTATAAAATATAGGCAATTTGTATAAAATGTCTTTCACAGTTAAAATTAATTTGAATTTAGACATACTAAAAAACGTCCCGTTTTCAGTTGGAAATTTATCACTGGCATTCACAAGAGAGGTCAGGGCAGGATTTACCAGTAGGGAAGTCACCCACCTGGAGGTACTGAAATCTTGAAAATGGATGAATTTCTCAAAGAAGATGGAATTACAAGGGATAAAAATAAAGACCAGAATCGAGTCTTAAATTACACCAATTATTAAGAGCTGCAAGAGAAAGTTAAGCCATCAAAGCCCTAGGGATGAAAGAGGAGGAAAAGACAAAGGAAGAAAAGGAACCAGACTAATAAGTTTAGAAAGGGCATGCACGCAGAGCTTCGAGAAGGGGAAGTGGTCCCACGTGCCCAGTGCTGCATAGAGGGCAAGATGAATGGGAATTTTTAAAAGCCATGGAATAAGAATTAAGAAGTCACTGATTCTCTGCAGATGTGGTATCTTAAGACAGTAGCGAGAGCAGAAACCAAAGAGCAGAGAGTCCAAGACAAGTAAGGAAAACGAGGAAAAGAGAAAAGTGGATGCCTACATAATACCCACATTCAAAGTGGGCTCTGAAAGGATCAAAGACCTAAATATGAAAGGTAAAAATATATTCAATGAAAGAATATAATGTAGGAGGATATCTTTGTGTCCTGGGAAATGGGGACAAATCCTTAAGGAGAGAAATCTATTAATTTGGTCACATCATAAATAAGGAATTCCGCTCAACAAATGACACTGATAGACAGTTAACAGACAGGTGACAGATTTAAAGGAGATATTTACAATATCAAAAACTGACAAGAGACTGGTATTTTAAACGTACACAGAATTCCTGCACATCAATATGAAAACGACAGGCTCTCCACAGAGGACACGGAGGTGTTCTCCCAGATCCCCCACTTCAGGACTGAAGCACTCCCTCCCCTAGCTCAGCCAAAGAGTGGTGCTTTGCCCAAGATCAAGTCCCCTCCCTAAAGGCATCTTGCATCCAATGACTGGTCCAGGAGGGAGTATGGACTAGCCCCCCTTGCCTCAAGGCAAGACAATTCTGAAAATCCATCTCAACTCCAGAGCTCCCCATGGTTCCGTCTGAAGCCTTCAGAGCAACTTCATCACAGTTCAGCTTCTCCCTCTGCCCAGTTCTGCTTCTTTCACTCACTCACGGGTATTGTTCCTGACAGCATCCTTACTGCCTAACCCCCCGACCCCCCTCAAACTACCTATATGCAGATTTAAGACTCAGAGACTATTTCACAGAGAACTCAACCTATGTCAATTGATAATGGAAGTGGTCTTAAGAAGCAAACTAAAACGGGATTTCAGAGCTGGATCATTGCCAATTGCCTGGCAATGAAGACTCTGTCAATGGTGGTTTGTAATGTACCAGTAGCCTCTGGCATGCAATTATGGCGCAATTGTTAAAATTTTTACTGGTGGTGAACTGGAATGGGATATGAGAAGAAAAGAATGAACTGATGGGTGCCATATATCAGGTGTTGGAGCGTTTTAGAGACTTTGGAATCTGATTGTTATTGCTGGAGGCTACCAGTGCACTGGAGAAAGACAGTAAAAGGCTGAGGGTGCTTAACCACTAGTAGAGGGTGAATTCACCAATGTGGTCCCTGTAAAAATCAGACCCATCCTGGAAGATGACAGTGGACTATGGTAAACTCCACCAAGTAGTAGCACCAATTGCAGCTGCTATGCCAAATGTGGTGTCTTTGCTAGAGCAGATTAGCACACACACAGAGTAGCTTCAGACACGTGGTATGGGGTCACTGACCTGGCAAGTGCATTGTTTCCCATCCCTATCAGAAAGAAGGGCCAGAAGCAGTTCACATTCACAGGGGACAGACAAGAGTATGTATTCACAGTCTTGTCTGAGGACTATGTCAACTCTCCTGCCATTTGTCTGAAGGGACCTGGACCTGGACCCGAACAAGAATGGATCCTTGCCCTGGATTATTTCCTAGTCTAGAGAGAGAGACAGAAGGTAATAGATCACAAAACAGTCTACTTGGGGATTACTTGTAGTAGTTGGGACTCTGATTGCAAGGGACAGAAATCCAGTTCAAACTGGCCTAAGCAAGAAGTCCCAGGTTTGAATCTCATTGGTCAGGCTTGGGTCATGTGTCCATCCCTGAGCCAATCACTAAGGCTAGGGGAATGAAATTCTCTGATTGGCTAGATCTAGTCACGTGCTCACTCCTGGAATGAGGGGTGAGGTAGGTTTAAGATCAGTCCATTGGACCAAAAGCAAGGAGGGGATGGTTTCCTAAATGACAACTAAGGGCAACTAAGGAATTGATGCTGATCAGGCAAAATAAGCAGATTTCCCCTGGAGGGCTCAAGTAGAGGGGGCCTCCACCCTGGGGAGTCAGAGGAGGCTTCATGGAGGAAGTGGACATTTGACTCAGACCCTAAAGAACAAGTAGGAATCTGTCAGGTGGGAACGATGTTCTGGGCAGAGGGACAAGCATGTGCAAAGGCATGGAACTGTGAATGGGCATTGGATGTTTAGAGAAGGAAGCAGTTCTCAGTAGTAGGGATGCCACTGGAGAGCCGCTGGGCCCAGCTTAGAGAGGTTCTGGGAAAGAGAGTACAGACCCATGTCCAATATATTGATATGAAGTCATTATTGGCAAATATTAATTTGATCCTCGCTAGGTCAGTAAAGGGGACATCACATGAGGCAGAATAGCAAATGTTCAGGATGTCTGCTGCTGTGGGCAGAGATTTTTGACTCTTGTTCACTGATGTATCCATGTGCCTAGAACAGTGTCTGGCAAGTGGTAAGAGCTCAATAAATATTTGGGTAATAAATGTCTGAATCTAACCTTAATAATTTGATTGTATTAGGTATTTCATGAAATCCCCAGGTAAAGGAATGGGGTTGGGAAAGCTTAATAAAGACAAAAGTAAAGACTAGGGAAATTGATGGCATTCAAAAGAGATAGAAATAGATGATAATAATAATAATGTTAACACTTTTTTAGCATGTTATCTATAGAGATTGCTTGTACTAGTCAGTGAATATCTAAATATCTTGTATTCATTATCTCATTTAATCCTTCCAACTATCCTGTGAGGCAGGTAGTATAATCCCCACTTACAGATGAAGACAGTGAAGCTCAGAGAGGTTAAGTGAGTTGCCCAAGATCACAGAGCTAGTAAGAAGTTATGCTGACATTCAAACCCAATCTGTTTCTCTCTAGAGCCAAAGCTCGTAATAGAAATAAATCCTTATAAAGCAAGCACCTTCTCCATTCCAGGCACTCTTCCAGGCATCAGACACTAGCTGCCCCACAACATATCTATGCTGGTGGCATTATTACCACCATCACGCCTCTGTTACAGACACGGGAATGAAGGCACAGAGAGGTTAAGTGATTTACCTAAAGTCACGTGTAAAGGAGCAGCACAGGCTTACTTGGAGCCCAGGCAGACCAGCTCCGGTCTCCAGACTCTTGACTAACCCCACCCTGCCACTTGCCTCTGACACTGTGCTGATTCAGAGGGGCATTTAGGCCACAACACATGATCCAGTTTGTTTTGGCGAAATATACACAGACTTTAGAAATAGCCCTGAGTTTGAACGCCGTATTTTCCACTGACGGGCTGAGTGACATTAACCTCCCTGAGCCTCGATCTCCTCTATTGTAAAATGGGAAGAATAACGATATCCGCCTTGCACCTGTCAGGATTAAACGAGGTAAGGTATGTAACGTTCCTGGTGTGGTTCCCGCCGTGGATCAAGAAGTTCTAGTGACTTATTTATTTTATTTTTGCTCCTGTCTTGCAAGGATATTAACTTAGATCAGGGGTCTTAACTCTTTTGTGCCATGGACCTCTTTGGCAGTTTGGGGAAGCTGATGAAGCCGATCTTAGATACAAACAATAAAATGCATAGGATTACAAAGGAAATGAAATATAATGACACACCCTTATCAAAAACGTTTTCAATTTGAATTTATGATATAATGATATATGTGCTTGTTAATGCATGGAATCGTAAAACCTAATGGCAGGTCCAATAACTATCATGAGTTCAAAGAAATGAGGAGGATAAAAGACATTGGGGGATAACGTGGCACCTGTGACATGAAATGAAACTGTGATTTCTGTTGGTGACAGTCACTGGTCCTGCTAAGTCTCCTGGGGTTTGTTGCCTACATTCATAATTGGAGGAAATGCCAAATTCAAGTAAAAGGTTAGTGAAAAAAAAAGACGTAATTTTTTTTCCATCCAAGTTCACAGACCCCTGGGTTAAGAACAGCTGGTTTAGAGGAAGGTGGTGCTGGGGAAACTGAAATTGGCTGGTTTGTCTAGTTTGTCCTGGCCTCTTCAGTCATGCTTTTGGATGTTGTTTATTTGGCCCTATATGAAGAGAAGTGACACATCTCAAATTTACTCTGTCCAAAACCAAATTCCTGATCTTCCTTCCCTGCCCAGATCTGCCCCACTTAAAGCCTTCCTCAGCTCAGCGGATGGTAGCTCCCTCCTTCCAACAGAAACTTGGGAAGTGCCCTGACGCCTCTCCCTCTCACACCCCACATCTAATCCATCAGGAAATCCTATTGACTGTGCTTTCAAAATAAATCCAGAATCTGACTGCCACTCACCCCTCCACTGTTCCCAGCCTGGTCTGAGCCACCAGGATCTCTCACCAGTCCCCTCTCTGCTCTCCCTGCTTCTTCCTTGCCCCTCTGCAGTCTATTCCCAACCCAACTGTCAGAGTGGCCCTTTTCTGTGTAAGGACTCCTTGCTTACTCTGCCACGGGCACCCTGGCCTCCTTGCTGGTCCTCAAGCGTGCTAGGCCCGCTCCCACCTCAGGGCCTTTGCACTGACTTGTCTTTTCCCTCTGACAGTAATCATCTTCCCTCAAACATCAGCAATCCCAACTCTCACATCTCTTTTAAGTCTTCACTCAAATGTTGCCTCTTCCGTGGGGCCTATCTTGATTACTCTCTTTAAATGTACAATTTTGTCTCCAGCCCTCCAATACCTTTAATCTGTTTTAATTTTTCTTGTGTCCTTAGCAGGTAAGACCTTTCATGTTACATAATTTACTTATTTATTTTGTCTATTTTCTGTCTTCCTCTTTCTTCCACCCACCCCCAACTAGACTATAAGCTCCGTAAAGAAAGGGATCTTTGTTTTGCTCACTACTAGAATCGGGGGGGGGGGGGTGGCACATAAGGTGCTTGATGAACTGAGTAAATCAATGAATGAAGCATGGTTGGCGGGTTGCACATTGTAGGGAAACAGCTCAGACCTGAGAACGAGAATCAGGCTCTGCTCCCAGCTGCCAGACACTCTTGCGATCTGGGGCAGTTCGTTACGTCTCTCTGAGCCTCAGTTTCCTCATCTGTAACGTGGAAGTCACGAAACCCATCTCACAAAGTTGTGAGAATTAAGTGGGCCGGTCAGTGAAGGGTCTGGTGTTTCATAAATGCAGGTGTTTCATAAATGCTAGTTCCTGGCCCCCTTCTGATCCGGAGGAAGCAACTTCCTCCTGTTGGCACGGAGTCCCGGGAACTCCCATAAAAGGGCAGGGCTCGTGTCCCTCTCCTTCGGCTGGTTCCCAAAAAGGCTCAGAATAGAACCAAAGTCTCCTGGCTCCACTTGGAGTTGTAGCCAACAGACCACACGACCACTTTTTTCCTGTCCACTACTTGCTTTTGAGGTGGAAAGTAGCTGTTGGAATAACTTACCCAGGGGCAGGGAAAGGAAAAAACAGCAAAAATTGTTTTAAAAGGGAGTTATACAAGCATATGCAGGAAAACCCCACTGAGGGACATAAATGCTGATTCAAAGGAGGAGGAAATGTGAAATTTGTCAGTTTTCCAGGCCTTCCCTGGTCCTGAATTTCCTCTCTTCCATCACACATTTTTCTCGCCCACAAAATGGGCATTAAGAAAGATGGCAGGTCAAGAAAGAGCCCATGCAGAAGACAGGAGGGAGTTTGAGGGGGCTGGTCAGCAGCAGGATCGATGCTCCTCCCTAATACCGCCAGCCAGTTTCCTAAGGAATGGTCAGGAAAGGCAGGCTCCAGCAGAAGCTGATGTCTCCCCAGGGAGGGAGAATGAATTCTGGATCACTAATGGAGATGGTTTTCCAGGGCTGCTTTGATCTCCTGCCCGATCCAGGGCTGGGGACCAGCAAGTGGGGACTCCAAGGAAAACCGGACTTCACAGCAGCCTCAGCAGCTGCCCTCCCGCAAGGCCGTGTGCCTGCAACTCCGGTCGGCCCTGCCATCCAGCCCAGCCTGTGCCTGGCTCCTGTGCCCTTGCCCTTCAGCCCCAAGGAGTCCTGCCTCCCCTTTTCCTCCCCACCCAAAACAGAGCTGAGCTGGCGTCTGAAAATGAGTGAGTGTGAAGCGAGACTGTACACTGGTCCTTACTGAGGATTTGTTTTTGCCAAGCGGCTTGGTGGAGCTCGGTTATTTTTAAAACTGGATTTCTGGAATTTGATTTGGAAAAACAACCCAGAAACTCAACTCATGAGAGGCTAGTGGCTCTGGGCATCTTCTTTAGGAGGTCTGATACTCCCTAGAGTGGCCAGGAGCCCAGGGAGTGTTGAGCTTGCAGAGAACGGAGGTGCAGAGGGGTTCCAGGCAGTTCCGGAAAGTATCCCTGCTCTCTGTCCCAGGGGGAGAAAATGCCATGCCTGCATGACGCCTCACTTCTGGCACTTGCCTCTTGGCACTTGCTGGATGGTGATGAAGATGGTCTCGTATGAGGCTCATCATTTAGATGAAGAAATTGATGGCTGTGACGTATTTACAACACGAGCTTGTAGGGGAAGATATAGATTGGAGGTGGGGCTGCTAACCTAGCCCAGAGGGATCCAGAAAGTCTCCAACTCTGAAACCTGAAGAAGGAGTGGGAGTTAGTGCACAGCCAAAGAGGACTGTGGTCGGAGAAGGGTGGGGTGGAGGTGAGGACAAGAAAACAGGGACTTTGAAAGCAAACAGACCTGATTTCTAGTTCTGTTCCACCTCCACAAGCTGTGCCATTTACATTCTCTGCCTCATTCTCCTCATCTGTAAAATGGGGACAATTTTAATCCTTTACTTACAAAAGCTAAACTTATTGAGCCTGCATGGGTGCCAGGCACTGTTCTAAGCATTCACATATATTAACTCAGGATAATTTTTGAAAAAGAAAATTTTAACTCTCATACAGACACAAAACGAACCCATATCAAAGATTTTATGGAATCTATTAAGTAATGAGGGAACCAGTAAGATGTTATGACTAATTCAAAGGAGAAATCAAAGAACTCCACAATTGTGGTGAGATCAGGAACAATGAAATTAATTCACACATACATTCAAAACTGGCGAAGTTGGTCAGTATCCACAGGCAACAATAAATTACATTCCACTGGACACCATTTGCATTTCTATGGACAAGAATCATTTGCGTGACTGTCAGTTTTCTACAACTCACAATGCTGTAAAGTAGCCCAAAGATAACGAAAGGTAGAGAGAACCCTGACCCGTGAGCTAGTCAGGACCCTCGAAATTTCAAGGTCTTTCCCTATGGTCTCCCCCAGCCCCTATGATGATAATAATCTCAAAGAAAAAATATTTCTGATCATAACATAAAGGTGATCTCATTAGATTTGTCCTGTTTGTTTACATAGGTGCAGTGAGAGTATTCATTTGTCACAGAGGCCTCCTAAATTTCCTTTGCAAAATTTAGAGCCATACAGTTTTAAACAATTACAAAATTAACTTTTGTCTGGGGGGCCACCCAGTGGCGCAGTGGTTTAGTCCGCGCTTGGCAGCCCAGGGTTCGCCAGTTTGGATCCCGGGCGCCCGCCGATGCACTGCTTGTCAGCCATGCCGTGGCGGCGTCCCATATAAAGTAGAGGAAGATGGGCACGATGTTAGCCCAGGGCCAGTCTTCCTCAGCAAAAAGAGGAGGATTAGCAACGGATGTTAGCTCAGGGCTGGTCTTCCCCACAAAAAAAATTAACTTTTGTCTGGAAGTTTTCATAAGGAATCTCCAACTGGAATTTTAAAAGGCTCTATTATTTGTTTTTCCTAGGTTAAGAAATCCAGCCCAAGAAACTTTTTCCACCAGATTGTCGTACCTATAAAGTTGGGTGAATTCCTCCTTTTTTTTTTTTTTTGTGAGGAAGACCAGCCCTGAGCTAACACCCGTTGCCAATCCTCCCCTTTTTGCTGAGGAAGACTGGCCCTGGGCTAACATCCGTGCCCATCTTCCTCTACTTTATATGGGACGCCGCCACGGCATCGCTGACAAGCAGTGCGTCGGCGGGCGCCCGGGATCCGAACCCGCGAAGCCCGGGCTGCCAAGCGCGGACTAAACCGCTGCGCCACCGGGCCGGCCCCTGAATTCCTCTCTTTTTGAGGTCCCCCATATATTCCAAATATCACTCTTTAGCACCTGTAAACCAGGTTCCAGACCAGTTTTTGTTGTTGTTGTTGAGGAAGATTCACCCTGAGCTAACATCTATGCTAATCTTCCTCTATTTGTATGTGGTTTGCCACCACAGCACAGCCACTGATGAGCGGTGTAGGTCCGTGCCCAGGAATGGAACCCAGGCCGCTGAAGCAGAGTGCACCAAACTGAACCACTAGGCCATGGGGCAGGCCCCCAGACCAGTTTTCTTAGAGAGATTTGTAGGCATTAGCTTCACTAAGTACAGGAAAATTTTAATCCTTAAAATGTCTTGACATACCCGATTTGATGAGCATCATTCTCAAATATGACATTCCAGACGAGGCATTGATGTATAACCAATTTATCCTGGTAAGAAGGAAGACATATTCCTACTGAACCTATGCAAATGACTATTATCATTATAAGTGAGGAGACTTATTAAGAGTTTCTGAATTCTGTAAGGTCAGTGAAAATCAGATATTTTATTTTATTTTTTTGCTGAGGAAGATCAGCCCTGAGCTAGCATCTGTGCCAATCTTCCTTTATTTTATATGTGGGTCACCACCACAGCCTGGCTGATGAGTGGTATAGGTCTGTGCCTGGGATTCAAACCTGTGAACCCAGGGGCCACCCAGTGGCGCAGTGGTTTAGTCCGCGCTTGGCAGCCCGGGGTTCGTGAGTTCGGATCCCGGGCGCCCGCCGACGCACTGCCTGTCAGCCATGCCGTGGTGGCGTCCCATATAAAGTGGAGGAAGATGGGCACGGATGTTAGCCCAGGGCCAGTCTTCCTCAGCAAAAAGGGGAGGATTGGCAACAGATGTTAGCTCAGGGCTGGTCTTCCCCACAAAAAAACAAAAACAAAACAAAACAAAAAAAACAAAACCTGTGAACCCAGGCTGCTGAAGCAGAATATGCAGAACCTTAACCACTACACCAGGGAGCTGACCCCGAAAATCAGATATTTTAAATGGTTTATTTCAGTTTACAAAAGTAGAATCTACTAAATTGTTATGGGTTACAGATGACTTAAGAAGAAAGACAAAGGGCTTCCTTATAAATCTGGAAAATAGAACATTAAAACAAGATCAACAATATTTCAAACACAATAAAATTTCTCTTGTCAGTTCAAGACAGTTCAAAGCTCTGCAACCGTCCTTTGTGGAAGATACAAACTCTGGCCTGTGACTTACAGCAGTCTTCAGGCAAGCCCCAGAGATATGTACTTGAGACGGCAATGACTGAAAATGGCTGTGGTTGATTTATTACTGATCACTTTCCAATGTGAAAGGTCTGATGAGGGTTCATCATAAGAATCGTGAAACTGACAAGGAAATTTCGTTGTTTCTGGCACCCAAAACAATCAAACCATTCCCAAAAGAATAAAATTTAGGGAAAATATCTCTAAAGATAATGATTAAGTCTGTTTCCAAAGAAGTCAGTAAATGTTACATCTGATTCATAAAAATGAATGAACATAATTTGTACAAGAGAAAAAATCTTGAGACATAACATATAGTAATCCTGAGATGTAATTTTTTTCATACCAAGAATATCAAGTAAAGAGATTCAGTAAGTCTGGAGTAGGGCCTAGATGTCTTAGAGATGTCTGCAGATTCATAATAAGTCTGATGTGCATCCCAGTTGAGACCTCCTGGCCCCGACCATGCTAGATTCAAATTAAAGAGGAGGCTACAAGTAACATTTTATATAGTATCTGAGCTCAACATTTTATATAGTATCTGAGCTCGTAACTGATGCACTATACTGTTGTTGCCAATATCAGCAGGCAAAGTACTAACAGGACCCTGATAAAAATATGAAAACTAGACGGAGCTATTTCATAATTGTTCTAGTTCATAAGAGAGCTAGTTCATAAGAGTGTTTTCCATGAGGGTAAAAACATGCTT
This sequence comes from Tapirus indicus, assembly GCA_031878705.1. NCBI lineage: Eukaryota > Metazoa > Chordata > Mammalia > Perissodactyla > Tapiridae > Tapirus > Tapirus indicus. The sequence continues at coordinate 99,096,393 of CM062924.1, read as the reverse complement.
TGGACAGCAAGGACATTGTCCCAGGGACTTCCCATAAAACATCCAATTTAAAAGTATTTATATAAATCACATTTTACCTATACAAATTTAACCTCAAGAAAGCTGAGCATCTCTTCTGATGTGACAAGTCTTCCCATGCAACTCTTCCAGCAAATCTGATTATTTCTAGCATCTCTTTTTATAAAGTGAAAGAGCAAATCTTTGTGATTTTCCAGGGATCCTGTGGGAAATCTCGAAGATAGTTTTAGGCGTAGAAGATATCTTGAAATTTTTGTTTTACTTTTTTCTATATTTAGGATCCAGATTGGGAAGGCAAAAATTCAGAAAAGTTATCCGAGGAGATTTGGGCCTTCAGTTAAGATGGGATCCTGAGTGCCTGGAACTGTGATAACAAAGCATTTTGAAATAAAAACAGAAGGTAACAAGATTGTAAAGAGCATTATCTCCTTCATAAGCGAGGAATCTTGGTTCTTTTTTTCCCCCTTAAATAATCAAAGATATAATAAAATCAGTTGAAGCACAGAAAATCATTAAGACTTTCTTTACTATCTAGGCAATTATATAGAAAATAAAGAATAAACTTTCATGTGGCAGATGAAAGCATTATTCAGTAAATCAAGGAAGCAAGCCCATCAGGATTAAACAAATTTTGCCACAATTTTAACGTATTTCATAGTTTCTTTTCAGACTCAGGTATCACAAACCAAAGCAAGTAAGATTTACTTTCATATAAATGCTCTTTTATATTCTAGATCAAACAGACGCTTTACTTGAGCATAGCATTTCTCTTTCAGGGGGTCCACAAGGCCCAAACAATTTTTCTATTTATGTTAAGAGGTCCTTTATGTTAACATACAATGAGTGCATCATTTTTATCTTCAAATGAATCAATAAATATTTTAAAATTTATTTTAAAAGTTTCCCAGTTTCAAATTCCAATGCAGTAAATATTGATAGTTAAAATTCACATAAACAAAAGCTGTTTGGGGTCCTAAATAAGTCCCAAGAGTGTAAAGGTATCAAGAAAGAAAGAAACAAACAAAAAAGGCCTGAGAAGCTCTGCTCACATACAAGTTATATTTCTCTGTTACTGTGGCTCCTAGTGTAATCTCAACTGCTCGTGTGAATGTTTATTTTTAACCAAAGTTTTACTTTTTACCAAAGTAACTAACTTCTATTTTGCAGATAACAGCGAGGGATGTGGGAGCAGCTAATTAAGCCCCGTCTGCCTCACCCAAGTATTATAGCCAATGAGCAAAGCTTACGATGCAGCTTTTTACAGCCACACATATCTCTTTTACATCTTTTAAAAATGCTCATTAACATAACCCAGAATATAGCCTTTATATAGCACATAAGCAGAGTATATAAATTTAAAATTATGCTTAGTAAACAATGTTTCAGTGCTCTATCTTAAAAATTTTTTAGGTATCAATGATTATTCATTAAATAATAACCCAATTTAATAACAGTTCAAGATTGTCAGTCATTTGAAGATCTTGGAAATTATCTGTTAGCTGACATACTGTAAGACATGATCACTGTTAAAATAAAGTTTGTCAGAATAATGATTCAGTTTAGTTGAATACAAATTTACATTTCTTTATCATTGGAAATGTTACACAGGAGTAACGTTTGCTTATCTGATTAATAAACCTGTGTAAGTTCAGGATTAACAAACCCAAAGAGAATAAAATGTACACGGGTACTATATTCACACTGATAAATCAGATATAGTTGTTTTTATTAAAACAAAAGTATTAAGCTAGCCTTATTTGCCAAAGACTTACTTTAATTATGTGTACTTGGATTCTTAAAACACTTCTGAGTTACTATAAGAATATTTTTTACTTATCACACATTTAAAGCATTAGAAATTCAATTTCCTCATTTTATTCAAATGTTAGGGATATTTATAATCACTCTTTTAAAATCTCTACAAGTGATTCAGAAAAGAGCTCCCTTTCTTTAAGAGAATTTATCATCTAACTTATTAATATCCTTTAAAGATAGGAAAACTTCACACACTTGCACAACAAGAGATAAGGCCCTTTCCGTATTACAGACATATAGAGCCTATAGCTTCAGATCTACAACTTTAGCCAAGGATCAAGAATAAAATCAAAAACACAAAAAACTCACTGGTCTAGATATGAAAGAGCTATTCTCCTTCCTGGTGGGCATAAAATTTTGAATTGATTTGAGCTCAAATAGACAAACAAAAAAGACAAATGAGCCAGATTCCCTGCCTCTCTCAACAGAAAAGAGATCTCTATAATCCTTTAACCCATTTACAGAGATCATTAAATTTTCTGACCATAAAAATCAAATTCCCAATCACTGCTGCCACTAAAGGGGAATAACTTAGCAGCTGTAAATCAACCAAAAGCAAAAACAAAGCACAAACTTAGTAGAGAGAAAGAAAATAGAGAAACAGAGAGTTAGCAAAGTTAAATTTCTATTGCTACTTGGACTTACTTCTGAGAGCCAGGAAAAGATGTGCCTGCACTTAAACCACCCTTGAGGTGCACTTCTCCTGCAAATGCAGCTTAACTGGCTCTGTCGGGTGAGTGTGTTGGATATCTTGGTGGAATTTTAAAGAATCATTTTCAAAAAAGGTAAAATTATGACTTTTATACAGATATAAATGAACATTGTCAAAGGCTTTATTAAACTCGCTAAGTAATGAGGGAACCACTAAGATGTTACGAGTGGTTAAAAGGAAAATTCCAAGTACTACTATTTATAGTCAGAAAAGGAATGCTGAAATAAATTTACAAATAGATGCAAAACTGACAAAACTGGTCAATATCCTCAGGACAAAATCAATTGCATTTCCCCAGATACAATTCGCATTTCCATTAGCAATAATTATTGCATTACTATCAGTTTTCTCTGACTTACACGGTCTTGAAATAACTCAAAGACATTGAAAGGTAGCAATAACCCTGATGGGTGAGTTGATCAGTCACCCATTAACGTTTTTTCGTTTCTTTTTTTGGTCCACTTCAAAGTCTTTCACGCTTTTCCCTACACCTTTTAAGTAGGTATTTTTATTATCCCCATCGTAGATAGAACTCAAGACAGAAATCGAGCCCAAAGTCACACAACTAGTAAAGGGCTAAGCTGTTGTGAAATGTACCCAAGATTTTATTTGCATCAGGTATGGCAAGACACGGAGACAACTGCCTTTGAAAAAAAAGTATTTATTATAGTTTCCAAGAGGAGGGGGTGTACCATGACATGCAGGGCCACACCGGAAAGCACCAGGTTTGGTTAGTAAACAGAAAATAGCATGGGCAAAGGCCTTTATTGTGGTTTTCGAGGGAAAGAATGTGAGAGGCAAGGTAAGCAGTTTAGGATTAACTAGTGTGAATAACGTCAGCAGGCTCCAGCCTACGGGATGGTCCCTAGTCGTCTGGTACCCGGCCCTGGGTGATTTAAGGCAGAGGGAATACTGACTAGTGTGTGAGTGTTAGATAGACGAGGTGGTTGGGTGTTTGGGCTTTGACTTGGTTGGTTTGTATGCAAAAGGCGTGTTCTCAGTCAAATTGTTTACTATCTAGAGGAATTAGCTAGCCCTGGGAGGGGCCGTCTCTTTAGGATTAGCAAGGTCCAAAAACGTCAAAGCATCATAAAATATAAAAAATGAAAACATGATTAATACATGAGCCTGAATTTGAACTCCAGCAATCTGACTCTGGAGTGTATGTTTACTATCTTTCATAGGGTTATTTTGAGTACTCAGGCGGAGTATATAATACACATATAATGCTTAATACATTGCCTGGCACTTAGTATATTCTTTATAAATCACCAGGACTGTTATGCAAAGACCCAGAAGTGGGAAAGAGAACAAAGCGTCTTCAGGCAGCTAAGCAATGCAGCATGGCTTTCCTAAGGAATGCTAGGGCGTGTGGGTGTTGGGGGTAAGGAGAGGCCAGGTCCTGAAGGCCTTGTTAAGGAGGGTGGAATTTACTCTGAGGGCAGGGAAGAACCCCTGAAGCATTTTAAACAAGGCTCAGCTGTTTAGAAGGCCCCTTTCTGGCTGTAGTATGGAGAATGGATTTACCGCAGGACAGCATTGGAGGCCGTAGTGACCAGCATAGCTGGATGAAGGTTCTGCTCCCCACCAGCCAGTTGGCACTCCCAGATTGTCATTAGAACCTCTGCCTCTCCCCCTACTCTCAGTCCCTGTGGTGAGGGTTTGGGTTCGACCCCCCCAGGGCTGGAGCACTTGACTGCCTATGCCTACGTCAGTCAGCTCAGCCCATTCCTTGGGCCACTCCAGTTGGGTCAATGATAGGTCCAGTGAGAGCGACTATCAGGACTTTGGCTTAGAATACTGGAAAACAAACTTGCTTTTGTGTGCAGAACTTGAATCTGAGAGGATATGAGGGCTGGAGCTGCTGCAACCACCTTGCCAGTACAAGGGGAGAGCCTGGAGCTGCTGGGGGCCATGACATAGAACAGAAGAATAAAGCCAACCAGAAACAGAAAATGGGAGGATTTCAGGAAACAGAAAATGACTTCCAATGTCCTCATTTGAGCCCTGAATCTAGCTGTGCCTGAAGCCATGTACTTCACTTTTCAGTCCATTTTCTGCCAAGCCAATGTGAGTTTGGTTTCTGGCTGATACACTGAAAGTAAATGAAAACAAATGGCTCGGTGCAATCCGTTCCCTAATACTGACTAAATAAGAAAAAAAAAAGCACAATCCTACTGCCATAGACTGAATGTTTGTATCGCCTCCAAATTTGTATGTTGAAATTTCATCCCCAATGTGATGGTGTTTGGAGGGGGGGCCTTTGGGAGGTGATTAGGCCACGAGGGAGGAGCCCTCAAGAAAGGGATCAGTCCTTTACAAAAGAGATCCTGGGGGGCTGGTCCCATGGCATAGTGGTTGGGTTTGTGCAGTCCGCTTTGGCGGCCCGGGGCTCATGGGTTCAAATCCCGGGTGCGGACCAAGGCACCACTCGTTAAGCCATGCTGTGGCAGCGTCCCACATACAAAGTAGAGGAGGATGGGCACAGATGTTAGCTCAGGGTCAGTCTTCCTCACACACAGAAAAGAGATCCAGGAGAGCTGACTTGTCCCTTCCAATATGTTAGGACAGCAAAAAGATGGTGGTCTATGAACTAGGAAGTGGGTTCTCACCAGACACCGAATATACTGGCACCTTGATCTTGGACTTCCCAGCCTCCAGAACTGAAAGGAATAAATTTCTCTTGTATATAAGCCACCCAGTTTATGGTAGCTTACTATAGCAGCCTGAACAGACTAAGACACATACCAATGGTTTGTATTACTGAAAAAAAAGTTTACCATCCCAAGCACCATTGACAAAAGCTGGTACAAACTTTGTGGAGGAAAATTAGGCACTAGGTATTAAAATTTAAATGTTTGTTCCCTTTGACCCAGGAATTCCACGTCTAGAAATAAATTCTACAAACTTGCACAAGCATGCAAACATAGAAAGATGCAAATATAGCGTTATTTATTAGATCAAACATTAGAAATAACCTAAATGTCCACCAAAATGAGAATGGAAAAATAAATTATGGAATTTCTATACAATCAGAGCCATCGCGTGCTGGCAACTCAAACAACACACACAGCCCTGCACACAATTAAATATGATACAACATTTTAAGAGCTTGTGATAGTTCTATATAAAGACACAGTGAATCGTCCATCATATATAAAAGAAAAAGGTCACAAATGATATGTATGGTATAATCCATTTGTGTCTCAGAAACTTCTGTTTCAGTACATACTAAAATATCCACCAACTGCCAATCACGGCCATCTCTAGAGAGTCAGCTCTGGGGGAAATTTATACATCCTCCTTTGCATATTTCTGTAATGCTTCATTTTTCTAAGACATTTATGACTTCAATAAAAAATGATGAAGGGTAAGTATTTTTAAAACGTAATGAAGATACAGTCTAGAGGTATGTGTCTACCTCTGTTCTTTCAACATTAAAAAGGAAAAATAGCTCAAAATGCTCTAATGACAATGACATTGTTTAAGTAGATTAAGGGAAAGTTGTACAAATATTTCAGCAAATGTATTCAGGGTCCTTCTCTCCCAGTTCTGCACATTTGTTAGACTTCAGTCAAATGCTAATAAATCTTACAGTTCTAAGGAGAGCTTGAGAATCAGGCCCTTTGGCATCAACAGAGCTCCAAAATTATCAGATAAAAAGCTAGAAGTTCTGTCTCTGTATTGACAAGCATCCAAATGTTTGGAAACATGGGGAAAATGGACTGACCTTTCCCCTTCTTCATCCAGTTATTTTGGTTTTGAGCAGGAAGTGCTTTTGTATCCTGTTTCAGGGTTCGATGTCTGATCCAAAGATACAGCTTCTACTAACGGAAGAGGAGCTAGGGGAAGTGAACGAACAGTGAGTTGGGAGGGAAGAGAGTATGAAAAAGATCCCTTGGTGGCAAGTAACAGAAAATCCAACTCAAACTGGCTTAAGTAACATGTATCTGAAAAGTCCACGGACTTCAGGTCTGGTTGGATCCAGGGGCTCAATGGTATCAGGACCAATCTCTGTCTCTTTGTTGTAAAACTTTATATAGGAAGGCTCTTCCCAAGTGATGGCACTGGCACTGGCAGATTCTGGCTTACATCCTGTTCTCTCTTAAAACCAGCAGTGAGAAGCTGTTCTATTTCCCTAGCAGTCCCATTGACTTGAATTGGTTCTGATTCTTTTTTGTCTGAATGGGGTCACGTGGCCATGTTCAAAGCAGTCACTGTGGCTGGAAGGATAAAGTAAACTGACTAGTGTAGGCCTGGTCTGCATGCCCATTCCTGGAGCTGGGGTGAGAGTTATGCCATCTGAGTCATATGGACTGAAAGTGGAGGAGGGGCAGTGTCCCCAGAGAAAAATCGGAAGGAGAAAGTTTCAGAAAGAACAGACATAAAATACAGGAACAGCCAAGTGGCTAGACAGGGCTTCAGATCCATTTCAAATAGTGACAAACACTATGAAGAAAAATAAAGCAGACTCATGGGGACAAGAAAAAGAAAACCATTTGACTCTGCTGTGGGACCAGAGCCCCTTTTCCTGCTCTTGAGGGCTCTGAGGTTTAAAGGTCGATGCCTTCAGCTTTCAGTTGAACCCCCTGGAGATTCCTCGGGTGTGAAGTGTGGGAATTCAAGATCAACGTTCTGAGGGCGGGGAAAATAGGTTCATCTGCATGCTGTAGGAGGGGGCTCTGGAGCCCAAGCTTCTCCGAGGCCTGAGTGAAGCAGGGCCCTTCCTGGGTCAGGACTCCTTCACTGTACATTGTTCACAAAGCGCCTGCTCCGCTTCGGGCAGAGTTCACGGCGATACAGCAGCCCGCACGGAGCTCACTCTCTAAGACGAGGCCCAGACTACGAACAGGTGAACACACACCGGTAACACGTCTCGGGGTGAGACGGGCTGTGACGAAAGATAAAGCAGGGTGAGGGAGAAGGGGGTCACAGGGTGGTCGGGGAAGTCCTCTCTGCTGAGAAGACGTTTGAGCAAAGACTGAAGGACTGGAGGGATGGAGCCATGCAACAATCTGATGGAACAGAGTTCTAAGAGAGGGAAGGGCAAGATTAAAGGCCTTGAGGCAAGAGGATGCTTGTGTTATTGGAGGAACAGCCAGGAGGCTGGGCTGACTGGAACAGAGTGAGTAAAGGGAAGAGTGGTAGGAGGTAAGACCAGAGAGATGATGGGAGGACAGATCATGCCCTGGTAGGCCATGGTGGCAATTTTGGCTTTTACTGAGTTAGATAGGAAGCCATCAGACAGCATGAGCAGAGGTGTGGCATGATCTGACTTAGGGTTTTAAAGAGTCACCCACAAACAAGCAAACCAAACAAACAGTAGAAGGAATACTCAGACAGGCGTGTGGATAACAGACTGCAGTAAGCAAGGCTGGAAGGAGGGAGAGGGATTAGGCAAGGAGGCCTAATTAGGCAAGAGGGGTGGTGTTGGCCTGGACTAGGGCTGCATCAGTGCAGGTGGTGAGAAGTGGCCAGATTCTGGATGTGGGGCATGACAATGAATGAATGAGCCAACCACGTCTACCTTGATGGGTCACAGGACAATGATGGTGGTATCTGTAAGAATTTTTGAGGTCATTTGTAGACTTTTAGCCAATCAGCATCCAATTAGTACCCCAAGCCCCCTCTCTAGGAACTCAGTTGGAATCTTGTAGGAAGGGCTATTCCTGGCACCCTTACCCACCCTTGTAAATAAAGCCAAGATGGCCAGATCCCTCCTCTCTGTCCCATAGCACAGAGATGGGCCTGTGACTTAAGCTCAGCCAATGGACCCCCTAAGGACACAGAGAATGGAAAAGGGGTTGGAAACCCCAGATTCATCACAGAGGCAGCACATGAACATGACCTGTCCTGCAGCATAGCCTTAGCTGTGGTTTCTGCTGCCCGGCCTCCCTCTCAACAAGGCCACCAGTGCATTGCACAACTCTGGGGGCACTATTTCATGTTATTCTATGCTAGTCTATAGCAGGGGTCAGCAACCTCCTGTCAATATTTTAGGCTTTGCAGGCCATATGATTTCTGTCACAACTACTCAATTCTGCTGTTACAGTGTGAAGGCGGCCACAGACAACATGTAAACTGACGAGCATTCTAGGGGCAGTTATTGTTCTCCTGATGGAAGACACCAGCAATGTTGCAAGAAAGAGGTAGTTACAATAAAACCTTATTTGTAAAAACATGTGACAGGCTAGCATTGGCTGTGGGTCATGGCTTGCTGACTCCTGGTCTACGGGAATACGTAGTGCTTTTTGCCCCAGAAATTGTACAAACATGGCTGCCGGACCTCCAGAGCTCCCTTGGTTCCTGCTGATTTTCCAAGTTGGCCTCACAGTGTCCTCTTGCTTCTGTGAATCCCCATATCCTTTGTCTTAGTCAGCTTGGGCAGCCATAACAAAGGGTCATAGATTGAGTGGCTTAAACAACAGAAATTTATTTTCTCACAGTTCTGGAAGGGGAGACGTCCAAGATCAAGGAGCTGACAAGGTGGGTTTCATACCGAGACCTCTTCTCTTGGCTTGTAGGTGGCCGCCATCGTGCTATGTGCTCACATTTCTTTGTGTGTGCTGGGGATGGCAGAGGGAGAGCTAGCTCTCTGATGTCCTTGTCACCAACTAGGTGACCTTGAGAAACTCAGAGGTGGGTTCAGAAGCAATTAACTGTTTTTCCAAGTTGTTTCTTTTCCTTTTGTATGTTAAGGAGATGTAGCCCACCATCCTGAAACTGACCAAGCCTCACCACAAGAGCTGCACCCATGATCTTTGCCTTATTTTTAATGCAAAGATCTCTCCGGGAGGAACTTAGACCTCATTATGTGGAAGCATGTTCTCCAACTGAGCCTGTGCAGGCAAATACCTGCCTCTCCCTTTTGAATATTCATTCCCGTCCAAAATAAAGGTCGCTGGTTCCTTTTGTTCGGGGACGCCGTGACTTTGGAAATGATTCCTCGTGGCCTCCTATTTACTGCAAATACACTTTACTTTGTGAGACAACTTCCACTGGTGTAGAGTCTTATCTAACTCACCAGGAGGCGAGCCCACTTGGTTTGGTAACATCCTCTCTTATAAGGGCACTAATCCCATCAGGAGGCCTCACCCTTGTGACCTCATCTGACCCTAATCACCTCCCAAAGGCCCCATCTCCAAATATCACCTTCAGGATAGGGCTTCACCAGATGAATTTTGAGGGGACACAAACATTTGGTCCATAACATCCTTCTAATGAATTGTGGTTTTGCTTAAGTTAGAGTCAGTTTCTGTGGCTTGCAACCAAGAACCCTTAATGGATGCCACGTTTAGTCAACTTGATTTAATTCTATGCAGCTCTTAGGAAAGGAAACTAGAAGGGAGAGTGGGGATAGCTCAGTCTCATCCTCACTGCTGGAGAAACAGCTCAAAGCAGATTACAACTAACAGAAGTCATTAGTGCCATCTTGATTTATGATAAAGACACATCCGTGTCTTTAAAAGTTTCCTCAATACATCATTTTAACTTCCTACTTTCTTAGAAGGTTGCTGGTTTCTTCAATCGGGACCGCAGTGAACAATAACTGCCCCTAGAACTCGGTTCATTCACGACCCAGCCCTCCTCCCCACCTCCTCCCCTCGTCAGCTGCTTGGCTATTAGAGCTGGGTGTTTCCTGTTTACAAAGAGATATGAAATATATTAGCTGAAGAGTCCACCCCTAATGCTTTGCTGCTTCCTTCTGCTTCCCAGGATGAGTTTCACTTGGCCCTGGAGTTTTACTTGTCTTTGAAAGTAATGGATTTGATGATGTTTAGAAATTCGTGACTATATAAAACCATATCTGTAGGATGCTCAGTTCACATCACTCATTTGTATTTTATTTACTTATATACCCCACCATGTTCCAAAGAGGATTTACTAAATGTAAATCCTGTGCAAAAGATAAAAAAAAAAAAAAGCAAGTGCTGAGCCTGGGGCTAAGCAAAAATTAGGGGAAGGAATAAACCAGACAAAGTAAGAGGCAAAGTAGAAGTTGCCTAAACTTATTGACTGAAGTCCCTAGATGCTAGAAGTGTGCGGCAAATCTTGTCCTGAGCTTCCTGGTTGGCAAAGCAGATAGGGAAACACTTTTGATGTATAATTGATAGTGCCTTTAAAAATGAAAACAAACTAATTGCTCAGACAACAAGGCTGGTTCTTATTCTTCACTTACACAATAGTGGTGGTTGAATAGCTGCATTTTGTTTGGGCTCAGAAAACTGCAACTTTTTTAATCCCAGGAAATACTTTTGATGCCCTTAAGAAAACTCAAGAAACAAAAATTTACCTTTTCAAATCTGATAAATTAGAGTTGGCCACTCTTACTGCAAAATAATCATTTCTTTTACAAAGAGCCCCTTTAAGACACTTAAAAGATTTAAAACTTAAATAGTAATAACATGGCATGGTTAAGTATTTGCTTACAGATAGATTTCTGGTAGGTCTGGTGGGACCTAAAACGCCTTCTAGTTCATCCTTCCAGTCCAATATGGAAAGATCGTTAACTTTTCTTAAATTGTAGTAAAAAACATAAAACATAAAATTTATCATCTTAACCATTTGTAAGTGTACAGTTCAGTAGTGTTAAGTATATTAACATTGTTGTGCAACAGCTCTCTAGTATTTTTTCATCTTGCAAAACCGAAACTCTATACTCATTAAACAACAATTCCCCATTTCCCCCTCCCCCAGCCCGTGGCAACCACCATTCTACTTTCTGTTTCTATGAATTTGATTACTCTGGGTACCTCACATAAGTAGAATCATACAATATTTGTCTTTCTGTGACTGACTTATTTTACTTAGGATCATGTCCTTAAGGTTCATTCATGTTGTAGCATGTGACAGGATTTCTTTCCTTTTTAAGGCTGAATAATATTCCATTGTATGTGTATACCACGTTTTCTTTATCCGTTCATTCCTCTATGGACATTTGGGTTGCTTCCACCTCATGGCTATTGTGAATAATGCTATAATAAACATAGGTGCGCAAATATCTTTTTGAGATTCCGTTTTCAGTTCTTTTGGGTATATACCTAGAAGTGGACTTGCTGGCTCATATGGTAATTCTATTTTTAATTTTTTGAGGAACCTTCTTACTGTTTTCCATAGCAGCTGCACCATTTTACATTTCTACCAGCAGAGCATAAGAGTTCCAACTTTTCCACATCCTTGCCAACACTTGCTGCTTTCTCTAAGATCATTAACTTTTTAGGAACAAGGGAACAAAGATTAATACACTTAAAATTTTGTGTCTATGGCAGAGTGCCTCAGTACATCAGCATTCCAGGTACCCTTCCAAGGTATCCCTCAATTTTGAAAATTAAACATGTTTAGCAAAATAATACATTCATGGAATAAAAAGTAAACTGTATAAAGTGCACAGATTGGGAAGGAAGACATAAAACTTTATTTCCAGAAGACATGATTGTCTATGTAGAAAATCATAAAGACTCAACAAAAAAACTCCTGTAACTAATATGAGATTACAGTAAGGTTGCAGGATACAAGGTTAATATACAAAAAGTCAATCACCTTCTTATATACCAGCAATGAAAAATTGGAATTTAAAATTAAAAACACAATACCATTGACATTAGCTCCCCCCAAGTGAAATACTTCGGTAGAAATCTAACAAAATATGTACAAGATCTATATGAGGAAAACTGCAAAACTCTGATGAAAGAAATCAAAGAACAACTAAATAAATGGAGAAATGTTCTTTGTTAATGGATAGGAAGACTTGGTATTATTAAGATGTCAGTTCTTCCTGGCTTGATTTATAGATTCAATTCAATCCCAATCAAATTTCCAGCAAATTATTTAGTGGTTATTGGCAAACTGAGTTTACGCAATATTAAAGAAGAACAAAGTTGGAGGGCTGACATTACCCAACCTCAAGACTTACTATAAAGCTACAGTAATCAAGACAGTGTGGTATTGATGAAAGAATAAACAGATCAATGGAACAGAATAGAGAGTCTAGAATTAGACCTACACAAATATAGTCAACTGATCTTTGACAAAGGCACAAAGGCAATTCAATGGAGAAAGGATAGTCTTTCCAACAAGTGGTGCTGGAACAACTGGACATCCACATGCAGTAAAAATGAATCTAGATACTGACCTTACACCTTTCACAAAAATGAACTCAAAATGGATCATAAACCTAAATGTAAAACATAAAACTACAAAACTTCTAGAGGATAACAGAGGAGAAAATCTAGGTGACCTTGGGTTTGGCAATGAATTTTTAGAGACAACACCAAAAGCACGAATCCTGAAAGAAAAAATTGATGATGATCTTCATTAAAACTAAAAATTTGTCTGTGAAAGACACAATTAAAAGAATGAAAAGACAAGCCAGAGGCTGGGAGAAAATATTTGCAAACACATGTCTGATAAAGGACTTGTGTCCAAAACATACAAAGAACACTTGTTTTTTTGGTGAGGAAGACTGGCCCTGGGCTAACATCCATGCCCCTCTTCCTCTACTTTATATGAGACGCCGCCACAGCATGGCTTGACGAGCAGTGCGTTTCTCTGCGCCGAGACCCGAACCTGTGAAACCCGGGGCTGCCAGAGCGGAGCGCACGAAATTAACCGCTACGCCACCTGGCCGGCTCCCATACAAAGAACACTTAAAACTCAACAATCAGAAAACAAGCAGCCCAACTAAAAAGTGGGCAAAAGATCTGAACAGACACCTCAGTAAAGAAGACATACACATGACAAATAAGCAATAAGAAAAGGTGCTCAAAATATATGTCATCAGGGAATTTCAAATTAAAACCACAATGAGATACCACTGCACACCTATTAAAATGGCTAAAATCCAAAACACTAGTAACACCAGATGCTGGTGAGGTTGTGGAGCAGTAGCAAGTCCCGTTCGTTGCTGGTGGGAATTCAAAATGTACAGCCACTTTGAAAGACAGTTTGGCAGTTTCTTACAAAGCTCAACATCGTCTTACCATGAGATTCAGCAATTGCATTCCTACAATTACATTTGTGTTTACCCAAATGAGTTGAAAACCTATGTCCACATAAAAACTTGCTGAATGTTTATGGCAGCTCTATTCACAATTGCCAAAAATGAGAAGCAACCAAGATGTTCTTCGATAGGTAAAGGGACACCAACAAAGTGGTACATCCAGACAATGGAATATGATTTGGCGCTAAAAGAAATGAGCTATCAAGCCACAAAAAGGCATGGAGGAAGCTTAAATGCATATTGCTAAGTGGAAGAAGTCTTTCTGAAAAGGCTTCTTACTGTATGATTCTGGCTATACGACATTTTGGAAAATGCAAAACTATAGAGAAAAGATCAGTGGCTGCCAGGGGTTCAGGGAGCATGGCGGGGAGAGGGATGAATAGGGCAAGCACGAGGGATATTTAAGGCCGTTAAACTATTCTATATGATACTACAATAGTGGATACATGACCTTATGCATTTGTTAAAACCCAAAGGACTGTATAACACCGAGTGAGGCTTACTGTAAACTATGGACTTGGTTAGCAGTAATGTATCAGTATTGGTTCATCAGTTACAACAAATGTACCACACCAGTGCTAGACGTTAAAAATAGAAGGAATTGTATGTATGGTGGGGAAAGAGGAGATATATGGAAACGGTCTGTACTTTCTGCTCGATGTTTCTGTTAACCTAAAACTGCTTTAAATATAGTCTGTTAATTTAAAAAAAAAGAGTAAATGGTATGGTGGCAGACCATGCTATGTGTCTTCCTGGGAGGACCCCATTTCCCAGCTGTCTTACAGTTATCTTGGGCCCAGGTGACTGAGTTCTGGGCAGTGGAATGTAGGTGGAAGCAGAGTAAGCCATTTCCAGAGCTGGCCCTTCAAAATATCCCACATCACCCTCCAGCTTTCTCTTCCTTTTACATTGACCTTGTTCCAGATGATGGGACTGCAAGACTGAAGAGAGCTGCTCAACCCACACTGGATTCTGCAAGAATGAAAAAAAAACCCTCTGGGGTCTGGCCCCACGGTGTAATGGTTAAGTTTGACACACTCCACTTCGGCGGTCCGGGTTCACAGGTTTGGATCCCAGGTGCAGACCTACACCCCTCATCAGCCATGCTGTGGTGGTGACCCACATACAAAATAGAGGAAGATGGGCACAGATGTTAGCTCAGGGCGAATCTTCCTCACCAAGAAAAAACAAAACAAAACAACTCTGTTATTATGTTAAGTGGCTGAGATGTTCAGGATTTGTTACTGCAGCATGGCATGATATAACCTGACCAGAACAAGTGCCAGAAGGTTTATAACAAAAACAAACAAAAATAGCCATTCCCTAACTCACCTCTTCTCACTCTCTACACTTGTTTCCCGGAGGGGAATGTTTCAATGTTTTAGCGGCTTCTTTTGGCATTTATGTCCATATTTCTAAATATGACTTTACTTCCAATTTTTTATGTTTGATAAAAACATAAAAAACAGATGACATTTTAGCATTCTTAAATCATCAGCAACCCGATTCTCCCCTTTCCAACTTCACAATGTGATGAATATGAAATTTTAAGGTGAAACCCACATTCCATTTTTACATGATTCAGTATATGCAAATGTAACACACTGATGAGTCAGACACTATACTATCCTTATGTTTCCTTTCTTGAACAGCTTTTTATTTTATTTTTATCTGAATTTATATTTGTCTCATTTTTTTCATTTGCTTAGTTTTTTTCCTGAGTTGTTTTGTTTTATTTCATTTTTTAGTCTACATATCACCAGTTCTTCCCATTCCCCTATAGCAGGTATTTGTTGTTCTTCCTGGTTGCCCAGATCTTAAGTCCTTCCTGTATTTGGGGGAATTCCCCCATATGAGACTTGTGGGAAGCAGAACCTCCCCAAAGAAGTGGAAGATTCTAGATGCTTACTTTCCCAGCCTCTTGCAGCCAGGGCATGGGCACTTGGCCTGGGCGCCCCCCGTCCGATGCACACATCTCTGGCTTTGAATAGATAACTGATGACCGGAGAAGCGGAGAACGCAAGGAACTTTTTTTGGTAGAAGAGGTTACAGTGGGCAGCAGTGCGAGACCCAGCAGGGTCAGCCTGGCAAGCTGCAGTGCCCGGTTCTGGGAGATAGCAGCAGCGTCACCCTCTATGCCAGCTGACAGCCTGTTTGAGGCATTGTTTCTAGATGAGTAGCTATGCATGAAGTTCTCCAACGCTCGTGGGATTCTTTGGGCCACCTAATACCCTTTTCATAAATTCCCTTTCTCCTTAGGTCAGCTAGAGCTGGTTTCTCCTAGCTTGGAGAGAAGGACAGCTATCAGTACAGTTTTCCACAGGGTCCCACGCAGGGCCGACTTCTTGGGTGCATGACCCATGCAGTAGAATGGGGCCCCATTCTCAGAAAAGCCCACCCAGGTTTTTTAATGCTCTGCTTTCCCCAGCTTGAAATTCTTAATAGTTTTTTAACCAGGGGCCTGGCCTCTCCATTTTCATTTTGCGCTAGGTCCTGCAGATTATGCAGGCACTCCTGGTTGCGTGGAGCAGATAATGTGTGAATTTCTTTATTTTCCGGGAGATCTCTATTCCAGAGCCCTCTGCGCCCCCTGCCTATCTGGACTGAGCCCTCTGCACAGCTGTCGCATCCTGAGTCTTTCTTTTGCCGTCAACTTGGGAGCGTCCTTTGCCTTTCTTCTGGGTTGGAGCCACTCTGCGTCCTGGATACTTGTCTTTTTCTTGTGCTTTCCCCTCATGTGAATGGAGTGCATCATCAATCATTTTCTGAGAAAAAGCGCATGAGAGGTAAAATTTCTGAGGGTTTGTGTATCTGAAACTATGTTTATTCTCCCTCCCACCTGGTTGGTAGATTGGCGAGGTGTAGAATTCTAACAACATTTTTTGCTTGGTGTTGGGAAGGCTTTGTTCCTTTGCCTCCTAGATTCTAATGTTATTATTTAGAGGTTCAAAGCCATTCTAATTCCCAGGTCTTGAAACGTGGCATGTTTTTGGTTTTCCTTTTCTCAATCTCTCTCTCTCTGAAAGCTTTTTGACCTCTAGGCCAAGGCCCACAGGTTTCCTGGGGATGTTCGTCCAACATCAAAACGTATTTCTTCATACTCCAAAGGGTTCAAACTAGGAATAATAATTATAGAATCTCCCTGTTTCTTTCTTTCATTCAACAAATTGTTTAGTGAGCACTTACTGAGTGTGGACAGTCTGCTAAGCACGGGACTTACAATGGTCAACAAGGCAGATGGGTCTCCTGTCCTCAGTGGAACTTGTGCTACAGTAAACAGGTAAGTACATGGAACAGTTGCATATTTTGGTACTCACTATGAAAAAAAGAGGGTATTGTGATAGTGAAATATGACAGTAGTCAAGGAAAAACCCTCTGAGATCTGAAAGATGGGAAAAAGCCAGCCATGTGAAGAGCCACAGTGGAATGTTCCAGGTAGGGGTTCCTACAGATGTCCAAGTTCTTGTGCCAGCCTGTCAGGCTCACCTGATGAGGATCCTTGTTACTTCTTGGATCTCATCTATGACTCCCCTCCAGCCCCTCTGGCCTCCTTGCTGCTCCTTGAACACACCAGGCATGCCCCAGCCTCAGGGCCTTTGCACTTGCTGTCCCCTCTGCCAAGAATGCTCTACCGCCACTTAGCTGCATGGCTTGTTCCCTCACCGCCTTCAAGTCTCAGATGTCACCTTCTCATTGAGACCATCCTTGGTTACCATGTTGAAAACTGTAAACTCATGCCCCAACACCTCTGATCCCCTCTCTCAGCTTTATTTGTTTTCTGTTAGTACTGATTCCCATCCAACATACTGTATTCATTTACTTGTCTTCTTTACAATCTGTCTTTCCTCACTAAAATGTAAGCTTCCTAAGAGCAAGGATTTGTGTGCATTTTGTTCCCCGCTGTATCTTCAGTGACAAGAACGATGTCTGGCACATAGAAGGTGCTTGATAAATATGTTTTGAGTGAAGGGATGACTCTGAGTGGGAAAGAGCTTGGTATATTTGGGCAACATTACAAGGCTGGTGCATGGGACAGGGTGAGCAGGTGGAGCAGGGCAGACAAGGAGGTTGGAAAGGTGGGCAGAGGGCAGACACACGGGCCTGATAGGGCATAGAAAGGAGGGTGGATTTTATCCTAAGAGTAATAGAAGATCTTTCAAGGGTGTTAAGCAGGGGAGTGATATTATCCAATTTGAATTTTTTAAAGGGTCACTGTAGCTGCCATGTGGGGCCTGGATTTAGGGTAGAAATGGGGAGACCAGTTAGGTGACTACTGCAATAGTCCAAGCAAGAGAGGATGGTGGCTGAGACCCAGGTGAGGGCACTGCCGATGCAGAAAGTGAACAGATTCCAGATTCAACAAGAAATCTGCACTCAATCTTTGTCTCAGGATCCTTGCTACAAACGGGGTGTGGGTTTATGGACCTTGACCTCTTTTCGTGAGATCTTCCTTCAAATTTCAAGTCTGGTTTTGTGGTTAATGTTCCAGTTAGACTCCAAGAGGGATTGGAAGAGGATAAACTAGATCCTACCAGCCCTCAGAAGTTATGACCAAGAACTCAGAGGAATCCTTGCCTCAGCATTCAAAGTCCCCAAAGACAAGTAAATAAATGCAGTATGTTCTGTACTTGGCTTATGGCTGATTCTGCCTCCTCGGTATTCTCTGAATCTGTCCGTCCTCTCCATCCCCAAGGAAGGAGCCCTTCCTCGCTCTCTCCTGCTCTGTGCTCCCAGTTCGCCTGCTGTGTGGGTATACCTCTGCTTTCTTCTCTGAATTAATTACTGATTGATTTGTCTGCCTTCCCAACCGGATACTGAGTTCTTTGAGAGTGAGGCCTTGTCTACTCTTTGTGTCCTGGCCTTGTCTACACTGACTGGCACATAGCAGATGCTCAGTAAAAGACTGTTGAACTTGATGGCCATAGCTACCCTGGCCGTGCCCTCAGAACAGCCCGATTGTAATGTCCTCGCTGTGAGATAAGAAGGGCCGGCTTGTCTTTATTAACCCCAAGCTCTCAATCTGGTCAGGCACAGACACTCTTTCCAGGCTCCCTTCCACATTAGGCAGAGACTTCCCAGATGCAAAGGCCTCTGACACTTCTCTCCAGTGAGTGCAGAGACTTGGCTGGCCAGGGAAAGGATTCTGAAGTTGTCTCCAAATAAGGTGAAATGATTAGCTGCTGTTAAAACAGCATGGGAGCTGTCAGTAAGGAAATAGTCTCTCTGAGATGGACCCTCCTGAAACTTACAATACAGTGCTTCCAAATGTGAGCTACTGGCTGGATGGAGGCCTGCTTGTCACTGGGCCTGACTCTTCCTTCCCAGCTGGGGATCCGGTGGTGCCAATCCCACCGAGGGCTGATGTACACCAGATGTCAGGATGCAGCCCACCTGAGATCCTAGGGGACAGGGGTCCTTAATTAGTTAGCAGGCATGGTCTACTCATAGTAATGTTACAAGTAAAGTATGGATTCAGGCTTTCTGAATAGTGTTAAAACAACATGGAGAATGAACAGTCAGAAGCCTCCATGAGCCAGGTATTGTTAAAAAAGCATTCATTCAACCTTTTATCAAGAATATTCATATAAAGTGTATTAGTTATCTATTGCTGTGTAACAAATTATCCCCAAACATAGCAGTTTAAAAACAACACTTATTATCTCATAGTTTCCGTGGGTCAGGAAATTGGGAGTGGCTCAGATGGGTGGCTCTTGCTCAGTCTCTGATGATGGTGCAGTCAAATTGTGGCTAGGGCTGCAGTAATCTGAAGGCTTGACTGGGGCCGGAGGATGTGCTTCCATGACAGCTCATTCACATGACTGCAGGCAACAAGCCTCCGTTCCTCATTCCATGTGCCCCTCCACAGAGCTGCTTGAGTGTGCTCATGACATGGCAGCTGTCTTCCCCCAGAGCAAGCAATCCAAGAGACCAAGATGGGAACCTCGATGGTTTTTATGATCTAGTCTTGAAGTTGCACACTGTCACTTCCACTTTATTCTATTTGTTAGAAGTGAGTCACTATGTTCAGCTCACAGTCAAGGGGAAGGGAATTAGGGTCCACCTTTTGAAGGAAGTGTTGAAGTTGTGCACATATTTTAAACCACCTCATTCATTCAAGAAGAAACAAGAAAGTGAAAGTCTTGAGGCTGCTAAAATCCCTATTGCCATTAGGTCAAGGTGGGAGTTGGCATGAAGAAAAGAGTCCTGGATCGAGAGGGATGGCAAATTGATTCATTAATTCATCCATCCATTCATTCATTTATTCATTCAACAGGTGTTCATTGAACATCTACTGCGTGCAGTTGGGAAACCAGACTATATGATGTGGGGCTCAGGAAGAGGCACAGTTATAATTAAAATGACAATTGCTGACCTTTGCAGAGCACTTACTGTGTACCCAGCACTGCAAAGAGCTTTAGACATAATTATCTCATTCAATCCTCCCAATAACCTTTCGAGGTGGGTACCATTATTATTCCTCATTTCACAAATGAGAAACTTAGACTCAGAGAGGGGAGATCACGTACAATCAGGGGGTGGAAGCCGTGATTTCAACCGAAGGATTCTGATCCCAAGCCTTATGCTTCTATCACTGCACCACAGTAATAATGATCATAAGTATTATTCCCAGTTGAATTACGTGTGCCTGTTATCCAGCTAGAGCTCTGAGGCTCAGAGAGGTTGAGTGACTTGTCCAAGCTTGTTCTGGCAGAGCTGGGCTGCAAAGCCAGTTCCTGAGAGTTCCAAGTCTGTGCCCTTTCTTCTATACTTGCATAAAACTAAGTCCTTTCTGTCCTGCTTCCTGCAGAAACAGCTAAGATGGAAAAGGGCCCAGGGGAGTGGGGAGGGGTGTGGGAAGGGGGAAATTATCGCTGAGGCCTGGAAGCTTTTACAAGCGTGGATCTCCCCTGGTTAGCTAAAGAACACATCCGCACGTCTCTGGAGGCTGCTGCGAAGATGCTGTGGAATTCCTGGTGTGCCTGATGAGGTGTTGCTACGCCGAGGCTGTCAGCCAGCTGGCCCTCTCAGAGCAGCCCCTCTGGGGTCTGGATGCTCCAGCCCCTGCTGCTGCAGCGAGGAGTGCTGTCGGATGGAGCTGATCATTCCAGAGCCCTTACTGAGCATCAGGCACTTGCTAATGTGTTGTGCACATTTACTCAGCGCATCCTCATGGCCGTAGACGAATCAACACTATTGATTATTCCCATTTTACAGAGGAGGAAACTGAGGCACAGAAAGGGTGACTTGCCTGAGTCCACGCAGATACCCAGTCTTAAAGTAGGTTAACTGGGGTTCAGTTAACTGGGGTGGCCTGGAGCTAGGGGACCTGGAGTTAGAGGTCCTGATTTCATGGGCCCTCGGCACTCTGGCCTTTGTGGGCCCTTTCCTTCTATAAAAAATATTAAACATTATATTTTATGAGTATGCAGGAGTAAAGATGAATCTAATTCAGACTGAATTTACTATTATATATTCATTATCATTGTATTCATTTTTTCTTCTGATTTTAAAATAAATGAAAATTAAAACAATTCCGTGGGCCTCTAAAAGCATCGCGGGCTCAGCACGCTGTGCCTCCTGTGCCTGATGGAGAAATCAGCCCGTCTGGGCGTGAGTCCTGATTCCCTCGCTTGCTGACTGTGTGGCCTTGGCCGAGTTACTTTACCTCTCTGGGCCTCATTTTCCTTCCCTGGAACACCGGAATAAATGGTAGACTATATTACATATGGTGCCAGTGAGGATGAAATGAAATAATACATGTAAAATGCTCAGCACAGTGCCTGCCATAAATGAAAATGCTCAATAAATGTTAATGGATATTTTTATTTTTAAGGAACTTGTCCTGGTCCCACAGCTAGCCCCTAGGCAGGGCTAGGAGTGTACCCCAGATTTGTCTGACTGTAGAACCTCTGATCTGAACCTTCTCAGTGTGGTGGGAGAATAAACGGTGGAACAGTCAGAGCTGAGAATTGCGTTATAGTAAGTCAATCCCATGAATAAAACGCTGTCAATAAAGCGTGCATTTTCCAGGATAATCTCTTTTTTAATATAGTGTGGTAAAATATATGTAACATAAAATTTTACCATTTCAACCACGTTTTAGTGTACAACTCAGTGGCATTAAGTATATTCACATTACCGTGCAGCCATCACCACCATGCATCTCCAGAACTTGCTCATCATCCCAAACTAAAACTCTGCACCCACTAAACACTAACTCCCCATTTCCCCCACTCCCCAGCCCCTGGTTACCACTATTCAACTTTCTGTCTCTATGATTTTACATCATATACGTTTTTCAGGATAATCTCATGGACCAAAATTTCTCCCATTTTTCTCATGAGTGTACGTAAAAGGAAAAAACCAGTTTTTCTTTACTACTACTCACACCAACATTTCTGACACCAGATGTGTGGGTTTTTCCACACTGAGCAATTTTCCAATTCTCAGTGGACACCAACTGGGTGTCCCACACAATTCAGTTCCTAACAGCCTCGAGTTGTTAGCACAGACCCCACAGGTTAAGTGCTCAGTCCTACAGGATTGCCCTCCCCCTACTTCACAAGTCTGGACCAATCACAAGTCTGGGCCTCCAGTACTTCTGACCGACAGGCTATAAATGAGGAGTTCCCAAGTTCCCCGGGTTTGATAATTTGTTACATCTGCTCACAGAATTTATGACCATAGCTTACTTACTAGATTACCAGTTTCTTATAAATGTATATGTTGAAGGATAAAAATGAACAGCCAGATGAAGAGATACATATGGCAAGGTCCGGAAGGGTCTGGAGCACAGGAGCTTCTGTCCCTGTAGAGTTTGGGGTGCACCACCCTCCCGGCACGCGCATGTGTTCTTGTTCAATGACCCGGAAGCTCTCTAAACCCCTTCCGTGAAGGTTATTTATAGAGACTTCACACACAGGGATGATTGATTAATCATTGGCCAGTGGTGACTGAACTCGCTCTCCAGCCCCGCTCCTCCCCAGAAGTTGGGGGTGGAGCTGAAATTCCAACCCTCTAATCACATGGTTGGTTCCCCTGGCAACCAGCCCCCCAGTCTTAGGGGCTCTCCAAAAGTCACCTCATTAACATACACTCAGGTGTGGCTGAAAGGGGCTTGTTAACAAATAACAAAAGACGTTCCTTTCACGTTTATCCTCCAGAACAATTTCAGGAACTGGGGACAAAACCCAAATGTGATAACAAAAGATGTTCCTATTGCTCTTATCCCTTAAGAAATGACAAGAGTGTTAGGAACTCTGTGCCAGGGACTGGACGAAGACCAAATATATTTCTTATTATATCACAATATCACAGTATGTGTATACTTCTAGTCACAGAGCCTGAACTGAGGTTAGGAAGATGTGCTCGCCCTGAGGTTACGGGGTAGGGTAAAGAGGCAGATGCCTGAGGTCAGTCAGTGGGCTTCAGCTGAAGTGGACGGGGATGCAAGGGTCTGGAGAAGTGCCCTCTCTGTCGCTCTCCCACATCCCTGCCCCTTGCACCAAACGTGGAATTCTGGAGGCTGGACAATGGAATTCTGCACCAAGGAAGTCTACTACGCGGAAAGAAATAAGCACCAAACAGGACTGTCACTCATGGGATGACAGACTTGAAGGCTGGAGGGGATCCTAGGGCTGATCTAGCTCAGTGCAGTTACAGGGCTTTGAGAGGATAGGAATGTGGATCCTGGAGCTGGATTGTCTGGGTTTGAATCTTGGCTTTGTGACTTGCTAGCTGTGTGGCCTTTGGCAAGTTACTCAACTCCTCCGGGCCTCAATTGCCTCCTGTCAATTGTGGATCATAATAATGCCTACTTCATAGGATTTTTAGGAGGATTAAATGAAATATTAAATGAATTCATGCACGTAAGGCACTTAGAGCCAGGCATACAGTAAATGCAAGATAAGTGTCTGTAAACTTAACAAAGAATGACTCAGTGGCCCAACTCAGGGAAAGGCCAGGTCCTTGTCTCCACTAAAGAGCTTCTCTGCTTTTATCTGTTTTATGTGTCGGCTTCCTTGTAAGATGTCGTTAAAAGGAAGAACAGTGGTTGACCACCCTCCCTTGTGGTAATATAATCCTGTATTTTACAAATGGGAAACACAACCAGGACAGCTAAGTGCTCTGCCCAACGTGCCACAACTAACGAGGGGTGGGCAGAACAGTGTGGAAGCCAGGGCAGGGCTGTTTCACCTACATTGCGCCATCTACACTGTGCTGAAAGAAAATGAAAGTTTGGGGTTTTGTTTCTGTAGGAAAGTCTTATGGATCTCTGTCAACAGCTCAGCTTCGTGCTGTCTGGCCTCAGAACAAATTGTATTAATGAGCTCTTTACTCCTTCATGGCTAAGGTCATTAAAGACGCCCCACCGAGGAATTGTGCTTTTTTTTTTTTTTAATTCTTTTTTGTGTGTGAGGAAGACTAGCCCTGAGCTAACATCTGTTGCCAATCCTCCTCTTTTTGTTGAGGAAGACTGGCCCTGGGCTAACATCCGTGCCCATCTTCCTCTACTTCATATGGGACGCAGTCACAGTGTGACTTGACAAGAGGTGCGTCAGTCTGTGCCTGGGATCCGAACCCACAAACCCTGGGCCACCAAGGCAGAATGCGCAAACTTAACTGCTACGCCACTGGGCCGGCCCTGAATTGTGCTCCTTGTCCCATGAGTGGTGGAGAAGATTTTGAGCTGTCTGGATGGTATTCCTGGGTGCTAGAACCTTCCCTAATATAGACGACTTTGGGCTTGGTTCCCCAACATCCATTACATCTGCCTCCCACTGAGTAATAGCTGTGAGATTTGGAGAATCGATGCCAGCTCTAGGCCTCTGATTAATCTATGCAGTCATAGCAATCCTATGCTCTTTGCCAGTGATTGGTTCAAGGCTGGCAGATCTAGGCCAATATGGGTCAATGAGACGTCAGAAGATGTTTGCCAAGTCTCAGTCCAGTTGAATGTGACTGTTAAAAAGCAAAATTCAACTGAGTAAATTTTAAAGATCATATTGGCTTTATTCAACAATTCATAAATCAGGCAGCATCCAATCTAGCAGATAGAAAGGAGCTCCGAGGAGCTGTACAAAATGAAAAACTTATACGCAGAAGGGAACAGGAACAAAGAAGTCATACTAGGCAAAAAATTGGATTGGTTATTGCAAGGTGACTCTCCTTTAGGGGATGGCAGGGGTCTATCAGGCAGATTACCTAACTGGTGCTGATCGGCGATTCCTGATTGACTGGTTTAAGATTCCATTTATGGGAAAGCCAAAACTGTAATTAAGTCTCAGTTTGGTGACATGGGGCTCAGCATAACTGACTCTATTTTCGGCCCGTTGTCTTGCTTTTAACATGACCTAGGAACACATTGCTCTAGTTTCTTTGGGAAATCCTCTTGCAGCCATGAAGAAGCTAGCCCAGGAACTAGACAATATGTGAAACAGGACAGAGAAAAACCCCAGTCTCTCCAGAGTCCTGACTGCCCTGTCTGTAGGCCTGTGCTGTCCAATATGGCGGCCACTAGCTACAAGTGGCTACTGAGCACTCACACGATAGCTAGGCCAAATGGAGATCTGCTGTAAGTGTAAAATACACACCAGATTTGAAAGACTTAGGATGAAAAAAAAGAATGTAAAATGTCTCATTAATGATTTTTATATTACATGTTGACATGATACTATTCTGGATATATTGGGTTCGGTTAAATTGTTATTAACACAGATTTCAACTGTTTGTTTTTACTTTCATTAACGTGATTTAGAAAACTGTAAATTACATCTGTGGTTTGCATTCTATTTCTACTGGAGAGCACTGTTCTAGACTTGGCAGTTCTGTGGGCCAGGAGAATCTCACTGATACACTCATTTACAGGAATGTGTGACTGAAAATACAGAATTTCTATGCTTAGTATAGGTCATTCTGGCTTATAACAGCAAGTTCTCACACTTTTGGCTGGAAATAGAAGTGAAAAATTGGACATTTTAATGGAAAATTTTAAACGTACATGAAAGTAGAGAGAATAATAGAATGATCCCCCATGTGCCCACCCCCTAGCAACAACAGTTATCAACACAGGGAAGACCTTGTTTCATCGATACCTCCTCTCAATGTGCTGGGTTATCCTAAAGCAAAGCTCAGACATCAAATCCTTCCATCTGTAAAGGCCTCATGACATATTTCTAAGAGAGCAAGACCTCTTGTTTTAGAAAATATAACTATAATACCATTAACACATGAAAATAAAAACCTTAATATCAACTAACATCTAATCAATGTTTGGATTTCCCTGATTCTCTTGTAAATGTCTTTTTACAGTTGGTTCATTCAAATCAGGATCCAAACAAGGTCCACACATCACATTTGGCTGATGTACCTCTTAAGCCACTTTTCATCTATCACCGTTCCCCTATTTTTTTATGTTATTAATTTGTCTTGTAATGAGTTGGATCATCTCATTGCCATGGTGTCTTTTAACATGTTTTTCTATCATCTGTTGTTCACATAAACTGATCATTACATCTAGAAAATTGATAAGATTCAATTAGATATACTCTTTTGGTAAGAATACTGGTTGTGTTGTCTGTGATGGTTAATTTTATGTGTCAGCTTGGAGGGCATTTTGAATGAGATTAACATTTAAATTTTTGAGTAAGCAGACTGACTTGCATAATGTGGGTGGGCCTCATCCAGTCAGCTGAAGGCCTGAATAGAACACGAAGATCAGCCTTCCTGAGCAAGGAGGAATTTTCCAGCAGACTGCTTTCAGACTGGAACCACATCATTGACTTCCCTGGGTCTCCAGTCTCTTAGCCCACACTGCAGATTTGGGACTCACTAGCCTCCATAATTGTGAGAGTCAATTCCTTATACTAAGTAAATAAGTAAATCAATCAATCAATCAATTCTATTGGTTCTGTTTCTCTGGGGAAACCTGACTAATACAATAAATTTTCGAATACAATGTTTCTCCTGTAACAAAAGTAATACTTGCATGTTAAAGAAAATACTCGAAGACAACCACTGCCAACATTTGGGTATGTTTCCTTCTCACCTTTTCAAAATATTTTTTTAACACAGTTGAGATATCTCTATATAATTTTGTCTTTTGCCTTTTAAATTTAACATTATAACAAATTGCATTTCCTCATATTATTACAAATCTTGAAAACATTATTCCTCTTTTCTGATCATAAAATAAAAGTAATACATGCTTTTGTAGAACATTTGGAAAATACAGAAAAATGTAAGAAATGAATGGAAAGTCTCCCATAATCCCACCACACATTAATATGTTTTTGTAATACATTCTAGTCTGTTTTCTCTTCATGGAAATAATTATAACAATAAATTTATTCTACTTTTTTTTACTTTACAATCTCATCAAAAATTCTTCAAAATCTGATTTTTAGATGGCTTCATAATAAAATATCATATGAATGTACCATGGCTTCTTTTGTACACATATTACCCTCTTTTTGAACTGTAAATGTAATTTTAAACTGTAAGTATATAACGCATCATAAGCAGAGTTTCCATAAATCATTTCACCATCCTGCTCTGGTTGGACATTTAGGGACACCCAGCAAATATTAAAAATACCAAATGACTTCTCCTTCCCACTAGTTTCCTGAAAACTTGTCCATTTGTCCAGCTTAACCCCCAATCTCTTTCCTTCTGATCCAACATTCCATACCTGCTTAGCTACACTTGTCTTAGTGTATAAGTTGTATGAATGATAACAGTGGGAGATAAGTTGAATGCTTGCCTGAGAATCTTGGATCTTAGACTTTATTTTATAGGCAATGCGGAATGAGCAAAGACTTTTGAATAACAGAGGGCCTTGAGCAGATCAGATCTGATTTTCGGAAAGATCACTCTGGTAGGAAATGAAAAGTAGATGCAGACGGGAGGTGATAAAGGCAGGAAGTTCGTTAAGAAGTTTTTCCAGGAGTTCAATCAAGAGTTGATGAATAGAGCAGTGAAAATAGAAACGAGACAGATGACAGAAAGACTTTGCAGAGAAAGAAGGGACAAGGCTTGGTCATCAATGAGGAGAGAGGAACTGGTAATTGAGGATGATGAGGTCATTTAAGTAAAACCCTGCCCTTATGCCCAGCAACCCCTGGAAGGGCAAGTAGGTAGAGTCCACTTCCAGGAAGTTCCCTATCTTATTATAGCCAGCCAATCACAAATATCCTCAAAGTCAAGAGGATGGCGTAAAATATCTTTATTCTTCCTGTGCTCTCCGCATGGAAACCTTCTCTCCCACTTTGCCTCTCTCTCTCATCTTCTACCCCTCTGCCTTACCCCCAGGGCCTCTGGCTCCATCTAGCCACAATCTCTTGTGATTGAGGCTAAAGAGATCTATTTCTTTCTTACCAATATTAATAGGTTCTTGTAGACCTTTGCAGCACTATTATGTTAAAAGATCTGTGTTCTCATCTCCTTCCAGGGTTGAGAATGGGAAGGAGCAGAGAGGGTGCAGGTCCCAGAGAAACCCATCCTGCCGCATAACCAAAAGAGGAAACACGGAAAGGATTGGGTTTGAAATTCACGATGCCAATTTCCACCGGATGCCCTGATCTTTTAGTAACACAGATCTTGTCTGCCACAGGCAAGATGGGAGGTGGTGTTGGGTAGAGAGTGGAGTGGTCTCTGCAAAGGCAAGTGATGCTGGTTGTGGTGACCGGAGCAATAGTGGGAGTGATACTTTGGCATCTCAGTTTTTCTACCTATAATGCGGCCTGAGTTATAGCAGTGTTGCTGCCACTATGCTTGAAGGTAAACTTTCTCTTCAAGATTGAGATCTGCTTTCTGGTTTAAACAGTTGTCATCTTCTTTGCCAAAAGGCTGTGTCTGGGGGTCCTTGACGAGGCCCTCACTTTGCCTCATTCTTCATTGTGGTGTCCATTGGTGGAGAACCTTCTTTGCTCTGGCTTCAAGTTTCCATGTGGTGGGAGGCCCATCCCAGTAACATCCCAGCAGCTCTTGGTCCCCTTGCTTACTGTTTCCCATAGGAGGAGGAGTTCACTGATTGGTGGGTTTGGGAGAAGAACTGGGCATGCTCAGTTCAGTGTCTTCCTTCCTTTCTTCTCTCCGGAAATACACACTTTCTTCTGCTCCTCTATGCCTCAAGTCCTACAGAGACAGGTCTCACCCGTCCAGTGCTGTCTCAGACTGGTAGCTAAGTCTGCCTAATTCTGGGGTGAGGAATTAGAAGGCCCCTTAGTCATACACCTAAAGCCAACTCCTCCATAAGCAGCTTTATTGATAATAAAATGGTATTTTCATCTCTACCTACTTGATTCCTGCATCTTCCCTTCATTTTGTTACCAATTCAAGCAGGGAAATGAGGCTCATTATTTATTGGTCTTTCCCCAAACCCCAACAGTCTCAGTAGAGATGCATCTAAGACGCTTACAATAAAATTAGAGATTTGGACCTCCCAATAAATAGAAATAACACATAATTCATTTTAAGTCTAACAACAGAGACAACACATAATTCATTATAAGTCTAGCAATGAAGCGATGGGATTTCAAAAAAAGTTGTGTTCTTCCAATCTGTAGCTAAAATATTTACACGGGGCCCTGGTGATATGCAGGCAGTGGTTTACAGAGCACAGCCTGTTCAAACCAAACAGTTGCTCTGTTCCTGAGTTTGGAAACTCGTCAAGGAATCAATGTTTACTTAGACAACTTGGGCCCCAAGCGGCTCTTGTGTAGGCTGGATTCAATCCAAGGAGAAGCCATGGCCCGGGAACATTCCTCCTTCTCCCCTGACCATTGAAAGGCGGACCTCTCAGCTCTCCAGGGCCCACTGGAGGGCATCCGGTCCAGCCTCCGGTCAACTGTCCAGTCCCCAGGCTGGACTGTGTAGACTAAGTTCTGTTTTAGAATTGGCCCCTTGGCGCCCAACCTAATGAGTAATCCTGTGTGTGAATGTCTTATTTATTCAACTCCCAAAGAGAGAGTATAGACTTCAGGGCAAAGGATCTGATGTTTAATATGTGGACGACTTGAATTGGTCTGGAGCATAATGCAGGGGGTGGGCCAGCTGTGGGAAACAGACCACAGAGAACCTAGGAAGGTCAAGTCTCAGTGTCCAGGACATAAGATCTGCTATTTCTACCCAAAGTAAGAAAAAAGCCCAACATTATTGAAGAACAGCATGTACAAGTGTGAGGATCGACAATAATGCATGGAAAAAGCACATGCCACGGTACCTAGGCTCTCAATACAAGATAGTAGTAACTATTATTATTGCTCTCATTGAGATAATTTTGAAAACTAATGAGATTGGTGTATGGGTAGGCCCCGTGGGAATTACACTAATGGGGTTAAAGTAGTAAATAGCAATTGTTTCAGTCTGCTCCATCCTTTTTTCTATTTGGCAACAGCCTTTCCCTATTTTAGATGGTTCCAATGGACAACGACTTAGGCCTGGCCAATCATGGTACCAATCTTTCCTTCCAACATGATTGGTCCCGGGATAGGCTTGTTATTCAAGCAAGGCCACTCGGAATCCTTCTTTGAGATCTGGAATCCCCAGCCAATCCACTGATAACAAGTGGCTGGAGAATTCTTTCTCTAGAGTTCGAGAAATCATCTTCAGTGTAGATACTAGATCAATGCTGTCTAATAGAACTTTCTACTGTGATAGAAATATTCCATATCTGTGCTGTCAGTAGCCATTAGCTGCATGTGGGCTATCAAGCACTTGGAACATGGTCAGTGAGACTGAGGAACTGAATTATTTATTTTTTAAATTAATTAAAATTTTAAGTATGCACCTGTGGCAATGGCTACTATATTGGAAAGAATGGCTTTAGATTAAAGCATGGCATTAGCAGACAGACACAGAAGTGGGTGAGAATAACACCCAGATCTGGCTTGGGCAGGAATTTGTGCAGGAAGGGCTATGACCTGGAAGCAGGGTGGTCTTCAGGATTGGAGCATTTGCTAAAGGAAAGTCATCTGTCCAGGTAGCAATTTAAAACAATGCATGCTAGCTTCCATGCTCTATGTGCAAAGCTACAGGGCTGCTGAGAAGAGTGTCTTAGGATTTTTTTTGAATTTGTAAATTGCAAAATAATTTAACCACATTACAGAAAGATTAGTAACTAGAGGGAAAATTATCCCTCCAAATCCCACCAAGCAGTTATGATCATATTTATATATTTCCTTTCAGTCTTTTATGCATGTATGTTTATACTTCACATGCATATTTATAAATTGTAATCTCCATGGACCTACATTTTGTATCCTACAGTTTCCATTTATCATAAATACTTTTCTATGTCATCATATTCTTTGTATCATTTTTAATAATTGCAAAATATTCTACTGGCTACACCCACTATAATTCATATCACCATCCCCCTATTTTTGCATTTTTTAGGATGTTTCCAATTTTCTTCTGAGTGATGCTGGGATAGGTGTCCTAGTGCACATAACTTTCCCCTGCCCTCATGTTTTTATGTAGCAGAAGAAGCATGAGCTTTGAAGGCAGACAGACCTGGGTTTAAATTCTGGGCCTTCACCACTTAGTAGCTATGTGACCTTGGACAAGATCATTGATCTCCCTGGGCTCAAGCTTTTCATCTACAAAATGGGAATAATAATATCTGCCTTTCCAGGTTATTGTCAGGACTGGATATTTGTCAATTGCCTCCCACACTGCCCGGGTCTGAGGAGATGCTCAGTGAATTAAAACTAACACTATTATCATTATTTTTAAGAAGTTCAATTACTGGTAGTCTTTTTTTTTTTTAACTTGAGGAAGATTGTCCCTGAGCTAACATCTGTGCCAATCTTGCTCTGTTTTTTGTGCCTGGGATGCTACCACAGCATGGCATGATGAGTGGTGTGTAGGTCTGCACCCAGGGTCCAAACCCACGAACTCCAGGGCCGCTGAAGTGGGGTGCGTGAACTTAACCACTATACCACTAGGCCGGCCCTGCTGGTAGTCTTTCTAGTCTAGTCAGAGTTCTGAGGATCTCTGAATTTCAAGAAATTTCTGATTTGTTTATGCTAATGAGTCTCCTGGCCCATCCCACTTGATTGGACCAGAATCCTCCGTCAGCTTAGACACTGGGAGGCCGAGGGTCCCTGAGGTGTTAAGAGAAGTGGGGGATGTACCGGTGGAAGCTGCAGAATGGGCTGGGGAGGTGGGTGGGAGAGGAATTCGTCCTTCACCTACTAACCCAACACACAATCCTTCCCTTAGGCTCACTTCTCCCCAGACGTCTTCTCTTCCCACAGTGATGGGTGGTGTGACATATTGAAAATGGAGACCATCAAAGCGACGGCTGAGGGGGAAATAGGAGGCACTTATAAGATGTGCTTTCCTGCCAGAGTTGGCAGCTTGGAGGTGGTAGATAAGGCACTGTATTTGGAATTCTACCCCTCTGGGGGGTTCTAATCCTGCCTGAGCCACCATGAGCAAATTACTAAGCCTCTGTGAGTTCTGTTTTCCTTGTTGGTTAAGTGGTGATAGTAATAATGTCCACAAGGAATTAAGAAGCTCAAAGAAGAAAGAAACAATAGTGCCCCTCTCCAGGCATGGAACACCAGCTCCATACCAGGTCCCCGGTTGGGTGATTCACACCCTTACCTTATCCACTTGTCACAACAGTCCCCAAAGGTAGGTGTTATTACTTCCACTCTACAAGGAGGAAAGCAGGGATCTGGGAGGTGAAGGTCCATGCTCACCCCTGTTTTGTAAACTGTAAAGCCCTGGATGGTTACAATTTGTTGTCATGACCCTCTGGAGTTCTTCTCAGCTCATTCCCTGGAGATTTCTGCCAGAAAGTTCTTGTAGAGGATTGCAGAGTTCACTGAACAATTGACTTGACATATATTTGTTGAGTACCTATTATGTGTTCAGCATAGTGCAGGGGACTCAACAGTGAACACCAGAGACAAACTACTCTCAAAGAGGATACATTTTTGTGTGGGAAGACTGACAGACAAACTAAAGGCAAATAAGTATATAACACGCCCTGTGATGATAAGTGCTGGGAAGACAAAAAAACAGGGAAGGGGGTTGAGTGTGATTTTATGTCTGGTGGTCAGAGAAGGTTCTGTGGTAAGACAACAGTTGTGCTCACCACTCAGACATTAGAGTCTACAAGAATGTAATCTCCATCCGGGCAGAGTCCTGGGATCTTGCTCATCCCTGTAGTTCCAGTCCCTAGCAGAAGTTCTGGTTCCTAGTAGGTGCTCAAAAATATTTGTCGAATGAATGAACGAACAAACAGCCATTGTCTCAGACCTGCTGGAGAAAGGCCGACTTTATGGTAGGCACAGGATTTGGGATTTAGTTCCTATCTGCTGACACTTATGGAGAACCTTCTGTGCGACAGGCACTATTCCAGCCTCCACGCCTGCAGAACAACCCTTCCCCTTGAGGATCTTCACTAGAGATGATGGGGGAACTTGCAATTTAGCCATCTAGAGGAGAAAGGAACAAAGAGAATAAGGAAGGAACAAGGGGTTAAGTGCAAAGAATAAGAGTTTCAAGTTCAGGAAGGAGTTCAGCAAGTGTATTGCCTGACGTTTTTTTCCTGGTGCAAAAAATAACTAGTTCTGCTTTTTGGCCTGGGGCTCGCTGAGTCAGGGGTTCAAAGAGAATAGCATGAGGATAGGAGTGGCAGATGTCATCTGCAGCAGATGGTGATGCCCCAGAGACTGATTGTGGCCTTGAAGATGATTCCCTCCACCCGCTCTGGCCCAGGAATCAAGGTCAGGGGCAGACAACCAAGTTCAGTTCTCTGGGGTCCCCATCCCAGCCTCTCAACCGGGCCAGCCCTTCCCGAAAACATCACCCTTGTTCCACCCTTGGACTCCACACCAGACTCAGCAGAGTCTCAGAGGCCAAGGGTGTGAGAAGAACCATCCCAGCATCTGTTATTAACCGTTATTTCCATTCTTTTGGCTGTGCTTCCTCCGCAGCCCCGAAGACGCTGGGTCAGTGATTCTCTCAGCATAAGCGCCTGGTCTGCCAGGCCTTTGTTGAGCCTCACAAAAGAAGGGGATCGTTATTAAAAGAACGGATTTTGCATTCCATATTTACCCCAGATGACATTGCCTTGATCCCTAAAATAACTCCAGCTCGCCTGGTGGAACTTGCTCGTTCCTTTTCATCTTGTTATTTTGCAACTGTTTGTGGAGACCATCACCATAGAGACATTATCAGAGCGGGTCAAATGAAACTCCAAACTCTTGGGCTGTTATTGGTTTTTCCTTTGTACCTCGGAACATGACTTTTTCACCCCAAACCAGCTCTTTCATTTCTTATAAGCACTTAAGGTCTCAGTTCCAAGTCAGCAGCAGCCTTTTCTTACTGATTCCCAGCAGTTAAAACCACAGAGGTGGTCCATGCTGGGACAAGGGATGGAAATGCTTGGGCTGCGTTTCCAAACTGGAAACCGTATTTACCAAAAATCTTCTTTCCTTCAGATAAAACTTGGGTCAAAGTTTCAGGGTGTTGAAAGAGGCACACTAAACAAACTGAGTCTAAAGGATCTTCAGTGTTTAGTCCAAGGAACATGGCTGTAGAGTTCAACAAATAAACACAGCTGGCGTGGGGTGAGCCTTTAGCAAACACTTATCTTCTTGATTATTTATTTTTTTTCATAGTCATCATCTTGGCCAAAAGCCATTATTATAGCATTCTCATACACTGCTGGTGGGGTGGGGAATTTGTATGACTTTCCTAATCAAAAACTTGGCAGTGGGTAGAAAAAGCCTTGACAGTGTGCTCTTCCTTTGATGCAAACTTCCACTTGTGAGTTCTAAGAAAATAATTAGGGATGTGAGCAGAGGAATACATACAAAAATGTTTATTGCTAATAGTGGTGAAAAATGGGAAATAATCTAAATGTACATTAGAGGATCACTTTAAAAAAATCATGATCTATCCATACAATGGACGCTAAGCCACCATTAAAAATTATGCTAGAGGAGAATCTTTAATAACAGGTAAGATGTTCATGATGTGTTATTAGATAGGAAAAAAGCAGGTTACAAAAATGTGTGCACAGTATGATCCCATTTTTGTAAAACGTGTATATATGTGCAATGGAAAAAGATTAGAAGGATAGGTTCAAAAAAGATAACAGCGATAATTTCTTGGGTAGTTTTCTTTTTTTGGTGTTTTAGCTAGGATATTTTTACAATGAGCATGTATTTCTGTCATCAGATTTAAAATACTATTTTTAAGAAGAGTAATATGCTGCTGTGTGTTTTAAAATCACCTCTCTGACGTCCTTGTGGGCAGAAACAGAGTCTTATTCCAGGAGTCTTGCACAAAGCTCATAAGACAGGAAGTACTCAATGATTTCTTATTGTGGTTGGAAGATAATGAATGAATAGTGTGGTCGTGGGACCTATAAATATTTAGCAACCATGGATTTCTGCCTATTTGGAGTTTAAGGTCAAAGATATACCAGGCTGACATAATCGGGTATGACACACATGGACAACGTAATAAGACTGGCAAATATATTTACAAAATACCAAGAATCATTTGACATTTGGTAAGAATACTGAAGATTGTTGGGGGGCAGGGGAGGGTCCATCAGTTTATTGCTTATCTTATTTAAATCTCGCAACAACTGTATGTGGTAGGTGTCATACCCTCATTTCATAGATGTGGAAACTAGGATACAGAGGTTCAGTCACCTGCCCTTGCAGTATTGCAGGGAGAAAGAAGATGTATTTATTCAGCTAGAAGAGGCATGGAACCCAGTTTCTGACTGGAATGGTTGACCTAGGAAGGAAGGAGTGGATGGAGAAAGAAGACATACATTTGTGGCATTGTCCCAAAGTCTTTTACCAGACTGGTAAACATTTAGGTTGCTGGCTGGAGAAAATGATAATAACTTTAACTACCCTCCTTTGAGCACCTGGGGATGATGTTGACATAAAAATGAGGATGACAGGGTGTCATTATATTCCGCCTCATTGGCTTGTGGGAAGTGGTGGAAGTTCTGCAGTAATATATAGCACAAATGTGCCAGAGAGTAAATTACACAGAACCCTAGAGTCTATCATCATTATGATCATCACTCAAAAGATCTAAAACCTCTTTGTTTGGGGTAATGTGGAGGAGTGAAAAGAGCATAGGCTTTGGGGTCAGACAGATCTCTGTTCAAATCCTGGCTTACCATCCACGTAGTTATGTGATCTCTGTTCAACCTCACAGCTCTACCTTGAGATATCTGTGGAAACTTCACACTTTTATGAAAATCCTGCTTAAATTGATCATCCCAAACATTTCCTGCTATATTGGAAGCTATCATGGGGAGCTCTTCAGACCTGTATTCGTCAGGATAATGCCAGCTGCTGAAACAAACAACCCCCAACTCTTCGTGGCTTACTACAATAAAGGTTTATTTTCTCCCTGAGACACAGTCTAACTGGATATTTTCAGTGGACTGTCCTGGAAGGGGATTCAGGCTTCTTCCATCTTGGAGTCTGCCCTTGGATCCTCTGCATTCAGCTGGATGATGAACAGAGAGAGAGAGAGAATGGGGCAGGTCACAAGGGGCATTTTATGGCCACACCTGGAGGTGGCACATGTCTCTTCTGCCACATTCCATTGGTCAAAACTCAAGTCACATGACCACAACCTAACTCAAGGGAGACTGGGAGATATAGACTCTGTGCCCAGGAGGAGGAAATGGAAGAGGTGAACATGTAGCCTGTCAGTGCTACATACCTGTAGCAATCACAGGTAGTGTGGGGAAGAGAATGAAAGGCCATCCAGATGAAGTCCAACAGAAATGCAATGGCAGTTGTCCCAGCAATGGTGCCTGACAGAGAGAAATCTTTGGCAATCAGAGTTTTCTTGACACATATAGGTTTTAAACTGGGCCAGACCTTACCGGATCTTAGATCAAGTATGTGTGATCCTGTCTGGCAGTTTTAAGCTGTCCCACAAGCAACATCAATGGATATTAGAAATGGGCTCCATCACTAGAGTGGCATTGCTCTGGGCATCTGTGCTGAATCACCCTGACCCACCAGGCCCTCCACTTTTCCCCTTTGCATTTTCTTCCCCATCTGTCTACCTTCAGACTTGGTGATTCATTTTCCCCACTTACAGTCACTTTATCTGCTGGACCAGATACTCACCATCACTTCTGTGCCTTTGACCCCTGCTTTCCTTTTTGGCAAAAATCTGGATTATTTCCGACTACAATGACATTGATTGCATTAGACAAATGGGTCACCAGATCTAGCCTGGTCCTGGGAGTTAACAATCTGAACAAAAGTCCTCTTATGCCATGCACTCCACTGGTTCACTTGAACAAAAAATAAAGCTGATATTTGTGTTTATTTATTTGGAAAGATGGAAATTTGTGTAGTGGAGAGAATGGCATTTTCTTTCAAAAAATTTTAAAGTCCTATGTGAGTTTAAAGTGCTTTACATGACTCTGAAATCCTTTTCTTAGATGGTATCTTTGGAAAAGCAGAATTTTCTTATTTTAATGAAATATAATTTATCAATTTACTTTTATTTTTATTTTTAGCTAGTTCTTTTTGTATCCTATCTAAGAAACCTTTGCCTGCCCAATGTTGTGAAGATTTTCTCTCATGTTTTCTTCTGGAAGTTTTATAGTTTTAACTTTTACGTGTGGGTCTATGATCCCTTTGGAGTTAATATTGATAAATGGTATGAGGTAAAGGTCAAGATTCATTTTTTTCTAAATGGATCTTCAGTTGTTTCAGCACCATTTGTTGAAAGCACTGTTCTTTCTCCATTGAATTACATTGGCACCTTTGTCAAAAATTCTTTGACTATGTGTGTGTGGGTTTATTTTTGGACTACTCTGTTCCATTGATCTACGTGTCTACCTTATGCCAATGCCACATTGTTTTGATTTCTGCAGCTTTACAGTAAGTCTTGAAATCAGGTAGTGTAGGTCCCCTAGTTTTTTTCTTCCTTTTTCAAGATTCTAAGATCGTTGCATTTCCATATATGTTTTAAAATCAACTTGTCAATTTCTACAAAAAAACTTGCTGGGATTTTGAACTGGATTGCATTGAATCTGAAGATCACTTTGGGGAGAATGGACATCTTAACAATATTGACTCTTCCAATCCATGAACAGGATATGTCTATTTATCTAGATCCTTAATTTCTCTCAGCAATGTTATCTAGTTTTCAGAGTACACGGGACTTGCACATCTTTCATTAAATGTATTCCTAAGTATTTTATGCTTTTTGATATTACTGTAAATGGTATTTTTAAACATTTTCTAATTGTTCGTTGCTCTGATCTTTCATTCCAGCCTTTCACTAGACTGGTCTCTAAATTTTGCCACTTTTTCAGCTCCTACATCAGTTCTGCATCTGGTTTGGTTTCATTTGGAACATCTCAGTGTCCGATTGGAAAGAAGGATGATAGCTTGGGAGAAGTTGACAATGACCCAGGTTTGCATCCTGGATGACTGTGCTTGGAGTTTCCCTGGCTCACTATTTGACAGGCTTCATTCATAGAGTACCATATCCTAGGTACTATGCTAATTGCTAGTGATATAACTCATGGTCCCTGCCTCAAGTAGCCCAGAGAGCAGTAGGGACAAATTACAAGTGAAAAGGTGATTCAATAAGGTGTACTGAGTATTGGGTTTCCATGGGAACACAGAGCAAGAGGCCCCATTGTCAGAGAACGCTACATGGAGGAGAAGGTGCCGATTTTTCTGAGTCTGAAGGGTCAGCCTTAGACACATTGTAGAGGCCATCCAAGGCTTGGTGGGCGGTTGGCTGGCCAGCTTAATAAACTAAACATGAATTCTCCCAAATATGGATATAAAAATTCCAACAGCTGGCCCGCACGTGAGAGGCCTTTCTATAACTCTGAGCAAGACCCCACAGACGGTCAGGATACAAATACTTCTGGTCCAGCAGAAAGCAGCTGTGAGTTCTCCCAGGTACCTATTAGAAAAGCAAAAACAAGAGCCCTGAGATGATGGTGTCTAACCTCAGACTACAGTATCCTCTTGGCAATGAAGACTTTGGGGATGTATTAAAAAGTGGGTTGCCAGTGGTCTGTCTACCTCCCCGCTTCTTGCTACATGTTCTTTCAAGATGCTGAGACATGGAAAAAGTTGATCTAAGCTGTCTAGCCGAGGCTGCCTCCTCTACAAACCACACAGTGGTCTGTCTTCAAAGGAAATCAGCATTTTTTTTTTGCCTGTACTCAGTCCTCCGTAGGGTTCCAGTGACTAGAAATTTCTGAGACCCAAAAGGAGCCTGTTTAATGCATTTGCATTGAGCTTATCCAGAATGCATGCCTGTAGCAATCATCTATTTTTTGTTTTTCTACTCGTCAGCATCCCTTTCTGTTCTTTTGGTAATAGTACCCTGATGTCCCCCCATTATTAGGGAAACAGTTCCCCTCCCCCATTATCAGGTCCCCATCCTTGCTTGCTCCTGACCGAAGCCTGCTGGTAACTGAGGCCATGAGCATGGGTGAGATTGTCTAAGGAGACAGCACAAAGTTAAGAGGAGAGAGCCCACAATTGAGCCATCATTTAGTGGTTGTAGAAGAGAATGAGTCTGCAAACAACCCAGAGAAGGAGCAGTCATAGAAGTAGGATTAAGACCAGGAGAGTCATGTACTGCCATGGAAGCCAATGGAAGAAGGGTGCTTCAAGAAGGAAGAAGGGGCCAACAGTGTCAAATGCTACTGGGGAGTCAAAGGAGGTGAGGATTGAAAAACATCCATGTGGTTTTGATGTGGAGGTATGGGTGACCCTAGGGTCATTTCAGTGGAGGAGTGATGGAATAGAATGGGAAGTTAGGAAGTGGAGAGATGAAATACTGACAATTTCCTAGTTGTGAAAGGCAGGAGATGGGGTCGTAGGCTAGAGGGAGTGTGAGAATCATGTAGGTTTTTTCTTCTTTCTTTTCTAACATAAGATGTGAGACACAAGTATGTTTAAAACCACAGCAATCATCTCGTGAAGAGGGAGTAGTTGAATAACCTGGGGAGAGATGGGATAAGTGAAGTATAAGGTACTTGACAACACAGAATCCCCAAGAGGGAATATTGTTTACAGCATTTCCCAAACTTAATTGATGGACCACCCCCTTTCACACAGAGTTTATTTTGATTAGTGTTCTGCAGAAAGCTCTGTGGCCCAAATTAGATCAAGGGCCCATCCCCAAACCAATTAGTGTGGCCCAGGCCATACTTTGGCTTCAGCCAATCAGGAGCCTCTCCTGTGGAGCTGGGGTGGGCTCAACTCCACCCAAACTAAATATCTGAGAATGAGGAACAGTTAAGTTGTAGAAAAGAGAGGGTATGCATATGTGGGAGATACCTCAGAAGGGACCTCTAAACCAGCTGAATGGTGGGGAAGATGGAATTACCACATGGTCTTCCTTCCCTCCCGATACCTTGGTAACAAAGATCCTTGAGTTGAATCCCACTGAAGCTTTATTATATGGAGTTAGAATGTTCAAGGAATATGGTTTAAACCCCTTGTCTGTAGAATTCAGCATAGCGAGGAGTTAAAAGCTGGCTAATTCTAGGGTTCTCTTGCATCTCCAAAGACACAATGAAACATCTAAAACCACTGTTAGTAATCCAAGAAGATCCCCAACCCCGGAAGCAGGCCCGGGCCTGTTAAATCAGAGGTGATTTTGGAGCTAAGCAATCCCCAGCCCCCTGGGATAATTGTGCATTTGTTATCTCAACAGTTAGTTCCAGTGGGGACTTAAAATTGAAGAAGGAAAGATAGAAACCATGTCGGGCAAACTTCTGGGTAATGACTGCTTTAACGTGTCCTCTAGGAGCGGAGGAGCATCACAAAAAATTCAGCATTTAGCAGAAGGCTGTTTCTCCAAGGTCCTCAAGATTGCTTCTTCTTTCCTCAGGTGATGGTACTACTTGGCTCAAGCTCCCTCCCACCAATTCAGCAAACACTTATGAGCACCTACTATGTGTAAGTTGCCACACTATGTGCTGGAATGTAGCAGCATCGTCTTTTGCTGTTTACAAAGCACTTGCCTACATATGATCTCAATTTTGTGATTCTGAGAACAGGCTTCGAGTCAGAAAGACCAAAGTAAGGATGGATTCATCCACTTATCTGTGTGGCCTTAGGAAAATGATTTCCTCTAAGCCTCAACTTCCTCTTCTATAAAATGGCAATAATAGAAGTTCCTAGATCAAAAGATTGTTGGGAGGAATAATGAAAATATACACGAAAATTGCTTAGCATATAGGAAGCACTCAATTGAAAGTCATCTTTACTATTCATTCTTGGCCCACTTATTCACACAATAATTCTATGATACTATTATCTTACTTCACAGACCTTCACTGAGCACCTATTATGTTCTAGGTGTCACATAGTGACTAAAAGAGCATTTAGATACAGAAGAGGACTGAGTCCTCAGAAAAGAGGTGCCACCAAAGAGGACTCAGAGGACATCTGAGCACTGAGAGAGGGTGGTATCATGAAAGGCAAGAGAGGCGCATCAAGGAGGAGAGTTACCAACAGTAACAAACACCGAGAGTTCAGCAGTAAGACGAGGCCCTGAAGTGACCATTGGCTTCTGCAACATGGAGTTTCTAGGTTGACAGGTGGAAGAGAAGCCTCCAGAAGCCCGACCCAGACTGATCTGAAGAGAAATCAAAGTTGATATGGAAACAGCAACTGCAGAGAACTCCAAGTTGTGATGTGAAGGGGAGCAAAAAAATGGAGGAGGTGGCTGGAGAGAGATCTGGGATCAAGGAGATTTTGGTTGTTCAAACTTTTTTTTAGGATACGAGATATCGGGGCATGTTATTTTAAGCAGGTGGGAATGATGCAGTATAGAGGGAGAAATTGGTGAATAAGGAAAGAGGGATCCAGAATGCAAGTGGAGGGGTTGGCTTTGCCGGCTGCACAAACCCTTCATTCAGAAGCGGGGAAGGCAGAGAACGTGGGTGAGGTGCAGAGTTGTTGGTAGATGGACGAGAGGGTTCCTGTCTGATGGATTCTATTATCTCTGTGAAGTATGAGGCAAGCTCATCTGTCTAGAGTGAAGGATGAGAAGGGGATAAAGGAGGAAGATTGAAAAATCACCATTGGAGAGTGTGGGGAATTGAAAATAGCAGGGAAATATAGTAGGAATGATAGACAGGATTGAGGGCTCATTTAACATTTGTGGACATCAACATAAAGTGACACCTATCACTTTAAACTTCCCAGCAATACAGGCAGAGAGTAGGGGAATAGCTGGTTTACCTAGGGTTGGGCAAGATAGAAGAAAAGAGAGGGGCAAAGGGATTATGGGTTTTTGCCAGGAAGTGAGTATAATGCTTATTACTAAGCTGGTGAGGAGAGAAGTGAGCGCAAGGAGGAAAATAAATGTGGAAATCCGGCAAGTCCAAGGTTTGCAGGTCTTGATGAGGTTGAAGAAATGCTTATGTGTGATAAAGTCAGATTTGAGATCTTTGTGATTGTGTTTTCTGCAATAATGCAATTATTGGTGAGAGCAAGTCTAGGGTAAGCCCATAGGGGTGGGCACCTGAGGACGGGGGAAGAAAAACTCATTGGCAGGGAAGAAATCAGTAACTGAGGGGTCAATGAAATTTCTGATGGATTATGCTTACGGATGTTGAAGTCACAAAGGTGCAGGAGGGGAGGTGGAAGTCAGTTCCTGAGAGCAAAAAGGAGGGGGGACAGGTGGAAAAATATGATAGTATGAACTTTAAGGAGGTTGAGTTTTTGAAAGAGGAGACAGTACTAAAAATACTTATGGTGCCTGCCCGCCTACCCACAGCCCCTTGTAGGCAGCCATGTTTAATGCCACATGCCCTCATGCTCATAGCAATAGTTGGCTGGTCAAGGGGTGAGATCTGACCTATGGGCAGCCAGTGACCTGTGGACTGGCCAGTGACCTGTCCGATGAGCTGTCATCATTGAAAGATGAGATGGGTCAGTTGGATTCTGTCTTGGGATCTGAACTATGAAACACAAAAAGAATTTGCCAGTTAATAGAGCAAGCTGATGCAGAGAATAAAGAGGGGAGAAAGGCCATCAGGATGGATCCCATGCAGGCTGAAATGTTAAGGGAACAGTGTCATAAGTAAGCTGAGCATGCCAGATAGGAAAGGAAGAATGTATTAGATGCACCAAAAGAAGCAGAAATGGGACTGCATGAGAGAGATGGACTAGCCTGCCCCTGAGTTTTGGGTTGGTTCCTGAGCCCTCTTATTATGAGGTAACTTAACTTTCAAAGGCTTTTGAGCAGGGAAGCAACGTGATCAGGCCTGAGGTTATGAGTGTGGGCTCTGGTCCCAGACTGCCTGGCTTTGAACTCATTAGCCATGTGATCGTGGGCAAGTTACTTAACCCCTCTGTGTCTCAGATCCCCCATCTGTAAAATGGGAATAATAATAGTACTGTCCTCATAGGTTATAATGAGGATTAAATGAGAAAATATAAGCAATGCATTTTGAACAAGGCTTTCATTCAATATTATTTTCAAATAACGATTCCAGTGTCACTTTCACAAAACTTTCCCTCATGCCCTTAGTCCATGGCTTCCCAGAGGAACACCACCTTCTCTTGGTCTTCTTCCTGCCTCCCAGGCCAGGTCACTTCTCAGTCTCCTTGCTGGTTTCTCTTTATCTTCTTAACCTCTTCTCTTTACACTCACCTGCTAAATGAGCTCACCTAGATGTCTTGTGCTTTTGAGGAGGATCTTAAAATATCATTTATTAGCTGACAGTTCTCATAAATTTATCGCCAGCTCCAACTTCTTCCCCCAACTCCTGACTTCCATATCCGATTACTTATATGACATCTCCATTCAAATCTCCAATAGGCATCTCAAACATAACTTGCCCCAAAATGACTCTTATCTCCCCCCAAAACCAACAAACACACCCCTGTTCCTCCTACAATCTTCCACAGATCAATAAATGATTAAATCTTTCTAATGTTAATCAAGCTAAAAATCTTAGCATTGTCCTTGACTCCTTTCTTCTTCTCATGCCTACCAGCAATCCATCAGCAAATATCCAGAATATGATCTCTTCTTGCCACCTCCAGTGCTACCACCCTGGTGTAAGCCACCTTCATCTCCTCACTGTGTGACCTTGGGCTCACCTATTTAGGCCTCTGTTACAAGGATTAAATGAATTATTATTCGTAAAGTACTTACCGGTGTCCATCACATAGGAAGCCCCTTATAAGTGCTTTTTAAATAAAGAAAAAATGCCTTCCATACAGAAATAGCTTTCTAACGGCCCTAGTCCCCCTACAGTCCATTCAGAACACAGCAGCCTCCTGATCCTTTCAAAGCTCAGGCCAGATCCTGTCACTGCTCTGCCTCTCGGGTCTCAGCTCCTACCGCTCTCCCCTTGCTCCATCTGGGCCAGCCACCTCGGCCTCCTTGTTCCATGAACACACCAGGGACTGTCCCCATCTGTTCTTTGCCCTTGCTGTTCATTGTGCCTCTGCTGTCCACATGGCTTGGTCCCTCCCTCTGATCAAATGCTGCTTTCTAAGTTAGGCCTTCTCTGGCCACCCTCCAAAA
Source organism: Tapirus indicus (assembly GCA_031878705.1). Taxonomy (NCBI): domain Eukaryota; kingdom Metazoa; phylum Chordata; class Mammalia; order Perissodactyla; family Tapiridae; genus Tapirus; species Tapirus indicus. The sequence continues at coordinate 99,052,300 of CM062924.1, read as the reverse complement.
CACAGCCCTACTTTGCTAACTTGCCAGCCTATTCCTCCACATCTCTAATTACCACTCGACACTATATTTACTTAGTAGCTGATTGTCTCCCCTCCAGCATTCAAGCTCTGCAACAACATGGGCTGTCTGGTTCACTGCTATATCCTTAGAGCCTAGAACAGTGCTTGGTACACAGTAGGTGCTCAAGAAATACTTACCAAGTGAAAGAATTCCTATGTGCCACTCTCTCCTCTGAATTCCTGTAATACAGGTCTGAATCATTCTTGTGGGACTAACCTGAATTGCTTTTTATGCAGTGGCAGCTTTTACTTGACTATGAAGTCCCTGAAGACAGGGGCCTAGGACGTGGCCTGGTTTGTGGTAATAATTCCTGTCATTTGTGCAACACTTCACAGTTTACAATCCTCTCGCATGTGACCTGATTTGATTCTCATGAGAGGGGAGCAAGCCAGGGATGGCAGGTATTATTAGCAGGACTAGCATTCCAGGACTCCTGCCTTCTAGACCAAGCTCAACAAATATTTGTTGAATGAAGAAAAATAAGAATTTCTGAGTCACTTTGTGGAGTGAGGCAGCCCCATTGGGCAAGTGCGCTAGTTCTCTGTAGCACATCTAAAAATACAACACCATTTAGGGAGCCCAGTTTTCTAATCTCTACCTGTGTGGTTCTCACAGCTATCCTGCAGCAGGTAACTATGTGGGCATCCTTATGTCTGGTTCACCTCTCTTATCTTTTGGTGCCTCAAATAAGGCCTGGGATATAGCAGGTGCTCAGTGCGTGGTGTGGCCTGAGCCTCTTTTTTTAGAGATCGGGCTCAGGTGCAGCGACTTGCTCTAGGTCCCACACATAGCAAGCGACAGCACTGAGACTCCATCTCAGGTTCGCCCCCTTCGCTCCCGGGGCTGAGCTGGGCCCGCGGGCCGCTCCAGTTCCGGGTCCGCCGCAGGAGCGAGCGCACCGAGTGGGGCGGGGAGGGACTGACCCCTCCCAGCCTCACTGCCTTCCGCATCCCCGCCCGGGAGGCCCGCGGGCACAGCCCCCCTGGCCGCCACCGGCTTCTGCAGCCCCAGAGCGGGTGGCTGGGTGTGGGGGCGGGGAAGCGCTCTCCCGGCCCCGCAGCCCCAGACCCCCGGCCGGGGCCCGCCCACCCCGCCGGCCGCCGTGCCCCGCCCCGCCCGCGCAGGCCCCGCCCCCACTTCCCCGCCCGGCGCTCCTCCCCCCGCGCCGCGCTCCATACTTGGCGATCGCCGCGGCCCTGCGCGCTCATTGGCCGAGAGCCGGCTGCGTAGGGGGCGGGCCCGGGCCTGGCCGGGGCGGGGAAGGAAGGTGGCGGCGGCCCGGCGCGGGGGGAGGGGGGCGCTGACCCGGATGTTCACTCCTGGGCACCCGGGGAAGTGGAAGCGCCGGGCCCTGCTGCGGGGGGGAGAGCCACAGACGCCGGGACCGGGACCGCCGCCGCCGCCACCATGGTAAAGGCCGGACGTCACCCTCCCCCAGCCCCGGGGCCCCGCCGGAGCTCGCGTTCCCCTCCCCCGCCGACCCCCGGCCCGGGAAGGGTGGGTTCCCCGGGTGGGGGAGGGGCGGGGTCCCGGACCGCAGGTAGACACCATCCCTGCCGGCTCAGGAGGGGGCCGCCGCCCGGGCGGCTTGGGTGGGCACGACCTTGCCTCCCCCTCCTTGCCCCCGCTCTTGACTCAAGCTGGAGTCCCACTCTCCACTTCAGGGTCCAGGCTAGTTTCCCCATAGCCCAGGCTAGACCCTCCTGGACCTGTGGTCCAGGCCAGGCACCCCCTCCGGGGACCCCAGGCGTGGTCCCCCTTCCTTCCCCCCATGGCCCGGGCTAGGTCCCCTTCCCTGGTCCCTGCGGCCAGGCTCGGCCGTCGTTTTTCCCTCCCATGGCCCAGGCTAGGCTCTCCTCCCCATGGTCCAGACTAGGCCTCTGCCCTCCCTCCCCCCCCGCTTCTCCATGGCCTCAGTTTGGACCCCCGTGAATCCCTCCTTCAGTAGCCTCAGCCTTGATTTGTTTCCCTTCTCCATGCGTCGGCCTGAATCTTCTCTTCCCTCCATGGGTTTAAGTCTGGACCTCCCCATCCTCCGCCCATGGCTCCCTTCTGGACGTCACCCCTCCTCCATGATCCCCTTCCCCGGACTTCTCACCACTCTTAGGGTAGCCTGCGTCAGCCCCGCTCTGTCCTGGGCTTCCCCTTCCTCCAGGGCCCTCTCCCTGCCCTGCCCCCGACCCGGGTGGTCCCCTCCCCTCCACCCGGAGCGAACCTTCTTTGCCGCCTCTGGGAAGCGAGGGGCGCTCTTCAGCCCGGGTGGGGGTGGTCCGGGGCTGTGCCTTCTCAGGTTTAATGGTTGCCCCTTGGGAGGCCGCCTCGGAGCGAGCGAGGGAGGGGCGGGCATCTGTGTGCCCGGAAGGCAGCGCAGCGCTCTGCGGGCCCTTCCCGCGGCCGCCGCCTCCGTGCCGCGGGTGCGGTCTTTGCGGGGCAGCCGGTTCCCGCGGCGCCGGCATCTGAGTGGCTGCGGAGGGATGAGGGTGGGGGAGCCGACAGGACAGGGATGAACGCACAATCGCCCTTGTGAGGCCGCAGCCCTTGGGGGGGCCACCAGGCCCCGAGGCCAACATACGGCCAGGATACGATGCAACCCTACAGGCGCAACCTCCCTTTCCCCCTGCACTGTCAGCTTGTGAAAGTTGGAACCGCTGGTTATGGACGTGCCTCGGGTCAGGTGAGCCGGACTTCGAGGGAGAGCTAGCTTCACTCGTGGTGTTTGTTTTGGTAATGAAGGCAGATGCTCTCTGGGCGAGCTCTGACTGGCCTGAGGTCTCCCATAGGCCCCACACATGAGCCTGCCCCTCTGTCCGCCTTGGAACCTTCTCCAGGGCGGGCCAGCATCCAGTTTGGAAGGACCAGAGGACTTCTGCCTCACACGGCCAAGGAACCTCTGGAGAGTGGACTGACACAGCTCAGGCCTTCCACCTGCTCCTCCACCCAGTGCAGGCAGATGTTTGCACGTGAACTTTGAGCCCCAGAGGGTTTTGAGGATCTTGGTTCCTTGTTTAATGAAGGGATGTTGCTGCTGACCTAGGGTGACTAATTCAGACTGGCTAAGTTTTTTCTTCATGCCTTCCTGTATCTTGATTGAAAACATAGCCAGTGCCATTTTTAATGCTATTGGACTTCCTCAACAGCATTGGCTGAGAACTGGCTTCATGGCCCAGCCCCAGGCCTGGGTGGGGAAAGACTTCTGCAGGACCGATTTGGGTGAGGACTTTAAAAGTGGAGTGAGGTTTTATAAATTCACTCTCAGGGCAAAAGCAGAGGGGGAGGCAGGGTGGCCAGGTGGGGCTGCTCAAGGCAGCATATCTGACAGAGAGGGCATCTTGCCTTGGCCCTGGGAGCCTGAGTCTCCAGATATGATGGGTAAAGGCCCATAATGACCCAGGAGGAGCAGAGTGAAACATGAGGCTTCTCAGGAGTCCTGTTTTGAGGTCTTATTTGGATAATCCGAAAGGACTATGGAAGGGGTGGAGGACAAGGGCTAACATTTTTTGAGGGGCTACTAAGTGCCAGGCACTGTGCTCTGCCCTTCCCCTGTATGAGCTCGTTGAATCCCAATGTGCAGGTGAAGAAGCTGAGGGGTGGAGTAAGTTAAGGTGTTGCTCAGTCAGTGGAAGCATATCTGGCAGGCTCTAAACTTTGCCTTCCCTTTGTCCTGGGCTCTTTATGTGTTGGAAGATATAAAAGACACCGTCTGAAAAACATAATACAGTCATGCGTCGCCTAACGATGGGGATCCATTGTGAGAAATGTGTCGTCAGGCATTTTTGTCATTGTGCGAACGTCGTAGAGTGTCCTTACGCAAACCTAGATAGTATAGCCCACTTCACACCTAGGCTATATGGTATTAATCTTATGGGACCACCGTCATCTGTGCCGTCCATCGTTGACCAAGACATCGTTAGGTGGTGCACGACTAATGGAGTACTCAGAGATGCAAGGGAGGAGCAGATTTATTGACTGTTAATTGCTTAGTGAGTCCTGTGCAAAGGAGGCCTCATTTAGTAGTGAAATAGTAGTACGTTGATGCGGGCATGTTTAGGGTGGGCCGGAACATGAGCTCTTTGGAGGGCAGGGATTTTAGTCTTGTGTTTTCCATGGCCGTATCCCTGGTGCCTAGAACAGCACCTGGCACCGAGGGAAATGACTTGGAGTGCTCTCCTTTGGGGAGTGTCTATGTTCATGATCTTAGCCACTTGGATTTTATATTCATTTTCTCAGTAACTTATTCTTAGTATCCCCTAGGCTTATAAGTGATTTCTGACTGCTTATTGTCAAATTTCTCTTATACTTGAATACTCTAATAAACCAGTGTAGACAGTTGAGGTAGGACGGAAGTGGTGGCTTGGGGTTGCATCATAGGTAAATGAATTAAGACCACTGTGGGTTTTATTTTCAGGAGGTTTGATGGTAGAGAAAACAGATCTCAGTTATCCATGGAGGGAAATAGTGGTTTAAGAATCTAAAATGCATTGGACTTTGGAGTAAATTCCATGATTTTTGTTGGCATCAGTTAAGAATGCATAGGCAAATGGAATTTATTTGCATTCCCTTAGCAGGTAACAATCTTACCATTGTAAGTGCTTTAAAGTTTCAAAGCATTTTCCTTATACAGCTCTAGCTTCTCATTTAGGATTATTATTCTGACTGAGTTAGGATTCTGGTGATGGAGGGTGGGGCTGTAGGGGTGAAGGAACAGGCAAGGCCCCCTCATGCGTTGTCCCTCCAGCTCACAGATGGTTTTGCCTGACAGGAGCTGATAGAAGGCTGTTGTATTGTTACAAGGTGAAACAATATAGGTGATACTAGTGTCTTGGTTGGTGAGATACGTAGGGCAGCTCGGAACCCGCAGGTAGATACAGCCCTGTTCATTTAAATCCAACTGGCCTCTCTTTGGTGGAATGCTTGAAAAAGGTAGCCAACGATCAATAGCTTGAGATTAAGGAGAGGATACACCTTACGTTTGAAAGCAGATATTCCTGTTTATAACGTGGAAGTCCTGTACTTCTTTTACATTCCATGGGGGAGAGGACAGATGACCGATGGCACAGGGAAACGGTGGCTGGGCAGGTACATTGACCATTGAGACTCCTGCTTCCCAGGCTGGGAAATGCTTACTATTAGCCAAATACAGGGATGCGTTAGAGGGTACCTGAAGCTACAGGGTAACGTAAATTCAGTGTACATTTGTTAGTGCCTTCTCTGTGCTGCTTTATGTGCTGAGGATGCAGTAGTGAGCAAGGCAGACAAGGGTCCCTGCCCTCACGGCTTGCATTGTTGGGGGTGGGGAGGGCATGTCACTCTTAACTAAAGTTTAAGGTGGAGGGGCTTTGTTTAATATAACCGCAAGCACGTTTGCATGAAATATGGTAGGACACTTAAGATGAAGTTGGGGCTTGTGGCAGGCTTCACTCCCAGACCTTTTGGAGTGTGCCTGCTCTTGTTGCTGCCATCGCCGTGGAAGTGAATTGCACTGCACACGCAGTCTGTTCCTCTGCAGACCTGCGGCTCTCCCACCCAGGAATGTAACCTTGTGGTGCCATTGATGGAGGACCTACTGTGATCCAGAAACGTGGCTTAGGTTATACTTCATCCCTAGTTTTTCTTGTGAGGCACCTGAAGTTGGAGAGGTTGAGTGACCGCTGTGAATGGCAGGCCTGGGATTCGGATTTGGGTCCACCTGACTCCTGTGCTGGACATTGACTGTTTCTTGGAAACAGTGAGCAGTCGGGCCAATGAGTACAGGATCTCTGCCCATTTCTTCTTGCTGCAGATCCCACCAGTGAGAGTGGGGTGTGGAAGCCCCAAGGATGCAGTTGCAAGATCACCCATATTGGGACCAGCTAGATCAATGCCGTTTCCAGACCTAAGCTTTTACAAATCAACGTTTCAGTGTAGGGAGGTGGAGACTAAATGTTTATATGGCACCAGCTGTGTGCCATGCGCTCTGCTAGGGGCTTTAGCCCCCTGAATCCTCTTCACAACAACCTGACCAGGAAGGTTCACCCTTAGGAGGGAGGCAGCATAGTGTAAGTTAGGATTTAGGAGCCAGACTGCCTTGGGATAATAACAGTATCTCCTCATAAGGCTGTGAGGAGATTACATGAGATAATACATCTCAAGTGCTTCAAACAGCATCTGGCACATAATTATATAAATACTAACTATTATTATTATCACCATTTTACAGATGAGGTTCAGAGAGGTATGTGGTTAGTCCCTCTACAGCTGCTAAGTGGCGGAACTGGATTTTCTGACTCAAGAGCTAGACCCCTTTCCTCCACTTCGCACTGCCTGCTGAAGGCTCTTTGAAGTTTGCCTGGCTTTGGGTGCCTTGAATGAAGAGCTTCCCTAGTGGAGCCCGAGGCTGGACTTCAGCACAGAAGACCAGCCCCCTGTGCCCTGCACACTGCATGCCTGAGGCCGTAATCTCAGGTCTGGGGGCCTCGTCTGTGCCCGGTGGAGCCCCTTAAGAACTGCGAGTCCTTGCCCTCTTCCAGTCCTGGAAGGAGAGGGACAGTCCTGGGGACAGAGCGTGTGGGCTCCCTGAGTGCAGAGCCCTTGTCTGTCTGGTTCCCGCTGACTGCCCCATGCCTTGTGCTGGCGGCCTGGCACTCAGTAGGCGCTTTGTAAGCACCGAGTGAGCGCATGGGGGTGCCGGCAGGGCTGCCTTTTGTTTGCCCCTGCTCCACGGGACGTGGGCTCTGGAGTCGGGCAGATCTGGGCTAGAGTCCTGTCTCTGCCGCTCAGGATGTGATCTTAAGTAAGGATCCTTCTCTTCCTCGGCCCCAGGGTCTTGATCTGTGCTGTGAGGGTAACATTTTTGTAGGGATGCCAGGAGAAGAAAGTGAAATTTGTGACATATTCAATCGAGTGCTTGGTGTATGGTAAGTGGTAGCTGTGATTGTCCTATTCTGCACACCGCAGTGTAAGGGACACAAACAGAAGCCATAATCCCTGTCCTGTAATCCAGAAGGGGAGGCAAAATGCACCCCAGAAGTTAAGTGCAGCAGGAAGGAAGTCGTCTAGAGAAGACTTAACAAGGGCCACAAGTCTGCCCATCCCTGCAGGCCTGGCCGCCTCCACAGAGCCCTGCAGACCACTGCAGCTCCCAGGCGGCTTGGGGACTGGGTGTGAACCCCGGGGAGGCCTTGCCCAGGCAAGGGATGGGGTGGGGTGCAGTCAGGGAGAGGCCACTCCAGGCGGGGGCCTGGAACAAAAGCAAAGCTCGGGTACTGGGAGCCTTGTGATGTTGGGGACCAACTGTGGAGTGGACAGAGTGAGCGGGGTCGCCTCGGTCTCGGGAGTGAGCTGTGGAGCGCCTGAGTTGCTAACCTAAGGAGTTTGCATTTGATCTGGGGCAGTGTGGAGCCAGTTAAATTTTTGACAGGGCAGGTGGAAATTTGAGGAGGCTGGCAGCATGGCGGTATTTTAGGAAGAGTCATCTGGCCGTGGTGTGCAGGAAGGACCCGAGAGGTGGAAGAGATGGGAGGGAGGCTTTCACAAGCAGCAGCCTGTGAAGGTGTGAGGGTCCTGGCCACTGTGTGGCGTTGGGTGTGGAAAGGAAGGGGTGGCTGAGAGAGATAACGATAGGAAGGCAGAGTGAGACGTGATTTACCACCTCTGGGGCTGAGGGGGACGTTTCTGTCCCCAGAGCTCCCCTGTTTAGGCATTCTAATAGGATGGCCTGTCACTGACCCAACAACTATTTCTGGTCAGTTTAAATCCTAGATAGTGGTGTCTGCAAGGCCTTGATATCCTGTTAACAACTGAGCGGGGATTTGAGTCTGGTTAGTCCAGTGATCCCACCATCCGGCCATTCTGTTGTCTGCGGGAGGCGCCGGGTTCTGCTCCACTTGCACAGCGGGAGGCTCTGGGCAGATAAACGCCCGCCCAGGACGCCCAGTCCGCTGAGGGGCGAGGTGAGGGCGGAGCCGCTGCGTGCTGGCTGTGAGAGGAATAGGAGCTCGTTTTTACTGACTGATTTTTAATACCCAAAGCAACCCTGGGAGGCAGGTTCTCGTGTTACCCCCTTTACGCAGGCAGGCGAGGAAACCGAGGGCTACCTGGGCAGTCTGACCCCGGAGCCTGCTGCCTCTAGGGCTTTTTTTCATCATGTCCTTCATTCCGAGGATGCTCACTAAGCAGGTCAGATAGACCTAGGATATGAGTCTTAAATGAGGAGGCAGATGGAAACAGGTAAATCTAAGATTCTGACCGACTCAGGTGTAAGTGCAGAGCCAGTGTGGCAGAAGTCCGCAGCACGCGTGGGCTCGGGGGCTGCTGGCCTTCCCTTCTCCCTGCTTCCTCCTGTTCTCCCCAGGTATTGCTGACATCTCTGGAAACCTGGGGAAAGGAGCCTTCATCTACAACTTGCTGGTGACAAACTGCCAGTCCAGTAGTCCTATTTCTTCCAAGGCAGCAACCCCAGTGGTTTCCATCCACCTGCCCCATGGGGGTTCCTGTGAGGATTAAGTGAGTTTGTATGTGGGAAGTGTAGATGATGCGTGGCCTTTTATAAGTGCAGCCAGAGTGTTGGCCATTAGCTGATTATTTTATTACTATGGATGGTTGATAGGTGGTGTTTCATTTTACTTCCCAGCCATCCTGGAAGGCAAGTGGTAGCCCCCTGTTCTGCTGAGACCCCAAGAGGTAGAGTCCCGTGCCCAGGGCTGGCAATCTGAAGGGCTTCCAGCCCCGTGTTTTCTGGCTGCAAAGTTCTTACCACGCTGCAGATTGCAAGCAGTCATTACCACTAGCTCAGACCCTGAACTTCTCCACCCACTGCTGAAACTGCTCTGCTTCCTGTTCTGGCACTGAACTCAGGGGGACCCTTCTGAGTTAGGATCTGCTCCTAAACCATTACGTTATTTGGCATTATTTGGGCTTACTGTCTCAAAGTTTTCTCTAAGAAGATGCAGACGGAGGACTCATTACATTTACCAAGTGAAATATCTTTAATTAAAAATACTAAGGTTATGAAAAGATGCTTTTGCATGTACTCTTTCTGCTGCGTTAATTGACTAGCAAGCAGCCTCCGATTGGAAGTGAGCATTTCCTAGTAGTACCAAATGCCCTCTTCCCTTCCCGTTGTAGCTGTGATTGGTAGATGGAGAGTTCAGGTCTGGCTTGCTCACATCTCGTGTTGCTACTTGAGGCTCCTCCATTAGGAGGCCTTGGCCATGATGGAGTATATCTGGTTTCACATGGTTGAGCTTCCTGCATGCAGTTTTGTGTTCAGAAACTGAGAGGAGGAGCTTTTATCCACCACCTTGTCCTGGTGAAAAGTCTAATTTTGGGGCAGTGTGCCCACTGAAGGAGCTACTCTTGAATTTCTCTCTGTCTCATCTGTGGCTTTGTTTTTATCAGTCCTTTGCTTCTGTGCTGAGCACAGCTTGACCTCCCGGTCATTGTGTGGTCCCTGGGGTGGGAGATGGACCCGTCACTGAGGAACATGGACCCTGACACAGCCATGGCTGGGCTTGGCCGCTTCAGGTCCTGTGCTCTGTTGAGAATTTCCAGTGTGTGCTGTCCTGGCTTCCTTGTGTATCCTTCTCCAGATACACAGGCTCCCATCTTGAAATCTCTTTCAGCCAGAGAGGGGTGTGGACCCCTGCTGGTCTTGGTCTTGAGGAGTGTACCCGTGGAGCAGGAATTGGAGGTGCTCTGAGATGGCAGTAGGTTATTAAGTATTCCTTCCTGGATTCCTGTTATTCACGACAGTAGCACCTTCTGCCAGCGTCTCTGCTGAATGCACACAGTCACTCTCTCTCATTCTCTCAACCCTAACCCTGTGAGGTCTGTTTCCCCATTTTGCAGATAAGGAAACTGAAGCTCAGAAAGGTTTAGTAACTTGCTGAAGGCCCCCAGCTAGTTAGTGGCAGTTACCATTCTGACCCAGGTCCATCCCACTTGACAGCTCTTGCTTGTTGCACTCTGCTCTCCTGCCTCTTGCACGCACAGACCCACAGGATGCTTATTTTATAGAGGAGGAAACTCAGGTAGACAGACAGGCTCACCTGTAGTTCCAACCATGGTGCCTGAAGAAGTCTGGGTTTAGGTTAGAAGTTAGAAGGTGTTTTTGGTTCAAATTGTTGAAATGAAAGCAGGTGGAACTTTCTGAGCTGCAGTCCGATTTTAGGAGGGTACCTTTTGAATCTTCAAGTGTTAGGTATGTCTCAGCCTGCCGTCAGTAGGGGCGCGTCTTGGCGTTCTGGGCAAGTGGTTCTTTGTGCACCTCCTAGTAGTTGTGACCGCCCCTCGTGGATGACTGTTGTTGATGAAACCTCACTGGGTTCTCTTGGCTTTTTTCTCTGAGGCCCTGTCCCAGCCCTGGGCACCACGTACAGCGTCAGGTTGCAGGACTTTGGACAGGAAGAGCATCCTGACCTGTTGTAATAGTTATATGACTTTGAGCAGGTTGGGTTGGTTACCTTCGCTGCCTGAAAAGTTCTATTTCTAATCTTTAGAGGGGAAGACGAATGATAAATTCCTCTCCCAGAGTTGTGAGTGCCACAGCAATGTTATACTGTCCCTGGCACGCAGGCCATTGTGCCATAGTGTTCATTGAATGAATGAAAAAATTATTTACTTTCTTAATAACTGTAAGCGCCCCTACTCCTGTTAGGTTGAACCACATGAAATTGCTGTTTTCTTAGGTCAAAACTAGTGGAATATCAGCATTTCTTGTGGTTCAGTCTAATACAGACCAAACACTAGGGCAGGGCAATTCTAGTTGGAGACTTTCTGGCAGTGTCCAGATCTCCCTTTGGACTTGAGCTCTCGGCCAAACCTGGCTTCTCATGAAGTGTCAGTGTTGGGCTCCCGGTCTGTCGGTGTCACTTCGGGTGGGAGTGACAAGAATGGAAGGAGGTGAGCGAGGTCTGCCTCCGAGACTGGGTCAGCACACTCTTCAGCTGTTCAGGCCACCCCTGGTGTTGAAGACTGTCCAGCGCTGCTGGCAGCGTTGGGGTCAGCGCTTGGTGGGGACAGTGATCCTGATAGCGCTGACAGTCACTGGTAGCTCTGCACGCGGTGGGCTCTGAGCACTTGGCCCAGAGTCACACGACTGGCCATCCTTGGAGCTTCCGAAGGATCCCAGGCAGTCTTGATTCCAGAGTCCAGGGGCAGCGGAGGGCAGGGTCTGGACCTGGGTTCAGGTCTGAACCTGCAGACTTGGGCAGCTTCTTTCATTCACTCTCTGCCTCAGTTTCCTTGTCTCACCATGAAATGATGAGAATGAAAGTATCTATTTTTGATGGATTCTAGGAGGATTAAATGAGTTAATACTTGTAAAGCCAGATCCACGGTAACATTATTAACATTAATAGTAACATGGCATCATTATCAGTGACGTGGACTCTTAGCTTGCTGTTAGAGCCAAGAGACTTCCAGTGTGGAAACTCCCTTTGCTTTGTGTTTGAAGGAGTTCGGACTGCGTCGAGGCTCTATCTCATGGAGGAGGCCTTGCTTCTCCCATAGGTCACTGGAACTCTTGCTCGTCATGGGCCTCACAGAGCATGCACCTGCCTCTCCAGGAACAAGTTGTTCGAAATGGTGCTTTTGTTTCAGGTTATAATAAAAGTCACTCTTCTGGAAAATGGTTTAATTTTTTTCTTTCTCCAGGCATGAGTGGCCAACGCTGGAGTGCCAGTTACATGTGGTCCCCAGGGCCTTTGAGGAGAGCAGGGCATGGTGCTAACTGATGATCCTCGTCACCCCCCCGACACACACATGCACACAGGTCCTGTGCTTATTTTGTGATCCATTTTCTCCTTTTTTGCAGGTGGCAGGTTTTCATAGGTGCTTTCAGCTTCTACTAACTAATGCTGCGTTTGTGAAGTGCCACAGACCTACGAGACTTCGCTGCCTCAGGGTTTTAGTGTTTTTATTTTAAGGACGTGGGTTTGATTTCAAGGCCTGTAGAGTGTTGGGGTTTAGGAGTCTAAGAAGGAGGCAAGATAAAGGAAAATGGGAAAAAAGTACCGATTGTTGGAAGGCAGCCTGGTGTAGGACAGTGGAGGGAGACTCCCGGATCTGAATTCCACCGTGGCTGCTTGTGGACTGTGAGAGCTTGAACTAGTTGCTTCTTCTCTCTGAGCCTCAACTTCCTGAGGAAGTTGGTCCTGACATAATATTCGCCTCTTCACAGGCTAGTGGAGAGAATTATCTTAGAATAATGTCCACGAAGTGCTGGAGCTCAGGCCTCATTTGTGGGCACTTAATACAGGCTTATTATCTGTGGAATTTCATCATTCATCATGCAAATTAGCATCATTCCATAGGGAAGAAAATTGGACTGAATCTAAAAGGCCCTGTATTGAGGAATACTGTAAATCTAAAATGCAGGTGTAATGACCACACAAAGGAGAGGCCCTGACTTTCTGGCTGCCAGGGTGCTTGCTCTTGGGCTGCTCCTTTAAACTGAGCAGGCCTCTGCACATGTGCTCAGAGGATTTATCACGCAAGGGGACCTGTATTGGGCCAGCCCCCGTGTGCTGAACATTATAGGCACTGTCTCATGTAATGTTTACCGTAGCCCTGGGCACGCCCCCATTTTGCAGTTGTGGAAATGGAGGCCTAAGAGGTAAAAAGTATCTTGTACAAGGTTACACAGTTAGTAAGGGGAAGAGGTGGCCTTTAAACTTGGTCCTTCTGATTCCAGAATCCAGCCCTCAGTACACACTGGAGGCTGGTCCCAGGATGCCATTTTCATGTGCAGAGGAAAGTGCTTTTTGTTGATGGTTCTAACAAAGGTTCTTTAGCACTTTTTAAACTTTTTGCAGCTCTTTTTGCAGACTGTGTGTTAGGTGGCTGCCCCCTAGTTTTGCTTTGATGACTTGGAGCCCATCGTAGGGTGTGACAGGAATGAACTTGCAGTAGTTGCAGTTCTTCATATCAAAGGGAACCTCGCTTCCCACATAGTGACTTCTAACCCATAGCCAGAGTTTGGAATCACTTGAGGCCCTGAGTAATGTACAGTCTCTGTTCCTTCCTGCCCAGTCTCCTCTTTGTGCACATCCAGGCAGACTCTGAAAGAATGCAGCATAGTATGGGGGTAATAGCTGTCAGTGACCATGTTAGCATTCAAACTCAGGACCAGTTGACTCTATGCCTGGCTTTGTCACACCCGCAGCTAGGGCCGGAAATGAGCAGAGAGGCCATATTGGCTGCCTACTTAGATAAGTGGTGGATAACTGATTAGTCCAACCCCAAGAGGTAAAGCCATACAAAGGTACTGAAAGAGGTTCCTGACCTCAGAGTGCTTAGAGCACTAGGCTGTGGATGTCAGCACCTGCCTGCAAGGTGGGCAGGATCTCCATGTCCTTAGTTCATGCCAGCCTCTATGCCTTTCCATCTTATCTGGCATGAAGTGATGTTACTGGGAAATGGGTCGAGTCTTCACGTGTCCTTAACTACCTTGATTTCTTCATTCCTTTCTTTAAATAACTTCCTCCAGAGGCATTTATCTGCCTGCTAGCTAGAATTCCCTTGTCCTTTGCTTACCATGAAACTGGGTTTATAAGCCTTATTCTCGTGCTGATGGACTATGGTCTCCCCCCCCCCCACCCCCCAGAATGTTTGGGGTTGAGCTTTCTTTTTTTTAAATTGTGGTTTAATTGACGTACAATGTTATATTAGTTACAAGTGTACAACGTAATGATTTGATGTTTGTATATGATGGATTGTGGTTTCTGAGCCTGCTGAATTCCAGATGGAGAGCACACAGAAGCATCCTGGGAATTTTCCCCAGGATCCTGCTTTTATGTTGATTCCACAGTATCTGGTATGTATTGATTGTGGAGGAAGCATTTCTTGAAATAACAGACAAGAACTGGTTGCCATGGCCCCCAGGGAAGGGCCCTCCCATCATGTGACTAATTGGCCGAGCATAGACCTTTGTACCATGAGCTCAGAGTGCCTGGTGAGGCTTGAATCTTACTCCAGCATCCTTGTGAGGCCTTGGACTAACTGATGAAATTCTGTGAGTTGCATTTTATTACATGCCAGAATCTCTAAGGAAAGGAAAAAAATGATTTCCAAGCCTCAGGTGATGGGCTGTGTATTGGAACAAGTACAGCCAGATTCCAAATCTGCTGAAGTATTCTGCAGGCCCTCAGAGTTAGTAAGGAAAGGAAGGCAGTAGCATCTGTTAGGACATACTTTACATAGCACTTTATATGCATTATCCTATTTAGTTCCCAGAATTCTCCGAAGCATGGGATCCTGTGAATTTAGGACTTAATGTAAATTGTAAGTTATGTAAATTGAGACTTTATGTAAATTGCTAATAAGTGGCAGAGCCGGGACTTGAATCCAGCTGCTCTGACTTTAAAGCCTTTGCCCTTAACCTCTGCTGTGTCATGGAGTTTTACTGACCACAGAGGGCTTGTGGCTTGTCCATCCCACAGTAAATCACTGGGCAACTAGGACTTAGGGTCCTGTGTCTAACACTCTAGAATCTGACTCTACACTCTAGGCTGTTGTCTTTTCTGCCACCCAAACTTAGGCCCATTTGAAAACTCATCTTTGAACATGCTTCTCCAGTGATGCATGGAATGGAAAGACCACACTTTCCAACATGACATTGTGAGAAAGCTTCATGGCAGTTGGGTTGACCAGTCCAGAAAGCCAGTACCCTGAGTTAAAGAAGAAATCTAGGGACAGATCAGATTCAAACCCAGGTCCCTTTCATGTATAGCTCCTGTTTTATTGCAGTGTACACAGGAGACATGAATTGCAGTAACAAGACATTGGAGAAAGTGGATGTCCAACAATGGGTTGAAAAATGGTGGTCCATCGGTACAGTGGAATGTAATGCAGCTACTAAAATGTGAAATATGAAGACTGTGTAGCAGTGTGGAACAGGTTTGTGATAGTATTGAGTAAAGCAAAATACTAAGTGAGTCTGTCCTGTCCTCAGACCTCTGTAAAGTGTTCATGTTAGAATACCTGCCTTGGGCCGGCCTGGTGGCGCAGCGGTTAAGTTCGTGCTTGGCAGCCCCGGGTTCGCGGGTTCGGATTCTGGGCGCCTGCTGATGCACTGCTTGTCAGCCATGCTGTGGCGGCGTCCCACATAAAATAGAGGAAGATGGGCACGGATGTTAGCCCAGGGCCAGTCTTCCTCAGCAAAAAGAGGAGGATTGGCAACGGATGTTAGCTCAGGGCTGGTCTTCCCCACAAACAAACAAAAGAATACCTGCCTCATGGGGTTGTGAGGATTAAATCAAGGAATAGTTAGTAAGCCCTTGACTGTACTCTCTCTGTTAGAGGCAGTGGGAGAAATAGGTTGGTAAAAGGGTACACACTTCCAGCCAAAAAATGAATAAGGTCTGAGGATCTAATGTGAAACATTAAAAGAAACAAAAGCCTTGTTTTGTGTGTGTTTCTGCTTCAGGACACCTTATTTAATATATATTGTTGATTCATCAACACTGACGTCACGGCCGATAGCACTCTAACTCCCGTCCGAACGAAGCCTGTCTGACGCATATTTTCTCCATAAGGCATGTCACAGCTTTCTTGTGCTTAGGGGCACTGGACAGCACTATGCTTGGGGGCCATTTTTAAACAGCAGAATCCACAAAAAGCACACAACTGTGGGAAACGTGGCACTAAGTAGACTGGAAAGGACTCTTGTTCCCAGGGTGAGGGCTGAAACAAGAAGGTGGAGCATTGCCGTGTGCAGACTCAGCTGAGAGTGTGTGCACCAGCTTCTCCGATTTTTCCCCACTCCGGGCGCGTCTGCGTGACCGTGAAAGTGCCACGAGCACTGATCTTGGGGTTACAAGTAAACTTTAGTGAGTAGGCAAATTGCATGTATGGAATCAACAGATGACAAGAACCAGCTGTACACGCGGAGTGGCCTGTGTACCTGCCGCGTGAGGTGGAGGTGGTTACAGGGGTGACGCTTTAACAATAAGGTTTTAATAGAATTCTTTGGCAAAGTTTGAAATTTTGATTTTTTTGTTGGGGGGGGTTGTGGGGGGAAGTATAATCCCTGTGAGTATTTGATACATAGTTTTCTAGTGAATGAGTGAATCTTTTCCAAGTCTGATAAGACTTGAGTGTTTGGGGAGGCACTTTTTTCCTGTCTTAAAGCAGGTGCGTGCTCCTGTCTCTTGGAGTGGGCCTAACTCTGGCTGGATCACAGGCCCTTTGTGTCCCTGGCGATTTTAGATGAGCCTTCATTCTTAGGAGTGGCAGGGATGGGCTGGGTGCAGCCCTTGCGAGCCCTTCTGCCCTGCAGTTTTCCACCTTAGTTCCCGGCGTCTGAGGCTGGTGTGGAAACAGATGTGGGGAAGCGTAATGAGGTGTTACTTGAACCCAAATTGTGCTTTAAACCAAAACAGTCCTGGTCATTTGGTCTCTTGTGAGCTGGGAGGCTTCCAGGGGGACTTGGTGGCCTCCCTGCCCTGGGAGCTTGAAAGAAGCATGTGGCAGAATGGAAAGGAGCATCTCGTGGTGACATCTGCATCACTGAGGCCCGGAAATGGAGTAAATATGTGCAGCTGGCTCCAGTATGGGGGTAGAGGGAGGCCGCCGTGACAGTGGTCTTGGGGCCGGGGTTGATGCCTGGTGACTGGGCTGATGCGGGGTGTTTGGACCTGAGCATGTTGGGGTGGGAAGACTGTTGGCTTAGGCTGGGTAAGCTTGGGAGAGGGGAGTGTGGCACCTGGCTGTCCTACGCTGTGGGGTACTCACTCCCCTGTGAGGGCTGAGGTACCTGTGGGGACCACGGCAGGGCTCCACACCCCTGTTGTCCCTCTCGCTCTCTCCATTCTCCCTTTTCTTTCTGTTTCATCTTTTTTATTTCTGGCTTTAGCCTGCTGCTGGGGTGAACACAGAATCATGTAGAACGTTTCCCTCCTTGGCCATCTACCACCACAACGTTTGCCATGTTTTCATGCTACCTTTATTATTATTTATTTAATGTTTCTGTTTACTTGGCTTGATCTCAATACCACAGTCTCCTTTAGCTTCTTCCTGAGCAGAAACATCTGTACAATCACATGTGATGTGCTGGTAATGTTTTTTCTGTGCACATTAAAAAAGGATAAGTACTGAATTGCTGTTGTCCATATTCCCTCTAAAACCTCTCTCAAACCCAGTGATCTGCACACCACATTCTGGGAGATGTTGGAGGGGCAGAAAGAGCACTGCAGCAGGAGTCTGGAGTGCCTGGTGTCCTGTGTGATGTTGAACGACAACTCTCGTCTCTGGGCTTCATTTTCTTCTTTCTGTTGGACTGATGAGCACCAGGGTCCCTCTAGGCTGAAGGATTCCAGGATGCTGTTCAGTGGCACCTGCATGGTTTCCCTGCCCCTCTGACAGCAGCCCAGGACTCTGACCTGGTCATGTAGTTCATTTGCTCCAAGAAATAGAGATTTAAAAATATTGCAGCTCAGGAACATTTTGTCTTCCCACATGCTGCTTATTTTTATTTGGGTTTCAGCTCTCACAGCTTGTTAGCCAAGGAAGCAGCTTGGTTGAGTGCAAAGAGTAAGGGCTTCGGAGCCCAGCAGCATCCTGAATGCCTCTATCCTTCTGGCTCCTCCTCTCTAATGTGTGGATTTGAGACCCTTCAGGCAGGGCTGTTGTGCTGTGGAGGAAGCCAGGAGCACAGAGCTACCCTGGTGTCTGATGTGGGTTCCCTCCCTACCCTCAGCCTACATGACTGTAGTGGTTAGTGTTGCCTCTGTCCCAGTAACAGGGATGTTCTTGGACATGGATGTGAAGCTTGGCTTCTGGAGCCAGGCTACCTGGGTTTCAGTCCTTGCTGTTCCACTTTGTCAGCTGTGTAGCTTTGGGCTTCATTTAACTCTCTGGGAGTGGTTCCTTGTCAAAGGGTCTGTTTGAGGTTATTAAATGAAATAAAGCAGGTGGAATGCCCGCCATTGTACCCAGCATGTAGTTAGGACTCCATGCATGTTCTTGTTGGTTTTATCATTATCAATGAAATAACACGTGTCAAATGAGTAGTATCACCTGGGATACAGTAAGTGCTCAGTAAATGGAGCTGTTTTTCTAACGTGGTGGCAGGAGGTGTGGGACAGGGAGTGCTGGCCTCTGGGAGGAGAGGAGGAGGTGGGTGGTTTTCCACATTCGACTCTGGTTGGATCCAGACACTTTTCATTCCCCCACCCCCTTTAAGCTTTCCATGCCTGTAACCCACCAGCAAGGACCTGGCACTGGACCACACTGCCCCAGCTGAGCCAGTGCACAAAGCCCTCCTCTGCATTGGGCTCTGAAAGAATTGTAACTCAGTTTTGGCGTAGGCGACACAGTCATGTTTCAGAAGTAAAAGTGTATGCATAAAACACTGTATAATGAACATCTCCCTCCTGTCCTTGCCTTCATGTGCCCAGTATCCTCCAACTGCTCCTCCCTCCCCAAGTCCTTGATCTCTGCGTGACCACTGTTAATATTTCTAGGGGCTCTTTTTGCTTTGTTTTATCAAGGCATTATTTACATAGAATGAAATTCACCAGTTTTAAGTGAATGGTTGAACGAGTTTTGGTTATAATCATGTAGCCACCACCACAGTCAAGTTGTAGACTAGTTCCCTCACACTGCAAAGTCCCCTTGTGCCCTTTTGCACTTGCTCCCTCCTTCCCCCACCTCTAGAAAACCACTGATCTGCTTTGTCACTGTGGTTTTGCCTTTTCTGTAATTTCATAGAAATGGGATCACAGTACATAGTCTTTTTGCTTGATTTCTTCCACTTTGCATGATTTTTTTGAGATTCATCCATTTTGTTGCATGTAATGATATTTTGTTCGTTTTTATTGCTGTGTGGATTTTATAGTATTCCATGGTGTGGGTATACCACAGTCTGTCCATTCACCAGTTGATGGTCATTTGGGGTTGCTTCCAGGTTTTGGATGTTACGAATACTTCTGCTATAAATCATCATGGATAAGTTTTTGTGTAGATGTGGCCTTTTTCCCCTCATTTCTTCAGGCATAACAAATACAAATAAATTCCCCCCCTTTTTTTACATAAAGGGTGGACTGTTCTAAAAGTGCTTCTGCACCCTGTGTTTTTGAAAGGGCCTCACTACCAGATGAGCCGACTCATATGGAATCTTCAACTTGGTCCTGTGTCCTAGGGTCCCAGGAGCTAAGGGTGCCGGGTGGCCTTCCTGGCTCCTGGAGGGGGTGCCGGCCTGCTGGGACCTCAGAGAAGGTGATGGAGGTGGGTGTGGCAGCAAAGGCTAGCTCTCTGGGTCTTGTTCCATCTGACAGGGCTTCTTGTTCTCTGGACCGATGAAGGGGGCGAGTGTGCAGCTGTGCTGGGTTTAGGTGGGGTCGCATGAGTATTTTGGCATCAGAATTAAATTGTAAAGGAAATTAGCTGGTGCGCTGATCATATCCTGTTGCAAAACCACAGCTTAGCAGAGGTAAACTACCCACTCTTCTGTGGTCCTTCTGTGTGAGGGAGGCTGGGTGAGTGGGCCACTAACCTAGTTTGAAGAATGTTCAGTTTACTGATGTCAGGACAGCGGTGCAAGTTACTTGTTTGCTCAGCACACGTTTTCTTAAAGTCGTGTTTACTTTTACCTGTCCCCGTCGTCCCCATTGCCTTCTAGACCCAACACCCCCCACCCCCATAATACACTGTTTTGAACTTTTTGTGGGATATTAAGCTTGATAAGAATATGCAGATTTGCCTAAAAAAGGAAGGCTAATGAGGTTTTTTCCATCTTATCTTCTGGTAGTGCTATTAGCAGACAATGGGATTTAGGAAACCAAATCCACTGTTGGAGAATAGAAAGGATACATTGCTTAAGGATGTCTTCTATCTTCTACAGCCGTGCTGTCTGCTAGAACTTTCCATGATGATGGACATGTTCTGTATCTGTGCTGTCCATTAGCCACTAGCCACATCTGGCTCTTGAGCACTTGAAATATGGCTAGTGTGATCGAGGAACTGAATATTTAGTTTTATTTAATTTTAATTAACTTAAATTTAAATAACCACATGTGGCTAGTGGCTACTTTATTGGACAGTGCAGGTCTAGACAAATGTTGACTCCCATTGAGAAATTTTCTTTAAAAATTATTCTAGGTAGGAGCCATAGGGAATACCATTAAGCTGAACCTGTTTTAAATGATTTTTAAGCAGATTAGGTGAATATGTTGTTTCATATGGGTATTATTTATGCAGTACATTTACTGGTGCCCAGTATTTGTAAAGCACTGTGGAAAGTGCTGTATTGGATAATCAGAAGTTGCCTAACATACCTATCCTCCGTGGGCCTCAGTTTCCCTATCTGTAATGAGGGTATAGGACTAGATAGGCTGTTTAAAGGCCTTTCTTGTGCAGTCATTTTTTTATGATTTTTGTCTTTATAGCAATAGCACTTATTTATTGAACACCCCTGTGTCAGGAATAGTATTCAAGACATTAAGTAAATGTGTTATCTCACTTAAATGTAGTTTAATCTTCATTTGTCCCACTGAGACTAGGTGTTATCGTCCTTCTTTAGAGACGAGAACATTGGGGCTCAGTGTGGTTAGGTAATTTACTGTGGTTATGTTTCCAGTTAATTGTAGAGTTCAGATTCCCACTCAGGTCTGCCTGATTCTAAGCTCATTTTCAGTTAAATATTTATTTAGGCAATGGCTATTTTAAAAATAGATCTGTTGCCTTAAACATTTAAAACTTTGTTTTAAGTAAATTTCAATCAGGTTTTTAAAGAAATAGGCTTTACAGTGGTCCTGAAACGTTCTCTTGCTCCTGTGTGTGCCGCGAAGCAGTAGAGACCCGCCACAAGCTCGCTGGTTTGGAGCCCAAAAGTTGACTCTACCAGTTCCTTACTGGCTGGGTGATCTTCTGCGGGTCACTCCACCTCTCGGAGCCTGTGAGGATTCATTCTTAGACTCGCCAACAGTACTTCTGGAGACTCTCCCTTGAGCCATACGCTGTTCTGGCTGCTGGGGACTCAGCGGCCAACAAAGGAAGATTCTGCCTCCTGAAGCTTGTGTTCTGACTGACGATGAGCTTTCCTTGCCGGTCCTTGAAAAAGGGACTCTGATCTCAGGAGCCTCCCTCGTGGGGTGGTTTGGAAGCGGAGATGAGATACCTGACTAACAGAGCTCGCCAGGGGTGGTTTCCCAAGGCCAGTGCCCTGTCAGTTAGTGGTCTTTAGCAGCCTGCAGATGGCCTAGGAGCTGCTCTGAAGGGGCGGGCAGTGCCCTCTGCAGCCAAGCCAGAGGGCAGATGTGGGGCTGCAGCACAGTACAGTGCCCGGCCAGTGGTCTGCTTCCAGGACTTGGTATTGCTTTCTCCCAACCCCCTTTCCTTTTTTCTGGGTAAAAAATTCTACTTTGTGGGAACTGTGAAGTAGAGGCGGTGAGGCTGAGCAAGGAATGGGAGGAAATTTAAAAAAGAAGTAAATCAAAGCAGATCTCCCATTCTCTCTTTTTAAAAATACTTTAATTTCCTTACTGTTTTTCTGACTATAAAAGTAATATGTACTCTATTTAAACAACATAGAAATGTGTAACTTGGAAAGTGAAACCACCCCTTAATTCTACTCCCAGAGATATTGCTAAGAGTTTGATATACATGTGTGTCTAGATATTTTCTACACATGTGCTTTTTTTTTTTTTTTTTGTGAGGAAGATTCGCTGTGAGCTAACGTCTGTGCCAGTCTTCCTCCGTTTTGTATGTGGGTCACCGCCACAGCATGGCTTGATGAGTACTGTAGTCCTGCGCCCGGGATCCAAACCCGCAAATCTGAGCTGCCAGAGCGGGGTGTGCCAGACTTAACCACCATGTCACGGGGCTGGCCCCAGTGTGCTTATTTTTTTTTAAAGTGGTTCCACCTATACAGACAGTTATTAAGTCTCCCTTTTTCACAGTGTGCCTTCCTGTCCTTCAGATCCCATTTTCTGGGCACAAGGAATCATGGTACCTCGTTGAATAAAATTAGCCTTGTCTTGAGGGCAGAAAAGGGCAGCGGACGTCCTCTAAGACACTGGCCTGGGAAAGTGAGTCCTGGTTGAAGATGAAGGAGGCCTTTGGAAGGGTGGGCAGAAGTGGGAGGGGAAATCTACTTGAGGTAGAACTTTCCCCTCACCTCCTACAAAAACGCTCCCATGTTTCACTTCACATCCTGGCTTTCCTGACCTCGGGAAGGCTTCCTCACCTTTGAATTTATAGCATAGAAGTGCCGTCTCCACGTGGTAGTGGGTGGAGAGCCTGCCTGCATCTTTCAGAATTGGGCTTAAATATGGTGAAACTGACTTGCACTGGCTGTTTTTTCTATCAGCTGTTTTCACATCCTTTTCAGAGAATTTCTTTACTTTTTTGGATTATGAAATTCTAAAGTTTGGTTTTTAGACCAATCAGCTTGTTTGCCCAAGTGTGTGGAGATGTTTCTCCACATTAAAGAGTGGGTAGAATAAGAATGCCTGAAGTTATTAAAACATTTTAATTATAAAACTATTAGGTTGAACCATATGAAATTGTCATTTTTGTAGGCCAAAAATGGTTGACCATTAGCAATTTCCTATGGTTCGACTTAATAAAGCTTCATTGTGAGAAGTTTGGATCATAGAAAGAAAGAAAGAAAAAAAAGTCTCTTGTAACAGTTTCTTTTTTTTAATAAGTCCTTTCATTTTTCAAATACATGTGGTTTTTGATTAGTTATGGTCATAGGCTATATGTAATTTATCTTCCTTTTTGAAAATTAATTATGACCAAACAACAAGATAACTGCTACACGCCTATTAGAATGGCCAAAATCCAGAATACGACAACACCAAATGCTGACAAGGATGTGGAGCAACAGAACTTGCATTCACTGCTGGTAGGAATGCAAAATGGTACAGCCACTTTGGAAGACAGTTTTGGCAGTTTCTTATGAAATGAAACCTATTCTTACCATATGATCCAGCATTTGTGCTCCTTGGTATTAACCCAAAGGACTGGAAAGCTTATGTCCACACAGAAACCTGCACGTGAATGTTTATAGCAGCTTTGTTCATAATTGCAAAAACTTGAAAGCAACCAAGATGTCCTTCAGTCGGTGAATGGATAAACAAACTGGCATATCCAGACAATGGAATTATTATTCAGTGCTAAATAGAAATAAGCTGTCAAGCCATGAAAAGACATGGAGGAACCTTCAATGCATATTACTAAGTGAGAGAAGCCAATCTGAAAAGGCTCCATACTGTATGATTCCAACTATATGACCTTCTGGAAAAGGCAAAACTATGGAGACAGTAAAAAGATCAGTGGTTGCTAGAGGTTAGGGGAGAAGGAGGATGAATAGGCAGAGCCCAGAGGATTTTTTTTTTTTTTTTTTGTGAGGAAGACCAGCCCTGAGCTAACATCCGTTGCCAACCCTCCTCTTTTTGCTGAGGAAGACTGGCCCTGGGCTGACATCCATGCTCATCTTCCTCTACTTTATATGGGATGCCGCCACGGCATGGCTGACAAGCAGCGCATCAGCGTCGCCCGGAATCCGAACCCGCGACCCCGGGGCTGCCAAGCACGAACTAAACCGCTGCGCCACTGGGCTGTCCCCGCCCAGAGGATTTTTAGGGCAGTGAAACTACTCTGTATGGTGGATGCATTCATCATACATTTGTCCAAATCCACCGAATGTAACCAAGAGTGAACCCTAGTGCAAACTGTGGACTTTGGGTGATAGTCATGTGTCAGTGTAGGTTTATCGGTTGTACAAGTACCCCTCTGGTGGGGAATGTTGATAATGGGGGAGGCTATGCATGAGTGGGGGTAGGAGTTATGTGGGAACTCTGTACCTTCTGCTCAGTTTAGCTGTGAACCCAAAATTTCTATAAAAGGTAAAGTCTTAAAAAAATTAATATGACTTGGTTATGAAGACTTTTTCCATATTACTAAGAAGTCTTCATAACCATCATTCCTTAATGGCTGCCCAGTACTCTGTGGAGAGGATGGGGTAGACATAGCAGTAACTTCCTGATACTCCACCTTTAAGTTGCTTCCAGTTTTTTGCATTATAAACAATGTCACAGTGACTGTAGTGCTTTGTGCCATTTCCTTGTATTTGGGTTGTTTTGTAGGATGGACTCCCAGGAGTAATATTATTGTGTCAGAGTTTGAACACTTTCACAACCTTTTGACAAATGCTGCCAAATGGTTTTCCAAATGTGTCATGCCGAGTCATAATGCCACCAGCAATACAAGTGTCAGTTTATTGCTTCCTTGTCAACCTTGGTGTTTTTCTCCCTTCGTTTCTAATTTAATAAGCCATAAGTAGTACCTTATTTTTCATTTGTAGGTTAACAGGCTTGAATATTTTTGTCCGCATATGTGCTTGCCAGTTGCACTCACTGTCATTCCTCCCCACCTTTGAGCTGTGTGTGTATATGCTACACCAAATTAGAGAATTATCTGTAAGCAGTATTGTAAGAATAGAGCTCCCCAAGAGTATACGGTGGATTACCCAGCGCCCTCTGAGCCGTTGTTTTGGGGGAGTTAGAGGTGCCTAATTAGTTCGGATCAAGGCTGGAAGCAAGTGCTGTAGGCCTTGTCTGCAGTCCCTGGGGCCCAGTGGAGATTTCAGTGCCATCTTCCCCCTTCAGCTGTTCCGCGAACTCAGCTGAAATTTGATCACGTTACAGTATGGCTAAGGGGCCTAATTAGCCGCAACCTCAGGAAATTTGAAAATTAAGGAGCCCATGAATCCCAAGGCCCCCCCTTTATGAATGGCTCTAATTCCCCTTGGGTTTGCTTGGTTTTCCTGCTGTGCTCTAGTTCCAACAAGACTTGGATAGAGGGACAGCCTTTTTGCTGGAACTTCCTGCCTGTCAGGGGTTAAACGTAACCTTTTAATCCTCCCCCTCCCCTCCCCCCACCCAGTGAGCTAATCTCTAGGTAGTAGATTCCAGTCTGGAATGCTGGTCATTATTCCATTTCCTGGATGAAAATCCTCAGAAAGGTGCCCTGTTCAGGTGAGTATAATGACACTTATTGGTGCTTCTGACCATCTTGTGCCCTGGAGGAACAAAGATGGCCTGTGCAATAGCACCTCTTGCTGAAGTCGTGTTTGAGACGAAGCATCCCTGTTCCTTCTCCCTGTACAATGTTAGTGGTGTCCTGCTGTGTTTTAGATTCCTGTGGTCTGATCAGTTCTTGTCCTAGACTGCTCCCTTCTCCCTTCCCAAGGGAGCAGCCCAAGCGAAATCCAGTCTGTCTGAGGATGTCATATAGTTGGATGGGCTGATCCTTAAAGGCAGGCTGGGCCTGTGGGTTGGTGTATGCCTTTCTGTACAGTGTAGCCACACATGGTGGGGATGGTTCTGCATTCCTTCTAAGGCAATGAATGTATGAACTAAGGGCACGTATGTTTAAGGGAACTCAAGACTGGGATCTTGAGGCTAGTGTTGTTGGAAAGATGTTCCTGTCTGCCAGCCCGTGTATGAAACTGGAGATCTAGAGAGAGAGAGAGAGAGAGAGAGAGAGTGTGTGTGTGTGTGTGTGTGTGTGTGGTTTTTTGTTTTTTTTTTTTAAACTAGTTTTCTACAGAATACCTGATCCTGCTTTGGATTTGCAGCTGACCCTCTTCTGAGAGGTTTTATTAGTATTCAAAGATTATTTTTGTATTTCTTTTATTTCTCAAAGCTCTTGCTTCTCCAACTTGTTTCATATACTATAGCAGCAGATTATTGGTTGCTCTTAAAATTAGGAGCCTTGCGTATAAGAACCCTATAAAATGCAGGAAATGGGTCTTTATTTTTCTCATGTAAATAACTTGTTTTGAGATTGTGACCTCTTCATAGCTTGGAAAGAAAGCATTTGGTAACCTCTGTGATGCTAGATGTGACCATGTCTGTGGACCTCTGAGTCAGCCAGCCCTTTTGGAAGAATTTAAGATGAGCGGCACATTCAGGCATTGGGGCTGTTCTCTCCTCTCTTTGTAGGTCCTCAGCGACTTTTATAGAGCAGGATGGCAAATCCCAAGGCTGACCGTGGCAAGCAGATGATACAAGTGAGCTGGCCAGGCTGAAGAGACCCGAGATGGGGCAGGGCTGTGACAGACGGGAGGGCACATGCTGTGGGTGTCCTACTTGTCCTAAACCACCAGTGTGTTACAGGATAAATTAAACCATGTATGTTGAAGACTAATGGTCCCAAGCCATAATGTGTGGGTCAGCGGGGTATGCATACCAGTCCTGCATGTCTGGACTCCATTACCTGCTGGGCAGACCCATCGGTGGGCACACAGAGCTCCTCTAAAATTGGCCTCTTTTAGAGAATAAAGATTATTTATTGAGTTAAAAAACAGAAATGGAAACAGACTATCCCCAGAGTCTTTGCTGGGTGATCCCAGGCGCCCTAGTTAGCAGTTGCTGGTGTGGAATGCTCTCGTCACCACCCTGCACTCTCATTAGCCCCTACTCAGCACGACTTTGGCTTTTCATATTTCTTTGATGGTCACCGTTGCTTCCTCCTCGCTGGGCACCCTTGCCTGCTCCCCGGATGGGAGGCCTTAATTGCCTCTGTCTGCCGTTCGGTTGCTCAGAGCTCGCCTGCTCCTTCCTCTGGGCCGGGCCGCCTGTGGCTGGCCTGTGAGGCTCGCAGCTGTCAGCCCTCTGGGCCCTCCACTTCCTGGCTGCTGGGTCTGCAGATCGGCTTCCTCTTTGCAGGATGGTTCTGTGAATCCGCAGTTTGAACTCACCCACTCCGCCCTCCTCCTTCCCCTTACCGGGAATTGATCTTTTCTGTCTGGTTCCTGCTGATGTCTGCACTTTCTGCCGTGGTGGGGCACTTGAACACATCCCTTAGAAGAGCAGTATTTCCCTCAAAATGCTTCTGCCTTTGCCTTGCGGCCTCAGAGCTCTTCTACTTGAATGAGTACTTTTAAGTCGTTTGGAGAAAATTGTGACAGCTTTCTGAAATGTGTTATTAAAGCTTTTAGAATGCAAGTCTGCAGTCAGGCGCCTGGATTTCCCGCCCAGCTGCCGTTGGCCGAGGACGGGTGAGCGTCCTGTCAGTTGGGGTGATCGCAGGAGCCTCACAGGCTCGTAAGGATGGAACAAAGATTGTGCGTAAATGTGTAACATAGAAAAACAAGTAATTGTAGTTCTTAGTAATCGTATATAACTTTCCAAAGTAAAAGCAGTAGGAAACTCCCTCCAAATGTCATTTGCTTGACTTTCTGTGGAAAAGAGTTTAAAAATCAGGGTGTAGCTGTTATCGGGTGAAATGGGTGACCTTGTTGGACAGACCTACTCTTTGGGGTGGCGGGAACTTAAGTGGCCCGGACTTCACGCCTCGTCCCACCTGAGGGGCGTGACTTGGAAACATGGCAAGGAGGGTGCTACTCGCAGCCCGTCTCGCCTGTCTTGTACGGCTTCCCGGCCGGGGCTCCTCTGCTTGCTCCATTTATTTCTCCGCTTTTATCCAGGACGTCCCGTGAGAGTGCCTGACCCCAGGGAGACAGATGCCACTAAGATGTGGTGCTGCTCCCCAGGAGCCCCCCTCCACTGCGGGAGAAGGTCTGTCATCCAGTGTAGCACTGGGAGGCAGCACCCGTGGGATAGACGCTGGAGCCGCCTGCCTGGGTTTGAATCTCATGGGTCCCATTGTCCTTTGTTCCTCACTTTCCTCATCTGTAAAATGGGGACGGAGTTGTGGTGTGGGGGGAGAGTTAATGCATCTCAGGTGCTGCTCTCACTGCCGGGCCCCAGGAAGGGCTCAGTAATTGTTTGCTATAAATGCTGTAAGAGGCAGTATTCACTGGGATAGGGAACAAGACAAAGTCCCTGCTTTCTTGGGATGAGACAGAGAAAGAGAAACATGAGCATTTCCAATCATAGTGCTGTAAAGAAACAGAGCGGGGTGATGTGCTAGGAGCTGAGAGGAGGGGGAGGGCTGGGTGGGCAGGGAAGGCCCCTGTGATGGGCCCTCCGGGTGAGATGAGGCTACTGAGAAGGAGCCAGCCACAGCGACCTCTGAGGGAGAGACAGCTGGTGCCAGGGCGCCAAGGTGGAGGAACAGAAAGAAGGGTCTGCTAGTGAGCGCAGTGCCACGTCCAGTTGCCAGGTCAGCAGGGCTGGATCATGCAGGGCCTTGTGCATCAGGTTTTATTCTAGTGGTTACAAGTAGCCTTAAGAGTTTTAAGCAGGGGAATACTGTGATCTTATTCATGTTAAAATAGGTTATTCTGACTGCCATGCAGGTAAAGGATTGCAAGAGGCTGGGGTGGAAGCTGGGGGAGAGCGGTTAGGAGGTCCAGTGAGAGAGGGTGGTGGAGTGGAGGTGGACGGATTTGGAGTTTGTTCAGAATCATAGGACTTGTAGGTTGACATTGATTCCAACCAGAAGGCACTGGGGTTTGTCTGTGGTTGAGTGAAGGATACCTGCAGGTTCCATCAGGCCCCTCAGTTTGGATGCACTGACTCCACGTGCATTGCTCTTCCCACACCTCCCCGGGCCACTCACCATCCTCGCTGCGTTCATGTGGTGGTGGAAGGCCCACCGAGGACCAGGAGCCAGCCTGCAGCCCTTTCTCTTCTCAATGCTCAAGCAGATAGCCGAGTTGTCAATTTGTTCCATGAGTATTTATTCATTGACCATAAATTAAATACTGTGCCAGACCTGGGCGATACAGAGGTGACCAAGAAGGACATCACCCTTGCTCTCCTGGAGCCTACAGCCTAGTGGGGGAGACAGACACCAACCAGATGGTCATGGTGCCCAGCGGGAGGCGTGCTGCCACAGGAGGTGGTCTGGGGGGGTTTGATATAGGGGTGGTCAGGGAGGGTTAGGCTTGAGGTGAGGGAACAGCAGCCCAGGCAGAAGGAACAGAGGGTGCAAAGCCCTGTGGCAGGAAGGAGCTTAGTGAGTACGAGGGCCTGAAAGAAGATGGTGGGTGCTAGGAGCAGGGTGAGAAATGAGAATGAGAGGTGGGTGGGACCCTCTTTCTGGGCCCCGATGGGGGGTTTGTCTTTAGTAGGAACCTTTGAAGGGTGTAAGTAATGAGGGGGTGATCAGGTTTAGTCCTGAAAAGCTTGCTCTGAGCAGTTGTGCAGAAGGGAGGGGGCTGGGGCAGCTGTGGGTCAAGCTGGAGGCCCCAGTGGTAGACCAGGTGAGACGTGATGGTGGCTTGGGCAAGGGGGGAGGGTTGGTATTGGAGATGGAGAGAAATAATAGTAAAATACAATTATAATAAATAATAAGTTAACATGCTTTGTAGTGTTATTACTGGCATGTAGTAAATGCTCTCAATAATTGTTAGCTATTATTTGCATGATAATTGATAGGTTTTGGTGCAGGAAAACCCTGAGGTTTGTTTGGATATGTTGAGGCTGAGGTACTTTGGAGTCATCCAGAGAAGTGTAGGCAGTAGTAATTAGATGATTTGGGGATGTATTATTTGCTAATATTTCCAAACTGCCCTGTGCAGAAGCGTGCTCACCTTCTAGTCCCAGCCTTGTCACTGAGTGGCTGTATGACACTGGGGGCACTGACCTCCCAGGGCCTCTGCTTCCTCTTCTGTAAAGTAGGGATGGTATTATCTACCTTACAGCTTGTTTGAGGGTCCA
This sequence comes from Tapirus indicus, assembly GCA_031878705.1. NCBI lineage: Eukaryota > Metazoa > Chordata > Mammalia > Perissodactyla > Tapiridae > Tapirus > Tapirus indicus. The sequence continues at coordinate 99,022,685 of CM062924.1, read as the reverse complement.
GTAACTAAGGTGGAAGCACTTTGCAGGCTCTTAAGTGCTACACACATGTAGGGTGGTATTAGCATTATTTTATCCGTTATTATACGTTCCTCTCCATCCTTCCACGGCATGTTAGTTGGGAGTAGGAAAAAAGCTTTCGTATTTTGCAATTATGGGATTGTTCACTTCCACTCTTAGAGGCTTCTAGTCTGCCATCTGTAAAGAAGTTATTTTTCTCCATCCACAGTCTTGCCCGTTTGTCTCTTCTTTCTGTCCTCACCCCCACTGCTCCCCTTCCTTGTGACATGATCCAACCCCCAGAACCCGTGGTGGGTTCTCCTCAGGAACTTGTGCTGACTCTCTGGGCTTTTCAGCTGCTGAGGTTGATGAGTTCTTGGATTAAAATGTCTTAAAGGCCTTAAAGTAAACTAGGAACAGCTGGTGCTAATGCGAGGCACAGTAACAGTCCCTCCACATAGCTGATCTGGAAGGAGCAGGGTGCATATCAGTTCGCCCTGCAGTGTGACACGTATTGGGCAATGATAACTTTTGCAGACTTTGTAATTCAGCAGTCTTTCCTTGGCCCCAGATGAGAGCAGTCCTGGCATGCAGGAATGAGTCATGTAATAGCAAAGATAATTCTTACAAATAATAAACATCCTTGCTGTTCCAGAGGCAAACATTGGTGGTGGTGTCACTGGGGTTTTTCATAACCTTTTGTGAATTCTTGACTGGTCTTTTCCAAAACAAACGTGGTGAGTGTCTGCATTTTAGATACCTCTCCTCCCCGCCCCTTTAGCCTTCAGAAGTGCACGATTTTCCAACCCAAGCCTAAATGTCAGCTGACATTGCAAAAGTGTAAGAGGATCATTTTTAAGGGCTTTTGTTTCAAAGGGTTCTTGTGCCAGCATCTCTTCTCTTGGACTCAGTTTTCTTGTTTGTGAAATGATGGTGTGAACCTTGATAATGTCCAAGTGTCCTTCTTCCTCCTGCTTCAAGATGGATCCAGTTGAGGTGGCCTTTGCTCTTAGACTGTAGAAACACTCCTCAAGTGTATAGTAAGTCAAACGGACTTTTGTATATCAGATCCACACCTTAAGGGACCATATAATGAACTTTTTTTAGATTTTAAAAAATAAGAACAGCTTCTGCCATGTGACTAACCGTAGCAGAAGTCTTGTTTGGGAGGTCAGGGGAGGAACTAGAATGATCGGATCTTTGGTTTCCCAAAGCAGAGGCCACCTCTGCCGGTGGGTGGGGCGGCATCACTGGAGCACGGGCCGGCTTCCACGTGGCCTGCTGCCGGCCTCTTTGAGAGCGCTCCAGTGTCCAGTTTTGCAAATGGACGCTTGTTCTCCGCTGGTCCCGACTGGAATCCGCAGGGATGCCGTCACTGTTACCCATCTGAGCCTCCTGAGGTTGAGCTTTTTGTCCTGTTGGGGAGATCTGGGACGAGTGGCCACTGGCAGAGTGCGTATTTAAAGACCAGCATACCACTCGCACCTCGAATCAAATACACCGAAATGGCAACCACAGTCTTCTCCTGAATTCAGTGCCGAAAGATAGACCGCTCCTCTGTGTGGCTTGAGGAGGGGAGGGCTGAAGCGTGCTCCCGAGACTGTCAGCATCAGTCTGTCTACAAACCTGGACTGACGTGAGGACAGTTAGCGGGTGATTGAACCAGGTGCGTCGGGTTTCGAGTATGAACGAGGATACCGAGAACTGCGTGGTGATCGTTTCAGTGTGAGGCGTGCTTCCTCCTCCCCGAGTCCTAAGGAACCTGCAATGGTTGAAAACAAAGGGAGCAGCCCAGAAGGAGGAAGACGGTGAAAGGAAGCCCCAGGTGGTGGTACCCTGTCTGTCTTCACCTGCAACTTGATCTGAAAGGGAAAGGGGGATCGTGGAAAGAGCGGGGCCCTGGAGTTGGACAGACCTGATTTGAATCTTGAGTCAGCCTCTTGCAGGCGCCATGGCTCTGGGCAAGCTCCTGAGCCTCATTTTCTTCCCTTTCCTTCTAACCAGGGAGCTGGAAAGAGTTGACTCAGTGTCTGCTACATGCCTAGTAGGGAGGGCTTCAAAAGGTGGTAGCTGTTGTCCTTATGAATAATGGAAAGGATGTGATGATTTTGATGCTAGATTCTGCGCCGGGAGCTCTGCCCGTGCTGTAATTTCATCCTGACAAGTCTCTGCGGTTGGGTGGTGAGGGTGCCCCATTCCACGGGGTACGAAGCTCGTGCGGTGGTGGGTGAGCAATCTGTGAAAGCTTCACGAGAACTGCCAGCGGTGATGACTGGCAGTTCCCGCTGCCAGCGCACTGAAGGTCTTTTCCTCTCAGTGATAGACCACGATAGTCATGGTCTCCTTCTGATTTTGTAAATTGTAGACAATGTAGAAGAGCAAAGTATAAAAAAAAGATAAAAATTACCTAATCCCACCACGTGGACAAAACATCTGTTTTTTTTGGAGTATTCCTCTCTGACCTTTGATTTTTTATTATTTAATTTTTTGGTGGATCTATACATAGATAGCATTATGTATATATTGTATTGTGGGTGGCAGTATAGCATGGCAGTTAAAAACATGGCTTCTGGAGCCAGGCTGTCTGGTTTGTATTCCAGCTCCGCCACTTACCAGCTCTGTGATCTTTGGTAAGCTCCTTAACGTCTTTGTGCCTCAGTCCTCTCCTCTGTGAAATAGGAGGAATAATAGAAGCTATCTCACAGGCGTGCTGTGAGGATTGAAGGAGTTAACATGGGAAAAGCACTTGGAACAGGAAACCCTCTGTCAGTGTAGTTATTATTATAATCATAATCACCATTTTTCTATATCATTACATTTTCTTTGTAAACCTGATTTTAGCGTTTCATAATACTCCATTGCGTGGACGTAGCCTAATTCACATTGGAGACCTGCTTGTTCTTCCATTATCTTGAGCGTGCTAGCAGGTGGTTGAGAGACAAGGTCCGATTCACTGGCCTCTTCAGTGTGAGACCACATGCAGGATGTTTAAGAATCCTCTCCCTGTTTCCTCAGCTCCAGTGCCAGACTTTGACTCACATCTTGTCAGGCCAGTGCGTTTCTTTTTCTTGGCTGTCGTCAGAATTTTCAGGCATCGAGACCCCACTTTGTTCTTGTACCCCTGGTTCCAGCTGTGGAAAGTGTGGCCTTTCCGTCCCGTTCAGGGATACACAAGTGTACTTTGTGTCTGTCAGCCCGACATCAACTCCGAGGTCAGGAGGTTTGTGGCGGTGGAGCCGCTGGGGCTGCATCTGCAAATGAAAAGCACCTGGCCAGCTGCTCCGTCAGATGGAAGCCAGATGGGACAAGTCGGGAGGGGGCACGGGGCAGCCTGGAGCAGAGTCCAAGTGTCCTGTCATCTTTTCACTTCCCCAGGCCTCCTCAGCCTGCAAATGATTGTCTTTAATCTGGCATCTCCTCCATGCTCAGATAGTTCCAGGATACAGGGCTCTCCCACCCAGTTCATGGCCAGCCCAAGAGGTGACCCGGAACCTAGAGAGCTGACAGGTTTGTCAGATCTGACGGAAGAAGAGGTGCAACAGCTGGCTAAGTGGCCACCAGGGTGGAAACTGTAACTGTCATGGTGCAGGGATATGGTAGGGAAAGTAAATCGCAGTTGGTGGAGTCCACGCGTGCACGGGTAGGAGAGAGTTTTGGGTGTGAGCAAGGCCAGTGAGTAAACTGACAGACACTGAAAACAGCCCCCAGGAAGTGTGCTGGCTGAGTGACGGCTTGTTGCAGACTAGGGACTAAAGTAGGCCTGGTCACCAGGCAACTTCTAATGTGAATTGTTTGCAGTTGAATGCAGGGGAAAAGAGCATTTATCATAGGTAAGAGGCGGCAAAACACTTGCATCTTTCTTTGGTCCAAATTATCACAACTGCCACCAGGTTTTGATTCGTGGTTCAGAGAGGAAGAAGTTTGGGAGTTTTTACCTCTGGGCTTTGTGGATTAAGGAGGTTGCTGGAGTGGCAGTCATGTATTCATCTCAGTCTGAACACTCTTCAACTTGGAGCAAAAAGTAGAAAAATATTACTCAAATACCCTAAAGGGTGGAAGGGAGGAGGAGAGGAGATAGCCCATTCAAGTTGATTTACTACTAGGAGTAAAAGTCCTGCCACTTTGAAAAGGAAAAATCCCCTCACAGGTGGAAAGTGCCAGGAGAGGAAGCTGGCATTCTGGATGTTTACTTTCGCCTGTTGGGGCTGCCCCAGCGTTCCTTTCCAGGCCAGGGGCACAGCGCCCTGCTTGCTGTTTAAGCGGGCTCTCTAGCCCCCAACTGACATGTGATTACTTGGAGAGCGTTTGGCTTCTCATCTCTGTAGAGCAGGGCCCCTTCACACTTCGTGGGTTGATAGGTCGGCTGGCTAATACTCCTCCAAAAGGAATGCCCACCCACGCCCTGCCTGGGAGGCACTTGCGCCCCACCCACTCCGTGGTCCAGGAGTCTGCACTGCTCCCTCTGTTAGCTCTGTTCTCACACATTGAAGAAAGCTCGATAGACTGCAGGTGAGAGGTCATAATTAGAGAGCTAACACTGAATCTGTTCTAATTCTTAAACATAAAATAAACTTTAATTACACTTCATTGCAAACAGCTGAGGTGGCGCCAGCGCATCAGCGTGGTGCAGCATTCTGGTTGAGGCCGCCAAGCAGAGGAGAAGAGGGCTTGTGCGCTTTACCTGGGCGTGTTGAACTGGGCCAGTTAGCTGTGCCTCCTACACAGTTCTCAGCTGAGCTCGGGCTGGATTGCTCCGACCCTGACCTTGGGGTGGCGTCCCCGGGGCACATCTGTTAAATTAATCTGCCAACTAAAATCATTTACCTGGATTGCTGCATCCACAAAACACTCTTAGGAGGGCACAAAGGTCTTATTGGTCCACCTTCCTCATAGGTGGTACTGGATTCCCTCAAGGATGAGGTCTGGCCCTGTCCAACAACTCTGTCTAGGTTGAGTTTGAAATTTGTCAGTATTTTTCTTTCCCACGTTAAAACAAAGCCACAGCAACTACAACATCCAGAGGATGATAGAAGTTTCACCTGCTTCTAGTAGAGATTATTCTCAGTGACGGCTGGGGTCTGCGGCCCGCCTCCTGGGGGCCGCCGTCATCTTGTGTGTGGCAGTTGTCATATTTTGATCGTGGTGTAATTTGAGAAAGCATATTCAGGATTAGAATTCTAGGTTTGGAAAATAAAGTAAAGCCTAGTTTCTACACAATACAAACCCTAGAGGGTAAAGTTAACAAAATCCAGTTGGCAGATGGATCATAGGTTTTTAGAGATTGAGAAATACTTCCATAAAAAATTTGGAAAGTTCAGAGAAATAGATAAAAGGAGGAAAAAAATCACTAAATCTCCCTACCAAAAGAAAAACACTATTAACATTTTCATTATCTTATTTCTCTCCAGGATTTGGGCATTTTTTTCTTAGTTGAGATTAAATTTTTATATCCAACTTTGCTAGTTTAACATAAAATATATATTTTCCCATATTTTTAAGGAGACTCTATGCAAACACTGTAATAGTTACAGGTGATTTGGTCATTTCCCTCTTGTTGGGGAGGTTATTTCCAATTTTTTGCAACACGACAGTTGCCATCTTTGTGTCTACACTTGAGTGGTTTCTTCCCAGGGTGAATCCCTAGAAGGGTATGAACACTTTTAGAGAGCTTTTGATACAGAAATGCCAATTAATTCCTAAGAGAATTGTCCCCATTAACACCCTTGCAGGCATCCAAATGCTCTTCTCTTCTGTGGTCACTGTGCCCTTTATGGAATACATCATCTTCACTCACCTCCTCTTCCTGGATGGCTTATTGTCATATCATTCATCTTAACTTTGGCTCATTTCTTTTCACCTTTGAGTATTTCCAGGGAGTGACATCTTGTCAGGAGCGGCATTCAAGTTTCTGTTGAGTGAAAGTAGTGTTGTCTGTTGCCCAGCACGTGGCGCATCCTGACCTTGGTAAGACACCTGAGCACTTGGGCCAGTGCTGTCTCCCGCCACTTGTCTCAGGTGAGCCTGGCAGCTCAGCCCGAGCCTTATGAATGGCTTTTCAGGGCCACTGCCTTCCTGCGTCCTGTGTACCCTGGAACTGACCTTTCCCTCCACGCCCTCGTAGTATCTGGTGAGCCTGTCTGTGCAGGCGATTTGTCCAGCGATTGCTGAGAGGCCGCCAGCTGCCTCTATTCCTACCACATGGTCTTGCCATGTGCTCTGGAGAAAAGCAGGACACTCCTCCCTCACCTTCTCGCACTGTCAGTGCCTCTAGTCCTGCCACTGTTGGGTTTGGGTTTTTTTCAGCTGCTTTATAGAGGTATAATTTACTTATGAAATTCCCTGGTTTTAAGTATGATTCAATTTTGTAAATTTTTTAGTAAATTTACAGAGTTGTGGAGCCATCACCACAATCCAATTTAACAACATTTCCATCACCCCAAAAAGATCCCTTGTACCCATCTGTGGTTACTCCCTGTTTCCACCCTCTGCAACCGCTAATCTTTCTTTCTGGACATTTCATATGTATGGAATCAGATGGATTGTTTTTCTGGGATATTGTTTGATTCTAGAAGTAATGCCTGTTGGAAAACAGCTGGAAGAATGGAAGCCAAATTATTCGTAGTAGTTACCTTTGGGGAGTAATTGCCTCTGGGTGGTGGGATCGTAGGGGGACTTCTTGTTTTCTGTAATGCTTGAATTTCTTACAGAGAGCCTGTGTTACATTTCTAATCAGAAGAAAGAGGTAAAGGGAAAAAAAGCACATGGTTCATTTGTGGAAAATGCAAAAAAAGTATAAAGAAGATGAAAAAATAAGTCACTCAAAATTCCCCCCTCATAGATAAAACCAGTTTTACTGGTGTTTTGGGTTTTTTTTGTCTTCTCTGAGAATATTTTTAAAATACAGCTTTTACACTTTAAATTTTGCATCCTGCTTTTTCTTATTGGCATCACAAAAGTCTTTTTCTCACTTAATACACCTCTGCAAACTTCTTGTTAGTGCTTGTACAGTGGTTCATCTGTGGCTGTACCATGATTTACTCACACTGGACATACGGTTGTTTACTTTTTGCTACTATAAATAACGCTGGAATGGATGTCCGTATACAAGCTTTGTGTCCGACTTCTGTAGAATTCTGGGTCAGGGGGTTTGTACCTGAAAAAAATTTTTTTTATCCCAATTTGGAACAGTTATGCAAAATTGCTTTTTAGATTTCTTCTCTGAATTTCACCTACTTCTTGAAATTACATATTTTGGGTCCAGGATCAAGTCTGGATTTCCAGGAGATGCTCCTTTATGTCAGGTTGAGGTGTGAGATGGAAAGTGGTGGAGAAATGAATGGAAAAGCCAAAAACCAGGGCCACGAAAATGGCAGTGCCTGTAGGAGCCAGGGTGTAGCTTGTCTTAGAAAGTCTTTACATTTATAATCTAGGCAGGGGTCAGGCATGTTCTCTTTTTGTAAATAATCTCTTTTGGTTCATCCTTAGTTTTCAGTATAAGGGTTTGTTCCTTTATGTGGTGGTGGGGGAGGTGGCAGCATAGGTACCTGTAAGACTGAGATGCTGGGGTGTTGGGGACAGACTGTGAGGGGCAACCCCAGGGGACAGGCAGACTTCAGGAGAGAGAGGTTGAGGCCAGTTACGTATATGCCCCTTTCTAACTGGAGACCCTCTTGCTGAAGTGATCAAAAATCTGAACAGAGGTTTTTAACCTGGGATGTTTGGGGGATGGGAGGGGTCTGTGAGCCCATCAAATACATTTTTTTTAAAAAATTTTAAAATTTTTTATTGATGTCTTAATAGTTTATGACATTGTGGGGTTTTAGTTGTACGTTATTATTTGTCCGTCACCATATGGATACATCCCTTCACCCCTTGTGCCCCACTCTTCCCCCTGGTAACCAGCAACCAGTTCTCTCTGTCCGTATGTTAGTTTGTATTCCACATATGAGTGAAATCATGCAGTGTCTGTCCTTCTCTCTCTCTGGCTTATTTCACTTAACATAATACCTTCTAGGTCCATCCATGTTGTTGCAAATAGGACAATTCTGTCTTTTTTATGGCTGAGTAGTATTCCATTGTGTGTGTGTGTGTGTGTGTGTGTGTACACACACACACCACATCTTCTTTATCCAATCATCAGTCAAGGGACACTTGGGTTGCTTCCACTTCTTGGCTATAGTGCCCACCAAATATCTTATTCAAACATTTGTATGTATTTGCGTTTCTCTGGGGAGAGTGTCCATGGCTTTCATCACTTTATCTCTGGCCTCACAGAGGGTAAGAACCATGAACTACCCTAGAGGGTTTTGTGTCTTCTTTGAGGAGGAAGGTTGTGTCTGGTACGCACCCTGCATTGCAGCCACCACACACCCACTGTGTGGTCTTGGTCGGGTGACCCAGCCTCTCTGCACCTCCGTTTTCTCATTTGTAAAGTGCCGGGCACGCTGGAGGCACTCAGATTCACATCAAAGTTATTATTTGAATTTTGGCTCATGAAGTTTTTAAAGGCAGCCGTGGGCCAGAAACTGACTGAGAACCTTGTATCTCCCTCCAGCTGGGCCCTGAGCCGGGTGATGTTAATGTGGTTCTGTTATGCAGTATCTTGTTAATTGTAAAATAAGGAATGGATTAAAAAAAAAACCCTTTTATAAAAGTAAGACATGCTCATTGTAGAGAAGGGTATAATTATTAAGTTTTTTTGTGGGGGGGGGAAGGTATGAAATCAAAGTAGTGCTAGACATCTACACGTTTACTCCTGTACGCTGATGGAATGATTGCAAATCATGCAGACTTGACTTTTAGTACAGTCAGTGTGGAGTTAGTTTCCATAGCACAAAGGAACTGTATTTTTATAATGTACAGAAGGCAGCCAAATGAAAGCCAGAAGCAGCGGAACTTTCCTAAAAACAAACCAGAGTTGGAGATTCTAGAGTGCCTGGTGGCATCTTTACAGGAAACAGTGAAAGCAAAGCTTTCCAGGTTGAAAGATTTTTGAGGACCCTGTGTTTTTTCAGCCCTTTAAGAACCTGGGCTGCTGCAAAGCTGCGTCTAGTGTTTCCTTTTGCTCCTCCCCTAGGAGGGCTTCCCTGGACCCAGTGCAAGTGGGAGAAAGTTGCCCAAAGTCCAGTAAACATTAGACTCATACAGGCCTGGAAGCCTGCAGGAGCCTGGCTTAGGTGGCAACTGGGACTTCATGCAAGGGAGTGTTCACTATTTTAAATTTTTAAAAATCTTTTTATTATGGAAAATTTCAGGCATGTAATATAACGAGCCTGCATTTAACTATCGCCACGGCCAATCTTGTTTTATCTGTACCCGCCCGCTCCAGCTTTCCCTAGCTTAAATTAGTTTGAATCAGGTCATCTGGTTTAATGTTAATGAGCAGTCTGGGTCTCTCTGTTCTGAGAACAGAATTCTCCTACACACTGTACCAGGTCTAAGGGACCAGAGTGATCACTGGCTTTTGTTTTTGAAAATTGTCAGTTTAAAAATTCTTAAGCCTTTTCATATGATAAAAAAAATAATGCATGCCCATTATGATTGGAAATCACAGACAGATAATAAAGCCCCCCATAATTCCACCATCTGGAGATATCTACTGTGATAATTTTGAAGGGCCCCTGTGGATATGTCTCATGTGCTCTTGTGCAACTTGGGGCTGCTGTTTTCTTTGCCTTTTTCTGCTCTGGTGCTCCCCGTAAAGCCACCCCTCACCCAGCATCACCATTGCCTCTGCCATTTTGGAGCCTGGGGAGGGTCCAAAGTGGTTCTCTCTTAAGTTCTAGAGTTCTGAGTGTGTTGGTGACACACTGGGTTTATGTTGTGCAGAGGGGCAAACATACCCATTACCACCCTCCAGTCAGTGGCTTGTTCTTTGTATACATGGTGGGTGCTCAATGAATGAAGTTAAATGATTGTGCTGTCCTCCACTCCCACCAGGTCAACAGGGCCTTCTGTTTCTGCCTTGAAACCCTCCTCTCTCCAGGCTGGTTGGGCAACAAAGCTGAGTCCCAGAGAAAATGTAGTGCTCCTAAGTACCCCTGCCACATTCACTTTACTTCCAAGAAAAGTCCTCAAGCACATTAACTCCTGGTGTGCTCAGACCACTAGTGTGCCATGTGTCCCCACCCTCTGAATGCAGGGAGGGGATAGACCCCAGGCTCTAGCTGGGACACAAGCTGCATAGCCAAGAAATGCATGGCGAACTGAGATTTGCTCTTAAAGAGTTTTCAATCCTGCTTATTGTCATGTGTATTTTCTAGCTTCATTAACTGTTGTTGGAAAGCATGGCTTTGAATCTAGTAGTCTGTCTTAGGATGAACTAGAGTAAATCAGTAGAGTTGGATGCAATAATACCTGTCCAGACACTAATTCTGAGTCACTCTGCCTAGGGGACCTCAGTGTGGATGTCTGCGAACTTTCCTTCCTTACATTGTTCATTGGTGCACAAACCACTCATCCCAGCAACATGGCAGCTCCCTGCTTCCTTTATTCAGGGGTTGCCGTCCAGAACACTTGGCCTTAGTCTGGACTGAAATTTACCCTTTTGCTGTGAGGAAAGGTTGGACTGAGCTGCCGGGGTTGGATTTCAGGAAAAATGCTTAATCTACATAAGAGAGCAAATTGTGGGGCCGCCCGGTGGCGCAGCGGTTTCGTCCGCGCTTGGCAGCCCTGGGTTCGCGGGTTTGGATCCCGGGCGCCCGCTGACGCACTGCCTGTCAGCCATGCCGTGGCGGCGTCCCATATAAAGTGGAGGAAGATGGGCACGGATGTTAGCCCAGGGCCAGTCTTCCTCAGCAAAAAGAGGAGGATTGGCAACAGATGTTAACTCAGGGCTGGTCTTGCTCACCAAAAAAAAAATAAAAAAAGAGAGCAAATTGTTTTTGCGTCATCTCTCCCAGCATCTATTTCTAACACACATTCGTTACACATGTATTAAAGTGTTTCCTGAATGATTATACCGAAGTACTTTCTAAGCAGTTTATTGGACTTGTCAGGAATACACGTATGTTTTACTTCAGCTGTTGGAAAAATCGGTAGCAACCCCGACCCGGTCGTGCTCCGTCCCTGTCCTGCCTTCTTATGCCTGGGCAGAGGATGTGATGGCTGCTGGAGAAACTGCTGAAGTACTGGATGTTAGGGCCTTGATTCCCTCAAAAAAAACCAAAAAGCAAACTTCAAGGGCTGGATCTAGCCAGCAGTAAGATCTAAGATGAGTGGTGCATAGTAGGCACTCAGCAGGACAGTGGAATCAACCCTGGGGGACACCTGATGGTGAGTGCTCTCAGAATATGCAGGACACAGCAGAACTAGGAGTGTTTAGCCAGGAGGTGAGCCGGTCTTTGAGGAAGGACGTGATGGCTTGCTTCAGGTCTTTGAAAGGATGTTCCGTGGCCCTGAACTTGCACATCTTTGGGATGGCTCAGAGGACAGAAGGCCTGTTGGTGGGTGGAAGTTGCAGACGTAAGGAAGAGCTGCTTAACGACCACTGCTGTGTGAAAACAGGCTGCCCTGGGATGAGGTGACTTGTCCACCCCATGTAATGTTCAAGCAGATGCTAAAAGACACAATGCTTTAGGGATTTTGTAAGGGACTCTGAAGTCACTAAAACTCAGATTCTGGATTCCTTAAGAACAAAAAGACCTTTAACTCAAAGACTTTACTAGTTGATACCATCTTTTCCCATATTAATACAAACGTTTATGGTTGTGCTCTACGGGAAGGAGGTTGTAGTTGTCTAAGATGTTCTTAAAACTTTTACTCCCGTAAATGTAGAGTATTTACATGAGTGGGGCAGTTCTGTACTTTATCTTGCCTTTCAGTTTAGGGAGTTTTTGGAATACCTTCCAAGAAATGAGTTGTTTCCTGTCTCCCCGAAGGGCTAGCCCAAGGCCGGAAGATGGTCTTTCCCACAGGCTTCTCATTCAGGTTGTGCCACCACACTCCACACTTCCTTAACTTTGTGATCTCGCTGACTTTTACATCTTGCAAGAATGAATCCTGCCTGATGAGTAAATCTGTTCTCCATCTATTGGAAAACGGATTCCTACCCTTGCCCCTTTGCTCTGGATTTAATCTTCCTATAAGAATCAGCTAAGCCATTTCCCCCAGTCAGAGAACATCCCAGGATTGACCAGCTGCCTGCTGTAGGTTAAGGGAAATCAAAATCAAGAGAGTGAGCAGCCCTTATTGTCGACCTTGAAGGCTGTTCAGGGCCTGTTGGCCTCTGATGGGGAGTCGGGCACACTTCTGTGTTGTCACCTTCCTGAACACCCCGGTGTGTTTGAGAACTGAAGTCCTAACTTGGGCAGTCTTACATGGCCACTTATTCCTGTGTTGAGTCTTGCAAGTGAAGCAGTGTAGGAAAATGGAAGAGATGGAACAGATTTGGGGCTGGATTCTAGTTCCACGTGTAGCTTGGGGGAGTCCCATGGCCCCTCTGGGCTTTGGATTCCTCAGCCAGGGACCACATCAGTGGTCATTTTTCAGAAGACCTTAGTATGCTGCTCGGCACTGAGACGCTTGGGAAGATCGCTTTTCACTCAGCCTGCTCTGGGTTTCCTTAAGTTTACTTCCTAATTGAATTTTCTTATTCAAACCTGCTTTCCCAAAACTGCTGGGCGGCAGTACACTTCTGAGGTAGAAGGAGAGTGGCTGCTTTCTGTTTTTTTTTCCTTCCAACTTTATTGAGGTATAACTGAAGTGTACTAAGTGGGGCATATTTAAAGTGGACAATTTGATCATTTCAGTTTGTTTTATGATAACATATAACATCTGCCTCCCTGCACTCCCCTCCTCCTGTGTCTGATCCTGCACTCCCTAGCTTTCCAGCCTCTTAGTAAGCAGTGATTCCAGCTGGCAGAGCTGTAACAAGTGTTTCCGTAAGCATTCCCACGATCCTTTAAGTGAGGAGCGTGACCTCGGAACCATGTGCCCGTTCCCCTCCCCTGCCGTAGGAGGAGGTGGGAGGTAAGAACAATACGTGGATGGATGGGTTCCCTGTCTGGGGCACTGCCGGAAAGCTGAGCATTTGTAGGCCATCCAAACACCAGTGTTCTCCTGGGATTCAAGGGTTAGAAGGGGAAAGTGAATTGATTTCTCCCTTCACGTTAGAGGAAAGAGCCTAGCAAAACATAACCCTCTGCTTTTCTAAGCTCTCCTACAGTGCCTCCCATTCGTTTTGGTCACGGAACTTGTGAGCCAAGTATAAGAAAATTGGCAAAGGAAAGCAAAGATGTTTTCTCTTTGTGTCATGAAGCTCTCCCACTGGTGAATTTTGAGGCTTGCTTTGCTGAGGTCCCTGGTAAACAGTTGATTCAGTTTCCCTGGGCTGGGGGGAATACAGGGAGAACGCATTCCTGGCTTTGGAACACTAGAAGGGTGTCTTGCTGTGATGGTACCTGGAGTGAGTTTCATGCCATTGTGTTTTGTTCCTAATTGCTTTTCCAGTTGTAGAGATTCTCCATTTCATATCAAGTCTTGAAGACTGTGCAGAAGGTGCACACACTTCCTAGGCTGGCTGACTTTGCATTCTGTATTTATTCACGTGACGAAGAGACAGGAAGTAATTGAGTTTTCTGTTTATTTCCTTTATTGGAAATAAACAAGCATCCCACTCACAAACTTATTCTGAAACGTGTGTCTTCTGGGGCTCAGATGCATACTGCGTGGCCCTGACAAGTTTCCCTCTGCAGGGGAGGAGTGTACTGAGCGGAGGTGATGGGGTAATAACATCCGAGCCCTTGAGTCATTCAGCACCTTGTCCTCAAGTTTCCCCCTGTCCTGCTCCTGGAAGCAAGTCACAAGGGCCTTTGGCCTGAGCCCGAGTGACATTTTTTTATGTTTGTGGAAGACCTTACTAACTTAATATTCCAAGACTGTTTGCTTTTAATGAAAACTGTTAGTCAGTAGATTTATATGTCTGGATGGGAAACAGTTATATCTCACATGCAACGGGAAAACGCTATTCTGAGAAACTGAGCATTTAGATTCATAGAGAATTGTCATGTGAGCCGTCCCTGGATTTCTGCTTTGTAGAGGTGTGTGCCGAAATAGGCTCAGCCCAGATCTCCAAGCCTGATCTTGCCCTCCTCTGATCAGACAGTCAAGCCCTCAGGCTCTGCAGGCCCCCAGAGCTTCCTGGTGCTCGCAGTCGCCGCAATGCTGTGGATACACAATGTCCAGCACTGTTTTCTAGAGGTTGGCAGGAGGCCAGAGAGGCCTTTATTTTGAAATTTTAGGTTATATCCTTTTACTTTTTTTTTCTCTCCTTCCTCTTCTCTGTTGACTTAACGTGTACAATTTACAGAGCAGTGACTATGTCCCAGCAGTGACTGTGTACGTGCTAAGTGCTGTATAAGGATTACCCCCACTTGATCCTTAAAATAACAGTATGAAGTATGTGCTGTTACCCTCATTTTATAGATTGGGAAACCTGCGGCTCAGAAGGTTTTAGTCACTAGTCCAGGTCACACAGCTGGAACCTGGTAGAGTGAGGATTTGAATGCAGACGACCTCTCTCAACCCTGTACCCTTAACTAGAGCACCGTAGTGCCCCCCGCACTTGCCGCTCAGCCGTGCAAAAGCGGATGCTGAGTAACCAGCTCCTCTTCTTCTGGAGCCTTGAAAGCAAAGAGGTGCCCGTGGTTCTTAGGACAAGAAGGGAGCGTGGCGGTAGCAGGAGTCTGGCTGCCAGACAGTCCAGGGTGGTGATTACGCACCTCGCATCGGGGTCAGATAGACCCGCCTTTGAATCCCTGCTCTGCCGCCGTTACACGCGTACCCTCACCGCGCTTCCATGTGGCCGTCTCCACATCTGAGAAGCATACTGGCACTTACCTCCTGGGGTGGTTGTTAAGGTTAAATGAGATGTTGGCATGTAAGGCACTTTGGACAATGCCTTAATGAGTCTTAGCTGTTATTTTTATTAATGTGTTTGAAGCCCGTAGGTCCAGGCCTGCCGTGGAGTAGCTGCCCCGTGGAGGTGGTTGGTAGCGGCTGTGTTGTGCTGCAGTTGGCAGAGCCTGCGTGAGCTGGTGGTGGAGAGATGGTGATAATAGTACTGTTTCTTCAGTGTTTGGGTTTAGTTCCTGGTTATCAGAAGGATATTTTGGAATTGGAACTTGTTGCTTCCCTTTCTTTAATTCTTTGTGCTCATTGAAGGACTTTAAGCTCCTTACTCAGCCACCAACTTTCTTGAGACAGAGCACTCAGCATTCAGTTGAGGATGGAAGGAAAGGTTTTGAGCTTGTGAAAATGCCTCGTCAGCAGATGTTCACCAGCTCTAAGGAAACTTGCCTGTTGATGGAAGAATAGTGTTTTCCCTCAGAAAGATCACTTTCATCTAGCCCAGAAGAACCAAAGTAGTGGCCTTGACTGATCTGATTCAGACTCTTGTTCCATGGCCACCCACTTGCATGCCTTCAGGTAATGTTAACTACCTAAGGGGAAGGGTGTGTGTGTTGTAATCCCATATAGGAACAGTTAGAATCTTGTGCCCTCTAGGACTAAACTCAGAGGATGGTGATAATACCTATTTTTTTTATTGAGCACTTACTGTGTTTAAGAACTGTGCTAGTTTCTTTACATGCCTTTCATGATGTTGTCCTCAGAACAACACTGCAAGATAGATATTATTATTATTCCCACTTAACAGATGAAGGAATTGAGGCTCGGGAAGGTGAAGGACTTGTCCAGACCTCCATTGCTAGAGATGGCAGATGAAGGATTTAAACCCTTGTCTGTCTTACTTCCAAGGTCCTTTTTGCCACTCACAGGCCGGCAAAACTGTCTTAGGTCTTAAATATTGAAACCAGAAGGACCTCATTTTTAGGCATCTCCTCTCCCTGACTGGTGGATCCTGACAGCTGGAAGTAGGGAGCTTTGTGACAGGTCTTGGGTTAGATTTGCAAATTTATCACAGGTTGGTAAAATGTTGCATCGTGGGGGCCGGCGTGGTGGCATAGCAATTAAGTTCGCGGGTTCTGCTTTGGCGGCCCGGGGTTCACCGGTTTGGATCCCGGGTGTGTGGACCTACTCACTGCTCATCCAGCCATGCTGACGCGGCGTCCCATGGATGAGCTACAACTCTGCAACTATGATACACAACTGTGTACTGCGGCTTTGGGGAGAAAAAAAAATGTTGCATTGTGCCTTACCATCACTAAAGTGTATGAAAGCTTTGGTGATATATTTGGGGTGCCAGAGGGTTGGTCGTTGTTGGATTCTGTTGTACCGTGATGTGCTGTGCCCATGGTTGACAGTGTAGAGTGTGTACCATAATAAAGAGCTGCCCTCAAGTAGGGTAGGGCAAGCAGAGATTGGAGGAGTCTTCCACATTGATGCACATGCAGGCGTCTGAAATAGGAGCTCAGGAACCCAGGAAAGAAATGGCCCAGCTGCTCTGGTTGATGGGTGAGCATCGTGTTCTTTTCCTCAGGCCTCCCTTTGGACGTGAGTCAAAAGGCAGCATTGCCCTCTTCTCGATGAAATACTTGGATGGATGGAGCCTTTGCTTTTCCCAAATCCTTTAATCTTGCTGCTTTCCCATCATGACTTGTCCATTTGTAGTGTTTGCGGGTTGGACCCACGGTCTCCCCCAACACCTTTGGAAGCAGTGTGTGTTCACTGTGTTAACTGGTGTGAACTCATGGCCAAATGTTCCAGATTTCATCCAGGCCATCTTATAAATCAGTTTGAGAGAAGGTTTATGTGAATTGGCTACTTCTGCTGTGACAAAAGGAGTTTACTTTTTGTAGCCTTTGTCCATGAAAATGTGGACGATATTTTTTTTTTCAGTTCTTGTTTGGAATACAGGGACACTCTCTGCTTTTGTCGTCTTTGACTTTCCTGAAAGGCTTCTTGAATTTCTTGTGCCATCGAGGTAGAAGTGGACAGCATGTATGGCATCCCTTGAAGACGTCTCAGGATTGCCCTAATTACGTGTCTAACCACCAGTTGACAGAGTGGAGGGATTAGTTGCTTGTTACATGAACCCAGCCGGGATTGTGCGGAGGCAGCAGCTGTAGACATCTGTGAAACATTAATGATCAGACAATAGGTAATGGCGCCTTGCAGATCTTCTGAAGGGACCCAGGAAGCCATCAACCAGAGAAACTGTCTGAAAAGGGCTTTAGCGTTTTTGAGAAATCCACCCATCAGTGATAGTATTTGTGAGAACAGAGTCTGTAATCCAAGGTGACAGGAGATTTCAGAATTTGGTAGTAGATAGAATTGTCCATAATTTGCCCAGCCTGCGAGGAGAGACCACTGCCCCTATCTGATTTGGTGAGCTAGCAAGTTGTTCTCTAAAAGTCATTTGAAATTAATTTTATTTCAGTTTGGATTGTTTAACATTCTCTAGAGAATATTTGGTCATGGGAGGCAGACCTTGTGTTTTTGTTGTGTGTCATTCAGTGTTCTGGATCTGGGACAAGTCACTTAACCTTTCTGAGCCTTGGTTTACTCATCTGTAAAACTGGGATAATAGTGCCCATCTCACGGAGCTGTGTGGGGCTTCCCCAACCCACACACGCAGCACCTGGTCCATGGTGGGCCCTTAGCAGATGGTATATTTCTTCCCTTTCTTTTTCAAAATTGGTTTGTATTTTGGATATTTTTTATTCTTAATAAAGAATGATAAATTTGGAAAATAAAATTATCTGGACAATATATAAGTATTCTTAATAATACCATTGTTCTAATAGTATAGAATTTTATTAAAAATAGAATTTTTTGGATAAATCCAGCCCCATTCTTGAATTTTGAGTTGTGATTAAACTGTAAACAGATGGAAAGCACTAAACTGTATAAAAAAGAGATTTGTTTTCTGATCCTGGTTCATTTGCTATTTAGTTATATGATGTCTTAATTAGTTATGGATAAGCCTGGGCTTCAGTTTTCCTCATTTTAAAAAGGAGTTGCTGATTAGATGGTTTCTAAGAGCCCCTTTAGCTTAACATTTCTGTGATTCTGTGTTTTAAAATCTGGAGAGGTAGAGGGAGGCACACCCAAGGTAGAATGCTCCAGCTCACCCAGCTGGCTCGCTAGCAGAGCCGAGAACAGGGCGTGAGAAATCTGGCAGGCCTGGATCCAGAGCAGTGGATTTGTCCGTTGTCATCTGACCTGGGGTGTTTCCCTGCATAAAGTCATCCCCTCTGCTCTACGAGGCAGGAGCAGTGTCATAAAAAGCAGACTGCAGTTGCTTTTTAGGTTGAGTGCTGATTGGGAACCGGCTTTCAGTACACAAAACGGGTCGGCAAGCTTTCTGAGGTGTTGGTGGGATGGGTAGAGGTGGGGGATGTAGGAGGAAGCGGGCATCTGCCTTACAGGGGAGGTAGAAGAGCACCAGGTACGCCTGTGCGTCCTCCCCGTGCTGAGCAGGGCTCTGCTGTGCCAGTTAGAATGTGCTTGCACAGTCACGCCTCCTTCGGGACCCCTGTCGCTAACTCCTTATTGAGAATTTTTGCCATTCCACCAAGTTTCCCAGGTGAAATTTGATCCCTGCAGAGAAACCGTTCTGTGTTCTACAATTAGAGATTTTTGGGGCTGTAAACATTGAATCAATTATCCAAAACTTTTTTCTTACCCACATTACAGCAAAGATACAGCTCCACCTCCTGAGTGAGATTCATTTTGGGTCTTTCACTCCCTGAAGGGATGTGTAAGGGAAAAATCAGCTGATGGCTGTGGTAGTATTTGACACAGAGCCTGTGTGTAGGTTGCTAAGTTTTGCTTTGGAATCACTATACCAGGGAGAGAGGCACTTGGAAAGTCTTATTCCTGGGTGAGGAGTCAGGATAGTTTGGGGACTCTGCTAGGGCTGTCCCATTTATCTGGTTTTGATGGCCTCAGAGGGGCTTGGGAACACCAGTAAATAGGAAAGAGGTGAAATGATGGAAATATTCCTTGGTGGTATCCTGGGCTGGAGAGGTGGGTTAGAGGGCTTCAGAAAGAAAGCGGAAAAGGAGAGAACAGTACAGTACAGAAAAGAAAAAGGGAAGATCTTTTGTGGGTGAATGTGGAATTTGGTCAGCTTTTACTGTTTTCTGCCCAGAAGGTCCTCTCCATTTTGGCTTTAGGGGAGCCCCAGGTCCCAGGCACTGCGTGGTAAACAAAGCAGGGGGCATTGTGTGGGGTGAGAGCTGTGGAAGGCTGCCCTCCTTTGTTGGTGCTTAATGACTTGGAAACTGAAATAACACTCCGCCTACCTTTTTGGAGACTCCTGGCAGCCTAAATGGAAAACCTGCGTCACATGAGCAAAAAATCAGGGAGGAAAGGGCCCTTGGGCACCCAAAAACTGTTATATAAATGTCCTAGCAGATAAGCCTGTGCTTTACACTGCGGGAGAGGTCCTCCCATTTAAGGAGGACGGACTGTGGGGCGCCCTCATGGGTTGGAGGCTGTGCCAGACACGTTACCTCACTCTCCATGGCCCTGCAAGGTGGAGAGTGTTGTTAGGCCCATATTTTAAAGTCTTAAAAACTGAGGCTCCGAGGAATTAAGTGGTGACTTGCTTAGTTCCACCCTGCAGATTAGGTGGGAGAACAGGAATTTTTATTATTATTGGATCACATTTGTGCCTTTAGAGTCTGAGACTTCTTTGAGAAAAGGATGAAGCGGTGGGCCCTGAACCTTGAAAAAACATGTGCGCGTAGACGTACGTGTACACACACCCCCCCCTAATGTGTACACACACACACTGTCAGAGTGCTCACAGAACTGTGGGACTGTGACTCTGGACCCCAAGTTATGAACCTGTGCTTTATGGCTTCTCTCAAAGTTGTTTCTTTTTGTTTTTTTAAATAATAGGTTTCTGATTTCCTAATCCAGAGAGATTAGAAAAACTAAGATAAGAGCAGATGAGGAAGTGTAGCTGACGGCCTGACAGAAGAGGCAGAAAAACTTAAAAAAGCAGACCCAGGGCCATGTTTCAGGAATGGATGCTCCTACTGGTGTCCCACGGCCAACGAGAAGTGGTTTGACTGTGTTCATTGCTTTGTCCTTGGTATGAAGACATGGACCTTGTAAAACAGTTCAGAGGCATTACCATCTTTTAGGATTAAAAGTAAAATGGCATTTTGGTTATCTGGAAAAGTCACTGGGAGAGGTGTCGACTGGGATGCTGTAGTCTTTCTTTCCTGTTTTCTTTTCCTGGCTGTCTTCCTTCGATCACAAGCTCCTTGAGGGCAGGGATCCTGTCTGACTAGTTCAGCTCTTTGTGCCCAGCGCCCGCCTGTCACTCACACAGTTGCTCAGGGACTGAGCCAGCTGGAAAGATAGCGAGCGTGGGGTGTAGGAGAAACTCTCAGTGTGAAGCTCTGGGTTCAGGTGCTGATTTTGCCACTGACTATGGGAAAAATTTTGACTGTGACCTTATAAAACTTTCTCTAAACCTCATTATTTGTATGTAAAATGAGGGGGCAGGATTTAGATGAACTTGAAAAGTCTGCCCAGATCAGTCTGTCTGGATCTAAATTTCTGTGATCATGGCAGAATTTTGTTTTGTTTTTTCTTTTTTTAATTGATGTCATAATAGTTTATCACATTGTGAAATTTTAGTTGTACGTTATTGTTTGTTAGTCACCATATAAATGTGTCCCTTCACCCCTTGTGCCCCACCTCCCAACCCCCTGCCCCCTGGTTGGCAGAATTTTTTTTAAAGCAGAGACTTGTAAAGCAATTATGTTTTCCTGACAATCAAAATGACATTGAGTGGTTTTCACCTCAATTTTAAAAAGATGACGTTGAACCAGCAATGATGATATATAGTAGACCCCAAAAGGTTGAAGGAGGCTTGATCTGCCAGATGGGCTCTCACTGTGGCTTTGATTCATTTGATGTGTAGGGTATTGGATTTTCCCATGGGAATGAAAAGTCACCCAAAGGGAAAGCTCCTGTTTGTGTTTGATGAGCCACCGCCCTCCACGTGTGGCTGTCATCACCGTGTCCCTCCTAGAAGATTCAACCAGAGGGCAGTCAGTCACTGGAAGAAACACTTTTCTTTTTATTAATCCAAACTGTGCAGTTTTCCAGAATGACCTACAGATGAGTCGTTGGCTGGGCTGGCTGGTGACTCTTTCCTCAAATAGCCCCCAGTACAAATTGTTCCTGAGCCACAAGGCAGAAAACAGGTTCAGCTTTTCAACAAAGTTGCTTGTTGGGTCAGATTATACAAGACGAACGTGGTTAAGTTAGACTCCATAAATTTGTGGTAAATTAGCCTGGGCTCCAGTGGGGTTTACCTCTGTTGTCTGGAGTATTGGCTCAGCCTCTCGGGAATGTAAACGAGTGACGGTCTTGATGAATTTAAGAACCAACTGTGAAGGCCTTGAAGCTCTGGTTGGTTGTTTATGTGCAGACAGATGCTGTCAAGTGCACATCTGCCTCAGCCTGTCACTAGAGGCAGGACTTCTGCTCGGAAATCCAAGTGGTTTGAGTTACTGTTTGTCCTTGAGATGACAAACACTGTCTTAAAAGGGGACACACAAACCATGCGCATGCTAATGAGGCTGTGGCGTCATTGTCCAGTAGGTAACCTTGTCCTATCTGTTCTTCCTCTTAAAGCCTTTGACCCTCTGCGT
Source organism: Tapirus indicus (assembly GCA_031878705.1). Lineage (NCBI taxonomy): Eukaryota > Metazoa > Chordata > Mammalia > Perissodactyla > Tapiridae > Tapirus > Tapirus indicus. The sequence goes on along the minus strand of CM062924.1, from coordinate 99,001,107 downwards.
CCTCTCCAGGAGGAGAGGGCCCTGGTTGCTGTGGAGGCTGGCAGTCCCATCTCTGGTCAGACTGTCTCCCCACAGTCACCAGAGGCATTCTGAATCAGTTTCTATTGCCGTCTAAGAAAATCACCCCAAAACCTAGTGACTTAAAATAACAGCAATCATTTCATTATCTTCAGTGGTTTCTTGGGCCAGAAATGCAGGAGGGCCTTGGCTGGGTGGTTCTGGCTTGGGGTCTCATGCTATTGCAGTCAGACAGCTGAAGCTGGAACAGCGGGGGCCTGGAGCACCTGGGGGCTGGCGGGGTATCTCGCTTCAGAGAGTCTCAGGGTGTCTGCGTTGGCTAGGCTGGGCTTCCTCACGATATGGAGGCCTTAGGGCAGCCGACCTGTTTACATTGCTGCCTGGGGCTCCAAGCATGAGTGTTCAGCAAGCAAGGTAGAAGATGAAGTGTCTTTTATGGCTTGGCCTCAGAAGTCACAGAGCGACGATTCTGCTGTTCCCTGTTGATAAAAGTCACCAAAACTCTCCCCATTCCAAGGGGAGGGGACATTGACTCCACCCCTCAATGGGGGGAGTGTCACAGTCACATTGTATGCGGACAGGTTGGGCGGGAGAGCTTGTGTTGTGGACGTTTTTGGAAAATATAATCTGCTTCACCTTCTAAGACACAACAATATTCCTGTCATTCCTCTATGGAAGAATCTTTAGGGGCTTCTGACCCTTCTTGAGAAGAGGGTTTTAAAGTTTTAAATGCTTATCTGTGAAGTAGACAGAAGCAAAACTACTGGGAGAAGTGAGGTTCTGCGCCCAGGGCCTGGAGCTCTATGGAACCCTGGAGCCTCCTTAGAAAACCGCTGCCCTATGAGCAATTTGGGCACAATCTGGCCTCACTGTGGACCCCTCATGACAAGTGCCACGCCCCACCCTCCTGCCCTTCCGCCTGAGTGCACCTCCTCATGGAGCACGTCAGTGTGCCCTCTTCCGTACCTCTCCTTTTGTCTCACTGTACCTGCTGCCTGGAAAGGCCCTCCGTGTATGCCAAGGGCGACCCTACTCAGCCAGCGATAACCAACTCATCTACCCCCTCTTCTGAGAAATCTTCTGAGGTTTCCTGTGCCACAGTATGTATCTTGACTGTAACATTTTTCATTTTTGTGGGTAGGTGTGTTTATTGTATTAAACTTTGAGTTCGTCACAGATTGGGACATGTCCTGTTTCTTGCATCCCCACCTAGGGACTGAATAAATTTTATTTGATAATGATTTCTAAATTAGTCTTTGCTCTTTTAGTGTGTTTAATAGACCAGGTTTTACTGTGTGCAAATGATTGACAGCACGGTCAGGTGTCTGAAAAATTCCTTAGGTTTTTTAAGCTGTAGTGTTTTATTTGACTTATTATTCTGAAAAATTGTTCTAGTCTGTATTAACAGTTGTTTTACTTGTTGTAGGGTGACTTAAGCAGTTTGTTTTTTCTTAAGTCATGTGAAAACCAGCAGAAAGTGAAACATTCCCTAGCTCAGCTTATATACTAAAAAAAAAACAACGAAAAACCTAAACTGACCCCTTACCAGCTTAAAGCGGGGTAGCTGTCCCTTCCTTATTCTTTGACGTCCTAACAAGGACTCATCCTTGATTGTTTTCCTTGTAGGTTTTGACTGCACCATAAGTTCCCGAAGGACAGGGAGGGACTTTGTTATGTTTGCCATTCAGCATCAAAAACAGTGCCTGTCACCTAGGAAACACTCAGATAATTGTTGAATGACTAATTGAATGGGCAGAGAATTCCAGAGAGTGAAGTGAAATGGGCATTCTTTTACTGTTTACCTTTCAACCTGGAAAACATCACCAGTGGAAGGTGGAATTGGTGAAGCTCAGTTTCTGAAGGAAGTGTCTGAGATCAGTTAGGATTTTGAAGGAGCCATCACGTGGAGAGCCCTTAGTCACAGGATGACAGTATACAAAATAAATAGAAAGCCAGTTGGGGGGGTTGACCAGGGTGGGAAATCTGGGGACAGTAATTGACACATGAAGTGCAGATCAATGTATTCTGAACTGTGCCTTGTCTGTGTACCTTCTGTGTGCCATTGTTGTACATATCACACTGCTGTGTGATTATTTGCTATTTTGTGGATGGTTCCTGGAGGGTCGGGACTAGGTTTCATTCATCGAGCCTAGTTCAGGGCCTGGCCATGGTTGGCACTCAACTCATAGTTGTTGAATTGAAACCTGGTTGTAGGCCTGCAGGGGGCTGTTGAAGGGCAGGGCAGGTGGGACCCAGTAGGGGTATCTGCACTTGCAGCAGGATACAGGGCACAGTCCATTTCGAAAGAATCTTAGAGGCCGTCTGGCCCGAATCCCAGGCCATGAGGTGAAGAGCACAGCTCAAGTTGCACAGACATCCATGACGGGGCAGACCTTGGACTCTGAGCTCCCAAATCCCAGTTTCTGTCCTTGCTTGCTCTTGTTTGTATGTTTTTCTGTTACCTTTAAAAAAATATTTAGTGAGGTGAAACAATGACAAACAGAATCGAGAGCCCAGAAATAAACCCCTGCATATGTCGTCAATTAATTTACAACACAGGAGCCAAGAACATACAACGGAGAAAAGATGGTCTCTTCAATAAATGGTGTTGGGAAAACTGGACCCCAATCTTACCCCATACACAAAAATCAACTCAAAAAAAATTTAGATATCTGACAACTATAAGGGAGCATATTAACATGTATGTAAGTTTAAGCATCATGATACTATTGATAGCCTCGAACACACCATTCTGTGCAAGACGTAGTTGAGCATCAACGTGGATCTTCCCCTAGTGGCTTTTTTCCCTTATAACTACTCTTGTCACTCTTCTGAATTTTGTATTTATCGTTCCCTTGTCTTGGCTAATAAGAAAAAAAGACTCTCTTAGTTTAAAACACAAAGACACACACACACACGCATGTATACAGGCACATGCATGTTTATGTCTAAATGGTAGAGTTGAGTATTTCTTGTTTTTGAGCTTTATAAATGGTAGCATCCTGGGTAGTCCCCTGGGACTTGCTTCCCCACCCCCGCCGTCATTCTGTTTCTGGGGTCACTCGTTTTGTTGCACATAGCTGTAGGTCATCCACGTTTTCTTCATTCTCTTGCGCTGTTTCCTGTTTGGACCCCTCAGGGTTTGGGATGACTCCCAAGTGAAGGGCTCCAGTTAACTCTAATTTTAACTTTTTACAAGCTGTCATTAAGGTTTCCCATGTTGCTTGGCTTATGGGAAGCTTTTAGTCATATACTAATTTAATGATAGTTAGACATCCTTGGCCCTAGAAATTTATGGTGAAGTATTTCCAATTAAGATTAATTGGAATTAATGCAAAATATGAATTAGAACGTTTTGCAATAGTATTTTAGTGGTTTCAACTAGATACCATCAGACAGAGGATTGTCCAGAAGGAAGCCTTGGGGTGAGGCTGTGATCTGCATATTGGGGTTGGGGGTATGAACAGGCTCTTGGAAGGGTTAAAACAATATCTTGTCCTATTGACCTTTTCTGGTCAAGTTATGACTGTTCTTTTCCTGGATAACACACTGCTCAACTTCGGGTTAATCCCTTCTGAATCCCAGTATGTTCTGGATTAAAGTTTCAGTGTAGCTAGACTTAGATCTAACTTTATTTTTTAGTTCTCAGAGAGATTGTTACTCTCCTTGAGAATATTTCCAAGGCCCAGATGATTTCAGGGTTGTGCGTGCCCTGTGAGTTAGAACCATGGTGCAGTGTCTCAGATCGTGCGCAGTTTCTTGGAGCCTTAGCTTTGAGCAGAGACTTGGGAGTCTGCAGTCCCTAAAAATGATTATTTTTAAGCCAGGGTTTCTCAAACTTGACTCTACTGACACTTCAGGCTGGGTTGTTGGAGTTGATCCTGTACATTGTAGGATGTTTGGAAGTATCCCTCGCCCTACCCCTTAGATGTCAGTGGCTTCCCCTTATCTGGTGATGACAACCAAAAACATCTCCATTCGTTGCCAAATGTCTCCTGGGGGTTTGCGGTGAGGGCAAAATCAACCCCAGTTGAGAACCAGTAGTTTACACCTTTTTTTGTGGTGAGAAAGATTAGTCCTGGGCTAACATCCGTGCCCATCTTCTCTACTTTATATGGGACACTGCCGCAGCATGGCTTGATAAACAGTGCGTAAGTCCGTGCCTGGAATCCAAACCTGTGAACCCCGGGCCTCCGAAGCAGAGCGTGCAAACTTAACCAGTACACCACTGAGCTGCCCCTACACGTTTTTTTTTCAGTAGACTTAATTTTTTAGACCAGTTTTAGGTTCACAGCAAAACTGAGCGGAAGGGACAGAGCGTGCCCGTAGAATCCCTGCCCCTACACACGCATAGCCTGCCCCATTATCACCGCCCCCTTACCAGAGTTACAGTTGATCAACCTGCGTTGATACATCATAATCATTCAAAATCCGTGGTTTCTATTGGAGTTCACTCTGGGTGTTGTACTTTCTGTGGGTTTGGACAAATTTATAATGACACGTATCCACCATTATGGTATTACATAGGCTGGTTTCACTGCCCTGAAAATCCTCCAGGCTCTGCCTATTCATCCTCCTCCTCTCCAACCTCTGGCAACCACTGATCTTTTCACTGTCTCTGTAGTTTTGTTTTTTCCAGAATGTCATATAGTTGGAGTTACACAATATGTAGCCTTTTCAGATTGGCTTAATATGTATTTAAAGTTCCTCCATGTCTTTTCATGGCTTAATAGCTCATTTCTTTTTAGTGCTGAATAATGTTCCAGTGTCTGGATGTATCAGTTTGTGTATCCGTTCACTTACTGCAGGACATCTTGGTTGCTTCCACGTTTTGGCAATTATGAATAAAGGTGCTGTAAACATTCACGTGCAGGTTTCTGTGTGGACGTAAGTTTTTCCTTTGGGTAAATACCAAGGAGCACAGTTGCTGGATTGTATAGTGAGAGTATGTTTAGTTTTACAAGAAACCATCAAACTGTCTACGAAAGAGGTTGTCCCGTTTTGCGTCCCCGCCAGCAGTGAGTCAGTTCCTGTTGCTCCACGTCCTTGTCAGCATTTGGTGTTGTCAGAGTTCTGGGTTTTGGCCGTTCTCATAGGTGTGTAATGGTATCTCATTGTTTTCATTTGCATTTCTCTGGTGATGTATGATGTGGAGCATCTTTTCATGTGCTTATTTGCCATGTGTGTATCTTCTTTGGCGAGGTGTCTGTTCAGGTCTTTGGCCCATTAGTTTACCCCTTTTAACTAGTTTAACTTGAATCTTTTAGGGTTTTCTATTCATGCACAGCCAAAGGGGTCCATAGTTATTTATGGAGTTTGAACACCTACCTCCAGCTTAGTCCAGGAAGACTTCGGGGTTGGGTTGAGTAGGGCGAATGTTAGAAAATATATTTTAAAATATTTAAAACATGTATTTACACTCATACACAGAAAACACTCCCATTCGAACACATACTACTATGTATTAAACATTTCACAGGTATTAACTAAATCATTGCAACAACCCTATGAAGTAAATACTGTCTTCATTTTATGGATAAATAAACAGAGGCTTGCAGCGGTTAAGAAATTTGCCCAAGGTCATAAATTAATGAATGGCAGAACTGGGAATTGAATATAAATCTAGTGTCAAATCAGTTTATCTGTGTTCTTGACCCTAGAAATGGTGTTAAAATGTCTTCCAGTGCCAGTGGGGCAGACCCATGTTACTGTGGCCTCAGCTGGTGTAGAAGGCATGGCACAAGTAGGGAATTCATGGTTGCTAGAATGTTTCACTAAGCAAAACAAGTGCTACAAGGTTTCTGGTGTGTGTGTGTGTGTTTCTCTTCAGGGTAGCCAATTTGTTGTGTGTCCCAGAATAAATTGTCACTGATAACCATCTTGAACAGGGAACAAGTTTTTGTTCGTTTGTTTCTGTTTTAAAAACAGCCTGCCAGGGGCCAGCCCCAGTGGCCTAGTGGTTAAGTTTGTGCACTCTGCTTCAGCGGCCCAGGTTCGTGGGTTTGGATCCTGGGTGCAGACCTACACCACTCATCAAGCCATGCTGTGGTGGCATCCCACATATAAAATAGAGGAAGACTGGCACAGATGTTAGCTCAGGGCCAATCTTCCTCACCAAAAACAAAACAAAACAAAAACCCCAGCCTGCTGTATATGCCATATCAGTTACCTGAAAATGAAATTCCCTCCAGTTAACTTAATGTTATATGTTAAATTAAGTTAAATTAACTTGATGTGTTAAGTTTTTGGTGAATAAAAGGTAGATTTTTGTCCCACAGCCTTATTTGTAGTTAATATACCTGGAGTGTAGATGGTCATATTCAAAGGTTATATTTCATTACAGTCAAATGTGGCATTTCCAGGATTACTTTGTGTCTTTTATGAAGATTCTCTAGCTTGTTGATTCAGTGCTTTTAAAAATCCTGAGATTGGTCTGAGTGGAACAGATCTGCAGTACAGAGCAGGTGGTGCCTCCGATGGGTTGTGTTGAGGCCTCCACCTGCCTCACTTGCACTTCTTAAGAGTCGTGTGCAGTGGTCCTCACCACTTTACCTGGCTCACCTTTCTCACCTTGTTTCTTGTCGTTCCTCCTGCAGTCCGGCCTTCTGTGTTATAGCCCACTGTGCTCTGAATTTACTTTGAACTTTACCAGTCTTGCTCCCACTCAATTCATTCCTTCCTCCCTCCCTGCCTCCATTATTTATTACGTATCTATGTGACTGGCATATGGTGGCTCTCGGTACATATTTGCAGCATGAGTATTAAATGGGGAGAGTGTTGTGGAGCACACACACAGTCTGTAGCTTGAAGAAGGTGCTCAGTAAACCAGAGTATCTGTATTCTCCTGGGCCCCTGCGGCAACAGTGACCCCAGTTTATTGCACCTGCAGTTCGCTTTGCCAGGTGGAGTGAGCTCTTGACTGTGAGTGGTCCAGGTCTTGGTCTACTTTGCAAGGACCTGGCCCCTGGGGAAATGTACCAAGCTTTAGTTGAATGACTGAAGCACTTTAAATCTTTCCGTGCATCTTGCCCCTTCTTCTTTGCCTGGCTCATCAAAGAACCTGGCCTGGTGACATTACCTCACGTTTACATCCAGGTTACAGCGAAGGATACAGCTTAATCTGCTACTTGAGGATGCTCACCGAAGAACCTGTTGGGAGTTAATACATCTGCATCTCCTGTGGTCTGTTGAGTTGGGGAGGGAAGGCCGATGAGGCATTGAGATATGGGTAGAACAGGACAGCTGTCTGAACTCTCCGGCCTCTTCCCACTTCTCTGAGTGTCTTTTGGATGCCTTTGCTGGAGGTCGAGACTGCTATCAAACCAGACTCTCCCTCCAGGAGGTGTCAGAGGGTCATTGGAGGCCTGTTTGGTCTCAGACTACCCTGAGCGGGCTGAGACTGCAAGAATGCTTTTTAAAAGGGGGTTTTTGGTGTTTCTGTTGGCAAGATGACTTAGACACTTCTGTTTCTCTTTCACAGAGTGACCAGCAGCTGGACTGTGCCTTGGACTTAATGAGGCGCCTGCCTCCCCAGCAAATCGAGAAAAACCTCAGCGACCTGATCGACCTGGTATGTGCCTTGTTCACATGGTTTCATTTGGGTTGTGGCTCCTAATTGGTTGCTTTCGTGTAGCTTTTTCCATGCAGAATTCAAAACACACAAGGAACCTCTCTCTCCCCAGCCAAGCACCGCCACCGAGTCACGAGATTCCTCCAGACAGACAGAAGATAGGTTTCACGTGGTTGTCTTTCTTTCAGAGCTTTTTGTTAGCAAAGCCTAAGATAGGAGTTCTCAAATTGGTTACGATCTGTCCCCTTCCTCCAACTGCCTTGTTTTCGGTTTCTAGAAACTTGCATTTAGGCGTGAGGAAGAAGAGGCCACACACGTCCAGCAGGGGTTCAGCAGTGCATGGTACGAGGCCTTGTTAGTTTCTTTCCTATTGTGGAAGTGTCTCCAGCCAAAGCAGTATAAGAATCTACCCTATAAAATGCTTCAGTGGCTTTACATCTGCTTGGAAATGGTATAAAATGCAAAAGTTGGCTTTTAAAGAGCTCATCTATTTTTTAAATGTTTAATTCTTTTTTTTTTTTTAATTCAGAATAATTGGTCTCAAAATGATGCCTCAGATTAACTGGCACTATATTATTATTTGAAAATGCTCAAAATATTAAAAAACTTCTGTTCAGCTATGGGAAATACTGAGAAGAAATAAAATAAAATCAGGCCCCAAGACACCGACCGAATTACTAGATCATTTGGCTGGTGATTTCCGGCTCTGGGTCTGGAACTCGGGCTGCCTAAGTCCGAGTGCTCTGTTCTTTTCACTGCATCCCCTGTCTTCTTGGGTATAATTATCAGTTGCCAACCATGGCTCATCAATGAGGTATCTTCTAAAATAGTGGTTTGAAAACTTGTTCATACGCTGTAGTGATATATTTAATTCCATTGTATGAATTCAGAACAGTTTTACTAGGAAAAAGACGTAACTGCAGGAGACCCCTGTCATTCACAGATAAAACCCTTCACAGCACTCTGGCAGGTCGATGGTGTAACTTTTTGTATATTTATAGGGACACAAACTCCCAGTTGAGAGGCAGCTGTGAGACGACTATCTTTTACATGTAATAACTCAGGAAGTGAGGAGGAGGAGGTTTCTGGAGGTAAATGCCCCAAGGAGAAAGTCAGCCACAGATGCTTGTGATGGAAGTGAAGAGAAGAAGGTGGATATAAAAACGTGGTGGGTCCTGGCTAGACAAATAGACGTTTCAGATGAGTACTAAAGAATAGAGGGTTGAATTGTGATGCAAATGAACCTACTATATGCTCAGAATCAGGGATCACAAGCCAGGATCCAGGGAGCTGACGTAAATCCCTGAAGTGGACTTGGTGTAGAAAAAGGGGTTCGGGGGACAGGCCTCATCTGAAAGGGCACTGGCCCCTTTGCTGCAGTCTCTTGTTGCCCTATGGAGTATGATCCTCTACTGCTTATTTTCAAATTTTTCTGGCGGAGCCATACATTTTTCGTTTTATGTGAAATACTCTGATTTTTCTACATTGGCCCAAACGTTGGATTGGTTAGATCTGATTTTGTGTAGAATCTGGGCATGAGTGTGTGAAATGTGAGTTGGGGGGACAGAGGGGTGGGTAAAGAAAACGATCTTTGTTGGGAAATAGTGAAATGTAAAGTTGGATAGTTAAGAGGTGTCCTTGAAAGTCAGGAGGGCTTGAATTTGATGTGGTTATTGCCACCATCAACCCACACGTTGTGCTGAGCAGTTTACTATGTGGCTTTATTTAACTCTCAGCAGTTCTGTAAGGTAGCATGACAAGATGTGGTCCAGGAAGTGCTGTATGTCTTTGTGTTTTTCTTGGCCAGAGATTTTTTTTTTCTTGGTGAGGAAGATTAGCCCCGAGCTAACCTCCATTGCCAGTCCTCCTCATTTTCCTGAGGAAGATTGGCCCTGAGCTAACATCTGTGCCCATCTCCCTCTATTTTATATGTGAGATGCCTGCCACAGCGTGGCTTGATAAGCAGTGCGTCGGTCCTTGCCCGGGATCTGATCCTGCCAACATGGGGCCAGCCCCTTAGCCGGAGATTTTTGATTGATTCATTGTGGAAGAGGTGGGCAAAAGTTCAAGGTGTAGTCAGATCCCTAATTTGGTCAACTGCAGAGGCTTCTTTTAAACTCAGCCTGAAAGTGTGCTTGGCTGAGTTTAAATTTAGTTTGCCAATTTAGTTATTACTGTACTTTAGAAATAAACCAAACCTAGAAGTAAGAACTGATGAGCAGATTTTTCTCAGTAGACTCTTCTTGGTGTTTAACAGGCTATTTTGTTCTTGTGACAGTTGAACTGTTTTACTACAGCTGTATATTTTCTCTGTGACTCCCTCGTCCCTCTTCATTTCAGAGATGGGCACGTCGCTGCTTTTACGGATACGTGGTCAGCTGGTTCTCTTGCTGGTTATGCCAGTTTTACTTCGGCTCATCAGGGAAATGGCAGCATTGATGGTTAATGAAGGAGAGCATCAGGAGCTGACTTTCACCTTAGACAAACACTGAGTGAGGGAGGTCCACCTTGAGGTTTAGTTTGCAGAAGGGTACCTGGACCCAGGTTGAGTGCCACACTGTATCCATCCCTGGTCTGTGATGCAGTATGTGGCTTCCAGTAGACGACCATCAGAGTGCACTGCTTTTCCGCTTGTAACTTTGTCCTCTGTAGGATGTGGCTGGAGAGAGGATGGAGGCAGACACAGGCTGTGGATTGACAGCTAACATTTGTTGAACACCTCCTGCGTGCCCAGGACTGAGCTGGATGCTTTTATGTGTCTTATCATTCATTGAATTTTCACAATACTCTGTTAATGAACCTGTGACCACTTTACCTTTTTTGGATGATTTTGACTCGTGAGGAAGAAGCCAGAGTGGTGGCGTGGCTAAGCAGCACCAGGAGACCTGATTTCTCCTGCTCGGGTAACTCTGCTGGGTACCTTTGGGTACTTACATTCAAAGCAACAGATTACACACATTTTTCTGATGTGTCAGTCTTACCTATTGGAGGAAAAAGTGTTAAATAATTTAATTCATTAGTAATCTAAAATATTAAAACATAGATGTATTATGGAGAATAATTCAAAATTTACATAATTTAAAAAGGCACGACTAGGGGCCGGCCTGGTGGCATAGTGGTTGGTTGCAAGCTCCGCTTTGGCGGCCCGGGGTTCACAGGTTTGAATCCTGGGCGTGGACCTGTGCATTGCTCATCAAACCGTGCTGTGGCGGCATCCCATATTACAAAATAGAGGAAGATGGGCACAGATGTTAGCTCATGGGTAATCTTCCTCAGCAAAAAGAGGAAGATTGGCAAGGGATGTTAGCTCAGGGCCAATCTTCCTCACCAAAAAAAAAAAACCAAATAAGACTAGAGACTTGAAAGACATAACCTTCTTAGAGCCAGGCCACTTAGGATTAGCAGTTCACTTTTGTCCGTTGCTTCGTGGGGAGGCTGGAGAGGCGCTGAATCCCCTTGCCGGGTTGTGTGGAGGCCAGCCTTGGGCCCCATCTACCTCCTAAGGCTGAACAAGAGGCCATATAGATTCTCATCCTCCAGAATGGGCTGGGGAATCAGTGGTTTCATTAATTTTTTAATTTGAAGTATGACGAATGTCAAAATGGAAATGGAGCGTGACTTTTCAATGAATTAGGATCTGGTAAAGCATGCCTCATTAAAACTATATTGACATGCCTCACAAGCCATTTTTTGATTAATGGACTTCCTTCAAGGTCTTTACTGTGCACCATAGTATTTAAGGGGCATCTGGGCTGGTTTTGTGCTGGGTCCTATGACCAGTCCTAGAAATTACCTCTTTAAATGTTTTCTTTTCATCGCTGCTATTTGTCTTCTATTTTCCCTGGGAATGGCAGTTATTTTTTTCTTTTTAACTGGCTTTGCAAAATTCTTTTATTCTTGTAAGAGTTGGTTCGTGCCGCGTGTACTGTTGTGGCTCTGAAGTTCACTTGCAGTTTTAGTTTCTTCCCAAAGCTGTAATTTCAGAAAACTCGCACCATATGGATCCATCAAGAAGATATGTATCTGGGCCTTTGTTTCATGTAATCTGGGATCAGTGAGATGCTTTCAGAGCAGCTCATATGCACTGCTCAGTGCAAACTAAGGTTATTCCTCCCATGCTCACCTGCCTAAAATAATGAAGGGGAGGTGGCGGTTTTCAAGAAAAGTCTCCAATTTTAAGACTGACAGGAATGTTAGGATTTGCCAGCATTCCCCATGAAAGGAATGGCCTTGCTTAGGTGTCGAAGCCAGAGAACTTTAGGGGAATTTATCCGGTCCACCAGTGGTCCGGTTACAGAGTAGTATTAAAGAGAAATGTGGTGTATGCTTGGCAGCTAGGCCAAGGCAGCCCAATTTATCATGCCAGATCAGCTTTCTTTTTTCTTTTTTCTTTCCAGCATCAGAGCTTTTGCTGCCTTGGAATTATAATGCATGCTCTGATTGGTAGAAAATGACCTTCCTTTGCAGATGGCCAAAACATCATTTTATTACATATTAATCCCATTGTACTAGAGTGAAGCCAGCCGAAATCCGTTGTGAAGCTGTTTCAAAAATACCTACATGTCCGTGTGGGCCAAGAATCATATGATGTTAAGATGCTCCCTTGGCTTCCTAAACTTTGACCTTCTATGGCTTTACTCTGCACACTGGCTGCAAAAGTCGAAACTTCTTGGCTGCCGTGTATTTTGAGCTCTGAGCTGAGGAAGAAGTTTGTTTCTGCAGATTGGCACCCAGCAGGCCATCCGTCCTTTGCCTTCTTAAGAGCAAACCAAAAATAGCCCTAAAACTGTTTAACCAGGCAGAAAAGTCTTTGCCTGCAGTTGTTGGTCGTGTCACTTATAATTCCTTCTCTCTTCTTTGCTGTAGTCACCCAGAGGTCTAGCTCTTGGGTGTCCCCAGACTTGGCTCAAGCAAGGAAGAAGACATCAGAGCTGGGAAAGCACTGGAGCCGTCTGGGCCGGGTCTGTGGGTTAGAGGTGGAGGAGACCTCCTCATGTGCAGACCAGGGGGTTGATAACTTGATCGGTGTTCATTTCAGCATATTCCTCTGTTTAGCGGCCAGAATTGCCCTCCAGAAATAGCAAGGGCCAGCTGGGTGCAGGGCTTTGCACTGCCAGCCTCGGCAGTACCTACACTTTGAACAGCTCACAGAAATTGTCCACCTCTAGGTAGTGTGAGGTCTGTGGGGAGCGTGAAGCCCGTGCTGTGATTCTTCCCACTTGACAGGTTAGAGGACTGGGGTGCGCTTAGGCATTGGGGGCTCAGCGAACAAGCAAGTGGAGACCTACAGCTTACGTTTCCAAGAACCTGCTCTCCATGAAGCAACCCATGGAGTCAAGCTCACATACATTTGTGGTTGGTGAAATTAAGGCTAACATTATATTTAATAGTTCGTTAATATATCTGATTTCTGCTAAGCATTGTTACTCAGTTTTCGATCTCTAATAGTTGAATCAATGAAATCTGGAAATTATTTTCCCAGTGACAGCTGCATGGAATGAAGCATCAAACTCAGTTCTGTCCCCAGGTGATGAGGATGTGCTGGGCCTGGGGACCCAAGTGCTGCCCCTGCCCTTGGGCATCTTGAAGGCCGGATAGGATCTGGTTTGTCTGTGTTCCAGAGTGAGCAGGCTTGTGTTTTCTTCTTGCTTAGTTTCCCCATTATCATCGCCATTTAAAACAGTCTCGTGCCAGCATTTTTTCCTCCTTTATTTCAAAGGCAAGGGGTCTTAGCTTAAGTAGGTGAAAAGCGGGGACTCAGTCAGTATTTACTGATCAGACGTGGTGCTCAGCCCTGGGAAGAAATGCAGCTTTTATTCTTTGGCTCCCTTTCCTCAGGAAGAAAAAAAAGGCAGGGATCCTAAAACTTGGTCCCTGGTAAGAATGCCCTTGGTTGGATTCTCTTGGCCTTTTGGTCCTCACCATGTAATCAGCTCCGAGGATGATGATCAAGAGCTGCAGAACTGAGTTATTCTTTCTGCAAGTATTTAACATCTGCTGTGTGCCGGACACCATTCTCGGGGCTAGGGGTACAAGATGACAAGCCAGTGTCAGCTCCATCGAGCTGACATTAAGTGGGGATTCAGGGAAGATTTTCTGGAAGAAGGAAAACTTGGCTGTGGACAGCCTTGCACTGTGTGTGTCTATTGAGCAGATACACAGAGGCGTTTGTCTGTCTTTGCTTTTGAGTAAAGGTGTTATAGGCTCTTTAATGGTTATGACCAACTAGCAGGGAGTTTTTGCCCTCTCCCCTGACTTGGTGCTGGCCACCCTTCACTCAGCCCAGCCTCTTACTGCTTCTCAGATTCTTTCCCCAAAGCATTCCTGACAATAGAGGAGGGCAAATCTGAAGTGGCTGCTTCTGGTAGAGAATTTTGTTTTGTCTTTTTAAAAAATTGCATTCCAATTCATATCATGCCCACGTGCAAGACATTTTAATATACAAAGAATGCTTTCGCCACCAAAGCCTTCAATCGAGTTGATGCCCCAGGGAAGCTGGGCTCTGGGACCTTGTGCCTAGGCCTCCCCGTGGAGCCTAGTTTCCCTCCTGTTGGGCACCAGGAGCTGAGGGAGTGGGGCTCCCCCTTGACATATACCACTGATGCACGGGGCTGGTGCCACATGGAGCCCTGGCCTGCTCTGTAGCCCTGCCAAGTGAGGAGGGGGGTCTGTGCTGGACCCTATTCCCTGGTGCCTGGGGAAGTTCCCTGTGGGTTTATATTGGGGGCTGGGGAACTTGGCTTCTATTCTGCCATTTGTCATAAGGTCTGCCGGGAAGTTTTCTCTCCTTGGGCGGATGTTGTCTCTGGAGCAGGAGCATGGAATGGATCGAATAATTGGTAATTATGCACCAACCCCTGCACAGTCTCTGTTGTACTGATGTTTCTGAGCTTATTCTGAGCTTTTCTACAGGCGACACTGTGCTGCAGTTCCCGTTTTACAAGGGGAAAAAGCATTCCAGCCAAGGGCCTCCAGCAGTATTTTAATGAACTCCATTCCTTGGAAAGTTGTGGTGAGCCTTTTCATGCGAGTGTTTTGCTCTTTGAATGGACTGCAGCTGTGATGACTAAAGCAAGGGAGAGCGAGAAAGCAGACCCTCAGACTCTAGGTCCTGAACTGGCCCTCTGTTCCCCACCCAGGGCTGCCTCTCCAGAGGGAGGTGGCCTTTCATGACCCCAACCTGTTGCTGAGGTGAGGACTCTTCCACCTAATGGTGCAGGCTCTGATTTGTGTCAAGGGGGCAGCTAGGCAGCCCTTCTAAACTAAGACAAAATGGTATGGTTTGCTTAGAAAGAGGAAATGGGGCTTCCTGGGGTGCCCTCACTTGACCTGCTCCTCTATAGATATGGCCAGAAGTTATTTGAAATTCTGGTGAGTTCTGTTGTGTGCAGAGTTAAGACTCTCATTTGATCCAGTTGAGAATGAGATGAATTGCCTCCTGCACAAGCAGTCTAAACAATTAAAACTTGAAACCAAATGACGAACAGGGGCCATTTGCCTTCTCTTGTGTGTTTGTGTTCCTTGGGGAGCCAGGACTATTTCCCAGAGACTGTAATGGGATGTTCACTGGTCCTGAACAGTTCTAGAACAGAAACAGTAGATTACCCATTATGGCTAGGGGTTGAAATTCTCCAAAGCTAGGTCATTTGAAAGTTAGCTGTCTCCCGTCACCTTTAATATCAACCACCCAGTATGCTTTTGTTATTTTTCAAAGGAGATTATAAAGTTCAAAATAGAAATGATTTTTTTGTTTGGTCTCAGATTTAGAATTTGACTGTTCCCTCTTGTCATTCTTCATAAAAGCTTTTTCAGTGAATGACATGGAAAAAGAAGTAGCTTTGATGGAGATCCATGAGATGTGAGATGCACTAATATATGGGCCTCATTCTTAACACGTTTTACCCATAACCTCATTTAATCTGCACAGCTACTCTGTAAAAGGAGTCTGAGGATCCCCTTTTATAGATGAGGACACCGAGGACATCCCAGAGTCCCATACCTGATGGTGACCAAGGGGAAGGTCAGACCTAGCTATTGCTTCCAACATATTGTCCACTGAATTACTGTCTTAAAAATGAAAACATTACAGTATGTCCTTTCTCATATGGCCTGCTAAAGTTAAATTGTCTTTTAAGGTGAAACTGTAAAAGAAATTTGTGATGAGGGCGGCATAGTCACCATGGAACCTGTAAGTACCTCAGGAAAAGACTTGATGTTTCTCCTTCTGCCTCTTCTGGTGTGAAGCTCCTTCAGAGCCTGACGAGCAGAGAATCCACCCTGATTCCACCAGCCTGGCTCCTGGGGACAGTGGGCTCACTTGGAACAGCGTGTGGAGGTGAGACCACCTCCAGCTGACTCCTCCCGGGCCCCCAACACACACGCGCACACACACTGCATTGTGTGTGTTTGGGTGGGAGTGCTTTTTTTTTTTTTGTGGGGAAGACCAGCCCTGAGCTAACATCTATTGCCAATCTTCCCCTTTTTGCTGAGGAGGAAGACTGGCCCTGAGCTAACATCCGTGCCCATCTTCCTCCACTTTATATGGGACGCCGCCACGGCATGGCTGACAGGCAGTGCGTCGGCGGGCGCCCGGGATCCGAACTCGCGAACCCCGGGCTGCCAAGCGCGGACTAAACCGCTGCGCCACCGGGCTGGCCCCCATGGGAGTGCTTTTTACAAAAGCATTCTGCCCACACACAAGAAGTATGTCACTATTTCTTCTTTCAGTTCATAGAGCAAATCTAAAAATTTTAGGAAAAGCAAGTTCTCACACCACAAGAACTAAAAGGATGAATCAGTCAGGTGACTGCCTTTAAATCAGATGTACCAAAATCAGCATACACCCTGGCACAAACCAGCTAGGGTATATAAGACACCAGGGAGTAGGAGGACAGGGTCCCATTTGTAATAGCAGAACAACATCCCACCGGGAATAAGCTTCCCAAGAGGGCCGTGGGCCGTGCGTGGAGCCCGCCGTGGCGCTCTGAACTGAGGGTGGAGGCGAACGGAGTGAGACGGCTCATCAGCAGGCCCAGTGATGTCAGAACTTAGGATATATTACACGTGATACTCGTATTTCACTGTGAGAAAATAATTGATTATGCAATAAAATTGTTGAAACTAATAATTTTGAAGGAAAACAGGCTTAGTCTCTATCGCACAGCATGTGCTCATACTCCTAATGGACTAAAGAACTAATACTAAATGAACATGAAAGAACCAGAGGGAAAGCATTGATGATATTTGACATTGAGATGGGGGAAGCCTTTATAAGGCATTGAGGTTAATGCCAAAATGGTGGCTTTGATGTATGCACATTTAACTTAAAAGTTTAAACAAAATAAAATTTAAAGGCTAAGAACAAACTCTGAAAAATATTTGCATCTTATGGCAAAGAGTGTATCTTCTTAAATCTTAAGAAAACACTTTCTGAAGTTGTTACTGTCCTTGTCCCTATTGGACAGAAGAAGAAGCAGGGGCTTCGGCAGCTTGTCCAAGGTCACCAGTAACGGTGGACCCAAGCTTTGAACCCAGGCAGGCTGACTCCGGGTTCTCAACCACGATGTGCTCTTGCCTCCATCAGTAAGAAAAGTAGGAATGCTGTGTTGGAACAAAGAGCTAGGTACACAGACAGGTGATGCACAGAGGAGAGAGTGCAAACATCTGATACACACACCTTTTGTCCTTTGTCAGAGAAATACAAAAGGAAACAAGATAGAATGGCTGGAAAAGTCTCCTTCACTGATGACCCCTCTTCCTGCTCAGTGGAGGGGTTGTATTTCCTCCTGGATGCAGCCTACACTTTTCCTGACTTTCCTGAAGTCAGTCAGAGCACCTTGGTGTTGAGTCTCTTGAGAGACAGAGACAATGAGCAGTTGGGGAAACACAGCACACTAATTACCCTCTAGGAGTTTCACCCTCCATATTGTCGTATTAAAGGTTCTGAGAAGTCCTGCAGTTAAAAAAAAAAGAAAAGAACTTGTTTTCCTTTAATCTAGTGTTTCTCTAACTCACTTTCATGGAATCCGCTTTGGAAAACATTGGTTTCCTGGAAAGGTTCATAACCTACACGTCAGATGACCTGGCTTCTAGACCCCTTTTGGCAATGATCCTAAGTGTGGTGTTAGCCAAATTTTAAATTTTTATAACTGTTTGGTAAAATGGCATAGAAACATAGCTTTCCATGTTTTTTTTCAAATAGAGAACTGCTTCAGAAAACTTATAGCTCCTTCCGTAGGAGGGAAGAAGATAGGTGGGGAAAAAAGCATTGTGTCCATGAAACAAATCTTACTGGAAGTCAGGAAACTCGGGTTGTAGCTTGGGCCTGCCACTAAGTTGCTCTGCGTTCAGCACGTCTCTCTGGGTCTCGGGCTCCTCTTGTGTGAAGTGAGGGCCAGATGGTCTCAGTCTCAGAATTGGAGTTCTGTTGCCTGAAACTAAAAGAACATCACCATGGATACCCCTATGTTGATGTCATTACTTTCAGGATCCCCTTGTGCTGGCAGGACAGGCGTTGATTTCTCTCAGGTCTGGGACCATATAACCTGCCCTGTATGGTAAATGCACAGAGAGCTGAGCAACCAGGGGCCTCGGGCACATCTCCCCCGGTCAGTCTCCATTGCCTTGACAGCTCACTTTAGTGGGCAGAGCGAGGCTGGCTGGGACTTGAATCCCACCTCGCATGGCTTCCGGCTTTGAAACCTCAGGCAGGTCACTTCACCTCCCAGAGTTTCCTCTGACATATGAGATTGGGATAAGAAAATCGAATTCCTGGGGTGGTTGCAAGGATTTGGGAAAGTATGTAAAGTGCTAATGTGCATGTAAGGCAGCTGCTTAATAAATGCTAGCTGATGCTTTTATTACCTTCACTGGCTTCCTGAGACCTGTTTGCTAACCTCTGGGTTCTGCCTGTCCAGGGGCTGTGCCCTGACGCCCCAAGCAGCCTTCCTCACTGTTTTCACAGGTGAACACAGTCCCAGCCCTGACTTTCACAGTGCGGGGGGTTATAACCCAGTGCACGATTGCAAGGATTTGGTTTGTTTAACCCAGAAGGGAGGAAATGAGAAGACCCTCCACTGAGGCATTTTAGGGGGTCATGAAAACCGTCCCCCCACCTTCCCTGAACTATCAAGGTGGGGATTCCTGAATGCTGGGAAGCTCCACTGCCCTCAACCCCAAAGCGAGTAGAGGAGGTCAGAGTCGGAGTGTGGCTGACTGGTTTCATGTAACAATGCTTGTCGTTCTGTAGAGATAGGGGTGATCTGATATCATGCTTCCCTTCTGCCCTGGCAGGGGACAGCCTCCCTGGGTGGTGTGGGTCTTTTCCACTCCCCTTCCTGATTGCTTTGGCAGGCAATCTTCTCCTTGCTTCCGTTCCCTGAATGTGTGACTGCTCCCAGTTGTCATTCAGAGTTCTTTGGAAGCTGCAGAGGAAAACTGAACAAAGTGGTTGGATGGTCTGATGAGGTGGGGAGGGGTCTTAAGGTTGATCTCAGTGTCCAGGGAGCAGCCAGGCAACGTTGTAGCCCCACAGGTCATTTGACCTCAGCGCCTTCGTGTCAGCCACCCAGAAGTGCACACAAGCACCTGTACGTCTGACAGGCCACCTGTGGACTCTGAACCCTCAAGTATCCCTTTCTCTTGTCCAGTTCCTGCTTTCTTGGGCCTTCACTTCCTTTCAGTTTACACTTCCACCTGATCAAGACTGCTCATCTCTCATCCCTGTCTGGAACCCACGTCCCTGATTGCCCCCACCGCTCCCACACTGCCAGTGTAAGCCCCAGGCACTCCTCTCTCCAGCTTGAGAACCCCCAAGTGCACGTTTGAGGTCATTCACAGACACCTAGCACTAGTCCTCTCTCCCATGGCTTTTTCCCTGTCGCCTCTCCTGAGTGTTTCTCATGGTGGGGTGGTGATTTTAGCACCTCACTGCTACTGCCTATTCCTACCCCTGATGCAGAAAAGGCCTGTGAGGTGCCACCAGCCAATTAGTGGGAATTTGGCATGGGCTAGAAGCAGAGCACCCATTTATTTTGCACATCCTTGGTAACAGAGTGGGTGGTTAATGGTCCATCCTGCCACCCCACCCCCACATGCTTTATTTGCCAGGTTAAAGAATCCTATTTTAGTATATTTGGGGATCAAGGTTCTGTAAAATTCTTGGTTAGGTGTGTTTAGGGCAACTGTTAGTCTGAGACTGGATGCCTAAATGTCCGCTTAGGAGCACTGGGATGAGATACAGGTGAGCACCTTGAAATCGAAAGGCCCAACCAAACCCTGCTCTCATCTTCATCATGTCTTAGCTGAGTGACCTCCAGGCCTCGGTTTCCTCATCTAGAAGATGCGCATGATGACACTGACCTTGAGAACCAGAGATCATGTATGTAAAGCTTCTCGCATAGCACCTGGCTTATAGCAGCTGTCTGCCTGGGGTTCTGAGGTCACATCAGGCTTGCACAACTTTGATGTGGCTGTTGTACAAATGAGTAAAAACCCTGCTGATCGCCTCGTTTTTTAGTAGGTGACTGTCAGATGGCAGATACTATTCTAGACCCTTTACGTAGTTTATTTAAACTGCACACCACAAGGTTAGTTTTCTATCCCCATTTTACCAATGAGGAAACAGAGGTCAAATGAATGGGCAAAGCCTCACAGCTGATTAGTAAGGAGAAGGGTCAGGATCGGCTGCAGGCCCACCTGACTCAGGCCTGCTCTCCCGCCATGCTGTCTGTGCCCGCAGCTTCTCCAGGAACAGCTTTCTCCTGGTCACTGCAGGTCATCAGTGGACAGCTGACCCTGAGTGCAGATACCGTCACAAAATTAGCACCAGCAAGATGTTATTCAGTCTTTGCAGAGTGTAACTTCCCCTTCCCACGTTGAAAGGGCGTCCTGGTCTGCCTTCCATTGTTAAAGGGTGGAGATGGCAGCGTCCATGGTAATGATCATGTGATCCCCATGTCCAGGCTGCCACCACTGAGCAGCATCGCCGTCCCTGTTCTTTTTTTGTTGGGAGGTTGGAGTTGGGTGCCTTCTAGTACACCCAGAGGCTGCCCGTTGCTTGCATAAAGGAGTCAGGGCTTTAGAAGGGGTGCAGGGTGAGGAATGATTCCGCTCTCCTCCTTTTTTGGGTCATTGGCCCTCATCAGGCTGGACACTTTTTATTCATTAGTCAGACGGTTTGCGGTTGTCCCTTGGCCACATCTGCTGCCTTCCTGGGCCTGTCGCACTCACAATTAAGGTTCATTAGAGACCCTGTCAATCACGGCACACCCAGAATCTGCCTGTGAGAGGCCTCACGCAGGGGCTGTCCAGCCCTGCGTCCCCCCCTTTGCAAATGATTACCGACCAAATTCTAGATGCTTGGTGTGCAGGAGAAGAGGTATGAACAGCACTTGTGAAACTCCAGACTTTCAGGTCCTAGTGGGCCTGTTACCTTTTATGTAATTGAAACCTTCAAGCTAAGACCAGAATTGATATTACAGATGGTGGTGGTAGGAGTTTCGTCAGATGGAGGCTTTGAAATAAGTATCTGACAGCAGGCCACTAGGAGGAGAGATTCAAAGCCAAATACAGAAGAGATTTAATTATCGTTAATCTCCCTCTTCCCTCTTTCTGGAATGTATAGGCACACTTAATTATTATTGACTGGAAGCTAAAATAACACTCTTGGTTCAGAACAAAACCCTTTAGGTGATTTGCCCCGGGCTGGAAATGATTATCCTCCATACAAGTGGGTTTTCCCCTCTTTCTGACTGTGCTGCATGTAGGTTGGGAGGAGAGGTGTGCATCAGCCATTTTAAAGTTGCTTACTACTTCTTCCCAACATTTTCATACCTGTTTCGTTGACCTTCCTATGTCTAAACACTGCATGTCAGGGGAAGCCACATCTCCAAGTTGTGTCACTCAACAGGGGTTGTCTTAAAGCACTTCCTATTAATTGTGTGCTATAATTTGGTATTATTAGCCCTGAAGGGCCCTCTGGTTTCAAAGCACCTGTGGAATGTAATAATGCTCACCCATATCCCCAGACCTTACACAGTGCCTGGGCACATCATTGATGCTAAATAATATTAGTTAATGATTCAATAAACCTATCCATCCCCAAACTCTTGAGAGGAGAGGACTCTTCATATTATACTTTCTAAGCCGTGTAATCTGAGGCAGAGAGATGAAAGGGACAGAGATGCCTCATGAAGCCGAGATGTAACTCAGGAGACCTCAGCCCCCGTACCCAGAGCTGGTGGCCCTGGCAGGTGCCAGTGCATGGAAAAGCAGTAAATCATTGCGAGTCTTGAAGATCATTGGAGTTGTGAGTTAGCTGGCTCTGGGTGTGCCCTGAGTATTGAGGTGACCTTGAGGAAGCTACATGGGTTCTCTGTGCCTCAGTTTCCTCATCTGTGCGAGGGGGAGGATGATGAGTTTTCTCACTCTCAGAGCGCGCTTGTGAGGAGTAAGGGAAGCTGCGTGGAACGTGCTTAGTACAGCACTGGGTGCATGAAGTGCCCAGTGGGTCAGGGTGATGCTGTGATGGAGGAGGAGGCGACGATGGGGAACTCTCCTTGTGGGCTCTTGTGACAGCATGTAGGGAATGAAGGAGAAATTCAGTCCTGAGCAGCTTGAACTCTTTGCCTTTCCCCTTCCAGTTCAGCTGTCCTTTTAAGGACAAGTGTGCCCCTTGTCAGAAGTGGCCTGCGTTTTCCTGTTTGGCTGTGTTGGTGGGTGAATGCTTGATCAGGCTCTAGGAGGTGGTGCTGTCTTCCAGCCCGGAATGGGGTAGTGAGTAACCAGTGGTCTTAGTGCTGTACCTCTGGTCCCTTACCTCTTGCACTTGACAGTGAAGGTGTTAAGCAGGGTGTGACGTGAGGAAGAACTATGTCTGGGAGTCCAGGCCTCAGGGGCACTGAGTGCTGCTCAGGCTATTGGAGGCCAGTGGACACATGGTTCCACGTGCTCAAAGTGGTCACTCTTGCAGAGTGCCGCCCACCCTCATCTAGCCTGTCGGGTGAAAGTGTGTTCATCCTCATTTTAGAACAGTTCAGTGAACGTTTATTGCTGCTGCCCTACCCTAGATTACTGGATGATTCTGACAGCCCCTGGACCTCCCTGCCTGTACACCCCCACCTGCCCCATCTCACATTCTGCAGCCAGAGTAACCTTTCCAAAATGCAGTTCTGATCACGACCCTCCATGGCCCTTCATGACTCCACACGGTCATCAGGATCAAGCCCAGAGAACAATTTGGGTGTAAGAATTCTTGATCTGGCGCTATCCACTTCCTCCTGCCTCCCCCAAGGCCCCTCTACTCCAGCCATACTGACCTGCTGTAGGGTCTGCCAGAGACCCCATGCTCTGTCTTGTGGGATCGTTGTACATGCTGTCCCCTTTACTGGGCACACTTCTCCACACCAACTCTTGCTTATCTTTCAGGCCTCTGCTTGGGCCTCACTCCCCCACCCTGTCCCACTTCGTCACCCCAGCCATGGCACTGGCCTTTGTTCTTGGTTGAAATTGCTTAATTATATGACTCTTTCACTACCCACTAAGCTCTCTGAGGGTAGGAATCTTGCCTGCTTTGTTCCCTTTGTATCCCCAGTGTGCAGACACTCAGTGAAGGCATGTTCATGCCTGAGCTGAAGCCCCGGGGTTAGAGCGATAAGTAAGATAATATTTGTGTCTTTAAAGGCTCATAGTCATGGAGGAGGCAGGTTCCCGGATCGGTAGAATACAAAGATTCTGATGGAGAGGAACTGGGAGCACCATAGAGGGGCACCCAGCCCACCCTTGGTGGGTGGGTTTCAGGGAAAGCTTCTTGGAGTAGGTGAAGCCCAAGACGCACCGTAATGGGGTGATGGGAAAGGGGCCAGCTGGGCAAGAATTGAGGACGAGCAGTATGTTCTGTCCAGATTGGAACATGTGAATTGATGCCTAGTGAGCTTGGGGCGTTAGTTCAGGCCTCACGGGTCCCTTGCCAAAGCAGGTGATGGGCATGCACTCCAGTTTTGCTGAGGGTCAGCTTTTAGTTGCCGCTCAGCCTTTCCAGATAAATAAGGGAAGGGAAGGGACAGAGATCGATTATCTGCGGTTTTAAGATTAGAACTGGGAAATGTGCCTTTACTCTAGTTACTCCACAGCCGCCTGCCGCTGGAAAAGCCCACATCAGTCCTTTCCTGGGAGGCGGTGACCTCCTGGCTCTGTCAAGACCGGAGCTTCCGGAGCTGCCTCTGCCCCTGCCTTTATCTTGCCTGATCTCACAGGCAAGGACTTTCCGAATCAGATCATTCAGGTGCTCTGTCAAATCCCGGTGCCTCCTCCTCAGCCCTGGTCGGTGACTGCTGCTACTCCCGAAGGAACCCGGAGTTAACTCCCGACTTTCCATTTTTCCTAAACTCCTAAGTTTTGGTGGAGGAGAGGGGTGCAGAGTCTGTGCCTTTGTTCTTGATCCTTGTTATCCTTATATCTTAAGATTTGGTAACTCTTCATAACTGCTAGGGGACACAGGGTATCCGCTGAAGTAGAGTTAAATTACCTGTTTAAGAAGACCATGCCCCAGTGCCACATTGAACATTGTGCCATCCCCAAAGGAACAGAATCGATATGTGTGTCAGCTCATTGGGGAAAACCACTGCTTCCGCCACTTGGGAGTCAGATAGGCAAGTGTTCCCTCTGGATGCAACAGGGGATGTCATTTTTCTATTTTATTAGAGATCGTCTGCCTGTGTGCAGGATATTTGTCCATTGGAAACACTTCTGAAAGTGCCATATAATACATGCAAACAAAACATACAGTCCCTAGGTCTGAGGCGGTGTTTAGTTTTCCCTTGAATTATGTTTCTGCCTGAAAACCCCTTGACGGAGGAGCTTTCCTGTGGGGTGTGTGTTGGAAGCACCCTTAGGGGGGAGAGTCCAGCCTGTGTTTTGCAGGCCAGGTGGTCCTCTGCTGTAGCTGCGAGGGATCCTCAGCACCGCTGAAGGGGTGGCAAGGGGCAAGACCACATGCTTCACTTTTGATGTGAGTGTCAAGCAGAATTCGAACTTGTGGGTTCCCCATTGGTTTCCACATTCTTTCCATTCCGAGACCATGGGGAGAGTTGCCGACGCTCCACAGGCTTTGCAAATCTTTCCCTAATTAAGGGCCTCCCAGCTGTGTGCATAGCTCTTCTGCCTCAAATCTCTGCCCTTTTGTGTTTGTGTTTAAAATTCCATCTTTCCGAAATGTTTGCCACTCAACAAGTCTCCTTGAAAGCCCCGCTTTTGTTTGGGGAAAGTTTTTCCCTTTATGGTTTTTATTCTGCCTGTGTACAGGAAATTTAAGTCTCTTTGGGATTATTTGTACAAACGCTCTTCGGTCATTTTTTGTTAACCTTGACGTGTGTATGTTGTCACGGCATTGGGAGACAGCAGTGGACGTTCCTGGTGTCCGTGCAGTAGTAGCTTCTAGGTGGATGAGGGGCCGGAGTATCATTTTGGTTTCACTCTCGGCAAAATGAACCAAAGAGCGTAGCCCTCCCGTGGTTCTGTTCAGTGGGCAGCAGCACTGCGAGGTCAGGGAGGCGCTTCAGAAGGACTCTGAGCTGGGCGAATCAGGGTGCAGTAGCACAAGGCTGAGCTCTCCCGAGGTGGAGAACGTACTTGGTTCTTGTCAACCGGAGCAGGAGGGCGTACTTCATGTGAAATGCACAAAGACCGCTTCCTTGGCCTTGCCCTTACAGAATTTTCCAGTAGGAGGTCTGCCTCGCTCCTGCATTTCAGGAACTGTGTGGCATCCTGTTGCTGGTGGACCCCAGAGAGCAGTGCTTTATGAAATGCTTGGAGAGCTTCCGTTGAGGAGGTCTGAAGAGTCTCTCTAAGTCAGATCCTGCCTTCTGGTTGATGAGAGATGTGGGACGTAAAAGTGAGTTGGAGAGAGATTCCACTTCCCAGGACCCGAGGCGGCAGAAAGCGTTTCCTTTCCGAGAGCTGTCAGGAGCCCTGTGCAGGTCGGCAGGCACTAGCCCTGGAGAAGGAGTGCCTGGTCACCCCCTTAGGACACATCTGGTGTGGGAAACAGATTAAAAATGCTTGAGAAGAGCGTGGCATGCTCAGCCTGCTTTCCCTGACATTTGAAATAGGCCAGGGACGGGGGTCGGGCCATGGAGGAGCCTGCGTGTCCTGTGGGGTTTGTAGTTGGGGCACTGGTGGGAGCCTGGCGTTTCTGATGTGTGTCCGTCACCAGCCCCTTTAGCTGTGCTGACTGCCAGTGGTCTCAGGTAAATGAAGGGGATGCTGAAGTTGATAAAGATCCATGCCATGGGCAGTAGGAAAAACTGGGTGAATAGAATTGGGGCGGCGGGGTTCTGGGGTGCAGGAGATCACTCCTGGAAGAGAGAGGGGGAAGTAATTTGAGTTCTGTATACAAAGAGAAATTTCCTAAGAATTTTAAATTTGAATATGGAATTCAGGAGAGAAACTCATGTGGTCACAAGCCTTTTCCTTCTTCCTCGTGTCTGTGTCCTAAGGCTGTGCACCTCGGAGGCAGGCCCAGGTCTTAGTTGTGGATCTCATAGGGGTCCTTGCTCAGTACATGTTTTGTTTCAGAAAGAATGTCACAAACTTTTCATTAGCTTGTAAAGCCATTTCCTGGATGGTTATAGAGATAATAAGTAAATAGACTAAGTCTTGAACTATGAAACTTTGTAGGATCTTAAAACTAAAATGAACCTCACTGGTCATCTAGTCTAGTGGTTTCCAGACATTTTTAAAATCACTGGAGCCCTCTTTTCAAACTAAATCTTATACAAACTTTGAATGAAACAGACAGTGGTGGGCCCAGACTTCCGCTCCTAAGTTTTGTTACCCTGAGCCCCTCCCTCTGCACCAGCACCTACCGGGCACCTCTTGTCTGCCTTGGAGAACTATAAAACCCAGCCTGTTCAGTTGGTCCATTTTAGAGATGAGGAAACTGAGGATCAGGGGCAGCTACGGCTTCATCCAGTGATCTAGCCCCATTTCTTGCAGACCCAGCTCTGCCTTCCAGGCTGGTGATGTGTCCCCTGCAATGTGCTTCATTAATTTATTTTGCTGCAAGAAAGCTCTGGGTTGTGAGGGTCAGTAGTCAGCTACAACTGAGAGAGAAGACACGGATAACATCGCCCGTGGTGCCTGATGCCCAGCCACTTTTTGCTAACCTAAACTTAATCATGTAACATATTCATATCTGCTAGTTCCCTGGATATGCCTGTGCTCTCCGCCTGGAATATTCTCTCTTGGTTCATTTTTTTTTTTTTTTAAACAACAGCTTTATGGAGACATAATTCATGTACTATACAATTTGCCATTTTAAAGCGTATGATTATGTGGTTTTTAGCACATTGGCAGAGTTGTGCAGCCGTCTCATCAGCGTCCCACGCAGCACTGCTCGACCAGGTGGGCGCTCCTTCTGTACCTCAGTCCCACAGGCTTCTTTGTGACCTAGTCTGCCATGCTCTTGCTTCACTTGTATAACTCAGCTCGCTGTCAGCTCCTCAAGACGTCCTCCCTGGTCTCCCTGCTGCCCCTCCCCTCCAAAGAAGCTCTGGGCGGCCCACATCCTCATTTCCGTGGCTTCTAGTACTTGCCCCTGTCTGTAGCACAGAGCACGTGGTACATCATGTGTGCCCCGCTCTCTCCTCTTGGACTCTGAGCTCCTGGAGGGTGTGGACACTGTGTTTAATCAGTGGATTTTATCTGGAGCTTTACTTCCTAATGAGCCAAAGTGGAGAAACAGAGGAGCTCTCTGTCCTGGAAGACCCGGCCAACGAAGGGGATACACCACTCGCTCCTGAGTGGAGCTGACTCCTTCCCCACTAGGAAGAGTTACAGATCTTTTCTTGTCCATGCATGGTCATTTTCTCTGGATGACTCAGTGAAATTAAAACAAAACCTGATGAGACATCCATCCAGTGGAAGGAATTCAGTGTGAAATGTGGTGGCCAGCCAGCCAGGATGATTTTTGTGCTAAGGGAGGAAAAAAAAAGCCACCGCCTTGTTCTGGGTGTGCCTCACCAAACGTGGCTCATCAGTGCTGGCCCCCACCCCTACTCAGACACGCAAACGGCAGGAACACGTCCGCTTGAAAGGAGCCAGCGGGATTGGCGATGTTTAGGAGTTTGTGATCTTAAGAGTTTTGGGAGAATGTTGGCGGAAAGAGCCAGGATTCTGACATGTAACTCAGTGGCTGTACGGCTTTGAGCCTCTGCTGCTGCTTCAGAGGTCAGTGGCCTCCCCGGGTGGCTCTAAGGACCCTGGGGTGATGTGAACGGCATCAGCCTGGCTCATTGCAAGGCCTCAGCAGGTGGTGGTGAGAGGGCCTTGGTGTGTCTGTATGCACTGTCAGACCCTCTCTCGTCTTGGAGTCTGGGGAAACCCTCTTGAACTTCAGGGTGTTTCTGGGGTTTCACCGTCAGAAATGCTTCCTGAGTTGCCGTTGCCCGTGTTTGGCCTGGCTTGGTGATTCCTTGTCACATTTCGCCATGGCTGTCCCTTGACTGCTCAACTGGACACGTGATGTCCCTGGACTTTGCCCTCTGCCCTGTAACGTGGATGACTGTCTAGTGGTTTGTCCTCCTCAGCCATGGTGAATGCTCCCAGATGAGTGGTGAAGAGCAGTTGTTTCTGCATTTCACTGCATTGCTCTGTCTGCAGCTCACTTCTCATTCAGGGGCATACGCCCTCTTGTCAAAGATTTCCCTACCACAATCTTACTCTGTGTGCTCCATGGTAGCCCATTCAGAGCTTTAAGGAAGGTTTAAAGCTTGAGGCCGGATCTAAACCGGAGCATCTAGTGATGAGGAAATGGACTGAGTTTTCCATTACCCCTTGCAATTAGTCCTCACTGTTCTACCCTCCGGTGGTTTTTAGGAGAGAGATTCACACTGACTTAATCGTGCAAAAACCCCCTTTGCCAAGTACTTCTCTCTGCCACCATTCAGTTGATGATTCTTTCAGCTTAAATATTTTTGTCCCTGGGTTACTTGCCTGGCAACAGGCTAGAGATAACATTGGCTGAGTGCTTGAGGGCTCTGGCTCTGGGGTGGGATTGCATGGATTTCATTGGATTCTGGCTCTGCCACCTCTTAACTGTATGACCTTAACCAAGTTACTTAACCTCCCTGTGCCTCAGTGTCTTCGTCTGTAACTAATAATAATTTGGGATAACAATAATACCACTGCCTTATATGGGGTGGCTGCAATGATAAAAAGAGAGCTTGTATTACGTGCCTAGAAGAGTGCCTTCTGCAGAGTAAGCACTTACAACAATGTGTGTTGTCATTAGGGTCATAGCTTTTATAATACTAAGATAGAAGATGAAGATCCCCTGTCCTGCCCGTGAAATTGCAGTGTCTTAGCAAAAAGATAATTTTATATAATGAGTTGTTTTCTTATATTTTTACCTAATCTTTTTCCCAAAAAGATTTGAGGTGATTTATAAGAATGCAGCCAGTATAGTAATACTTTAACAACGTCGACTGAGAAAGCAGGACCACGGCCATCCATGAAGAGGATCACAGCTCTGTGTCCACGCTTGCCTTCCTCTCACAGGGACAGCTGTAGGCTCAGCGTCAGGAGGTGCCCGTGTGGAGCATGAGGGGCAGGGCGAGCCCCACAGGTCCCAACAGGGTGGTAGTCCACACCCTGTGGGTGTGAGAGCTCGAGTCTCCATCCGACTTGAGGGACCAGTGGTCACAGTGATGCAGTACCATGCTAGGTCATCAGTCTGTTGTTCGCTTGCTCGCACACTCTCACCCCACCCACCCAGCCAGGCCTGTAGTCCCCATCTCTTGGAGAGGCACTGAAGAACATTTTGGGCTCTTTCCGCCATCTTTCTGTGCTGCCACAGTGGTGTGCATCAACATCCTGGCTGATGGCGCTCAAGCACATCCACAATGCCAAAAAGAGAGGCAAACACCACGTTCTTATTAGGCCATGCTCCGGAGTCATCGTCCGGTTTCTGACTGTGGTGGTGAAGCGTGGTTATTTTGGTGAATTTGAAATCATTGATGATCACAGAGCTGGGAAAATTGTTGTGAAGCTCATGGGCAGGTTAAACAAGTGTGGAGTGATCAGCCCGATTTGATGTGTAACCAACCGAAAGATCTAGAAAAGTGGCAGAATAACTTGCTCCCGTCCTGTCAGTTTGGTTTCATTGTACTGACAACCTCAGCTGGCATCATGGACCATGAAGAAGCAAGACGAAAACACACAGGAGGGAAAGTCCTGGGATTCTTTTTCTAGGGATGTAATGCATTCGTGCAAATAAAATATGTCAGTGGACCAAAAAAAAAAAAGAACATTTTGGGAACTTGCTTCCCACTGAGACCGATGTGCTTCAAAAGAACAGGACTCAACCTGAGTAGCCCTGCTTTTCCACAGTTCAGCACTGAGGAAGCCCTGCCAGCATTTCGCTAGGCACAAGGTGGGCCAGACATCTCATCCTTGCCCTGAGGAAGGACACCCCATCCTGAATCTATAGGGCCCAAGACCGAGACTTGTACAGCCCTATAGGAGCGTGGCCCGGAGCTCAGAGATGGGGGCAATTGCCTCCACTAAGGAGGCTTTGGGAATGTGTGGAGGAGATGGACCTTGCAGGATAACTGGGGGTCATCGGGTCGCATTGGGAGAGGGACAGATGATCCTGGTGGAGATTGTCCAGGATGCTGGGTGGAGGGGCAGGGTTGGGGGGCTCTTGTAGGAATGCTAAGACTGCGGTGGGAGGCTTGGGCCGAGTCAGTGAGCCTCCCTGCTGTCTAGGTCGAGCCAATTGCCTGCTCTCTGTGTGGCACCTTCTAATACCAGCTTAGTGCCCACTTGCAGTTCTCAGTATGAAGTCCAAGATAACTTATATCCAGTGAGTTTTCCGCCTCTGGCTTCTTGAGGGTGCTTGTGTATTGTGCTCTGTCCCTCAGGGACAGCCCTTAATTAAGAGGAGCAGGCAGCTTAGAAAGACCCTGACGTCTCTGTGCGGGCACAGGTGACCAGCTGCGCTCCTGGCTAGGGAATGGTTAATTTAATTAGGCTCTGAGTGCCTGTTCATCCCCTTGGGGGAAGCATAAGGTTACACGTGGACAACAGGAGCCTTGTGTGTGCGAGGTTGACTCACATATAGTGATTTTAATTTCTCCTTTCAATTTGTCTTTCTTTGTCCTGACCCTTCCTTTAGACAACTGTTCTGGCTTCTTATTCCAGGCTACGAGCTTCCAGAAGGCAGAATTTTGAGTCTTGAGTATGAATGGCTGAAACCCAGCCCAGGAAGTTTGCCTTTGTTATTTATCTCTGGGGTGGTGTGGGGTGCCTGCCTAAGAAAAGAAGGGGGGGCCTTATTGTTTCTTGAGAAAGCTCTTTGTTGTTAATGGCATGTGAAAAATTCTAAGTAGAAGAAAACATTTGTTGGTCAGAAACAGTTTCCTAATGTTGGCCCTGTTGACCAGCTTCATCGGTGCTGGACCCTAAGTGACTGTAACCCCAGCCAATGGCTATGTGTCTGCTGGGAGTGAGGACTCAGTTTGCTGGTAGACTTCATGCACCAGCGTCGTGAATCTAAGGTGCACAGTTCATTCTCATTTCAGAGTTCCCGAAATTGGGAAATTGCTTCTTACACTTAACATGTACGTTTAGCGGTGTTCTCATTAACAGTCCATCTTACAATTTACAGTCTTCAAATGAAGAGTGAAGAATATTCTCAGAGTCAAGTGATGGCTTAAGTAGAAGAGAGGCTGGATCTGAAGTGGGAAGGTGGGCTGGCGCCCCTGTGTGTGGTGTTGGGGATTGAGGCCCAACAGGCCTTCAGTTCAGCAGGTGCCAGGTGCCCGTTTCTCACCAGGCTCTGTGCGGTGTGTGGGCGCAGGGCCCCTGCCTGCAGTCCGGGAGTGGCCGCAGTGCGTGTGGGAGGGCTGGGCTGGGCAGAGTGGCAGGGGAGCCCTGCAGTACAGCCCCTTCCCGGGTGCTGGCCCCCTGTGTCTGTTCTGGCCGGCGCTTGGAAGGGAGGCTTTGATCCACACAGACTCGCATCTCTTCCCCCCTTTCCTGGGACCCGACTGGAGGGTGGGAGCTCCTCGCCTTGCTGGCCCGGCGGGTCCCGTGCTTTGGAAGAGCTGGATCAGAATTTTTAATTTAGATTCCGGTCCCCTGCACCTCCCGCTAGCTGTGTGAGCCAGTGGGCAGCTTCCTGCGCTCTGGTTTCCTCATCCACACATGGCGGGGGTGGGGTGCCACCTGTCCTGCCTCAGAGGACAGTTGACCAGGTCGTGGGGTCCTGCAGGGCACCAGCCTTGCCTCAGAGCAGGTGCTCGATAACATTAGCTCGTGTGCTTTTTATCTTGTGCTGACATGTTTTGGTGCCTCCCGGGGTGAGCGAGGCTCCCTGGAGGTTTTGGAGGCCCCGGGCTCCTCTTCTGCTCACTCAGGTACAGTATTGCCTCAGTTTCTTGGAACATCAGCTGCTTTACTATCTGAGCGTGCCTCACAGGGCAGAGTGAGGTTGCAGGCTTGAGGGTGCTGTCTCCTTACAGTGGGGCAGCCACACTCAGAGAGGCATTAGGTAAAATTACTCGAAAACTCCAAGATTGGTTCACGTGAAAACTATGCTTCCATGGCCCAAAGTGTTTCTGATGACAAACTAAGGTCCTTGTAACAAAGCTGCTGGCGCAGAACTCGGCGGAGGACTTGTGCTTCCTCTGTGCTGAGCGGTGGTGAGGGGCGGGGGGCGTCTCTCATCTCCCCTAGGCTGTGGAGGCTGCCTGCATCCACGTATAGATGGACGTGCTGGCCCTCAAGTGCATCCTTCTTTACACCTGGGAGCTAGGGACCCTCCAGCCTCCAAAGCCCCTCACTGGGAGGCAGGGATGAGGTGAGACGGAGGCCATCCCTTGCATGTGCTCTTGTACCTTTTTGAATTTTTACCTGTGTGAATGTATTACCTGTTATAAATAAATAAAAACACTTAAAGTGGCCCACAGGTACTGCCACACCTGCCCTGGTCCCACTCCAGCCACACTGATGCCCCTCTCTTCGTTACACCTCCCTTGGGGGCCTTTGTGCCGCCTCTTCCCTCCGCTTCCAGTGCCACTCCTTTCCTTCATTCATATGTCATCTCTGTGTCACCTCCTGGATCACTGGATCCCCACAGTCTTTCATTCCTGTGTCATCTCTGTGTCACCTCCTGGATCACTGGATCCCCACAGTCCTTCATTCCTGTGTCATCTCTGTGCCACCTCCTGGACCACTGGATCCCTGCAGTCCCACTCTTCCATCTCCATCAGGTTCACCTCACAGCTCTTGCCACTCGGGGTGGCTCCTTGCCTTCACTGTTTCTGGTGGCATGCTTCACGAGAGCAGGGCCACATATGTCCATCTTGTCTGCCACTGAATCCTCCTCAGATGACACGGGCATTCAGCATTTATTGAGTGGAATGAATTTCTCTTTGAGGACGGTGTTTTGGCTTCCAGTTGTGAGATTCAGGAAGGTTACACTCAGCCAGGAAGTGGCAGACCAAGGATTTGAACTTGTGTTTGATTTCCAGGTTGGAGTTTTCCAGAATGCTGCACTGTAGATTGTGTTTCTGACACTAGCATGTGTGTCACTAAAAACACTCTCTTATTTTCTTTTTATTAGGGGAAAAAGGGAAAGTTTGGGGCCTTGGAAAAAGTAAAAGGAACAGATTGTAAGCAGAGACCTCTGCTGGCCACCCGGAGGGAGCTCCAGTGTCCTGGTCCTCTGCTGTCTGCTGCGGAGTGGGCTGCTCTCACTGGGGGAAGTGGGGCCAGCCAGGACTCCGCTCAGCCGTGATTTCACCAACATTACTCATCTGAGTGTGCGACCCAGTGAACAGGGTCTGTTTTCGATTCTTATCTCTCTGGTGGCAGGCTCTCAGCCAGCGGGCAGATCAAAAGATGGAATGTGTTCATTTGGCCATTTTTTAAAAAACTGAGGTACAAGGGTGCACTCCTTAAAGACAAAGGCGCCGTGGATTAGATTATCCATGGAGCTGAACTGGTCTGGCTTTTGTGCTTTTTTTAAGGGTTCATCTCAAGTTTCTTTTTCTGGTTGAACAATTTTTTTTCAACATTAATAACTAATGGAGAAGGGGAAGAGGCAAAGTAGAACCATATGGCGGCACAAACACAAACCTCAATTGTGGCCGGAAACTTCTGATTTGTATCTCTTTTCATGTGATCAGCTGTTGGGTTAGATAGTAGAAAAGTATTCAGTTTGGGGCAACAGCAAGAGTGGATGTAATTTTTTAACCTAGCTGTACTGTTATCGCACATGTCCTTTCTCAGGCACTGGCTTGTAGCTCTGTGACTTTGGGCAAGTTATTTCTCTAAGGCCCTGCTTTCCCCTTCTTTAAAATAGAGATGATAACCGTACCTACCTTGGGGCTGTTGTGAGGATTCAAGGAGGTGATGCAGGTAGTTTGTATAGTACAGTGCCTGGCGCACACTCCCGGGCGTTGGCTATTGCGTCCTCCTCCTCTTTATCCTCATTATGTTAAGGTGTCACCCTCTGGGGTTATTTCTCTTCCTGCCCGAGTTCACTTTATTTCCTTTCCTCCCGTCTTTCCAGTGGCCCCTTGGGCACTGGTGAGCTAGTGAGGGTATCAGTGGTGATGGGCATGATGGGTCCTGCTCCCTGGGTTGTGGCCACTCAGGGGTTTCTGGCATTGGAGAAACTAGTAGAGCCCTGAGCCTCACCACCACAGCTACGACGGGAGCACTGTCCCGGCCAGTGCAGCATTGTTTGTTATTCCAAGTCACTTGGAATTAAGTTTAAATCCCCCCAACAGCCTGGACTGATCTGACACCTTTGGTGTTATCTGAACATTCCTTACAAAGGCTGTTAAGCAGCTGAGATGGGCATTTTGGACAGAAGCCACCCGGCCCTCGGGTGTCGGCACCAACCATGTGTTCTCACCAGAGGTCCTCCTTGGCTTTGGAGGCAGCAGAGCAGATGATACACGTACCCTAAAGTGAACTCTTGGCTTTGTTTGGACCTGTTCTTTCATTTAAATTGCTGTGCAAACTCATGATCCATGAGACTTAATGTGATTTCTTCCACTGTTGTAAGAATTTGACATGACTAAGAGGTGGGGGTGGGGTAGGGTTGGGGCTGAGTGTAGGGAGAGAGTCGTTAACTAATTGACTAGATTACTGAGACAAACTGCCTTTATTCTGGGTCTATAATATGACCTCAGATCACAGGATTAACATCCACTTGCACAGAAGTCAACAAACATACTGGAGTACCCACCACAGTGTGCATGTCGCTGGCTGCGTCTAGGGGACTGGGCCTTGTCTGTGTGGGTGCAGAGTCAGCACTCAAGGAAGAATGTTAAGTAGCGAGGAAGGAGTAAAATGATAGCTGATGGCAATATTAGAACAGCTATCCCCAAAGCATTTGGGATTCAGTTGACATTAGTGTTACTACAGGAATTCCAAAGACTTTGGTGTCTTGATAAAGAAGTCAGAATTTGGGCTGGGCCGTGAAGGATGGTAAGATTTAAGAGAGGTATGGGTATAGGTTGCTAGGTTAGCAAATAAAAACATATGTCCCATATATTTGAGATTCATTGTGTATCTGAAATTAAAACTTAACTGGCCCATCCTATATTTTATCCAGCAACCCTAAATGGGGAAGATTTTTAAGTGAAAGAACACATGTGCAAACTTGCACGCTCAGGGAGCAGTGACTAGGACAGTGTGGTTGTTTGGGAGGGTTCAGGCAGAAGTAGAGGGGTGGGATGGGATGGGAGTCGAATGGATTGGTAGGTGGTACCAGATCATGACTAATGCACCCTTGGGCAGCTGCTCTGGTACAGATCTGTGGGCATGCCACATATCTGCACTTCTCATTCCCCATGAAGACAGTAAGATTATACTTCCAGAGCATTTTCTCTTTGATCAAAGAAACGGGATGATAGAAGGAAACAGAACACAAAAATATGGCCTAACTTGAGAGTTTACCTAAAAGGCGAAAATTGTACCTGCCTGGGTGAAGTCAGCCATATCACATCCCAGATGCTTTTCATGGTAGGGCAAACCATACGGCATTCCTGAGTTCTCTGTGTTTTTCTGTGCACTGCCATAATTTTTTGAGTGAAGTTCAGATGTATGTTATTCTGAGGTTGGTCAGTCCCTGGCCATGGACTTTGAAAAGCCCGGGCGCAGATCTTCAGGAGTGACTGGATCAGGAGCTCAGATAATATCACCATGGCTCTGCATTGCTCTGAGGCTCAGGCAGGTGATAACCTGATGCTTGCTGCAGCCCAGGACCCTCCCCCATCCCTGCTTCCCTGGCAGAGAAGAGGTGAGCCATTCATCTCCCCATAGCCCCTAGAGAAAACTCAGAGAGGTCTCCATGCCTGAATAGGCCTGGGGCTGAGGCCCTCTAACTGCCCATGGGCAGTGGTGGAGTGGAGATCAGCCTTGCCCGATACGTGGGATGCAGAGCTTTGTGACCAGGAATAGGAAAAGTAGGCTGGACAGGCAACAAGAGTGGCTGTTGGTGACAGCAGGTACCACAGGTCAACCTCTTGCACTGTTGCCTTTGTCAGTTTTGTGCTTTGAAGGACGTGAGTTATGAAGCAGGAGGAGTGGAGTCCCTTCCAGTCCTTTACCTTGAAAGGACCCTGCTCTACTTCCACGGGTGGGGAGGGCTCGATCCCATGTTCTAGACCAGTGGCTGCCACATGTTTTGACTTCACAGGCCAGAAACATTAAAAAAAAAAAAAAAGGAGGAGGAATAGGTCATTGGGTTGCCAACCTTTAAAACCAGAACAAACCTATCGTTTCATACAATTAAGGACATCGTAGTACCCCTCCCCCCCCAAAAAGGCATTCTCCGAATAAAGGATGAATACATTTAACCATGTGAAGAAGTTAATGTCATTTTGATTATAGTCTTTCTTTACCTGATGTGTTTTCACTGGAGCAGTGAGACTCTTGTCACAGACGAGTCAGCCTCTGATGCTGCTCACCTACCATGTCTGACAAATGACCAGCCTTGGGCAGAGCTCGGGTCCGTGGCCAGTTGACAGCAGAGCAGAAGCTAGAACCCAGGTCTCTTAGTTCTCAGTCTTGTCATCATTGCCATGCTCCTCAGGGTCAAAGATGAATAAAAATGCCAGGACTTTAATTACAACTCCCGTTCTCTTTGTCTAATGTTTTTCCACCACGTCATGATTGTTCATAGAATGTCTGGTTGGAAACACAAGTGAAATTGGTCATTTGTGTCCGTCAAAATTTAGTTCTTGGCAACAAACTCTTGGTAAAGATTCTTACTGCACAACAATTTATTAATTTAAAACTAAAGCTGATGGGTGTTTGGGAGGCTCCATATTGTAAAAGTCCTCCCTCCCTCCCAAATATCTCAAGCACTTGCTGTATGTCAGGCACTGCTGTAGGACTGGGATGCAGCGGTGAACAAGACTGAAGTCCCTGCCCTGATAAAATCTACATTCTGTGATGGAGACAGACAACAAATAATCATGTCGGGTGGTGTAAGTGCTGGGAAGGAATTATTGAAATACTTTTGGATTAACCTTGGGAGAGGAGTGAAGTCAAGCCTATTTTATACCAAATCCCATTATCTTGTGAGCTTTCCTGTGTTGGATGACTTGGCTACAGGCAACATGACTGGTGGGAACGGGGGTTAAGAAGAGCTGGGTTCTCGAGGGTCTGTTGTATCTGGTGCCTGGAGCAGCAGAGTGAGTTCAGGTGGGGTCTAGGCTGGTGTTGCGGTCTAAGAATAACAGCCAGCAGATGACACCGAGTGCAGAGCCGCAGAGCAGGAGCGTGGGAGTTGCAGTATGTCAGTTACTGACGTGCACGCATTCCCCTGTGCTTGGTGCTGGACTGAATACTGAATGCGTTATCACGTGTGATCCCCCAAACCACAACGAGTTCATTTCTATCCTCCTCAGCTTTACAGGTGAGGATATCAAGTCTTAATAGAAAAGTAGAAGGACTTGCCCAAGACCATGAGGACAGTAAGTAGTAGAGTCAGGAAGTCTTATTTCAGAGCCTGTGTGCTTAGTATCTGCCATAATCCAGGGTAAATTGGGGCAATACTGTCAAGGCCCCAACCAGTTAGAATGGAGTTCTAGGCAAAAGTCAAGGCCCAACAGGTAAGCCAAGGCAGCGGCCCGACAGAGTAAATAATGATGCTTAGGGAAGTGGGTAATTTAATGGACAGGCAGGGAAGTGCTCAGGGCCATTTCACTGGGCCAACAACAGGAAAGTAAGACCACTTCCAAATCCCAGCTGCTTGGGTGGAAGCCATTAAAATCTTCCTTGCCTCAGCCAGGACATTCTTCTAGGCTCTGTGGCCATGTATAGCTGGGCAGGGTTGGGGATGGGGGGGGGGGCGCGATTATTTGCCACCAGAGTGTGCCTTTGGCTTGCACTGTCCTTCCTCTTAGCTGTTAAACCAGAGTTAATGTCAGAGGAGGAGATTTCTCTCTCTTCTGCTTGCTTCTTGTGTGGGCCTTGGGCAAATTCATGACCCTGGGCCTCAGTTCTCTAATCTGTAAAATGGGGATAATAACATACCTACTTCACAGGCTGAGTGTGAGCTTTCAGGCAGACAGTATGCCGTGTATGAAGGGCCATAGTGCGTGATACATGGCAGACACTTGGAAATGCTGTAGGAGCTTTGATATTGTTATCACCAAAACTAACTTTGAAAATAGCCCCATTTTTGTTTGGGGAGGGAGATACACATGCAGGTGTTGCATGGAAAAGAAATTCTGAAAATAAGCAGGTTGTATGTAGGGGTTCATGGTGCGTGTATCTCTTGGGGGGCCAGATGACTGACACTGCTCCAGGTGGGAGAAACAGTCATTTCACTGCGGCCGGAACTTCTGTGAACTGCCGGACAGGGCAGCGTCTTACAGTTGTGCCAGACAGTGCCGTACAGGCTGAGCTCTGAAGCACCCTGGGAGTCAGCAGAGGGTACTTGAGAAGCCCACAGAGGCTGGGTGGTTTCTGGGGTGGCGGTGTTCCTGTCCCTGGCTTCCTGATGGTGGTGAGGGGCTTCTGGAACTGCCGCAGCTGTCAGCCCCTCTGCTGAGCTGCTCTTCTGGGTGTCTTTCCACGTGATTTAACTTTTCCATTTGGAAGGGTTATTGGTGCAGTTGGCAGCCATTTGCCTGGTAAACGATATGGTGGGGCCTCCGTAAACCCAGGCCCGTGAAACGAGTAAGTCAGCACATTGAAAATATAGCATGGAAGTGACTCAAGCCTGAAGGAATCCATTTCTGACAGCGCTGCCATCCCTTCCTGGAATATTTTGGTGGAAATTGATGTCTGAGCTGGGAGGAGGCAGCCAGTGGCCTGGTTACTCGCAGGGCCGTGTGTCAAATTCAGCAGCATTTGCCCTGGGATTCGGCCCTGCCTGCCCCAGACTGTGGGGCCCTCCCTCTCAGTGAGGCGGCTCCAGGCTGGTCAGCCTGGGATGAGCTAGCTGGCACGGCGCGGCGGGAAGCTGGGGGAAGCTGCCTTTGCAGCAGGTAGGGTCGACTCGACGAGCCAGCCTGGTAATGCTTGGCCAGGGGCCTGGAAAGTGTTGGAAACTCCACCCAGCATGGGAGCCTGTGGGAGTTCTCTGGCACGGATGGGTTATTCTTCTCAGAGTTCTTTGGATTCCTGTGTATTTAAGATGTTTACCTTCTTCTCAGGACTTCAGCTTGTGCTCTGCCCACCAGAGACCAATACCAAGCATATACATACATGTCCTAGACCACCCTGGTAAGCAGGTCATTAAAGCTGCACGCAGATTTGGAAGGAAGGCTGTGTTGGAAATCACACTCCGCTGTAATTCAAGAACAGGTTTCTTTATAGAGGGACACAGTTGGTGTCAGACACACATGGAAAAGAAAAGAACAGCACATAATTCTGGCGGCGTACCAAGGGCCAGGTGTTAAATGTGCTGACCAGGATATGGCTACAGTCACGCTAGCCAGCCTGGATTTGATGTGTTATTTTAACCCCCGTTTCTGCCTTTTCTTTTCTTTCTGCTAGGTCCCCAGTCTATGTGAAGATCTCCTGTCTTCTGTTGACCAGCCACTGAAAATAGCCAGAGACAAGGTGGTGGGCAAGGATTACCTTTTGTGTGACTACAACAGAGATGGGGACTCCTATAGGTGAGCTTCTGCCCCAAGAACGCAGCAGGCCCGCCAGGCCACACCCCAGGCCCATCACTGCCGCTTGCTAGCAGCACAAGGACCACTGAACTTTGATAGTCTGGCAGCCCATCAGCCATCTTTCCTTTTCTCCTTTGGCTAGTCCTTCCTCCTTGTCTCCCTTCTTCCCTTGCTTTCCATCCAATCAACCAGTGGATGTTTGTGGAGTGCCTCTAGTCAGCATTGAAGATTCAGCAGTGAATGAGAGGCCCCTGCCCTGGGGAGCTTACCGTCTAATGGGAGAGGGATGTTGTTACAAAACAACGAGCATTTCAATATAATTGCAGTAAGTCCTGCCAAGGGCACAGTACAGGGTGTGTACGTGATGAGGTTCGTGAGCACAAGGAGGGCCTGTGTGGTTAAGGGACATTTGAATGAAGCTCTGTCATACAAATATGCAACTCTCAATTCTCTTCCCATCACCATGCTGAGGGCAGTAAATAACTCACTTAGCATTAGTCTCTGCCCTGGGTGATCACGGGTCTAGAACAGGGGATGGACCCAGCAGCTGATTACTGTATGATGTGATTCATGCAGCCAGTGCCAAGCTTATTCAGGATTTGAGAGTAGCATAGAAGAGGCTGAGGTTGACTCCAGGAGGACTTACTGAAGGAGGTGATGTCTGAGCTAAGTTTTTAAGGGTATCTAGGAATTCTTCGTATTAAAAAAGATTGGGAATCCCTAAACCAGTCCAGTCTTTCTGTGATAGATTGCTATAGTCAGTGCCTTGGAGAATGATGGAAGAAAGCTAGTCTGCTTTAGAAGCCACGGAACCTGGTCCCAAAGCTTCAGCCTCATGCTCTTTGGGGAGAGGGGGTGGGGTCTGAAAAATGGAAGCAGGAAAAAAATATCTGGAGTCAGCTGACGTTGGCTCCAAACCAGCACTGCCCCCTCTAGCAACAGGGACTTTGACAAATTATTTCCTCTGGTCTTTAGTTTTCTCATGTATAAAATGGAAGTAATAGTATTCATTCTTTCAACGGAATGCTCAATAACATCTCTGTAAGCATGTACTGTGTATGCCAGGCACTGTTCTTAGTCCCTCTTCTGTAGAGCTTATATCCTAGTGAGAAGGCCAGATAGTAAGCAAATACATAAATAATATAGACTGTGAAAAGTGAATAAAGAAAATGAAAAAGGACAAGGAGAGGGGGAGGCAATTGGATGGACAGGAGAGGCTCTTCTGTTAGTGGTAGTATCTGAAATGAGACTTAAGGATGAAAAAGGTCAGTCACGCACAGGTCTGGGAGAAGAGCTTTCGGGTGTAAAGGCCCCAGGTGGAGATGAGCGGGTCAGGATTGAGCCCAGCAGGGAGGCCAGAGTGGGAGAAGGCAGTGAGGGGGGTGAGGGTGGGACTCGAGGTCAGAGGTATGGCAGCAGCAGATCGCACAGGGCCTTGAAGGCCAGAGTGAGAGTCATAGGACGTAGCACAGGGTTTTGGGGGGTTAAGAGAAATAACACATGCGAAGTACTGAATAGCACAGAATTTGGTGTAAATTACAAAGATTTTAATTAATACTTTTTAAAGAGACAAGTGTTTTATAATCATGTCCCTTTGCTAGCTTCAAATGGAAGTTAGGTAAAGAATATATTCTGGCCTAATCCAGGCTAGAGGCTCAAGTGGAGATGGTGAGGAGCAGTTGGATTTGAGTAAGTCTTAAAAGCAGAGCCAGCCGCATTTGCAGGTGGATGGGGTGTGGCAGAAGGAGTAGGATGAAGGAGGGTTGCAAGGCTTGGGGGCTGAGCAGTTGGAAGGTGGGGTCACCGTTTGTTGAGGTGAGGAATACTCAGAGAGGAGCTGGTTTTGGGGCATTTTAAGCTTGAGATGTCCATCAGAGGGAAGTGGACATGTCAGGTAGGCTGTGGGTAGTCTGGCGTTCCAGGAGCTGGGTCTGAGTGGAGATGCAGATGTGGGAGTCCCCAGTGTAGACGTGGTGAGACAGCCCTGAGGTAGATCAGGTTCAGTCTTGAAGAGCCAGTCACTGTTCCGGTTGTGGGCAAGGTCCAGGTCTAGTCCTCACTGGGAGAGAGGTCCATGATGGCGCTGATTGGTCTGACAGGCCAGGGCCACATCACCAAAGGACAAGCAGCCTTGCCAGGCCTGGGGTTCAGAGGAGGCTTCCTGGAGGAGGTGACCCGTGAGCTGAGTCTTGCTTGCTCAACGTCGTCATTATAGTTCTGTTTTCCACCTGAAAACTCCAGCTTGCTATGTGAGGCAGCCGTTCCCCAGCAACCTGTGGAAGTCTGGGATCATTTCCACAGCCGGGCTTCCTGGGGACTGGGTACCTGCAGCCCCTCCAGGTCCCTGCTGACTCTGCCCACGTTCCCAGGGGACCTTGGCCAAAGAGGAGCCCAGCGTGTCCAGGCACATGATTTTCTTTCCTTTTCCCCTTCTCAATATAAAACTTCAAGGTCTTCTGATTTTCTCCACACATTTCCACCCTAACTGTGTTTGATCGTTTGCTTAAATAAGATCCTTATGGTGTGGCCGTTGCCAGCAGCACTGTTTGAAACCTGTTAGCTGAAACAAAAAGCATTCTCTGAGGGAAATGAAAGCCCCGACTTTTGAAATCTAAGCGTTCCTGTCCATCTGTGTTTTTTCAAATAGCTTCCATTTAAGCTCTTAAATGTGTTCTGAGTGCCCCTTCCACTAAGAATATTCTGGGTAATGTTATGATTTTTCCCCCAGCTACAATTACCCCGGCTCCAGGGCTAACAGCTTGAAATGCTGTCGTCTGTGAGCCAGGAGAGATGTGAGTTACAGGCTTCTTGAAAATTCCAGGCCTCCAGTCTGCAAGAGAGATGGACTCTTATGTCTAATCAGGTCGCCTTAAATGAAAGCCAGTTGGGAGGGTCTTCTAGGCCCACAGGAAAGCAATGACAATTTAACTGTGGAAACGAAGGTCAGAGCTCTGGGTGTGCTGAGGAGAGTCTCGAAGGGGGCATGTAGTTGGGGGTGGGAGCTCAGATTCTCACGCTTCCAGGGGCCAGCCGGTGGCATAGTGGTTAAGTTCACGCACTCTGCTTCCGGTGGCCCGGGGTTTGCAGGTTCCCATCCCGGCACGGACCAAGGCACCGCTTATCAAGCCATGCTGTGGCAGCGTCCCATATAAAGTGGAGGAAGGTGTGCACGGATGTTAGCTCAGGGCTGGTCTTCCTCACACACACACAAAGATTCTTTTCCACTCCCCCTGGCGAGTGGGGAACCAAGCCTAGTTTAGAAATAAATGGTGGTGGTGACAGCACTCTTCAGCTGCATCTTTGTCTCTGGATCCAGCAAGAGGCCTTTGTTGATTTTTTTTTTTTAATGCTTAGGTGTCCATCAGCAGAAAAAGCAGAAAGTTGCTCCACCTCTGTTGATTTGGAGGACGACAGCAGAACTTCTGTGGGTCCTTCTACCCCACCCCGCACTGTGAGGCTTCAGCCCTACACCAGCACTACTGCACACGGGCTCTCTGCTGGGTCCTGGGGCATGAGGGCAGATGGCACAGGCTCCC
Organism: Tapirus indicus; assembly: GCA_031878705.1. Classification (NCBI taxonomy): domain Eukaryota; kingdom Metazoa; phylum Chordata; class Mammalia; order Perissodactyla; family Tapiridae; genus Tapirus; species Tapirus indicus. The sequence continues at coordinate 98,957,833 of CM062924.1, read as the reverse complement.
TTCTAAGTTCTCCTGCAGTTTAGGGCGAGGGGAGGGTAGGAGTGTGACAGTTGTAGCAATCAGCAACTGTGTGGCAGTGAGGGAACAGGGAGGCGGGAATGGTTACCTCTGCTTGGGGCGGGGTGCAAGAATTTATTCATTCTTCTGACAACAGTTTTTTTAAAATGAGCTTGTAGCTGAGTGCCAGGTACTGTTCTAGGTGCTGAGCAAATGGTGCAGAACGAGACAGAAAAGACTCTTGCCCTCTTGGAGCTTAGCTGTTCTGGAGTTGGCCATCTAAATTTAGATTAATTCAAATTAAATTGAAAATTCAGTCCATCACTGGCACTCGCCATGAGTACCCAGTAGCCACACGAAGCTGGTGGCTGCCATTTTGAACAGTGCGGATTTAGAACATTTCCATTGTCATGGAACGTTCTGTCGGGCAGCACTGTTTTGAGGGATCAACAAGACACATTACAAGAACAAGAATGGACACGTCAGCCCGTGCTCGGGAAGGGAGAGGCCTCTCAGGGAGGATGAGAGTGTGCCCAGCGTCAGTTTCACACCTGCCCTCCAAGCCAGATGGGGTCCTGGCTTGTTGGACGACTCTTTCCTATGGCGTGTGCACAGTTCAGTGTGTGACCGCAAGAGCTGGCTGCTGGTCATGGGGCAGAAGGGAGCATTTCACCCCGTCCTTGCAAAGTCTCTACCACCAGTGTGGTGAATGGGAACAGTCAGCTCGGAAAGAAGGGTTTCCAAAAGTTCCTTCTGCTTTAAGGTAGTCAGCGTAGCTGCTGCCTGGAGACCCTCTTGGGACACCAGGCACGGCGACTCTCCGCCCCACTTCCCCGGTGGCCCGGCACCCAAGAAGTTAGGACGGCCGTCTGCAGGCGGCTCAGAGACGAGGTCACCCAGCTTACTCTGGTTCCATACTTGTGATTTGCCTACATAGGTGCCTGGTGGGTCGCTGGTTACCAAAAAGGAAGATGTTTGTGCACAAAATTTGTTAAAATTGGGCTTCAGAATAGAGTGATCCCTTTTTTCCTTAACATCAACCCCAAATCAAAAGGTTCTTTAGAGTCCTGAGTGAAGGTTTGTTGTCGGCAGGGGATGGTGTGGGTTCCTTCCAGTGGCTACGTTGAGGTGTTTATGCCCAGCTATGTAAAGGACTTTGTCCAAATTCCACATTGTCTTCTCCTTTTCATTCCTCTCTCACCTTTTTAATTCTCTTTCTTTCGGTGAACCCCCAGCTCTCTGAACTCCACCTGCAGGAATTAACGAGTGGATATTTCCCTCTTGGTGATTAAATGCTTTCCTGATGTGGCAAAATACATTTTAAAAGATGCAGTGAGTCTTCGGGCTGGAAAAAGAGAGGCTGGTTCTCGTTACTTAGCTGTCTTTATGGGTGCCTGGCCCTTGGGTGTTGGGAAAGCTGTGCCCCGTTCACGAGAGAACTCGGGCGCTCAGGCTTCCTGTGTGTGGTTAGCGTGTCCCTCTGGAGCTGGGTCTCTTGCCTTCTTCCACAACGGACAGCTCTCTTCTTAATCCTTAACTGTGTAAGAAGGTTGTGGAGTAAATGTTTATCCAGAGTTGCCAGCAGGTCAGGGAGGAGCGAGGGGCATCTGTTGATCAAGACGATGGTGAAAACAAAGGAAAATGAGAAAAAAGGTGAGAAAGAAGTTACATTGTTGAACACTTGCTGCATGCTAGGCTCTGGTCTCGCACGTGGTGTGCGTTTCTCCTTTGCTCCTCACAACAGCCCTGTGGGTAGCAGATAGTGGCCTCATTGTACACATGGAAAGTGAGGCTCAGAGAAGTCAGGATGCCTGCTGGAAGCGCACAGCTGCTGAGCAGTGGAGCACAGGGCTCGTATCCAAGCTGCCTGCTGCTGGGCCCTTGCTGTGCAGACCTCAAGAAAGCTGTATTTGTTGCCAGGGCCTGGAAGAATCTTTGCTGTGGGTAGTGGCTTTGTCTTTGAAATTTCAGAGACCTGGGACTTGGGCTGAAGGCTCATAGACCGTGTCTCCCTGTGACAATTCAGGGGCTCTCCTCCTCCTTCCTCCCCTCCAGGTCACCATGGAGTAACAAGTATGACCCTCCTTTGGAAGATGGGGCCATGCCTTCTGCTCGGCTGAGGAAGCTGGAGGTGGAAGCCAACAACGCCTTTGACCAGTATCGAGACCTGTGAGTCACTTTCGCCCTTTGCACTTTAGCTCCCGTGGTTTTGATAAGTAAATCATAAATGAGAGCGTGACCAGGCCAGGTGGTCTCCTTGAACCTGTTACCTGGCTTGTCTAACTGATTAGATTTCTGAGCCCCCGTAGCAGGACGCTGGGTGCTGGGTTGGTAATGCAGTCAGTTAGGAGACGACTCGGTGACAGAATGCTACCGTACACAGACTCGCCTGTGCCTTACTCCAGGTCGTGATTCACAGTAATGGCGGGTACCACTGGGACAGCACCTACTGTGCGTAAGACACGGTGCCAGATGTTTTCTCCACAGCCTCTGCAGCCCTCACAAATGTGATAGCTATTTTAGTCCCCGGTTTTCAGATGAAGAAATTAAGACTCAAGTAGATTACGGTGTTTGTTCAAGGTAAGAGGCAGACCAGGAATCAGGTCAGTCTGTCTCCAGAGGCCCCTCTGATTTTTTACTGTCCTGGATGCTCTGACCCAGTTCTTACCTGGAGCTTAGGGGCACCTCCTTCCAGACCAGTCGCCAGGGCAGGACGAGTGGAGATCCTCACACAGGGGGTCTTTGGCAGCCCCTCTCTGAGCTAACATTTTGCTGACTGAATTGTTTGACCCCTGCCTTGGAAAGTGTTTTTACTGGGTCTGCTTAGATTTCCACCTCTCCTTTCTGCTTCCGTCCAATCCTGCCTCCCACCACACCACCAAAAAGAATGGCCACTTAATTATCAGCCTTGCGAGGAAAGGCTCCAAGAAGGTTATCCTCTGAGCTATTTTTTTTTCAATCAACAGAATCTCATTTTAGATTGTTTTATACTGAAAATATAGCAGAACTGTAAATATGCAATACTATCGCAGTACAAATTAAGTCATCTAGAGAGAAGGTGGCAAACTTTTTCTGTAAAGGGCCAGATAGTAAACATTTCAGGCTTTGCAGGCTACATATCTGTCACTTATTCTTTGCTTGGTTTTTGTCGTCGTTTTATCCTTTAAAAGTGTGAAAACCACCTCTTGAACCTTGAGGTAGGTGAGATTGGCCCTCAGTCTGTAGTTTTCCCACCTCCATCTAGGATGTCAGCAAGAAGAGGGAAATGAGAGAAACAAAGCAGCTGAGCAGCTGAGACCTGGCGATGCTGCAGAAAGCTGGTGGTGTTACCCTTCGAGAGAGAATTTCAGGTCTCCGCTCTGCAGACAGCTGGGATGCTCTTCCCGTTCATAGCAGATTTGATACAACACATTCTATAAGGAATTTCTGTTAGAAGCTGGTTCAGGAGGAAAAGTAACTTCTGAGTCCGACACAAAGGCAACAATCCCACAACCCGTGAGCGGATGAGTGAACTACACAAGCACAGCCCCGAGGAAGCCGGGAACAGATGGCCCGCAGCATTCCCTCCTCCCTGAGTGATTCAGCATTATCCGCGGTGTCTGTCGCCGGCCAGCATTTCATCTATGTTGTCTTCAATCCTTACGAGAACCTCTGGGGGAGATGGTTTTGTCCCTTTTATACAGATGAGACTGCGGCTCCGAGAGGCTCAGTGACTCGCACGGGGCCACAGGACACAGGCAGAGAGCTAAGATTTGAGTCCATACTTGCCTGAAGTTTCCACAAATTATTGATTCTCACAGTTAAAGTAAATTTCAGTGTTTAAAGAGCTCTTCCATCTAGAATTTTGTCTAGTTGTAGGAAGTGATGCTGAGAAGTTGACTCATTGCTTGCTATCTCCTAGTTTACTTGTAGTTTTTTACTATCTTCTTTTACGCAGCCATTGGGAAGAAGCCAAATCCAGCTGTTAAACTAGAATTCCCAAGTGGAATCAGTTTCGTATTGTAGTGATAATGTTGGTAATAAAATGGCGGTGATGATAACAGCTGTTACCAGCCAGTGGCTGGGTGCGCACTGTGTCAGCTGCCTCACGGTCTTCATCTCGTTCAGTCCTCACTACAGCCTGTGCGAGAGGATTATCCCCATTTTACAAGAGTTGAAAAATTGAGACAGGTGGAGTAACTTGCCCAAGTTCATGCAGCCAGAGTGGTGGAACTGGGATAGAAGGGCATCCTCATCCAACTCCAGAGTCCAGAGTTTATTCATTTACTCGACCAACATTGAGGGAGCTTGCCACGAGCACCTGGCTCACTAAGTAGTGGGGGTGTGGGTACGGCTTTGAACATGGCAGCCCAGGTCCCTGCACTCGGGGTGCGTCCAGTGTGGAGAGACAAACACTAGCGTGTGAACAAGTGGCATGATGGGTGAGAGGATGGTGTTGGAGCTGAGGTCTGATGCCCAGAAGGGGCAGCCCTCCTAGGGCTGGGAAAGCGGTCCAGGCAGAGGGGCTGCTTGTGCAGGTGTCTCCAAGGCAGGGCGGCTCTTGGATTCTTCCGAGATGAGAACGAGGGTGATTTCTTATAGACTTACACGTTCGGGTTGTGATTTCCTGAATAAAGTGATTCCGACATGTCGCCTTGTGCTGCCCTTTGGGGCCAGACCTGGGGAAGAACTGGGTGTCCTCTTTGACTTTTCCTCTCTTCTTTCTCCCTCCTGTCTCGCTGGGTCACATATACAACAAACGACGCGTGGTCAGTCTTGGGCATGTGCCTTCTGTGGGGTCTTGATTGGCCTCGTATGGTGAGCATTTCCCCATTATCATTAAAAATCTTCAGCATGGTCCCTTAATCCTTACAGTAACTGTAGGATGAGCCGGAGTGACCTCGTCTACCAGAGTGGGTCATCCACTAGAAAACAGTGAGAGCTGGGTCACACGCCAGGTCTGACTTTACACCGCCTTCCTGGGCAAAAGTCCGCTGTCAAGGTGTCTGCTAAACCTTAATGAGCCGTATTTCTGTGTGCCTGCATGCTCCTCTGAAGGTGCGCTGACCTGCTGAGGGGTTGAGAGCAGCGACAGGACAGCTCCCTGCACCCACATGGGGGATCGAACTGGACAAGCCCAGACGCTGAGGCTCTGTGACAGTTTGTAGTGGCAGAATCCCGGCCCACAGGATGCCGTTCTGTCCCCAGCAGTGTCAGTGTGCTGCTTGGACAGGGGAGGAGGAGGGAGTACAGCCCTCCAGGTGGCACCCACAGAGGCCAGCTGGGAGGCCCAGTTCTCCCCGTGACAGCCACCACAGGCCACTGGAGGGATGATGGTTAGAGCTGTCGTTGGGGACCCAGTGTTATCAGAGTGTGCTGAGGAATGCTCTCCTGAGACCCTATGTGAGGAGCGTTTTCCCAGCTGGACCACACATGACGAGCCAACCCGTTTCTGGTCTAAAAATTATGAAAACAAGTCTGCTTTTTCTTCTTTTCTTTTTAACACATCTTGGTGCATTGCTCACCTCCAGAAGTTCCCATTCACAGAGCGCCCTGTGAGTTGCTGGCGGCCACATCAGTGACAGGGGTAGGGTCCAGAGTGTGAGCTCTTTTCCCCATGGTTTTGGAGCAGATGGAAGTCAGCCAAGGACTAAAAGGTCTTGTCTCTGCCTTGAGCAGCATTGGGTTTTCTAGGGACCAGATTGTTCCATGGGATGAGGGGACAGAAGGTCACCCCTTTCTCTTTATCTTTCATCCCTGCCCCTCCCCACTATAGACTTGTTCCCGTTGGAGGACTCACTTCTCAGTGAGTAAAGCCACAGAGCGCTTCCGTGGATTCTGCCACTTGCTTCCTTTCACGTTGTTGGCAAAGGTCACTGAGGGGAGGCCTCCCGCACCCCTGACACTGCCTCCTGTCTGCTGGCTCTGGCCACTTAGCTGCTACACGGGGCCTGGTGAGAGATGCCTGAAGCCTCAGGCAGACCCACCCCTGCCAGGAAGAGCAGGGGGTGATTGGGAGTAGGACAGGAGCACCACTGTGCCCAGGAGGGCTGGGTGAGTAGGGCTGCCATTTCCCAGGCACCCCACTCCAAACTGGAGGGTGCCTGTGCCCCACAGGTGAGAAACGTGAAGAGCAGACCCATCCCCTGTACGAACCCGATCTTTAATTCCTGGCCACCCCAAGTGTTTCTGAATTCTTTGATCCTGATGGATCGCAGAGTTAGGACTGAGTTTGGCTTATGCTCCGGCCTCTTGACCACTCACTCCCTCGATGGCTGAAAGCTGCCAGACTCCGGCCACGTCAGGACTCAGAGTCCTCTTGTGAGCGCTGTGTTGTAGGAGCCTTTAGAGAGCTGCTTGTTCTGTGGACCACCAGCGAGAAGGACCCCCGCTCTGTACAGGAAGGCCGCTCTGAAGTCAGCTCACACAGATTTATCCTCTTCAACATCTGAAGTGCTGGAGGTTTGACCAAGAAACAGGAAAAAAGAGGCCTACGGTGCTGTTCCTGCCACTCCCCCCACCGCTGCCTCCCGCTGGGTTATCCCCCGGGTGAACTGGTGGGAATTTTTTGTTGTCATCCAACAAATAGACAGACGCAGCTCTGCCAGCACCAGCAGTGCATACAGCTTCCCGGTTCCCTTCCCTCCCTTGATGTTGTGGGCCCCTGAATCTTGTTGTTGATCTTTTCCTTAAGAAGGTGGGGAGACCTCAGTGAAGGAGAGCTCAGCGAGTGCACAGGCTTAGAGCTGAGCCGGGATCCAGGCCAGGTGTCCTAGAGCCGCACAGGCTTTCCATAGAGGGAGAGCTCATTGTCCCTAGAGTGAGCATTCAGGCTGCCACAAGAGATGTCATCTTCTTCATTAGCATCCTGAGGGAAAGCCCTGGATTCTGTCCTTGGGCTCTGGGCTCTGATCCCTGGGTCTGCAAAGGCTTTGACTGTGTAGGGAATTGGAATTAATCATCAGCACATGGAGTTGGTATGGTCAGAGTGAGGGAGCTGGGGAGGGATTGACCAGCAGGCCCTCCGGCTAGTAACTCCTGTGGAGTGTGGCACCCCCTCTCTGCTGCCTGTGCACAGCATTTCTCCATCATGGAATAAATGTGCCAGCGCTTGGGAGCTGACTCTTTCCCCAAGGTGGGCAAGAGGTGAGTAGGGGCCCAGGGTCATGTGTCCTGCATGATCTCTTTGAAGCCGGTCAGCTCCTGTTTACCCCTCCTCACAGCTCCTCTGCTCCATTCTCACCCTCCCACCTGCCAATCCCCTCCCAGAAAATCCCAGGTTTCCTTTGCCAGTGGCGGAGGACTCACGGTGTAACTTTCCTCGAAGAGAGTAACTATCAAGCTAGCACTACCCAAACAACTCTGTTTTTAGATTAAAATTGTCAATTTGCTGAAAATGCTTAGGAGATGACAGGCGTGTTTTCCTGGAGTGCTGGGGCCGTGCCTTTACTTTCATGGCATCTTGAATTTCCTCACTTCCCTTCCCCAAGCCCTGCCAGCCTGGTCCCCAACATCTAGACCACTCTCATTTTTCTCTACCAAGCCCCAAGACAGTTTTCTACCTCTGCTTCATGGGCCTGGCCCAGTCCAGGGAATGTCATTAGAACCTAGCCCCTGGGGAGTGGGATAGGGAGCAGAAAGGGTGGCTGTTGGGTGCTGGCTTATGGGATCACTTCTTTCTTCGCAGAGTTGACTGCTTTTTTAGGCCCAAGCCTAGGAGAGGTCATCAGTCATAAAACCTCATCACTTGGCCTAAGTCATCCGTCTTTCTTGGGAGAGACTTAGCACTGGGCCCTAGGCGTAGGGCAGGCACTTGAAGCTGCCAGAGAAATGTCTCACATGCTGTGTGATCTGCCAGTTGCCTGCCGTGAACCCCAAGATCAGTGCTTTGATTCAGGTTCCCAGAAAAGATGGGAAACCTTCCCTGCTCTGGCTTTCACGTTGGGTCTCCTTCTTGCCTGTCGGCCCAGGTTCTGCCGACACCAGATGTTCTAACTGAAGGGGCTGGCACTGCTTTCTTCCACAGATGATTACTCCCATCTGTGCCAGACATCTTGCCCCATGCTCTGCGATCCTTGGCTCTTGGCTTACAGCAGATAATACCTTCAAACATGCGGTTGCAATTTATTGGCCTTATAAGTTAATTTTAGTGGGTGTGCAATTTATTGAAATCAAAGCTTAATGAAGGCCAGAGTCTGGGGGGTGGAGGAGCAGGGCGGGAAGGCATTTTGTGTTCTTCCTTGCTTCGGGTCTGAGATAATCTTCAAAAGCTTTAATTAGCTTTTCTAATCAGCCCTTCTTGTCTGGAAGACGTTTACAGAGTGAAACAAGGCTGGCGTCCCTGCAGCAGTCCCAGAAGCCCATGAGCCTCTCCGGGAGCAGCCAGGGTGGTTGGCCGATGGGCCTTCCCCTGGCCCTGCCTCCTCTCCCGTTTCTGGGGGCCACGTTAGAATTGTGGTTGTTTCCACTCCTTCCTTCCATTCTCCGTCCCTCTGTCATTTGACATTTGAGCAACACTAGCCCGGAAGGGCAGGGCATCTATGTTCATGTGTGAAAAAAGTTTACTGCCTTGGTTTCCTGGATCCCTGAAACTCCATATTCCCTGCTGCCTTCCCAGACTCTGGGCCCTGGGCTCCTAGGGGCTACCCTTTCCTTGGACACGAGCATTGCACCTGGGGAATTTTGGTGTTTCAGTCCTGGTGGGAATTGTAGAAGGCAGCTGGAGATTTTCTGATGAAGTCGCAGAAGTAGGGAAGCAGGTAACTGGTGGTGGGCGGGGCTGTCCAGGCAGGAGGTGCAGACACCTCCTACAGGTCTCTGACCCCACCGCTGTGTCCCAGGCCGGGCTGCAGGATGGGGAGGAGCTGGGCTTTGAAAGAGAACTGAACTCGATTCTCTGTCCTGCCCTTACCTGCAGACTGACTTTGGACAGGAAAGGAAACTCTCTGAGCCTCTGTTTCCTTGTCTGTTGGAAAGGTGCTGCTGCCCATCTTAGGGGCTGAGGGGCCTTGAGTGAGGTGCTGTTGCTAAGGCTCCCCTGCACTGACTCGTCACGGCCACTCGGTCACCTTCTTGCTGTCGGTATAACAGGATTATTCTAATTTCTCCGCAGTTATCTGGTGGATGTCTTATATTCTGTGCATTTGTGTGTGGGGGGCTGTTTGGGTGCAGACGTGGTGAGATAGCTTGCTGTGTGATGTTACCGGCCACATAAGAAGGCTGTGGGTTCTGATCGGGGCTCTGCCACCAGCCCACAGTGAGACCTCGAGTAAATCTCCTGCTCAAAAATGGAGTGAAGGAGTTCCCATCTTACTTGGTGGTGGGAGAGAGAGTGCTGACGATCATTCCACAAATATTTCCTGGGAACCTGCCATGCTCTGAGCACTGGGGGGCAGTCGGGCATAGGTCTGGCACAGCCCCCACCCTCTTGGGGCTCACGTCTTAACAGGGGTGAGGAGGTGCACCCAGGAAGCAGTGACCAGATGAACAGAGTACTTGCACAGTTGGATAAGTGCTGTGAAGGACCGAAACCCAGGTGTGCAGCAGGGAGGAGCAAGGGGGCTGACTCTAGACGGGGGGACCGTGCGTTGATTGTAGCAGGTTTCCCTTGCACAGAGGAGAGCTGTCCCAGCAGGCCTGAGACTGCTGTCCTTGCAGTGGGCCCTTGGCTGCATCTGGAGCTTGGATTTCAGGAGGGTTCCCCCCATTCCCTAATAAGAATGGCTCAGGATGCATAAGCTGTTTGTACAAACACTGTGGTTTATGCTGAACTCCTGCTTCCCTTCTGGGGTCTGGAATTTAGGTGTGTGCTAGGTGGAGGGTGCCTGTCACTGAGTCTGGTGAGCTTCCCTGGTAGACAGTGTTTCACATGTGTTGTCACAACTCGTTACTGGAGGAATCGAGCACGTCCTGTGCGACCCTTCAGAGAGCCCTTCAAAGCTCCCGTCTGGTTTCCTCGGGACGTCCCCTGTGTGCCTTTTCCCTTGGCGGCTTCTGCCCTGTCTCCTTTCGCTGGAATAATAACTCTTGGCCTGGAGCATGACTCTGGCGAGTCCTCCTAGCGAGCCATGGAGCCCCGGGCTGGTCTTGGGGAGCCCGGGCTCGGCCGAGTGACCTGGCAGGGTGTGGGGAACGATCAAGGCAGTGCTCTGAGCAGTGGGAATTTCCTGGGCAGAGCCCTGAGGTGGTTCCGGGTTGTAGTCAGTGAGTGAAGGCTGGAGCAGGACCTGAGCCGTGGGAAGTTACACAGGCCCTTGTCAGGCGCGGGCTTGGGGTGTCATTCTCAGTGCACTGGGAAGGGTCTGAAGGGTCGCAGGGGTACGTGGGACAGCTCTGACGTACATCCTAACAACCTCCTCCATATGCAGTTTGGGGGCTGGATTGGAGAGGCAGGAGTGGAGAGACCCTGATCCAGACTTCCCTCAGTCTGGCTGCTTCGTCCTCACTGCTCTCCCCTCAGTCCAGCTGAGTGAGATCTCTAGTTTAAGGTTACCGAGTATTTCCCATCGATGGAAACAGCCGGGCCCAGTTACCTTTGGTCACTAGAGTCAGAACCCCACTGGGAAGTGGGTGAAAGCACGGAGCAGAGTAAGTGTGAGGTACTGGGAGAGTTGTTCAGGAAAGTTCTGGAGCTGGATGAAACCTGGACCATTTGGTTTGGCGTATCTGCCCTCGCTCCCTGCCCCTTCAGATAGGTCTGAATGGCTCATGATGCATAAACCTTGTCCCCCTTGCCCAGAGGTGTAGGGCCTCTTCCCAGATTTAAGGTCTCCAGAAGGACCCTGCCACAGGGACAGCAGGGTAAAGACAGGGGAGTCGTGTCTGGCTTTCAGTGTGTCGGCAGTGTAATTAGTGTTTGGTTTTCACATATATTATTTGTATCTTCAGCCATGCATAGAGAGGGCCTCTGAGAACCTGCCCTGCCTGCTGTGGGACTCCAGCTTGCTACAGCGTTGGGCTCGTGTGAAAGTGCTGGAAGTAGTTAATGGGGAGACCCAAGTTCCTTTCAGTTGTGCTGTTTTAATTGAATAGGGAGGTGTGTCGGGAGAAGCCCTACCAGCTCTCGGGGGGGAGTCACGTCGAGTGTGCCTCCTTCTCAGGATGAGTGTCAGCTCTCTTGTGACCGTGACTCCTAAGCAGGGTGTCTGCTGCGGTTTCTAGAGCCCCTATAGTGGATCTGGACAAGATGCACGTGGCCTCCCAGCCTGAAGGCCAGTGAGGGAGCGTCCACTGCAGGGCCCCTTCATCTGGTATCCTAAGGCTGCAGTCTGGGGTTGGGTTGCCTTGACCTGCACTGTCTGATTTTCTACTAAAAGAAAGTTAAATGAAAAACAGTAGTGTGTGGAAAACAAGTTGGTTTACAAACATGATTCCCCAAGTCAGCGTCAGGGACTCTGATTCCTCCAGAATTCTTCAGTTCCTATAACCATATGGCACACAGTCACACTTTGGGTGATGCAGTGCCATGTTTGAGGGTGAAGACACCATCTAGAAGCATGGTCCAGCTCCCTCCAGTGGTCAGGCTCCTCCATCCTGCTGGAGACCCTGTGCTTCCTGGTTGAGCTGCTTTCCAGGCTCCTAGCAGATCCCTCTTTTCTGGGAAGCTGTTTTGTGGAAGTATCAAGGATGGGAAGTCTTACAAAAGTTCAGCCAGCAGGCTTCAGCTGCCTCATTGAGGTGGAGGACCCTCCTTTCCAGAATTCCCAGTGCAGGTTGCTCAGTGGTGTGCCACAGGGTCCAGGCCACTCACTGTATCCTCCTTTCCTTCTCTGACTTTCTCCCCCACCTGGAGGCGGCATTGTGTACAGTGGTGTGGTTGCATGTATGTGTTTAACTTACCTAAGTTCAACCTTACAGGTGAACCAGAGCCCCCTGAGGCCCAGCCTGCCCACCTGCACCCCATGTGGTACCCCCTCCCACATGAGGCCAGCCAGACCCCAAGTCCCATCCCAGCTCCCCCCTTCTCAGCTGTGTGAGGCAGGCGCTTTCCTTTCTCTGGGTTTCGGTTTTCTTAACTGTAAAATAATGTATGCAAAGCCCCTGGCACAGAATGAGATCTCAGAAATGGCAGCTCTTGGACAGTGGTGCTGGCTTTGAAACTCCAGAAGGCCTCGACTGTCAGCATTCTCATGAGGTGGGCTGAGTGGGGCAGCAATATTTCCACGGGGAGTCCAGAGAGGCAGGAGATGGCCATGGGGTGCTGAGTGCGGCAGTTTGGTCAGATCCCAGAGGCAGATTGGCGGCCCCTGCAGCGACTCCATTGTTTCCAGAGAGGCTTCGTTACTTCTCTTCAAGTGAGAAAATAAAAGCCTTGTAAAGAGGGGCTGTAAAGTGCGGCAGCCGCGGTCCAGATGTGCACTTCTAAGTGCAACTGGCATTAAAGTCACACATGCCTAAGCCAATCGGTATGTGTGCTTGGGGGCTGCTGCACCTGTGTGTCCTAGAAGGAATTTCCACAGAATACCTGTCCCGTGTCCACGGGCAGACTCTGGGACACTTTTTGCAAGCCATGGTGAAAACAGCTGGTCTCAACACACAGACAAGGGCCATTAGGTTTCGGTGGCACACCTGGACATGGCCAGCCCAAAGCCAAGTGTTGATCTTTCTCCATTTGTGCAGAGGCAACTCCAGCCCCTGGGGCTGTGGGTATGGATGGACTATGCTCACAGAGCAAGCGGGACCTTGCTTCATGGCAGTTCAGGACCTGTCAGGGCTAGGAGAAGGGAGATCTGCCTTCTCAGCCCAGAGAGAAAGAGCCTTAGGAAAACAAGCAGCCACCAGTGGCTGCATGCCTGCTCTGTGCCAGGCTCCGTGGCCAGCACTTCCGGTCCACTGTTTCCTGTGTTCTTCCTGGTGCCTCCAACAGGTGGTTTCCAGGTACACCCTGAAGGGAAGCTGGTACCGAATGGGGAGGAGAACCCACATTTCCAGCCCCTCATAGTTGTGGCTGTCAGCCTGCCTCCTGCAGCTCCTGTGGGTTTTCCAGAAGCTGTCCCCATTGGGCAGCACCCACGACCTCCTCTTGGGCAGGGGATACGCTTAGCTTCTTGATGGTGGCTGGTTTGAAACCAACAGAAAAAGAATGTTGGTGTGTACTGCCAGGAAGGAGGCCAGGTTTTAGATGTCTCTCCGAGCAAGTTGGAGATGTTTCTTTTTTCCTGAGATGGAATTGAATTGGTCCCACCTGTGGGTACCAGGTGCCTTTTTACGTTGTAAGGATGTTAAGGATGATCAGAAGAACAAACTGCTGGTAGCTGGGGATTTTATTTTCTTTTTTAGGCTGAGAGGAAAGAAAAAGGTATTGTTTGGGGTCAGAACCTCAGCCACTGGTGGAATGGCTCTGCCTCTGGGTTTTATTCTCCCTGTCTTTGCCATAAAATCAGTCAAGCATGGGAGTTTCTCTTTGAATGAGGGCCCATATGACCTCCTCCTTACTGTCCTGCTGGAGCGCCAGTTACAATAAAGAGTGTCCCTCGTGGCCATTTATCCCAGGTCTTGCTGCTGCTGTTCAGTGAGATCTCAGAAGCAGAACAGACCACATATGTCACAGAAGGACATAGAGTAGGAGAAGGAAGAATCTCGTGGAAACTTACATCTTTGCGCCCTTTAAGGACCCATGTTCCTAGCTAGGCACTGGATAATAGGGGGATTCCACTTGTTTTCATTGCACTGGCATTAAAAAAATTTTAATCTGAACTCTTCATCTGGCATTTCAGCCAGGTCCACCTCGTGCATTCCCTTCTGTCTCCCTCATACACCCTAACAGGTCCCTTCGACTTCAGTCAGAATTGAGGCCGGGGGCATTCCCATTTTGAACTGTCCCCCAGCTTGAGAAAAGTGTCCAGACTATAGCCATCCTTTCAAGTTGACCATCAGTTTCTCCACAGAAGCCTCACTCCAGCCTATAGTACTCTTTCTAGAAAGTCTTGGAATTCTGTGGTTAGAGACCTGGTCCACACAGTTTGGAACTCGGTTGTATACTTGTTTGGATTGCATCAACTTTGATGTATATTCCCACATACAAAGACCTTCAAGGAAGGGTGGCTTGGATAGGATACAGGTGACAAGAGATTCAAAATCCTAAAAGATATGTTGAATGATGAAGCCGTGTCTGTGAGAATTAAATATTTTTGAGTGGAAAGTGATATTCTTAGGTCCAGTATACCAAGTTCTCAAAAGTATGGGATGTAGGAGACAATTTCATTTGTCTGGGGTGATTGCGAGCTCAGTGCGTGTCAACGTAACGGAGGTGTGATTGCCAAGAGAGCTGACTCGGTCTTGAGCTCCTTGGTGGAGAGGTAGCCTCTGCTCCGAGAGATGTGCCGTCTCTACTCTGCGTTGGTGAACATGTAGTCGGGGCACGGATTTCTGTTCTCGAGCCCTTACAGAGGAGGATATGGGGACTTGAAATCACATCTTATGAGGATTATATAACAACAGGAAGGCCAGAAAAGAGAAATCTTGGCAGTTAATGTAAGCTGTCTTTACATATTTGAAAGAACTACGTGAGGTAAGGGCATTAATTTCTTGTTTTTTGTGGTTCCAGAAGGCGTTAGGTAGATGTTTTCACCCGGGTCTAGTGAAAACTATTTGAATTGTTCAAAACAGAAATGTTTGCCTTAGGAATGTAGTGAGTTCCCTGTCACTGGAGACGTGTCAGCAGAGTTTTGACCAACTTGATTAAGATGTTAGGAATCTGCCCTGTGGTGCTGCTGAGTCTGCCTTGTACAGGCCGTGCTGCAGCCACCAAATCCTAGTGGGCCTCTGATCCAGCTCTCTCATTTTACAAATGGGAAAACAATCTTTGACACCACATTGGCGCCAAATAAGTATTCCTTGACTTTATTTAATGAAACGACTGTAGAATAAAGCCCCCTCACACTCCAGCATCTGGGGGGCTTACCTTGTAGTGCCCCCTGACTTGTCTGGGTTCGGGGGTGACTGCCTCTGCCTCGGCATTGCGGAGGTGCTAGGCCAGAGGTCTAGGTGTGCTTGAGCCTCCTGGGCGAGTCCTGTGAAGGCGGCCCAGCCCACGGATGGCTAAAAGACCGCGTCTGAGTGAACCCAAGAAAGGCCTGCTCCCGGCAGACCCCTCTTGGCCTTGGTGCTTTTGTGTGAGGTCGTGGCGTGTGACTCATTACCTGTGGGGGGCCCCATATTAGAACCATGAATCCAGCTATTCTCCCAGGAGGTGATTTGAAAGGAAGGAGTGAAGGCCAACTTCAGAGTCCATTCCAGGCCCATCTTTCCTGTTACATTTGTAGCCCGGTCTTGGCCAAGACTGGGAATTGGGTCATTCGCAGTCACAGCTCAGATTCCTGAAACAAGTTTCCATCCTGGGTCTCCGTGCACACCTCAGCTTCAAACACTCCATAAAGCTTTGGGAGCCGAAATATTTTCTTTCTTTCTTTTGTGAAGTAGGTCATTTTGAGTGTGAAGTATTATGCTTTTCTTTTCTTCTCCTTCCCCCCAGAAGTCCTGTGGTTGAAGAGTTACAGACATAGAATCTGTATCTGTGACTCTGACATTATTCAAGTGGAAGAGCGATTTCCAGGGAGAAATGACATAGAACTCAAAGAGGAGAATTCTGACACATTAGGCTTTTTGTTGATCCAAGTTCAGGGATCTAACTGATGGTAGAGAATAAACTCGACCGGGTGCTTAATTATAATTGACTGTGCTGATAAATAGCCAGTCCCATCTGAGGGTCTTGCCTTTTGCTCCTGGCTCATCCAGCGCAGAGGTGTCCCCTGGTGACCTGATCTTTTGGAGTTTATGAAACCTGTATCTGCCTGTTGTAATCAACACACTGTTTTTCAAATAGCAGGACTTATGGATCCAACCCAAAGTAGCCCTATCTCCTTAGTCCCAGCTGTGTGAATTCTTGGCAGTTCTCTTTGCCTTAGAAGATGTTAATCTTTCCTAGTCAAGTCTTAAGCCACCAGGACTGTTTGTGGAAGCAATGGCACTCTGTTGAAGGAGTTCGTGCTTCCGTGGACACCAGTTCCTGGGTTGATCTGTCATTTCACCCACTCCTGATGTTCCTGGAGCTTTCAGTGGCCCCAGCACTTTCCGGTTCAATCCCTTCCCAAGGTGGTTTCTCCCATCTCCCCACAGATTGTCCCTGTGTCATCGGCTAACAGATCATTCACCCTCCTCACTGCGTGTGTTTATTTCAGGTCTGAGAGAAGTCCATGCTTTCGTCTTTGAGCCTTCACATTTTAAAGATGTTCTTCGAGCTGCCCACTTGACCAGAGACCTCAGTGCAGGAACTCTCTGGGCCTTCCCTCTTCAGCCCAGATCAGCTGAGCCATGGCAGTTGGTACTGGGCCTGTTCTCCCTCTGTCCCTCCCTGGAGAGCTGGGATTTTGAAATGATCAAGCACGAGCAGGGCCGGGTTCGTTCCTCCATAGCCTGCTCTCGGCACTGGGCCGCGTTTGACCACTCGTTCACATTGACGTGCAAGACCCGAGAGCGAGTCACTGGCGATGGTAGAGCCACCTTACTGAAATAGCATGTTAGCATTTAAACAATATTAATACTATTTGACTCATTAAATATACAAAGGCCAGTTAAACTGCTTCCATGTGTGCCCTGTTAGTTCTGGCGGGCGACGCCTCGGATGGCTTTATGTGGTTTCAGACAACATTTTAGCACATTCTTAAAATACCCACAAAAGCCTTTATGTAAAAACTCATAAATGTGAACCACGTAAAAATTATTTTTTTTCCTGTTTCATGTCATTATGATCAAAGTACAGTAGGTAAGAATAAATTTTCAAGAACTTGTTGAGGTCCCTCTTTAATTAATGCTTCACGCACAGAGCACAGCCGTAAAACCACGTAACGGGGACTGTCTCTGTGCCCCGCAGTCACCTTGCCACCGACCGTGCACACAGCAGTGCTGACAGCACTTGCCAGAGAGGCTGGTGTTTCTGGGAGGTTCTGTAACGGCCCTTTCTAATCACTCAGGCCTCTGCTCCCTTTGTCTTGGAACATCGGGTTGAGACTTGCAGCCCCTCAAGTCCCTGGAGATCCCTTTTGGTGAATGGAATGCAAGTTCATTCTTGAATTGTTGTGGTGTTGGGGCCATACCTGTGGAGGCCAAGCTTCAGCACGTCCGCCCCAGCTCGAGAGGGAACACCCAATTGGAGGAGGGAACAGATTCCGTGAGATCAGCAGCGTCCTCTGACTCTGCTGCCATCATTTCTGGATTAAAAGTCAAATTGACTGTAAATTAGGATACTGCCCAGTGGAATACTATCCAGCTATTAAAAACAATTATGGAGATCACGTGGCTCCATGGAAAAGTGCTGATGATTCTGTGCCACTTAGAAAACGCCGAACTCAACACAGAACCGTTGCTGTGCTTCTAGTTCTATAAAAATTATGCATCTGGACAAAGACTGGAAGGGACTTTGGAAAAATCAGATTTATGGGATAAGTTGGTTTATGGTATTGTGGGCTAATTTTTAAATTTCCTTTTTTTATAACGTTCTTGCAATAAATTTTTTAATTTTGGAGAAAAGAATAGTAATCCACATGGAGGTCAGAACTGAGCTCGTGTTTTTACCTCCTTTGTCTCCAACATTTTGAAACTTGGGACCTAGTCAGCGTGGCCCATAGAGGGAGCTGAGGAAGCCAGGGAGAAGCTGCCCAGAGTGGGAGCTGGTCCACAGGGTGGGAGCGACGTTGGAGTGGAAATGACCGGTTCCACCTTATAAAACATAAATGCCGTTGTTTTATTTTTCTGGAAGAAAACAAATCTCAGGGATGAGACTGAGGGGATCAGCCCTGGGCCACCTGGTGCTTTTGACCTGGTCACCTGGTGGTGGTGGCAAGAGCTGTGAAGCCTTCTCCTGAGTCCCTCCCAGGGCAGCCTGACCTGCTCTCCCCTGTGTTCCAGCACACAGAGGGCAGCGAGCCTTTGACGGGAACACCACGCTCCGGTTTGGGGAGGCACAGGAGGATTGGGGCCACAGGCTGTGAGGGGGCGGAAGGGTGGAAATGCCCGCTAGCCTCAAGCCTTCATTCCAGGACGGCCAACAGAAAGGAGGAATTCTTGGCCCATCCTTTTTGCCGGCACAAGAAAAGCCACAGTTTTTAAAGTTGCTGTTTTTTTTCCTTTTGATGTGGGACTGCTCTCCTCCAAGCAGACTAAAAAGCGAGACCGCGTGTTAGAACCCAGCCGTCTGTCACCAACAGGACGGGTCTGCGCAGGTCTGCTGTGGGCTGCTCTTTGCTCAGGAGTGTTGCTGTGCCTCTTAGTGAACTGTGAGCTGAGGGCGTCACCAAAATCCAGGAGAACAAGCTGGAACGTCCCCTGGGGCCCCTGCTGCAGGCTTACCTGAGCACTGCAAGGACTCTAGTCTGGAGGTGACAGATGCGTCCGCACATGTCCCAGGAGCATTCCAGGAGCGCGTGTGTGTGCCTAGCTCCCTGCAGGGCGGGTCCAGACCAGAATGGCCCTACAGAGGGAGGTGGGGCCTCGGGTCCTAGACTGAAGGGCTTGCCTGCTTCTCTGCCCCTGCCCCAGGAAGGAGGAGTTGGAGAGAGATTTGGAGAATAGAAAGAACCTTCCTCAGTGGGGTGCCTGAGTGCCCTGTGTTGTCTGACTTCCTGGAGGTCCCCTAGGATGGCGCTGAGCGCTGGGCCCCACAGGTGTGTTTGCTCATTCACTGTGCTTTTCCCCTCACAGTACTTCATTCATTGTGCTGCACTTGTATGGAGCCAAACCCCTCTCCACCCTCCACTGTTGACTGACATTTAGCCCCAGGGCTGGCACCTTGACACATCTGTCCAGCAGTTCCTCACGGAGCATCTCTTGCATTAGCCTGGCAGGCCTGCCCTCCCCTGTCCCCTGGGGACTTGCCGGGGGATGCAGAGTTGTGAATTTCATGTGACAGCGTAATCACAGTGGACAGTGCGGACCGAGAAGTGGGGACGGGATGTGGTGGCAGTGGCTGCAGGCCGGCCCCAGTCTGCCTGAGGAACCTGGTGGGAAGGGGGCGAGGGTAGCAGACCTTGGTGTGGCCTGGTGGGCGCCCAGTGGGCCTGCGTGGGTCAGAGCTAGAGGACAGGATAGTTGGGCCCCTGCAGCTCACGGCTGCATGCGGGAGGAGGGACTGCTGCCTGGTCTCATCCTCTCAGCTACACTCTGGCATGGAGCACATACTGCACTTTGTACAAAAATTTTAGTTTGAAATCATTTCAGATTTACAGTAAAATTACAAAAAATGGGGGTACAAAGAATTCTTTTGTACCCCTACCCATATTCTCTAAATATTCACATTTACTATGTATATTTTTTATTATATACCAGCTTTATTGAGGTATAATTCATAGCAGTGTTTATTTTTGGTACTTGTTATTAAAATTAGTAATAATCATTTGTCAGGTATCTACTTTCCTATATTGTTTTTGTGTCTCAACAGTCCTATAAAGTAGATGCTATTGTCCCTGTTCTATAAAGAAACTAAGACCTGGTTCTCACAGCTGGTACCTGGTAGCCCTTCATAAACAGTTGTTGGATGGATACGCGTGTGAACGTGGCTGGTGACCGGAGGGGCTGGTGCTGGGACCCCGGGCCCCACGCCCGCCACAGTGCCTGCCTGGCTGCTCACGTTGATGTCGTGTTTGCAGGTGGCACCGCCCTCCAAGCGAGCCCCAGAGTGTGCCTGCACCTTGGGTGCGGGGGTTAGCGGGGGTCAGAGAGGCCACAGACTTTCTGGTAAAGAATGTGCCGGCCACAGAGACGGGGTTTCTCCAGTGCTGCAGTTGGTTGTGAGCAGAACTCGAGGATGGCACGTCAGCTGAGCTCCGCCTTTGCTCCCCAGCTCCTTGGGCTGCTGCTCCCAGCGGCCTGACTCCGTCACCCGCCGGCTCGGGTTCCCTGGATTTGGGGTCCTGGCCTGATGTCCTGTCCTCCTCCAGCCTTTTCTTTCCCTCTTGCATTTGATCCTAATCAGGAATTGTTCCATGCTGATTCAGACCTGAGGAGGAAGCTCCATCCCAGGGTCAGGCCTTCGTCTCTGGCTAGGGTTTTGCAGCAAGTTGCTCTGAAAGAAGCCCTGGTGTGCCTGGGCTCGGGAAGGTTCTGGATGGGCAAGATGTTGTTGCTCTATTTTTTTTCTCTTTATCTCCCCTGTAAAATAACCATCCCAGAAGATAGCAATATCGAACAGTAACAATTACTCAATAGAAATGACACCCCCCCCACCCCCACCCCCCATGAGTGCCTGTCATACATCACGCACTTTGCTGGATCCTTCATCTGGGAGGAATCTGAAGCCCAAAGAAGTGTAGCAAGCTTGCCGGAGACCACAAAGCTAGAGTAAGTGGCAGAGCTCAAACTCAAATTCATCTTTAGGACTCCTAAGCCCGTGTTCTTTCTGCAGCCCCACAAAGGATGCTACACACCCTCCCTCGACCAACGGATCATCAGAACACTTACAAGGATCAACCCTGGAACCATTGCAGGGAGGGTCCTGAATCCCAGACAGACATTTAGATGAATCTTTGCTGAATGGCCACCCTGGGATCTGGGCTGATTACCTATACTTGGATGGGATTAACATCTAATGGGCATGTCGGCCTGTTTCCTGCAGGTATTTTGAAGGCGGCGTCTCATCTGTCTACCTCTGGGATCTGGATCATGGCTTTGCTGGAGTGATCCTCATAAAGAAGGCTGGAGATGGATCAAAGAAGATCAAAGGCTG
Organism: Tapirus indicus; assembly: GCA_031878705.1. Taxonomy (NCBI): domain Eukaryota; kingdom Metazoa; phylum Chordata; class Mammalia; order Perissodactyla; family Tapiridae; genus Tapirus; species Tapirus indicus. The sequence goes on along the minus strand of CM062924.1, from coordinate 98,937,141 downwards.
CTGGGATTCCATCCACGTGGTGGAAGTGCAGGTACAGGTGCCACGCCAACCAGTGCAGCCCCATTCTGTAGCAGGTGCTTCTTAGAGGGGGCAATACTGTGATATATAAACCCCTGCTAATTCCTAAAAATGTCCTGAAGCTATTGGATAAAGGTAAGTCAAGATCACAGTAGTCACTGACAATAAAGATCCTAGAAGAAGTGAATATGCATGATCACAGATTCAGTCCCTTTAAAAACCAATTGTGGGGGCCAGCCCTGTGGTGTAGTGGTTAAGTTCATGCACTCTGCTTTGGCTGCCTGGGGTTCACAGTTTTGGATACCAGGCACGGACCTACACACTGCTTGTCAAGCCATGCTGTGGCGGCATCCCACATACAAAATAGAGGAAGATTGGCACAGATGTTAGCTCAGCGACAATCTTCCTCGAGCAAAGAGAGGAAGATTGGCAACAGATGTTAGCTCAGGGCCAATCTGCCTCACCAAAAAAAAAAAAAAAAAAACCCAGTTGGGATTTTGTAAGAAAAGTGATGTGGTAATGTCTTAGGAAGGGACCATGTTAGAATGCTCCTGAATTTAGGGGGCCACTTCAGGCTCTCCTCAGCTCGCGGTTGCACCCAAGGTTCTGATCTCTGTCTCATCCCTCAGGAGAAATCCAGTGGTCGCACTGCCCATTACAAGCTGACCTCCACTGTGATGCTGTGGCTGCAAACCAACAAGTCCGGCTCTGGCACCATGAACCTCGGAGGCAGCCTTACCAGACAGGTAGAGTAGCCAGTACCCCAGGTGCCAGCTCGGAGCTGATGGATGCAGAAATGAGTTAGCAGTTGCCCCACGGAGGGGTCCGGGGCAGCCTCTGTGCCTGATGTGGTCTCCCCACAGGCCTCTCAGGGGTTCCTGAGATTCAGCTATGGGAGATTTTGTCTTTGGGTCAAGGTGTTTTCATTAAAATGCTCCTGTGGTGTTTAGGACTTACTGCAGATAACATTTTAGACTAGATTAATTTCTCAGTTGTGACTTAGATCGTGAATTAGGACTCTTGGTTGCAAGTGACAGAAGTAAACTCCGACTTAGGCAAAAATGAAACCAAGTCAGCTCACATAACTGAGTTCAGACTTCATTCAGCATGGCTGGGCTAGTCTAGGACGCAAATGATGTCACTACTCTGTATCTCCACGTGGTGGCTCTTGGCAGCCTCTAGCTTTCTTCTTCTTGCCTCTGGCAGTCCTACGGGGAAAGGGCTTCTCTTTCAAAATAGGTCTACCGTAACCCCAGAAGTGTCTCACTGGCTTGGATTGGGTTACTTGTCCATCACAGAATCATTTCCTGAGGTCAGAGGGAATGAAATAGTCTGGCCAGACTTAGGTCTTGTGACCCTTGGTGGGGTAGGTGGAAAAGGGTTTTGATTTCCTAGAGCAAAATCTGGCTGCTTTTCACAGTAAAGGGAGAAATAGATATGAGCAGGCAGCAGACACTGGATGCTGGTGGAGAGGTGCTTTCTGCAAAGAGAACTGATGGGCATATCTTGTAGGTGAGGGTAAAGCAACAGCAGAGCCAGAGGGTCAGCCTAGATGGTTGGCAACAGGCTGCCAGAAGAAGAAGCTGAAATAAAAGCTAAAAGGATACAGAGAGGGAATGCCTCTTTTAAGCATCTAAGTGGGTTTACCTGCCCCACCATGCAGGTGCCTGGTAGTGACTGGTGACTGACAAGGACTGGCAAGCCTACTGTCTGCTCGGCTCTGGCCCCCACACACGGCCTCACTCCAAGGATGGAACTGAGTGACATTCACCAGACCCCTCTGGTGTAGGCTCAAGCAGAGTCCTTTTCAAAACTCAGAACTCATTCACCTGGTAAAGAGAAAATGAGTACCTTTGGCCAAAGCAGTCAAAAGGCTGCCTGAGTCACGAGATCTTGACAAATTGAGCGAGTTCAGAAGTCACCTCCTAACCTGACAGGACTTGTGTAGGACCAGGGAGCTCGCTGCTTTGGGAGGTAGCCCATTCCTTTTATGTCAGCCTCCAGAAGAAGATGGCATCCAGAATAGATCCTGTCCCCCAGAATGTGCCCAGGATTGCCTTGCCTGGCACCCCACGAGTGTGCAGTCAACTAAACAGCCACTGGCTGGCACCCCCACCCTCATCCCTTTTTCGCATGAGCCACCGAGGGTCCAGGGAGTTCCTATCCTGTATGAGATTTTACATGTGTCCTCACATTTTGTTTTTGTTCATTTGCCCATGACAGTAATGTCGAATCTTGGTTTCCGTCATCCAGGCATTAGCTGTTCCTTCTGGCTTTGTTATTGGCATATTTACTAAGATGACCATGTGTCTTGATATTAGCTCAAGGCCAAGTTCAGAGCCCTCTAGCGTGGCTACCAGAGACTTCCTTAGAGGGAGACATCGGTCTGATAATCATCTTTCTTAGGGTGCTTTTCTTTAGGGTGAGCTTGTTAGCCAGCTGTAAATCCACTGTCGAAGTCGGGCTTCCCATCTCTGGATAAATGCCCTTTGAGCTGTCTGTGGTTGCTCACCACCTGTCGTTTCCCAGCTGGCTTCCTGCCTTAGTAGGACCACGTGACGGCAGACTGGCCCTGGTTTCTTCTCCTCACCTCCTCAGGGCTCGCCCCATCTCCGTACCTCGGGCTCGTGTGTGCTGTGAGAAGCAGTGCTTTGCTCTGTTTCCCGTCTCAGGTCATGAACAGCCTGTCAGGCAGGTCGCTCTCTGAGCCCCTCTTCTGCAGCTCAGGAGGGTCTGTGCCCTGCTGCTCACAGCCTAGTCCAGGACCAGCACCAGCATCACCCGGGAGCTCGTCAGACATGCAGAAATCCTGGACCCTACCCAGACCTGCCAAATCAAGATCTAAATTTAACAAAATCCTCCAGCTAATACGTGCACTTGACAAGTGCTGCTGTGTACCCTTCTCTTGCCCATTTTTGCTTAGGTATCATTAGCAACCATCTCCAAGATGTCCCTTCCAGGTGTATCTCAGGTGAACCGGGGCTTGGACTGGACGGCACTGCCTCCCCACAAGCAGACTTGTCCTGACTTCTACTTCAGATGCTACTTTAAGCATCTAAGCAGGTTTAAGACCCTTGTTTAAGGGTTCATGTTGAGGACCTTTGACAGCCCCTCCCAAGGAAAGACCTTAATCTTGTGCCGGAGCAGTGGTGGGGTGTTTTGCGTAAAGAGGAGAGAGAGAGTACAGACCACGTCACGCGTGGCCTCAGGGAAGCCGGTGCTGGCAGAAGAGCAGCCTCCTTGAGGACGTAGAGCCTTCTTCCGCGAGGATCACTCTCCCCATATCCATTCCAGTAGTGCCTGGCTCGATGAAGATTCCTTTTAACATCAAAAATGCCTTCTCGATAAGATAATTATACTTTTAATAGCCATTGATAGGAAAATATATGGCAGAAAGGATAAATTTAGTAACTCTTTTAAGTGAATTTGTCTTCTAGTCACAAAAGCATCTACATGCATTTGAAAAATGGTCGTGCAAACATGTAGTCGGCTAACATGCCTGGGATGCATATCGGAGCCTTAGACTCCCTGTGCGAAACTTCCACCACCTCTGCTGTGTCAGAGGAGCCTGAGGCCAGAAGGGATCTTGGGGGTCCCTTTCTCCGGCCTCTGAGCAGGGCTGTCCCCGTGCCATCCCAGAACCAAGGCTAATGCTCACTGGGGCAGAGCCCATCCTTTTGCGTGGAAATGGGCCCTTGTCTTCCCGGAACCATTGACTGGGGAGGGGCAGCTGAACCCCCAGGCACCTAGCTCCCCCACAGCCTGCCTCCCCAGCAGCCTGCCACCTGGGGAATGGTGGGAAACCCTAAATCTGTGTCCAGAGACTGTTTCTTGCATCACTTACCGCTCCCAACTGTTTATAGTTCCACCCGGTTTGCAGTGACCTGGACAAATATTTAATCCTCAGCCTTCCTAATAGTTTAAATCAGACCTGTCAGCCTACGGTCAGAGTCTGGTTCCGGCTTGCTGTAAAAAGCGCCTCCTGCCAAGCCAAACGCAGGCCTGATGAGTGGCTGTCCTCAGCACACCGGGCCGGTGCCGCGGGCCTTGTTTGCATTGCCTTGTGCTCTTGGGCTTTAATGAGGAAATTCATGCTTCTGTCATCATCCTAACAGCCGGTCACATAACTCATCTGAGGTGCATTAAAGCTGGGGCTGGCTTCCAGTGTAAGTAACTGTAAGGGGAGGGGCAGGGGAGCAACAAGGGAGACAAATCCAAGTTAATGATGCGCAGCTTCTGAGCAAACGGGAAATGAGGGTTGCGGGTTTAGCTATGTGTCCCAGATGAGCCTTGGAAAAATGTCTGTGGTTTCTGTGGATGGGAGACGAAGGGCTTCCCGGAAAGCTGAGCACATCAGTAATAAAGAGGGAACATGCATGGTTGCGCGGGCTGTCTCCTTTGATTAGACTGTAAGCAGGATAGAGTTATTCCCATTTAACAGGGGAGGAAACTGAGGTTCAAGCTGTTTAGTAATTTGCCCATGGTGCCTTGTCTAGAAGGAGACAGAGTCAGGATTTGAACCGGGATTTGTCCACCTAAAAAAAAAAAAAATAGGCTACTTTCTACCATACTACACTTTTTTGGTCTTAATCTGTTCCCTCTACCTGGCATTCAGCAGATTCTAAATAAACATTCTAATGGAAATGTATTGAGCAGTCAGACACTACCCTGTGGGCGCCCAGTGTCCCCAGAAACAAGCATGGCAGTGAGGCCAAAGCTGTGGAGTCCCATGGAGGGGCAGGCCTCCTGGGAGTGTGCTCAGCAACACCCACCTTTGGGTCCCTCCTTCGGGTGTTCATTCAGCTTTAAGGTTGATTCTCCTGCAGGAAGCAAGTTGACTACGTCAGACACGGTCTCCACCAGAAGTAGCAAGGAGGGTTTTAAGATTTGTAGTAGTCGAGTGATCTGATCAGATCTGTGTTTTCAAAAGGTGGCTGTGCTGGCTGGCATGGAGGATGGGTTGGCAAGAGAAGACTGTTAGAGTTGTCCAGGAGAGAGGAGACCAGGGCCTGGAAGGAGACAGCCCTGGGAGGGCTGGAGGGGGACAAGCCTGTGGCCAGGAGGTCAGTGAAGGAGCTGGCATCGGACTCAAGGCAGGGACTACTGAAGAAGGGCAAAGGCAGGAGGAGGAGAGCGGGTGGGACAGGTCAGGAGACACTTTGGAGTAGAGTGGTTAGGGCTTGGGATGACCACCAGGATGTGAGCAATACGGGGTCTGATGAGCCTCTTCCTTCCTTGAGCTCCTCCATTAAGCTGTAGTGGCAGTGCCCCAAGCCTAGGCTTTTCCTCTGGAAACTAGCCTCACTGCAGTCACATACTCTCTCTCACACACTCACACTTGCCCCAAGTGCATCAGAAAGGAAGGAGCTGTCTCACCAGGCCCACGGTGCCAGGCGCCGACCCTGCAAGCCATTCTGACCAGCAGTCAGGAAAACTCAGCAAGGCCAACCAGGGCTCCCAGTTCTCCCAGTTCCACATCCAGTGTACGGAGGCCGGGCAGCCTGTCCAGTTACACACACCCCACCACCCCCAGAGACCGAGGGGACACCACACAGCAGCACAAGGCGTCCACACCTCGGCGGCTGCCCAGCCTGGATCGCCCTTCTCTGGGCGTGGCCCCCAGGTGCTCCCTCGCTGTGCTGTTTCCCGTGCCCCATCCTGAGAAGGGCCACGGCTTAGGCTTGGTGGAGGCCCTCCGCAGGGGTCCCTCCCACCCCCGGGCATTCCAGGCTTTGCTCTCAATCCCCTCCTTTCTCACTTGAGATGGCTTATGGGGGTGCAAGTGAGTGAGGTGAAGAGCTTCCCTCACTGACTTTCTGTAAATCGTTGGTGAATTTAACGACGACGAATTAATTACTTGAGCCTCATTTCACACCTGGTCGTGACACCGAGTGCGGAGACCACAGCGGGCTCAGACCAAGTGCACGCTAGGCCACGCTCCCTCGGCGCCCTCACCCCAGCTCCTTCACTTTGGCCTTTTGTTCCCCACCCCCACCAAAAGATGTCTCTTAGGGATGTCAGCTGGAAGGCGAAGCAGATAAAGTGTTTTGGCAAATCCCTGCAGCTGTGGGGCTGTGGGAGGAAAGGTGATCAGTGGTGTTTGTGGAAGCTCATCACAGCCAAATCGGACCATCCTGTGAGGGGAGGAGGACGGAAGGTGCCCTTTGGCAGACTGCCACTTAGCCTCAGCGGGAAGGCTGTGGAGCAAGTCAAAAAATGTCGCGAGCCAAGTACCAACATGTTGAAAAGGAAGTTGCATTGAGAGGTCACTTCTCCGGTGTGACAGCTGGAGACGTGGGAACGAGGCAAGACCATAAATCTCTGAAAGAGATCCAAGGTTTCCGACCCGGGGACGGGCCCTGCAGATGTTCATTTGACATTTTTTTCAGATACTAAATATTTAGAAATGAAGGTGGAATGTTTTGTCGAGTGGGGAGTTCAGGCCGGTCATTTGCAAGCCTAGCTCTCTCCCTGCTCAGCAATAGGTACCCTGTATGGTGACGTATCTTCAGGCACTAAAACTCCAGCAGAGGCACCTGGCTGGGGTCAGGGCAGGGAAATCCTCTTTGGCTCGTGGTTGGCAGTTAGGTAAGGCTGTGTCTTCTAGCAGTGGGAAGAGGCCTGTGGCATTCCTTCTAGATGGGGAACAAAGGGAACCCGGCCCCAGAGTGCTCGCTTGTCGGGGGAGGCACAGCCATGGCTGCAGCTGGGCTCCTTGTGCTCTGTGAGGTTGCCCAGATCGGGCGGGGAGATGCCTGAGCAGCGTGGCTTCTGGGGATGGTTTGGTTTTAGTCAGGTGAGCTGAGTGGAGTGACCCAGTGCCTGGTTGAGAAGGAAAGCTGTTGTGAGACTGCTTCCTGGCGACTGTCGCCCACTGGGAGGGATGGGCAGGGAGAGGAAGGGATCGGAGAGATGGCCACTGCTCAGAATTTCCGAGCCCTGGACTGTGGTTTGCCCTTGGTTTTTCTGGTAAAGAACGTGAATGAAGTTGAGCAAATGGAGAGGTCTCATGGAAGAAAACAAGTTCAGAATCATCCACACCTTGATTCAGATGCTAACCTTTCCAGCTGGGTGACCTAGACAAACTACTTGTCTTCTCTGACACTCAGCGTTTTCATCCTAGAGCTAATGATGCCTATTCGGAAAGACTGTCATAGAGTAGAAATAAAAGGCCATTTTGAGACATTGTTTATGCTCAGCAAATAATAGCTGTTACTACCACATATCTTGCAAGCAGAGGCTTTTCCATCTTCTAGAATGTATACAATTTTAGGGTCAATTGAAATTTTCCTAGATTGGGCAGCCCTAACCTCCCTTGAGAAGCTGTGTGACCACTGTCTTCTGGCCTGACAGCATGTTAATCCGGCCTCTTACCCAGAGCACAGCTCAGTCATCAGGAGGATGCTCCTGGCTTCTGCCCTAGAGCCAGGACTAGAAGAGTGCTGGGCACAGAGCTGCCATCCAGCCAGGCGGCATTCTGGGCGTTGTGCGTATATTAGCTCCCTTAGTGTGAGGTGGAGGCAAGGAAATTGAAGCCGAGACAGGCCAAGGCCCCAGCCCCTTGGGCTCCAGGGCAGGAGCTGCAGAGCAGGGGCTGGCTTCCTTCAGGGTCCCACCCTCTGGGCTGTGCACTGGAAGATGCTGCATGGCGGTGGGAGATACCGTGTGGAAACAGCCTGCCTTCCAAACCCTTGCCCGTGTCCTCTCCACCTCTAGGCCATGGAGAGGAGGAGAGGTGCTTGATGGGGCCAAGTGGGCTGGGCTCTGACTTCAGCCTTGGTTGGAACCACCTTGTGGAACATCTGTGCGGCCACAGCACATAAAAATGTTTTCCTTCTGGCAGCCACTTTTATAAGGATGTAATAATATATGCATTGCAAAAATAGTTCTGTTTTTGGTGGGTTGGCATTGCCAGCAAGCTGATCCTGACCAGGTGCGGAGGGAGTTGGCAGGGTGTGGGCGAGGGGGCTGTGGAAACACGTCTGTGTATGCCAGGGCCTCTGCCCCTACCCCCAGCCCACCTTCTTCCTTTCCTCCCCTGTCCCTGCTGGGCCTTTTCCTTGGGCTCAGATCCCCCGCCAAGAGCTTAGGGACCCCTGTGTCTTCCTAGGGTCTGCTCCTGCCGAGACACAGCCTTCTTGCTCCCCTCTTTCCCCCCAAGACCTCTTACCTTTGAGCATCCAGTGGTTTCAGCCTTTCCATCATTGGAAGGGGGGCTCTTGATTCTGAAGCACAAAGATGGTGCCCAAGAGGTTTTGTTGCTGATGTGGCTTTACTTATCCTGATGACCCAGGGCCCTTTGCCAGTGGTCCTGGCCTCACTTGGGGCTGTTGGTGCTCATTTAAAACATGGTCCTCAATGAGCTCAAAGCCTCCTCGCTTCCCTGGGGTTGCCAGAAATCTGCCCTCTGCGTGGAGCAGGGGAGGGAGAGAGACTGTATGGTTGGAAGGACATAGTTCCTTTGCATCAGACCCCCAGGCTCCTCCCTGCCCAGAAGAGCCATGCTCTGAGCGGCCCTCCGTCTGGGCACAGGAACTGTTTCCGTGAGGGGAGAGAACACATCGTCCCAGTTTGTTGGCCTCCAAAAATCTCTTTTAAAAATGGGTGGACAGTTGGGGCTGGCCCGGTGGCGTAGTGGTTGGGTTCATGCTCCGCTTCAGTGGCCCGGGGCTCACAGGTTCAGATCCTGGGCGTGGACCTACGCACTGCTCATCAAGCCATGCTGTGGTGGCGTTCCACATAGAAAACGGAGGAAGATGGACACAGATGTTAGCTCAGGGCCAGTCTTCCTCAGCAACAGCAACAACAAAAAGGGTGGACAGAGTGCCGTCCTTCCCCCTGAGTGTGCCCCCAACTCCTGTTCAACGTGCACACCCTCCAGTTGTCTTGGCAGCAGGGTCCTGCTGAGGGCAGGTGATGTCCCAGCAAACACTGGCTCTGCCCGGGGTTGGGTATTTCTTAGACCTGAAATGGTGGGGAGTAGCGCTCCCTTTTGAGTTCATGGGCACTCTCACTTCTCCTGTTTTGTAGGGACCCTTAAAGTCGCTGAGGACTGAGACTCCCCAGGATTGCTGGCCAAAGAGTGCCTGGGACAGTTCAGGGCCCAGTTGCAGGCAGAGAGGCCAGCTATTCTAGCATCTGTCTTCCTCTTTCCCATTTGGCCAATCCTCAACAAAACAGTCTTGCCAGAACCAGCCGTCTTTGTTCCTCAGAGATTTAGTCTCATAACTTGGAAGGGCCTTGTGATCCCATAGGTTCCAGATTGTCACTCTACACTGGATTCCCCTCTTATAGCATCTTGACTAGTGGGCCCCCCCATTTCTCCTCAGACACCTCCAGGGACCTGGGGCTCATTGCTTTATGAGCAGAGGCCTGTTACAGTAGGTCTGTCATCCCGTGATGTTCCCTCGCCCTGTAGTCCCTCCGCTGCCCCTGGCAGTGATGTGCATTGGGTCTGCTCCCCCTGCTGGAGCACTGTGAGCATCTCCTGAGTCTTTCCCCTCCCAGCCTGAAATCTCCCCCGTTGTTTCCTGTTTCTTGGGGTCAAGGTGTTCAAACCTTTTAAGAGAGGAGCTTTGACTTGTCAGTGGCTCTCTTAAAACCCAGTGCCTTAAACGGAATCCAGCCCTGCGGGTGTGGTGGGGCCAGCACAGAGCAGAGGGACCGCTGCCTTCCTGAGCCAGGAATGGGGCTTGCAGCTGTGGCTTCTTTGTCGTATGGTGGGGTGGGAATGCTGCCTGTGATCTGGCACTAGTGATGGTTTCATTTATGTACCTAAAGTGGCATGAATGCTGTCGTAGCAGCCACATCATATTCTTGTCAAGCTTGAAATCATCTAAAAAGCTTTGCAGGACTTGTTTCCCATTTTGTACTCATGGGATGATGTTTGAGCCGAAGTACGTGGTTTGCATTTGCCCGGTAAATGTGATCAGCATGCTGAGGCGGGAGAGCAGAGGCATCGGCATCCAGTGGGGCTGCAATCTGGGCAGATTACTTGACATCGTTAAGCTTCAGTTTCCTGGGTTTAAAGTAGAGTCCTTATGAAGACTAAAGGGAATGAGGTGACTGCCCCCTGGGAAGCACTCCATACTTGGTGGCTCACCCATGTTTCCGGGTTCCCTGGTGACCCTTCTGATCATCTCAACCCTTGATGCTGCTGACAGGATGCTGATGAACCCTCTCAGCTGTGCCTTCCTTTAAGTCTTGGACAAACAGGGCCACATGGAGACTCCTACAGGATGCTGCAGAGGCCACCCTAGGCACAATGGCACTGGACCCCTATCGGCTGAGGCTCCGTCTGAGCGGGCCATCGTCCAGCCCACACCTCAGCCATGGCCGCAGGATATTAGGTGGAACCTGCCGGAGTGATGTGATCTTACCAGAGGAGTTCTATGTTCTTCCAGCCCTGCACCCCCATTGAAATAGGAAATTGGAGATTCTTGTGCTAGAACTTGTTCGTAGCGAGCCCATGCTGGCTCCCAGAGATATCTGATTTAAAAATGTGCTAACAGATGATTTTTAACAGTCCCATCAAGAATTGTTGTCTGGATCAGTGTCAAACTAGTATTTAATTCCCGACTCTAATCTTCCTTCCTTTATGAAAGTTGGATCAGCCTCTGCCCTCCCCTAGTGTTCTGGCACCTCTGAAGTGCACTGTAATTTTTCAAGGATGGCTGTGTCACAGAATCGGATTAGTCTGACCCTGGAAGCCTTAATCATTTAAAGTGACTTGGGTCTCTCCTACCATCTGCTCACCCATTGTGGCTTCATTTCGCTCTTAACTGGGTCTGTTCTATGTTTCCCGGCCTGAAAATCATCCTCCCTGATGGGGAAGAGAAGCAGCAGGGGCGCCCACCCCAGGCATCTATCTGCCTTGTTCTTCTGGTTGTGAAGGTGGTTGACCTCCCACCTTTGCTCTGCTGTGTTACAAGCCTGCATTCATTTGGAGCTCCAGCCGCCCTGATACTCTTCTTTTCATCCCGTTTCTTGATTCCCTATCTCAGCCTCCATATTTTATTTCCACAGTGCAGCGGTAGTGGTGGCTCCACGTTCTTATTTTCAGTTTAGGAACAGTGAGCATTTATGTGCTCACCTCTCTGCTAGGCACCCTGTGAGGTGTGAAACAGGTGAATCTCTCCTTAAGGAATTTATAGTCTTGTGAAGGAAATAAGTATAACCAGAGGAAGAAAGTGGGAGAAACCCCTAATGCGTGAAGAAGTGTGCATGTCAGGATTCACCAGTTCCCTCTTCCCTCCCTGCCCCCTTTCTTTTCAGTACTCAGTCTTGATTATTGGGCCAGAACTGACTCTGCCTGAGACTCGAGTTGCTGGGTCGCATCCTAACCCAGGCATCTAGAGAGATTCTCTTGCTCAAGTTCTGCACGGTCACTCGGCCAGCCCCGCATCCCCACAGAAAGAATGCAGGCTCTGAAGTAAAAAAGGGTTTGACCCAGGTTCTGCCATTGTTGCCCGTGTGACGTTGGGCAAGTCACTTCACCTCTCTGAGCCTTGGAGTCTCCTGCTGCCCAGGGTTGTCGGTCCCTCCTTCTGTGGCTGTCATTACAGGAGCGGGTGAGGTGCAGCAGCGTCCTGGACAGTGGGGGCTCACCTGCAGTATCAGGCCCAGACCTGGGCACAAGTGGCCTGCGCCTGCCCGCGCCTGCCCGCGGGTAGTGGTGTGAAGACAAACGGAGCGAGTCTTCTCCCATTGGCCCTGGAGGAGCCAGTGCCTGGCGAGGGTGGTCACCTTTGCCCTCCGCGCTGTGGACTTAGGGGGTGTCTGCTCCCCCAGGGCAGCAGCAAGACACTCTCCCCTAGAATCAGTGACTCTGGGCTGCTGCTGGCTGGGCTGTTTATGACCTGAAATTTAAGTCATTTTGTGCGTGGGTTCCCCCACTGGGGAAGTGACCTTGTACCACCTGCAGTGACTCCAGAGCTGCCAGCGGGAATCACGGGCTCTTTGCAAACCGTGGAGGTGGGCCGTGCTGTCGGCAGAGGCTGCCGTTCTCAGGCAGTGCCGGCTCCCTCTGACTTGGAGGAACGTTTTTGTCTGTTGCAGATGGAGAAGGATGAAACTGTGAGCGACTGCTCCCCACACATAGCCAACATCGGGCGCCTGGTAGAGGTGAGTGGGCTCTCTGTTCGCTCCCATAGCATGTGCCATTGGCCCCTGCAGCCTGTCTGCTGGCTCCCTGGCCTTTTCCCTTGCTTCTTTCAACTCCATAGCAGCCAGCGGCGCGTCTCATTTTTTTGCCCTGGCCTCGTGTTTTCTGAGCCTTCTGATCTGGATGGAAGCAGGGCTCGGCCGCAAAGTCACCCCCCCCACACCGCCCCTGAATGCAGCTCCCAGGAGACTCCACCCTGGCGGCCCCGAGTCCTGCCTCCCCGGTCCACGGGGTGCGAACAGAGGCCTGAGCTGGAAAAGGAAGCAGGTCTTGGAACGCAGGGGCTCTGGAGGAGCTTCAGCTGGGCTGCCTCAGCCTTTCCTTCACCACGGTCTGGAAGGACGGCCCGTCCTCTCCGGTTTCACAGAATTGTTCGCAAAATTGGTGGGATGGCTGAAGAGTGGTGATGTGGTTTAGACCAGCTCCCAGTAACGGTCAGCGTTGGCCGCCAGTACCTAGGTGTGGGCTTCCTCGCTGCCTGAGGACGGGAGGGCGCTCGGAGCACGAATTACCGTGGGCTCTTAGCTGCCGGGGGCTCACTCCCCTGTAGTCACGGCGCAGTCGTGCACCTCCCCCCCGTGGTCACAGCGGGGACTGCGGGCGAGCTGGTGGGAGGTGGCAGGGACTGGACCTCAGGACTCCTGTTTGCTATGTGTCTGACTGACCTCCCTTCCCAGGACATGGAAAATAAAATCAGAAGTACGCTGAATGAGATCTACTTTGGAAAAACAAAGGACATCGTGAATGGGCTGAGGTAATGTACCCAGAAGCACAAGCTTTGGAACCAAAAAGATGTGGATTTGAATCCCAGGTCTACTGCTTAATATATGGCCTTGGGCCTCAGTTTCCTCATTTGTAAAACAGGGCCCAAGTACCCACCTTACCTGATTGTTGTGCAGATTTTCAAGGGTAAAGCACCTTGTACGTAGTTGGCACTCTCAACAGATGTTGGTTCTTCCCTCCACCATTTTTGTTCTCTGGGGCATGTTCACCTTAACAGCCATTGGTGCTCTCATCCCTGGAGTCGGCCTCCTCTCAGTTCCCAGCTGTCAGTCCCATCTGAAGAATCTGCCCAGCCCCTTAGGCTCCGGGGTCTGAGGGAACCTCCAAACCAGATCCTAAGACACATGAGGGCATGCAGACTGTCAGGGGGCCTGGCCGCTTCTGGTTGGCTGGTTTTGGGGCAGCAGAGAGCATCCTACAGAAGGAGCCCGTTCCACCTGCTGCTTCCTGGAGAGGGCCCCAGCCACTCTGATGTCCTCTGTTGACTGTGGCCGGGGTCCTGAGCTGCCCCTCCCCACCCATCTCATGCCCTCAGTTCCACAGCATCAGCCCCAGTGAAGGCCAGAGCCACGTGGGGGGCAGTAAAGGCAGCTGTGTGGCGAGCACTGGCTGTAGAGTCAGGAGGCCAGAATCTGTGCACGCTCTGTCACCCTGAGCTGTGTGTCCTTTGATGAGTTGCTCCTCTTGGCAGCCCTTGTGCATCAAGGAGGCAGGGCTGCTGCAGGGATTTGATGAGGCGATGAAGTCTTTACTCTGCATCCCAGCGCCACTCTTGTGAGTCCAAGGGCTCATGCTCTGCCCTTGGCTTCCAGCCCTTGAATCCCTCATTCCGTGGACAGATCTCTCCTTGTGAAGCAAAAGGAGAGGCGGGAAGCAGCTTTGGGGGCTGCCCTGGCTTGTGAACTTGTCCAGGAAACAGACCTTTAGTCTCCTACTCAGACAGTTTTAAAATAGCAGGGAGTCCCCTTTGGACTCATCGTTCCGATTTCCCACTCCACCTGTGGGGAACTGGGTCTGGCCCCTCAGTGGTGGGTTTTATTCTCCCCCACTGCTGACATTGCCCTCCTCCGGCCGTTGAGCCTGAGGCCTCCTCAGTCACCTGTGTCCAGAGCTGCCTGGCCTGCGGCTACTGCACCATCCACACCAAATAGACCCTCCCGACTTGCACGATCTTGGCAACCGCAGGGAAATAGGAGAGAGATGCAAAGAGCCTGCTGGGTGGTGGTCATGAGCCCCCGAAAAGCAGGACCACCGCCGGCGTAGGCTCGGCAGCTGGGACTCGCACCGCAGCCCAAGCGGCCATGGCCTTGGTGACGCTCCCTTCTTCTGCCTGTGTGTTCCCCTGTATTTCCTCAGCTGTCCCCCGCCCTTGTGCTCCTCAGTCTGTGTTGTCCTCTCCCCTCCTGCTGCACTCATCTCTGAACACTCTCTGTAGATCTGTTGACGTTATCCCTGACAACCCCAAGTTTCAGCAGTTGCAGAGGGAGCTTTCTCAAGTGCTGACCCAGCGCCAGATCCACATCCAGCCTGATAATTAAGCTGATCCAGGTACCCTGCCTGAGAGGCGTGAGCACCCCACTAAACAGGACTCACCAACCTGCCGAGACCCCACTGGTCTGGCTCTTGCCACGCGGCCATTTAAACCACCACTAACCCCTGTGTCCACTCACGGCTGTGAGCAGCCACATTAACGTGTAGATTCAGCCCCACATAACATGGACCCATATCACCTGTGTGATGTGTGTGCTGTGCACTCTGGGCAGGGGCGGGGGTGGGGCAGACGGGTGGTTCTGGCTTTTGCTCCTGAAGAAGCACAGTCGGGGGGACTCACGTGGCCTCTCCAGCAGAAGCCGCCTGTCTGCGCTGCTCTGCTTGGCCACGGGGCAAGGTCCGGGCCCTGCCTCTGCTCACCCACACGCTTCAGGGCGGCCTCTCTCAGTCTGCTCTGTGTGCAGCCGGGTCCTCCCCGACTTTTCAGTGGAGATCCCAGAGGCCAAATAAGCCCGTTCTTGGGAGATTGTTTGGAGCTCGCTGGCTTGAAAGGGGTGTATCGCTCCCAGTCTCAAGACGGAGCAGAGTGGGGGCTGTAATCCCTGGGCTAGGCTTGATGCCCCCGCAGGCTGGTTACTGCCGGAGCTGCCTGGACCAGCCTAACCTTCCGCCCCTAGTGAGCTGCAGCTTGTCCTCTTAAACGCGTTGCGCCACAGAAAGGAAAATAGTCTGCTTGCTGATAATGGCCAAGAAACCATCACTTGAGCCTGTGACAGATGTAGGTGTATGAAAGCAGTTGCATGCCCAGAGAGGAGGAGGGAAACGCGTCGTAATATAAGGCATTTGGAAACCCAGCCAGGCAGGCTGCAGAGTCGGGGGCTCACAGGCTTATCCCCAGGCCCAGGGGCTAGACCCTGAGGGCCCGGCCCAAAAGAGCCTCAGTGGGATTTCGGGGTGGGGTGGGGTGGGGGCACTCACGTAACCAGGCAGAGCTGCTCTTCTGGGTCCATGGGACTTTGGCACATGCGTCTGGTCTGTGTATGTGCCAGCTTCCAGGCTCCAGCAGCTGTCAGCATCCAGCGTCATGCTGGGACCATCACGTTCCCGTCACGGAGTTGAGAAAACCCCTTTTTAAGGTGTTCCAAGATAGTGCTGTCTTCTTCCCAGCCCCTCAGCTTTTAGGGTGGGTCTAGAGTCTTCTGGATCCCTAACCTTGGCCAGTCTAGTCCCGTGGCCACCCATGGGAGACTTTCTGGCATAAAAACCCCTCTGCAGCGTGGGCAGCCTGACGCCCCGTCTGTGCGGTCCTCCTTCCCACGCTGAGTTAGTGCTTCCTCCAGGCGTTGGGTCGAGGTTGCTTGGCAACGACCTTCGCAAGCCCTATCCCCTGAACGAGTGCCCTGCTTCTTACGCCTTATACCTCTAGCATTTCTCTTACCTGATTCTAACTCTGCTTCTAACCCTGAACTCTGGAACTTTCTCTTTTGTGGGGCGTCAGGGGCTGGGCACAGCCCAGGCCTGGCATGCTTGGCTCCTTCCCGGAGGAGCCAGCACCCACGCAGGCCAGGAGCTGTGTGAGCCGCTGCTCACCTGCTGCATCCTTCCGCTGGTCGTGTTAACCTGCCAGTGGGAGCTTTTCCAGAAGCCCCTAGTGGAGGGCTTTGGAACCTGGGGGCCACCAGGGCTGGTTATCTGACCCATCCTTTGGCCACTGGCAGAGCCAGGGGCAGTCCAGGGCAAATATTCACAAATGTGTATTTCGGCAGCATCAACCAAAAGTGTCGACATTTTCCTGGGATTTTTTAAGTTGTGTACATATTCTCTCAGTCTTGTCTATTCCACCCTCCTGCCATTTGGAGGACACTAGTAGCCCATGGTTTTTCTAGGATTCAGGAGCCAGAATTCAACTTGGGATGCTCTTGTTTTTCCTGGGTCCTACTTCATTTTACTTCCCCATTTTTGGCATTTGGGGATGGTTTTTTGATCCCTTCTTCCCATTCTTTTTCACGGTCAGTGTATATCAAACTGGAGACTCCCGTGGAGTGTGCCGTCCACAGAGCTCCTGCAAGGCTGCTGCCGCCCTTTCTTTCCACTGCTTTGAAACTGTTATAAAGTTCATGAATAGTTGAATAAGTTTTTGGTTAAGCGACGCGTTGGGTAAATCTGACAGTGTGATCATTCGGGTCATTGCTGGGGGCGTCTCTGAGCCCCGGTCTCATCTGTAGGTTGAGAATAATACTGAGGCTCCTCCAGGAGGCTCGTGAGAGTTAGAGGAGAAGAGTGTGTGAAAACACTTTGTAAGTTGTACAACCTCTACAAAGCGTGCTGGTGGTTAGCTTTGTTGAAGAGTGTTAACACCCATGAGGAAATGCACTAATGGTTCCCCACAAATCCGGGATTTGACCACAGGGACCCAGGGCCACTTCCCTCAGTCCCATGCTGCCTCTGGAAATCCAGGCTGAGGGGTTTTCTTGGCCAAGTTGATAGCGATGATGCCTCACAGCAGAAGCCAGAAAGCACCTGCCCTTTGTGTGCTGTCCTGGCCATGAACCCAGTGTGCACAGACATCCAGAGGTGCTGGTTCCTAGACACTCACTGTGTGGGGTGCCGATGCACCCCACACTTGTGGGGTGAGCACCGAGCCTCCTCTGCTGGGCAGGGGTGCTGAGGGCCGAGCTCTACGGCAGGGTCCTCATGGCCCAGAGTCTTTGCCTCTCAGCCCCTCGCCTGAGTCCACAGCTGGTCTGAAACACAGAGGGCTTTGCTGCGTTGTGCTTGGAAGCCAGAAGTCACCTTCTGGTTCAGACTGATGGGACCTGTGCCCAGAGGAGTGGATCAGGGTTCTGGTGGCTACGGCCAGGGCACCCCAGCCTGGTGGAGAGCCAAGCATCGGTCCAGGTGGGCTGTGCTCCTCCTCTGGTGCCCAGTGAGGTGCTGAGGGTGCAGGTCGCGGGCTCTGTACCGCCTCCACACTCTCCAGCACCGCTCGCGCTTCTAGAGAGGATCAGCCATGCCCAGTGCCCGGCCCTTCATCCAGTCCCTCGCCCCAGGAGGTTGTTCTCTCGCAGGCAGCTTCTCTGAGCCAGGCTCCAGCACAGCAGTGCCTGGCCCTTCACCACCACCTCCTTGTGTTAAACCTTCTAACAACAATTCTTTTCCTCCCTGCAGGTCTGTGCAGACTTTTGCAGACAAATCAAAACAAGAAGCTCTTAAGAACGACCTGGTGGAGGCTTTGAAGAGAAAGCAGCAATGTTAAACCTCTGCTTCCTGCTAACGGACATGCCATGCACTCGTTAGATTCCTTTCTTAGAAAACTCGTTTTCTGCTCCCTCCCTCGTCCCCTCCCTCCCCAACAGGTCACATAACAACTTGCATCACTGACCAACCGCACAGCGCCATCTCTCCCTGAGAATAAAGCCCCATAAACGCCCTTCTCCGTCTCTGAGGCCTACTTCCCACCATGTTTTGCTATCCAAACTCTCGATGTTTCCATGGAGACCGTGTGTTTTTTGTTTGCCCCAGCCCCCCGTCTCACCCACCCACCCATTTATAGGCATAAAATACACTGTCTGCCTCCCTTCCCTCCCACCTTTTTGTTACATTGGTGTAAAAAATGTAAAACAAAAAAATTTTATGAAATAACTGTGGTGTGTGAAAGATAGAAGAAAAACTGGAAATCTGATTCCATGTGTGTTTGGGAGTTGCTTGGGGTTGGGGGTTGGGGGGGACAGGGGACAGCTCTGGGAGAAAGGAGAGGTGGCCCTCAGCATTGTCCTGCACAGACTGGCCCCTGTCCCACGGAGACCACGTTGTGGGGGTGCGGGGGGGTGGGGCCTGCTGACCGTTCTGCTCTTCTGGCCAGGTGCTTTTCTGTCAATTTTTATGGAATGCAAAAGGAGTTTTTTGTTTTATTTTGTTTTTTTTGTAAAGCTTAAAAAAAAAAAATCTACATCTTATACTTGAGCTTCCATACTTAAAAAAAAAAAAAAAGGAAAAAAGAACAAAAAAAATAAAAAGAAACTGGGACGCAGTTAGCACTGGCCTTGTGTTCTTTCTCGCCTGCCTCGCTTTCCAAGCACGTGTGGCCTTGCCGTGAGGGCTGACCCCACGGGACGTGTAGCAGGCCTCAGCAGGGTGTTCGGCAGAGGAAGTGTGGGGATCCGAGCGGTGAGTGAGGAGAAAGGGGTCCTTGCAGAGCCTGGAGCTGCTTCTCTTGGCACCCCCCCTCAATGCAGAACTCAGCCTCGCTGCTCTGCAGAGCTGGGGCCACTTGAAGTCACACTGGGTGTGATGAGGTGGGAGTTCCCGGGCCCTTCTGCTCCTCACCCTGCTCCCTACTCCTGTCATCTTCTCAGCACACACCTACTGTGCGCGGGTCCGTCCACACACATCCTACTCTGTCTTCACCAGCCCTCAGTGATGTGAGGAAGAGGGCTGAGGTATTGTGCCCAGGGCCCACCTTCCTCAGCTGATATCAGGGTGGTCGTGTGGCTGGTCAGCAGGGCTGACACCCTGGCTACCCCTCTGGTTTGAGGTGCCTGGATCCTTGACACCCCTGGCCCAGTCTTGGCTTCTCTTTGCTTGGTCTGATGAGAAAGTTCTCGGATGGGGCACATCCTTACTGAGTGTACAGTACCGTAGAGATAGAAATAGATAGCTGGAGAAACTCCTGCACTGAGTTCCTTTCAAGTGCCAGGGGAGAGGATGAGGAAGGCTGGAAAGAGTGAAGGCTGTAGCTCTCAACTCCCCAGCTGTGGGACCCTGGTGGGGTGGACCCAGAGCCCATCTTCTTATGTGGACAATGGAGGTGATAACCTCATGGGGTTGTGTTAGCGGAGTGCCTGGCACACACAAGGTGCTGAATAAATGAGTTTTCATTTTTATTAGGTGTTCAATCATGTGACCAAAAAAATGACACTTGAAACTCAGAAATTGTGGCTGTGACATATGCCAGGCCTGATCTTACTCTGCCTTCTAGAATCTTCCACAGGGGCCATCACTGCTCTTTTACTAAGGCTGGTGAGATTGGGAACAATGGGCTCTGATACTGGGTTTCTTAGGTGAGGGGCAACTGGAAGCAAGTGGCAAAAGAGGACTGCTTGTAGTCTGGCCTGGGCCCCTTCATGGCCACCCCTTTCCCTGCTCCCACTGAGGCAAGACAGGAAGGCAGGCTAAGGAAATGGCACAAAGGAGCTCTGGAGCATTGACTCGCCCTCTGGGTTCGTGTGCTGCAGGTGGCAGACTCGCAGGGTTTGGCAGCAGCAGAGCATCCCCCCACCCCCGTGGGCTCATCAGATGCTTCCTGAAGGTGCCCTTTGGTGCTGGTTAACACAACAGGAAGCAGTCTTGGTGAGGGTGAGTGGCTGGGAGTCCCTGGTTCCTGGTCTGGGAGTTGGGAGCCTGCCTTCTGGTCTCCGCTGTGCACGAACTTACCCGACTCCCTTGGCACCGGTGATGGTCTTCATCTCTAGAGGGGTGAGGGCTCAGGTGGATCATCTGGGGATTCCCCTTTCTCCAAGGCCCTTCCCTTTCACTCCCCCTTGCTGTGGTCTTGACAAATCAGCCTTTTGGAGCCCTTCATGAGGTCCTTCTGGGGCCCCAGACTCCATGACTCCTGGTCTCCAAATTGCCTCATTCATTCAAATCTGACTAAGCTGCTGCTGCGTGGCAGGCAAGTGGGACCCCCCCGCCCCCCACCGCTGGTGGGGTGGAGCAGGTGTTGTGGACCGGGCCTCACAGCCGCTCTTCCTTCTCTTGGTGCCCCCTTGTCCATGAAGGCTCAGTGCAATGCAGCCCTGGCATTCTCTCCTTCCCCTTGTATGACCCACGCCAAGCCACTTAAGATGTTCTCTCTCAATGCACTCCTCCCCCTCCCCAGCAGCAGCGCTCTAAGCCATGGGTCCTCACACAGCAGCCAGCATAACTGGAAGAGAAGGCAGGGGCAGCCCGGCCTGCACAAATGCTTTCAGAGTTGTAGCCTCCCCCGCAGGAGCGCCCACTGTGCTGTGGCGGCCCTGCCCGTGGGAACACTCATCACTGAGTGAGACAGCTCAGCCCCCGTGAAGGAGCCCTCAGCAGCTCAGCTGAACCGCTGATGAGTCCAGAGCTGGCCCACAGGTAAGAGAGCACCCCTCCCCTCCTGCCTAGCGCACCAGCTTGGCGGGTCCCCTGCTGAGCACAGGGGTCCTGCACCAGAGTAACCTGCTGGCGGGGCACAGAGGCCCCACCTTCTGTGCATGTTCGACCTGCCAAGTGGCTATGGCCAGCTGCAGCCAGCATGCAAACACAGAGGAGCCCTATTGGCACAACTTCCAGCAGGTGGGGCAGGATCAGAAAACAGCTCCTACCCCCTCAGTGGTGGCAGGTGGAAGCTGCGACCTGATACCACCACAAAGGCACCAGCAGAGGGTCGCTTCGTCAGACAACATGAGGAACAATGTTAACACTTCAGAGCAGAAGGAAAATGACAAGTCTCCAGAAACCAATCCTGAACACACAGAAATCTACGATCTAAATGACAGAAAAGTCAAAAATAGTTGTCATAAAGACACTCAACAAGTCAAGAAAACTCAGAAAGACACTTCAATGAGCTCAGGAATAAAATTAATGAGAAGAAGGAATACTTCACCAAAGAAGCTGAAACTCTGAAAAAAAAGTTCTGGAAATGAAGAACACAATTAAAGAGGCAAAAAATAACCTAGAATCCATAAAAAATAGAGTTGATGTTATGGAAGACAGAATTAATGATTTAGAGGATAGAAATATAGAAATCCTCAGGTGGAGGGGAGAGAACTAAGATTTTTAAAAAATGAAGAAATTCTTAGAAAAATATCTGACTCAATTAGGAAAAGCAACATAAGGATATAGGTATTTCAGAGGAAGAAGGGAGGGAGAAAGGAGCAGAGAGCTTGTTCAAACAAACAATAGCTGAGAACTTCCCAAACCTGTGGAAGGAACTTACAAGCTCATGGACTTACAAGTACATGAAGCCAACAGAACTCCTAATTATATCTGCAAACAGACCTTCTCCAAGGCATATAATAGTAAAACTGGCAAAAGTCAACAACAAAGAAAAAAAAATTAAGGGCAGCAAGGCAGAAGAAAATAACCTACAAAGGAACCCCTATCAGGCTCTCAACTGATTTCTCAGCAGAAACCTTAGGCTAGGAGAGAATGGAATGACATAGTCAAAACACTGAAAGACAAAAACTTTCAGCCAAGAATACTCTATCCAGTGAAACTATCCTTCAGATACGATGGAGAAATAAAAGCTTTCCCAGGTAAACAAAAGCTGAGTGACTTCATTGCCACTAGGCCTGCCTTACAAGAAATGTTAAAAGGAGCCCTCCCATCTGACTTTAAAAAGCAAAGCTTTAAAAACCTTGAGCAAGGAGATAAACAGAATCAGAAAATTGCAGCTCTATATCAGAATAGGTTAGTAAACAATTATAAAAGACACAGGGAAGGAAAGCATCAAAAATAACTATAAACACTTCAATTTAGTCACCAACTCCAACACAGAAAAGAACAATTTGTGACAACAATAACTCAGAAGGGGAAGAGGAAAGGGATGGAACCTGCTTAGGCTAATGGAGATACAAGGCTATCACAAAATGGACTATTTCATCTATGAGATCTTTTATACAAACCTCATGGTAACCACTAAACAAAAAATCAGAGCAGAGACGTAAATCATAAATAGAGAAAACTGAGAAAAACATCACAGAAAACCACCAAACTGAAATGGCAGTCAGCAATACAAGGGAAAAGAAACAATGGAAATATAGAACTGGAAAACAAGAGATAAAATGGCAGTATTAAGCCCTCATATGTCAATAATCACTATAAATGTAAATGGATTGAATTCTCCAATCAAAAGACACAGAGTGGCCGGATGAATTAAAAAACAAGACCCAACAATATGCTGCCTCCAGGAAACACATCTTGGCTCTAAAGACAAACATAGGCTCAGAGTGAAGGGATGGAAGACGATACTCCAAGCAAACGGCAAGCAAAAGAAAGCAGGTGTTGCCATACTTATACCAGACAAACCAGACTTCAAGATAAAAAAGACAGTGAAAGACAAAGAGGAGCAGGATATAATGATAAAAAGGACACTCCACCAAGAGGACATAACACTTATGAATACATATGCACCTAAGACAGGAGCACCAAAGTATATAAAGCAACTACTAACAGACCTAAAGGGAGAAATTGACAGCAACACAATAATAGTAGGGGACCGCAACACCCCACTTACATCAAGGGATAGATCATCCATACAGAAGGTCAACGAGGAAACCATGGCTTTAAGTGAAATACTAGACCAGATGGACTTAATAGATATATATAGAACATTCCATCCAAAAACAGCAGAATACACATTCTTCTCAATTGCACATGGAACATTCTCAAAGATAGACCATATGTTGGAAAACAAGGCAAGCTTCAGTAAATTTAAGAAGATGGAAATCATATCAACCATCTTTTCCAACCACAATGCTATGAAACTAGAAATCAACTACGTGAAAAAGGCTGGAAAAGCCACAAATATGTGGAGACTAAACAACGTGCTACTGAACAACCATTGGATCAATGAAGAAATCAAAGGATAAATCAAAAAATACCTGGAGACAAATGAAAAGGAAAACACAACATACCAACTCTTATGGGATGCAGCAAAAGTGGTGCTAAGAGGGAAATCTGTAGCACTTACAGGCCTACCTCAACAAAGAAAAAAATCTCAAATGATCTTAAACTACTCAAATAACCTTAAACTTTCTTATTCTAGAAAAAGAAGAACAAAGCCCAAAGTCAGCAGAAAGAGAGAAATAATAAAAATTAGAGCAGAAATAAATGAAATAGAGACTAAAAAAACAATAGAAAGGATCAATGAAACTAAGAGCTGGTTCTTTGAGAAGATAAACAAAATTGACAAACCCTTAGCCAGACTCACTAAGAAAAAGAGAAGGCTCAAATAAACAAAATAAAAAATGAAAGAGGAGAAATTACAACAGACAGCATAGAAATACAAAGGATTATAAGAGAATACTATGAAAAACTATATGCCAACAAATTGGACAACCTAGAAGAAATGGATAAATTCTTAGACTCATATGAGCTCCCAAAACTGAATCGAGAGGAAATAGAGAATCTGAATAGACCAATTACAAGAGATTGACATAGTAATCAAAAACCTCCCCAAAATCAAAAGTCCAGGACCAGATGGCTTCTCTGGAGAATTCTACCAAACAGTCAAAGAAGATTTAATACCTATCCTTCTCAAACTATTCCAAAAAATTGAAGAAGACAGAATGCTTCCTAACTCATTCTACGAGGCCAACATCACCCTGATCCCAAAGCCAGACAAGGAAAACACAAAGAAAGAAAATTACACGCCAGTATTGCTAATGAACATAGAAGCAAAAATCCTCAACAAAATATTGGCAAACCGAATACAGCAATACATTAAAAAGATCATACACCACGATCAAGTGGGATTTACACCAGGGACGCAGGGATGGTTCAACATCTGCAAATCAATCAACGTGATACACCACATTAACAAAATGAGGAATTAAAAACCACATAATCGTCTCAATAGATGCAGAGGAAGCATTTGACAAGATCTGACATCCATTTATGATTTAAAAAACTCAATAAAATGGGTATAGAAGGAAAGTGCCTCAACATAATAAAGGCCATAAATGACAAACCCACAGCCAACACCATACTTAATGGGGAAAAACTGAAAGCCATTCCTCTGAGAACAGGAACAAGGCAAAGGTGCCCACTCTTGCCACTCTTATTCAACATAGTACTGGAGGTTTTGGCCAGAGCAATTTGCAAGAAAAAGAAATAAAAGGTATCCAAATTGGAAAGGAAGAAGTAAAACTCTCACTGTTTGCATACGACATGATCCTATATGTAGAAAACCCTAAAGAATCCACCAGAAAACTATCAGAAATAATCAACAACTACAGCAAAGTTGCAGGATACAAAACCAACTGACAAAAATCAGTTGCATTTCTCTTTTTGAATACCGTGTCTACTCAGGAGAGGGAAACAAAAGAAAAAATAAACAAATGGGACTATATCCGACTAAAAAGGTTCTGCAAGGCAAAGGAAACCATGAGCAAAATGAAAAGACAACCCACCAACTGGGAGAAAATATTTGCAAATCATATATCCGACAAGGAGTTAATTTCCAAAATATACAAAGAACTTGTACAACTCAACAACAAAAAGACAAACAACCTGATCAAAAAATGGGCAGAGGCATCAACCAATGAATGGATAAAGATGTGGTATATATATATATATATATATATATATATATATATATATACGATGGACTACTACTCAGTCTTAAAAAAGACAGAATTGTCCCATTTGCAACAATGTGGATGGACCTAGAGGGTATTATGTTAAGAGAAATAAGCCAAAGACAAACACTGCATAATTTCACTCATATGTGGAAGATAAACACATAGATAAAGAGAACAGGTTAGTGGTTACCAGAGGGAAAGGGAGTCGGGGGTGGGTGAAAGGGGTAAAGGGGCACATACCTGTGGTGATGGATGAAAACTAGACTATTGGTGGTGAGCATGATGCAGTCTATACAGAAACTGATATGTAATAATGTACATCTGAAATTATACAATGTTATTAACCAATATGACCTCAATTAAAATAAAAAATAAATTAAAAAAATAAAAAGATGTTCTCTTGCAAGACTCTGATACTTCAACAGTCGGAACCATTTCATCCCCAGCAAGAAGGTTTCCTCCTCCCGAGAAGCCTGGAGCAGCCTTGGCGCCTGTCTTCCAGACGCTGATGGCTCACCTTTTCTCCTTCCCTGTGAGCGGCCCGTGGGCTCCCCACAGCCTGCCAAGAGCTCCCTCTGTTTCTTGCTCAGTGAGTGGGCTTCTGCTCCTGGTGCCCAGTGAACCCTACAGAGGCTGGAGGAGAGAGGGCACCTGTGTCGAGCACCTACTCGGGGCCAGTCACTGGGCCTGGGGGTCGGTATTGGCACCGAACCCTCACACGCCACAGAGGCAGACATGTCGACTCCACTTAACAGTAAGCAGGGGGCTGGGATGTGCACCCCTCTGCTCAGCCCCGACCCCTGGCTGGCCCCTCCTCCCCACCTGAGTTCCCAGAGAGGATCTTTTTCTCCTGTTCTCTTGTCAATTTTGTTTGTTTTTTCAGCCTCTATAGTAAAACCTTTTAACATTTAATAAGAAAGGATGTCTCATTCCAAACAATATTATAAGTAAATATTATGAATTACATACTATAGAAGTTAAATAAGTTAAAATGTCTTACTTTATTTTCTTTTCTCAATATAACTAAAATTTGTAAAACCTTCAGTAGGAAAATCAGATTATTTAATCACACCTTGTCAAATTGTTTCTTCAGTCAAAACTTAGCTGTTTCACTACAAATATTCTGAGTGAGAGCTTTGTTACCGATTTTGCAATTCACTTCTCAACCCTTTAGAAAGCAGATGATCTATTAAATAGATATTTCTTTGGAACTAGTTGGTGCTATTTTTTCTTATTTTATAAAAAGTTTGGTTATAATTTGTATCCCTTCTACTCTGGTTATTCAATTAGCTTTTTAAAAAGAATTTCAGAATACAAACATCACTTTATATAAACTCATAATTTAGAGAAATTAAGTTTCTGAAATATTTAGATTGTGGGACAATATTTTTTAAGTTTAATTTGAACTTTCTATTCTTAGTTATTTTCTATGTCTTTTAAAATGTTACTTCACAGAAACACACTCTGATTATCATCATCTGTATCTTTTTTTGTGAAACTTTTCAATTTGGAACAAGTGCTCCATAAATGCTCTGTGCAACGAATAGACTCCATCATATATGTGTCTGTATGTCTCTCTCTGACCCTTCTAGTGAACGGAATCCTTTACTCCTCTCGCACCTAACTGACCACCAGTCCCTCACGCATATCAGGGATTCAGATTACTTTGTAATGGGTATATATGAGCAGAAAAGTTGCAGGATGTAATCTATTCTCATTACCCATAATTTCCCATTCAAATTTTAATAATAGCTAATTTGATATTTTTTCAAATAGCTTTATTGAGATATAATTCACATATACAATTCACCCATTTGAAGTGCAGTTCTGTGATTGCTGGTTTGCCAAGCATTTATTGAGCACCTACTGTATACTGGGGATATGATGGTGAACAGGAGAGGTCTCTGCCCATACTGCCTGGTGGGGGTGGAGAAGTACTTATTAAGAACAATAATCTTTACTGAGCACTTACATGTGCTAGGCACAGAGCTACTGGTGGCTGTGTCCTCAGGGCTGTCACAGGGCTGGGGGACTGATCAGCAGTTATCAGTCGAATTGAGTTAATCCGAAGCAAAAGGCCACCCCTCCTCCCTGCCATAGGGTGCTCAGACATCTGGAACGATTAGGGTTCAGCGCCTGGCTGTTGACCCAGGGACCTCTGCAGTCCCACCATTCAGCTCCCATGAAGCCAGCAGGAGAAGGGGTGAAGAGAGGGGTGCGTTGTGGATTTCTCTCTTTTCTCGGCTTTGGGGACTGAAGGCCATAGCGTCTAAGCTGTGACTTCAAAACATCCCAGGTTTGCTAAGTAGCCGAGAGGAGCCCTGGGCTGGGAGGGCCTGGGCCTGAGTGCCGAGGACAGGGCTGCTGGCTGTTCCTCCTGCTTTGTTGGAGAAAGCCACCTGCCAGCCAGCTTTTTCTGCACCCCATCCCCCCAGGATTTGGGGAGCACCAGGGCCAGGCATTGTGCGAGGCATTTTCATACACAGCATCTCATTCCATAGCTAATATATAACCTGCCAAGGTAGGGATCTTTGGGGGTGACTGACCCAGCCTCCTGCTCCCCACGAGTGTCCTAAAGGAGAAACCCTCCTGGACAAGGACAACTGGTAAGTGCGGTGCCACTTTTTTGGCTGAGCCTGGGCCTGAAACCAAATGCAGCACTCTGCGGGGCCCATTCTTCAGGTGGGAGGAAGGATTGGAGGTGGGGGCTCTCGTCCCTTCAGGCCACACCTAAAGATGAGGACCTACCCCGCCCCCCCCCCCACCAGCCTGCAGCAAGGAGCAAGAGGTGTGAGCCCGGGGGAGAAAGGAAATCCACCTGGGGACCCTTCACCTCCAGGACCCCACCTGCTGGCAAGCACGGCCCTGTGGGTGCGGTGGAACCCATCAATCAGACTGGCCCTCCATTCTTTGGGAAGAACTGGGGATGTCCCGGGTACTGGTGGACAAGCTAACATGGCCATCATTTATGTACCAGGCACTTATACACACACGTGCCAGGTGCTGGGGCACGAGCCGACAAGCCCATCTCAACCACAACTATGCTCTCTATCACGGCACTCCCCAGGCAGGGGCCACGTCTCCTCCTTCAGACTGGGGCTTCCCGAGGAGGAAGGACCCGCAGCTCTCAGCAGACTGGGCAGCGCCTGAAAGCAAGAGCCATCACCCCATGAGACCAGGTGCTTCCTGGGAGGAAGGCATCGTGTTACCCCCATCAGATGGAGCTTCCTGGGGCAGTGGCTGTGACGGCTCATGTCTTTCTCCCCACCCAGCTCTAGCTCAGGCCCACCCTTGGGGTTCATGCTGCAATACTGAGCCCCCAGCTTTTCAGGCTGGGAGGGCTCCACCTGGCCCCAGGTAACTGGCATCAAGCCAGGTTGCAGCCCCGGGTGGAGCCAGACAGCTGGCTGGCAAAGGGCACCTGAGCCAGGCCCCGGCCAGAGCCACCTGGGACCTGGGGGCCCCTTCTGCTGGGACAAGGCCAGAGGCTGTGGGAGTCACCACTCAGGACAGTGGGAAGAGAGCCTGAGTCCAGCAGGGCTGGGCCGCTCCTGAGGGTGAGGGTGAGTCCTGGACCCTGAGCCAAGGACGGGGGGCAGGAGGGGACCCTGAGGGCCCTCAACCCCTGTCAGGTGTGGGACGGCCCCTGTAGCTGAGGGACCTGGAGTGAATCACACAGCTGCCACTCCTTGGGCAAGTTGCATAACTCCTCAAAGCCCGCTTTGTCATCTGCAAAACGGCCACCATGATTGTGCCTACCGCGGAGGGGGCTGGGACGACGAAATGAGACAGCACCCAGCACCGCACACAGCAAGTGCTCAATGAGTGTCAGCCAGGTCACATCCGGGGCGCCGCAGGTGGGCCTCAATCGGCCCTGCTCGCCCTCACTGCCCACCTGAGCCCCAGAGGTGTCCCCTCCCTGGTCTCCCCAGACCCAGCTCCCTCCTCCTCTTCCCCAACCAATCCCAGTCACCTGCTGTGAGTCGCTGCCCCCAGGACCCTGCCCTCATGCCAGCCTGGCTTCCAATGCTCTTTGTAAGCAGCGGCCCCCCCCCCCCCCGCCTTGGGAGAAGCCCAGACTCCCAGCTCCAGGCCTTTGCACACACCCTTCCCTTTTCCTGACTTGCCCTTCCCTCCCCGTTCAAGATTCAGCTCCAGGGCCACTCCTCCGTGAAGCCTTCCCTGGTTGAGTCTCCCGGGGCTGCTCTCATTCCCCCACTTCCCACGGCACTTTGCACCTTCTGGTCACAGCCCTTCCCACCAGGGCCCGGCCACCGTCCCTGCTCCTCGAGGGCAGGGACCAGAGCTGGTTCACCCCCATCCCGGACGCCCTGCACAGCGTGGGCCGAGTGCAGAGGGCTGCGCTCCGCAAATATTGGTGGCACAAACCGGGCCATGGCGCCCCCTCGCGGTGGAGGCTGCGGGGTGGGGGGGTGGGGGTCCATGGCTGGGCTCCTCCCTTTCTCTGGGGCTGGAAGAGGAAGATTCTGAGAGGCTGACGTGCAGCTTCTCACCCACCTGACACCAGCCCACCCCAATGGCTCTGGGAACCTGGGGGAACTGGGGTGGGGTGTGTGGGGGTGAGAGGCGGCCAGCAAAGAAGGGACCCACAGGGTCATGGCCAACAGGGAAGTGGAAGCAAAACGGGGTCTGGGTGACAAAGTGAGGCTGGGGCCTAGGAACTGGAACCACTGGCTGAGCCCTGCCCTCCTCTCCTCCCGCCCCCTCCTCTTGCACCTCCCCTTCCTTCCGCCTGCACCAGCACTACCCACCCACCCCCTCCCCCAGCTACTCCTTCTGCCATGTCACCTCCTCCAGGAAGGTCTCCGTGGTCTCCAGGGAGATCTGGTTGTCCCTCTCCTCCAACTAAAAATAATCAAAGCTAACCTTGATTGATTTCTTACTATGTGCCAGACTTTGAGGCTAAACTCTGTAATGACACCAATTCACACGGATGAATGAAGTGCTAATACTGTCATCCCATTTCACAGATGAAGTAACTGAGGCACAGAGAAGCTAAGATGTAGAACCAGGATCTGAACCCTGACTACTCTGCTTCTCCCTGAGCGCCCAGGGGCAGGGACCCTGTTGGAGTGTCCCTACCACCAGGTGTGGGGTCTGTCACAGAGAAGCAGGTTGAAGAAACCAGAGGCCCCTGGGGCTGGCCAGCAGACTCAACACCCTCCTGCTTGGCTCTCCCACATCCTGACCCTTTAGGCCCCAACTGGGCCCTTGAAGGTGGGGCCCAGATCCCCATCCACTGTGGTTCCCCAGAGCAGCCCAGACCTCAGCACCTTGGGGAAGGAGCAACAGAACAGGCCCTGCTGGGAAGTACCGTTTACTCGGCTGTCTGCAGTCAACAGGACAATCCTTGGTGCACCGGGCTGTGCTGTGTCCCCCCGCCAGGGGTGGGCAGGCAGAATGAGGTAGGTGAGCCGAGGGGCAGCCTGTCTTCTGAGAGGCCAAAGTCTCAGCTGCTGCCCTCTCCCTCAAGGCCCCCAGGGACAGCTGCCTTAGACCCTGGGAGGTGTGTCCCAAGCAGGGCATGGGCTGGCGTTGGGGGCCATCTTGTTCCTAGAAGAGTCAGTCAGTCAGGGCTCCTGGAAGAGGCAGCCGACAGGGGTTTCAGAGGCATGGGGGAGATGGCTGGGCCGGGAGTTCTAGGCCCCCTGGCTTCTTCCACGGCCCAGTCCAGGGTCAGCAGCACTGTGACTGCCCACGCTTCTCCCTTCCTAGGTGTGGCATCTGGAGGTCCTTGTCATCTTGGCCTGGGTCCTGGTCAGCTGGGGAGGAGGGGCTGGCGCTCTGCGGAGGTGGCGGCGTTCCGGTACACCAGGAACTGTATGGAGATCTGCAGGGGTCGACGTCAAGGCCTAATCGAGCAGAGGCTGGGTTGGACCTGGCCCTGGGGAGCCTGTGGCACCATCGGGAGCCTCTCCTTTCTTCCCTCCCTCTCGCCCCCACTCTGGCAGGTGGGAGGGGTCAGCTCCCAGCCTCCCAGCCTCTGTTCTTGGTGCACCTTCCACTCTGAATGCTGTTCCTGCTCCTCAACCCCTAGTCTAACTAACTCCGTTCATCTTCCAAGTCCAGCGTTGGGGTCTTTTTCCCTCAGGCAGCACCCCCCACCGACCCCAGCCCCAGGATCCTGCCTTCCTCCCACCCTACAGTATCCTGGGGGTTTCACCAAGTGTCTGGGGCCATTTGGGGCACTAGAGCTTAAAATTTTCTTTATCTCTCATTGCACCCAGCAGGGACTTAGCAAACGTTGAAACAAGGGCCACGTTTACTTCCTCCCAAACGAGATCCAAATAACGGCCCGTTCAGTCATTTAGCAAACATTTACTGAGCGCTCACTGCGTGCTGGGTTGGGTGCTGAGTGTTTCTGGGTACCTCATCTTACGTAATCACCCCATTATCCTGGTGAGACAGCAAACTGTTACCTCCACCACGCAGATGAAGATATGCAAGCACAGAGAGGTTAACTAACGGTTTGCCCCGTGTCACACAGCTATGAAGCGGTGGAGCCAGGATTTGAACCCAGGTTTTTCTGACTCTAACTCATGTGTGTCTCCATGTTCCAGCTCTCATTCCTTCAGCCTGGATGGGCTGTTTTTAATCCCTGTTCCTCAGGGCCTTTACACAAACTGTGCCTGAAATATCCCTTCCTTGCCTTTGCCTGACTCCTTCTCCTTCAGGGCAGTTGTGGAGGCCTTTGCTGAGCCTCTAAACCAGGACAGCCCCCTGCTCAGACCCTCTCGCAGTTTTTCTCTGTGGTACTTACTCAATGCCACTGCAATGAAGTATTTGAAAATTCTGCGTGTGATGACTACCTCCCCACTGAGCTGTAAGCTTCCTGAGGCAAGGACCATTCTGTTCCTGCTCACCACTGGATCCATGTCCAGCGGGGTGCTGGGCACAAGGAGGTCTGACTCTTGGATGGATGGATGGAAGGATGGGTAGATGGATGAATGGATGAATGGATGGATGGATGGATGGATGGATGGATGGATGGATGGATGGAAGGATGGATGGATGGATGGAAGGATGGATGGATGGGTAGGTGGATGGATGGATGGATGGATGGATGGATGGATGGATGGATGGATGGATGGATGGATGGATGGAAGGATGGATGGATGGATGGATGGATGGATGGATGGATGGAAGGATGGATGGATGGATGGATGGATGGATGGATGGATGGATGGAAGGAAGGATGGATGGATGGATGGATGGATGGGTGGGTGGGTGGGTGGGTGGATGGATGGATGGATGGATGGATGGAAGGATGGATGAAAGGATGGATGGATGGATGGGTGGGTGGATGGGTGGATGGATGGATGGACGGATGGATGGATGGAAGGATGGAAGAATGGATGGATGGATGGGTGGGTGGATGGGTGGATGGATGGATGGACGGATGGAAGGATGGAAGGATGGATGGAAGGATGGATGGATGGATGGATGGGTGGGTGGATGGGTGGATGGATAGATGGACGGATGGAAGGATGGAAGGATGGATGGAAGGATAGATGGATGGATGGGTGGGTGGATGGGTGGATGGATGGATGGACGGATGGATGGATGGAAGGATGGAAGAATGGATGGATGGATGGGTGGGTGGATGGGTGGATGGATGGATGGACGGATGGAAGGATGGAAGGATGGATGGAAGGATGGATGGATGGATGGGTGGGTGGATGGGTGGGTGGATGGGTGGATGGATAGATGGACGGATGGAAGGATGGAAGGATGGATGGAAGGATGGATGGATGGATGGGTGGGTGGGTGGATGGGTGGATGGATGGATGGACGGATGGATGGAAGCATGGAAGGATGGATGGATGGATGGAAGGAAGGGTAGATGGTTGGGTGGATTGACAGGTGGATGGATGGATGGATGGAAGGATGGATAGGTGGATGGATGGATGGAAGCATGGAAGGAAGGGTAGATGGATGGATGGAAGGATGGGTAGATGGATGGATGGATGGATGGATGAATAGACGGATAGATGGAAGGATGGGGGATGAATGGATGGATGCTGATGCTGTGTGCAGGCAGAGGCTGCCACTGCCATGCTGCCCCCACCCCGCCCACCTGCCCTGTGCACCCCGAAGGATACGATGGTGTCGAGCAGCAGCACGCCCAGGCTGCCCACGAGCCATGGCAGGTGGTGCAGCACGTAGCTGCCCTCGCTCTGGCCCACCTCAGGGTTTTTGAGCAGCACGCTCAGTCCGTACAGTGTGTTCCCCAGCATCACCAAGGCGAACAGTGAGTAGGAGATCCCCCGGGTCGACTTCCGCAGGAACTGGAGGTGAAGGGATGGGGTCAGAGACCTCAAACAGGGCTCGTCACTCTGGACTGTAACTGTCCACGTGTCTGTCTGCCCTGTCACACTGTGCATGCTCTGAGCTGACTTTTCACTGTGTGCCCAGTGTCCAACATGAGGAGAAGGACTCCTCATCCTCACGCCAATGACCTCTCCCAGGCCCGCCGCCCAGGTCCACAGGAGACCACGGCTGCCCTCGCCTGCTGCCCCCACCATGCCTGCTCTCCAGCACCATGCTGACACTCACTGCCCAGCAAGCCTCACCATCCCTGATTCCCTCTCCTCTCCTCTCAGGTCTGTCAGTTCAGCCCCTCACTCTCACCTTCCCTGAGACACACACGGGTCAGGGAATGATGTGTGATGGCAGGCATCATTATGCCCATTTTCCAGAAGACTCCTACACCATGCCTCCCCTTAACCCGGAGCGCCCGAGCTGCAAGGCCAGCTCCTCTTCCACTCCGCCCCACACGCCCCTGCCCGAGGCTCACGTTGGTGCGGATCTGAGGCAGCCGGGAGAGCAGGTACAACATGCTGGAGATGGAGCCGATGACAAAGCCAATGATTTCCTTCTGAGTGAAGGGCTGAGAGGGCAGAGGGGAGTGCTCAGTGCCTTGTAGGGGCCGGAGGTGCAGGGTGAGATCCCCAAACTCCCCCTAAAGGGCAATCCCCTGCCCATGAGGCCATGCAGGGGAGGGCCCTTGGCACGAGTCAGGCCCCCCTCCCTCACTCTACCATTGCGTACCCACACCTCACCTTACTGCCCGGCTCCACGGATAGGAGCGTCCGCCCCCGGAAGACCTCGCTCGGGGCAGCTACAGAGCCAGCGCTGCTCAGCAGTGGGGTGATACATGCCATCCCCAAGATGAACAAGAGCACAGAATTGATGGTGGCAGACACTGGACATGAGGTAGGAGGGAAGCTGAGGTTAGGTATCTGAGTGGCGGCAGACAGACTGGGGCTTGAGTCCTGGCCTTGCCTCTCAGAGGCTGTGTGACTTTGGGCAAGTGACCTAACCCCTCTGAGCTTTAATTTCTCATCTGTAGAATGGGTATAATAACAGTACCTAGGGTTGTAATGGTGAAATGATGAGGGCAGTAGGGTCAGGAGGAGGTTATCAAAACTGGAAATGCTAAGACACCCCCACCCCCAAGTGCCTCATCTTGTATAGCCCCGGATCTGACCTTGGCCATCGCCCCTTCTGGATCCTCAAGTGCAGCAATGGTCTGTGTGCCTTGTCCTCGTTTCCCCCGCTCCAAGCCCACAGTTGGGCACAGAGGAGCAGCTGAAGTCATGCTTGCAGAATGAGAACTCAAGGGCAGGGGGTTCCCCTGGGCCTGCCCGGATGTGCTCACTGCCCAGTGGCCTCTATCTTGGCCGATCAGGGCTCAGGCCTTCAGATAAGGCCCAAGAAAGCCTTTCCGAGGTTTGGTTTATCACCCAACAATGGGAAACCCGCTTCCTCCCAAGCTTCCGGCCCTCCCAGCTGCCCTTTGAGCGCCCGACACAGAGAGACCACCATACTCACACACAGAGGGGCGTCTCTTAAACTTGTAATGAAAGTACAGTGACAGCATCAGCAGGTCCGCCAAGACATAATACACCGCGGTGTATGTCTGCAAGAGAAGCAGGGGCCTGGGGCGTTGGCTGCGGTCCCAGGCTCCAGGGACCACCTCAGCACCAGGGTAATGCTCTGCCACAACCCAGCTGGGTGACCCTGAGCAAGTCACTTCACCTCTCTGAGCTGTTTCCTCATCTGGAAAGGAGGGGATCGTATTTCCTACCAGGCATAGAGACCAAGTAGGCAAAGGGCCCAGCCTGGGAAGTGGAGGAAATGGTGGCTAGCTCCACTAGTCAGGACAAAATGGGATGCAGAGGGGAAGTGACGGCTCTCGTTGGGCCTGATAAAGGAGCAGTTAAGACTTTACAGTCCTGCTTGGGAAGACAAGGGATTCCCCATTGCAATCCCCAGCTCTGCCCAGCCTCAGGAGGATGAAGGCACCTGAGCCTCCAAGGGAAATCTTTCCTCCCCAGGGCCCCACTCCCTGAAAGCTTAGTCAGGACCATGGCACCTCAGAGGTGAAAGAGCCCTGCGGCCCTCTGGCTGGACGTATTCATTCTGCAGATGGGGAAACTGAGGCCCAGAGACGGGCACTGACCAGCCCACTGTCACACTGCATGGCAGGGCAGAGGGCTCTCTTTACAAAGTGGGGCCCTCGTGAGATGGAACGATGGGTCAGGGTTCTGGAGCCCAGGCCTCCCCTCCTGGCTGCCCCAGTGCCTCTGCCATGGCTGTCGTAGGCAGCCCACTGTGCCCGGGCATCGGCCCACCTGCAGGGGCAGCTGGTCAGCAAGGAAGGAGCCAAGGAGGTTGCAGGAGTCTCCGCCGATCCAGCCCAGGAGGAACCACAGAGACAGGGCCTGGTCCATGTTGCCCGTCTTGCAGGCCTTGATGTACTGGCTGTGGCAGAGGAGGGAGACGCACGCTCAGGGGCGGAGGGTTTGACGCCGCCTTGGAGGGTCCGTGAGGGAACGGCCCCCACCCCGCACTGAGAAAACCACAGAATAGCAGGGCAGGGGTGGTGGAAGTAGAGGAGGTCACCTGGGAGCCATCCTTCCCGCAGGCACAATCTCCACGAGCCTTTCTTTGTTCTTTGGGGATTCCCTTCCAACCTGGAAACTATGGGATGTGCATCTTTCCAGAGAGATCCACAGCATTACCCAGATTCTCCTCCATAGTACCCTGGGGTCTCCCAGTCGGGACCTGGGTTGTTATAGGGTCCTGAAGTTTTGTGTTAGGCCCTGAGAGCCACTTCACAGAGACCCTGGATTCTTTCTTCTATGGAGGGTGTGGGGGTTTCAAAGAAGGATAGTGGTGGTGGCAGTGGGTTGGGCTTGGGCACTGCCCTATCTCCACGAGCGGTTGATGACAAGATGGTCTGAACCACACCCTGTTATCTTCAAAGGGCAACGGAGAAGGGGGGCTGTGGCTCCTGGAGCTTTGCTTTCCGTTACAATAGCCGGTGGCTTTTGGTACCTTGGTTGTTTTCCTAAAGGTCCTCAGTGCTGGGACCCTGTGTTTGGACCTCTGGCCAGGTCTCAGCACGAGTCCAACGCTGACAGTGGCAATGGTGCCTTGTGCAGCCCTGAGCCCTTCATGTGTTTTAATTCATTCAGTCCTGACAGCCCCCTATGAGGTCAAGCCTACTCTGACGAGCCTCCTCAGTGGGGACTGCGCAAGTTGTGTCACAGGCCTGAAGAGTCTTGGGGCCAGAATTCACACCCAGACCCTGAGGCTCCAGTCTTGCTCTTAACCATCACACACACTCAGTGCTACATTTACTGTTATGTTTCTTTTTAATCATCTGTGTGTATTTAAATAAGAAAAAGGTAAGTAAATGGCACCTCTTCCCACCCATCACCCAAGCCAGAGACTAGAAAAGCTGGGTTTCAGCGCTGGGTCTTCCCCGAGCCGTCCTCCCATCTCCATCTCCTATCGTGCCCCCTCCACCCACCTCTCTAGGTCTCCTAACCAAGCCTTGTTCCCCTCGAATCTGTCCGCGGATCCTAGAACTTTCTAAAAGCCCAATCTTGCCAAAATCTTTCAGAGGCTTCCACTGCTCTTCAGTAAGGACCCACATCCTCCGGAGCACGCCCTTACAAGGCCCCCAGGTCCAGCTGTCCCTCTGCCTCCACTCCCTCCCCCAGGACTGCTGAACCTTCCTTCAAGCTCATCATCCAAAGACAGCCTGCCACCCCCTCCTCTCCATCTTTCAGGAAGTACCAGTTCCTCCTCAGGCCTTCCTTGACATGAGCTCACCAGCATCTTTTTCCTCCTCTGTAACACTGGATGTCCTCATCCCGCCTGGACTCAAGCTTCTTGAGGGCAGGGACAGTGCCCAGCACAGGCCTGGCACTGAGGAGGCCCTTAATTAAGGTTTATCACGTGGCCCTTAAAGCTCCTTCTAGGACACTGTGACTTGCTGTGTCTCCATAAATTGCAGGGAAAGTTGATTTTGTCACACCCAGGAAAGGTCGAGTCCTAAGGAGGAGCAGAAAGGTGACTGTCCTTCCTGTTGTCACCTGGGGCTGTCTCCCAGGCCTCTGACCCCCCTCACTGGTTAAACTGGTTAGGGTCAGCCTTATGCCATGGCAGGAAGGGGAAGCCTCCGCCAGCTCCTCATGCAGTTCTGGGGAAGCTTTCACCCCAGGACAGGGAGCCTCTCTCCCTTGGCCTCCATCGGTCACCCCCACCTGTCCAGTCTGCCTCCTAACAGCCTCTCCAATGCCCCCCAACATCACTGCTTGCTGGACGTATTACACAGCCTCCAAGATGGCCTCCCCGCCTCCACTCTCTCTCCCTGTCCCTCCAGTCCTTCTTCCCTGTGACTCTCAGATTGTCTTTTAAAGGGTGCCAGAACGGAAGCTCTGCAAAGGCAAGGACAGTGTCTGTTGTGCTGACTTGTACCACACCTCATGTGGCACCTGGAACAAGGTAATTCAGTAAAAAATGTCAAGCCCCTGAGAGTGCACTAGGACGATTCAATGGGGGAAGGACAGTCTTTTCAACACATGGTACCTGGACAACTGGATATGTCCATGCAAAAGAACGAAGTCAGACCCCTACCTCACACCATATACAAAATATAACTCAAAGTCGATCAAAGACCCAAATGAGCTAATTTGTGATACTGTGATTTATAATAAAAAATACATAATTGGTCTTCTTCCCTGTTCTTGGCACAGAGTTCCTAACACCCTTGGAATTTCCTAAGTGATGAGCGCAATAAAGATGCCTTTTGTTATGTTAATTAGGTGACTTTGGGAGAGACCCTAGGTCACCTAAGGGGGGCGCTGATTGCCAGAGGAACCAACCATGTAATTGGAAGGGTGGAAGTTTCAGGGCTGGAGATTGAGTTCAATTGCCAACAGCCAATGATTTAATCCCATGCCTAAGTGATGAAGCCCCCATAAAAACCCAAAAGGATCGTGTTCGGAGAGCTTCTGGGTTGGTGAACACGTGGAGATTTGGGGAGTGGTTCATTCACCGGGCACGGAAGCTCCACACCCCTTCCCACATACCTTGCCCTATGCATCTCTTCCATCTGGCTGTTCCTGAGTGATATTCTTTCATAATAAATCAGCAACCTAGTAAGCAAAATGTTTCTCTGAGTTCTGTGAGCCACTCTAGCAAATTACTCAAACCCGAGGAGGGGTTGTTCAGTCAGAAGCACAGATGACAACCTGGTCCTGGGACTGGCATCTGAGGTGAGGGCAGTGTGGGGGGGGGGCAATCTTCTAGGATTGAGCTTTTAATATGTGGGATCTGATGCTGTCTCCAGGTGAGTTAATTGCTTGATGATTTGGAAAGAAAACACATATCGGAATCGGTGTCAGAATCGGAAAAATCTAAGAAACCCTTAGAAGAAAAGATAAGGGCATATCTTTGTTACTTGGATTAGGCTATGATTTCTTAGATATGACACCAAAAGCACAAGCAACAGAAGAAAAAATAGATAAATTCAACATCATCAAAATTTAGAACTTTGTGCTTTGAAGGACACCATCCAGTGAAAAGACAACCCACAGAATGAGTAAATATTTGCAAATCATATATTAGATGAGGGTGTTGTATCTAGAATATATAAAGAACTCCTACAACTCAACAACAAGAAGACAAATAATCCAACTGAAAAACAGGCAAATGATCTGAATAGATCTTTTTCCAAAGAAGATATACAGTCAGCGCATGAAAAGCTACTTAACATCACTAGCCATCGGGGAAACACAAATCAAACCACAATGAGATACCACTTCCCACCCTCTAGGATGGCTGTAATAAAAAAGATAGAAAATAACATGGGTTGACGAAGAATTGGAGAAATTGGAAGCTTCATAGACTGTTGGGAATATAAAATGGCGCAACCGCTTTGGGAAACAGTCTAGCAGTTCCTCAAAAGATTAAACATAGAGTTACCATATGGCCCAGCCATTCCACTCCTAGGTATATATCCAGAAGAAGTAAAAACATACGTCCCCACAAAAAACTTGTACATGAATGTACGTGGCAGCCTTAGTCATAATAGCCAAAAAGCAGAAACAACCCAAATGTCCATCAATGGATGAATGAATAAATAAAATATGGTCTACACATACAATGGACTATTATTCAGACAGAAAAAGGAATGAAGAACTGATATGTGCTACAGCAGGGATGAACCTTAAAGAAGTGAAAGAAGTCAGTTACAAAAGACCACGTACTATATGATTCCATTTATATGAAATGTCCAGAACAGGCAAATCTATTGAGACAGAAAGTAGACCGGTGGTTGCCAGGGGCTGGGAGATATAGGGAGAAATGAGGAATGACTCATTTGTTTTGGGGTTTCTTTTTAGGGTAATGAAACTGTTCT
This sequence comes from Tapirus indicus, assembly GCA_031878705.1. Taxonomy (NCBI): domain Eukaryota; kingdom Metazoa; phylum Chordata; class Mammalia; order Perissodactyla; family Tapiridae; genus Tapirus; species Tapirus indicus. The sequence continues at coordinate 98,897,618 of CM062924.1, read as the reverse complement.
CAAACTGACGGTGGCAATGGTTACACAATTCTGCAGATATTCTAAAACCACTGAATTGTACATTTAAATGGGCCAACTGTACGGTATATGAATGAGCTCCCAAAAAACCTATTTAAAAAAATGTCAAGTCCCTGATTAAACCCTTATCTTTCCTCCTCAGGATAAAGAGCAAATTTCCTAACAGTGGAGAATGCCCTTACATGACAGGGCCCTGGACGACCTCTTCCACCTCACCTCTCCCTGACCCCCTGATCCTCACACACCCTGTCCAGCCATGCAACTGAGCATGCACTGTGCAAAGGCCCTGAGCTGGGTGCTTTCCGTACACACCCCCCAGGCCATCCTTATAGCAACCCTGCGAGGTGGAGAACAACATTCTCATTTTACAGATGAGGAAACTGAAGTGACTTGTCTAGGTCACAGCGCATCCTCATTCCCCAATCACAGCACTGGCCACATTATTTTGTAATCACTGCTTGTCCATCACCAGACTGTCACAGGACAGAGGCTGTGTCTGGTGCATCCCAGCCCTCCCACCCCTCTGCCTCCTCTCTTACTAGCTGTGCAACCTAAAGCAAGTTCCTTAACCTCTCTGGGTTTCTATTTCCTCATAAAGCAGGGATAGTAACTGTACCTATTTGACAGGGTTGTTATGAGGATTAAACAAGGTAAAAACATGTCAAGTACTTAGAACTGAGCCAGGTACACAGCAGGCACTCAGTAAGCAGTAGCAACTATTATCATCTGTTGTCAGAATTGTACAGCACAACTGGGGCCCAGGGTGGGGTTCAGTGCAGGGTCCCCCAAAGTGGGTTGGAAGTCAGTGAGTAGGGGTAGGGGAGGGAGCACAATCGGCCTGGAGAGGCCCATGCCAGCCAGGCAGCCCCTCCTCCCTGCAATCCCTGGAGCCACTGCCCCACCCCTGCCACCCTGCCACTACTCACGGGAAGGTGGATGCAGCGAAGCAGAAAATGGAGATCAAGCCCAGGCCCACGCTGGCCTCATCCCAGCCGTCCCAGGCACACTCGCCAAACACGTCCCATATCCACCGGCGGGAGCCATTGGGGCAGCTGGAGAAGTTGCCGGAGCCCAGTTTCTTCCAGACCATGGCTGCTGCAGGAGGGAGGGGGCGGGCAGGTTCTACAGGGAGAAAGAAAGGGGGCCTTTAGCATTGAGAGGCCTGGATCCCAGTCATGGTCCCGCCAACCTAAGCCCATGTCGCCTTATCACCCGGCACTGAGCAAGCCTAGGAACCAGAGGACACAACCAGCTTCAAGAACAGAGATCAAAGCAAACGCATGCCAACCACACGTGCAGTAGAGCGCCAGATCTGTGGGCAGGGAAAAGCCCCCTCAAATCCCAGCTTTACCACGAGTTAACCCCTCTGTGCCCCAGGTCCCCCATCCGTACAATGGGGTGATAACAGTCTCCCTCGTACACTCATTAGGGTTAAATGAGTTCATAAATAAAGCGTGGAGAACTGAGCCCTCAAACAATGTCACCTTTGTTATAACTCTTCAACATTTAGATGGTTTCCAATATTTTGTTATTGTAAATTACGCTGTGAAGGGCTGCTGAGACCAGGCCCATTAAGTACATTATCTCACTTAAAGAAGGTGTATTCCCCAACATTGGTCAGATGAGGCAAGTGGAGAATCTGGTCCAGGTGAATCCCAGGGTTACGCTGGTGGCTGGGATTCAAGCGTGGCGTGCTCAAGCCGTATTCCCCCAGGAGCTCACATGCGTGGGACACCTGCTGGCAACAGTCCACAGCCACCTCCCCGTTCTCACCACCGACAAAGCCAGAAGATGGCTGGTTGCAGCAGGGGGCAGGGAAGGCCCCTCCCAGTGCCCAGGCACCCTGGACAGTGACTGCCCGTGTGACAGTCCCAGAGAAGGGAGAGAAAGTGGAGCCTACTGGAGCCATCCCTACCATGCAGACGCATCACGGCCCCTGATCACTGAGCCCTGTGCTCAGCACCTTGCAGGCATTGACACATTTAGCCTCACATCACCTCTATGAAGTGGGAGCTACTGATACATCCATGAGGAGCCAGGGAAGTGACCTGCCAGGACCACCCAGCCAAGAAGCAGCAGAGCCAGGAGTCAAAGCCAGGACACGGACCCAAACCCCTGCTCACAGCCACCACGTCACACTTCCTCAGGCCCTCTGTCCCTGGGCGTGGCAGAACCCTCCCGTGGTCTGGCATGGATGCCCAGCTCCTCTCGCAGCCAGAAAGCAGCCTTCCCCTTTCCTCGCTGTGCTCAGAGGGGCTTTCGTCACCCAGGCTGAGGCTCTGTCCAGCCACCTTCAGTTCCTACACGTGCCAGGAGGCTCAGGAGCCTCGTAGAGCAACGCCCTGTGCTATAGACTGAATGTGTGTCCCCCCAAATACAATGAAACCTAACCCCCAACGCGATGGTATTCTGAGGCGGGGCCTTCAGGAGGTACTCAGGTCATGAGGGTGGAGCCCTCGTGAAAGGGGTGAGTGCCCTTATAAAAGACACCCCAGAGAGCTCCCTCGCCCCTTCTGCCACGTGAAGGCACAGGCAGAAGACAGCCATCTACGAACAAGAAGTGGACCCAGACATTGAATCGACTAGCACCTTGATCTCGGATTTCTCAGCCTCCAGAACAGTAAGGCCGTACGAAATAAACATCTGTTGTTTCAAAGCCACCCAGTCGATACTATTTTGTTATAGCAGCCTGGATGGACTAGGACACCCTGGCCGGACCCGTGGAACTGCTGAGGTTGCAGGGATCAGAGAGCATCGGGGAGGGAAAGGAAGCGAGTCAGCTTCTTTTCTCAGGAAGCTCTAGGCTCTCAGCCCTAACGTGACGAGCCATGGGCAGAGGCCCCGGAGCTGGAGACGAGGGCACCCGAGGTCACTGTCTGCCTGGTTCAGGGCAGTACCTCCAAGGCCCGGCGAGGGTGGCTGAAAGCCTCTTCTTGTACCTTGGTGACCTTGATGACCTTCAGCACGGCTGATGTTGGAACCATTTACCTCATGTCCTGCCACCACTACTTGCAAGGCCACCCCAGGATAACATACAGTCCAGGTAAGAACTGTACCTCGGCAATGCCAAAGGCATCTCAAATCAAGTTCTCTTGTTCTCCAGCCATCCCCCAATTGGACTGCCTCCCGCACCCTCCCCCTATAGATTCTGATCATGCCACCACAGTTCATCCCAGGTTAGTACACTGCCATCCGCACAACTTCCCTGTCCCCATTCTACAGATAAGGTGAGTGGCCTTGAGCAACTGAACAACCTGTCTGAGCCTGTCTATGAAATGAGGATAATGACACATTCTTTGGGGTTGATGTGCAGATGAAATGCACATAAAGCTCTTAGCCCAGTGCCCGATGTGACGCACAATAGTGACTGTTTGGAGGAGGAGAGTCCAGTATCTCAACCACTCTGAGGCCACTCGCTCACCCCCTCTTTTTGTCAGGTTAGGGAAGAAATGAGGCGGACACGTGCCCAGAGAGGGAGGAGGGTGTCTTGAGGAATGTACCTTAGCTCACAGGGCCCAGGGCATTGAGTGGGTGGTCACCTGTCCAGGCACAGGGCCATGTGCAGCTCGGGGCTCGGTACAATCTGAAACACACCTGAGCCCTGAACAGAAGGGGCCTTCCTCCGAGGGCTGCTGTCACCTGTGGGTTCTGACACAAGTAGGGAGCCAGTCTGGGCCCAGGCCTGGCCTCTGAGGATGGGCCCGCCCCCTGGACAAACGGCACTAAGCGAATGGATGTCCAGGGTTGCAACAAAGCTTGACCTCCTCCGTAGGTTTAACAAGGACCACAGCAGCACCCTTGGAGGGCACACGTTCAAAATTCGAGATCAGTGCATCTGGGCTGGGAATCAGGGACCTTGGGTTTAAAGAAGCTCCCCCAGCTGATTCTGGTACATCGGGCCACATTTTGAGAAAGGCTGCACTGGAGAAGGCATCTCCCGCCACCTCTAAGCTCCTCTCCCAGATCTCAACCTGAGTCAGGGAGATGCTTTCCAGCCAAGCTCGTCAAGTGGCCACCTTTATCTCCTACAACGAGTCCAAATTCCTTAAGGCAAAGCCCCAAGGTACTCCAAGAACTGCCCTCCCCACTTCATCGCCTGTCCCTTGCTCCAGATTTTAAACAGTCATTTTCAGGCCTCCAGGCTTCTGCACATGCTGTCTCTTCCCCCAGGAGTGTCCTCTTCCCCTGGAGGGCCTGATACAGAGATACTGAGACCCAGTCTAAATTGCTCTCAAAGAGGCCTTGCAAGAGCTAGCTGGACAACACCTGTCAGCTCTTGCCTTCCCCTTGTCCACACACCTGAAGAATCCTCAGCGACCATTGCTCTTTAAGCCCACTCCTCTCCCATCACCCTGGTTGTAAACTTATTCTAAGGGTCTAAACACACCAGCTGCACAGTAAAGGTTCAGAAAACAGAGAGAGAAAGACAGGAAGGGAGAAACAAAGAGAGAGAGAGATAGAGAAAGGAAGGAAGGAAGGGAGGGAGGGAAAGGGAGGGAGGAAGGAAGGGAAGGTGGGAGAAAGACCTAGTTGTGAGCTGGGATGGCCTAGGGTTGAAGAGAAAGCACGCTGGAACTGACCTGCCTGACGCCTACTAGTATAGAAGTCCTGGGCAAGCGACTGAGCTTCAGAGTTCCAATCTCCAAAGCCGGGGAATAACTCAAGTACCCACCTCCTAGGCTGACTGCAGTTAAATGAGATAATCCCGGCCAAGCGATCAGAATGGTGCCTAGCACAGGTTAGTACTCACTCAGTAGTAACAGCCAGGGATGGCTATTATTCTGTCCCAGCTGTAGCTCCCCCACCTCCCCCCTGGGGTCCCTGGCACACAGCAGCCATCAGTAAGTACCGAATGGACAAAACCCACGCCAGTCCTCACACCTCCCAACCCAGACTTCCTATGTGCACACTTGGAAACCTGTCCTAGGCGTGGCGAAGGGAGGGGGCAGTCTGGGCTCCCTGCAGACCTCGGGAGTACACGGAGGGGAAGAGCGTCCGGCTTGGGGATACCGCCCACTCCGGGCCTCCGGGTCCTGGGTCACAACTCCCTCCTGGTGACTCAGCCCAGCGCGGGCCGCCTGTTTGGCGGGGATAATGACAGGGCAGCCGCTGGGGTCAGCGTTCAATCGCCGCGAGGCCCCCTCCCCTGGACCGCCCTGGGAAAAACAAAGCCGTCAGAAGCGAAGGGGCTCGTCGGCCGGGACCAGGAGGTGAAAAGGGGATCCAGACCCCAGGCCGGTCCGAGAGGCCATGCAGGTCGCCCCTAAGGAGGGGGACATGGGCCCCCGAGGGCCACCCAATCCTGGCCCAGAGCCCCGTCCCTGGATCTCGCACCCCAAGGAGAGGACGGGAGCCCCAGGACGGTGCAGGGGGTGGAGGAGGGTTTGGAAAAATGCGGCAGGGAAGCCCCAGAGTGCCGACCCGCAGCCTTCGCGTTTGCCCCCAGCCTCAAATCCTGCTCACCGCGTCAGGATCCGCCACCCGGCCAGCCTTCTGGGCTCCGTCTCCACTGCCGGGGTCAGCTGACCCGAGGCCCCGCCCCGCCTCTCCTCCCGGGAGCCCTCAGCTTCGCCCCTTGCGCCGCGCACTTGGCGGACGGTCCCTGGAGGCGCCGCCGGCGGGCCGAGCGTGCGTGGGGGGGGCGGCGCGCTCCTTGTCCTCGCTCCCTCCGGGGCTCCTCCCCCGCGACGGGTGGGCGGGGCCCGAGGCGCCCCAGCGCGCAGGCGCAGACCTCATGTTGGCCGCCGCATCACGTGCAGTGGCTCGCGCCGGAGTCCGCTCCGCGCGTCGCCCCGAGCCGCCCAAGCCCCGCACCGCCACCGCTGCCGCCATGTCGCGGTCGCCGCCGGCCCCCTCGGGCGCCCCGGTCCGGCCCGCTACCGTGCTGGGCACCATGGAGATGGGGCGCCGCATGGACACACCCGCCAGCGGCGCGGCCGTGCGCGCCTTCCTGGAGCGCGGCCACACCGAGCTGGACACGGCCTTCATGTACAGCGACGGGCAGTCCGAGAGCATCCTGGGCGGCCTGGGGCTCGGGCTGGGCGGCGGCGACTGCAGAGGTAAGGCCTGGCGCCCGCGCCCCGGCCCCCTGACCTCCCCTGCACCGTGCAGCGCTGACCCGGCCCCAGCCGCGCGCCGACCGCGGTCAGGATCGACAGCTCGCCCCCTCCCGGGGCATCATCCTCCCCTGGCCACCCTGCAGCTCTGTGAACCCCAACTCCTCAGGCCTCGTCCACATCTAGACCCGGACAGCCGGCCAGGGCTTTGTCTTGATCTCCTTCCCCTCCCCTTCACCTTCCTCTGGGGGTTGCAGCTCAGGAACCCCCAAGTCTTACCTCAAGTCTGGTCTGGTCCTTCGCTCCTTACCCCCGTTGCTTTCTTGCTGCATCTCTCTGTGGCACTGATCCCCAGAGCTATGCAGTCCCTCCTCCGACCCTGCCAGGTGCCCATAACCGGGCCCCAGGTGCTTGCCTACACCTCTCCCCACTGCCCTCACCGCCCATGCGCTCCCGGAGCACCCTTTGCCCATCCTGGTCTTCGGTCGGGCTCTGTTCATTTGGCAGCTCTCAGGGACAACTGTAGTGAGGCCACAGACCGAGCTGGGAGAGCAGGGATGGTAGGGTGAGGAGTGGGGAGGTGTGAGCGAGGGGGTGAGGGCTTTCTGTCCACTCCTGTAGCCCCTGCTAGGCTTTGTTATGGGGCTATTGGAGGGAAAGTGACTCGAACCCACCCCCAGGGAGCTCAGTCTAATGGGGAAGATTGAAGCAAATGATTGCTGAGGATTCCTGAAGAGGAAGCACTTTTGGGGATGAGGGGGTGACCAGGACAGGGAGAGGCAGTAGGGAAGGCTCAGAGAACTCTGGAGCTGGGCCTTAAAGGACCAGTAGTAGTTTGCTGGGCAGAGAATGAGAGAAAGGGGCCTTAGAGGCTGAGGGCATAGCTGTGCCAAGACTGAGCTTGGAAATGCAAAGTGGAAGGATGGCCAGTAGGCAGATGTGGCTTGAGGGAAGGATGTGTATGTGTGGGAGGGGCTGTCTGTCATTAGCCTGGTGCCATTGGACATATCTAGGAGGGTGCCTGGCACACAGTGGGGCCCAGTAAACATTACCTATGATTATTACTACCACACTTTGCCTTCTCTTTTCCACCCTGAGGCTCTTCCTTCCCAGCCCTTGGACTGTGGTTCCCTCTGAGTCCTCCTTCGATTCATAGCTTGGTGGATCTGGAGGAACAGAATGGGAACACGTATCTCAGGCCCACACTTTCTAGTTCACCTGGCTGCCTCTCCCTGATAATGAAGATTTTGTTTCTGAGTTGGTTTTTCTCCTCCAGCCCTTCCGTACTTCCCTCCTTGAGTCCAGTGTTCACTGAGCCAAAGTCCTCGGGTTGGAGCTGAGGCAAAGTCCACACCAAGACTGCCGGGGAACCGAGAAGTATGGGGAAATGAGAAAATCTGGACGGGAACCTGTGGGACCAAGTAGTCGGATGACTCCCCTCTGATCTGCTGAGTTGCCTTCGCCAAGTGTGAACATTGCAGAGTCCCTCCATCTCTCAGTCCAGACAGCCAGCGTTCTTTATAGCACTAAGCTGTTTGCATCGCAGAACGCTATCTTGTTCTCCTGGGGATTGTGCCTGCAGTGGATGTGCACACTTAGAGTCTGGAAGGGGAGGGGGAGCTATACTTACCTTCTGCTTATTTTGCCTCATACCTGACTCTCAAATTGATCTCTGCCAGTGCCCCATGCTGAAGCATCCCTTGCCTGACTTCTTGCAGCAGCCCCTTTACTTGTCTCCCTGTTTCCAGGCCTGCCCCCTTGAGTTCGTTCTCTGTACTGCAGCCAAAATGAACAAAGCTGACTGGTCCAGTCAGAAAACCTTGGCATGGTGGTGTTTGAGAAAGCCCTTTGGATTAGGTCTGTGCCCCTTCTCTTGGCTCATGTCCCACTGCTCCGTGGCTGGAGTTACCGCCCTTCACATGCTGTGTTTTCTTGCCTTTGTGACTTTGCCCATGTTCCCGTGCTCTGCAGTGTGCTTCCCACCCTTCCTCGTTGGCTGTGGAGATTCAGCTCCAGGGTCAGGGGTCATCCCCTACAGGAAGCCTTCCCTGGAATCCCCAGATTGGCCCCACACCTCTACTCTGGCCTCCTTGAGCACTTTTCTCTACTGCACTTACCGTACTGTAACATCACCTTCTAGACTGGGAGCTCCTGGAGGGCAGACATGGAGTGTTAGTGTTAGTTCGTCTCTGTGAACTCAGCCTCTAGTGCCAGGCCTGGCACAGCCAGCAGTTTGGTGACCAATGATAGTGATAGAACACCAGTGAACATTGAGAACTTAACACCAGACATTATTTAATCCTCCTGATCTCCCTATGAGGACAGTTCCATTGTTATATCCCCATTTTACAGATTAGAGAATTGAGGCTCAAAGAACTTACATCATTTAGCTAGGGTCACATGTTAGTACAAGGTTATAAGTCTCTTAACCGTTCCATTCTCCCCCCCAAAGTCAAAATTGCTACCAAGGCCAATCCCTGGGAAGGGAAGTCGCTGAAGCCTGACAGTCTCCGATCTCAGCTGGAGACGTCACTGAAGCGGCTGCAGTGCCCCCGGGTGGACCTCTTCTACCTGCATGCACCCGACCACGGCACCCCCGTGGAGGAGACGCTGCGCGCCTGCCACCAGCTGCACCAGGAGGTGAGGGTGGCCCCTGAGCTCCGGGAGGAGGGCTGCTGCTTCTCTTCTGGCCCTGTCATTACCCAGGGGAGTGGAGGCAGTAGGGCAGTCCTGGAGGGGGGTCTGTCACCAGCTCAGAGGGTCCCCACCCCGATCTCCCCTTCCTGGTCTGCTGGGCTGTGGTGGGTTCTCATGGCCACCTCTCCCCTGCAGGGCAAGTTTGTGGAGCTGGGCCTCTCCAACTATGCCTCCTGGGAGGTGGCCGAGATCTGTACCCTCTGCAAGAGCAACGGCTGGATCGTGCCCACCGTGTACCAGGTGAGGGCCAGGGCTGCGGAGGCCTCAGTCTCCAGGGCTCCTGCTGATCCCGGGTCTCTGGGCCCCTCTGACTCCCCCACGCTCTCTCCGTACCAGCTGCTCCCTACTCCCAGCCTGCAGATGGCTCCCAGGTGCCCTCAGGGTCACATGCCAGCTCCTCAGTCTGGCCAGCAGGCACCTGCTCGCTTGGGCCCTGACCCCCTTCCTGCCTGGATGTGCACCTTGGTCCTCCTTCCCGCTTCCTGGCTCTGCACTTCAGCCTGGAGCACTCCGCCCCTCCTCCCCTGGGAGCAGTGCTCGGGGCTCACTTAGATGCCTCATCCTCTGGAAGCCTCTCCCTGCACCCTAGCGGAGCCTGCGGTCTCCAGAGCTCATCATCATGCATTCAGCAAGTATTTATGAGCATCTTCTGTGCTCATAGAACCCACCTTATGGTGATCACCTGCCTTCTATCTGTGTTTTTAACTCGACTCCAACAGCTCTTGGCAGTGGAGGCAGAGACCTTGCTGGACTTGCTCATATTTGGAAACCCAGTGTCCAGCCCACAGTTGGCGCCCACAGACATTTGTGGAATGATATATGCAGTCTGGTTTCCCTTCCTTGGGCCCAGCACTGTACCCCCATCCCCTACCACCACTAGTGATTTTGGAAATCATTGCTGAAGTCCTGGGCGGGTTTAGATTGAGGTTTTAAAAGAAGAGGCCTGGTGGGTCCCCCATTGACACGTGCACCCTCTCCAGCTGGCCCCTCTACCCGCAGGGCATGTACAACGCCACCACCAGGCAGGTGGAAACGGAGCTGTTCCCCTGCCTCAGGCACTTTGGATTGAGGTTCTACGCCTACAACCCTCTGGCTGGTACGGGCTGCAGTGGGGGCAAGCTCCCCCTGGGGGGAGGGCATTCCTGGCCCTGTCTTGTCTCTCCCTTCTCCTGATGGGAAATCCCAACCCAGGACCGAGAAGCAGGGAGGGGTCTGACCAGAGGCTGGGCTGTCCTCCATCCCTCATGGCTCCCACACCATCGCCCCATGTCCAGAGCAGCCTCTGGGGTCTGATTGCAGCCTTCCTGCAGGGGGCCTGCTGACCGGCAAGTACAAGTATGAGGACAAGGACGGGAAACAACCTGCGGGCCGCTTCTTTGGGAATAACTGGGCTGAGGTCTATAGGAATCGGTGAGCTGGCGATGTCTGTCAGGATGGGTGGGGTTGGGGGAACCCCTCTATCTGAAATGGAGAAGTTCTAGGCTACTTTCCTAGGGGCTCCAGGCTTCCCTTGCTGCCTGGACCTATGTCTCTTGATTCCTGCAGGAATTACCAAACTTTCTGTAGGGTTTCTTCTTGTTTTCTTGGGACCTCTGTGAGGAAATGAGGATCCCTGGACCTAAGCCATGTCTTCCAAGTCAGAACTTGTTCTAAGAAGTGGTCATCACCTGCCAAGAAGGAAAGAAAGCCTGGGCTGGAGGCTCAGGCCTGGGGCTGAGTGCTGACCCTGTACTGCTGCCTTTGTTTTACTAAGTAAAGTAAGGGCAGGCTTGGAGTTCTTAGGAATAAAGATGTCACTGAGGTCTCTAGTGAGGCCGCTAGCATCATGGGTGGTTCTGCTGCCCACTAAAGCAGGAGACCCACTGAGAGAGGGGACACTGACCCCTGCGACACCCCCCTCACCCGCGCAGCTTCTGGAAGGAGCACCACTTTGAGGCCGTTGCCCTGGTGGAGAAGGCCCTGCAGGCTGCGTGTGGGGCCAGCGCTCCCAGCATGACCTCGGCCGCCCTCCGGTGGATGTACCACCACTCACAGCTCCAGGTAACCCAGCCGTCGCTTTTAGGGACGATTCTGCCCCTTTAGGGGAGCCAGAATTAGCTTTAGGTGACGTCTAAATAGTCTTTCCTCTGAAATTTCTCTGTATTCCAGTTCTCGTGGCAGTCTTCCCGTTGTTCTTAATAACTGTCTAGGTGCCAGGCTCTGTGATGGGGCTTTACAAACATGGATTCGTCATTCCTTAGGCCTGATGAAGTGTGATTATCCTAGTTTTACTGATGAGGAAACGAGTTGACACAGCTGTGAAAGGAGTAGAAAATCTATCATAGATTTGACTGAAAACCCATTGTTTGCTCCTCTGCTGGGAGTTGAGGTTTCCCTCTTTGGTGTCCCCTGTCCCCTGGGCTAAAACTTTTCTCCTACTTCAGCCTTATACAGTTGCGTACTGTCTGGCACACACATACTAGGTTCTCAGTCAATGGGAGCTAAGTGCTTTACGTAATTTCTCATCCCCATAACCCCACTGAAAATTGAGAAGAAGACTGAGCCTTGGAGAGGTTAGATAACTAAGCCAAGTTTACACAGTGGCTGAATGGCAGAACGGGGCTCTGCAGGTACAACTGTCTGAGGATGAGCAGTGTGACAGTGGGGGAAAGAAGACAGGGTTGGAGTCACATAGTTAGAATTGTTGAAGACCCCAATAGTTCTCTGTGGAACTATATAGGGCATAAATGAACATCAGATCCCACCTCTTGGCAGGGGCGAGGCTGGGAGGGGGAGTGCGTGTGACCGGAGTCACTGTGGTGCAGAAGTGTGTTGACGTCTGGCCGTCTCCCCTTGCAGGGTGCCCACGGGGACGCGGTCATCCTGGGCATGTCCAGCCTGGAGCAGCTGGCACAGAACTTGGCAGCGGTTGAGGAAGGGCCCCTGGAGCCGGCCGTGGTGCAGGCCTTTGATCAAGCCTGGCACCTGGTTGCCCACGAATGTCCCAACTACTTCCGATAGGCCAATGGCTCAAGCTGCCACAGGTTTCTCTTTCCTGTCACCTCTTGTGTCCTCTCACCCTGGCCAGTCATTGCCTTAAGCCAATTGAGCATGATCTTCTGGATTGTCTGGATCCATGCACTCATTTCCTAGCTTCCTGCCTTGCTCGCAGTTGCCTTCACAATGTGTGAGGCTGGGGCTGAGCCCTGCTCGGGCGGTTCCTGCCTGAATAAAGCAGGCACTTGACCCGCTGTAGCCCAGGCCCTGATAAGCCCCACAGACTTGTCTCCGTGACTGCTTGTAGCTTGTTTCCATCCTGCCTGGGGGCTTCCTGCCAAAGGGGCAGACCGTGGGCTGGAGTCTTCAAAGGGCAGAGGTGGGGAGCGGGTCTCAGGGCACGCTGCCCTCTTGAGGCCTCCCCAGCCTCCTGTCCTGACCCGGGCTGACCTCTCCACAGCGGGGCTGGAGGTGGCCCTCGCTCTTCTACACACGGTAGAGAAAGAGGGCCACACACCCTGCAGTGGACCTTGTCTCATGTAGAGATGCCCTCACTGAATATTTACACATATATATACAAATATGTGTAAATATAAACAAAACTTACTAGGAAGCTACAGCAATAAAGAGTGTGGTACTGGCATAAGGATAGACCTATCAATCAATGGAATAGAACTGAGAGTCCAGAAATAAACTCTTACATGTCACTTGATTTTAGAGAAGAGTGTCAAGACAATTCAATGGGCAAAAACCTACTATTAGCATCACCACCAAGAACACCAAAACCTCTCGGGACGCTGTGGAATATTTTTAGCACATGCTCTTCAATTCTGCAGTGACTTTACTCTTGTCTTAGCTGAAGTCTCCTCTCTTGTCATCCGTAAGGTTCCCGGTCCTACCCCTGGGGCTGCTGCTGTTGGGAGTGGGGGTGGGGCATGGGCGGTCAGGGTCCCCATTTCTTTCAGCAAATCCCTACTCTAAGCAGGAGGCACCCAAAGCTGGAGGAGAAAAGAAATCCCAGGTCTGGTGGTTGCTGTTTCACCATTCCCAGTGCAGAAAAATCCCTCCAGCCCTGGGCAGAGGGGTGGGCTGGGCCAGGCGGCAGCAGAAGTCGGCACTGGGAGCTTGTTCAACTTGAAGTGATGAAAGGGGCTCAATTTAGAAATCCAGATAGAACCACCAATCAGACTCTGTTCTAAGAAAAGTCCGATTTGTCATCTAGAGGCAGGCACCCTGCAGACAAAAATATATTCTCTCCAGAAACAAGTCCCCCTCCTTTGTCTTCATCTGTAATAAAATGGATGCTTCCCCAAGCAGGGTGGTGTATTAGTTGTTACACAGCAAACCACCCAAAATTGAGTTGCTTAAAATGACAGAATCCCCCTAATTAAAGATTCAATGCAATCCCTATCAAAATCTCAGCTGGTCTTTTTTGTTTCTTCTTTTTTTACAGAAATTGACAAACTCATTCTGAATTCATACAGAAATTCAAAGGACACAGAATAGCCAAAATAATTTTGAACAAGAATAATGTCATCTAATTCTTGACTTAAAAACTTATTACAAAGCTACAGTAGTAAAGACAGTGTGGTACTGGCATAAGGATAGACTTATCAGTCAATGGAATAGAATTGAGAGTCTAGAAATAAATCCTTACATGTCAGTTGATTTTAGAGGAGAGTGTCAGGACAGTTCAATGGGAAAAGAATAGTCTTCAACAAATGGTGCTGGGCCAACGGGAGATGCACATGCAAAAGTTGAACCCCTTCTCATGCCATACACGAAAAAATTAACTCAATAGATTACAGACCTCAATGTAAAAGCAAAACTATAAAACTCTTAAAATACAGGAGTAAATCTTCATGACCTTAGATGAGGCAATGGTTTCTTAGGCATGACACCAAAAGCACAAGTGACAAAAGGAAAAAACAGAAATTGGACATGATTAAAAGTTAAAGTGTGTGTGCTTCAAAGAAAGTGAAAAGAACCCACAGATTGGGAGAAAATATTTGCAAATCACATCTCATAAGACACGTATCTAAAATATACAAAGAACTCTTACAACTCAGATAGAAAACCCAGTTTAGAAACAAAGGTTGGAATAGACCTTTCTCTACGGAAGGTATACATACATAGGGCCAATAAGCACGTGAAAAGCTGCTCAGCGTCATTACCCATCAGAGAAAAGTAAAAACCACAGTGATACCACTTGACACCCACTAGGATGGCTATAGTGAAAAAAGACAATAACAAGTGTTGATGAGAATTTGGAGAAACTGGAACCTTCATACCCTGCTGGTGGGAATGTAAAAGGGTGCAGCCACTCTGGAAAACACTCTGGCGGTTTGTCAAAGGATAAAACATGACTTAACGATATGACTCAGCAATTCCACCCCTTAGGTATATACCTGGGAGAAACGAAAACATGTCCACACAAACACTTGTACGTGAATGTTCATAGCAGCGTTATCTATAATATTATTATTATATTATCTAGTAGCATTCCTATAATAGGAAATAGGAAAAAGTGGAAACAGCCCAAATGTCCATCATCTGGGGAACGGATAAATAAAAAGCAGTGTATCCATACAGTGGAATACTTTCAGCAACGAAAAGGAATGAGGTAATGAAACATCTCCAGTGTGGATGAAGCTTGAAAACATTATGCTCAGTGAAAGAAGCCAGTTGCAGAAGGCCTCATGTTGCAGGATCTGATTTACCTGAGATTTCTGGACTAGACAAACAGAGACAATGAGTAGATTAGTGGTTGCCTAGGGCTGGGAGGGGTGTTGGGATGAGATGGAGATTAACTGCTAATGAGTCCAGGTTTCCTTTTAGGATGATGAAAACACTCTAAAATTGATTGTGATGGTTGTACAACTCTGAATACACTTAAAATCATTGAATCATACACTTTAAATGGGTGTATAATATGTGAATTATGTCTCAGTGAAGCTGGGTTCGGTTTTGGTTGTTGCTGTGAAAGATTAGCCATGAGCTCACATCTGTGCCAATCTCCTCTTTTTTTTTAATTGTCTCACTTTTTTTTTTTTGAGGAAGATTGGCCCTGTGCTAACATCTGTTGCCCATCTTCCTCTTTTTTCTTTTTTCTCCCCAAAGCTCTGGTACATAGTTGTGTATCATAGTTAGAGAGTTGTAGCTATTGTATATGGGACACCGCCTCAGCATGGCTTGATGAACGGTGAGTAGGTCCACACCCAGGATCTGAACCGGTGAACCCCGGGCCACCGAAGCAGAACACATGAACTTAATTGCTACACCACCGGGCTAGCCCCTCGTTGTCTTTCCTTTTTTTTGTATGCAGGATACTGCCACAGTGTGGCAGGTGAGTGGAGTAGGTCTGCACCCCGGATCTGTACCTGCAAACCTTGGCTGCCAAAGCAGAACATGCGAAACTTTAACCACTTGGCCACAGGGCCGTACCCAACAAAGCTTTTTTTTTAAAAGAAATCAACAGTTGGGTCCGGCCCGGTGGTGTAGTGATTAACTTCATGCACTCTGCTTCGGCGACCCGGGGTTCGAAGGTTTGGATCCCAGTTATGGACCTGTGCACTCCTTATCAAGCCATGCCGTGGCGGCGTCCCACGTATAAAGTAGAGGAAGATGGGCACAGCTCTTAGCCCAGGGCCAGTCTTCCTCAGCAGAAGAAAAGGATTGGCAACAGTCATTACCTCAGGGCTTAATCTTCCTCACAAAATTACAAAACCCCAACAGTCATTTAGCTCACAAACTGCTGCTTGGGCAGGGCTCGGTGGAGAATGCTCGTCTGTTCCCCGAGGTCTGGGAGGGGACCTTAGAGCGGAGGCTAGGGTCACCTGAAGGCTGATTCACTCACATGTCTGGCAGTTGACGCTGACTGTCGGCTGGAATACCAG
The DNA here is from genome assembly GCA_031878705.1 of Tapirus indicus. Taxonomy (NCBI): domain Eukaryota; kingdom Metazoa; phylum Chordata; class Mammalia; order Perissodactyla; family Tapiridae; genus Tapirus; species Tapirus indicus. Next base: position 98,881,975 of record CM062924.1, on the reverse strand, counting down.
CTATTAGTCAACTGGGACACTTACGCGTGACCCCTCCATGTGGCCTGGATTTCCTCACACACGGCAGCTGGCTTGCAAGGGCGAGCATCCCAAGAGAGCCAGACAGAAGCCAAACGCCTTCTACGTCCCCGCTTCTGAAGTCCATAGCATCAGTCTTGCCGCGTCGGGGGAGAGTCAGAGTTGTGTCGTGAACAGGATGTGGGAGAACAGAGGGTCATCTTTGGAAGATAGAGTCTGTCCCGGGGAGCAATGGCCCCTACTGGTCAAGTCGGGGAGATGAGCCCCCTGTCTGCTGGGAGACCTTCAGTCCTGAGCATCCCCGTGAGGGATGTGTTCTCTGCCAGGTCAAGTGCCATCCGTTAGAACCCCTGGGATAGTGTGTCTCACACACATTTGATGGTCACTCGAACTCAGCCATTTCATACCTACAGAGCTTTTTCAAAAGATAAAGGAACAGAATTGGATCCGGAAAATGGCGCACATACATTTAATCAACCTCAAACGAAGGAAACTGTTTGATCAGGAGTGTATAAAAACCTGGAGAATGAGTGGGTATGCATGGCGTATACGTGGATTAATGTGACAGAAAAGGGACTACTGAAGCGACAGGCTCGAGGGAGGCATGTGGGCTGACCTGCTTGCTTCCTTTCCATTCTGGCCTGCCTGTCACTAGTGATTTGCTGGTTAACATCACAGCCTCAAATCTGTATTCCGAATACCTTGTAGAAGCAATAAAGAAGGTAGGAATGTCAGGACGTAATTGCTTATGCGAAAGTACATTTCTACTCCATAGATTAATAAGAGTATTTTTAACACAACCCTGTGCCCCAGGAAAATTTGTAAGTGTACATCCTCTGCAAAAACATTTTCCTCATCAGTGTTGAACTTTATCACTGAAAGTAAAACAGCATCCATAGTAGTGTCGGATATTTCACCTTTGACAAGATGACCTTCCGAAAGCTTTCTTTTGGTTTCATGAATTGGATGGAAGGAAACTTTCATTATTATTGGAATGAACTGAATTTCTATTGGAAGTATCTGACACTGACATGAGCTGGAGTTATTTTCTACTTGTGAAGTATTTCTATTATGGATGCCAACACACCAACAGCTACCTCCTTACTCTTCTCACATGCATAGAGAGACTTAGAATGAAAAATGAGCAAATTTAGTTGGGAAGAACACTTATTTAATCTAGATAAAAAATTATGTGTCAGGGCTAGCCTGGTGGCACGTAGTTAAGTTTGCGTACTCTGCTTCAGCGGCCCAGGGTACGAGGTTTGGATCCCGGGCGCAGACCTTCACACCGCTTATCAAGCCATGCTGTGGCAGCATCCCACATACAAAATAGAGGGAGATGGGCACAGATGTTAGCTCAAGGCCAATCTTCCTCAGCAAAAAGAGGAAGATTGGCAACGGATGTTAGCTCATGGCGTATTTCTCACCAAAAAAGAAAAAGTTATGTGTCATGGTGATAAGAAAATGGACCTTCTCCATTGCACAAGTTAAATTGTAATTTTCAGACACAATCTTCTACTTAAAAATTCAGCAGGTATTTCAAGATGTTCATGCCAGTTGTTCTAGTCTGTTCGGGCTGCTATAACAAAATACCGTAGACTGGGTGGATTAAACAGTAAACATTTATTTCTCACAGTTTTGGAGACTGGGAGGCCCAAGATCAGAGTGCCAGCACGTTCGGTGTCTGTGAGAGCCCGCTCCCAGGTTTGCAGCCAGTGGCCTTTTTGCTATACCCTCACATGGTGGCGACAGAGTGCTCTAGTCTCCTCCTCTTATAAGGACGCTAATCCCATAAGGGCTTCACCTTCATCACCTCACCTAAACCCGACCCCCTCCCAAAGGCCCCCTCCTAATACCATCACATTGGGGTTAGGGTTTCAACATATGAATTTGGGGGGCACTCAAACATTCAGTCTATGACATCAGTTCAGGTTTGTGTCTTCTGCTTTTTGTGTGGATAGTGGTATCATTATATTCCCCATGGGAAATGTTGACAAATATGAGTAAGTTATACATTAATTATCAACTTACTTGAGAAATGGAAGTCCAGTACTTCATATTTGATTAACTAGGCATCTGGCCTCTTCAAATTGGCAATTACTTTGACTCTGATTCTCTGGCTAACCCTGTGACAATAATAGGTCTTCTGTACTGATGTATACCCTTAAGGGAGAAAACACCAACAGCCTGAGAAAGTAGCTTAGGTTAATGACAAGGTTGGGGGGAAAAAGGATTCTCCTCAGAGGTTCACCTAATGTAAAGTTATGTTGCTCTGGCATGTGGATTGGTACCTATGGCCTGAGACTGAAATTAATATGAGAGCTTTTGAGTATTTTGTTGGAGTGCAATGGCCATTCCTTTCCTGGACTGCATGGTTGATATGTCCATTAGAATTGTTTGAGCAAGGTGCAAATGCTTTGGTGTGCTGCTTAGGAACAGTCGTAATCCCCATGGAATTGCGTCCATAAAATCAGCAAGAAGCATTAAGGGGAACTGCCTATTTTCCAAAGCCTGTGCATGTCAAGGAATCGTAACAGTACCACATCCAGGAGAGAAAAGAGTCCTCTAGTTGGGGCCGGCCTAGTGGTGTAGTGGTTAAGTTCGTGAGCCCCCTTCAGTGGCCGGGGTTCACAGGGTCGGATCTCGGGTGTGGACCTACACACCACTTGGCAAGCCAGGCTGTGACGGCATCCCATATAAAGTAGAGGAAGATGGGCATGGATATTTGCCCAGGGCCAATCTTCAGCACAAAGAGGAGGATTGGCAATGGATGTTAGCTCAAGCCTAATCTTACTCCCTCCCAAAAAAAGAACTCATCTCATTCAAGGATTACTACGGTGCTAGTCTCCATTTAACAGCCCTGTCTGGTAGGTGAAAAAAGATAGTAGTGCTTGGCAAATCATTGTGGACTATGGTGGTTTAAGGAAAAAGGGGCCACTCCATCAGCACTGAACATGGGTGACTGAATTGTTGCCACTGCTGGCACTTGGCTTGTGACTGTGGATTTTGCCAGTGTCTTCTCTTCAGGGTCCCTTCAGGCAAATGTGCTGTCACAGGGCAAGGTATGCAGTACACATTCTCTCCCTTCACTGGGTTATTGAAAATTCCCTGGATTTTCCCCTGAATGGCTCATACAAACACTAGTACAATAATATCTGATGACAGATGTCCAAACATGTCATTACAATAATGAAATTAAGCAGCATATTCTGATAGTGGCCCCCATGGAGGAAAATGCTCTCACTGCATGCCATCCAAGCACAGCTAAACAGAAATGGGCAGGTCTTGAATGAGGACAAAATCCAAGACAAAGCCTTCAAGTAATCTTTATGAGGGGTAATTAGGCAACTTCCAAAGGCCTTTCACATCTTGTATAAGACAAATTATTGGCTCATGGTTCTCAATCATGAAGGATGAAGGCTGACGTTATGATAGCCTGAGGATAGCACACTCTATATCTGGAAATTCTGTTACCTCTTCTGTACCAAGTTATCAGACAAACATCTAAATGTGAAAGAAGCCTCCTGAAGTAAAAAGCTTTGGAAGTGGTCTAGGCAGCAGTAAATGCATCTCTACTTTCAGGTCCTCTATTCCTTTCAAACCCTAAAGACTTCCAGGTATTTAATCACATAACTAAGGAGAGGCTTTGGCATTTCGATACTGTTGGTATTTGAGCCTTGAACTTGATCCCCCTATGGCAAGGTGCACACCCTCTGAGCTAATCTATTAGTAGATCCTGAGAGAGAGATTGTCTCATTTAAGAGGAAGCTCTAATTCTGTGATCCAACATTTCCATCCTTAATGAGCTCTTTCTGAATAAAAACCACATAAATAGGGTCATGTCCAAAAAAGAACTATTGTGATATGATACTAGAAGTTCCGATCAAAGACAAAGCCTGGTCCCCATGGCCTTGGCTATGTTCATGAATAAGCAGTTGTTCAACCTTTAGACACAGAGACTGTCGCAACTGCTTTACCCAAACCAGTGGCTCTGTGGTGCCTTATCTTGAAGACCGGCCCTCCGATATGAAAGCGTGACTCAGCGGAGTGGAGTGCTGTAGCCATCAGCTACTATGATGGTAAATTAGTTGTTACTTTAAGTTCTTTTAATGTTACCTTTTCTTATGGGGAGTGTAATGGTTTTAATTTGCGCTTAGGAATAATATAAATCTTTCACAACCAGGTGTATTGTACAGTTGACATGCAATAAAATTCGCCAGTTTTAAGTGTATGGTTGATTCCTCATGCTCCTTTGTAGTCAATTACCTCCCAGACTCTGCTGCTAGCAACCACTGCTCTGCTTTCTGTCACTATTAATTTACCTTTTCTAGAATTTTATATAAATGTAATCATGGAATATAAGCTTTTGTGTCTGATTTCTTTCTCTTAGCTTGGTATTTCTGAGATTCATCCATGTTGTTGTGTATATCAATAGTTCATTTCTTTTTGTTGCTGATTAGATTGTATTCCATTGCATGGATATACTACACTTTGTCCATTCACAAGTTGGTTGTTTTCCAGTTTGGGACATTTATGAATGAACTGCTATGAATATTTGTGTATAAGTCTTTGAACGTACTTTTTTATTTCTCGTATTTCTCTTTATATCTAGAAGTGGGATTGCTAAATTAAATGGAAAGGGTATTTGTAACTTTACTTTTTGAATGCCAAAATGACTTCTGCTTTCAGTAGATGGAGTAGTCCTTATTCCTTATTCTTTATTCCTGCTAAGTACAAATAAAAACGCCGGGTATTATGTATAACACAAAGAGAAGAGAACTCTGAAAGATGGAAAGGAGGAGCCAGACTAGCTAGGGACCTCAGGACAGAAGGAAGGATGGAGGAGAGTTTCCTGGGTTTTCTTTTTGCCGCAGATGTGTCAGAGTTGGAGGTGAAGATGCCAATAACTCAGAAATGCCAACCGGCACAGACAGAGAAGGCCCAACGAAAGCCTGCCTTCTCTAGCCAGAGGACTGGGAAAAGGACAGCCTGGTAAGCCAGGAAAGTTTTAGGAAATAGTTGGTTTACTCAGACCAAACACCATAGAATAAAGATTGAGAACCCCTACCCCAACTACCACCCACATCAGCAAATGCCAAATGGGAGCTTAGACTTCAACCCTTGCCAGACTGTAAGGAAGCACCCCAACCCCCTGAGGGAGTGGTGTCAGAGAGGATGAATAGGGAGCTGGGACTTTCATCCCCACCAGGCAGTAACAAGGCCTCCCAACCCCCACCCTGCAGTGTCAGTGTAGACCACATGGGAGCCTGGATTTCCACCCCCACCTTGCAGTCATGAGGAGCCCTTCCCCTTCTGCACTTGGGTGGTGTCAGAGAAGCCCAGTGGAGAGTCAGGACATTCATCTCCACCCAGTGCTGATGAGGGATCCACCCCCCGGCCGCAGTGCTCCTTAGTGGAGGCCACCTGGGGGGGAGTAAGGACACACTCCTGCCTCCTAGCCAGGGAGGCATCCGGGGAGGCCTAGTGGGGAGCCTGAATTCCTGCCCCCACCTGGCAGTGATAAGGCCCAGAGCAGGGTCAGAGGAAACCCACTAAAATGGAGGGTTTAAATAAGACCAAGAGTCTCATAACATAATAACCAAAATGTCCAGGTTTCAATAAGAAATCACTTGTCTTATCAAGAGCCAAGAAGGTCTCACACACAAAAAGGATGGTTTATCAATAGATGCTGATACCAGGATGACAGAGATTTTAGAATTATCTGACAAAGATTTTTAAACCTCCATCATGAAAATGCCTCAGTAAGTAATTACAGAATGCTTGAAACAATGAAAAAATAGAAGTCTCAGCAAAGAAATAAAAGATATAAAGAACTAAAGGGACATTTTAGAACTGAAAAATACACCAAAAGAAACACTCGGTGGATGGGCTCAATAGCAGAATGAAGGGGGTAGATCACAATCTGAGAAATAGAGAGAAAATAGACCTTAGAAAAGAGGAGAGTGTCAGGGACTGGGCCTAGAACAAATGATCCAACACCTAACATTCACGTCATCAGAGTCCTGGAAGGAGAAGGAGAAACAGGGCAGGCTGAAAAAGTATTCAAAGAAATAATGGCTGAAAATTTCCCAAATTTGACAAAAGGTATAAACCTACACATTCGAAGACTTTTGGAATGCACACCAAACGAGATAAACACCCCACATCACACGAAGTCACATCATAGTCACACTTCTGAAGATTAAAGACAATGAATAAAATCAAGATCAGACAACAAGAGAGAAAGGATCCCTTTAGGGGAAAGACAATTCAAATGACGGCAGATTTCTCATCAGGAAACTTGGTAGCTAGAAGGACGTGGCACAACACTTTTGCAAGTGCTGAAAGAAAAGAACCATCAACCCAGAATCTTATACCCAGTAAATAGATGCTTCTGGAATGAAGAGGGATCAAGACATTCTAGGATGAAGAAAAACTAAGATTTTGTTGTCAGCAGACCTACCCTAAATGAATGCCTAAAGAAAGTTCTCTAAATGAAAAGAAAATAGTAAAAGAAGGAATCTTGGAATATCAGGATGGAAGAAAGAACCTGGTAAACAAAATATGGCTAAATACAATAGGTTTTCCTTCTCTTAAGTTTTCTAAGTTACATTTGATGGTTGAAGCAAATATTATAACAGTGTCTGATGTGGTTCTAAATGCATGAAGAGCAAATATGTGAGAGTATTATATTTTAAACAGGGAGAGTAAAGCAATGGAAAAGCAGATAAGGTTTTACACTTAAGTTAAAATTGTTAAATGATGCCGCAAGTAGATTGTTGACCTAGAGCAATCCTTTATAAGGCTATACTCAAAAACACTCCAGTTAAATCAAAATAGACTTCTAAAAAGAAAGTTAAATTAACCTACAGCAAAGCAGGAAAAAGAAAAGAGAGAAACAAAAAACAGACAACAAAACAATGAATGAAAAGGCAGACTTAAGCCCTAACATGTCAATAATTTCATGAAATATAGTCTAAATATACTACTTAAAAGGCAACGTTGGGCAGAGTGGATTAAAAAAATTGAACTCCAAAAAAAAAAAAAAAATTGAACTCACTATATGCTTTCCACAGAGACTCACTTCAAATACAATGATGTAGGCAGGTTGAAAGTAAAGGATGGAAAAAGATATATCATACAAATATTAGTCAGGAGAAAGCAGGATTGCCTATATTTATATCCAAAAGTAGACCTCCGAAGAAAGAAAGTTATCAGAGACAGAGAAGGACAGTACATAATGATGAAAAGGGTCAACCCAGCAAGAAGGGATGACAATCCTAAATGTGTAAGCACCAAACAGAGCTGCCAAAATATGTGAAACAAAGGCAAATAGAGCTGAAAGTAGAAATAGACAAATCCACCCTTATAGCTGGAGACTTCAACACCTCTCTCTCCACCATTGATAAAACATCTGTGCAGAAAATCAGCAGGATACAGAAGAACTCCAAAGAGCCATCAACCAGCGGGATCTGGTCAGCATTTAGAGGACACTCCATCCGACAGCAGCAGTGTCTTGACTATGTCAATGGCAGTATCCAGGTTGTGACATTTTGGTATAGTTTTGCAAGATGCTGCTCTGCGGGGAAACAGGGAAAAGGGTACAAGGGATCTCCCTGTATTATTGTTACAATTGCATAAGAATCTAAAATTTTCTCAGAAGTTGAAAAGTTTAATTTAAAAATGAACACCTGTACTTTACTTATTTAAAAGTACTCTGAGAGGTCATATATGTCAATCTGTAGTCCTAACGAAGACCTGTGGTTAGAATGCGCACAACATAATCTCAGACTTAAAAACTGTATCTTGATTGATTCTGGCTGAAATTGTCCAAGATGAAACCATAAGATGAAAGATTGATGAGGAACTTTACAGTTTACCAGATAAACTCACTGCTTGATCTCAGCATTACTGGGAGTGGATCAACCATGCTATCTGTGCCTCCTTGATGAGATGCTTCAAGAAGTACATAGCACCATTGAAGTATTCTTACCAAAAAAAGAAAAAAGAAAGAAAAAGAGAAAGAAGCTTAACTAGAATGTGATCCAGCCTTTAGCACTAACTTCCATTTGACAAGAACTATGAGGGAATAGAGGAACAAGTTGACTGAAACCATGACTATGCAAACAGAATGTGGGACATCCTACAGCCCACCTGCTGGGTCTCTTCAACAAGTAAATGCACAAAAAAGGGGCGGGGAGATGAGTGGGACTGCTGAAGTTTAAAATAAGACTTAAGGAATATAACAACCAAATGCAATGTGTAAATTGTGTTTGGATCCTAGTTCAAACCAACTGAAGTGCACATTTTTGAAACAACCAGGGATATTTGAATATGGATGTGGTGTTAGGTGGCACCAGAGAATTGTTAATTTTGTTAGAGTGGCAAAGGCATTGTACTTATGCAGAAAATTTCCCGTCATTATTCCTCTCTCATGGTGAAATATGTTGGGATGACTAGTATCTCCAGTACAATGCTGAGTAAACGTGGTGAGAGCGGACATCACTGCCTGGTGCCCAATCTTGGGGGAAAGCCTTCTGATTTTCACTACTAAATAGAATGTTAGCTATAGGCTTTTTCTATATGCTTTTCATCAGTTTGAGGATTTCCTTCTGTTCCTAGTTTGCTGAGTTTTCTTTTTTCTTAGTGAACGGGTATTGAATTGTGTTAAATGCTTTTTCTGCATTTATTGAGATGGTCATATGGATTTTATTTTTTAGCCTGTTAGTATAGTCAATTATATTGATTGACTTTCAAAGATAAAGCCAACCTTGTATTCCTTGGATGAAACTAAGCTGTGATGTATTACATTTTTATATATCACTGTACCCCTTTTGTTAAAGGGTTGCTAAAGGACTTTTGTGGCTAGGTTCATGACGGATATTGACGTGTAGTTTTTTCCCTTTGTCTCATTTTCTATCTGGGTGATGCTGGCCTCATAAAATGAGTTGGGAAGTGATCCCTCCTCTTCTATTTAGTAGAAACCTTCGTGTAAGAATTGGTATTGTTTCTTCCTTGAATGTTCGCTCGAATCCATTAATCAAGGCATGTAGACCTGGAGTTTTCCTTGTGGGAATATTTTTAAATTAAGAGTTCAATATATTTAATATATATAATGTGATTCAAGTTATCTATTTCTTTTTGAATGGGCTTTGGCAGTTTGTGTCTTTCAAGGAATTTTTTTGTTTAGTGTAATTTATCAAATTTATTAACATAAATGTATTCATAATATTCTTATTACCATTTTAATTTCTGTAAGATTTGTAGTGATGTCTCTTCTTCTGTTTCTGAAACAGATAATTTGTGTCTTCTCTCTTTTATTCCTGATCAGTCTATCTAGAAGTTTATCCATTTTATTGAACTTTTCAAAGAACCCTCTTCTGGTTTTATTGAGTTTCTGTTTTCTATTTCTTTTATTTTAGCTTTTATCTGTATTATTTCCTTCCTTCTATTTGACTTCAATAGGCTGTTCTTTTTCTGGTTTCTTAAAGTGGAAGCTTACATCATTGATTTGAGACATTTCTTCTTTTATAATATATCCATATAGTGCTATAAATTTCCTTCTTAGCACTACTTTAGCTGCAGCTCAGAAAATTTGATATATTTCCACTTTCAGTTAGTTCAAAATATGTTCCACTTTCCCTTGTGATTACTTCTTTGATCTATGTGTTATTACAAAGTGTAATTTCCAAATATTTGGAGATTTTTCCAGTAATCAATCATTTCATTATTGATTTCTAGTTTAATACTGTTATGGTCGGAGACATCCTTTGTATGACTTGAATCCTTTTAAATTTATTAAGACTTGTTTTATGACCCCAAATATGGTATATCTTGGTGAATGTGCACTTCAAAAGAATGAATATTCTACTGTTGTTGGGTATTCTATTAATGTTAACTATGTTAAATTGTTTAATAGAGTTGTTCAAGTCTTTTATATCTTTCCTGAGTTTCTGTCAATTATGATTAATTACTGTTCTACAATTACAGTCATGCACCACATAATGATGTTTTGGTCAATAACAGACCACATATACGACAGTTGTCCCACAAGATTAGTACCATAGATCCTGGGTGTGTAGTATGCTATACCATCTAGGTTTGTGTAAGTGCGCTCTGTGATGTTCACACAATGATGAAATTGCCTAATGATGCATTTCTCAGAACATATCCCCTTCATTAAGCAACACATGACTGTACTGGGGGAGGAATGTTGAAATCTCCAGCTATAATTGTGTATTTGTTTATTTCTTCTTTTGTTATATCAATTCTTTTCATGTATTTTGATGCTCCATCATTACGTGCATACACCTTTAGGATTGTTATGTCTTCTTGATTAATTAATCTCTTTGTTGTTGTGAATTTTCCCTGTTTTTCTTTGATGGTATTCTTGGTTCTGAAATCTACTTTGTCTGATATTCATATAGCCACTACAACTCTCTTTTACTTATTTTTGTCAAGGTATGTCTTTTTCCATCTTTTTACTTTTAACCTATCTCTGTTTATATATTTCAGTTATATATTTCAGATTCTAGCACCTACAGTGTGGTTGGGTTTTGCTTTTTTATCCAGTCTATCTCTGCCTTTTACTTGGGAGCATTTATATCATTTATATTTAATGTAATTAGTAGTATGATTGTGCTTAGATCCATCTTGCTATTGTTTTCTATTTGCTCTGTCCATTCGTTTTTCCCTCTTTCATCTGTATCTGCCTTCTTTTGGCTTAATTCAGTACTTTTTATGATTAATTTTACCTCTACTGTTGCCTTATTAGCCATACCTCTTTGTTTCATTTTTTCAGTGGTTGTTTTAAGGTTAATGATTTACATTTTTAACTTATCACAGTCCACCTTCAAATCACAGTACACCAGTTCACATATAGTATGAGAACCTGAGAACAGTATACTGCCATTTCATCCCCTCATTTCCTTTGTGCTCTTGTTTCCATATGTACTTCTACCTTTCTTACCAACCACTACCTTGTATAATAAACAACAATACACCATTATTATTTTTTCTTTAAACACTCAAGTATCTTTCTTTTCCAATTTTTGTATTAATATATTACATTTTGTAAATACACCCTTTTTAGTCTACAGTTCTGAAAGTTTTGACAAATGTATAGTTATGTAATCACCACCACAATCAAGATATAAATCCATTCTGTAGTTGAGGGATATTTGGGTTGTTTCCATGTTTGGGCGATTACAATAAAACCTCTATAAACACTTGTGTATAGGTTTTTGTGTGAACACAGGTTTTTGCTGAGTCATATGGTAAGTGTATGTGTAAATTTATAAAAACTCAACGATATTTTTAAAAGGTTAAAAATGAGAAAAGGTCTTTTATATTAACCCACATTACCATTCCCAGCACTCTTCATTTTTTGTGTCTAAATCCAAATTTCCTTCAAATTTAGAAATTTATAAAAGTCTAAAGACTTTTCAGATATTTCCTATAGTTAAAGTTTGCTACTAGAAATTCTCTCCCCTTTTGTTTGTCTGAACAAAGTCTTTATTTAGCCTTCACATTTGAAAGGTGTTTTCCTTTTTTCACTTGGGTATAGAATTAGAGGCCAGCAGTTCTATTCCTACTTTAATATTTCTTTCCACAGGGACACAGGCTGGAGCTTTTGGCACGTGCCAAGGAGAGAACCACAGAGCTGACCTCTGGGACCGCATGGCAACCTGACAGGCCTGAAGGCCACCACTCTTGAGCCAAGGCCTCATTTTAAAACCTTTAGTCAAAAAAACCAAACTCATAGAAAGAGTAGAATGGTTACCGGGGCTGGGGGATGGGCGGGGGTGGGGTGGGGTGGAATGCGGGGATGTTGGTCAAAGTGTACAAACTTTCAGATAGGAGATTAACAAGTTCCGGGGATCTAATGCACAGCACGGTGATTAATATTGTATTGCTTACATGAAAGTTGCTAAGAGTAGATCTTAAGTTTTCTCACTACAAAAAAGAAATGGTAATTATGTGACATGATGGAGGTGTTCGCTAATGCTACAGTGGTAATCATTTTGCAATATAAGTGTATCAAATCAACACATTGTATACCTTAAACGTATACAATGGTATATGTCAATTATATCTCAAAATAGGGAAAAAAGGATGTTCAGGAAGAAGTCAGTGGTTCCAGACTGAAGTGTGAATAAACAGGAAGGAATGAAGAACAAAAAGTAAATCTAAATGAATATTGACTAATAATATAACAAGAGGTTTAAATATACATTAAATGGTATACATAAAAATAAAGCCCCTCCCGGAGGGCACAGGGACCCCGGGACGGTTCAGGCGCAAAGCCAAGGGAGGTGTGGAGACACGGCAAGGAGTCCCCCGGAATTCTGCCTCTGAGCTTTCGGGTTCGCTTGCAACTCTTGGAACTAGCTCACTCACACGTGAACAGCGGCCAAGACCCAGATCGCCTGCCCAAAGCCACAGCCCTGCTGCCCCTTACGCGTGGAAGGACAGACGGTCCCCTCGACTCGGCGGGAGACGCGTGCGGGGGGCCGCCGTGCACATTTTGGCGGCTCCTCTGCTCCCCCTGCTCCCCCGCACGCGCCGCCCCCAACGCCCGTGGGCGGGGCCCGACGTCACCTTTTTAAGGCGGCGTCCTGATCACACGCTGGCTCCTGTCGCCAACAGCTGCGCCCTCCCCGTGCTGTCCGAGTGTCCCCCGCCGCCGCCATGTCCCGGCTGCTGTCTGCCCCGCGGGCCGCTTCGGGCGCCCCGGTCCGGCCCGCCACCGTGCTGGGGGCCATGGGGATGGGGAACAGCCTGGACGCACCCGCCAGCGCCGCGGCCGTGCGCGCCTTCCTGGAGCGCGGCCACACCGAGATCGACACGGCCTTCATTTACACCGACGGCCAGTCCGAGAGCATCCTGGGCGGCCTGGGGCTCGGGCTGGGCAGCGGCGACTGCAGAGGTAAGGCCTGGCGCCCGCGCCCCGGCCCCCTGACCTCCCCTGCACCGTGCAGCGCTGACCCGGCCCCAGCCGCGCGCCGACCGCGGTCAGGATCGACAGCTGCGTCCCCGTCCGGGGCATCATCCTCCCCTGGCCACCCTGCAGCTCTGTGAACCCCAACTCCTCAGGCCTCGTCCACATCTAGACCCGGACAGCCGGACAGGGCTTTGTCTTCGCTCCTTTCCTCTCCTTTTCCCTTCTGAGAAGGTAGCCCAGGACCCGCCCTCCAGCGATGTCCCAACTCTGGTCTAGCCTGGACCGACTTGACTAGCCCTTCTCGGGGGCACTGCAAGCGTTGGAGTCTGTCGCTGTGCAGTCCCTGCCCCCGCTCCGGTGCCCTGCAGGTGCCCCGTTGGGGCCTGAACTGCAGGAATCCTGCCCTTACTGCCCTGGCGTTCCCTGGCACAGCCCCAGATCAGAATTCGGAGTGGGCGGGGTTCTGCTTCCTGCCTGCTCTGGGCCCTACACTTTGCTCCGCGGAGCTCCTGGTGCTCGATTCGGTTGGGAGTGCCTCTGGCTTCACCAGGATGGCCGCGCCTGGGGGATGGGGCCGTGGGTGTGATATGGTGTCTAACTGCCCTCTCTGTGCCCTCTCTGTGTGAGGCTGTGGAAGGGAAATTGACACTAGCCCACTCCAGGGAGCTCAGATTCTAGAGCTGGCTGGGGAGCCCGGAAGAGGGAGCCCTTCCTGGGCGGGGCTATTGAAGAAAGCCCAGAAAAGTGCACTTTAGACCTTGAAGAACTGAGAGGAGTCTGCCAGGAGGAGTAAGAGGAGAAAGGGCCTTCCTGGCTGTGGGCGTGGGCGGTGGGTGTGCAAAGGCGGGGAGATGTGGCAATGCTGAGGTGTCAGTGGGGGCTGGGGTGGGCTGTATGGGGTCAGGGGAACATCCCTCTTCAGTCTGATCCCACTTGAAGTGCTTAGGACAGTGCCTGGCAGGCACACAGCGAGGGCTCGGCAGCGTTAGCTGTCACCGTTGTGGTTGTTATTAGCAGAATTATTAGCGCATGGCGCCGTCTTTCACTCGGAGACTCTTTTGCTGTCTCAGGTAGAGTCTTGCTCGGTTTCTCCTCTGATTCACAGCATGGGAGATCTGGAACAAAACGAGAATATGCATGCACCTCAGAGTCTCGCTCTTTCTAGATCACCTGGCTGCCCCTCCAAGACAACTCTGATCTTATTTCTGATTGCTTTTCCTTCTCCAACCCCTCCTCAGGCCAGAGCTGGCTGGGCCCAGGTCCTTAAACCTCAAATCTGAAGGTCCCTTCACATCAAGAAGGAGTGGGGACAGAGGGTGAGGAGGTGGTGGGATGGGAAAATTCCATATGAGTAGTCCTCCAGCCTGCTCTCTCTCACATCTCAAGGGGTCTGGTGACCACCCTTGGGCCTGTGAAGTGACTTCCAGAGCATGAAAGGTGCAGAGCGGGCCTCCTCACAACCATCAGTCCATCACCTAGGGTTCTTCCTGGGGGGCGGGGAGAAAAGGGTTCAGGTCACTGACTCCTGGCTCACACAGATGGTGGAACACGGCCTGTTCTCAGTGGGATGTTTCTCTAGTGGATCCCTGCCTTTCCTTCTCTGGGGCCCAAGACGAGGCCTCTTGCACCTCTCTCCCAAATTCCTCCGCAGCCTCCTTGCTGGTCTGCCCGTTTCCAGACCTGCCCCGAGGTTCTTCGTCGGTGCTGCCTTCAGAGTCAGCTTCCAAAACTGCAAATCTGACCGCTTAGCTCCCTGGCTGAAAAGTGCTCAGAGGCTCCCCGTGGCCCCCTAATGTCCAGATTCCACGGGGTGCACTCATGACCCTTTGCATCTGGTCTGGCCCCTTCTCTTGCCTCATGTCTGCCCTGGACCTGGTGCTCTAGATCCATGGGATCGCAGGCATGGCTGGTCACGTGTCACGTTCTTGCCTGTGGGTGGCCCTGACTTCCCCTTGGAGACTCAGATTCAGATTCTAGGGAAAGCCTTCCCTGAACTCCCGGTGGGCCCATGAGTCTGCTGTGGGTTCCTCTGCCACCTTGTGTGTGTCTCTGCCCCTCTTACTGTAAAGTGGCCCCTTGGACAGTGAGTCCTTGAGGGCAGGGATGCAGTGCTGGGTCCCCCAGGCCCGCACGCCTGGCTGCCTGGTAGAGAATCATCACAGTGATAACGGTAGTGGCTCGTGATGAGCGCGTCCTTCCTCGTTCTGATCAATTGTCGGGACCTGGCCATGACATAGGACCGTTGTCACTCTCCGTTTACAGTTTGGGGGATTGAGGCTCAGGGAGGTGAAGTAACATGGTGAAGGTCACAGACCTTGTGATGGCAGAGCTGGGATGTGAATCCAGGTCTGACACTTGACCATCACGCTAGACCCTTCCCAGTGTTTATTGAACTGGCCTGAACTTCCATTTCTCTCCCTGCAAAGTGAAAATCGCCACCAAGGCCAATCCATTGGGTGAAAACTCACTGAAGCCTGACAGCCTCCGGTTCCAGCTGGAGACGTCACTGAAGCGGCTGCAGTGCCCCCGGGTGGACCTCTTCTACCTGCACCTGCCGGACCACAACACCCCCGTGGAGGAGACGCTGCGCGCCTGCCACCAGCTGCACCAGGAGGTGAGGGCGGCCCCTGAGCTCCGCGAAGAGGGCTGCTGCTCCTTTCCTGGTCCTGTCATTACCCAGGGGAGTGGAGGTGGCAGGGCTGCCCCAGACTGGAGCTGGGGACAGACCACACTCCAGGGTCCCCACCCCCGTCTCCCCTCCTGGTCTCCTGGGGTGCGGTGGGTTCTGATGGCCGCCTCTCCCCTGCAGGGCAAGTTTGTGGAGCTGGGCCTCTCCAACTATGCGTCCTGGGAGGTGGCCGAGATCTGTACCCTCTGCAAGAGCAACGGCTGGATCGTGCCCACCGTGTACCAGGTGAGGGCCAGGGCTGCAGAGGCCTCAGTCTCCAGGGCTCCTGCTGATCCCGGGTCTCTGGGCCCCTCTGACTGCCCCATGCCCTCTCCGTACCAGCTGCTCCCTACTCCCTGCCTACAGATGGCTCCAGGTGCCCTCGGGGTCACGTGCCAGCTCCTCAGTCTCGCCAGCAGGCACCTGCTCGTTCGGGCCCTGACCCCCTTCCTGCTTGGATGTGTACCTTGGTCCTCCTTCCCGCTTCCTGGCTCTGCACTTCAGCCTGGAGTACTCCGCCCCTCCTCCCCTGGTAGCAGTGCTCAGGGCTCACTTAGATGCCTCGTCCTCTGGAAGCCTCTCCCCACCCCAGCAGAGCTGAGATCTCAGGCTCTCCTTATCTCCTCCTCATTCATTCAGCAAATGTTTGTTCAGCTGCTTGGTGCCAGGCACTCGTCACAGAACTTCCCAGTGTATTATGATTGCCTCTGTTCTCAAGGAGCCCTGTCTACAGTCTCCCTCACTATTAAATCTCGGAGGGCAGGGGCCTTGTCCTTTGGCTCCTGGATGGAAATGCAATGTCCAGCCTGCAGTTGGTGCTCAGAAATGTTGGCTGAATGAATGAATGTTCCTTGGGCACCAGCTCCCTCCACCACCACCAGTACATATGTGCCCTGACTGTCAAGGTCCTTGGATTGTTAGGGTCTGACCTGAGGGTTCTCCAGGGGGAAATTTGGGGTCCCCCCTTAACATGTACACCCTGTCCAGCTGTCCCCTCTACCTGCAGGGCATGTACAATGTCATCACCCGGAATGTGGAAACAGAGCTCTTCCCCTGCCTCAGGCACTTTGGATTGAGGTTCTACGCCTTCAACCCTCTGGCTGGTACGGGCTGCAATGGGGACAGGCTCCCCCTCGGGGGAGGGCTTTCCTGGCCCTGTCCTGTCTCTGCCTTCTCCTGATGGGAAATCCCAACCTAGGACCGAGAAGCAGGGAGGGGTCTGACCAGAGATTGGGCTGTCCTCCATCCCTCCTGGCTCCCCACCATCGCCCCACGTGCAGACCAGCCTCTGGGGGCAGTGTGGGCAGCGGGTCTGATTGCAGCCTTCCCGCAGGGGGCCTGCTGACCGGCAAGTACAAGTATGAGGACAAGGACGGGAAACAACCTGTGGGCCGCTTCTTTGGGAATAACTGGGCTGAGTTCTACAGGAATCGGTGAGCTGGGGACATTTGCATCAGGGCGGGAGGTGTCATGGTCCCCTTAGTGTGAAATATGGAGTCCCTGGGGCTGCTCTCTTGGGGTCAGAACTCCCCCTGGTGCTCAGACTCAGGCCCCAGATTTCCACTGGCCTTACCGAGCCCTCTTCCCCTCCTTGAATATTCCGGGTGTCTCTGGGGAGGAACCGGGGGCCTCGAGTGGGAATGTGGATCCCTGGGCCTTCTGCCAGGTCTGCTACACTGTGTCTCTTCCATGGGAAGAGCTCACCCCCTGCCCACAGCGGGAGGGGAACCCTGGATTGGAACTTGGGCAACCCATGATGTGCTGTTGCCCCACGACTAGCTGGCCCTGTCACCTTGGGCCAAGGAGTCTAAGTTTTGTAAATTCTTGGCAATAAAATTGTCCTCAACGTCTAAAGTTATAGGTGAGCAGCTGCTGGGAACAGCATTCCTCCGTTTTTTCACTTTTTCAAATTTTGAAAAATTTATCCAAGTAATCCAGTACTTGTTCACCGTTCAAAGCACCCCTTTGCAAGCTGCTCTCCTCAGAGGTGAGGATTTTAAACTCTTCCTGCTTTTTTCCCCTCTGGCATTTTCTCTCTAAAGGATATGTTCATTGCTGTTTCTTAATTTACCAAATTTAGACAGCATCTGTGGATGGCTGGAAAGCTCATCTTTCTAGATTTATAGAAGCCG
This sequence comes from Tapirus indicus, assembly GCA_031878705.1. NCBI lineage: Eukaryota > Metazoa > Chordata > Mammalia > Perissodactyla > Tapiridae > Tapirus > Tapirus indicus. The sequence goes on along the minus strand of CM062924.1, from coordinate 98,864,214 downwards.
AGTGTCCAAGATTAATTTCTCTGTATAATATGATTGATTTTCCCTCTGTTTTCCCCTTCGGAGGAGAACAACAAACCAAACTTCACGCAAGAGGCTCCAATGCGAGTTTTGTGGAAATGACCAAGGACTTGTTAAACGGCTGTTTAATATTTGGATCACTGTGTGTGCGCTGCTGTGATTGAAATCCTAATCCAGCCTCTGCCTCCCCGCAAGGGTTTCTGGTGATCCTGGCCAGGTTTAGGGACCATCGGTTGCCCTAAGCAGTGTTTCTCAAGGAGCCTTCTCACCACCCGGGCCTGGGCCTCAGCCCCGGAGAATCTAGGCTGATGGTTTCCACCTTGTCTGCTCTTGGTAGTTTACAGAGCATCATCAGGTCCATTATCTCCTCTCCGTGTTGCATTCAGTGTATGGGGCTGGCACAGGGTGTTTGCTTGCCTCACTGAGCAGGTGAGAAAAGTGAAGGCAGGTGGCTCAGCCAAGGCCAGAGCCAGGGCTGGAGCCAGCACTTGTCGAGGGTCCAATCTGTGACCCGGGCTCAGATGTGCTGCTGTAGCTGCTCTTGGGTCCTGATTGGGGTGTTGTGTGGTTCACATCTGGCGAGCATGTTAAATGCAAGGATTCCTGCCCACGGCATCCCCTCTACTCCCGGCACCGGACTGAAAACACCCTGATGAAGGGCCCAGAAATCTACATGCACTCTGCCATGCAAAGATGAAAAACCTCCACTAGGAGTAGCTGGCCCCTCAGTGCTGCAGGGACTGGGGTGGGGGTGGCTTCCCTGGAGTGACCTCATGGTACTGACTGTTGTGTTACCCTGCCCACCTGCCCAGCTACTGGAAGGAGCACCACTTCAAGGCCATCGCCATTATGGAGAAGGCCCTGCAGGCTGCGTATGGGGCCAGTGCTCCCAGCATGACCTCGGCCGTCCTCAGGTGGATGTACCACCACTCACAGCTCCAGGTAACCCAGCCGTCCCTGGAGAGTCCGCTTCTGCTTTTTCCTTTTTTGGAGGGGTCGAGGGGGACGTGGAAGAACGGAGAAGGCTACGCAATTCTTTGGTGATTTCTGAGATTACTCCTTTCTTCCTCTGCCGTTTCTCCATGGCCTAGTTCTTTTGGGGGGTAATCCCGTTCTTGGAGAAGTTTCTTAAGTGTCACATTACAAACACTGTTGGTCCTATTAAGTATGATTCTCCCAAGTTTACATATGAGGCAACTGGCTCCCAGAGGCTAACTCACTTGACTGTAGTCCCATGGCTACATGTGGTCAGGCCTGAGCATGGGTTTGACTCTGAAACCTACATGTTTTTAACCATTAGCATTTATTTCGTCCCTGGCTGCCCACTCTGCACGCGGCGGGGTTCCCCTCTCTCCCTGGTATCCCTTGTTTCCCTAACACCTTACCCCAGCATGGGGATTATATACTAATGGCTCCCCTTTCTTGAGCACCTGTTACGTGCCAGGCCTGGAGCAAAGTACTTCACAAAATTTTAATTCCCAGAATCACCCTGCAAAGTAAAGGAAGTCAGAGGCTTAGAGAGGTCAAGTAACTTCCCTTAAGCCTACTCAGCTGCCAAGCCGTTGAGGTAAGTGGCTCAGAACTCAGGTCTGTCCACTAGGACTGTGGAGGCAGCACTCTATAGCTGTTTGAAGGCAATATAAGTTGTTCCTGGAATATTATACGGGATAAATGAACATTAGATCCCAACTCTTGGCAGGGGCGAGGCTGGGAGGGGGAGTGCGTGTGACCGGAGTCACTGTGGTGCAGAAGTGTGTTGATGTCTGGCCGTCTCCCCTTGCAGGGTGCCCACGGGGACGCGGTCATCCTGGGCATGTCCAGCCTGGAGCAGCTGGCACAGAACTTGGCAGCGGTTGAGGAAGGGCCCCTGGAGCCGGCCGTGGTGCAGGCCTTTGATCAAGCCTGGCACCTGGTTGCCCACGAATGTCCCAACTACTTCCGATAGGCCAATGGCTCAAGCTGCCACAGGTTTCTCTTTCCTGTCACCTCTTGTGTCCTCTCACCCTGGCCAGTCTTTGCCTTAAGCCAATTGAGCGTGATCTTCTGGATTGTCTGGATCCATGCACTCATTTCCTAGCTTGCTGCCTTGCTCGCAGTTGCCTTCACAATGTGTGAGGCTGGGGCTGAGCCCTGCTCGGGCGGTTCCTGCCTGAATAAAGCAGGCACTTGACCCGCTGTAGCCCAGGCCCTGATAAGCCCCACAGACTTGTCTCCGTGACTGCTTGTAGCTTGTTTCCATCCTGCCTGGGGGCCTCCTGCCAAAAGGGCAGACCGTGGGCTGGAGTCTTCAAAGGGCAGAGGTGGGGAGCGGGTCTCAGGGCACGCTGCCCTCTTGAGGCCTCCCCAGCCTCCTGTCCTGACCTGGCCTGACCTCTCCACAGCGGGGCTGGAGGTGGCCCTCGCTCTTCTACACACGGTAGAGAAAGAGGGCCAAACACCCTGCAGTGGACCCTCTCTCATGTAGAGATGCCCGCACTGAATATTTACAAACAGAACAGTCTGGGCAGAAACCTACCATTGGTGTCACCACCAAGAAGACCAAAACCTCCCAGGACGCGGTGGAATATTTTTAGCACACGCTCTCAATTCAGCAGTGACTTTACTCTTGTCTTAGCTGAAGTCTCCTCTCTTGTCATCCGTAAGGTTCCCGGTCCTACCCCTGGGGCTGCTGCTGTTGGGAGTGGGGCTGGGGCGTGGGCGGCCAGGGTCCCCATATCTCTCAGCTAATCCCTACTCTGCGCAGGAGGCACCCAAAGCTGCAGCAGAAAAGAAATCCCAGGTCTGGTGGTTGCTGTTTCACCATTCCCAGTGCAGAAAAATCCCTCCAGCCCTGGGCGGAGGGGTGGGCTGGGCCAGGCGGCAGCAGAAGTTGGCACTGGGAGATTCCTCCTCTTGAAGTGATGAAAGGGGTTCAACTTGGAAATCCAGACCAAACCACCAATTGAAGGCTCTTTGTTCTAAGAAAAGTCTCACTGCCGTCTAGAGGGAGGCACCCTGCAGAGAAAATATATTCTCTCCAGAAACAAGGCCCCCTCCTTTGTCTTCATCCATAATAAAATAATTCTTCCTCCAAGCTGACTGGTGTATCAGTTATTGCACGAGAAACTACCCCAAAATTGAGTTGCTTAAAATGACAAAATCCCCCAAATTAATCTAAAGTCTGAATACAATCCCTATCAAAATTGCAGTGTGTGTTTTTTTTTTACAGAAATTGACCAACTGACCCTAAAATTCATATGGAAATTCAGAGGGCACAGAATAGCCAAAATATTCTTGAATAAGTCTTGTAATTCCTGATTTTAAAACGTATTACAAAGCAACAGTAATAAAGACACCATGGTACTGGCGCAAGGAGAGACATATAGGTAAATGGAATAGGATTGAGCCTAGAAATAACCCTTACATGTACTGTCAACTGATTTTAGACAAGAGTGTCAAGACAATTCAGTGGGAAAACTCTGGTCTTCAACAGATGGTGCTGGGCCAACTGGATATCCACATGCCAAAGAATGAAGTTGAACCCCCTCTCATGCCATACACGAAATTAGCTCAACGGCATGTAGACCTCAATGTAAAAACTAAATCCTTAAAACTCTTAAAATATACTAGCAAATCTTCATGACCTTGGGTGCGGTGATGTTTTCTTAGATATGATACCAAAAGCACAAGCAACAAAAGAAAAAAATAGATAAACTGGACATTATCAAAATTTTAAATGTATGTGCTTCAAAGGACACCATCAAGAAAGTGAAAAGACAACACACAGATTGGGAGAAAATATTTGCAAATCACATATCTCATAAGGAACTTATCTAGAGTATACAAAGAGCCCTTACAACTCAATAATAAAAGATAAAAAACCCAATTTGGAAATCGGCAAAGGATTGGGATCGACCTTTCTCTACGGAAGGTCTACATACGGCCAATAAGCACGTGAAAAGCTGCTCAGCGTCATTACCCATCAGAGAAAAGTAAAAACCACAGTGATACCACTTGACACCCACTAGGATGGCTATAGTGAAAAAAGACAATAACAAGTGTTGATGAGAATTTGGAGAAACTGGAACCTTCATACCCTGCTGGTGGGAATGTAAAAGGGTGCAGCCACTCTGGAAAACACTCTGGCGGTTTGTCAAAGGATAAAACATGACTTAACGATATGACTCAGCAATTCCACCCCTTAGGTATATACCTGGGAGAAACGAAAACATGTCCACACAAACACTTGTACGTGAATGTTCATAGCAGCATTATCTATAATATTATTATTATATTATCTAGTAGCATTCCCATAATAGGAAATAGGAAAAAGTGGAAACAGCCCAAATGTCCATCATCTGGTGAACGGATAAATAAAAAGCGGTGTATCCATACAAAGGAATACTTTCAGCAACGAAAAGGAATGAGGTAATGAAACATCTCCAGTGTGGATGAAGCTTGAAAACATTATGCTCGTGAAAGAAGCCAGTCGCAGAAGGCCTCATGTTGCAGGATCTGATTTACGTGAGATTTCTGGACTAGACAAACAGAGACAATGAGTACATTAGTGGTTGCCTAGGGCTGGGAGGGGTGTTGGGAGGAGATGGAGATTAACTGCTAATGAGTCCAGGTTTCCTTTTAGGATGATGAAAACACTCTAAAATTGATTGTGATGGTTGTACAACTCTGAATACACTTAAAATCATTGAATCATACACTTTAAATGGTGTATAATATGTGAATTATGTCTCAATAAAGGTGTTTTTTAACAAAAACCCCAACAGTCCTTTAGCTCACAGACTGCTGTTTGGGCAGGGCTCAGTGGAGAATGTTCATCTGTTCCCCAAGGCCCGGGGACTTACCCTAAAGACTTACAGGTATTTAATCACATAACCAAGGAGAGGCTTTGGCATTTCGATACTGTTGGTATTTGAGCCTTGAACTTGATCCCCCTATGGCAAGGTGCACACCCTCTGAGCTAATCTATTAGTAGATCCTGAGAGAGAGATTGTCTCATTTAAGAGGAAGCTCTAATTCTACGATCCCACATTTCCATCCTTAGTGAGCTCTTTCTGAATAAAAACCACATAAATAGGGTCATGTCCAAAAAAGAACTATTGTGATATGATACTAGAAGTTCCGATCAAAGACAAAGCCTGGTCCCCATGGCCTTGGCTATGTTCATGAATAAGCAGTTGTTCAACCTTTAGACACAGAGACTGTCGCAACTGCTTTACCCAAACCAGTGGCTCTGTGGTGGCTTATCTTGAAGACCGGCCCTCTGATATGAAAGCGTGACTCAGCGGAGTGGAGTGCTGTAGCCATCAGCTACTATGATGGTAAATTAGTTGTTACTTTAAGTTCTTTTAATGTTACCTCTTCTTATGGGGAGTGTAATGGTTTTAATTTGCGCTTAGGAATAATATAAATCTTTCACAACCAGGTGTATTGTACAGTTGACATGCAATAAAATTCGCCAGTTTTAAGTGTATGGTTGATTCCTCGTGCTCCTTTGTAGTCAATTACCTCCCAGACTCTGCTGCTAGCAACTACTGCTCTGCTTTCTGTCACTATTAATTTACCTTTTCTAGAATTTTATCTAAGTGGAATCATGAAATATGTAACTTTTGTGTCTGATTTCTTTCTCTTAGTTTGGTATTTCTGGGATTCATCTGTGTTGTTGTGTGTATCAGTAGTTCATTTCTTTTTATTGCTGATTATATTGTATTCCATTGCGTGGAGATACCACACTTTGTCTATTCAGAAGTAGGTTGGTTTCCAGTTTAGGGCTTTTATGAATGAACTGCTATGAACATTTGTGTATAAGTCTTTGAACATACTTTTTTGTTTATCTTTATTTCTCTTTATATCTAGAAGTGGGATTGCTAAATTAAATGCGAAGAGTATTTGTAACTTTACTTTTTAACCACTACGCCACCAGCCCAGGCCCGTAACTTATCTTTTTAAATGCCAATATGACTTCTGCTTTCAGGAAGATGTAGTAGACATGCTTTTCCTTATTCATCCTGCTAAGTACAAATAAAAACGCTGGGTATTATGTATAACACAAACAGAAGAGGTCTCTGAAAAATGGAAAGAAGGAGCCAGACTAGCTAGGGACCTCAGGATGGAAGGAATGACAGAGGAGAGCTTTCTGGGTTTTCTTTTTGCCTCAGAGGCCAAGTGGGGAGCCTGAATTCCTGCCCCCACCTGGCAGTGATGAGGCCCAGAGCAGGATCAGAGGAAACCCACTACAATGGAGGGTTTAAATAAGACCAAGAGTCTCATAACATAATAACCAAAATGTCCAGGTTTCAATAAGAAATCATTTGTCTTATCAAGAGTCAAGAAGGTCTCACACAGAAAAGGGACAGTTAATCAATAGATGCTGATACCAAGAGGACAGAGATTTTAGAATTATCTGACAAAGATTTGAAAATTGCCATCAGGAAAATGCCTCAGTAAGCAATTACAGACATGCTTGAAACAAATGAAAAAATAGATGTCTCAGCAAAGAAATAAAAGACATAAAAAACTAAATGGACATTTCAGAACTGAAAAATACAACAAAAGAAACACTCAGTGGATGGGCTCAATAGCAGAATGAAGGGGGCAGATCACAATCTGAAGAATAGACAGAAAATAGACTTTAAAAAAGAGCAGAGTGTCAGGAACTGCGTGCCTAGAACAAATGATCCAACACCTAACATTCACGTCATCAGAGTCCTGGAAGGAGAAGGAGAAACAGGGCAGGCTGAAAAAGTATTCAAAGAAATAATGGCTGAAAATTTCCCAAATTTGACAAAAGGTATAAACCTACACATTCAAGGACTTTCGGAAATGCACTCCAAAGGAGATAAACACCCCAAATCACACCAGGACACATCATAGTCAAACTTCTGAAGATTAAAGACAATGAATAAAATCAAGATCAGACAACAAGAGAGAAAGGATCCCTTTAGGGGAAAGACAATTCAAATGACGGCAGATTTCTCATCAGAAAACTTGGTAGCTAGAAGGACGTGGCACAACACTTTTGCAAGTGCTGAAAGAAAAGAACCATCAACCCAGAATCCTATACCCTGCAAATAGATGCTTCTGGAATGAAGAGGGAATCCAGACATTCTAGGATGAAGAAAAACTAAGATTTTGTTGTCAGCAGACCTACCCTAAATGAAGTTCTGTTTTAGGCATTGGTAATGGTAATTACCATTTCTAAGTTACATTTGATGGTTGAAGAAAAAAATGCATGTAGAGGAAATATGACTTTTTTATATATATATATATTTGTGTGTGGACGATTAGCCCTGAGCTAACATCTGTTGCCTATCCTCCTCTTTTTCCTGAGGAAGATTGGCCCTGGACTAACAGCCATGCCCATCCTCCTCTACTTTTTATGTGGGATGCCGCCACATCATGGCTTGACAAGCAGTGCATCAGTCCATTCCCGCGATCTGAACCTGTGAACCCCATACCTCCGAAGTGGAGCCCACGAACGTAACTGCTATGCCACCGGGCCAGCCCCTAGGACTATTATATTTTAAATAGGGAGAGTAAAGCAATGGAAAAGCAGGTAAGGTTTTACACTTAACTTAAACTTGTAAAATGATGCCATAAGTAGATTGTTGACATAGAATAATCATTTAAAAAGCTATACAAAGAGAAATACTCAAAAACACTGCAGTTAAATCAAAATAGACTTCTAAAAAAAAAGTTGAATTAACCTGCAGGAAAAAGAAAAGAGAGAAACAAAAAACAGAGAACAAAACAATAAATGAAAAGGCAGATTTAGACCCTAATATGTCAATAATTACATGAAATGTAAATGGTCTAAATATACCACTTAAAAGGCAAACTTTGGCAGAGTGGATTAAAAAAATTGACCTCACTATATGCTTTCCACAGAGACTCACTTCAAATACAATGATGTAGGCAGGTTGAAAGTAAAGGATGGAAAAAGATATATCATTACAAATATTAGTCAGGAGAAAGCAGGTTGCCTATATTTATATCCAAATGTAGACCTCCGAAGAAAGAAAGTTATCAGAGACAGAGAAGGACAGTACATAATGATGAAAAGGGTCAACCCAGCAAGAAGGCATGGCAATCCTAAATGTGTAAGCACCAAACAGAGCTGCCAAAATATGTGAAACAAAGGCAAATAGAGCTGAAAGTAGAAATAGACAAATCCACCCTTATAGCTGGAGACTTCAACACCTCTCTCTCCACCATTGATAAAACATCTGTGCAGAAAATCAGCAAGATACAGAAGAACTCCAAAGAGCCATCAACCAGCGGGATCTGGTCAGCATTTAGAGGACACTCCACCCAACAGCAGCAGTGACTTGACTATGTCAATGGCAGTATCCAGGTTGTGACATTTTGGTATAGCTTTGCAAGATGCTGCTCTGTGGGGAAACTGGGAAAAGGGTACAAGGGATCTCCCTGTATTATTGTTACAATTGCATATGAATCTAAAATTTTCTCAGAAGTTGAAAAGTTTGATAAAAAAATGAACACCTGTACTTTACTTATTTAAAAGTACTCTGAGAGGTCATATATGTCAATCTGTAGTCCTAAGACCTGTGGTTAGAATGCGCACAACATAATCTCAGACTTAAAAACTGTATCTTGATTGATTCTGGCTGAAATTGTCCAAGATGAAACCATTGTCCAAGATGAAAGATTGATGAGGAACTTTACAGTTTACCAGATAAACTCACTGCTTGATCTCAGCATTACTGGGAGTGGGTCAACCATGCTATCTGTGCCTCCTTGATGAGATGCTTCAAGAAGTACATAGCACCACTCGTGAAGTATTCTTAAGGGAAAAAAAAAAAGAAGAGGAAAAGAGAAAGAAGCAGGCCAGCCCCTGTGGCCTAGTGGTTAAATTCCGCCCACTCCACTTCAGTGGCCCAGGTTCAGTTCCCGGGCATGGACCTACACCGCTCTATTAGTGGCCGTACCATACCCACATATGGAAAAATAGACAAGATTGGCTCAGATGTTAGCTCAGGGCCAATATTCCTCAGGAAAAAAGAGAGAGAAAGAAGCTTAACTAGAATGTGATCCAGCCTTTAGCACTAACTTCCATTTGACAAGAACTATGAGGGAATAGAGGAACAAGTTGACTGAAACCATGACTATGCAAACAGAATGTGGGACGTCCTACAACCCACCTGCTGGGTCTCTTCAACAAGTAAATGCAAAAAAAGGGGTGGGGAGGGGGCCGCCCAGTGGCGCAGCGGTTTAGTTTGTGCTTGCCAGCCCGGGGATTGCTAGTTTGGATCCCGGGCACCCACCGACACACTGCCTATCAGCCATGCCGTGGTGGCATCCCATATAAAGTAGAGGAAGATGGGCACGGATGTTAGCCCAGAGTCAGTCTTCCTCAGCAAAAAGGGGAGGATTGGCAACAGATGTTAGCTCAGGGCTGGTCTTCCCCCCACACACACACAAAAAGAGGGTGGGGAGATGGGTGGGACTGCTGAAGTTTAAAATAAGACTTAAGGAATATAACAACCGAATGCAATGTGTAAATTGTGTTTGGATCCTAGTTCAAACCAACTGAGATGCACTATTTTTTAAACAACCAGGGATATTTGAATATGGATGTGGTGTTAGGTGACACCAGAGAATTGTTAATTTTGTTAGAGTGGCAACGGCTTGTACTTATGCAGAAAATTTCCCGTCATTATTCCTCACGCACAGTGAAATATGTTGGGATGACTAGTATCTCCAGTACAATGCTGAGTAAACGTGGTGAGAGCAGACGTCACTGCCTGGTTCCCAATCTTGGGGGAAAGCCTTCTGATTTTCACTACTAAATAGAATGTTAGCTATAGGCTTTTTCTATATGCTCTTCATCAGTTTGAGGATTTCCTTCTGTTCCTAGTTTGCTGAGTTTTTTTTCCTTCATGAATGGGTGTTGAATTGTGTTAAATGCTTTTTCTGCATTTATTGAGATGGTCGTATGGATTTTATTTTTTAACCTGTTAGTATAGTAATTATATTGATTGACTTTCAAAGATAAAGCCAATCTTGTGTTCCTGGGATGAAATTCACTGAGTCCTGATGTATTACCTTTTTATATATCACTTTACCCCATTTGTTAAAGGGTTGCTAAAGGACTTTTGTGGCTAGGTTCATGAGGGATATTGACATGTAGTTTCTTTCTTTGTTTCATTTTCTATCTGGGTGATGCTGGCCTCATGAAATGAGTTGGGAAGTGATCCCTCCTCTTCTATTTAGTAGAAACCTTCATGTCAGAATTGGTATTGTTTCTTCCTTTAATGTTCACTAGAATTCATTAATGAAGGCATGTATCCCTGGGGTTTTCCTTGTGGGAATATTTTTTAAATTAAGAGTTCAATATATTTAATATATATAATGTGATTCAAGTTATCTATTTCTTTTTGAATGGGCTTTGGCAGTTTGTGTCTTTCAAGGAATTTTTCCATTTCATGTAATTTATCAAATGCATCAACATAAAAGTATTTATAATATCCTCTTATTATCATTTTAATTTCTGTAAGATTTGTAGTGATGTCTCTTTTTCTGTTTCTGAAATAGATAATTTGTGTCACCTCTCTTTTATTCCTGATCAATTTATCGAGAAGTTTATCAATTTTCTTGGTCCTTTCAAAGAACCTACTTCTAGTTTGATTTTCTGTTATCTATTTCATTTGTTTTGGCTTTTGTCTCTATTATTTCCTTCCTTCTAACTTTGGGTTCAATGGCTCTTCTTTTTCTGATTTCTTAAAGGGGAATCTTAGATCACTGATTTGAAACATATCTTCTTTTATAATATGTCCACATAGTCCTATAAATTTCCCTCTTCGCACTATTTAGCTGTATCTCAGAAAATCTGATGTTATATTTTCACTTTCGTTTAGTTCAAAATATGTTCCACTTTCCCTTGTGATGACTTCTTTGATCTATGAGTTAGAGAAGTGTATTAGAGATTTTTGCAGAAATCAATCATTTTTTATTGATTTCTAGTTTAATACCATTATGGTCAGAGACATCCTTTGTATGCCGTGAATCCTTTTAAAATTATTGACTTGTATTATGACTCCAAATATGGTATATCTTGGTGAATGTGCACTTGAAAAGAATGAATATTCTGCTGTTGAGTATTCTATTAATGTTAATTATGTTAAATTGGTTTATAGAGTTATTCAAATCTTTTATATCTTATCTGAGTTTCTGTCAATTATGATTAATTACTGTTCTACAATTACAGTCATGCACCACATAATGATGTTTTGGTCAATGATGGACCACAATATGACAGTGGTCTCATAAGATTAGTACCATGTAGTCTAGGTGTGTAGTAGGCTATACCATCTGGGTTTGTGTTAGTACACTCTATGATGTTCACACAATGATGAAATTGCCTAAGGATACATTTGTTGGAACATATCCCCTTCATTAGCAATACATGAGTGTACTGGGGGAGGAGTGCTGTAATCTCCAAATATAATTGCATGTTGGTTATTTCTTCTTTAGTTATATCAATTCTTTTCATGCTCCATCATTAGGGGCATACATCTTTAGGATTGTTATGTCTTCTTGATTATTTAACCCTTTGTTGTTATGAAATTTCCCTGTTTGTCTTTGGTAGTATTCTTTGTTCTGAAATCTACTTTGTCTGATATTCATATAGCCACTCCAACTTTCTTTTACTTAGTTTTGTCAAGGTATGTCTTTTTCCATCCTTTTACTTTTAACCTATCTCTGTTTACATATTTCAGTGGATTCTAGCACTTACAGTATAGTTGGGTTTTGCTTTTTTATCCAGTCTATCTCTGCCTTTTACTTGGGAGCATTTATATTTAATGTAATTAGTAGTATGATTGTGCTTAGATCTATCTTGCTATTTGTTTTCTATTTGCTCCGTCCAATCGTTCTTCCCTTTTCCATCTGTATCTGCCTTCTTTTGTTTTAATTCAGTATTTTTTATGATTAATTTTACCTCTACTGTTGCCTTATTAGCCATACCTCTGTTTCATTTTTTCAGTGATTGTTTTAAGGTTAATGATTTACATTTTTAACTTATCACAGTCCACCTTCAAATCATAGTACACCAGTTCACATATAGTATGAGAACCTGAGAACGGTACACTGCCATTTCATCCCCTCATTTCCTTTGTGCTCTTGTTTTCATATATTTAACTTCTACCTTTCTTACCAACTACCTTTTTGTAATAAACAATACACCATTATTACTATTTGTTTAAACAGTCAGCCATCTTTCGTTTTGAATTTTTGCATTAATATATGATATACATGTTGCAATGTCAGCCTTTTTAGTGTCCAGTTCTGAAAGTATTGTCGAATGTGTACAGTCATGTAATTATCCCAACAATCAAGATATAGAACAGCTCCATCACCCCACAAAACTCCCCAAGAGTCTTCTCTCCTCCTACCAGCAGCCCCTGGTGCCCACTGAGTAGTTTCTCCAGTGTTACCCTTGCAGGAGGGTCATGGAAATGGACCACATAGCATGTCCCTTCGGAGGCCGGCTCAGCAGCTGAGACTCATCCACGTTACTGTGTTCACCAGCAGTTCATTCCATTGTAGGGATGCAGCACAGTTGATTCCTCCTCCTGCAGCTGAGGGGCAGTTGGGCTGTTTCCAGGTTTTGGCAATTACAGATAAAGCCTCTATAAACACTGGTTTATAGCTTTTCGTGTGGACACAGGTTTTTGCTGAGTCATATGGTAAGCGTATTCGTAACTTTATAAAAACTCAATGATGTTTTTAAAAGGTTAAATGATAAAAAGTCTTTTATATTTACCCACATGTCACAGCCCTCCCGCGTGGAAGGACAGACGGTCCCCTCTGCTCGGCGGGAGACGCGTGCGGTGGGGGGGCCGCCGCGCACATTTTGGTGGCTCCTGGGCTCCCCCTGCTCCCCCGCGCGCTCCGCACCCAACGCCCGTGGGCAGGGCCCGACGCCCCGTTTTTAAGGCAGCGGCCAGATCGCCCTCTGGCTCCTGTCGCCAACAGCTGCGCCTTCTCCCGTGCGGTCGCAGTGTCCGCAGCCGCCGCCATGTCCCGGCTGCTGTCTGCCCCGCGGGCCGCCTCGGGCGCCCGGGTCCGGCCCGCCACCGTGCTGGGGGCCATGGGGATGGGGAACAGCCTGGACGCACCCGCCAGCGCCGCGGCCGTGCGCGCCTTCCTGGAGCGCGGCCACACCGAGATCGACACGGCCTTCTTTTACACCGACGGCCAGTCCGAGAGCATCTTGGGCGGCCTGGGGCTCGGGCTGGGCAGCGGCGACTGCAGAGGTAAGGCCTGGCGCCCGCGCCCCGGCCCCCTGACCTCCCCCTGCACCGTGCAGCTGACCCGGCCCCAGCCGCGCGCCGACCGCGGTCAGGATCGACAGCTCGCCCCCTCCCGGGGCATCATCCTCCCCTGGCCACCCTGCAGCTCTGTGAACCCCAGCTCCTCAGGCCTCGTCCACATCTAGACCCAGACAGCCGGACAGGGCTTTGTCTTCACTCCTTTCCTCTCCTTTTCCCTTCTGAGAAGGTAGCCCAGGACCCGCCCTCCAGCGATGTCCCAACTCTGGTCTAGCCTGGACCAACTTGACTAGCCCTTCTAGGGGGCACTGCAAACGTTGGAGTCTGTCGCTGTGCAGTCCCTGCCCCCCCTCCGGTGCCCTGCAGGTGCCCCGTTGGGGCCTGAACTGCAGGAATCCTGCCCTTACTGCCCTGGCGTTCCCTGGCACAGCCCCAGATCAGAATTCGGAGTGGGCGGGGTTCTGCTTCCTCCCTGCTCTGGGCCCTACACTTTGCTCCCCGGAGCTCCTGGTGCTCTATTCGGTTGGCAGTGCCTCTGGCTTCACCAGGGTGGCCGCGCCTGGGGGATGGGGCAGTGGGCGTGATATGGTGTCTAACTGCCCTCTCTGTGTGACGCTGTGGAAGGGAAATTGACACTAACCCACTCCAGGGGGCTCAGAATCTAGAGCTGACAGGGGAGCCTGGAAGAGGGAGCCCTTCCTGGGCGGGGCTATTGAAGAAAGCCCAGAAAAGTGCACTTTAGACCTTGAAGAACTGAGAGGAGACTGCCAGGAGGAGTAAGAGGAGAAAGGGCCTTCCTGGCTGTGGGCGTGGGCGGTGGGTGTGCAAAGGCGGGGAGATGTGGCAATGCTGAGGTGTCAGTGGGGGCTGGGGTGGGCTGTATGGGGTCAGGGGAACATCCCTCTTCAGTCTGATCCCACTTGAAGTGCTTAGGACAGTGCCTGGCAGGCACACAGCGAGGGCTCGGCAGCGTTAGCTGTCACCGTTGTGGTATTAGGAGAATTATTAGCACATGGCGCCGTCTTTCACTCGGAGACTCTCTTGCTGTCTCAGGTAGAGTCTTGCTCGGTTTCTCCTCTGATTCACAGCATGGGAGATCTGGAACAAAACGAGAATATGCATGCACCTCAGAGTCTCGCTCTTTCTAGATCACCTGGCTGCCCCTCCAAGACAACTCTGATCTTATTTCTGATTGCTTTTCCTTCTCCAACCCCTCCTCAGGCCAGAGCTGGTTGGGCCCAGGTCCTTAAACCTCAAATCTGAAGTTCCCTTCACATCAAGAAGGAGTGGGGACAGAGGGTGAGGAGGTGGTGGGATGGGAAAATTCCAAATGAGTAGTGCTCCAGCCTTCTCTCACTCACGTCTCAAGGGGTCGGGTGACCACCCTTGGGCCTGCGAAGTGACTTCCAGAGCATGAAAGTGCAGAGCGGGCCTCCTTGCTCCCATCAGTCCATCACCTAGGGTTCTTCCTGGGGGGTGGGGAGAAAAGGGTTCAGGTCACTGACTCGGGACTCACACAGATGGTGGAACATAGCCTGTTCTCAGTGGGATGTTTCTCTAGTGGATCCCTGCCTTTCCTTCTCTGGGGCCCAAGACGAGGCCTCTTGCACCTCTCCCAAATTCCTCCGCAGCCTCCTTGCTGGTCTGCCCGTTTCCAGACCTGCCCCGAAGTTCTTCGTTGGTGTTGCATTCAGAGTCAGCTTTCAACACTGCAAATCTGACCGCTTAGCTCCCTGGCTGAAAAGTGCTCAGAGGCTCCCCGTGGCCCCCTAATGTCCAGATTCCACGGGGTGCACTGATGACCCTTTGCATCTGGTCTGGCCCCTTCTCTTGCCTTGTGTCTGCCCTGGACCTGGTGCTCTAGATCCATGGGATCGCAGGCATGGCTGGTCACGTGTCACATTCTTGCCTGTGGGTGGCCCTGACTTCCCCTTGGAGACTCAGATTCAGATTCTAGGGAAAGCCTTCCCTGAACTCCCGGTGGGCCCATGAGTCTGCTCTGGGCTCCTCTGCCACCTCGTGTGTGTCTCTGCCACCTCGTGTGTGTCTCTGCCCCTCTTACTGTAAAGTGGCCCCTTGGACAGTGAGTCTTTGAGGGCAGGGATGCAGTGCTGGGTCCCCCAGGCCCGCACGCCTGGCTGCCTGGTAGAGAATCATCACAGTGATAACGGTAGTGGCTCGTGATGAGCGCGTCCTTCCTCGTTCTGATCAATTGTCGGGACCTGGCCATGACATAGGACCGTTGTCACTCTCCGTTTACAGTTTGGGGGATTGAGGCTCAGGGAGGTGAAGTAACGTGGTGAAGGTCACAGAGCTAGTGATTGCAGAGCTGGGATGTGAACCCAGGTCTGACTCTTGACCATCACTCTAGACCCTTCCCAGTGTTTATTGAACTGGCCTGAACTTCCATTTCTCTCCCTGCAAAGTGAAAATCGCCACCAAGGCCAATCCATTGGGTGAAAACTCACTGAAGCCTGACAGCCTCCGGTTCCAGCTGGAGACGTCACTGAAGCGGCTGCAGTGCCCCCGGGTGGACCTCTTCTACCTGCACCTGCCGGACCACAACACCCCCGTGGAGGAGACGCTGCGCGCCTGCCACCAGCTGCACCAGGAGGTGAGGGCGGCCCCTGAGCTCCGGGAGGAGGGCTGCTGCTTCTCTCCTGGTCCTGTCATTACCCAGGGGAGTGGAGGTGGCAGGGCTGCCCCAGACTGGTGCTGGGGACAGACCACACTCCAGGGTCCCCACCCCGGTCTCCCCTTCCTGGTCTCCTGGGCTGTGGTGGGTTCTGATGGCCGCCTCTCCCCTGCAGGGCAAGTTTGTGGAGCTGGGCCTCTCCAACTATGCCTCCTGGGAGGTGGCCGAGATCTGTACCCTCTGCAAGAGCAACGGCTGGATCATGCCCACCGTGTACCAGGTGAGGGCCAGGGCTGCAGAGGCCTCAGTCTCCAGAGCTCCTGCTGATCCCGGGTCTCTGGGCCCCTCTGACTGCCCCATGCCCTCTCCGTACCAGCTGCTCCCTACTCCCAGTCTGTGGATGGCTCCCAGGTGCCCTCGGGGTCACGTGCCAGCTCCTCAGTCTCGCCAGCAGGCACCTGCTTGCTTGGGCCCTGACCCCCTTCCTGCCTGGATGTGCACCTTGGTCCTCCTTCCCGCTTCCTGGCTCTGCACTTCAGCCTGGAGTACTCCGCCCCTCCTCCCCTGGTAGCAGTGCTCAGAGCTCACTTAGATGCCTCGTCCTCTGGAAGCCTCTCCCCACCCCAGCAGAGCTGAGATCTCAGGCTCTCCTTATCTCCTCCTCATTCATTCAGCAAATGTTTGTTCAGCTGCTTGGTGCCAGGCACTCGTCACAGAACTTCCGAGTGTATTATGATTGCCTCTGTTCTCGAGGAACCCTGTCTACAGTCTCCCTCACTATTAAATCTCGGAGGGCAGGGGCCTTGTCCTTTGGCTCCTGGATGGAAATGCAATGTCCAGCCTGCAGTTGGTGCTCAGAAATGTTGGCTGAATGAATGAATGTTCCTTGGGCACCAGCTCCCTCCACCACCACCGGTACATATGTGCCCTGACTGTCAAGGTCCCGTGATTGTTAGGGTCTGACCTGAATGTTCTCCAGGGGTAAATTTGGGGTCCCCCCTTAACACGTACACCCTGTCCAGCTGTCCCCTCTACCTGCAGGGCATGTACAACGTCATCACCCGGAATGTGGAAACAGAGCTCTTCCCCTGCCTCAGGCACTTTGGATTGAGGTTCTATGCCTTCAACCCTCTGGCTGGTACAGGCTGCAGTGGGGGCAGGCTACCCCTCAGGGGAGGGCTTTCCTGGGCCTGTCCTGTCTCTGCCTTCTCCTGATGGGAAATCCCGGTCCAGGACCCAGAAGCAGGGAGGGGTTGGGCCAGAGACTGGGGTGTCTCCCATCCCTCCTGGCTCCCCCACCATCGCCCCACATCCAGAGCACCCTCTGGGGGCAGTGTGGGCCAGGGGATCTGATTGCAGCCTTCCCGCAGGGGGCCTGCTAACCGGCAAGTACAAGTATGAGGTCGAGGATGAGAAACAACCTGCGGGCCGCTTCTTTGGGTATAAGTTTGCTGAGGTCTACAAGAATCGGTGAGCGGGGACATTTGCATTGGGGTGGGAGGTGTCATGTATCCCCTTAGTGTGAAATAGGGAGTCCCTGGGGCTGCTCTCTTGGGGCCAGGACTCGCCTTGGTGCTCAGACTCAGGCCCCGGATTCCCACTGGCCTTACCGAGCCCCCCTTCCCCTCCTTGAACATTCCGGGCGTCTCTGGGGAGGGATCTGGGGCCTCGCTCGAGTGGGAATGTGGATCCCTGGGCCTTCTGCCTGGTCTGCTACACTGTGTCTCTTCCGTGGAAGAGCTCACCCCCTGCCCACAGCGGGAGGGGAACCCTGGATTGGAACTTGGGAAACCCAGGACAGGCTGCTGCCCCACGACTAGCTGGCCCTGTCATCTGGGCCAAGGATCTAAATTTTGTAAACTCTTCGCAATAAAACAGTCATCAACTTCTAAAGTTATAGGTGAGCAGCTGCTGGGAACAACATTCCTCCCTATTTTCACTTTTTCATATTTTGAAAAATTTATCCAAGTAATCCAGTACTTGTTCTCTGCTCAAAGCACCCCCTTTCCAAGCTGCTCTCCTTAGAGGTGAGGATTTTAGACTCTTCCAGCTTTTTTCCCCTCTGGCGTTTTATCTCTAAAGGATACAGTTTATTGCTGTTTCTTAATTTACCAAATTTTGACGTCATCTGTGGATGGCTGGAAAGTTCATCCTTCTAGATTTATAGAAGCCGAGTCTCCAAGGTTAATTTCTCTATAATCTGATCTATTTGCCTTTTTTGGTTTTTCCCCTCTGGGAGGAGAACAGCAAAGCAAGCTCCATGCTGGGGCTCCAGTTGAGTTTTGTGGAACTGGCCAAGGACTTTTTAAGCGACGGAGTGTCTAATAGTTGGATTAAAATTGTGTGATTGAAATCCTAATCCACCCCCTGCCTCCCTTCAAGGGTCTCTGGTGATCCTGGCCATGTTTAGAGACTGTCTCCCTAAGCAGTGTTTCTCAAGGAGCCTTCTCACCACCTGGGCCTGGGCCTCAGCCCCGGAGAATCTAGGCTGATGGTTTCCACCTTGTCTGCTCTTGGTAATTTACAGAGCATCATCAGGTCCATTATCTCCTCTCCGTGTTGCATTCAGTGTATGGGGCTGGCACAGGGTGTTTCCTTGCCTCACTGAGTAGGTGAGAAAAGTGAAGGCAGGTGGCTCAGCCAAGGCCAGAGCCAGGGCTGGAGCCAGCA
Source organism: Tapirus indicus (assembly GCA_031878705.1). Classification (NCBI taxonomy): domain Eukaryota; kingdom Metazoa; phylum Chordata; class Mammalia; order Perissodactyla; family Tapiridae; genus Tapirus; species Tapirus indicus. Next base: position 98,845,602 of record CM062924.1, on the reverse strand, counting down.
CTTGTCGAGGGTCCAATCTGTGACCCGGGCTCAGATGTGCTGCTGTAGCTGCTCTTGGGTCCTGATTGGGGTGTTGTGTTGTTCACATCTGGTGAGCATGTTAAATGCAAGGATTCTTGCCCACGGCATCCCCTCCATTCCTGGCACCGGACTGAAAACACCCTGATGAAAGGCCCAGAAATCTACATGCACTCTGCCATGCAAAGATGAAAAACCTCCACTAGGAGTAGCTGGCCCCTCAGTGCTGCAGGGACTGGGGTGGGGGTGGCTTCCCTGGAGTGACCCCATGGTACTGACTGTTGTGTTACCCTGCCCACCTGCCCAGCTACTGGAAGGAGCACCACTTCAAGGCCATCGCCATTATGGAGAAGGCCCTGCAGGCTGCACATGGCACCAGTGCTCCCAGCATGACCTCGGCCGTCCTCAGGTGGATGTACCACCACTCACAGCTGCAGGTAACCCAGCTGTCTCTTTTAGGGATATTTCTTCTCCTTTAGGGGAGCCAGAATTCCCTTTAGGTGACTTCCAAATAGTTTCTTTCCTCTGAAATTTCTCTGTATTCCAGTTCTTGTGGCAGTCTTCCCGTTGTTCTTAATAACCCTCTAGGTGCCAGGCTCTGTGATGGGGCTTTACAAACATGGATTCATCATTCCTCAGGCCTGATGAAGTATGATTATCCTAGTTTTACTGATGAGGAAACGGGTTCACATAGCTGTGAAAGGAGTGGAAAATCGATCACAGATTTGACTGAAAACCCATTGTTGGCTCCTCTTTGGTGTCCCCTGGGCTAAAACTTTTCTCCTGCTTCAGCCTTATACAGTTGCATACTGTCTGGCACACACATGCTAGGTTCTCAGTCAATGGGAGCTAAGTGCTTTAAGTAATTTCTCATCCCCATAACCCCACTGAAAATTGAGAAGAAGACTGAGCCTCGGAGAGCTTAGATAACTAAGCCAAGATTACACAGTGGCTGAATGGCAGAACGGGGCTCTGCAGGTACAACTGTCTGAGGATGAGCAGTGTCACAGTGGGGGAAAGAAGACAGTGTTGGAGTCACATAGTTACAATTATTGAAGACCCCAATAGTTCTCTGTGGAACTATAGAGGGCATAAATGAACATCAGATCCCACCTCTTGGCAGGGGCGAGGCTGGGAGGGGGAGTGCGTGTGACCGGAGTCACTGTGGTGCAGAAGTGTGTTGATGTCTGGCCGTCTCCCCTTGCAGGGTGCCCACGGGGATGCGGTCATCCTGGGCATGTCCAGCCTGGAGCAGCTGGCACAGAACTTGGCAGCAGTTGAGGAAGGGCCCCTGGTGCCGGCCGTGGTGCAGGCCTTTGATCAAGCCTGGCACCTGGTTGCCCACGAATGTCCCAACTACTTCCGATAGGCCAATGGCTCAAGCTGCCACAGGTTTCTCTTTCCTGTCACCTCTTCTGTCCTCTCACCCTGGCCAGTCTTTGCCTTAAGCCAATTGAGCGTGATCTTCTGGATTGTCTGGATCCACGCACCCATTTCCTAGTTTCCTGCCTTGCTCCCAGTTGCCTTCACAATGTGTGAGGCTGGGGCTGAGCCCTGCTCGGGCGGTTCCTGCCTGAATAAAGCAGGCACTTGACCCGCTGTAGCCCAGGCCCTGATAAGCCCCACAGACTTGTCTCTGTGACTGCTTGCAGCTTGTTTCCATCCTGCCTGGGGGCTTCCTGCCAAAGGGGCAGACCGTGGGCTGGAGTCTTCAAAGGGCAGAGGTGGGGAGCGGGTCTCAGGGCACGCTGCCCTCTTGAGGCCTCCCCAGCCTCCTGTCCTGACCTGGGCTGACTGCTCCACAGCGGGGCTGGAGGTGGCCCTCACTCTTCTACCCACGGTAGAGAAAGAGGGCCAAACACCCTGCAGTGGACCCTCTCTCATGTAGAGATGCCCTCATGAATATTTACAAACAGAACAGTCTGGGCAGAAACCTACCATTGGTGTCACCACCAAGAAGACCAAAACCTCCCAGGACGCGGTGGAATATTTTTAGCACACGCTCTCAATTCAGCAGTGACTTTACTCTTGTCTTAGCTGAAGTCTCCTCTCTTGTCGTCCGTAAGGTTCCCGGTCCTACCCCTGGGGCTGCTGCTGTTGGGAGTGGGGCTGGGGCACGGGCGGCCAGGGTCCCCATGTCTCTCAGCTAATCCCTACTCTGCGCAGGAGGCACCCAAAGCTGCAGCAGAAAAGAAATCCCAGGTCTGGTGGTTGCTGTTTCACCATTCCCAGTGCAGAAAAATCCCTCCAGCCCTGGGCGGAGGGGTGGGCTGGGCCAGGCGGCAGCACAAGTCGGCACTGGGAGATTCCTCCTCTTGAAGTGATGAAAGGGGCTCAATTTGGAAATCCAGACCAAACCACCAATTAAAGACTCTTTGTTCTAAGAAAAGTCTCACTGCCGTCTAGAGGGAGGCACCCTGCAGAGAAAATACATTCTCTCCAGAAACAAGGCCCCCTCCTTTGTCTTCATCCATAATAAAATAATTCTTCCCCCAAGCTGACTGGTGTATCAGTTATTGCACGAGAAACTACCCCAAAATTGAGTTGCTTAAAATGACAAAATCCCCCAAATTAATCTAAAGTCTGAATGCAATCCCTATCAAAATCGCAGCTGGTTTTTCTGTGTGTGTGTGTTTTTTTTTACAGAAATTGACCAACTGACCCTAAAATTCATATGGAAATTCAGAGGGCACAGAATAGCCAAAATATTCTTGAATAATTCCTGTAATTCCTGATTTTAAAACGTATTACAAAGCAACAGTAATAAAGACAGCATGGTACTGGCACAAGGAGAGACATATAGGTAAATGGAATAGGATTGAGCCTAGAAATAACCCTTACATGTACTGTCAACTGATTTTAGACAAGAGTGTCCAGATAATTCAGTGGGAAAAGTCCTCAACAAATGGTGCTGGGCCAACTGGATATCCACATGCAAAAGAAGGAAGTTGAACCCCTTCTCACACCCTACACAAAATTAATTCAATGAAATGGAGACCTAAATGTAAAAGCTAAAACCATAAAACTTTTTTTTATTGATGTCTTTTGTGTGTGTGTGAGGAAGATTAACCCTTAGCTAACATCTGCTGCCAATCCCCCTCTTTTTGCTGAGGAATATTGGCCCTGGGCTAACATCTGTGCTCATCCTCCCCTACTTTATGTGGGATGCCTGTCACAGCATGGCTTGGTAAGTGGTGCTTAGGTCTGTGCCTGGGGTCCAAACCTGTGAACCCCGGGCTGCTGCAGTGGAGCAGGCAAACTTAACTGCTACACCACTGGGCCGGCCCCTTATTGATGTCTTAATAGTTTATAACATTGTGAAATTTTAGTTGTACATGATTGTTTATCAGTCTCCATATGAATGCCTCCCTTCACCCCTTGTGCCCACCCACCAATCCCCTTACACCTGGTAACCAGCAAACAGTTCTGTCTGTCGAGTGTTAGTTTATCTTCCACATATGAACGAAATCTTGCAGTGTTTATCTTTCTCTCTCTGGCTTATTTGGCTTAAGCTAACACCCTCAAGATCCATCCACGTTGTTGCAAATAGGACAATTTTGTCTTCTTTTATGGCTGAGTAGTATTCCATTGTATGTGTACACCACATATTCTTTATCCAATCATCAGTTGAGGGACACTTGGGTTGCTTCCACTTCTTGGCTATAGTGAATAATGCTGCAATGAACATAGGGGTACATAAGCCTCTTTGGATTATTGATTTCAGGTTCGTTGGATAGATACCCAGTAGTGGGATAGTTGGATCATAAGATATTTCTATTTTCAATTTTTTGAGGAATCTCCATACTGTTTTCTATAGAAGTTGCACCAGTTTGCATTCCCACCAGCAGTGAATTAGGGTTCCTGTTTCTCCACAACATCCCCAGCATTTGTTGTTTTTTGTCTTGGTGATTATAGTCATTCTAACAGATGTAAGGTGGTATCTTAGTGTAGTTTTGATTTGCATTTCCCTGATGATTAGTGATGCTGAACATCTTTTCATGTGCCTGTTGGCCATCTGTTTATCTTCCTTGGGAAAGTATCTGTTCATACCTCTGCCCATTTTTTGATTGGGTTGTTTGTTTTGTTGTTGTTCCGTTGTGTGAGTTCTTTATATATTATGGAGATTAACCCCTTGCTGGATATACGGTTTGCAAATATTTTCTCCCAGCTGGTGGGTTGTCTATTCATTTTGTACCTGGTTTCATTTGCATTGTAGACCTAAATGTAAAAGCTAAAACCATAAAACTCTTAAAATACAGGAGTAAATCTTGATGACCTTGGGTTAGGAAATGGTTTCTTAGATATGACACCAAAAGCACAAGCAACAAAAGAAAAAATAGATAAACTGGCCATTATCAAAATTTAAAATGTATGTGCTTCAAAGGACACCATCAAGAAAGTGAAAAGACAACCCACAGAATGGGAGAAAATACTTGCAAATCACATATCTCATTTAGAACTTATATCAAGAATATATAAAGAACTCTTACAACTCAATAGTAAAAGATAGAAAACCCAATTTACAAATTGGCAAAGGATTGGAATAAACTTTTCTCTAAAGAAGATATATATATATGGCCAATAAGCACATGAAAAGTTGCTCAGCATCATTACCCATCAGAGAAAAGTAAATCAAAACCACAGTGATACCACTTGACACCTATTAGGATGGCTGTAATAAAAAAAAGACAGATAATAACAAGTGTTGATGATAATTTGGAGAAACTGGAACCTTCATACACTGCTGGTGGGAATGTAAAATGGTGCAGCCACTCTGGAAAACATTCTGGCAGTTCGTCAAAAGATAAAACATGACTTACGATATGACTCAGCAATTCCACCCCTTAGGTATATACCTGGGAGAAACGAAAACATGTCCACACAAACACTTGTACGTGAATGTTCATAGCAGCGTTATCCATAATAGCAAAAAGTGGAAACAGCCCAAATGTCCATCATCTGGGGAACGGATAAATAAAAAGCGGTGTATCCATACAGTGGAATACTTTCAGCAATGAAAAGGAATGAGGTAATGAAACATCTCCAGTGTGGATGAAGCTTGAAAACATTATGCTCAGTGAAAGAAGCCAGTCGCAGAAGGCCTCATGTTGCAGGATCTGATTTACGTGAGATTTCTGGACTAGACAAACAGAGACAATGAGTACATTAGTGGTTGCCTAGGGCTGGGAGGGGTGTTGGGAGGAGATGGAGATTAACTGCTAATGAGTCCAGGTTTCCTTTTAGGATGATGAAAACACTCTAAAATTCATTGTGATGGTTGTACAACTCTGAATACACTTAAAATCATTGAATCATACACTTTAAATGGTGTATAATATGTGAATTATGTATCAATAAAGGTGTTTTTTTAAAAAAACCCCAACAGTCCTTTAGCTCACAAACTGCTTGGGCAGGGCTTGGTGGAGAATGCTCGTCTGTTCCCCGAGGTCTGGGAGGGGACCTTAGAGCGGAGGCTAGGATCACCTGAAGGCTGATTCACTCACATGTCTGGCAGTTGACGCTGACTGTCGGCTGGAATACCAGCTATTAGTCAACTGGGACACTTACGCGTGACCCCTCCATGTGGCCTGGATTTCCTCACAGCACGGCAGCTGGCTTGCAAGGGCGAGCATCCCAAGAGAGCCAGACAGAAGCCAAACGCCTTCTACATCCCTGCTTCTGAAGTCCATAGCATCAGTCTTGCCGCGTCGGGGGAGAGTCAGAGTTGTGTCGTGAACAGAGGATGTGGGAGAACAGAGGGTCATCTTTGGAAGATAGACTCTGTCCCAGGGAGCAATGGCCCTGACTGGTCAAGTCGGGGAGATGAGCCCCCTGTCTGCTGGGAGACCTTCAGTCCTGAGCATCCCCGTGAGGGATGTGTTCTCTGCCAGGTCAAGTGCCATCCGTTAGAACTCCTGGGATAGCGTGTCTCACACACATTTGATGGTCACTCGAACTCAGCCATTTCATACCTAAAGAGCTTTTTCAAAAGACAAAGGAACAGAATTGGATCCGGAAAATGGCGCACATACATTTAATCAACCTCAAACGAAGGAAACTGTTTGGTCAGGAGTGTATAAAAACCTGGAGAATGAGGGGTATGGATGGCGTACACGTGGATTAATGTGACAGAAAAGGGACTACTGAAGCGACAGCCTCGAGGGAGGCATGTGGGCTGACCTGCTTGCTTCCTTCCCATTCTGGCCTGCCTGTCACTAGTGATTTGCTGGTTAACATCACAGCCTCAAATCTGCATTCCGAATACCTTGTAGAAGCAATAAAGAAGGTAGGAATGTCAGGACGTAATTGCTTATGCGAAAGTACATTTCTACTCCATAGATTTTTAATTTAAGAAGAGTATTTTTAACAAAACCCTGTGCCCCAGGAAAATTTGTAAGTGTACATCCTCTGCAAAAACATTTTCCTCATCAATGTTGAACTTTATCACTGAAAGTAAAACAGCATCCACAATAGTGTCGGATGTTTCACCTTTGACAAGATGACCTTCTGAAAGCTTTCTTTTGGTTTCATGAATTGGATGGAAGGAAAGTTTCATTATTATTGGGATGAACTGAATTTCTATTGGAAGTATCTGACACTGACATGAGCTGGAGTTATTTTCTACTTGTGAAGTATTTCTATTATGGATGCCAACACACCAACAGCTACCTCCTTACTCTTCTGACATGCATAAGGAAACTTAGAATGAAAACTTGGCACATTTAATTGGGAAGAACAGTTATTTAATCTAGATCAAAAGTTATGTGTCACAGTGATAAGAAAATGGACCTTCTGCAGGAAAACTACAGGCCAATATTGCTGATGAACATAGACGCAAAAATCTTCAACAAAATATTGGCAATCCGAATACAGCAATACATCAAAAAGATCATATACCATGATCAAGTGGGACTCATACCAGGGACACAGGGATGGTTCAACATCCTCAAATCAATCAACGTAATACACCACATTAACAAAGTGAAGAATAAACAGCACGTGATCATCTCAATCGAGGCAGAGAAGGCATTCGACAAGATCCAACATCCATTTATGATAAAAAATCGCAACAAAATGGATATAGAAGGAAAGTACCTCAACATAATAAGGGCCATATATGACAAACCTACAGCTAACATCCTACTCAACGCGGAAAAACCGAAAGCCATTCCTTTGAGAACAGGAACAAGACAAGGGTGCCCACTCTCACCACTCTTGTTCAACATAGTACTGGAGATTTTGGCCAGAGCAATTAGGCAAGAAAAAGGAATAAAAGGACTCCAAATAGGCAACAAAGTACTGAAACTCTCACTATTTACAGACAACATGATCTTATACATATAAAACCGCCAAAAATCCATTGGAAAACTACTAGAAATAATCAACAACTACAGCAAAGTGGTAGGGTATAAAATCACCTTACAAAAATCAGTTGCATTTCTATACACTAATGGTGAACTAACAGAAGGAGAACTCAAAAAGACAATCCCATTTACAATTGCAACAAAAAGAATAAAATATCTGAGAATAAATTTAACCAAGAAGGTGAAAGACCTATGCAACGAAAACTATAAGACACTATTGAAAGAAATCAATGAAGACATAAAGAAATGGAGAAATATTCCATGCACATCGATTGGAAGAATAAACATAGTTAAAAATGTCCATACTACCTAAAGCAATCTACAGATTCAATGCAATCCCAATCAGAATCCCAATGTCATTCTTCATGGAAATAGAACAAAAAATCTGAAATTTGTATGGGGCAACATAAGACCCCGAATAGCTAAAGCAATCCTGAAAAAAAAGAACAAAGCTGGAGGCATCACAATCCTGGACTTCAAAATATACTACAAGCTATAGTAATCAAAATAGCATGGTACTGGTACAAAAACAGACACACAGATCAATGGAACAGAATTGAAAGCCCAGAAATGAAATCACACACCTATGGACAGCTAATCTTTGACAAAGGAGCTAAGAACATACAATGGAGAGAGGGAAATCTCTTCAATAAATGGTGCTGGGAAAATTGGACAGCAACATGCAAAAGAATGAAAGTAGACCATCTTCTATCGCCACACACAAAAATCAACTCAGAATGGATCAAGGACCTGAAAATGAGACCTGAAACTATAAAACTCCTGGAAGAAAATATAGGCAGTACACTAATTGACATTGGTCATAAAGGGATGCTTTCAGACTCCGTGTCTACTCAGACAAAGGAAACAAAAGAAAAAATAAACAAGTGGGACTTCATCAGACTACAGAGCTTCTACAAGGCAAGTGAAACCAAGATCAAAATGAATAGACAAACCACCAGCTGGGAGAAAATATTCACAAATCATTTATCTGACAGGGGATTAATCTCCATAATATATAAAGAACTCATACAACTGAGCAACAAAAAGACAAGCAACCCGATAAAAAAATGGGCAGAGGATATGAACAGACATTTTTCCAAGAAAATATACAGATGACCAACAGACACATGAAAAGATGTTCAACATCATTAATCATCAGAGAAATGCAAACCAAAACTACACTAAGATATCACCTTACACCCGTTAGAATGGCTATAATCACCAAGATAAAAAACAACAAATGTTGGAGAGGTTGTGGAGAAACGGGAACCCTCATTCACTGCTGGTGGGAATGCAAACTGGTGCAGCTCTATGGAAAACAGTATGGAGATTCCTCAAAAAATTAAAAATAGAAATACCGTATGATCCAGCAATTCCACTCTTGGGCATCTACCCGACAGACATGAAATTAACCATCACAAGAGGCTTATGCACCCCTATGTTCATTGCAGCATTATTCACTATAGCCAAGAAGTGGAAGCAACCCAAGTGTCTCTTGACTGATGACTGGATAAAGAAGATGTGGCATATATATACAATGGACTACCACTCAGCCATAAAAAAAAGACAGAATTGTCCCATTTGCAACAACATGGATGGACCTAGAGGGTATTATGTTAAGTGAAATTAGCTAGAGGAAGAAAGACAAACACTGCATGATTTCACTCATATATGGAATATAAATGAACACACGGACAGAGAGATCTGGTTGGTGGTTACCAAGGGGAAGGGGGGTGGGAGGTGGGCACAAGGGGTGAAGGGATGTATCCACATGGTGACAGACAAATAATAATGTACAACTAAAACCCCACAATATTATAAACCATTAAGACATCAATAAAAATGAAAAAAAAGAAAAGAAAATGGACCTTCTCCATTGCACAAGTTAAATTATAATCCTGACACCATCTTCTGTTTCAAAAATCAGCAATGATTTCAAGATGTTCATGCCAGTTGTTCTAGTCTGTTCGGGCTGCTATAACAAAATACCGTAGACTGGGTGGATTAAACAGTAAACATTTATTTCTCACAGTTTTGGAGACTGGGAGGCCAAAGATCAGAGTGCCAGCATATTTGGTGTCTGTGAGAGCCCTCTCCCAGGTTTGCAGCCGGTGGCCTTTTTGCTGTACCCTCACATGGTGGAGGCAGAGTGCTCTAGTCTCCTCCTCTTATAAGGACGCTAATCCCATAAGGGCTTCACCTTCATCACCTCACCTAAACCCGACGCCATCCCAAAGGCCCCCTCCTAATACCATCACATTGGGGTTAGGGTTTCAACATATGAATTTGGGGGGCACTCAAACATTCAGTCTATGACATCAGTTCAGGTTTGTGTCTTCTGCTTTTCATGTGGCCAGTGCTATCATTACTTTCCCCATGGAAATGGTGAGTGTTGACAAATATGAATAAGTTATACATTTGTTTGTATACATTTATTTGTATTGTGAATAAGTTATACATTTATGAATGTTAGACATTTATTATCAACTTACTTGAGAAATGGAAGTCCAGTACTTCATATTTGATTAACTAGGCATCTGGCCTCTTCAAATTGGCAATTACTTTGACTCTGATTCTCTGGCTAACCCTGTGACAATAATAGGTCCTCTGTACTGATGTATACCCATAAGGTAGAAAACACCAACAGGCTGAGAAACTAGCTTAGGTGAATGACAAGTTTGCGGGGAAAAAGGATTGTCCCCAGAGGTTCCCCTCGTGTAAAGTTGTGTTGCTCTGGCATGTGGTACCTATGAGACTGAAATTAATATGGGAGCTTTTGAGTATTTTATTGGAGTGCAATGGCCATTCCCTTACTGGACTGCATGGTTGATATGTCCATTTAGAATTGTTTGAGCAAGGTGCAAATGCTTTGGTGTGCTGCTTAGGAACAGTCATTATCCCCACGGAATTGCGTCCATAAAATCAGCAGAAAGCATTAAGGGGAACTGCCTATTTTCCAAAGCCTGTGCATGTCAAGGAATCGTAACAGTACCACATCCAGGAGAGAAAAAAGAACTCTCCTCATTCAAGGATTACTACAGTGCTGGTCTCCGTTTAACAGCCCCGTCTGGTAGGTGAAAAAAGATAGTAGTGCTTAGCAAATCACTGTGGACTATTGAGGTTTAAAGAAAAAGGGGGCACTCCATCAGCACTGAACATGGGTGACTGAATTGTTGCCACTGCTGGCACTTGGCTTGTGACTGTGGATTTTGCCAGTGTCTTCTCTTCAGGGTCCCTTCAGGCAAATGTGCTGTCACAGGGCAAGGTATGCAGTACACATTCTCTCCCTTCACTGGGTTATTGAAAATTCCCTGGATTTTCCCCTGAATGGCTCATACAAACACTAGTACAATAATATCTGATGACAGATGTCCAAACATGTCATTACAATAATGAAATTAAGCAGCATATTCTGATAGTGGCCCCCATGGAGGAAAATGCTCTCACTGCATGCCATCCAAGCACAGCTAAACAGAAATGGGCAGGTCTTGAATGAGGACAAAATCCAAGACAAAGCCTTAAGTAATCTTTATGAGGGGTAATTAGGCAACTTCCAAAGGCCTTTCACATCTTGTATAAGACAAATTATTGGCTCCTGGCTCCCAATCATGAAGGATAAAGGCTGACGTTATGATAGCCTGAGGATAGCACACTCTATATCTGGAAATTCTGTTATCTCTTCTGTACCAAGTTATCAGACAAACATCTAAATGTGAAAGAAGCCTCCTGAAGTAAAAAGCTTTGGAAGTGGTCTAGGCAGCAGTAAATGCATCTCTACTTTCAGGTCCTCTATCCCTTTCAAACCCTAAAGACTTACAGGTATTTAATCACATAACTAATTAGAGTCTTTCGCATTTCGATACTGTTGGTATTTGTTTGAAATTTGAACTTTATCCTACCCTGAACTTTGAACTTGATCCTCCTACTGCAGAGTGCTTACCCTTTGAGCTAATCTATTACTAGACCCTGAGACAGAGATTGTCTCTTATAAGAGGAAACTAATTCTCTGATCCAACATTCCCATCCTTAATAAGTTCTTTCTGAATCGAAACAACACAAATTTTGTCATGTCTAAAAAAGAACCATCATGATATGATACTAGAAGTTCCGATCAAAGACAAAGCCTGGTCCCCGCGGCCTTGGCTATGTTCATGAATAAGCAGTTGCTCAACCTTTAGACACAGAGACTGTCGCAACTGCTTTACCCAAACCAGTGGCTCTGTGGAGCCTTATCTTGAAGACCAGCCCTCTGATATGAAAGCGTGACTCAGAGGAGTGGGGTGCTGTAGCCGTCAGCTACTATGATGGTAAATTAGTTGTTACTTTAAGTTCTTTTAATGTTACCTCTTCTTATGGGGAGTGTAATGGTATCTCATTATGGTTTCAATTTGCACTTAGGAATAATATAAATCTTTCACAACCAGGTGTATTGTACAGTTGACATGCAATAAAATTCACCAATTTTAAGTGTATGGTTGATTCCTCATGCTCAGTGGTAGTCAATTGCCTCCGAAACTCTGCTGCTAGCAACCACTGCTCTGCTTTCTGTCAGAATTAATTGACCTTTTCTAGAAATTTATATAAATGGAAGCATGGAATATAGGTTTTTGTGTCTGATTTCTTTCTCTTTGCTCGATGTTTCTGAGATTCATCCATATTTTAGTGTGTATCAGTAGTTCATTTCTTTCTATTGCTGATTATTTTTTATTCCATTGTATGGGTATACTACCCTTTGTTTATCCATTCCCAAGTTGATTGGTTTCCAGTGGGGCTTTTATGAATGAACTGCTATGAACATTTGTGTATAAGTCTTTGACATACATTTTTATTTCTCTTTGGTACTATCTAGAAGTGGTATTGCTAAATCAAATGCAAAGTGTATTTGTAACTTTACTGTTTTTTTTTTAAGGTGAGGAAGATTAGCCCTGGGCTAACATCCATGCCCATCTTCCTCTATTTTGTACATGGGAGGCCGCCACAGAATGGCTTGATGAGCTGTGCACCAATCCACACCTCAAATCCGAACCTGCGAACCCGGGGCTGCCGAAGTGGAGCATGCAAACTTAACCACTACGCCACTGGGTTGGCCCCTGTAACTTTTCTTTTTAAATGCCAAAATAATTTCTGCTTTCAGGAAGATGGAGTAGACGTACTTTTCCTTATTCCTCCTGCTAAGTATAAATGAAAACTCTGGGTATTATGTATAACACAAACAGAAGAGGACTCTGAAGATGGAAAGAAGGAGCCAGACTAGCTAGGGACCTCAGGACCCAAGGAATGACAGAGGAGAGTTTCTATATATTTCTGTCTATATATTTCTATCTATCTAAATATTCTATTCTATTTTCCAGTATATTTTTCTAACTATATTATTATATTTATTATACTCTTCTTTTGTCTCAGATATGCCAGAGTTGGAGCTGAAGACGCCAACAACTCAGAAATCCCAACCGGTGCACACAGACAAGGCGCAACCAAAGCCTGCCTTCTCTAGCCAGAGGACTGGGAAAGGGGCAGCCTGGCAAGCCAGGAAAGTTTTAGGAAATAACTGCTTTACTCAGACCAAATACCACAGAATAAAGATTGAACCCCCACCCCAACTACCACCCACATCAGCAAATGGCGAATGGGAGCCTAGACTTCCACCCTTGCCAGGCTGTAAGGAAGCACCCCAACCCCCTGAGGGAGTGGTGTCAGAGAGGATGAATAGGGAGCTGGGGCCTTCATCCCCACCAGGAAGTAATGAGGCCTCCCAACCCCAACCCTGCAGTGTCAGTGGAGACCACATGCGAGCCTGGATTTCCACCCCCACCTTGCAGTCATGAGGAGCCCTTCCCCTTCCCGACTTGAGTGGTGTCAGAGAAGCCCAGTGGAGAGTCAGGACATTCATCTCCACCCAGTGCTGATGAGGGACCAACCCCCCAGGCCCAGTGCTCCTCAGTGGAGGCCACCTGGGGAGCAGTAAGGACACACTCCTGCCTCCTAGCCAGGGAGGCATCTGGGGAGGCCTAGTGGGGAGCCTGAATTCCTGCCCCCACCTGGCAGTGATGAGGCCCAGCGCAGGGTCAGAGGAAACCAACTACAATAGAAGGTTTAAATAAGACCAAGAGTCTCATAACATAATAACCAAAATGTCCAGGTTTCAATAAGAAATCACTTGTCTTAACAAGAGCCAAGAAGGTCTCAAACTAAATGAAAAAAAAAGACAGTTAATCAATAGATGCCAATACCAAGATGACAGAGGCTTTAGGATTGTCTGACAAAGATTTTAAAACCACCATTATGAAAATGCCTCAATAAGTAATTACAGACATGCTTGAAACAAATGAAAAAATAGACATCTCAGCAAAGAAATACAAGACATAAAGAACTAAATGGACATTTTAGAACTGAAAAATACAACAAATAAAACACTTGATGGATGGCCTCAATAGCAGAACAAAGTGGGCAGAAAAATGAATCAATGGATTGGAAGAAAGAATAATAGGAATTACACAATCTGAGAAATAGAGAGAAAATAGACTTGAAAAAAGAGCAGAGTGTCAGGGACTGCGGGCCTAGAACAAAAGATCCAACACCTAACATTCGTGTCATCAGAGTCCTGGAAGGAGAAGGAGAAACAGGGCAGGCTGAAAAAGTATTCAAAGAAATAATGGCTGAAAATTTCCCAAATTTGACAAAAAATATAAACCTACACATTCAAAGAGTGAAATATACTCCAAATAGGATAAACACCCCAAATCACACTAAGACACATCATAGTCAAATTTCTGAAGATTAAAGACAATGAATAAAATCTCAAGAGCAGAGAACAAGAGAGAAAGGATACCTTTAGGGGAAAGACAATTCAGATGACAGCAGATTTCTCATCAGAAGACGTGGAAGCTAGAAGGACGTGGCACAACACTTTTGCAAGTGCTGAAAGAAAAGAACCATCAACTCAGAATCTTATACCCAGCAAATAGATGCTTCTGGAATGAAGAGGGAATCCAGACATTCTAGGATGAAGAAAAACTAAGATTTTGTTGTCAGCAGACCTACCTTAAATAAATGCCTAAAGGAAGTTCTCTAAATGAAAAGAAAATAGTAAAAGAAGGAATCTTGGAATATCAGGAAGGAAGAAAGAAATTGGTAAACAAAATATAGGTAAATACAATAGGTTTTCCTTCTCTTAAGTTTTCTAAGTTACAGTCGATGGTTGAAGCAAAACTTATAACAGTGTCTGATGTGGTTCTAAATACATGTAGAGGAAATATTTATTATATTTAAACAGGGAGAGTAAAGCAATGGTAAAGGAAGTAAGGTTTAACATTCAGTTTAAACTCATAAAATGATGCCACAAGTAGATTGTTCATCTAGAATAATCATTTAAAAAGCTATGCAGGGCCGCCCGGTGGCGCAGCGGTTTAGTCCGCGCTTGGCAGCCCGGGGTTCGTGAGTTCGGATCCCGGGCGCCCGCCGACGCACTGCCTGTCAACCATGCCGTGGCGGCGTCCCATATAAAAAAAAAGTGGAGGAAGATGGGCACGATGTTAGCCCAGGGCCAGTCTTCCTCGGCAAAAAGGGGAGGATTGGCAACGGATGTTAGCTCAGGGCTGGTCTTCCCCACAAAAAAAAAAATAAATAAAAAATAAATAAATAAATAAAAAGCTATGCAAAAGGATATACTCAAAAACACTGCAGTTAAATCAAAATAGACTTCTAAAAAAAAAGTTCAATTAACCTACAGGAAGGCAGGAAAAACGAGAGAGAACAAAATCAGAGAAGAAAACAACAAACGAAATGCAGACTTAAGTCCTAACATGTCAATAATTACATGAAATGAAATGGAAAAACCACTTCAAAGGCAAGGTTTGGCAGAGTGGATTAAAAAAATTGACCTCACTATATGCTTTCCACAGAGACTCACTTTAAATACAATGATGTAGGCAGGTTGAAAGTAAAGGATGGAAAAAGATATATCACAAATATTAGTCAGGAGAAAGCAGGATGGCCTATGTTTATATCCAAAAGTAGACCTCCGAAGAAAGAAAGTTATCGGAGACAGAGAAGGACAGTACATAATGATGAAAAGGGTCAACCCAGCAAAAAGGCATAGCCATCCTAAATGTGAAAGCACCAAACAGAGCTGCCAAAATATGTGAAACAAAGACAAATAGAGCCGAAAGTAGAAATAGACAAATCCACCCTTATAGCTGGAGACTTCAACACCTCTCTCTCCACCATTGATAAAACATCTGTGCAGAAAATCAGCAGGATACAGAAGAACTCCAAAGAGCCATCAACCAGCGGGATCTGGTCAGCGTTTAGAGGACACTCCACCCGACAGCAGCAGTGTCTTGGCTTTGCCAATGGCAGTATCCAGGTTGTGACATTTTGGCATAGCTTTGCAAGATGCTGCTCTGTGGGGAAACTGGGAAAAGGGTACAAGGGATCTCCCTGTATTATTGTTACAATTGCATAAGAATCTAAAATTATCTCAAAAGTTGAAAAGTTTAATTTAAAAAATGAACACCTGTACTTTACTTATTTAAAAGTACTCTGAGAGGTCATATATGTCAATATGTAGTCCTAATGAAGACCTAAGGTTAGAACGCACACAAAATAATCTCAGACCTAAAACTCTGTCCTGAGATAGTCCCGATGGCCTAGTGGTTAAAAGTTCGGCACTCACTGCTTTGGCAGCGTGGGTTCACTTCCCAGTCGCAGAACCACACCACTTATCTGTCACTTCCCATGCTGTGGCAGCAGCTCACATAGAAGAACTAGAATGACATACAACTAGCATATACAACCATTCTCTGGGGCTTTGGGGAACAACAACAACAACAAAAAAAATAGAGGAAGATTTTCAACAGATGTTAGCTCAGGCCAAATCTTTTCCTGCAAATAAAGAAAAAACAAACCCCAAAAAACTCTGTCTTGATTGATTCTGGTAAAAATCATCAATAGATGAAACTGTGAGATGAAGGGTTGATTGTGCACTTTACAGTTTATCACACAAACTCACTGCTTGATCTCAGCATTACTGGGAGTGGGTCAACCATACTATCTGTGCCTCCTTGATGAGATGCTTCAAGAAGCACATAGCACCATTGAAGTATTCTTACCAAAAAAAGAAAAAAGAAAGAAAAAGAGAAAGAAGCTTAACTAGAATGTGATCCAGCCTTTAGCACTAACTTTCATTTGACAAGAACTATGAGGGGATAGAGGAACAAGTTGACTGAAACCATGACTATGCAAACAGAATGTGGGACATCCTACAGCCCACCTGCTGGGTCTCTTCAACAAGTAAATGCATAAAAAAGGGGCGGGGAGATGAGTGGGACTGCTGAAGTTTAAAATAAGACTTAAGGAATATAACAACCGAGTGCAATGTGTAAATTGTGTTTGGATCCTGGTTCAAACCAACTGAGGTGCACTATTTTTTAAACAACCAGGGATATTTGAATATGGATGTGGTGTTAGGTGGCACCAGAGAATGTTAATTTTGTTAGAGTGGCAAAGGCATTGTACTTATGCAGGAAATTTTCCATCATTATTCCTCACGCACAGTGAAATATGTTGGGATGACTAGTATCTCCAGTACAATGCTGAGTAAACGTGG
Organism: Tapirus indicus; assembly: GCA_031878705.1. Taxonomy (NCBI): domain Eukaryota; kingdom Metazoa; phylum Chordata; class Mammalia; order Perissodactyla; family Tapiridae; genus Tapirus; species Tapirus indicus. The sequence goes on along the minus strand of CM062924.1, from coordinate 98,828,613 downwards.
TGAGAGCAGACGTTACTGCCTGGTTCCCAATCTTGGGGGAAAGCCTTCTGATTTTCACTACTAAATAGAATGTTAGCTATAGGCTTTTTCTATATGCTCTTTATCACTTGAGGAAATTTCCTTCCCTTCCTAGTTTGCTGAGAATTTCATTTTATTTGATTAATTTTTGGGGGAGGAAGACTAGCCCTGAGCTAACATCCATTGCCAATTCTCCTCTTTTTTTTCTTCTGAGGAAGACTGGCCCTGGGCTAACATCTGTGCCCATCTTTCTCTACTTCATATGGGCCACAGCCCATATAAGCTGCCACAGCATGGCTTGACAGCATGGTACATCTGTCCGCACCCGGGATCTGAACCTGCGAAACCCTGGGCTGCCAAAGTGGAGTGTGCGAACTTAACTGTTATGCCACCGGGCCAGCCCCTGAGAATTTTTTTTCTTCATGAATGGGTATTGAATTTTGTTAAATGCTTTTTCTGCATTTATTGAGATGATTATATGGATTTTATTTTTTAGCCTGTTACTATAGTCAATTACATTGATTGACTTTCAAATATAAAGCGAACCTTGTATTCCTGGGTTGAAACTCACTGAGTCCTGGTGTATTATCTTTTTATATATCACTGTACTCCATTTGTTAAAGGACTGCTAAAGGATTTTTGTGTCTAAGTTCATGAGGGATATTGGTGTGTATTTTTTTTCTTTGTCTTGTTTTATATCTGGGTGATGCTGGCCTCATAAAATGAGTTGGGAAGTGTTCCCTCCTCTTCTATTTAGTAGAAACACTTGTGTAAGAATTGGTATTGTTTCTTCCTTAAATGTTCAGTAGAGTTCCTTAATGAAGGAATGTAAATCTAGAGTTTTCTTTGTCAGAATATTTTTTAAATTAAGAATTCAGTATCTCTAAAGAGTGATGTCAGCATCACAGTGGGGTGAGCTTTCCCCTTTAGACTCTCCCCCCACTAAGATACAATGAAAAGGACATTACACACCAACAAAGAACACTCATAAATCACAAAGGACGTCTGAGAGATCCATGCAGCCGTACATCTGAAGGTGGAGGTGCTTGAACCCCTGGAGGAAGTGAAAGGAGGTAAGAAGAAATCCTCCCCATCTCCATTTGATTGGCGACTCTGGGGTCCACGTGGCTCCCGGAGGGGGAGGGTTGAATCTCTGTGGGAAAACCATCACTCTCCAAGTTCTCTCACAGCCTGTGGGAAATTCCCATATGGAGGGGACTGAACTATTGCAGGGGTTCTATCAACATCTGAGCACCCCAGGAGAGCAGATAGTGAGGGAAGAACAAGAAGCCCCCAGGATCAGGCAGGTGAAAGAGAGAGCCCCTCCCCCTGCACGCCCAGTGCTTCAGCACAACCGGTCTGCCAGAGCACCCGTGGATTGCAGCAGGCTCAGAATACAGAGATCTTGACCCCTACCCAGTGGTGGCCAGTGGAAACTGTGACCAGATATTTTTAGGATGAGGAAAAATAACATCCACAGGCATGATGCAAGAATATATTAAATCTCCAGACCAGATGGAAAATGACAGGAGTCCAGAAATCAATCCTCAAGGCACAGAAATTTATAACCTAAATGACAGAGAAATCAAAATAGCTATCACAAAAAAGCTCAATGAATTACAAGAAAATACAGATAGACAATTCAATGAAATCAGGAATTTCTTTACAAAAGAGATTGAAACCATAAAGAAAAACCTATCAGAAATGTTGGAGATGAAAAACACAATGGAGGAGATAAAGAAAGATCTGGAATCTTTAAAGAACAGAGCTGACAATATGGAGGAAAGAATTAGCATTATTGAGGATAGGAATGCAGAAATGTTCTAGATAGAGGAGGAGAGAGAACTAAGACTAAAAAGAAATGAAGAAATTCTCTGAGAAATATCTGACTCAATTAGGAAATGCAACATAAGGATTATAGGTATTCCTGAGGGAGAAGAGAGAGAAAAGGGAGCAGAGAGCTTCTTCAAGGAAATAATGGCTGAGAACTTCCCAAACTTGGGGAAGGAGCTGGAAATACCAGTGAATGAAGTCAATAAATCTCCTAAATATATCAACATGAAAAGACCCTCTCCAAGGCATATATAGTCGTAAAGCTGGCAAAAGTCAATGACAAAGAAAAACTATTAAGGGCAGCTAGACAATACATACATACATGCATACATACATACAAAGGAATTCCCATCAGGCTCTCAGCAGATTTCTCAACAGAAACTTTACAGGCTAGGAGAGACTGGAATGATATATTAAAAATTCTGAAAGACAAAAACTTTCAGCCAAAAATACTATCCAGTGAATATATCCTTCAGATATGATGGAGAACAATAACTTTCCCAGATAAACAAAAGCTAAGGGAGTTCAATGCCATAAGACCTCCACTACAAGAAATGCTCAAGAAGGCCCTCATGCCTGAAAAGAAAAATGAGAAAGGGGATACAAACCTTTGAGCAAGGAGAGAAATAGGTAGACAAAGCCAGAAAAATTGCAGCTCTCTATCAGAATAGGTTAGCAAACACTTAATTATAAAAATCAAGATTAAGGGAAGGAAAACACCAAAAATAAATATAACCTCATCACTTTAAACACACACTCACAACACAAGATAGAATAAGTTGTGACAACAATAACTTAGAAGGGGAAGAGGAAAGGGACAGAATTGACTTAGTATAAGGAAATAAGAGGTCATCAGATAATGGACTATCTTGTCCATGAGATTTTTTTATACAAACCTCATGGCAACCACTACATAAATAATCAGAACAGAGTCACATATGATAAAGAGAAAACTAAAACAATCATCATACAGAACTACCAAACTAAATTGGTAGTCTGAAACACACAGGACGAGAAACAAAGGAAATGCAAAAGAACTGGAAAATGAATGAAGAAATAGCAACATTAAGCCCTTATATATCAATAATCACTCTAAATGTAAACAGATTGAATTCTCCAATCAAAAGACACAGAGTGGCAGGACCGATTAAAAAGCAACACCCAACAATATGCTGCCTTCAGGAAACACATCTCAGCTCTAAAGACAAACATAGACTCAGAGTGAAAGGATGGAAGACAATACCCCAAGCTAACGGCAAGCAAAAGAAAGCAGGTGTGGCCATACTTATATCAGACAAAGTAGACTTCAAGATAAAAAGGGTAATGAGAGACAAAGAGGGGCAATATATAATGATAAAAGGGACACTTCACCAGGAAGATATATCACTTATAAACATATATGCACCCAACACAGGAGCACCAAAGTACATAAAGCAACTATTAACAAACCTAAAAGGAGATATTAACAACACCACCATAATAGTAGGGGATCTTAACACTCCGCTTACATCAATGGGTAGATAATCCAGACAAAAAGTCAATAAGGAAATGTGGACCTAAATGGAAAACTAGATGAGATGGCCTTAATAGATATATACACAGCACTCTATCCAAAAACAGCAGACTACATGTTATTCTCAAGTGTGCATGGAACATTCTCAAAGATAGATGGTATGTTGGGCAACCAGGCAAGCCTCTATACATTTAAGAAGATGGAAATCATAACAAGCTTCTTTTCCAAACATAATGCTATGAAACTAGAAATCCACTACAAGAAAAAAACTGGGAAAGTGACAAAGATGTGGAGACCCAACAATATGCTACTGAACAACCAAATGGAACATTGAAGAAATTAAAGGAGAAATAAAAAAAAAATATCTAGAGACAAACGAAAATGAAAATATACCATACCAACTCATACGGGATGCAGCAAAAGCAGTCCTGAGGGGGAAACTCATAGCAATACAGGCCCACCTTAACAAACAAGAAAAATCCCCAATCAGCAACCTTACACTACACCTAACAGAACTAGAAAAAGAAGAATAAACAAAGCCCATAGTCAGCAGAAGGAGGGAAATAATAAAAATCAGAGCAGAAATAAATGATATTGAAACCCAAAAAACAGTAGAAAGGATCAATGAAACAAAGAGCTGGTTCTTTGAGAGGATAGACAAAATTGACAAACACTTAGCTAGACACACTAAGAAAAAAAGAGAGAAGACTCAAATGAATAAAATTAGAAATGAAAGAGGAGAAGTTACAACGGATACCACAGAAATACAAGGAATTATTAGGGAATACTATGAAAAACTATATGCCAACAAATTGGACAATCTAGAAGAAATGGATAAATTCTTAGACTCATACAACCTCCCAAAACTGAATCAAGAAGAAGTAGGGAACCTGAATAGACCAATCACAAGTAAAGAGATTGAAACTAATCAAAAACCTCCCCCAAAATAAAAGTCCAGGACCAGATGGCTTCTCCAGAGAATTTTACCAAACATTCCAAGAAGACTTAATACCTATCCTTCTCAAACTTTTCCAAAAAGTAGAGGAAGATGGAACATTTCCTAACACATTCTATGTGGCCAACATCACCCTGATACCAAAGCCAGACAAGGACAATACAAAGAATGAAAACTATAGGCCGATATCGCTGATGAACATAGGTGCAAAAATCCTCAACAAAATATTGGCAAACCTAATACAGCAATATGTTAAAAAGATTGTACACCGTGATCAAGTGGGATTTATACCTGGGACACAGGGATGGTTCCACATCTGCAAATCAGTCAGTGTGATACACCACATTAACAGAATGAGGAATAAAATCCACATGGTCATCTCAATAGATGCAGAGAAATCATTTGACAAGATCCAGCATCCATTTATGATAAAAACTCTCAACAAAATGGGTATAGAAGGAAAGTACCTCAACATAATAAAGGCCATATATGACAAACCCACAGCCAACATCATACTCAATGGGGAAAAACTGAAACCCATCCCTCTGAGAACAGGAACAAGACAAGGGTGCCCACTCTCACTGCTCTTATTCAACACAGTACTGGAAGTTTTGGCCAGAGCAATTAGGCAAGAAAAAGGAATAAAAGGACTCCAAATAGGCAATGAAGAAGTGAAACGCTCACTATTTGCAGACATGATTTTATATATAGAAAACTCCAAAGAATCTGTTGGAAAACTATTAGAAATAATCAACAACTATAGCAAAGTTGCAGGGTACAAAATCAACTTACAAAAATCAGTTGCATTTCTATATGCTAATAATGGATGAACAGAAAGACAACTCAAAAAGATAATCCTATTTACAATCATAACAAAAAGAATAAAATATCTGAGAATAAATTTAACCAAGGAGGAGAAAGACCTATACAATGAAAACAGTAAGACATTATTGAAAGAAATCAATGATGACATAAAGAAATGGGAAAACATCCCATGCACATGGACTGGAAGAATAAACATAGTTAAAATGTCCATACTACATAAAGCAATCTACAGATTCAATGCAATCCCAATCAGAATCCCAATGTTGTTCTTCATGGAAATAGAGCAAAGAATACTAAAATTCATATGGGGCCACAAAAGACCCCGAATAGCTAAAGCAATCCTGAGAAAAAAGAACAAAGCTGGAGGCATCACAATCCCTGACTTCAAAATATACTACAAGCTATAGTAATCAAAACAGCATGGTACTGGTACAAAAACAGACACACAGATCAATGGAACAGAATTGAAAGTCCAGAAATAAAACCACACATCTATGGACAGCTAATCTTTGACAAAGGAGCTAAGAACACACAATGGAGAAAGGAAAGTCTCTTCAATAAATGGTGCTGGGAAAACTGGACAGCCACAAGCAAAAAAGTGGGCCATCTTGGGGCCAGCCCAGTGGCGCAGCAGCTTAGTTCACGCTTGGCAGCCCGGGGTTTGCGGGTTTGGATCCCGGGCGCCTGCTGACGCACTGCTTGTCAGCCATGCTGTGGCAGTGTCCCATATAAAGTAGAGGAAGATGGGCACCAATGTTAGCCCAGGGGCAGTCTTCCTCAGCAAAAAGAGGAGGATTGGCGATGGATGTTAGCTCAGGGCTGGTCTTCCTCACACACACACACACACACACACACACAAGTAGGCCATCTTCTTTCGCCATACACAAAAATTAACTCAAAATGGATCAAAGACCTGAAAGTGAGGCTTGAAACTATAAAACTTCTGGAAGAAAATATAGGCAGTACACTATTTGATGTCGGTCATAAAGCGATCTTTTTGAATTCCATGTCTACTTGGACAAGGGAAACAAAAGAAAAAATAAACAAGTGGGACTTTATCAGATTAAAGAGCTTCTGCAAGACAAATGACACCAGGATCAAAATGAATAGACAACCCACAAGCTGGGAGAAAATATTTGCAAATCATATATCCAACAAGGGGTTAATCTCCATAATATATAAAGAACTCACACAACGGAACAACAACAAAACAAACAACCCGATCAAAAAATGGGCAGAGGTATGAACAGATACTTTCCCAAGGAAGATAAACAGATGGCCAACAGACACATGAAAAGGTGCTAAACATCACTAATCATCAGGGAAACGCAAATCAAAACTACACTAAGATATCACCTGACACCCGTTAGAATGTCTATAATCACCAAGACAAAAAACAACAGATGTTGGAGAGGTTGTGGAGAAATGGGAACCCTAATTCACTGCTGGTTGGAATGCAAACTGGTGCAGCCTCTATGGAAAACAGTATAGAGATTCTTCAAAATAATTAAAAATAGAAATACCTTATGATCCAGCTATCCCACTACTGGGTATCTATCCAATGAACCTGAAATCAACAATCCAAAGAGGCTTATGCACCCCTCTGTTCACTGCAGCAATATTCACTATAGCCAAGAAGTGGAAGCAACCCTTGACTGATTATTGGATAAAGAAGATGTGGTACATATATACAATGGAATACTCCTTATCCATAAAAAAAGGCAAAATTGTCCCATTTGCAACAATGGATGGATCTGGAGGGTATTATGTTAAGCCAAATAAGCCTGAGAGAGAAACTCAAACACTGCATGATTTCACTCACATGTGGAAGATAAACTAACACACACAGAGAGAATGGTATGGTGATTACCAGGGGCAAGGGGCTTGGGGGTTGGGCACAAGGGGTGAAGGGAGGCATTTATACAGTGACTGACAAACAATAATGTACAACTAAAATCTCACAATGTTATAAATTATTAAGATATCAGTAAAAGAATTTAAAAAATTTTTTAAAGGTTAAAAACAAAAACAAAAAGGATTCAATATCTTTAATATATAAAATATGATTCAAGTTATGTATTTATTTTTGAATGGGCTTTGGCAGTTTGTATCTTTCAAGGAATTTTTCCATTTCCTTTAATTATCACATTTATTAACATAGAGGTGTTCATAATATTCCCTTATATCATTTTAATTTTTGTAAGATTTGTAGTGATGTCTCTTCTTCTGTTTCTGAAATAATTTGTCTCCTCTCTTTTATTCCTAATCAGTCTATCTAGAAGTTTATCAATATTACTGATCATTTCAAAGAATCTTCTTTTGGTTTTATTGATTTACTGTTTTCTTTTTCTATTGTTTTGGCTTTTATCTGTATTATATCCTTCCTTCTAATTTTGGGTTCAGTTGGCTCTTCTTTTTCTTGTTTCTTAAAGTGGAAGCTTACATCATTGGTTTGAAACATTTCTTCTTTTATATGTCCACATAGTGCTATAAATTTCCCTCTTAGCACTACTTTAGCTGCATCTCAGGAAATTTGATATGTTATATTTCCACTTTTATTTAGTTCAAAATATTTTCCATTTTCCCTTGTGATTTCTTCTTTGATCTATGGGTTATTTAGAAATGTGTTATTTAATTTCCAAATATTTGGAAATTTTTCCAGAAATCAATCATTTTGTTATTGATTTCTAGTTTAATTCCATTATGGTCAGAGACATCCTTTGTATGCCGTGAATCCTTTTAAAATTATTAATACTTGTTTTATGACCCCAAATATGGTATATCTTGATGAATATGCACTTGAAAAGCATGAATATTCTGCTCTTGTTGGGTGTGCTATTAATGTTAATTATGTTAAGTTGGTTAATAGAGTTGTTCAAGTCTTTTGTATCTTTACTGAGTTTCCAACAATTATGATTAATTACTGTTCTACAATTACAACCACCCACCACATAATGACGTTTCAGTCAATGATGGACTGCATATACAGCAGTGGTCTCATAAGATTAGTATCATGTAGTCTAGGTGCATAGTATGCTATACATCTAGGTTTGTGTAAGTACACTCTATGATGTTCACACAATGACGAAATTGCCTAATGATACATGTCTCAGAATATTTCCCCTTCAATAAGCAACACATGACTGTACTGGGGGAGGAGTGTTGAAATCTCCAACTATAATTGCATGTTTGTTTATTTCTTTTTTAGTTATATCAATTCTTTCGTGTCTTTCGATGCTCCATCATTAGGTGCATACACCTTTAGGAGTGTTATGTCTTCTTGATTAATTAACCTTTTGTTGTTATGAAATTTCCCTGTTTGTCTTTGATGGTATTCTTTGTTCTGAAATCTACTTTGTCTGATATTCAGATAACCACTCCAATTTTCTTTTACTTAGTTTTGACAAGGTATGTCTTTTTCTATCCTTTTACTTTTAACCTATCTCTTTTTATATATTTCAGTGGGGTTCTAGCACTTACCATATATCTAGGTTTTGCTATTTATTCAGTCTGACAATCTCTGCCTTTTACTTGGGGGTTTTTAGATCATTTATATTTAATGTAATTATTGGTATGATTGTGCTTAGACGTGTCTTGCTATTGGTTTACTATTTGCTCCATCCATTAGTTGTTCCTTTTTTCATCTTTATCTGCCTTCTTTTGGCTTAATTCAGTACTTTTTATGATTAATTTTACCTCTACTGTTGCCTTATTAGCCATACCTCTTTGTTTCATTTTTTCAGTGGTTGTTTTCAGGTTAATGATTTACATTTTTAACTTATCGCAGTCCACCTTCAAATCATAGTATACCAGTTCACATGTACTATGAGGACCTGAAAACAGTACACTGCCATTTCATCCCCTCATTTCCCTTGTGCTCTTGTTTTCCTATATACTTCTAGCTTTCTTACAGCCTAACTTTTTACAATAAACAATACACGATTATTATTTGTTCTTTAAATAGCAAACATCTTTCTTTTCCAATTTTTGTATTAATATATATGTGTTGTAATTTCAGCCTTTTTAGTGTCCAGTTCTGAAAGTATTGTCGAATGTGTACAGTCATGTAATTATCCCAACCATCAAGATATAGAACAGCTCCATCACCCCACAAAACTCCCCAAGAGTCTTCTCTCCTCCTACCAGCAGCCCCTGGTGCCCACTGAGTAGTTTCTCCAGTGTTACCCTTGCAGGAGGGTCATGGAAATGGACCATAAGGCACGTCCCTTTGGAGGCCGGATCAGCAGCTGAGATTCATCCACGTTACTGTGTTCACCAGCAGTTCATTCCATTGTAGGGATGCAGCACAGTTGATTCCTCATCCTGCAGCTGAGGGGCAGTTGGGCTGTTTCCAGGTTTTGGCAATTACAGATAAAGCCTCTATAATAAACACTGGTTTATAGCTTTTAGTGTGGACACAGGTTTTTGCTGAGTCATATGCTAAGCGTATTCGTAACTTTATAAAGACTCAATGTTCATTTCAAAAGGTTAATGATAAAAGCTCTTTTATATTTACCCACATGTTTAGCATTCCCAGCACTCTTCATTTTTTTGTCTCTAAATCCAAATTTCCTTCTGTCTAAAGAACTTTTTCAAATATTTCCTGTAGCGAAAGTTGGCTACAAGGAATTCTCTCCACTTCTGTTTGTCTGAACAAAGTCTTCATTTAGCCATCACATTTGAAAGGTGTTTTCCTTTTTTCACTTGGGTATAGAATTAGAGGCCAGCAGTTCTATTCCTACTTTAATATTTCTTTCCACAGGGACGCTGGCTGGAGCTTTTGGCACGTGCCAAGGAGAGGACCACAGAGCCCACCGCTCGGCCGCACGGCGGCCAGACAGCCCCGAGGACCACCACCCCTGAGCCAAGGCCGCATTTTAGGACTTTTAGGAGGGAGGAAAGCCCACTACGGGAGGGCACAGGGACCCCGGGACGGTTCAGGCTCGAAGCCAAGGGAGGTATGGAGACTTGGCAGGGAGTCCCCCGGAATTCTGGCTCTGAGCTTTCAGGTTCGCTTGCAACTCTTGGAACTAGCTCACCCACCCCGGAACGGCGGCCAAGACCCAGGTCACTGCCCAAAGCCACAGCCCTCCCGCTCCTTACGCGTGGAAGGACAGACAGGCCCCTCGGCTCGGCGGGAGACGCGTGCGGGGGTGGGCCGCCGTGCACATTTTGGCGGCTCCTCTGCTCCCCCTGCTCCCCAGGGCGTGCCGCCCCGAACGCCCGTGGGCGGGGCCCGGCGCCCCGTTTTTAAGGCGGCGGCCAGATCGCGCGCTGGCTCGTGTCGCCAACAGCTGTGCCCTCCCCGTGCTGTCCGAGTGTCTCCCGCCGCCGCCATGTCCCGGCTGCTGTCTGCCCCGCGGGCCGCCCCGGGCGCCCGGGTCCGGCCCGCCACCGTGCTGGGCGCCATGGGGATGGGGGACACCCTGGACGCACCCGCCAGCGCCGCGGCCGTGCGCGCCTTCCTGGAGCGCGGCCACACCGGGATCGACACGGCCTTTGTGTATGCCAACGGCCAGTCCGAGAGCATCCTGGGCGGCCTGGGGCTCGGGCTGGGCGGCGGCGACTGCAGAGGTAAGGCCTGGCGCCCGTGCCCGGGGCCCCTGACCTCCCCTGCACCGTGCAGCGCTGACCCGGCCCCAGCCGCGCGCCGACCGCGGTCAGGACCGACAGCTCGCCCCCTCCCGGGGCATCATCCTCCCCTGGCCACTCTGCAGCTCTGTGAACCCCAGCTCCTCAGGCCTCGTCCACATCTAGACCCAGACAGCCGGACAGGGCTTTGTCTTCGCTCCTTTCCTCTCCTTTTCCCTTCTGAGAAGGTAGCCCAGGACCCGCCCTCCAGCGATGTCCCAACTCTGGTCTAGCCTGGACCAACTTGACTAGCCCTTCTAGGGGGCACTGCAAACGTTGGAGTCTGTCGCTGTGCAGTCCCTGCCCCCCCTCCGGTGCCCTGCAGGTGCCCCGTTGGGGCCTGAACTGGAGGAATCCTGCCCTTACTGCCCTGGCGTTACCTGGCACAGCCCCAGATCAGAATTCGGAGTGGGCGGGGTTCTGGTTCCTGCCTGCTCTGAGCCCTACACTTTGCTCCGCGGAGCTCCTGGTGCTCTATTCGGTTGGCAGTGCCTCTGGCTTCACCAGGGTGGCCGCGCCTGGGGGATGGGGCCGTGGGTGTGATATGGTGTCTAACTGCCCTCTCTGTGCCCTCTCTGTGTGAAGCTGTGGAAGGGAAATTGACACTAACCCACTCCAGGGGGCTCAGATTCTAGAGCTGGCTGGGGAGCCTGGAAGAGGGAGCCCTTCCTGGGCGGGGCTATTGAAGAAAGCCCCGAAAAGTGCACTTTAGACCTTGAAGAACTGAGAGGAGACTGCCAGGAGGAGTAAGAGGAGAAAGGGCCTTCCTGGCTGTGGGCATGGGTGGTGAATGTGCAAAGGCGGGGAGATGTGGCAATGCTGAGGTGTCAGTGGGGGCTGGGGTGGGCTGTATGGGGTCAGGGGAACATCCCTCTTCAGTCTGATGCCACTTGAAGTGCTTAGGACAGTGCCTGGCAGGCACATAGCGAGGGCTCGGCAGCGTTAGCTGTCACCGTTGTGGTTGTTATTAGGAGAATTATTAGCACATGGCGCCGTCTTTCACTCGGAGACTCTTTTGCTGTCTCGGGTAGAGTCTTGCTCGGTTTCTCCTCTGATTCACAGCATGGGAGATCTGGAACAAAACGAGAATATGCATGCACCTCAGAGTCTCGCTCTTTCTAGATCACCTGGCTGCCCCTCCATGACAACTCTGATCTTATTTCTGATTGCTTTTCCTTCTCCAACCCCTCCTCAGGCCAGAGCTGGCTGGGCCCAGGTCCTTAAATCTCAAATCTGAAGTTCCCTTCACATCAAGAAGGAGTGGGGACAGAGGGTGAGGAGGTGGTGGGATGGGAAAATTCCAAATGAGTAGTGCTCCAGCCTTCTCTCTCTCATGTCTCAAGGGGTCGGGTGACCACCCTTGGGCCTGCGAAGTGACTTCTGGAGTATGAAAAGTGCAGAGCGGGCCTCCTCGCACCCGTCAGTCCATCACCTAGGGTTCTTCCTGGGGGGTGGGGAGAAAAGGGTTCAGGTCACTGACTCCTGGCTCACACAGATGATGGAACACAGCCTGTTCTCAGTGGGATGTTTCTCTAGTGGATCCCTGCCTTTCATTCTCTGGGGCCCAAGATGAGGCCTCTTGCACCTCTCTCCCAAATTCCTCCTTAGCCTCCTTGCTGGTCTGCCCGTTTCCAGACCTGCCCCGAGGTTCTTTGTCGGTGCTGCATTCAGAGTCAGCTTCCAAAACTGCAAATCTGACCGCTTAGCTCCCTGGCTGAAAAGTGCTCAGAGGCTCCCCGTGGCCCCCTAATGTCCAGATTCCACGGGGTGCACTGATGACCCTTTGCATCTGGTCTGGCCCCTTCTCTTGCCTTGTGTCTGCCCTGGACCTGGTGCTCTAGATCCGTGGGATCGCAGGCATGGCTGGTCACGTGTCACGTTCTTGCCTGTGGGTGGCCCTGACTTCCCCTTGGAGACTCAGATTCAGATTCTAGGGAAAGCCTTCCCTGAACTCCTGGTGGGTCCACGAGTCTGCTCTGGGCTCCTCTGCCACCTCGTGTGTGTCTCTGCCCCTCTTACTGTAAAGTGGCCCCTTGGACAGTGAGTCCTTGAGGGCAGGGATGCAGTGCTGGGTCCCCCAGGCCCGCACGCCTGGCTGCCTGGTAGAGAATCATCACAGTGATAACGGTAGTGGCTCGTGATGAGCGCGTCCTTCCTCGTTCTGATCAATTGTCGGGACCTGGCCATGACATAGGACCGTTGTCACTCTCTGTTTACAGTTTGGGGGATTGAGGCTCAGGGAGGTGAAGTAACATGGTGAAGGTCACAGAGCTTGTGATGGCAGAGCTGGGATGTGAATCCAGGTCTGACTCTTGACCATCACGCTAGACCCTTCCCAGTGTTTGGTGAACTGGTCTGAACTTCCATTTCTCTCCCTGCAAAGTGAAAATCGCCACTAAGGCCAATCCAGTGGGTGAAAACTCACTGAAGCCCGACAGCCTCCGGTTCCAGCTGGAGACGTCACTGAAGCGGCTGCAGTGCCCCCGGGTGGACCTCTTCTACCTGCACCTGCCGGACCACAACACCCCCGTGGAGGAGACGCTGCGCGCCTGCCACCAGCTGCACCAGGAGGTGAGGGCGGCCCCTGAGCTCTGAGAGGAGGGCTGCTGCTACTCTCCTGGCCCTGTCATTACCCAGGGGAGTGGAAGTGGCAGGGCTGCCCCAGACTGGAGCTGGGGACAGACTACACTCCAGGGTCCCCACCCCAGTCTCCCCTTCCTGGTCTCCTGGAGTGCGGTGGGTTCTGATGGCCGCCTCTCCCCTGCAGGGCAAGTTTGTGGAGCTGGGCCTCTCCAACTATGCCTCCTGGGAGGTGGCCGAGATCTGTACCCTCTGCAAGAGCAATGGCTGGATCGTGCCCACCGTGTACCAGGTGAGGGCCAGGGCTGCGGAGGCCTCAGTCTCCAGGGCTCCTGCTGATCCCGGGTCTCTGGGCCCCTCTGACTGCCCCATGCCCTCTCCGTACCAGCCGCTCCCTACTCCCAGCCTATAGATGGCTCCCAGGTGCCCTTGGGGTCACGTGCCAGCTCCTCAGTCTGGGCAGCAGGCACCTGCTCGTTCGGGCCCTGACCCCCTTCCTGCCTGGATGTGCACCTTGGTCCTCCTTCCCGCTTCCTGGCTCTGCACTTCAGCCTGGAGCACTCCGCCCCTCCTCCCCTGGTAGCAGTGCTCAGATCTCACTTAGATGCCTCGTCCTCTGGAAGCCTCTCCCCACCCCAGCAGAGCTGAGATCTCAGGCTCTCCTTATCTCCTCTGCATTCATTCAGCAAATGTTTGTGCAGCTGCTTGGTGCCAGGCACTCGTCACAGAACTTCCCAGTGTATTATGATTGCCTCTGTTCTCGAGGAACCCTGTCTACAGTCTCCCTCACTATTAAATCTCGGAAGGCCAGGGCCTTGTCCTTTTGGCTGCTGGATGGAAATGCAATGTCCAGCCTGCAGTTGGTGCTCAGAAATGTTGGCTGAATGAATGAATGTTCCTTGGGCACCAGCTCCCTCCACCACCACCAGTACATATGTGCCCTGACTGTCAAGGTCCCGTGATTGTTAGGGTCTGACCTGAATGTTCTCCAGGGGCAAATTTGGGCTCCCCCCTTGACACATACACCCTCTCCAGCTGTCCCCTCTACCCATAGGGCGTGTACAACGTCATCACCCGGCAGGTGGAAACGGAGCTGTTCCCCTGCCTCAGGCACTTTGGATTGAGGTTCTATGCCTACAACCCTCTGGCTGGTATGGGCTGCAGTGGGGGCAGGCTACCCCTGGGGGGAGGGCTTTCCTGGGCCTGTCCTGTCTCTCCCTTCTCCTGATGGGAAATCCCAGCCCAGGACCGAGAAGCAGGGAGGGGTCTGACCAGAGACTGGGCTGTCCTCCATCCCTCCTGGCTCCCCCCCCCACCCCACGTTCAGAGCAGCCTCTGGGGGCAGTGTGGGCCAGGGGATCTGATTGCAGCCTTCCCGCAGGGGGCCTGCTGACCGGCAAGTACAAGTATGAGGTCGAGGATGAGAAACAACCTGCGGGCCGGTTCTTTGGGTATAAGTGGGCTGAGTTCTACAGGAATCGGTGAGCTGGCGATGTCTGCGTCAGGGCGGGCTGTGTCATGGGTCCCCTTAGTGTGAAATAGGGTGTCTCTGGGGCTGCTTTCTTGGGGCCAGTTTGCCCTGCTGCTCAGACTCATGCCCCGGATTCCCACTGGACTTACCAAGCCCCCCTTCCCCTCCTTGAATATTCCGGGCGTCTCTGGGGAGGGATCCGGGGCCTCGAGTGGGAATGTGGATCTCTGGGCCTTCTGCCTGGTCTGCTACACTGTGTCTCTTCCGTGGAAGAGCTCACCCCCTGCCCACAGCAGGAGGGGAACCCTGGATTGGAACTTGGGAAACCCGGGACAGGCTGTTGCCCCATGACTAGCTGGCCCTGTCACCTTGGGCCAAGGATCTAAGTTGTATAAATGCTTGGCAATAAAACTGTTATCAACGTCTGAAGTTATAGGTGAAGAGCTGTGGAGAACAGCATTCCTCCCCTATTTTACTTTTTTAAATTTTGAAAAGTTGATCCAAGTAATCCAGTACTTGTTCACTGTTCAAAGCACCCCCTTTCCAAGCTGCTCTCCTTAGAGGTGAGGATTTTAGACTCTTCCAGCTTTTTTCCCTCTAAAGGATACATTTCTTGGTTTTCCTAAATTTATCAAATTTACACGTCAGCTCTGGACTGCTGGGAAACTGATCTTTCTAGATTTATAGACGTAAAGTCTCCAAGATTAATTTCTCCGTATAATATGATTGATTTGCCTTGTCTGTTTTCCCCTCTGGGAGGAAAACAACAAACCAAGCTCTGTGCAAGAGGCTCCAATGCGAGTTTTGTGGAAATGACCAAGGACTTGTTAAACAGCTGAGTGTCTAATATTTGGATTCACTCTGTGTGCATTGCTGTGATTGAAATCCTTATCCAGCCCTTGCCTCCCCTCAAGGGTTTCTGGTGATCCTGGCCAGGTTTAGGGACCATCGGTCGCCCTAAGCAGTGTTTCTCAAGGAGCCTTCTCACCACCGGGGCCTGGGCCTCAGCCCCGGAGAATCTAGGCTGATGGTTTCCACCTTGTCTGCTCTTGGTAGTTTATAGAGCATCATCAGGTCCATTATCTCCTCTCCGTGTTGCATTCAGTGTACGGGGCTGGCACAAGGGTGTTTCCTTTCCTCACTGAGCAGGTGAGAAAAGTGAAGGCAGGTGGCTCAGCCAGCACTTGTCGAGGGTCCAATCTGTGACCCGGGCTCAGATGTGCTGCTGTAGCTGCTCTTGGGTCCTGATTGGGGTGTTGTGTTGTTCACATCTGGTGAGCATGTTAAATGCAAAGATTCTTGGCCACTGCATCCCCTCCACTCCCGGCACCAGACTGAAAACACACACCCTGATGAAGGGCCCAGAAATCTACATGCACTCTACCATGCAAAGATGAAAAACCTCCGGTAACCACTCAGCCATTTAACAAGTTCTTGGCCATTTCCACAAAACTCACGTCAGAGACTCTTGCACAAAGCTTGGTTGTTTTCCTTCCAGGGGGAGGGGAAAAAAAGGCAAATGGATCATATTATACAGAGAAATCAATCTTGGAGACTCGACTTCTATAAATCTAGAAAGATGAGCTTTCCAGCTGGCCCCTCAGAGTTTCAGGTAGCGGGGTGGGGGTGGCTGCCCTGGAGTGACCCTATGCTACTGACTCCTATGTCACCCTCCCCACCTGCCCAGCTACTGGAAGGAGCACCACTTCAAGGCCATCGCCATTATGGAGAAGGCCCTGCAGGCTGCGTATGGGGCCAGCGCTCCCAGCATGACCTCGGGCGTCCTCAGGTGGATGTACCACCACTCACAGCTTCAGGTAACCCAGCTGGCCCTGGGGCCTCCACTTCTGAGTTTTCCTTTTATGGAGGGATCGAGGGGGGACATGGAAGTGAGAGCTACCCAATTATCTGGTGATTTCTGAGATTATTCCTTTTCTTCCTCTGCAATTTGTCCATGGCCTAGTTCTTTTGGGGGGTAATCCCGTTCTTGGAGAAGTTTCTTAAGTGCCACATTACAAACATTGTTGGTCCTATTAAGTATGATTCTCCCAAGTTTACACGAGGCAACTGGCTCCCAGAGGCTAACTCATTTGACCGAAATCCCATGGCTACGTGTGGTAGGGCCTGAGCGTAGGTTTGACTCTGAAACCTACGTTTTTAACCATTAGCATTTAGTCTGTCCCTGGCTGGCCACTCCTTGCACCCAGTGGGGTTCTCCTCTCCCCGCTGTCCCATGTTTCCCTAACAACTTCCTCCACCATGGGGATTATATACTAACGGCTCCCCTTTTTTGAGCACCCCTTAAATACCAGACTCGAAGCAAAGTACTTCACAAAATTTTAATTCCCAGAATCACCCTGCAAAGTAAAGGAAGTCAGAGGCTTAGAGAGGTCAAGTATCTAACCCAAGTCAACCTAGCTGCCGAGCGGGAGAGCTGAGTGGCTCTGACTCAGGTCTGTCTGCTCAGACTGAGGGAGGGCTTTACAGCTCTTTAAGGCAATTTAAGTTCTTTCTGGAATACAGCGTATAGATAGACATCAGGTCCCACCTCTTGGTTGGGGCGAGGCTGGGATTGGGAGTGTGACTGGAGTCACTATGGTGCATTAGTGTGCTGATGCCTGGCTGTCTCCCCCTGCAGGGTGCCCATGGGGATGCGGTCATCCTGGGCATGTCCAGCCTGGAGCAGCTGGCACAGAACTTGGCAGCGGCTGAGGAAGGGCCTCTGGAGCCGGCTGTGGTGCAGGCCTTTGATCAAGCCTGGCACCTGGTTGCCCATGAGTGTTCTGACTACTTCCTGGACCTCTCCTGACTTGATGTTGCCGAGAGCACCCTCTGCCTGTTACCACTTTCATTCTCACCCTGCTCAGTTCTGGCATTAAGCTACTTCAGCCTCTTCTTTCCTTATCTTCCCAGTTCACGAACTATTTCCTATATTCTTGCAATACTCCCAGTTGCCCTCATGATGTGAAAAGGCCAGGGCTGCGATCTACTCGGTGTCTCCTGTCTGAATAAAGGAGGCACTCGACCTGGCTGTAGCTCAGGTCCAGAGTGACCCTGGTCAATGTTTCCTCTGCTGCCTGCAACCTGTCTTCTGTCCTCCCGGGTGCATGGTGATGAGGGGGAGGAGTGTGGAGCAGCCTGCAAAGGGCAGAGGCAGTGGCAGGGCCTCTCCAGCCTCCTGCCCTGAACCCGGCCTGACCTCTCCACAGCGCGGCTGGAGGTGGCCCTCGCTCTTCCACACACGGTAGAGAAAGAGGACCAAACACCCTGCAGTGGACCTTCTCTCATTCATCCCTCACTGAATATTTACAAATAGAACAGTCTGGGCAAAAAGAGTCACCACCAAGAAGAATAAAACCTCCCAGGACGCTGTGGAACATTTCTAACACACGCTCTCGAGTTCAGCAGTGGCTTTAGTCGTCTCTGAAGCCTCCTGTCTCCTGGTCACCCACGATCCTCAGGCCTGGTTTAGGAGTGTGCGTGCGTGCCAGCATGCGTGTGTGTGGAGGGGCAGGAAGGGCAGGCAGGGAGCCTGTTTTCCTCAGCAAATCCCATTTCAAGCGAGGGGCACTGAGGGCCAGGGGAAAGGAGAAGCCCCAGCTCTGGTGGCTGCTCTCATGTCCCCAGAGTCACATGACCACAGTGGTCACCCAGGAGCCAGTGTTGGAAGCTGGCTCGAGAGATGAATGGTGGGAACCCTGGGAATCCAAAGAAAAGCCCAAACCCAGAGGCCTTTTTTCTGAGAAAAGTCCCCTTTGCCGTCTACAGGGAGATACCCTGCCGATGAAGTTTTATTCTTTTTTTTTTTTTTTGTGGGGAAGACCAGCCCTGAGCTAACATCCGTTGCCAATCCTCCTCTTTTTGCTGAGGAAGACTGGCCCTGGGCTAACATCCGTGCCCATCTTCCTCCACTTTATATGGGACGCCGCCACGGCATGGCTGACAGGCAGTGTGTCAGCGGGCGCCCGGGATCCGAACCTGGGAACCCCGGGCTGCCAAGCGCGAACTAAACCGCTGCGCCACCGGGCCGGCCCCTGAAGTTTTATTCTTTACAGAACAACGGTGTGTCCCTATTGCCCTCCCTTATGTTGATCCGCAGCAAAATAACAGCTGCTCCCCAAGGAGGGTCGGCGGCCGTCCCGCCGGGTCCAGTAGAGATGAGACCTGGATTGGTTGGGAGGCCCTCGGTCCCCATCAGTCGTCATCGTCTTCCTCTGATTCTTCTTCCGACTCAGACACGCTCTCTGGCAAATCATCTCCCATCTGCTGGAACCTTCCGGACTGTGCATCCCACATGTATTTGATGGTCACCTTGAATTCGGCCATCTCATACCCAAAAAGCTTCTGCGAGAGACAAAGGGAACCACGAGTCAGGAAGGCCGAGGGTGAGCACAAGTGTCGTGGCCCCCCTGCCACAGCCTGCAGATGCCGGAGGGGGTGGACTCACCAGGATGCGGGCCTGCTCGGGGGTCAGCACGTCGCCCTCCTTGCACACCTCGTAGTCAGACAGCAGGGTCACCACACCTGCAGAGAAGGGGGCCCCCAAGCAGTTCCTTCTGACACAGAGCTTCCTGCCTCCTCCTGCCCGGAGCTGGGAGGAACGCGGCTGGCCACCCGCCCCCACAGCTCCAGGACACGCTGGCCAGTCAGTCAGCACCTGCCTCCCTCACTGCCCCCGCAGTGCTGTGTTCTGGCTCGAAGTCATGGTCCACTGTCACCCCAGCTGTGAGGCGGGCACTCGGCCCCCTTTTCACATGGGGAATGGAGGCTGGTAGAAGGAACCTCTCAGCCGGGAAGCGGAGAGGGGCCTGTTGGGCTTGGAAGCCTGTGCTCTTGGCCTCGAAGCTCTGACCTTTCAGCTCCAGGGACTTTGCCATACCTCTCTTGAGGGCAGTGGGCAGGCCCAGCTGCCTCAGTTGTGGCTCCATGGAGTGGGGGAACTGCTCCAGGGGCCCTGGGTCCAGGCTCACGGTGAACGTTGCTTTGTTACCAGCTCGGGCGTAGTCCATCTCTGCGTATTTTGTGAACCACCTGGGGGGAAAGAGAAGTGGTAGGAGGGGAGGTTCCTGACTGGCCCACCAGCTCACCTGCAGTCAGGCTCCCCCTGGGCCTCCCCTCCCCTCTCCTCCCCATCCATCTCAGCTGGTGGCCGGCAGCCAGCCTGGAGCACCCTGCAGGGGAATAAGGACTCAGTAAGAGGGTTCTAGGGACCAGCTTTTCCTCGATGCTGCCACCGTACAAAGCCCCGAGATTATTCCTTCCCTGAAGCCCTCACCAACCTTTCTCTTCCTCACCACTCCTCAAAAACACTTACTCATTCACTTCCTCCTTAGTGCGATTGGTGAAAAGGAGACCAACTTCACCCCTCAACTTCTTGCTGACCTAGGAAACAAAAGCAGGGTCGGCTCGCTCACATTAGAGCAGTGTGTCTCAACTGGGGGCGATTTTGCACCCACCCCAGGGGACATGTGGCAATCTGGAGACATTTTTGGTTCACAGCTGGGAGGGCACTACTTTGTGTCTGGAGATTAAAGGAGAACGAGAGTTTTAAGCCAGGTCTCATCCTCCCTGACCCCGGCTGGCACGATGGCTGGAGCGTGTCACATGAAGAGTGGCAGGAGAGAAGGAGGCTTGGCCCCAGCCTCTCCCGGGGAGGGCCAGCCTCACCTGGTGCAGGTTGTCTTTGTACTCGTCAGATGGGCTTCGACCCAGGGCCACCATCATCACTTTGTTTTTGCCAAAGAACATCCTACAGAGAACAAGAGGGCTCGGTGAAGGGAGTGCCCTGCCCAGCCCTCCCCTCAGTTAAGTACACACCAGCTCTAGTCCTCAGGAGCCCCCCAGGCTGTTCTGTAGCAGGAGGGGTGGCCAGAGGCTCCCACTTCTTCCACGTGGCCCTGCCTGCTCTGTCCCCAGCCCAGGGTCCCTTTCATTATTTTCCTGCCACAGACCCCAACATTCACAATATTTTGTCTGCCGGCCCACTGTGAGTGTTATGTGAACCCATCCCCCGCCCTGCCCTGTCTGGATGTGCAGAAGAGGCACGTTTAATGGTCTGAACCAGAGCCGGTGCAGCAAGAGACGACCAGAGTCATCACCTGCTCTGTCATAAATCCGGCCCAAGAACAGGTACTCGCCACATGGGTTGTACAGCCTGCTCTCGGGTCATTGTGTGCATCCTGGAGCACATATAGTCATGTGTTGCTGAATGATGGGGACAGGTTCTAAGAAATGCGTCGTTAGGTGATCTTGTCGTTGCGCGAACATCAGAGAGTGTCCTTACACACACCTAGGTGGCATAGCCGACCGCACATCTAGGCTACGTGGTACTAATTTTATGGGAGCACTGTTATGTACGCAGTCCGTTGTTGACTGAAACGTTGTTATGCAACGCATGATGCACTGACATTCTAAGACTGACAGGATGTTCCTAAAACGACCAGACCCCAGGGTGAAGGTAGCTCCTTCTCCTGGAGGGATCACTGCTCAGACATTCCTAGAGCAACGACCAAGTTCTGTCCCCCAAGGAGCTCAGTGCAAGACCAGCTTTAATAGTTAAAAAGTGCCCTTCAGTGGGAGTGGCACTTTGTCCTTATTAAGGTACCAGGTATCCGAGGGTCAATACCTGCCCCTGTGCTTTGAGAGCAGCCTGGCCCTCCCCCACTCGAGGGCCCTCTTCCCGCTGCCTGCTCACCGGCTGTGCTTCCAGGCGCTCCGGATGTCCTTCAGCTTGCTGTTCCTCATGTTGGCCACGGAGAAGATGAAAAGGTACTTGTACGTGTCCACACATTTCCGAAGCTGCAGGACAATTCATGGAACTCTGGCGTTCAAGGGGCAGCACTAGTTGGGCAATACTCTGGCCTCAGATGGGAAAGAATCTGCTCTAGATTCTACAACTGTGGGAGTTTAGAGCTGCAGGCCTCTGATCTGGTTGTCTCCTCCTCACCTCCCTTACTGAAGCCAGGATCGCTAAGGACAGGGGCTCCCCTGAGGCAAAGCAGGAGTGACCTCAAAGTGCAGGGGAAGCTGAGCCGTGGGTCAAGATCCCAGGCTTCCCAATTTTCTGACTTATCTGTGGCCAACAGTGGAATCCACCACTTCTCTTTGCCTTGCTCCTTAACTGTTGACAACCTAGAAATTCTCAATTATACTAGGAAGGCTCCTGCTAGATGAGAACATAGAAAGCCTTGTTATTTACTCTTAAGGGGAGGCAGCTCATTGGCCCTGCTCTGCCCACATTGCTGGCTGCAGCCATAACGAGCTGGTCTCAAGGAAACAGAATCTTTGTGCAGGAGGAGACGCCACTCTCAGCCAGCCTGCAGCCCTGAAGTGGTGCAGACAGTGGGTTGGCGCATTTACCCATAACTGGTAACTCCCCAGCCTTTGGACGTTGGGCAGGCTAAGATATCTCTGTGAGCTTCATCTACCCAACTGCAAAACAGCAATAACGTCACCTCGCATCTACCCCATAGGAATCTTGTGAGGATGGAGTGAATGACACACACGAAACACTCAGCACAGAGCAGGGCAGAGAGTAAGAGCTCAGTCAAAGCTGGAAGTCATTGCTGTGGGAGTTTTTACCGGTGCTGCTGCTAGAGGAAAAAGGCCTGAAGCAGCAGCTTTTTTTTTTTTTTTTTTAAACAGTATGTTTCCCTGACAAACAGCCCTATACCCACTTTTATAAACCAAACACAAGGTCTGGAAAAACAAAAAGAACAAGCTCTTACCTCTTCTATCAGGTTCTGCTTCAGTTCCAAGCCTTTCTTGGCAGTTTTGGTTAAGGAAACTAATACAAAGAAGAAAAAGGAGATGATGAGACAAATCTGGATGCCCTAGAGCCTCCTTGTCTTCTCCCTGGTTGCTCAGCTGGATCAAGCCAGTCTGAGGAAAGGCAGCAAGGCTTTCACAACTACTATTCCCAGGGTCTTCAGAGTGCCTACTCTCCAGCATTCCTGAGCCTGGAGACCCTTTGATATATTTCCTATGCTCAGACAAACTAGGTGCTCCTCAGCTCTCTTAGGCTAACCTAAAAACCCCTACTGAGGTGTGGGGGCAGGGCTTGTTCCTGCCTTTGGAGCACTTTCAGTGGCAGACCTAGCCTGCTGGCTGAGGCAGGTCCCTTTCTGTTCTTGGCCATGGTGCACAGAGACCACCTCCGGCTGGCCCCTGCTGTGGAATGATGAGTCTAGGGACTGTATCTCCTCTGCTACATCTTGTTTTGCAGTTTGGACCCATAGGTGCAGCAATACCTCTCTGGGGAGGGACAAACACCTCTACTTTAACAACAGTTGGGGCCCAATTTGCCCCTTACCCAGATGGGTTTGGTTTTCACCAGATCTGACTAGAACGCCCCCCACAGAACCCAGTCATTCCACAAACACTTAACAGAGCATCAAATGCAAAGCCCCGGGTGCTCCTAGGAGGGGACCACTTTTATTCATCCTGCCTGGCACTCACAGTCCCTCTTCACAAGGCATACGTACATTACATACACCAGTTGGGCAAGTGCAGCACAGGAGAGGAAACAAAATACAGCTATCCACTGCCCATCATTTCCACGGCTACAACCGGGGACCAAGTCAGCATCACGCTCTCTTGGATTACTGCTGGTCTTGCTGCTTCCATCCCTGCCCACTGCCTCCACCTTCCCCAGCCTATTCTCAACCTGGCAACTAGAGCGATCTTTTAGAAGTCGTTAAACCACGTCATACCTCTGCACAGGCTCTCTTATCCTGTTTCACGTGGGTGTAAAAGCCAACTCCTTACAAAGGCCTTTAAAGCCCTGCCCACTCTGCCTAATTCCTCTCCCCTCTTTTTGCTCACTCTGCTCCAGCCACACTGGCCTTTTGTCCCAGAACGTGTCAAACATGCTCCTGCTTCAGGGCCTCTGCACTTTTATGTCCCCTCTCCTTGGAACACCAGTCCCCCTGGTAACTCCATGGGTTGCTTATTCTCTTTCTTCAGGTTTCTGTTCGTTTGTCACTTCACCAGAAAGACCCTCTCTGGTCATGTTATACAAAATAATATCACCTCTCCTTTTTCTTCATGGGACTCACCACTATCTGAATATTTTTCCGACTTTTGGTATTTTGGGGGGGGGATATATTTCCCATGACTAAAATGCTCTAGGCCTTCCTTGTTGTAACCGCTGTATCCTCCAACGCCTAGAGAGTGCCAGGCCCCTAAATATTTGTTGAGTAAATGTGCTAGAGAGCCGGGATGAGAGAGAAGCCACCATAGTAAAGGTAGTCAGGAATGGTTTCTTAGGAGGTGCCCTATGAACTGACAACTAAGAAAGAGCGAGCCACATGAAGATCAGAGCAAAAGCACGCCAAGCAGAAAGAACTGCAAGTAAAAAAGGCCAGGAAATAAGCCTGTGTTGAAAGAAGGGAAAGGCGGCCAGGGCGGCGGGAGCGCAAAGCTCAGAGAGAGGGGCTGAGGTGGGGTGGGGTGGGCCAAGGCGAGATCGGGCGCAGCCTGGGTGTTGAGACACAGTTTCGCGGCCCAGTCGGCCTTGGAAGAGCTCTCAAGGAGCTCTCCGATCCCTTAACCCGACCAGGCTCCAGCCCCCTCCGATGCCCCCGCCGCCCTGAAGCCCCCATCCCACCTCCCTCCCTCGCGGAGATCCCGGCGTCCCATTCTGTCCTCCCGAAGCCCCCACCGCAGCTGACAACCAGGCGGCAACACTCCCCACCGGGTCCCAAAGCCCCCTTCGCCCACCTTTCTTGTCCCGCTTGGATTTGGGCATCGCGGGGCAGCCACGTGCGGCGGAAGGCGGTGCTGCTTGTTAGGACCCCGGCGGCGCGGGGGCCTCTGGGATGGCCCTCGGGGGTTGCCCTCGCGCGTGCCTGACTCAATCTGCGCTGCGGCCCTCTTCCTGCCGGCCACCGCCTGCGCTCTTCCACGCGTCTCCGGGGCGACTTCCCGCGCGTCCGGGAGCCTCCGAGTCCTGAGCGCCCCACCCAGCGTTTCGCGTGCGGTCCCACCTCTCTGGCTCCGCGGAAGCGGGGGCTGCGGCGCGGTGCATGCCGGGTCGGCGGTGAGCGGGGCCTGCGCTCCCATCATGGCGGCGGCGGCGGCGGCGGCCGCGGCCGCTTCCGGATTCTGGCTCTGGGCTGCCTTGCTTGTCCCTGCGGCCGCGGTCTACGAAGACCAAGTGGGCAAGTTTGATTGGTGCGTACATGTGGTGCCTCTTCGGGAAATATGTGGCTATTTTCGCAGTACCTGTCTTCTGTCTGCTAAAGGGAGGGGGGGTTATCATGCGGCAGAACTGGCCCCAGAACTTGCGGGGCCCAGTGCAAAATGAAAATGTGGGCTCCCTTGTTCAAAAATTGAGTTTTAAGACGGCCACAGCAGAATGTGCGACCAAGCGTGTGGGGCGCTTCTAAGCCGGTCCCTGTGTGACTGTACAGGTCGCGAGCCGGTGCGGCCGGCCCTGCCATTCATGCGCGCTCGCGGTTCTGGTCAGAGGTCACTGTTCCCTCCCCGCCCCGCCGGGCCCCGTTTCTGTGACTGTCAGGTGTCTGATCCACTGTGTGTCAGAGATCGATAGCCTTCAGTGAACTCTCATTCCTCCTCGAATTAGCATCCTTTGGGCATGTGAACAGGGGCTTGGGTTTTTTAAGCCCTAAATGGGGTCCTCTTTTTCCTCCCTTCAGTTCAGAACAGGGCCGTCCAAGACACATCAGCCCGGAGATGTCATTCATTCATTCATTCACTCACTCATTCACCCACTCACTAACTCACCCATCCCTTCCTTAAGGCCCTGGAGTTGGCTTGCTTTTGTTTGAATTTCAGTTTTGCCACTTAAATGTTGTGTGATCTTGGGAAATGACTTAACCACTCCGTGCCTGTTTCTTTATCTGTCAGATAGGTTTACAAATAGTTCATTACCTCCAGCAGTAGTTGTAAGGATGAATGAGATAATTCCTTTAAATTACTTAGCACAATACCTGGCTCCTTGAATGCAATCAGTAAATATTACCCATTATTATTACTGTTCAGGGAACTCTTTATCCTTCAGAGCCCTGCTCAGCTATCTTCTCCTCCTCTGTGAAGTCTTTGTGTCTCAGACAAATTGATTCACATATTTGTTGAGTGCCTGTGGTGGGCCAGATGTTCTAGATGCTGTGGATACAGAGATGGGAAGGAGCTCAGTCTAGTGGCGCAGATATATAAGTATGTGATATAAGACAGTGTGACAAATGCAAGATAAGTCACATTTTTAATGATGTGGGCAAATGCTCAATAAAATATATATATGTTACACATATGCAGAACATATATTCCAGTTTAGCAGAATACTGGGTATATGCAATTTACAAATTTAAAAATAAATAGAAAGAAGTACAAGAAAACATTAAAAAGTTTATGGTGGTGGTATTTTAGACATTTTTGATTTTCTTTTTTATACTTTTATGTATTTTTCACATTTTCTACAATGAGCAGGCATTACCTTTATAGTCCAGATAAAGGCAGCAGTATTTTAAAAGAGAGCATGGGATTTAGAGTCAGAAGGTCTTAGTTTTGTGTTCTAGTTCTGACAGTGATTAGTTGACCTCAATGAACATTGATTTACTTACCTGTAAAATGAGAGTAATAATATTTGTTCTACGTACTTCAGAGTAGTTAGTGGGTACAATGAGAAAGTATGTGAAAATCAGGTAGAAACTGTCAAATGTCATATAAGCCTGTCTCTCTACCACCAGCTTAGTCTTTTTTTTTTTTAAAGTAAACCAAACAACATCGTGACAAGAGAAATTCAGTGTAAATGTCATGTGTGTTTAATTTGCTAGAGATTGCAGTACTTCTTAATTAAAAATGTGTAAGGACATCCTATGTACTTGATAGTATGCCATGCAAAGCTATTATATTCTGTTTATGCTCAGGTAAGACTGTTGAAAGTGATGAGATATATTCCAAAGAAAATATGAATAATGAGTCAAATGGATCCCAAACGTGGTGTGAGCTAGAAAAGGCTGTAGAGAACAAAAGGCCTGACCCAGTCTGTGGAGTTTTGTTGGGAAATTTACATGATTTTTTCTCCAGAGGTCAGTGAAAGTAGAAGGGAAGGTTGGATTGTGTGCTCGTTGAAAACAGGGTTTGTGTCTCTTCTCTTGTGTGTAATACGAGTGTCTAGTCCCACTATTATCGAGTACGGAGAGGACTATAATATTAGTTCTAGTGGGATTTAGGACACGTGCTCTTTTGCGTGTCACTTATCTTGAGCCAAATATGTGCTTGCATTTAGAAGGGAGACTGTTGCATTTCTCATCTATTAGGTTGCATTCTCTCTTCTTGTTCCCTTTGGTTCTGACTACGTAGAACCAATAGAAATCTTGCTTTTGGTCAGATCTCTTTGTTAACAAACATTTCTCATACGTTCTAAGATCGGTATGATGGTGATAACCTCATGTATTTGTGCAATTGCCTTTTTGCAAAGCATTTTGTGCAGTGGTGATTTGGGTCTCTTATATTTGTTTCCCTGTTCTCTTTTCCTCAGGAGACAGCAGTACATTGGGAAGCTCAAGTTTGCCTCCTTGGAGTTTTCCCCTGGATCCAAGAAGTTGGTCGTGGCCACAGAGAAGAACGTGATTGCAGCATTAAATTCTCGGACTGGGGAGATTTGTGAGTGAACTGTGTAGACTGGTTAGCTCGGGATGGAATGGCTGACTGTGGTGAATCCAGAAGGTCTGTGGCTTGTGATGTCTGCCTGGTTGACTCCCAAATTAGGGACAAGTTGGCCAAAAGATGGATCTCTTGCTGAATTCTGATACCTTTTTTTTGTGTGTGTCATCTTTGAATATTTAAGATACTCCTATAACTGGCCTTTTTAGTTTATTCCCTCAGCCCAAGTCTTGCTTTTGGTCAGATCTCGGTTAACAAACATTTCTCATATGTTCTAAGATAGGTATGATGATGATAATCTCATGTATTTGTGCAATTCCTGAGTGTTCTTGAGTAAGATATTGCTGCAAAAAACACAGTAATCAATTTTGCAGTAAAGATTTGGGTATCCTCTGTAAATTACTTATGCTGCTTTTATGGATGTTTCCAGGTACTAAAATCATAGAAATATAATTTACAGTCACTATCTTTCTTATGAGTCATATGGATTTTGTTAATTTTGTCGTTCATTTATATGTTTGATGGTAGTGGGTGGGGACAGGAAGTGCAGGGACCTCAGGTAGTGGCTCTTCTCAACCCGTCCTCCCCTCGTTACCCAGTGAGTGGGAGTGGATCGTTGTCAGTTAGCTGTAATCCTTCCCTCCCTTGAAATAAAATTGGATACCGCTGTGCAAATGAGACCTCTTCAGTTCTCTCCTACCCGTCTTCTTGGATGCCCCTCTCTAGTTCATAGTAACGTCTGACTCTCGTGTCTCTCAGTGTGGCGCCATGTTGACAAGGGCACGGCAGAGGGTGCTGTGGATGCCATGCTGCTCTGTGGACAGGGTAAGCAGAGTCTGGCTTTGTCTCTGTCATGCTGTCGGCTCCGTCTCTACATTCCTTGGTTCCTTCCTTTTTACAGGGTCTGGTAGGGAAAGGAGAAGGGGTGGTCCCGACAGGAAAGGACAGGTGTGCAAATAGCTTCTGTTTGCACTCATCCATCAGAGGGGAGGCCACCGCCCACAGGCCCTAGGAGGCTCAGCTGAGTAGTTCGGGAGATGACTTCAGTGTGGTGTTTTCTTTTCTAGATGCAGTCACTGTGTCCAATGGAGGCCGGATCATGCGTTCCTGGGAGACTAACATCGGGGGCCTGAATTGGGAAATTACCTTGGACAGTGGCAGGTAGAGGGGAAGAAGCTGTGTTTCATCTTGGCTTGGTTCAAGGCTTTGCTGGAACATGGATCTGCATGGACAGCAACTCCCAGCCTTTTCGCTTTTTTCCCAAGTACCATTACAGAGGCAAAGAGCAGAAAACACCTAGTTTTTGCTGTTTTTCGGGTTATGGAACACATGTGTTTACTCAGTCAGCATTTATTGAGCACCTATTAGATGCAGAGCTCTGTGCTGGGGGCAGTGTTTATTCTTCACTTGGGTGCTTGTCCTAATCTTACATGAATTGAGAGCTTTTCAGTGTTCTAGATATAAGAACATAATATGAGACTTCCAATGTTTTAATTTTATGTCTAGAGAACAGCCTGAACTACTGTTACATCTTTGCTAAAGTTGTTTGAATTCTAGGATCATTTGCATTAGCGTATACGTCTTCTGGTAGTAATTCATTTGGTAAACACTTGGTGAGCCCCCGGGCAGTGGGAACACACATGTGAATGTGAGAGAGTTTCTGTGGTCCTGGAACTCATTGTCAGCTGGGGAGGCAGGCATGCAGCCCAGTAGTGACAGTACTTTCTGTCATGGTAGAGGGTTGGCCTGGTTGTTGTGAAGTCCCGGGGGAAGAAGGGAACAACCCTTGGGAGATTCAGGGGGTTTCAGTCATTGAAAGTGCAGTCTCTCAACTCACCTAACCTGAGCTGGAGCCAGGATTAGGATCCAGATGTGTTTGACCCAAAGCCTATTTTCGTACCTACCAAGCTACAGTGGTGGTAGTGGTCTGGATTGTCTCCTCTAGCCTGAGGCTCTGGGGGCGCTGGGCAGTGCTCACCCCTGTCACTGTGCTCAGTTTCCAGGCACTTGGGCTGGTGGGCCCGCAGGAGTCGGTGAGGTACATTGCGGTCCTGAAGAAGAACACTCTTGCCCTCCATCACCTCTCCAGTGGGCACCTAAAGTGGGTGGAACATCTCCCAGAAAGGTGAGGCTGCCTTTCCACCAGGTACTAGCTACCTGGCCCTGCCTTTACAAGCCCCTCTTTCTCCTTGAGGGTGGAAGCATTTGCTTTGATTCAGGCGTCCCTTGTGTTGGCATCATGGGTGCGTGTTGGGCTCACTCGATCTAGGCCTGAACTCCAAGGCCGTGGCTACCTCTGGAGTTTCCTTTGCAGTGAGGGGAAAACTCCAGCTGGGCACTTGAGCCAGTCAAACCAGGGGTGTGGCTCCCTGCTCATGCTCATAGGACTTTGGGCCTTTTGCTTTCTAGTTCAAGTCAGACTGAGCCTTTCATTCCTAGTAAGATAAGAACAACTCAAGAAGAGCCCAGGGTAGGAGCTGAGTGAGGTTTGAGATGCTTCCCAGAGCCCCTGCTGGTGGGAAGCATTGAAGCTGGGAAGGAACAGGAGGGAGGGAGGAAAGGATATGCTTAGACCACGTGTGGCCATTTTCAGAGTTTGAGGCAGGGACCCAAAACTCAAATTCCTATGGGGCCAAGTGCATAGCATCAAGGAGCAAAGCAGGCCCAGCGGGGATTGTTGGGAACTGCAGTATGCCTGGCCTACCTCGAGGGGGCGGCCTTACTCAGCTGATCGGTGCTCTATGGGAGTGTAGGTAGGCCTAGTGTTGCCGCATTTTACTTTTTAAGAAAAGCTAGAAATCTGATTTTTACATGTAATAAAATCTCAGTTCTGGATGTTGACAAGTAATTCAAATTTAAAAAAGCAAACAAACTGCAAGCCAAACAAAACCTGTTCAGGGACTGCTAGTTTGTGACATCTGGCTAAGGACCTGGCAGCCTGGTTTTGGAAGATTTCTGAGGATGGTCCTGTCGTATGGCTAAAGCTGGTGCTCCCTGCTTTTATTCCCTCTCTTAGTGACAGCATCCATTACCAGATGGTGTATTCCTATGGCTCTGGGGTGGTGTGGGCCCTTGGAGTTGTTCCCTTCAGCCATGTGAACATCGTCAAGTTTAACGTGGAAGATGGAGAGATCGTTCAGCAGGTATGGTCAGGCATCTTCCTCGTCCTCCTTGTGAATCAAGGAGGGGAGCAGAGAGAGCTCTTCTTTGCACTGGGGGCCAGGGAACTCAACTGGGTAGATGCAAAACCCATTTATAGTCCCTTATTCTGTTCACTTGGAGGCTGCCTTCTTCTCATCAAGCATTTATTTAAAGCCCTCACATTTGCACATGGTGCTCTCTTGGGGTGGCTAAGAAAATTACATAGATGTATTCATCGTCTGCAAGTATCTTGCAACATAGTATTGTAAAATAATGATAGGAAACCACATAGGACGAATATAGTAGAGAAATGCTTATCTGAAGTGTCAGGGGTTAACAATGATCTGGTGTATTTCTCTAGTGACCAGAAAGAAAATTGTGATTTTTCTCTAGCTTTGGAGTCTCGGGAGGCTGGGGGGATGGGAAGAACTCCTTTGAAACCAACCATGAAGAACCTTTGTGCTCAGGCCCCCCAGTGGGAGCTGGTGGTGACATTGCTGCTGAGCTGAGAGGGAAGTGTAAAGATCCCCACGGGCCTCCTGTTATGGTGTCTTTACCATAGGTCAGGGTTTCGACTCCCTGGCTGCAAGGTCTCACTGGAGCCTGTGGTGTGGTGGATGAGGCTGTCCTGGTGTGCCCGGACTCGAGCTCACACTCCCTCCAAACCTTGGCCCTGGAGACGGAGTGGGAGTTGAGGCAGATCCCACTGCAGGTGAGAGGCTGGTGCTGCTTCCCCTGGCCTGAGGCATGGCCCTTGCCACTTAGAAAAGTCTTTCTTCCCGTGACACTGCTTCCTTCCTGAGCCCTGGCAGCCGTTGGGAAGCCAGG
Organism: Tapirus indicus; assembly: GCA_031878705.1. Taxonomy (NCBI): domain Eukaryota; kingdom Metazoa; phylum Chordata; class Mammalia; order Perissodactyla; family Tapiridae; genus Tapirus; species Tapirus indicus. Next base: position 98,797,191 of record CM062924.1, on the reverse strand, counting down.
CCTCTGGCTGAATGGGTGTAAGGAGAAATGGCCACTCTCCTCTTTGGAGAACCTGAATGGTAGCTTCTGGAGCCACATGCCGTGACCTAGTTACTTTCACTGGCAAAGTGGGGCAGAGGATGCAAGCCTGGGGTGGATCAGTGACTTCTTGGCTTCCAGCCCTAATCCTCCTTCTTGCCTCCCAGTCTCTCGACTTAGAATTTGCAAGTGGATTCCAGCCTCGGGTCCTGCCCACACAGCCCAACCCAGTGGGTCCTTCTCGGGCCCAGTTCTTCCTGCAGTTGTCTCCAAGCCACTATGCTCTGCTGCACTACCATCACGGGGAACTGAGTCTGCTCAAAAACTTCCCGCAGGTAACTGCAGGCAGTGTGGTTTGCTAGGATTCAGGAGCATCTAGCCAAGACATGCAGCTAGAAATCCTTGCCTTTGAAGCTGGAGACCTTTGCTCAAGATGGAAGACATCTTTCCAGAAGTGGTTGAGAGGGGTTAGCCTTAGAGCAGAAGTGGGATACTTCTGAGAGTTACAAAGGATCTTTAGAACAAAGCTAGTGCCTTCCTCTGAGTCCACAAGACGGTGGGGACATTAATGAGGGCTTCCGTGTAGATACTGAGAGCATCTTGGGAATTAGGGTTGACCTGTGCCTGTGTTGGAGGTAGGGGAGAGGCCTGTTTTCAGCTGTGGATACTACTGGGGCCTCCCTCTGCTCTCAGATGCCCTGGCCAGTATGCTCCAAAGTTGGGAGCACTTTCAACTCCAAGGCCAAGGGGCCTCCCTGTAGAGGTGACTCTCTGGAAGGCTGCTGGCTAGTACAGGCCCCATTTAGGAACTGACACCCTGCTTTTCCCCCAGACTGCGCTAGTGAGCTTTGCCACCACTGGGGAGAAGACAGTGGCTGCAGTCATGACCTGTCGGAATGAAGCTGTGAGTATTGAGAATAATGGGCAGCACTTGGGATTTTCCTTCCTAGTCTCTGCCAGGAGCCCTAAGAACCAAAAGTCTGGGCATAGTCGCCTGGTCAGTTTGATCCCAGGGGGCAGGAAGCTGTTGAGAAATAAGTTCTCACTTCATCTATAGAGCTTTCTGCACACTCCCTCTGTCCTAGGAAGGGGACCCTAATATGACAACCTCACTTTCATCTGGGACCGTTAAAGTTTGCACAGGCTTCGTGGGCAGGAATGAGGAATGAGATTTGCCTTCTCCCAAGTACTGAGAAGACACAGAAGTGAAAGCTTCATTTTGGTGACCAGGAAGTGACCCTTTGGCTGAATTTTCTCCTTCTGTCCTTCTCTTTTCCCCAGCAGAAACCTGGCGGTTCTGAAGATGGGTCAATGGGGAGCTTTTCGGAGAAGCCTATTCCACAGGTAGGTGTGGCATTGGGCATTGTGCCAGACCTAGAGACACGGGGCCACCCAACAAAGCTGGGGGCTCAGCTTAGGCTATGAGCAGGTCTCCTCGAGTTCCCAGGCTCAGGTGGGGTTTTCTAAGTCCTGTAAATTAAATCATGTGTGTCTTGATCGTTTTTAGTTGGGGGATTAGGAAGTAGAATCCTTAGAATCTCTTCTGAACCACTTTCTCCTCTGGGCCTCAGTTTCCCGCTTTCTTTTGGGATCCCAGCTGGTAGAGCTGAATGGTAATCTGGGCAGTTGCACTGAAACCGAGTGTGGGGTCCCCCTAAGCTTTTCCCGAGGGCTGTATGGTCTCCCTGCATTTGGTATTACCCTTCTTTGGGAGTCTCTGCCGCACCACACCGGCTTTCTCTGAGCAAGCGTGGTGTTTGTGTTTCCATTTACTCACTCAGGCACCTTGTTTCTGCCTTGGGATTTAGCTTTCTTTTTTATTTTCCTTTGCATATATTTTCTGGCCTGGCTCCTTCTCTAGGGTATTTGCCCCCCAATTCTTGGACTTCCTTTGGGGGATCCTTCCAGTTGACCCATGCAGTCTGTATCCCTAGGACTCGCTGGCTTGCTTCAACCAGACCTACACCATTAACCTCTACTTAGTGGAGACAGGTCGGCGGCTACTTGACACCACGATCACCTTTAGCCTGGAACAGAAGGGCACGCGGCCGGAGCGGGTGAGTAGGAGCCTTTGTCTTCGGGCTCTGCCCTCTGGGCTTCTCAGCATGGGGCTCCCTTTCCTCAGGCCAGGTCACAGCCGTGGGGCCTGGAACAGGGCTCTCTGGAGATGGGCCCTAGTTCTTCCTGAGCCACTGACTTGTCTTAAATCCCTGTGAGTAACAGCAAAAGCAGGTACCATTTATGCCAAGTGGTCACTGCGCCAGGCACCATGCTAAGCTTTACGCGCTAATTGATGTAACTCTCTCAACAGTCTTGTGAGGTGGTTATTACTGCTCTTGTTTTGCAAATGAGGAAGCTGTGCCTACTGAGATTCAGGACCCTATCCAGAGTCCCAGAGCTAGGAAGGGGTCATTAACTCCTCAGCCTGCACTCGTGATCACTGTCCATCGTTGCCTCTGCACACATTTAGTTGTGTTCCTCGGCCTCTCTGGGCAGTGGCTTCTTCATCTCTAAAATGTAAAGTCTAATCCTGGCCTCCTTGGTTTCTGGTGTGTGACTGGAGCACGATGAAGGACGTGGTACCCGAGACGTTCTCGAGTTCCTCCACGGAGAGGTCTGAGCTAGAGCCTGGCACTGCTGCTGCGTTGGCTCCATGAACACATGTTATATTGGAGTCCAGGTAATGGCTGTGTTGTTGACACATCAAAGAATGCCATGACCTGGACCTCTGACAACTCCTGACGCTTTGAATCTTGGGGTCTGGTACTCTAAGAGGCGTTTGGATTCTCGCTGACTGCAGTGGTCTTGACTGTTTGGCTTATAGCTCTACATCCAGGTGTTCTTGAAGAAGGATGACTCGGTGGGCTACCGGGCCTTGGTCCAGACAGAGGACCATCTGCTACTTTTCCTGCAGCAGCTGGGTGAGTGGACCTCATTCAACCCGTTTTTTTTTTCAGGCCTGTCCATGAGTTCCAATCAGACTATGTTTTGGGCTGTGGATAGGCTTCTGGGAAAGATTCAAGTGGAGTGAACCCAGAGTATTTTTTTCAGAGCTGTATGTCACCTGCTTTTGAATAATTTCTTAGCATTCTAGGGTGGGATATAGAGCTTTTCTCACTTGACTTATTGAATCCAGACCCTTACTTCGCCTTTTCTCTTTTTACACGAGAGTTATGGGGGATCCCTGAGCCACCTAGATGAGTCCCTTCAGAAGATGGGGGAGGCGGGCCTAGCTTTTGTAACCGTGGTCTCTGTAGCAGGGAGGGTGGTCTTGTGGAGCCGTGAGGAGTCGCTGGCAGAGGTGGTGTGCCTCGAGATGGTGGATCTCCCCCTGACTGGGGCACAGGCTGAGCTGGAAGGAGAATTTGGCAAGAAGGCAGGTATGAACCAAAGAAGTTGGGACAGCAGACTTGCTGGGGGGTGCTCTGGGAATGGGTTTGTTAGTTGGACCACAGGAATGCTGTCTCAGGGTGTCCCTGGCTTCCTGGGCAGCCATTTTGTCAGTCTGTTCTGAACTAGCTCTGTGACCAGTTTCCAGTGCATTTGTGCCCGTATGATTTATATAACCATTCTCTTCTCTGAAGGGAGTGACCTGTGACTCTCTCTAGGGAAAGATCCTGAGGAAAAAGAACCTTAACTTAGTATAATAGCTACCGTTGTCTGAGTACCTAAAATTTGTCCGGCACTGTGTCAGGCACTGTACACCCATTGTCCCCAAAGCAACAGCCACACCTTTCAGAGAGATGTGACTGTGCTGATCTGGTTATTGTGGTGATAGCCCAGTGCCCTCTGAAGCTGCCTCAGTCCCAACACCCAGGATGCACTCGGTTCACTCCACTCTGATTCAGTCCTGCCTCCCACCTCTCTCCCTTCCATCCATTCCCCTAGCTATCCAACAGGTATTTACTGAGGGCCCACTCTGGGCCAGGCACCCTGCTAGGCGTTGCAGATTTTCTTAAGCCAAGGATTAATTTGACTTTACTATTTATTTCTGCTGCCTGGATCCAGCGATTCAAGGTAAAATCTGCTTCCTGCTGCCTTGTCGCTTGTTGCCTGCCCACACGGCTAGCTTTTGGTTAATTACTTGTTTCTCCTGACTTGCGTCAATGAGGCATATACTGTGTGTGCGTGGACTCCCGTGCCTGTGACTTGTCCTGTTTGCCTCTCACTTCTCTTCCTTGAGCTGAGGTTGATGGAAACTAGGATAAACAAAGGCAGTAGTCCTCTTCAGTGGGCACTTACCATATACCCCACGCTGTGTGGAATCCTGTATGTACATCATGTGGTCTAATCTTTGCAACAGCCCAATGGGTTACCTGCCATTTTACAAATGAGGAACCAGAGGCCAGGTTAAGTATATTTCCCAAGGTCACCCAGCTAGTAAGTAGTGGAACTGGGGTTTTAATCCAGGTCTGCCACACTCCAGGGGCCATGCTCTCTACCATGCTGCCTTCCTTTGGTGACCAAAGCTACCCTATAGCGATTTGGCCTCATTGACAGAGTCAGGGGTAGAGTGAATGATCGCCCTGGGAATTGATTGCACGTAGATCTATTGGGTGCAGGTTAAACAGCTGACAAAGTAGGAGTGAAGCAGTGGGAAGTGGAAGTACCTGTTCATGATACACATACATCTGCACCCCTGCACCTCCACACCCCTCCCTCTTCTGGTCTTGTCATGGGACCCAGAAGCCTTCCTCTGGCCATTCTGGATGTGGGGCTGTGGTGGAGACCTGCACAGCATGGCTGCATCCTGCATGGCTGATCCTTGACCTCTTAGTCTTCTATTCCAAGATTCCAGGCAGGTGAAGTGTTAAGAGCCAGGTAAGTAGGTTTTGAAGTTCCTGCATGGGTGTACCTGAGTGTGAGACTGTTGGCATCAGACACAGGACTGTCCCTTGGGCTTGTAGCCTGGGCTGTGGATGACTTGAACACTCCACAGGAGAGGCAGACCCCTCATTAGGAAGAGCAGGTACCTTCTTGCTGGAAACACCTAGTTTGGTGAGGAGTGAGCCTCAGCTGCGTTACATTTTCCTTGACGCCAGACGGGTTGCTGGGGATGTTCCTGAAGCGCCTCTCCTCCCAGCTCATCCTGCTGCAGGCGTGGACTTCCCACCTCTGGAAAATGTTTTACGACGCCCGGAGGCCCCGGAGTCAGATTAAGAATGAGGTCAACGTTGACACCCTGGCCAGAGATGAGTTCAACCTCCAGAAGATGGTGGTGATGGTGACAGCCTCAGGCAAGGTAAGGGGGCTTAAGCCCCAGGTACCAAACCTTCTGAGGTTCCGGGAGTGGAAAACAAAAAACCATTGGTAGGGGATAGTGCTGGTTCTAATTTTCAGGGATAGAATCAGTTCTTTGGTTTGTCTTTCTAGTAGTGAGTCAATTATTTGTTTATCTCGCAGCTTTTTGGCATTGAGAGCAGCTCTGGCACCATCCTATGGAAACAATATCTCCCCAAGGTCAAGCCAGACTCCTCCTTTAAACTGATGGTCCAGAGGACTACTGCCCATTTCCCGCATCCCCCACAGTGCACCCTCCTGGTAAAGGACAAGGTGAGGCTGGCCATCTCTGATATGAGCCAAAGTGGGTTGGCTTTTTGGTGTTTTGTAACTTAAATTCCTCCTAGGCCTTTGGAATTCTATGAGTTAGAGTCGGGTTCAGGGATTAGAACTCTGTTTCTTCCTGCTTTTCGCCCGAGTGGAGGACCCACCCAGCACTGGTGTGGAATTGAATGTAAAGTGGGTGTGACGTCACCAGTCCGGAGTAAGCCAGCTCTGCTTCTTCCCAGACACAGGCAGCTCGTGGTAGCTGAACGGCTGTTTGTTCTTCTCTAGATGAGGGAGAGCAGGACACAAAGGTTTTGGTAGCTCTGCCTCACAATTAGATGGCTTTTTGTGGGTTCCTTCTAGTGTTAGTAGAGGGGGGCTTGGCAGACATTCGGTGGGAATGGCTGCCTTGGGGTTGCTGAATTGGTGCTTGACTTTTTTGTGTGTGTGTGAGGAAGACCAGCCCTGAGCTAACATCCGTTGCCAATCCTCCTCTTTTTGCTGAGGACGACTGGCCCTGGGCTAACATCCGTGCCCATCTTCCTCCACTTTATATGTGGGACGCCGCCACAGTGTGGCTTGATAAGTGGTGGGTAGGTCTGTGCCCAGGATCCGAACCCGTGAACCCCGGGCCGCCGAAGTGGAGCGCACAAACTTAACTGCTAGGCCACCGGGCCGGCCCCGGTGCTTGACCTTTTGCTTTGTTCCTCGGCACGTCCAATTCTCAGTTAGCTTTGCAGCTAGTGGCACTTGGACTTTTAACCTTTTGACACGTTAGTCTTGGGGACCATCCACCTTCGGTCACGACTTTATTTTCCACAAAGAGGATGATGACTAGGGAACCCCTTGTAGCTGAGCTTTCCAGATTTACCCTTAGGGGTTGCATCGTTTTTCTGTTGGTGGAGTCTGATAGTTTGACGGACCCTTTCAGGAGACGGGAATGAGTTCTCTCTATGTCTTCAACCCCATTTTTGGGAAGTGGAGTCAGGTGGCTCCCCCAGTGCTGAAGCGCCCCGTCTTGCAGTCTTTGCTTCTCCCCGTCATGGATCAAGACTATGCCAAGGTGCTGCTGCTGATCGATGATGAGTACAAGGTACGACGTCCTCGGAGTGGCTGAAGAACATCCAGGTGGAGTCGGGCGTTGGGGAGGGGTGGTCAGACAGCAGCTAGTGGCCCAGCGATGGGAGCTGCCTGCAGTCGGGACACATCTGGGCTTGAAGGGCATTTCTAAGCAACTTGATTGCTCTTTCTGTACTTGTGAAAACTCAGGGTCTTAACAGGACTAAGTTTAAGCCCTAATTGAGTTCAGTACACCTTAATTCTTTTAAGATTTGCTCTTTTATTCTTAAGGCTCCCTTTGATTGGAAACAGTAATGAGTCTTGAGAAACTGTGCTCAGAGATTCCTTTTCCTTGAACTCTTTTCTTGGGCTCTCTGTGGGTTTTCAAGGTCACAGCTTTCCCAGCCACTCGGAATGTCTTACGACAGCTACATGAGCTCGCCCCTTCCATCTTCTTCTATTTGGTGGATGCAGAACAGGGACGGCTATGTGGATATCGACTTCGAAAGGTAGGGAAGGGGCATCCTGGCAGGACCCTTTGTAGGAGCAATGGGATGTGTTATTTGGCTAAGAAGTGAATTACACTATTCCTTCTATTGTAAACTTAGCATAATTCTGATGTCTTATTCAAAGTCAATCATTTTCATACTTATTAAGCAGCTGCTACGTGGCAGGCATAGTTCTAGGTGCTGTGGAGAGAGCAGTGCACCATAGACAAGCCCTCTGTCCTCATGGAGCTTTCATTCTACATTCCGTTTCTATAGCAGAGAGAAGGGATGTTCTTCTCCATTCTTTTTTTTTTCTTGTGAGGAAGACCAGCCCTGAGCTAACATCTGTTGCTAATCCTCCTCTTTTTGCTGAGGAAGACTGGCCCTGGGCTAACATCTGTGCCCATCTTCCTCTACTTTATATGGGACGCCGCCACGGCGTGGCTGACAAGCGGTGTGTCGGCAGGCGCCCGGGATCCGAACCCGCGAACCCTGGGCTGCCAAGCGCGAACTAAACCGCTGCACCACTGGGCCGGCCCCGTTCTTCTCCATTCTTGGGAGGGTGGTTGGTGGGAATGGTGATTGAGTAATAGTGCTTTCTATATGAAAATGATATTATTGACCCACTTTTGATAGAGTATGTGCTTTTAATTTTATTTCTAGAAATGGGATTGATTTGCTCTGATCCTGACATACTTGAGTCCAACTCTGGCAAACAGTGATACACACTGGTTCTGAAGTCCAGCTCTGAGGTTCACAAGGGGCTGGCCTTGGCCTCATTGGCAGGGCTGTGTAGAGGAGTAATTTGCAGTGTGTACTCCCCAGAGGGCGCTCCCATCCTGTCCATAAGACCTTTGGAGGGGTACTATAGCATAGAGGTTAAGAGCCGGCTGCCTGGCTGTGAAGCCTAGCTTTATCAGTTACTAACTTTGTGTCCTTGGGCATCTGACTTCTCTGGTCCTCTGTTTTCTTGTCTGTAAAATAAGATGATAATAGAACCTCCCTCATATGGTTATTGTGAGGATTCAGGGAGTTAACACATGTAAATCACATAAAGCAGTGTCTGGCTCATGGTAAATGCCATCTAAGTTTTAGCTGTTGTTGATTTAAGAATGCAGTGCCCTTTCCTGACATTTTGTAACAGCTAACCTTTACCGTAAACAGCACAGGAAATGGTCTACCCAGAAGACACACTCCTTACCCTGTGGGTGAAAAAACATTGACCTTCCAAGTTGATAAAAAAGGGACCTTGAAAGAGACAGATGTTTGTGGATAGAGGGGAGCAAACTGGCATGTGGGTGTCACGAATCAGTGGAGTCCTGAGGATGTCATTGGAGTAAACGATGGCCAAGGGCAGACAAAGGAGGCAAAGCTTACATGGGAAGTAAGCCAAGTGTGGTCTTAGTGTCTTTGACTTCCAAGTGAGTTTCCTGGTGACTTTGTTCTCTGGGGATGTTTTAGTGAATTCTGATGTTTTCACAGGAGCCCGTGGTATTGAAGCCTTATTTGTTCTTAATAAAAATTTTTATTATTTCAAAAAAACTTAAATAAATAATGAATGAATACATTCTCATTATAAAAGATTAAATTGAGGGGCCGCCCGGTGGCGCAGCGGTTTAGTTCGCTCTTGGCAGCCCGGGGTTCGCGAGTTCGGATCCCGGGCGCCCGCCGACGCACTGCCTGTCAGCCATGCCATGGCGGCGTCCCATATAAAGTGGAGGAAGATGGGCACGGATGTTAGCCCAGGGCCAGTCTTCCTCAGCAAAAAGGGGAGGATTGGCAACGGATGTTAGCTCAGGGCTGGTCTTCCCCACAAAAAAAAAAAAAAGATTAAATTGATACAGAAATACACAAAATGTGCACGGACTCTTTCAGCCCCATGCCCAGCTGCTTCCCCAGGTGGAACACCTGTCAGTAGTTTGCTGTGTATCTTCCTGCTATCCTTTTTGTGTATTTACAGTACTGGATAAACAACTGTATGAACCACATTTATATGTGGTTCATATATACTTTTTCTTACTGAAATGGAATTGACTATATTTATTAATTTGAAATTTTCTTTTTTTTCTTTTTTGGTGAGGAAGATTAGCCCTGAGCTAACATCCATGCCCATCATGCTCTATTTTGTATGTGGGACGCTGCTACAGCGTGGCTTGATGAGCGGTGCGTAGGTCCATGCCCGGGACCTGAACCTATGAACCCCGGGTCACCGAAGTAGAGCATGAGCCACTATGTCACTGGGCCGGCCCCTGAAATTTGCTTTTTTTACCTAATGTGCTTTCCACTTCATTATTTTGTTAAACCCATTTTTTATTAAAGTGTAACGTTGAGAAAATTGCAAAATCATGAGGTTACGGCTCACTGACCCTTCATAAAAGGAACACACTTGTGTACATGGCAGTCAGATCAGGAAGCCTGGGAGGCCCTTGTGTCCCTTTCCAGTCACTACCTGACCCCCTAGGACTCTGTGTAATTCCACAGTGTGGATGTGTGCTTAACCATAAAGGTTTGTTTATTGGTTTCTTTGTTCTGAGGTCCCCGCCAGCTTAGTAGTTCACTGCTGGTCCAGTATACAGGAATCTTAGATTTTAGTAATAAGTGGTAAGTTTTCCTTTGCTGTCTCCTACCCAGATAAACAGTGGGATGCTACTGAATGTTTCCCTCCTTTCTTATTGGCTTTAGTATCTTTCTTAATCAAACCAAGAGTTCCAAAACTTCTTCACAAACTAGACCCTTACTGCTGTTTTTCTGGGAGCTCTGATGTATGTTTCTTCCAGCACAAAGGCCCCAAATAATGAACTGTAGGATGCGTCTAGCTACAGCTTTGTCAGGTCTAAGTGTAGCTTCCTGATTAGAAGTGCTGGCTGTTTTGCCCTGCCCTAGGATCTCACCACTGAACTGAGTTGGGAGCTGACCATTCCCCCAGAAGTACAGCGCATCGTTCAGGTGAAGGGGAAGCGCAGCAGCGAGCACGTTCATTCCCAGGGCCGCGTGATGGGGGACCGCAGCGTACTCTACAAGGTACGGCACAGCAGTCTGGCAGAGGGCAGAAACGCAAGCGTTTGAATCCTGGCTCTAGGATATGGTAGATGCATGACCTTGAGTGACTCATTTAATCCCTTTGAGCCTTAATTTACTGGCTGTGAAATGGGCATAATATGTCTTCCTTCTAGGGTTGTTGTGATGATCACATGAGGTACCCACGCTTCGCACGTGGCCACTACCCAACAGGTGTTAGCTGTTATTATTATTATTAGTGGTAGTGCTGTTAGAACTTTCTGGGGTTAAAGCTTAGTTAATCCATCAGAAACTCCATCTCTGTGATCCATCACTCTAGTTAGTGGTAAAGGGAGGGAGATGGAGAGGTGACTTCTGGGCTGCAAAACTGTCCCGTGAGAGAACGTAATCGCTGTAGTAGTGAACATTAATTGCACCGTCTGGCAGAGCAGAGACTGAGATGGAGGGGAGTGTAACAGAACAGGGTAACACGACCAAGGAACTCGACGGGAAGCTGTTTCACTAAGCATGAGGCAGTGCCACCGAGCGCAGGCCTCCAGTCAGACTGTCTGGTTCTAGACTGGGCTCTGCCACAGACTAGCTGTTCATTGTGAGTAATTTGCTTAGGTTTCCCGAATGTCCATTTGCACCCACATAACGGGGATAATAGCACCTACATCATAGGATTGTTTTGAAGATTAATGATAACATGTAACATGATTAGAACAGTGCCTGCCATGCAGTTCACATTATTATTAGTGCTATTGACTTGAAATCTTTGTTGATAGATGCCTTCCATGTGGCTGCAGTCAGCTTTACTTGTTCAGAATGACCAAAATAATACAAATCCTAAAGTACATTTTGACTTGTATTAGAAAAAATGTATTCACTGTATAATTTTACCTTTATGAGTTAAAATTTACTAGAATACTTACCTTTTCATATATTGAAAGGAATAGTGGTTAGGAGTAGGGCTTTTTGGATTTATATTCATTATGCAAATTTTTTAGTATTTTTTTTTTTTTTTTTTTTTTTTGTGGGGAAGACCAGCCCTGAGCTAACATCTGTTGCCAATCGTCCCCTTTTTGCCGAGGAAGACTGGCCCTGGGCTAACATCCGTGCCCATCTTCCCCCACTTTATATGGGACGCCGCCACGGCATGGCTGACAGGCAGTGCATCGGCGGGCGCCCGGGATCCGAACTCGCGAACCCTGGGCTGCCAGGCGCGGACTAAACCGCTGCGCCACCAGGCGGCCCCTAGTATTTTTTTTTTTTTTTTTTTTAATAAACTTTTTTTCCTTTGGCTTAATTTTAGATTTACAGAAAAGCTGCAAAGACTTCCTATAGAATTCCTATATACCCCTCACCTAGTTTCCTCTGGGGGACCATGGGATATCTGTCTAAACTAAGAAACCAATATTGATACCAGACTGTTAACTCCAGACTTTATTTAGGTTTCACCAGTTTTTCCACAAATGTCCTTTTCTGTCCCAGGATCCAGTCCAGGATCTCACATGGCATTTGGTTGTCGGGTCTCTTTAGTTTCCTCTGGTCTTGGATGGTTTTCCAGCTTTTGTTTGTTTTCCATGACGTTGGTGGTTTTGAAGGGTACTAGTCAAGTGTTTTGTAGACTGTCTCTCAATTTTGGTTTGTCTGATGTTTTCCTCACGGTTAGACTGTGGTTATGGGGTTTCAGAAGGAACATCACAGAGGTGAAGCAGCAGTGTTTTTTTTTTGAGTTCCAGCTGGATGCCAGACACTGTTTTAGACCCTGGGCTACATCAGTGAACAAAACAGACAAGATTTCCTGTCCTCAGGAGGCTTTCATTGTATTTGGGAGAGGCTCATAAGAAAATTAATGAGTAAATCATATAGCATATTAGAGGGTGACCAATTCTATAGAAAGATACCAAGCTGAGGATAGGGAAGGGAGTGCTGGACTTGGAAGGGGTATAATTTTAACAAGGGCGGGTAAGAAGGGTTTCATTGAGAAAGTGACACTTAAGCGAAACTTGAAGGAGTGAGGAAATGAGTCATCTGATATCTGGGGGAAGAGCCTTCCAGACAGAAAGCCAGAGCACGCCTGGAGTCTTCTAGAAACAGCAAGGAGGATGTGTGACTAGAACAGGGTGTGAGGAGGAGAGTTGGACTACTGAGGTCAGGGAGGTGATGGGGCCAGATTGCAGGCCATTGCTCTGGCCTGGAGTGAGATGAAGAGCCACTGGGAAGTTATTAGCAGAGAAGTGACATAAATGACCACGGTTTAACAGATTCATTCAGCCTGCTGTGTTGAGACTAGACTGTAGAGGGCCAAGGAGGAGCACAGGCAGACCAGTTGGCCATTGTAGTAATCCAGGTGAGATGATGGCAGCTTAAACTGTGCTGGCAGCAGTGGGGGTGGTAAGGAGGGATCAGATTCTGGATACTTTTGAAGCACAGCCAATAGGATATGTTGATGGATGGGACGTCTGTGTTTGTATTAGAGAGAAAGGAGTCAGGGATGCCTCAGGTGTTCCAGGTGTATGACACCGATGCATGGGGAGGCCTGTGGGGAGCAGGTTCTGGGCAGGGGTAGAACGGGAGTTCAGTTTGGGGCATGTCCAGTTTGAGATGAGACATCTAAGAAGAGATGCTGAGATAGCAGTCTGTTAGTCAAGTCTGGAGCTCAGGGAGGGGTCTGGCTTGGATATGTAAACTTGGGCATTGCCAGTCCCATAGATGATAGGAAAGGCGTGAGGTTGGCTGAGATCCCCATGAGAGCGAGTGTAGACAGGAATGTCCAAGAGACTGGGGAGGTGAGGAGGAACTTGCAGAAGAGACTGAGAACGAGCGGCCAGTAAGGCAGAAGAAAAACGAGGGAGCAGGTGTCCTGGATGCCAAGTGGAGAAAGTGTTTCAAGAAGGTGGTCACGTGGTACTAGTAGGTCAAGTAAGGTGAGAACTGAGACTCGTCCACTGATTTAGCGATAGGGAGGGCACTGGTGGAGGGAATGAAGATGCTGGAGCAGTGTCCTCAGGTCAGTGAGTGGATGGACCTGGATTGTATCTTGAGTTACCATTTGCTGTGCCTGTGACTTGAGTAAATTGCTTAAGTACTTGAAGAATTTGCTCATCTATGAAATGTGGATAATAGCAGCTACTTTGCAAGGCTGTTTACGGGATGCAAGGAAATGATGTAGGCAAAGCACCTGGCATGGCCCCAGCCCCCAGTGGACACTACACAAACGCAGTGATGGGAGACTCTAAATAGGAAGCTCTTCTAACCAGGAAAGCTGATTCTTCTGCTAGGCCGGAGCTCCAGGTGTGCCTCACTGTGCAGGGCTCACAGCAGAGTGTGCCATCATGGCTCTGAAGGAGCTTTTTGTCTCCTTCTCCCCAGAGCCTGAACCCCAACCTGCTGGCTGTGGTGACAGAGAGCACAGATGTGCACCATGAGCGCACCTTCATTGGCATCTTCCTCGTGGACGGTGTCACTGGGCGCATCATCCACTCATCCGTGCAGAGGAAAGCCAAGGGCCCCGTCCACATCGTGCACTCAGAGAACTGGGTGGTGGTAAGGAGTGGCAGATACACTCGTGTCATCACCGGGGACGTGACATAGCTCACGCGCGTATGGCTGGTCTCCCTGCATCTTAAATCCTTTCTTTGCCTCTTGTTCCAGAAACCAGTTGCTGCTTTGGGTTTTGCTAGGATCCAGAACCCCTGGTTGGCAGCACAGGGGCTGGTTAGGGGGCTAGGCTCAGGAATCAGACTGCTGAGGTTTGGTCCCGGCTCTTGGTTTCCTGACTGTACAGCCTTGAACTAGTTATTTCAGCTCTCTGGGTTGCTTCACCTGTGAAGTAGGGTAATAACAGTGTCTTCTAGTCCAGCTTAGAACAGTGCCCAGCACATGGTAAGCACTCAGATGTTAGTGTCTTGAGAATTCCTTTGTCTTAACGGTGAACTTTGGAGAGCCTGATAAAAGTACCCTGCAAGTTAGTAAAGTGGGTTTCCAGGAAGAGAACTGGGGTGCTGGGTGGTTTCTTTCCTTCCTGGATGGGAGCTCTGTGGAGAGGTGCCTTCACAGGTCATTTCCCCTTTCCAGTTGAACCAGCAGCCAAGTCCCCAGCTGCCACCTCTTCTCTCTGCAGTACCAGTATTGGAACACCAAGGCCCGACGCAACGAGTTTACTGCACTGGAGCTCTATGAGGGCACCGAGCAATACAATGCCACCGCCTTCAGCTCCCTGGACCGTCCCCAGCTGCCGCAGGTCCTCCAGCAGTCCTACATCTTCCCCTCCTCCATCAGTGCCATGGAAGCCACCATCACCGAGCGGGGCATCACCAGCCGACACCTGCTTAGTGAGTGACCAGGGGAGGGTCTCTGGGGTGACCAGGTTCCCTTAGGCAGCCACACTGAAGGATAGGGCTGGGGATGCATTGCCAGCAGAGCCCTGTTTGATCACCACAAGGGAAGGTTAGTGAGGAGGGCTTTATTTCAGCAGAAACAGTTCCTTAGTTCAGCTTTGCCACCCATAAAGATGACACATCTCTCTTAGTCCTCATTTCTGATGAACCACTTCACTTCTCAGTTCTGTGTGTTCACCTCGCTCAGAAAATTGAGCCCTGATACCATTCCTAACATAGACAGTCTATGCTGATGGGCTGCAGAAACTAGCAAGGTTTAGGGTCTCATCCTTATATGGTCAAGTTTAGGACTTAGTGATTGTTCCACAGGCTGCTCTGGGTAGTGATTTTACTGTGGTGTTTGGGGCTCTCAGCTTTGACAGGCACCTGGTGTCACTATTTTTTTCTCAAATGTGAGGGGAATAGCCCTCTTGGCAGTTGCCCGAGTTTATTCCCCACCATCCCTGAAAGCAGTGGACTCTCGTGTTGCCTGGTCCTGGGGCCCTCCCCTGGCCTCACTGCTGCAGCCGCACACACGGCTTGTGTTGGCCACCAGCAAGGAGACTTGCTTGGTTGGGGCAGGTATTATTGGAGGGAAGAGAGGGATGAAGAGATCCAAGTGGCCTTCCATGCTCTTCTCTTTCATCGTTATCCATTCCTTGAGTCTATAATTTTATTTTCTGATGTCTCAGGATGATATGTGAAGAAACCAGTATCTTCAAAAGTGGGAACCTTCATTCAGACCCTCGCATGTTATTAGATTATTGTTTTTGGCCATTTAAGAGAGCCTCATTGACCCATTTTCTGATTTTAAACTCTATTAAATTCCTGTGATAATGGAATTTTTGTAGCCAGCTGTAACCTGGGTTGGATCACTGTGAACATTCACTTCTGTTGATGTCTTTCCGTGCAGTTGGGCTGCCTTCTGGAGCAATTCTGTCCCTTCCGAAGGCCTTGCTGGATCCCCGCCGTCCTGAGGTCCCAACAGAACAAAGCAGGTGGGACCTTGCGGGTGGTGCCGAAGGCTCTGACCGCTGTGCTCGGGGCTGGGGAATGTAGCAGAGAATAAGTTTGACAGACACCTCTGCCCTCATGGAGCTTCCATTCTGGTGGGGGAGATGACATGGACAATAAATAAGATAAACAAGTGAAAGAATACTATGTTAGGTACTCATAAATGCTGAGCAGAAAAAATAAAAAAGGGACGGGCTATGAAATGTTGAGGGGCATGTGGGGGTGAAATTGGAGAGGGTGGCCTGGCAAAGCCCCTCTGAAAATGTGACTTTTGAGTAAAGACCTGAGGGAGGTAAGAACCTAGCCTTGTGGATATCCCAGGGAGAACTTTCCAGGCAGGGGGAACAGTCAGTGCAAATGCCCTGAGACCATGTCTGGTGAGTTAGAGGGAGGGCAGGAGGCCACTGTGGCTGGAGCAGCCAGTGGTGGGGACACTAGGAAATGAGGTAATGGGGGAGGAAATGGGGGCTGGGTTATGTGGAGAAGCCAATAGCTTGTCACTGTTAGTATTAATTTTTGTATTTCTAGCCATCATCTCTGCATATTTTCTCACCTCCGTCCTGAATTCTGTTCCCTTGGGTGTGAGGAACTGTGGGCAGGGCGAGAAGACAGTACATCTGTCTTTGCACCTGAGGAAAGGAGGAGTATAGTCTGGAGGGAGATGGGAAGTTAAAGCTGGGGAACACATGGGATGTAGTAGGGTTTTCAGGAGTGTGGACTGGGGCACTCTGGAGGGAAGAGCAGGAACTGGCCTAGTGGCTCAATGTTTTGGTCTTAAAATGGCCCTGACTTTCCTCCTCTACTGTGAAATACCGGTTGTTTGTTATTTTTTTTAGATTTAGAACAAGGTAGGAATCCAGATCTTACTCTCTACACAGCTTTCTTTCTTGCAGCCCTTCCTAACATGCAGCTGCTAAATTTTTAACTACCTAATGCAAGTAGACCTTGAAGGAAGATTTGAGGCCAGATATGTGGCCTGGAAACCTCTCCGGACTCAGAGAGGGCAGCCAAGAGATCCCCTTACAGCCGTTGTGAGTGCTGGTCCTGGCTGATGTTTTGCAGAGAGGAGAACCTAATCCCGTATTCTCCAGATGTACAGATACACGCAGAGCGATTCATCAACTATAACCAGACAGTTTCTCGAATGCGAGGTATCTACACAGCTCCCTCAGGCCTGGAGTCCACTTGTTTGGTGAGTCAAGCCCACAGCCACCCTGGGTGACAGCTGCTCTTTGTTTCACCCTTGGGAAAACAGCTGAGGATGTCATTTCCTTTTTAAGCAGAGTTTGAGGTTGTGGCGGATCACTGGCTCCTTTCTTACGGATTTCTCATTCCCTCTGCCTTCCAGGTTGTGGCCTATGGTTTGGACATTTACCAAACTCGAGTCTACCCATCCAAACAGTTTGATGTTCTGAAGGACGACTATGACTATGTGTTAATTAGCAGTGTCCTCTTTGGCTTGGTTTTTGCCACCATGATCACTAAGAGACTGGCACAGGTGAAACTCCTGAATCGCGCCTGGCGGTGAGGCCCAGGAGCCACTGCCGGAGGGCGGGGCCGAGGGGATGGAGGGCCAGGTGAGAAGCTCCAGCTGCAGTTTGGCAGGCTGGTGGAGGATGTATTGGGCACTCACTTCAGTTAATGTTGTGGGGAAGGTGGACTCTCACGGACTCCTCTTGGGATATACGTCTGATGCAGCATCGTTGGTGGACAGAGGCTGAAGTCACTCTCTCCGCCGAGAACCTCAAAGCATCTTGATGGACTTTCCCCTGAAGTCCAGAGGCCACTGCCGTTTCCTTTCTTTGCCCATCCATGAATGGTGGTGTTTATTTCTTATAAGACCTCCAAAAGATTTTTCTCTTTTGTGGGGCCTGTTTAAATTGCTTTTGGTTTGCCTTCTGTTTCCCAGGTTTCTCTAGAAATCCTTCGGACTGTTTCCCTGCTTCATGCTTCAAAGTTGGAAGGGAACTCTTATTGACAACTCCACCTTATAGGTGCATTTGTTGTTGTACACTGGGGAGAAGAAAGATCCATCCTTAGCTGAGGTTTGAGGACTGATCCAGCCGCTCAAAGCATCTCCAAAGTAACTTAGGGCTGAGGACTCTATGTATGGTGTCAAATGTATTTTATCTAAGCCTCCAGTTTCATGCTGTCATTCATCAGGTAGGGCCACCCAGTCTTTGTTGCAGTTTATCAGAAGCCGAGTGTGTAATAGCATCTTGGTTTGTTGGTCATCACCTATACTATTCACCTGAGATGTGTCTGAGCTGAGGCCTCGTTCATACGACTGAATTATCTGATCCTTGACCTCACCCACTGGCTGGCCTAGCCATCTTATAACCTCGTTAAAGAAAGTCATCCTTGTTTAAGAACCTCGTTATTTATTTTTAGTTTTAGAAATAAATTAACATGTGGGTCACTATATCTCCTAAAATGAGCAGATTTTAAATCTTACTGATATTTAAGAGGGGAGAGAAAGGGCGCGTGGGGGAAGCTGCGTGTGGGAGTACCATGCTGGTTGGTTGGCCTCTTGTCTCTGCTACAGATTAAGAAATCCGAAAGTTTCCCTTCTTCATGGATTTGGGGAATGATGGGGTTTTTCTTTACTGTAAAGAATGAAATGTACCGAGAGAGAACTTTTCTAGCCCTGTGGGGAGAGAGGTACATTCAAGTGTCTAAATAAAGTGAGTGGCGATTGACACTGTTTAAGTTCTTTTTTGTGGCTTAGGACCATCACTTTGAGGCTGTTTATGCATTCGAGGGACAAAAAGCAGTGTGGAAATGGAGTGAGTGTATTTTAATCAGGAAGCATGCCAATTTAATCATATAACAGTTGTGTTATTTAGAAACATAATTTTTTATCTTTCTGTGGTCATATGCTGATGGTAGATTATGGCAGAGAAGGAAGAAAAATGAGAATAATTTTACTTTACTAGTAAGATTGTGAAATTGATCTCAGTGAGTGAATGAACATCTAAGTATCTCCAGAAAAAACAGGCATCTGTTCATCCCGACTCAAGGTATATTTTTCTCCAAGTGACCTGGGAGAAGGGAGTTAAGTATGAGTTAAAAAATATTCTGCCCTAGTTTTGAGAAAGCCTGCCTGGAATTTTGAGTGTGCTGTATGAATATGTGCAAGCTGCATCATTAGCTTTTGCCTTGCTGTCTGTTCTGCTTGCATGGCCCAATAAATCTGCTAGATTCTAGTTTTCATTTACCTATGAATGTGCCAGAATCTGAAAGAACAAGCTAATGGGAGGGAAGTTATCTGCCCTTGAATAAAATTTCCTGTATTTCAGCTTTAATCATTACTATTTTACCACAAGTTACCTCAAAGCAGGTGCTTAAAATACTAAAGCTAATGGCATGGTCAAATCTAAGTCTTCTTAGTGCTCAACCTTTCTTAATCTTAAAGCAGCTTCAGCCTATGGCTTTGCAACTGTTTCTTCTCAATTCTCTCCCCTCTGTGTTGTCTTCCTCCTTTTCTGTGCAGATCCCTTGAGCCATCTGTTCCCCCGTCTTCATTAATTAGGTTAATTTTGGAGCCCCCTGCAGTGTTTCACTTAAAAAAGTAGATTCTTCAGTATTTTTTTATTAGTTGTCAACATACAAGATCTTTTGATGTAAAATTTTGCAGCTAAATAGTATTTAATGATTCTCAGTCCCTGTTGGGAATACTGTAAAATGGTTTGTGGCTTTATTTATGATTCTTTCTTAGCCTTTGACTCTGGGCAGGACTCAATTATTGGGGAATATGTATGAATTAAAATCAGAATTGCAGTTATAACAGAAATTCAGGGTAAGAACCTTTTTTTGAGAGGTGAGATAATTTTTTTCTAAGGGGGTTTAAATAGTAACGTATTATGTCCCACCTATCCTCTTAAAATTGTAACTTAGTGATTTAATACCACTTTTGGAAGAGATTGATACCTGCACCCCTACCCCCGTCCCCAGCAAAGAAAGGTGAGCAGGCTCATATACAGATAATATAGTTTTATTGTCATAAATTAGGGGTGGCTCTAGTAAACAACTTACCCTGCAACTTAATAACTACCAAAACAAGTTACAGACTTAAACTTTTCTGAAACCCAAATAATTTTTGTGAGCATTCTCCAATATTTATTTTGCTGAGTCCAAAATTCTAAATTTCGAGTTAACTCATTCTGCATTTCTCTGTGGAGTAAAATTCTGGGTCCTGACCACCCTTTTGTCTGCACTGCAACAGATGTGAATCTTCTTGAAGGCATCCTTTGGCCCTCTGTTTAGCCATAAATCCTTGTCAGGCTCTGTAATTTTAGTGACAGGATGTTACTCCTTGTTACAAAAAACACTTGGGATAGCTTACACAAACGCGATGATACACAATAAAATGAAAACTAACTGGGTGAAGAGACAGCAACAAGAAAAACATAACTCAAAAGGAGATGGGTTGAGACATCTGCGGTGGACACCCCCATGTATATAATCCATTTTTTCTTTAAGCTACTCTAAAGTTGACCCCTAGATTAAGCAGACCAGCAGAGAACTAGCTGTGCATCTAGACTGAATTTTGGGGGCAGTATTTTGTCATAGCCTATCTGCTGGTCCCTCTGGTCTCAGTATCAGGAATAGTTGTGTCTCTTAAGTCACTTAAAAAAGTTGTTTTTCCTTGATTTTAGATAGAACATGCATATTGTAGAAAAATTTAAAGTATAAAAATTACTTTAACATGAACTAGTACTAATGTTAATTTCTCATACGGGCACTGATGGCCTGAGTTTAGTGTTCTTGTATACAAACTCTTTCTAAATGGGACCATACTATTCTGCTACTTTGTTTTTTCAACTAATGCATTTTGAACATCTTGTATTCAGAGAGATGCCCTAAATCCTTTCTGGAACAAAGTATGATAGAAAAAATACTCAACTCCTAAAGTATGTTAGAGACTTGAATGCAAGTCACCTAACTTCTCTGAATGTGTTTCATTAATTGTGTGAGGGCACAGGTTCTGTGGTCTGTAAGGCGTCTTTCAGCTCAATAATTTCGGATTTGTAATCTCACTGTCCTTACAAATTGCTATTCTTTGTCAGAGCCTAGTCATAAGCTATAATTGTCAGAACCATCCTAAGACTTACCTGATTTCTGCTCATTTAAAATTTTGTTTTTAAGTCATGAACCTATTCTTTCTCTATATTCTTTACTTGGAATGCTCTCTTTCCTTCTCAAAATCTGGCTTGTCCCCAATCTGAACTCCATGAAGCCTTCCCTGTTGATTCTGGCTGCCCAGGACCTCCGAGTTTCTTGGTTAACCACACAATTTCCTGAATGATGCATCCTAGCGTTTTATTATTTCAGACAATTGGTGTCTCCCAGGGATTGTTAAACTGTTTTCTGAACTCCCCACTATCTTAACCTGACAAACTGTTCCCAAATGGTTACCTGCTTCGACATTTGTCCCTAGTTTCTTAACTTTCTGCAGTGCGTTTGGTGGCTTAGTAAGGAATTCTTATATTTATTGAAATGCCAAGAGATAGTCCTACTCACCTTTTCTGGTGTGCCCTGAAACATGAGCTCTGACAACCCTATTTTACTACTTAAAACAAATGCTCACAATATCAATATGGGAAATAAGCTTTGTGGTACTGTAATTTCAATTTTGAAAGGGAAAGATACATTTTTGGTATTATATTTATATATGTACTTATATAAACAAAATAAGAACTTTGATTATTTAGACTTGAAGTCCAAATAGGCTTTGGAAAACACTATTCTTTATGACAACTACAGTCATGCGCCACATAACGACATTTCGGTCAAAGACGCACCACATAGACGACAGTGGTCCCATAAGACTGGAACCATATAGTCTAGGTGTGTAGTAGGCTATACCATCTAGGTGTGTGTAAGTACACTCTATGATGTTTGCACAACAGAATTGCCTAACGACATTTCTTAGAATGTATCCCTGTCACTAAGCGACACACGACTGTACCTTAATATTCAAAAACTGACAATTATCATTCCATAATCAAAACAAGGTAGACAACATTCTGTGCACTTTTATTTTTTTGTAAAATGTAAACTGAGGGGTACCATCTATCTTTCAGTAATGAAGGAGATACTGGTATTTTGTATGAACGACTTCAATTAGTCACCAAGTTTTTTATTTTAACAGACTATATAAGTAAAAAAAATAAAACAATGCCAAAAAAATTAAGGTGAGTCTCTCCTTTAAAACCTTCCCCCATGCTCTGTTTCCTAGAGGTAACAACTGAACAATTTGGTATGGATCTCTCCGACCACATAATGTTCTGCAACTTTACTTTATCACTTAATATTTCATTGAGAGCTTTCCATATTAGCAATATGGATCTCTCATACCCATTTTTATGGTCACAAGATTGAAGTTCTTAAGTGTTATTCCATTAGAGGTTTTTATGAGATCAATTGAATACTCCTTCAGGGAAGTCTATCCTGTATTATTTAGACCATCTTTCCAGTAAGGGTTTATAATAACATAAAGGATGTTTGCACACCCTCCTCATTGTGTATGGAGTTTGAGTGTGATGTCAGTTGAGACTGACCCCCAACCAAGAAGCCATTTTTCCACCAGCACTAAGGCTTATATAAATTTCTGATCCATGGTACTGAGAGGTACCTTTTCCAGGATACAGACTGAGGCCATCTAGGAAGGTATCTTTGTAAACTAGCCACAGATTTATAGGGAAGCACACTCTTGTCAACAGTCGCCTAACATGCAATCTGAAAGAATGAAAGTTAAGAAAGCAAAAATACATTTCAAAGGCACACACTCATATCAGCTCCACCGTACTTCTTTATGGTTTTGGTGATACTGTCTATCCCATGTGCTGGGATAAACTAGACCAGAAGACTGAGAACCAGAATTCCAGTGCAGTGATAATGGAGACTATAATTGCAAAGAGGACCAGAATACTTATGTCTGCTAGTTGGTATATTCTGTCCTCTGAAAAGGCCTGTATAATATGTTAAAATGCTATGGTGAGTTTGCTTGGTTATTATGGAGTTAGAATAGGGGGTGTCATATCCTATGCATGGTTTTTCCTATAGGCATTTATCTGCAAAAGAGACCAGAATATTCATTTCCGCTGACCAGGACAGCACCTCCCCACCCCCCAACAGTGCTAAAGGATACAGTGTAATCCTTTGACTCCACTTTTCCTGGACTTTATACCACTTTCCTTCTGTTAAATGCCTGCCATGCCACATGTCATTATACTCGAATCATAAAGCAAAGTATTTACAAGGCTTTTTTTCTTTTAACTTCTAATTTTGATTAAATTGCAGACTTCCAGAAAAGTTATTTCAGATCCCTTCACTCAGATTCCCCAAATACTAACATTTTACCACATTTGCTTTATCCATCTCTCTCCTGTCTCTCAATCTGGTCCAAAACCTTGCTGAGTGTAAATCCTAAAACATGGCAATAGCAGATCTGAGGACTGTAAAAATCATTTTACAAAACTCTTCTGACATATTTCTGATCTTATATAAGTTATTTGGTTTAAGCTGAATTAGTATATCTAAGCTTCATTTTGTAGTTTGTCAGTCAAGCATTCATTAATTCACATAGGCTATTACTGAACACTGTTGTAAATTTGGATATTCCCTTTATTATAATTTTAATAATTTCAGTTGTGCTCTTTCCTTCCTCTGTTTCCTATAAATCTTGCTTCCTGCTACTCTGTAACACTGACATTCTATTCTAGTCCCTGCACAATTGCCAAAATTATTTCTCTCTCTTAAGAAGGCTGCAAGGCACACTTTCTTGTTTGTTTTAAATTCATCCCATATAGAATGCACTATTATGGGAAAAATAATCAATACTTGTGGATTACGAATGACTATCCTATTACTAAATTGAATTAGGCTTCTAATCTACTTCCTTACATTCTTGGTATAAAAAAAAAAAAAAAAACTCTGTTCATTGTGAATTACCAAAAAGGAGCTGCTGCTCTCCATTTGTAGTTTCAGTGTTGTATTAGGAGTTTCCACAAAATAAGCACTGACCATTGGTTCTTGTAAGTTTGTAAAAGCTCAGAACAAACTGACCTCTGTTGGCCTCTGGGAGCTAATAGCTACAGTGTATTCATCTAATTGTCCCTAAACACAGTGTCCATTAGGATTTATTTCAAGCAACTCTGTATCAGAGGGAATATTTCTGAAACAAAAATGCTACTCTCTCTTGCTTGTGAGGTTCCTGCAGTGACATTGACCTCTTCTTCTTTAGATTGAGGTATAATTTATAACCACTAAAGTGTACACATCGTTAAGTATATAACTCAATGAATATTGTGTGTATATCCATGTAACCGTGACTTGTGTCAAGATATAGAACTTCCAGCTCCCAGCAGGTCTCCTCATGCTTCCTCCTAGTCTGTACTCCCACACTGGTCTTTAAACCATACCATTCAGCTGTGGCTGCTTAGTTTTTTTCTTTCATTGCCTTTCCTATTATTATATCTCTCTTTTATCAGTTTTAAAATTTTAGTTCCTTGCCCAGACACTTGGGATTAGAAAGAAACTAGTATTTTAAGTCCTTCAGTTAGCAATTCATAAAAATTACTATTCTTTAGTTTCTATCTTATTTTCTGGACCAGAGGACTAGAAGCTTGTGTTTCATCTGGAAGTCTTTTTTAGTCTCCTATTATCCTGTTTCTTTTTTGTTGTCTACATTTAGAATGTAGATGCCATTCCAAATCTTTGCAGCAACGTAAGAACAAACCTCCAATACTGAAATTAATGTGGTATTTATAAAGAAAGATCTTTACCTAGAGTGCTTTCCCGAAATCTGAGCCAGAAATATTAAAAAGCATAAAAAGGTACAGGTGCAAATCTCCCTGTGATAGTCTGCATTTGCCTTTTTACTCTCTTTCTTCTGCAGATGCAGGGGGAAGGACGGGAGCAGGAATATTTGATCTTTTATTTCCAAGAGAACTTTGCTGATTACTTTTGTCCTTTGGGTAAAATAAAATACATGTCCTAAGAGCCACTATAACATTTTTGGTCTCCAGGCTTCTCCTTAGGGGTCTGGTTCAGTATCTTGACATAGTGCAGTATTCACTGTTATGGAAAGGTTTTTCTCCGTCTTTCATTTTTCATATTTTTATGTTTAAGAAACCCACTGTTATCATTATCCCCTGATATAAGTAAGACACTAAAGGAAAATCCCTCCTGTTATCATTGAAGCTACGTTCTCCTCCAAGGCTGGTCTTAACTTGACTGAATTTTATTTCTATTGTAAAATAGGTCTTTTCTTACTAAAAGCGCAGATCGATCACCAGGTACCAATTTATTTACCAGCATTACACCGGTAACAAAAGGAGCTCCTCCAAAACTTGGAGAAATTCAGGGCTTCAGGATTTTCAAACCGTCTCCACGTTCTTGTGAAGATTTCTTTAGGCGGGCTGTGGGCCACAGAGCTGAGAGCTTGACGTCCTTCCCCAAGGTCGCACCCACACAAGAATGTCCTCAACGCACGCATACCTTTCCTTGAGTCAAACCGGCAAGTCAAACTACTTTTCCCTCTTAGATCTGGAACGCAGATAATTTTATCGGCAAAAACCTAGACGTTATCCCGTTACTCAAAGCTTACGTTCTTTGCTAGTAGAAAAATAGGGAAAACAGAATCTTACGTGGCAAATTACAGAGAGCAATGCAAATACGAGCCGGTAATATTACTAATGAGGCTAATCAAAACATAAATGGGATTTGAGCGCGAAGAAAGTAAGGACTAGTGATTACAATAATAGCGAGAGGTGGTGTGAGAAGGAGAAAGCTGTGCAAACTGTGAAGCGCTGCAGTATTACTGTTTTGGGGAGCACTGGGGAAGGGCAGGAGCGGATGAGAGTCATTAGGCTTCGGCCTCCTCTTCTCGTCCTTAGCTGTCTCGGGCCGGGGCCGTTATATTCGCCGATGCGTACTCTACTCCGTTGCCCTAGTCTGGCCAACTGAAACCAAGTCCCAAACTCACCTTACCCGGGAGCCCCAAAGCCACATTGCTCTCACCTTCGAGAAGGACTCCCAGCGCGCAGGCGCAGAGGTTAACGCTCCCCCGCCCTCGGCCGAAGGGCTACGTCCTGCGCAGGCGCAGCGCCTCTGACCCGCCCCCACGCCGCGCCACGCTCCCCTTGAGCGAGCGGAGGGAGGCCGTCCCCGCGCGTCGCGTGTTTTGGCCGGCGACTGCGTCGCGCAGTCTGACGCGTCGACGCGTCACTTCCGCCCCCTCCCGGGAGGCGGCGCTGGGCCGGTGGCAAGCCCCCGGAGGGAGCCGCAATAGTACGACGGAAGATGGCGACGAGCGGCGGCGAAGAGGCGGCGGCAGGGGCGCCGGCGCCCGGGGCCCCGGCCACGGGGGCGGAGACGACCCCGGGCTGGGAGGTGGCGGTGCGGCCCCTGCTGTCCGCGTCCTACTCCGCCTTCGAGATGAAGGAGTTGCCGCAGCTGGTGGCCTCAGTCATCGAGAGGTACCGGGCGGCGGCCCCGGCGGGGCGGGCGCAGGGAGGGGGAGGGGAGGTCGTGCCGGATCGTCTGGCCCCGCTTCCCGGGCCGCTTCCTGCCGCACGGGAACCCCCGCCCCAGCCACGGCTTTAGGGCTCCCCGACCCCGGAGACGAGGGCTGGTCCGGGGTTCCTTCCGCCAGCCCCTGTAAATCGTCTGTGCCTCAATTTCCCTCCCGAGCAAAACTTTGAGGAAGCCCTCTCGGGAGGGCGTGGCCGGACCTGCTAGGGAGTGACTTGCAGATGCATTGCGCTCTTAGGAGAATGTTCCCGGGGCTGCCCGTGTGTTAAGGTCAAAGCGCTGATGAGTTTGCATTTCTCGCTCGCGCTCGTCCCCCTAGCCTGGGCCGCAGCGGAGCCCGGGGTTTCACTTGGAGACCTACCACATAATTTAATAACGGTCTCGGTGGTGCTGTAATCACTGCGGGCACGTGCTTTTTCTGTGACTGAAGCCACTGGTGACCCTGGATGACTTTCTTTTCAGGTTGCAGTTATTGTATATTGCTTACCGTAACAGTCTTTGAGTTAAAACATTTCTGTGTTAGTCTGAGAAGTCATTTTCCTGAAGAAACAGTGTTTTTTCTTTCGTTCTATAAAATAGCTTCAGACTCTTTTATAAACGAAACTGTATATTGGTTTGCCGTTATATGGTTTTTCCTTTTTGTACAGAGATTCTTAGATTGTGAGACTTGCGTTCATACAAGGCCGTGGTATCAGAGTGCCTGCCTTTTCCTGCCTTACCTGGCTCAGAGCAGTTTTTCATTGGTTTAATGGTAGACAAGCTTTTGGAGCTAATCCCACTTTCATTCCCAAACCTTACTTCAGCGACTCTGCAATTTTAGCTTCATGCCAAGAAGGGTATATCTAAATGTCATCCAAAAGGTTAGAAATTGCAGTTTATTACTCAAGGGAGGCCCATGGTTTGACACATTGTTTATTATAGTGCTTGCTGTTAGGTTTGTGATGCTTTGAATGCAGGTTTTTTTTTTTTTTTAAAGAATTATAATAAAATGATGGTTGGGTTTGGGTTTGGTAACTTCACAGTTAGCCTTACAGATGGATTTTCCTATCTGATTATTAAGCTAAGGATGTTCTGAAGATGTAGACAAGTATCCAACATACTGCTATCAAATTGTGTAGTCTCTTTTTAACTGTTTTAAATGTGTGGATTAGTCGTATTTTTCCTGAATTAGACTCTTTATGGTACTGATAATCGACAATATTCCACTCTTTTCAGAACATTTGCTTTTATGTTTTCATGACGTGAGCTGAGTAGGTTAGAAAGTCATTTGTTGACACCCTCCCATACATCTGGGATCCCATATTCTGGGCCCATGCCTTTAAACTATAATCGTTAAGTAACTCCCTCCAGCCTGTGGAAGAAGCCAAAACCAGATACATCAAACTAGCTTTGAATTTTGCCACATCAGTGGTAGCGGCCCCTCCTTCACCCTGTAGTCGCTAAGATAATCACGAGTTGCCTGGGTTTGTGGTCACTAGTAAGATCTCTCTTCATGGTTTAGAAAAGAAGTCCAAACCAACGGTAACACAAATTTGTATTGGCAGGCAAGATTCTTGAAATCTCTGTTCTGGTTTTTGTGGCTCGTTAACTTTGAAAGCCTGTTGTGTGTCCTCTTCAGGCTCTATGAGAGGAATATGATCTTAAGAAAATTTTCCAGAAGAAATATCTGGCTTACAAGTTCTTTACAGTTAAAACAACTGAACATATCAAGTGTTTAGTTTGATTTAGAACAGAGATCGGCATACTTTTTCTGTAAAGGGCCAGATGGTAAATGTTTGCGGCCATACAGTCTCTATGTGGGCTAGTCAACTTGGCCATTATATGGTGAAAGCAGCAATACACAATATATAAATGAATGGGCGTGGCTGTGTTCTAAAACCTCATTTATGGACACTGAAATGTAAATTTCATATGCTGTTTACATATTACAAAATAGTCTTCTTTTGATTTTGTTTCAGTGATTAAAAAAATGTAAAAACCATTCTTAAATGTGGGCTGGACAAAAACGGGCGACCAAGTGGATTTGGCCAGCAGGCCATAGTTTGCCAGCCCCAGGTTTAGAACTCAAAAGTTAGTACCCTGCTATCAGTATTCTGTTTCTCAAAAGTTTTGTCTTTCGAAAAAAATGAAATAAAGTTGTCAGAACTGTGGAAGTATTTCTTGAAAATCGAGTTTTGGCCACAGAGTGTAGGACCAGCTCAGATCCAGCACTATACAGATGTGATGGGTGGGCTTCGTTTTGTATCTAATCGAAGGTTCAGGTGCCTAGGCTGCTACTTTACTTCTGTGGCTGCCACTCCCATCTTCTGCAGTTCCCGTGATTCTTTCTGTTGTTATGCCTGCCATGTTTTCTTCCTTGCCTCCAGGGACCTTCTGTTTTTCTGTTACAGTCAGCTACTCTGCTTCACTTTTTGAAGATTTGGCTCCATCGTGCCAGCGCTTACTTCCTATCTAGCAGCCTGCTCTTCCATTGAATTTCTCCCTTTTTGACTGTTGGGGATGATGACACGTGTTCTGAGAGACTTCTCAGTACTGCTTTCTGTTTCTTTTATTTCATACTTTTATAGTTGGAATTGACCTTTGGGTTTGAAGAAAAAGCAGGTAAAAAAATTACTAGGTTCAGACCCTGTTTGTTAGGTTTGTTAGGTATGTAACCCAACTGAGAAACAAAGGGGGACTAGATTAGCATGGATAAATTGGGAAGGTACTCTCAAAAGGGTCTTTAGATTTTTAGAAGATGATACCTGAGTTTCCTTAAAGGGGAGTTCATTTTCATTTCTAGTGCCTGTTGCCAGCATGTCCTTTGGAAGTAGATTGAAACTTTCTTTAAACACCATTACTTTCCAGGCCAGAAATAGAGCTAGAACTAGCTTAATGGAGTGCGTGCTATATGTGGGATTAATTAGTGTAATTGCTGAATGTAGGCTTATGTTTTAATGTACTATCAAATATAGAATTCCTTTCTTAACTCTATGCAAGATATGTTGGTGAGCATGGTTGTTGTTGAGCAATTTGATTGGCTCTTTGTAGATTACAAAGAAAAAAAATATGCCCCTTTTCCCTGAGCCAGGCCTTCCTAGGCTGTCCTGGCTTCCTTAGTGATAAGCCTCTTTTGAGTCTCTGCCTCCCAGCTATTTGATAAAATTTAGCCCAGAGAGACCTACTTGGGAAGGTAGAAGCTGTTATAACATCCCCATTAGATAATGCACAGTCCTGAAAATCTTGAAAGGGAGCAAGGAATGCGCTAATGCTGTGATCTTTTGAGCTGATTTTTGTAGGACCTAGGTTTGTGATTGACCTACAGAAAATAAAAAAAAGCCTGCCACCAATGATGAGACCTCTTGACTAGTTGTTTCCATGTCTTAGTGTCACATTCACCACACGTTGGTCAAGACTGACGGTCTCTCTGAAAGCTTTCAGTTCTTTGGTTAACGTGTACTCTGTGTGTGTACTGTGTGACACACAGCACATGTTTAGTAAGCATATCTATTTTTTAATGAATATAATGCATTAATGTATTCATTATGCTTGCTTGTTTCATGATTGAAACAAGCAAGCATAATGGATTCTATACTTGGGATTTTTATGATTCTGATGAGGTGAAAGGGGTTTGTGGAGTTTCCACAGGTTACAAAAAAGATATGAATGGTATGTTTTATAAGAGGGAGAAGGGAGGTGAATCCTTAGTCTTTTATTTTGCCCTCTCAAATTTCTCCCTCTTTCTAAAAAAAGCTAGATATTTCCAGACCCTAGTCAGTTATTTTTTATTTCCATGTCAAATTGGATTTCTCTGACCTGGCTGCTTAGCTGCTGTTTCTCTTTGTACTCTGTGCTGCATTTATTTTGTATGGAATACAAACGCTTCAGATCCCATGTCTTTCAGCAGTGTTTCAGGCTCAGTGGTGCTGTTGTTGCAAAGTTTGTTAGAAGAAGCAGATGTTTGAGGAAGATAATTTGACTGACCAGAGGAGAGAGATATTTTACCTTTAAGTCGCCTTATTTTTCTTCCTCTGGGTTATATTTGCCTTCAATTTTTTTTCATTCTTCCCCTTCTTACATAACTGCTTGTCCTTTGTTCCATTTTCCCATTTCTCTGCATCCTCTGGTGTCTTGGTGTCTTTCAGATTCTTGGGGAATGAGGGTGGAGTAAGGAAGTGTGGCAGCATATCTTTATTAGGTGACTCATACACACTTGTTTCTTTAAAATCAAGAGATATGACATTGTCCTTTGGGTCACATGTCCATGTGTCTACTCCCTCCTTCAAGTCTTTTTAAAACAAATTTCCCCAGGAATATCCTTAGTTACCTTAAGCAAATTTTAAAGGGAGCTCAAGACTGCTCCATTTTTTTCAATGCCAATGTCATCTTTCCCCAAATTGCATTCTTGTTTTCTTTACTGGAATAAGGCAGTTGTGTATTTCTAGGCTAGAAAGTAGGGTTTCTTAAATCACAGTTAGGCAACATTGAACGAGGCAATTAAATGAGTTTATTCCTATATTTTGGATATATTTCATTATACAAATGGGAATGAAAGCAACAGAATAAGTTCATCCTTTGGGTGAGTAGTTTTTCTCTTAGTTTTGGTAAACCTGTTCAGCTGAAAAACATGAAGGTAAGCAGCTCGGAACTTTTGAAATCAGAGAAGGTAAATAACTTAGTAAAATACATCAAACTGCAGTCTGGGAAAACCTTAGAACGATGAATAAGAAAGTATAAAGAAAGGGGAGGGCCCAGGGGCAGAGTGGTTTAGGTCACGCTTTGGCAGCCCGGGATTTGCAGGTTCGGATCCCGGGCGCTGGTCGACCCACTGCTTGTCAGCTGTGCTGTGGCGGCGTCCCATAGAAAGTAGAGGAAGATGGGCACGGATGTTAGCCCAGGGCCAGTCTTCCTCAGCAAAAAGAGGAGGATTGGCAATGGATGTTAGCTCAGGGCTGATCTTCCTCACACACAAAAAAGAAAGTATAAAGATGGAAGTGAAGGAATAATTAAGTATTTGAGGTAGAAGCAAGGGAATTTAGATAGATGACCCTTACCAATGTGATGGCCACCAGAAACTTTGAGTGCTACTTGATGTTTAACGGTTTTTGTTTCCTCCTGTTTCTCCATCTGACAAATAGGGCGGAATGATCCCTGGTGGGCAGGGAGATCCTTGCACTTCATAGGTGCTCCATAAATATTTTTTCTTGGTGAAGGAATTATTCCAAGATAAGGAACTGATCTTTGATAAACCCATTTATCCTTGATAAATCCCCAAATAGCACAATGTTTACAATACAGACTCTTAAGTGCTGTTTGAGGTGATTCGTCACTCACATTGGCACCTTCCAAATGTTGAACTTGTCTTTTGGCTCCTGTGTTGATTTGGCAAGTGGATTGAGTCCTCACTCTGTTTATATTTCCCTTCCTAGGCTGATGCTTCTTGCTGGAGAATTAACTCACTGAGGAGACTATTTAGCCACATTCCTCTGGCCTTTCCATTTAATAAGATACATTTTAGTGTTTACTTCTTGTTTCATGGATTATGGATTAAGCATCTGATTTGATAGAGAGAATGACGTAAATGTGTCCAGCCTTTAGATGCAGTTGGGCTTCAGATTTTCACAGGAGAAGGCATTTCCTCAGCTAAAGATAAGGGATGTGATTAAAAATCACTGAATTTGTTATGACCTAGCTGTATTGGATGGGGGGAGAGGGGCTCTGGTATCTAGTGAATTTTGAATTTTGGATTTTAGCACCAATCAGATGATTTCTTCCCTTGAGTTGTTGATTCTTTTTAAGTTAATTGCTTTATGGACTGGCCTTGTTTGGTCTTTAGAGTGGGTTGCTATAATCTGTATTCCCTTCTAACAGTATTTTGAATGCTCTGGTCTACCTCCTTTTGGCCAGCACATGGCATTATTAGCTTTTGGTCTTTGCCAATCAGTAATATAGGACAAAATAGTATTTTGTTATGTTTTTACTTGTATTTCTTTAATTCTAAGTGATTTTGAAAATGTTTCCTGCTTATTAGCCTTTGCCGTTTACTCAGTCTGATACCTTGAACAAGGTACTTAACTTTAATTCTCTAAGCTTCATTTTCTCAATCTTGATTATAGAGTTGTTAACAGAGCCTGCAAAGTTGGGTTGTTGTAAGGGTTAAGTAAGGTAATGCCAGTAAAGGGGTAGGATATCTGGCATATAGTAAGCACTAACTAAATGTTGACTGAATTATTTTCTTTTCAGTGAATCAGAAATCCTGCACCACGAGAAGCAGTATGAGCCATTCTACTCCTCTTTTGTTGCACTTTCCACACACTATATTACAACAGTTTGCAGCCTCAGTAAGTATTCCACTCTTGTCACACCCTTCTGAGAGCTTGTGAGTAGGGGGCTGGATATCCTCTTGTTAGGGTGTTTGAGCACGTAGTTAATGAAGTCTATGTTTTACCACTGCTAACCTGTTCACCCAAGAGTGGAGACAACTGTCAGTCTCCTAAGGCTCTGGAAGTTCCTTGACGTAGGCCAACCAAGAGGGATTTGTAAACTACTTGGTTTGGACACCTGCTTCATAACCCATTAAGTTAAACCTTCCTTACCTTCTTAATCAAAAGCATTTTCTTGATTTTACACATGTAAGTACTAGCGTGTTAATTTCTGGGGGGGTGGGGAGGATGGGTGGATACTGACCTGGGGTTAGCGGTCACTAACCAAGGCTCTATTCCTTATTTGGTTTTGGTGAGAAAGTAAATTCTCCTTTTGTGTTTTCAGGTATGTGAAAGGATTTCAACTTCACTTCCCCATCCTTTAAACTTTTCTACCCAGAAAGGGACCAAACCCTTATTTTCCACTATTTCTGAATTTTTTGTGTTTTTAGTTTTTTTTTTTTAATCCTAACTCAGTTCTGAAGAATTCTAATTGTTGGTTTACTTAAATAGTTTGCTAAGCAAGTAAAATGAAAGGAAACTATAAGGTTGCTGAATAATCTTTCAGTATCCAATGCTGTTTATTATAGGCACTGGCTGCTGGTGGAGAAATCATGTTTAGCTTGAAGAAACTTTGTGTAGGAAGCCCCTTTGCAAAGAGGCATTTAGAACCTATGGGAAAGGAGAGGTAGTATATTCTAGTGTGTAAGAGCGTGAACCCTAGAGCCAGACTTCCTGGATCTGTAAGCAGTTGGAGGTTATCAATGCCAAGATGCCTTTGTTTGCCCCTTGGGGTGTTGGTTCTGAATAATTATCATCATAGAATGATATTGGGAATGTTGGACATACGAAGCTCAGTTCTTGTTTTGTTTGATTTGTTGATTGTAATTTATTGACTGTGAAGTGAGTTACAGCAGTCTGAGGTTAAGTAAAGCTTATTACTTTCTCAGTTCCTCGGAACCAGCTTCAGTCGGTGGCCGCCGCCTGTAAAGTCCTGATTGAGTTTTCTCTCCTACGTCTGGAGAATCCAGATGAGGCTTGTGCTGTGTCCCAGGTGAGAGTGACGGGCCCATTCTGGCCCTTATTTTGAGGTAGGATTGTGATTGACTAATGGAATGGTGGAGAAGGGATGATGTAGAGTGGGGGTTGGTAAACTTTTTCTGCAGTAGGCCAGATAGTAAATAATTTGCTGATCAACCAGTCCCTGTTGCAACTAGTCTCTGCCTTTGTAGTGTGAAAGCAGCCGCAGACAATACGTAAATGAATGAGTGTAGCTGTGGCCCAGTAAACTTTATTTATAAAAATAGGCAGTGGGCTGAATTGGAGCTGTGGTTTGCTAACCTCTAGTATAGAGAGCTGCAGAGGATTTTTCAAGGATTGCAAAGCTACATGCCTTCAGGGGCCAGGCAAGTAACATCAAATGAGTAAAGCCTGCTGGTGAGAAGGGTGTAGGACCCAGCTAAAGGGGCCAATCACTATTGGACTTCAGCTGATTGTTGCCATGCAGGAATGGAGGATCAGAGTCGCTGTGTCCTGTGAATTACTGAGAGAGTTAGAAATCTGGATTTATATGTTAAGCTTCCCATGTTTTAAAAAGTTAGCCATAGCTTCAAATTAGAAACAGCAGCACTGTGAGGGCAGTAAGACACACTGCAAGCCAGACAGGGGGACGGTCAGCTGTGATCTCTGGTTTATGTTGTTTCCTGATTGGCACTTCTTGATATGAACCTAAATTTGGCCCTGTGCCACTCAGAAGTCCCAAAAGAGTAGAATCTTCTAAAAGACATTATTGAATTTGTTTTCTCTCAGAAACACTTGATTCTTCTCATCAAGGGCTTGTGCACTGGCTGTAGCCGACTAGACAGAACTGAAATTATCACATTCACAGCAATGATGAAATCGGCCAAGCTGCCGCAGACAGTGAAGACGCTCTCAGATGGTGGGTATTCCTTTGCTAGACCTGACTACTTGGCCACTTTCCTGTCCAGCTTTTACCTATTTTGCCTCCTAGTGGCACTGTCCTCCTCCCTTTGTTTGTTTTTATATGTTACAGTGGAAGATCAGAAAGAGCTGGCCTCACCTGTAAGTCCAGAGCTGAGGCAGAAGGAGGTACAGATGAATTTTTTGAACCAGCTGACGTCAGTTTTCAACCCTAGAACTGTTGCATCACCACCCACTGGTCCACAGACTCCCGTGAGTTACTTCAGCCAAATGTCCTTATCCCGTGGGGTTTGTTAATATGGTAGATAATGCTAGAAAAAATAAGTAACAAACATGTTTTATATTTGTGATATAAAATGATGTACATGTCTGTGGTAGAAAAAAAATGGAAGAATACAGACCAAAAAAAGGAAATCTCACCCCAGCTCCTTTCATCCACAGTTATTACTGTTTTGTTGACCATTCTAGCATTTCTCATTGAAAAATAAATATAAAAAACATGTACAATTTTTCATAAAAGGCATCAGTCTACTAGTTGTAGAATATATATATTTTAAGCTGTATATTTTTGCCTTCCTCTTGGGAAAATAGCTTGTATTTTCCCCAACGTTAGAGAGGAATTTTCCCTCATTAAGTGGGGAGTCTGAAGAGTACTGTGGAGCTGCGCTTACTTTGGGCAGTTGGTTTGGTTCTGAACCAGGCAGCAGTTAGCAGATGATAGTGTCTTGATAGGTCTTTCACATCCTGTGTTTCTCTTCAGGCGGAAGGAGAAAATGATGAGCAGTCATCTACAGATCAAGCCTCTGCTATCAAAACCAAGAATGTATTCATAGCTCAGAACGTAGCTAGTCTTCAAGAGCTGGGTAAGACTCTATTTGTCAGAAAACTCGTTTCTCTGCTTTCAAAAACTCCACAAGTGGAAAAGAATCAGGCGGCAGACAAAGGCCTGTTTGTGAGGTCAAGCCTTTTCATTAATTCAGGTGGCTCAGAGAAGCTACTGCGTGTGTGTTTGAACCTGCCGTATTTCCTACGCTATATCAATCGGTTTCAAGATGCAGTGTCGGCCAATTCCTTTTTCATCATGCCTGCAACAGTAGCAGATGCCACTGCTGTTCGTAATGGGTAAGGTGCTCCAGGGTGCATATGCTTTGCATTCTAATGCTGCTATCAAAAAGAGAGAAACTACTAGTTTTTATTGCATGTCAACTTCCTTTAACTATCGGATTTAGAAGCAAGTGATTCAAAGAGACACTTTTGTTAATCTTCTCTGTTATGTTGCAGTTTTCATTCGCTGGTGATTGATGTAACTATGGCATTGGACACCCTTTCTCTACCTGTGTTGGAACCTCTCAATCCTTCTCGTCTACAGGATGTGACAGTCCTCAGCCTAAGTTGTTTGTATGCAGGTGAGAAGTTACTGTGTCTCATTTTCTCAGTCAAGCACATGTATACTTTCAGAAAACCATGAGATATTTCTGAGTACTCTACTTTCTCCCCCTTTACTTGGTCCCTTCCCCCATGGTTCATCTAATACCTAGGTGAAATGAAGTCTCAATAGGAATCTTGTGAAATGTCCTATTGTTCAACTGCTGGCATTGTCTTAAATGCATATTTGATTTCATAGTATATGCAGATAGTAAGTGTCTATTGGATGAAAAGCAAAATGCTAAGTACTGTTGGGGTGTTGAAATGAACAATATGTAGTCCCCGTCCTCAAGGATCCTATACCCGAGCAATGGAGAACAGACAGGACTACATAGTATAACATAAAACAGGAGATGATCAGGCAGTAAGAGAAGTATGGAAAGGTATGGGCACATAAAGAAGGGAGAGACTGAGTCTTGCTGTGGGAGCAGGTTTGGGGAAGACTTCATGGAACAGGTGGTGTCTGTTTATATTGATGAATATGACTAATGTTATTCTTCATTCTCCTACAAAATCCCCTTTCTTCCTGTTGATCCTGCTGCCTTGGAAGTGGGGCCTGACAGCTGGTGTTTACTTTCTTTTAAGTTATTGTTACAGTGACTTTTTGACCCAATTCACTGATCCTAGGTTTTAAATTCCAAGAGTTACCATAGCCCTGGTATGTCCTGGAAGGTATAGTAATTTCCGAAGTTTACTTGGTTCTGCAAGTGAGGATTTGAACAATCTTGGATACCTGACCTTGGGAGCACCAAGAAATTGCTGAGATTGCTCATCTCCCTACAGTCTTTAAACAGCTTTATTTAGAACATCTTTGGGCAAATAGGAGTATAAAGATAAAAGCATTTACAATTGGGGAAGGTAGTAGTCATGAAGAAGTTTTGTTGTTGGATCTCATGGGGCAGGTAGGACTTCAGCCTGGCTGTATCCCTTGGCAGAGGCAAAAGCAGGACCAAAGTATCCTAGAGTTTAGGGGAACATACTATGTAAGTGTGTGTGTAAGTCTGTGTGTGATTAGTGGGTGTTACAC
This sequence comes from Tapirus indicus, assembly GCA_031878705.1. Lineage (NCBI taxonomy): Eukaryota > Metazoa > Chordata > Mammalia > Perissodactyla > Tapiridae > Tapirus > Tapirus indicus. The sequence goes on along the minus strand of CM062924.1, from coordinate 98,760,350 downwards.
ACCTGGAAGGAAAGTAGGACCCAATCACAGAGGGCTTAGAAATGCAGTCTCAGTCATTGGACCATCATGTCCTGCAAGATAGTAGAGACCATTAAAGATTTCCAAGTGTGAAATGATCTGAGCTACATTTTAGGAAGAACACTCAAGCAGTGGTATGCAGGATGCTGGTGTGGGGAAACATGGGAGGCAGAAGATCTGTTAGGAGTTTACAGTCATTCAGGAAAGACACATTAAGGGCCTGAGCTAGTGCAGCAGCAGTAGGAACAGCAAGTTTAAGGGTGCATATGAGAATGCACTCTCTCCAAGCCCAGTTTCAGGGTTTATTTCCTAGTCCTCTACCTCTGATCTTTGCATTTTTTAAAATTTGGGTTTTAATTTTTATTTTCAGGGAATTTCTTGAATATCACATGGATCTCAGTGTACTTGGTCAATAAGGATTAAAGATTCATTAAAAATTCTTAGTTGGATTAAATACCCCAGATTTGGTTTGTTGAAATTTCGTCACTTGGGATTTGATTTAAAGAAAGAGATTTGGCCTTGATGTCTTAGAGAAATACTAAGTGTAGGATTTTTTTCCCCCATAATCTTAAAAAATTTTTTTTTAAATATTTTAAAATTAATAGATTTGAGGCTGGCCCGGTGGCTTAGTAGTGAAGTTTGCATGCTCTGCTGCGGCAGCCTGAGGTTCACAGGTTCGGATCCTGGGTGCGGACTGACGCACCGCTTATCAAGCCATGCTGTGGCAGCGTCCCATATAAAGGAGAGGAAGATGGGCACAGATGTTAGCCCAGGGCCAGTCTTCCTCGGCAAAAAGAGGAGGATTGGCAACGGATGTTAGCTAAGGGCTACTCTTCCACACACACACACACACACACACACACACACACACACACACACACTTAATAGATTTTATTTTTAAAGCAGTTTTAGGTTTACAGAAAAATTGAGTATGTTGTACAGAGTTTCCACATACCCTGTCTTCCCAGTACACAGTTTCCCTTATTAACATATTGCATTAATATGATACATCTGTTATAATTGATGAACCAATATTGGTACGTTATTAACTGAAGTCCATAGTTTACATTAGGGTTCCCTGTACGACTCTGTTGTACAGTTCTATGGGTTTTGACAAATGCATAATGTCATGTATTCATCATCACTGTACCATACAGAATAGTTTCACTGCCCTAAAAATCCCCTATGCTGCTCCAAATAGACCGTTTCCCCTACCCCCAACCCCTAGAAACTACTGATCGTTGTACTGTTTCCATAGTTTTACTTTTTCCAGAATGTTGTATAGTTAGAATCAACTGTATAGTATGTAGCCTTTTCAGACTGGCTTCTTTTGCTTAGAAAATGCATTTAAGGTTCCTCTGTGTCTTTTTGTGGCTTGATAGCTCATCTCTTTTTATTGCTGAATAATATTCCTTGTATGGATGTACCACAGTTTGTTTATCCATTCACCTCTTGAAGGGCATCTTGATTTCTTCCGTTTATTGGTGTTTATGAATAAAGCCACAATAAATATTTGTGTGCAGGTTTTTGTATGGATGGAAGTTTTTGGCTCATTTGGGTGAACACCTAGGTGTATGATTGCTGGATTGTATGGTAACACTATGTGTTTAGTGTTGCCCTTGTGGAATTTACTGTCAGTCATCGAATCATGGACTTGCTTGTGGGTGGGTTGTGTTTCTGTGTTTCAGTTTTGGTGGGTTCTTGAGACCATGCCATGATTGGAATCTGTGCATCTTTTTTTTGCAGGTGTGAGTGTGGCAACTTGCATGGCCATCCTTCACGTGGGGAGTGCCCAGCAGGTGCGGACAGGGTCCACAAGCTCCAAAGAGGAAGACTATGAGAGCGATGCAGCTACGATTGTCCAGAAATGTGTAAGCCAGGCCTTGGGGACGCGGGAGCCATGATTGTTCCAGTGAGGGAATGTGGCCCGTTCCACGTTCTTCCTTGGTGGAGAAAAGGACGTGGAGTACTTTCCACACTCTTTCCCTTTGGGTAGTAGGTCTGAGAGGTAGATTTGGCAGATTGGTTGGCTCTGCAGAAAACACTGCGACAATGTGGTGGCAGTGGACCTTGTGAAAGATGAGTCGTTAAATCAGCCAGTACATTTGAGGGCTTACTGTGTGTCGGTGTACTTCAGTGGAGACGAGATAATTTCAGATAGTGATAAGTCTATAGGACAAATAAATGTGATAGAAAGTGATCTGATATGGGCCTGGGTGTGTTGCTGGAGATTGGGTGGAGGGAACGCCTCTGGGAAGGTGACATTTGAGCTGAATGAAAAGCGAGAGTCAATGCCATGTGAAGATCAAGTAAAATGTGATGGAATTGTATCATTGGAAAGTGACTTGAGGATATTTAACTCTTCAAGTTAAGTTTATTTGGGTAGGATTTAGGATTTATAATGAAATAGGTCATCTTGCTCAGATTTTTGTGTATGTTTGATATTGGACAGCTTGAAATCTATGACATGATTGGACAAGCAATCAGCACTTCCCGCCGGGCTGGTGGTGAGGTAAGAAACACGTCTGCTACGTTCCTGTCTTGTAGCCTCTAAGATGTGTCCCTGTCTAGTAGCCTGTAAGATCCCTATGTTCATATTTTTCTTTCGTGCCTTTTCCAACAGCACTATCAGAACTTCCAATTGCTGGGCGCCTGGTGTTTGTTAAACAGCCTTTTCCTCATATTGAACCTCAGTCCTACTGCCTTGGCTGATAAGGGGAAAGAGAAAGATCCACTGGCTGCACTCCGAGTTAGAGACATCCTTTCTCGTACAAAAGAAGGAGTGGGCTCTCCTAAACTGGGACCTGGAAAAGGGTATGTGTCAACTCGATTGCCACTCATGTTTTGTTTCCCTGACATTTTATATTGATGGGGAACTAGTGTAACTCCTCTCATCTTCACATCGACAGAAAAATTTGCCTCTGTACCTGGTTGAATTTAGCAACTAAGATGATTATCGTAGTCTGCTACTCCGCATCATAGCTGTGTGATTTGGGGTAAATCACTCATTCTCTCCATCTTGTTTCCTCATCTGTAAGAGGGAGAAAATATCTGTGTAATATATGTTTTAGGATTTAAAAATTGTTTTTTTTGCTGAGGAAGATTTGCCCTGAGCTGACATCTGTTGCCAATCTTCCTCTTGTTGCTTGGGGAAGATTTGCCTTGAGCTAACATCTGTGCCAGTCTTCCTCTGTTTTGTGTGTGGGTTGCCTCCACAACATGGCCGCTGATGAGTGGTGTAGGTGTGCACCTGGGAACCATACCCGAGCCACAAAAGCAGAGCGCGCTGAACTTAGCCACTAGGCCATGGGGCTGGCCCCTGTATTTTAGGATTTTTGTGAAGTTCAAATCAGAAAAAAATAATTCTGTTTTGTAAAATGGGCTTGTTTGACTTCAAGTTGATTACTCACTTGCATGTTTAACCTGTAAAGTGAGAATCCTGCCAGGTCCTCCTGGCTTGTTCCTGAAACATTTGCTGTTTTGATGAAGTCTGGACAGTAAGCCCTGCATGCAAGGAAAGAAGTTAGGGATATGACTTCTGTGCTGTTCAAGGTTTTATTTTCTAAGCCACGCATTTCTGAATATCATTTATTCATTCAGTCCCTACCGTGTCCTAGGCTCTAGGCAGGCATTGAAGATATGGCACTAATCAAAGCAGTATTCTTGCCTTCGTGGAGTGTATTTTCTGACTGGAGCAACAGTGAACAGATACACTAATAAGTTCATGATGGATGATCATATATGAGTGTCGTGAAGAAAAATAAGCCAGAGCGAGGGGCTGGAGAGTGACCAGGGCTGTTACTTTGGTTAGGATGGTCAGGAAAGGGCTCTGAAGACAAGATAGAGAACATGTGAAGTGACAGAGTGAGCCATGCAAATATTTGGGGTAGAATTGTTCAGGTTTTGAGGCGGAAGTATGATTGGCATTTTCTAGGATCAGCAAGTCAGTGTGGCTAGAGTAAGAAATCAAGGAAGGAGAGTGGTAGAAAATTAGGTCAGAGAGGTAGCCAGGGCCCAGATCACCTAGGGCCAAGTGTAATCTGTAGGTGATAGAGGGTTTTCAACAGGGGAGTGTTATGATCTGATTTATAAGTGATCTGAGAACAGCTGATGTGTGGAGACTAGACTGCAGGGTCATAAGCAGGGAGAACAGTTAGGAAGCTAATGCAGTCCTCCAAACGAGAGATGAAGGGGACTTGGAAATGGTGGTGGTGGTAAAGGCAGAGAGAGGGGGTCAAATTGGGACATGTTTTGAAGGTGTAGCTGACAGGAGTTGCTGAGGGCTTGGATGTTGAGTGTGAAAAATAGGACATCAGGATTTTTTGGCATGAGCAACTGGGTTGTGTAACTTACTGAGAGGGAACACCAGGTTAGTGGTAGATTGGGTGGCAGGAAGGGGAAAGAATCAAGCATCTGATCTTGGCCGTACTGAGTTTGAGGTGACTGTCAGACCTGTGTGTGAGATGCTGAGGAGGCAGTTGGGTCTGAGTCTGGAGTTCAAGGAGGAAGTCAGGTTCCGGGTCTCATTCAACACACTTAGTCACTGAGTATCTTGTCTGTCCCAGGCTCTGTGTCACTTCTGGAATGCTGGATAAACAAAAACATAGACGTGTTCCCAAGAGGCGTGAAGTTGATATTTGTGCAAATATACGTCAAATTGTATCTAAAGAGTATTATCGTGGGGTGTTCGACCTGGTCAGAAGAGTCAAGGCTGGCTCCCTGAGGAAGTGTTAACTGACCTGAACTCTGAAGTGGGCATCAGGTGGTAGGCAGTAGATACCAGGCAGGGTGGGGAGGCAAGCACGTTCCAGAGAGAACAGTAGTTTGTGATTTTGTGAGTGTCTGTCTTCACTCTTGGCACTGTAAAGGGAAATGGGAGAAGGCCAGAAGGTATATCCTTAGAAGTAGCAGTTACATTTTAAAAACGGCTGTTGGTGAGATTTAAAAATAATGTGTACATTGTATAAATTACAAACTATGAAAAAAAAATCATCCCAAATTCTACCACCCAAATTGGTAAACATTCTTCCAGACACTTTTCTGTGCATGTAGGTAAATGTTGTTTGCAACAATAGGATCACTGTTTCAAAATATTGTAGACATCTTTTCAGTGACACTATTATAGATTCTGTATAAGTTTTTAATGGCTGACGGTATTCCATTATATAAACATACCATTGTTAACTAATTACCTTATTGAACACTTATTTAGGTTGTTCCAAATTTCTTGTTTTGATAAACCATGCTTTGATAAACCTTTTAAAACATAAATCTTTGTGAACTTATTTCATTATCCCCTTGTGGTAAATTCCTAGAAGTATAATTGTTAGGACGAAGAGCACACTTATTTAAAAATTTGAAGTGTTTTGCCAGACTGCTCTAATTTGCATTCCTACCAGCTGTGTGTGCAAATGCCCATTTCCCCAGGTTGTGTTGACAATGGGCATCATTAGTCTTCATGTTTGCTAATCTTAGAGGAGGAAGATATTATTATATTGTGCTTATTTGTATTTCTTTGATTGCTAGTGTGATTGTGGTCCTTTTCAAATATTTATTGATGTCTGTGTTTCTTTTGTAAACTGCCTATGTCCTTTGCCCCAGTTTTCTCTTCAGTGTTTGTCCTTTTTCTTACTGATTTACATGAGCTCATTGTATATTAGATACACTAACACTTTGTCATGTAGTTGTTTGGACAGAAGGAAAAAGTTTTACTCAGATTTAATGTAAGACTTTGTTTTTTTTCGTTTTGGTTTGTGCCCAGGTACTCTATAGAATTTGGTAATTTTTAACCTTTTTCTTGTCATAACAATGACTTTCAAAAAGTTCAACCAACATTTAAATGTCAGCATCTTCATATGCCCCAAAAGCTTTGAACTGATAGTTTAAATTCCAAAATTCCGTGGATTTGGAAGAGTTTCTTCTAGTCCTGGAGTTCTCAGCCTGAAGCCTGTGAATCCTTAGGCAGTCTGTGGATGGGCTTCAGGGAGATTGTGAGCTTCTGAAGTTATATGGAGATTTTGTGTATTTGTGCAATTTTTTTTCCTGGGGAATGGCCCATAGATTCTGAAAGGGTCTGGGACCCCAAAATGGCAAGATCCACTGTTTCCAAGGTTATAATTTGTTGTAAGTTATCTTAAGGTTTGTGTTTTCCTTTTTCTTTGTCTAGGCATCAGGGGTTTGGGGTGCTCTCGGTAATACTGGCAAACCATGCTGTCAAGCTGTTAACATCTCTCTTTCAAGACCTGCAAGTGGAGGCTCTGCACAAGGTGAGGAGATTGTACTCGGGGAATCAGCATATTGATTTCTGGGTCCACTTCTGGGTTAGCTAGCTTGAGCCATCAGATCAGGTTGTTATTTCCTGCTGAGTTGTATCATTAATTCTCTTTTGATGTTGTAACTTTTCAGGGTTGGGAGACCGATGGTCCCCCTGCGGTCCTGAACATTATGGCCCAGAGCACCTCCATACAGAGGATTCAACGGCTGATTGACTCTGTCCCACTGACGAACCTGCTGTTAACTTTACTCTCAACTTCCTACAGAAAGGTGGGTGGGGTCACGCCATTGATAATTTGGAAGATCTTCTTATATAATATAACCTCAAAATGAATAAGACTGTAGACCGTGACCTTTATAAACTCAAAATTCATGGTAATGGTTTTGAGGATGAGAGGGAAAGCTTAAATGATACCAAACATTTGCATCAGTTATTGATTATCAGCCTTGTGATCCATATGGCTACTTGGTGATTTGTGACAGTTGGTTTGCTGAAGCAAACAGAGGACACTGTGGAAATATTCCTTTTTCAATTCTTGTCTGTATCTCTGGTTTTGTAGTGCTTTTGTAGGATAAAGCTAGGAGAGTCCTGAGGGGAGCTATTAGGAAAACTACTTTTTGGATTTAGCAAAAAGAATAAGACCTGGAGAAAACTTTTTGTGTGGTGAATGAGTTGAAGTAGGATGGCTCTGTTTTTGTGATCATCAATTATAAAAACCTCGCTGTGTTCCTAGGCATGTGTCCTGCAGCGTCAGAGGAAGGGCTCCATGAGCAGCGATGCCAGCGCCTCTACTGACTCAAACACCTACTATGAGGATGATTTCAGTAGCACGGAGGAGGACAGCAGCCAAGGTAGAGGCCTCTCTTTTCTTTCTCATGGGAGAGAAGCTACAGAGTGTGACAAGAAGTCTCCCCAGAGGTCCTTTTGGTTCCCTGTTTACTATTTCCTTTCTCCTGGCTAGCCTGGGTCTTGCTTTCCTGTGCATACAAAGGCGGCGTGCTATTTAAGAGTAAGTTGAGCTGTTGAAGACCAAATGACAGAAACTACTATGCTTTTCATTCCTTTCCTCCAAAATCAAAATACATCTCAGTTGTTCATATTTCTGTTCGTGTTGACCCGTTTTGTGAACTCCTCTCTGAGCTTTCCCAGTGAAACTCAGAAGGTCATGTATGAGGTGTTTGGTTTGGCTGCTGTTGTAGATTTGTGGCTTGGGGAAGCATAGGGAGAGAAACCCCACACTCTTGTTGTGAACAGGACAAAACTTGCATTCCCTCCTGCCTTAGTTTGGAGAGAGACTGAATAAGATAAATATCTCAGATTCTTTGTAATCAGGAGCAATGTACAGTATTGGGAAAGGTACGAGTCTTATCTTGGGGCTTACAATTGATAGATAAGTAAAAATTTGCTCTTGAAAATGGTTGGCTTGTTGCCAGTAAAATGAAGCGAGGTTGTTTCTGTTCTTTGATTGGGCTCCTTTAAAAAAATATCACTTTTATTGAGGTATAATTTAGGTACAATAAAATACTCCCATTTTATGTTTACATTTAGATGAGTTTTGACAAATTTATGCAACCGTGAAACTACCACCACAATCAAGATATCTTTATATTCTTTTGACTTAGGCGCTTTTACAAAACAGATGTACTAAAATTAAAAAAAAAATGTTATTTTTCTTACTTTTCTCTTTTTCTGTTCAGATGATGACAGTGAGCCTATTTTGGGGCAATGGTTTGAAGAGACCATCTCCCCCAGTAAAGAGAAAGTGGCACCTCCGCCTCCTCCTCCTCCCCCTCCGTTGGAGAGCTCTCCTCGAGTTAAAAGCCCCAGTAAGCAGGCCTCTGGTGAGAAGGGCAACATTTTGGCTGGTCGCAGAGATCCTGAGTTGGTGAGAGTGAATTTCCGAGGTTTGGGGGAAGGAGAAATGGGAGAAGGGTGTGAGAAACATGATTTGAACTAAAACATTTTTGAAGGGTGGATAACTATAGTGTTTAAAGATATTTTTACTTAGGACTTAAGTGTATTGATTTTGTTTGATGAAATAACTTGTACTCCTGGTATTGCTCCTTTGATTGATGGTTAGTAACATAGACTTTGGAGTTAGACAGAAGTGAGTTTGAATCCTACTACTGCCACTTACTGGCTTTGTGACTTTGGGCAAGAATCTGAACTTCTTCAAGCCTCCATTTTGTCTCCTTTCAAATGGGAGTGATTGTACCTGCCTTTAAGGGTGTTGTGAAGATTTAACGAGTCAGCATAGGGGGTACATCATAAATACTTGCTAACTATTCAATCAATATTTATTGATTACATATTGTGTGTCAGCGCCTATTCTGAAGCCGTATCAGTAAACAAGTCAGATAGAATCCTTGCATTCATACAGCTTAGTCTACTCAAGGATGGCATAAAACGTTGACACAATAATTCAGTTTAATTTTAGAGAAGTTTACATAGAGAAGTAAAGAGCTGGGAATTCTATACATGTATAATGATAATATAGACTTCAGAATTGAATATATCAATAATGTCCTAGAGCTAGAAAAATACAGGACCTTGGAGGAAAGAAAGAAATGTCAGTCCATTTGGAAACCCTTTGTCTTCATACAGTTGGTGATGTCTGTTGATTTAAGCCAGCACACCATTTGGTATAACTGGTAGACTTACCTGAGAAAGAAGGTCCTAACTAAACTGAGTCCCACTGTAGGTGATATAAAATCTAATTCTTTAATTCATTGTGTTTATTGCATGAGACCTGTGGGCATATTTTATTTCCGATTTGTATTTAGGAGCTGTGGCCTTACGAACCTGATATGAGCTTTTTTGTTTTTTAGTTCTTAGGTCTGGCTTCCAACATTTTGAACTTCATCACCTCTTCCATGCTGAACTCTCGGAACAATTTTATCCGAAACTATCTGAGTGTCTCTCTTTCAGAACACCATATGGCCACCCTGGCCAGTATCATTAAGGAGGTGGACAAAGATGGACTCAAGGGTCAGTAGACAGGATATGTGCCTGGTGGATTTTTTTCTAGAGGGGTTTGGCTGTTGGCAGGGTGGTGTGATGCATCAGGTTGCTGCTTGTAGAACTGGTTTTCCCATTTGTCTTCAAGGTTCATCAGATGAGGAGTTTGCTGCTGCTCTCTATCACTTCAACCACTCTCTGGTAACTTCTGATCTCCAGTCGCCTAACCTGCAGGTTTGTGTGCACTGTGACTGTTTAGGCCAGGAGCCCTTGACATCAGCTCTCAGGAGGCGCAGTTGTTCCTGTTCCTAAGGAACACAGTTTGCCGTGGAATCCTTTCACTGGAAAGAGTATTGAGAGATTATTCTACTATGTCCTTCTGCTTTAATTAGGATCATTTCAAGAAAAAGAAAACATGTCTTTTATCCCTAAGTCACTCAGTAAGCTTAAAGAAAAGGAAAAACTACGAAAACAACTCCCAGTGACTATCCTAGTAGAAAAGTGGACAAAATAGACAAGAGGACAGTTTATAAAAAAAGAAATATAAGTGGCCAACAAACATAGGAAATGTTTGACGTCATTGTAATCTAAGAAATACAAGTTAAAATGTGTGTTTTAAAAGAAGCAAGCAAATTACAGGAAACAGATGCTCTCATATACACTCCTACTTGTAAACCCACTACCAAAAGGAAGTCTAGGATGTTGATTGTGGACTTCTAAATCTTAGGTTTTCTCTCCCAAGTGAAGTAGCTGCCATCCTGAATTCTAAATCTCAAGTTCCTTTTTTCATTAGTTTCATATATATGTATTTTTTGAATTTTCCTAAATTTTAAAATTATTTGATTGTTTTTAGCTTTATAGCAAATGATGTCATGCTCTATGTAATCTTTTTTAGGTTTTCTTTTTTCACTTAATATAGTTTACACTATGTTGCCAAGATTCATCTGTATTGTTGCATATTTCTGTAGTTCTTGTTTTGACTGCTATTTGATATTCCATCATGTTTGTGACTATACCAGTTTATTCATCTCTCCTCTACTCCCACTGATGGACATTTGGGTTTTTCAGGTTTTATTGCTATTCCAGGTGTTGCTATGATCTTTTTTGTACATGTCCCCTGTTATACAAGTGATTCCCTGGTGAATATAACTAGGAGTGGAACTGACAGGTGATAGAATATGTGACCTTAAGTGGTAATGCCAAACTGCTCTCTGAAGTAGCTGCACCAACTTTTATTCCCACCAGCAATGTGTCAGAGATATGTGGATTCATATTCTCTCCCCAAATTTGGCAATGTCTTATTTTTTTTATTGAAGTCTTAATGGTTTATAACATTGTGAAATTTTAGTTGTACATTATTGTTTGTCAATAACTGTATAAATGCTTCCTTTCACCACTTGTGCCTACCTCCCTCCCCCCTTTGTCCTTGTGTTAGTTTATATTCCACATATGAGTGAAATCATGCGGTGTTTGTCTTTCTCTCTTTGGTTTGTTTCACTTAACATAACACTCTCCAAGTCCATCCATGTGGTTGCGAATGGGACAATTTTGTCTTTTTTTATGACTGAGTAGTGTTCCATTGTATATATATATGTGTCTGTGTGTGTATATATATACACGTGTCTGTGTGTGTGTATATATATATATATATATACACACACACACACACACACTCACACACACACACCACCTCTTCATCCAGTTGTCTGTCGAGGGACACTTGGATTGCTTCCACCTCTTGGCTATAGTGAATTATGCTGCAATGAACATAAGGGTGCATAAGCCTCTTTGGATTGTTGATTTTAGGTTCGTTGGATAGATACCTAGTAGTGGGATAGCTGGGTCATAAGGTATCCCTCTTTTTAGTTTTTTGAGGAATCTCCATACAGTTTTCCATAGAAGTTGCACCAGTTTGCATTCCCACCAGCAGTGAATTAGGGATCCCGTTTCTCCACAACTTCTCCAGCATTTGTTTTTTGTCTTGGTGATTATAGCCATTCTAACGGGTGTAAGGTGATATCTTAGGGTAGTTTTGATTTGCATTTCCCTGATGGTTAGTGATGTTGAACATCTTTTCATGTGTCTGTTGGCCATCTGTATCTCTTTCTTGGAAAAATGTCTGTTCATATCCTCTGCACATTTTTTGATTGGGTTGCTTGCTTTTTTGTTGTTCCATTGTGTGAGTTCTTTATATATTATGGGGATTAACCCCTTGTCAGATACATGATTTGCAAATATTTTCTCCCAGCTGGTGGGTTGTCTATTCATTTTGATCCTGTTTTCATTTGCCCTGTAGAAGCTCTTTAATCTGATGAAGTCCCACTTGTTTATTTTTTCTTTTGTTTCCCTTGTCAGAGTAGACATGGGATCTGAAAAGATCCCTTTATGACTGATGTCAAATAGTGTTCTGCCTATATTTTCTTCCAGGAGTTTTGTAGTTTCAGGTCTCACTTTCAGGTCTTTGATCCATTTTGAGTTAATTTTTGTGTGCGGTGATAGAAAATGTTCTTTCATTCTTTTGCATGCGGCTGTCCAATTTTCCCAGCACCATTTATTGAAGAGACTTCCTTCTCTCCATTGTATGTTCTTCGCTCCTTTGTCAAAGATTAGCTGTCCATAGGTGTGTGGTTTTATTTCTGGGCTTTCAATTCTGTTCCATTCATCTGTGTGTCTATTTTTGTACAGTACCATGCTGCTTTGATTACTATAGCTTTGTAGTATATTTTGAAGTCTGGGATTGTGATGCCTCCAGCTTTGTTCTTCTTTTTCAGGATTGCTTTAGCTATTTGGGGTCTTTTGTTGCCCCATATGAATTTTAGTATTCTTTGTTCTATTTCTGTGGAGAATGTCATTGGGATTCTGATTGGGATTGCACTGAATCTGTAGGTTGCTTTAGGTAGTATGGACATTTTAGCTATGTTTATTCTTCTAATCCATGTGGATGGAATGTTTTTCCATTTCTTTATGTCTTCATTGATTTCTTTCAATAGTGTCTTATAGTTTTCATTGTGTAGGTCTTTCACCTCCTTGGTTAAATTTATTCCCAGATATTTTATTATTATTTTTGTGATTGTAAATGGGTTTTTTTTTGAGTTGTATTTCTGTTAGTTTGTTCTTGGCATATAGAAATGCAACTGATTTTTTAAGTTGATTTTATACCCTGCGACTTTGCCGTAGTTGTTGATTATTTCTAATAGTTTTCCAATGGATTCTTTGGGGTTTTCTATATATAAGATCATGTCATCTGCAAACAGTGAGAGTTTCACTTCTTCATTGCCTCTTTGGAGTCCTTTTATTCCTTTTTCTTGCCTAATTACTCTGGCCAAAACCTCCAGTGCTATGTTGAGTACTAATGGTGAGAGTGGGCACCCTTGTCTTGTTCCTGTTCTCAGAAGAATGGCTTTCAGTTTTTCCCCATTGAGTATGATGTTGGCTGTGGGTTTGTCATATATGGCCTTTATTATGTTGGGGTACTTTCCTTCTATACCCATTTTGTTTGGAGTTTTTATCATAAATGGACGTTGGATCTTGTCAAATGCCTTCTGTGCATCAATTGAGATGATCATGTGGTTTTTATTCTTTGTTTTGTTAATGTGGTGTATCATGTTGATTGATTTGCAGATGTTGAACCATCCCTGTGTCCCAGGGATAAATCCTACTTGGTCGTGGTGTATGATCTTTTTGATGTATTGCTGTATTCAGTTTGCCAATATTTTGTTGAGGATTTTTGTATCTATGTTCATCAGCGATATTGCCCTGTAGTTTTCCTTTTTTGTATTGTCCTTGTCTGGGTTTGGTATTGGGATGATGTTGACCTCATAGAAGTGTTAGGAAGTGTTCCATCTTCCTCTATTTTTTGGAAGTTTGAGAAGGATATGTATTAAGTCTTCTTGGAATGTTTGGCAAAATTCTCTGGAGAGGCCATCTGGTCCTGGACTTTTATTTTGGGGGAGGTTTTTGCTTACTGTTTCAATCTCTTTACTTGTGATTGGTCTATTCAGGTTCTCTATTTCTTCTTGATTTAGTTTTGGTAGGTTGCATGAGTCTAGGAATTTATCCATTTCTTGTAGATTGTCCAATTTGTTGGCATATAGTTTTTCATAGTATTCTCTTATAATCCTTTGTATTTCTGTGGTATCTGTTGTAATCTCTCCCCTTTCATTTCTAATTTTATTTGAACCTCCTCTCTTTTTTCTTAGTGAGTCTAGCTAAGGGTTTGTCAATTTTTGTCTTCTCAAAGAACCAATTCTTTGTTTTCGTTGATCCTTTCTACTGCTTTTTTGGTTTCAATTTCACTTATTTCTGCTCTAATTTTTTTATTTCCCTCCTTCTGCTGACTTTGGGCTTTGTTTGTCATTCATTTTCTGTTTCTGTTAGATGTACTTTAAGGTTGCTTATTTGGGATTTTTCTTTTTTTATTTTTGTGGGGAAGACCAGCCCTGAGCTAACATCTGTTGCCAATCCTCTCTTTTTTGCTGAGGAAGACTGGCCCTGGGCTAACATCCGTGCCCATCTTCCTCCACTTTATATGGGACGCCGCCACGGCATGGCTGACAAGCAGTGCGTCCGCGGGTGCCCGGGATCCGAACTGGCGAACCCCGGGCTGCCAAGTGCGAACTAAACTGCTGCGCCACCGGGTGGCCCCTGGGATTTTTCTTGTTTGTTAAGGTAGGCCTGTATTGCTGTAAGTTTCCCCTCAGGACTGCTTTTGTTTCATCCCATATGAGTTGGTATGGTGTATTTTCATTTTTGTTTGTCTCTAGATGTTTTTTGACTTCTCCTTTAATCTCATCAGTGATCCATTGGTTGGTCAGTAGCTTGTTTAGTCTCCACATCTTTGTCACTTTCCCAGTTTTTTCCTTGTAGTTGATTTCTAGTTTCACAGCCTTATGGTTGGAAAAGATGCTTGTTATGATTTCAATCTTCTTAAATTTAGAGAAGCTTGCCTTATTTCCCAACATATGGTCTATCCTTGAGAATGTTCCGTGTGCACTTGAGAAGAATGTGTAATATGTTGTTTTTGGGTGGAGTGCTCTGTATATATCTATTAAGACTTTTCATTTAGGTCCGCTATTTCCTTGTTGACTTTTTGTCTGGATGTTCTATCCATTGATGTGAGTGGGGTGTTGAGGTCCCCTACTATTATTGTGCTGTTGTTAGTATCTCCTTTTAGGTTTAATAGTTGCTTTATGTACTTTGCTGTTCCTGTGTTGGATGCGTATATGTTTATAAGTGATATGTCTTCTTGGTGGAGTGTCCCTTTTATCATTATATTGGCAATGTCGTATTTTGATAGTAACTTCCTTAACATGGTCAAAGTTGGTGGTTCTCAATCTTTAGTGTACATAAGGACCCCTGAGGCGTTTGTGTTAAAAATGCAGATTCCTAGTTACTGTGACAATCCCCTCCCCTTGGTAGAATTTAATTTAGTAGGTCTCCAGTAATTTGCCCTAAGACTGTTTCAAAATGTAACAAAATGTTTTTTGTTACTCTTCAGTGGATTCTCAGAAGCAAGAAGCAATTCAAGAGCTTGCAGTTGCCTCCAAAGGGACAAAATCCAGGAAGCTAGTTCAGGAGGTTAAAATTGATTCTGATAATCTCAAGCTATTTGAGAAATTCTTTAAAATTCTTTTTGTTGTTTAAAAAGATAATTATAAAACCTATTTATACTTATTTACTGTTACATGAATTTTTATTTTGGCAGGAAAGGGAATATAAATTGAATAGAAAGTTGTTGCTCTATCTAAGATGAAGAGAAGGAAATGCTTTAGTATATTGCTTGCAGTACCTTCTCACATACGATAGGGTCAGGGTGTCCTGCCAAAGTTATTAGCTCTTTGCCCAGATCTAAGTTTATTTAGGGAAGTTTCAAAGTTCATAGACTTGGCCTTTTCCTGTCTAAACTTGTCCAAATAATGGGGAAGAAATATTTTTCTCTAGAGAATAGGAGTTCTTAAGATTCCTGTAATGATGTTGCCCTCTTAGCATTTTAAAAATAATTACAGATCTTGTGTGGACATGCAAACTGGCTGCCCATAACTACTGACTTTATGTAGAGGAAATCCTCAAACACCCTTTTCATTCCATCTCCAAACAAGGGGCTTTAAATTCTTCCCTGACATTTCCTTGCTATGGTGGAAAAAATGAAGGATAGTCAGTGTAATCTTTGTCAGTGCTGTCGAGTTAATCCCAACTCCTAGTGCCCCTGCGTACAGCAGAGTAGAACCCTGCCTGGTCTTTTTGCATCATCCTCTCACCTTCCAGTGTTATATCACACAAGCTCCGCTGCTATTCTTAGGGTTTTCATGGCCAATTTTTTTGGAAGTGAGTGGTCAGGTCTTTCTTCCTACTCTTAGTCTGGGAGCTTTGTTGAAACCTGTCCACCATGGACCCTGCTGACGTTTGAAGTACCTGTGGTATAGCTTTCAGCATCACAGCAACACGCAGCTGCCACAGTATGACAACCGACAGACAGGTAATGTGATTCCCTGACCGGAAACAAACTTGGGCCACAGCGGTGAGAGTGCCAAATCTTAACCATGAGACCACCAAGGCTAGTTAGTGTAATCTAACTATCTGCTGTTGAGTTCCCTTACCTTGGATATTGTTTCTTTGGTGTAATGTACAATGGCACTTTACCCAAGGTGCCTGACTTATGTTGCAAGACACACACAATGTCCTCTAAGGGAGGTTAATAAAATGAATCCCAGTCTGTGAAAGTAAACAAATAAAACTTGTGTCTTAAGAATTGTCTTCAACTGTCAGAGCAATAAAGAACTATGGTTGTGAGTTAGTAAGACCAGTAAAACTATTCCCTATTAGGGAAGAAGTTGAAACTTATTGATGACTTATGAACATCTTGGGAAGAGGACTTTGTGCTGAAAGGCTGTGGGAGAAGATGTGCTTGGTTGCCTTGGCCCCTCTATTTTTTCTTTCAAATTCATTTAATAAAGCAGTCTACTAAGATGATTTGTGTCTTCTGAAGCCAAATGAAAAAGCAGGCTTTTGTCTGGTTTTCCATTGGCATTCTGCTCCACTGGCCCTCAGTGACTAACTCATCTCTAGCCCCACTCCCCTCTCTGGAGGTTGGAGGTGAGGCTGAACGTTCCAGCCCTCTAATCACATGGTTGTTTCCTCTGGCAGCCAGCCCCCATCCTGAAGCTAACTAGGGCCCACAGAGTCACAGTGTTTGCCTAACCTCAGGTGTTCTTGAAAGGGGCTTTTTATAACAAAAGATGTTCCTCTCACCTGTCACTCAGGAAATGACAGGAGTTTTAGGAGCTCTGTGCCAGAAATGGGACAAAGACAAAATATGTAGTTCTTATTATATCACAATATCACATATGATATATATACACTAATATACCAATTAGTATATAATGGGTACAGAGTTTCAGTTGGGGAAGATAAAAAAGTCCTGGAGATGGATGGTGGTGATGGTTGCACAATGTGTATGTATTTAATGCCATAGAACTGTATACTTCAAAATGGTTAAAATGGTAAATTTTATCATAAAAAAAGTACCTGCCATATAGTACCTAGTACCTGTTAAACATTAGCTATCTTTATTATTTTGTTACTATTATTCTTACTTAATATTACTGCATTGGTATTTTTAACATTACATATAAAATTAAAATTGATAATATTATTACTACAGTGATCTGGGTTCATTCATTCAATAAGTATTCATTGAGCACTTACTATGTGCCAGGTACTGTTGTAGGCACTGAAGAAATCAAGATGACTTGAATTAGTTTGGGATCATGAGAAAAGGGAGAGAGATAGTGTGGATAAAGACCTATTGTAGAGATCATGGGAAGTTATTTGAATGAGGTGAAGGACATGGAGAGGAAGGAGTCTAGGATATTGCCTGGGTCTAAAAGCCAAATGAGACTTGAAGGATGCTGTTGTCTTGAATAGAAATTGGGAAGTCAGGAAGGAGAGTTGGTTTGTGGGTAGAAAGAGTGATATTGAATGCTCAGTTGGCTTACTCTCCTCGGTGTAGGTAAGCTCAGAGATTGTATTCACTCATAGAGCACTTATTTATTTCACATTTACTCAGAATGAGCCTTTGGATTCTTTAGGTACGTGAGGCACAATTTGCCATTTTCTCTCTGTTTTTAAAAACAAACAAGTCATTGTCAGCTTACCAACATGACTTTCTTTTAGTCACTTATGGTAGGCCAGCCTTGAAGCCGTAGTGCAGTCTAGAAAGTTGTATAGCTGAGAGTGAGTCTCCCAGTTAAGGAAGGCGTAAGCTAAAGACAGTTAGCAGAGGTGTTCCCTATGTGATTACATCACTTCCTTTGTCAGTATGTAGCCCTTCAGTCAAATGAGAAGAACTGTTGTGTATTTTTGTATACAAGAGTTGTATACAAGAATTTTATGCAAGAATTATACATTGTATATTATTAATGTTTTCAGTTTAAACAAACAGTCACCATTACAACTATTGAAAAAAAATCATTTTAAACATGACCAAATTTTGAGGTGCCAGTGGGATGAAAATATCTAGAAAATAGTTGGAAATGTGAGTCTGAAATCAGGAGTTAAAAAACTAAGATTGATAATATAGCTTTGGGAATTATTCACTAAGAGGCAATTGTTGCAGTAGTGAGAAACAGTGAGATGGAGGGATGAAGGCTGAGGCTGGAGCCGCAGGAAGGCCAGTGTTAAAGCAGGGGTGGAGCAAGGGTACTCGGAGGGTAGGAGGGAATGGTTCAGGCCAGGGTCATGCTGCTGTGCTGGGGCTCAGGTTTCCTTCTTAGAAAGTCAGTTCCTCTTAAGCTAATAAGAGTTGGAGTGGTAGGTGTCTGAGGAATGTTAGCTCATCTCTTACAGCTCTGAGGCCTAAAAAACCCGACACAAAACAGACAAAAAACACTTTACTTAAAAAAATATTGTATAAATAACATTGTAAGGAATATACGTTAACTATAATCCTTCCACTAAATTCATGATTTTAATTTTTCCATGTTTCCTTCTAGTACCTATCCATATAGATGGTTGCATAGTTTTATAGTTATAATCAGAACATCAAAACATCTCTTGGTTTTTGCTTTTTCAAATTTTACTGTTTTGTGTATGTGTGTGTGTATATAACTTTTTTTTTTTTTGCTGAGGAAGATTTGCCCTGAGCTAACATCTGTTGCTGGTCTTCCTTTTTTTGCTTGAGGAAGATTTGCCCTGAGCTGATAACTGTGCTAGTCTTTCTCTGTGTTGTCTGTGGGTGGCTGGCCACAGCATGGCTGCTGACAAGCGGTGTAGGTCCACACCCAGAAACCGAACCTGGCCTGCTGAAGTGGAGTGCGCCGAACTTAACCACTAGGCCAGGGGCTGGCCCCTTTATATGACATTTTTTATTTACCTTGGTCTTTATAGTTGCCACCATTATGGCTACGTGTCCCTTGATTTGAACACTTAGATTTTTTGGATTTTTTTATTACTACAGTAGGGCTACAGTTAACATTTTTGATACAGCTCAGGAATGTTTATTTTTTTGAATTGTTTCCTTGAGTGAGGAATTGAGAAGTTGTTTAGGGCTATGTTGAGCATAGTAGTTAAAAATATAGGTTTTAGGGGCTGGTTGCATGGACTAGTGGTTAAGTTTGGTGTGCCCTGCTTCGGCAACACGGGTTCAATTCTGAGGTGGGGACTTACGCCATTTGTTGCAGCCATGCTATGGCAGCAACCCACATACAAAATAGAGGAAGATTGGCGCGGATGTTAGCTCAGAATGAGTCTTCCTCAGCAGAAAAAAAAGAATGTAGGTTTTAGAGATAAATCTGGCTTCAACACTTGGTCATCTTGTGGCTTTGGTCATGTTTTTAAATCACCCTGAGCTCCATTTCCCTCATCAGTAAAATGGAGCACATACCCACCTAATGTTACAGCTCTGAGCATTGAGTGTGATGGTGTGTGTACAGCACTTAGCCTGTGGTAACGGCCTAATACATGTGAACCACTTGATAGCTGTGACATTTTGAATAATTATTTCCAAGGAATGGGGTCCTCTAGGATGTTTTATAAGAAAATAATTTAACTTGGCAGACTTAGAAATTTATCCCATATCCTGAGGTAATCATGATTTGTGTTTTCTGAAGCCAAATGAGAAAGCAGGCTTTTGTCTTGTTTTCCATTGGCATCCTACTCAGTTTGTGTGTGTGTTTTAGAAGATAAGTTGCAGCTTAGATAACTGAGCCGAAAGTAAAGCTCATTTGAGAGAGATGCTACAACTGGAGGCAAAGACAACCCCGATTAATGTGAGATGCCTTGACATCTTACAGGCAAAATTCCTCTGCTAATACTGTTAATACAAGTTGCTGCACCTACACGTTTTTGGATCTCCCCCTTTTGAGTGTTATTTGTAGTACGTAACTGATTATGAAAGGAAAACTGTTAGCTGTTACAGTTGTTCAAAAAGTTTTCTTTTAAAGGCACAGACTTTTCATGTTCTGTCCACTTGGTAATTATCTTGATTCTGCTGCCTCAGTGCATTTCTCTTTCTTCAGGACCTCATTTCTGA
Source organism: Tapirus indicus (assembly GCA_031878705.1). Lineage (NCBI taxonomy): Eukaryota > Metazoa > Chordata > Mammalia > Perissodactyla > Tapiridae > Tapirus > Tapirus indicus. Next base: position 98,740,572 of record CM062924.1, on the reverse strand, counting down.
CACTGATTAACCATAGCTGTTAATGGGGTTAGATTAGTAATTTCTCCTTTATATTTGTCTCATTTGTTGATGAAATGATCTTTCTCCAGGCCACTTCTAAATCTGATTTTCTTGCCCTTTCTTTAAGGTACAGTGGTCCCCTCTTATCTGTGGTTTTTATTATCCACAGTTTCAGTTACCTATGGTCAACCACAGTCTGAAAATATTAAATGGAAAATTCCAGAAATAAACAATTCATAAGTTTTAAATTGTGTGCTGTTCTGAGTAGTGTGATGAAATTTCAAGCCGTTCCGTTCCATCCTACCCAGGATGTGAATCATCCCTTTGTCCGTGGTATCCACGCTGTATACGCTACCTGCCCATTAGTTACTGAGTAGCCGTATCCGTTATCAGATGGACTGTCATGGTATTGCAGTGCTTGTGTTCAAGGAACCCGTATTTTACTTCATAATGGCCCTAAAGTGCCAGAGTAGTGATGCTGGCAATTCGAATATGGCAACGATAAGTTATTGTTGTTAATCTCTTACTGTGCCTAATCTATAAATTATACTTTATCATAGGTATGTATGTATAGGAAAAACATAGTATATATAGGGTTTGGTATTTTCTGCGATTTTAGGCATCCACTGGGGGTCTTGGGACGTATAAGGGGGAACTGTTGTATTCTTTTCAGTGTAAAAAAGTAATGTTAGGGAGCATTAGTAACCTTTTGGCCTCATTCCATGCCTTTTTCCTAATGGTCTTTTGTATGTCTTTCATGTCAGAGCACACTGTTGCAGCAGCTGGGCATTGCTCCTTTCTCTGAGGGCCCCTGGCCCTTGTACATTCACCCCCAAAGCCTCTCTGTGCTTTCACGCCTCTTGCTCATCTGGCAACATAAAGCTGGCGCTCAAGGTGATCCCGATGTCCCTGAATGCCTTAAAGTTTGGGACAGGTAAGATACTTCCAAGAGAAGCCTTGTGGAGAAGGTTATTTACTTTTTAAAATTTGTTTGACTTCATTTGTAGTTAATCTGTGGCTCTGAGACGGTACTCTGATGATGGTGTTTAAAGTGGCGAGGGGGGAGGAGTGTGTTTCTGATGGGGGGAGTTGGGGGAACATGTACTGTTTAAAAAGCAGAAGTTCATAAACTCTCGTCTGGAAACAGAATCTTCCTTTAGCACATGGGGGATTTGGTTGCAATTATGAGATAGAACCTGAATCCTGAATGTAACCACTTTTATCCTGACCTGGTTTTTTGAAAGAGAGGGAGCAGGGAAGCCAACTCCGTCTTTGGTTATTTTGCTTTCAACATGAAACCACTTAGAGTGACTTGCAGTCTTCTTTGGACAACTTTTAAAGAATTTTTTTACTTGGGGGAAGCTCAGATTAATCATCTAAATCCTCTTTAGATGGACCTATATTTGCCATTTTTGTTTACATGGTTAGGAGTCTTCAAAGCAGTTTGTTTTCCTAAAAGGCTTTCCTTTTCTCTTCCCCGTTTCTCTGATCAAATAGCTCTAATGCTGGATTTGAGAAATCATAAACCCCTTGAAGGCCAAAGATCCAATATATTTTTCCTGGTGGAATCTTGCAAAAAGGCCAGGAGGTGGAGGGTGGGATGTGGTGAGGGAAACCCTTATTAAAACACAAATTTCTTTCCTAATGGCGAAAGGCAGTGGAAATAGTTGGCTACATTCATTCTTTTTTTGCATAAAAGCTCTTCTGGCAAGTTGTCTGAGTAGTATAATTTCTTTTTTATTGCTTTTTAGTGCACCGAGTTATCACTGTAATCATGCAGTGATTTTTAACTGGTAGTGTAAACTTTTGAAACAAGAATTAAACTATAGAATCAAAGTATAGGGAAAAGTAGTTGAATTGTTTCTGTCTGCTCAGATTTATTAATTAAGGAAAAAAAGTCACCTTTTGGGGAGCTTGCTGTTCTTTCCATTGTCAGAAATGGCAGGGTGGGTGGTAACACTACTGTGGCCACAGTTGACATTGCTAAAAGATTCTCAGAAATATTTTTGTGGCCAAATCTGCTTTTTTTGTAGCCAAGATTTAGTTTTTATCTTCTCTTTACACGCAGTTTTTTGTCTTCCTTCATTTTTCTTAATGCCTGGGTTTAAGAAGTTGAACGCTTCTAGTACTTGACATTGTAACTTTTCTGACTTTTTCCCACCACACATGTTCTCCTTTTCTCTGTGGTAGGTTTTTGTCGACAATGAAGCAGAATGCTCTGCAAGGGGTGGTGCTCAATGAGACAGAAGATTTGAATATAGAACACCTGCAGTTGCTCCTTCTCATTTTCCACAACTTCACTGAGAAAGGCCGGCGGGCCATATTGACCCTTTTTGTGCAGATCATCCAGGAGTTGAGTGCAAACATGGATGCCCAGATGCGCTCTGTGCCTCTCATCCTGGCTCGCCTCCTTCTGATCTTTGATTATCTGCTTCATCAGTACTCCAAAGCCCCTGTGTATCTGTTTGAGCAGGTACAGATGAACCCATTCTTTTTGCTTTACTCGCCACTACTGAGTGTTATTTTTCTCAAGTTACCGTGATCCAAACCAAAATGACCTGCACACTTTAGGCTTTAGGTGTTTGTTGTGGTGGGTTTGCGAGTAGCTTTAGGAAGACCACCTGGACTTGTGTATGTGCATTTATTGCCAGGAGCAATAAATGTAGATTACTTGATTTGATGTGTTTGTTTAAATTGGATTATAGGCTCTCTTCACCAGTGTCCTCCTTTGAATTATCCTGCTTTGCCTGTGTCTAGCACAGTGCCCTGAGCATCAGCCCTCAATGAGTATTTGTTTGTGATTGAATGATGGTCAAGCAGAAAATTTTATGGATTAGTAAATTCCCTTGTTTGAGGGATCCAAAATGAGGATGGGAGCGCCATTTAAGGATTATTATAGTCAGCATTTTGTAAAATGTACCTTGAGCACTATTGTATACTCTAGCAAAAAGGCACTTCCCAAAAGAAGTTACAGAAAAATCTAAAATTTTATTTTGGTTTGTGAGTTTCCTAAACTTTCATATACCAGTCAGTTATCATGCCTGGAGTGAGAAACAGAATGGTGACTGTGTATGTTTCTTAATTTGAGTATTTGTGTTTTAAAAGGTGCAGCATAACCTGCTAAGTCCTCCTTTTGGGTGGGCAAGTGGATCCCAGGACAGCAACGGCCGCCGGGTGACCACCCCTCTCTATCATGGGTTCAAAGAAGTAGAAGAAAACTGGTCTAAGCATTTTTCATCAGGTCAGAAGGAAGATTGGCATTCTGAAACTGATTCTCATTGGTGGGATTGAATTTGGAGCTTGGAGACTCCTTGAGGATCTTTGGTCATTTGGTTTAGTTTATTCCCTATGGGTGGCAAATACCTATGGATTCAAAATATTTTCAGAAATAAACTCTCATGTATCCCACATTTACTTAAAAAACATTGAGACAACAATTACGAATCCTTGTGTCTGGCCGTGGAGTGTAGTATATGGATTCCTGCCACTCTGAGTGATTAAATGTAAGTTTTCCTTGGATGTGGTTCTAACCCACAGGCTGAATTTCCTTTTGGGTCATATTGTTGTACTGTTCAGAAAATAATGGGAGCCATGACATTTTCTCCAGTGGTTCTCATATGGCAGTTGTCCGTTCTTTTGATGAGGTGCCTCTTATGTTCATTTTCAGCGTGTTTGCTCTCGTCCTGAGGATTGTTAGGTGTTAAGTGTACTTTGTGGAAACTTCTGTCAAGCCTTAGTAGGAATTGACTGTCGTCGGGCTCTCTTACTAGTTAGTCTGTTTGATATTGGTGAACCAGCATTTAAGTTTAACACAGTCAGTCTGATGATCCAGTTTTGGTGATTAACTTGATGATTGTAGAGCACCTTAGTTAACTCCTAGAGCAGTGGTTCTCAACTGGGGATGATTGTGCCCCCACCCCCAAAGAAGACATTTGGCACTGTCTGGAGACATGTTTGGTGGTCACAACTGGGAGAGTGGGTAGAAGTCAGGATGGTGCTAAACATCCTATAGAGCACAGGACAGCCTTCCACAGCAGAGAATTACCTGGCCCAAAACGTCAGTGGTGCCAAGGTTGGGAAACCCTGTTTCAAAGTGTTTCCTTAGAGTTTACATTTTATGCTCGTTAAACAGAGTTGAGAATGAAACCACTCTTTTACTAAGCACATTGTTTTTCAGATGCTGTCCCACAACCCAGATTCTACTGTGTCCTGTCCCCGGAAGCCTCAGAGGATGATTTGAACCGACTCGATTCTGTGGTACCAGGAATTTTAAAACCCCATTTTACATGTGGGTCAGATGGTTTCCTCCAAAATCAGTCTGTTGGGGGAAAGGGAATGAGTTACGTTTTGTAAAAAGAGAGTTTGGTCTGTATTAGGATTTGAGCTTATTCTGAAAGGAAAATATTTTTGAGATTTATTTGCTGGGCTCCACTTTTGGTGTAGGGGATGTCTTTCCTAGTGTCTGATGCTTCTGACACATTATTCCTGAAGACTATTTCTGTTAGTATTTTCACATGCAGATACTTTAATGGATATTTTAAACAGTTGCCTCATTCTAAAGCCTGCACTGTGTGCTCACAATAGCCCATAAATCGAGTGAGGTCCCTAAGTGGGAATCTTCCTGCAGTGAGAAATTAGTAACTATAATTTGAATGAGCTGTTTTGTCAGTCATGAGGTTAAGTGATGGTGTATGGGTAGTAGGAAAAAATATTTCAAAAAATAAGAAAAAATGATTGTCTGTCTTTCTTTATATTAGGCATGTGATGTTCTTTTCTCCAAGCTTGTCAAGTATGATGAGCTTTACACCGCACTGACATCCCTGCTTGCAGCTGGATCCCAGCTTGATACAGTCAGGAGAAAGGAAAACAAGAATGTAACAGCCCTGGTAGGACCATGGAAGCCTGGGCTCATTATGAAGAGTTTGGGATGTGTTTGATAGTTGGGTAGCAGTTCTACCAGAAATTTCCTTCTGGGATCTAATCAGTTTATTAAATATCTGTTTGTAAAACTGACTGATAGTGCAATATTTCTATGTAGTTTGGGTGGTGATGTTCACCTTAAGAGATAATTTTATCATTTTTTGCATTTTTTTATTAGCATTGAGAGAAATGTGACTTTGAGAGTTAATGACCACCTAAGTACTATGTCTCCTGTAAGTGCTGGTTGATGTCTGATATTGAAAGCTTCGCACTTGATCTTTTTCTATGGTCCCGTGATTGTGTCTCTGTACTTCTAGAAGCCGTAATAGCAATTCAGGCCACAGAAAGGGCCAGCTGATTGTTGGCCTGCTGAGGAGGATGTCCTGCTCTTTTGGTTAGTTGGTAAATTATTAGGGAGCCAAAGTTGTCTTAGAACAGCTGTTTGGGCCTGTGAAATGTGCAGAATATGGAGCAAATTATTTATATGTGTGTTTTACCATTTTCTGCTTTATTATTAGGTATATTTTCCAGAAAGACTGGAGAGCAGACTTGAGAGCCAAATCTAAGTTGAAAATCAGGACTCCACACAATTCTGCTTTAAAAGCTGTATTTGGAATAGTTCCTACTGTTAGGGAGATCTTGGGGCAATACCAAATGCTACTACCTCTGTGACTGCTCTTTTTGCTTCTTCCAGGAGGCCTGTGCCCTTCAGTATTACTTCTTGATACTCTGGAGGATCCTGGGAATTTTGCCACCATCAAAGACTTACATGAACCAGCTGGCCATGAACTCGCCTGAGATGAGTGAATGTGACATCTTACACACTCTGAGGTGGTCTTCCCGCCTCCGGATCAGCTCCTATGTCAGCTGGATAAAGGTACTACAGTGTAACACAGAACTTGCTGCTAAGGGGTATCTAAAGCCAACATGCTCTGTACTTCTGGGAACTTTTTAATTTAAGGGTAATGAAAGTTTTAGACTCTGTCTCTATTGATCTCCTGAACACTTTTCTTACTGTCCAAATAGGATCACCTTATCAAACAGGGAATGAAGGCGGAACATGCTGGTTCTCTCCTAGAACTGGCATCTACCAAGTGCAGCTCAGTGAAATACGACGTTGAAATTGTAGAGGAATACTTTGCTCGACAGGTATGTTAGTTTTAGATCCATAATGACAGAACTTGGCTTCTGCCACAGCCTTTTGCCACAACTAATTAATATCTTGGGTATTTTTAAAGATCTCGTCATTCTGCAGCATCGACTGTACCACCATCTTGCAACTCCATGAAATTCCTAGTCTTCAGTCCATCTACACCCTTGATGCTGCTATCTCGAAGGTCCAGGTCTCTTTGGATGAGCATTTTTCTAAGATGGCTGCCGAGACTGATCCTCATAAGTCATCTGAGATCACCAAGAACCTACTTCCAGCCACACTACAACTCATTGACACCTATGCATCATTCACTAGGTGTGACGGGCTGCCTGCCCAGGATGTTGGAAATGGGGAATTTAGATCCTTGGGTAGTTTACTTTCTTTAGGAGCCTGAAAATTCCTCCAAATGAACTTTGTAGTTCTAAGTACTGATCACTGCAGATCCCCAATGACTCAGAATTTCATGTTTTTTTCCTTTTTATCAGCTTAGGTTTTTTTGGTTTTCCCTTCTTTTTTTTCTTGGTATAATGTTTTCTTCTCTAATACGAAGGAGTACCTGATGAGGGAATTTTCAGATAGTTTCATGCAGAGTCAACGGGAAATTTAATTTCTATAAATCTTTAAATATTTTTTAGCATTTTACTTGTAGGATACAAAGAAAGATAATGTAATTTTTCCAAATACTGTCATTTCTGTTATTCACTAAGATGAAGCTCTTTAAGTGCTCTTTAAATTTCATGGTATGTAGTTGGAGAAAATAAATTTCTTAACGAGTTATAGGGTATTTTGAAATCCAGATCCAGCCATTTCTGTAATAAACATTGCAAATTGCACACCCTGTAGACTTGTTTTGTTTGTTCTGCCTGATTTGTTTAAATGTTTCAGATCATTTTCAAAGTATAAAAATTGGGAGTTTATTAACAAATCAAGATTTCTGGCTTTTCTTACATTGGAAGAACTGGCAAAACTAGGCCTGACTTCGCATATGACAGTGACAAACGAGCTGAGGAGTGGCTCCCCCTTGTAGCTGTTCTCACTGAGCCCCTTTAAGCTCATTTGCTTTATCTTGTCCCTGTAGGATTTCACTGTTCAGCTCCTGTTCTATGGGGTTTTATGCTGAGAGGGACTTAGATCATTGTAAAACTTAACTAACATCTTTTAGTGTGAATACCTTGCAGCAGAGAGAGGACTATTGCTTGAGTCAAAATTTTTGAACAAATATGAGCAATAAACATAAATAACAAATATGAGTACTTCCTATTTGCCAAGTACTTTTCTAGGTGCTGGGGGTATAGCATTAGCAAAGCTGACCAAGTCACTGCCCTCTGAGAGCTTCCAGGCTCTAATCTGACCCATTAGGCCAACACTTTCTAAACTGAGTGGTTCCTGGGCAAGTAAGTGTGGGAAGTGCTAGGTAAATAAAATTAAACAGTTTTTTACAGTACTTCCCAGAGCCTTTAATATATACATTGCCAATCTTCTGAGGCCGGGGGGTGGGAGGGTAATTATAGTATTCACTGCTTCCCAACTCATTTGTCCTGGAACTGTGTTTTGGGAGCATTTCAGAGGATGAGATATTCTTTGGGAAAGATTACCCATTGGAATTTTTATGAGACCAGAAAGGGCAGGTACAATCAACTACATTTAATAGATTAGGAAACAGATACAGATTTTTCAATTTGTCTCGGGTTAGTTTTTCCTAACTACGATGGGAGTAGATTTCTGTAGCTTTCACGTATCCCTCTCTTTTTTCTTCAGAGCATATTTGCTACAGAACTTTAATGAAGATGGATCCACTGAAAAACCTTCCCAGGAGAAATTGCATGGCTTTGCTGCTGTTTTGGCTATTGGCTCTAGTAGATGTAAGGCGAACACTCTGGGTAAGTAAATGTGCTTTTGAATAATACTGTCACTATTAGTACACTAGTATTACTACTACTCTCCCTCTCCCTGTCTACTAGCATTTACCATTTATTGGAACCTTTCTGTGTGTCAAATATTGATATAGCTTTATCTGTTTTGATCTTCATAGTAACCCTTGAGATAAGTATTGTTATTATCCTCTTTCACTCATTAGGAAACTGAGGCTTAGAGAAGTCCTTGCCCAAAATCCTCTGTCTTGCAAGTGGTGGAGCTAGGATCCAAACCAAGATCATTTGGTTCTGAAGCATTAGACTATTTGGCTCTGTTCTACTTTTCATATATAGAGATTAGGAAGACTAGCAAACTACTGCTTCGTGCTTGGGAAAACATCTTCCCCATGTGAGGAATGATCTGGTAGAACTTTAGGATGGGGAGTTAAAAGGACTTGAGCAGGATTGGAGTTAAGTGCAATAGTTACCCTTTAAAATTTACAGCCATTTGTATTTTCCTGAATTTCAAGCTTTAAATCTCCTTGTAGTGTTCAGATAGTCTCACTTTTAGAAATTAAATTCCACTACTTGATTGAATGCTGTTGTTAATGTCCATTAATCATCCTTGCCCTCAAGATTTGTCTTAAGGAGAAAAGAGATCAAAGTGATACCTATTCATAGACGGTGTCGCAGATGTTTAATAGTGCTTATAGCCTGACTTGTAATGACTTGCCCTCACTTTGCATCTTGTTTTCAGTTGTCTTCTTTACTTGCAAGATTGGAAAGTAAATATGATGGGAAATGAAAACCTTACAGTTGAGATTGTTAGCTATTAAGCAATTAGCTAGTTCTTGGACATAGTACTGCTGTTGAAATATCCATCTAAGCTATTTTAGTAATTATTTTGACAGCCTGGGCTGTGGTGTTCCTTTTTGCATTTGGGCTTGGCTTTTAAAATGCTGTGTGTCTTTCTTTCTCTCTTGTGATTCTTTGTCCTTTCTGTCACCTCCAGGTCCAGCACTGGTTCAGAATTTACCATCATCAGTGCAAGCTGTGTGTGAATCCTGGAACAACATCAATACCAATGAGTTTCCCAACATTGGATCCTGGGTGAGTGTCTGTCTGTTCCAGGAGTAGAAATGTGGAGCACTAGCCATTCTGTGTTCTATTCTTATTCTTTTGGCTTAAACTAGCTACCAAGAGATCTACCATAGATCTACCAAGAGATCTATGTTGCAATAGTATCTGCTGTAGCTAAATCAATAATCAATGCCTTGAGTTACTCACATGGTACCCATACAGTCCTTTTGCTAAGACGTCTGTTACTGTGTACAGGACAGCTACTTTATCACTATGATCCTCAGTTTCTTCATTTGTTAACTACTGAGATGTGAAGATTAAGTGTATTAAATGTAAAGTGCCTAGCACGTTCTCTGGCACGTGAATTCTCAGTAAATGTTAACTGTTTCCTTTTGAGGTTATATGTCAGGGACCTGCTCTTTTTGTCATAATTTTATGGCATAGCTTTTAGGTTCTTAGAAGACTGTTGAGTCTTCTGTCAGTTTACTTGATCTTTGTGTGTGCTGTACTCAGATTGCCTCTATTAACAGATTATTCTGTTATTACAGTTCTTTGGAAAAGCCAGGTATTATAATCTTGTTATCCCTATTTTATAATTGTAACCTCTGTTTATATCACTCAGAGCTATAGTGTAAGGATAATTAAGATATTGGTAAGGAAAGGCAGATGCATTGCAAAATTTAGATCCTTCTCAATTATTAGAGTAAAACAGTAGTGTTAATGTTAAATATAGTATATTCTAATTATTTTAACTTTGTGCTAACTAAAATGTAACTGCTTCCTTCACTCTATCCCATGTTCCTTCCCAGGGTGAATAATAGTGTACACTGAGTACAGCCATTGTCTGTAAGCCTCAGTGGAGTCTTAGTTTATGTCAGCTTGGTTTCTTTTGTTTCTCATGTGGAGATTTCATCCTGGGTAGGTGGATGGTCTGTCCGTTCACGTCTGCTTTCTTCCTTCAGCGCAATGCCTTTGCCAATGACACCATCCCCTCGGAGAGTTACATCAGTGCTGTGCAGGCTGCTCACCTGGGGACTCTCTGTGGCCAAAGTCTGCCCCTGGCTGCTTCCTTGAAGCACACTCTCCTCTCACTGGTCAGGCTGACTGGAGATCTTATTGTGTGAGTAACTGCCACCTAGCCCTAAGTGCCCTCTACTCCTCTCGTAACTAAAGGAAGACAATGGGGGTTTTTATAGCTACCTAATAATGCTTTTCCTGCATGTTTTCATAGCAAAGAGAATCTGTTGCTTTACAGTATGAGCGTTTATCAAGAATGATTTTTAACTTAGATCTGAAGGGCGGCAGAGTACTTCTTCCTCTCTTTCTGTGTAGTATTTTTCAGAAAAGGCATGCTGGCTTTAATTCATATTGTGATTTGAAGGTGCTTTGGGTTTAATTTTTAAGGAGACAGTAAAGTATTTGAAATCACATTTCTCCAGAATCATTGCTGGAGTTAGATGCAGCCATTGTGGGGATGAGGGCAGGCCAGAGGAGGGACTATTTTGTCTTCCTTGTACATAGGTCATGGGTAAAGTCCTATATCACATTGCCTTAAAAGTGATCCAGATTCCTGGCAATTCTTCTAGAAAAGTTGTCTGGGATGGGTTACTAGCTTAGGTTTCAGTTAATTTTCTTTTCTGAATATTATACAATACATATTATTAATTTAACATTTTAATAAATGGATTTTTCATATGAAAATAATTTTTGCTTCCAGTATAATAATGAAAAAGAAGAATTTGAATTGTGTGATTACACCCATGTAAAACAATTGTTAAGGGAAAAAAAACTGGAATAAAAGCCCTTCCCCACAATAAATGATTGAATTGCCCTGCCCTCTCCTTGCAGCTTTTGGAGGAGTATTTTCACTAACTTGGTTCCATTTTTTTTGCTGAAGTTGGTCCGATGAGATGAACCCACCACAGGTAATTCGGACCCTGCTTCCCCTTCTTTTGGAGTCGAGCACTGAGAGTGTTGCGGAGATCAGTAGCAACTCCCTGGAGCGCATCTTGGGCCCTGCAGAGTCTGATGAGTTCTTGGCTCGCGTTTACGAGAAGCTGATCACTGGTTGTTACAACATTCTGGCCAATCATGCGGATCCCAATAGGTGAGCCTGATTGAGGAGAACAGTCAGTAAGGTTCCTGTGACCTCCTGCTACTTAGTCTCAATGAAATGTACCAACACTGGCTGCTTTATGTCATTAATTAATACCTTATTATTGTGCTTTTTAATAGAAAGTTCTCTGCTTGTGTGCATTTTGTGTTCTTGTAGACATGCATGAAAAGTTATTTGAAATACTCTTGTAATTCTTAGGAATAAACGTTAACAAAATGTTCAGATTTGGAGACTTTAAGTAATTCAGCAGGTGCTTATCAAGTGCTGTACTAGATGTGATGAAGTGTACAAAGGAGCTTGATAAAATGTCTTTTTTTGTAACCATGCTTCTGAGATGGGTGGTCTGTGGAATTAGGCGGTCTCATAGTATTCACTCTTTGACCTTAATAGTTAGGCCATGTTGAGGTAGGTGAGCCATAAAGAACAGTTGAGTAAGTTGCAGTTTTACCCCACTGATAACTGTACAAATAAAGGGTCTAAGTATTGGGATTTCCATCTTTTTGTTGTTGAGGGTCCAGGTTTTCATCAAGGCCTCCTTTTCTTCCCTCCCTCCCTCCCTCTCTCCTTTTCTTCCTTCTTTCCTTCATGCCAGGCTTTATGCTAAGCTTTGACAAAACAAAAGTGAATCTTGCCCTCAGGTTTAGTCATAAACCAACTGTGTATTTTTAAAAATCAGTATTAGGAGGACATTGAAACAGACCTTATTTCTGGTAGTTAATTTTTCTTTTTGATCCTTAGTGGACTGGATGAATCCATCTTGGAGGAATGTCTCCAATATTTGGAAAAACAACTGGAAAGCAGCCAGGCTCGTAAAGCTATGGAGGAATTTTTCTCAGACAGGTGAGCTGTACCTTGTTCACTCAGTGAAATGTTGTGAAAGCCCCGAAGTGCGGGGCTGTCTACACCGACTTAGGTGTTCTTCCTCGGAATACTTCAGACCTGCTCGTGTGTTTTTACCTCAAGGAGGACTTAGGTTAATTGCTGACCCCTTGAGATTATTGATGAGGGGTTGATTTCATGAACACCTAGTGTTTTTGACTCACAGATGACCAGTTCCCCTCGAGGAGATGAGATTGTGAAGAAATAGAAACGGATGCCTTTTATGTGAGGTTTAATGTGATTCTTTCAATTTTTTTCCCCTCCTGCCTCCCAGTGGAGAACTTGTGCAGATCATGATGGCAACAGCCAATGAGAACCTCTCTGCTAAATTCTGTAACCGAGTTTTGAAATTCTTCACCAAACTCTTCCAGCTGAGTGAGTGACAGCTTTTAGTAATCTTCTTATGGGAACTTTGATGTCCGGCTAATACTGCGCATGTCTTCCGCCTGAGTATAACTGCAGCATGAAAATGCTGACAAGTGGAGAGAATCCCTAAGAGAAAGTTTGGAAGGAAGTTGAAAACTTGCTTGAAGCTTGTCCCCCTTTCCTCGCTCCCAGTTTGCACCTCCCTTCCTTTCCTCCTGCCCCCTCCTCTGACCTTAGCCTCTCGATCTGTCCCTAGCTGAGAAGAGCCCTAACCCGAGCCTTCTGCATCTCTGTGGCTCTCTGGCACAGCTGGCTTGTGTGGAGCCTGTGCGTCTCCAGGCCTGGCTTACCCGCATGACTACATCACCCCCCAAAGATTCTGATCAGCTGGATGTGATTCAGGAGAACCGGCAGCTGTTACAGTTACTGACTACGTACATTGTTCGGGAAAACAGGTAGAACAACTGCATTTATGTCACATGTCTCTAGAAACCCGAGAAATATGCTGAGAGCATTTGTAGCTGTCTTTCCTTCAGGTGTCAGTAGTTAGCATTTTCAGCAGTTCCACAGCTCCCTCCCAACAGACTCAAGGAATCTAGTAGAGCTCCTTGACTCTTCCCCTGGAAAAGCTTTTGCAATGACTTGGCCTGTCAGTTGTAACATGGGTGAATAGTTTGTGTTCCAGTAGCCCAAGTCCAAAACTGGGCTTAGTATATATAGTCATGTATTTAATGCTTAATTTTAAACTTCTTTTAATTACTCTTACAAATTTAGAAGTACACAGAGTCAGATTCCTGTTGATTACTTACCAATTTGCTATTTCTTTTCTACCAGCCAAGTTGGGGAAGGTGTGTGTGCTGTGCTTCTGGGCACCCTGATCCCCATGGCAACAGAGATGCTGGCCAACGGTGATGGGACTGGTTTCCCTGAACTCATGGTTGTGATGGCCACCCTAGCCAGTGCAGGTCAAGGTGCTGGCCATCTTCAGCTTCATAATGCTGCTGTGGACTGGTTGAGTAGATGGTAAGATGATGAAATTGGAGGAACCCATCTATAGGTTATGACATTGCTCGTAGAGAAAAGGGGGATAATTAATTGCTGTTTATTTTTTTTGTAGCTTAGAGTGAATATAAAAGAAACTTGAATCTCTCCCTTTTTCTTGGAGATTGAGGGAGTAGCCAATAACTGTTCACTGTAGACTTAATCTTCATTATTTTCTTAGTAGGGTTTTCTGTTCATTATTCCTAGGAGAAGTCATGGGGAAACGGTACCAAGTGTCAGTGATAAGACCAGAGCACCCCAAACCTCTGGTTACCTACGTAGTTTTCTAAGAATGCCTTTGCTTCTCAGTGTCCACAAATGGATGCAAAATTCATGAAGATGCTTCCTTTCTTTGGTTCCCTAGATGATTTTGTGCCCCCCCTTTTTTTCTTTGGGACAGCAAGAAATACCTGTCACAGAAGAATGTGGTTGAAAAACTGAATGCCAGTGTAATGCATGGGAAGGTAAGAGAAGTGAGGAGGGACAACGGTCAGGGAGTGATGATTCTTACCTTTGTGGTCGGCTGGAGGTCTCACCTGCCTATTGGCTTTTGTCCCTGGCTAGCCTCCAGAGGATAAGCCTACAGTCTCAAAGGCCTCCAAGTGTGTAATTGCTAACTGCATGCCCTCGGGCCTCTTCTGAGTGGCAAGAAGTGATAGGAAGGAAATATTCTGGTAAACATATCCAGCAGAATCCTTTTTAAAACAGTGAATTCCTGCTATTATTTAGATATTGGTATGCTATGGAAAATTGTCCTCTGCTCTTGCGTTGCAACTGTGCTCTGAGTAGATGTTATATGGGGTTACAGACTACCTTCTCAGCCCCAGTCCAGATGCTAGAATTGTTTACTTTACCTGAAGGTTTAGGTCACTGTGTTGAGAGAAGGGTTTGAAACTGACAGAGATCTTGCATTAAGGCATTTTTTCCCCCTACCCAACTCATAAACCTGACATAGGTGGCTAAGAGCAGATAACTGGCGCCTGAGACCCACCACAGCACCCCTTTTCTCCCTCCTTTCTTGCTAATCTTTATCCTTTCAGCACTCAACTGTCAGAGTGCAAAGTGAAGGAACTTAGAGATCTGAGGCTTTGATGCCAGACTATTGGATTTTTTAAGGCAAGCGTGAACTACCTGCAGTGGTTTGCTGGAAAATTTTTCACTTGATCTCCGAAGCTATTCCTCGCCCACTGCATTAATTTAAAACCCAATAATTTAAATGTCTTTCACTAATGGTTAAAAAAATGCTAATGGTACAAAAAATGTCAATGAGAGCCTATTCATACTTCTAATCTAGTCTTTCTTTTCCTTTTTTTGAGGTACATTTGACATATTAGTTTCACATGTACAACATGATGATTCAGTATTTGTATATATTGTAAGGTGATCACCACAATAAGTTTAGGTAATATCCATCACCATACATAATTATAGTTTTTTTTTTTTCTTATGGTGAAGACTTTAAAGCTCTGCTTTCTTAACAACTTTCAAATATGCAATATAGTATTATTAACTGTAGTCACCATGCGGTACATTACATCCCATGGCTTGTTTATTTTATAACTGGAAGTTTGTACCTTTTGACCTCCTTCATACATTTCGTCCACCCCTCCTACCCCCTGCCATTGGCAACCACCAGTCTGTTCTCTGTCAGTCTAGCTTTTTCTTGAATGATTTTTACTCTGTTGTTCTGATTTCAATTCTACTTCATTTTACAAAGTTTTATAAAACATTATCTTTTGCTTAAGAATGAATGAATCACACTAATTCGGTACAATTTATTGACCAGCTACATGCGGTCATAGTGCTAAGAGCTTAGGAAATAGATAACTAAAACATGTTTTTCTTCTCTGCTGTTATGCCATTCCTCTGATCTTGAGCTTTATTGAGAAAACATAGTTACATGATAATCAAATATGGAGATCTAAACTTTCTGTGTGATGGTCTTCTCTTGTAGCATGTGGTAGTCCTGGAGTGCACATGCCATATTATGTCTTACTTGGCTGATGTCACCAATGCCCTGAGCCAGAGTAACGGTCAAGGCCCAAGTCACCTCTCGGTGGATGGAGAAGAGCGGGCCATCGAGGTGGACTCAGACTGGGTGGAGGAGTTGGCAGTGGAAGAGGAAGACTC
Organism: Tapirus indicus; assembly: GCA_031878705.1. Classification (NCBI taxonomy): domain Eukaryota; kingdom Metazoa; phylum Chordata; class Mammalia; order Perissodactyla; family Tapiridae; genus Tapirus; species Tapirus indicus. The sequence continues at coordinate 98,725,034 of CM062924.1, read as the reverse complement.
CCAGGCTGAGGATTCAGTAAGTGCCAAGTAACTGTCAAGGTAACCGGGCAAGGTACTAGCTGCCTGGCACTTGCAGAGCTCACGCTAACAAGCCTTTGGCTCTCTCTTCTAGCCCCTGTAAGCTTCAAAACTCTTCCCAGTCCTTGTTGCTTTCTCCCAGCTTACAGGACTAATGCCAGACTGATTTTTTTCCAGGTCTGCAGAGCAGACTGTAGGGATCTAATCTCCTGGGGAAAGGACTATTTAGTAAGCACATGGCTTCTAGAGTCACTTGTCCTGCAATTCCTCAGTTTTTGCATCCAAAATGGGATGAGTTCTTCATGAGGATGGTGTGAGCTCCCTTGCAGAGAAAGCATAAGATTTTTTTCTGAACCACATAACCTTAAGGTCTCACCTGAAATTGCAGCACATTTATAGCCTACAGGCTATTTCCAATTGGAGCAGGTTTCTACTGGTCATTTATGAATTGATTACTCTCCACAGGGTATGTTTTTGTGGGTGCTGTATGGAAGGATATATTTCTGATTAAAAGGACTTCTTATCTTTGAAGGATGAAGATTCTCTTTGCAATAAACTCTGCACTTTTACCGTTACTCAGAAAGAATTCATGAACCAGCATTGGTAAGAGTACTTCTTCCTTTTTGGTCAGGGTTTGCCGGGCCTTGATTGTTGGGACTTCTTGGCTCATTTGCTGGTTCTTGTCCTTCATAGGTACCACTGTCACACCTGCAAAATGGTTGATGGGGTGGGTGTGTGCACGGTTTGTGCCAAGGTGTGCCACAAGGATCATGAGATTTCCTATGCCAAGTATGGATCCTTCTTCTGTGACTGTGGAGCCAAGGAAGATGGCAGCTGTTTGGTGAGAGATTGGGACATTTGCTGGACTTTAAAGGGTGACTTGTTAGTGACACGGGAATGCTTAAGCCAAACTGGCAGATTCCCATGTCAGTTTCATGGTGGCCTGGGTCTAGGAGTAAGTTCTGGTTCTATCACTGAGTGCTTCACTTAGAATATTAGAATTTCCAGGGTCCTTAGAGGTCTTGTAGGTTTTTTCTAAGACCGCCCCACAATTTCAGATGTTATGATCAAGACTTGTTGCTGTGAGTGAGTCAAGTATTAGATCTTAGATGAATACTGTAAAGATCAGAATTCGGGCTTCTGGATATCATTTAAATGGTTAGCCAGTTTCTCCTTTGGGTCAGATTTTCCTCCAAGATCTTAGGCAGTATTTCATCTGTGCTTGTGGCAAGAGCTTAGGACCTCTGATGTTTTCTGTCTCTAGGCACTGGTGAAGCGAACTCCTAGCAGTGGCATGAGCTCCACCATGAAGGAGTCAGCATTTCAGAGTGAACCCAGGGTTTCAGAGAGTCTGGTGCGCCACACCAGCACCTCTCCAGCTGACAAGGCCAAAGTCACCATCAGTGATGGAAAGGTTGCTGATGAAGAGAAGCCCAAGAAGAGCAGCCTGTGCCGCACAGTAGAGGGCTGCCGGGAGGAGCTACAGAACCAGGTGGGGCTCCGATGGTGCCCAGTACACTGGGCAGAGTGCAGAGCCTGGCAGGTTGGTTCAGGAGCAAACAATGCACAAGGGTTTCCTTGCAACTCCACTGCTGGGACTTGGAGTTGTTGTCTTCTTTCTCTACGTTACTCATTTTCACAGTGTGAAAACAAATAGTGTGTGTTGTCAGTTACACCTTGTAGGGAAGGATTATGACCAAGGAGTATTATGGGGGGGTTTGTGGGAGAGTAAATTTGAGTTGTGTAATACTCTAGAGCACCCTCTTTTGGCCAGGGTTCCTCATCTGAAGCACAGAATACAGAAAATGATTCCAGTGATTATTTTCCCAAGGATGGTACATAACTAGAACCATTCTTAATACCTAGGAGAGAAGTTAACTAATTATACATGGTGGGTGCATTCGAGCATTCAGGTATCTGTGTGGGACTTCTGGTTTAGAAAGATTGCTCAGAATATAGTAGCACAACAGCATGTTGACTGGAGTCAAATTCAGTGTTACAGAGGGTCAGCCCTGATGGCCTAGTGGTTAAAGTTTTGCAGGCTCTGCTTTGGTGGCCCGGGTTCGGTTCCCTGGCATGGAACCATACCACTCATCTGTCAGTAGCCATGCTGTGGCAGTGGCTCACATAGAAGAACTAGAAGGACTCACAACTATGTACTGGGGCTTTGGGGAGGAAAAAAAAAAAGAGAGAGGAAGATTGGCAACAGGTTTTAGCTTAGGGCGAATCTTTCCCAGCAAAAACAAAAAGAAAATTCCGAGTTACGGGCAGGATGAGATGACGGCTAGAATATTGAGTCGAAAGTGAGGAAACTGGATTCTGGATTGTGAAGGTAGTTGCTGGCAAGATTATTATGATGAGTATGACCCATTATTTTTCTGTCTTTTTTTTTTTTTTTTTTCCATTTGTGTATTTGGATTTTTCTCAGGCCAATTTCTCCTTCGCTCCTCTCGTGTTAGACATGCTCAATTTCCTCATGGATGCCATTCAGACCAACTTTCAGCAGGCTTCGGCTGTGGGGAGCAGCAGCCGGGCCCAGCAAGCCCTCCGTGAGCTGCATACAGTGGACAAGGTGGTTGAGATGACAGACCAGCTGATGGTGAGTGTGTCAGGGTCATGAAATTAGGTGGGTGTAGGAACCAGCAAATTTACTGAGATGCCAAAGTGTGCTTGACACTCTGAGGAATATCCTTAGAACAGTCAATCCCTGCCCATTCAGAACTTACCTTAGATATCATCTAAGGTATTATGACAGCCAGTATGATAATCAGCATGAGGTGTGTCTTCAAAAGAAGGGAATCTGGAGGTCGTGTGGACCAACCCAGTGACTAAGTCCCCTTTTCAGTTCATATAAATATATGAACCCTTGAAATGTGAGGAACAACATTTGGCAGCAATTTTAATAGTTAGAAATTTCTTCTGTATATAAAATAGAAAACATCGTCACTGTATTTTTCTCCTAAGGTTCATCTGACTAGCAAAAATAGTGCTTGTCCTCTTTTGCTTACGGCCCTGTAGGTAGCTTTTTAAAATTTCTTCATATGACTTAGCTTATAAGTTGTAAGTCATTATCTGCTTTAAAACCTGCTGCTCAGCACTGAATATAGGATTTCTGGTGTGGCCTGCTTGGCCTCTTCAGCAGTGCTATAAAGTCATGGAGAGGAAAGTGTCGGCATTTCTGAAGGGAAGTGTAAAAATGAATGAGGTACATGAGTATATCTCACAAAGTGACTGTTTTTAAGGGAAAAATACTCACTTGGAAGTACACACACATACGTACACACGCATACATACACACATATATTCTGGTATTTTACTAAAAATCAGTTTTAGAGTAGTGGTTTTTAGACTTTTAGATATTAAAAATGAAGCAAAAAAATATTGGAGTGGTGTTGGTGATCCATAAAGTTGGTGACTTAATTTTGCCAGGTTAGATGGATGAAAAAAATTTCCGTCCATCATCATCATCATTTGATTTTAAAAGGCATTTTAACATTTTTTAAAAGCCAATACTTTATATTAACTAAATTTAGCTTCATGAAACGTTCCCTACATTGTTCTTTTTGGCCTGACAGTAACTTGGACAAATTTATCTGACTTTCCATGGATTAGAGATTGGAATCCATTGCTGTTCAGTGACTGAATTGTGCAGTATCTCAGACACATGAGTAGTGTATGAATCCACTTGATTTTTTTTTTTCCCCTTATTACTGCCTACTCTCTCTGCCTTCCTCTTTGCCAGGTTCCCACCTTAGGCTCCCAGGAAGGTGCCTTTGAGAATGTTCGGATGAATTACAGTGGAGACCAGGGCCAGACTATTCGACAGCTAATCAGTGCCCATGTTCTCCGGCGGGTGGCTATGTGTGTGCTCTCCTCCCCCCACGGGCGCCGCCAGCATTTGGCTGTCAGCCATGAAAAAGGCAAGGTGGGTCCTCCAATTCCTTCCCACTCATTTTAGGTCTCGTTTGTCTTAAATGCTAAGCAAAACAGATGATTGTGCTCAGATTGGCCCTCTGGGAAACTCTGTTTCCAAGAATGCTTTGGGGACAGAGCTCAATGAGCTTTTCTACTGAAACCCTGAGTTATCTGATTAGACTTGGAACCACTATGATTTGAACAAAGACTGTTTCTAATTAGTCAATTCCCACTCTAAACATGTCCTTGGAGCCCCAGGGAAAGGTAATGACTAGCAGTTACCTAGGACGGTGTGGCTCCCAGTCCTGGCCCAGTTGGCTCACTCTGGAGGGCACAAGCCAAGATAGAAGTCTTCACGGGGTGACTCAGTGTTCCTTATCTAGTCCTTCCCTGCCCTCCCAGCCCTCCAAGGACGCAGGGAGGTTTATGTCGTTTTCTAAACCAGTAGAAGTTGGAAGGGTGGTGCGCAGCTTAACTCATGCTTTTCTGTATTCTGGCTTCTTCATCACCACTAAAGTTGTTTTAACTTTATCTTAAGTGAAAAACAAACTAGAGCTATGAATAGTCCTTAAAACAGCTCTAAAATACCTTGAAAAACATTTTCATAGAAAACTAGAAAGGACAGTAGTACATAGGAATTGCTTGATTATTTTATGAGCTGATTATGCAGAGAGAAGTTGGTTTCATTTCTCATCTGTTTTGTCCTCAGTGGAAGGAGGAAATGAAAGGCATTCCATGTCTTTCAGCCAGGAGAAATAGAGGCTGATACTGGTCTAGGATTTTCCCAAGAGACTTATCCACAAAAGAATGCCTGTGAACTAGTATCCATATTTAAGGAGCTTTTGTTATTGCTCAGTATTCTCTCAGAGGACTGGGGTTAAGAATGAATTGGTAATTGTTCCTTTGCAGATCACTGTTCTGCAGCTGTCTGCACTCCTGAAGCAAGCAGATTCCAGCAAAAGGAAGTTGACTCTGACCCGCCTGGCGTCTGCCCCTGTCCCCTTTACTGTGTTGAGTCTCACCGGGAATCCCTGCAAGGAAGACTACCTTGCTGTTTGTGGGCTGAAGGTAACAATCCTGATCCAGGTTTGATTACCTTGGGCTTCAGCCTAGTCACCTTCTCTGCCATGTTCTCAGCACCGCTTTCTCTTATTTATTTTCGGGATTAAAACTTAAAAGACATTGGAACGCAAAAGAGTAAAACTTAAAAGTCATTGGAATGCAAAAGAAATCTTTCTCTGAATTTCTTCCAGATCTTCCAGATTTATCTTGTATTGGAAATAATCTTTGCTTGTTCCTATTTTTTTGGTGAGGAAGATTGGCCATGAGCTAACATTCATTGCCAATCTTCCTCTTTTTGCATGAGGAAGAGTGGCCCTGCACTAACATCTGTGCCAGTCTTCCTCTGTTTTGTATGTGGGACCCCGCCACAGCATGGCTTGATGAGTGGTGTGTAAGTCTGCGCCCGGGATCCAAACCTGCAAACCCCGGGCGGCCGAGGCAGAGCGCGTGAACTTAACCACCACGCCACTGGGCCGGCCCCTTTGCTTGCTCTTGAAACCTGAATGTCTGAAGTCTGAATACCCTCTGAAGGCAGGGAATATTAGGGAAGAAAAGGAAACTTTAGAGCTCTGAGATGAATCAGCCTACTTTCCATATCATCTCTTAACCGTTCTCTTCCTTCAACTGTGTCCAGGACTGTCACGTGCTGACCTTCAGTAGCTCGGGCTCTGTTTCCGATCACTTGGTCTTGCACCCCCAGTTGGCAACAGGGAACTTTATCATCAAAGCCGTGTGGTTACCTGGTTCACAGACCGAGTTGGCGATTGTCACTGCAGACTTTGTCAAGGTACAGTTACAGTTCTTTGATAATGTGGTCCTAGAATGGTTTTGCTTTTACATCCAGAATTTCTGATCTCCATAGTGTGCTAGCTTCTCCCAGAAATTAAAAATGAAAAATCCTAACATTTTGTCGCCTTTTCTTATGTTGCTGAGCAGGAGCTTACTGTGTGTAGGCAATATGAAATCGATTCTGGTTCTACCCTCACTGTACCAAGTGCACAGTCATTACTTGTTACAGAATTTGTTGATGTGTATCTCTCTGCTACTTATTCTTTGAGGAAGAGTAAAAAGATAGTTTATTCATCTTTGTGTGGTCAGTGCTTGACACTGACAGGTGCCTGCTGAGTGGAGGTGTATGCCTATTACTCACCAATTGCAGCTCTTTGGATACACCAGGATAATTTGGAAATGAGACTGAAATAGATCCCTTTTATTTCATTTTTTTTCCTTACATCCTACAGATTTATGACTTGTCTGTTGATGCCTTGAGTCCAACTTTCTACTTTCTCCTGCCGAGCTCAAAGATAAGAGACGTTACCTTCCTTTTCAACGAGGAGGGAAAGAACATCATTGTTATAATGTCTTCTGCTGGGTACATCTATACTCAGCTCATGGAAGAGGCCAGCAGTGCCCAGCAGGGGCCCTTCTACGTCACTAACGTACTGGAGATCACTCACGAGGACCTGAAGGTTAGAGCTAATGGTGCTGTTCCTTCTGTTCCGGATTTGATTTGCTCAGTAGCTCTTCTGTTATTGTTTCTCGTTTTGCTTCTTTTTACCTGATAGCACAAAGTCTAGTCCTTTACTACTAAACTGATTCAAGTTGAAATTCTTTATTCTCCTGGTATTTTAAAGGTTTACCCACAGGGATCTCATACTTAGAGTATGAGAGCCCATGATCTTGATTTAAAACCAGTAATCAGCAAACCTGGAAGCTGGTACCAAGGCAACATGAGAAGCTAATGCAAATGTTGTGTCTTTGTCCTGACAGGACAGTAATAGCCAGGTGGCGGGTGGAGGGGTCTCCGTCTACTACTCCCACGTGCTGCAGATGCTGTTCTTCAGCTATTGTCAAGGCAGATCGTTTGCAGCCACCATCAGCAGGACAACTCTGGAGGTGCTGCAGCTCTTCTCCATCAACATCAAAAGGTGGGAACGAGCACTTCACGTTCCACCTCCATGATGCCCACTTCAGCAGGAGCTCGCCACCCTGCTCCCAAGTACTGGCATCTGTTACGAATCTGGTGAAACTGCCTTTTCTCCAGTAATCCTCTCCCTTCCCTGCTAGGTGTCTTTAAAATCACGTATTGCCAGGTTGGGCTGTCTGCATGGTGTGTCCTCACCATGGAGACCTCAAGCTGTAAGAGATAATTTGGCGGCCCACTGTCACTCAGAAGCAAAAGCTATAGTCAAGGCAGCAAACCTGATTTTAATGTGATTACTGAGTTTTTGTTTTTGTGAGGAAGACTAGCCCTGAGCTAACATCCATTGCTAATCTTCCTCTTTTTGCTGAGGAAGACTGGCCCTGGGCTAACATCTGTGCCCATCTTCTTCTACTTTCTATGGGATGCCGCCACAGCATGGCTGACAAGCAGTGCGTCCGCGGGCGCCCGGGATCCGAACTTGCGAACCTCGGGTTGCCACGCGTGAACTAAACCGCTGTGCCACCGGGCCGGCCCCAAAATTGCAGACTGTAGCACTTTGGTTTTTTTTTAATTTATTTTTTTGTGTGCGTGAGGAAGACCAGCCCTGGGCTAACATCCGTTGCCAATCTTCCTCTTTTTGCTGAAGAAGACTGGCCCTGGGCTAACATCCGTGCCCATCTTCCTGCACTTTATATGGGACGCCGCCACAGCATGGCTGACAAGCAGTGCGTCGGCTGGCGCCCGGGATCCGAACCCGCGAACCCGGGGCTGCCAAGCGCGAACTAAACCGCTGCGCCACCGGGCAGCCCCAATTACTGAGTTTTGAGAAGTTCAAGGAGTAAGCTTCTCTGAGACACTCAGGCTGCCAAAATGCCCTTTAAGTTCCCCTCCCTGGGAGGATGTGTCAGTGAATAGAACGTGGTGCCAGTAGTTGGGGCATGGTTGGGGTTGGAGGAGATAGAGGCTTCCATCTAGATAATAGAGGTGTGTCTGAGGTGTAGTGAGTGTCTTATTTTGGGAGGAGGAAGAAGAGGTTTATGGTTTCTTCCCATCTTTCTTATCTGCTATTGAAGAGCCATTTTAGCACTTTCTCTTTGGCCTCTGTTTTGTGAATTACGTGGTTTGGGATTCAGTAAAATGGATAGCATTCACATATAATTTGATGTGCTTGGAGGTTCTTAATAGGACACTGGGTCAGCCTTCAGCAGCTCCATGGTCCTATGCAGTTGACAACCTCTAGGCACATAGGGACACCTGTTCCCTCACACGGTGGAAGCTAGCGATTGAGATCCTAAATCAGGACTCCTGCCTGGGGCGCAAGTTGGGGTATATGAGAATTTGTACATAGCTCAGAATAAAACTGAGACTTGTGGATAATTTGAGTTCCTGGACAAATAACATTGCTCTGGGAGTCAAGTATTTAGTGAGGATGGCCGTTAGTTCAGTAAAAGCACTAGTAGATGGTGATTGACACCCTAACTGTGGCCAGTTTTGTTGTCTGCAGTTCCAATGGTGGCAGTAAGACGTCTCCTGCCCTTTGCCAGTGGTCTGAGGTGATGAACCACCCTGGCTTGGTGTGTTGTGTCCAGCAAACTACTGGTGTGCCACTGGTAGTTATGGTGAAACCAGACACTTTTCTTATCCAAGAGATTAAGACTCTTCCTGCTAAAGCAAAGGTCAGTGCAAGATTCTTCCATCACCTGAATAGACTGTGAACCTGGTCTAGTTTTGTATTTGTATGTTACATTACTTTCCTAGCTCTTTCAATGGAGGCCTGTAAAAGAATTTTGATTCATTTTCTCCTAGATGCCTTTTCTTTGCCACCCTTCTGAACTCCCCCACTGACCATGAAACCAGTTGCTTCTCTGACTCTTTTTTTCTATAGATTGTGATTTATAGCTGTGGTAACTAACATCCTTCCTTGTCCCCTCCTCCTAGATCCAAGACATGGTCGCCATTAGGCACACAGCCTGCAACGAGCAGCAGCGGACGACAATGATCTTGCTGTGTGAGGATGGCAGCCTGCGCATTTACATGGCCAATGTGGAGAACACCTCCTACTGGCTTCAGCCATCCCTGCAGCCGAGCAGTGTCATCAGCATAATGAAGCCTGTTCGAAAGCGCAAAACAGCTACCATCAGTAAGGCTCTTCCTGCAAAGACTGGTGTGGGAAGGGAATCGGCAGTTTTCTAGATGATGACTCAGAATAGACTGTTGTAAATATCCGTGAGGAAATGGTGACTATCCTGTTTGCGTGTTTTGTAAAGGTAGAGATGTGTGTTAGCTAATTTCCCAAAAGCAGAGTCAGTGTTGCTCAGGCCGCTGATGTTCTGTGCAGCTTTTAAAGACACATTGTACAAATGGCAGGCATCCGTTGGCTCTCCAGTTCAGGTCAGCAGTTCCTAGGTGCCTGGTAAAGAATTATCTCTTGGACCTTGTTTGAAGCTGTGAGAGGACCTATTGTTGTTAACTATACCCCACACCAACATCAGATTTCTTTGTCTTGCTAGGTCATGTTGTGCTTAATGATGACGACTGCTGGGCAGCTAACCACCTGTAGGCATCAATATGATGCAAAGATTATAATCCAGGGTTTGCCTAGAAAGATTAGTGTTTGTGAGTGTGAGCTCAGTCTGGGGGGAGGGTCTTTACCTGTGGAGTGAGCGCAGAGGTGGTAGAGACTATACTTACTGATGCTCTCTGGCAATCTGGTGCTGCTCTCCACAGCAACCCGCACATCCAGCCAGGTGACCTTCCCCATTGACTTCTTTGAACACAACCAGCAGCTGACAGATGTGGAATTTGGTGGTAATGACCTCTTGCAGGTCTACAATGCACAACAGATAAAGCACCGGCTGAATTCCACTGGCATGTATGTGGCCAACACCAAGGTGAGGACTGGGCTGGGCTGGGTTCAGTCCCTGGGTAGAAGGACTCACACACAGTATGGTTGAAGAACACATCTCCTTTCAGAATGCAAGTATAAACTATATACTCACGCTCACTAACCCTGATTCTAGTTAGTGGTCCTTGGAATAAATGGATGTTTTCACTTTTATGCAGGAAGGCTTCTATTCTAATGTTACCAGCAGGATTGCTGTGCAGAGAGGTGGTTAGTACTGGGGAGAAAGAAGCCTGAAATTGAGGAGGGTCTGCCCCTGCCCCTATGTTCCCATCCTTGGAAGTAAGGAAGTCATCACTGTGGAGTTAATAGAACAAAGGTCTTGTCTAGGATCCCACATTGAGTCACTGTCCGAGGAAGGATTACAGGTATTCAGGGAAGAGCCTGTGTTCACTTCCTGACGTGTGCCTTTGCTCCCTGCAGCCCGGGGGCTTCACCATTGAGATTACTAACAACAACAGCACTATGGTGATGACGGGCATGCGGATCCAGATCGGGACCCAGGCAATTGAACGGGCCCCGTCTTATATTGAGATCTTCGGCAGAACTATGCAGCTTAACCTGAGTCGCTCACGCTGGTTTGACTTCCCCTTCACCAGAGAAGAAGCCCTGCAGGCTGATAAGAAACTGAACCTCTTCAGTGAGTCACCGGCCCCTGGCACTGACTGTATCCTCATTATGACTGCTGACTTGGGGACCACTTCTCTGTGGCTCTCCAGCATTCTGGAACCCTCTCCTCTACCAATATTTCTGTGTTCTTTGCCATCATGCCATTTGAGATATAAAGGAGGCAAGGTGACAGGAAAGGGATACACTGGAGAATGGGAGGGGTAAAGCCGGGGTAAACCTCTGTTTCAGTGTTCACTTCTGTAGGGTTGGGTCAGGCTTGCTGCTGGGGCTGCCTGCATGTTTAGGCAGAGAGGCAGCAAGATTAGCCTGTGAAATCTCAAGACTTTCTTAAAGCACAGATGAGGGCCTCAGGTCACACATCACTGAGGGATGTTTAGCAGTGCCTTGCCTTGCCATGCCGATGAAAACTTGAAACTCTCAGAGTACAAATCCCTGAGCCTTTCGTAAGGCTGGCATCTTGCTCTACCATTCACTGGCCACCTGTCCGATACTCCCCCTAGAAATAGTTGCTGTTAGTATGAATGACTATGATCTGTGCTTTGAACAAAGGGAGTGCTTAGAGATCCCTGCGGATGGGGGACAGGAGATGGCACAAGAAGATTCTTGCAGTGATGTTTAGGGACTCTTCTTGTGAGTAGGGGACTTCTTAGGGTTTTGATCCATCGAACTGTTTGTGCAGGTGCTCAGCATCTATACGTGATTAAAGTGCTGCTGAGGTCTCCGGAGATAAAGTTCCTCTGACTGTAAAATTGATGTGATTTGCTACTTTGCCCAAATTAGTCTGGTTTTTGCTTTGGAAGTGGTGGTATTAGCCCTTGAGAGAATGTGCATCCTAAAGGCTTCTCTTGCTTATTGCAGTTGGGGCCTCGGTGGATCCAGCAGGTGTCACTATGATCGATGCTGTAAAAATTTATGGCAAGACTAAGGAGCAGTTTGGCTGGCCTGATGAGCCCCCGGAAGAATTCCCTTCTGCCTCCATCAGCAACATCTGTCCTTCAAACTTGAACCAGAGCAATGGCACTGGAGACAGTGACTCAGCTGCCCCTACGACCACCAGTGGAACTGTCCTGGAGAGGTACCACCACTGGCGGGGGTTGGCTTCAGTTCTTGCCATTTTTAAACTTTCCCTGCAGAACCTGTGTCTTAAGAGAGTCAGCCTCTAATAACTGTCCCAAGTCTAGCCTGTGATTTTCAAGTTTTCACACAACTGCCCACACTCAGTGTCTCCTTAGTGTGCAGACAAAGCCTGAAAGTGAGCTCAGAGCCGTCTGACTCCAGTCTCTGCCCGGGGGCTTCTGTGCCTCCTCTTAACATTCAGGTACCCTTTGGAGTAGCTGGAGGCTGCTGACTAGAAGATGCTTAAGCCAGTATTATAGATTAGAATCCAGTCTTGCTGAAATTATAGGGAAAAATCTTCCCTTTCATTCTGATTTCATCGTCTTCTCATCTTTCTCTGCAGTAGCTACTTATGTGGTAATAACACTGCTAGCAAGAGGCTGTCTGCTGCATCTTGTAGCAGAGTTCAGAGCCTCCTAAGGCTCCCTCCAGTGGCCTTCTTAAGCATTGCGCTTGGCTTCTTCTTGCTAGGTAGCTGCTGGTTTGCTATGGTAGATGAAGTAACTTATGATGTAAGATGTTGAGTTTCTTACATTGAAGTTGTAAGAATAGCCTGGCTTGGAATCACTGCCTCCCACCAGCAGCCTTCCCCCTTCCCTTTTCTCTCTATTTTTTCCCCCTACCTTATTCTCATACTGTTTGCTTAGGATGTGTTTACAGGTTTCTCTGAGCTTCACATTTTTTTCCCTTTTTTTTTTCTTTGCTTCTCCCCCAAGTTCTGAAACTGAGTCCCTAACCAAGCTGGACCGGTTAGTATGTCCTCTCTCTTTTCTCTGCACGAGTGAGTGTGTGTCAGAGAGCAGTGTAACCAACGGTGTGGCTTTGCGTTGATTCTGCTTCTGTGGAGGAGTCCTGCTTCTTTCTGTTCTGGTCATTGCATGGCTGCAGAGCTATCCTGTGTAAAAGTGGAGTATGCAGAGGGTTGTATGTGTGTGCTTGGTGTTGGCTGCTTCAGATTCTCTTAGCTTTCTCTTCCTTACCCCATTCCTCTCTGCCCCCGCTCTACTGTGGATGAGAAGGGGATGGGGGTGGTGCGACAATGGAAATGTCCTCCTATCTGATAAGCCACCAGAGAGCCTGTTCTGTCCAATGTGGTTTTATGCCTCAGGTCCCTTTTCCCTAGCTCGTTAGTGCCTTCCTCTACCCCTTGACCTTTTTCTCTCCAGCTACCTTCTTGATACTTTTCCCTCTCTGTCCGGAGCTTCAGCCATTAGGATGTTGGTCTTTTTACTATGCCACATTAACCTCACAGGAGTGAGCCCTGGGGAGCACGTTACTTGTATCCTTCAACAGTTGCGTTTTCTATTCCTTCTCTAAGAGGAAATTGCTCCGTTTTCTAAGGGTGCTTTGTAGTACCCTTTGAATGTTGGCAGTTGGCATGCTCCTGAAAACAGTTTGCTCTCTTCCCCGTACTTAGGGACTCAGAGGAAGGGCCTTTGTGCATTTTCTTGGAGGTGTAAGTAAAATATAACCCCCCAGTGTAAGAAAATGGCTTTAACCTTATCCGTCATGTATCCCTTTGCCTACTGATCTATGGGCACCTGAGCCTCGGGTCCCATTGCATCACGGCTGTTAAGCCCATCTCAGTGATCCCTGCCACAGGCAGCAGAAGGAAGCACATTTATCCTCTTTCAGCAAGAAAAGCCATGTCTTTGAGTTATGGATTATGAACGTGGCCTCAGGTTGATCTCCAAGCAGGAGCCAGGTTTCTTCTGGCCTGTAACATGAGGAAATGATATGCATGGTGCCTGTGGCAGGTCTTATTGTGCTTTGATTTTGTATTTGGCTTTCATTAGCTGTTCCCAAGGTCCTCATGATTCTAGTTTGCACAGGCTAATGCACAGGGTGGAGAGAAGGCCTCTTGTACTCAAGCCAGCTTCTCTGTCTCCCTAGGCTGGTTGTGAGTTCCTTAGAAGCCCTGGAAAGCTGCTTTGCTGTTGGCCCAATCATCGAAAAGGCAAGTTACCTTTTCAAAGTACGTGGGAGCTTTTTGAAGAGACAGAGTCCGTAAAGTCATCAGAGGTCCCGAGGCCTCACAGTTAAAGAACGTTTACAGCATAGTCTTGATATGCAAAGAAGCTCCAGAGAAGTCTTCAGCTAAAGGCTTTATGTGCTACTTTTGGGGGACTCATTGTGAGAGTGTTTCGTAGAACAGGATGATTGCTGGTAAAAGAACACCTCTATTGTGGGAGGATTATAATTTCTGAAATTCTTTGTTTTGCTTTTTGCAGTCCATGGAGCATGACCTAGCCCTGGTGGCTTAGAAGGGAGGAGGGGGTTGGGCAGAGTGTAGATAGTTTGTTCTGCATGGATTTGGCAGGGTTAGTGATAACCCTGCTGTCTTCTGCATCAGGAGAGAAACAAGAATGCAGCTCAGGAGCTGGCCACTTTGCTGCTGTCCCTGCCAGCACCTGCCAGTGTCCAGCAGCAGTCCAAGAGCCTTCTGGCCAGCCTGCACACCAGCCGCTCGGCCTATCACAGCCACAAGGTAATCTTTCCTCTCCGGGATGCCTTCTGTAGAAGCGGAAGTTGTGGTGCTGACAGGGAGTCAAATCAGTTGGCTTTTCATGCGTAAAGCAGGGGCATAGTGAAGTCAGGGGGGGAAAGGACAGCACTGAGAATCCACCCACAGTCTCCTGAGAAATTAATGAGCTCACTCAAAGCTGAGGAAAAGCCAGCTAATGGGCCCCTGGTTTGCATTTATTTTGTTTGTCACTCTAACAGGATCAGCAAGTTTGAGAAAGAGAGGAAGGACATTTGAGTGTTGTGTGGCTTCTGTGGGAAAGCGTGAGGGGAGGGGACTCACTCATCAGATCAGGACTGCTGGTGTGTTCACTCCTTCAGCTGTGGCACAGCCCTAAGTTAGGTGTACTTGCTTGTGAGGACATATTAGATGGTCATTGGAGACACTGAGGGGGAAATCTGGCGAGAGGGGGTCTCATCTGTAAAAGGAAGTAGTGGCCAAAGGCGATAGGTTAGGCTGGTTTCTGTAGGTGCAGAAGATGACAGTGCAGATCCATGAGGAAGAAGCCAGCAGCGCAGATGACTTGGTTAGCTTTTGTGCCCCCAACCCAGAGAACTGAAAAGTGTGAGTTTAACCTGCTGAACCTCTCAAGGAGGCAATTGTGGAAACATAACCTTTGGGTGACGTGAACTTGCAAAGAAGTGACTCTTCTACTGTAGGAAAGAGATCTTGGATGTTGCAATTCTGGAGGATTCGGTGCTTTCTAGTTTTCCTCTCTCATGTGGATACTGATTTCATGGCTTTTGGTTTCTTTTGTGCCTTTAATATTTTGTGTATTAAGAAGTTTACCTGTGCTGGGTTGCCTTGAAGATTTATTCCATGTAGTTGGTAATTAAACTGTTCTCTTGAGACGAAGTGGCCATCCTGACAATCTGCCAGCTCTCCTCCCCTCTTTGCTCTAGTACCCAACCCTTGCTTTTGGTTCATCCTCTGTGATCCTTTTGTTATAGGATCAGGCCTTGCTGAGCAAAGCTGTGCAGTGTCTCAACACATCCAGCAAAGAAGGCAAGGATTTGGACCCTGAGGTCTTCCAGAGGCTGGTGATCACAGCTCGCTCTATTGCCATCATGCGCCCTAACAACCTTGTCCACTTTACGGAGTCAAAGCTGCCCCAGATGGAAACAGGTGAACTTGGCCTATGTGGCCGTGGTCCTGAAATCTGCTTACTATACCTTCTCACCCTCTCATCCTCTTACTGTTCTCACTGGACTCTGACTGACTTTGTGCTCTGAGACAGGGATTTTACTTGCTTGTCTTTATACCTTGTAGGGCTTTTGACATTAGAATTGTATGTTTTTTAAGTAAATACCCTTTCCAGTGCTTACCCCTTGGATTATTCTTGCATTTATTTAGTGCTCTGGACATCGGATATAATCTGTCTCTGAAGTTGCTACCTCGTATGATCTTCAGGGTCAAGTTAAGCTTGGGCCCTGGTTGCTTTAAACTAAGGGGTCATATCTTTTGCTATTATTTTATGAATGTGTGTAGGGGCCTGTCTCAGTGCTCGATTCTGTTTTCCACCTCTCTCCTCATGTTGGCTGGATACCAAACTTCTTATTTCTTTGTCAAATACAGTTTAGTGATGCCTCTACAATTCTGTTATTTACATGCTCCCATACGCTGTCATCATCCTGTTCCTTCTTCTAATATTATAATCCAGGAATCATTCTAGAAAATCTCAGATGTTCCACTAGTGTTCAGAAGTTGAACAGTTGGACCTGAGATCTCTGAATCTGCTATAAAGATCCTGAATGCTCCCCCTTCTACTTAATTCTAACATACAATGTTTTCTGTGATATTCCTTTCCCAGACTGTTTTTTTCCTAGATGTGCCTGCTGGAGTCTAGGGATAGTTGGCATATTGATTGGGGCCCCACTTGAAACTCCCTCCCCAGGCAAGCTTCCTTGACCTGAGTTAACCTTAAAACAAATTAAATTCCATCTCAAATTTACCGTCGTTAATAATTTTTCTTCTCCTGCTTAGAAGGAGTGGATGAGGGGAGAGAACCTCAGAAGCAGATGGAAGGAGATTGCTGTAGTTTCATCACGCAGCTGGTGAACCACTTCTGGAAACTCCATGCATCCAAACCCAAGAATGCCTTCTTGGCACCCGCCTGCCTGCCAGGTATCGTGTTAAAAGGAATGCTTAAATCTTGATAGATAGTGAAGCCTGATATAAGTTGTCTTTGAACAGATCAAACCCCTAGCCTTCAGCCTTCATCATCCATTTCTTCCAGAATTAATAGTTAGGAAATAGAAGTCTGAGATCAATGCGTTGTTCCTGATACAGGAATTTAGCAGTGTGGCAGAGAAGTGAGATTTTCTTCTGTCTCTTCATGTTGGGTTGAATGTTTCACATAAAGAGATGCGTGTGTGTGTCCCCTTGGTGGTGTGTGTGTGTGTCTGTGTCCTTGGTGGTGTTTATACTTGTTTTAAGAAAATCTTTGGAAGCTTGATTCAAAGCCACTTCAAAAGGTAAAAGTTAAATATCATCCTTGAGAATTACTTTATTTTTAAGCTACCGCTGCCTTTGATATCTAACTTAGCACAATATCCAAAGTTTAGGTGGAAGAGTGAGGATCTGAATAGCAATCTAGAAAAGTAGAACGACCCCTGGTGCTCATTTGTGTTTGGAGGTGGCTTGGGCAATAAACCTAAAAGGCATGGCAGGGTCATGTTTATCATTACCTAGGTTTGGGGATAGTAGGGAACATTTAGAATCTGCTCACCTCTTCACACTTCTCTGCCCTGTCTCTTGATATCCATAAAGAGTAGGTAACTACTCCTTTCTGTGATGCAGGATATCTGGAAAGGCTTTTGGGGACAGTTTGGGAGATTAGGAGACTGTTAATAAAACAAATCACAAATAATGCTGACAACCTACATTCTGTGGGTGTGTTTTATTTGTTTATTTTGCTCTTTGTGTGCTTGTCACTTTTTTGGTTAGCATGACCTTTGTGGGGATAAGAATTTGTACTTTTGTCTTAGGCTCTCAAGTGGTTATGATTTTTTTCCACCATATTTTTCTCCCCTTTAGGGCTAACTCATATTGAAGCCACCGTCAATGCTCTGGTGGACATTATCCATGGCTACTGTACCTGTGAGCTGGACTGTATTAATACAGCATCCAAGATCTACATGCAGATGCTGTTGTGTCCTGTACGTATCGTTGCAACCCCAGATATCCCTTACCAGTCTGGGAATGTCTAGATGTTTTTTTTGTAAGTTTGCTAACTAATTAAATAAAACAAACTTAAAGGAAGATAATGGGAATTAAGCGTTTTGAATATCAATAAAAGCTTTAAGATCTTACTCATTTCATGGAAAAGAAAGGTTTGAAAAGGGGATGGACTTTGTCTTTCTTGTTCAGTGCTGAATCCCCAGGGAATATCCTGGTGGTTGTTACATAGTGCTAAGTAAGTATTAAATGAATATATGAATGAACATCATCAAGATCTGTTTCCATTGACTCTGCCACAGAAGCTAAGTACTTAGAAGTACTGATTTTAGCACAGAGCTAAGATGAGCCTGATCATAAGCCAAACCCCAGTTCTAGAGAGCCAAAGTGACTTCAGGAGCAAATGACCTGCCAGTCTATTACCAGAAACTGAGGTACAAGAATGTAGTGAGTGGGTCTTATGTATGGCAGGTCAGGAAATGAGATTAACCTTTGAACTTGGTCAGCAGGGTTGCAGGTGAGAGTAGATAGGTCTTCCAGATGCATGTAAGTGATTGATCAAGAAAGGAAAGTGCTTTATAGATAGTTTCAGGAATAATATAAAACCTAAGCATGACAAGTTTCCTTTTCAACCTCAGGATCCTGCTGTGAGCTTCTCTTGTAAACAAGCTCTAATTCGAGTCCTAAGGCCCAGGAACAAGCGGAGACATGTGACATTGCCCTCCTCCCCTCGAAGCAACACTCCAATGGGTAATGTGAAGTCTGGGTGTAGGCTTGGGTGCGTGTGGTGGGGAGGGGAGAAGGCAGGTGTAGCCTTGGAATGGCTGCTCATGTTGACAAGGTCCTGGAGACTTTGGTTTACGTATCTCTTGTTTTACCCTAGCTTACCTCATAAAGAGTTTCAGGTGGCACATTAAAATGCACACAGTAAGTGGGATGAAAATACAATCAAGGCCATGGGAAAATAAAGGTACAATAGTAAAACCAAGCCAAGGACACAAAAAGTCCATATCACAAGGTCCCGCACGGTTGTTAAGTGAAGATCTTATATTTGGCTGAAAGCTTCCTAATAGCCATAGCAAAAATAAAATAGGAACAGTTAACGAAAATCACAGTGACTAAAGACAAAAAAGTCATTTTTCAGGAAAAATATACTTTTCCTGGCATAAAAGCTCTTTATTAAGGTTCTCTCTTATTGCCTGAGGGGTGGTATCTGCAGTGGATTTACCGACAGTGACAGCAAATTTCACAAGAGATTTCCTTCGTGATACACTTGGACACAAGTCAAGGGCATAATGTTGAACATCTTAGTAAAAGCAATTCCACAAAGTTACACACAGCTCTACAAAGTTATTATATTATGTAACTCTCTGGTTACTTGGTTTGGCTCGGAAGTAAATTTCCAGTGAAAGTCTCATGAATAATTTAAAATTTTTAATTTAATTTTATCAGTATTTCTTATAAAGAATAAAAAGAAATATGTGAAATAAACTTAATAATTAATTTAGTATATCAAAAATAACATTTCAACATTTAGTCAGTATAAAAAATTATTAGTGAAATATTTTGCATTAAAAAAATTTTTTTGGTACTGTCCTAAATATCTGTTGTGTAGTATATACACACTTCATATCTCCATTTGGACTAGCCACATTTTAAGTGCTCAGTAGCCACATGTGGCTAGTGGCTACTGTATGGTACAGCGTAGGTCTGGAGGAATGTATGCAACTTCGTGACCTTCAGACAATCTTCCTTGAGTGTTATTTATCTTATCTAAACTTTTGATGAGCTAGGCAACAGTTTGTGCATCTTTTCTTTGGTGAGAAGCTAGAGTGCAGATAGTTTGTTTCCAATTAAGGCCATATTCACGTGCTTTCACCCAGCCCATCGAATGGAAGGCAAAGTCTCCATCCTCTTCTGACACTTAGCAGTCTAATCTGGACTTCTGCTTATTAGAAGAAAGGCTGTCTCTCTTCACACAGAAGGTGGCCTGGGCAGGGCCTGTAGTGGTGTCCTCAGCTTCCATTCGATGGTTTTACCTTTCAATTCTGGTTCTTCTCATAATGATTATGTAGTGTGAAAATCTTACTGACCCAGTTGTTTTGGGGGAAAAAAAAATAGTAAAGTAACACTCCAAGCTGCTGTGACAGATAATTGATAAGCATCTCAATTATATTATTTCCCTGTCTTGCCCAAGGTCACGTGGGAGGTGGTGAGAGCTCATGGGGCCTCCTGGTCTTAGATTTCTCTGCTTTAAGGAAATCCTTTTGGAACCCAAGGTGGTTTTTTTTTCCCCCTTTATCAGCTGGGAAAGTCTTTTCCTAAGGGGGGCAAGCTGTCACTGCCGACCCCATCTTCCCAGGTCCTGCCAGGTCCAGGCAACAAGAGAATAAGGCCAGCCATAGCACCCTGGAGTTCACCTCTAAAGCACAGGGTGCTAGCTGGTAGCTCGTCTTGGGTTTTTGTTTGCTACGTTGACTTGTAACACGTGCCGAGGGAGGAAAGAGCAAGCGCCTTCAGGTGACTGGGGTTTCTCTGACTCAGGAGACAAGGATGATGATGACGATGATGATGCAGATGAGAAAATGCAATCATCAGGGATTCCGAATGGTGGTCACATCCGTCAGGAAAGCCAGGAACAGAGTGAGGTGGACCACGGAGATTTTGAGATGGTGGTGAGTCTCTGGCCGCAGGAGAGGGAGGAGGAGTCTTGGCTCCCCCCCAGCTCTTCTTCAGTGGACTTCTACCAGCTACCGTTGATTTACCAGGGACACTGACAGAGCCTTCTCTCTGCAGTCTGAGTCGATGGTCCTGGAGACAGCTGAAAATGTCAACAATGGCAACCCCTCTCCCCTGGAGGCCCTGCTGGCAGGCGCAGAGGGCTTCCCCCCCATGCTGGACATCCCGCCTGATGCAGATGACGAGACCATGGTTGAACTAGCCATTGCCCTGAGCCTGCAGCAGGACCAGCAAGGTAGAAGGCAATGCCAGGAACACAGCGGCCCATTGGCCTTGCACAGGAAAGAGGGTTTGGCAGTTACTGATATCCAGCTGACTTAGCTTGTCCCCAGATTTGGGGAGAGGTTGATCTGGGTGAGAGCTGTTCAGAGATACAGGTGGAGAGTGAGAGAGATTGTGGTGGGATTTTCAGTCTCGGAGCCGATCTCATAGTTTCTGTTAGTTTGGTCTTTTGGATTATTTCCTCCTAAATCTGTTAGATTTCTCCAGCCTGTGTCCCGCCTGAGCCGAAGGAAGCCTTCCACCATCTCTGTAACCAGACTTAGTGGGTGGACAGCAATGGCTGTTGATTAACTTCCTCTAGGCCAGAGGGGGTCACATGCTGGTGAGTTTAGGCTCCTGAGGGCAGCAGGTGGCCAAAGCAGCATTGTGGATGGGGTTTGGAGGGGATGTTGTGCTCACTCTCCACTTGTTTCCCAGGCAGCAGCAGCAGTGCCCTGGGCCTGCAGAGCCTGGGGCTGTCCGGCCAGGCACCCAGCTCTTCCTCTCTGGACGCAGGAACCCTCTCTGACACCACAGCATCAGGTAACTGTCCACAGCAAGGAGCATGGCTCAGGGCCCCAGGACCCTCGGGCCTCATTTCCGATGCTGTGAGAGTGTAATGGGCAGCTGCTTTGACAGGCCATTCTGGACTTCCTGCTTCTGCCTTTGCTTTAGAAATACGGGTATGGAAGGCATAGTGATGCAGCTCGGCAAAGATGCTCACGGCTCTGCTTCCCTACACTTTGCATGCTGCCTGGCTTCAGCAAATTCCCCGAGGAAAGGCCAAGAGAGCAGCCTGCAGGTTGATCAGCTTTAGGGCTTAAAGGACAGCTTTCAGGGTTCTTTGCCAGAGTTCTAACATTTTAGACAGTATTAAAAGGGAGATAAGAAATAGAGCTCATACCTTTTAACTTTTTTCTCTTTGTTTGCAAATAAAAGTGAAGCTGCAGGAAGCCAAGTTATGCTTCAGGTCAGTGTGGCTAACCATCAGGGATCTGTGAGCTTGGGAGGTAGGGTTTTTGTGAACAATGCAAATGCATATTAAATCTTCAGACCTCATTTTTGTCTTTACTTTCAATCTCTTTCCTAATCTGATAAGAAAAAAAATACTTCCTGAGTAGAGAGTTGGACCAAATAGAGGAGGATGGCACACCGGAACAATCCACTGGAAAACCGACCCCTGAGCAATTAAAGGGTTGATTTCGAGTTTTTCAGACTGATGCTTTCCTGTATTTCTTTGTTTGTTTTATTTTCTTTTGGGGAGTTTTACCCTGGATAGATAAAAAAGGGAGAAATCGGCTGTCCCCTCTCACCTGCTGCCATGGCTTGTTGCTTTTCTTAGGTCTCTTTAGTTGCTGTCATTTCAGGCTTGGAGGTTGCTGTCGTGCTGTGCCAGTTGTGTTCCTACTGTGCTCTGTAGCTGTCTTGGCTTTCCTCCCCCATGTATCTCATCCAGCATTTTCCTCCTGTCTCAGCTCAGCCCTGATCCTGGATGCTGTGGCTGTCTCTGGGGAATTTCCTTGCTTTATTATTAGCATCTGGTGAGGATGGTTAGGAGGTGTGAAATTTCCCAATGAGCTCCCCTCTGAACCACTTGATTAAAAAAAAAAACAGACAGGGTTGATTCAAGAGCTCATGATAAGTGATTTCCTAACATAAGCACAAATTCACTGATTACAAATCATTAAAATTCAGAGTCTATACTTTGAATGGTAATGGCTAATTTCCAATCTCAGCAGGTGTCAGTAACACCTACATAATGGTGACCATGAAGCATTTTAGCTAGAAAACTTGAGTGTCCATGTCACAGATTCTTGCTGAATCTCTGCACTGTTCTACTTGCTCTGTAATGTAACAGCGAAGGAAATGCCCAGTGAACTGGGTGTTCACTTCTGTCTAAGTACTGTTCGCAATGCACCGTGTTATAGTGTTTGTTCCTGTTAGTGATTAACCAGCAAAGCAAATCTTTCCCTTTCTTCTTTGATGACAGGACATATAGACTGCGTTGTGTCCTCTGCACTATGTGGTTTGATGCTTTCACCCCAAGGAGGGGTTTTTACCTGTAACAGCTCTCGTTACTCTCTCAGCTCCAGCCTCAGACGACGAGGGCAGCACAGCAGCGACTGATGGTTCCACCCTTCGGACCTCTCCTGCTGACCATGGTGGTAGTGTGGGCTCGGAGAGCGGGGGAAGTGCAGTGGACTCAGTGGCTGGCGAGCACAGTGGTAATGTGGCTAGGGGTCCTGATCTCCTTGGGCAGAGGGTGGGGACGAAATAGGAATTCCTGCCTGGGTCTTGGGATTGGTTCCAGCAAAGGGAAATTTTGAGGACTCGCTGAAAGCCTTGTGGAATTCATTTGACCTCACGCCTGGAGCTTCAGATGTTCAGTGATAATAGCATAAGCTCAGTGAGGTTAATATTGAGATGTTTTGTAGGCAGCTTTTAATTATCTGTTAGCAGAAGACAGCAATGACGTGCATAATCCCAAATCGTGATTAATCTGAAACATGAAACGACCTTGAAATCCATTATACTGTGGTTTTTGCTGCTTCTATTGGGGCAAGATTTTTTGGCAATCCTATTGTTAATGATGTGATGTGTTAGTGTAGCAGGCCATTTTCACAGTATACTAGATGATAGGGTAGGGCTCTAGAATGAGGAAGCATGACAAAGCCATTTTGGTTTGATCTTATAAATCAGTCTGGTTAAAAATTGGGTATGAAAATTTTCTATGGAGAAGATTAAGAGTAGCTGATAATTTCTGGATTCTGAAATTAGTGTATGTTTCCTCTGGAATATGAGACGGAAATTTATCAGCAGCTAAGATTAAGATCATTCTTGTAGGTGGATCTTAGCATAGTGCTATGGGACCAAAATCATGAATTGAATTCTTAGTTAGCTTCACACAGAAGAAAAAATGTTTGAAGCTGTCACTCATCTTCTGTCACTGACTTCAGAATGCATTGGATTCCATCATGCTTTGGGAGTTGATTTGCCCTTTTTAAACTATTTCTCTCTAGTATCTGGGCGGAGCAGTGCTTATGGCGATGGCACAGCGGAGGGGCATCCGGCTGGACCAGGTAGTGTCAGCTCAAGCACTGGTGCCATTAGCACCACCACTGGACACCAGGAAGGAGATGGCTCTGAAGGGGAAGGAGAAGGGGAAGGAGAAGGAGATGTCCATGCTAGCAACAGGTAAGGACCTGGTCATTCCCAGTGAAGAGGCTTTCCATTGGGCGAATATTTCAGGAATGGGAGAATGGTCAGTTGCAGGAGATGGAGTGCTGATAACAGTATATTTCTTTTGAAATATAAAGGTAATGAACTCATGAAACTCCCAGTTTAAAATCTTAGGGAGTGTTCTAGATTTATCTTCTTTGTCCTAATTGGAATTACATCAGATCAACTGCAGAGAGAATAGAAAGTGGTTTTTCTCTGAAGGCCTCCCTGTATCCCTTAATAACTATGAAGTGATTGTCATAAAAACATGTATCCTCCTTACTCAAGTTTTTTTTGTTTCAGCATTACCCGTAAATTCATTCTGTAGCATTCTCTTTATAAATGGCTGTGTTGTAAGCTCAACAGTGATAGTTATTAAGTTTATACTAGAAATAGCTCCTTGCTCAGCATGTTCATAAGGTAACAAGACAGACGCATTTCTAGACAAATAGGTTTATGTCTAGAAATACGGGTGGTGGGGCATTTGGCAAATTGAAAGTAATCTATAAAATCCTAATCCATCCCCCTCAGGAAATTCTGGTAGTGTTTGGTAGTGGATTGGTGGAGTGAGTGTATTCTTAACCAAGAGGTGACTAGAGAAATAGAAGAGGAGGAAGAAGAAAAACCCAGGAATACACTTGTGATATGATGTTTGTTGAATTTGTTGAGGCCCCCGATTATCACATTAGTGCAGAAATAACAAGTCAGTACTTTGAACTGAATGATTTCTATCAGAAGAAAAGGTCACTGAAGCAGCTAGGCATCAGAGTGTCCCCTCTTTTCCCTGTATCCAGCCACTTCCGCTGAAACTCTTGCAGCGTCTCTTTGATGAAGAGGACCTCTGGCTTGGATGATGTTTTGATGGAGTTTGTTTTGTAACTTCTTAACATAGAGGGGCTTTTTACTTAGTCTTTTTTCTTAATGTGGTTTCTAGGTTAATTCCATGAATTCAGATAATATGGGCTTTGTGATTTCTGGTTCTTTGAAATTTATTTTTAAAAATATTTTTAATCTAGTCTACCTTTGCTTTTTAATTGAATCAGTTAATTGCATTTATAATTGATGTTAATTACTGGTACATTTAAAGCTATGCCTACCATTTACTTTGTGCTTTTTATTTGTTCTGCCCATTTCTGTGTTTCTTTTTGTCTTCTTTGTAGCCCTCTTTTGGGTTGATTTGCTATTTTTTATTCCTTTTTCTCCCTCCCCAACAACTCTGCAAGTTTGGAGGTTGTTCACTCTGTTTCTGATCTTTTAGTAATTACGCTAATCATTTCAACATGCATACTTATCCAAGACTAAAGTTAACTAATGGCTGTATCTTCTTTCTGAACAATATGAGTACCTTAGAAGACTTTACTCCATATCAATTTAAGCTATTGTTGTGTTCATTTTTTAAAAAATGTCTTTTTAAAGCTTTCAAGATATTTTTGCTGTTTTATATAGTTTCTGTGGTCAGTGTTTGTTTAGATTTACTCACGTGTTTACCACTTTCTGTGCCCAACGTTTCTTTGTGCATCTCAGACATTCCGTCTAGGATCATTTTCTTTTTGAAATATCTCATTTAGATTTTCCATTATTAGGGAGGTCCCTTGGTTACAACATATCAGATTTTGTTAGTCCGGAAAGGTCTTTAGCTCCCTTTTTGTGGACGTATTTTTGATGGGTATACAAGTTTTGTATTGGCAGCTTTTCCCCCCAAAATTGAAAATGGTATCTATTGTTATTGCCAATAAGATGTCACCTGCTGTTATAACTATTGCTCCTTTGAAACTAATGTTCTTATTGTTTTTTTTAAGCTCTTTATTTTTTAATTGTTTTTTCTAGTTTTACTAGGACAGGTTTAGGATGGATTTCTTTGTATTTGTTCTGCTTGAACGTGTGGGTTAGTGTCTTTTATTAGTTTTAGAAAAATTCTCATCCATGTATCTCATTGGATATTGCTTCTGCCTCATTTTCTGTTATCTTTCTTTCTGGGATGCCACAGATGTTAGACCATTATATTCTCTTCTCTATGTCTCTTAATATGTCTTTTCTTTTTTTTAAATTCCCTGTGCTTAATTATTTATAGTTTCTTAAGATCTATTTAAGTAGCATCAGAAAATGTCAAATACATAGGTATAAGTTGGAAAGATATATGACTTCTACATTGAAAACTGAGAAAAATTAAAGATCTAAATAAATGAAGGGATATATCATGTTTATGGATTGAAAGACTTGTTATTGTAAAGATGACCATTGTCTTCAAATTGATACAGATTCAATATAATCCCAGTCAAAAAAATCTCAGTTTTATATATGTGTCAAAATTGACAAGCGGATACTAAAATTTATTTGGAAGAGTAAGGGACTAAGATTAGCCAAGACAGTATTGAAGAAAATCCACAAAGATAGAGGACTTTACATGACGGTAGCTTATTATAAAGCTGTGGTAAGTAAAACAGTGGGATATTGGTGTAAGGATAGATAAATAGATTAATGGAACAGACTAGAGTTCAGAAACAGATCCACACTTACATGGTCACCAGATTTATGACAAAGGTGACTCTTCTGTACAGTGGAGGAAAGGATGGTCTTTTCAATAAATGGCTATGGGTCAGTTGGAAATTAATATAGAATAAAAGGAATCTTGACCTGATCTTATACCCCCAAATGAGTTGAACTACAGATGTAAATGCAAAAGATTACACCTTACAGGTTTTGAAAGGCAAAATACCTTCATATTGGGGTTGGGAAAGATTTCTTAAATAGGACACAAAAATTGTTAACCAAAAGGAAAAAAATAAACTGGACTATACACTTGGCAGCTTTTCTTTTTTCTCTCCCTTCCTCTCAGTATCAAGATTTGAATAAGCTAATTTTTCTTGTAGGTTCCTGAGTGGGGAAAAAGTAGTGTGAGGGGAAGTGGTCTATTTCTTTTATTTTTGGGAGGAAGACCAGTTCTGAGCTAACATCCGTTGCCAATCTCCTCTTTTTGCTGAGGAAGACTGGCCCTGGGCTAACAGCCATGCCCATCTTCCTCTATTTTATATGGGACACTGCCACGGCATGGCTTGACAAGCGGTGCGTCGGCAGACGCCCGGGATCCGAATCCATGAACCCAGGGCTGCCAAAGCGTGAACTATACCACTGCACCACCAGCTGGCACCCGGAAGTGGTATATTTCTGTTTACTTTTAAACTGAGGTTGTAGCCTTCTATGGTTCTTCTCTGAGGTTCTTAGAGAAGACTACCCACTTGGAGCAGATTCTGGGTGTTTTTTCCTATTCCAGATGCCCTGTGAAGTCCTAGCAACCAGATGCTTAAGTTGCTTTCAGAGCATCATGACCTTAAGTTTTCAGATGCCCTAAAATCAGTCTCAGGGCTCTGCTCACCCCTCTGGATTTCTGTCTTCATTCAGTCTCTGGTCTAATAATTTCTTAATTGCTGGTGATCTCATTATTGCTTTTATTTTGAGCTTGTATTCAGTGTGTTTGACCTTGTATTCTTTCTAAATCCTAATTATAGACTTTGATAATTAGGTTAATTCTAATGATAGATTCTGCATGCACAATCTTGCCACCTGCAAATCATGACAGTTTAACTTTTTTCTCTCCAGTCTTTATACCTTTTAATTGCCTTTCTTGCCTTATTGCATTGGTAGAACCTCTAGTACAACATTGAAAGAAGTGGTGATGGTGGGCATCCTTATCTCATTTCCAAACAGGGAAAAAGGTTCAATATTTTATCATTAAGTATGATGTTAACTGAAGGATTTTTTATGGATATTCTTTGTCAAATTAGTGAAGTTCTGTTTTCTAGTTTGCTGGGAGATTTTTATCTTGAATGGGTTTTTGAATCTTTCCAGTTGTTTTTCTTGCACCTCTTGAGTTGATTTTATGTCTTTCTCCTTTATTCTGTTTAAGATTGTAAATTACATTAATTCATTTTTTTTCTTTATTAAACCAACCTTGTGGGGACACTTGATCACGATATTTTATCTTTTGTATCACTAGATTTGATTTGCTAGTATTTTATTTAGGCCTCTAATTTTTCTTCTTTGAATGTCTTTGTCAGGTATTGGTTATTCTGGCATCATAAAGTGAGGACATGTTGTTCCCTTTCTCTGTCCGCTAGAAGAGTTTGTGTAAGATTGGTATTATTTCATCTATAAATTCTTGGGAAAATTTGGCAGTGAAGTCATCTGGGTCTGGACTTTAAGGGAAGATTTTAAATTATAGATTCATTTAAATTCTTTAGATAATAGAGAATTATTTTTATTCCTGTGTCAATTTTATGTTGTGCTTTTCAAGGAATTTGTTCATTTTATTTAAGTTATCAGCTTCATTGGCATAGAGTTGTTCATAATATATTATCATCCTTTTAATGTCTTTAGGATCTGTAGTGATGTAACTTTTTCATTTCTAATATTGGTAACTTATGTTTTTGTTTTTCAAAAAGTCAGTCTTGCTAGGAGTTATCAACTTTATTTACAAAGAACCAACTTTTGGCTTTGATTTTTCTCTGCTGTATGTCTTTCTATTTTATTTCCACTCTATTATTTCCTTTCTATGCTTACTTTTTTTTTTAGCACCTTATTTTTTGGGGTTTAATTTTCTGTTCTTTTTCTAGTTTCATAAGATGAAAGCTTAAATCTTTGATTTTAAACCTTTCTTTTTAAATGCATATTTGAAGCTATATATTTCTTTCTAAAATTCCCTTTAACCCTTGCTTTAGCTGGACGCCACACATTTTGACATATTGTGTTTTCATTGCAGTTCAGTTCAAAATATTTTCTAAATTCTGTCACAATTTCGTCTTTGGCCCAAGGGATATTTAAAAGTATGTTGCTAAATTTTCAAACATTTGGGAATTTTCTAATTTGTTTTGTTATTGATTTATAGTTTAATTTACTACGGTTGAGGAACATACTATGATTTCAATCCTTTGAAATTTCTTGAGACTCATCATTGCTTCTAAAATGATGTTTTGTCTTTTTAGGATTTTTAATTGTTTTCAGCAGGAGGGTCAATTTAGGTAACCTAGCCATATTATTGGTAATGAAAGTCTCCAAAGTGGTTTTAAATTAACTTTTTTTTTCTGGTGAGGAAGATTGGCCCTGAGCTAACATCTGTTGCCCATCTTCCTCTTTTTTTTTTTTTTTTTTTTTTGTGGGAAAGACCAGCCCTGAGCTAACATCCATCGCCAATCCTCCCCTTTTTGCTGAGGAAGACTGGCCCTGGGCTAACATTGTGCCCATCTTCCTCTACTTTATATGGGACGCCGCCACGGCATGGCTGACAGGCAGTGAGTGCATCGACGGGCGCCCGGGATCTGAACTCGCGAACCCCGGGCTGCCAAGCGCGGACTAAACCGCTGCGCCACCGGGCGGCCCCCATCTTCCTCTTTTTGCTTGAGGAAGATGGTCCCTAAGCCAACATCTGTGTCAGTCTTCCTCTATTTTGTATATGGGTTACTGCCACAGCATGGCTTGATGAGTGGTGTGTAGGTCTGTGCCTGGGATCTGAACCTGCAAACCCCAGGCTGCCGAAGCAGAGTACATGAACTTAACCACTATACCACTGGGCCGGCCCTAAATTTCTTTTTTTTTCAGGAATACGTTAAACAATTTAAGTGACTTGTTTTAAATAATATAACAACTGAATTGTTTTTACTTTTAAGTCACAAGAAAAGGAAATTGCAATTTTTGGTATAGTGTTTAATTTTTTTGTTTCAAGAGTGCTAAGAACTTGAAAAGCCAATAATCTGGCATGATCTTGGTCCGGGTCCAGACTCTGCTCATTTTGTTGACTTTTTCCTTCATGTGTGTATATTCACATGCATGTTCTCCAAATCTGAAGATTTTAATCCATCTCAAAGCTTGTTATGTTTTATCCTAAAAGTATTGAACTGCTGCTGTCATCTCATCTTTCCTCATTTGTACTTGTCCATTCCTGAGCAAGTCTTACTCATTTGGAGTCCCCACGTAGCTTGCCTAATTATTCATGGATGCATGTGTGGGCTTTTATGTGTTACTGCATTCTGAAGGACATTTAGCTCATTCCCTCGAGTTCTTTGTAGAATAATAATCATTTATTATTCAGTGAGACTCTCTACTTTAATTCAAACTTTTATTATTTTGAAAATATTCTAGACCCATGCTAGGATATGTAATACATGAAAATCCTATTTCAAAAAAATGTATAAGCATATCGTTTCTTACGCATGGTCCGTAATGTAAAATGAAACAAGAATGGTTTACTATGAGAGTGAATCCATTAATGGATTCAGCAAACACACACTCAGTCTGTGTAAAATTGTGTGTTGGTGAGACTGCAAGCTAATTTGTCAACAAGATAGACCCTAATTAATTAATTTTCGTATTGGTCCTCTTGAGTCAGCATATTCACTAGAGATCCAGTGGCACACATGTAATACAGAAGCCCAGCTGTATATCTGCAGATGAAGAAACCTAGGTTGTAGCCATCTGAATGTATGGGAGAACTCATGGTTCTAGTATGGAAAGGGTGGCATTGAAATTGAATTTTATGCTAGCAAAAGTGAGGGACAAGGTGTAAGAGGGTAAAGCAGTGACTGGCCTTGGGAAGCATGAGAAAGAAAGGATTGAGTCACTTTGCAACTGGGTGATGTAGAAATTCTAGACAGTTCCAGATAATAATGCCTGGAGGCAGAGTAGGGCGATGTGTTAGAGCCATAAAGCTTACTATCGAAGGTTTGGTTTTGATGCTGAGAACAAGTAGGACCTGATTGCTTGAGAAATATTTTAACTTTGCTGTATTAGGCTTTCAGTACCGTCACTTGTATTTTGGAATAGTTTGACTCCTTTTTAACAGAGTGAGATTTCTCCCTCTATGTTGCTGGTATACCATATAGGCATTTCTTAACATTTTCTTAATGTTAGGATTTTTTCCTAAGCAGCAGGCTTCTTGTTTACCTTGGTGACAGGAGGAAAGAACTATATTCAGCTGGTTAGTGTTTGTGTACTAGCTCATGTTTCATGTATTTTCTTTGGCCTTTTTAGGCTGCACATGGTCCGTCTGATGCTGTTGGAGAGACTACTGCAGACCTTGCCCCAGTTACGAAATGTCGGAGGTGTCCGGGCCATCCCGTACATGCAGGTATCCCTCGGTTCAGCTGGGTCTGTCACGTTGTAGCTGGACCATCCTTAAGCAGGCTCACATCTCTGGCTTTGATGTTAGGTCATAGAATAATGGAATGCAATTTTGAACTACAAGTCACAGCCCTTCATTTTATGGATAAGAAGGCCCAAGGGGTCAGAGAATTAAAAAAAAAAAATGTCCACAGTCATCCAGCTAGTTGTTGACAGTGCCAGGAATAAAAGCCTGCTACTGAGAGTCTTAGTGTCTCCCTGTTAATATTAGTATTAGAGTGTGATCTGAAAGCTCTTCTCCCACTAGCTGCCTTCCTCTTAGGCAAAATTGTTCTTTAATTCCTAGCTCAGCACACTGCCCTCTCTAAAGACACTTTGGTTGGTTATAATGTAGGTTAGTCAGTTAGTTTTGTAAACTTTTTATGAAACATTTTCTGGATGCTAAGTGTGGTATGTACCAAAATTTGACTCTTCTGGCTCTGGACACTTAAACTTCGGATGTGCTGGGATTTAGAACCTTTTCATGGATTATAGTTCTGATTGACAGGGAGGTCAGGAAGGCTGGGTTTTCTATTGAAACACCCTGTGTTTAGAGTTGTTGTTCTTTAGGGAATTGGCTTTCATGATTTATCTCTCTCTTGACTTCCAGGTCATTCTGATGCTCACTACAGATCTGGATGGAGAAGATGAGAAAGACAAGGGGGCTCTGGACAACCTACTCTCCCAGCTTATTGCTGAACTGGGCATGGATAAAAAGGTAAAACTGGAGAGTCATACTGGGTGAGAAGCAGGGATTGACTGAGGTTAGTTCTCGGTTTTTCATTCCTCTTACAGGAGCTTCACCTGGTTTCAGGTGGTAACGATCCATTGAGGGCTTTAGTTCTGTTGATTCAATGAAAATGTTTTCTTCGTGCCTACTTTGGCCCAGGCATACTTTGAATCTGGGCGTAAATGACAAATAAGACCAATTCCCTGCCCTCGTGGACATTTTGTAGCTACGTAAGGTGAAAACGTTAAGTCAGTTGTTCGTATCTTAATATGGCTTCCTAAGTGTATCAGGCTGTCGGTAATCCAGGTATCGTCCACGGATACGTGGGAGCTTGTTTTGTCTGATTCCATCTGAGGAACGTTATAGCACTGATAGGCTTGAGGGAATCTTGTTCAGATGCCTCAAGCTTAAAGTCAGTGTGGGCTTCTGGGCTTTACTTCTGCCTGCAGGACGTCTCCAGGAAGAATGAGCGCAGTGCCCTCAATGAAGTCCATCTAGTGGTCATGAGACTCCTGAGTGTCTTCATGTCCCGGACCAAATCTGGATCCAAGTCTTCCATATGCGAGGTATTTTTGCTTTGAGCTTATAGGTTTGGGGAAAGGTAAGAGGATTGTCTGGTTGGTGTTAGGGCCGAGGGCAGAGGTGATAGTCCTCTGTTAGAATAAGGCCATTGTCACCCAAGAGGAGTAAGATTCTAAGCTGTCACCTCTTCAAGAGCAGAGCCTCTACCTTTCTCAGAATCCCTTCCAAGCTCTGCTCTTTGCCAACAATCCCTCCAATGGAGGGGTTAAAGGGGTTGGAAGTTCCATTATTGAAAAGCAGGGACTGTTCTGCAAGGCGCAGAGTGGCTAAGCGGATTCCCCTGCTGTATGTTGCTATAAGGTATGGTAATAAAGCAGAGAGAAAGCAGTGCATGTGTGATGGAAAGGAGATTAACACAAAGCAGAGAAGGTAGGAATGGAGGCTGAACTGCATCCAATCTTAATGAGCTTATGAGCTGTGGGGTTTGCTGGGATTTGCAAGGCTCTCCTAATGGTTTTATTTACAGTAGCTTTTCTCCTACTTTGTTATTCATGTGATCACTCACCCCATCTCCTTTGGAAGCTAGTTCTGTGGGAAGAGCCCCTACCAGGAGGATGGGGTTGCTATGAAGTGCCTGTAGTTGGAAGTTTTCTCTCTCCTTGAAATGGGCTGCTTTTCTAGTTGCCCAAGGAAGAAAAGAAATCCCATCCCCTCCAGGTGGAAAGGTTATCTAATCCTTGCCACCTTGGCTTCTGGCACATGTGTGTAGAGAGATTGGAGTTGCGAACTGGTGTTTCTTTGTTTTCTCTTGCCATGCGATTGTTTAAAAGAGTTGGAGAAATGTTTGAGCTAGTTGGGAAACTTAACTCAAGGGACTGACTAACTTACTTCCCTGACAGTTAATTCTAAAACTGTTGTGTGTTTCCTACCCCTAAAACCCAGCTGGATTTACAAGCCATTCCTGCCTTCTCCCTGTTTTTTCTCCCTCCCAGTCATCTTCCCTCATCTCCAGTGCCACAGCAGCAGCCCTGCTGAGCTCTGGGGCTGTGGACTACTGCCTGCACGTGCTCAAATCCCTGCTGGAGTATTGGAAGAGCCAACAGAATGATGAGGAGCCTGTGGCTGCCAGCCAGTTGCTGAAACCACATACTACTTCCTCCCCACCAGACATGAGCCCGTTCTTCCTCCGCCAGTATGTGAAGGTGAGGTCTCTCCCCGGGCAGAGAACTGCTCTGGTCCTTCATCCAGAGCGCTCTCCTCTTCACTCTCAGTGAGTAGAGCTGAGGGCAAGGAGCTGCAGGAGGGAGCGCATTCCTTGGTGGGTTTTACTTTCAGTCTATTTTAATGCATAACCATTCCTCCTAACCTTCTACTGGATTCTGATTCTTGCCATTTTGTAAACCGGAGGAATTGAATGAAATCAGACAGTCGTGTCCTTTCATATTAAGCTCCTTAGAAAAAGATGAGCAAGCACAAGGAACTGTTACCAGTAATAGGTCAGTCATGTCCTGTGTGTATGTCAGGTACTACCCCGTGCTGTCATAGAGGCCTTCTAACACGCTAGTTAAGATGGGCTTTCTGATGAGGCGAGTCTGGGAACAAGTCCTTGGGAACAAGTGTTCCCACTTAGCAGCCTTGAAGTTTGGAAGTTTTGTCTAATCTCAGTAAGTCTCAGTTTCTACACCTGGGAAATAAAGATAGAGGATCTGCTTTATAGGGTTGTTATAAGCATTGAATGAGGTGATGTTTGTAAAGCACAGTGCCTGGTACATACCAGTGCTCAATAAATGTTCATTATTATTACCACTTCTATTTTATTTGAGTCCATCTAGTGGAGCAAGATGGCTTGGCCTGGCTGTGCGTCTTCCTGTATACTCAGAACTGCCATAGAATAGTATAGGACTATAACAGGCATAAAATGTGACTCTGATCATGTCCCTCTCTTTTTTATAACTCTTGGGTGGTTTTCCATAACTTTTAGGTCAAAAATGTTCTTTGTGGATCCAGCTATCCATTTAACTCGCTAGTTTTGATTACCTACAACACCCCTGCATACAGTCCTACTAATCTGTGCATTTCCCTGGATGCAGCATGTTGCCTTTGTACACGCTGCTCTTCTGAAATTCTTTCTTCTCCTCTGCATCCCTTCCTTCCCCCATCTAGCTAATTCCCAGTCCTTCTTCAAGACCCAGCTCAAGCATTAGATCTTTGGGAAAACCTTCCCCAGCACACTTCTGATGGAGATAGCCTTTCCCTGGGTTTCCAGAGCACTTTGTCCACACGTGTGGAGTCTTCCCCTCCAAGCTATAAGCAAAGACCATATTTTGTGCCTGTTTACACCCCCAGTGCTTGGCATAGAACCAGTAAATAACTGATGATAGAATATATGAGACCAGTTGTGCCCCTGAAATCTTGCAGACTCTTCCTGTGGGACACACAACTTGCAGGATAGCTGTTGTTGCCACTCTCAAACTTCTCAGTCTGCTGCCTCTCTGTATGATATGAACACAGAATCTCCACTGAGTGCGGTGATCCTGGCCTTCTTGGTTTATTTAAGTATTTCTTGTTACTATGGAAAGTTTGGTTCTAGAGAATGGAATACAACTCTTATTGAAGGTCAGAAATCCTTCCCCACTACTGTTTTTTCAATTATTTTCCCATTCTAACTCTAATTTTTGTGTAAGCAGAGTACAATCAATCCAGTATCAAAAACCACAGAATGAAATGTTAGAACTTTTAAGAGCAGTGAGCCTGGGGCCTTGCTGGGTTTGTAAACTAAACTGTCAGTCAGTGGTGGCTCCAGCTTTGAAAGGCACTATTTACCAGTGCCAAGGTATGCCTAGTGACCAATAAACCAGCCTTTTTCCTAGTGATCATGGAATATTGTCAGTCACAGGTTCTCACACAAATGTTCTTCTCCCAGGGTCATGCTGCTGATGTGTTTGAGGCCTATACTCAGCTTCTAACAGAGATGGTATTGAGGCTTCCATACCAAATCAAAAAGATTGCTGACACCAATTCTCGAATCCCACCTCCTGTCTTTGATCATTCATGGTTTTACTTTCTCTCAGAGGTAAGTGAAGGTCCCAAGCAGCGTGCCGGTCAAGGAGGGGACACAGCAGCTGTGACTGCCTTTGTGGCCCCCTTTCTTCCTCACCCTCATGCAACATTTCCCCCAGCAGAGTCCTTCCCACCCATTTAGGTCTTGCCCCCCCTGGGGAACACTATATGGTGAAACTGTGGAAGGTTGTATCAAAGCAAGCCATCCGCTGTAGTTTCTGATTCTGTACATTTAACTTCTCCCACATATGGTGATAATGGGCAAGTTTAATAATTCAGATGCTGTCTGGAAAGCAGAAAGTATACTAGTTAAATTAACAGTGACTTTAATATAGGGGATGAGTTAAACAACCATTGAAGAACCAAAAGATTAAAAGGGAATGTTGAAGTAACACAGAGTAACTGCAAGGGGCAGCCACCAGCAGCCCTTGTCTGAAGAGCAGAGGCCCAGTGGCTCTGGGACTTGGCTCTGTGAGGAGGGGCTGATGCTGCTGGTACCTCAGGAGTCTGAGGGGATGTGATGAGGTTGATTCTGGAAGGACTGAAAGAAACTGTTGATTGGAACCAACTGTAGTTGGTTTGTCCTTGAATACTGAAGAAATGGTGGAGGCTGCCAGGGTTCCCCTTCAGGGCTGTCGCTAGGATTGCAGGCAAACAGGAAGGAGCAAGTCCCTTCTTTTCCTCCTGCCTTCCAGTGTCCCTCTAGTGCTCCCTATTGGCAGAACCTAGGAAGGAGACAACTAGCAAAGAAGCAGTGCAGTTAGCATAATTCTGGACGTCACAGAGCGGGGTATGGTGGGGGGTGGGCTGGAGCCAAAAGGCAATAGCTTAATGGGCACAGCAAGAACTCTGGGAAGAAGAATCTGTTAGCAAACCCCAAGTGACCACTTCAGGTTGTATAGCTGTAACAGCCCAACCTCTTTCCCACCTCTTTTACCTGAAAGAGATTTCTGAGTGTAGTTTTCCTTACAGTTTCACTCTGGGTGGGCCGGAGTGGAGGCCAGCTTCCCTGTAGGTTCCTGAGTGCTCCAGGAAGGGGAGCAGGAGTATCGCTGTGTTTCCCTCTTGGACTTCTTTCCTTCTCCTGGTCCCCATGAGGAATACTAAAGCTCACCAGAGGCTGGCCTGGGTGTGAGGAAATAGCTTGCTTTGTGTTTCTCACCAGTTGTAGTAACAGTTCATGAAAACTCAGGGAGCCATAGCTGGTATAGATACAGTCCCAGGGTTGTTGACTCTTTGTCAACTCTGTGTTGTTTCTCCCCTCCAGTACCTGATGATCCAGCAAACTCCATTTGTGCGCCGTCAAGTCCGCAAACTTCTGCTCTTCATCTGTGGATCAAAGGAGAAATACCGTCAACTCCGGGATTTGCACACCCTAGATTCCCATGTGCGTGGGATCAAGAAGCTGCTGGAGGAGCAGGGGATATTCCTCCGGGCAAGTGTGGTTACAGCCAGCTCTGGCTCCGCCTTGCAATATGACACACTCATCAGCCTGGTACGAGGAAGGGGAAATAGTAGGGCAGGGAGAGGGCATGTGATGAGGTTAGGCGAGTAGGTAATAGGGTGGAGCAGTAGGGCTTTTAAATATTTAGAGAATGTCATGGCCAGGGTTGAGATCAGGGTAAATCCATGATACCTGACTGGGTGCTGTACCAGGTGTAGTTGGCTTCAGGATCTGGGATTTCCCCTCAGCACTTCCACCGCCCCCACCTGGCGGCGGTTCCTCCATTATGAGGAGGGGTGGCTTGAGCTTCTTACAGTGTCATTTGCTCATGTCATGGATCAGCCTGAAATTTGTGCACCTCTGATTTTTGTCCTTGAATACTAAAAAAATGTTTTAGGTTAACATATAAAAATGTATTACTGACTGAAGATAAATTGTTTGGAATTTGGGGAGTAAATTGAATATATTGCATGGGAGCATCTAGAAAGAACATTTTTGGAATTAAAGACTCCTAATATAGTGTTCTTACTGTTGTGCTTTTAGCAAGAAAAAAGGAAACTGGATTGTAGTTTCCCCGGTCATGGCCTACCTTTGCTGCTGCATTGTTGAGTGGTCTGAAGGATGCCTGAAAACAAGGGACCTTTGTGTGGTGGGGAGTCGAACGTGGGAGGCTCAGTGACAGCTGTAGTGTGGGCTTGGTCCCAGGTTCACCAGGGCACTGGGTCAACCTTGCACAGAGGGCTGTGTTCAGTTTGCAAGGCAGCAGGTGTGGTGCCGTGTGGGCTGCTTGGCGGGATTACTCATTTCTGGTGATTGGTTTCCATTTCAGATGGAGCACCTGAAAGCCTGTGCAGAGATTGCTGCCCAGCGAACCATCAACTGGCAGAAATTCTGCATCAAGGACGACTGTAAGCAAGCTCCTTCATTCATTCACCCAATTCATTTCTTTAAGAACTATTCCTTGAGGCCTTCTATATGCCAAGCACTAAACTGGGTGCTAGAGATATAGCCACGAACAAGATATGTAGACAGAACTCTACCAAGCAGAGAAGACAAGTTAAAAAAGAGTGATAAGGGCCATTAGACAAAATTTGGGGTGCTGTGGGAGCACAAAGTAGGAGCTGACCTCAGATTTTGGTAGTAAGGCTAAAGAGGAGTCTATGAGGTCTAGAGAATCATCTTGTTCAAAGAAGTGGGTGCTGGGAGCCAGTTTGTATGTAGTTATGATACTTGTCAGATGTTTCTACAGAGGGTGTAAATTCCTGGCACATCTAGCAGACAGAACTTGCACAAGGAAGCTGGTGGGAATAGGGCCATCCCAACTGTACAGAGAAGTTGCTCTTTTTGCACGTACGTCTGGTTGTAGTCGTCTCAGAGCTGAGCCACCATCTCCTCTGCCTACAGCTGTCCTGTACTTCCTCCTTCAAGTCAGTTTCCTGGTGGACGAGGGGGTGTCTCCGGTGCTGCTGCAGTTGCTCTCCTGTGCTCTGTGCGGCAGCAAAGTACTCGCTGCTCTGGCAGCCTCGGCAGGGTCCTCTGGTGCTTCCTCCTCCTCAGCCCCTGTGGCCCCCAGTTCTGGACAAGCCACGACACAGTCCAAGTCGTCCACTAAGAAGAGCAAGAAAGAAGAAAAGGAAAAAGAGAAAGAGGGTAAGAGTCACCCTCTTGTCTGGTGACCAGGTTGATTTGTTCTAATCGTTCTTAGAGCACATGGTTTATTTTCTTCTGAGAGGTGGTTTATCTTGATTTACAGGGACCCAAAACCCAAATGCCCTCTCGTGTCTACTGTTGGTCTCAATTTCAGTTATGTTAAAGGTGACACCTTAAACAGTGTGACTTCCCATACCAACTGTCAGTAACAGGAAAGGTCAAAGAACACTGAAGTTCCTTTTTCTGTGAAATTCTAACACCTGCTCTGTGGAGAGGTTGTCAGCATTCAGCGAAATGATGCTTATAAATGTGTCTTGTAAACTGTCATATGCTCTACAAATGAAGCTACTTTAACTGACCCCTTACCATCTGAAAGGCAGAAACCTTTCTGCTCCAGTGCTTTACGTGGTCCTTGGAGGCCTGAGACAAGTGATCAGGGGTGGAGAGCAATGGAGGTGGTTCACATTCTCTCAGTTATTCGGATATCTGTGCAGCTCTGTAGTAATGTTGACTGTTGGATAGCAAACCTTTGAAAGGAAATTCCTCCTCCAGTGTAACTATATTTAGTGCCAGACTTATATAGGCTCTTCATCTTGTGCTTTTTTTGTGGCATTATTATATAGTGGCATTATTATATGTCATTTGGGGCTGCCTTTTTGTCCCCCAGTAAATAACTAAAAGTTGCTTTCAAATTATAACTATTTAGTTGAACCTTTTAGACATGGACAGAATCCCATCCCATTCCGTCTGGTAGCACTGGCTGTGGGACCCCACCACTTCTTCCTAACTCTTCGACCCTCAGTCCTACCCTAATCTTACAGGTGAGAGCTCAGGCAGCCAGGAGGACCAGCTGTGCACAGCTCTGGTGAACCAGCTGAACAAATTTGCAGATAAGGAGACCTTGGTCCAGTTTCTGCGTTGCTTCCTGTTAGAGTCCAATTCTTCCTCCGTGCGCTGGCAGGCCCACTGCCTGACGCTGCATATCTACAGGTAGGGTCCAGGACTTAGTTTTGGCAGTCTGCATGGGTCTGGGACCAGAACGGATGATGTAGTTCTGTTTTGGTTTTATGTTGCATACTCATGGCCAGTGTCATTGTTTACACCAGCCTGAATCCTCTTGACTGTTACAGATTTCTTCAGGTTATCTGCTTTTTAGCTGTTAAACTGATGTCATAAGCAAGAGGTAATCTGTTTTTGACTAAGAAGGCTATGTTTAGAAGTTTGTAAAATGACCAGGCTTGACTCTTTGGGTAACAGAGCTCCATTTCTGCCATTGAGTAATGTTGCATGATGGGAATAGACCACTTCCTGAAGACAGGAAAGGACTGTGCACATCTGTTAGCATCGATTGTCAAAAGAGCAACAAAACCATTCAAACTTAACCCAGAGTTGTGGGAAATAGATACATCTACAAAAACTTGGGCCTTGTTGATATATAAAGGAACCTCAGGTTTTTCTGCTGCCTGGTAGTCATATGAACTGTCATTTTTCTACAGAAACTCTAGCAAATCTCAACAGGAGCTCCTGCTAGATCTGATGTGGTCCATATGGCCAGAACTTCCAGCCTACGGTCGTAAGGCTGCCCAGTTTGTGGACCTACTAGGATATTTCTCCTTGAAAACCCCACAAACGGAGAAGAAGGTAACAATAATTGATTTATGGTCAGAGAGGCTGACTTGCCACATTTAACCTTTTTTTCTCTTGAATTAAGAATGTTGTGACCCACCCACATAAGGGGTGCATATATGAAATCCCTTAAATATATATTAAGCACTCCTAATATGTATACCACATAGGTAATATGTACTAGCAAATAAGTAAGATCTGAATTTGGCTTAGCCAATAGAAGTAGATCAAATAGGGAAGAAAATGCAGCTCTTCTGGTTTTGCTGGCAGCCCTAATTACATACCTGAAAGTGTTTCTAAATTAAATAACCATATCATGGCTTTTCCATAAGAATAAAACTTGTCTTCCTCCACAAGGTTTGAAAAAGTGGACTGTCACTAAGATCGTGTGAACTTCTAAAGGAGATAGAATCCTTTAAACAGTTAAGAATTAGGCCCAGCTTTGTATGACACAAATGGAGACTGAGAAGTCTGGTATTTCTAGGGCAGTTATCAGTTAGAAAGCAGAAGACAAAAGTCTTTTCCAGTAAGACGTTCTCTTGGGCTTTAACTATGGTCCTTTATTGACTTCTGTTTCAGTTGAAGGAATATTCACAAAAGGCTGTGGAGATTCTGCGGACTCAAAACCATATTCTTACCAACCATCCCAACTCCAACATTTACAAGTGAGCTTTGTTCTGCTTTTTCCCTTTTTGAAGCTCAGTTGCTGTTTCCACACTGTTTGGCTCTGACGTAGGAATTGATAAGCTCGTATCTAGTTCATCTTTGGATCTCTACCTTGGGGCTGGGGCCTGGCACACAGAAGGTACTCAACATTGCAGAATGAGGATTTGGTAAGCAGGAATTTAGGAAGGTCTCTAGTTTCAAGGGTCTAAGTCTAAATCAGATAAGACAAGCTTGCAGAAAACGGCTGCATTAAAAATGAAAAAAAACTTTTGAAAGAGCATCAGTTCACCTGACAATTTATTATTTCCCTGGCTTAATAGTGACTGTTCTTTTTTTTTTCTTCTCCAAACTTTATTCAGGTATGATTTACATACTGCAAAATTCACCTATCTTAAGTGTACAATTCAGTGATTTTTAGTAAATTTAATTATGATTTTTCTTTGAGTCAAATTTTAACGTAACTTTTTGGGATTTCCCTGACCTCGGGAGCTCAGAAATAGAAACATCTAAGGTTGGTTAGCTGACATTTCCTTCCGTGACTTCTGCGCCCTGTTGGGACTCCTTACCTTCCCTGTCTTCTCACTGCGGTGGGACTCACTTTGGGGAATACTGAGCCATGGCTTTTCCATGCTGCTTTGTGAAGCACGGTACTTTCTAAAATGAAGATTTTCTTATGCTGAGACTGTTTTCTTCCTTAGCACCTTGTCTGGCTTAGTGGAGTTTGATGGCTATTACCTGGAGAGTGATCCCTGCCTGGTGTGTAATAATCCAGAGGTGCCGTTTTGTGTAAGTGACATCCTCAACGTGGACAATCCTCAGGCTTATCGGGCCAGTGGGTTCCTGTTTCCAGAGATGGATTATTATCACATAGGTGTTCCTCTCCTAATGGTGGGTCACCAGTGGTAGGAATCCTTACCTCCCATGCTTGTTCCCTTAAATAAAAACTTCATCCGTGGATGAAGAGTGGGTCACATTGATGAATTTTGAAGAAGATGGGGTGAGCTCTTAGCCTTGAACTAATACAGTGTTTTGTGTGTACTCTTATATTTAGTATATCAAGCTGTCTTCCATTAAAGTGGACACCCGATACACCACCACCCAGCAGGTTGTGAAGCTCATTGGCAGCCACACCATCAGCAAAGTGACGGTGAAAATTGGGGACCTGAAACGGACCAAGATGGTGCGGACTATCAACCTCTATTACAACAACCGAACTGTGCAGGCCATCGTGGAGTTGAAAAACAAGTATGGGCTTTTCAGACTTGGGGAGGGGCAGCAGGCTTGTACGGCTCAATACCAGTTGTTGGCTTTGATTGCTGGAATTGGGTAAAGCAGCACACCCCTAAAGGCCTAGTATGTCCTCTTACCTACTTTCGTCATGACTGAGGGACAAAAGTGGAACACCAGTTCCTAAGGATGCTGACAAAGATTATCTCAAAGTTATGTCCAGTGGAGTCCTGGGGTCTGTGGAAGCTTTTCAACAGCCTGCCTAGGGAGGGGAAGCTGAGTGAGGGGGACTCCAGACTTCTCAAACCCATGTTAACTGGAGCAGTTCTACTTTTATATAAAATCTCCTATATTGGGAAGTCATTGTCATTTCTTGGATTAAGACAGCTATTCTCTTGCTCATAGAGCAGGAAGTATTTCTCAGGAAGCTTCTCTAGTACACAGTTCTTCCATTTCTGCATGGTGTCTTCTCTCTATGTCTGCTGATGTTGGATCTTTTGGCTCATGTATTTCAGTGTCTGAAGTGGGGCATGTCATATATGGGCCAAAGAAGGCACTAGCATGGGTTATAGTGTTGACTTTTACAGAGGCAGGTCTCTGTTGTTGAAGTCTCAGGCATTGCTACTGGACAGAGAACGTAGGTAGATGCTGCTTGAATGTTAAGACTTGCAGTTTGCTGTCTGCACATAGAATGAAAGTACTGCTATTATTCCAGGAGGCAGAATAAAGCTAGAATGTACCACATCAACAAATGGCCACCAGGAGCTCTGCCTAAAGGAAGTTTTCTCCTGTTCCTTTGAAAGGCAGAGTTAGCATTGGTGACGGGCAAGTAGCAGCTGCTCACTGGGCTAACCCATTCCCTTCTGGGGGAGGTGGATCTGATTTTCTGTTGTGTAGAGTCAGTGCAGCTGCTGGTCAAGCACTCAGACTCTGGAATAAGACTGCGTTCATATCCCAGCTCTACTGCCTCTCTCTCTGACCTTGGAGAAGTTACTCAGCCTCAGTTTCCTTACCTGTAAAATGAAGATAAGTCCATTTCCAGGTCCACTCCAAAGATTAAATGAGTTAGTATATGTAAAGTGCTGAGAACAGAGCCTAGCACGTAGTAACTATGTACTCAATAAATACTTGCTCTAATTGCATTAATATAATTACCCCTAAATTATTACATTCCTTTTCTCTTTCTGACTTTACTTGGCACTTGGTCCAGATCCTGGTATGTCCATCTGCCTTTCTAAAGCAACCTGAGCCTTATGCTTCCAAGGTAGCTGTGATGGGAACTTGTGGCAGTCAAGCATCATGGTACTTCTTGGTACAGGCTTCAGAGTGGCATGCTTTCAAAGTAATGTCTTCCCTTGATAAGTACTTCTGTTGTTTTTCTGGAATCTCAGATGTTATGTATAACATCTTAAAGCACTCGTATCTTCTATCCTTTTTTATAGATAGAGGGTAGTGGAAAAAATTTTTTTTTAATTAAGTTGCTATTATTTGCCATCTTTCTTTTTCTTAGAGTAACCACTTCATTGCCCTAGAAAAATACATAGGACAGTCTTTCTCTTTGTCTCGTTAGACTGTCTTCACTGGGTGTTAAATGAGAGGCGTTCAGGCCTCTGCCCCTCTATTTGACACCATCTCTCCTAGGCCGGCTCGCTGGCACAAAGCCAAGAAGGTTCAGTTGACTCCTGGACAGACGGAGGTGAAGATCGACCTGCCCCTGCCCATTGTGGCCTCCAACCTGATGATTGAGTTTGCAGACTTCTATGAAAACTACCAGGCCTCCACAGAGACCCTGCAGTGCCCTCGCTGTAGTGCCTCAGTCCCTGCCAACCCAGGGGTCTGTGGCAACTGTGGAGAGAATGTCTACCAGTGTCACAAATGCAGGTAAGCAGGTGGTTGTCGCCCAGGCCAAGACCACATCCTTATATTTTTCCATGAGAGTCTCAGTGTGGGCAATTTTAGTGTCTGGTGCTCTCACAGTAATAGGAGGATTATGTGTATGTGGAGTGTGGACTCCATGTGTAGAGAGAAACGGAGGGAGGGGGGAAGAGTGGTATGTGTGTGTTTGCCCATCCTGTGGGGTGGGGACGGGGGACGTCCCTAAGTTTAGGTGTTAGTCTTTCTTCCTTGTTATCTGGTTGCTTAAGTCATCCTTACCTGTTTGTTATTGTCCCTCCAATAGTCCCTGCAGTAGTTTCCAGAGTATAGATGTGGCACAAACCATCTCCTCTTAGAGTCACCCCCACCCCACCAAACCTCTGCTGCCCCCCTGACCCAAACACTTTGATTCTTCAGATCCATCAACTATGATGAAAAGGATCCCTTCCTCTGTAACGCCTGTGGCTTCTGTAAATATGCTCGCTTCGACTTCATGCTCTATGCCAAGCCTTGCTGTGCAGTGGATCCCATTGAGAATGAAGAAGACCGGAAGAAGGTGAGGCCAGATTCGTGCTTGACTCAGGGTAGTGGCCTTGATCCAGCTTTGGGCAGAGCTGGCGCAGGGCCGTGTGCTTTTCCTGCTAGCCCAATTCTCCCTCAACTCAGAAAAGTTTTCAGGGCCTGGCTTTTGGATGGGAGCAAATAATGGCATAAGATATATTGGAGCACATAGTTTGCATAGGATTTCGGAGGAGTGTTGGTTGGTAATGAAACTAGAGTATCTCAAGGGGCAGATAACTTTGGATTTGGAAAGGCAGAAGGGAGTTGGATGACTTGCCCTGGGTTTGTCCATAGACTGCTTCATGTACAGCTGTGGGCCTTCCCCCAGTGTTAGCTTGTCCGGGGGCTGGTTCTCAGCCAGCAGATGTAGTGGGACTGGATATTAAAGGACAGTGAAAAGGGGGACCTATGGGACCTATTGGGACAGCTACTAGCAGTAGCATGGGAAAGCAGAAGAACATTAACCATTGGAGTCAGAAGGACAAGTCACTCTAGCTGTGCTTTTTAATACTGTGTGACCCGGCATAAATTACTTCTCCCAGCGTTGTATATTTATATGTATGTTGTGTCGTATATGTACGTGGTATATTATTAAACATAATACACCCACCTCAGAGGATTATTGTGAGGAATAGAAATAATGTCTGAAACACAGAGGCTTACTTCTAAGAACTGTTTCAGCATTTGGTCAGCCGTTCGGATTACTCAGGGAAAGTCATTATGCTGAAAAGCCTGAACACATGT
Source organism: Tapirus indicus (assembly GCA_031878705.1). Classification (NCBI taxonomy): domain Eukaryota; kingdom Metazoa; phylum Chordata; class Mammalia; order Perissodactyla; family Tapiridae; genus Tapirus; species Tapirus indicus. The sequence continues at coordinate 98,680,293 of CM062924.1, read as the reverse complement.
CCCTGTCTTTTCCTGTGTAGGCTGTTTCCAACATCAACACACTTCTGGACAAAGCTGATCGAGTGTATCATCAGCTGATGGGACATCGGCCACAGCTGGAGAACCTGCTCTGCAAAGTGAATGAGGCAGCTCCCGAAAAGCCGCAGGTAATCCCAGGCTAGAAGGGGCATTTGGAGAGGGCTTTGGATCATAACAGAAGACTGCCCCTGGGTGAGAGCATCACAGTGGAAGGCTGACAGCTTACCTCTTGGGTTGCAGGATGACTCAGGAACAGCTGGGGGCATCAGTTCCACTTCAGCCAGCGTGAATCGTTACATTCTGCAGTTGGCTCAGGAGTACTGTGGAGATTGCAAGAACTCTTTCGATGAACTCTCCAAAATCATCCAGGTAGGGAAATGGGAGCAGCTTTAGAGTGTTTTGTCGAGTGTTACCAGTGTTATTTTCAGAGCAGGCCTGTTGCTCTTGTCCAGCAGTTCACCTCTTGGGTTGGCCTCGCCTAGTCCAGCTGAAAAGGTAGAGCCTGAGTGGCTGCACCACACAGCTTCTCTCCCACGGCGGTTTCTGGTGCTTGACAGAGAGCTGAGTCCGTTTCAGAAAACTGAGAATAATGGAGACTATTTTAGATCTGTTTTCTTGGCCATTAAATACAACCTATCTTATAGTAGAGGGATTACTGATTTTAAGAAAATCGGGTGCCAAGATTCTGTTCCCTCTTTTTCTGATTTGCCATGTTTGCAGATGGAAGGGCGGGGGAGACACTAATTCTCTTCAACCAGGTGGGCCCTTCAGCAGGTGGACCATTACAGACCTGGTCTCCATGGGATGGGAGGCTGGCCGCAGACAAGGGGAGCAGCCACTTTCCCTGTCCCCCAAAATTGCCATCTTTACTATGTGTGCCTACGTTCCTGACCTTTGTTTTTGTTCTTTATGAGACAGTGTTCCATGGGAATTAAGGGCATGTGCCTGCGATCAGAGACTGAGTTCTGACTCTACCACTCACCTTGGTCAAGCCAACCCCTCTAAACATCAGTTTCCTCCTCTGTAAAATGAGGATAAAGTAACTGGTAGGGTTATCCAGAAGGTTAAATTAGATAATGCACGTATAGTGTTTTTTCAAAACCAACGCTAATTTTCCAGTTAACTTCTTCTCCCTCCTTATTTTAATTGCTAATTTCTTTCTCTCTCTCTCTTTTTTTTTCCTTAGAAAGTCTTTGCTTCACGCAAAGAGTTGTTGGAATATGACCTGCAGCAGAGGGAAGCGGCCACCAAATCGTCCCGGACCTCCGTGCAGCCCACCTTCACTGCAAGCCAGTATCGCGCTTTATCTGTGCTGGGCTGTGGCCACACGTCCTCCACCAAGTGCTATGGCTGTGCCTCGGCTGTCACAGAACATTGTATCACACTACTCCGGGCCCTGGCCACCAATCCAGCCCTTAGGCACATCCTTGTCTCCCAGGGCCTCATTCGGGAGCTCTTTGATTACAACCTTCGCCGAGGTTCTGCGGCCATGCGGGAGGAGGTCCGCCAGCTCATGTGCCTCCTGACTCGGTCAGAGCCTGCATCATAATTGTGGGGCTGGTAATTCCTACTAACGCTTGGGTTGGTGGCAGCAGTGATTCTGGGAGCACTAGAGGGTGCAAAGGATTGTGCTGCTCACTGCCAAGCAGGTTTGCTAGTTTACAGTAGAGGCAAAAATGGAAAGGGGTCCAGGGTGTAGATGAGTGAACTTGAGGAGCATTTGAAAGCCAAGTTTCCTTGTAAATAGTCTCTTTGGCTTGTACTTTGTTGGTTCCAGTGAGGTTTCCTGAGGAAGTGGTCTCTGAGGAGGTGAGGGAGGAGAAGGGAGGGAGTGGGCACTTGGACTCAAGACTCACGTGAAAGAAGACAGGGAGGCAGTGTAGCCTGGTGATTCAGAGCCAGGACTCTGGGTCAGGAAGACCCAGTCTCAATATCTGATACTTTGTATTCTCTGCCTTGGACAAATAATGTAACTTTTCTGAGCCTAAATTTTCCTCATCTGAAAAATACTGATAATCGTAAATACCTTAAAGGCTTGTGCTGAGGATGGAATGAAATAATTTGTGTTAAGTAGTAACTCATTTATTGAGTACTTAGTGTGTGCCAGATGTAGTACCCAGAGCTGGAAGTGGATTATTTACATACTATGTGGCATAAATTCTAGAACGTGTTAGATGGTTGATAAAAATTACTTGCTGTATTATTTATTCGCTCATTTAACAAATATTTATTGAGCATCTGCTGCTTGCCAGGCACTGTTCTAGACTCTGAGGATACAGTGGTAGGTGAAACAAAGTCCCTGCCCTCATGCAGCCTACATTCTAGAGGAAGAGCACTGTAGTAAACAGAGAATTACACAGTACAATGTCAGGAAATTAGATTGTGAAGAGAAGTTAAGCTGGGATGACAACCTTTATTGTGGAAGGGATTGCTATTTGGGATAAGGTAGTCAACGAGGACCTCTGAGGGGGTGATACTTGAGGAAAGACCTGTGTGAAGTAAGGACAGGCCATGGAAGTATCTAAGGTGTGGGCTGCATGCACAGGAACAGCAAGTGGAAGGACGAGAGGCAAGGGTATGCCAGGAATGGTGAGGGAGCAACAAGAAGGCCTGTGTAGCTGGAGTGAAGGATGTAATGGAGGAGGGGACAAAGGGGAGGGGGAATTAGTGAGAGGTCTCTAGGGACCACATCCTGTAGGGCCATTGTAAGGACTTTGAATTTTATTCAGAATGTGTTGGAAAGCAAGAAAGTGACAAGATACAATTTGTGTTTTTTGCTGTTATTAATACAGACATTATTACAAAGGGGCATCGATGGGAGATGTGGATTCCTTGTGGGAAATGAGGTGGAGGCAGTTGGAAAAGAGCAAAGAGTTGTGGCCAAGACTGAGAGCGCACGCCTGTATTTTGGAGACTGTGATGCACCACACAGTGCCTGGGGGCTCTGCAGCCTGGGACATGGGTGGGGAGAAAATCTCCCATATGTTGGTGCTGTTCTTCAGTCAGTGTTTCCTCCCAGGAAAGGCGGCTGTGACATGCCCTTTTCATTACAGACCAGGATTTTGTGAGGCAGTGCTGTTGTCTTGCCCCTGGGAAGGCCAGGTAGCCCTAGACATTGATTTCCTTTTCTCTGGGCTCCTTCAAGAGGACAGGAAGCACACAACCAATGGTGAATAACAGGACTCCATCTCTCTGCTTCCCCAGAGACAATCCAGAAGCCGCTCAGCAAATGAATGACCTGATTATTGGCAAAGTCTCCACAGCCCTTAAAGGCCACTGGGCCAATCCTGATCTGGTGAGATGCACAGCCATCCCTCTGACTCCTCCCTCACTCTCTCCCTGCCGGTCCCCTCCCGTCTCATTGTGATGACTGAGGAGGGAAGGAGCAGCAAGCACATTTGCAGAGCTCACATAGCAGAATGATTTTCCCAGGTCAGAGCCAACTTTAGAGGGAAAAGAGAAATGGGTGGTCGGCCATATGGAGTACAAGGGCCTCCATCTCTCCTTTCTGTCTCTGATGGTGCCGCCTGTGACCAGACGTTTGAGTTCTGAGTCCCCAGATCAGAGCTTGGACCTAAGCACTGGTCCCAGGACTGACCTTTCACACCCTTCTCTGCTCATGTCTCTTCCCGTTGGCCTTCTAGGCAAGTAGCCTTCAGTATGAAATGCTGTTGCTGACAGATTCCATCTCGAAGGAGGACAGCTGTTGGGAGCTCCGGTTACGCTGTGGTGAGTTTGGGGACCACCTGGTCAGGAGCTTTTCCGAGAGAGGAAAGGAGGCTTCAAGGTGCAGTCCTAGCCACAGAGGGGAGAGCTAGGGAGAACTGCACTTGGACGCCTTGCTGGGCTAGGTGCGGGGTGTTCATGATCGTGACTCTGCTTTTCCTCCCCATCCCTAGCTCTCAGCCTTTTCCTCATGGCTGTGAACATTAAGACCCCTGTGGTTGTTGAGAACATTACCCTCATGTGTCTACGGATCTTGCAGAAGCTGATTAAACCACCTGCTCCAACCAGCAAGAAGAACAAGGTACTGGGCAGGGAGTCTGAGAGGGAAGGGCAGGGTGGCAGCCCCTCTCCTGCCCCAGCCAGCACTGTGCCCCGCCTCTTGAAGGTCTCTGCCTTACCCCTGGCTCACTTGACCTTGGGTTGTGGGGGCACCGTTGCTTCCTTTGCTGTAGTTCAGCAGAGATGGGTTGGGGTTTTTGAGAAGGAAGATTCCTCAGAGGAAAGTCAGGATAAAATAAACACGAAAATATAAAAGCATAGAACAAAGTGGTTAACTATGGAGGACTACCTCTTTCTCCAGTCAAGTCAGACCACTTGCAGCTCCCAGAGAGCATGGGGTTTTTTCCTACCCCTGTGCCTTTGCACATGTGATATTGTGCAGTGGCGAAAATCCTAGGCTCTGAAAACAGACTTTCTGATTTCAAATCCCAGCTCTTCCATTTGGTGACCTTGGGCAAGTTATTTAACTTAGGTTCTTAGTTTCCCCATCTGTAAAATGGGAATACTACCCTTTGAGGTGTTGTGAAGAATAAATGACTTAATGCAGATCACGTGCTCAGAGGAGTGTCTGGCCCAAGTTAGTTCTTAACCAATGTTCGCTGTGGTTATATGCTGTCTTCTCTGCCTAGAATGCTCTCCTTCTCATTGTTAGCTGCTCCTGAGAAGATCCAGGTCTCTGGCAGGCTGGCTGTGAGCTCCCTGAATCTAGGGATTGTCAGTTTAGTAATATTTATGTCCAGTGCATAGCAGGGTATCTAGCACATAATAGCCATTCAGTAAATCATTGTTAAGTAAATGAATAAAGCCAGGTTTTTATCCTAAAATAACTATAGCTGAGCTACAGATTGACTTGCTTGTACCAGCTTGTACCTTGCTTGTAGAATACGCAGGCCATTATTCTTTTTCTCGGCCATGCCTGAGGCTGCCTGCCTCCAGTCTCCCTCTGTGGTCCTCGGGCCATTCTGATTCCTGCTCCATCCTGATGGAATCCCTTAATGAGAAACAAAGTCTTCCTTGCAGGAAGATTGCTTTCTGAGAGGTGAGTACTAGGGAGGAAACTGGACATTGGACAATTTAACTATATTTCCCCTGTCCTGGTCTGCCCAGACAGTCCTCAGAAAAGACAGGACTGAGGTACCCGTGAAGGTTTACTTCCCCTCAGAGCTGATTCCCAGCATATGAAATTGGTCCTTGATTGAAAAGAGGAGCCTCACCCCCACATAATTGTCATTTTTTCCCCACAGTGTGAAGCAAAAGGAGATTTTCACAGAATTCTTATCATCTAAGCACTGAAGCCCAGTGTCGATGTTCACATTTTGCTTAGTTTTAGCCTAGAGAGAGCAGCAATTCTCAGAATGTGGCCCACAGGTCCCCGGGTGTTCCTGAGACTGTCAGGGAGTCTGTGAAGTCGGCATTATGTTTGTAATTATCCCAAGGTGGCCTGACTGCCCTCTGCACTCTGTGGGTGTTTGTGCTGATGGTGCAGAATCGACAGTGGTCGATGGTCAGACCGCTGGGGCCTTGGCATGACAGGCAGTGGCCCCCAGTGTTCCTTGTAGTCGTGCTCTTCACTGCTGTGTGGTTTCATTCAAGAGCATCCTTGATGGAGCAGCACAAATTAATTTTAGTGACTCTTGACTCGTGAGCACTCCTCTCTGTGTATTCAGTCTGACAGCACAGGACGTACACAAAAGTGCTTCTGCACACTGAAGCGCAGTGGTTGTCTCGAGGAGGAGCCCTTGTGTGATTGTTTGAGATGCAGGCTAAACCGTCTGCTTTTCTCATGGCACCCCGTTTGTGCTTGCAAGAACTACCGACAGGTGAATTGTGGCTATTGAAAAGTTTATTGATTGGTTTCAGAGTCCACATTACAGCCAATCCTTAAGAACCTATAATTTGTTGAATTTTGGTGTAGTATCAAAGAAAGAAATCAGCAATTAATTGAAAAAGCTATTAAAATATTATTCTTTTCTAACTAATATGTGTGTGAGGCTAGATGGTTTTCATATACTTCAACCAAAACAACATAACATAACAGTTCAACTGCACAAGCAGGTATGAGAATCCAGCTGTCTTATTAAGGCAGTCATTAAACGATCTTCAAAAATATAAAACAGTGCCACTCCTTTCTCTGGATTATTTTTGTTTTGAAAAATATAAAAAATGTCATTTAAGTTGATAGGTAATAGATTTATTCTTATTTTTAAATGAATCAATAAATATTTTAAGAATTTCTCAGTTCTGATTTTTAATATGGTAAATATCGATAGTTTGAACCACACACGCAAAAGCTCTTTGGAGCCATCAGTAATTTTTTAAGAGTGTAATGGGGTCCTGAGGCCAAAAAAGTTTGAGAACCGCTGGCTTAGAGTGCTGTCTGAGGCACTTCGATACACAGGCTAGTTCTGGTTGCTGACGGCTCTTTAAATTCTGGAGACTGCTCAGCGATCCCTTGAAGATGTATGTTTGGGAAACTGCAAATCAGCCTTGGGATAGGAATTAGTGTATGTGGCTATAGGATTGTCTGTAGGAAGTCAGCTATGTCTTACCCTGCACAGTCAAAATCAGTGACCTTAAGCTCAGCATGGAGATGCTACTGCTAAATTGGATCAAAATGCTTTAAGAGGGACACATATTCGGGCATAAAAGATATGAATGTTGATCCTTCTGATCTTCTTGCGTTTGCATATGTCCCCTTGGGGTGCCAGTGCCATTATGTTGGAGCTGTGGCTCAGTTGTGCCCTCAAGCTCTCTCACCTTATTCTGCTTTCCTCCTGCAGGATGTTCCTGTTGACGCCCTCACCACAGTTAAGCCATATTGCAATGAGATCCATGCCCAGGCTCAACTGTGGCTCAAGAGAGACCCCAAGGCATCCTATGAAGCCTGGAAGAAGTGTCTTCCTATCCGAGGTGTGTCTGTCTCTTCAAGCCTTGGAAAATCAGTCACTCCTATCCTGTCCAGTCAGCCCTACGAGCCCCTTTTCCTGTCACTTTGTTTTCCTTATACCTCTCCCTACACCCCTTTGCCTGCCAGGGATAGATGGCAATGGGAAGTCCCCCAGCAAGTCAGAGCTCCGTCATCTCTACTTGACTGAGAAGTATGTGTGGAGGTGGAAGCAGTTCCTGAGTCGTCGGGGGAAGAGGACCTCCCCCTTGGATCTCAAACTGGGCCATAACAACTGGCTGCGGCAAGTGAGTGACCATCTCCCGGGTCCCTCGCCCTGCAGCGCTGGCCCCAGATACTGAGCAGTCTGCTTCTGCTGCTCCTCACGTCTGCTCTGCTTTCTCGCTTCCTTTCAAATAGGAGGTAGGCAGAGGTTCTTGGCTGCAGCCACCAGCATGGTGAACTGCCCCCAACAGAACTCTTCTCTGCCCTTTTCATCACGCTCCTTGTCCTCTCTGCTCTCCTCCCTGACCACTCAGTGGGACTCGGCCTCAGTGCCTCCGCTCCTCTCTTCTCCTTCCCTCTTGAATATCTTCTGCTGTCCTCTCCCTCTTCTTTCTAGCTGATGTTTAAAGGATTTAAGTAATTATATTTTAGAGACTCCATTTGTCTATTGACATACAAAATAAGAAATACTTAGTTTAAATCAAGTGTATTTGGCATATAGGTGTCCCCAAAATAGAATTACAGAAGTCTTTGCTAAGGAAAATACCTGCTGGTCTTTTTTCCTAGTTCAGTCATTGTAGGTATGTTCCCCAAATTACTTGATGGAGAAAATCTCCATGAAGAAGGAGACTCCTTAGCAGCCTCTATCCCACTTTGCAGCATTTGAATCTTGTGTTAGCGGGTGATTTTTGCCTTCAGCCTTTTCCTGGAGAAGTGCCCAGAGGACTTGTGGATGGTGGCAGTTTAGTGTGCCCTGCCAGGGGCCTGGTGAGATAGCCGTCATCTGAGCCAGGGGCTTATCTCCTATGTCCTGCAGGTGCTCTTTACTCCGGCGACACAGGCTGCACGGCAGGCAGCCTGTACCATTGTGGAAGCTCTAGCCACCATTCCTAGCCGCAAGCAGCAGGTCCTTGACCTCCTCACCAGGTACCATTTGAGGGCGGGATGGGGAGGGTGGTTGGATTTCATCTAGAGCCTTTTCCACTTTCCTGGGGGAATCCACTGGGAGTTGGGATGGGAGGCATACCTGTGCTCTATAACCATCTCAGTTCATGTAGCAGACCACAGAAACAAAAAAGTACTAAGCAACTGAGTTTCAGTGGTAGCAGTAGTAGTAATAGCAGCAGCAGTACTAGCAGCTAATGTTTATTGAGATCCTATGAGTGTATAAATGCTTGGCATGTGTTATCTCATTTAATCCTCACAGCATCCTGAGCTTAACCTGGTTAATTAACTTGTCCACTGGAAGACAAGATTGGAATCCAGGCAGTCTAATTCTAAAGTCCAAATCATTGGCCACTAAACTCTGGGATATACTTGCCTTCTAAATGACTTAATCAAAAACCAGTCTCACTGCGCAGATAACCACTGTTCATATTTTGGTGCTCGTTGTTCCAGATGCTTTTAGTTTATTGCATTGCATTTCCTGTTATGTGCTCTGAATTCTTCCCAAGTATGGGAAGTTCCCAAGTGGGAAGTTTGGGGTTTTCTCGGGTGCCCTCTCTCCACCGTCTAGAAGGAAAGGGGAGGGAAGGAGAGCAGAAGACATGAAAGATGGAAGGACAAAGAGGAACTGTTTAGAACTATTGGAGCTAATAGAGTTCTCTCATCGTGCCCTGTCTCTCTCGATGGCAGTTATCTGGATGAACTGAGCATAGCTGGCGAGTGTGCTGCCGAGTACTTGGCCCTCTACCAGAAGCTCATCACTTCAGCTCACTGGAAAGTCTACCTGGCAGCACGGGGAGTCCTGCCCTATGTGGGCAACCTCATCACCAAGGTATCTAATCACCAATCCCCTGGCCCAGGAGAGCCCCTTTCCCTAATTCTCCTTCCGTTTTATTCTTTCTTTGATATAAACTTTGTGGTGGTCTTTTTTTTTTGCTGAGAAGAAATATTTGTTGAAAATGTTATTTTTATGACTTTATTGTGTTTTATCATATGGATGTAGCAATCTGTTGGGGGCATTTAGGTGGTTTCCAATTTTTAAGCAATCCCTTAACATTATTGCAACTGTCCTTGGCTTCTTGGAAAGGAGTTCTATAGAGGTTCAGCTTGAGGGATCATTAGAATAAACTGATGGCATGTCTTTGGTTGGTGCTGCAAGCTCCTGGACTGGTGCTGGAGGTGACCAGTGTCACTGGCAGTGCTGTCAAACTAACTGTGCTTATTGTCCTGTTTAGGAAATAGCTCGCTTGCTGGCCCTGGAGGAGGCCACCCTGAGCACTGATCTGCAGCAGGGCTATGCCCTCAAAAGTCTCACAGGTAGAGAGAGCCACCTGTCCCTTCCTTTAAGGCACCCTGGGTATATTTGGGGACTGACCCTTAGTTGCTTGGGTGCTGGATTTGACTCTCTTCCCTCTCATGTTGGCCACAGTGGAGATTTAAGCTCTACCTTTTTCTCCTCATCAATGGGTTTGCGTTTTTGAGCTCCTTTTCACTATTGATCAGTTCATTGAACACCTGCTGTGTGCCAAGCACAAAGATAGCTTTTCCCTGCTTTTGAGTTGCTCATAATCTTTTGAAGACACAGACCTTCGTTGCTCATATTCTCATCCAGGGCTCTTGCAGCAACTTTTTCCTGTCCCCACAGGCCTTCTCTCCTCCTTTGTCGAGGTGGAATCCATCAAAAGGCACTTTAAAAGTCGCTTGGTGGGTACTGTGCTGAATGGATACCTGTGCTTGCGAAAGCTGGTGGTGCAGAGGACCAAGCTGATCGATGAGACCCAGGATATGCTGCTGGAGATGCTGGAAGACATGACTACAGGTAGTGCTGCCCAGCGGCCTAGACCCCAAGACTCCCACATCCCTTCTTGGTCTGCCTAGGTGCATCAGTCAGATTTCCTTGAGTTCACAGAATCAGAGGAGGGGTGGCAAACATCTCCCCACATTCAAGGAAAGAAGGAGAAAAAACTCTTCTCTCAAGAGAGTATTGGTCCTTGGAGTTATAAAATTCCAGAGCTGGGCTCAGTCAATTTGGACTGAGCTCATAGAGCAGAAAGAAGTCATGGTTTCTCAGATTGGTGTCTTTCATTGGTTCTAGAAAATTCTCAGCCATTATTTCTTCAATTGCTTCTGCTCCATTATCTCTCTCTCTCCCTCCCCCTCCCTCCCTCCCTCCCTCTCTCTCTCTCTCTCTCTCTCTCTCTCTCTCGTCTCATCTTGTCACATCTCTTCACCTGTCTTTCGTAGTGTTCGTCTCATTGTATCTTTATGCTGATTTTGGATAATTTCTTCAGTTCTGTCATTCAGTTCATTAATTTTTTCTTTACTATTGTAGTCTATTTAATCTGCCCATTGAGTTCTTATAGTTCTATATAGATTTTATAGTCTCTTGTTTTTTACTCACATTTCCCATCCTTTTTGTAATCCTTAAACATATCAAACACATTTCTGTGTGTGATAATTCTAAAATTTGGAATATTTATGGATCTGATTCTGCTGTTTGTTATTCCAGCTCTTGCTTATGGTGCCTGGGGTCTTTTGGTATTCTGTGATTTTTGACTGAGCTCCTGTTTTGGGGGTTAAATGTGGAAAGGATTTAGGACCCAAGTCAAAGAGGGGTTTCTCCAGAGAGGATTTGTAAGGATTCTGTGAGGCATCTCAGGGCACTGCCATCTGGGGCTGCTTTCAACGAAGTTCTGAGCTTCAGGTTTTTCAGACCTCCTAGGTGGTGTGAATTTTGAGCCAGAAACCCCTGTGAGAGGCAGCTTGTTATGTGTTCTCTGAGGAGAATTTTTTTCCCACTTTACTCAGTGCCAAATTATAAGGGAAGACAACTTCCTTTCAGTTATTTGCTTGGGGGAAAGGGAGAGTTATTTTCTAGTTGACCCTTATACCAAATGTGTAGTCTTTTGGGGTACCAGATTTATGTGTGTGTGTGGGGGGGGGGTTCCTGTTTGACTCTACATCTTGGCAGATTTGGAGCTTTGTATCCAGCTCGCAAATCCTGGCAGATTATGGAAACCAAAGCTAAAGGCAGAAGTCAGCTTCAGAGTTTTGCTAACCTCTCTGGTTCCTGTTTTCTCTTAGTTTTTGGCTTTTAATTTTTCTTGGCTATTGTAGCAGTTCAATATTTTAAATTAATTTTAAGTGGTGAAGAGTGGGGAGTAGTTCAGGGAACACAGTCTGCCATAATGCCAGACACGGAGGTCCTTCTGATACCATTTTTATCATGCCATGCTGAGCTGGTTTATGACCTTGTCAGTTGGACCCTTTTAAAAAGCATATTTCTTCTCTCTCGTGTGACTTGAAATTGTCTCTTTGGCTTCTAGAGGGCAATCTATGTAATCTTACAGAATGAAGCTTAAAACTATGACTTCCCTTTGATTTGACTAGAATACAAATTAGGATCACTATTTGACATTTTTGAGTACCTATTCTGGGCAAGAGGATGCTGAGTTGTATAAAGCCTAGTTCCTCTCCTTAAGGAAGTTATAATTCTGAGAGGGAGCAAGACACGTACACAGCTATCCGTGATGCACTGTGTTGACTTGGGCATTAAGGCTTTCAAATGGAATGTGTGGTTTGAGTATAACAATCAATCAGCTTTAAGTTTCCAATTGAAATATTGATATTGCCGTGTAGGGCATTTAAAAACTTAGGCAAAAAGGACCCGTCAGCAACAGTACTTCATTTAAGGTTTCATCTTGGTTTCTGTGTGTGAAGCGTTTTCCTAACTGATTTGGCCACTTTGATTTTTGGCAGGTACAGAGTCGGAAACCAAAGCCTTCATGGCTGTGTGCATTGAGACAGCCAAGCGCTACAATCTGGATGACTACCGGACTCCTGTCTTCATCTTTGAGAGGCTCTGCAGCATCATTTATCCGGTAAGCAGTGATGCTTCCCATAGCTCTCAGGGTCTCAGCATGAGCCATTTTGCCATGAAGCCTCTTGGTGATTCCTTATAGTCATGCGCAGTCTTACCAGCTGGGGGCCAGTTCCTCAACATTTTAGAAAGCTCCACAGACATAAAACAGAAGCAACCTGATGATTTTCCTGTTCCTAATGATGAGAAATTTAATGACCTTCCTTGATCATATTTCCTAGATTCAAGGTCAAGATCAGGTCTAACCTCCCATTGCCAAAATCCTGTTGCTTCTCAATCCACTTATGCTATGAAAGAAGCAATATTGAGCTAGAGTATAAAGAAATTTTTACTCTCTTTCTTCTTTTCTCCCTTGTTTTGTGCACACATGCCTGCATATTTGTTTCCCTAGCCTGAGCTATATAGAAGCATGGTATGATCCAAAGACTCTCTCCTGTTATTGAGGAAGGATGAAAAACACCAGTATCATCAGTTAATGATGAGAGATCATTGGGGTTGTGCATACTGAACATTATGTGACATAGAGAAGACCCTCTTGCCTGTGGCAAAGTCACAGTCATATGACAAAGTTACTTGGCCCCAGATTGGTTAGCATCACCCCCTCTCCCCTCGGTTCAGTCATACAGCTTTCATATATCACTCCTCATCTGCTTATTTTGTTAGGCTTTCTCTCCTAACCCACCCTTGAGTTTCAGAGGAGATCCTTGATATTTAAGGTTATATGAATTATATTTGAATTTTTTAAATCACCTCTAAGCTTCCTATCCTTTATATCTTCGAACATATAGGGGGCTGGGTGAGTTTGGTATGTTTCTCTCAGAGTAACAAGGTAGCATGGTATAAATGTAAAAGGCCTCTGCTATCCCTCTACACATATCTTTATGCCATCCTTTTTGATGCATCCTTCTCTCTGTCCTTTAGGAGGAGAATGAAGTCACTGAGTTCTTTGTGACCCTGGAGAAGGATCCCCAACAAGAAGACTTCTTACAGGGCAGGATGCCTGGGAACCCGTACAGCAGCAATGAGCCAGGCATTGGGCCACTTATGAGGGATATAAAGAACAAGATTTGCCAGGACTGTGACTTGGTGGCTCTTCTGGAGGATGACAGTGGGATGGAGGTAACAAGCATAGGACAGTGCTGCCGTGATTAAGTGTGGGCTGGGATCAAATCCAGTTTCCTATCTTTTGTAGCTGATTAACTTAGGGCAGGTAGCTTGCTTCAGCTTCCTTGTCTATAAGTGGGGCTAATGATTCCCACCTACCTACCTCACCTGGAGTTAAGGTTAATTACCTGTAAAGGACTCTGCCCAATGCCTGGCATGCAGTAAGCAAATAGTGGCTTTTGCTTATCATGGCGTAGGCTTTTGTTATTCTTGTTGCTCTGGCAGAGGCTTCCCAGTGATTCCAAGTTAATGAAGCTTCCTAAATACTGGCTCTTCAGCCTCTGTGTAGATTTCTGGCCCTGTACCTGGTGCTTTCTGGCATATAACCTCTAGGGTCTGGCGTTATACATGGTGAAAAAGCATGTTTGGTGAAATAGAGAAACTTACTTTTCCTGGTGCTGAGCCTGAAATGGACTCAGATTAGGAGGTGCTCAGCAGGGATTTTTAACCTGAAGTCCCTGGTTTGGGTAAAGGGTGTTTATACCCCCTGAAATTGTGCACGAAATTCTGTGTGTTGTGCACACATGCGCATTTTTCAGAGAGGGAGAGTCGATAAATCCACGACACATAAAAATTATGAATTATAAAGCACTGCCATAGAGTGTCCTTTGATCTTGAAATTAACTTGCCTTGCAGTTATTTGGAATAACAGCCTCATCTACTTTTCTCTTCAGCTTCTAGTGAACAACAAAATCATTAGTTTGGACCTTCCTGTGGCCGAGGTTTACAAGAAGGTCTGGTGTACCACGAATGAGGTATGTGCTGGTTTTCTTGCTTAGAGCTGTGGTTTACTTTTCTGACTTACACGGGCTTGTCCCAGGAGGAGCTTTTAGCAGCACCCGAGGAGCTGTGCTTCCCATTCGTGGTTGTGGAGAAAACCAGTCATCTTGTCCTCTTGATCTGACTAGTGAGGTGGAAGAGCTTCAAGGGAGGATGAGTGTTTTCTGGCCGTGTGCAGCCCAGGCTGGGCAAAGTCGGGAAGCACTGTGTTGGGGAACACTTGCTGTCTCGTGTATTTTATGTACGGGCACCTCTTGACTGAGATTCTCAGCTTTTATGGGCCTGCTCACTTATCAGAACATTTTTCCAGTAGCTATGTCAAGGAGCATAGTTTCTCGTTGACTAATTGGGGAATTGAGACTTGAACAGGTAGTTACTCTTGAGGAGGGGAGAGGGAAATGAAGGAAGCATACCACCTCACTACTATCTGTTTACTTGTGAGAGTCTTACAGCATCCACTTCCCTTCTCCTTCCTCTTGTCTTAATCTCTCTCCTCTGTTCCTTCCTTTTCTGTCTTCTTTCCTTCCCCTCCGTTTCTTTCTCTCCTTCCCATTCCTTCCCATCTCTTCTCTCTATTAGGTGGATCTTTAGTAAATCAATAAATAAATAGTTTAATCACAGCAAACTAGTGTACCAATGAAGCACAGCAAACTTTGCTATATTTAGTCTCAAGTATTTCTGTAGAGTTTAAGAAACTAAATTGGTAGTGTACTATTGGTACACATTTTGGCCTTTGTTATGTATTTTTGCTTCTCTCCTTTTTTTCTTCCACTGTGTTGGGAATCCTGGACATTGTTTCCTTTTGGTCTGCTGCTAGTTAGGTAGATATAGTGCTGTTGGCAGAGGGACATGGCAGAAGACTGCCCCATCAGTGCATCTTGTCACTGACATTTTAGCATCAAAACACAATGATACAGAGTTAATCCCTGATGAACATAAAAAATTAAGACCAAGCTTCTACGGGCACCCTTGTAAATGGTGGTATGGAACCCAAAGAATGTACACGAGCATCTCTCCTTTTGAACCATGAGGCAAGGTAGAAATTGAAGATCATTCATCCCTCACATTACTGTGCTTAATCCACTGAGGAGCTCTGGCAAAGTCCAGAGTTTGTGGCAGCCTTTTATCTGGGCCTTCATTAACTTCCCTTCTTACTTTGTCTCCCATTTGCCTGATCAATAGCCCATCTCTTTAGCTACTAGATCCTGTTGTTGTCTGTGTCTCTTTTTCCCCGCCATGGTCTATGGCTGTTCTCTCTCTTAGTTCTCACTGGGCTTCCATAGCTGGAAGCACTTCTGGAACTGGCCTTTCTGACAGGTTCTCTGCCTTCGCAGTTTCCTCTCCTGAAGCTGAACATGGGCTTAGAGGCAGGCAGCTTGAGTTAGTGTGGTGACTTCTCTCTGACTTAATTTCACATAGTGTGACTCCAAACTCCTGTTGCTCATCTCTAAAATGAGAATAATACGTATGCTAGCGTGCCTAACTCATGGTGTATAGTGAATTCTTAATGATCCTCCAATTTAGTAAAGTTGCTGTAATCTTCTAATTTCTAATCATTCCATCAGGGTATAGGTTTTAGCTTGAGGAAATTTGGATAACCCCTCTCCGTGCGGTTGGGTTATATGAAGACCTCAGGATCTCCATAAACAAAGATTGGTGTATTCTCTTTTCTTGCTTTTGATTCCTGAGACTTGAATCAAAGCTGTTTAATCTAATTGACCTCTCATGATTCTTTGAGTAGTGGTCCTATTGGTTAGAGAGACTTTCTACTCCTGAAGGAGGCACAGGCTTGGAAGGTAGACCTGGGCTTATAGCTGGATAACTTTGAACAAGCTGCTTAACCTTGCATAAGAGGGTAATATAAAGTGCTTAATTAGCATAGAACTTAGCACAGAGTAAAACGATAAGTAATAGTTGTTACAGTTATTACATAGCATTTTAATGAAATTAAATGCCTATTTACAAGTGCCTTTCTCCAACTTTCTCTGCTTAGGGAGAGCCCATGAGGATTGTTTATCGTATGCGGGGGCTGCTGGGTGATGCCACTGAGGAGTTTATTGAGTCCCTGGACTCTACCACAGGTATGGCCCTTTTCGTACACACTGCTGCATGTTGGATTTGACATTTGAGATCAGTGAAAGGTTCACTTCCTGGGACTTAGGGGTGTTCTAGGAAAACATTCTCTTGTACCTCTCTGATCAGCATTGAAGGGAGATTACTTCTCCAACTGAGGAAAAGTACAGGTATCTGTATCCTGATTCAGACACCTCTGGGGTTGGGGGAAAAAATAACAAACTTGGGGGAAAAAAATGCAGTTAGCAACAAACTTGAGTTCAGATTTATTTTTAGCTTATTTTTTTTTCCCTATTGGTGGTAGTGGTGCTTATATTTTCATGTATTGGAGTAAGTAATTTTAATTGACTTGAACCTTTAGAAAAGCTCCTGCTGCCAGCCCCGTGGTGTAAATGGTTAAGTCTGGTGCACTCTGCTTTGGCGGCCTGGATTCGCAGGTTTGGATCCTGGGCATGGACCTACACCACTTGTCAAGCCATGCTGTGGCGGCGATGCGCATACAAAATAGAGGAAGATGGGCACAGATGTTAGCCCAGAGCCAATCTTGCTCAGCAAAAAGAGGAGGATTGGCACAGATGTTAGCTCAGGGCTAATCTTCTTCAAGCAAAAAAAGAGGAAGATTGGCAACAGATGACAGCTCAGAGTGAATCTTCCTTACCAAAAAAAAAAGCTCCTACTGGGAGTGAGATAGTGTAGTTTAATATCCAATATTGAACTCTTTTATTGGCTGTGTCTTTATTGGAGACATGGAAAAGGGAACTAGCTCTCAGCTTGGAAGAGGGCTATTTGTTTTATTCCCATCTTCACCTTCCTCTCCATTTCTGCTTGGCTCCACCCCCTCCCACCCCACCCCCCCCAGATGAAGAAGAAGATGAAGAAGAAGTGTATAAGATGGCTGGTGTGATGGCCCAGTGTGGGGGCCTGGAATGCATGCTTACCAGACTGGCAGGGATCAAGGATTTCAAGCAGGGACGCCACCTTCTAACAGTGAGTTGGAGGCAGCAAGATGGGACCAGCCCTTCTGCTTTGAGAGAGGCTGCTGTGGAAAAGAAGCTTGTGGCCACTGTGCCATGTAACCCTAGAGGGCAGCATAGTGCCATGGACCAGTGCGAGCCCATGAAGGACCTGGCAGCTTCCCTGAGCCCTCTACACTTTAGGCTTCTCCCCCAACTCCTCCCAAAAAACCAGTGTGTTGGCAGCCTTCTGCTTTGTCTCTTTAGTCACCCATGGAACCAATGTTTAATCATCTTTCCCAAAAAACTGCATTTGTGTCAATGATTATTATTTAAATTATTTTTATTATTGCTTTTTAAATGAATTTTGTACGTAATGGTGTCATTTCTTGTAGGATTTTGTTTGGGTGTTCATCCAGCTGTCTCAGTAGAGGATTCCAAAGGCACCACAAATATCATACTGTTATTTTCACCTCCGGAAGATAGGAGAACAAATATTGTGCCCATGTTTTAAATGACCTACATGGTCTGAGCTCCCACAAGCCATGAGCTTTGGGATCTTTCTCTTTGCTATTAGTTCAGAGTCTGATTTAGTCCTGGACTTTCCCTAGGACAGAGCATCACTATTCCATTAGGAATTGGTGTCAGTGCCAGCGTTTAAGAGATGGTAGAGATATACCCAGCTCATATAAGCCACCGTTGGAGAACATTGCTATTTAAATTGCCAACCTGATAGGAGATCCTAGCCACCTTACTATGACCCTTTAAGGATCACTTCGCCCTGCTGTCTTCTGCATTTCAGGAGTACCTGCTAATTGTACATGATCCCTCTTCGACATTTCTTTCCTGCTTGTCTTCCCATCTTCGACTGTCAGATGGTCTCATGGGTTTTGACTGGTTCTTCTTGTCAGGTGCTGCTGAAATTGTTCAGTTACTGTGTGAAGGTGAAGGTCAACCGGCAGCAGTTGGTCAAGCTAGAAATGAATACTTTGAACGTCATGCTGGGGACTCTAAACTTGGTAAAGAGTGTGGACTGCAATATGTGAAGGATGAGCCTCGGAAGTCCTGGGTGGGGGGAGCACATCTCAGTTCTGGACTCAGATGCAATGGATTTGTGGCCTCTTCAAACTCTTCAACTGTCTGGCTGAGTGGCACACAGACTTGGATCATTTAGGCTGTCCCTTCTTCTTCTGGCTCACCCCTGTGCTACTGTCATGACAGCCATGAGCTTTCTTGTCACTTCCCTCAATTCAGATGAGAGATAAGAGGAAGTTAAGTGCCTGAAACAGTCCAGACTGCACACCAGTGCAAAAGTAGTAGCACTGTCCTCAGGGCAACTAGGAAAGAAATCTGGAACAGTCATGTACCCTACATGCTTGTCTCTGTTTTGTGTGTGTGTGTGTCTCACACACATGGAGAGACACACACACACAATCTCTGGGAAGTAAGGCCATGAAGGACATCCTTGAGGAACAGATCCCATCAGCAGTGAGTGGTTGTGGTCTTATCCCCAGAGTGACTGGGTCTTCCTCTCCTACAGGCCCTGCTGGCTGAACAAGAAAGCAAGGACAGTGGTGGTGCAGCTGTGGCCGAGCAGGTGCTTAGCATCATGGAGATCATTCTGGATGAGTCCAATGCTGAGCCCCTGAGTGAGGACAAGGTGAGTGGGGCCCCGTGTGTCCATCCACCGACACTGGGAACCTGCACTGTCTCTCATTGCCAGTAATGGGCTTATGTGTGTCTTGCTGTGTCAACCAAGAATGATTGAACCTGCTTAGGTCATAAGAATGCCAAGGCTCAAATATTGGCGACATCATTGGATTGAAGCCTGAAATCTGTGGATTCAGAGGAAACAAAACTGCCAAGGATATTCTTTCACTCAGAAGCTGCTCATTCATGGAATCATGGCATGTTCCAACTGCTAGAGGCCTTAGTCCAACCCTTCATTTCACCGTTGAGGAAACTCCAAGCCCAGAGAAGTGAAGTGAGCTGTGCAATGTTATATAGTTGGCTGCTGGCAGAATCAGGCCTAGATCCCCCATCTCCAACTCCCAGTTCAGTTTCCCTCCACTTACTGCACCCTTGCCTTCCTCTGTTTTTGTTGGTGCTAATGTTTTGGCTAGAGCTGAAACCAAATGAATATCAGGTAGCCTACATTCTCTTGGAGGAGGAGAGATTGTATTGGTATATTCTGACCACCTGAGACTATTAGAGTCATCACAGAAACTTAGAAACGAATTTATCCAGTGGAACTCACACTGTTGATGATTCCCCAGGAAGTGCTGAGACATAGTTCTTCTAGGGCTACTTCGGATGGCTCTGATGGAAGTGGGTAACCTTTGGAGATCAGATGTTGGCTACAGCCAAAGTCCTAACGCCATCAGTGGGCCTTCCATCCTCTTTCCTTTTGCAGGGCAACCTCCTCCTAACGGGTGACAAAGATCAACTTGTGATGCTCTTGGACCAGATCAACAGCACCTTCGTTCGCTCCAACCCTAGTGTGCTCCAGGGCCTGCTTCGCATCATCCCGTACCTTTCCTTTGGGGAGGTGGAGAAAATGCAGATCTTGGTGGAGCGGTTCAAACCATACTGCAGCTTTGATAAGTATGTTACTTAGATTTCAGACACCTAAGTGAGTGACTCCATAAAGACCCTGAACTAGTTCAGTGAGACTAAGAAAGAATCACCTGAATTTCTATTAGATTTTTGTGTGCCAGCCTGACCTTTAAGGGGCTTGGTCTAACTGGGGAGTCAATATTTAAAATAAATTGTGTTGGGGCTGGCCTGGTGGCACAGCGGTTTAGTTCACGCTTGGCAGCCTGGGGTTCGCAGGTTTGGATCCCAGGTGCCTGCCGACGCACTGCTCGTCAGCCATGCTGTGGCGGCATCCCATATAAAGTAGAGGAAGATGGGCATGGATGTTAGCCCAGGGCCAGTCTTCCTCAGCAAAAAGAGGAGGATCGGCAGTGGATGTTAGCTCAGGGCTGGTCTTCCTCACACACACAAAAAAAATTGTGTTAAAGTAGCAATTGGCTATGCAGAGAAGACGAAGTGGTTGGTGAGATGGGAAGTGGGTATGACGAGATGGAGGGAGTCACGCATGCAAAAGCATGAAAATACAAGAGAACGTTAGGAGTTTGAGGGAGTAGCAAGTAAGACGGAGGGTGGCAGGAGCCAGATCAGCAGGCATTTTATGTTGCGCTGAGGAGTTTAGACTTGATCCTGTAGGCTATTGAAGATTGTTAACCAAGAGAATGACATGATCAGCTTATGTTATTCCTTTTACACCCTCAGACTCTCTGGTCTTTCCTGCTAGGTATGATGAAGATCACAGTGGCGATGATAAAGTCTTCCTCGACTGCTTCTGTAAAATAGCAGCCGGCATCAAGAACAACAGCAATGGGCATCAGCTAAAGGATCTGATTCTCCAGAAGGGAATCACCCAGAATGCACTTGACTATATGAAGAAGCATATTCCCAGTGCCAAGAAGTAAGAAGCGTCTCTGTCAGTGGCTGCTTTCCTTCTCCTCCTCCTGATGCCTTTTCTCCTTCATCTTCTTGGCATAAAGCATCACGTGTTCCCCTTCACCTTTCGTAGGGTCTCCCTCCCCTCTGGAAACTACCAAGGTGACCACTCAACCACTGCAGAGCCCTCTGGGGCTGTGGGAAGGAAGCAGCTTTTTGGTTTCTGTTTCAGCGTACTCATTTCTATCTGGCTTCTCAGCTGAGCTGGCTGGTCCTTTGTGATTCTTTATGGCACTCTTGAAGGGTCATGTTTAAACAAGCCAGAGTCAACAACTGGTTTCTAGGTAGCATTTGCTTCTCTGGCCCGTTAATAAGCCTTCCTTTGCTTTGTAGTTTGGATGCTGACATCTGGAAAAAGTTTTTGTCTCGCCCAGCCCTGCCATTTATCTTGAGGCTTCTTCGGGGGCTGGCCATCCAGCACCCTGCCACCCAGGTGAGTAGCCAGCATGCATGTGGACCTTGTCCTGGAGAGAGGACATGTAGTGTGAGGGAACCATACACTCTCTTCTCATCTCCCATGACTGAATGGAGACAACCACCTTGACTAGCCTTGAGACATGACTTGCCGTAACATATAAGGGCTTCTCAGGGACTCTCAGAGGCAGTCTGGTTCATCTCTGCACGCAGAGAGGATTAAGTTACAGTTGGCTTTCCTCACTTCAATTCATTCTTATGTGGGGCTTCATTATCTCAGGGGTCAGCTGAGAAGCAGTTGAACTGTGAGGGTGTGGCTGGCCAGAGTGTGAAACAGTTTTGATTTCTGGCCATAGTCCTTGGAGGCTTGTAATACCATCACCACTGTTTTCTGCTCTGACCGAGGCAGCTGGAAGTGTTGTCCTCAGGGACGCCCGCCCTCTGTACTGGGCTGCTCATTCCTGATCTCCCCACTGGGCTGAGGCATCTGTTACCCCCACAGATCCTAGCTGGCCTAGACAAATCCTTCAGGCAACATAATTTTCTGGAGATTCATCTAGGTTATCACATGTACCAGTAGTTTGTTCCTTTTCATTGCTCAGTAGTGTTCCATGGTGTGGATGCACCACAGCCTGTTTAAACATCTACCCATTAAAGGACGTCAGGATCGTCTCCACTTTGGGGCTATTATGAATAAAGCTGCTATGAACGTTCATGTGCAGAATTTTGTGTGAATGTGAACTTTGATTTCTCTGGGGTAAATGCCCAGGAGTGTAATTGCCAGTTGCATGTTTCGTTTTACAAGAAACTGCCAAACTGTTTTTTAGAGTAACTGTACCATTTTACGTTCCCACCAGCATTGCATGAGTGACTCACTCTCTGCACCCTCGGCAGAGGGTGGTATTTTTGTGTGTGTGTGTGTGAGGAGGATTAGCCCTGAGCTAACATCTGTTGCCAGTCCTCCTCTTTTTGCTGAGGAAGATTAGCCCTGGAGTAACATCTGTGCCCATCCTCCTCTACTTCATATGGGACACCGTCACAGCATGGCTGGCAAGTGGTGCATTGGCCCGTGCCAGCGATCCAAACCTCCAAACCCCGGGCCACTGAAGCAGAGCACTCAAGCTTAACTGCTATGCCACCGGGCCAGCCCCATCACTGTTTTTGATCATAGCCATTCTGATAGATGTGTAGTGGCATCTCACTGTGGTTGTAACTTGTATTTCCCTAATGGCAGATGATGATGCCCATCTTTTCATGTGCTTCCTTGTGTATCTTTAGTAAAATGTCATTCATAATCCTGTTTTTTCAGTGTTGAGTTTGGGAATCCTCAGGGCTGGATTTTTTTTCTCTTTGTAGTGTTCTGCCTTGAATCTAGTTCTCATTCTCACTTGGTAATCTGTTCTGATAACTCATTTCAAAAATGTGGTGATTGGGTTACAGTAAAGATTCTTCCATATGTCTTACCCAAATCTCTGTTGTTCTAAGCTTTTGTTCAATTCAGGGAAAGTAGTCATAGTTAGTACATCTTTGTGGAGGTAATTTTTCCTACAAGAGTCTTCGCCTGTATTCTTTTCTCTATCCTGTGACGTCTCTGTCTTGAATGTGGGTCACTCAAGGAGTGGAGCTGTGATTTTGCCAGTGGCGGCACAGTGAGTGAGCTGAGAACTCAGGTCAGCTGATTTCCAGGCCGTTCTTAGTTACTGAATTGAATTACTTTCTTTAGAATCAGGCTCTGTCTGGTTAGATACTTGGCATACGTACATCTAACTATTTACTTTTCTTTGAATGTATACTTATGTAGCACCTGTTGTGTACCTGTGCTCTGCTAGGCTGAGGCAGTGTTGCAGAACAAGACAGTTACAGCCTGTGCCTCTGGGAGTTTACTGTCTAGTGGAAAATATAGCCGTTTACATAGTGATGGCTGAACAGTGAGGTAAATGCAGTGTGGAAGGGGTCAAAGGAAAGAGAACTTTTAAGAAGAGAATATGGCACCTGCAAAGGCTCAGGGGCAAGAGGACTTAAAGCATTCTGGGAATTGAGAACAGTTGCATATGGGAGGTGAGGCATGTCAAGAGCTGACGATGGAGACGTAAGCATGGGTCCAGATCACTTTCTCAAAGGAGGGGAGTGTGGATTTTATAATATGGCAGTTCCCCTGGCCATATTATAGAGGATGAATTCAAGGGAGATGAGATGGGAGGTGGGAAAAACATTGGCAGGCTTTTATCATAATCTAGGTGAGAGACGATGGCAGCCTAAACTAGTTAGTGAGGGGGACAGTGAATGGATTCAGCAGAGATCTGGGAGGTGGAATAAATGGATTTGGAGATCGAAGGAGTGAAGAAGCCAGATGAATCAAGAACTCTGCGTAGTTTCGGGGATTGGGTGACAAGGTGAAGGTGGTGCCACTGAAGGAGATGGAGAACCTGGGAGGTTTGAGGTAAGGTGGTGGAGAGCTCATTATATCAGACTGTGGACGTGTGGTCTGTCCCCTAACTGGAGTGTGAGCATCAGGAGGGTATGGTCTTTGTTTCCCCAACACCTAAAACTGCTTCACACATACGCGTAGAGTAAACACCCGGGGTGCTAAGTTGGGGTACCTGTGGCGGAGTTCAGTAAGCAGTTGAACTATGGGTTCAGTGTTGAGCGTGAAACATGAGATACCCTGTAATTTTGCTGAGGCACAAATTTGAAGCGTACCTGTTATGAGAATGGATTTATGAGCTAGTGAGTGATCTGAGTTGAGTGCTGAGCTGTCACATTGCTGTTTTCAATTTATTGTCAAATATGTAGTTAATTGTCATTAATTCACTTGTGGTGAGGGTGGTGCGGGTTTCAATGATGTGCAGTTTCTCAGTGAGCTCACCTGGAGAACTTCTTCAAACTACACTTGCCTTCAGTGTTCTGATGTCCTCCCACCCCTGTTCATAGTGTGGTGCTATAGTGCAGTGACTGCCACCCTTTCAGGTATGGGGGTTTCTTGTTAATATATTTTTTAAAGTGTTTTCTTTTCCTCACTCCCACTTGTGGCTGTGAGACTCCTGTGCTCCTGGGTTTGGAGGACCCAGAGGGCCCCAGATGAAGAACTTAGCAGGAGTTCCTGTGAGTGTCAAGGACCTGCTCTGCTTGGTGTAGTTACTAAGTTCACCACTCAGGCCTCATCAGGGGCTGCTTCTCCAGGGAATCTTATCTGAGCCCCCGTCACTGTGCCTGAATACTTTACATATGTGACCTAATCGTAATCATCACAGCCACCCTGGCATTCCTCCCATTTTATAGATAGCGATGCTGAGCTAAAGAGGATAGTGAGTGGTCAAAGGTCAGTGGCAGAGCTGAACCCTCCTCCATTTGGCTGTATCTGTCTAAGTGTAGAATCAAAGGATCTGATTGAAACTGAACAGATGACATGAGATCGTGCACATTCTATGGATTTTTCTAAACCTTTAAGCTCTTGGGAAGAATACTTATCTACATAATTGGAGGCATGCATCTCTCTGGTCCCTTCTTGGCAGGTTCTGATTGGAACTGACTCCATCACAAACCTGCATAAACTGGAGCAGGTGTCCAGCGATGAGGGCATTGGGACCCTGGCAGAGAACCTGCTGGAGGCACTCCGGGAGCACCCTGACGTAAACAAGAAGATTGATGCAGCCCGCAGGGAGACCCGGGCTGAGAAGAAGCGCATGGCCATGGCGATGAGGCAGAAGGCTCTGGGCACCCTGGGCATGACGGTAAAGCTACTGCCCGAGTCCCCACGGTCTTGCCCACACTGTAGAGGAGAAGACGGCCCTGGTACAGTCACGTGTGCTTCGGGACAGAGCCGGGGCTGGGGAAAGTGAAGGTGAAGGCGGGACAGAGGAGGAGGGAACTAGGTGTGCAGGGAATGTGCCAGGGGCGTCACCTTCTTTAATCTTCCCAACAGCCCTGAGAGGAGTGACTGTTGTTTTCCTGCTATACAGATGAGATTTGGTTTAAATGACCTAACAAGTTCACAGAAACAGTGAGGATGATGATGCGCTAACCATTGTTTACCGAGGATTTACTATATGCCGGGAGCTATGCTTCGGCACCCTGCTTGTGAGATTTTATTTAAGCCCGCATGTGGTTCTATGAAGTTGGTATTATTATACCTATTTTTCAGATGAACTAATTGAGGCTGAGAGGTGAAGTAAATAGGCCAAGGCACATAACTAGTAATTTGTTGACGGGATTTTGAACACGAGTCTGTTTGACACCAAGGGCTCTGTGCTGTTTTCACTGTCCACCTTGGAGGAAGCAGCAGTCCTATCCAAACCAGCAAACTTGAGTGTCAGCAGTTTTAAAACTCCCATGGGAACAGTAAATGAGTCATAATGCAGCAGCCTTTGGCAGCTGAGACTTGGTATTGCTGGTACAAAGAAAGGGGGCTTTTTGGTGGCAAGTGGCAACTTGCCCGAATTCCAGCTGGATAGTTTCCTCTGCTTCAGTGGTTCCTGTAGGAAGAGAATAGCAGAAGAATCTGGGTCTTCACCCTCATTAGAAGCCAACTAAATAGATTTCCTTTCTGTGCAACAGACGTTTTAGGGTATGTGCAAGGTCAGCTCAGTTTTGAGCATCCCCAAGCTAGGGTGGCTGGGAGGGTGGAAATCCCTTTCTCACGTGCCGCCTGGGGCTCCCCCTACAGACAAACGAAAAGGGCCAGGTCGTGACCAAGACGGCGCTCCTGAAGCAGATGGAAGAGCTGATTGAGGAGCCGGGCCTCACGTGCTGCATCTGCAGGGAGGGGTACAAGTTCCAGGTATGGCTGCTGGGCCTGCGGTCAGTCGTGAGGGCCTGGCCTTGATGGTGCACCTGGCCCCTTGCTCCGGTGGCGTCCTGTCCTGGGGGCCTTTTTGTTCTTAGATAGGCCAGGGTCAAGGCTTGCATCTTGGAGTCGGATGTCCTCTTTAAAGGCAGGAAGGCAAACTGACCTGAACATTAGCCATCTTCTTTTGAACATTAGTTGTTCTCATCTTCATCATCATTGTCATTGACAACTACCACTCATTGGATTCCTTCTATATGCTGGGCCCTGTGCCCAGAGCTTTATGTAACTGGATAATTTTATCTTTAAACCTGTAAAAAGCCCTAATTTGTGGATGAGAAAACAAAGATCACGTGGTAGAGCCAGAATTTTAGCCCAGCCCTCTCTGACTCCAGACCTGGGGCTTTTAAAAACACACTATGCTGCTTCTATTCGGGATACCTGGGGAGAAGATTAGGGCCTTAACTTTCTAGGCTCTACTAGACTAGATTTACACCTGAAAGGAGCAGAACAGGAAGTGACCTGTTTATTCCTCTAAAGGCCTAAAAGGGGTCCCCTTCCTCTCCAGCTTGGATTTACTACTTGGCATTCAAGCTGTTGAAGGGTAAGTACCCTGGGCTGCAGACCTTGTAAGTCCTACTGTAACAGGGCTCCTCGGAGCTGCCTGATAAGTTTTGAAAAGCAAGTGACTTATCAGGAAGGCACTTTATTCTTCATTTTCAGATAAATGAAGCAGAAGAAAAGAAGGACAGTTTAGACTTACGTTTCTGCCTTTCCATCCTCTTTCTTTCAGTTGCTCCCCACACTCCTCCTCATTTCACTAGTGCTGTGCCCAGCCGCTTACGTAACCGAGAGACTGAGGGCTCCCCATCACCCCTCTTCTGAACGCGTCCCTTCCTAGAAGGTGAACAGTTGGGTCCCCTCTGCTCCACTTCACCTTCTTCCAAAGGGTGTCTTGCAGTTTTTCCTTTTTATGTTGTCCTTGTAGCCTACGAAGGTCCTGGGCATTTATACCTTCACCAAGCGGGTAGCTTTGGAGGAGATGGAGAATAAGCCCCGGAAACAGCAGGGCTACAGCACCGTGTCCCACTTCAACATTGTGCACTACGATTGCCATCTGGCTGCTGTCAGGTAGGCCCTGGCTCTTGCAGAGTGGCTCTGTCAGTAGGCCTCTCCCGCACGTGGGCTTCAGCTCTAGACCTCTGTTACTTGAGGAAAGTGGGCAGCTTGCCCAAGGCCCTGGACTGGGAGGGAGTGGGCCCGCCAACCCTGAGGTTTTAATGCTGTTCCTTAGTCTCCAGGGAGTAGCGTGTTCTGTCTTAGACCATATGGGCCCAAGAGCCATTCTTGCCATGTGGCTAGGAAAATGCACTTGGCTTTTGGCCCAAGGCTGGTGAAAGCAGTCTGAAGCAGGGAAGCTAGCATTGACCATGTTGAGGTTATAAATGGCTAATTTTCTCTGTGAAGTCAGGAGCATGGGCTAACTTAGTTAGTGCTAGCAAACCGTTCTCTACCCCGACTCGCCCAGGTGCCTGGTTGCCAAATTAATTCCAGCAGTCACTTGTCCCTGCTCTCCTCCCAATCCAGGCTGGCTCGAGGCCGGGAAGAATGGGAAAGTGCTGCCCTTCAGAATGCCAACACTAAGTGCAATGGGCTCCTTCCAGTCTGGGGGCCTCATGTCCCTGAATCAGCTTTTGCCACCTGCTTGGCAAGGTGAGTGTTGAGCATTTTGCATGGTAGAAAAGAGGGGATTCCCAGGAGATATGGGAGAAGATCAGCTATCAGCCCAGCCCATGGGGACACCATTTCCTATCGCCTTCATTGGGAGCCCATGTCTCTTTGCTTGCTGACAGGGGAGCTGTTGGAACAGAGAGGAACTCTGCTGAGAGAAACCAACCCCCTCAGTGTCTGGTGCACTGTGTAGAATTTCTAGTTATCTGCTACCTCTCCACCTGTGTTGATCTTAGGACATAAGACGCAGGACCCCTGACTTGATTCTTGATGCCAAAATTTCCCAAGGTTCACTTGTACAGTATGTACCTCTGGGGTTTAAATAATGAAAACAAATAGTGGCATGGGAATATCAGGCTCCTCACGAGGTCACCCTCATCCTAAACATCCAGAGAAGAGTAGCTCAAGCGTCTGAGAGGTCCTCTCGTGCTGATGCCTTGTGGGATGGTGCCCCACCCCAAGGCCTAGTTTAAAGCTCAGGGATGTAAAGGTAACCATAAAACAGGTACCTGGCAGTCATAATAATGGAAGTAATAATGAGCAACATATTGACACGCTTACCACGTGTTATCATAATATACATTCTGTAGATGAAGAAATTGAGGCACAGAGAGGTTGGTAACTTACTTGAGGTCACACCGTTAATAAGAGGCAGAGCCCAGACAGATGGCAATGTATATTGACATAGAAAAAAACTTCTATTTGAAGGTTGAAGAGAAAATTCTTATGAATAGATTACCTTGTCAGTCCAAATGGATAAGTTGTACATTTCTTCTTCCAAAATGTGGAAGTACATTTCTACTTCCAGATGTTGCCTTGAAATGTCCTAGGACATTCGTCCATCAAGAAATGGGCCCCCCAGAACTGGCAGGTTCTCACTAAAGCTTGGAGAGCATCTCATCCAGTCATAGCAGAAATGAAAACATCCTCTGCTCTTGTCTTCCTACTAGCCCCAGCCTTTGTCCTCCACTCTACCTTTCATTCTTCTAGCCTTTGTGTAACATTTGCAGCAATCAGGCAGGGAGGTGCCGAAGGGGGTTCTGCCTTCCAAACTGGGTTTTCACCAGGTAACTTGCTTTCATTTCAGTGTTTGTTCTGCTTCTCCACAGGCACAACACTTACCTCCAGGAATGTACAGGCCAGCGGGAGCCCACGTACCAGCTCAACATCCATGACATCAAACTGCTCTTCCTGCGCTTTGCCATGGAGCAGTCATTCAGTGCGGACACCGGCGGAGGTGGCCGGGAGAGCAACATCCACCTGATCCCGTACATCATTCACACTGTGCTTTACGTCCTGAACACGTCAGTATCTCGCATCCCACTGGGCGGCCCACACTGTGTCCTTTTCCCTAACAAGATCTCCCAGCTTTTCCATATTCACCCTAGTTAGTTCCAGCGCGGATGTCTGACCTAAGGCAACCTTTAATGAAGTAGCAATGTTCATCCGCAGCTTTTTGGTGACTTCCTTTCCCAAACTGTCCCATCTCCCGCCATGGGCAGCCAAGGGCTGCATCCTTGGACTGACCTTCAGCCCAGAGGGGAACAGGAACTGGGAGAAACCAGACCATGGACGCATCTATGTTGATGTAACCTCTGCTTCTACTTGCAAGACTGTTCTCTTGGATGAGGGGAGGCCGTGGGCTAGAGCCATACGCAGTCACTGTCAAGGGCACGCAAGTTGTTCCAGGTTAGGGCTTCCCAGCTCGGGCTTGCACAGAACTAAGGACCATTTCATAAATGGAAACTGGACTTGCTACCCCTGTTTTCTCTCCATCGAGTCATGCTTCTGGCAAGTGTGAGGGGAAAGGGGGTGTTGAAGATTATCTGGGAAGGTCAACTGAGAAAGAAGGCAGCCAGAAAAAAGTAGATTAATATTTTTGTCGATATGTTACATTATGGAACAATTAGGTTGATCCCTACAAGTGTAATTTTAAAGAAGCACTTCGGGGGTAGAGAATAATAATCTTCCATCTCACTCCAGATTTTAAAAGCAAATCAAGAGATTTCATGTATTTTAGCTTGTAGATTTGATTTCAATGACTTTATACTTTTGGACCCCATCTTCTAGCGAGACTCTTACAAAATCTGGGCGGAGAATTGACAGGCTGTTGAAAGGCTATGTATAGTCCACCCAGGGTGGCTGCAGTTCAGTGTAGGCAACAGGACAATGTCTCTTGTCCTTTCTGGTCTTCTCACTTCAACAATGTTATTTTCTCCTTCTCTCCCATTTCCTTGTGAGATAAAGGCTGACCTCAAGACTGCAGGCTTCATTGTTAAAAAGATGCACGGGCAGGTCTCCTTCAGTGCGTTACATCATCTGCTGAACTGTTTAGACTGTCGGAAGACACACCTGCCTCACTGACAGCACAGATGTTCCCACTCTCTGAACTGTGCTTCAGGCCTGAGCTGTGCTAGTTACCATTGTTTGTGGGCCTTTGACAGAGCCCTTGGCTTTGCAGGGACATGTCTCCTCTTGGCAGTCATGAGGTAGAGTGGACTGCTCCGTTCTCCAGGGAGAAAAGCAGACCCAGAGAGGCAGCATGATATGCCCCACAGAATAGAGCCAGTGTGGGGGCCGGCCCAGTGGCGCAGCGGTTTAGTTCGCGCTTGGCAGCCCGGGGTTCGCCGGTTCGGATCCCGGGCGCACTGCTGTCAGCCATGCCGTGGCGGCGTCCCATATAAAGTAGAGGAAGATGGGCACGGATGTTAGCCCAGGGCTGGTCTTCCTCACACACACAGAAAAAAAGAATAGAGCCAATGACTTTGGTGTCACTGGGTTTCTCAAATGCCAGACATTTGTAACTCATGCTCAGTCCCTTAGTTGGAGAGGGAGTTGGCTGTATCCTGGTTATGTTGGTCAGTTAGAGCCTGACCCAGGAGTTTCACAGAGAGGCACTCTCTTCTAGATGCAGACTGCTTCCTTAGCTAGTCGTTTCACACTGGGGCGAGCTTGATCACAGAGGGGCTAGGTGAGGGGGGATAGCCGCCTTTGGTGGAACATTTGTGTATAAAGGTGGCAAGTATGTCACACCATGAGCGAGAGCAGAGTTGAGCATGTCCTATAATGGCAAAAAGCTTCTGATTCCCAATTCTGGAAACTCGAGTCGAGTATCTCTATCTGTTCCATCCGTGCCTATTCTTCAGGGACAGAAGGAAGCAGGGTGTCCTCGCACCTTCCCCTTCTGTTTTCCCGCAGTCCAGTGTCTGGTGGTACCATCTGCTGACCTGGTAACTTTGATTCTAGTGGCTACTAGTGTTGCATTTCGTGTTTCCCCCACGGAGTTAGGCTAGGGCATCAAGCACTCTTGGCCTGAGAGTGCCATCCAGGTTCTAAGGAGAGAGTGTAGCCAGAGACATATGACAAGGAAGGACTCCAGTGATCTCAGTGCTGATTCAGTGCCCGCTGGTCAGAGCAGCGTTGTGGAGGGAAGATGGAACATTGGTGATGGGTGGGCCCTGGAGCCAGACTGCCTGCGTTCAAAGCCCCGTTCACATGCCCCCCAGTGTGTGGCTCTGGGCAGAGTATCTACTTTCTCTGTACTGTAGTCTCCTTGTCTGTACAATTGGGATGGTGCTAGTACCTGTCTTCATGGGGTTATGTGAGGATTAAATGAGGTAATCCATATAAAGCTTTTAGAACAGTGCCTAGCATTATATGCTGATCATTATCATTGTGATTTAGGCAAGAGCAAGAACGAAAAGCAGTGCTTGCCTGGAAGAAGCTTCTAATGAAGGAGAGAGGACACAGATACATAGGAAAACAAACCAAAATAGAGAGCCCAGGAAGGGAACTGGGTGTAAAGGCAGTGTGAACAACTTAGCTATAATGAGTCTACGTGGAGTAAGGGAGAATGCGGGCTGTGGGCTCAGAGCCAGAGATTCTGGATTCACATTGGCTCCATCACTTACTGGCTTGGTGACTTGGACAAGTCATTTCACTTCTCTGGGCTTCAGATACCGTGGTGAGAAGGTGCTAGCTGTCACCTTCCCAGGTTGTTAGGACACTTCAATGGTGGCGTGTTTGTGAATGTGCCTGACACGCGCAGGGTGCTCAAGAATCAGTAGTTGTTTGGAATTGTGTTGGAGCTGAGGTCAGGGGCGGGGAGGGCAAGGAAGATGCCACCAAGAAGGGCTGGGGAGGGGAAGCAGCACATGGATTGCCAGAGAGGAGGTGAGGGGTCGCTGAGGATGGGTAGGGATGCTCGGTGATCCAAGTATTCAAGAAACTCAACAGAAGACGAGAAACTGAGCAAACCTTTCTCCTGTCTTGCTGCTGGTGCCCGGCTTCTACCATGGTTTCATCGTGCCCATTTTGTTCCAGAACCCGAGCAACTTCCCGAGAGGAGAAGAACCTCCAGGGCTTTCTGGAGCAGCCCAAGGAGAAGTGGGTGGAGAGTGCCTTTGAAGTGGACGGGCCCCACTATTTCACAGTCCTGGCCCTCCACATCCTGCCCCCCGAGAAGTGGAGAGCCACACGTGTAGAGATCCTGCGGAGGCTGCTGGTGACCTCTCAGGCCCGGGCAGTGGCTCCAGGGGGAGCCACCAGGTCAGTACTTGCTTCAGGAAGCCGTGTCCTGGGCTGCCTGTGGCCTGGATTATGTATTCCCAGTGTGTTTGAAGCTGCCTAGCAATGTGTGTGCTAAGTGAAGGTGTGCTCATTTGACTGGGCAGTAGACCCCGACCCTTCTCAGTCTGTCATACCGAGAGTCTGGGTCCAACGGCTGGCAGGTACCTGGCCATTTCCGAGTCTGGTGTTCAGCCACTAGAAAGGTGGAGCCAGGCTCACCTCTGGGGAAAATTTCAGAGAGGAAGCCAGCCAGGCACAAGGTGAGATGACTGCCAGAAGAAGAATTAGGGCCGGCGGTGGGCTGAGGCAGGCAACCAGGTTTCCCCAGTCTTGCTGGTCTGGGCATAAACCAGGAGAACTTCTGCATGGCTGCAGTTGGAGATTTTCTTTTCTGATCATTAAAAGCTCGTCTTCTCCCTCCTTGGTCACATTCCTATCCCATCTGTCCCATGTTCCATGAGCCTTTCTTCTTCCTCTCCTGTTCATGTGGATCCCTCCCGAAGAAGGAATGACATCTCAGGAAGGAAGTGGTCTTTGTGTTCATGACCTTGTGCTGTGAATTGGGTCAGATGGGAGGTGTCTTGAGAGAAACAACTGCAGATGACAACCACGAGCCCTTTGAGATGATCACATGGATTGCCACACACTGAGTGGACTCTGTGGGCACCACTCATGGCAAACAGTGGCCCCGTGCAGTCTCTGCCTGCCCTGGGCTACAGGGGAGAGTTTGGGTTTGTCAGCTTGCTTCTGCCACTCGAGGGAAGTCTGCTTCACTTCTGGAAGATCTGTCCTTGTGAGTCTGCTTTCGCTAGGATCCGAGGGAACATTTCCACACTTGTAGGCCAGCAAAGGAGCAGAGGAGGAGCTTTTGGGCCCCTGATAATGACAGACTGAATGGAAACAGCCATGTGCCTGAATTGGCGCACCTGGCATCTTTACCTCCATCAGCTCTGGTGTATGAAGCATTGCCAGTCGTAGGCACCTCATGCCCGCGTGTTGGAGCTCTCCTGTTGAGTCCAGTACCAGGTTCTTTGCGTAGAGGGGGCAAGTCTTGTTATATTCCTACCTAACCCCTGCCCCCATTCCAGGCATAGCGCTTTCCAGTGTTTCCCGTGAGTCGGAAGCAGTAATAGTTAACCAGCTACTAGAAACCAAAAGTTAGACAGGGAGGGTAGTACGTTGCTGATAAGCCAGGCTCAGCCTGCATCCATACCAAATAAAGTGGCTGTTGACTGGGCACAGGCTCTTGGTGACAGGTGTGACATTTGAACCCACAGGAGCTGTTTTGTTTTCAGTGAGGAGACCAGAATTCATTACTGTCCCAGGCAGTTAAGGAAAAGCTGATTTGGTCACAGCTTAATTAGGAAATCCAGGGTGAGCTCCACTCATGAGTTGCCATTTTCTCTGTATCAGTTTAGTCACCTTTACTAATTAGCCTTAAATAATTAAGTTGGGCAGGGTCACTCAAGATTCCTGCGTACCACAGCAAAACAGTCGCAGAGAAGGACCAAACCTAGCATGGTGCGGGGGTGTGAGCAGGGCGGGGGCTTGAGCAGGCGCTCCTGAAACAGACTGCAGGAGGTGCTGGGCGCTAGCACAGTATTGGGACACCCTCGGAGGAGAGACCATGGCTGGAAGGACATTTCAAGGGTGTCATCCTGCTGGTTGGGGCAGTGTCATTGGAGCAGGCTTTGTCCTAAGTCCATTATAGGGTGGGAGGCAGTAGCAGACACACAAAAATGTGGCTCTAGGAATATGCACAAGAGAAGTTAGCCACCTCTGCATGTTTTACGTTTTGGACAAAAGGGTCCTTTGCCAGGAACTTGTAAGTATTTAAGCCTGGGACTTTCATAGGCTTTGTCAGAGCCGTATCTGCTATCTTGTCTGCCAGCAAGTAGAACTGCAAAGAAATGGATTACCGTCGTCCTGCACAGGCCCACCTTAGAGTGATTTTCGCTTTAGGCTGCAGCATCTTCATGCATGGCAGGTGGGGAGAAAGTGGGTGTTTTGGAGGATATTGGGGTGGAGGGAGGGTATAGGAAGGATATTTTAGCAGTTGGCATTGTCTTGCTATAATTTTACTTTACTTTTGGGAACGAATTAAACATTTACTGAATGTAGACGTGGGTGGCCTGTTTTGTTCCCTGGTAGGCAGCCCCTTCACTTGAGGCCCATACAGTGTAGTCTTAGCCTCTATAACAACCTCTATGCTTGTTTTATTTTTATGGTTCTTTACACATATACACACGTGTTTTAATACTAAATTCTAGTCCCTTTAGTTATGGGCTCTGTTCCACGGTGTAGACTCTCCATGACGAGGGTTCATCTAGCCTTTATTTGCTTGTTACAGATGTGAAGGCAATCTGTAAACAAGACGTCTTATAGACTTGGGTGGTAGAAACTGAATCCCAGCACTGGTATTTCACTCCCTGTGCAGAGGGGAGTCTGGTCTTTCTGTATTTCACAGTGGCTCTACCTGCTGTGACCATTCTTCACACCAAGAGTGTCTGCCGAGAACGCAGTGGGCGCTGTCACGGGTAGCCCCCAGGATTCCAAGGGACTGGCTGGTCTTTAATCCTGAACTGAATCATTGGATTAAGTAGAGATGATACTGGTTAGAAACAAAGGGGTGTGATGAGCAGCTCCGGGATTTAGGAGGTGTCGGGGTGGTCGCATCCTCCGTCCTAGATGTTACTATTGCTCAACACGTTTTCCACCAGCTTGCTGTTTTTAACACGGCACATGAATGACAATTTACTGTGTTTGGCTGATTTAGGTCTGCTGACTAGAAATTCTCCCAGTGGGACTGCAAAGACTGAAGTAGGCCTTGTTTCCTGCTTCGTTTATGAGGTCCTATCAAGTACAGAATTGGTGTGGGGGGAAGCACGGGAAATGCGGCCTCCTGGGCATCTCTTTAAGGCTGTAGCCCTTTGGTTGCCATGTTGCAACTTACGTTTCCCCTATTCCAGTTTACCCTGATCTGGAGAGAGTCAGTACTAACGATGAGTATTTCATGGGGCGTTTTTGTGGTAGATAAGCCACGGGGCCCGGGGCTTCAGAACTTATTGGCTGCAGCTGCTCTTTCCCGAAAGGTGGGTGGGTGGCTGGAGTGAGCGATGCGTAGATTACTGTGGCTCTCCCCTTGCTCCCAGGATGCTCTGCTCTGTCCTTGTGAGTATCCTTGCAGGGTCTTCGTGGATGTGGAATTTGGTTTTCTTTTCCAGGCTGACAGACAAGGCAGTGAAGGACTACTCTGCTTATCGCTCTTCCCTTCTCTTCTGGGCCCTCGTCGATCTTATTTACAACATGTTTAAGGTAAGGAAGCTTTTGGAGGTTCGGCTGGTTTCTGCTAGGGTGTGAGTTACCTGTGTTGCTGCCTCTGATTCTGCGTCAGCCACTGGGGGGCTGCTCCTCCAGTGACCTCTCCTGAGAAACAGACTGCACATGCCATGGGAAGGGTCTACTCTCTAGCTCAGACCCCATGTCTGTGATGTACGCTTCTGGCCACGATCACTCCCGCTACCTGGTCTCAGGCCTGCTGCACACCCGCTTCTCTAGGCAGCTCTTCCCTCGGGGTCCCCTGGTTTGCTCCATCCCCTCTGTCTGCAGAAACTCTGTCGCCCTGTGTGCGTGTGACTTACTCCAGCCCAGCTTATGACAGAACACTGCTCTCTGCCTTGAGAATCAGAGGGTGTGGGGGCGGTTCCTTTTATAATCTCAATGAAGCAGCGCAATTGAAGATGTTGCCCCTTCCCTTTTCTTCGGGAAATGCAGATATGAAGTGCGTAGGGAGGCAAGGACGCAGTCACTTGTTGTAGCTTGTAGGTTTGTGTGACACGGCGTATAATCAAGGGGCTGTAAGAGGAACGAAATGAAATTTTGTTGTTCCTGGAAGCAAAACACACCTTCCAGGGAAAACTTTGATGTATATGGGAGGGCTCTCTTTTCCCCAAAATTGAAATGGCCTGACTGACTTGAGGCATTAAGTAATCCACCCTCTGGGCCTGTCTCCTGTTGGTTCTTGTAGAAGGTGCCTACCAGCAACACAGAGGGAGGCTGGTCCTGCTCTCTAGCGGAATACATCCGCCACAATGACATGCCCATCTATGAAGCTGCTGACAAAGCCCTGAAGACCTTCCAGGAGGAGTTCATGCCGGTGGAGACCTTCGCGGAGTTCCTTGACGCGGCTGGTCAGTGTCAAGGTTTTGTCTTTCAAAGATCTTCTCCAGTAAAACCCATGTTTCTCTTAGTGGGGCTGGCCATAGCACTTTGATCCTCACATACCAGAAGAACAGAGGCGAGAACCAGCCTGTGGGCCACCACAAGAAAGCCTGGGAGAGACGTGTAAACACCAGGCTGCTGATAACGAGAATAGCAGCTCTGACCTGTGCTGTGCACTCACTGCATCCCAGGCCCTGTGCTGCTCGTTGTGCGTGCATTTTCCTGGTCCACAAAGCAACCTTGTTATGGGGTAGGACCTGTGGTTATCCCCATTTTATAGATGGGGTAACTGAGGCTTTGAAGAATAAGTTTCTAGCAGGGCAAAGCTGGAAAATTGGTAGAGCCCCCTTTTGATTACTGGCTTTTTATGACGGTTCAGAGAATTAACATAGACCTTACCTGCCTTCCTCTTGCCTCTTGGGGACTGAGATCTCTTAGTCACTGCTGCCCCCAGGGAGATGTGGGAGATTTCAACTCTGATTCTTAAAATAAATGGTAAATATCAAAACAGAGCAAAGAGCATCTCTGATTGTAAGAATAGGGCAGCACTGGGGCCGGCCCGGTGGCGCAGCGGTTTCGTCCGCGCTTGGCAGCCCGGGGTTCGCGGGTTCGGATCCCGGGCGCCCGCCGACGCACTGCCTGTCAGCCATGCCGTGGCGGCGTCCCATATAAAGTAGAGGAAGATGGGCACAATGTTAGCCCAGGGCCAGTCTTCCTCAGCAAAAAGAGGAGGATTAGCAACGGATGTTAGCTCAGGGCTGGTCTTCCTCACCAAAAAAAAAAAAAAGAATAAAAAAAAAAAAAGAATAGGGCAGCACTTTGAACTGTTGTCCTATGAGGTGTCCTCAGACGGCCCCTCACCCTGCAGCTCGTAAGAACAAAGTTCATTGTTCTCTCCTGTCTACAGTCTTTATGCAACAAATTTGTCATCCTGATTGAAACACATTAAAATTTGTTTGGACTTCATAACCAAGCATCAGGTGACAGCAGGGGGAGGTGACTTGGGCCGATATCTGGGACAGTCCACCTGGGATTAAGAATTCAGTGCCCTCTCAGGTGGTGGGCACTGCTGTGTGACAGCCCCCGTCACCGCCGTCCTTCCTGAGGTGCGGCTCCCGGAGCCAAGGCAGAGGTAACCGAACCCGCCTAACGCTTTTGTGAGCTTGTTTCACTTCTCCCTGACGTTCACTGTGGGAATTTTGTCAAGTGTCAAGAAGCAGGAAAAAAGTTCTCTCCTGATCCCACTATAAGAAGAAAGCCTCCATGAGCATTTTTTCTGTCTGTCTGTATCCTCTGGGAACTCAACCCTCAAAGGTCTGAGGTGATGCTCTGTGTGAATTCCTCTTTCCTCCCAGTAAGCGCCAACTGATGGAGTTTCTCAGAAAGCACTGGGGCTTCCGGGGTGGCTGTCCTTTGGGGCGGCCCTAGTGGACGCTGTGAGCTGGGTGGGCCTCTGTGGGCCGTATGCCTCCCCATTATCGGTGCTCAGGTGTTAGCACCGCTCCTCTCAGTTTCTTAACTTCACTGACTCTTTACTGCTCCCACGAGCATCTTTTCAGCCTAGACCTTCTTTCTACCTTAGCTGCACTCCTTGCTTTCATTACAGAAAGTGGCCCCTGACTGAGAGCAGGTAGCCTGTATGTTTGTGTCCTCAGTGTCGAGCACCGTGCCTGTCCCCAGGGGTCTGGTGAATGCACAAAGACTGTCAACATGAAGGCAGGAGCCTGAGTAAGAGGAGGAGGAGGTGGGCAGGGGAGGGAGCGTATTCTGCTCAGTTCAGGGCTTTGCATCAGCCCTGGAGCTGGTGGCAGCCCCCGGCCTGAAACGGGAGATCGAGAGCCATCGGGGAGCTTCTGTGGCCTTCACTCCAAGGTCAGGTTTTTACAGCAGGACTTTGTTTAAACTGGAGAAAATTTCAGAACATCAGATGCACCCTATTCAAATGCAAGGACAAAATACCTTCCACAACCAGCACGAGATGGTCAGTGCCACTATTCCCTCCATTAGCACAGACGCTGGGGACATGACTTCAGTTTGCGTGTTGCCAGGCCTTGGGGTTAACAACTCCATGTGGGTTAAATGTGAGCACCGTGCCTGGTGAGGGAAGGCGGGGGTCACAGGGGACCTGATGCTGATTGAGCACCTTCCGTGCACTGGGTACTTTCACGTCGTGGCCTCATTTAATCCCCAAAGTGACAAAACAAGGACTTGTTGCTGTCCCTATTTGATAGTTGAGGAGACGGAGCCCCTGAGCTCTGGCCGCTTGCTCAAGGTCCCGGGACTAGTGGTTGGATCGAAGCTCAGAGGAGCCCCCTACTCTGCTCCCCCCAGCCTCGAGGGAAGTGGTGTGTTAACCTTTCTTTGGTCCTTTGTCCCTTTGAGGATGTGCGGAAGAGGCTGTGGACACCCCTCCAGAAGACCCTCCTCCATCTCGCACTCAGCATCAGTGGCTCACAGACCGCCTGCAGTGGTCTGTGGACCCGGCTTTAGGACCTCTGCTCCAGGGAGATCGCGAGGTCGGCCTCTGACACCTTAATGCCTTTTCTTCAAACAGCAGCGCCTGGTTCCGCACACGACTCCTCTTACAGACGAGAGTGTTTGCTTGTGACTGTCTCCCAAGTCATGCTGATGTTCAGGGAGTGCCTGTGTCGGGGCTTGTTGGAGCACAGTGTGTCCTCCACGTGGATGCGGCAGCCGTGACTCAGGGAGGCCGGGGGCTGCTTGTGCCTGCTCCTAACCACAGTCTCTGCCTCTGTTTTTCTAGGTCTGTTATCAGAAATCACTGATCCAGAGAGCTTCCTGAAGGACCTGTTGAACTCAGTCCCTTGACCATCACACAGAAACTGCAGTTGACAAAGATTTGAAGCTAGCTTGCCTTCCATCCCTCTGTGTTCTTCCCTCCTGTGCATTGATTCCCCCACAGGATGCTGCATCATTACTCCTCCCTCCTCCCTTCCCTCATGTTTTCTTGGAATGGCTTGGGGTTTTTAGGCTTCCTGTTTTATCTTGTGTGTGTGGTGCACTAGCTATGAAGTTGTCTGTAACCCCAGCCATTGAAGGACCTGTACATACCTAGGAGCCACGAGTTGTTCTGGCCAACTTAATACTTGAGTGTGCACATCTGGAGAAATAAACGAGTGACTTAATGCACATTGAGAAGGAAGGTGTTGACTGCTGCTTAAACCCATCCTTAGCGACGCTGGCCAAGTACTTTCCCTTGACCGCACAGCCCTTACGGCGTCAGCACAGGAAGACTGATGTATCAGAATCGCTGTCTCTGGGCCTCTGGTCGGCACCAAGCGGAGCCTGTCTGTTCTCGGCCAGCAAGTTGGGGCAGCACAGTTGATGGCTCTGATCCTTCTTAAAACAAACCCCTTGGCCTCTTAATTTTTTGGTCTGAAGAACTGGAATCCAAAGACACGTGGAGCCCCGTGGTTTTCTAGTCCTCAGCTGAAGGCAGGTTCAGTGCAGTAGGGGCGCTTGACAGTCCCCTGCTGTGCCACGTTAGGAGAGGGCCTGGGTCAGACGGAAAATCAGAATAATGAATAGCTGCCCTTACTGAGCACCTTCTCTCTGCCGGGCACCCAATGTGTAAGTTATTTCTGGTCTCTCTGATAACCTTGCAAGAGAGAACCTGTAAACTAGCATCACTCGCCCAGGGACCCCCAGCCCGGGGCTGCCAGAGCTGCAGGCTTGTGCCTCTGAAGCCGTGTCCTGAACCACTGTGGCTGCTGCCTCTGGGGCCTGTTTGTGGGCAGTGGCCCTCTAGCTTGTGAGGCGGCAAGACTCCTAAGAGCCTCTCCCCACCCAGATTTTAGGGCAAGGCTGATCCAGGCAGTGTGCACGGGGGCAGCTTGCCAATGGTCGTCTCCTCTTGTTCTCCATGGGCTACTCTGCCAACTGCTTCTCCAAGTGACAGCCTCCCCTATCTTGGTTCATGTGGCTCAATCCTCAGGCCAGACCAGTGGGACAGGAGCGCTCCCTCTGGGCTCTTTAGGAGACTTCCACAGCCAGGACTTCGTGTCACTTCCCCAGAGCCCTTGACCAGGCAGCCACAAGCAAGCGTGAGTGTTGTGCTTGTGGCTGAGCCAGAGAGACAAAGGTGATTTGTTGCAAGAGCCCAGCTGGAGGCCCTAGCAGACAAGAGCATGTGTGTGCCCGTGTGCGTGAGTGCACGTCAGTGTTGGTGCGGGGCAACGCGGATTTCTGGGGGACCGACTTGGCTCTGGGAGGGGGCGTGCAGCATCGTCTAAGTGGCGTCAGACACTGCTTCATTCATCTCCCAGCTCCACTGCGTTTTGTGTCTCCGCACTCTCCTCAGCCGTACGATGGAAATGTCAGTATCTGCAGAGCAGGGTGATTGCCAGGTTCACTTGAGATGATTTGCCTGCCATGTAATAAGGAAAAGCCTGCTTTTATCAGCAATTCATTTTCAGTTTTCAAGATTTTGCCTTTTTCTTTAACAAAGCTCCACGTCTCGGGTGAGATCCAAATGTGTCTAGTGAAGGAGGATGAAGGACCTCGATCTTAGGACAGTGAGTACAGCGAGTTCATGCCCTCTCGCACATCCATCGCCTCCCACTTTCTGGTGGTCTCCCCAAGAGAGCATTCCAGGTCATGTTGGTATGTGGAATCGCTGTTATATAATATCCTGGCAGGAGAAAAATGGGAGCAACTTCACTGGGGCCAGCAAAGCAAGAAGGGAGAGTGGGGAGAGGTGCCAGTGTGAACAGGATTGTACCTGCCGACCAGGTGTCAGGCTTGCTGTTCTGTGCGGCGTTGTTGGCTGACCTGCGTTTGTAGTGACACCTCGGGGCATTGGCCTGCAGAGCTGGAGTCACCAAAGCTCGTTACAAGGTGTTCACTTATTTTTCTCCGCCTTTCATTTTTTTATTTCTTGCAAAGACGTCAGAGAATTTTGGCCCCAACCCAAACACATCAAGCCTCTTGTTTTCCCTGTCACAGCTTTTTGTGGTGTCTACATTGGGTCCCAGTGGCTCTGCTGCAGTCTCAGACAGACTGCTGACACGGTGGCCATACAGGTCTGTGACAGGTCCCAGAGCAGTGCCTCGGGCAGAGCTCCGGCTGGAGTGGAAACTGGTCTAGGGAGGGAACTCTGCTGCTCCAAGCCCACGTCTCATGATGACAGCATTGAAGGACACCAGGCAAAAAACCGGGTAGTCCCTTTCCTTCCCGAGCCATTTTCTGGGCTAATTGCTTCTTGGGTCCCTGGCTACTCCTGGTGATGGCTGCAAGTTTTAGGTCCCTGAACTATGCGTTCAGCAGTAAAGCTAGAGAAGGGATATCAGCATCTTCCTTCTAGAATTGCTAAAGCCTCTGGTTTTCCTCGGTGGGTCTCACTTCTCTCCTGGCACCCAGCTTTCCAAGTTCAGTACTCTGTAGGGGCCAAATGGGAGGCTAGGTGGCTCCCTTCCTCACGAGGCCCTGCTCTCTGTCCCTCCCCGCCCCCAGTTATGTTTGCTGAGTCTGGGGGCTGTGCTAGATTCTTCTTGGCATTTAATTCTTGCACCAACCCCACAAGTTTAATGGTGTTTCCACCTTAGAGATGGGAAACTGCCCCCAGAGGAAGTGACTTGGCTGCTAGGGAGTCAGGTGCTGACGGGTGAGTGAAACTCCAAAGTTGTCTCCGCATCACCCACTTCCACTGTTCACTCGGGTCTTCAATGTCTGCTTGGTGCCTGGAGCCACTTTGCTGGATGCTGAGGGCACAGTAGTGCATCAGCAGTCTGTTCTCGTGGAGCTTAGATTCCCATGAAGGTCAACAGGCAGTAACCGAGTAAAGACGGGGACGAAGGTGGTGGTGTGACTGCCACGCAGTGTTCCAGTCGGGCGATCGGGTCAGGGCACGTCTGGCTTGCACCTGCCCACCTGATTCCCACACCCTGTTGTAGCTGGCATCCTGGTGGGCATCAGCAAACCCCAGTGGGGCACCTGGTCTGTGGGTGGCTCCTGGACAGTTACTGCTGCTTTGGCTGGGCGAGCCCTTGGGGGACTGGGGATCAGCCAGAAAGGGAGATTTGCTCTGCTTCCTGACCTGCCTCTGGCTCTTCTCACCACCTCTGCACCTCATCTCAGGAGCCTGTGGGACCCTCCTCAGGGTCTCCCCACTTCCTCTCTGCCCCTGCAGTCTCCTCTCCGGGCACCCAGAGCAATCATTTAAAAATGCCAGTCAGACTCTTGCTGCCTGCTCAAACTCGCAATTCATGTGTTCACCTTTAGAATGGAGTCTCAACTCCCTTTCACGGTCTCCAGACCCCGTGTAACCAGCCTCATCTCTCCCTCTCCCCACCCTGCTCCACATGCTCGCCTCCCTGCTGTCCCCTGTCACACCCACAGGCTTTGCATCCCCTGTCTCTTTACCCCGAGACACTGGCATGGCTCGTCCTCTCCCTCCAGGCCTCTGCTCCAAGAGCCTCATCTCAGCCGTGATCCCTGATGGCCGACCTAAGGGAGCAGTGCCCACTGGAATCCCTCTCCGCTGCTGATTCTGTGTAATAAGCTGAAATTAGCAGGCTCGTTCTCATCCTTGTTGATCGTTTATCTCCCTAAGTTCCAGACTGCTGGTGACTTTCATTTATTTACTACTGTATCTCCAGTGCCTAGAAGAGTGATTGCTCCATAATGGGCACTCAGTAAAGGTTTGTTGAATGGACGATGGCTGCACGCCAGGGTCTCCTTAGGAGACAGTCAGGATCAGCCCACAACCCTATGTGAAATTCTGGGGCGAAGGGAGTAAATTGAAACCTGACTCTGGTAAAGGCTCGAACGTGGTGGGCCCATTGGGTCCTTCACCATCCCCTCCTCTCTGCTGCTTCTGGGCCGAGGTCCCAGAACATGCTGGAGGCAGGGCTGGGCTCAGACCTGGTTGGAGAGCCAGGACTGAGTCCCCACTGGGGCTCCTTTACCCCCTTTCTCCTGCCACAGACACCACCAAGAACAGGGCCTTTTCCCTCCCTGGAGCTAGCTCTGGTCTCCCAGACCACAAAGAGTCTTTGTAAGCTGGGCTGTTCCCAGCAGCACCAGGGGGACAGCAGAGAGAGACAAGTAAGTCCCCAGGCTGAGCTCCCTGGAGCCGGCTGCCGACGGGGCAAGGCCAGGACCGAACCCTCTGGCTTCTCTTGACCCTCTTTCTGCCTCAGGTCTAGTTGGTCGTGGCTCAGATGCAGAGGGGGAAGCAGGGCAACCTCCAAACAGGAAAAGAGATGAGGCCCGGTCTTTCCCAAGTGCCCGTTAGAAGCTGGTGCTTCTCCTACAGGACCTCAGTCAACCCCTCCTGCCATCCTTGTGGCCGGTGGCACCTCCTTTTCCAGACAAGTAAATTGAGGTGCAGAGAGGCTAATAGCCTGCCTGGGTTCACTTAGCTGAGAAGGGCAGAGCCATAGCACCCAGACCCCCTCATCAGAGTTGCTGGTGTGGGAAAAACTGGTTATACTTAATCCTGGCGGGGGCGGGGGGGGGGGCGGGCCAGAAGGAGGGTGAGGGTGTGCAGGGTGACTTTGGGGGTGACCCAGCTTGCTCCCTCCTGTCCCCAAGGCCTGGGGAGACATGCTCAAGGGCTTGTGCCTGAGGATGCTTTCCTCAAGACTGAACGAATGCATCGCGTGAGCTGAGTGCATTGTGCTGTCCTCCATCAGACACGGGGCTGCATGGTGTCGTGGGGGAGCCCCAGGGCTCTGGAGGGGCCCAGGCTGCTGTGGGGCCTCAGGCAAGTTTCCTCCCTGAGTATAAGGAGGAAGTGAACTAGTGTGGGAGAAGCTCCTAGAACCGGGCGCAGCCCAGCGCGGTTCGCTGTTGCCCAATCGCCCATGTGAGTGTATCGTTGCGTAGAGGAATCGCAGAAC
Organism: Tapirus indicus; assembly: GCA_031878705.1. Lineage (NCBI taxonomy): Eukaryota > Metazoa > Chordata > Mammalia > Perissodactyla > Tapiridae > Tapirus > Tapirus indicus. Next base: position 98,636,261 of record CM062924.1, on the reverse strand, counting down.
GTCTGCGGTGAGGCGCCTTCAGGAGCTGCCTCTGCTCATCTCCTGGCCGTCAGGACAGGTGTTCAGGCCCAGCATGCACGCACACGGCCGTGCACGCGCCTTCCACGCTTGCACACGAGTCTGTTGCTTTGGTGATTCCTCTGTTTGCTTCCTGTGGGTTATTTCTGTCTCTGCTGCTCTGCGGTCCCAGCCCCGGGGGCTACTCCCTTTCCTGCCCGTCCCTGTCAGTTGCCCAATCTCGGAGCCTGGCCCAGCCTCGTGTGCTGCCAGCTCGCCCCCTTTGGCCTCCCTGACAAGCCTGGAGCGGCCGGGCAAGGCGAGTCCAGGTGCAGAACCGTCTCCCTGCTGCTCAGCGCGTCGGACCCCACCCTGCAGAGCACTAGGGCCCAGCCCGGGGAGGGGAGGCGCCTGCCACGGTCGGCCCCGAAGACCCCAGGGCTGCACCAACATCGGCCAGGGCCAGCATCCTCCTACCTCTCACCTGTGCCCCTTTGCTGGCTTCAGACCTTCAGAGGTGCACTCTGACCCCCATTCCAGGGCTGGGACAGTGGGGCACAGAGAGGAGGAAGGGCTTGAGCCATTACCCTTTCCCACATCCCAGGCCAACAGGGTCCAGGGCACCCAGGCTCAGAGGGCACTCCAGGCCTGTCACCCCGAGTGTGTGGGGAATAGTTTCCACATCATGGCTGACATTGACGACAGGGAAGAGGGGAAGAGTGACTGGCTTGGAGGAGCGGGCAGCTCCCTTCTGGGGTAGAAAGTGGCAGGTGGAATGGAGCATCGAGTACATGCCCGGCATCCCCACCAGCTCTCCTTGTCCACACTGGGCCTCCACCTGTGCCCGCTGTCCGCACACGCCGGTGAACTTCAGCATCTGGACCAGGCCCGTGCTTCCGCCTGCGGGTGGCTGGGCCTTTTGGGGGCAGGAGAGATGCGTTCCTGGATGTCTGCCGTGAGCAAACAGCTATCAGGGAGGTGGCTGTGGCCACCAGGGCCAGGGGACTGGGATAGCACCAGAATTAGCCCCAGGAGACGAGTTTATAGGGGAGTCAGTGAGTGGGCCCAGAAATCCTACCCAGGGGAAGTGCCGTCCTGGGGGTGGGCACTCTGGCCGTGGGCAGAACTGAAGGAGACAGGCTCGGCTAGTTGCTCTTTGGACTCTGTCCCTCAGGTCCCTCTGCCACCTTTGCCCAAGGACCTTGTCACCCTGTCTGCCCCGGCTGTCCCCCAGCCCACTCGGTCTCCACAGGGGCCCTTGCTGGACCCCTGTCAGGCTGTTCACGGGTTTAGATATTGGGGGACCCCACAAGACTTGTTTACCGAGCACCTGCTCTGGGCCGAGCGCTGTGGAGGCATGACCTCCAATCCTTGGTTCCTATTGTTCTTCCCCTTCCACAAATGAGGAACCTGAGGCTCAGAGAGGCAAACTCACTTGCCCAAGGCTGCACAGCCTGTAAGCGGGATGCCGCTGCTGTCCAGCCAAGCCCTGCTCATTCACTTGGTCCTGCCCCATCTGGTCTCAGCACAGATTTGGTTAGATGGCCCAACTCCCAGCGGGAGGGCGCAGCTTTGGGAGCCAGGGCTTGGCCAGGTGTCCCCAGGCAGGTGGGGCAGCAGGAGCCAAAGGCTCAGCGGCCTCGCGCTGGGACCCGTGTGTGAGGCTGGGACAGATGAGGTGCGAGGCCCTGGGAATCAGCTACGAACGGGGACAACAGGGCAGATGCGTGGGCCCCATCAGCTCTAATGCCAAACAGGGCAATTAGGAGGTGGCTTTTGTTCGGAGGAGGCTGAGTGCTGGGCGTGGAGCTGCCAGCGGCCGGTGGCCCTGGCCAGAGTCACGTGGCCGCCCTCAGCCCCGGCCTCTTCACGTGGCAGGACTCTGCTCGTTCACGGGGACGGGGTCACAGCCCTGTGGAGCGTGACCGCGCACAGCCTCACAATGCGGCTCTGTTTCCTCTCCCGGCTCTGGAAGTGGCGGCTGGGGGGCTGATTCTCTTCACAGCACAGGACACCGATCCCCTCCGCTCCTGCTCACAGCAGCCAAAAGGCTCCGGCTGCCTCAAGAGTGAACTCACAGCGGGCCGCAGGCCCACTACCCTCCACATTCCCTTCCTCTGCTTTCAGGGCCTCGGCAGCCCCCTACTCAGGCCTTTGGTGGCAGGGCTGTCCTCGGCACCCGACAGTCACCTCCCTTACGCTCACGACTCGGGAAGTAGGCGTTATTCCGTTAAAGTGAGAGAATCGAGGCTCCAGGATGGGGGTGCCTCTGATTAGCGTCGCCAGGTGAAGTTCTGGGTGCCCAGCCAAATTTGCATTTCAGATAAACAACAAATAATTTTTTTAGTATAAATATCTCCTAACCATTGCATAGGACAATTTTTTAGTATGAGTTTGTCCCATGCCATAGTTGGAACATACTTATACTGAAAAAAATAACTCATCATTTATCTGAAATTTAACTGCACAGCCTGCAATTTTATTTGCTAAATCTGGCAACTTGGCTGAGGTGGTCATTGAACACACGAATTGAAGCCAACTCCGGCCCTGACGTCGAGGAAGCCCCCTCTGCTTCAGTGGGAGACACCAGACCCGGAAGCAAGTCCCCATCGTGGGGGCCGAGGGAGCAGCAGGTGCCCCGACTGGAGGTGGGGAGAGCTGAGAGTGTCTGGGGAACCTCGAGGTGCAAAGGCCTGGAGTGCAGGGGAGGGGGAGTGAGGGGCTGATGAGGCCCACTCTGAGGTGTGTGGTGAGCAGGGGAGGCAGGTTCCAGAAGCCTCTGCTCTGGCCTTTCTGCAGCAGCTTCGCCTTCACAGGACTGTGCTGAGACCCCCGTGGGCCGGCCCCTCCCCAGCGCACCTGCCCTTCTCTGCTCCAGCAAAGCTGCTCAGCTCTGGGTGGGGCCCTGAGCGCCAGGGGTGGGTGGTAAAGCGGTTGGGGTCGGAGTCTGGGGCCAGATTTGGGTTCAGAGATGGCTGTGCAGGCTTGGACCAAGCGCTTCCCCTCTCTGGGCCTCAGTTTCTTCATGTGTAAGATGACCGTGCCTCATCAGGTTAACCAGGAGAACGCTTGTGCAGCGTCTGGCACCGAGGAGGCTCCAGAAACCTGAGCTGCTGGGTTATGAGTGACTCACCCCCGGGAAGGGCTTTCACAGTCCTGGTTTGGGTTCCATCTAAGGAAAACGCAGCTGACAGCAGGGCTCCTACAGTGACAAGAGCTGTTTGGAGTAGTGAGTCTCCTGTCATTGGAGGCATCCAGGCAGAGGCCCGTCTACGTGCCGTGGGTCAGCTGTGCTACATGGATGATGATGTTGAAAGCCACTTCTGACGCTAAGGGCTGGACAGCAGGTGGGACGTTCAAGTGTCCTGGGTTCTGATTCTGGCTTCTCCCCGTTGTGTGACCTTGGCAAGCGGCTCCACCCTGCAACCTCAGTGATGTCCCTTGTAAAGGCGTTAGCAGTGCTGCCTCACGGGATAAATGTGATCAGGTTTGCCAAGTGCCCAGCTCAGAGCAGGTGCCAAAGAGTTGTGGCTTCTGAGAAGCATCTCCTGATGTGGGAACTGAGCTTCTGAGGAGCCTCTCACAGGGAGCCACCCGTCCCCTCCTGGTTACTCTGGCCATCCCCCAGCGGGTGGGGCTGGGCTGTGGGGAAAGTGGCCGACAGGATTCTGAGAGTCTGAAGGGAACCTGGAGGTAGTCAGCGGATCAGAGGAGAGGGCCCTCCCACCTCCCCAGGGCCTCCCAACACCTCTGGGAGGGGCTTGGAGGGCCCGGAGCCTGGGCTCTGTGGTTTTCTCCCTGCCAGGGACGCGGAGGCAGCCGTGAACCTGATGGGTAGGTTGGGCACAGCCTGGGCCGGGCTCCCCTCAATGCTGCATTGTGCTGCTCTGGGTTGCTCACGGCCTGGGAGAGCTGTCAGGACAGGACACACAGAGGTGCACGGATGTTTTCACTTTATTAACTCCTAGAGGGTGGAGGGAGGACAGAGATCTGTCCAATTAGCAACTTTTTGGGAAACTGAGGCCCAAGAGGGGCAGGGACTTGCATAGGCTCATGGGTACCAGGCACTGCGGGGTATGCAGCCTCATTGAGAAGCTGGTGGAGGTGCTGTTCAGAGGAGGCCCCAGACTAGGGTGGGGCCGCCAGATGCTTCCCCACATCACAATAGCCAGTCAACGTGTGCCTCGCTCCGTGGAAAGTGCTGACGGAGGGTTCAATCCTCACAGCCACCCCACGGGCTGGTACAGTACCATCCCCATTTTATAGGCGAGGAAACTGAGGCCGCCCTGGTAGAAGCGGCAGAGCAGGGGTTCGAGTCCAAGTCGACCTAAGGCCATAGCCACAGCCATCCTCTCTTTGCCACCTCATCTTTGTCCTCATCCCAGCTGGACAGTATCTCGGAAACATCTGGACTCTACTGGCCAGGACTGTGGGGGGCAAACACAAAGACCTTGGTACTGTCCCAGAGGCTGACTCGGCTGAAAGTGGACAGTCAGTTCCAGGAGGGTTTCCAGGGGCGAGGCAGATCTGGCCTGAGAGTAAGAAAAGTTTGTCATCTTTAAACGGTTGGAAGACAGACAAGGAAGAATATGCAACAGAGACCGTATGTGGCCTGCCCAGCCTGAAATATTTCTCTCTGGCTCTGCAGAAATGTTTGCCGAGCCCTGGTTCAGGTGAGGGATCCATGGTGGATTACAGAAGAGATGCAGTCTGGGGACCACACCGTGGCCCCATCAGCCATTCCAAGTCCTTAACGCTGTCTATGCTGTCCTGCGTCCGAGGTCACACTGTCGCGGACTGGCAGGCTGGCTCCCAGCTTGTCCACAGTGCCACTCTCTGAGACAATGCCCAGGTTCCAGCCCAGTGACCAGCGATGAGCGTGGTGGCATTGCTGTGGGACTGCAGAGTGACTGTGATGGTCGGAAGACCCGACCCCAGCCGCCCTGAGCAGTTGGGGGAATCCACCGTGTCACCCAACAGCCAGCCCAGAGGGGAGACCCACGAGGGGCTGATCCGGTGGCTCAGCCAGGCCAGCAGGGACAGGGGCTCCGAGTGAGCACATCTGCAGGCCTTGTCTGTGGCTCTGCCCCCAGGCTGGCTGCTCTCCAGGTCCCAGGGGTCCAGGTATCACAACCGGCCTGACCACATCCAGAGGAGGACAGGGCCTGCTCATTCCTGCTTCTGCTTCTTAGGAAACCTCTTCGGGAGGCAGAAGCCCTCAGAGGCTTCCCCCTTGCATCTCATGGGCCACAGATGGTTCCCTCTCCCATCCCTGTGCCAGTCCCTGTCCAGAGACACAGGATGCCTGAGCTTGGCTCAGACAAAAGGGCCCCTCCTTGGGGGTGCAGGGCAGGCACCTGAGTGCCCCTGGGGCTCCGAGCAAGGGGGAGGGGCAGTGCTGTTGGGTGGGCAGTGATGGTGCCTGCCCTGATCCATCCCGAGGGCCCCCAGTCTCCCTCACTCCCTTCGTGCTGGCCGACAGAACTGGCCACCACAGGCCACCACATTCCGGACACTGGGCATGCCTGTGCCCCACGGCCACAGCCACCCCCTCTGGCTCCTAACTAGGTGGCACATTGGTTCTGTTTCTTTGCATCCTTGGCTCTGGGCAGGCTGCAGGAAGGCCGCAAAATCAAGGGCCTGGGCAGGCAGGGCCCCCAGACTTATAGGTGGTTCAGGTGAGTCGGAGACCAAAAATGAAGACAGCTGTCCGCCTCAGACAGACGCCTGGCTTACCCCAGGTGGCGACCTGGAAGGTCAGAGAGCGCATGTTACTGGGAAGCTCTGGTGTCAGTCAACCTGGGTTCTCGTCGCAGCTCCACCATGTCCCACCGCCTTGGGCAAATTGCTTAACTGCTCTGGGCCCCATTTTCCTCATCCATAAAAAGGAGATAGTAATCCCCAAAGCAGATTAAGTGAGACCGTTACCAGGAGCCGCCCTGGGTGCCTGGCACCAGACAGGGTCACCGGTCCTGTTCACAGGACCCAGGGCCAGAGTCCAGAGGAGGCAAGAGGAATATCTAAGGAACGAGGGGTTAGGATTGAGCCCCAGGGGACTGAGGTAAAGGATAGCCAGGTTCTTAAGGGAGGGAGAACCCACATCTGGTTGGGGGTATTGTGCAGGTGCCAGGGGAGGACTTCTTGGAGGAGGTGGCATTTGAGACAGGGGTTGCTAAGTGGAGGAAGCAGAATCTCAAGCCAGGGCCAGCTGTGGTGGATGCTGTCTGGAGGAGGCCAGCCCCTGAGGGCTGGGTCGTGTCTTGCAGCCAGCGTTGCTGGCCCTGAGAATGTCTTGGGAAAGGCCCGGGGCCAGGTGTGCGTCTGGTGGGAGCTGGGAGGGGCTGCAGGTGCAGGATGTGGGGGTGGAGTGGGGGTGATGGTGGCTGGGAGGCAGAAGGAGGTGCAGGGCAGTAAGGAGGGTGGACAGGACTGCTGTGTGACCCAGGGTACGCCCTGCCCCTCTCTGGGCGCTGCTCGTCCATCTCTAACTTGAGGGGATTGGACGAGACCAGCCCTTCTCCTGGTGCTCCTGGAAGCCCCCAGAGGCTTCCCCCTCCTTCCCAAGGACCGCCTGGGGAGCTGGACGATGACACAGATTCCTGGCTCCCCCAGCCCTGCAGCCCACATGTGCCGGGAGTGGGCGTGAGAACTGACCCACAGCACAGTCATACGGTCCCTGCTTCGGTTAATGTTTTGGATTAAATCAATCCAGCACACACCTGCTGAGCACCCACTGGGGGCCAAGTCCTGGGATTCAGAGATGGACAAGGCACCACCCTGCCTGTGATGAGGCTGAGTGGGCACAGGTCCCCCATCCCTGCTCTGAGTGGGCTTCGTCCCCCGGGAGCTCCGTCCTGCTTTTCTGATGGTGATGACGACACAGGGTTGTGGAGCGGGCCCACTGGACTGGCATCGTCTCCTTTGACTCCTAATCCTTATAGTGACTCCTCAAAGTAGGTAGCATCATCCCGCTCTACAGACGAGGAAACTGACACTCAGCGGTGAGGCTGTGCAGGTGAGACCCTGTCCTGGAGGGGTCTACCCAGGATGGCCGAGTCCCTGGGACCTGAGGCAGGAGAGGGGGAGTCTTGTTCAGCCAGGAACCCACCCCACGGCCAGTGTGTGGAACCCACTGCCCTGGGAGCCATGGGGGAGGGGGGCATGGTGATCCCAGCTCTGGGTCAGCTTAGTTGGTCTGGAGCCCAGGTCAGCTCTGGGCTTAGTGTTCAAGGCCACTCACAGAGCCCAAGGCTTGGACGAATGTCAACGACACAGAAACAGGAGCAGACCTTGGTCAGTGGTCATCACACTCCAAGTGAGCCCCATGTGGGAGCCCCCGGTGTGATGGAGGAGACAGACCCTCATATTAAAACCTTCTGAACCCCAAACCATGTTCATCTGCTCAACAAGCACATGCAAGTCATCTTCTGTGAGCTGGGACACGGCCACCCCCCTGTGGCTCAGGCAGAAACCTCCCTGGGAGGAGCTGCATGTCACCACCAGACAGAGGTGCACGGACTGCTGCTTTGGGGTGAAGTCCTGGCTCCTGTGGTTCTGCAGGGAGTCCAGGCGTGGCCCGCTGTCCCCAGCACTGGAGCGAGTTTGGGGAGCTGCTGCCGCAACCCTGATGTGTGTAAAGTCCTTCTTGGGCAGCCACCGGGATGTCACCCTGCAGGGTGCACATCACCTCGCCTTCAGGGCATGGCCCAACCTCACCCCCCAAGATGGGATGTTCCATCAGGCAGCCCGGTCTCTGTCCCTGTCTGCCAGCCAGTGTGGCTCAACCACACTCACCTCCACGCCCCCTTCGGAACCAATTCGTCCTCCCACCTTGGCCCTGAACACTCCAGCTCCAGCTCCATCCTTCCGGAACCTTCCATCTCTCCCCACTCTGCTGACTCTTCCACGGCCTTGTGCGGCATTATCCCACCATTTTCCAGACGGGCAAACTGAGGCCCAGGTTGGGGTGATGGAGGGACCCCGCAAGGCAGGGCTCAGCGCGGGGTTTCCGGAGACTGCCTGGCACCTTTTTCTTTTCTTCACATGTAGCTCTTAGTTGTCTTTTTATTCTCTTTCCTTCTAGAACATCTCCACCCCCACCTTTCCCCTACAGCACTGGCTTTTTGACGAGTCCGGGTCGGTGGTCTTGTAGAATGTTCCACAGTCCAGATTCGTCTGATTGTTTCATTCAGGCGTCGTAGAGCCGGTTCCTCTCCCCGCGTCTGTCCCTTGACCGGAAGGCGGGTCTAACGGCTGGAATAGCGTCTCGCTAAGACTTCCCAGGAAGCGCAGGTGGACTGGGGACTTGGTTTGCACCCCTCAAGTCCGAGCGCCTCATAACTGTGATGCCATTTGATCCGTCGGTTAAGGAGGGGACCAGCAGAGTGACTGACGGCCCCTTGAATCCGTATTCCTTGTTTTCCCGGCGTCTCCTGCGCACCTTCTCTGTGCCAGGCGCGGGGGACGTGGACGTGAATTAGACATGCCCTCTCGGTGTCTGCCCTGCAGGAACGCGGTCAGCCCTGGGCCGAGGAGTGGACAGGGGCTATGCTGCATGCGGGAGGGTGGAGGCCATGATGGAGGGGACGTGAGCTGGTGGGAAGGGGTGACTGAACCATGGGGCAGAGGGCCGGGGCCGGGAGGGGACACCTGGGCTGGGTCCTAAACCACTAGTAGGACTTAGACCACAAGGGTGGAGGGAACGGCAGGGGAAGGACCTTCCAGGCAGGACAGCAGAGGTGAAGGTGTGAGGGCCAGAAGCAGATGGCATTATTGGGGATTGTGGGTGTGAGAGGGAGCGTCAGGTTTGTCCCTCAGGGTGGGGGAGGAGGGAAAGTATGGCCCAAAGCCAGTGACCAGGTGCCCTGAGACCTTGGTGTCTGCTGGACACACCCAGTCACCCCTTCCCAGGGTGGGTGTGTGGCCCGCTGAGCTGAGCTATCAGCTGAGCCACCTCCAGGGGTGGAACCACTCGGCTACCTCCCTCCACCCCCACGGACTGTCTCCACCATGACATCTCTATCTAGAACACCTGCCAACCCAGCCGTCGTAAAACCTGCTCAAAGAGAAGCTTCCCCGCCCTGCTTTCTTCCACTCCCCCAGCTCAGCCCCTTCTCCACCTGGTCCCCCAGACAGCCTCGCTGACAATACCTGAGTGTTTCCGGGCTCCTGGCCCTCTGGCACAGGACTTAGGCCCTGAAACGACCCCTTAGGTCTGCAGACAGGCCTCGGAAGGGCAGGAGGGCTGGGAGCTGTGACATAAGCATCTGACACGTCCCACTCCTGCCTTCCTCCAGAGTCGGGGGCAGCCTGCTCTCCTTGCCCCACCGCCAGGACGGGCTGCTCCATCACTGTCGACAGAGCCGGTCCCCTGGCCAGGAGGCTGTGACATCATCTCCTCTTGGGCAAGCTCCGTCTGCCAGGGCGGGGCCCCCTACCAGGTAGAGGCTGGCATGTGTCTGGGCACCTGAGCCAGGGCAGGACGGGGACAGGCAAACAGCCACACAGCCACAATCCCTGAGGTCTCTGTCTCTTGGGATTTTCCCAGCCTGCCTTGGGGTGGGCCACAGTCCTCCGCTGATGGTGTGGGGCCCGGTGTCCATGAAGTAGGAATTCTCTTCTGTGACTCTGCATCCAAAGTTTACAGTTAAGGGCAGCTGGGTTTTAGGAGGCGGAGGAAGCAGAGAGTTTGCTGTGTGCATGTTCCTAAGTGCCAGGGTGGGGCTGGGGATCGGGAAGGTGCCCCTAAATGGCAATGGGGCCGCCTGGCTAGGAAACAGCTGCACTCACACTGGCCTTTCTGTTCCTTCAACAAGCCAAGCCTTTTCCAACCCCAGGGCCTTTGCTTGTGCTGTTCCCTCTGCCTGGAACGCTCTTTCCTCAGGTTCTCATCCTTCAGGGCTCTTGGGTCTCGGTCCACATCGTCTCCTCAAAGGGCCTTTCCCGGGCATCTGCCTCGTCAGATGCTCTAGCTCGTTGTCCTGTTTTATGTCTGTGTAGCACGTGTCACGCTCTGAAGCTGCTGTATTTATCCACTTGGTTGTGTTAACAGCTGCCCCCAGACTGTGATCGCTTGATCACCGTCCTCTCTGGCTTGGGTGTGATTCTCCCCTTAAGCCTCAGATGCCTGGTGCCCCGAGATCCCCAAGGGCGGGAATGCAATCCTGTTCTCCCTGTACCCCTGGCAGTGAACTAGGGAGATGAGGATATTTCTACCAGTGGCCTCACAGTTTGTCCTTTCAAGGACAAGCACCTTAGGGAAACCGAGGCAGCTCTCAACTCATTTCTGTCCCCAGCTCCATCTGCTGGACCTGGGCTTAAGCCTACCTGTTCACAGGTCCTTTCCTGACCATCCTGGGGGCAGGGACCAGATGTTCGTTGTGCCTGGAATATGCCCAGTGCCTGGCTGGGGCCCTGTGCACAGTGGGTCTATGCAGTCCGGGTAGGGAAGGAAGAGGGAAGGAAGCCAGGAACGGCCATGCTGAGGGGCTCCTAGGCTCCCCTGGGTCAGTGGTATTCCACATTATTATTTTCCAGCCAAACCCTCCCAACCCCCACCCCCACCCCATATATGAAGAGAAGCCCAAGGTCCAGCTCTGGGGACATATTATCATTGGGAGCTGGAATTCCACCTGCTTGGCATGCCCACCCCCTCCCCTGAAGTGGGCCACGGCTCCATGGAGAGCGGAATAGAGACCACTGATCAGAAACAATGGAATCATTTTACAGATGGGGAAGCTGAGACCTGACGGGGGAGTGACAGACAGGCCCACCCAAGGACCTTTCCACAAGGCCCCTTTCCACTTCCCGGTGGCCTCGCCATGCCTTTGCTAATGTGAGCCCCTTGCCCACCAGCAGAAGGCATTTCTGCGTGGCCCATTCTTACCAGGACCACAGAGGACTCTCAGGGCCAAGGTCCTGCTGCTGATGGCCCCTTGGCTGGCCATGACCTTGTCCTCCACCCTGGGGGAGAGGGGTCGGCCCCCCAGAATGCACTGGGGAGGGTGAGGGGGTCCCTTCAGTTTTCCAGGGTGGGCGGAGGCCTTGGAAACACCCAGGGTCCCGTCTGGTGGGCATTCGTCCGCTGGCCTTGACAGGCATCACGCAGCTGGGGCTGTGCTGGGACTCAGTTCCCCTTCTGTGGAATTTGGGGAGTAAAGGTTATTCCCGCTGTGGGGAGTGGCGTCCCTGGCAGGCCAGGTAAGAAGTTCTGTGCTGAGCTCGGTGTGGGGCTGACTCAGCCAGCGCCTCCCCCAGGGCCCAGCGCCTTCACCGCGGCCACCAGAGCCTGGCCTCCCTGCGGCTCCCACGTGGCAGCTGGCGGCTCAGGGCCCTGGACACGTGCGGGCTAATGAACGTGCCATCGCCCGCCCGGCCACCCTGCCTGCCTCAAGGCCTGAGTGGGGCCAGAGGTGCCGGGAGGTGGGGGAGCCACCCTCACTCACAGGCAGGCCGTGGCCCTGGGCCTGCTGAGTTGGGAGTCTTGTCCTGCGCTGGGGTTGGGCCCACCCTTTGAGGGGGACATCTGTCCTGGGTGCCCATGCGATTCACTGGGGACAATGAGGCAAATGAGGGCTCACCCCACAGAACACAGAGACTGCCCCTTAGTTTTCTGGTTCCAGTTAAAGGGAGCCGGTGGCTGGGCTTCCAGGATGACAGGGTGTGGGTACAGCTCTGCAGCCACCCGTGATGTCTGCCCCAGATTGGGAGCTCTGAAGGGCAGGGACAGAACTGCCCAGCCATGACAGATGTGACCAGAATCACACACCTGGGGTCCTCAGGATGGGCTCACGGGGGATGTGAGCCCTTCTGAGCCAAGCCATCCCCGGAAGAGGGAAGTAGAGTGACGGGGGTGCTGGAGGGGGCGGTGTGAGGGTGGCCCCGGTCAGCAGGTCCTGAGTGTGGTTCCCAGCTGTGACGCCCACTGGCTGTCTGGACAGACTTTGGTCAAGTCTCTTCCCCAGTCTGAGCCTCAGTTTCACCACTGTCCACTGATCCTTGTCTTGTAGGGCTGCTGTGAAGATTCAGGAAGTTTAATTAGGGCTTTGTAAACTGTCAAGTGCTGAAAAAATGGTGAGCTGTTTTTATCATCTGCTGTTGGCAGGCAGATCCCTCCCAATTCCCAAGTTTACCCCCAGGCAGGCCTGGAGGACCCTGCTGAAGCCACGAGCTGGCAGGTGCAGAGGGGCCGATGTACGGCCCTGCAGAAGGGCTAAGGGGGATGACAGGGGGGTAAGGAGAGTGTCCACGGGGGTAATGGTGGCCCAGAGACAGTCAGGGCCTGAGCAAGGGGAGGAAGTGCCCGATGGAGGGGTGACCTGGCATGGGTGTCAGAGCCCAAAGGGGTGAGCAGGGTATCCATGGGGGGTGGGGGGGGAGTGGCCTACAGGGGGTGCCAGAGCGCTAGCAAGGTATGGAGGGTGGCCGGGTGGAGGTGACAAGAACCCGAGAGGGGTGGGAGGGCGTCCCTGTGTGTGTGTGGGGGGGGTGGCAGTCGTGGGACACTGGTTACTTACAAAGGGATCGATCAAACTGGTAAATATGTTGAGGATAAAAGAAGCCCAGATCTTCATGTCAGAGAAGAGAGTTATGGATACGGAAAGGGAGAGAATGGACACAAATCCTGTGGTGTTGGACTGGATTGGAGGTGTCAGTGTGTTCGCATGGTTTTCGATGTAAGAGCGATGCAGAAATAAATAGGGATGTCAATGTGTGCTCTCTTTTACCAGATGGACACACATCTGTGTATGTGCATATGTGTGTGTGTGCGCGTGTGTATATTTCCCGCTCCCCGCCTCCTGCTCGTCTGCTGAGAGGGCCTGGGGGCGGCAAAGAGCACGTTTCGCACCAGACGTTGATTCTGTACACCATTCTCCTCTACAAGGGCCAGGGCTCCTTAGAGACATGGAGGATTCTAGGGCCGAAGCACGGAAAGAACAAGAGGAAGCTGGAATATCTTTTTGTGCCAGAAAATAAGGAAATGCTTGAAGAATGATAGAGACAAGCCAGAAAGGCCCAGGAACCACTCGAGGGGCGACCAGCGAACTCTGGGACAATCTGAGCCTTCACATAAACAATACCAGTAATGGATTATAAACCGTTGAATTCAATAAGAAACCATGGTCCATGCTGCTATAGATAAATAAGTGAGTAAATTGGAAGTTTGACAAGGAATGAGGTGTTTACCGTCAACAAGTGCCTCCTCGCAAAATACTTATTCCCTACAAAGGGAGAGAGAGTGACTTGATGGTGGAGAAGCCTGGAGGACACCACCTTAATCAAGTGACCCAATTTGATGTCACCAGTCATGGAACAAATTCAGAGCCAAGCAGGTGCCACCTGGGGTCGTATTACACAGATGAATCTGGCCACAAGGAGTCATCAGCCAAACCCAAATTCTGCAAAGTAACTGACCTGAAATCTCCCAAAGTGTCAAGGTCGGGAAAGGAAGTACAAGTAACTGGTCCAGACTGGGGAGACCTGACAGCTCCAGATTCTGACCTGGGCGCTTTCTCACTAATGGGCACCCTTGCTGGGACGGTTGCAAAACTAGCATGAAGCCCGTGGAGGGGACAGTGGTAATGTCTCAGGGCTGACTTCCTGACTGGATGACTGTGGTTGTGTAGGGAAATGTCCTTGTTTGTAGAAAATAAACACCGAGGAATCTGGGATGATGGGGCATCAAGTCAACAACTTATTCTCCAGTGGTTCCAGAAGAAAAGTTCTTAGTATTATTGTGAAAATTTCCTAAACTTTGCAATGGTTTCAAAACTTTAAGAACTATTAGTGTAAAAACAAGTATATACAATAAACAATTAAAGAATTCCAGAAATGGGACCAGCTGAGTGTAGCACTTAGATCCTGACATAGTCTGTGCTCACGTAATGTCCATAATTACGGTGATGACTGCCGAGCTTCCTGCGTCTCCCAGCTTTGTCTTCTCTTTCTGCCCATCCCTGTCGCCTCCCTCCCTGCTCAAAAGTCACCTCCTTCAGGAAGTCCTCCATGAAAATGTCATGTGTATCAGTGACTGTGGTCACCTGGCCTCTCTGGGGTCCTGGCCTCCAGCTTTGTTTTAATTCACAATTGTTGTAGGATGGGGAGTATAGGAGGGGGTTGGACTGGGTGACACCCCTGTCCCCAAGTTCCCCTCCTGTCCTAACCTTCCAGCATCCTCTGATCTGGGTGTCTGCCCCTTTCCTTGGAGCAGGTGTCTTCCCAGAAACCACTGCCCCAAGGTTAAGGCCGTTCCTGTCACTTGTGTCCCAGAATCACAGCAAATCCAGTTCATTGAGTCCATTCCCCTGCCTCCTGGCAGGGCGGATCTTAAACTGGCTTGGTGAAAGGGGGCCTGATCTTGCTACATTTCTGGGGAACAGCGTTTCAAGAGCACACATCCTCGTGCAATCCTCGCAGGCTGGGCTGCCTCGGCAGAAGTCTGGCCTCCACGGCTCCCCCGTTGCTTGCTTACTTACTCACGCTGTGCATCCCTGGCCAGCACGTACAGGGCGCCTGCTGTGTGCCAAGCACTGCGCTGGGTGCTTCCCCGTGTTGCTCCTTTAATGCTCTCACAGCGTGACGATTCAGCTGCAGGTGCACGTGCATTTCATGGATGAGGACATGGAGGCACGGAGAGGCCAAGCCCTGGCCCACTGGGCTTTCTCCCTGGAGGGTTGTCAGGCCCTGGGCCGGCCGCTCTGCCTGCATTCACTTGTCTCAATCCCACAGCAACCGTACGAGGTCCACACGACTCTTCAGTTTTTAGGGGGCCTGAAGCTGATACGAAAATATCTTACTTTTGCAAATCGTACAAAATATCTTACTTTTGAATACAAAAATATCTTGTATTGAAAAGTAAGAATACAAAAAAGATCTTACTTTTGCAAATTGTACAAAACACACAAGCAAGGGAGCCCATGGCGAGGGCCCCTCCTGGGGCCTTGGGGGTCTCAAAGCTTACGCGGCTTCCCGGTACATCAGCCTACACTCAGAGAGGTGGGGTGACTTGTCCTGGGTCCCTCGGCTCACGAGGAGGATTTGACCCGAGATCCTGGGAAACCTTCCCTCTCCTTGTCCTCTCTCCTCGGTCACTTTCTGAATCTTGCCACATTCCCAAGGACACCTGGACCAGGGGAGGGCGGGGCACTGTCTGGCTTTGGGGTGGGGTAGGTGAGAAACCCGGGCTTGGACTGGCCTTCAGAATCACCCGGGGAGCTTGTCAAGAAGACATGTTCGTGGCCCTCAGCCCCCAGATACAGATTTAGTGGGTCTGGGGGAGGGCCTGGGAATCTGTATTTTCAATGGGTCCCCAGGTAAGGTGGATGCGGTCACCTCTTTGGGGACACACTGTTCCTGGGACACCCCCTCCTGCCCTGTCACCTCTTGTCTGACTCCCTGCCAGGCTGGGCCTGGCACGGTGGCCGAGGTCTGTGTTGACACGCTGTGGGCTGAGCGGACCTCACTCCTCAGGTATGCAATTAGCAGCCCCAAGACAATACCTTTGTTATAATCATTACAGCTCCAAGCCCGCCTGGTAATTTGCTCTTCCTTTTACTGCAGTAACAAGCTCTGGCTTGGGAGCAGGGGGCAGAGCTCTCTCCTTTCATCCTGGCATTCCTGAACACCTGCTCAGGGGGGTGTGGAAGAGTAGGAGAGACAGTTAACACTGTCCAGAACAATCCAGGAAGACTTCCTGGGGGAGGTGGCTGCCGGCTGATGGTAGACAGATGGGGTGGACCCCATCCCTGCCCTTGTGGGGCTCTCAGTCTATTGGAGACCAATAAGTGGAGAAGGCACTGTGCCCAGAGGGGCAAATGTGTTAGTGGTCAAGAGGGGACCCAATTCAGCTGCGGTGGGGCAGGGGTCACAGCAGGCATCCGGGGAGGAGATGACATCTCCATTGAGCCCTGAAGGTGAGTAGAGGTGGGCCAGGGGAAGGGGCTAGGGGTGGGATGGGATGAATTTTCTGGTCAGAAGGAACAGCACGTGCAAAGACCAGTGAGGCCGGGGACGTTAAGAGGGCCTGGACAGCTGTGCTGAGGATCCCATCTGGAGAGTGACGCGTGGCAGGTTCATTTTTCCAAAGGTCACTGTGACACTCTCCCGCCTCACTTACTCTTCCTTCAACATGACGTTGACCTTCCTCCCCCCCCAGTGCTCGGGTCTACATCCCTCCCTTGAGCCTGGGTGGAGCTCTGTGTGTATGCTGGGGCTCTGTGTATGACGCTCTGTGACCTCCAAGATTAGGTCATAAAAATACCTTTCTGGGCTGGCCCGGTGGCGTAGTGGTTAAGTTCGTGCGCTCCGCTTCAGCGACCCGGGGTTCGCAGGTTTGGATCCTGGGTGCGGACCTACGCACCGCTTGTCACGCCGTGCTGTGAGGGTATCCCACATATAAAGTGGAGAAAGATGGTCACAGATGCTAGCTCAGGGCTAATCTTCCTCACTGAAAAAAAAAAAAACGCCTTTCCATCTTGCTCTCTTGGGATGTTCTCTCTTTGAACCTGGCCGCCTGCCATGCTGTGAGGAAGCCCAAACCAGTCCACAAGGTACCATGTGTCGGTGTTCCAGCTGACAGCCCCGCTGGGGTCCCACGGACAGCCAGCATCGATAGCCGGACATGTGAGCAGATTCCTCCAGATGGTTCCAGCACCACCCATCGAGTCGCCCCAGCCTTTGAGTTTTCCCCGCTGAGACCTCAAACATCGTGGAGCAGAGTCGAGCCACCTCTGACGTGCCCTGTCTGTTCTTGACGCACAGACTTTGAGCATCATAAAGTGGTTGTTTTATGCCACTAAGCTTTGGGCGCTAGTAAGTGGCATAGATGGCGAACTGCCAGGGGGTTTATGCAGGGGGGCAACCTGGTCGGAGGGATGCTGTGGAAAGTTCACCCGTCTGCGGTGTGGAGAGTGGGTTGGGAGGGCGGAGATTGGAGACAGGGGAGCCTGTTAGTGAAATAAATTTGAAATTTGAAATCCGAGCACTTTATAGCCTAAAGGAAACTCCATGGCCATGTTTGCCAAACCCCCAAACCCCGCCACGTGGGGCCACATGACCGTTCAGCCTCTGCCTGCGCACTCCGGGGACCGAACGCTCGCACCTCACCGGCTGCCCTTCCCTTTGTCCCTCAGCTCTGAGTGTCCAACGTTCGTTCTCAGGTTGAACTGAAGTCTGCTTCCCTGAGGCAGCCCTGGGTTAGAGCTGTTCTGTTCTCAGAATTCCCATGCGGTCCTTCCCTGCCCTCCAAGGATATGACGACGGTGACCCTACAGTCTATTCTTCTGCAAAATTAGCAGCTCTAGTTGTGTAAACGGCTCCTCACGTGGTTTTCAGTCGGAGATCTGGGTTCGAGTCCGGGCTCTGCCACTTCTAGGTGAGAGGTGTGGGGTCCCCTTTCTGAGCCTGTGTTCTCATCGAGGACAATAGTGCCCACCTCCCATCGCTGCTGTGACGGTGGCGTGAGTTGAGGTACAGAAGGCGTCTAGCGCAGGGTAGGGGCTCAACGCATGTCGGCTCCTACCGCGGGGCCATAACCCCCTCGTGCCTGTTGTGAAAATCAGTGAGACAAAGGGCAGGAAAACGCTTTACAAGCTGGGAATTGCCGGGGTGGACATTGCTATGCCTCTTCGGTTATTTTATTGAAACTACTCAGCATTGGCTTAACCTGCTCCTGGGGACCAGGCAGAGGCTAAGGGGGCGAGGCCAT
Organism: Tapirus indicus; assembly: GCA_031878705.1. Taxonomy (NCBI): domain Eukaryota; kingdom Metazoa; phylum Chordata; class Mammalia; order Perissodactyla; family Tapiridae; genus Tapirus; species Tapirus indicus. Next base: position 98,618,560 of record CM062924.1, on the reverse strand, counting down.
CCTCTGGGAACCCTGGGAGGGCACTGTCCTCTGGAGTCAAAGGCGGCTCTGTTCGTGGCTGTCATCCTCTCTCCCCCAGCCTGGCTCCTGGCCAAGTCGCCAGGGGAAGGCCCTGACCGTGCTATCTCCACGCCCACCACTCCCTCTGCAGTGTAAGGTCACGGTCAGCGAAGGGGCTTTCTGAAAGGGCTGAGGGTGCAGGGGGGCTGAGGCGATGGCGGGAGTGGGGTTCACAGATCCCCAGTCTCTCCTTTGCACACCAAGACCCTGGGGTTGTCACCTCACCTCGTTGTCCAGGTGTCCCTGGATGTCACCTGGGCAGTTCAGCCAACCTGGATCGTGTGCCAGGACCTGTGCCGAGCTCATGGTGACTCAGGTCACTTGGGCTGCCAGAGATGGAGGGAACAATGGGGGGTCCTGGGTCCCTGTGAGGAGGGGAAGGGACTGGAAGGTGAGGGTCCCGGCCCCTCCTCCTGCTTCAACCGCAGCATCTCCGCTTGGATCTGATTTACATATTGGAGTTACACATAGACTTTGAAAAAAAGATGTTTTTTTAAACTGAAACAAGGTTTTAAAACTTTTGCTCTAGTCCACTGAGCCCAGAGAGGGGGGTGGATTGCCCAGGTCACACGGCCAGGCCGTAGCAGAAATGAACCAGAGCCCGATGGAGTGGATGTTGGCTCACTGCCTCCCTAAGCACCCATCTCCCCTTCCCCATTTCCCTGTCCAGGCGGGACCCCAGGCTGGAGCATGTGATCCACACTAAGCCAATCAGTGTGTTCCACTTCTCTGGCCACAGGGATTGGCTCAGGGGTGGACATGTGACCAAAGCAGTACCAATCAGAGTGAATCTCAGGAGTTGGGCTGGGAATGCTGGGAAGGAGATGCCTTCTCCTTCCTGCTGGAGGTGGTGGGGAGGTTGTAGCTCCAGAGCCCCCTAGAGTCAGCACTGAGCCAACCATGAGTGGAGCCAACACTGCAGCAGGTGGGGGGGACATGGGAAAAATGGTGAGCCCTTGGTGATTTTTAGAACAACTGTATCTAGCCTTACCTGAAGCCAGATCTGCTTCTGGACTTTTGGGCCAAAAAAACCTCTTTATTGTTTGGGCCAGTTTGAATCAGATCTTTAGTTCAGTTACACAGTGTTGCAGCTGAAAGCATCTTCCAGGTAATGCAGGTGTTTGTTCCCAAGCCTGGCTGTTGATGGTGCCACGACCACCTTGTGCTTCCAGGCTCGTGGTCCTTTGACCTCTGAGCCCCTCCTCCAGGTTGTTTTCATCTCCCACTCTCTAAAGATGCTGGTGGTGGGACCCAGACTGGCCCTTGGAACTGGTGGGGCTGCCCTTCTCACCGAGGCCACTCTGCTCAGCCCACGCACCACCCCCAGAGCCACGGGCCCTGGGCACTTCAGACCCTGAATCATCGACCTGCTGAACCTCTGCACCTGAGCTGTGAGGAAGACGCCTTCTCAGCCGAATTTCCTCTCGGCCTCTGGCTGGGGGCGGCCCACGGAGAGCTCAGAAGGGGCCGCCTCCCGGCGGGTCAAGACCCAGCTGTGACCCAGGTGTTTGGAGCTCACTCAGGGGCTCTTCCCACACCCTCCCTGCACCGTTGAGGGCTGCAGCAGCTACGTATTACAGACCTACTGTGTGCAGTGCTGTGCCAGGCACTTTCAGGGCTGTCCTCCGCTGAATCCTCGCTGCCTCCCAGGAGGCCAGCAGTGTGGACCGGGGTTCAGCACAGGGACTCTGGAGCCAGGTGGCCCAGGTTTGAATCCTAGCAATGCCACGTACTAACTGTATGACCTTGGGCAAGTTACTTAACCTCTCTGTGCCTCAACTCTCCTCCTGTAAAATCGGGATGCTGCATGATAGACTCTTGACTGAAGACTTAATATGCATAAAGGGCTTAGAACAACAATGCCTGGCCTGTGGTAGGTGCTATATAGGGTTACCTATTGTTATTATTCCTATTTTACAGGCGGCAAAACTGAGGCTCAGAGAGGATGAATGACTTGCCCAGAGCGCACAGCTAAGTAAGCCAGGTCTGTGTCATTCCAGAATCAGTGATCCATTTTATTGCTACTTGAAGTCACTCTCTAAATGGGTCACCTGAATGGTTTTCTGCAGCTGGGACCAGCCAGGGCCTTGGGGTTCAACAAGGGGCAAATGTGTAAGGAATCTACCCTGATCTTTAATCCAGTCACATGATTTTAGCAGAGACCCTAAAGACTATTGATGTCTGCACTGTCCAATATGGTGACCACTAACCATGTGGCTATTGCACCCTGGGTGTGTGGCCAGTTGAAATTGAGATGAGTTCTACGTGTAAAGTATACGTGGGATTTCGAAGACTTAGTACAAACAAAGAAGGTAAAATCTCATTAGTACTTTTTTTTTGAGGAAGATTGGCCCTGAGCTAACATCTGTTCCCAGTCTTCCTCTTTTTCTTTTTTCTCCCCAAAGCCCCAGTACTAGTTGTGTATCCTGGTTGTAGGTCCTCCTGGTTCCTCTATGTGGGACGCCGCCTCAGCATGGCTTGATGAGTGGTGGGCAGGTCCGCACCTGGGATCCAAATCGGTGAACCCTGGGCTGCTGAAGCGGAATGCGCCAACTTAACTGCTAGGCCACCGGGTTGGCCCCCTCGTTAATACTTTTTTATATTGACTACATGTTGAACTGGTGATATTTTGGCTATATTGGGTTAAATAACATATATTATTAAAATTAATCTCACCCGTTCATTTTTACTGTTTAATTGGCTACCAGAATATTTATGACTCACGTTATATTTCTCTTGGACAGCGCTGACCTAGGCCACTGTTCCATTTCACAGATGAGGAAAATGAAGCTCAGAGGTGTGATTTGCTTTAGTTAGAGGGTTTTTTGGCCGAACTGGGCCTCCAGAGTCCCACCCCAGGGCTCTTCTAGGAATGCCTGCTTCTGCGGGGGTGAAAGGTGGGCTGGACCACACGAGGAGCCTTTCGCCACAAAGATGCCTCCCCCATGCCACTGTCTGTCTGTTCTATCCCTCGCCAATTGCCCCTTTCCCGCCCGGACCACCTCCACAGGCACAGCCCACCACAGCCCTCTGCCCAGACCACGATGTCAGAGAATCGCTCAACCCAGGGATTTCTGAGAGGCCCCGTGATCCACCCAGTCTGCCTGAGGGAAACACTGGCCGAACTGTTCTAGACAGAAAATCCGTCTCTGCTTCCAAAGGTCTGCAGGGATAGGGGCTCTGTCATCCCTCTTGCTCTGCTCACTCCAGTCTCCAACACTCTCTCATCAAAGTCTACCTGGTGTCTAACCCACATCCTTCATGCTGCAGCGGGGGCCTCCTTCCCCTTAGGCTGGCTCCTGGGGGTTTTCTCAAGAGCTGGCTGGGGCTGGAGGTTACGTAAAAACATCATGGAACCTGCTGGATGGGATGAGCTCTTAGCAGAGGGAGCCTCTGCTCGTCTCCCTGATGGTGGCTGCTGGATCCCTCTCTCCCTCTGAGCACCCTGGAGGAGTTCTTACACAGGGGTGATCTCACCCTGTGGCTTCCTAGGCTTTCTCTGCTGGGTGCCCGTCCAGGAAGAAAGGCAGCCACTTTCGAGTGACATCACGTGGACAACAGTGTAGGGCATTGGCTTTCGGACATTTTGATCACAATTCACAGTAAGAAATATATTTTTCATCGCGACCCTGCATACAAAACATACACCTGAAACAAAATTTTTGCAAACCAAGCCTTCCCTTACTAGGTGCCCGATTTTTCACCCTTTTCTACCATATTCTATTAAAAAAATGATTCTTGTGCTCCACTAAATTGATTTCGCACCCCACTAATGGGTAACAACCTGCAGATTGCAAAACGCTGGTCCGGTGGACCAGAACTTGGGCTCTGGAGAGAGTCTGCGCCTCATTTCTACTTGTAAAGGGAAGCTGATCATCCCGAATTTGCAGCAGTGCTGTGAGGGCTGGGAATGAAGGAGTGGGGACCCGGCATTCAGTAGATGCCCAAGAAAGAGGCGACTGCTGGTACTGCTGCACAGATGTGCCCAGCTGGGAGGTAGAGGAGGGTGGACATCGCCTCCGGGCTATGATCTGGGGATGGCAAGGAAGGATGTTCAGGACAGATGTGTTCCTCCCCCTGGTGGACCTCAGTGTCACCATTAGATGGTCATTCCTTCAGGTGAGCCTTGCCCTACCCTACTCGGCTCCTTTGACGTGTAAGTGCACCTTGTTGGAAGGGTGACTCTGGTCCCCAATACTTTGGACAAATGTGTTTGTTAGACTCTCTCCCAGCCTGAGAGACAAAAGGGAAGGAAAACTGGGGGGAAGAATGTGTCTGGAAGGTGGAGGTTAAGAAGTTGGTGGGAGACCTGGAAGGTCTTTCTGGACACCTGGACATCATCCCTGGCCTCTGCCACCCCCCCATCCCACTGTCCCCAACCTCCCAAGGAAGCAACACTCTGGGGTGTGGATCTGTCACCACATGCGAGTTGAGGGGTCTTGGATCAGCCCCTTCACTTCTCTGAGCCTCAGTTTCCTTGTCTGCAATACCGCGGTTGCATGCCCTACCTCGCTGGGGGTGGGGTGGGGTGGAGGATAAAGTTTCAAAGAAATGGTGCATGTGAAGTATCCCACACCATTGCTGGCGCATAGTAGGACCCAATGCATCTTAGTTTCCCCTTCCCAGCCCATCTGCCCTCTCTACTTATCTAAAACCTCTACGTACCTAAAAACCAGCTCTTGGGAAAAGATCTGCCTCATCAGGCAGTGAGTTCCCCATCACTGGAAGTATCCCCCCAGAAAAGGCTGGAGAGCCAATAGAGTTGTTGTAGAAGAGATTGAGACAATCCTGGTTTCAGGCACTGAGTAGGTGCTTTATACGTGTCTGTTGAGTAAATAAACAATGGTGATTCCTATGTTGGGAGGGAGGTTGTTCTAGAACACTGCTGACACTCGGCTACACATCAGAATCACCTGGGGAATTTAACAAATATGGAAGCCTGGTTCTCAGCCCCATGGATTCTGACTTAATTGGTCTGAAGGACAGCCCGGGCATTGGTGTTTTTAAAAACTCTCTAGGCGGGGGCCGCCCGGTGGCGCAGCGGTTTAGTCCGCGCTTGGCAGCCCGGGGTTCACGGGTTCGGATCCCGGGCGCCCGCCGACACACTGCTTGTCAGCCATGCCATGGCGGCGTCCCATATAAAGTAGACGAAGATGGGCACGGATGTTAGCCCAGGGCCAGTCTTCCTCACAAAATAAATAAATAAATAAAAATAAAAACTCTCCAGGCGATCCCACGTGCAGCCAAGTTTGAGAACCAGAGCACCAAGTTTCCTTCTAACTCCGATTATAAGAATATGTTATAAAGTCATTTACACTTTAGAATAAATTAAGTCATGTTATCTCGTACACTACGTGATGTATATAGTAAGGGGTTTAATAAACGGTTAAGAACTATGATCTCAGATGTGAGAGTACAACTGGATTTTCTCTATAAGAAGCAGAAAGTGTTCAGATGAGTCAGCCAAGTCTTAATGTTGCAGGTGGATGGTCCTCGGCCTCTGTGTGAGGGCTCACCAAGCACACCCCAGATGCAAACCTTCTGGGACTACAGAATCCACACAGGAACCTCCAGTCTGATGGGAGAGGCCCAGCCGCTGACTCAGGGAGGTCCCAGTCTGACAAAGGAGGCCCAGCCCCCGCCCTCAGGGTGCTTCAGTCTGGGGATGACCATCTCTGCCCCCAACTTCATCCAGTGTTTCCCAGTTTACAAAGTGTTTTGTATCCACCATCCTCGTTCAGTGACCGGTCTGATGAGGAGGAGACGTGGTCCCGGCCCTCAGGGAACCAGCTCGGGCAGGCTCTCCTTCCCCGCTTGGGGAACTCCCATAGAATTCCCCACCCTGGTGTTCTTGGGCACACAGAGGAGACACAAGTACTGGGTGTCCTTAGGGGGTCCTGGGTCTGATGCCTTCCAGGGTCGCCACCCTCCGGTGTCTGAGTGGGGGACAGGAAGGTGAAGTCCCCGTTCCCTAGGAATCCTCCCCCCGCCCCCGGGCTACTGTGGGAATCAGCACATCCACGGTGCCTTTAACACACCCAGTTGTAACCGCCTCTTTAGTTGTTGTCTCCTTCCCTACAACAAGAGCTCCTAATGGGCAGGGATCCATCTTAATTTTTTCTGGATCCCCGGAAGTTCTGCTGACTGACTGATGGACCAGCTGAGTAAATGAATGAATGAATGGGGAAGTGGGGGGTGGCATTCAGACCTTCACAGGGGCAGTGCTCCCTGCTCATTTGCCCTGGACAGCCTAGAAGCCCTCCTGCCCGCCTCCTGGAGTCCCTGAGTTCCCAAGGAGGACTGCACACACCTGTGCAGGTGTGGACGGTCCTATCAGCCTTGTAAAGATGTGCCCAGAGACCAGGTGGAGCCCTGCGGCCCACAGGGAAGGGGTGCCGTGCACTTCTCAGTGTGAGTCGTGTGGGGTCCAAGAATGGGGGTGGCGGGGCGGCCTCCTCCTTCACGGGGGGCCACTTGCCTCTCCTCGCCCCTGTGCAGAAAACCACACCTAGAAAGAGCTGGAAGGACATGCACCCAAATAAAACAGCAATTGTCTTGGGAAGAGGTGGAGGTAGGGGATACATTCCTACTTCTCTGTAGTTTCCAAAATTCCCAGGCCCGGCCTTGATAACGAAGCAAACCTGCGTAATTTCATAGTCCTGTGCAAAATCTCCCCGGGTTGTCCCCGCATGGCTCTGCCCATCCCCACGGGGTTAGGTTAATTTCTTGATATTCGCTGGAACTTATTCCAGGTGCTGCGAGCAAGCTGCCCACAGCTGCCTTGTTCCCTGGTTGGTCTGAGGTCTTCCGGGAGTGGGGGTGGGGGTGTCTTTTCCTTTCCCTGGTTGCCGGCACAGGGTCTATGCCAGGAATTGCCCCAAAGGAGCCACAAGGATTACCTTAAAAATGTCACTATCTGACTGCTTCTCCCACTACCTACTGGATGGGCTACCTCCATCCAGTCTGCTGAGATCCTGGTGAAAGGAAGAGGGTAAAAGTCACCTGCTCGCTCTCCACCCTTGCAAACTCTCTCACCACCACCAAAACAGGTTTGGGCTTGTGTCTCCCCAGGATCTTTCTCTACTTCGTCAATCCATTCATTCCTTCATTCATCCACATATTCAACGTGTGACCACGCTTTTTGTCTGGCCGTCCTCATGGTTTTCCAGTTTCTTCTCTTGCCTCCTTAGACTGTTCTCTCCCAGAAAGATTCAGTGCATACATCTTCCCCTGCACCGGGTCTAAACAAGGCACAGAGGCCAAATATGACATCGGAAAGGCTCTAGTTTGCAAGAACACAACATCTGGTCAGGAAGAAACATGGGTAAACGGGTAATCTGGGTAAAATGTGTTAAATAAAGTGATGGAGCGGACAGGGTGGGGGTGGGTGATGGCCATATCAGGGCAGGTGTCCGAGGAGGCAACACTTGCTGGAGTCTTCAAGGGCTCCCGGAGGATCAGCTGGAGGGAGGGAGCGAAGAAAGACAGTCCGGGCTGGGGAGGACATCGGGGCTGGTGGGCTGGTCTCGGACCACCACCGCCGCCACCGGGGCCATTCTCCCTGCTGCATCCTCTGTCCTATCCCTCACCTCCTCCAGAACCACTGTGCCCGGTCACCAGGGAAAGAGGAATTCTCACCAGCCCTCACGGGTGGAAGGTTGCTGTGCTGTGACATTCAGAGCAATCGTCAGATTTGGGGATGAGCTGTGAGCCTCAGGCACCTGGCTTTGTTTTGTCTCTGGATCTCTCCTGGCTGTGTGGCAGGGAGCTGACGCGATTGTCCACGATATTGCTTTGACCAGGACGTCAGCGCCCCAGAGAAACAGGCCCCTTTCCCTTCTCGATCTCCCTCTCCCCCCTGCCTTGGGCTCCCCCCCCCGTCCATCAGGTCGAGGGAGGGGACCCAGCTCATCCCACACTGGGTGTGAGGGACAAAACGCACCAGCTCTAGCTCTCTGCGGAGGCTGCCCGCCCGTCCAACTCCTCCACCACGGGGGCGATCTGCCTCCCCGGAGGGCTTGTTTGTCTTCTAAGCAAGAAATAAATAGAAACTGAATCTTGCACTGATGGCCAGCTCCCGGGAGGCCCTGACTGAGTAGTCTGTGCAGAAGCATGGTGCTGAGCTCCAGGGAGGAGTCTAGAAACGCTGGCTGAGGCAACCTGTGTTAGCGCAAAGTAGAAAGAGGTCGCAATGCTTTAGGGAGGGAGCTGGGCTGGCGGCCAGGTCTCTTGGCTCCTGGTAACTACTTACTTTGCAAAATTTAATGTTTAGCTTGCTTTTGGCTTGGAGTTGGAAGGATTTGGGGTTGGCGAGGGAACCCAGGAGTCCTGATTTAAGGGCCAGATGGGGATATCCCATGTTGAGCAGGTCCTTGGGGAAACGAGGCGTCTGGAGGCCCAGTAGGCCCCTACCCTGGGACCCCCACTGCGTTGGGGCCAGCAAGTTCACAGCCGAGTGCTGAGCTGGGTCCTGATCCCCAGGGAGATATCCGGGCCTGTGGTGGGGTCTTGCCAGAGAGGGCCGAAAACACGACCAGCTACATGATTAGCAGGGCCCAGTGCAAGATGAAAATGTAGGCCCCTTGTTCAAAAGTTGTCGAGAATTTCAGGATGGCAAACGCAGAGCATTAAACCGAGTGGGGGCCCTTTTGAGCTCAGGGCCGTGTGTGGAGGTCCCATGCCTGAGAAGCCGGCTGTGTTAGTTTGCTAGGGCTGCTGTAACAAAGCACCACAGACCAGTGGCTCGAAATACCGGAAATGTCTTGTCTCACAGCTCTGGAGGCTGGAAGTGTCGGCAGGGTTGGAGGCTCCCAGGGAGAATCTGTCTGGTGATGCCCTGGCCATCCTGGGCTTTCCATGGCTTCTGCTGCATCGTCCCGATCTCTCCTTCACGTGGCCGTCTTCCCTGTGTGTCGTCACATCGACTTCCCTCTGTCTGGCTCCGTGTCCGACCTTCCCCATTTATTTATTTGTTTGTGGGGAAGACCAGCCCTGAGCTGACATCCATGCCCATCCTCCTCCACTTTCTATGGGACGCCGCCACGGCGTGGCTGACAGGCAGTGCGTCTGTCCGCGTCCTGGATCCGAACCAGCGAACCCTGGGCCACCGAAGTGGAGCGTGTGAACTTAACCGCTTTGCCACTGGGCCAGCCCCTAAACTTCCCTTTTAGAAGGACATCTGTCACGTTGGACTAGGGCCCATCCTGTGACCCATCTTCCCTGATGACTCCTGTAAAGACCCTGTTTCCAGAGAAGGTCATATTCTGAGATCCTGGCGGTTAGGACTTCAACGTATTTTGGGGACACGATTCAACCCTTAACTCTGCCGCTGACAAAAGCCTCCTTCAGTTCAGTTCGGCTGGCGGATGTCAACTGACACTCGTCTGGGCCTGGCTCCCTCCTGGGGCAGGCAAAGCTGCCCTCGGGGAGCTTCCTGTCCCCACAGAACCCTCCGGCAGGAGGCAGGATGGACTCTTAGGACCTGGTGGCCGGCAGGCCTCTGCCCTGCCTTAGAGGGCTGGGGGTCCCCAGGGTGACTTTGCTGGGGGCACAGACCCTGACTACCTCCCAGCTACGTCATAACCCAGCCATCACCCAGTGGCTGCCAGCTCTGTTGCTGTGGCACCGGCCCTGCCTCCACGGCCTCCCTGTGGGCCCTGTGAGGGGCTTGGGGACCAGCTCTTGCCTGGGGGTGACAACTTTGTCCAAAAGGATGATACTGAGGGGGCCACTCCCTAGCAAAGTGACCTCGAGTCCCCCCACCCTGGTCTCAGTTTCTTCGCTGCAAAATCAGGTCACCAGGACCCACCTAGTGGTTCTGCTGTGAGCTCTGGAAATCGTGTTTCGGAAGCAGCCCCCAGCGCCTGGCACACGGCGGGGACTCGGTGACAGTCGGCAGCCTGAATCCCCATTTTCAGGTATCTTGGCGGGAAAGCCCAAATCTGCCCCGGAGCTGTGGGAAGCTCACATACGCCCCCACCTCGGGCAGGGGGCCGACACATTTGGGACATGACTGGTTGGGGGTGAAGGGGATGAATCCGAGGGCGGGGCAGTGTCCTTGGCCAGAAGGCGCCGGCTGGGTTCGTCCCACCTGGCGCACACCTGGGGCTCTTGTATTTTGGCTTAAACCCGGGATGGCGTCATCCATTCTTTCCGAATGATCATTAAGTTCCTCCGAGAAAAAGCTCCAGCTATGGGATTTGGGGCTTTTCCCTCCTATTTCTTCTCTTTTTCTTTTAATGAGTGTGGTGTGATCCGTAGGGACCTGTTCCCCTTTTTAGGACAAGGCGGCTCCCCTTCCCTGACTCATCCGCCTCGCTTTCTGGCCCCCAAGCATACACCTTGCCTGTTAAAACTGTCCCAGGCACCGCCCCTCCCTAGGAGGGCGGCCCCCACCTTCGTGTTTGCGAGGCTGAGTCAGCAGTGAAGTCACCCCTTGGCTTGGTTCTCAGACAAGCACCTTCTTGCCTGGCCTGCTGGGTTCCCACTGGCACCCCAGCTCCACCCTGGCAGTCGTGTGGGCCGAGACCCTGGGCAGGTGGTGTCAGTGAGTGGAGCGTGGCCCCAGGCCCATCTGCTCCCCATGGCTTTCATCTGGTCCTTAACCACTGTTGGCTGAAAGCTGACTCTGGGCCAGGCTCCTGTGTGGGTACTGAGGTATGAAGATGAGGAAGACCCAGTGCCTGCTGGGCTAGGGGAAATGCACACAGAGATTTCCATGCACTGGACTATTTGCACAAGGCTGCCTGGGTGCACTGAGTGGGAGCACCTGACTTCCCCCAGAGGCCAGGGAAGGTGATGCTGGAAATGAGTCTTGAAGGATACCCCAGAAGCTGCCAAAAAGGGGAGGGAGTGTATCAATCAGAGGGAACAGAATCAGAAGGAACAGCATGTGCAAAGGCCCAGAGACACATTTAGTGGAGCAAGAGCAGTTTTCAAGTTGAACTCAGGAACAGAGCAGGGAGGAGGCAGGAGCTGGACCGTGAGGGGCTTTATGCCACATCAAGGAGCTCAGACCAAGACACTGGGGACCATGGAGGGGTTTGAGGTGGGGAAGTGACAATTCAGTTTTTAGGGCTGTGATGCTGGTGGCAGGGTGGGGAGGATGGATGGAGGGTGGAGACAGGTGGCAGGAAGCCCAGCTGGAAGCTGTCACAGTACTCCTGGGGAGATGGAGAGAGGTTCTGGACCAGGGCGGGACAGGGGGACAGAGAGGAGGGGACGTGTTTGGTGAGCTCAGGGTCCTGGGCCCTGGAAGCAGCAGCTGCTTTTCTTAGCTGACAGTGCCCCTTCCTTGTTTGGGGCCTCAGTGCCTCTTCTCCATGGTGTCCTCCATAGGTCGGCTCAGCCAATGTGTCACCCCTTACATCGTGTGATCCAAAGTGGGTTCAGGTCCCCCCTCTTGTCTGCATCTCCCCCCTGCCCTCCTGTAGGCAGAGGGGAGAGGGGGCACCCACGGGATAGAAGAGGGTGCAGGTGGGCAGAGGCCGAGAGGCTCCCATGCTTTCCTGCTTCCAAGAGGCGGTAGGCTCTAGAACAGGTCTCTGTGCTCTGGCCTGGGGCTCTCCCACGTCACTGCAGCACCCCCCCCCCCCCCCGCCCCGCCATGGCTGCCTGCTGTTTGCACAGCGGGACACAGGCCTCATTGCACGGTGGGACAGAGCACCACTTCTGAGTCAGACGACCCAGGTGCAGGTCATGTGACCTTGGGCGAGTAACTTGACTGCTCTGTGCTTTAGGTCCCTCGCCTGTAAAGTGAGGATATTCTCATCGGGCAGATGTGAGACTTAAATGAGGTGGCACGTAGCCTGTGCATGGTCGATACAGGCAATTATGTATTGTGATTGGGAATGAAGCCTGTGGCCTCCCCTGCCCTGCCTCCGATTTTCAGAGAACCTCAGGATGTGAGGCAGACTCCCATCTCCTGACCTCCGAGGCCACGTCTGCCAGGGCATCCAACACCCACCTGCAGAGTGAGGAGCGGCATCTTCGGGAGCTTCTAAACAGCGGCTGCCCCAATGCGGGACCAATGTCTGGGGGCCGGCCGAGTCAGCGCACCTGCCTGAAAGACCCATCAAGGAGCTCCTTGGCTAAGGGCTGCTGTATCGCCTGCACCGGGCTCCCGTCAAACGGGCTCCCTGTTCAGTCTGACCGCATCCACTCCCCAGCCCAGCCTTGGGGTCAAAGCTGGCGCCTGTCTGTGCTTCTGTTTTTCTGCTCCAACAGCCCTCGCTGGGAAGAAGTGGGTGAAAATAAATACATAATAAAATCATCAGCAAGAAGTGTTTCTTTGTGTCTGCTGTAGGAGGGGCGCCTCATACCCAGGTCACTAAGATCCCTCCCTTCATCGCCTTTTTGGTCTCTCAGTAAGCTGAGCGAGCACTTGGAGGCAGTAACTGGTCCAGCCTCGATAAATATGCCAAAGAAACTGTTAGGCTCCTACGATGCGGTACTGCACGTCCATAAAAATGATGTCCTAGGGGCCCGCTCAGTGGTATAGTGGTTAAGTTCGTGCGTTCTGCTTTGGTGGCCCTGCGTTTGCGGGTTCGGATCCTGGGTGTGGACATACACACCACTCTTCAAGCCATGCTGTGGTGGCGTCCCACATACAAAATAGAGGAAGATGGGCACAGGTGTTAGCTCAGGGACAATCTTCCTCACACACACACACAAAAAGATGTCCTAGATCCATATTCAGTAGGATGGAGCTGGGTCCACATTATTTTGTTAAATGAAAGAAGACAGATACTAAACAGAATGCAGAACATAATCCTATTTTGGCAAAATATACATAGTATACATGCCCAGAAAGAGTCTAGAGAGAAACACACCAAAATGTTGACAGCGTTGTTTCTGGACGAAGGGTTTACAGGTGATTCTCACCTTCTCTCTCTCTTTATGGATTGTCTCAAACAGAGGTTGGCAAACTCTGGCCTGCGGGGCAAATGCAGCCATGGCTTATTTTTGTTCAGCCCATGAGCTGAGTAGCTTTTGCATTTTTAAAGGGTTGTAAAAACAAATAAACAAAAACCAAACAAATATGCTTGCAGAGACTATATGTGAGCCACAAAACCTAAATTCTTTAGGCCCTTTACAGGAAAGTTTGCCGGCCCTTGGTCTACAAAAAAAGTTAATGTTGGTGTGTATTACTGCTATAATAATCAAAATAGCAATTTTTTTTCCTTTTTGGAAGGTAGTAAATTTCCACTTAGCAAATAGAGGCGTCCAGAATCATTTCTTCCTATTCAATAACACACCTGTGGTTGGGCCCTGTGCCAGGCTCATTCTTCCCTCCCTCCTCCCTTCCTTCCCTCCCCCCCTCCTCCCTCCTGCCCTCCCTCCTTACCTCTTTCCCTCCTTACATCTTTCCCTCCTCCCCCTCCTCCATCTCCACACTTTTCCGAGCACCTTCTACATGCCAGAACCTCATAATCCAATGGGGACACAGACCCAGGAACCAGTCACAACACTTTGGCCTAAGTGCCACAGTGCACCTGTGGGTCCTTCATGGGCGAGGGGTCAGGGGGTGGGAGTACTGGCTTTGCCTGGGAGGGTGAAGGGCGCCCCAAGGAGGACTGAGCTTGGGGTCTCCTGCAGTCGCCTGGGAGCCAGGACAGGCCTTCAGAAAGGCGATTCAAAACTCCAGGCCACTTAGGCTGCAGTCCCCTAGATAGAGGTGACCAGGGTTTGGTGACCAAGAAGGGGCTTGTTTCAGGATTTCAAGAGTTCAGTGTCAACACACGGAAAACAGGAGGGAATGTTGAGGTGGCAGGGGATTGGTGTGGCCAAGGCCAGATGAGATGGGTCTCAGAAAGACATTTTTGGGGAGCAGAAGCCTGTGAAGTGGGAATTCGTGGGGGATGAACCTGGAAAGCAGGGCAGCGAATGCCAGGCCGAGGAGCTGGGCTTCGTATGGGGTGATGGGGAGCCCCCGAGGGGTCCGAGGAAGAAGAGATAACAGAGGCTGGGGCAGCCTCGCGTGGCCGGGCGGTATGGGGCAGGGCAGGAGGCAGAGAGGCGGGGAGGCTGTTGCAACCATGCCCGCTCCTGCCCAGCCAGCTTCCTGCAGCCTCGTCCTGCAGGTCCACACCTCCCTCCCACCCTCTCTCCCCTCAACTCCGTCAAACCAGTAGAGGGGATTGGGAAAGGACTGTGTGGGGCAGGGGTGGGAAGGTCGAGGGACACCCGTCCTTCCTCTTAGTCACTGGATCTAACTTTCAGTACATCGCTCAAGGCTTAGTCATGCCTGAGATGACCGCGCCTTTCCCAGCACCCAGGAGAACGGAGGCAGCGAGGCTCCAGCCTCAGGCCGCCTATCTGCAGCCCCCTCTCCTGGGTGCTGGGATTTAGGAACAAGTGGATGAGCGGGTCAGGCCCGGCCATGCCCTCACTCCCCCAGGATTTCTGAACACCTCTGAGCTATTGGTACAGAACTAGATGCTGTGCTGGGGCTCAGGCAAGGCAGACCATGGTTCGAATCCCACCTCTGCCTCTGTGTGGCCTTGGGCAAGTCACTTCACCTCTCTGGACTTCAGTTTCCTTATCCTAAAGTGGAGATAATGAAATGACCTACCGTATAAGGCCTGAATGCCCATAAAGTGCATAATAGGCTTGCAATGGGCATTCCTTCCCTCTGCAGGCATATAAGGAAACTATGTGAGGCCCAGGCTCTGCCCTCAAGGGTTTGCTCCTGGAGCTGGGACAGAGCAACACGCTGAGACAATTAGACCTACTAATGGAGTGGGGTGACATCACAAGACTTGGCCCTGCCCTTGCAAACAGCACTTGACACCCCAGACCTGTGTGGCTCCTTTAGGTCCTGGCTAACAATGCTCTGGTCGATTCCCTGAACACACCAGATCCCACGGCAGGGCTTGCACAGGTGTTCCATCCACCCGCGACACTGTCCTTCTTGCCCCTACCCCGCCCCCCACCCCACTGAGATCAAGTCAGCATCCAGGAGGGTGGTCACGTAGCCGCCCTCAGAATTCAACATGGAGCGGCCAAACCCAGTTTTTGCAACACCCCGGGGAGATTCTCATTATTCCAATAAGGATCAGGAAACTCTCTAGGCAAGATTAAATTTAATTCACTTTAATTAAAAAAGAAATGACAGCCACCTGGCCCTTTGGTGGGCAGAAAGAGGGAGAGAGGGCCAGGAAGTGAAGCTGACAGCCTGACGTCCCCACTGTCTGGCTCCAGGGAAGCTCGGCCCCTCCCGGAAGGGGTGGACGGTCCCTCCTTGGTGTGCCCACAGGACTTGGAACTCCAGAGCAGCCTCGTCCCTTTGCTTTGCAGTGACTGGGTCACGGGCCTTTCTGCCCCATCGGACGGGGCGCCGTCTCCATGGCGGCTCGTCTTCCCGGCCAATTTTGCCCAGAAGGTTGGCGGCCTGAAGCACACGGATGTCAAACCAAACGTGAATGTGGGTCAGAACATCTCTCCTTATTCCCACAGTTCTTTCCTCCACAACAACTTTCCTGTCCATTTTTTTTTTACCGCTTCACTGAGGCATAATTCCCGTTCCATAAAATCCACCCATTTGAAGCACACAGTTCAATGAATTTCAGTAAATATACCCCATTGTGTGTTCACACCCATGATCGAGGTTTAGCACACTTCCAGCACCGCCACAATTCCCTCGTGTCCCTTTGCAATCTCCAGCCCCAGGAAGCCCTGATGTGATTTGTGTCATTACAGTTTTTCTTTTCCTGGAATTTCATATAAGTGAAATCAGACAGTATGTGGTCTTTGGTGTCTGGCTTTCCTTGCTTAGTATGTTTTTGAGGTTCATCCACGTTGTAGCATGTATCAGTGGTTCGTTCTTTTTTATTACAGTCATGCACTGCGTAACGATGTTTCGGTCAACGACGGACTGTACGGACATGACGGTGGTCCCAGACTAGGACCGTATAGCCTGGGTGTGTGGCAAACTATACCATCTAGGTTCGTGTAAGTGCACTCTGATGTTCACACAATGATGAAATCGCCCCACGACGCATTTCTCAGAACGTGCCCTGTTGTTAAGAGATGCGTGACTGTATTGCGTGGTATCCGTCGGACGGAGGTATTGCAGTGTGTTCAACATTCTCCTGCTGAAGGATATTTGGGTTGGATCAGTTCTTTTTAGGTGTTATGAATAATGCTGCTGTGATCATTGGCATATAAATTTTTGTGTGGACATATGTTTTCAATTTCCTTAGGTAGATATTTATGACTGGAATAGCTAAATTATAGGATAAAGTGCTTTTTAAGAAACCAGTCAAACAGTTTCTCAAAGTGGCCGTACCGTTTTGCATTCCCACCAGCAATGCCCAGGGTAGCAGTTTCTCCACATCCTCATCAATGCTTGGGATGGTGAGGCGTTGTGTTTGTTTTTTAATCTCAGCCATTCTCATGGCTGTGTCATGGTGCAATGGCAAATACAGGTGGCGAGGGTGACATCCTGCTCGTGTTGCTGATTTTAGGTAGCAAGCATTGTCTCTCACCATTAAATATGCTGCTAGCTGTGGGTTCTTCACAGCTGCTTCTTATTAGGTTGTGAAAGTTGTATTCCTAGTTTGCTGAGTTTTTATTGTGAATTAATGTTGAATTTTGTTAAATGCTTTTCCTGCTACTATTGAGATGATTATACGATTTCTCTCCTTTTTTCAGATAACATGGTGTAATATATTAATTGATTTTTGGATGTGGCACTAACCTTGGGTTCTAGGTCAACCTCACTTGGCCATGATGTATTATCTTTGTATATATTACTGGGTGATTTGTTAATACTTGTTAAAGATTTTTGTATCCACGTTCATAAGGAATACGTATCTTTAGGGTTTTTTTTTCTTGTGATTTCTTTGTCTGGCTTTGCTATAAGGATAATACTAGCCTCAAAAAATGAATTGGGAAATGCTTCTTCCTCCTGTATTTTCTGAGTTTCTGTAGAACTGATAGTATTTCTTCCTTAAGTATTTGATAGGATTCACCAGTGAAGTCATCCAGGCCTGGCCTATTCTTGGTGAGAAGGTTTTTAATTACCAATTCAATTTCTTTATTTGATAAAGTGTCAACTATATTTAGATCTTCCATTTCTTCTTGAGTCAGTTTTGGTAATTTTTATCTTTTGAGAAATTTGTCCATTTTCTCTATGTTTTCAAATTTATTGGCATAGAGTTGTTCATAATATTCCTCTGTTGTCCTTTTTCTTCTCCTATTTGTATTTATTTTGTAATAGCTTTATTGAGGCATAATTAACATACAATAAACTATACATATTTAAGAAGTACAATTTTATAAATTTTAACAAATTTATAAAGTTTTATAAAACTGTGAAAACATTATGACATCAAGATTATGAACAGATCCATCATCCCAAAAGTTTCCTGTGTCCGTTTGTATATTCCATTATAATTTTCATCTCTTAAAATTTGATTTGGGTCTTTTTTAGATCTTCCAATCTCTACTTAACACGTTCAATCTTTCCGCTAGTTTTTGAGCATATGGAATACAGTTGTCATATATGTCTTAACGTCGTCTGCCAATTCTAACATCTGTGTCAGTTCTGGGTCAGTTTCAATTGATTGGCCTTTCTCCTTATTATGGGCGGATTCTCCCACTTATCTGCATGCCTAGTAATTTTTGATTGAATGCCTGACTTGTAAATTTTACCTTATTGGATGCTAAATATTTTGTATACCTATAAATATTCTTAAGCTTTTTTCTGGGACACAGTTACGCTACTTGGAAACAGTTTGATCTTTTGGGGTCTTGCTCTTAAGGTCTGTGAGATGGGACCAGAGCAGCATCACTACCAAGTCAAGACCCTTCGGAATACTCCACCCAGCGCCCCATGAACTGTGAGGTTTTCCCGTCAGGCTGATGGAAACGGGCACTGTTCCCAGCCCGGTGTGGCCTCTAGTTACTGTTCCCTCTAATCCACTGAGGTGGGTCTTTCACGGTCTGGGGTCGTTTTCTCACACGCGTGCACTGATCAATACTCTGATGCATATCTTACGGGGACCCTCTGCAGAACTCTGGGGTTCTTTCTTTGGGCAGCTTTCTTCCCTTCCGTACTTTGCCCCGAAACTCTAGCCAACCTGGTCTCCCGGACCCTCAGCTCTGTTTCCTCAACCCTGTGAGTCTGCTGGGCTCCGCCTGGGTTCCCCCTCCCGGTGCTACAGCCTGGACACTCATTCAAGGCACTGAGCTGGAATAAGCGTGGGGCTCACTACATCTGTTTCCCATCCGTCAGGGATCATGACCCTTTGTTGCCTGATATCTAGGGTCTGGAAAGCTGTTGTTTCGTATCTTTTGTCTAGATTCTCAGTTGTTTCAAGAAGGAGAGTAAATACAGTCTCTCTTCTTTCATTTTGGCCGGAAGTGGAAGTCACCCTGACTATCCTTTTAATGGTTATAGGATCTGTAATGATGTTCCATTTCATTCCTGATATTGGCAATTTGTGACTTCTTTCTCTTTTTTTCTCCATCAAGCTAGCTAAAGGCTTACAATTTTATTGATCTTTACAAAGAATGAACTTTTAGTTTTATTGATTTTCTTGTTTTCTGTTTTATTAATTTCTGCCCTTCTCTTTATTACTTCCTTTCTTGTATTTACTTCAGGTTTAATTTGCTCTCCTTTTTCTAGCTTCTTAAGGTGGACACTTAGATATTATTTTTATACCTTTTTTATTATCTAGTATAAACATTTAAAGATATAAATTCACCTCTAACCACTGCTTTAACTAAATCCTGCACATTTTATTATGTTGTGTTTTAATTTTCATTCAGGTGAAGACATTTTTCTAATTGCCATTCTGATTTCTTCTTTTGACCATGAGTTATTTAGAAGTATATTGTTTAATGTCCACATATATGGAGGATTTCTCATATTTATTTCTGTTATTACTTGCTAATTTAATTATTTTATGTTTAAGGAGCATACTCTGTATGATTTCAGTCCCTTCAAATATATTGAGACTGATTTTTGACCCAATACTTGGTTTCTCCTGGTGAAGTTTCCATGTACACTTTAAAAGAATGTATATTCTGCTTTTGTTGGGTGGAGTTTTATAAATGTCAATTAGATAAGGTTTTTTGATAGTGTTGTTCATGTGTTCTGTGTCCTTCCTGATTTTTCTGACTACTTTTTCTATCAACTACTAGGAAAGAGGTATTGAAATCTTCATGTATTTTAGGGCATTGTTAGCATATGCACATAACATTTATAAATCTTTACACCATATTGACCTTTTTATCATTACAAAATGTTCCTCTTTGTCTACAGTAATAATCCTTGTCTTAAAGCCTATTTTGTTTGTTATTAATATGGCCAGTCCAGCCAGCCCTCTTATGCTTCCGTTTGCACAGTATATCCTTTTCCATTCTTTTACTTTCTTATACACAGCATATAGTTGGATCTTGCTTCTTAACCCAGTTTAAAGTATCTCTGCCTTTTGATGGGAGGTTTAATCCATTCACATTTAATGTATTATTGACCTGGTTAGAGCTGGTCTGCAATTTTGCTGTTTGTTTTCTATTTCTCTTATCTCTTTGTTGTTCCTCTATTTCTTCTATACTTCTTTCTTTTGTGTTAAACAAATTTTCATTCTCTTTTTTGATATTTTTCTGAGTTTTTAGTGATTGTTGTAGGCATTGCAATATGCATCTTTACCTTATCACAATCAATTCAAATTAATAATGACTTTCACCAACTTCACACCAGCATAGTTCAATTACCCACCTTCCTTTGTGCTATTGTTTTCATATATATATATATATTACATCTTTGTATGTCATAACCCGGTAATAATAGTGTTATAATTTTTGCTTTAAATAGTCATATATCTTATAGAGAAATTAAGAAAACAAAAGAAAAAATGTACCACATAATTACCAATTTCAATGCTCTTCCTTCCAAAATGTAGATCTGAATTAGGTATTATTTTCCTTTCGTTTAAAGTGTTTACTTAGTTTTCCTTTAGTTTTTATTGTGATGCAGATCTTCCAGCAACATATTTGCTCAGTTTTTATTTATCTATAAATGCCTTTATTTATTTATTTTGCTAAGGAAGATTCACCCTGAGCTAACGTCCGTGCCAATCTTCCTCTATTTCGTATGTGGGTCGCTGCCACAGCATGGCTGATGAGTGGTGTAGGTTCACACCTGGGATCCAAACCCATAAACCCGGGCCGCTGAAGCAGAGTGCATGAATTTAACCACTACACCACGGGACTGGCCCCATAAATGTCTTTATTTTGATGGATAGTTTTACTGTATAGAGAATTCTTTGTTGACAGTTTTTTCTTTCAGCATTTTGAATATATCATTCCAATGTCTTCTGGCCTCCATTATTTCTGTTGAGAACTCAGCTGCCTATCACATCTTTGTTCCTCTATATGTGATGTGTTGTTTTTCTCTTGCTGCTTTCAAGATTTTGTCTTTGTCTTTGTCTTTCAGCAGTTTGACTCTGACATACCTAGATGTGATTCTTTTGTGTGTTTAGCTTTCTTGTTGAGTTTGTTTGATCTGTTAGTCAATGTTTTTCACCAAATTTGGGAAGATTATGGCCATTATACTTCAAATATTTTTCTGCCCGTTTCTCTCTTTTCTCTCCTTCTGGGGCTACAGTTAAACATATGTTGGAATGCTTGATGTTGTCCTGCAGATTTCTGAGATTTTGTTGATTTTTGCTCAATCTTTTTTCCCTATGGTTTTCAGTCTAGAGAATTTTTACTGATTTATCTTCAAGTTCACTACCTCTTTCTTCTATTATCACACATCTACTATTGAGGCTATCTGGTGATTTTTTTAAAGATTTCAGTTATTGTACTTTCTAGTTCTAGAATTTCTATTTAGTTTTTAAATAGTTTTAATTTCTCCATTGAGAGTTTCTATTTATTCATTTCCTCCTAGTGTATTTTCCCTTAATTTTTTGAACATATATCCTTTTAATTATTTGAGCATATTCATAATAGCTTTTTTGAGGGTTTTTTTTTCCATCTATATTCAACATCTGGGCCCACTCAGAGTCAGTTTCTATTGACTTCTTTTTTTTTTCCCTGATCTGGGTCACACTTTCCTGTTTCTTTGCATGTAATTTTTGGTTGAAAACTGCACATTGTAGATAATACATTGTGGCATCTCTGGGTTGTTTTGTTTTTCTGAAGTTGTTGATGTTTTGGCTTTAGCAGGTAATTAACTTGCCTGGACTCAAACTGCAAGCTCTGTCTCTCTCACAGTGTGAAGCTACTGATGTTTCTGCTCATTTTTATTTTTCTATTTTAGCTTGGCCCCCTAGGGGTCTCTCCTGTGTCTGAATAGTTCAGGCTCAGGCAATGATTGGGAAGGGGTTATGCTCAGCCACCTCAAGCCAATAAGGATTTAACCCTCTGCCACCTGAGCTCTGGGTGGATTGAGGAGCTCATTCAAAGGTTCTAGTTTCAGGCTTGCTAAGAAGAAGAGGGAGAAAGTTTTCAAGTGTCCCTAGGCTTTCAGTATTCTCTGGGAATACTGAAAACTGATTTCAGTATCCATTTATGCTTAGTTTAGCGTTCAGCCAAAGATGTGTGAGGAATTTGTTGACTTAGACCTTCCTTGGTGTATTAGTCAGCGTTTGCCAGGGAAACAGGAGAATAGAATATATAGAGGTAGATACATATTTGAGGAGATTTATTATAGGACTTGGCTCACCCAATTATGGAGGCTGAGAAGTCCCACAATCTGCCATCTGCAAGCTGGAGAACGAGGAAAGGTGGTGGTGTAATTCATTCCAAGTCTGAAGGCCTGAGAACAAGGGAGCTGATGGTATAAGTCTGAGTCCAAAAGACTGATAATCAGGATGTTGATGTCTGAGGGCAGGAGAAGATGGACGTCCCAGCTCAAGCAAAGAGAGCACATTTACCCTTCCTCTGTCTTTTTGTTCTATTCAGGCCCTCAAGTGATTGAAGGATGTCCACTTACATTGGTGAGGGCAAT
The DNA here is from genome assembly GCA_031878705.1 of Tapirus indicus. NCBI lineage: Eukaryota > Metazoa > Chordata > Mammalia > Perissodactyla > Tapiridae > Tapirus > Tapirus indicus. Next base: position 98,596,539 of record CM062924.1, on the reverse strand, counting down.
CTTCTTTACTCAGTCTACCAATTCAAATGCCAATTGCGTCTGGAAACACCCTCACAGACACACCCAGAAATAATATTTTACTAGCTATCTGGCCATCCCTTAGCCAAGTCAAGTTGACACATAAATTAACCATCACATGTGCTCTCTCACTTTCAATATCTCCCTGATAATTTTGCCACCCTTGAACTATGTCCACCACTGTTGACCAGTGAAGCTGTGGGTTTTTTGCTGCCCTTGCTGGGAGAGATCTGAAACCCCCAGGCATAAAGTCCATAAATTCACTGTTCCTGCCTTTGGTAGCAGGTTTCTTGAGTAAAGACTTGTCAAGTTGCTACCTGCCTTTGGTCATTTTCCAGTGCTCTTTTAGCAAAATAATTTTGTCCAGTTTTATACTTCTTTTCTGTGGAGGAGAATTGCTTAATGTCCTCATGCTGACATTACTAGAAATCTTGCCCTTTGTATTTTTTTCAGGATTTCATTTTATCATACAACTAAAACAAGTTCATCATAAACTTTTAGAAAATAAGATAACTTGCTCAAATCACTCATAATCTATTGCCTAGAGATAATTGCTGTTAATATTGTAGATACACCCTTTCATACCTTTTTTAATTTTAATAATTTTATTGAGGTATAACATACGTAAAAATCATAAGTAACAAATCAATGAATAATCGCAAAGCAAACACACGTGTGTAACGACCACCAGGGTCAAGGGACGGACCTTGGCACAGCCTAGAGCCCCCGGGCCCGCCCGTTGCACCCACCCTCTTCCCACTGCCCCGACTTCTAACATCACGGATTGGCTCTTCCTGTTTTGCCCTTTCACATGCGTGGAATCACACAGAATGTGTTCCTTAAGTTCTGGCACTTTCTTCTGATATGATGATTGTGAAACCCACGTTGCTGTTGCTTTTGTGTATAAATATACCATAATAATGTATTTATCCATTCTATTTTGATGGACATTTCCCCTGGTTTTGGCAACACTGTTGCTAGAAACAGTCTCGGACAAATCATGTGAGTTTGCGTGTGTGTTTCTCCTGGTTATATGTTCTCTGCACCAGGAGCGGAGCCGCTGCATCCCACGTGGACACAACTTCAGCCAAACTGCTCCCACTGGGCTGGTACCAACTCACACGCCACCTCCTCGTCAGCACTGGAGGTCAGTCTGTCTAATTGTAGCTACTCCAGTATGAGTAATGGTATCTTATTGTGGTTTTATTTTCCCTTTTACCTGATGATGATTTTCCCTTAGTGCCTGTTTCTGTGTTTATTGGACACTGGATGTTTTACTTTGTGAAGTGTCTGTTTAAGGCTCTTGTCCATTTCCTGTCACATCTGCCTGTTGATTTACAGGAGGGATTTCTTTGCCATTAGTGCAGATTGTAAATATTTTCTTTTATCCTGTGGTTTGTCTTTTCAGTCTCTTTTTTATTGATGTCTTAATAGTTTATAGCATTGTGAAATTTTAGTTGTACATTGTTGTTTGTCAGTCACCATATGAATGCATCCTTTCACCCTTGTGCCCACCCCCCAACCCCCTTGCCCCTGGTAACCACCAAACTGTTCTCTCTCTCTCTGTGTTAGTTTGTATTCCACATATGAGTGAAATCATGCAGTGTTTGTCTTTCTCTCTCTGGCTTATTTCACTTAACATAATACCCTCCAGATCCATACATGTTGTTGCAAATGGGACAATTTTGTCTTTTTTATGGCTGAGTAGTATTCCATTGTGTGTGTGTGTGTGTGTGTGTGTGTGTGTGTGTGTGTGTATCACATCTTCTTTAACCAATCATCAGTTGAGGGACACTTGGGTTGCTTCCACTTCTTGGCTATAGTGAATAATGCTGCAGTGAACATAGGGGTGCATCAGCCTCTTTGGATTGTTGATTTCAGGTCCGTTGGGTAGATGCCTAATAGTGGGATTGCTGGATCTTGAGGTATTTCTATTTTTAATTTTTTGAGGAATCTACATACTGTTTTCCATAAAGTTTGCACCAGTTTGCATTCCCACCAGCAGTGAATGAGGGTTCCCGTTTCTCCACAACCTCTCCAACCTTTGTTGTTTTTGTCTTGGTGATTATAGCCATTCTAATGAGTGTAAGGTGATATCTTAGTGTAGTTTTGATTTGTATTTCCCAGATGATTAGTGATGTTGAACATCTTTTCATGTGCCTATTGGACATCTGTATATCTTCCTTGGGAAAGTATCTGTTCATTCCTCTGCCCATTTTTTGATCCAGTTTTTTTTGTTGTTGTTCATTTGTATGAGTTCTTTATATATTATGGAGATTAATCCTTTGTTGGATATATGATTTGCAAATATTTTCTCCCAGCTGGTGGGTTGTCTATTCATTTTGATCCTGGTTTCATTTGCCTTGTAGAAGCTCTGTAATCTGTTGAAGTCCCACTTGTTTATTTTTTCTTTTGTTTCCCTTGTCCGAGTAGACATGGAATCCAAAAGGATCCCTTTTCATACCTTTTTAAACATACCCTTCATCTCTAGAATATCTAGAACACCTCTTTCTTAGTCTTGTCTTTCTCTTACTGCAATAGGAGGCCTGAGACACTTTCTAATTCTATAATCTCCCTTGCAGGGAAGGAAAAAAAAAAAAAACCTTTCTCTTTCTTCTATACATCTAACCATAACACTTATTACTTTAATTAATTAATATTTATATTAACTATATAAGCTATTTTATATATTGTGTTTTATTTATATTAATTTATATTTTATGTAATATAAAATTATAGTTTATATGAATTATTTGCCAGGCATTGTTCTAAGCACTTTATGAATGTTAATTCATTTAATACCTTCTAGCGGAGAAAGTGAAAATTAGCTTGGACTGAGAAAGTACACATCTGGCCGGCCATTTGTCCGTGTGGAATGACAGACATGGATAAAGGCAGCTGCAAAGTAACCGGGAAGCAGTATTCTCCACAGCAGGACACACCGCAGCTGTAAAAGGTCATAACAACTCACGTCTTTCCGTGACGACTGCTTTCTTACTCACCGAGAAACTTCGCTCTCTAAAATCATAGACCACCAGAAAGTTTGCTGCTTGAAATCGTGTCAGTAGGAATTTTGGAGAAGGATGGAATGTAAGAATGAAACACCCCACTCTTGCCCCGAGAATCTAAGTCACCTTGACACATTGAAGCAGCCCCAGTTGCCAACCCAAGTGCAGGGCTTCAGATATGGGCTTTCTGAACAGAACATTCCACGTCTGTCTTAACTTTGTAGTTTCCAAGGAAACAGGACTCGGGGTCCACTTTCAGTCCAGACTTGATGTCGATCCCCTTACACACAGTCCTGCTTTGCTTTGAGGTCATCAAAACACTGCTTCATTGAATACACCTGAATGCCACCCTTCTCCAAAGTTCTACAGTCACTCTATCTTTTCCTTTGTTTGGTTCCTTTGGTGCGTAGTCTCCCTTGTTGCGATGAGTTGATAAACCTGACTTTGCTGGACGACAGCTAGTTCTTGATGGTAGCTTGATTGGGCTGCCCCTAGGCTGCCCTCAAGAAACCTGGGCTGCATGTCAGCCCCAGTCCAGGGCTTCTCAAACCTGAGCCTGCGTGAGAATCACGTGGAGAGCTGGGTAAAGCACAGACAGCCGGCCCCCACCTCCCAGGGTTTCTGACTCAGTAGATCTGGGTGGGAACCCTAGAAGCTGCATTTCTAGCAAATTCCCAGGTGATGCTGATGCTGCTGGTTCCAAGGGACCACACTTTGGGAACCCTGCCCTAAGCAACCCACGTCATCTTAACAGAATAGAGTTGTAAGGATTAAGTGACAAGTGTATGAAGAACTCAGTTCAGGATTTGGCATATAGTAATTACTCAATAAATGTAATGATTAATTACATTTAATCATTATTTTTAAATGAACTGCTCAGATTCTCAAATAATCCAGCACCCATCCATTCTTTCATCCAATACAGTGACAAGTTCACTCTTGGGGTCCTGGGAGCTTACAGTCTCGGGGACAGATAGACAACCAGTTAATTACAACACAAGGCAGAATGAAAGACGCTCCTTGCACAAATGTTGAAAACATAAAATTGGAGTCATATTATAAATATGTAATTTTGTATATTTTCCCCCACTGAGTATTCTTATCACAAACATTTTGCCATGTCTTTATTAGAAAACCTCCCAAACCAGAAATATTAGCTTATATTGATACTGAATTCTGTTTCACCATTCTATAGTTGGACATTTCATTTCTTCCAATTGTTTCTAACATAAATTACTCTCTTGTGAAGATCTTTGTGTCTAAACTATTTGTCAGAACCACAGATGTCTTCTTTAGGAAAGAAGTCTCCACTCGAAAAGAAGTCTCCTAACTTGGGGAAATGGTCGGGGCAAAGGGCATGAACTTTTAAAAGTCTTCCACTAGCATTGTTCAATTTCTTTCCATCTGGAACAGAAAGTTTGCTGTAAATGCTTTCAGATGGCAACCTCTGTGCTCCTTTCAGCAGATTTCCACGATTCTAAGCACCAAGCAAAAATTACAGGGGTCCCACCCACAGATTCTGTATATGTTCACTGTCAGTCTTGGCCTTTTACTGCTTCTGCTACGTGTTGGCCCAGATTCGCCTGGCATCTGTCTCCAGACTGCTTAGAGGGCAGTCTTGAGCCCGTGTTTGCAGCTTCCTTTATCATCCCCAATGGTGCGTGAATTGTTTTACGGATTTCCAGTGAAGTGTAAAGTGATGGGAGGGAAGCCATTTCCTGGTGGCCTTTATTTGACCCGAGGCTTGGCTGAAGTTTGAATTAACTGAGGCAGGTGGTAATAGAGCATGAAGTGGGTAAATTTGTGGTCAGCCCTCATTTAAAATAAATCGTTCTTCAAAGGGAGTGTTCACTTCCACCACCATTGCCGAGGACGGTCTAGCCTTTCCTGTGTGTAGAGCATCTGTGTGGGCACTCGGTGCCTTCCCTGCCCTGTGCATCCACCTGTTCAGTCCTGCCCTTGCTTCTAGGATTTGTGCCAACCCCACAGGAGACACCTGCCCAGATGCCCCCAGCCCACATTTGTTCTCCATCCTTGAGAGCTGCACTGGGCACACCTCATCTCACTCACTACTCACACCTATTGGTGGCCCATTTCAGAGCCAAGAAAACAGCCTCAGAGCAAAGTGGGAGTGTGCCCAAGTGAGAAAGCAGGAGAGCAAGTGTTGGAAGTCAGGTCGCCTGTGTCCAGAGGCCAGATTGGCTGCCCTATGTCAGTCCTGGAGTGTTGTCTGTGGACCACGTGCCCTGCCCAGAGTCTTTTCCTTCTGCTGATTGTTTGCATCACGTTTGCAGTCAACATCTGGCCATGTGTCTGTCTTGTTTTGTTATTTTCTCATAAGTTGGATGCCTGACTTGCTGTCCTCTGGGTCACCCTGGCTTAGCATGGGGCTGGGCACAGAGCCCGTGCTCAGAGAAGCTTGAGGATATCTCTTTTCCTTTTCTTTCCCTTTCCTTCCTTCCTCCATCCCTTTGTTCCCAGAAGCAATGATTTTGGGTGACTACACTTGTTTCAAGAAAATATATCGAGGCGGGAGAAACATCTTCATTTCCATCCTTGTAGTTCAACTTTTCCTGGAAAGACCTGAGTTATCTAAATCATTCGTCCCCAAAACCCACCATGATCTTAGAGAAAGCAATAAAAATTCTAGATAGTTCAATATTTTATATTCATAAAAGCTGACCAAGCAATTGCAGCTGGGACAGGCTACACCAGGAGCCCCATGTCGCGAGTGCCATCTGCTCTCTCCTCTTCTTTTTTCCTTCCTTACGTATTTACTGGGCTGCCTCCCTGGGCTAAACGCCCTGCTGGGGACACACGGGGAAGTAGATGACCTTGACTTTCTCTGCTGAAAGGAGCAGTCCTTGGTCAGGATGACAGGTGCTGACAGTCAAGGACCGCCCAATAGGAGGTCACTGGTCAGCATAATCTCTTTTTTTCCCCCAGCTTTATTGAGGCTATAATTGACAAAACTGTAAGATATTTAGACATCATCATGACTTGATATATGTGTATGTTGTGAAAGGGTTCCTCCCATCTGATTAACACATCTATCATCATATATATATTTTTGGTGAGAACATTTAAGTTCTACTCTTTTAGCAAATTTCAATTATATAATACAGTGTTATCAACTCTAGGCCCCAGGTTACACATGAGATCCTCAGACCTTATTCATCTTAGAGCTGAAAGTTTCTACCCTGTGACTAACCTCTCCCTAATTCCCCCACCCTCCAGCCCCTGGCAACCACTTTTCTACTCTCTGTTTCTATGAGTTTGGCTTTTTTTTTTAGATTCCACATTTAAGTGACATCATGCAGTATTTGTCTTTCTCTGTCTCGCTTATTTCACTTAGCACGATGTCCTCAAGGTCCATCCATGTTGTCCCAAATGGCGGGATTTCCTTCTTTCTCATGGCTGAGTAGTATTCCATTGTATATATATACCACATCTTCTTTCTCCATTCATCTGTTGATGGACACTTAGGTTGCTTCCATGTCTTGGCTGTTGTGAATAATGCTGCAATAAATATGAGAATGCAGATATCTCTTCAATATCCTGTCTTCATCTCCTTTGAATGTATACTCAGAAGTGGGATTGCTGGATCATATATAATTCTATTTTTAATTTTTTGAGGAACCTCCATACTATTTTCCATAGGTGCTGCACCAATTTACATTCCCACCAACAGTGCACAAGGGTTCCCTTTTCTCTGCATCCTTGCCAATCCTTGTTATTTCTTGTCTTTTTGATGATGGCCATTCTAGCAGGTGTGAGGTGACATCTCATTGTGGTTTTGATTTGCATTTCTCTGGTGATTAGTGACGTTGAGCACCTTTTTGTGTACCTGTTGAGCATTTTTATATCTTTGGAAAAATGTCTATTCAGATCCTCTGCCTATTTTTTAATCAGATTGGTTTTTTTTTTTTGCTACTCAGTTGTGTTAGTTATTAATATATTTTAGGCATTAAACTGTTATCAGAAATAATATCATTTGCAAATATTTCCTCCCATCCTGTAGGTTGCCTTTCATTTTGTTGATGGTTTCCTTTGCTGTGCAGAAGTTTCTTAGTTTGATGTAGTCCCACTTGTTAATTTGTGTGTGTGTGTGTGAGGAAGACCAGCCCTGAGCTAACATCCGTTGCCAATACTCCTCTTTTTTGCTGAGGAAGACTGGCCCTGGGCTGACATCCATGCCCATCTTCCTGTACTTTATATGGGACACCGCCACAGCATGGCTTGACAAATGGTGTGTCTGTCTGCACCCGGGATCCGAACCTGCGAACCCCGGGCCGCCGAAGCGGAGCGCACGAACTTAACCGCTGCGCCACCAGGCCGGCCCCCTAGGCAGCATATTCTTTAGAAGGCAAATATGGCCAGGATCCTGGACCTGAATTTTCTTCTGCTCTCAGAATGAAATGACGGGAACCATCGCCAGTGTGTGATTTATTCTTCGGCAGCCACCCAAGGATCCCACTGCCCCTCCTCAGCTACCATCTGGTGGCCCCGTGCGTGCTGTGTCCCGTGGAAGGCAGGTGCTGGGGTTAGCTGGTTCACACTGACCTTCCGTGGAAAACTGCTGTTCTGTGCATCGGGCTGACATTTTCTGTTGCTAAAATCAAACCACGGTAGTGATTTTTCAAATCACGGAAAATAAAACTAAGGGGTAGATTATTTTCAGTGATCCGCTTTTCCATACCTACTGTCTTTTGTCTACACCATAATTGAGCAGATGATAGTGTCTGATTTAGCCCCAAATTAAGTTTAATCCATTGATATTTCATAATGTTCTCTGCAAAGCCACTTGAACCCATTGGGGAACAGCTGGCTTGAGCCATCAGAGCTGGAAACTCTGGATTCCCACCCTCGCTGCGTCTGCAGCCCCATTATGGGCGCCCTCCCCCTCGCCCCTCAGCCCCGTGCCAGGGACAAGCCGTGGTCTGCCTCTCCGCAGGGGCTTAGCTCCCAGCTTCTCGCTGCCTGGGCGATGTCTAGCCATACTTTCTATCTCCCACTCAGTTGTCGCTCCTTCAGGAGGTCTTCCCTGTCCCCCTGCCCCGTCCATGCCTGCCCACCCCAACTGGGTCAAACCCCCATTATAGGCCCTTGTAGCTCCACATAGCTCAGCTGTATCATCACGGCTGTATTTTCACATTCATTTATGGGATCGTTTGATTCATGTCTGTCTTCCCCATCAGAATGTGAGCCTTCCAAGGGCAGGGAGTGGGAACTATGTGTGCACGTGTGTGTGTAAGAGAGAATTCGCGTATGTGTGCATCTGTGTGCGTGTGTGCATTTCCTTACCGTCATTGCCACTGTGTCCAGCATACTGCTTGCACATATTAAGCACTCAATACATATTCGTTGATTGCATAAGTGTGGTGCTATGTATGTCTTTAGAATCCTTCTGCTGGTAGTGACTTCATTTTCCGAACAGAGATTCTGAAGTCCAGAGATATGACTTGCATCAGCCAAGGTCCCGCAGCTAGAAAGGGGCAGAGCTGGGATTTGAACCCAGGCCTGTGACTCAGCCCAGTGCCCTTTGCCCTACTCTAGGCTGCCAGCTTCCCTCGAGGTTTGGTGGGTTAAACAGAAGCAGAAAGTTCAGAGGAAATTTACCATAAGGCGGAGTGTTTACCAGGATGACCTCACCTCCGAGGCGGTGAAAGGCTTTGGAGAAAAGAGCTAGAAAGAAAATACCTTTGCAATGAATGAGCTGGGCCGGCCGGGCTCGGGCTGACTCACGAAGACGTTTTCACTTTATAAGGACTTTATTGGGGCCCCCCTGGGCGTGCCTTTTGCCTGAGTCCAGGTCTGGGAGAGGGTGAGCAGGGCGAGTGCAGGTCGTAGGGCTCACGGCTTGAAGTCCCGGCTCTGCCAGCTGGGTGTCAGGGGCCCTTCCCTCCCCCTCCCCGAATGTGCTTCCTCCTCCATCTGGAAAGTCTCTCTCCAGCCGTGTGTATAAACTGGCTCACGTTAATAGCACCTACCCAAATTCCAGTGGGTCTGGCTGCCAGCTGCTCCTCGGGACACCTGCCCCTGCTAAACCTTACCTGGTTGTACCTGACGAGTCCCAAGTGTCACAGACCCTGCTACATTCACCACCAGCCCCTGTCCCTTTGTCCTGTCTTTTCTGCCACCCCTCCCCCATCTATGTCTTTTGTCCTTGAACTCACTGAGGAGGCCTGGCCGCAGTGGCCAGTGCCATCTGTAGAAATGTGGAGATCCGTGCCAAGAGCTGTTTTCCAAAGCTTCCCCCTCCCCGGGCCAACAGTGCTGTGTTTTCGGCAGATGGAGGGGAAAGGTCGCTCTTACCACTCTGCTCACGCCTTGGTCCCTGCCCCCTGCCAGGGCACCTCTCACAGGGCACACACCTGTGACACTGCCCTGACCCCCATTTTCCCTCATCTTCTTCCAAACGACCCTTTTGCCCTGTGCGCCGCCCACTCTCCTCGGCCACCCCGTCAGATAGTCCCGAGCTGTGTTTTGACTCTCGGCGGTGAGAACTGGAAAGACCCCCAGCCATCTCCATGCGCGCCTCACATTGCTGGCGACCATTCTGGGAGGTCGAATGATCCCCCACACGTTTCAGAGATGGATGCTGAGACTCAGAGAGGGGAGACATCTTCCCAGATCTCACAGCCAGGGGGGCCATGGACAGCACGGGAACGGGCCTCTCTGGGCCCACTCTCCTGTACTCATCAACGGGGCGTAATGTGTGCCCTCTGACTCCAGCGTGCTGCAGAGGTTCACATCCAGAGTCAGGCGGAGAAGGACCCACAACGAGAACCCGTGGAATGCGGGAGGCAATCTCAGGAATTCCTGGCACCTGCCAGCAACTGATGGCGCTAGTTGGGGAGTGACATCACCCATCGGTAGCCGATTACCATCATTGGCGTGTTTGTGCTCGGTCAGAATTGGGTAATGATTAAGCCAAAGGCTGAGGGTTCGGAAGGGGAAGGAAATGTGAATTTTGACCTAAGGCCACAAGCTCTGTCAGGTGGGACAGAGGACAGGAGGGAGCTGGAGCAGTGACCCAGCAATCCCCCAACCACCATTGTCCACCGCCAAGCTTCAGCTGGGCCAGCAACAGATGCGGCTTTGGCGTCAGGCAAACAGAGCTGGGTTTCATTCCGCTTCTGTGATTTCCGGGCCGTGGACCCTGGGCAAGTCCCCTCCCCGGCCTGAGCCTTGTAGTGTCGTCTGTAAAATGAGAAGGGCAACCCCCCACTTCCTAAGGGGGTCGAGGAGATGACCTGAGATAAAGCAGGTGAAAGACTTTGCAGGTGGCGGACGCTCAACAAATGTAGATTTCCCGCCTCCTTCTACCACCTGGAATATCAGCGCTACTTTCCGTTGGCTTTGGAGAGGCAAACCCTACGTTGGAATTCCACCTCTGCCATTTCCTGGCTGCTCAGACCGGAGAAAGTCATTTCCCCTCCCTGAACCCCAGCTTCTCTGCAGCAATGGGGGTGATGACAGCTCCACGGTAGGGTTTGGAGCAAGGTTCAAATACGATGGTGTAATGATGATATCTAACATTTTTCAAGCTCTTGGCTAAGTGCCAGGGTCTGGAGCGGGGCCTCAGTTTCTGCATTTCCAACCAGCTCTTGCTGGTACTGATGCTGCTGACCCAGGGACCACACTTTGAGTAGTGGGGTGACAGATGAAGGCCAATGGGATTGTGGGGGCGCCTGCGGGAAGACTTTTAAATGGGCTGTTGCATTCAAGATGGCACCAGGTTGAGAAGAAAGTTAAAGATTACCTGGCAATTAATTAAACATAACATTGTGGGCGATAGGGGATCAGTTCCTGTCCCCCTGGAGCCCTAGGGCAGGGGGGAAACCGACAAGTGCCTGGTACAACCCACCCACAAGAACTGTGGTTGCCCAAATGCAGGCCACCATGGGGTCCAGGACAGGACCTGAGCCAGCCTAGGGGTCAGGCAGGCTGACTGCAGGTGAGGGCCCTCAAGTGGGTGTCCACGGATGAGGAGGAGTCAGGTGGAGGAGGACGAGGGCAGTGTCCAGGCTGGTGTGGTGTGGGAAACAAGAGTCACACAGACACACACCGAGGACATAGTCTATCTGTGTGTCATCGCTTTACAGCCTCGTGCGGATGAAAGATCCCGGGCTTGGGGGGCAGGGAGAGCTGGGATCACAGCTCTGCTACTGACACGCTATGTCACTGATATGCTGTGTGACTTCATCAAGGGATGTTCCCTCTCTGGGCCTCAGCTTCCTCTTTATAAGGTGGAGGTGATGCTTCCTATCTCCCGTGCTTTGGGGAGGGGGAAGGTAAAAAGAGGAGCATGGCATGGTGTCTGGTTCCCAGCCATTGGTCAACCACTGTGAATTCTTCCCCTGCAAACACGGAAAATCTAATGTCCAAGCATAGGTGTCATGGTGTCCCAGTAGCTTCCACAGGCACTTGACATGCCTCCCCTCCCCCAGGCTTTCGGGTGAGGATGGGGAGCGTGCCAGGGTCCCAGAGAGACGGGTTTGTCAGAGCCTCGGACCTTAAACCCCTCATCACTGTGTGGCACGAAATCAGAACCTGGCTGAGATGAAAGGGCCATTGTCGTGGTAAACAGACTCTTCCTGGGATAAAGAGAGAAGAATGGAACAGCCTCTGTTTGTCCTCTGCTGGCGTGACCCACAGTAACACCCCACCTCCCAGACGGCCTGGCTCGGCGGCAATGCCCAGCTGACCTGACTGCAGGGCTGCCCCTCTGGGCCCACCCTCCTCCCACCCACTCCCACCCCGTCCCAACTCGCTTGTTCACGTGTTTATTTCCCCCTCTCAGGTTGGTTTTCCCAGAGGGGCAGCACAGTGTGGTAGGAAAGGCCGTGGGAAGTGGCCTCAGATCTGGGCCTGGATCTCTGGGATCCAATCCTTTGGGTGGATTGCCAACCCTACCCCTAGGGTGACCAACTGTCCCGGTTTGCCTGGGACTGAGGGGTTCCTGAGGCGTGGGACTTTCAGTTGTAAAACAGGGACGGTTCCAGGAAAATTGGGATGAATCGGTCACGCTGTTTACCTCTCTGAGCCTCAGTTTGCTCATCCATAAAATGGGGATAATTATTATTGTGGGAAGATTAAATGGGATAATGTAAAGAAGGATCCAGCACACGGTGAGTCGTCAGGGATGGTTTCAGTTATTTACTCCTCTTCCTGGAGGAAATCACAGGGCTTCTTTGACCTTGAAATTCTCTCCTCCCTTATTCCCATGACTTCTCAAATCGACACAGCAGCAGATTTGGGGTAGTGTCTGCATTTGAGAAATCATTAAACCTGTCTGTTGTGCTTTTGCCCAAAATGACTTTGACTGACAAGGTTAGAGCAACGAACAGAGGTGGGTTAGTAAAGAGACAGACTTGGAAACCAGGAGGCTGGGCCCACTCTCGACTCTGTCCCTAATTTGCTGTGTGACCTTGGGCAAGTTGCTTTAACTCTCTGGGCCTCCGTTTTCCCACCTAATAAATGGAGGGTTGGACTGCATGGTCTCTAAGTATACCTTCCAGCTCTAACACTCAACGATCCTACGGTACAGATGCTCACTACCCAGCACGCGGTAATGGAGGAAGTATCAAGGACATGATGGATTGATTAGTGCTAGTAGAAGGGTGAGGAGGAAAGAGCCAAGCTTTTGGCAGCTTCTTAAGAACCAAAAAAATTTGGATCTAATGGTGTAAGATGGAAAATGACAAAGGCGTCTTACAGATAGAGCAGCTGGTTGGTGTCCACGAAGTAGGCTGGGCACAGTCTCATGATGCCAGGCCGCTGAGCAGTTTACTCATTCCTTTGTTTAACTGTCCATTCATTTGTTCCTTCCTTCCTCCCTCTGTTCATTCATTCCTTCACTGAGTGATTCACATAGTGATTGATTGTGTGGATTCTGAAGCTGATCTGCCGGGTTCAAACCCGGGCTCTGCCAATTATTAGCTATGTGACCTCAGCAAGTTACTTGACTTCTCTGTGCCTGTTTTCCTCATCTGTAAATGGGGACAACAGAAGTACCGCCTTGTGGGGTGGTTTTTTGTTAAATGAATTAGTGTATGTAAACTGCTGAAACCAATGCCTGGCATTCACACTATGCGATACACATATTTGCTGTCATTGTTTGTGTATTCTGTCACCATTTACGAAGAGACAACTATGTGGCAGGCAGGCCAGGCAGCCACAGATCTGAAGGGCAAGCCCCAACCTTGAGGAGGTCACGCGTGGGTGAACAGGCAGTCACAAAGTCGTGCGGTCACTGTTGGGCAGGTAAGCACAGGGCACTATGGGAACGAAGAGGAGGGGCACCAGCCTGGATGGGACGGGCTCCAGTGGGGGTGTGTGTCCAGGAAGGCTTCCTGGCAGAGGTGACACTTGATCTGGGTCTCAAGACACAGGTACATGTTAGCCAGGAGGTGAAGGGGATGGAGCATGTGGAACCTCTGGCAGAGGAAACGGCTTGTGCAAAGGCTTGGAGGGGAGACTGTGGGTGTTCAGAGGACAGACATGATTTGGTGTGGCTTGCTGAGGGGGTGGGAGGGCGGTAGATGAAGCTGGAGGAGGAAGTAAAGCCTTAACTACGCTGGATGTTCCAGGACTACTCCAGGACTCCATTAAATGGAGATCTATTTGTAAATAAATTCTATACATGTACTACCACAAAAACATACCATGCACATTATACAAAAATATACAAAAAATAGATACAAAATATAAAATATACATTATACAAAAATATACCATGCACGTTATAATACACACAAAAATAAAAAATCCAATTGGATTGTTTCCTTTTTTCACTGTTGAATTGCATGAGTTCTTTATATATTTTGGGTATTAACCCCTTATCAGATACATGATTTGAAATATTTTCTCCCATTCAGTGGTTTGCCTTTTCATTTTGTTGATGGTTTCCTTTGCTGTGCAGAAGCTTTTTAGTTTGATGTCATCCCACTTGTTTATTTTTGCTTTTGTTGCCTTTGCTTTTGGTGTCAAATCCAAAATATTGCCAAGACCAATATCAAGGAGCTTACTGTCTATGTTTTCTTCTAAGAGTTTTATGGTTTCAGGTCTTACATTCAAGTCTTAATTTACTTTGAGTTAATTTTTGTGTATGGGGTAAGATAGTGGTCCACTTTCATTCTTTTGCATGTGGCTGTCCAGTTTTCCCAACAGAAAAATTTAAAACATGAGATAAAGAATACATACAAATAGAAATTCTGGTACTTTTTCTCCCTTGCACCAATGACTCTTCTCATGCATCTCCTGGAATGCATCCCCCTTCCCCACTTTAGAGCTCACTGCTCAGTACTATGGGGTGCATCAAAGGATGGTAAGTGGGAGAGAGCGGATTTTTACCTTTAAGAGACAATTTTGAGGGGCCAGCCTGGTGGGGTAGCGATTAAGTTTGTGTGCTCCGGTTCTGGCGGCCCACGGTTCAAAGGTTCAGATTCCGGGCGCAGACCAATGCACAGCTTGTCAAGCCATTCTGTGGCGGCGTCCCACATAAAGTAGAGGAAGATGGGCACGGATGTTAGCCCAGGGCCGGTCTTCCTCAGCAAAAAGAGGAGGCTTGGCAATAGATGTTAGCTCAGGGCTAGTCTTCCTTGCAAAAAAAAAAGACATTTTGACATTTATACATGCTGGTATCCCTGCAGTCATTAAAATGAAGACATAGTTTTGTATCATTAACACTGAGAAGTGCTAATATATTAAGCCAAAACGTTGCAGGGCGACAACGTCCCAGTTTGCCCAGGACAGAGCGCTGTCCCGGGATGCACGACCTTCAGTGCTGAAATGGGGACTGTCCCAGGTGAACTGGGTCACCCTGGGAGTAGGTCTACAACAATCCTGTTCTGTAAAGAATATTAATGAATGTTTAGAAAAAGAGTTGGAAGGCTGCTCATCCAAAATATTAACAGTGGTTATCACTGGGCGATGGTGCTTTTACTTCTGTTCATTGAGTAATTTACTTTGGGGTTTGCTTGCCTGTATTAAATATTTTCTCATGAGAAATATGTATTACTGTGTGATTTTTAAAACATGGGAAAGAAAGTTGAGACTCTGCAAGCAAGTGGGACATAGCACGGGGTGGGGGAGTGAAACAAGGCAGAAGCCCCGGGCCCAGTTAGAGGCAGTTGGAGAATCAGGTGAGAGATGAGAAGGGGCTTGGACTTGGCACCGGCGGTGGGGAGGGGGAGAAAAGGTGGGTTCGAGAGATCAGTGGGAGAGAAAGACTCAGTAGGACTTGGTGACTGCTTAACCGTGAGAACGGAAGACAAGGCAGGAGTTGAGGCTACTTCCAAGTTTTTGAGTCGTGCCCTTAACTAAGATGGATAATTCAGGAAAAATAGAAGTTTTGAGAAGGAGCTCTGAGGGGCTGGGAATATGCCATTGGCCTGGTTTTGGACACACTGACGTGCCTGTGGGACCCCAGGAGGAGGTGGAGGAGGGGGCTTCATCACAGGAGCTCAGGGTACTAGTTACATATGGGCCTGTTTCTTGGCTCAAGCCACTATTACCAGCACCCTCCCTTTGAAAAGTCGTCCAGACCTTTGACGACACGCTCTACTGGCCTGGGAGTCCCTTCTGACTCATGGCCTGGTTTGAGAGGAGTTAAGGAGTTTTAAGCCACACTGCAGCAATCCATTACTATCACTTGTAAGCAGCAGAAGAGGATTCGTTTGCATTGTATAGAAAGTTTCTCTTCTCTATATTTTAGCTAAAAACCCTTGTGTGTCCTCTTATCATTTTTTTCTCTGGAATCGGTGTAGTGATTTCAATCCTTTTAAATGTCCTGAGATTTGTTTTGTTGCCCAGTCTTTGTTGTATCTTGGTGTGCCCTTGAAAATTGTGTGTGCTCTGTTGTTGGGTGGAGTGTTCTACAAATGCCAATTAGGCTGAGTTAGTTGACAGTGCTGTTCAAGTCTTCTATATCCTTGCTGCCTTTCTGTCTACCTCTTCTATCAATTATGGGAGTGTTGAAACTTCCAATTCTAGTTAAGGATTTGTCTCGTTCTCCTTTCAGGTGTGTCAGTTTTAGTTTCGTGTATTTTGAAGCTCTGTTGTTAGGTGCATACATATTTAGAAGTGTTATGTCCTCTTGATTAATTGATCCCTTTCCCTTTGATAAATATACTTCTTAAGCTCTGGTAATATCTCTTGCTCTGAGGTCTATTTTGTCTGATATTAATATAGCCACTCCAGCTTTCTTATAGTTAGTGTTTTCCTACTATATATTTTTCCAGCTTTTTACTATTAACTTGTCTATTTCTTTATATTTAAAGTGGGTTTCTTGTAGACAGCATATAATTGTCTTGCTTTTTTAATCCTGTCTGACAATCTCTGCCTTTAAATTGGAGTGTTTAGACAATTTACATTTAATGTAATTATCAATATAGTTCAGTTTAAATCTACTATCTCGCTACTTGTTTTCTTGTCCCATCTCTTCTTTGTTCCTTAACTTCCCTTTGCCTGGCTTCTTTTGGATTCATTATTTTTTGTTTTTCCATTTTATTTTCACTCTTTTATTTTTTAGTGGTCGCTATAGGGTTAATTATATGCCTCTTTAACTTATCACATATTTACATAATATTATGCCACTTTATATATTTATTAGTCTGAATTCAATCAGAGAAACAGAACCATTGAGAGTGATATATAATAAGGGATTTATTATAGGAATTTGATCTTATACAATTATATGGAGCTGGCTAAACAGTCTATAAAGTCTATTTTCTTTATGTCTGGTGCTGGTAAACTACTGACAGTGAAGGAAATTGGGAAGGAGAGATGGATTTAAAGGGGGGGATGTTTGGGGGAGAGCAGGAACAAATCAGCACCCACAAGTCATCTCTCACCTCCTCCAAGATGCCAACTTCAACGATGCGAATGACCCATAAGAGAAACTGGAGATTTTTGTCATGAAGCTAAACACACACCTGGGCCAGTGGTCAGAGAAACTGGGGGACGATCCAGCAGGAGCTGGAGGAGCTGTGGACTCAGCTGCTGCCTCAAGATGACAAGGTGACCCAGCAATTAAGCGACAGTGTGTGTGAGCTGTGCCTGGTGTCCCTGTACCAACTTTCTGAGTGACCAGAAAAGAAGCAAATGGCTACTGCTTTATTCTACCTTCTGGGTGTTGCACAGAATGTCTCTTGTGACCCATGCTAACTTGGAACTATACAGGGAAAGGAATTCTGGGAGACATAGCTCCAGCTTAGCTGAGTTGACACAACACAAATCTACCAGAGAGGTACTGTAAGAAACTTATCATGGGGCCAGCCTGGTGGCATAGTGGTTAAGTTCGTGCACTCCGCTTCGGTGGCCTGGGGTTTGAGGGTTTGGATCCTGGGCATGGACCAACGCACCACTTGTCAAGCCATGCTGTGGCAGCATCCCATATAAAGTAGAGGAACATGGGCACAGATGTGAGCCCAGGGCCAGGCTTCCTCAGCAAAAAAGAGGAGGATTGGCAACAGACGTTAGCTCAGAGCCAGTCTTCCTCACACACACACAAAAAGAAACTTATCACTACTGTATATTTCCAGTCCCCATTCTGTCCTTTCTGTGCTATTGTCATACATTTTGCTTTCACAGACATTGTAAATGCCACCATACAGTGTTATTATTTTTGCTTATCTTTTAAAGAAATTGACAAATGAGGGGAAAAAGACCTTTATATTTACTCACATGTTTACCATCTCTGGCATTCTTTATTCCTTTGTGTAGATTCAAGTTTCCAGATTTAGAATATTTCCAGCCATTATTTCTTCAAATGTGTTTTCTTTTACTTTTCTTTTTTCTTCTTTCTTCTCTTTTCTTTTCTTTCCTTCCTTCCTTTCTTTCTCTCACTCTTTCTCACTCTCTGTCTGTCTCTCTCACTCTCTGTCTGTCTCTCTCCTCTTTTTCTCTCTCTCTCCTCTCCTCTCCTTCTTGTACTTCAATTACACATATGTTAGACCATCTGATGTCATATCATGGGTTACTAAGTTCTGTTAATTTTTTTCCAGTCTTTTTTTCTCCCTGTGCTTCAGTTTATGTAGATTATATTGCTATACCTTCAGGGTCAATGATCTTTTCTTTTACAATGTCTAATCTGCTGTTAATCTCATCCAATGAATTTTTCATTTTAGATATATTTTTCATCTCTAGAAGTTCCACTTGATTCTTTTTTATAGTTTCCTCATTATGCTTATATTTTTCTTGAAGTACTTCAACATAGTTGTAATAACTATTTTAACATTTTTGTATGCTAGTTCCATCATCTCTGTCATTTCTGGGTCCATTTCTGTTGATTGATTTTTCTTCTGGTTATGGGTCACATTTTCCTGCTTCTTGGCATATCTAGTAATTTCTGACTGGATGCTGGACATTATGGACATTATGTAGCTGAGTGTCTCAATTTTGTTGTCTTCCTTTAAAGAATGTTGCACTTTGTTCTAACAGGTAGCTATGTTACTTGCAAATCAGCTTGATCCCTTTGAAGCCCATTTTTTAAGCTTTTCTATGGCTGATCTGGACTAGCCCTCACTAGAATAGCTCAGCTTATTGCTAAGGCATGACTTCTACAAAGTCTCCACTGCATGTTCAAGGTTTTCAATGAGCTCTCACCACTCTGACTTGTTACAACTCAAACGTCTCCTTTCCTGTGTGAGCTCTTGCAACTTTCCAGTTGCTCTTTGCCCAGTTTCATGGAATTTCACCCTAGGACTCAGCAACAACTCCAAAAAGTCCTATGCGGATCTCTGCAGCTCTTTTTCTGCACAGCTTCCTCCTGTGTCCCTGACCTCCAATCCCCAAATCCTCAATTCGGCAAGATTACTATATTCTGCTTGGGATCCCTCTCCCTGTGCCATGGTCTGCAATATGACTTCACATAGAAAACCAGGACAAGCAGGGGCTCCCCTCATTTGTTTCTCTTCTCTTAGGGGTCACATCCTGCCTGTTTTTCATTATTTGGAAACAGTTGTTTCATATATTTTGTTCAGTTTTCTAGTTGCTTAGGCTGAGAAGGTAAGTCTAGTCCTTGTTACTGCATCACAGCCAGAAGCAGAAGTCAGGAACTGATATAAAGAAAAGCTTTCTAATGACTCAGTTTAAATGCTACCCCTCTCTCATGAAACCTTTCTCAATTTCTGTCTCTTCTGTGTTTATTGCCATCACACTCTGCCTTGACTTATAATCACATACATATGTGACTCTCTCGGTGGTATAAGGGCCTCAAAAGTGAGCACAGAGTCTTTCTTATCTTAGTAACTTCTCCAAGCTTCACATGAGATGGGCCCTTGGGGCGTGAGGCTGGATTTCCTTGTGTGGCTTGGCCGTGAACTGAAGGGACCCTGATGAGGCAATGCACATCCCAGCCCGAAACCCAGGAGGACCGGCTCTCTCCTCTGTGTGATCACCAGTAGGCGTACTCCCAGGTAAAATCATGAGTGTGCACGGTTCTCCCTTATTAGGCAGGGGACCGAGGGATTGGGTAAAAGAATCCAAGCCTGTCCAGACTTGCCAAATACATCATCCTGACCTTAGAGCTCACAAAGCCTCAGATCTTGACACAATGGGAGGGCTTGACCACAGGAGCCCTAAGAGCACCGGAGCTGGCCAGACCCATCCCCAAGGGGCCGGTCCCTGGGCTCAGGTTGCTGCTGCTCTTTCCCACTTTCCCTGGAAGTGGAGCAAGGATGGGGAAGGGCAAGCTCTGCGTCCTAGCCCTAGCTCTGTGACTTTGATCAGCTGACTCAGTTTCCTCACCTGCAAAATGAAGCTTCAGACAGGGTGGTCTCTAAGGCCTTTTCCCACTCGAAAGAGTTGGGTTCTGGCAACTGATAGGTTGATGTCCTGAAAGTCTGTGATTCCCTGAGCTGGTGATTCTAGGCTTATAATTGATGGTTCTGGGACATTGGCTCTCTGTGGCTCTGTGATTAGAACAACCTGTAGCTCTTTAACAATTCATGATGCTGTGAACCTAACTTTCTATGGTTCTAATGGCCGTAGTTGGTGACGGTTCTGTGACACTCTGTGGTGTGGCTCTGTGACGCTGGGGCATCCACTGCACTGACTTCCATTAGCAGCAACAGCACCGGTGTGCTTAAGACCTGGCTTTCTGTCTGCTCAGGAAGGATTCAAACCCGCTCCCCATTCACTGTTCCCAGGGTCGTTAATTCTGAGTGACTCACTTACAGCAGCCAGAGAGAAACAGAGGTGCAGGGATGCCAGCCTGGCTGCCCTCGGCCTGAAAGGGCTGAATTGTCTGCTGCCTGAGAGACCCTTTGTGTTTGGCTGTCTGGTGAGGGCCTGGCGGGGCCGGGCCACAGTGCACTGTGCCCATCCTGGAGAGAGGTTCTGCCCTCCCAGCCCATGAGCCGGCATCTGGCTTCCCCGATGACGACACTGTGCCCACCAGGAGGGGTGAGCAGGAAGGCAGGCGGGCCCATTGCTGATTCTGCCCCAGGTTCCTGGGGCTCCTCTGGCCGGGCTTGAGCCTGTTTTGCCATCCCTGGGTGACGCCCCTCGTTCTGCCTGGTTTCTGGTCTGACCCTCCCTGGGGGCCCGCCACGCAGCTCTCTGACATCCTCCAGGCCCGGTCGTGCTGTCTGACTGGGACCTCTGGGCACACCCCCTGGAATGTCTTTGTTACCGTTTTATTTCCCGCTAAATGAGAACCCGGACGCTGCCTCCTGACCTGTTGGCCTGTGGACTGGGGACAAACTCCTGGCAATTCCGTAATCCTGTCCCTGACCTGTAGCTGCTCAAGGTCAGATACCGCTACACAGGGGCAGGCCACAGGAGAAGGGACAAGGGATCTGAAGTGACCCCGACTTTGCCACCTGTTCCTGTGTGACAGCTCACGTCCCCTCTCTGTGCTGCAGGATCTTCCACGGTGGCCGCGGAGAGACATCCGTGAGAACGTGTGTACAAACGTGATCTGGGGTCTAAGGTTGAGTGTTATTGTGCAAACAGCAGGGTTGTTTCTCTGGGACACAGGTAAGCCCGTCTCCTACACCACACCACAGGGGGCTCTCCGGCCCTAGGGAGAATGTTTGGTGGGCACCGATCTGCCTCTGCCTAAGGGCATCACAGACGCCCTCTATCCGAGAGGAGAGACTGGAGTCAGGAGAAACTCACTCACCCGTTCATTTGCACATTCATTAATTCATTTATTCACACACGCATTCATTCATTCATACATTTATGCATCAAGCTCAGACTCTCTCCCAGTCATTGTTTTAGGTGCTGGTCCGCATCTTGGAAATTCAACCTAGAGGATGACTTCATTACCCTCTGGCCTTGGGGAGGGATGGGCGGACAAATGAGAGTGGCCACAGCAGCCCAGCCCAGGAAAACAGTCCCAGGCAGGCATTAACAACCAGCATGTTGGAGTCAGACTGCTGTGTGTCTCTGCCATTTCTTACCTCGCTGTGTGATCTTGGACAGATTGCTTAGCCTCTCTGCGTCTCTATTTGTTCATCTGTAAAATGGGGAAAATGATGGTGATTCTCCTGCCAGCGTTGCTGGTCTGAATGTAATCAGGTGACTGTGTGACCAAGTATGGGCTCCATAAATGGCAGCTCTAGGGTGAAATAGAAATCACATGACCTGTTTGAATCTCAACTCTGTCACTTGCTGACCGAGGGGCCTTAGGCAAGCCACTTGGCCTTTCCTGCCTCAGTTTCCTCTTCTGTCAAATGGGGCTCAAGGGTGTATTGTGAATATTAAATTTTTTAAAATGTAGATCATGTAGCACAAGACCTGGCACGTGGCAGACCTCAATCAGTGGGAGCCAAAAGTATTATGAAATATTCCTCATGAGACCTGAGGGCCCAGCCTGCTTGGACTTCATTCATGAACTTCTCGAGGAAGTGCGTGCCCCTGGGGGGTGTGCAAGCCGGCCTTGGAGAGAGACTCTGGCCACATGGCAAGTGGGGATTTATCTTGGAGCTTGGGATTTCTTTATCCAGGAGGAGGCTGAGCACCGCTTGCCCAGTTGGCCCTGCTGGAATGTCTGGATTCCTAAGTCACCGATGAAGGAGGCGCCCTCCTCGCCCCTTGAGTTTCCCAGGAAGGGTTTGGTCTCTGTTTGGGTGCCTTGTTGTGGGGTTTCCATGGGGCTGCCTGAGCTTGGCGACTGCCTTGATCTCTGCCACAACTCCCCGGGTACCACAGCTGGTCACCTCCTCAGGTGAGGAAGAGGGAGGAGGAGGGTGCAGCTGGCACTGGGCCGAGGATGAAAAACCTGTAACAGATCAGCATGGCTGCACCCACGGTGAACAAGAGAAGAGCCCCGTCCAGGGCCCTGCCCGTCTGGGTGCTCAGCCTTCCTGGCTCTGAGGCCAGCTCTCATTCCGTGTCTGTTCCAGTTCTGGATGTTTTGGGTTCCCAAAGGGTCTGAGAGTGAATGTGGGCTTGGTACCCAGGCTCCAAAGGCATGCCTTCATTTACTTACTCATTCATTCAAGATTTCGCTGAGATTCACCTCTTACACGCTAGGCCCTGCACTGGCAACTTGGGAAACAGCGGTGGACTTGTCCTCGAGTGGCCAATAGTCTGGAGGACTCGGTCAAATTATGACCCAACTGAAACAGCAGTGTTATGAAAACTCGTGTGTGTTTGTGGCATAGACTCTTTTAGGAATATGATGAAAACGAAGACCTTTCTCCCTAGGAGATGTAATAAGCACATGCACATGAAATTTTGCCTACAATTTTAGGATGTTTCTGGATTCCCCTGACATCCATTCGAGAACCCTGGATCCAGAGATCCTGAATCATAGTGGAAAAATTGCTGAGAGAGCCAAGCCTCGAGGCTGTCGAAGTGCAGAGTTAAGGAATGTTTCTTAGTCTAGGAATTCAGGAAAGACTTCTTGAAGGATGTCACATGTATTCATTCATCAAGCACTTACTGAGTGCCTACGAAATGCCATCCATTAGTGATGTACCACTGAACAGGAAAGGCAAGGTTCTATTATCCTGGTGCTCACAGTCTAGTGGGGAGAGACAAAGAGATAAACAAGCGAATAAATCGACAAACACAAGAATGTCTGGAGGTGATGGGGAGCCTGCTATAGGGGAAGTGCCAGGCAGAGGAATACTTAATAGAAAGGCCCTAACGTGGGCATGAAAATTCAATGCTTGAGGAATGCTTGAAAGAAGGCTAGTGTGGCTGGAGCTCAGTGAGTGGAACGAGATGGAGTCGGAGAGACGGGCAACAGCTTGTGGTCCAGGGTAGGAATTAGGACTTCACTTTGAGGTTAATGGGAAGATATTTTTCTTTATAAGTGTAGAATCTTCAATTTGCACGAATGGAAGCAATGTGCCCATGTCTTTCTCTGGCTGCCTTTTTTCACTTGACGATGCTTGATAGATGTCAAATTAAGTTAGTTAATTTATTTTCAATTGCTATATAGAATTTTATGGCATAGAATTCTATATACATCATATTTTATTTATCCATTCTCATAATGATAGACATTTAGGTTCTATCCTGTTTTTTACTATGACAACTGATTCTGAAATGGAGGATTCATGGGTTGAAGGGTGTGCACATTTTCAACATCACAAGAAGTTACCAGATGGCTCTCCAAAGTTGGCATATGAATTTATATTCCCACTAACAGCGTCTGAAAGTTCCCATTTCTTTATATCCTTGCCAACAGTTGATATTGTCAGCCTTTTAAAATTTTGACAATGTTTTGAGTATAAAATGGTAACTCGTTTTAATTTGCATTTCCTTGATTACTAGTGAGGTTAAACATGTAATTTTATATTTATTGGCTTTTAGAGTTTCTTCTCTTGTGAATTGTCTGTTCATATCCCTCGCCCATTTTTCTATAAGGCTTTTTCTAATTGATTGGTGGGAGTTGTTTATGTACTCAAGTTATTAACCCATTGTCTTTCATAAATGTTGCAAATATCTTCTCCCACGCTGTTTACTGAAGGGTTTTAAGGAGAGGAGTAATATGATCTGATTTACATTTTTAAAAGATCATTCTGGCTTTGAGGTGAAGAATAGATGGGCGTGATGGATGTGAGTAGAAGCGGGGGAACCAGTTAGGAGGACATTATAGTGGTCCAGGGATGGGTGATCATGGCCTGGACTAGGGTGGTAGGAGAGGAAATAGAGAAAAGTAGACAGTTTCAGAGTACATTTTGGAGGTAGAGCTGACAGAACTTGCTGATAGATTGGATGTGGGGAGAGAATAAAAGATAGGAATCAGGATGACGCCTAGGTTTTTGGCCTGAGCAACTGGGTGGATGGTGGTACCATTGACTGAGATGAGAATGGCAGGTGGAGAAACAGGTTTAGGCTGAGAATGGGGGAATAAATATTTCTGCTTTCAACATGTTAAGCTGGAGACAGCCTGTAGATATCTCCAGGCTGTGGTTAAATCTATTAGGCAGTTGGATCTATGAGTGTGGAGTTCAGGAGAAACAGCTACGGCCAGGGATAGACATTTGGGAGTCGTCAACATGTGGATGGAATTTAAAGCCATGAGCCTGAATACGATGGAAAAGACGAGGGGTCCCCGGATGAGCCTCAGCACACGCCAACATTTGGAGGTTGAGCAGAGGTGGAGAATCAATAAAGAAGACTTGCCCTAGAACGTCAACTCCATAGGGCAAAGCTTTGCTCTGTTGACTGCCTGGTGCCTCGCATAGGGCTTAGCTAGCAGTGGGCTCTTAGTCAATATTTGTTGAAGGAAGACATGAAAGAATAAATGAATGAATGAAGAGATTGGGAAGGAGTGGTCAATGAGGTAGGAAGAGAAGAATAAGGTATCATGGAAGCCAAGAGGAAGAGAAAGATGGGAATGGTCAGTTGTGTTGCGTGTAGTTAAGAGGTTGCACAAGAGCTGGACAGAGAAGTGACCATTGGATTTGGCAACATAGAGATCATTGGTAACCTTGATAAGAGCAGTTTTGGCTTGAAAGATGAAGAGTTTGCCTGGTCCTTTGAGGTGGGAGCAGGGAGGGGGTGGGGAGTGAGAGGGAAGGGACTTTCCAAGCAGTGGGAACGGCATGTGAAAATGGAGGAAGACAAGTAGGGCTGGTTCATGCCACTGCAAGTTGTTCCAGCCGATGGGAGGGTGAGAGAGTGGTCAGGAGAGCAGAGGCTGGGCAGTATGGTCAGGCAGGCTGGATTTCAAGGCAGAGAGGAGGGGGAGGGAAAGGGTCAGTTCCACAGAGATAGTGGGAGGGTTGAGGGCAGCCCAGCCATTTTTCAGCATGATCACTTGAGCTGGGATTAAGGGGGTAACCAAGTATCCACGTGTTACTCAAGATTCAGGAGACAGAATTCCAATTCAAACTGGCTTAAGCAAAAAGGATTTTTTTTCCTCATGTAACTGAAAAGTCCAGGGATAGATCCTGGCTTCAGGTACAAAACTTGGACTCTCTCTTCACCCTTCCTTCTCCTTTTCTCTGTGTTGGCTTCCTTGTCAGGCAGGCTGCTCTCTCAGGGAGCAAGATGGCTGCCTGCAGGTCTAGGCTTCCTTCCCACTCCCTCAGCAATCCCAGGGGAGCAATCCTTCAATGAAATGGAGTCTCATTGGCTCTGCCTGGTGGTCATGTGTCACTCCTGAGCCAATCACTGTGGTCAAAGGGAGGGTGCTCTTCTCTGATTGGCCAGGCCTGGTCATATGCCCATCCCGGTCGCTGGGGATGAAGATAAGTCTGAGGCAATTTTCCTTGGAGAATCAAGGTGCCAACACAAGAATGGGGTGGGGAGGGGTATAATGCCAGACAAGCAAACCCACAGAATTCAATGATTGCCCAGCATCAGAAGGATGTAGAGTTGTAGAATATTAGAATATTAAAGAAAAGAAGTACCTTAAGGAATTCCCTAATCCAGTGCTGTCCAGGAGAAGTAGAATGTGGGCCACAAATGTGACTTTAAATTTTCTAGTACCCACATTAAAGATGAAAAAGAGAAACAGGTGAAATTAATTATAATATATTTTATTTAACCCACTAAATCCAAAATATTACCATTTCAGTGTGTAATTAATATAAAAGGTATTAATGAGATATTTTACATTCTTTTTGCATATTCCATCTTCAGAATCTGCATTTTATCCTTACAGAACCTCTTAGTCCAAAATCTAAATTTTCCTCAGAAATACTTGATCTGCGTTTAGGTTTTCAGATTTACAATGGGAAAAAGTAGGTTCCTATACTCAGGTGGTTCCAAATGTACCCGAACATTCTCCAATGACTGACTTGTGTATCAGTTTTTAAATTCAAATTAATTAAAAAATAAATAAAATTTCAAATTCAGTTCCTTGGTCTCACTAGCCACATTTCAAGCGAGTGGCTACCATATTGGATGGTGCAGCCCGACTCCAATATGTTTGCCTGACTGAGGGGGGAGTGAGGTCCAGAGAGGGGAGCAGCCCACCCTAGGGCACTGAGCTGAGTGGGAGCAGGATGGAGGTCTCTGGCTCTGTCAGGGCTGTTCCACTCCACTTCACCGTCTGCCCTATTTTGAGCAGATCGAGCACCAACTCAGAAGCAGCAATTTTGGAAGTAGAGTCAGACAACAAGGCCTTTCCTCGCTTCCTACTTCTCAGCTGGCAGAGTTCCAGCCTGCAGAAGGAACTAAGGTAGCAAGAGTCCAAATCTTGCAAAGGCTCGAATTCTGGCTCCTACTATAAACTTCTTAGCGTTCCTTTATTTTATGTTAATCTTGTCTGGGACCATCTCCGCCACCGGGTGATAAATATGTGTAGAACGAGTGCATAGATGACTTCAGCATGCATTTATCGAGCGCCTACTGTGTTCTAAGCACTGCACCCAGTCTTAGGGATGCAGAGATGAGGGTGACCCCGCTCCTGCCCTCAAGGAGCTCACCATCCAGCCCGGGGAGAACAGTGGCAAACGCATCGTCTAGGGTGTGCACAGGGTGGTGTGGGGCAGGCACCTGTGGGAGCGAGCGGATGGAATGCCTTGTGTACGAACCACCGGCTAACAGCCTCGGGGGCTGGTTGAGTCCTTGGGAAAATCCGCAGGGAGCCCGCACCTGGCACTGCTGGGTGTTGGGCCTTGGCCTGTGGGTGTGAGGGTGTGTGGGTAACAGCCCAAAGGCTAGGAGGGGTTGTTTTGGTGGTTGATGCTTGGAACTGAGGGGTTATTGTTAGGTGTAGTCTCAGCTTGTCAGCGCGTGGAGCCGGCTCAGGCCGTGGGGTGGGCACTGGCTGGCGTGTCTCTGCCTACAGTTCACATCGCTTTGTGGATGAGATGTCCGCACGCACACAATCGGCCACGTAATTTAATTTGCAGAGCCCAGCGCAAAAGGAAAATGCAGGATCTCTTGTTCAGAAATTAACGATTTTAGGATGGTGACATTAAAGCAGAGCATTAAGCAAGTGCAGGGCCCTTGTGAGCATGGGGTCCCGTGCGACTGCCCAGGTCACAAGTCGGGGAAGCCGACCCTCCCCGCACGCCAACCCACAAGGTCCCTGCTGTTGACCTTGGACTTGCGCCTTCCCTCCTCTCCGCCCGCTGTGGAGGGGGTGAAAAGCGCGGCAACTAGTGCCAAGGCTTTCGAGACGTGTTATCACGTGTCATCTGCCGACATCCGGATGTAAACGATGACTGTCACGCCCGCTTTACATATGAGGAAAAGGAGCTGCAGAGGAGGGCCTGGCACGCGAACCCGAACTTAGCCGAGTCCAAAGCTCAGGTTCGTTCCCTGCACCCCACCTCTCCTCCCAAGAGGAATAAGTCACCTCTTTCCTCATGTCCTTCCTGACTTTTTTCTAATATTCTTTTCCGCTGCCGTTTTAGATGGTGAATCTGTTAGAAAAATGGTCACCAAACTCCTCTAGCCAGGTGGGGTTCCTCTTCCCTTCAGGGAGTCCCCACCGCGGGGACCCGTGGTGGCCCCACCTGGCCCAAATCGCCAAGGGTTTTCAGGGATGTGTGTCTCTCTGAGTCGCCTCCTGCAGTTCTCATCTCTCCACCCCCACATGGACTCAGGAGCAGCCCATTTTCCTTTAACTCTTTCTCAAGATGTCGCTCACCTGAGCAGCACACGTTTTTACTGTGATTTGGGGTCACGGAGAGAGTTGCATCACAGAACAGCAACCAGTTGGAAGGTGACATTAGATACTCATCTTCTTAGCCACCTCCAGGCTCCCCTGCTTCCCAGGGCTTCTCTCTGATCGAGGTTTCCTCTGAGTACCTCCTTACTTCTCCTCTTTCGTTCCCACTTCCCGGGCTGCCTCTCCTCTCTCTCTCCCGGGATGTCCCATTCACTCGTTCATTCCTCACCGAGCATGTGTCCGGCACTGTGTTTGGTGCTGGAGATACAGGGTAAAAAAGATGGACAAGTCTCTGCCCTCATGGGCTCCCAGGCTGGTGGGACGATGGCCCTGAGTACCTGAGACAGCCACACACTAGCTGCTGAGTTTCGGTTGTGACAGGTGCTATGAAGGCAAAGGATGGAAATTAGAACAAGATGGGGAAGGCCCGTTTTAGGTTGCATGGCATTGAAGCCAAGACCTGAAGATGAGCAGGGGCCGGCCTGGGAAGAAGGAGGTCCTTAACAGAGGCCACGACATGGGCAAGGACACTGCAGCAGGGAGGAGGGGGGTTATGTGGAGCAGAGGGAGCCGGGGGAGAGCAGAGGAGATGAGTCAGAGAGCAAGTGGAGTCAGAGGGCGCAGGGCTCCTTGGCCAGGGAAAGGGGTTGGGATGTAATTCCCAGTCCAGCAGGAAGCTACAGGAGGCTTCTGAGCACGGCAGTATGTGGTCTGAACTACATTTCAGGGAAGATTTCTCTAGCTGTTGGGTGGAGAATGAATGGAGGATCGCAAGGACAAGCGTGGAAGTGGGGGACCATTGTGGACAATTTCAGAGTTCATGTGATGGATGAGGATGGCTGGATCTGGAATGTGGTGATGGAGGCAGAAGATGCGGATAGATCTGACATTTGTTTTGGAGGTAGAACCAATAGTGCGTGAATAGTGTTGGGTGATGGAAGATGATTCCTACCTCTCTGGGACCTCCTCTCTCATTTACAACCCCACTGGCCCTCCTCGCCTAGCCTTCAGACGTGTCAATAGCATATGACACTGGCCAGGCACTGGGTAAGAAACTGTGTTCCTGGGTACTTGAGGTGGGCGAGGAAGGCTGGGGACCCCTTGGAGGGTGTTAAAGATCCAGTCAAGCATCAGGTGCCGGAGGGGTTAAACGGAATGACCTTTGAGAACTCTACTTTCTTCCTTATTATTGCTGCAATACACACAAAAATAAAAAGATTGATGATGTCCAGCATTGGCAAAGACATGGAGAAACAGGTGTCTTAAATACCATTAGTGGGAAAATAAACAGGCAAATCTTATTTTTGGAGCGTACTTTGGGATTATCTATTTAAATTTAAACTGTACACAACCATAGACCCTACTTCTTAGAATCTCCCCTAGAGAAATGACTATGCACCTGCGTGCCCACAAGCACGGACTAGAATTTTCACTGCATCACTGTTTGTATTAGTCAGAAACTATAAACAAACAACCTGAATATCCATCAGTTGTGGATGGGTGGATAAACTGTGGTCCATCCATGCTATAGACACCATGCAGCAGTTAAGATGATTGAGGCAGAGCTCTTTACACCAACATGAGAAGATCTCTTAAGCCTACGGGTAAGTGAAAAAGCAAGTTACATATCCATACAGTTTAGACATTATGATACCAACTATGTAGAAAAAGAAAAAACCCTAAGAATGCTGCCTATTTCTAAACGTACACGTATACCCGTGCAAAATAGGAAAAGGGCTCACAGGAATGGTGTTCAACTCGTGACGGTGGTCACTGATGGGAGAGGATGGTCATGAGGGGGTTAAAGGTGATGCTGGCCTTGAGTGTTTTGCTTGAATATTTCCCCGAGTCTGTTTTCATGCATTACTGCTGTAATTAAGAAGTTAAAACTAAAACTAATGCCTATTCATTGTCGACTCTCTGAAAATGCAGCTATGC
The DNA here is from genome assembly GCA_031878705.1 of Tapirus indicus. Lineage (NCBI taxonomy): Eukaryota > Metazoa > Chordata > Mammalia > Perissodactyla > Tapiridae > Tapirus > Tapirus indicus. The sequence goes on along the minus strand of CM062924.1, from coordinate 98,566,533 downwards.
CAAATGGAGGTAAAAAATATCCATAATGTTACACCCCAAAGATAACCATAATTGCGATCTTACTATGTTTCCCAATCTTTTCTATTTTCCTATGCTTAAAAAATAAGAAAATATGACTTTTAAGCATACTATTTTAAGACCTTTTTCTTTTACACTTTATACTATATTGTGAATATCTCTCCCTGTCATTAAAAATTCTCCCAAGCTAAGTTTTTTTTAATGGATGCATTATATTATGCTGCCTGCATTTAACATTATGTATTTAAATCCTCTGTAGCTGACACATAGCTTATTTCTAATTTTTCTTTATTATATGCAACCTGTAAGGTTCTCTGTGTACAGTTGTCCAATTGTTTATTTAGGATAATTTTATTAGGAAATTATGTGAGCTCAAGCTATTTTAAAGCTTTTGACACATACTGCACAGTTGCCTTCCATCAGGGGAAGCCCACTGCAGACTGAACAGGGCAGTATGTTCCTGACAGTTCCCCTTACCCAAGGCTTTTCAAGGGGAACTTCTTGTCCAGAGAAGAAAAGGTTCCCAAGAGAATCAGTGGTGTCTCCTTCCTAGGAGACCTTCAGAGAAGGAAGAGATATAAGTCTGTCCTGGTTGGTCTTCAGAGGCAGAGCCACCCTTTTGAAGTCCTTTCCAGAACTAATTTGAGGTTCCAATGACAAGAAGCCAAACTACAGAACCTGCGTCAAGGTTAACTTTGACATCTGGTTGTGAGTGCCAAGGCCCCTGGGTGGATCTGCAAAGACTCTGCTCTCAGACAGCCAGGTCGGGAGTCAAGTTCCCTGGAGGCCCACAAAGACACAGTCCCAGCGTGGATTTGCTACACCCTCCAAGTGTAGCTGCCTCAAAAAGCTATGTCCACCTCGCAAACAAGATGCTGGGCATTTTTAAGAGGCAAGGAGAAAGTCATGTGATGGGAGAGTTCCATGGTGGGCCCAAAAGGTGAGCAGCGAACTCTCTGGAGGTTGCTTGAGGGATGGAGCAGCTGTGGAGTCTGCAAGTGGCTGCCAGGGCAGGTTTAGGGACAGCTCCTCCAGCAAATCTTCAATTCTCCGTCCTTAATACACTCTCCATCTGCCTTCAGTCCAGTGCACACGCCATATTGATAAAAATAACCAGCCACACGACCATTTTGCAATATAGACAAATATCAAATCATTATTTTGTACACTTGAAACTAATATGTTATATGTCAGTTATACCTCAATTTAAAAAAAAACCCATCCACATGACCCAAACATGCGTGAGGAACAACCCTCCCCACTGCGACTCGCAACTGCTTCTCCTCTACTGGTAGCTGCTTGGTTTTCTGCAAATACTAAGTGTATTCATAAATACAATGAAATCGTAATATCGTTATTGACTCTCTCACCCCCACATTCAATCACTCTAAGCTGCAGAGGTCTCTCAAGTATACTCCTTTTCCCTGTACCCACTACCATCACCCCCTGCCAAACCCTCATCATCGCAATGGAACAAACACTTGCATGCACCTTGGGCGAGGCATTGTTTTAAGCACTTGAACACTCGTGATTTCATTTAATTCTCATAAGACCCCAGAGAGGTAACAGCCTCGTGGCAGGTCTCTCCTCTCCAGTTTCTCCCTTTGAGTCTGGAGTCCACACCATCCTTGTGGTTGCCAGAGTAGGGGTGCCCATGCATGGTAATTGCATTTCCTTTTTGAGATTAAGAACATTTCATCCATGTAAAACATATCTTATATGTGAGATATTAATAATAATAAATTCATATGCCCACCATCCAACTTAGGAGAGCTGACATTGCAAATTCCTGAAGCTTCCCCAGTGTCCATCCTCAAGCTCCTCCTCTCCCTTCCATCCTGAATTTTGTATTTATCATTCCTTTGCCCTTTTTTGTGTGTGTGAGGAAGACTAGCCCTGAGCTAACATCCATTGCCAATCCTCCTCTTTTTGCTGAGGAAGACTGGCCCTGGGCTAACATCGGTGCCCATCTTCCTCTACTTTATATGGGACACCGCCACGGCATGGCTTGATGAGCGGTGCGTCGGTCTGCGCGCAGGATTCGAACCTGCGAACCCCAGGCCGCCGCAGCGGAGCGCGTGAACTTAACTGCTACACCACCGGGCCGGCCCCTGCCCTTTGCTTTATAGTTTTCTCACAGGTGGATGCAGTCCTGAACAGCATATTCTCTAGTTTGTGTGCCTTTGAACTTCAGAGAAAGAGAATTGGACTGTCTGCATTTTCCTACGGTGTGTGTGTTTTTGTCCCAGATGGTGTTTGGAGATCACCCACGTTGTCGAATATAGCCGGAATGCATTTATTTTCGCTGCCATAACTCCCTCTATTGTATGAATAAACCAAAAGGTCATCAATCCTTTCTCTTCTTGATGGACAGAGGATTGCTGCCATCAATATTTATTCCGTCTCCTGATGCACGGGTGTGAGAGTTTCCAGGGGAGGCACACGGGAATGGGAGTGCTGAGTAGTAAGATATGTGCATCTGAACTTGACCAGACAATGCCAAAATGGTTGTATGAATTTGCACTCCCACCGGCAGTGTACAAGAGCTTGCATTGTTCCACAGCCCTGACAACACTTGGTGTTGTCAGACTGGAACACTGGTGCCAATCTGGTGGGTGTAAATTGGCAAATTATGGAGGTTTTCAACTTGCATTTCCCTGATTCCTAATGAGCTGGAGCGTCTTCTCGTGTTTATTGGCAACACTTGCTTCCTTGTCTGTGCAATGATTGGTTATTGTTCTTTAGTCCTTTTTCTCTTGTGTTGCCTTTTTCTTATTGATTCTTCAGGAGCTCTTCATATATTTGGACCCTAATCTTTTCTAAATTATATGTATTTCAAGCGTCATTTTCCAATCTGTGGCTTGTCTTTTCACTTTCTAAATGGTGTGTTTTTGTGGACAGAAGTTCTTATTCTTCATGTTGTAGAATTTATTCGTGTTTTCCTTTATGGTGTGCCTTTTTAAAGAAATCCCTCCCTCCCCTGAGATCATAGAGATAGTCTCCTATACTTTCTTCTAAAAGTTTTGCCTTCCACCTTTAGGTCTTTAGTCTACCTAGAATTGATGTTGTATAAACAGGGATTGGATTCCAGTTTTTTCCATATGGATAAGCAACCTTCCTAGCTCTATTTATTGAACAGTTCATCTTCTACATTATTTTGCAAAACCACCTCTTCTCTAGATCACATTTTCATTTGTGATTGAGTCTGCTTCTAGACTATCTAGTCTGATCCACTGATCTATGTGTCTACCCCTGAGCCAAAACCACACTGCTCCAATTACTAATGCTTTAAAACCAGTCTTAATGATCACTTTATATTCTGTGTGTTGATAGCTGGTAGACCAAGCCCTACCCCTTGTAATTCTTCAGGAATGTCTTGGCTCTTTTTGGCCCTTTGCTCTCCCTTATAAACTATAAAAGGGGATTGTCATATGCTGTGAACACCTTGTTGGGATTTTATTTGGAACTGCATTCATGATAAATTAATTTGTGCAGAGGTTATATTTTATATAGCTAATATTTCTTCATATTTACCTGCCTGGTTGTCTCTCTTTTCTCATTGTTCTGTTCTCATCTGTTCTGTTGTATTTTAGACCTATATCTGGAATCATTTTTCTTCTTCTGGAGGTACATCCTTAAAAGTTCTTTTGGTGAAGGTTTATCAATATTGATTTGTTTGAAAATCTTATCCTTGTTCTTGAAAGATAGTTTTGCTGGGTACACAATTCTAGTGACAATAATTTTCCCTAAGGGACAACCATTTGGTCCTTTGAAAATATTGTTTCACTGTCTTCTGGCTATCGTTGCTACTATAGTTAAGTAGAGTTGTTACTGTTGAAAAGCCAGCTGTCCACGAATGTTGGTTTTTTGTTGACAATATGTTGTTTCTCTCTCTGACTGTATTTTCTCTTTGACCGTGCTCTTCTGCAGGTTCCTTATGTTATATTTGGGTGTGGATTTGAACGTTTATCTTTCTTGAGATTTACTATGCTTCTTGAATATGACAATTCATGTCTTTCATCCATTCTAAAAAATTCTTAGTCATTATCTTTTCGATTATTGCTTCTCTCCCATTGTATTAGTTTCCTGTGGCTGCTATGACAAATGACCATAAATTTGGTGGCTTAAAACAGCAGAAATTTATTCTGTCACAGTTCTGGAGGCCAAAAGTCCTAAATCAGTGTGATTGGGCTAAAATCAAAGTGTCAGCAGGGCCGTGCTTTGTCTGCAGGCTCCAGGGGAGAACCCGCTCCTTGTTTCTCCCAGTTTCTGGTGGCTGCCTACCTTCCTTGGCTTGCAGCAGCGTCACTCCAATCTTCAAGGGCAGCATCTTTAAATCTCTCTCTGCTCTGTCTTCATATCGACTTCTCTTCTGGGTGTTGTCAAGTGTCCCTCTTATAAGAATATACATGATTGCATTTAGGGACCCTGGATTATCCACAGTAATCTCCTTATCCTATGCCCTTAACTTAATCCACATCTGCAAAGACTCTTTTTTGCCATTTATGGTAGCACTCACAAGTTTCAAACATTAGGCCATGGATATCTTCTGGCGGGCCATGTTTCAGCCTACCACGCTGAAACTCAGTGAGATGCATGTTACGTCCTCCATATCTTTAGTCTCTTTTTCTTAGTTTATATCACTTTGTCTCTCTGTGCCATGTTCTAGGCAGTTTCTTCAGATATATTTTCCATTTCCCAATTATCTTTTCAGCCCTATATAATATTCTGTTTAATCCAGACATTGATTTTTTAAATTTCACTTAGTATGGTTTTCTTTCTTTTTTTTTTTCCACTTAGTATGGTTTTCATTCCTAGCAGTTCTATTTGGTCTATTCTATTTCTATTTTTGAAATCTCCATTTTTTGTCTCTTCTTCCTTGCTCAGCTTGATTCTCTTTCTAATTGATTCAATTCTTTAAATTGAATGTGGCCGGAGAAAAATTCACAGCTCTTTTATGAAATTTTACTGTGAAAATGATCAGAGAAATGGACCAGTAAGTAGCTGGAGGAGGCGGTAGGGTCAAAAACAAATGGGGGCTGGCCCGGTGGCATAGTGGTTAAATTTGCACACTCTGCTTCGGCGGCCTGGGGTTCGCAGGTTTGGATCCCAGGCATGGACCTATGCACTGTTCATCAAGCCATGCTGTGGTGGTGACCCACATACAAAATAGAGGAAGATGGGCACAAATGTTAGCTCAGGGCTAATCTTCCTCAGCAAAAAAAAAAAAAAAAAAGAATGTTAAGACATTACTTTAAGGTGAGGTGGAGGTTTGTATGGTGATGAGAGTGACTCAGTGGACAGGGACTGGTTGATGGGGAGATGTCCTTGTGTAGGGGAGAGCAGATGGTCCACTGCCCAAGGGGAGGAATGGGACTCAGGTAGGAGCTGGAGAGTTCTCGCATAGCTACGGGGGGATGGCAGAGCACAGAATCACGTAGGTTGGAGTGAGGTGATGGATGGCTGTGGGCCAGCTGTTCTGGTTGCTTCTGCTTCCTCAGTAAATGGGAAGGAGGGTCACTGGCTGAGAAGGAGGATGGGGACGAGGCATCTGCGCTATGAGAGAGAGAGAAGGTGTGAAACGGTCATCTAGGGCAGTGGGAGAGGAACGGACTGGGAAATAATGGAATGGATTGTCTGGCAGCCCGAAACACAGTGGACGCTAGTGGGCTGAATTTAACGAGAGACTGATTGGCATGGTTATATTTTTCTAAAGCACAGATTTGACCGTGTCCCTCCCCTGCTTAAAACGCTCATTCACTCCCCCTGCCCCAAACTCCTTTGTTTGCCTTCAAGGTTCTCCAAGACCCCGGCTCTACTAGATCCCAATTCTGCCCTGTACATCCCAACAACCCAGAGCTACTTGCAATTCCCCAGACAGATTTTGCACCTCCCTGCCATAGCTCTGGCTGTCCCCACAGCCGGGGATGCCCTTCACTGCCTCTATCCTATGATGGTGAGTCTCCCACAAAGTCTGCTTCACTTCTGCCTCCTGCCCCTCGCCCCACAGTTCCCTGTGCAGACTTTTCTCATCTATTACAGCTCTCATACAACTTCACTGGCTCCCAGTCATTTATGGTTCTGCCTCGTCCACCTCATTGAGGGCACAGACCGTGTCCTGTCCTTTCCACGTCCCTGGCATCCTGCACTGAGCAGGTGTTAAGACAACGTCCGCTGAGAGGATGGACCGATGGCTCCTGGAGGAGAGCTGGGTCAGGCCAGCAGGGGTGTTACCCAGAGGACCATAGTGGAATCACAGGCCTGTAGAGAACAGACAAGAACAGTAGGCAGGAAGCAGAGCCAGGGCCTGAGGTCAGGAAAAAGCAGGCCATGCTCCGGAGTGGAGGGCTGAGAGGGAGGCGGACGGGGATGCTGAGGCAGTGAGGGGGCGCAGGAGGGCTGGAGCCGTGTGGTCACGTCTTCAAACCCTGAGCACCTGACAGGGTGGTTCTCTGCCGTCACCTGGTCCTCGTGCTGGGGAGGGACACAGGCTTATCCGGGTGAGGGAAGCAGTCTGCTGCGAAGCCCTTTTCTCTCTGGGAATCCTAGACCTCTAGGTCTCCACAGCCTGGAGTAGTGCCAAGGGCAGCGCTTAGGGGCCAGGCTGCCTGTCACCCACAAGCTGTGGTGCTGTGGGCAAGCTGCTCTGCATCTCTGAGCCTCAGTCCTCGCATCTGTAAAAGGGGATGACGAAGAAGACACACACCCCAATTAAAAAACGGGCAAAGGATTTGAATAGACATATGTCCAAAGAAGATAATATATGTGGCCAATAAGCACCCACAAAGCTGCTCAAGGTTGTTAGTCATTCGGGAAATGCAAATCCAAACCACGAGATACCACTTCACGCCCACTAGGCAGTAGCGAGCGTTGACGACGGTGTCCAGATTTGAAACCTGCATGCATCGCCGGTGGGAGTGTCAAATGGTGCAGCTGCTTTGGAAAAGCATTTTCTCAAAAAGGTGCACGTAGAATTAGCAGATGACCCAGCGGTTCCACCCCTAGGTATCTACGCAAGAAAAATGAAAACATATATCCACACAAAAACTTGTACATGACCATTCGTAGCAGCATTATTCAGAGTAGCCAAATGGATACTTTGTTATCAATGGATAAACAAAATGGGGTATATCCATACAACACAATACTATTTGATAATAAAACGATTGAAATATTGAAACATACATAGATGAACCTCAAAAAGATTATGTGAAATTAAAGAAGCCAGATACAAAAGACCACATATTGTATGATTATATTTATATGAAATATTCAGAATAGACAAATCTGTAGAGACAGAAAATAGATTCGGAAGGCCCAAGACTGGTGGGGGGTGTTGGTGGGGGGAATGGGGAGTGACTGTAAGTGGGCAATGTTGTGACAATCGACTGTGGCGATGGTGGCCCAACTCTGTAAACATAAAAAAATACATTGAATTGCGTACTTAACATGGGTGAATTTTGTGGTATGTAAACTATACCTCAATAAAGCTGTTTAAAAGGGGAGGGAGATAATGTCGTTCATCTAGCAAGGTTGTTGGGGGGATTGAGTGAGAAATCGTGTGCGTGGTGCCCGAGTGTCTGGAACACAGGAGATGCTCGTAGCAGATGCAGTGGGGGCCCCACAGGCCCGCACCCTCGCCGTCTCCCTCGTCACTCCACAGCACACCGGCCCCACTTCCACAGCTGGAACCTCCAGTTTGTCTCCTGGGGGCTTTCCAATGCTGCATCCACAGCAGGCACGAGGTGCTGGGGGATTCACCACCCCGAGACACACTAAATGACGGACAGGAGTTGGTGTATAAAGACCCCGGCTCTCTCACCTGGGGTCTACACTGGCTCCCAGAATTTCCCCATTGGCACTGAGCTCCAGCTGCCCGCCCCGCCCCGGTTGCTGGCTGCCTTCCCTTTTCTGTCTCACTTCCCCACCCCCCGCTGGTGTTTCCTGGCACCTCCGCCCCAATAAACTACATGTTCAGGTACATGAATCCTTGTATCGAGTCGGCTTTTAGGGGAGCCCCGTCTAAGGCAGGGCTCCCAAGCACTAGCTGTGATTATGGTCCTAAAAAGGCTGAATCTGCTGAGCCCGGCTGGCCCCTCTCCATCTTGATCCCAGTGTGCCATACCACCCTGGGCTCCCTGTTCTCTCCTCTGAGGAGGGAGGACTTGCCCCAGAAGGAGCTAAGGCTCAGAGAAGGAAAGAGAGGGACCCAAGGATTCTCCAGGTGGTGGTAGGAGCTGGGTGAATTGAAGATGTGCTCGGCGCCAGGCTGTGTGTGCAGAGTACTTCCCAGGCACCATTTCATCTTCACAGCAGCTCTGTGCCTCATTTGACCGAGTGGGAACTGAGGCTCAGAGAGATGGAGTGACTTGCCAAGGTCACACAGCTATTAAGTTGTGATGTCTGAATTCGAACCCAGGACCCGAGCTCTTTGCCACCGCACCACCCTGCCTCTCACGAGCCCTGTTGGGCAGCTGACCCCCCTCCCTTCCTTTTAGACTTCTGGGGACTCTGGTTTTCCTGGGGAGGCTCCAGTTTGCTCTGCATGCTCCTGCCTTGGCCCCAAGCCCCACTGTAAGGACACCACTCGGCGTGTCTTTGGTTGGGTTGTTTTATGGGGGGGGGGGGGGCGTTCGCAGGAGAGAGCCCGGGGGCTGGACAGGGAACCAGGACGCTGGTGTGGCCTCCCCTGAGGTCCCACTGACTCATGAACAGGCCAAGCCTCTTAATCCGCTTCCTGGCCCATTAACCATGTTTATGGGGTACTCTCCTCCGATTTGCAAGGGGCTGGAAGGGCTGCTGTAGGGGCCTGGGTTTCAGGTTCAGGACCCCCGTGAGAAAGCAGACTTGTTCTTGGGCAGGCTGAGTCCCACCCTCGGGCCTGTCTGCTTTGCTCAGCTGGGAGCAGGGGTGGGGGTGGGGGCTGGGAGGAGAAAGGTGGAGGGAGCTCACTTTCACTGCGTCCCTAACCCGGACCTGCTACCGCGTAAGGCACTGGGGAGCTGCACGTGGATGGGAGCCAGTTCCCACCCCCAGACTCCCCTGTCACTTGGAGGCCGGGGGACAAAGGAAGTGCAATTACAATCACAATGCAGTAATAACAGTGAACATTTACGGAGCACCTACTGTATACAGGGGCTTCACAGGCATTGTCTCATCCAGTCCTCACACTGACCCCAGGCTCATCCTGCTGTTGCTGCCCCCACTTTACAGGTGAAGCAGAGGCAGAGTGAGGCTCAGTCACTTGTCCAATGACACAGAGCTAGAACTGAGAAGAGCCAGATCTGAGCCCAGGCTGCCTGGCACCAGAGCCTGCTGGCCAAGCCTTCCCCTCTACAGCCTCACTGATGGTGGGGGGCACGGAGATAGCCCAGGGGAGGGAGGGATCTGCTCTTTCGGGGGTGGGAGTGGGGTACATTGCGATCTTCACACTGATGCCTGATCGAGGCTTTGAAGGATGAATAGGAGTTAGGTGCAGAAGGGGCAGGGAGGGTGTTTCACCAGAAGGAACAGCCTGTGTACGGGTAGAGAGGCCTGAGCGAGTATGACGGGTTTGGGGAGTTATAAGTGGTTCAGTATTGCAGGAGCATAAAGCATAAGCAGGGGGGAGGTGAGGTGAGGCTGCGGACCAGGCTGGAGGCACAGAGGACCTGTCCCGTCGTGCTAAATCATTTGGACTTTGTATAAGACACAGTTCACCCTCCAGGAGCCTTTCCTGAGCTTGGGGAGATGAGCTGTATCATCAGGAAATGATGATGAATAATCTACAGCCATGCAGATGCTGGTTGGGGGAGGGCGGAGGAGGGAGGGCTGCCCTGGGTCTAGGAGGGATGGGGGGGCGGGGAGCCTTCCTAGAGGAGGGGCCATCTTGCCTGGGTTAAGAGTGGGAAGAAGAGGCGGGAGGGTATATGGACGAAGATGCAGAGGTTAGAAAGTACTGGATGTATTTCTGGGACATGAAGAGGATGAAGGGGTGGGAGTTGTGGGAAGAAAGATGAGCAGAGCATATGTATGTTCAGCCCTGCCTACCAAATGCCCCTTTGGAGTCTGACCTGGGTTCAAATCCCGACTTGCTGCTGACTAGCTGTGTGACCTTGGACAAGTCACTAAACCTCTCTGAGTCTCAGTTTCCCTCTCACCTGTAAACTGGGTAGAAACAAATGCTGATAACTCCCAGAGTTCCGGTGAGGGATTTACTCTCTCTGGTACCATCACCAAGGTCTTTGCCACGTCAGCCAACCTCCTCCACCAGGGGACGGCACACTTTTTCTATAAAGGGTCAAAAATTATTTTAGACTTTGTGGGCTGTTTGGTCTCTCACAACTATTCAGCTCTGCCACTGCAGCGTGAAAGTAGCCACAGACAAAACATAAATAAATGAGCATCGATGTGGGCCAATAGAACTTTATTTATGGACACTGAAATTTGAATTCCATGTTTTGTCAGAGATGACAAAATATAATTCTTCTCTGATTTTTCCCCCAGCTACTCAAAAATATAAAAACAATTTTTAGTTCGTGAACTGCACAAAAATGGGCAGTGGGCAGGATTTGGCCCCAAGGGCCACAGTTTGCAACTCCTGACCCAGACTATTATGTTTTTAATATTTTCTTTAGATTCACCTTTTTCTTACTTAAATAAATTCACTCGAAAAGGAAATTTCACATCACACTTCACATAAATAGAAAGTGACCATAAAAATAGCATTAAAAGCAAACTGGCATCACTTAATGTCATTAAATTCTCCCTGGGTCCAGCCCGAGGGTCCAAGCCTGGGGCCTGTGCTCTCTTTGTCAGAGGGACAGAGAGGTGTCAAGGACAAACGAGAACAACACTGATGCTTTCTTGGTCAATTCAGGAAAAAAATGGAAGAGCAACGCAGGGGAGGATATCTCCTTGCGTAAGTCAGTGTTATCTAACCGCCACGTCTTGTACGGCCTGACGTCATCGTGTGGAGGCAGCGTGATGTCATCTCACGGAGCGCCCAGCAGGGTACCTGGGGACCACCGGTGGCACCGCGGGGTCCTGAGTCCTAGTCGAGGTCGCTGACTGTCTGGGGAGGAAAACGCTGCCTCTGACCAGCCTGTGGGGCGTGAGGCGACCTCTGCTAAGTGTTTTGAAGTCGCCTAATGACAACGTGATGGCCAGTGCAGGGAATTATTATTGTTAATAAAATACCAATCGCAATAAGGGTGATGAATTCGGGTTGATGAGACGTTACTGCCCGGAGGCCTGGGAACATCTTTTAAAAGCATCACTAAAACCATAGTTAAGATTGCAATGGGGTGAGTCAAGGACGGAAAAGCGACTTGGGCCTGGTGGAGGGGCCACTGGAGAGTTGCGGAGCCCACCGGCCCCTCTCGGGCAGCGGCATTGGAAGGCAACAGTCAGGCCGCTGGGAATTTTAAGGCCCCAGGTGAGATGGTGGCCTCTGAGGTGGGGCCTCTTGTTGTGGGTTCCTGGGCGCCAGTGGGCTAATCCGGGAACGGAGATGATAATACTCCGTGTGCGGGAGGAAGGGGCTGGACCAGAGTTGCTCCTTCGGTCTGTTCCAGTCCCACCTGCTCTTGCCTGATGTGACTCTCAGATCCCGGGGCCCTGGGCATCCCAGCCTCCAGGTGCTCTCCGTCTGGGAGAAAATACCTAACTCAGGGCTTGCAAACTTGCTGCCTGGGGGCCACATCTGGCCCTTAGATGTGTTTTATTTAACTGGTATAGTTAAAATTTAGAAAATAACTTTTGGGATTTATTACATATTATGAAGTAACAACACACAGACAAACATTGGTTGGGTAATCCCCAGCCAGGCCAAGAGAGCCCAGTATGGCAGGCTCCCAGGGCCCCCTGTGCCTCTTCCAATCACCAGACGCTATTTTAAAAAACAACTTTTAGTTTCACCATTTGGTGTCTTTTTTCTGACATTGAATGGTGTGGGGTTTTCCACCCCAAGTCTGCAGTTCTCTTACACGAACTAAGGGTCTAACAGTTCAGTTCAGTTCTGACACGCACTCTTTGGGGTTAGCACGGACCCCACAAGTGCAGGGCTCAGTCCCACAAGACTGGCCCCCACTTCAGAGGTCAATCGCAAGTCCTGGGGGCCACCCGGACTTCTGACCAATTGGCTGTAAACGGAGGGTTCCCGTGACCCCCTCCTTGGGTTCGATAGTTCACTAGAACAACTCACAGAACCTGGGAAAACACCGGACTTCTGTGCACTGGTTTATTATAACGGACGTAACTCAGGAACAGGCACGTGGAGGAGATGCGCAGGGAAGGTGTGGGGCGGGGGGCTGTCCCCTCGGGTGCGCCCCCCCCTCTGTGTTCACCAGCTCGGAAGCCCTCTGAACGATGTTGTTAGGGGTCTTACGGGGGTTTCATTGTCTGGGCCTGACTGAGTAAACCGCCTGCCACTGGAGATGGAATCAATCTCCAGCATCTCTCCTCGCCGGAGCTTGGGGAGGGGAGGCGGAAAGTCCCAACTCTCTAATCATAACTTGGTCTTTCTGATGACCAGCCCCCATCCTGAAGCCATCTGGGGCCCCCATGACTCATCTCATTAGCATACAAAAGACAGTAAATCCCAGGGGTTTTAGGAGCTCTGTGCCAGGAACCAGGAACCAAAGACCAAATATTTATTTTTTATTATACCACAGGCCCTCTATAAGCAGGGACACGCACACTCCGCTTTGCCACAGACCCCACCACCCCCTGTTGTTTTGCACTACCCACTTCATGAATTTGTGTTGCCTGCTCAGCCTCTGTAGGTACTTGAAGTGGTGATCCCTGCCTAATAGATGCTCTTTGTCTTAACAGTAATAGAAACAGTTGTCATCATCATAATAAAAAAAAAATAATAAAGTAGCTATCAGTTGTTGGGTATTTCTAATATACTGGGGACTGTACTGAGCACACCAGACACAGTATCTCATTTAATCTCCACAAAAATTCTTCCAAGTAAGGACTCTTATGAACTCTTTGTCAGATAAGGAAGCCAAGGATCAGAGAATTCAAGTACATTTCCCACGGTAACACAGCAAGTAAAGCAGAGAGCTGACCGAGCCCAGGCCTTGAAGTGGGATGGGGTCATGCGGGGAGTGGGACAGGTTAGGGGAGTCAGATAGGTCTGGGCTTCAACTGTCACACTGCTGCCCTGGACAAGTGACTCAGTCTCTGGAGCCTGAGGTTCCCCATCTATAACATGGACATGAGGACAGCCACCTCCCAGGGTCACTGTTAGGACTGAATGAACTAAGCCCTGGGTAGAAGCTCTATCAATGATTCTTCTCCGTATCCAGCCTAAGCAGAGGGGTTGCTAGCAAGCTGGGATCCCCATGGAGTGTCCCATCTCTGCCTCCTTCAAGAAGTATTTCAAGGCCGCCTCCTCCAGGAAGCCTCTCCAGGTTCCCAGCAGCCCCGCTGTCCTCGTCTTCACTTTCAAATTCCCCAGGACTTTGGTTTATGGGACACCATCCCATTCGGCACCTGCTGCCCCTCCCAGCCTGGGGTACTCACTCCCACCTCTGAACACCCTTGACCTCCCGGGGCACTCTTGACCTTGTCACTCATCACTTTTGACCTTCTGTGGGCGTCATGGGTGGGCCTGCCTGGTCCCCTCCACTGGGCAGTGGAGGCTCCTTGGGGGTAAGGGTCCAGCAGAGAGTGGACAGTAGAGGCTTGTGAGCTGGCTCCCACCCCACCACCCCTGCCGCTGGGCTCAGCAGAATGCAGGCCTGTTGGTGGCCTGCAGGGGGTCGCCTGTCCCTTCTCAGCAAGGAGATGTGTGGGGGTGCCATTTCTTTGGCCAGAGAATGTGCTGGGGGATTACACACAGAGAATGTGCTGGGGGTCTCATTTTACCTCCCCAGGAGTTTTCTTCAGATGATATATTGAATTTTTTTTATTGTGATAAAATACACATAACATAAAATTTACCATTTTAACCATTTTTAAGTGTACATTTCAGTGGTATTTAAGTTCATTCACGTTATTGTGCAACTATTACCACTGTCCGTTTCCAGAACTTTTCCATCTTCCCAAACAGAAACTCTACACCCATTAAACAATAAGTCCCCAGCCCCCAGCCCCTGGTAACCTCTCTTCTACCTTCTGTCTCTGTGGATTTGCCTCTTCTAGATACCTTTGTAAGTGGAATCATAAAACGTTTATCCTTTTGTGTCTGGCTTATTTCATTTAGCATAATGTCTTCTAGGTTCATCCACGTTGTAGCGTGTGTCAGAATTTCCTTCCTTATCACGGCTGAACAATTTCCTGTTGTATATCTTGACCACATTTTGTTTATCCGTTCATCTGCAGTTGGACATTTGGGTTACTTCCACTTTTTGGCTATTGTGAATAATGCTGCTGTGAACACTGATGTACAAGTATCTGTTTGAGTCCCTGCTGTCAATTTTTGGGTGTATACCTAGGAGTGGAATTGCTGGTAACTCTATGTTTAGCTTCTTGAGGAACCGCAGGCTGTTTTCCAGAGTGGCTGCACCAATTACATTCCCACCAGCAGGGCATGAGAGTTCCAGTTTCTCCACGTCCTTGTCAACTCTAGTTATTGTCCGTTTTTTGATGACAGCCGCCCCTGTGGGCGTGAAGCGGTGTCTCTTGTGGTTGCCCTCCCCACGACTTGAAGGGTAGCTCGTATAGCCCCATTTTGTAGTGGGGGAAACTGAGGCTCAGAGGACTTAAGTAACTTAAGGTCACATACTGGGAGCTGGGGTTGGAACCCAGATCCCAGAGGCTACAAAGTTCACTGTCTTCCCACTTGAATTCCTTGAGGGTCAGGACTGTGCCTTCCTGTTCCTTTGTGGGCACCAAGAAGGAAGGGGACTCTGTCGTAGAACCACCAGATTTCTGGGCAACTGGGAGGTCCTGGGAGACCGTCTAGTCCAACCTTTCATTTTTCAGCTGGGAAGGCTGAGGCCCAGAGAGGGGTGCTTCCCCCCGAGTGAGCAGCAGGACAGAAGGTGTCATGAGTCCCAGCCCTCGTCCCTGGGTCCCACCGGCTCTCTCATCCTGCTTTCCCCTCCTGAGCACTTGCCACCTGCTCCGGCTGCTCGCCACCCTCTTATCTGACCTGTGGCACGGATGGGCAGAGGGAGGCGGGTCTGGACTCCAGGTCGAGTGACCAATGTCTGGTCATAGGGGATGGGCTGTGCATCCCCAATGGCTCCTCCCAAGCAGAGGTCCCAGCCCTGCCTGTGGGCTGGGTGGTTTAAACCGCCCCTGACAGGTGAGGATGGTGGTCAACCTCAGCTGGGACCCCGAGAGGAGGCTGAGACCCGGAGACTCCTGAGAGGTGGTCAGACTGGCTCTTTCCCCAGTGTTGTCTCCAGAGGAGGCCCGAGGGTCCTGTGGACGGGTCCCAGCCCGGTGGCAGAGGCTTGTCTCAGCTGCATGGGGGATGGGGACTGTCTGACTTTGGGGAGCCAGGGGATGAAGAGAGGTGTGTGTCCATCCACTGCATCAGAGGGAGGCGAGTCAAAAGGACAGAACATGGGGTCAGAGAAAGAATATGGGCTTTGGGTCTGCACCCTCTGAGCTGCAGTCCTGGCCGGACCGCCGATTAGCTGTGTGACATTTCAAGTCATTTGAGCTTCCTGGGCCTCAGTTTCCTCATCTGTAAAATGGGGCTGTGAGCACGTGCTCGTAGCATTGCTGTGAGGGTTACATGACTGCCTGTGTGAATAAAGCTGGGTGATGTGCCCGACTGGCACCGACTGCTGGGCAAGGTCAGCTCTAATGCATTACTATTTTCTGCCTGACCTTGAGCTGTTAGGGTTGGGCTGGGTGAGGTGCTAAATGCTAGAGTTATGTCCCAGGTGATCTTTCCTCCCAATTTATGCTCTCCTAGGAGAGGTTCCTCTTCCCTCCGAGGGCCCTCTGACCCCCGAGTCTCTCTTTCATTGTTACCTGTGACACCATCTCCTCCCTCTCTCCAAGAGGTTGGCAGATGGAAACTGGTGGTGTCACTACCCCTCCAGGGATGTTTCACTTAAAGGGGTCCTTTAAAACCCCTGACAGCAAAGATCAGGCTTGGATGACTTCAGAAGTCGTTGCAGTACAAAATAATATTAATAATAATAATGGCCATTTATTAAGGGCCTACTGTATGTCACACACTGCTCTGAATCCCTTACATGCATTCCTTTATTTAATTGTCCCAACGTAAGTATGATGTGGGAACTTTTCTTATCACCCCCATTTTATAGACTAAGAAAGTAAGGCACAGAGAAGTTAAGTAACTTGTCCCATGTCACACAGTAAGTGGCAGAGAAGGGACACAAATCAGGCAGCCTGACTCCAGAGCCCACTGGAGCTTCTGTTCAACCGAGTACTCACTGTGCACCAGGCATGCTTTCAAGATGCTTTACACGTGTGATCATCTCTACCGCCTCTGCCCTGCATTATGTTGCATTTCTCTTTTAATCTTCACACCGATCCTATGAAGGAGTTATTACCCCCAATTTAAAGGTGAGAAAACTGAGGCCTGGAGAGAGAATTGCCTTCTGTTGCTTCTCCTGCTGTTGAAATATTACCTATGACACAAGTTTGGACTCGAAAGCTGCTTTGTCCTGAACAACCCCCTGGGAGTGGTAGGAGGGTCAGGAGGGGAGAGAGAGGCATGGGCTTTGGAGACGGAAGTTCAGATCCCATCTCCGCCACGGTTAGCTTCACGGCTCTGGGAAAATCCCGGAGCCTCGTTGAGCTTGGATTTCCTCATGAGTACAATGACAGAATTTATGCCCACTTCCGGGCTGTTGAGAGCCCGAAATGAGATAAGGTGGTCAGAGCAGATGACACGTAGTAGGTGCTCAATAAATTGTTCCATTGGCCCCACAGCTGCCTCCTTTGTTCTGTATCCTCATGCACTTTGCCTGCTGCCTCTCTCGGGCCACTGACTAGATGTGAACCAGTGTTGTAGTTACTTAGGTACCTGGGGCTGGAACCTTCTCGAAGTCAAGGGCCACACTCCACACATCTCTAGATCTCTCACTTTGCCCAGGGCTTTGTATGTCGCCGTACGCAATAAATGTCTTTATTTTCAAAGTGAAAATGGCTTTTCCATTTTTCTCCTTGTAAAAGTAATCACTGCTCATTGTAAAATGGGGGAAGAATTTTACTGACCTTGTCGTCTTGACGTGGGGATTGATGAGATGATGCTGGTAAAATGCTTACCGTTGTGCCTGCACAGAGCTTTATAACTATTGTTATTATTATTCGGAAAACACACAAAGGTATTTTAAAAAAGTGAAAACCATCAGCTGACCTTTTGGATATCGTACAGATTTTTTTCTGTGTGTATAAACATCCCCACCGACATAAGACGAACATTTGTTAATGGGTTTTATAGTGTGTCTTCCCACTTCAGTGCTGAGTGGTGGACCTCTTTCTATGCCAATAAAGAAAGGTGTGTATAGTTCTCTGGATTGTTGAGCGTTACTTCTTATGGATGTGCTTATCTAGTCAGTCCCCTGTTGCTGGACACCTAGATGACTCCTGTCGCCTGTTCTGAGTTGGGCTGGAAGGTGCAGGGCAGGTGTGGACCAACGAAGTCTCTGGCTGGCTGAGGCCTGTGCAGTTACAAAACAAGGCTGACACGATGACTCCTGTGGCGAGTAATTTCGAAGTTATGTTAAGGACAAGGAGGGAGCCGTTCCTGTCATTGGGGCCCCGATGAGCTCAGACGCATTCCTCCTTTTCACGGTGCTAGAAGGGGCAGTCCTCCAGGAAGCAGGCCTGTGACTCAACCCCTTCTTGCAGTCACCTCCCAGGAGGTGTCCCCATTGCTGAGACGTCTGTTTCAGCAGAAATAGGACCACGAGGCCACAAAGGACCTGCCCTGCCTTCCTCTGAGGGCTTTCCCTGACAGGCGAGAAAGCCTTTTGCAAACAAGACATCAGAGGTGGGGTAAGTGGGGATTTACCAGCTCGCCTCCTAATAGGAGGAGAGCAAGCCAGTGGAGGAGACAGGAGGGACCCACAGGGTAAGGACTCCCCTGCTCTGCTCTGCCCTGCCTTATGGTTTCTGGAAATCCCAGGGCTTCCCTGGCAACAACCCACTCATCCTGGTCCCCCACGCAGCTGCAGGGCCATCCTTCATCCTGAGGTTGGAGTGGACATTGCAGTATCCATGCAGGACCTGGCTTAAGATTTCAGACCTATGATCTCCAGGTCCTGGAACCGGGGAAAGAATCTAGCTGCTCCTCTCCAAGCCTTAGTTTCTCCATCTGTAGAAGGGGAATGATGGTCCTCCCCTCAAGTTGGTGACTTTGGGATAGAATGAGATGATGCACGGGGAGAGCTCACACAATGCCTGGCCCATAAACTATTGCTGTTAGAATTGATCCGAGGAGGGTAACAAGTGGAACAGGAGAGACGCCACGTGTGGAGCAGAGGCAAGGCTCTCGGTGCCTGCTGGTTCTGGAGGTCAGGGACCCATCTCTCTGGGCAGTGGTGGACGCAGAGCTGCCTGCAGTCGGGCGCTTTGTTGAGCTTTCCAATGACGAGAAGAATGAGGCAGAGGTCATCTCGTCCGAGAGGGCTGCGGGTTTTAAAGTGACCCCAGAGAGCCTCTCCCCCTCTGCCAGGAGCCCTTCCAAGGACTTAATATATAGCATTTCATTTGGCTCTCACCACAGCTGCATGGGGCAGAGATATCATTCCTATTTTACAGATGGCAAAACTGAGGGTCAGAGAAGTCTGGTATCACACATCCAGTGAGGAACCATCTCATTAACCTTTGGGCTTGAAATTAATTAGGCACATCAGAGAGAGGGGCCCTGCATCCTCGCGGCTGGACTTCCGCCTGCACTGGAAGAGGTGAGTGGCCTGGGACTGCGGTGACAGAATCTGGCTTCTCCTTCCCAAGGGAGCTAAGGGTCAGATAGACAGGTCCTTCCCTCCCTCAGGGAGTCCTCCCTCCATGAGGTGACAGAGACAGCGAACGGGGGAAAAGCTACAGAGAAATGAACACAACACGGAAGAGAAGGAGGCCTCTACCCTGGTTGGGGGTTGCAGAGTGGCTGCTAGGGGGGAAGTGCTACCCTTCACATTCACCAGAAGGTTTAAAATAAAAGAGATTGACTATACTAATATGATCTATTAGTGGAGCAGTCAGAGCTCTCATGCACTGCTGATGGGGGCATAAATTTGTACGGCCAGCGTGGAAGACTGTTTGGCAGTGTCTACTAACGCTAAACATGCACATACCCTGTGACACGGCAATCCCATCCCTAGGTTTGTACCCAAGAGGACCAAGAGCTACTGTTCACCGAGACATATGTGAGAAGGACCATTGCAGCT
Organism: Tapirus indicus; assembly: GCA_031878705.1. Lineage (NCBI taxonomy): Eukaryota > Metazoa > Chordata > Mammalia > Perissodactyla > Tapiridae > Tapirus > Tapirus indicus. The sequence goes on along the minus strand of CM062924.1, from coordinate 98,547,202 downwards.
CCTGATGGCCCCAGACTAGCAACCACCCAAATGTCCCTCCGCAGTAGAATGGATAAATTGTGATGTGTTCATTCCATAGAATACACAACAGAGGAAAAGAACGCACTGCTGTTGTACGCAGGTTCACGGGTGGAGCTCAGACGTGTAAGACTGAGCAAAAGAAGCCAAAGACGTGCTGCATAATTCCATTTACTTGAGGCTAGAAAGGAATCCGTGGTAGGAAGAGTCAGAAGCTGATTACCTCTCGGAGACGTCGCTGGAAGGGAGCTTGAGAGATTCTTCTGGTGTGTGGGAAACGACCAGGGTGGTGAGTACATTGGGGTTCGCGTATATAGAAATTTGTTGAGCTGTACGTGTAATATTTGTGCCCTTTACTGAACATAAGTTATATCTCAATACAAAGTCAAAATCAGACGACAGATGAAGAAGCAGAGGTGCCCCCAAAGCTAAGAGCTGAAGGATGAGTAAGAGCTAGCTAGCGAGAAGGGGGAACAGTGCTTCTGGAAGAGGAACCAGCCTGTGCAAAGGCCCAGAGGCAGGAGTGTGTGGCGTTGATGATGCCCCTGCCCCTCACTTCTCTTTGCCTCTTTCCACTCATTTGCAGGTCTCCACTGTGGAAGGTTGGCAGAAATCACTTCACCAGCTCGCTCCTCAGGTCTCTGCTGGAATGTTCCACCTTTGGGCTGTTGAGGAAGGAGCTACAACCAGAGTGGGATGAGCGGGACTTGGGTTCAAAGCTCAACTGTGCCATGAATTGTGTTCTTGGATAGGCCCCTTCACTCCCCGGAGCCTCAGTTTCCCCATCTGTCAGAAGGGTCTTTAACATGTGGAGTTTTAGTGATAGAGTCAGGGTAAAGAGATGTCCAACAGATGCCTGTCGTATGGAAATCAGGGACTAAGGCCTGAAAGCAAGGGCCCCCCAGAACTCATGGCTCCCCCTAGAGTGATGACCCTGGTTAGACCTCTGCAACCCCCGGCCTTGCTTTCCTGTCATGTGGAGCTCAAGCCACCGCCTGGCACGGTACCTGGCAGGTGGTGGAAGAAAGCTGGTTCATGATAGCTGGCGCTCCATCCATGCAGGCAGTGCTCTGAGCTCTTCACACATGTGGACTTTAATCCCCATGGTAACTACCACCATCCCATTTTACAGAGGGGGAAACTGAGGCTCAGAGCAGCTGTGTAACTTGCCCACAGTCACGCAGTTCATTGATGGAGCCCGGCTCTGGGTACCCCGGCTGACGACCACACTGCTATATAACAAGATTAAACAGTGCTATCCAGCTGCCCTGCATGAGATAGGCCTGGAGAAGGTGCCGGAAACAACCAAGCCTTCCCCAAGGCTGCTGACCAAGATCAGCCTTGTCCGGGCAGCCAGTGGGACACTCTGGCGCCGTGATGTCGGTGAAACCCACACCCTTTTCGAGGAAGGCAAACCCACCCAGAATAATTGTTGAGCCAACAGGCAGCTTAAGCCTCTTGTAAGCCCGGAGGTGCCCAGGAGGGACGAGGCCGGGCAACGTGCCGCTGCTGCCGGATGAGCAACAGTTGCCCTTTCTGCCAGCTTTTTTTTTTTTTTTTTTTTGGCTGTTGTTGTCATTATTGTTTTTTGGGAGGAGAGCTGGGACATCTCGAGAATTCGCCTGTGCTGCTTAAAGGATTAATTTTCACCTGTAACGTCATGTGGGATGAGCAGCCACACCCTTTCCTCTGTGCCGTCATGTTTTACTGCTCTCTTTCACTTCACCATGAACAAATCTGATGGGAATGTTCTAGAAACTGCAGCCTGGGGGTTGGGATGGGGGACGCAGAGGGGAGAGAGCAATTTATCCTCCCTGGCAAGCGGGACTGAACTTAGATGCCAGAGAGGGCCCCTGGGTGTGGGATCATTGCAGATGCCTATTTTTTCTTCCTGCTTCTTTATACGTTTATGAGCTTTCCACGTTTGCATAAGCAAAAGGAATGAAAACAATTATGGTGAGACTAGCTCATATTTATTAAGCGTTTACTAAATGCTGACTTCACATGCATTAACCCATTTAACCCTTACCACCACCCTAAGGGGGGATAGTCTCGTGAGTTCTGTTTCCAGATGGGGAACTGAAGTGCAGAAAAGTAAAGTAAATAAAGAAATGAAAAATTCAAACCGTCAAAATTTAAAAAGAGACTGTCAATAAAAAGGAGCGACCTACTGATTCTATGACATGACTGAACCTCGAAACCTTTATGCCCAGTGAAAGAGGCAGGACACAAGAGATCTCACACTGCATGATCTCATTTACATGAAATGTCCAGAAAAGGCAAATAAATAGAGAGACGCAGAAAGTAGATTAGTGGGTGCCCGGGGCAGGGGGTGGAAACAGGGGGTAACAGTAAATGGACACAAGAGATCTTTTTGGGAGACATGAAATATCCTCAAACTGATTTGTAGTGATAATTGCACAACTTGGTAAATTGAAATGGGTGAGTTATACGCTATGTAAAATATGCCTCAATAAAGTTGTAAAACAAAGAAATATAATTAAAATTTGGAAATCTAACATTTATCGAGCACCTATCATACACTTTTCCAGTGCCGACAGCTCATTCACTTATTTACCTAAACTCACCTTTTTGAGCACCTGTTATGTGACAGGCACCACGCCAGGATATGGGGGTATAGTGGTGACCTAGACCTGATTCTGGTTCAAGGTCCCTGCCCTGAGGGAGATCACGGTCTAACATGTTTTGGGAATGGGGGTGGACGTGGGGTGGAGATGCGGATGAAAAAGCCAGCAGTGACAAGAGAGTGTCCCCAGGGCTGTCATGGGGTAGGCACATGGCTGACATAGCCCAGAGGGAGCACCCCAGTCCAGACCTGGCGGGCGCTGGGAGGGCAGAGGAGGTTTTGTGCATAAGGCTGGGACCCCAAGGATGAGGGGTAGTTACCAGGTGAAATGGTGGGGGAGTGGGGTGGGAAGAATGAAAGTTGTTTGACTGTTCATTCACTCACTCATTCATTCAGCAACTGTTTATTGAGAGCCTGCCACGTGCCCAGCACTTTGACGGGGCAGCAGAGTGGCCGTGATGGAGGCAGAGGGTGTAAGAACGGCCTTGTAGGTGAAGTTATGCCCATTTCACTGATGAGAAAATGGAGCTTCAGAGAGGTAAGGTGACTTGTCAGGTTACACAGCTGGAGCAGAGACACAAACCTAAGCCAACTTTGGCCCAAAAGCCTGTCTCTGGAAACACTCTCCCTTCTTGCCTTGAAGAAGAGGCCAGGCATGATTTTGAGGGCCATGGGGAGGTACCCCACTAAGAAAATCCACCCTTTTTCAGCAGGTGGAGGCCGGCATCCCTCCTGGGGATATTCCATTGCCTGTTGGAATGACCCCCCCCCTCCCCAGCCTGGTGAGGACTCACCTGTAGTCCCTTTGGATGATGGGTGGGGGAGGTGAGGGTATCCAGGGCTGAGGGGAAGGGGCCACTGACCTCACTGTCTGGCTTGGAGTGGGACTGAGCATTGGACAGGGCATGGGACCAGACCAGGCTTTGCCACCAATTATCTGGGCAACCTGGGGCTAGTCCCTACCCCTCTCTGGTCCTCAATTCTCTTGTCTCTAAAATGGGAACATTGGGCTTGCTGCACTCTGAGCTCTGTCTAGCTGGCACTGGTGACCAGGACTTCTGGCCTCAGAAGTCTCCAGAGCTACATGGGCTGGAAGTAGGGTGACTAACTTGTTCCAGTTTGCCCGGGACTTTCTGGGTTTTAGCCCTGAAAGTTCTGCATCAAGGGAAACCCTTCGGTACTGGACAAATGGAGAGAGTTAGTCCCCTTAGCTGGAAGGACATTAGGTTAGCCTCCCCTCTCATCTTACTCACAAAGAGCAAGACACACAGCATCTCGCATTTGGCGTTTGCTCCTATGTGGCCACAGAACTATTTTCTAGCCATTTTGTTTGTACAAATCATGCTTCTACGATTCAGTTGAAAATCCCTTTGAGTGCAGGTACTACTTCCTCCATTTCCTTCAGAGCTCGGGTCTCTGCTCAGCCATCTCATCCAGGCCAAGTGTCCATCCTCTGTGCCCCCTCCCACGTCTCAGGACAGTCTTTGGGGTTGTCTGCCTCCATCAGCTCCCCCAGAGTGCCTTAAACTCTTGGTCGCATCGCTCACGGCTGTTTCCCCAGCAGTAGGGCTGGTCTGTGCTCAATAAACTATCATGGGATGGCTATCTCTCCAGTGCCTGGGACAGGGCTAGGGGAGCCCAAGAGGGTTTTGCACCCCAACTCCAGGGCAGTGCTGCTGGCAGCACAGATCCTTCCTGGAAAAGGCTTCAGGGAGCCACTCCCCAGGTGTGGCTTCTTAACCTTTTCTCCCCCACAGGCCCCTCGGACATCTGGTGAAGCCTCTGGAGCCCTTCACAGAATAACTTTTAAAAATTGCATTTAGGAGCCGGCCCGGTGGAGTAGTTGTTAAGTTCCTGTGCTCTGCTTTGGCGGCCCGGGGTTCACAGGTTCTGATCCTGGGCGCGGACCTACTCACTGTTCGTCAAGTCATGCTGAGGTGGCGTCCCATATAGAAGAACTACAGTTCTACGACTATGATACACAACTACGTACTGGGGCTTTGGGGAGAAAAAAAAAAACAAGAAAAAAGAGGAAGATTGGCAATAGACGTTAGCACAGGGCCAATCTCCCTCAAAAAAAAACAAAACAAAACCTGCATTTGGATTACAATGAAAACAATTTATTAAAACACAATTACTAAAATATTTAAAAATTGTGGTGTAGTAACACGTGCTTCTTTATTAACACATTAAATAATATTTAGTGGTATGTCTGATATGATAACTTCAGAGTTGTGGTAACTTAAATGATATTTCGAGATATCTACAGTCATTGTAGCGTGATTTAGTGACAAAATCACAGGGACTTCTACTTGTTGCCTGCATTCATGATCAAAGGAAATGCTAACTGCCATGTAGAGATTAGTGAAAATGAAGACATAACTTTTGTCCATTCCAGTGTCACGGAGCCCTCAGAAGTCTATCCCCAGCTCCCTTGGGGGGGTCCATGAACTCCTGTTTTAAGGCAAAGGGGTTTTGATTCTTTAGGTTAGATAAACAAGAAAATTGCCGAGAGATAGAGAACAAAGTAGAGAGTAGTGACCAGACTGGGTTGGGCTAAGCAGAGAAAGGTTTCAGGCCAGCTGAGTTTTGATGGCACTGTGTGCTGTAAAGGTGAGCCTATTTTGTCAGGGAGCAAGGAGCTGGGGTCGAGAGAAGGAAACATGAGGAGGGTTTGCTGTCGTGACTGATTCAAAGACAGAAGACGAACATAACAGCCGTGACCTCACCCCAGAGCAAGCCCGGGTCTCCTTTGTGTCTCTTTTGTCACTGAGAACACCAAGGCACTGTCACTGTAAGACAGGGTGCCTGCCCTAAAGCTTACACACAACGAGACAAAACAAACACAAAGGTTAATAACAGACGAAAATTAAATCACAATCCAAAAAATGCGGCCGGAAGAATCTGGAACATGCCACATATCTGGTTAAGTGTACACAGGGCAAACCACAGGCATTCAAATGTGAGGGTCACCTCCCCTCCGAGGTTTGTAGTGACGATCGAATGGGGAAATGGACAAAGGGCAGCAGCGCCGGTTAGATCGTGCGCTTTGGGATCGCTCGCTGTTCCTCTGTCTCAGTGATCCTTTCTGTAAAATGGGATCCTTTCTGTAAAGTAGCTAAGTACGGCACCTGCCATATACTAAGCACTCAATGATGGGAGCTATTATTACCATTTAAAAAATAACCACAGATGTTTGCAAACTGGTTCGAGAGACACCAGGAGACTGCAGAATTTGGTCTTTAGGGTGGTAGATCTGAAAACAGATTTGAATGAATGAATGCTTCCTTGGGTTGGCTCCGCCCTCCAGACTGGTTACGCCCGCATGCTGCCCCCTAAGCGGTTCAGTGAAATGGAACCCCAGCTCCGGGGTCAGCTGCATCTTAGCGTATGAGTGTGCGGTGGTGGGAGGTGGTCACTCAGGGCCCGGGAGCGACAGCAGCCCAGGTAGAGCTCGCGGGTGTCATATTCCGGGAGGGTCTTCGCTCCGTTTCCGCCTCCCCCACCCGCGGCTCAGCGCGGCCTCCGTGGGCCCGGGGAGCAGCGGGCTCGGCAGTGCCCAGGCCGATCTCAGGACGATGAGCCAGCGGCTATAGGAGGGGCCGAGCGGTCAAGGAGCCCGCCGGGGTTCTCCGCGTGGGCGACGTGCCGGCGGAAGCGCTGCCTTATCCTGGGAAGGTCGATCTAGGCCGCCCGGGGCCGGAGTGGGGGTGGCGTGCGGATGCATCTTCGGATGCTACGGTCCCCCAGCCCTTCCAGGCCAAGGTCTCCCGCACCCAGTGGGAATTTGGGGCCGGAGGAATTGGGGTGGGAGAGGAAGAGAAGCGGAGCCTCCTCGGCAGAGGACGTGGGAAGGGACACCCTAAAGGGGGAAACGAGCGCCGCCCGGGCTGCCGGCCCCTTTAAGAGGCCGGGCTGGCTCTGCTGCGGTTCCAGCTAACCGCGTGCCTGGCGCAGCTCTGCGGTCCGTATCCCCGGGCGAAGAATCGGGGCCCCGCCGGGCTGCAGGACCAGGCGCAGGAGGGGGCGTGGCCCAGCCGGCAGCTGGGCGGAGCCAGAGCTGCAGACAGCCTGTCAACGGGGCCGAGAAGGCGGCGGAGCCCGGGAGTGGGCGGAGCCACGGGGCCGTGGGCGGGGCCCGGCGCTGCGGGCCTCGGGGGCGGGGCCTCGGGCTCGGGGAGCGCCGCAGAGGGCGTTGGGGTGGGCGGGGCGAGGGCGGGGGCGGGGCCTGTGTCTGCAGTGGGCGGGGCCCGCCGCAGAGGGGCAGTCCCGGCCGAGGGTCCTCTGCGCGCGGCTGCCGCGGCGCCTCCACACCGTCCCTGACAGCCCCGGCGCCAGACCCGCTACCCTCGCTACCTCGCGCGGCCGCCGCGGCCTCCACTGCGGCCCGAGTCCCGTCCTCGCCTCGGCGCCCACATCCGGGGGCGGTCCGGCCCGCCGTCGCTGCGGAGGCCGCATCTGGCGCGCATCTGGAACCGCCCGGCCGGCCGCGCTGGAGCCCGCGCCTGCCCTGGCCCGGCCGCGCCGGGAGCCCTGCCCGGAGCTGGAGCCGCACCTGGAGCCGCGGGCCCGGGGCCTTGAGCCGCGCAGCCGGCGCATGGTGAACTCGCTGCTCTTCGGGGAGATGGCCTTGGCCTTCGGCTGCCCGCCGGGCGGCGGCGGCGGGGGCTGCCCCGGTGGGGGCGGCGGCGGCGGCGGGGCCGGGCCGGGGCCGTCGCCGGTGACGGCGGCGCTGCGGGACGACCTGGGCTCCAACATCCACCTCCTGAAGGGGCTCAACGTGCGCTTCCGCTGCTTCCTGGCTAAGGTGCACGAGCTGGAGCGGCGCAACCGGCTGCTGGAGAAGCAGCTGGAGCAGCAGCAGAGCGAGCGCGAGCGGCGGCTGCGCTACAAGACCTTCTCCCGCGAGCAGGCCGTGCAGACCGGGCCCGAGCTGCTGCGGCCGCCCGCACCCGGCGGCGTGCACGGCGGCGGCGCGGCGGCCGGCGCCAACGCCAACGCGGTGGCCCTGGGCGGCCTGCCCCCCGGCGGCGGCTCGCACCCGCAGCACTACGGCCGCCTGCCCGGGACCATCTGGAGCTACACGCAGGTGCGGCGCACGGGCGGCGGCGGCGTGGAGACCGTGCAGGGCCCCGGCGTGTCGTGGGTGCACCCCGACGGCGTGGGCGTGCAGATCGACACCATCACGCCCGAGATACGCGCGCTCTACAACGTGCTGGCCAAGGTGAAGCGCGAGCGCGACGAGTACAAGCGGAGGTGAGTGGGTTCCCGCCCCTCCCGGGGAGGGGGCGTCCAGGTCCGGGCAGCCGCGGAATGTGTTCGGGAGGGGTCGGGGGCGGCCAGCTGGTCCTGGCAGGTGGGCTGGAAGCTGTGTTTGCAGAGTGCGTGCCTATATACGCTTGGAAAACTCGGTTATCTGGTTCCAGGAATGGGGACGGCGCTGACTACGGTAGGGGACACCTCGGTGCCGTCATTGGACCCGGCACGTTGTTTTCTAGGTGACAAACCATCGGTGTCTTATGGGATCTCATTTAATCCTCACGGCAAAGCAGAGCGTAGGGCATTCTTATCCCCATTTTGTAGGTGAGGAAACTGAGGCACAGAGATGCAAGTGACTTGCCTAAGGTGCCTTGACTAATAAGTGGTGAAGCCCGGATTTGAACTGGTGATTTTAACTTCTCCTGGCTAGTCTGTCACTCAGCTTAGGTATTTTCCCAAGGATGTAGGAGGTGGGCTTCCCTCCGTTCCTGGATGAAAATAGAAAACTCTTAACCAACCCACTGGCTTTTTGTTCCTTGAATTAAATGAGATCATGTGTTTGAAAATGGACAGATCTGTCCCTGTCCACTGGGGCCAGGGTCTGCCCTCTTGCCCCAGCTCTGTAAGGTCCAGCTGGCTGGGCGGAATAATCAGACCTACATCAGACTGGCCACAAGCTTTAAAAAACCCCTCCCTACCCCTCTTCTCTCCACCCCGCTATTGTTCTGGTTTATTGGGCCCCAACAAACTCAGCCCCAAAGGCCCGCAGGAGGAGATAACCTTGGACTAGTAGACTGGATAGCGAATGGACCCAGACCACCATCTCTGGCTAGAGTGTAGGGCAGACTGCCTGCGGGACTGGCTGCACCTTCCTGCCCAGCTCAGATTCCCCAGCTGGGAGACTGACATTGCTTCCTGCCTGCAGCCTGGCTGACAGTACTGTCTGCTCAGCCTTCTGATAAGAGAAGAGGGGTCTGTCTCTCTGTAGCGTCACAGGTCTGGGTGGGGGTGGGGTCCTCTGGTCCTGGCCGCTGCTGTCCTAGGCATGGGCAACTCTGCACTGGGAGCCGGGGCTCTGAACTCCAGGGCTTGGAGGATGTGCTGAGAAGGATGTTTTCTTCCACTCCTTGAGTCCTGGTGCTCACGTGAGCGCAGAGGTCTGCCCAGGTGGCTGGGCATGGATCTTCCATTTCCTTCCACTGGGCAGGCTGGCCCCTGGGCAGGATTCAAATGCCCACGCCATCACCGGCTAGTGAGATCACTGAACCACTTGGAAGCCTGTTTGCGCATAAGAGAAATGGCAATAATAAAATCCATCCACAGTCGCATAAAGGAAGAGTAGGGCGCTGACGGTTTTTGGAAGGAATAAAGTAATCAAGCTGAAGTTATAAAAGACAATGGGCTTTTTGTCAAGCCAGCAGAGAGCGGATGCCCAGGGTCTCAGGTCTCTCTCGTGCAGGGCCTGGTTTTCTGGGGGTGGGTCTTACACCCCCCTCAGAGATGAGCCGCTCTCCTGGGCTGGTTGTCTCTCCTGAGGACTTGACAATGGCCTGGCGCCTCGCCGTGGGGAGGCTGCCTCCTGCCCCTCGTGAGCAGCTTCGTTGGGTTGGGGAAGGGAAACAGGCATTTGCTCTCGATGGTGAAACTTGGAGGGATGGGCCTTCTCTGCCACTGTTGATTGTGTCGTCATGCCCCAGGCTTGCGTTGTGTTTGTTTTATCGTGTGTGTGCTTTTTGGACCTGGCTACTAAGGCGATGGAAAAACCATGCCCAGTCTTAGAGGGAGATAGGTTGGCATTAAGCAATGCTCTGTTCAAGTTGCACCCAGGGTGTGGGGTGTGATGTCAGCTTTTGGCACTGGCCTGGAATGAGACGGGCGCTGCTGAGACAGGTGGAGTGCAGGTGTCTCTCTTCCCACCCTCCAGGGTCCGTGTGCACCTTCTCTTCCTCCATTCTTTTGTGAAGTGGGGAGACGCGTCTTTTCTGACATTGATTCAGCACTCAGGCTGGGTTTTTCCAAAGCAAGTATACTCCCTTCCTTGGGCCTCAGTTTCCCTATCTGTAAAGGGAGAGGTGTGCGGGCTAGAACTGTGCTTCTCAAAACCGTAGGCTTCCTCAGAGATGCTTTAGGGGTTCCTTGAATATTAACTAAAAATTAATGTTTAAAAGTATACTAAAATGTTAACCTGGTCATAAAAATGTGCTCACTCACTTTTAAGTTCTTAATGTTAACTCATCAAAATCCATGTATAAGCTAACTTGTTAGTAGTTGGCCTCCTGTTAAAGCCACCCCCTCCTGCCTTCTCCATTTGTCTGAAGAATATTCTAAGATTACAAAGCAAACTGCTAAAAACAATTCCCATTCATAGCTACTGATGCGTGTGAGTCAGGACTTTCTTCATACTCTGCAGCCAAAACTGGAGATAGAATTAGACAGTGTGTGGAACTGTCATCCATAATCCCAATTCTAAATGTTGACGGATCAAAATAGCCTCATCAGCCTCCTTGAGTGAATTTAGAATAGGTAACTATTATGTATTTGAACCTACAATATGCATTTATACAAGTAACATTCTGTTTTTAATTGTCTCTATATTTGGATTTCTCATAAGAATTTTCTTTTGGGAGGAGGGTGGGCATATGATCAACTTTTTTAAATGTTTGAGAAACACTGGGCTAGGTGATCTCAGAGGGTCTTCCCAGCCTTGATGGTCTATAAATCCAAGTTTGAGCTTGCAGCTCACTTCTGATCCCATGTCGATGAGAGAAGTCATAGTCTGAGGAATGAGACCAAGGAGTTTGCCTGGACTGTTGGCCCCTGAAGGCTTCAGATTCTTCTAGGATGTCTAGCACAGAGTCCTAAGCAATGAGCAATGGAAGAAGCCTGTGCCAGGAAAAGGAAAGCTTCCAGGGTTTCCTTGGGTCCACCTGGAGGCACTCACAGCTTCAGAGACCCCCACTTGCTTCCTCAAAGGGCCACCTGGCGTGTGTAGGACACTGTTCTCCAAGCTGGAGGCTTTTTGGGTTCCACCTCCATGATTTGTGGCTATATCCATGTACCACCACCTGTATTATTACTTATGTCGTATATTTTAAACAGTTTTATTGAGGTATAATTTACATATCATAAAAATCCTCCCATTTTAAGCATACAATTCAATGATTTTTAGTCAGTCCACAGAGTTGTGCCACCATCATCACAACCGAGTTTTAGAATACTTGCATCACCCCCAAAAGATCCTTCAAGCCCATTTTAGTTCATCCTCGGTCCCACCCCAGCCGGAGCAACCACTCACTGATCTGCTTTCTGTTTCTATAGATTGGCCTTTTCTGGACATTTCATGTAAATGGAATCATACAATATGTAGTCTTTCGTGTCTGGCTTCTTTCTCTTAGTTAGTGTTTTTGAGGTTCATCCGTGTTGTAGCATAGATCAGTAGTATGTTCTTTTATATTGCTGAATAATATTCCATGTATGGGGAGACCACATTTTATCTATCCTTTCCCCTATGTAGTCAATAAAATCTAAATGTAAAAAGTCCCCTGTGTACGCCCTCATCCTGTGCCATCAGTGGTACAGGAACTGTGTTTTGGAAGCACCAGCCCAAACCAGAGCCCCGGCCCGGGGTGCCCAAGCCCTGCACACTGCCGCTCTGGTTTCTCCTTGCTCCAGCCAGCTCTGAGCTCTTCACCACGAGGGAGATGTGGTCGCTGAAACTGTAACGCGACAAGGTTGTCAAGCGTTGATTTGGAAACCAAAACAAACCTCTCTGCCCTGTCACCACCCACTGCCACCAAAATATCCTGTTCTGAGTTTGCAAGCTGGGGGCTTTTCCCTGGGAGATTCCTGCTGAATCTTTCTGAACTTGAAACAGGTTCTCGGAATCGGAATCCAAGAGACCCGGACTCCGGGTCTGGCTCTGCCACTAGGTGCTGTGTGACCCCTGGCCAGTTGCTGCCCTCTCTGAGGCTTAGGTCCTCCACCTTTACATGAGGGGGTTCCTTCAGGTGATCCCTCCCAGCTCGCTCTACGCTTCGAGTCTGTGACTTGAAGGGGCCCAGGTCAGGGCTGCTCTTTCTGCCTCCTGGGATGACAGTCTGGGCCTCCCCCTCTCCTGTCCCAGGCCCAGTGTGGTTTGGAACTGGTTGGTTTCTTCCCCTCCCCCTGCAGGTAGCCGAGTGTCTGCCCCGACTCAAGTCAGCGTGAAGGGCTCGCTTTGCTTTCCCTGGTGCCTGGGGTGATTGGAACTTTGGTTGAGAGCCGGGAGGGACCATGGTGGTCATTTAGCCTGCTTGTTTTCACCCTTTGGAGCTCTGGGGTCCAGAACAGGGTGTCTTGGGGTGATTCCGGGGACAGTGGGGGCTGAGCACCTGGGATTTGCCCACACCAACCACAGCAGCTCCGTTTCTGTGACTCTCAGATGGATATTCTGAGGACGATTCAGTTGGAAAACAGGGTTCTACAGTTTAGAAAAAAAAGAAACAAAGAAATTGCTGATTCAGCTAAGTACTTTCATTTTAGAGATGGGGAAACTGAGGCCCAGAGGGGGCTGACCCACAGGGCCGAGCTGGGCAGGCCCCTGTCTGCCGTTGGGCGCTTTCCTCACCGCTCTGACATGATGCCCGTATCATCCCCGAGGTGGGGGCTTGGCAGAGTTCTCGCCACTTTTTGAGCGTCTGCCTTTAAGCATTTTTTGAAAAGCCACTTTCAGGGATGGGAGGGACTTTTGTCACAGCTATTTCTGATCATGAGCAGGAAAGGGCTGGGCTGTCGGCCTGAAAGGAGGGCTCCAAAAAGGGCTGGTGGGTGAACCAGCTGGAGTGTCCCCTGCCTTTTCCCATCACACCCTGGGAGGCCCTTGAGCAGGTGGTGGTGGCCCCTGAATGCCCCAAAGACGGAAGGCTGCCCTGGAAGGCTGGTCGGAGGGCTTCGTTCCCTGCCATTTCCATCATTTCTGAAGCTGCCACTGATATGGATTGTTTATTTCTGATTTTCCTGGGAGGGGGCAGCCTAGGGTGGTGGACAATGGGTTCGAATCCCAGCTCTGTCACTCTCTGTGTGACTACGGGCAATTGCTTGGCTTCTCTGAGCTGCCTGAGCCAATGCTTTCTGTAAAAGAGGGAGAACGTTGCTTCCCCAGGGATTGGAAAGGAATAAATGAGCTCATGTGTTAAGGCACCGGGGGCTTGGTTGGCTCCCAGTATGTCCCCTGCCAGCACGTCCCTTCCCCCTCGACGTCTGTTCCCTTCATGGACAGGGATTTCTCGGCGCAGCGCTGGACGGCCCAGCACATCCATTTCAGGACACGTCGCCACTCTCTCTGTCCCGTTGAAGGCGCCAGAGATGGTGCTGGGGGCGGAGGGAGAAAGGGTTACTGCTTTGTCCAGCATCTCTAAGGAGGGAGTTCTTCCTACTCTTAGTGGTTGATTTGTGCCTCCGGAAATGTCTGGCCACCCCCTGCCCTTTCTCCCAACCTCTCTTAAAAGAAACCCACAAAACCCCCTCCATCTAGCTCCTCAGTGTTTCAGAGTCCTTGGCTGGGCTGACATTCTCTTTGGGGACAAATTTGGGAGGGATTTTCAGAGCCTCAAGCTGGAGGGAGGGGAATGAGGTCCCAGAAAAGAAGAGGAAGCAGGAAGCAGGGAGACAGCTGACGCTGAAGATTCCTTCTCCCAGGAATGCAGGCGGGGCTTCTGCCTAGGCCACCGGATGCGGCCCCCCCCACCGGGCTCCCCAGCGTGCGCGCGCCCACACACACACACACACACACACACACTCTCACACCCTCTCTCTCTCTCATCTCACACTCTCACTCTCTCTCTCCAGGCTCGTGGCCGCATCCCCACACGTGTCGGTATTTGAAGGACACAGAAGGGTAGACCCAGAATTTGAACACGCTTTTTGCCGCAAGGGGATGCGTTGACTTCTAGGGGAATTGATTTAAACCGTGCCGTGTATCAGTGATACCGGAGGCTGTGGACTTTGCATTTGGAGTCCTGGCTTTTGATCACATCGGGAAGATGAGGCCGGGCTGGCGTTCTGTTTATTTCCCACGTCAGGGATGGCTGAAGGCCTGGGACAGGGAAGGAGGCAGCCCTGTTGTCCCCTTTTCTCAGGATTAGGAGGTGTTGCTCTTCCCTGACTTTCTTCCATCAGGCATTCTTGAGTGCCCACTACCTCCCCCATCACAGCACCCCACACCCTGAATCATAATTGCCTGGGATATGTCTGCGGCCCCGCTGACCGTAAGCTCTGTGTGGGCGGCTCTGGGGCTGTGTTCTCTGTCTCGTACTCGCGGAGCCCAGCCAGGGCCTCGCCAGAGTCCACACTGAGCAAGTATTTGTGCACGAGGGAGGACTCTGTGCCTGGCTGCTGTGTGCTGGTGGGCCCCCAGTGGGGCTGGGGGAGGTAGGGCACAGACAATGTGGATGACCAACATGGACTCTACATCCCGGGACTCGCGGCTTATAGAGGGGGTGGCAGGACCTGGAGTCGGGAGAGCCGCCCTCGAATCCTGACACATCAGTTCAACAAGTGTGAATGAACACCCACCGCCTGGCACCAGGGGCCGGCCCCAGCACAGGAGTTAAAAGCTGAGCGAACTTAAGATGGTCACTTTGCCTCTCTGAGCCTCAGTTTCCTCTTCTGGAGGAGGGGGATGCTGAGCTCTGTGTCCCAAGGCTGTGGGAGGAGTAAATGGGCTCATGTAGCTACAGCTCTTTGTAAACAGTGAAGTTGCAAAAGAATTACATGGCAAGGTTTCACAGGGCAGAAGAGGGGGTGTCCTGGGGGTGAGTGGTGCTGGATTTGTGAGGTGGTCCAGTGGAGGACCAGGCTGGAAGCTGGGAGAGGGTGGTCCACGCCCTGCTGGCAGCACCTGAGGGTTGGCAGCCCCTGGGCGTTGCTGGCTGCGTGGTGTTAGGTAAGAACCTGGTGCAGGTTTCTGACGCTGCTGCCTGCCCTGGGGCAGTGCCCTCCACCCCCCGTGGGCACTAGTCCTGGCCTCCTGGGCAGGATGTGGTTTCTTACTCTAGTTCCTGCTACAAGAGGGGGTTGTTGTCACTCAGCAGTGAACCTGGCAAATACCTCTGGTTCCTTCCAGGGCCAGTGGCCTGGCTCAGGCCCCGGGTGGTGGCTGGGGCAGCTAGAGCCCTTTGGAGTCCAGGTGGGGTCCTGACTGGCCCGTGGTGTGATCTGAGCTTCCCCTTGCCCATGGGAAGGGGGATGGTGGGACGATGGGCTTGTCCAGTGCCCTGGAAAGACTGTTCTCTCTGTGACCTCACTGGAGTGATCTGGATTCCACGCATGCCGTGTAATGTCTTGCACATCAGTTTGTTGCTTTGTAAAATGGAGATAAGGTTTCTTATGAGTTCTGCTTCCCAGGGTTGATGTAAAAAATCAATTGAAACTGTGGAGTGTGAAAGCATTTTGAAAAAAGGTTTAAAAATAAATCATAATGACTTAATAGCCACCATTGATTGAGTACCTACTACGTGCTGGGCTCTGTGATGACTTCTTTAAATAAGTGAGATTTAATTATTAGAGGAACCCCAAGAGGTGGGAATTGATTTTGCCCATTTTACAGATGAGAGGTTCAAAGAGGTGAAGGATTGTGCCCCAGATCTCACAGCAAGTCCAGTCTGGGGCTCCAGACCCCACCTTCAGTGCTCTTCCCAGGGGGAGATGCAGGCTGGCCTTGTCCCATGCTCCTTCGCAGGGCGAAGGCTGGCCCAGGGTGAGGAGGCAGACAGGAGGCACACCAAGGCACGGGGTCTCCCCAACGCCTGTCACAATATTCCCACAGTGGGTGGCAGAGCAGGAGGCTGCGGCTGCACTGGGAAGACCTCCTGCTGTCACTTTACAGTAATTATTTCTTCAGAAGCCAATGGATCACTGGCAGCGGCAGGCAGATTAGCCTCCGGAGCCACCACAGCGGGCCATCCAGCCCCCTGCATTTTAGAGATGATCCTACTGGGGGCCCGACTCTGGGTGGGGGGAGTTCCTGGTCAGCCACAGAGGCTGGCACACCTCGGCTGGCACACCTCGGCTGGCGGGCCTGGCAGGCAAAGGGATGGGGAGCAGGGAGCACATATTATTACCTGTCGGGCACCTGCCATGTGATCTGATTTAAACCTTGTGGCCACTCTGCAGGAAGGACACCAAGGCTCAGAGGGGAAAAGTAACTTGCCCAAAGTCGCATAGCAAAGGCAGGCCTGGATGTGGCTCTGAGACTCTAAGTTAATGCTCCTTTTATCACACGTGGCTCCTAAGGGCCCCAGGGCAGGGGGTTCTCACCAACTGCTAACGAGCAGGATGGAGCGAAGGGCATTCTGGTGGTGGGAGGGAAGCTGGCTTCCGCCTGGGGCTGCAGTCGCCTGACTTTTGCTTTCGGTTGATGCCGTGAGCTTGGTCAGGGTACAGGGACCTTGCTACCTACAGTCAATCCGTGCCTCTCATTGGGGAAGATGAGCCTGCTGGGTGTGGACATCTGAGAAGCTGGGGTTCCGTTCTCTCAGTGGTGCCTGGGTGCCCGCCATGGGCCACGCCCTGTGCTGGTCACTGGGGTGAAGCAGACATCCCCTGCCCAGGAGCTCAGAGTCTGGAGACACAGGCGAATGAGACAATGCCACATGACAAGTGCCTGCTCAAGTAGAGCCTGTGCACACTAGGGACACAATAAATATTTATTAGTTAATTAATTTATTAAACGTTTATACCACGTTGACTCTGCCAGGCTGCATTCAAAGCAGCTTACAAACATTTAATTCATGTATCCTCATAATAACCCTATGAGTTGGGTATTAACATTAGCCCATTTCAGAGATGCTGAAACTGAGCCACAGAGACATTGAGGGAACCGGGTCAAGACCACTCATCAGTGGCAAGCCAAGATTCGAACTCCGGAAGTCAGGCTCCAGAGCCAACCTTTTATCCTGTGTGGTACCCAGGAGGGGGCATGCCTGTTGCAAGCAGCTTTCTTGCTCTGAGCCTGAGTTTTCACTTCTGTGAAATGGGAGTATGAAATTTGACTTCCTGAGGCTGTTTGGAAGAGTAAATGAAGTGGTGCCTGTGGAAGCATTTTATAAACTGTTGGGGGAGGTGCACGTGGTGACTAAATCGTTGGAAGCCCAGGGCCCTACCCATATTGCTGTTTCTTCTCCAACTTCCCATACAACCTGGGGCTACTCGAAGCTCCATGAAATGTCTCATCCCCCCCTTGCCTTTATATTCACGCCTCCCCTGGGTCCCGAGGCAGGCTGTGATCGAGTGTTGGACAGAATGAGCCGAGCGTTTGTGTGGAACTTAGAAGCTGGGAAGAGAGGAAGCTGAGAGTTTCCGCTGCTTATCAGTGACGTGACCTTGAGAGAGTCATTGCTTCTCTGAGCCCGTTCCTTATCTGCACAATGGGGACAGTCCTAGTGCATGGGTGGCACCAGAAACTAAATGAGATGATGGTGTTCAGACAATGGCAGCTGCCCTGACCATTACTGAGTGAGGCTGGGGGGCTTGGGGAGAGGAGCTGGGGCCCAGGCGGGGCAGGAGCCCCTCACGTGGCTGCGCTGGGTGGGGCTGTCCCCGAGCTGTCTCTGAGATGCTTGCTCAGCGCTCTTGGGCCTGCGTGCTCTGACTTTGGGATGTGCAGTTTCACACAGCCCCCCTCTCACTGCTGCTGGATGGAGAGACGCCCCCGCGGTGGAGACACTGCCTTCCGCCCTCTTAATTGGCCATTTTTATTACTTGGGTTATTTAAGACGGTTCTTGGCTCGCTGCCGCCTGTTTGCTGTCTTGGGGGAGGGGAAGAGATGCTGGTCTAAGTGGACCTTGTGAAATTCCCCGGCAGACAGGCTCCTCTCTGGGCAGGGTCAGTGCATCTTCCCAGGGCCCATCAGCACCCCCTTTTTGCCCCTGGCCTGCTGTGGTATAGGCAGTAGGCCTTCTAGCAGGGGATGAGGGGGAGGGCGAGGGGACTGGGACTGGAAGAGCTGTGGGGAAAGCATGTTGCAAAGTCAGACCACAGGACTGGCGAGAGAGCCTTGGAGCGCTGGATGGGACTCTGGTGGGACCCTGTTGTGCTTGAAACCCAGGGATTATGGCAGGTGCCTGAGCCAGCTTAGGGCCAATCAAGGAAGGCTTCCTGGAAGAGATATCACCTGAGTTGTATCTTGAAGGTCCAGTAAGAGCGGAAAGGAAGGGGAGAGAGGGAGAGAGGACAGCTTGTGCAAAGGCCTGGAGGTGAGGTTGCCATGCCATTCAACAGCCTGGAGCCTGCCCCTCGTCCCCGGGCTCGAGTCTGGACACAGCCGGAACCTGGCCTGCCTGCTCTTCTCCCCCTTCTTGCCCTCCCTCCCTCTCCGTGGCCTTCTGGCTCTCTCTGTTCCGTTCTGCTGTCTCTCCTCCTCTCTCCTCTTCCTCTTTCCCTTCTTTCTTGCTTGGTTCCCACTCCTTATGGCTGGCTCTCTCACCCTGCCCCGTCCCCCATCTGAGGTGGGGGGGGCTGTGAGGGGGGCGCTGTCCCCCAGCCCCGCCTGATGCCAGACCTCGGTGGGGGGCTCTTTGTCTGCTGCTGGCGCTTTGTGAGCCCATGAGTGCACGTGCATGTGAGCGTGTGTCTACACTCTGTGGACTTGGAGCCCCCGGGGTCAGGACCCCACTTCTGGCCACCCCAGGCTCCTTGTACTACGGGGCTGGGGTCTTGACATCATGGTGGGTGGCAGGGGAGGTTGCATGGTGAGAGGGATGGCTGCCAGGACTTGGAGGTCAATGCTGGCCACGGGGACCTCAGCCTCCCCAGCCCTCATCAAGATCTGGGCCGAGGATTAGACACGGGAGGGGAGCGGACTGGGGAGGCCGGGCTGCTCATCTCCCCTCCCCCGTCTGACCGCCCACTCGTCCCCTCTCCCTCACACCTGTGGCTTCTTTTTACCCCCTGGCAGGCCCAGAGGGTTTGGGGCGCTCTCTGGGGTCATTTAATCCATCCCCCTGCTTCCAGTCCACATTGTCCCGTCATCCCGGATGTGTAGATATGCCTTCTGTCTTTTGAAAAAGACCCCAGAGCTTGTCCTACAGGGTTTTATATTTTTCTCTCCACTCCCACTCGCAGGCCCATGACCATTTTACAGATGAGAACACCGTGGCTCAGAGAAGGAGAGCAGCTCCCTTGAGGTCACACAGCAGAATAGGGCCTGGAACCCAGGTCCCCTGAACAGGGCTCCTTTGAAGCCCTTGGGCTAAGGGATCCTTCTGGGGGCTGCCAGTCCTTCAAGGAGGGGTTTTGAAGACTCCCAGAGGCCAGAGCACTTGGGGTGAAGGAGCCTCAGAGCCTGTCAAGTGGGGTCCGTAGAGACCAAGTCCCGGCCCTCGGCCCGACATTGGGTCCTCGTGCTGCAGACGAGGCGCTCTCAGCCTGCAGAAGGGGCACCTGTGGTTGCCACGCGTGTGTCTCCTCATAACAAAAAGCATTTCGCTGGCCTCGGCCTGGCACTGGGGTCTTGGGTGTTGACTGACTGGCTGACCTACTGTCCCTGTCTGCCAGCCATGTGCTCAGCGGTGTCATTTCTCTGTGCCTCGGTTTCCTCTTGGATAAAATGGCATGATGAGACCTACGGGGTTGTTGATAAGCTGGGCCCAGTGAGGGCCACACCTCTCGCCTTTTCTCTGGGGAAGCCCTGGGGTTGGAAGGTCTGAGAACTTGGCCGAGAGCGTTGGAGTTGGTGAGGAAGGCCAACCCTCCAGTCCCCACAGACACCGTGTTTCCCGAGTCCCCAGTCTGGGGCCGCGGCCTGATAAATAGTACGTTTGGATCTGTACACGGTTTTATGTGGAAAGTCATATTGAATGTTATGTTGCAATTGGTTTTACACTTGCCTTTCAAGAAAATACTAACATTTAAAACATCAGGACTTATCCAAGTTGGGGAAACTGAGGCCCGAGCTCAGCAGGCTGCTGGTGGAGCCAAGATTAACTTGTTGCCGAGTTCAGGGGACCCTCAACTCGTAGATTGATCCTTTCTGTGCTTTAAGCTGTAATAAATCCACAGGGAATTAAAAAGAAATTGCTTTGTTCGCTCTTCCCTGGTGTGTGTTGTTGGCCCGCCGTCCCGGCCTTCCTTGGGTGGGGGCTCCGTCTCTGCCGTGAGACTGGCTGCCAGGGTCCCCGCCCTGAGCCTCGGTTGTCGCATCTGTAAGATGGGATGACAGCCTCATTTGTGAACTAGTGCGAGCCGAGGACTAGGTGCGGGGCTGGCCCCGTGGCTGTTCTCGCTCCGTCCCCTCTGCCCAGGCCTGGGCCTCCCAGCCCCCAGGCCCCACGCAGTGCGACCTGCCTTCTCCCTCCCCCTTCCGGCGGCAGAGTGGCCTTTTGTGTTCAGGGCACTTCCTTTCCCCAGCGGAGCCGCCTGCCTGGCCAGCGGGAAGGTCACGTCCCCTCTGCTCTCAGCAGACTGTCAGCGCAGGGTCTCTGGGAGGGCAAGACCTGGCATTCAAGGCTGTGTCCAGCACACTGTGTCGCCCGGAGCCTGTGGCTTCCTGTGGCCCTGGAGAGTGGTCTTGAACGAGGAGTCTGTCCCTGTCCCTGCCTCCTCGTGGGATACGGAGGCAGCCTCAGCGTGAGGCAGAGGCAGAGCTGGGATCTGAACCTGGGTCTGGCGGACTCCTCCACAGTACTGCCCGCCACACTCACGGGCTCCGTCTCCGGGGCTGAGAAACGGGCCGCACGTTCCTGGCCCTGGCTGGGATCCTGGGGTTGGAAGACGGGTTCGAGTCCTGCCTTGCCCCACAGCAGGCGGCGGGGCATCTGTTCTTCCTTCGGGGGTCCCTGTGAGGCGATGGGAAGCCGGCTTCGGGGTTCTCGCCCAGCCCACAGACTGGCCCTGCGAGGCCGTGTGGGGGAAGCATGCGCTCCCAGACCTTGGGGGAGAGGTGACGTCGAAGGCTGTCCTGGCATTGTTTTTCCAGGGTTGACGTCAGGGCAGCTGGTTTAGGGTTTCGACTGGAGACAAAGGCTGCTTTGTAACTTCTGCCCAATTTACGTCCGAGCACATCACCCCCTCAGGTGGGAAACAAGGTGGAAGGGATTGCAGGGTCCGAGCAGAGAAGCCCTGGGAGGCTTGGCTCTCCCTCACCTCCTCCAGGAAGGAAGCCAGGATCTCATAACCCCATCATACTTGTCTCACTCACGTCCCGAGAGCATCTTCTGCCCAGTGCAGTCTAGAACTTCAAGGACGTGTTCTCCTGAACATCCCAACACCCCTGAAGGGTAGCTGTGGTCATGCCCATTGTACAGACGAGGAAACTGAATCTCAGCAGGGGAAATGACTTGCTACTTGTCGTAGCCAGAAAGTGGCAGAGCTGGCATGCGAACTTGGGTCTCTCTGGCTTAAAAGATCACGACCGAGTTCCAGCCCTGTTAAGTATCATTTCAAACCCAGCTTTGGGAGGGGCTTCAGGAAGCTGAGATGCCCTGGAGGAAGGCTGGAGCAGATAAATCATATGGCTTTGGGGATCCATAGCTTTAATTTTATTCTCTGGATTATTATTTCTGGATTAAGAGATGGGTCACTGTGCTTGGAGCATGTGTTGTGTGAGTAAGTGTGTGCGTAGGGAGGTGTGCATGTGTGTACAAGTTAGAGAAGGAGATTGGACATTGGAGGGTCTGTAGTCACGGGAAACTGATTCTAGGGAGGCCTTGTGGGCAAGTGTAAGGAATCTTCCCAGGGGACGCCTGGGGCCTTCTGCTCTTCTTTTTCAGGAGCTACTCTACTTGATCATCCATCCATCCATCCATCCATCCTCTTCAGGGCCCCTGTGCCTATGTTTGGGCCCTGGGGATGATGCTGCATGGACCAGAAAGGCAGACTTCTGTCCCTAGGGAGCTTGCCAAATGACGGTTAAATCAGAGTTGGAAGAGTCCTTAGAGATTATTTAGTTTCTCCCCCAACACACAGTTTTCTCAGAGAGGGGCAGTGATTTGCCCACGGTTACACAGCAAGTTGGTGGCAGAGCTGGGACTCACAGCCCCATGCTCTTGCCTCCCTGCCGTGCTGACAGACGGCTCAACTCCTGCTGGCAGCCCTCTCGCCCAGCCCTTTCCTCCTCAGCTATTTTGATGTGTTCTTGGCTTTTCTAGAGTCCTCTGCAGCCTCTGTCCTGAGAGATGTCCAGAGATGCCGGCTGGACCAGCACGCAGGCCCCAGGGCTGGGGCTGAGCTTGGCCGTGCTCTGCCCTGAGGTGACGCCTCTGTCCGTTTGGAACATCTAGTTGGCCGGGCACCCGGGTACAGGCTCTGAGGCTCTGCTTTACCGTTCCTTGTGGGCACCAGCTTGCCGTCCAGAAGGGGTCTCCAGAGGCCATCTGTTCCCCCCGCACCTTGAGGCTGGGACCATTCCAAATCCTACTTAAAGACCGTACCTCCTTGGAGGGGCCTTCCAGGGCCTTCCCCTAGACGTGCCTTCCGTTGGGAAATGCTTCCTAGCCTCTAGCCGTAGTCCCGTATGCTGCACTTCCCCCGTTCAGCCTCCCATAGAGTAGGGCAGTGGGTGGGCATCAACTGCCTGGTGAAGACCCCTCCCAAGTTCTCAGGGAAGCTCCCCTCCCCCACCAAGCCCCCGAAGCTTCCCTTCTTCCCGCCGGAAGTTCCTCTTGACTCAGGCACACCCGTTGGGGCACGCTCTTTGTATAGAAGGAATCTGGCCGGTCCCTTTAGGATCCTGCAAGTCCTTGGGAGGGAGGCGCATTCCTTCTCCTGGACTTGGAGCCCTCTGAGCTGGAAGTGGCCCTGGGGCCCAGGAGTCACCCCAGCCTCACCTTTCCTGATGGGAAAACTGAGGCCCAGAGAGGTTGAGCAACATGTCCACGGTCATTCAGCCAGCCTGGTGGAGTTGGGTCTCCTCCTTCACAGGACAGGGTGTTTCCAGGGTTTGGGCAAGGGAGTGGGTTTTCCAGCCTGATAAAGGGGACAGCTGGTGGCCTTCTGGCCTGGCAGTCCCTGCCCGAGCTGGGCGTCCCAGAAGCAAAGCAGCCAGCTCCACGTGGCTCCATGTGGCTCCACGTGGCGCCCCGGCCAGAATCAGTGCCCTTGCCTGCTAGCCCTCTGGGTTGGCGGATTCCTGGTAGCCCAGGCCTGCCCTCAGACCCTGGGCCGTGGCCCCTCCTGCACTCCCACCCGTCCCGTGGTCCCCTCCCACCCCACCCCTCCGTGATTCCCTTTCAGCCCCAGGGAGGCCCCTCACCTCCAAGGGTGGAGGACAGGAGGCCTGAGTGTACGACAGTGATTGAGTCGCAGAGGGGACACCAACTCCTGTGGCTGGGCAGGGAGGGGTTAAGCAGCTCTACTTGCCAGGGCTGGACTCCCAGCTGGTGTCCTGGCCCCTCAGGCCAAACTGGCCATCTGGCTTGACAGACACCACACCATGTTCCATCTGTCCCGAGGCAGAGTCACCAGGAGGAGGCCGCCTGCTGCCTCTGTGGGCCTGCTGGGTGGGTGTGGACTCGGCTGTCTGTCCCCAGGAGGCCGGGCCGGTTGGGAAAGGCCCTTCACTGGGCAGGCTGCCCCGGGGGTGGTTGGCTTAGGTCTCCCAGAGGCAGGACGAGGGAGAGCCTGAGCTCCCAGGGGTGGTCCGAGCTTCCTTGCGCAGAGGGGTCCAGAGAGGTGCAGGGACCAGCCCAGGGTCGCACAGCGAGTCAGGGCAGGGAGAGTGGGATGCACACCCAGGCCCTGGTTGCCGCTCTGCCCCATGGCTGCAGCTCACAAGCTCATTCATCCAGTAAATACTGGTTGAGGGCCTACTATGTGCTGGGCACATGGTAGACTCTGGATACCAGCCAGCACCCCTCTTCCAGTGTGGGGGAGAGGGAGCCCAGAGGATGAAGCCTCTGAGGGGAAGAACAGCCCATCTCAGCCAAGCCCAGGACCCTGGACCCTGGGCCAGACCCCTCAGCTGCTGGGAGTGGGGCCTGCTCACTAAGATAAGCAAAATATCAGATGCTTGGTGTCCACGATCCTGTCCAGTTCTCAAAACCCAGTGAGGTAGGTACTGTTGTTACCCCCATTTTATAGATGAGGAAACTGAGGCTCAGACAGGTAAAGTCACCTTTCCCAGGTCACCAGCTGGGGAGTGGCTCAGTCTGTCTGATGTCAAAGTGTTTGGAACAAGGGACAGGGGAGCAGTGCTATGGCCTCCCCCTGACCCCTGGCCAGCCCTTCTCGTCCCTCCGTCTGGGACCATCTCCTTTTTGACGTCTTGCTGAGTCCAGACCAGGGATTGTGTGGCTGGAGGACCAAGTCTTGGGGAGAGAGGCCCCGGTTGGGTCTGAGCTGGAAGAGCTGTGCTGGCCCCTCGGCAGGGCTGGGCGCCTGGCAGGATCTAAGCAGTGCTGGGGGGCTCGCTCTGGAAGACCCCTGGTGTCTGAAGGACTCCCTGCCCATGCAAGGGCACTGGGGGCTGGGCCAGGCCCAGAGAACCTCACTTCAGGGGCCACACGGTCAGAGCCAGGCCGGGGGCCCAGCCTGGCAGCCTGGGGTGGGGGGTCTCAACACTTTGTTTATGGGGTTTGGAGGTGATGCAACTTGGGGTCCATTCTGACCCCTGGGAAACTGAGGTATACACTCCCTGACCTTCTCCCTCCCTTTATGAGGCCACCCGGCAGAGGGAAAGGAGCCCAGGCTTCGGGACGGGAGAGACCCGTGTTCTAACCCAGCACCTGGCACTCCCTCAGGAGAGCAGAGGTGGGCGAGTCTGGTGCTTCGGAGCTCGGGCTCCAGACTGCCTGGATTCGAGTCCTGGCTCTGCCACCTCCAAGCTCTGTGACCTTGCACAACTAGCTTCACTTCCCTGGGCCTCAGTTTCCTCACCTGTAAAATGGGCATAATAATAGTAGCTGCCTCATAAGGCCGTCGTGAGGGTTAAATGAGGTAGTGGAGCCTGTCGCACACTAACACTTCATGTCAGCTATTTTGACTGTGACTCTGGAAGTCACCTCTCCTCTGTGAGCCTCAGTTTCCCCATCAGCAGAATGGGGGCGAGGAAATGAGAGGCTCCAATGAGGTGCTCTGCCAGGGCCTTTACTGTCACAGAAGGTTCCCTGGGTGTCTGCTCCGTGTCATTCCCCCTCCCATCTTGAGGGCACTGACTTCTCTGTCCTCTGAGAGGGGTACCCCAGCCCCACGGATGCTCTGTGTGTGCGTGTGCACGCTGGGGGACACCCTGGGCCCTCCCCACTGGTTCACATCAAGTTGAGTGTCAGGGCCCGCGTGCTGACAGGAGGCCGGTGTTGAGTAATGAGTCGGTCCCCTGGAGCTGTGTTTAGTCACTAATCCCTCTCTTGGCACTGGGATCTCAGTCTAATTACCTGTCCCGGCTGTGCCTGGAGCCCTCCCGGCCGGTTGGGACAATTAGGACGCTGCACATACAGGCCGCCGCCACGACCCATCGTCAGTTGCACAAGCCCCACGCGTAATTGGTTTCCTGGGTCCCTGTCCCTCTTCCCTCCTTCCTCCTGGTGATGGCTCGGGAATGTCCTCCTCCCCTCACCACAGCCTGGCAGGAAACACAGGGACTCTGGGTTTCAGTGCCTGCTCTGCCACTGCCTGGCTGTGTGACCTTGGGCAAGTCACCTCACCTCTCTGAGCTTCGGACTTCTCACTTCCGTATTGCCTGGACTTTTGAGCATCCCTGTCCGACATCCTGGGATCCCATATTCTGTGATTTCTTTTTCACACCTGGAGCCTATTTGTGCTTGCCTGTCCTCATTGGATCCAGGTGGGGTCGTTCTCCCTCATTTCACAGATGAGGAGACCGAGGCCTGGAGAGGTGACTTGCTTGAAGCTGCAGAGCCTTGGTTTGAATCCAGGATGGGGGTTGTGCCAGCTCCTGCCTGGTGGGCTCTCCTTGGCTCTGACCCCTTATTTCTCTAGGCTGCAGATGATAAGGGAGACTTGGAGACCAGAGCATCTGGCCCCAGGGTTGCTGGGGGTGAATAGGCGTGCCCCCGTTGAGTGGTGTGGCTTTGATGAGGGACTGCATCAACCCACAGTGCCTTGCGTTTACCTGTGGGCGGCACAGTCACTAGGAATAAACAGCAGGGAGACCCGACGTGCACATTAGGTTTCCAGAATAGCCTCGGGAGCTGCTGATTTTCCTCAAAGCTGTAAACATATCCCTGGGTGGGGCCCCCCCAGCCTCCTGGGCACAGAACAGACCCCCCCGGATCTCCTGCTTCTTGGCCTCGGTGCCCAGACCCCTGCTGACTTCTGGACTTGGGCAGGAGCTGAAGGCCTGAGGCTGAGAGGCACTGAGAGCTGGCCGGGGTGGGGTGGAGCGTCCCTGGGGCTCAGCCAGGCCTGGGCAGAAAGGCAAAGTCCTGGGGAAGGAGAGCTGTCAGCGTCGTCCACCCCACACGAGGCAGGCCCAGGCGGTGAGGTGAGAGAAGAGGGTCACTGGGGGAGAGCAGCAGAGCTGGCAGGGACTGTGGGGGCTGTCTGGGGAAACTGAGGCTAGCGGGGAAGGGCAGGCAGGGAGGTCATGTCCAAGGCCACACAGTGAGTCAGTGCTGCACCGACTCCAGACTGGATCTCCTGAGGAAGGCCTTGGAGGTGACACTCAATGGGCCCTTTATGCAGGAAACATTTATTTGGTGCCTACTGTGTGCCAGACTCTATGCTGGGCTCTGGAGTGGCAGCTGGGAGCCAGAGATGGGCCTGATCTTGCACGAGCTGGGCCAGGTAGGGAGACCAACAGGGAAACGGGTAACCTCAGTAGCAAGTGACTGGGGCCTTTGGAGCCAGAAGAGGGTACTTTACTCTGACCAAGGAATCAGGGAAGGCTTCCTGGAAGAGGGGGTATATAAGTTGGGTCCTGAAGTTGGCATAAGATGAGGAGGAGAGAGAGATGACAAAGGGGGCATGTAGAGCAGAGCCTTCCAGGCAGAGTCTACAGCACGTGCACAGACCTTGACTGTGATGCAGCTGGGCACGCATGGGGCTGGGGCTGGGGCTGCCATGGGGGACACTGTGTTGTCTTGCCCCACCCCAGCATGTGGCCGCTTGCTCCAGGGCTCATCACCCAACAGGTGGGAACCCCTCCCCTTTCAGAAGAGAGGTGGGGGGGGGCGGCGTTTCTCCGATGAACCTGATCTCCTAGCCCTTCCTCCTGGGCAGCGGAAAGCAGTGTCACCCCAGTGAGGGGGAGGAAGGGCAGCATTTATGGTGGGGTCTTCTTCCACCCGACGGAGAGGCAGCCTTTTGACTAATGGGGAAACTGAAGCACAAAACAGTGTTGCTGCGGGAGCTGGGGTGAGGACCCAGGGACCCTGCTTTTCCTTGGCTCCCAGGGCAGCTGGGAGCTGTCCAGGCTCCAGCAGCTGCCGAGCCCACGAGAGTGCAGCCTTGTCACACACAGCACTTTGGAGGGGCACAAAAGCCTTTTCCAGGCCTGCGCCCTTGACCCAGCAACCCACTCCATGAAGGTAACTGGACAGAATGCAAATGCGTGTGCACCAAGCAGCTCTTGGCAGTGTTTAGGTTGCTAGGACTTAGAAGTGACAGCACAGCAGATCGTTGGTGCCCCAGCCACCTCTGCATCACCCGCTGGGAAGGATGCTTACCATGTGTCGTGAAGTGGAAGAAGCACACTTGGAAACCACATGTGGTCTGATCCCATTTTCACTTAAAAAAATCTCATAAGAAAGAATTGAGAAGGATGTGCCGCCAGAATTCACAGTGACTCTCGGGGAGGGGGCGTTGGGTGGGTTGTACATTTTTTTGGTTTGGCTTCCCTGATTTTTTTCCATTTTATTGTGTAATCATTGTAAAATACTCATGCAATTAAAACAAGGGGAAAATGAGCAGGTATTTTTGTCTTTATAAAATTTACATGGTTTTGACTTTTTAACTAGGTGATACATCATTCAAAATTCAAAAGATACAGAAAGAGAGGAAATTCGGACGCATAGATGAACCTTGAGGACATTATGCTAATAAGGCAGTCACAAAAGGACAAATACTGTATGATTCCAGTTCTGTGAGGCCCTGGAGTAGTCACATTCATAGAGACAGAAAGTAGGATGGGGGTTGTCAGGGGGTGGGGAGGGAGAACGGGGATTTCTTGTTTAATGGGAGCAGAGTTTCAGTTTCAAGATGAAGAGTTCTAGAGAGGGATGGTGGTGATGGTTGCACAACAGTGTGAATGTACTTAATGCCACTGAACTGTACACTTAAAAATGGCTAAGATGGTACATTTCATATTATTAGTATTTTACCACGATTGAAAAAAAGATACAGAAGGGGACAGAGTGGCAAGTCTCCCTCCCATCCCTGTCCCCCAGCCACGCCGTTCCCTCCCTGGAGGCCACCACTGTTTTCAGTGTGGAGGTGGATCCTTGCTTTCCCCCCTCCTGCCCCGGGTGCTGATGGGCAGAGCGGGGATGCCTCCTGGCCCCAAGAGCCCAGGATGAGCACCCCCGTCCATCCCCGCTTCCAGGGCACGAGGCAGCCGGTGCCCAGATCTTCCCGCCCTGTTGGGTTGCAGGGATTGAGAACCCGAGGCCAGGGGGCAGAGTCCTGCCCGGAGAGAGTTCTGGAGCTCCCCTCCCCTCTCTCAGGGGGAGGAGGATACTCCTAATCCACCTCCGTGCTCCGGCACTTGGCTCCCGAGTGGGCACTTGCGAATGTTTGCAGAATGTGTCATGGGGGAAGGAAGACGGAATCTAAGCCAACAGCCGGACGGAGCTGGGCTGCAGCAGACGCTCTGAGGCTCCTGGGCTTGGAGTCCCAGAAACACCCAGCACTCCCTCGCTGGGATGTCCTCGGTGCCAGGTCTTGTGCCACACTGGGACATGGCACTGGATTGGATGACATCCTCCCGTGTGTCTGTTTGATGGCCCCACTTGTTACCAGGCATTGACAGCAGGGCATTTGGTTTGTCACCCAGGTATCCTGCTGGTGCCCAGGGCCCTGGCCAGTCCACTTAATGGAGCTGCCACCCCGGACTGAGCTGCCCGTTCTCTATGGCAAGAAGGACGACATGAAGACCATGTTCTGTGGCTAATCATTAGCATCCATCTGTTGACCTGGGCTCTGTGCTCAGTGCTTATCACATACCGACTCATTGAATACGCCAGCCCCGCCCCCTTAGAAGGGGAGCCTGGAGCACAGGGGGTTCAGTGCTTTGCCCAGAGGCACACGTCTGCCCCTGCCGGCATCCCTGTCTGGTGGGGGAAAGTGTGGGACCTCTGCAGTCAGCGCCTGGGGGCCTGATGACAAACTGCAGCTGTCCCCCCACCATGCTTCCCATAGAGCAGCGGAGCTGAAAGAAACTGAGACCATTTTACAGATGAAAAAGCTGAGACCCGGAGAGATAAGGGTGCTTTCTGGGACCTCAGAGCTAGGTAGCGACAGGGAGGGCAGGGCAGGAGAGCCTGCACTATTCAGAGTCGTCTCAGCCCCGAGGAGGGGGCCCTTATGATCTCCATTTTGCAGATGACCAGATGGGGACACTCAGGGGCAGGGCATCATTTGCCCAGAAGCGTGTGGCCAGTGATGTTGGGATTTGGACCCAGTTCGGTCCAGCTCCAAAGCTGGTGCCTTTTTCGCTTGTCACGTGCTGGCCCCAGCCGGTGGATGGGTGGGACGGCAGGGCTGTGGGCAGGTCAGCTTGCCCAGTGGAGGTGGAATGCCAGGCCTTTCCCCACCTGGTTCTAGGGCCCTGAGAAGTGACTAAACGGCCAGAGCAGATCCCCAGCCAAGCGGCTCTTTTCCAAGTCAGTGACTGTGGCCCCTGGGCACACATCTGTGCCTCTGACCCTGGTATGGTAATCCGGGGGGTTTTCTGAGCAGTGTGCTGGGGGGCATGGTAGGGAGTGGGGTTTATGGAGCTGACGAGACCCTCTTACTGCTGAGAGGCTGCTCAGGCTTGGGAGTCAGATGGACCTGGGCGTGACCTGGAGTAAGTCATTTCACCTGAGCCTCTGATTTCTCATATAAGGTGGGGATGCTAACACCCGGCTCACAGAGGAATGGTGGGCGTAAAGTGACTAGACTCGCACATAATAAGCATTTCACAGTAAGTGCAAGTGCTCCCCTTCTCCTGGGAGAGCAGAGTCTGATGAGAGAGGCAGAGGAGTGAAGATTTACAGCGCCCTGGATGCCATGAGGAAGACATGTGCCAGGACTGGAAACGCCAGGATGGGCACAGTGACTCATCCTGGGGAAATCATGTAAGACTCCCTGGAGGAGGTGATGAAGGCGTTGCAAGGCTGGACGAGGCTGGAAATGATGCCCCAGAAACCTCACGGTGGCCTGCAATTTGGGACGCAGATTCCTCCTCACCATGAGATGCTTGTTGAGTCGCTTTCCTTCTCAGAGTGGCCTGCTTTGTGTGGGACAGTGCCCACTCGGGTGTGGTTTCTGGGCAGAGGCACTGGGAGGAGGGCCCTGCCCGGTGTCCAGCTCTGGGTTATGAACATCCACAAGCTGCCAGGTCTCAAATGTGTTTTCAGTAACTGACACCGAAGTGGGAATGATGCTGGGAATCTGGGCGAATATGGACACCGGGTAATTGGAACAGCTGGCTCATAGAAACATCCAAAACCTCGGATTGGCGTGGGGCAGGTGACCAGGGGCTCCTCTGGTCCTGGGAGGATGCCCTTAAATGCCTTGTGCTTCCAGGGTGGCGCTGTGAGACCAGCTGGGCTCTGGCTGGCGGGTCCTCTCCTGCCTTGGTCTCCCCTGCTGTCATGGTGGCCCTAATGTCAGGACAGACCCCAAAGGGCTGAGCTCGTGCCCGTTCCTTCTCAGGGCATGTCTGAGGGTGTGGGGGGCAGAACAGGACATTTGCCGGCAGTGGAATCGGTGGTGTCAGTGTCAGGCTTCTTTCCCTCTGCACCCTCACCCCCGTGTGACCCTGGTCACCCAGCCAGGTGACAGTGGCATCTAGCTCATTATCATTATCATCATCAACATGACTGTTATGGCAGCATAGTGGCTCTGGGGTCAGCCAGTCCTGGGTTCAAGTCTTGCCCTGTTGTTTGCAATGTGGTCCGGGACCACTCTCTCAGTCTTTCCGGACCTCTCTGACCGTCTGTCATTGGAGGTCATGAGGGTGAGGATGAGGACCCTGACTGTGTGCTCAGGGTGTGCCAGGCCCTGTCCTAGGCACCTGTCATACATGAGTCCATTGGATATTTGCAAAAACCCCTATGAGGCAGGTGGTCATACTGAGGCTCAGAGAGGGTCGGTAGCTTGCTCTAAGTTACAGAGCTGCAAGATGTGTAGCTGGGGTTTGATCCCAGGACGCTCTGGCTGCAGAGCCCCTGCCCTTCTCTTCATTACACATGTTGGTTTGAACTCAAAGACTGATGTCCCAGCTGGCTTTGAGACTTCGCGGTTTATCAGATAGCTTTGTGGTCAGATACCGGTGGGAGGGCAGGAGCTAAAGGCCCGACACCAACACCGTTACCCAGGGTAACTCTGGATGAGTTCACTTCCCTCAGGCTGTCACCTCTTCCGGGCTCCAGGGAAGGGCTACATGCAGAGTCTGCAGGCAGCCCTGCAAGTGTCATATCCAGAGGGACGCTTGGAGATCGTGTTATAGATGGGGAGACTGAGGCCCAGGCAGAGAAGGGACTTGCTGGGGTCCTTCAGTGAATTAGTGACAGAGCTGGGATCTCCTGCCTCCTAGCCCAGAACCCTCTCCTCTGCAGGGTGCTTCCCTATGGACATTAGGCCCCCGCCCGCCCCCAGAGCAGGCGTGCACAGACCTTACCCACTGGATCCCTGGAGGGGCTGCTGTTTCAGGTTGAAAGCAAGCCTGTGTGTGTGTCTGTGTGTGGGCAGCATGCTGGGCGGAGGCGCACATTTGGTCTGGTGGCTCCTCAAACCCGGCCCAACACCATCTTGGAGCCCGTGCTCCGGCCTGCCCAGGCCATTACTGTCCACCCGTAATGGAATCGGCTGCCCTGGTTAAGTGTTCACATTAAATTAATACCTCCTCCGTGGAGACAATCAGTTGGCATTTAATTTGTGTTTCCTCCTGCAAGCAGCGGAGTACAGCTGGGCAGCTGGGCCTCTGATGGGCACGTCTGCGAGGCGTCCCTTCCTGGGACAGGGGCTTGGTGCAGATGGGAGCATCAGAGTCCCCAGGGAGGATGATGGTGAGCGCGGATGAGGCGGTACCCGGAGGTCCCCGTAAGAGTGGGGCTCAGGGGCATGGGGGGGTCTCCCCACTCGCAGGCTGGGGGACCCAGCCTTCCATTTGCTGGAGAGAAAAGATGCTCACAGTAAACCGAAGGGGAGGAGGAACTCCTCGGAGGGGGGGTGTCCCATCATGTAGTCCCAGCTCCCTTCCACCCCCCCCCCCCCGGCCTTTCTGCTCCTCTGTATTTTTTTTTCTGCTACAATCATGAATTGGTGGTGGTGTTAGACAAGGGGGTGGTGTGGAATGAGGAAGTTGACACAGTGGTGATTTTAAGCTCTCTAGGGAGGCTCAACAGAAGCAGAGCAGGTGGGGGTCTCCAGATCTTCATGGGCACCCCGGACCTCACGGGAGCGCCCCTCTGATCTGTTACCCGTCGGCTTCTGCGAAACCGCATTTGCAGAAAGGGTCCCCCTGGTCTGCCTCTGTGCCAGCAGCCTCGTCCTCCGGCTGGGATGTTAGTCCAGAGAAGAACTCGCCAGTGAGGGCAGTGGCTTGGCCCCAGCTCTGCAGCGAAACCTGGGGCGAGGTGCTGCACACGCGGGAAGGGGAGAGGCGCCTCCGGGCATCTGTGGGTGGGCTCACACAGAAGCGGGGGACAGCGCAGAGCCCTGGGGGACCGGCAGGCAGAATGGCTCCAGCACGCCCCGGCCACCCCCAGGCAGCCTGCACCTGGCTGTGCTGCAATGGGGTGAGCTCCCTGTGGCCCGGGTGGAAGCTGCTCTCTGCCCATCTGCCCTCTGCCAGAGGCCGGCCCACGCTTGGCCCGGAATGAAGTTTTCCACTGCCTGCTCCGGCCCAGCCTCACCTGAGCTGGCTTCCCATCACCTGAGTGAGTCGGCCTGGGTGTGCCGGCCGCTCACCTTCCCTGAAGAGGTGTGGACCATTCCTGTGGCGCCCTCCCAGCTCCCTGAGCTCTGGCCGCTGAGCCAGCCGCAGCCTCTGCAGTTCAGATTGAGCCACCTCATTAATTGTGTGCTATGTGCCAGGGGTGGGACTGGGTGATTTCACCCACACCACCCACCTCATGTAGTTCTCACAACCACCCTCAGAAGCGGTGGGGTGCTTCCCATCTCACAGATGAGGAAACAGGCCCAGAGAGGGTCATTGACTTGCCCAAGGTCACACAGCTGGGAAGTGGTGGGGGCCCATCTCTTGCTGCCCAGGAGTCTCCAGGACATTCTCCCCAGAACCCCAGGGCTGTCCCTGGAGCCTTAATGGTTTCGCTGGGGCTGCACCCACTTTCCTCTAGAGCTGGAGCCCCGGAGCCTCTTTCTCTGACGGCACAGGAAGTGAAAAACTTGTGAGTCAGTCCCTCTGCCTGTGACTTCACTTGGCTTTCCGCCCCTCGGCCGGCCAGGCTTCGTCGGCCCCTTTCCTGTGGATCTGTGTCATCGTGCGCTGATGGGGGAGGGGAAGACGCCGGCCCGGAGCGTCGCCTGGGGGTGGGGGCTTGCGTGGAGGCTGCCCATCTTCTCCCCCCAGGGGCCTGCCAGACTTCTCGTCTGTCACGTGGCGGCAGTGGTGGCTCCTCAGGAATGCGGGGAGACCACATCTGGCTGGGGCGGGTGCTGCCCCCTCCCCCTCCCTGCCGCTGGCCTCGCATGTGTGCTCCTTCTGCTAAGATGGTGGCTGAGGCCCCAGATCTCGGCTGCAGCATCGTTTTGTAGAGTCACTTCCTCTCCCTGCCCTCATTGTCCTGACATCCCTGCCCCCCCTCCGGGCCTGGAGGGCTGTGGGAAGTGGGAGAGGGAAGTTTCTCCTCCTCCCTGGCCGTCCCTCCCCCTGGAGAGGCTCTGGAGCCAGTGGATGGAGCTGAGGGGGAGCCCGTGCTGAGAACTGGCTCCCGGGAACCCCCAGGCTGGGGCTGTGCAGACAAGGATGTTCCAGGCAGAAGAGCCCTGGCTGGGGAAGGGGAGAGCAGGGCTGAGGAGTGATTGCAGCTTGGATTCATTCATTCATCACTCATTCATTCATGCAACAAATCCATGCAACAACTGTCTGACTCCTTACCAAGGGCGGGTGGGTTTTAGGTGCAGAGAGTGTGCAGCAAGGCTAGTGATGGTAACCATAACCAGTCCTCTACACGGGCAGAGGGGCTGGACCCCCAGCTTTAGACCCGACTCCTCCGATCCTTGTGTGATGGCGCCCCTCCTCTGTGCCTCTTTTCCCACCAGAACAGGCATCTCCCCCGTGTTTCCTCCACGCCCCGACAGGCCCGGACACGGGGCTCCTGAGACCCCCTGAACTGGAGGGCTTCGCTGTGCTGCCTGCACACATGTCCAAGTTCCTGATTCATGGACCCCACGGTCTGAGCCCCTGCTTGTCCTTGGCGTTGGCCCAGGGGCCCTCCAGGACTGCCCTTGCCCTTGTCCAGCAGCCCGTCCCTGCCGGGGGACGCACAGCGGGGCTCCAGGGGTCTCCGGGGATGCTGTGTGTCGGCCCCTTCCTCCTTGGGATCCTGATTTCACACTCAGTTCAAGGCTCCAGGTGGTGGGAGGTGTGAGCACCGGTCACCAGAGGGATGGGTGACTGAGTCGCAGGGGCTGTGGGGCCAGGAGATGCGCCCTGAGGTCCAGCCCAGCCAGAACCGCCAGTGGCTGGGGGCCAGTCACATGACCGTCAGAGAGTGTGGGGACAGAATGGTTTTTCGTGAGTGTCCCTGGGGTGTGTTGGGCCCACACCTTGTCTCGCTTGCAGAGGGAGAGACCCGGGCTCGGAGAGATGGAGGCAGAGCCGGGGTTCAGACTCACGTCCCTCCGCCTCCCTCCTCGTGAGCTCTGGCCTGGGCCGGGGGAGTGGAGGGAACTCTCCATCCACTCCCTCCCTCCACTCCCTGTGTGACCTGGGCCTCAGTTTCCTCATCTGTACACTCAGGTTTGGATGAGTGAACTCTGGTCCCTTCCAGCCTTCTCTTTGGGAGATTCACCGAGCCTCAGGTTTCCCCTGTGAAATAGGAACAACCGGCTCCTAGCTGTGCGATCTCGGGGAATGGTCTGGACCGCAGCTCCCTCAGCAGCAGGAAGACAGTAGTTCTAGCCGGAGGTTACCGTGCGACCTGTTGAAATGAGGTTCTGCTCGCGAAGCGCATTGCGAGCGCTCAGTCCGTGTTAGCTGCTCCGTGAACGGGACGCTCCTCCTCCTTGCCATCGTTATCTGTCCCGCCTGCCTCGGACGCTGCTGTGAGCATCCCGGATGGAGGGCCTTGAGGAGCTGGCACGCGTACCGGGCTGTTGTGGAAGGGTGCCTGCAGGCGGAGGGAGAGAGGATGCTGGGAGGCATCTCTGTGGTGTGGTGGGGCCTGAGCACTTTTTGGCGATCCGTGCCTGTCCCTGGGTCACGCATTGGCTCTGAGTGAGAGCCACGCCTGATGCGATACTACAGCCGAGTCGCCTGGGACGATGGGGTCCTGAGGCCAGCCTACCTCCAGCCAGAGCTCCAGGGTGGGAAATGACGGAAGGGGCCGCCTTGGCTTGGGGAGCGATGACATTTGAGAGGAGTCTGGGAGGGTGAACAGCGTTTCAGGAGGCCAAGGAGGAGGGAGGGAAAGAGGAATCCAGTTACCGCTGAGCCTCTGCTTCCTCATCTGCAAAATGGGGCCGATCCTTAGGGGAGGATTAAGTGACATTTTATATCTTATGTGAATATGAATGCCTAACATGGCAAACACCATCCAGAAGGTGACCAATACGTGTCCCTCCTCTCCCTTCTCTTACCCAACACTTGAAGAGAGAATTTGGGAGTTTTAGGAGCTATTGGGTCAGGGCGGCCAGGGGTGGCTCTAAGTGAGTCAGGTGCCTTGGCTCTGGCTCCAGTTGTCTCTGCCTTTATTTCCCCACCTGTAAGATGGGGAGGGGGTTCTCTGTAGCTTCACAGCCCATGGCGTGAGCTCCTTCACTCAGCGGGGGACCAAGCTTGAGAGTTGGGATGGCAGTGGCTTAAAGGACACGTCATCCACCAGCTGCTGACCCATAGTAGGGACGTCCCCTTCTTGGTGGCAACCGGCTACTCCCGGCCTTCCTGCTGCCCTGTCTTTGCGTATGCCGGTCCCTCTGCCTGAAGCACCCGTCCTGCTGAAACCTTACTCCTGTGGGCAGATCTGGGTCAGGGAGGGGACCGTGCCTGGGAAGCAGGTGTTGGCACTTCAGAGCCCACAACTTGGTTGACCAGTTTTTGGTTAAGCTGTGTACTCCTTCCCCCGGGCTGAGGTGCAGTGAATGGGGTGTCTGGGCGCCTTAAGAAACACATCCCCCATCGTCCTTCCACCCCAGTCAGCCTGAGCAGCTGAAGGGCAAAGCTTTTCTGCATTGTCAACATCGGGGCCGGCAGAGCCAGGTTTCCCACCGCGGCGGGGAGGGATGTCAGTGTGGGCAACGGATTCGGCCTGTCAAGCCAGTTGCCATTGACATGCGGGGGTCTGTCTTCTGTCTCCTGGGAGCGGGCACACCGGCTGCCCACCCAGCCCTGCTTTGGAAATAAAAGGCCCATGAAATCATCTGTGCAAGCTCATCTGCTGGGGTGCAGTTTAGAAACACTCGCGAGGTGTGGGCCACTCAAAGTGCCATCTGCGGGGGAGCTCATTAGAAATGCAGTGTGTCCACCCCACCCCAGACCTGCCAGATCCGGGTCTGCATGTCAGCAAGATGCTGGGGGATCCCCGTGCACATCACAGTGTGAGACTTGCTGCTCTGGAGCACAGGCTAGGCTTGAGTCCCATCCCTGCTTACTGGCTGTGTGACCTTAGACAAGTTACCGCACCTCTCTGAACCTCAGCTCTCTCATCTGCAGAAGGGGTTTGGGGAAAATTCTTTACCCAAGAAGGTTAATAATTCACGTGAAAGCCGATGAGATACGTGTATAAGGCACTGAACCCAGTGTGTGGGACCCAGACCGCGTCTGCCAGTCAGTAGCTGTTGCTAATGTGTCTGGAGATCCAAAGACACGGCTTATGTTCTCGCTCTGGGTTGATTTGGGACAAGTCACTTGCTGTCTCTGGGTCTCAAGTTCCCCATCTCTACAATGGGTCTGTTGACCCCTGCCCCACCTTCCTCATGAAAAGGTTGCTTAAGGAAAAGTGGCGAGGGGCGGGGGGAGGGCTGGGCCTCATTCCCAAAAGCCCATCTGGGAAATGGGTGTGTGTGGGGGTGAGATGCCCCTAGGCACTGCGTCTTCACCCCTCGCTGCCCCCTTCCCTGCTGCTTCTGTTGTTGCTGCAAGACGCAGAAGCGAGGCCGGCCGCAGAAGCCAGGCTGGAGCTAGCGCCACCCCTGGGCCCTCCCCGGCCTCTGCTCTGCTCGTGGCTTTGGAACAGAGTCCCCCGCCCCCCTCATAGCAGCGTGGCCAGGAGAGATGATTCAGCTCGGGGCCGTGTTCTGCGCCTTGGCCTCCCTTGAGGGAAGCCCCAGGTGCCCTGTGCTGATGGGCTGGGGTGAGGACGCCTGTGAATTTCAACCCACCCGGGGTTCCTGTCCCCCACATTAGGCCTGGGGCTGGACTCCTGGCCTTGCCCCTGACATACTGGGTGACCTTGGGCAAATTCCTTACACACTCTGGGCCTCGGTTTCCTTATTTGTACAATGAAGGTGTTCAGTGAGATGGTCCCGCCTGGGTTAGACCCTTAGGTTCTCTGGCTGCCCCTTCTTAGCTTCCTCTGTGTCCTTCATTCCTGCCAGGAGCCCCAACCCCACTGCCCACTCAGTTCTTGACCCTGCAGCCCACGGCAGATCTAGGCCTGGCTGCCCGTGCTGGGGGCTGGTAAAGACCACAGGGATCGGGGAGACGGGAGCACGTGTGTACTCCGGGAGCCCTGGCCCGGGCCGTCGCGTCTTGTTTGGGAGAGAGGAGGAATTTTCCTCTGTGTGTGCAAACAGTATCCGTTTTCTCTTGTTTCCAAAAGCTGGTGACGTAACCCACTCTTCATCCATTCCTCCCCTCTGGCCTATTTTTAGCTGGCCCCGACAGCATCCTAAAAGCCTTCCAGACCTGCCTGCTCTGAGGCCATGTAGGGAGGCGGCCATGGGGTGAAGAGAGAGAGCAGCTCGTCTGTCTGACCCAGGATGGAGGGAGGGGGTAGAGGGACCCGGTTAGGGCTCTACGGGCCCTGGGTCTGGCGGAGCCTGGCAGGGTCACGAGCTCTCAGTTTGGAGCCTCCAGCCTGGGTCTGAGTCCTGGCTCCACCTGTCCCCACCGTGACCTTGGGTGCCTGACTCCGTGCTTGCTTTCTTCACCTGCAACATGGGGATGATGGTGGCACCTGCATTAGAGGGCTGTTATGAGGATTGAATTATGTCACGTGGCACGGTGCCTGGTACGAGGTCAGCACTCAGTTAAGGTGAGCTGGTACTGTGATGGCAACCGTAGTTATCACCATCCCATCCTGCCTCCAGTTAGTGCCGGGGGCGCGCTGTGAGCCCGGGGTGCCTTCTCCCCTCTGTCCTTTCCTGTCCAGCTTCAACCAACGTGTGCACGAACTAGGTAATACATGGAACGCCCCGGAACAGGGCCTGGCACAGAATAAGCACCAGATGGGTGAGAGCTGTGTTTATTATTTTTTGGTTTAGTGTAATAGAACAGACCTGGGCTCGAAGTCCAGCCCCCGCCACTAACTAGCTGTGTGTCTGTGGGCAAGACGTTGAACTTCTCTGAGCCTCAACTTCCTCATCTGTAAGATGGGGATACTACTAGCTGTGTGGGAGATTTCTGTGTTGTTAGGGTAGGTGGCAGGGTTGCGATGGTTAGCACAGTGAAAGGGTGTTTCTTGCGGGTGCAGAGAAGAGCCTGAGCGTGGTGCTGGCCGCAGCCCGGCTCCCAAGCGCCAGCTTCCACACTGCAGCTTGCAGCAACAGCAGGAGCAGCATTTACACAGCACTTTACAGTTTGTGTGAAGCGGGGCTGGCGGTCCCTCCCGTCTTCGTCTCCTCCTGGTGCTGTGCTCCTGCCCCGAGCATGGCATGCGTCACCACCACCTGGTGTTACAGTTACGCGTCCACCTGGTGGTCCTCCCCCACCCCTCAGACGGGGAGCTCCCGGAGGGCAGGCGGGGACGGGTCCACTGGGACAGGCCCAGGGTGGGTGCGGCTTTGTGTCTGCAGCTGCACTGGCATGGGGAGGCCACACTCTGACCACCTGTCCTTCTTGGTCTTGCAGGTGGGAGGAGGAGCTTGCGAAGCGCATGAACCTGCAGACCATGGTGGACACGCTGCAGGAGGTAAGAGCCCTCAGAGTCCCGACCAGGAGGGGCTCGCGGGAGAACCGTGGGGCCAATGGGCACAGCCGGGGGCAGCTCCCAGCACAGACCCTACTCTGTTACCCCCGGCTGCCTCAGCGTCTCCTCGAAGGAGCCGAGGTCTCTTCTGCTTCCCCTGCTTTGGAGCTAGCAGGGGCCAGCACAGTGTTGCGGAAAAGCTCGGGTGCAGGAGCCAGGAAGCCTGGGTCCAAGTCCCGGCTTGCAGGACCTGACTTGGGTCTGGATGCCTTGGAGATGGAGGGTGGGTATCCCCAGGGGGCTCCCGGCCCCGGCGGGCTCTCCATGGCGGCCCTGAGGATGTTCCCTTGCTATTCCCGGGAGCTCTGGGCCCTGGGCAGAAGCTCCGTCTTCTCGGCCTCTGTTTTCCTTTCAGTCAAATGGGCACAAGAGCAGAGTCTCCATGAGAAGGCCTGCAAAGTTCTTTCAAACATTTAAAAAAATTGCTTCCTGATATTTAAAGCACTGATCTTCTGAGAAAGTTTGAGACATTAAAATAATGTCAATATGTAGAAGGAAAAGGATGAACGTCCCCCTTTTATAATAAAAGTGCTTTCTACTTTACAAGCATAACATGCTCTTGGTCAAATACTTCGAAAGTTCAGAAAAGCACCGAGAAGAAAACAGAACTGACTTCCGGTTCTGCCCCTCCACCATTGATAAATTGGTGTGGGACCTTCTGGTCTTTGCTGTGCAAACACACACATCCTCTGGATGTGTACATTTGGGTTAGGTTGACACATGTGACGTTGCCATATTTGAGATCAGAGTTGGTCAACCATTGGTGATTTCACATGAATCGACCTAATATTTTAACCTGTTGGGATCCCTGGTGACATGAATCTGCTCTTTTTCTCTTAATATCTGCCATGAATTTTTCCACGTGATAAATATTCCTTTGAGAAGTGTTTTACGCCGAGTGGTGCCCTGCAATGAGCAGGGCTGGGTGGGAAGCCAGGCTGGGATGAGGTCCTTGCCACCCCTCCCTGGCACTCGGGTGCCCGGCCTGGTTAGACATCAGGTGTCCAGTCCCTCCTGCCCCTCAGGGTGTCCGGCCCCCCTAAACCCTCCCCCATCTCCGTCCCCTGTAGGCGGCGCAGGAGGCCGAGGCCATCCAGGAGGAGATGAACGAGAAGATCGAGCGGCTCAAGGCTGAGCTGGTGGTGTTTAAGGGGCTCATGAGTGACGTAAGTGCCTCGGCCGCCTCCCCAGGTCATGACCCCCCACACCCATCATGCAAAATGCTTCATTCACTCCGAGGCTCCGGGGCTCGGCTTCTAGTTAGAATCCTGGCTGGCTGCATTTGACGTGACGATGACGGATGCATCGGCGACCAGGCGCCCTCCCCCCACGTCCGCTTCCCTTGGTCTGAGTAGAGATGCGTTAATCTGCCGCTTGTCCCCTCCTGGCCTCCCAGGGCTCCTCTGATGGTCTGTGTGCGTTTGTTCCAACTCCTTCCCGGCTCGCCGTATGAGGGAGGGGTGGCCGTGGGCCTCGGTGTCTGGGCACAGGTTGAGGGAGACCCCCGGGTCTGATTTCAGCAGGATTGCTTGTGAAGTCGGGAGAGGCCAGTGTGTGCGTCCTTTTGACCATCGGAGCCCCTCTGAGCAACCGTGGGTGGGGGGAGCTGTTGGCAGCAAAGGCCTCCTTCCTGCTGGGGACCCGGGTGTCCTGCCACCTTCAAGCAGTGGGCAGTATGTAGGAAAAGCCGCCAGAAAGGAGAAGGAGCCCAAGCGTGGGTGGCTTAGCCTGGTGTGGCCTCTGGTCTTGAGGGCATGAGGCTGGGGTGGCTGGAAGAAGCCTTGGGGGCTTCAGGTGCAGGCCACCTGGCTTCCCCTCACTGGGGTCCAGGGGACCCCCTCATCCTAGGTGGTTTCCCACTGTCAGCCGTGGGAGGAATCCTGGAGAGAGGGCGCCGCCTTGGCAGGCCCATCTGTGGGGACAGGTGGGGCATGCGGGGTGGAAAGAAGGGATGTCTTTCAACAGAGGGAGTTGTTTTCCTTTTTCTTTGCTCTGACAAGATAAACACTGACACTGCGTCGCTGAGGGGGTGCCTTCTAGCCCTTAGGGAGACCGGCAAAGGGTCTCACATCATCCATGTGGCACCAGACCTTTAGCTCCCAGGCCCCTCCACCCCTGGCCCCAACCTGAGCAGCGCTGGCCCAGCCCTTCACGCCCAGGAGAAGCTCGAGGCCCCCCTTGGACTCCAGGGCCTTCCACCTGACACTAGGGGTCTCCCGCCTCTCTGTCCAGCAGGAGCCTGGCAGCGACTCCCCCCCACCCCCATGCTCGCTCCATCCCTCGCTCACGTAACCCCCTGCTGTCCTCCCTGCAGCCCATGACAGACCTGGACACAAAGATCCAAGAAAAGGCCATGAAGGTGGACATGGACATCTGCCGCCGAATCGATATCACGGCCAAGCTGTGCGATGTTGCACAGCAGCGGAACTCTGAAGACGTGTCCAAGATCTTCCAGGTGAATAGGGCCTCCCTGCTCACCAGCCGCCACTCCCACCTGCCACTGCCACCTTCCCAAAGCGGCTGAGCTCCACCCCTGCCTGGCCAACCCGTTTCCCTCACATCCTGCTCACTCCCCTTCTCCCAGAGGTAGTATTTACCCCACCCCCGGCCTCCCCAGGAAAACAGGATCAGGGATTCGTAGACGTACAGGCTCACCTTCATGCAGGCTGACCCTTCATCCTGTGGCTCAGGAGACCACTCGGGCGGGGGTGACGTGACGGCTTCAAGGAAGGAAACGGCAGAGCTGGGACTGGAACTCAGGTCTCCTGACCCTCCAGGGCTCCATCCACTGGTTCACGCAGGGACCACTGCCCCACTTCCTACCTCTTCCTCTGGGTGCCATCGCCATGCTCAGGGAGCCCTGGGTGAGCTGGCCTGCGCCCTGGCCGATGAGCCTCAGAACTCAGAACAGGAGCTGTGGGCCTCTGACTCTTTTCCATTCCCCCCGAAGAGTCTCTCAGCGCCCCCCAAAACGAGCAAGTGTGTGTATCCCGGGAGAAGGCGATGCTGTCCTCCGGGGAGGGCTGGGGGGCTAGTCCAGCTGCCAGCAGGGCACGTGTCATTCTCCAAAGGCTGCTTCTTCTTGAGTTTGGGATTGTGGTTTGGCTTCTGCTTGAGCCCAGGGCAGTACGGTGTGTTGTCGCTTTAAGTGTGTGACTTTGTGTGTAGCTGGTGAGGTCTGGGCTTCCCTGGGGCCTTCGTCTACCTCTGTGCCTTCTTGCTGCCCCTCCACTGGGAAGCAGGGGAGACCATTTCAGCCTTCGTTGGGTTTGCTCGTGTCTTGTCTGCTGGGAGTGGAGGAAGCTTGGTGAACCTGGGCCGCCCGCCTAATGCCGTTGCATGGGAGCCAGGACGGCTCTGGGGAGTGTGAAGCCGTCTGGGCCTCTGTGAGGGCTTCTCCGTGTCTCTGGCTGGCTCTGAGACCTCCCCGGTGACTCTGCACCCTGGTCTTCCCACTCCTCTCCTCAATTCATGGGGCTGCTTCTCTGGTGAAGGGGTGAGCTGGGCCGGCCCAACCACCAGGGCAGGGAAGGGTCCAGGCGGTCTGTGTCCTCCACCCTGCATGCCTCCCCCTCACGCTTCCTGCTAACGCTGCCTGCTTCTTAGAGAACTGTGCATCTTTCCTGGCTGTGGCTGCCCCCAGCCACGCTCCATCCATCCTGCGGGAAGCTGGCTCCCTTCCCAGCCCACCCCACCCTCCATCCCAGCGGAACCTGTCAGTTACCTTGATCTCTTCCTTTCCGGGTCAGGTGGTCCCCAAAAAGAAAGAGCGTAAGGTCGCTTCGGATGACGACATCTCTGAGCAGGACGGGGAGGGGAATCGGTTCTCCGATGACGAGGTCGGCTCCATGAATATCACGGACGAGATGAAACGCATGTTTAATCAGCTGTGAGTATCGCCCTGCCCCAGCATGGGGGGCTCCTCTCCGCTTCCCCAGACTGCTGGGTGGGGGTGGCAAACTGGGCGCCTGGGCTGAAAGTAGCCTGCCAGTGTGTTTTGTATGGCCAGGACAGTGTTCTGAAAGAATTTGGATTCATTTTCAACATTTATGATTTGGGGAGTTTCGCATTTTCAGAAAGGGCCAAATGGTAGTGGACGTTGGATTTGTGTGAGTCTTGATGAAGCCTCAGACCAGGCCCACTCGTTTTCCTTGTGGTGGGCTGGCTGAGCTGACCCCCACGCGGGGCCCAGCGTGCTGGCCAAGGGAGGACTCCTGGTGTTCACTGAGCATCCTCCACCTGCAAGGTGCTTTACAGGTGTGACCCCGTGACTCCAGACAAGCAACCTAGGAGGTAGGGTTATTGCTCCCCTAGATGAGGAAGATGAGGAAACTGAGACTCAGAGAGGGGAGCCACTTGGCCAAGACCATTCCTCTGACACGTGCAGAGCTGGGCTTCAGAGCCTGGCCTGTCTGCCTGTGTTCTCTGGTGGTGAGACGCTGCCCGGGTTAGTGACAGAGTCTGGGGCTGGAGACGGTCAGTGGTGGGCTGGGGCCGGCTTGTGCCGGCTTGTGCCAGCTTGTGAAAGCTGGTTGTGTGCACATCTGCTGACTCTGGGTTCAGCGATGACACATGAGTAGCTTAAAGTTTGCCATTGTGGGAAACTGGCAAATGGTACCAATCAGGGCTACCCTCACCCGCCCCTGCGAGTGCTGGTTTACCAGAGTCTTGCTGGGCCCAGGTGCCTGGGGCAGGGATGCGTGGTGGCCTTGGCCTGTCCAGTGCCATGTTTCCAATCCGGATCTGTCTTTAATCCATATTGTACCCTAAAGTGGGGGGGGGGGGGTGGAGCGGTGCAGCTGTGGGCTTTGGATGACTTAACTAAGGGCCTGGGGTCAAAGGGCAGGGCTGAGACTGGGCCTCTGGGGTCCACCTTTCCCCCAGCCCGCTCTTGCCCGCGCTCTCTGGAGTCCCTCACAGTTGGGCACCTGGTCTCCAAGAACTCAGTTTTTCCCCCAGGACACCATTCCCCCTGCCCCCCGCCCCCGCATCAGAGTCTCCAGGCTGAGCCAGCTTTCTGGCCTGATGTCCCCTGCCTAGAGTCCTGAGTTTGCAACAGCAGGGCTAGGGTTGAGCTCTTGCCTCTGAG
Source organism: Tapirus indicus (assembly GCA_031878705.1). Taxonomy (NCBI): domain Eukaryota; kingdom Metazoa; phylum Chordata; class Mammalia; order Perissodactyla; family Tapiridae; genus Tapirus; species Tapirus indicus. Next base: position 98,502,800 of record CM062924.1, on the reverse strand, counting down.
GAGCCATCACAAAACCTCCCAGGACCCCTCCAGAGAGCACGTGCACTCCTGTTAGCAGATCACTCTGACAAGATGCTCTTTCAAAATCCAGGGCCGTGGGCCTCTTCTGACAAGGCTCCTGCAAAGCTCTGGGGCGGGCTTAGCATTATGGAGTCCAGAGACCACTCCGCCAGCCCCTTCATGTACAGATGGGAAAACTGAGGCTCAGAGAGGGGCGCGTGAGGAGTGGGGACAGAGCTGGCCCTTGACTCTCAGTCCAGTGCTTTGTCCCAACCGGCTGTGTTCATGCTCGGAAGAGATGTCCCTCCTCTGCCCTCTCTGGGACCATCCCTGCCCTGGTCCATTTGCACCTGAGCCAGGTGACTCTAAGGAAGTCGGAACCAGGCAGGGATGGGTTGGCCCACCACTTCCCCGTACTTGCCATTCCCCTGAAACAGAATGGAGATGGGGCTGTGTTTTGTGGGTTTGCTATTTGAGGGTGATGAGGAGACTCCTAGACTCTTGATCCGTGTTTTGACATCCCCCCCAAATCTCATATTGTCATCTCTTGCTGATGAGAGGGCCTTTGGAAGAGAACCCTGGTTGGGTCTGGGTTTTCTGAATGTTGCTCTGGGCATTTCTGAGCCTAAGGCAGGATTTATGCCCCACAGACCCAGGCTGGGTTCATTTGGTGGAATTAGGGCTTCTCTGAAGAAGTTATTGTCCCTGTTTTCATAAAGTCCCCAGGGAATTGTTAGGCTGCCCAGGAATGGGGTGAACTGAAAGGGACTGTCTGAGAGCCGAGTCGGGGGCTCCACGTTCATGCTCCTGTGTGTACGAAAGAGCATTCCGGTGCTGCAGAAACGGGCGCCTGAGTGCTGACAGGTCTGAACTGGGTGATTCTGCCTCCAATCAGATTTATCTAGTCATAAAGTTGCCCAAGTTAAAAAGAAATCCACTGATCACCCCTCCACCCTTGCAGTTCTAATCTAGGCCATACTGACCCCACCCTGGGTGGGGCCCTGGCCCCTCCCACTGACATCTCCCGCCAGCTATGGGCTGAGACCCAAGCCAGAGATGCCCCTGGCGGTTCCACTGAAGTCTCTGAATAAGGCGCCCGTGTCAGGGCTGTTTTGTTTTGATCAAAATTGGTTGCTTGGGCTTCAGACCAAGGAGAAGGGGAGGAATTTGCTACTTTCCCGGCACAGTGGCCAGCCCTCCTCCTCAGCCCTGCCCTTCAGACCTGTGGGGGTGGGGACGCCTCTTCCGACCCCTTTCTCTTGTCCATCTTCCTGTCCTTTCTGGCTCCCCAGTCCTCAGCTGGGATTTCCTTCAGATCCCAGCCGCTGGGAAGGAAGTGAAGTCAGCAGTCGAGTATGTTGTGCTTTGACAGTCAACCCCAGGGGCTCCTCTGAAGCTAACCCAGGCTCGCAGCGCCTCTCTCTCCAGCCCTGGCGGCTCTGGTCCCTGGACTCACGGAGCCACCTACAGGCTCTGGCAGGAACTACTTTTTGGCGGGGACCCTTGCTCCAGGGGGCCCTGTAGGCAGCTTTTTACCAGCAATTCTTTCTTCTTGGGCCCTGCTCAGTGGCCCCCAGCCTGGTCACTTGTCACAAGGTTGGGAGCAGTGCCCAGGAGGACCCAGTAAGGATCTGAGGGAGGCACTGCAGGCAGTGGGGAGTCCTGCCACGGGAATCTGGAGATTTGGCCCACATCCTCCTCCACGGGTGATTCACCAGGTCAAGTGATTTCACTCCTGCAGACATAGCCTTCCGTCTGAATAACAGGCATACTGGGCTGAATGATTCTTGAGGTCCCCTCTAGTTGGGGTAATCAGGACATCTCCAGAAACCCCTTAGTCCCAGGCAAACCCGTCTGGTCCGTCACCCTCCTCCTAGTTCTCGTAGAAGTTCTAGTGAAGAGGGAAGCCCAGAAGTCACTCAGTCTTCGAATTCAAACCTGATTTCCAGCATGTGTTGGTCTAGAAGTCCACCTAGTCCCTCTGAGCCTCGGTTTCCTCATCCGGAAAATGGGAATAATAATCATGCTTGCCTCTAGGATTGTTGTGAGGGTGGAAAGAATTGCATTTTAATACATGCTCAGTGGCCCGTCCTGTGCCAGCACATAATGGTGCTGAGTGAGATGTTGACGGGGAGGAAAAGGCTGTAGGAAACAGGAAGATCTGGCTTTCAGCCCCAGTTTCTGTTACAGGCTAGCAGCGTGACTTTGGACAATTGAGTTAGTCCTTCTGAGCTGCAATTTCCTCACCTGTAAAATGGGGGTAGTAATATCAACCTTGCCGACGTGTGGAGAAGATTATGTAAATCGCTTGGCTCAAAGTAGGGGCTCAGGAAATGAGCAGTTAAATGAATGGAAAAAGTTACAAGATTGACTCGGGAGGAAAATATCTTTACTCTGCATTAATTAAAGCCTGGCATTAAAAATATACATTTTAGGGGCCGGCCTGGTGGCGTAGTGGTTAAGTTTGTGCACTCCTCTTCCGCAGACTGGGGTTCACATCCGGGGTGTGGACCTACACACTGCTCATCAAGCCGTGCTGTGCTGGCGTCCCACATAGAAAATAGAGGAGATGGGCACAGGTGTTAGCTCAGGGCCAATCTTCCTCACACACACACAAATACACACTTTAACTTGCATAAATAGTATGTAAATACCTTCTGTATTTTAAAAGAGTTAAACTCCATGGATAAGGCACATGTCCCCTTTGGCCACCACCCCTGTCATTTTGGAGGGCCACCTTGTAGGAGCAGGCCCGTGGGGTGGTGCCCCTGTCTCTCCCCTGTCCGGGCCCCTGGAGCCTGGCTCCTGTTCAGTCTTGCCCTCCCGTGTCACCCCCAGGCGGGAGACCTTTGACTTTGATGATGACTGTGACAGCCTGACATGGGAGGAGAATGAAGACACGCTGCTGCTCTGGGAGGACTTCACCAACTGCAACCCGGCCATCGACCTGCAGGGCGAGGTGAGCCGGGCCTGGGCCCTCCCTTCAGTTACCCCTCGGCCCTGTTCTTTCCCTGCAGCCCCCCCAGCTCAATCATCCCCTTTGTTCTCTTTCCCCAGCAAGAGGAAAACCTGGGCAACTTGATCCATGAGACCGAATCCTTCTTCAAGACGAGAGACAAGGAGTACCAGGAAACGATAGGCCAGATTGAGGTGAGGGCGCCAACTGTGGAGCCCCCGGCGAGGCTCCACTGAGGCCACATGGTCAAGACCCCTGGTGGTCAAGTGCCCATGTGTGCAGGGGCGGGTAGAGGGGAGCAGGCCCGGGATCAGGAGTCAGGGGGCCTACCGACTCCCTGCCCGGTGCTGGCAAGTCATACTCCTCTTAGGGCCTCAGTTTCCTAATCTGTAAAATGGGGTGGTGATCCCTGTCAGATTTGTTTTTTAGGATACTCAACGTAAATGGTGATCCCAAAATAAAGAGAGCTGACATTTGAGTGACATCATTCGAGTGATGCTAGGCACTAATAAGCCCTTTGCAAGTCCACCCTCCCTAGTATCTCCACACCCTGTGTCTGTGCCCGTGCCCAGAGCCTCCCCCCTGTGCAATAGGCACTCTGCACCCCGTTTCACAGAGGAGGATGAGGTTAAAAGAGACCGAGTGACCTGCCCAAGGCCTCACAGCCAGGAAGCAGTCTTCAAGCCCAGTTCTCTCTGCTCCAGAGCCTGTGCACGTGGCCCTGTCTATCCATGGGAGTTATTGCTCTGGTCATGCTGGAGAAAGAGAGGCCGGCTCCTTCCCTGGGGCTTGTGTCATTTGGTGGAGGAGAAGGTCAGAACCATGCAAGAGAGGTGCTCAGTAGACCTTGAGGACTTTTCTGGTCAAGTCCATAGAGAGGAGACGCCAGGCAGGTGGAGTTGGTGGAACCAGGTGGGGCTCAGCAGGGAGAGGCAACCGTTCACCTTTCAGCAGAAGCAGTTCTAGGGGCCGTGGATCACTATGCAGAGAGCAGAGAGGACTGATGTCCGCGAGGCCGGGCCCGGAGGGTGTGGTGTCCAGGCGCGGCCTTGGTGCTTCCACCACCAGGACGCGAGGAGGGAGATGGCTGAGGGTTCTGCTGTGGGGATGACCAGGCCTCCCTCTTATCCCATGTTGCTCCCTCTCAGCTGGAGCTGGCCACGGCCAAGAGCGACATGAACCGACACCTGCACGAGTACATGGAGATGTGCAGCATGAAGCGTGGCCTGGACGTGCAGATGGAGACCTGCCGCCGGCTCATCAAAGGCTCCGCAGACAGGTACCCGGCCCTGTCCTCCCTGGGGACTCGGTGGTTGCGTTCTTGCAGGGAATCTGTGGGGCTGAAACTTATAGCCTGGCCCGTTTCATCTGCCCAGCCCATCCACCTAACCCTTCTGTGCATCCATCCATCCATTCATCCGCCTGTCCATCTGTCCATCCGTGCATCCAGTGAATACTGGCCACCTACCTTATGCTAGATGACTCACGTGTTCATCTCACATAACGCCCACAGCAACCCTGCCCCCATTGATTCAACAGCTACTTGTCAAAGGCCTGCTCTGCGCAAGGCCGTGGGGATACAGTGATGAACAGAACAGCCCCTGCCCTCGTGGAGCCTACACCCCACTTTCTGCTTAACTGGTGGAGGAGGTGGGCAGGGTGCTCCTCTCCGCCACTGCTGATGGAGCTCACATTTGTCCACAGGAAGCAATTTCCCTTCCTTTCCCAACTTCCAACCCAGGGCCAGATGGGTCTGTCCCCAGGAGACTGACATGCACCGGGCCTCTTTTATTTGCTGGAGGACACCAAAACAAAGACAGAGCCCCTGCCTTCAAGGAACATGCAGCCTTGTTGGGGAGACAGACATGCCAATAATAAAATGAGATGATACATGTGAAATGCTTGGCACAAAACACAAGTATATGTTAATTGTAATTGTTTTTCTTATTTTGAACGTATTTCCTGCAGGCCATGGTTCAGGCTGTAAAAGAGGCAGAAGCAGCTTCATAGGGAGCTGCGTGCGTGGCCCTAGGCTTAGTGTGTCATCCCGTTAGCTCACTGAATCCTCCACAGCCCACTGTTGTTATCTCCATCGTTCAGATGGAGGAGTAGACGCTTAGGCAGGTTAAACAGCTTGCCCAAGGCCCCCCAGCTCGTCAGTGACAGAGCCAGAATTGAAACCCAGTGCTATTAACCACTATCCAGTATGGCCTCCCTTCAAGATTAGGGTTTACTGAGCACCTTTGTGTGCCCAGACCTGTGTTCGGTGGTTAGAAGGTCAGAACCAAGCTTGATCCATGGCCCTGCTCCCAAGGAGCTCTCAGCACCCAGAGCAATTAGAGGCTATTGGACGGGGTTCCAAGAGGTCTCGAGGGCCAGGTGCAACACGTGAGATTAGAAGATTTTAAGGAGAACAGAGCAAGGGTGGGGTCTCAGGGCAGCATTCCCCAAGGTCAGATTTTACAGGAGTGGCTGCTCGGCCTTTCTCTCTCCTTGAATCCCTTCAGCCGTCCGCAGGCTACCCTCCGGCCATCCCCCCTTCTCTCTTGCCTTCCAGGAATTCACCGTCCCCCAGCTCCGTGGCCAGCAGTGACTCAGGAAGTACGGATGAGATCCAGGACGAGTTTGAGCGGGAGGCGGATGTGGAGCCCATGGTCAGCTGATGACCGAGGCCCCCTGTGCCTGGTGGTCTTGGTGATGGGGCCTCTGCCCCTTTCTCCCCATGGGGCCAGGAAGGCTCCTCAGAGTGGGGCTCCAGTCCTCACCACACAGACTTCCTCTGCCTTCCCTTCTCTGGAGGCCCCGAGGGACCGCCGCTGCTTCCTTCCTTCCACTCCACCACCAACCAGTGCCCCTTCTCCATCCACCCACCCAAGGAATGGTGCTGTCAATTTCTATTGTTCTCCACATTACAAATGCAGACTTCTGTCCGGACGATGCAGTGTTAACTGTGCCTTTTCCCTTAAGCTGAGCCACTTTGAGCTCCAAAGAATTATTCCTTGCAGGTGTTTTTATACAAAACTCTAGGTGACGGCGGGGCCCCCGGGCATGGTATAGCGCGATTTTCTACCCTCCCACCTGCTCCTCTGATTGGCTGTGAGCTATGCCCTCCCCTCCTCTGCTGGCCAGCGCTGACCAAGCTGGGCTTGGGGTGGTCTGCCTCCCCCCGGGAAGGAGCTGTTTGCCTCTGCAACCTTCGCAGGCCTGGATGGGGACCTCCCAGGTGTTCTTCACTTACTGAAAGAGAGAAAAGATGGAAGGAGGGAGGGAAGACAAATTTTTATTTTCTTTTTGGATCGAGTGGCAAAGCGGAGGGACAAGGCACTGTGGGGGAAGGTGGAGCCTCACTGTGTTTAAACTACTATGCAAAAAACAAAACAAACAAACAAAAAGCAGCTTGCCTTATATCATTGTGGAAGGTAGGCCTCTCCCAGACCCCTGGTTTTCTCCTGGAGCTGGGAGGGAGGCCAAAGCTAAGGCAATCTCTCTTGCAGCCTCCGAGGGTGAGCACTGACTCGGAGGGGGTTTGGTCAAGGTCGGTAGCGAGGCCCGGGTCCTGCAAGGCCCTTGGCTGTGTGACTGCTTGCTTTCTTGGGACTTCTGTGGGTTGGGGGGTGTCTTTATTGCCCTGATGACTTGATGTTTTTCTGTCCTTTTCCAGCCAATGATAGGGGTTGCAGATCTTTAATTTCTCTGTGAGAAAGTCTGAAGGGTGCCAGGCCTGGCATCCACCCCCTCCATGGTGGAGCCAGGTCAGTACCGCCTGCCGCCATCTTGGTTCTCCACTGTCTCCCAGTCGGCCGCTGTTTGGCCACTGGTTGACAATGGAAAGGGAAGGGGAAGGAGGCAGCGAGGGCTGCTGGCAGATCGGAGGTGGCAGGAGTGGAGCTGGAGTGAGGACCATCCTTGTTCTGCCCATGGGCACATGCAAGCCTCTTTCTGTACTTCGCTTGGTTGACTGACCAGTTGGGGGAGTTAATCTGAGCCAGTATCTCCCCAGGACTGGAGTGGGCCTGAGCCGAAGGGCGCTGTGTTGAGGCCACCCGCCAAATCTCAGCTTGGAGTCAGCTGAGCAGGCTTTGCTTTCTTTTCAATTTCTCTTTGTACCCACTGCTATGGGTTGAGTGCTGACTTTTGTTTTTGTTGGCCCAGGAGCTCCCCCTGGAGGTCAAAGGAGCAAAATATGCCCACGGACCAGACCTTACCACCTGCTGCTTCTGTCTGCAGGCGGAGGAGGGCTCTGGCTTTGAGTGGGATGTGGCCCCTGTCTTTCCTCCAGGGTACCAGTGACCTATGAGGACCTTCTTTCTCTTCCATTCCCCTACCTATTTTTCAGTCTTAAAACCATTGTACATAATACTCATATTATATATATATGTAGAGAGAGAGAGAGAGTTAGTGACTGTGTGATTTTTATTTATCAGAACTTGGTGGCCTTTATTGTGAATTTTTTCCTTTTTTTTTTTTTTGTTGGGGGGCCCTCCTACTGGTTCCCTGTGGCAGTCTGGCTGAGAGGTTTCCATCCTAGCGTCTCTCATTAGCCACAGTCCCTTGGTAGGTACATAGAGGGACGATGCTTTCAGAGGAGAGACAGCCCTTCGCCTCCTCCTTGCTGACCCTTGTTCTAAAGGTTACAGGGTTCAAACATACCTGATTATTATTGTCATTATTGTTATGTTGTTTTAGTTTTAGTTTTATTTTAACCAAAGGTTATCAGAGCCAGTTGGGCTTGGACCTCAGCTGCTGAAAAAATTTTCCGTTTCTGAGATGGGGGGAGATGGCCGCCCCCGAGGGCCTCCTCGGTCCGGGCCTGCAGGAGGCATCGAATGGCGTGGTCAGGCGGGCAGAGTGGAAGCCAGCCTCGGGTTGTCCCTCAAGGTGGTGGGAGGGTGGCAGACGTATCTTTAGGGTTAAGACAGTAAGGCAACGGTGTAAGTATTGGGGTTGACTAAGGTAACCGTGGCGACTGGTGTCCAGTGGTATTATTTTTGCTTTCCCCCTTGCATACATAGGACGTTTGTCTTTGGGGGCTAGGGTACTCTGAATCTGTCCAGGGAGTATGGAAATGGCAGGAGCCAGAGACAGACGTTGGCTGGAAAGTTCTTCCTGCTGGTTTTTAATAGCTGCTCTCCCCTGGGGAGCAAAGATTTGGGGCAGGTGGATTGGGGGGGTCAGCGAGAGTGTGGTGACCGGCCTCCTGGGTGGGGTCCCGGGTCTTGGCCCGGACCAAGGCCTGGCTGCCTCCCTCCACACCACGTTTTTTGTTTTGAGTTAGTTGCCGGTGGGCCCTGCTTGTCCCCCGCCACGAGCCCACAGCTTGCCAAGAAAGACCCCAACGCTCGCTGGGGCAGCACCGGGTCCAGTTGGGACAAACTGGTCCGTCCTTTGTAAAGCTGTAAATACTTAATTTTGGTTTTCTATTCCTAAGCCCAGTGTCATATTGACATTGGTATTTTAGAATTGTTCTCAGATGGGCTCTCCTGTGCTGCCCTCTCTCACTCTCCTATTTTGGGGGGTTTTATAAAAAGAGAGGATTGGGGAGGGGCAGGGAGAGTAGCTTTCTTTTGGCTCCCTGGTTGTGGAATATGCACACACATAGACACACTCTTCTGAGACTCCGAACAGGGAAAAAAAATTATTGGCAGGTAAACACATTTTGTTTTCTTGTAGCAATATGTCTTGAGGTCTCTGAAGGGCCAGTCCATCACGGACTTAGCCCTGTGGGTGTTGCTCAGATGACCTATGGAGAATCAAACCACTTTGGCTTGGGGTGGGGGAGAGGGTGTGGGGTCGGGGATAATATAAGGTGTAACTTAAGCTAAATGTAATCTATTTATAAAGCAAGAGACTCTCATCTATTTTTATGAAAGGAAAGGTTTTTTTAATCTAGGGTAGGCAGTTGTGGTAGCCCAGCATTTTTCTGTGAACAAGATGCATGTTGCTGCTGGATTTCATATAATCAGTACCCCTCCCCCTGTCTCCCCGTCCTCACCGCCTGCTCATCTACACCCATGAGTGGCTTCAGCAGAGCGAAAGTCCCACCTCACCCCACTTCCCTGTTCCCTGCTCCCTCAGCTCCTTGGTCCTTGGAAGTCTTAGGGGGGGAGGGCACTTGTGCGAGTAGGTGGGCAGTGGGGAATTCAGAATCGAGGTGGGTGGAGGGAGGGAAAAGGGGCACCAGGTGGGCAACAAGCCCCGCTTTTCAGAGGGTGGTCTCTGATTAGTTCCTTGAGGTCTGGTCTCCCAAGATCTGTTTCCAAGTCAGCTGTGTTTGGGAGAGCACTGAGAAGCAGCAGAGCTTGGGCAGCAGTGGGGCTGTCGGTTCAGGGAGCACAGGGCTTCCTTGGGGCCTGGGCCCCACTGGGTCCCAGGTTGTCAGGCAGCCAGAGTGGGAGTGGAAATGCCTTGCTGGTAGCCCAGCCCCGGCTGTGCCTGCTCCGGCCCTGGCCTGGGCTACAGTCCTTGATGTGCTCCTCCAGGGTCCTGGATGAGGAACTAGGGTGCTGGGGGCTTCCTCAGACCGAGTCCTCCACCTCAAGGCACCGAGCTTGGGTTCTAGAAGGGCCTTCTCCTAGAGTGGGGAGTCTGGAAGTGGCCGGTGGGTATGGGTAAAGGCAAATTCTCTCTGGAAGGGAATTTTCCATGGGTGGAAGATCTCCAGGCTCAGGGTGGGGTGTGTGTCAGTCTTGGGCAAATCCCTCACCATTCCCCCTACCAAGCCTGAAAAGAAATGAGGTAAAGGCACTCCCCCCACAAGACCCCTTTCGTGGATGTTTTAGCGTCCACCGGATTTTTATCCCCATCCGGGGAGACTTCCCATCCTGCAGCCCCACCCCACCCCACTGTTGCTGTTTGTCTGCCAGCTGGGTCTAGCGTCAAGGGGAAGGGGGTTTATACTCATCGAGAGACTACTGATCCTACCGGAAACCAACCTGTTTACTGTACTGTTGTAAATATCATGCCCTTTATATCCTGTATATTGGCTTCTTTTAAATAAAGTGAAATGTCTTAGAATTGATGGTGTTTTTGTTTTTTAATTGAGAATCAAGTGGTGATGGGGGAGGGGCGAGAGGCCTGAGGGCCACATAAACACTAAAATGAAGTAGATAGCCAATTAGTGACACAACAGGGAAATTTCACATCACCGGTTACATTTGCCTCTGACAGTGCTTGGAAGTAGATAAAGCAGAATTTACTACACACATTTTACAGAAGGGGAAGAAAGAGCTAGAGAGATCAAGGCTGAGTAATTGTCGTGGCCTGGTTTGGAACTGAGGCCCTGTTAATCACAGAACCCCCACTTCTTAAACCTCCCGGTGCCCATGAGAAGCCACCTCTCGGGGCTCTGGATTTCACACTCTCCAATGTTCTAGTTTCCTCTTGTTAATGGCCAAATTCAGGGAGACATTGCCCCATGTGAACACGGCCCACTGATGAGGGTTTTCTTCAAGGATGAAGGGAAACAGCCACCACCAATTCTGATTTATTTTTTTACCCTCTCTAAGACTTGCCCTTAATGTGGTTTCCTTTTCCCACTCCCCGCTCTGCTTAAATTCCCCGAAGTATCTTAAAGGGATGACCTTCTGGAGGAAAATGAGTAGCATGAGATAATGAGGGCATTCCAAGGTGGGGACTATTACCCCCACTTCATAGACAGGGAAACTGAGGCCCAGGGAAGTTATGTATTTTGCCAACGTGATAGGGAGGAAGCACAATCATCATGGGAACTCTGACTCCTAAGTAGGTTTTCTGTTCAAGCTGCTGGAGGAAATATAGATAAATTAGAAGAGAGTGTTAGAAAAGCTATAATGGTATTTTAGGAATAGAATGGGTGCTTAAGACTCTTCATCAGGAAGGCTTCTGAATCCGAGTTTTAAATAACGTTCAAGCCTTCACCAAACTGCTCCAAGAGAAAACTGAAAGTTTGATCCAGCAGGGAGAAGATAAAGCGCCGGACCAACTGGTTCCGCTGCCACAGGCTTTGAAAGAAAAGTTAAGCAAAGACCGGCTCGGGTTTTATCTTTTATTGACCGTCAACTGCAAGGAAGCAGGCCGAGTTATCTAAGCGCCAGGCCCGGGGAAGCTGGGTGGCCCCGCGCCAGGCCGGGAGGTGGAGGGCGGCTGGGTCCTGGCCAGGGGGCTGGAGGCAGGGGCTCCAACCTGGGGGCAGGGGACCCCTGCGGGGTCGAAGAGTCTCGTCGCCACAGGCCAAGGGCAGCCTAAGTGGTCGAGCCGGAGCGCCCCGGACGCCGGCGACACCAGACCCGCAGACCCATGGCCCTCCCGCCCCGCCTCACGTGCCCCATTCCCGCCCTCTCATTGGTCATTCGGCCCCTCTCTCAGGCCCTAGAAGGCTGCAACATGCCCGGCCCTCTGATTGGCCCACGAGCTCCCATGTGTCGCTCTGATTGGTCGGTGGGGCCCACGCCCTCTCTCCCTCAGCCCCCTCCGGGGCTCTGGGTCGTACCATAAAGAGAGGAGGGGGAAACGTGTATATTTCAAGGCTTCCCTTTCGCGTTACCTTGTCCTATGTCACATCGTGGTCTCTATCGTGCCCTCAAACAGAGAGTTGTTTCATTAATAGGTGGTCAGTGTCGGTCGAGCCGCGCTCGGAGGCCAGGCGGGCAGCTCCGACCCCCCGCCCGCCGAGGTGGTGCGCTCCGGGCGGGGCCGCGCCTCCCCGCCGCGCCGGGCCGACAGTCCAGCGGAGAGCCGCGCCGCGAGCTGGGGATGCTGCCGCCCGCGCTGCGCCGCGCCCTGCTGGCCCGCCCCTGCCGTGGGGCCGGGTGAGTGAGCACCCCCGCGCCCACTCCCTCCCTGCCGGAGCCCCGCCGTTCCGCCGGGGCCCCTTCCTCTAGGCCCCCCACCCGAGCCTTCCTCCCACTGCGACCCCCTCGTCTCACTCAGGTGGTCGCTTTCCTTCGGGGAGGGGCACCCCCTTCCTGCGAAAGCTGCATCTTCGAAGCCTGCCCACTGCCTGAGTGCGGCGGCTTCCTCCCAGGAGCTCCTCTGTGTTGAGCGCACCCCGCTTTTCACCTCCCCACCCTCGGCCTCACGTCAGGACCCGCCTCGGGGGTTCCCAGAGTCTCGTCTCTCTTCTAATGGGATTTCTACCTCTCTTCCTCCCTTTTTCAAGTGTTGGGCAGAAAAGGGACTCCTTTCTTCGGGTAGCTGGAATGACAGTGTTTGTGGAGGGCTTACAGTGTGCCACCTGCTGTGCTCGCCGCTTGGTGTGTGCCTTGTGATGACTGAACGAGTTAATACATGTGAAGTGCGTTGAACGTAGCCTGGCACCTAGGCAGGGCGCAGTTATTATTCGCCCTGATCATCATTATCACTTGTATTTAAACTTCTCCCGCGCGGGAGATGGTAGTATTCCAAATTACTGATGAAGAAACCGAGCTGTAGTTTCAGAGTGGCGCTGCCCTGCAAATCCAGATTTGCAACCTCCCACACTGTGGAGTTGGGTTCCTGTACCCTTGCCCCCTCAATGACGTGTTCTCAGAGCCCCTTCCTGCTCTGGGCTTGGCCAGGAGGTAGGTAGGACACACTCTGCCCCCGAGGGGCTCACGGTCCAGTGAGGCTGCCCCCTTATGGACCCGTGTTTCTGTCGACCTCCTGTTCAGAGCTGGGCAGCCCCTGCCCCCAGTTTGAGTTTTGTTTGCCTGACCCCTAGGACTGTGACCAGCTATATCTCCCCTGCTGAGCTAGTCTCCTTTCTGAGTTAATCAGTGTCCCAAGGGATGCACAGGGGTGGCCCACAGCCGTGGGCACAGGTGAATTTCAGCGCTGCTCTGTGTCTCTGTGAGTGGGGGTGGGATGGGGAGGGGCAGAGCAAGAGGACATGGAGAGAAGGGCTTCTCTTCCAAACTGAGGTGGGGGGCCACGCTCGCCACACCCTCAGCGTGGTCCCATTTGCAGGCCTCTCCCTGCCTTCTGAGACCAACCCTCTCAGACCCTGGATGGAATCCCCGTGGAGTCACGTGTTTCCTGAGTGCCTGCCATGCGCAGGTGCTGTGCTAAACCCTGGAGGGCAGGGTATCCGGGAATTCACGTGTGGAGGGAGCCCTTGAAGTTTTCAGTTTAATGGGGAAGAAAGGCTTAGATGTAAAAAACCCTCTAATATCTGATAGGAAGCAATCGATAGCCCCCCCCCAAAGCCCATAATAACAATAATATTTATCAAGCAATCAAGTACCATAGGCCTGGCACCGTGATGATAAGCACTGTATTATCCCCATTTTGCAGGTGGAAAACTTATCTGCCTGTGTAGGCAAGTGTAGGACTAAAATCGCCCTTGGTCTGACTCCAGATTCTTGCTCTTAATTACAAAGCCTCCTGAGTGGAGAAAAAGCATTTTGCAACCAGAGAGAAAGCGTTTTGCAACCGGATCTGCAGGCACAGATCACCTCGTCCGATACTGCGGCTGGCCCGATGCCTCAGACAGGGTTTCTCAATTCAGCACTATTGACACTTGAGTCAGATAATCCTTGGTGTGGGGGTCGTCATGGGCACTGTTGCGTGCTTAGCAGCATTCTTTACCTCTCCCCACTAGATGCCATAGCACCCGCAAGTCATGACAACAAAAGAATGTCTCCAGTCATTGCCAAATGTCACCCTGGGGGCAAAATCCTAGTTGAAAGCCACGGCTCTAGGAGAACAGCTCTGGTGTTTGGTCACTTGTTCGTTTATTTGACAGATATTTAGGACACACCTCTGAAATGCCATGTCTGCATTTATGGAGAAACAGTTTTGGGACAATTTTAGTGATATCTCTCATTGTCCTGTATGTAAAACTCTAGTGCGGAGAAAAACCATCTTGAGGAACTGGTATGGGTGTGGTTCTGTAGTGTTTCCCTTTTTGCCAGGAGTGCCAGCAAGCTCAACCAGTTTTTACAAATACTCTTGATTGTGGGTTTTCTTTTAATTTAATATGTGTCCATTGTAAAAAGTACAAATAAAGCAAAAAAGAATACAGAAGATCACCTGCAATCTCACCAGACAGAGGTAACCACTGTCATCGTTTTGATTAATATCCTTTTAAATTCCCGTGAATATATATGCTTAAAACAACACACAAACGGGCTCATGTGCAAATACTTTTTTTGTAGCTTGCTTCTCTCCCTTCATAGACTTGTCTCCCTTACTCTGTGGCCCCAGGGCCTAGAACTGTGTCTGGCACCTGGTAAGCCCCAGGCAGACAATTGGTGAATGAATGAATGATCACTGAGGTCTTCCTTGTCAGCAGATCTTTATCATGTCCAGTCTTGAGACAGTCACCACAAACATGTGGCCTTTATGGCCTTTAGGGATGGTCACTAATGACAATGGCCGGCCTTTGATGTGGATTATTTTACTTTGCTCCTCAGCAACCTATGATGTAGGTGTTATTGTTCCCATTTCACCGTTTAAACAACTGAGGCCTGGTGGGAATTGAGGAAAACTTGCCCAAGGCCTTAGAGCTCGTAAATACCAGGCCTCCGTCTCCTTTGACCCTGACCTCTTGCCCTTTTCTCTGTTTCATTTAACTTTATCATTGGTGTCCTAGGCTGTGTCTCTGCAAATTCTCTTTAGAAAGAGCCAAGATACGTGTTTATATTTATATATAAATTTAATAAATAAAAGAACTAGCCCAGGCACATAATATACTTACAATGAGTGTTAATTTTGTCCCTTCCTTGCCCTGGTACCAGACCCTGCTGGGTGCCAGGGGTCCAGAGATGACTCCAGCTGGGTCTCCCAACGTCAGGGGGCTTGTGTCCCTTCCCCTGCAGGAATCCTGGGTAAGTTTAGACTCCTCTCAGCCTACCTGCCTGTTTAATTTTCAAAATTTCACAACCACTCAACGCTTGTCTCGGCCTGCCTGCCCCTTGGATGGGCACAGGTTGTGCTGGGCAGGGGGCTGGCACAGCCCTTCATTCCCTGGACACACTGCATGCTCTCACGCCCCCAGGCAGTGGCCGGTCAGTGCACCTTGTCTGGAATGTCCTCCCCTGGATGCTTGGTGGGCCCACACTCATTGAGGGCTTTGTGGCCTTGGCAAGGCAGCTCTGCTCTGGCCCTTCAGTGTCCTGTCTGTGAAATGGGGATAATCTTATGAACAGCCACGTAGCACAAGGATTAGAGATGATGTGACAGTGGCTTACTGGGGGCCTGGTACCCAGTGTATGCCCGGTAAATAATTGAGCGAAGGAATAAATAGAACCTATGATGACCCTCTTCTAAAGGATCATTACTTGCTTCTCAAGTTGTTAAAATCCCCCTCAGGCAGCATTCGGCTCTGGCACACCTTGGAGCACCTGCCTCTGGTGCCCGGCAGCTGGCTTGGCACGTAGTAGGTGGCTACTCTGAATGGTGGCTGTTGGAATGGCCCGGAGGACGACCGGCGGTGGATCCTGGTTCCACCTCTTAGCAGCTCTGTAGCTCTGGGCAGGTTACTCAGCCTCTCTGTGCTGCCTCATGTTCCCACATGGAAAATAAAGGTGAAATAGTAGCCATCTCAGAGAACTATCTTGGCGATTAAATGAATTCATACGCGAAAACCATTTTGGAGAGTGGCACCTAGAAAACTTTTTGGTCCCCTCCCCCGCCAGTGGGCTGCCCTGAGTGACTGCCCTTGATCGGGAATATCAAACAAGAGGGTGCCAGCAGCACAAGGATGGTGGCAGGTGTGGAACTCAGATGTCCTCAGTCCCTTCCCTTTATTCGGATTAATTACCCCGATGCCAAACCCCTTCTGCTGGGGTTGACCCTGCTCACCCCAGGGGCTGGGGGAGACACCTGCCCTTCTTGGGGGCTCCTTAGCCCCCAGACCTTTCCTGGCAGAGACCACATTGTGGAGTGGAAGGCCCTGGGCTGAGCTGGCAGTGTCAGTGGACAGCTGTGTGACCTTGGGCAAGCCACTGCCCATCCTGGGGTGGCCTCTTCCCTCAGGTGGGAATTGAGGAGGTGCCAGCTGGATGGTGAGGAGGATGAACCTGTCCCATGAGCTCCAGCTGACCGGGGGGAATCTCTGCGAGGCTCCGGGTACTTCTGCCATAGTGTATGTGTCTCCTAGGTGAGGAAGAACTGGGTTCGAATCCCGCTCTGTCACTGACCGAGCTGTGGCCATGAGCTGCGAGCGAGTACCGGAACCTCTGAACCTCAGTTTCCTCATCCGTAAAA
Organism: Tapirus indicus; assembly: GCA_031878705.1. Taxonomy (NCBI): domain Eukaryota; kingdom Metazoa; phylum Chordata; class Mammalia; order Perissodactyla; family Tapiridae; genus Tapirus; species Tapirus indicus. Next base: position 98,486,680 of record CM062924.1, on the reverse strand, counting down.
TGGAGGTAATAATAGGACTGCCCTCCCTCATGCATTTGTTGTGGGGGTTCAGTGAGGTAATCACTTAGCAGAGTGCCAGGCTTGTTACAAGTGCTTAATCAAAGTCCTTCGGTGGGTAAGGTGGAAACAGCTTGATGCCCCTCCCTTCTGGGCCCTGCGCTTTCTCTCTGCTCGCCTGCACTGTGGGCCCCTTATCTCAGTGATAAGGGGAATTGGCCTTATCAGGCCCCTGATAACAGCTGGGAAAGACTGGAAGCTTGATGAAACAAGGATAATTTCCTTTCTACTCTCCTTGGCCGTGGCCACCTGTGACCCCAGCCACTGGCCCCCCCCCAAGGGACCTGCGCCCAGTCCTGGGGGCCTGGTGTCCCTCTGACACCGCTTGTGCGTTGTTTTAAGAAGCATTTCTCAAGTGCTTACTGTGGGCTAGGTAGTGTGTCCAGTGGTGAACAGAGCGGACAGGGGCCGGCCAGGTGGAACTTACGACCTGGCCGGAGCCCAGTCAGGGCTGCTGTGAGGAAAGTGCGGGGCTATGAGATGAGCCGATAGGGCCCGTCCAGGCGGTGCGAAGTCAGCCAGGTGAAAAGCATGCCATGTAGAGGGGACCACAAAGAAGACCAGGGAGCTGGACAGCGGCAAACGAGGTGGGAGGGGGTGGTGGGTGATGGGAAATGAGCCTGGAGGCGTCGGTGAAGATTCTGATTTTTTACTGTAGAAGAAACTGGAAAGCCACAGGGTGGTGTTGAGCTGAGCGCTTGTTCTCTGTGTCTCTGGGCGTGATGATCAAATTCTCACGTTCAAACTATAGCTTTGGCTGTGCTTCGGAGAGTAGCTTGGAGACGGTGGAGCAGGAATGGCTGTTGCAGACGTCCAGACAAAAGCTGACGGTGCCTGGGGACCAGGGTGGAGGCCGAGGGGTGACCTGGGGGCTCAGGCCCTCTGCTTCCCCTCTGTCCACTTCTGAGCTTGCACTGGCCGGCCCACAGCTCCATCAGCCCTGGCGTGATGTTTTGGCGTTGTGGCCTTTCCAGCTCAGCTCTGGTACCTGCAGAGCGTGGGGAGGAGCAGCTGAGGTCTCGCACCCAGGCCATGAGGTCCCTGGGTGAGCAGAGGGGTACCCCAGGTTGTTAGGAGAAGCGGGGTCAAGTTCACACTGCCCCGTGCCTCCTTCCTGGAGTGGGAGGGCTGAGCGCCACCCTGAGAAGGGTCGGTGGGACTGGTGTGCGCTGAGGAAATGGGTGATGACTAAGTGAGTGAGCCGTTTTGACCGCATCTGAGTTACCTCTGCGTCTCTGCAGTGTGAAATGAATGTGTGCCGACCGCCTGAATGAGTGAGGAATGCCATCCTGCCCAGAAGGGCCGCGCAGATCCTCCTGGAGGCCTCAGGCCGTGTGAGTGAGTGATCTCCGCCTTCTCTTGAGCCAGTGGAACGGTGCTCTTGGCAATCCCAAATGGCCAGTGAGCCAGAAGGAAAAAAAAAAAACATTGGACAGGAGTCCCTGGATTATTTTTGGCTCTAGTGACTCCGGCTGATCTTTGAACTAGTCTCTCTTCCCCAAGCCACACTCGGACTGACGGACACACTCCAGGCTGGGCTAGGGCCTGGAGACTGCAGGCGTAGAGACAGCCATGGGGGCATGTGATCCTGATGTCACAGAGGGCCTCTCCCTGTGGAGGGAGCCCTGCGGGATTTCTGTTCCCGACACTGCGGGAGGGACAGAGAGGAGAGCTGGTAGCTGCTACGTTTTAAGCTTCTGCCCTGGTGGACTTGGGTGCTAAGTTTACTCCAGCAGTGTTTGCTGAGCTCCTGGGCTAGCCCCTGGTCCTGGGGATGTCTGGGAACCAGTTTGCCTTTGAAAGCTTGGCCTGGTGGAATGAACATTCTGGAAGGCCTTTGTAATTTTCTTAGAAAAACCTAAGAGCAGGAGGGGTGAGGAGAGGCAAGTGCTTTTAACCTTCACAATGACCCTGCAAGGAAAATGGTGTTGCCCCCGTTTTTCGGGTGACACAGAGGCCCTCGGGTTGTGATGATGTGCTGAGGTCTCAGGTGGAGCAGGTGTGGGTTGTGGCCCCACTGTGTCTGCTCCAGGGCCTGCGTTTCTCACACCCACCAGAACGGGGGTCCAGAGCGGGGCTGGGGTGCCCAGCACTCGGTCCCAGCAGGACTCTCCTGGCTCACAGAGGATATAGCGCTGTCTGATCTGCTGATGGCTGGTGGTGTGCTGCTCCTGAGGCCCAGGGCGAGGCTGCTGGAACCTTCCAGATGGCCGCAGGAATGGACACCGCCCAACCCTATCCTGACGAACTGTTCAGGCTTGTGGCTGCTGGTATTTTTCCTGCCTCTCTGTTCTTCCCCACAGTAGGTGAAAAGCAGCCGTGTGGATTTTAATTTACTGAGCCAGTCTATAAGTCTGCATTCCTATCTCTTCATATCTCCATCGTAACCCCGTGGGGTGAGCTCACCATTTTCCATCCTCCAGGACCAGTGACTTGCCCAAGGTTACCCGCTTGTAGCCCCAGGTGTCTTCCTTTGGTTTGGGGAAGGGTGGGGCCTGAGGGATGTAACTGGCTTCCTTGGATGTGTGGGTGTGGCCTGGGGGGTGGAGGTGGGGGTGGAGAGGAGGAAGAAGGTCACTCCCTTGGCCCTCGGGGGTCTTGGGTGACCCAAACCTGCCCTTCTCTCCCTCCTCAGCTGCACAGGCTCCTTTCTGCTCTTGCTACCACATGCTCCTCCCTCTGCCTGGAACATTCTCCCAGCTCTTCTCACACCTCCTCCTGGGGTCTCCTGCAAAGATCACTTCCTCAGAGAGGCCCTCCCTGACCACTCTGGCTGAAGTAGCCCCACCCTTCCCCTTACTTACTCACTTTTGCGTCCCCTCTGTCATTATCGTGTTTGTTTCTTGCCTGTGTCCCCCGCTGGAGGTCAGCTGCGTGCAGCAGAGAGGCCTTGCTGTCTTGGTCACCGCAGTACCCCAGGGTCTAGAACAGTAGCAGAGACGTAGCAGGTGCCTAGTAACCTAGCAGAACGAATGAAGGACCTGCCCTCACGGCCCCTGGTTTCGTGTCCTCCCTCCAGGCCTCCCGGGCTGGGGCTCTGAGCCTCTAGACCCCGTCCCAGTGAGAAAGAAAACACTGCCCCGACGCTCGTCGCTGGCCGTTCTGTTCTCTGTTGGGCATGAACAGCCTCGCAGAGCACCAGCCTCAGACGGGGTCTGAGAATGGGATGAGGCGCCACGACCCCCTTCGTAATTCTGACTAACCACAGAGGTCACCGTGCCACCCCCAAAGTACCAGACGGCCCCCTCTTTTGCTAAACGAGGGATTGCTACTTTTTTACCCAATCATAGTTGCCCCCGCATTCTGACAGGATCCAATCCAGAGCAAACCCTGGCCTCTGTAAACCCTCCCCAAATCACCCAACCAGCACTCAAATCCTATAACAGATTCCAGCACCCTCTTCCCGCGAGGCCCTGTGTCCCCCAGGTGTGTGGTCTCCCTCCCACAGTGACCAGTAACCCGACTCCTCTGCCACGGGTGTGTTCCCACTGGTCTCTGTGGGCTGTTGACACTGGAGGGAGATACGTCTGCTTTTTCTGGCCTCAGATCCAGGTTTCTCCTGATCTTGATCTTAAGGGAGTCTTTTCCTTCCAGGACCTAAATTACCTCGTTTCTATAATGGGGCCATGGGGGAGGCCGATTGGATGCCGAGATGGCGGGGAGGAGCCATCAAGTCTGACGGGCCCTGTGTGCCTCGGTGGCCTTTGTCACCATGATTGCCCTCATTTACAGATGAGGAAACTGAGGCCTGGAGGGGAAGCCCCACAGGGACTGGGAATGACTGACCCTAAAGTCCCAGCTCTTACCCACATGTCCTCCCACCTTGTGACCCCCAGATACCTTGGGGGCGGTGGTCACTAGTGGTCACTAGTCAGTGAGGTCATGACGTTCAAGACTGAACAGGCTCCCAGAACAAGGAATTCTTGAAACCCAGTGCCCGGGAGTCAGCCCCTGAACCCCAGACCAGCCCTCCCTGTGTCTGGACTGAGCTCAGGGCCGTCCTCCAGGTTCACGGTCCACGTCCTGGACATCCTCGCCCGGCCGGAGCTCAGCTGTCTGTGCCGAGGGAACCACAGCTGGTTCACATGCCGAGACTCAGCTCTGGAACGCGCTGCCTTCTCAGCTTAGAGACTGAAGTGACGTGGGTCTGTTTGGGATAAAGTCTGCATTGTGGGGAAGTAGCATGAGAATAAACCCTCTCTGTGTGCAGAACACTTGGAAATGGTTTTGCATCTATGAATTTAAACTTCAAACAACCACGTGAGTTTGTATGATGATTTCACTTTCTAGATGTAGAAACAGGCTCAGAGGAGGCAGGTCACATGCCCAAGGACACACAGTGGCAGGACTGGGGCTTGAACTTGGGTTTCGAGCCTCAAGGCCAGCTTTCGCCCCCCAGTTCTGTACTTGTTCTGGATTTCAGGCTCTGGGCCAACCCAGGACGCCCCCGTCGGAGGTCGAGGGGCTGGGGCTGGCGGCGGCTGCTGATCTGCTCTTCTCCCCGCTTATGCACCCAGGCTGCGGTGGAAACACACCTCCTCCCTGAATGTGGCCAACGAGCCCATCTTGGCATTCACGCAGGGCAGCCCCGAGCGAGACGCACTGCAGAAGGTAATGGGAGGGTGGGGGACTTGCAGCGGGTGGAGGGCATGGGATGGAGATGCCTTCAGCAGCCCCCGCGATGCTGCTCCCTGCCTACAGCCGTCACCCCTCCTGCCCCTGCCCCAGCCCTGGAAGGAGCCCTGGAGTCTGGGGAGAGCCATGCGTCTGGAGGACGGGGGAGGCTGGGAGCAGCAGGGTGGCAATCTGGGCCACTTTGGGGCCTCAGTCCAGGTCAGGGGTCATAAGCCCACAGATGTTTTATGCTTAAAAACATTCTCCCCTTAATTGCCAGTATTTTAAAAATCATGAGATTTCACATAAATTTCAGATGCAGTTTTTTTTTTTTTAATCTTTTTATAATGGGAAGACCTGGCAGGACAGAAAGTGACGACGGGTGGAGGCTGAGTCCTGATGTTCCCAGGGGAGCACATGCCCTCTGACCCAGACCTGCTTGCCCACTTCCCACTTCTTTTTTTTTTTTTTTTTTTTTGGTGAGGAAGATTGTCCCTGAGCTAACATCCGTGCCCATCTTCCTCTATTTTGTATGTGGGATACCTGCCGCAGCATGGCTTGATGAGCAGTGTGTAGGTCTGCGCTCGGGATCCAAACCTGTGAACCCGGGCTGCCAGAGCAGAGTGCACAAACTTAACCACTATGCCACCTGGCCGGCGCCACCATACTCATTTCTGTTCCTGCCTGGGCATCTGCATTTGCAGACTCTGTTCTGAGGTTTTAGGCAGGTGCAGAGGAGAAGGAGGTGCCCATCTGCCGTCTTGTCCTCTCCCCAGGCCTTGAAGGACCTGAAGGGCCGTACAGAAGCCATCCCATGCGTGGTGGGGGACGAGGAGGTGTGGACCTCGGACGTACAGTACCAGGTGTCGGTAAGTCCGGTGGGTTGGCAGGGCTCAGCTTCCCCCTGAATCTGGGGTCTCTCGGGCTGCTCATAAGCATGTAACATGGGGTCTCTGCCTCCAGACGGGTTTATGGTCTTCTCCCGGATTTTGAATTCCGTGCACCGGAATGAAACTTCCAACAGCAATCTGGGGGGACTGCCAGGAGGAGGTTAAAAACAAGGACTGCCGCTGGCTGGCTTTGCCATCACTTTAGGAAAGTTCACCCATTGACCCCTGGAGAATAGGAAGAAAGGACTGAATGTCGGAATCAAAGATAATCCTTCCAAAGAGAGGACAGTCACCCAAGTCCTTGTCTGTATTTGGGAACCACTGGTCTAGCCAACAGGGAGCTTTCATCTAAGGTAAGCACCCAGGGAGTGGCCAGCTGTCACGTCCACCTAGAAGCCCTCCTACTGGTTCAGCAGACAATCTGAGAGACCCTGTCCCATTGCACAAGCTCCTCTTTCAGCCCCTGCCACTCCCCTTAGAGGAGGGAAGAGCAGGAAGTTAGCTGCCCATGTTACAGATCAGGGCACGAGCTCAGAGATGTTAGATGACTGCCCGGGATGGGACTGTTAGACATGGAACAGGGATGATAGATCCAGGTTTTCCAGACCTTAATCCTTTGGTTCTGATGTAAATGAATTCATTCACACCCTGACTGTTTCTAAAGAGGGTTAATTTGCATACAGTACAGCCAGGTCGTCTTGCTGTGACCTGCAATGACTTTGGTCTAAGAAACCCACCTGCTCAGAGTTTATGCAGCCAGGAACTGGCATAGGCTTAGGATGGACCAGGAAAATCTTAGGTCTCTAATTTGGGGGAGAGTAGAGGGTTGGCCCCTTTGTGGATGAGTAAGCACTTCTGGCTCTGTCCAGAGGGAGCCCTAAGCAGGCGTGTCCAGGGTGAGGGTGAGGACCCAGGGCCCCAACTCTGAGGGTCCCCAGGACGGCCTGGGACAGGAGTTGCCGACAGAGGTGTCCTGGAGCCGCTGCTGCTGAGTCAGCGACTAGAAGGCCCGACACCTGGAGCTGTTGGAGCATGGCCTGGGGTCTCCAGGCTTCTGGCCAGTTCACTCGGCTCCTCGGGTCTGCACCAGGTGTGTGCCAGGTGCCCGCCGAGAGTAGCTCTCATGGCCTCGCTCCCCGGCTCTCGTCTCTGTAACTGCCTGGAGCCTGACCTCGCCTGCAGCTCCCCAAGGCCTCCAGGCACTGCGGCCCCTGGGGATTTTCCAGGCAGCTGGGATTTTGATAACCCCCTGGGTGGGCACTTCTGATTTCTGTTTCCCATGTTGCCTCACTGACCCGGCCATGTGGCGATTATTGGAGCCCAGGCATTTGGGGCCATGGTGGGGGTGAGGGCAGGAGCTGTGTTGCGGAGGCACCTTGCTGACTTGGGGTATCCGCCGTCCACTGGGACGTGCTCGATTGAAGGACCGGGTCCTAGCTGCCTTCTCGGCCCCTAAGTGTCACAGGCCCGTCCCAGGTGTGGACAGGACGCAGGTGACAGTGCCAGGGGTTAAAGTGAAGGGGAAAGGGCCACTTTCTACTCAAACCTAGACCAGCGCTGCCCAACAGAGCTCTCCGTCTGTGATGATGATGGTAACATTCTGCTGTCCTTTATGGCAGCCACCAGCAACACGTGGTTATGGAGCATGTGAGACGTGGCTAGTGCAACCGAAATGGGGAAAAGAAGGGAAATTTCTCCCACTTTATTGCTCATGCAGGTAGCCAGCACTGCCGGGTTCTGTTTGTAAATGTGGTTGAGCATCTTCCCTGTTAGATGAGTAAATCTGGGCCTCACATAAGGAGCTCACGAAGCAATTGCTCTGTTCCCTGGGGACTTTGGGGCATGGCAGAAATCCTGAGCATTTCACACCACCGGTGCATCCCATGGTGACAGCTCCCGTAACCAAGCTGTGGCCTCATGCCAGACTGGTGAGGAAGGATTTTCACCTATGACCCCATTTGGTCCTCCTCTCCATGCTATGAGGCAGGAAGTCCCCATTTCCCAGATGGGGAGACTTGGAGAAGGGGAGTCAGTTCACATAAGGCCCCACAGCTAGCAGGTGGCAGATTGGGATTCAAACCTGTGTCTGTCTGACCACCAAGTCCATGCCTTTCTCCTGGACTGTGAACCTTCTGGAATGGGAACCATCAAACAACAGGTGCTCTGTAAATCTCAAGAGGGAGATTGGTGTGGGCCGGGGCGACGGGAGAAGGCTTCATGGGGAATGGAGGGGAGAGAGCGAGCGTGCCGAGGACTCTTGCCTGGAAAGCGAGCTCTGAGCCCATCCCCGTCCCTGCCTGTCCTCAGTGAGTCCCTGCAGTGACCTCAGTCTTCTCTCCCCTTTCAGCCCTTTAACCATGGACACAAGGTGGCTAAGTTCTGCTATGCAGACAAGGTGAGTCCCTAGCGACTTTGGGTTTGGGGTGCTGCCCCTGTCTTGCCCTGCTAGCTGCTGACATGGAGGTGGATGTCAGTCGCTGCTCTCTGGCCATGGGGGGTGGGGGTGGGGTGGCTGGCACTGGGAGAGTCTCTGGCCCAGTGTCTTTGGCAGGCCAGGCATGCAAGAGTTAAGTTGAGCCAATGGGAGCTGCCTGGGCCAGGGCTGAGACATCCCCAGACATGCCCATTTTGGTGAGGCAGATTCTGCTTTGGGAAGTGGGGGTAGATCCTGGAAGGTTGAGTCAGGGGAGTTGGAGACATCATGGATGGAAGGCCAGGCCAAGATTTGGCATCACGGAAGGCCAGCCAGAGGGGATGGGGTGACCTGTGGCGGGGGTCTAGGAGCTGGCATCTGGGATGCCAGCAGCAGGTATGTGTCTCAGGCCGTGGCGAGGGCAAGGCCAGGCCCCTGACCTCGAGGGCTGGAGGCTCTGGTTGGTGGGGTCGGGGGCCCCAGGTCCCAGGAATAAGGTGAGGCCCTGATGAGCCCGCAAGAGACAGTGGAGCAGGTTTAACAGCTGGGGACTCTGTGCCTAGTCCTTGGCATGCTGCCCTACCTGGCAGGTCCCTCAGACGTCTCCAGACTGGAGCAGGACGGGCTCCGAGCCTGGGGCGGCCCAGCTGGCAATGGGACCAGCGTCTGCAGCTGCAGGGAGAGGGGGCTGAAGGCCAAGGGAGCCAGGGGTCTTCCAGATCTCTCCTCCCTCGCTTACTCCCCTGGGACCCTTCCTGCCGCAGGAGGAAGCCCCTGACCTTTTCCTCTTCATTAGGCCCTGCTCAACAAGGCCATCGAGGCCGCCTTGGCTGCCAGGAAAGAGTGGGACCTGAAGCCTGTGGCAGACCGTGCCCAGATCTTCCTGAAGGCGGCAGATATGCTGAGCGGGCCGCGCAGAGCAGAGGTCCTCGCCAAGACCATGGTGGGACAGGTGAGGTGCCCTTGGGCACAGTTGGGGTCGGGGTGGGAGTGTTGCTACCCCATCCAGCTCAGCAGACATCAGCTGAACAGCTTCTGGGTGCCAAGCCCTGCTCTGTGTGCAGGAGACCCGGAGGTGTCCTGAGGGACAAGGCCTAGGAGAGGGGACAGACGAACATAAATGGTAGACGGAGTGAGCTGTGAAAAGCCTGCACTTCCTACTATGGAAGTGTCCCCTCCCCTCCATCTCGGTCCCCGTCCTGGGCCAGGGCTTTGTCCTGTTTTGCCTGGACTGACAGTTGCCCTTTGCAGCCCTCCAGGCTCAGTCAGACCCTGCAGCCCTCAGAGTGGTCTTTCTGACATCTCCAGCTGGTCATCCAGGCTTATGAACCACCAAGATCTGTCTGTCTCTGAGAGTCATGTCCCAAGTCCTGTGCCGAGCACCCAGGGCCCTTTGTTCCGGCCTCTATGCAGCTCGCCAGCTGCTCTGCTCTTCCCACCAGGCCATCCCCCCATGATGTTGCCATTAGCAAGACTCCTGGACACCAGGGGCATGCTGTCTCCCTGCCTGTGCCCGGTGTCCCCTGCCTTGAATGCCTACTCTCTCTTCTCTGCCCCATGAACTGTCCATCAAGGTCCAGCCCATGTCACCTCCTCTGTGAGGCTTCCAGAACCTTCTCGGTCCCAAAGGATCAGTCCCACTTGTGTGCTCCCATGGCATGCGGTTCATTCATCAGTTACAGCTCAGATCGCATTGGGCTGTCATGACTTCCTATGTGTTTGTCTCCCTTTGAGAGCTTTTTGGGGACAGTCATCACGTGTTAATGTTCTCCGTCTTTCTGGGCCTTGCACCATGTCTTCCTGGAGTCGGAGGAGCTCCTGATGAGCGTTTTTGAGTGAGAGCGTGTTGAGCCAGCGAGTGGCACTGGCAGCACAGAGCTGGGGGCAGAGCAGAGGGAGAAAGGGTGAATTTCGCAGTCCAGTCCAGGGAGTGAGCCCTTGGGTTGGGTCAGCCTGGAGCTCTTCCTGGGCGGTCCGCACTGAGAGCCCCCTCTGCTGCCAGGAGGTGGTACAACAGCTCCACGCCCTGCCGGCTGTCTCCTGGTTCTCTCAGCAGCCCCTGGGGAGGGTGTCTGGCTCTGAAGTGACTCAAGCGAGCCACACCTGGGCAGGAAGAGACACACACACTCCAAGACCAGATGGAGGTGATGGGGCCGGCCCAGTGGCGTAGTGGTTAAGTTCTCGTGCTCCACTTCGGCGGCCCGGGGCTCATGGGTTTGTATCCCGGGTGTGGACCTACGCACACTCATCACGCCATGCTGTGGCCGCGTCCCTTATACAAAATAGAGGCAGATGGGCACAGATGTTAGCTCAGGGACAGTCTTCCTCACCAAAAAGAAGACCAGATGGAGGTGCCTCTTCATTTGACTGAAGACTCAGGGGAGAGCGGACAGTCTAGGAGGCGTTGACCGTTGTCAGGCATCCAGGTTCTTGGCCCAGACGCCCCTAGCGAGGGCACATGCTCATCCCAGGGAAGGAGCTGCCAGCACCCTGCACACGATGTCGCCGTGGGTTCAGGGTCCAGTGTCAGGGGAGGGCTCACGGGAGGCACGTCCGCCAGTGCTGACTTGGCCTTCCCGCCCGGCAGGGTAAGACTGTGATCCAGGCCGAGATCGACGCCGCGGCTGAGCTCATCGACTTCTTCCGATTCAACGCCAAGTTTGCCGTGGAGCTGGAGGGGGAGCAGCCGATCAGCGTGCCGCCCAGCACCAACCGCGTGGTGTACCGGGGGCTGGAGGTACCCACAGGCGGCGGGGCGGCGGCGGGGGCTGCTGGAAGCCTGAGCTTGGCCTCACCGCCTCCCCCTCCCACAGGGCTTCGTGGCAGCCATCTCCCCCTTTAACTTCACCGCGATCGGCGGCAACCTGGCGGGGGCGCCGGCCTTGATGGTGAGATGTGGCCACGGGCGGGGGTGGCGGGAGGAGTCGTCACTCCCGTCTCAACAGACAAGAGGCCCCTCCCGAGCCCCTCGGCCGGGCCCTGGTTGTAGGGAGAAGCACAGGAGGTGGGGGCATCGTGGGGCTTGTCTGTCAGGGTCGCACGGCGAGTCAGTGCTGGGACGGAGGAGGATTTGGGCTTTAGTCTTAAAGTCACTGGGCTCTGCTGCTGCCATCAGGGTGAAGGTGGCCATCGCCCCCACGCGCTCCCAGTCTGGTGGGGGGACACAGCCCTGCCCTCAGGGCCCGGTGGCTCACGGAGTAGCAGGACGGGGGCTGAGCGTCGCAGGGGTCTGGACCTCCCGCCCTGGCGTGGCTGGGTGATCTTGAGGACGCTCAGGCACGGGGCCGTCCTTGTGCATCTGTGCCCAGATGGGCATAGCGCACACCAAGGTGCCCACGTGCCCTCAGCCAGGACACGTGCAGAGACAGCCCTGTGAGCACTTGCCCAGCCACACCCAGTGAGCGCCCAGCGACTCAGAAACGCCCAGAACAGACCTGCTCAAGGATGCTGGCAGGACGAGTCCACACGGGCTGCTGGAGGAAGGGAGCCTTGGCCGAAGGTGGCAGGGTGTGGTCTTGCTGGCAGGGCTTCTAGAGCAGAGGGCCCAACACCTGGAGGGTCCCACACCTGGAGGAGTGGGGCTGGGTGGGGACACCTTGGCCTGCACAAAGGGGTGGGGTGGGAGTCGGGGCGGGGGCCCCAGCCCCGTGAGTCATCACCACCCTCCTGGGCAGGGCAACGTGGTTGTGTGGAAACCCAGTGACACTGCCCTGCTGGCCAGCTACGCTGTCTACCGTGTCCTCCGGGAGGCCGGCCTGCCCCCCAACGTCATCCAGTTTGTGCCAGCTGATGGGCCCACATTTGGGGACACTGTCACCAGCTCAGAGCACCTGTGCGGCATCAACTTCACAGGCAGCGTGCCGTAAGTCCCTCGGGTGGGGCGGGGTGAGGTGGCATGGGGACGTTCACCCGGCAGCCACCTCGTCACCTCTGGGGCTGTGAACCCAGAGGTCAAGCACTGACCGTACCCACTTCCTCGCTGTGTGGCTTGGGCGAGCCGCTTCACCTCTCTGAGCCTCGGTTTCTTCACCTGTACGACGGGAGTGATGGTCCCTACCCTGCAGAGTAATGGTGAGGGTCAAACTAGGTAACGAACAGGGAAGAGCTTCACAGGCTGGAAGCAGCCTACAGGTGTTTGGCAATACTGATGCCTCCTCTGTTACTGGAAAGGGTACAAGGGAGCTTGGAATGAATTGCACGAGGAGTTCAGGATGGCTTCTTGGAGGAGGTGGCATCAAACAGAAGAGTTGGCCAGACAAAGGGGGATGTGGGGAGAATGTTCAAGGAGAGGGAACAGCATGTGCAGAGGCCTGAAGGCTAAAGCTCTCGCTCTGGGAGGTGGAGGTGGTCCCGTGTGGCTGAAGTGGAGTTTGGGGGCCGAGAGTAAGAGGGTGGGGGCGGGACACGGCTCCGTGATGGTCGCATTCACTCACCCAGCAGGTGTTTATCGAGTCCCTGCTCAGCAGTGTTCTCGGGAAGCAGACAAGGTCCCACCTCTCGGGTAACTGTAAAGCCCTGTGAGCTGGCAGAGGTGTCTGGACTTTATCCCTGAGATGATGGGAGCCACGGAAGGTTTTACACAGGGGGATGGCTTAATCAGAGTTCTGTTTCAAGCAGAGATTGCAAATGGTAGCTCTCCAGGTGGACCTGGCAAGTGGCTCTGTTTTCTTTGACTCCTAAAAGGGATGGACAGCCTTGTACAGTTGGGGCAGTTCCATGTAAAACTCCAAATGTTGGCTTCTCTTGACAACCTGGACCCTATGGTCCCTGGGCCCACATTTCCACGTGGTGCCACTGGCTGGAGGCAGGCGGGCACTCTCCAGTTCCCCACGGTCCCCACCAGCCCTGGGTCCCTGCACACCTGGCTGGCCTCGTTCATTCCTGCCTGGTCCCTCCAGGCCCAAGTTTGCAGCTCTGTCCCAGAGGATCGCTGACTGCGTGCAAGTTGCTAGTGGCCAGAAGCAGGAGGCCACTTAGGAGGCTGTCCACATCCAGGGAGGGATGACGGGGGCCTGAACCTGGGTGGAGACGGTGCGAATGGAGAGAAGTGGCTGATTCAAGTGGGAAAGGTCAGGTTGGGGGTCAGTGCGAACGAGCCCAGGCTCAGGGCAGGAGGTGGGCACCTGGAAGGCTTAGCCAAAGAAGATGAATCACGTGCTGGTCACTTTGAGGCTGAGGTGCCCGAGGGTCATCTGGGTGTGGATGTTGCGGTTTGCGCTCAGGGACCCTTCTAGTGTCCTTGGGGACACCTGTGATGTCTTCTCGCCTCTGCCGGCCTCAGGCTCCCCCCGTCACTTCCCGCCAAGGTTTGCCGGGTGGCGGTGGCAGCGTTAGAATTGCTGAGGAGGGTGGTTTTCCAGAAGGCCTGCTCTGCCAGCTGCTGGCCCCACGGTGCCGATTAGCGGGCGGAGTAGGCCGGCCCCCATTTGCCATGCTCCGATGAGCAGCGGGCTCAAAGGTGGGAAAGTCATAAATTAGTATTAGCTGCTGTGTCGCCGGCCCCCTGGTGATTAGCATTTTTATTGTTTTGTGGTGCTGAGGTTGGTCACACTCAGAGCGGGGGCCCAAAACGCCCTCTCCCAGGACCCTCTTCCATTTGGCCTTTGGAGCCTGGGCACTGGGCTGGGCCCCATCAGACACCTGCAGCGTGCCCAGCACTGTCCTAGACACTTGATTCTTGTTAGAGTGAATCACAGAACAGCCCTGCTGGGTGGGATGGTTCTCTCCCCTTCCCAGAGGAGGTGCAGAATTTGAGGCTCAGAGACGTTAAGTAATGAGCGTAAGATCACACAGCCGTGAGGGTCTGAGTCAAGACTTGGACCCAGCACCCCCTGGCCTTCTCTGCACCATCTTGCCACCAAGCCTCCCCTTGCTCCTTCCCCGTAGGCCCTGAATGCAGCCCATTTCCAGCTGCCACCATCTAGTTGGTTCCCCACCACCACTGCCGTGACCCCTGCCCGCCTCCTGCTGGGCTGTGACCCTGGCACTCCTCGCTGGGCTTTTCGGCCCCTTCCTCTGGTAGGGGCTACTCCCACCCCCAAGACCCTCACTGTCTCAGGAAGCTGAGCCCGGCTCCCTCATCCTTGTCCTCTGGTTTCAGCACCTTCAAACACCTGTGGAAGCAGGTGGCCCAGAACCTGGACCGGTTCCGCACCTTCCCACGCCTGGCCGGAGGTGAGGGCCCCTCTCCACCCCCTCCCCTGGCTCCAGGGACCCGTCCGTGGCTGTGATGAAAGGGGAGGAGGTGGAGGTGCTGCAGCCATGGGTGGGGCGGCCCTGCAGGAGCTGAGAACTCGGGGGCCTTGGGGCGAGGCCTCCGCTCTGGCAGGTCCCGGGTTGTGCAGAGCACGAAGGCCCAGCATGTGCAGATAAATGACTACGTCTGCGTGGGCGCTTTCTGGATGCTGGGGGTGCAATGAGGAGTCAGACCCAGCCCTCACTGACTGTTTCAGTAGCAGGAGGCAGACGTGAACGGAGGGTGTCAGGTCGTGACCAGGGCTGTGGGGAATTAAAGGAGGGAAGAGAGGTGTCGGGCAGAGCCCCCAAGGGCTGGCAGCGGTGGTGACCTCGGTGGTCAGGTGGGCCCTCTTCAAGGAGGGGACCTTTGAGCCGGGACCTGAACGATGACAAGAAGCCAGCCTTGCAGAGACGTCGGGGACGAACCATCCCGGGCACCAGCACCGTCCAGTAGAACTTTCTGCTATGATGGAAGTGTTCTGTGTCTGTGTGTCCAGTATGGTAGCCAGTAGCCACATGTGGCTGGCGGCTGCTGTGTGGCACAGCCTGGATCTAGGCGGGGAAATTGCCAATACAGAGGCCACGAGGCGGGAGTGAACTTGTATTTGAGGAAGCAAGGCCAGTGTAGCAGGGGAAATGCCAAGACCTCGAGAGAGGGAGGTGTGGGTGACAGATGGGGCTGGGAACTCGGCAGGGCTAGATCTTGTTGAAATATTAATAATTGTCCCATAAAGCAGCAGTTTCATGGTCAAGGAAATTAGGTACGTGCTGTGTTAAAGCAAAACGGATTCCTTGCCTGCAGGACTTCTCAGAGCCTTTAGTGCTCTAACATGCATTGTGCATCATCAGGGTCTGATGTGTGTTTCCCAAACTCTTGGGGCTACAGAACCCCATTTTTGCAGAGGCCCCATGGACCGCGTGTTTTGTGGAACACACTTGGGGAAAATGCTGAGACCTCAAGAGAGGGAGGGCTGCCTGGGGCCACACAGCACCGTGATGGCAGAACTGGGGCTGGTGGTTCAGGGTTCTTGCTCCTGGGAATGAGGACTGGACCCCACTCCTGAGCTGGGGGGGGCTTTGGTGGGGGCATCAGGGAAGGTGAGCCCTCCTCAGGGCCCGCTGTAGCATCTCCAGCTCTCAGCCCCCAGTGCCCCCCATCCAGCCTTTACAAGATGGGGAACAGTGAGCCCCTTCGGGGAGCTGCCTGCGATTTTCTGCTCTGTCTCCTTCCCCCCGCCTCCATGACGGAGAGACCGCTGCTTACTCTTCCGCTTCCCACCTCGGGGCCCGTGACTCAATCCCTCTGGGCCTCGGTTTTCTTGTCTTTGAAATGGGAATAATAGTGGGCGGTTGTGAGGCTTCAGTGGGACATAGAGGGCTCTGAACAGTCCCGCGGGCAGTCAGCGCTTGTCACCAGGAGCTGATGCTTATCCGAGTGAGGAAACGAAGGCCGGAGGGTGAGGGGACCAGCCTGAGCTCCCTCATCCTCAGGAAACCGGGGAGTGGCTCCCCCATGGGTGGGGGAGGGCCAGCCCTGGCAGTGGACGTGGCGGACCCCTCTCCTCTCACTGGGTGGGTGTCGGGGGGGCTCAAAGAGCTGCGCCCACTTCTGGGGATGGATTGGCTCTCGGGAGCATTGGGTGCTAGTCCTCTGCCTCTAGGTTGGGCAGCACCCCTGCCCCCGGTCTCAGTTTTCTCATCTGTGTAATGGGGGCGTTGGTCCTGATGACCCCTGATGCCCTTCACCCTAGCCTGAGCCTCCATTTTTCCATCCATACAGTGGGAGGATAGGCCCGGCTCATCGGTTTCTGGGATATCGTCCAGCTCTCACTCTGCCTTCTCGCGCTCTCGTCCACCCAGGACTGGGGGCTGGTCACAGGGCCCTGTGGATGGGTGTAGGCAGTGCGTGGGATCCCTGGGCCTGCGGGGGAGCCGGCTCTGCTCCCCCAGTCATCCCCCGCCCCTGGCCCTTGTAGAGTGTGGCGGGAAGAACTTCCACTTCGTGCACCGCTCGGCCGACGTGGACAGCGTGGTGAGCGGGACCCTGCGCTCAGCCTTCGAGTACGGCGGCCAGAAGTGCTCGGCCTGCTCCCGCCTCTATGTGCCTCACTCGCTGTGGCCGCAGATCAAAGGGCGGCTGCTGGAGGAGCATGGCAGGATCAAAGTGGGCGACGTGAGTGCCGCCTGCATCCCGCCGCGGCCCAGTGGGTGGCTGATGGGATTGGAGGCTCCCGCGCTGGGGGCAGTGGGGAGGGGGCTGCCTTTGTCTCCGGCCTGTGGCAACTCGGTCTCTCCTGGTGTCTCCCTTGACTCCAGCCTGCGGAGGATTTTGGGACCTTCTTCTCTGCAGTGATTGATGCCAAGGTACGGGCAGGAAGCAGGGCGTCCCTGGGGGGCTGAGGCCTGGACTGGATGGGAGAGGGAGGAAGAGATATGGGGGCCCTGACCCAGGGCAACTTGGCCCCACTGATTCCAGCATGGCAGCTCGATAACCACACATACACCCGCCACCCCGGCTTTGAAAAGGGCAGAATCATCCTTAACCAGAGAACTCGCCTCCCCCACCCCCTGCAAGCAGGCTCAACAAGCTCCCTTCAAGGGCGTGTGTTCATATGCACGCATACCAGTGGACCCACACATCTGCATGCACACACCTACACGTGTGCACGTGTATATGCACATCCGTGAACACGATCATGTGGATCTGTGTGTGGGTGTGCATGCAGGTCTCCCACGTGAACACACATCTGTACGCACATAGGTGCACATGTATCTCCATACACAAACATCCATCCACACGCGTGTGCATACATGGACATTCGTGTACATGTTGACATGCGTATCTAGGCACACGTGTAGGTCTGCGTGCATAAGCATAAACACATACCTACGTGCTTAATCATAAAGACACGTGGCCATGCATATGCCCACGTGCTCGCTTATGTGTATGTGTTATGTTTAGATGTAAGTATACCTGTCATTCTGCCATACATATGCACACCCACATATACACATGTGCACACGAGCGTGCATGTCTGCCCTTGTCTCTGCCATGGCTCAGCCAGACTCCGCCTTTGCCCTCACCCCCTCCCCGTTTCAAGACCCGGCCCCCCCAGGGATGGGTGTTTCAGGGTGCGTGTGTTGGGGGCTGCTGCTGGCCCTCCCGGCTGGTCCCTGATGCCCGTACTCCCTGCCCACCGCAGTCCTTCGGCCGCATCAAGAAGTGGCTGGAGCACGCCCGCTCCTCGCCCAGCCTCACCGTCCTGGCTGGGGGCAAGTGTGACGACTCTGTGGGCTACTTCGTGGAGCCCTGCATCGTGGAGAGCAAGGACCCTCAAGAGCCCATCATGAAGGAGGTAGTGGGCGGGCAGCCTGGGCGTCGAGGGGAACAGTCTCACCCCAGCACAGTGTGCACCTGGGGCCTTTGCGTTTCTTCTTGCGGTGTCACCCCATTTCACAGATGAGGAGAGTGAGGCCCGTAAGAGGGAACATCTCACCCCAGTGGGAGCAGAGCCGGGCCTCGAGCTCATGTCTCCTGACCCCCACATCCAGGGCTCTGTCCTGACGCAGCTGACCCCAGCCGGTGTCAGGGCACTTCCGCTGCCCACAGGCCCTGCAGCCGTCCTGACACCAGCCCTCACTGGGGCTGGCTGCAGCTGGGCGCTTGCTGAGATGCGTAGGAATTCCCATTTTCCAGATGAGAAACCCAGGCTCCAAGAGGTCAAGGCACTTGCCCAGGATGGCACTGCAGGGGTGGGGATCTTCCCCACGGTGACAGAGGGAACAGTGACACTGCTGGGCAGTTCCTGTGCCAGCTGCTGTCAGAAGTCTCTGGTTTCCAAGGGCCGGGGCCCTGGTTCCCCAGGGTGGGTTTGGCTGGTGGGGAGGGCCAGGAAGTTCCCGGGGCTCTTGTGCAGGTGGGGTGGCGGGCAGGAACTGGGTACATTGCTGTCCTCGGAGGGAACCGAGCAGGATGCAGTGCCTTGCAGGGGCTGAGGTGTGGACTGAGGCCCAGGGACAGGCAGAGGCCACAGCAGGGAGACTGGAGGCCTCAGGACGCTGGTCCAGGTGGGGGCTGACCCTGGGCCCCTCTCCCAGGAGATCTTCGGGCCTGTGCTGACCGTGTACGTCTACCCCGACGACCAGTACAAGGAGACGCTGCGGCTGGTGGACAGCACCACCAGCTACGGCCTCACGGGGGCAGTGTTCGCCCAGGATAAGTGAGTGGCTCAGCCCCTCTGCTCTGGTCCTGGTGTCCACCCGGAGACCGCCCTCCTGGACGTGGATTCCAGCAATCATGCCGCCCCTTGCTTTCTCTCCGTTCCCCTCCCCTCAGCCCTGACCAGCAGGCAGGCCTCCCCAGCACAGGGCCACAGAGGTGCTGGGCTATGTTAAAATGCAGATTCCAGGGTCCCACTGTTGAGTCAGGCTGTCTAGGGGCGGGGCTGGGAATCCTGCTTTTAACCAGCTCCTCAGATCTGAGGGACCCGTGCTGCAGCGCGGATAACGGAGGCTCGGGGCCAGGGCACACTCATCTCGCAGAGGCAAGATTTGAAGCAGGGTCTCATGCCACACTCGAGGCTGGGTCTTTCCCTTCCTCCGTGGCGCTGCTTGCTGCCCCGTGTCTGCCTCTGAGACAGAGTGGAGGTGGGAGTGGAACCTGAGGGGAGGGTGGGTGTCTGGGGGTTCCCCCAGCTCCCAGCGGGGCAGGAAGATGGACCAGGATGGGCTACTCCCCCAAGTGTGTGCGGCCTGACCCTCTGTCCTTCTGTTCAGTCCTTGGAGCAGCCCTGCGAGGGAGGCAAGCTAACCCCCTTCCAGAGGAGTAAGCTCAGGCTCAGAGACTCCAAGTAACCTGCCCAGGGGCACATAGCTAGCGGCTGGCCCTTGTCACTGGTCCCAGGCCTGGCCTAGTGCTTCACCTGGACTGCTGGCGTGGGCCGGGCCAGGGCTTGGAGGTGGGACCCGGGGCTGGAGGGCCGGGTGAGCAGGCTGCCCTCTTACCGCTGCCCCGCCTGGCAGGGACGTTGTCCAGGAGGCCACAAGGATGCTGAGGAATGCTGCCGGCAACTTCTACATCAACGACAAGTCCACCGGCTCGGTGGTGGGCCAGCAGCCCTTCGGGGGGGCCCGAGCCTCCGGTGAGTGGGTGCCCCTTTCCAGACAGCAGCGAGTTCCTGGCGGGAAACCCTAGATCCTTTGCCTCAGGGATGCTAAGAGTGATAGGAACAGCACCGCTGACTGGGCAGTGTGGCCAGGCACTGCGCTAGCTCAGGGTCCTATCGACAACCTCGTGAGCTGAGGTACTATTATTATTCCCATTTTGTGGAGGGGGAAACTGAGGCCCAGGGAGGTGAAGTGACTTGCTCCAGGGCCCACGGCTGGGATGTGGTGGAGTGGGCGTTTGGTTCCCGCCGCCACACCTTCTACCACTGTGCTCCAGGCCCTTCAGTCCAACTCCTTCCTTTTTACAAATGGGGAAACTGAGCCTCAGAGAGGCGCAGTGACTTGCCAAAGGTCGCAGCGGCCTGGAGGCAGAGCCGGGGCTGGAACCAGGTCTCTGGACTCCCAGTCCAGTGCTCTCTCCGCAGTGCATCCCTGCCTCCTGGACACCCCTTGCAGGGGGCGCACGGACCCGGGAGCGTCGGCGTCCCACCTGCTCGCCGTTCCTGCCTTGTCCGGCCTTGTGCTGCCCAGGAACCTTGGCCACATGGACACGTTTAGTTCTAGTTTAGCTGTTTGCTGCCCAATCTGGTGCCCCGTTCATTCCGTTGGCTCCCCACCCCCTTTCCCTTCTGCCCAGAGCTATTGTGTCTTTTCAGAGAAAAACAGAGCTGTCTTTTCTGCAGGAACCAATGACAAGCCAGGGGGGCCTCACTACATCCTGCGGTGGACGTCGCCCCAGGTCATCAAGGAGACCCACAAACCTCTGGGGGATTGGCGCTACTCATACATGCAGTGAGCCCCGCTGGGCGCCTCCGTTGTCCTCCTGTCTGTCCGTCCAGACTACTGACTTCAGTGCACTGGCCCCATCCCAGCCCCCGCCACTCCCCATGGACAGCCCCCTTTCTAGGGCCGAGGTCCGCCCCCCTGCCCCGCACTGGCCAGTATCCTGGCCTGTCCTGCCCCTCGGGGTCAGGTGCTGGGCTCTCATTTGAGATCATGCTGGGGAGGAACCATCAGCTGCCCTAGAAATCCCATCTGGTGGGTTTGACCTCGGTGCCTGGCTGGTTCTCTGTCCTTTTCCCTTTACACTGTGGCCCAGTGACTTAGGGACTGGGGGCATGGCAGTGGAGCAGCTCTCAGGGTCTCTTGGGGACAAGGGGGTGGCTCTGGGCCCCTCGGCAAACCCCACCACCCACAGAGGGAGGCTCCTGGCCTTGGCCCTGGCCCCTGCGGGTCTCCAGGACTAGGTGTGACTGGGTGGCCGGCAGGGCTGGCGAGTCGTGGCTGCAGGGCCTGGGGCACCAGCTGGCCTCGTCCTCCTTGGTCTGGCTGCCCGCCGACCTCACCAGCACTTTGCCCACACCCGCCTGAGCAGTACCTGTGCCGACCGTACTCCTTAGACGCCCATGTGCCTTCTCCAGGGGTCTGTGTTGGCCTGAGGCCCACGTGGTCCCTCCATGTGCTGGGGCTGGGCGTGCCCCTGGAGGCCACCTGCTGGGTAGGGTGGTCCTTCCCCTTTGGGCTGTGAGTTTGGGAAACATTGGGTGGGCCTTCATGCTGGTTCAGCTTCCCCCGGCTCTCTGGTCTGCCTCTAGAGATGGCCACACTCAGAGTCTGCACTGGCCTGGGGCTCTCCTGCGGGAGCGCAGTTCCCGCCAGGCTGTGGGAGAACAGGCCCAGGTAGATGTTGCTCCCACCTTCTCCCAGCCCCCCAAGACCTAGCCTTGGGTCCCCGTCTAGCCTGGGCTCACGATTGCCTGTAGAATCTTCTCTCCCTTGCACGTTAGTGGCTCTGTGTGGACTGGCCCCTAGGTGGCCTGTTCTTTGACACAGCCCGTTGGTATACACTGGCAAATTCCTCCTGGTTGGATTCTGGGTGGCCAGGGATCCATAAGAAGTGACTTTTAGGGGGCCCTGAAAGTGCTGGGCCCTCCTCAAGGCGGGCATGGGGGCCCCCACAGGGCCAGTGTGGCCTTTCCCCAAGTGCCACAGTTTCGCCCTGTGGCGCATGGTCGGGGGTGGGTCCCAACACCACCTGGGTTCTGCACTGTCTCCCGTGAGGGGCCAGGGCTGGCGGCGGGGGGGCTGGACGTGGTCCTGGTTCTTCAGATTCTGTGCTGAGGTGGCCGCGGGGTTCACCCTGGTGCCACCCAATAAAATGCCTATTACTTAATCCAATCGGTGGTCTTTCTGGTGGGGGTGATGGGGGCCGGCCAACGTCTTCCCAGTCTGATGGTGTTGCCAACATGTCATCCGTGTCGGGAGCGTGGTGCCCTCAGTGTTGGGAGGAGGGACGGGCGCTGACGTCTGGGGATATGTGCTGGAGGTGGCGGGAACTCTGGAGTCAGAGAGGCCGGGGCTCGGTGATCTCCAGAAAATTACATAACCTCTGTGACCTTCTGTCTCTTCATCTGTAAGACGGGGATAATAACACACACATACACGTGCATGCACAGAGGTTGTCGGGAGAATTAAATGAGTTAATTCATGTAAGCGCCTAGTATAATGCCAGATACAGAGTTAATGATTCAAAAATGTTACCATTTACCCATTTTTGTAGCAACCACTGTTATGTGCTGTGACCTGTCATTTTATGTGTCAACTTAGCTGGGCCACGGTGCCCAGATAATTAGTTAAACATTATTCTGGTTGTTTCCATGAATGTATTTTGGACGAGATTAACATTTGAATCAGTGGGCTTTGAGTAAAGCAGATCACTCTGTGTGGTGTGGGTGGGCCTCATCCAATCAGTTGAAGGCCTTAACATAACAAAGACTGACCTCCCCTGAACAAGCAGGAATTCTACCAGCAGGCGGCCTTTGGACTCAACTCCAGCTCTTCCCTGGTCTCTGGCCTGCTGGCCTACCCTGCAGATTTTGGACTTGCCAAGCCTCCCTCATTGTGTCAGCCAGAGCCATACAGTGCATCTCGCTCTGCCTCACCTTGGTTCTGTTTCTCTGGAGAACCCTGACTAACGCACGTGCAAGGACTTCACATACGTTTTCTCACTCCCAACAGCCTTGTGAAGGGCGTGCTGCCATGCTCCCGTTTTGCAGAAGAGGGAACAGGTGCAGAGGTCAAGGGACTTGCCTGGAGTGTGGGGTCTCTGGGACATAAACCCAAGTCTGTCTGATTCCCAAAACCTGTTCTGTGTCCTCCACCCAGATGTCCACACTCAGTTCTGAACCTCCCGGGAAGGGCCCACACAGCTGGCCAAGGGATGAGGTGGAGGGGGAGCCGTGGCCCGGTTAGCTGGAGCCTAGAACCTGTGGGTCCCAGCCCACACGGGCCAGCTGGTGGGGGGATGTCTGTCCGGGCCTGTCTCCACCCCAAGATAATGTCCAAGGAGCTGCTCCTAAACCACGTCGACATCTCCCTGTCCGAGGGCCCATGGATCGGAGCTGCTGGCGTGGAGGGTCTTGGAGCTGTGGGGAGCGGGATGCAGACCTTCCTCCTTGGCAGTGCCCCCTACCTGGCTCACCCAGGGGCTGCACTGGTTTGTGCAAGAGGGGGCTTGATTCAGGGACAAAGGGCAGCACGCAGAGAGCCCAGGCTGGAGCTCATGGTGGGGAGGGTCGGGTCAGGTCTGCATTTTATTGTCGGGGGTATGTAGGCCAGTTAATGTTTTTGAGGGAGCGGCCTGACTTGCTGCAGGTCACATGAGACAGTAGCAGAGCTGGCTCCTTACGAAGCCTTACCTACCTAGTCTCATGACCTTGACGTTGACCTTCCCAGGTAACTGTTCTCTGCCTCCTCTGGAAGGACTGAGAGGTCAGGGTGGAATGACTAGCACAGCTGGTTAGTAGGAGGGCCGGGCTTTGAACCCAGGTCTGCGGGTGCCCACAGCCCATGTTCCTCGCCACCTGCTCCATCGGGTCCCCGTCTCCCAGGTGCTCCTCCACCACTGTCACTGTACCCTGCCTTCCCCCAACTGGGAGCCTTTGCCTGCATGTTAGTCAGGGCAGGGGGTGGCCGAACGCTGTTGCTGACTCTTCCCTCTGCCGTCCATGGTCCCTCAACTTGGGGCTGGTGGCTCCCGAGGGCCCAGTGCACGCCCGGGTGCCCAGGGCCTCTTTGCATGGTCACCACAGTAAGTCCCCGTGTCCGCGGTGGCCCACGGGGGCTCTTCATTTCCCTGCGGTGGCTGGGGGCCCGGCCCCGGGCTGGGCTCGGAGCGTGAACCATTTGAGGCCGGATGTCCCCGCCACCACCGTTCTGCGGGCTGCCGGTGGGGCGTGCGTTCTAAGGAAATCAGGGGCCACCTGTGCTGGGTCCTGGCCGCCAGGCTGGCCCGGAGCTCCTGGGGGCCAGAGGAAGCGGCAGGGTGTAGACCCACCCTCTTCACGGAGTCACGTCTTCGTTTTCGTTAATTCCCCCACCCCTGCGTTCACCATCACAGTTCCTGTATGTTCTCTGTCTCGGGGCAGCCTGGTAAATACCTTAGTTGAAGGCAGGCTGTGGGCCGGGCATTGTGCCAAACGCTTTAGATGGCACATCCTCGGACCCTCACCGCAACTCTGAAGGTACATCCTGTTACTCCCATTTCGCAGATGAGGAGACTGAGGCACAGGCCGGCGAAGTAACTAGCACACCATAGGAGACCACCGCCTGGGTTCCCGCCCCCGCCTCTCCTGCCAGGCCGTCGCTCATGGTCACCGCTGCGCCCCCCCGGCGCACAGCCCTGGGCTCCAGGCCCACCTCAACCCCTCTGACCTCTGCCTTGGCCTCCCCACCCTCAGATGGGACCTTTCCCAGGGACCTGAGGATCAAATGACGGGTTTGGAAGCAAAGCGCCGGGTCCCGCGCCCTGCACCGAGATGCTCAACAAGAGAACTTAGTTTCAGCCGCTGCCCCACACCTTCATCCTGGACGCCCGTGCCCGGGAAGGACGCGAGGCCAGCTTCACTGACCACCTGTTTGTGGGCCAGGTGCTGCTGCTCGTCATCCTGGGCCACACAGCCTGCGAGGGAGGCGGTATTATTTTGGCCCCGTTTCACAGATGAGGAAACTGAGGCTCGGGGAGGCAAAGAGAGACCCGCTCAGTGAGTCTGAGCAGAAGTCGTTCCTGATGGCCGTGCCAGCACCGCCCGCCCCGGGGCCTCGTGGGATTCCAGCAGCTTCCGGGTGGGGGCCATCCAGCCATCGCAGCTGACGCCGAGGCTCCAAACAAGCGGCCAGCTTCGTCCCCTCGCTCAGGGTTGCAGCCACTCTGGACGGTGGGGCAGGCACCACTCGACTCAGGTGCTCCGGGTCCGTCAGAACTCTGTCTGCCGTGCCCTCCTGCAGGCCCACGTGCCCGGGCAGTTACCCTCAGCCCCTGGAGCGCCTGGCACAGAGGCCGGGGCGAAGCGAGGGAGCTGATGTTCTGCTGGGCGCCCGCTCCAGACGTGCATCGGGGCAGGCGTCGCGGGGAGGAGAGTGAGGCTCAGGGAGGGAGATGCCTGGGAGAGGTTGTGCAGCTAGTCGGTGGCAGAGCCAGGACTGCAACCCGGGTCGGTCTGATCTGAGTCTTAGGAAGATGAAGATGTAGAGTCATAGACCCCAGCCTTTCACTGGGGCGAAAATCGAGGGTCCCATTCCAGCTCCGTGCCAGGAAGGAAGCCGTCAACACTGTAGTATAATGTTTGCTACCGTTGACCGGACAGCTGCGTGATGTGTGATCTCATTCAACCCCTCGTGGGAGGGTGGCTGTGGCCATTTCGTAGGTGAGGAGGCCGGGAGGAGTCAGCCTGCTGGGTGGCCCCTGTCCCCGGTCGGGGCTGGGCCCCCTGGAGCCCCACAGAACAGGACCATCCTCTTCCCCATCCCAGCCCTTCATGCTCCCGTCGAGAGCTCCCGAGCCTTTTCCTCCCCAGGCGGAGCATCCCCCTTCCTTCATCTGCTCCCCGTGGGACACGGCTTCTGGTTCTTTGTCCACTTTGTGATCTCGTCTGGTGGTACCAAGGACGGCAGTCTGGAGTCATCCTGAGCTGGGAACCTGGCTGTGTGACCTTGGCTGAGTCACGTCACCTCTCTGAGCCTGTCTTGTGTAAAATGGGGATGTAATGATAATAGTACTCATCCCTTACAGTTGTTATGAGGATTGAATGAGCTAAAACATGAAAATGAACTTAGTGCTGGGCCTGGTGGCCAGGAAGGGGTCAGTCAACGTGAGCCATTACTGTTAAAATCATCCACCCGTGTGAGGACTGATCAGCATATCACGTGGCAGGACTATCACCTCCCTTGTTCTGGACTCTCTGCTCCTTTTGATATAACCTTAAACTTAAGACGATTTACACTAATGCAGTGGAAGAAGTATCAGCTCTGGAGGGAAACAAAACTGGGTTCAAATCCCAGTGACCTTGGGCAAGCCGTTTAGCCTCCTGAGCCTTGGTTTTGTACAATAGGGATAAAAATCCTTCACGGAACTGTGGTGAGTAGAGGCAGTGATGCTCGAAATCATTGTAGAGGCTCCACAAAATTTGCTTCCCTTACCTCAACCGTTAGTGACTCACCCTTTTGGCCCTTATTGAGCTTGTGGTCATTTGGAACCTCCAGATCTTTTTCTGGTTGAGACACAGCCTGAGGCCACCCAGCAAAGTTTGGTAAGGAGGCTTGGGTGGATCTCTAGGCTCAAGAGGGTGTCCCAACCAGAGTTCCTCCCTCAGGCCTTAGCTGACCCCTAGATCCCCAGCCTCCAGGGGCCACCCCACCCACTCCACTTTGACTCCTGACCTTCTCTCATGGGGGTGACTGATGAGGCTGGGCCCTCTGAGAACCAGCTCTGAGGTCTCCCCAGTGGCCTCTGAGGTAGCTCAGAGGGCCATCTCCCAGACCCTCCTTGAAGAGGCCCTGCCTGCCCACCCCCGCCCCACCCTAAGCCAGGCTGGAGTTAGGTTTCCAGCTGCCAGTGTGTCCCAGAGGAGGCAGGACAGGTAGGAAAGTGGGGAAATGGGGAGGGGGACAGAGAAGCAAAGGAAGGGATGTGCTGATGGGGACAGAGACAGAGACAGATTGGAGGGCGGGGCCCCCAGTCCCTGGGGTCAGGCCCCCCTGGGGTTCCCCCTGTGCTGCAGCCCCCCTCCCGCCACCATGGCGGGCGGAGGAAGGACGTCCAGGGCAGCCCCTCCAGCCCAAAGCAAATGTGGCCGGTCCCTTTCCATGAACACCGGGGAAGCAGATGCCAGGCAAATGGGCAGCTTCTCCTGGGCCCCCCATTTCCACGGCTTGCCCCCCCCCGTGCACTTTGCATAAGCCTGTCATGGCTCTCCGTCGCCTTGGCAACCGGTGGCCACACAGGTGTGAACACGGGGCCCTGGGGCCCTGGGCTGGGCCGTGAGGTGACAGTTGTGTGGGTCTGGGGCACGTGCTATATGTGCCGCCCGAAGGAGAACCACAGTGACCTGGTGTTCCGGGCATTTGTCCCCAAGGCGGCCAGCGCCCCGGCCACATCCCCTTGCCCCTGTTAGGTGATGTCAAGGCTAGAGGGGACTGTGGAGACCCTCAGCCCAGGGTCTGAGGATGAGCCTCAGGGACAGAGCCCGCGAGCCCTGGACCTGGGTGCACAGCTGCCTGTGCTGGGTGCGCGTCAGCGTCCAGGGCTTTATCAGCATCAAAGGAGCCTCGCCCCCGAAATGTCAAGAAGCACTGAGTCCATTTTACAGGTGGGGAGACTGAGGCCCAGAGAATAGAGGTGACTTGTCCAAGAGTAGCCTGCAGGTTGGAGCAGAGCTGGGCCAGAACCCAAGACTTGTGACTCTGTCCAGTGCTCCTCCTTCAGATTTTGGTCTTCAGAGAGACCGTCTGTCCATCCCGACAGCCCACACTAAGAAGCTCTCCCCGTCAAGTGGGACCCCATTATTCCTTCCTCATTGGAGCCCCTCGGTCGCCACCACTCCCATTAGCCCCCATTAGGGTCTCGGATTCCTCCAATCCACATACTCGCTGTGTGGCTCGAGTAAGTTGCTGTTCCACTCTGAGCTTCAGTCTCCTCATCTGTGAAACAGAGAGAGAATGGTAGCACCTCAAAAGGTAGCGAGAGTAAAATGGAAGGGTGGAGCGTGGGGAATGTTCCACAAAGTGCCTGGCTCGTAGTGAGCCCTCAGAACGTGTCAACAATAGAATAACTCGTGCTCGTTCTCACCGTCATCCTCCCGTGCTTCGTGGCACAGACCCCGCCTCCCCCACGGAGCTCCTGGCTGGCGGGGGCCTTCCCTCCTCCTTACCCCGTCTCGGGCCTGCGCGGCGCGGGGTGTCACAGAGCTGTCCTGACGCACTTGTGACTGGATTGGAGTCGAGAGGAAAGCAACCCGCTTCTCCGGCTCTTTGGCGACTGCCCCTCTCCGGGCCTCAGTTTCCCCATCTGTGCAATGGGTAAGTTTGTGTACCTCCGCAGGCCCTCTCAGCTCTGCCGTGACACACCACGTGATCGACGGCCCTGGCGCCCCGGCGTCTTCCAGCACCTGCTGCCCTCACGGGGGCCCTGATTCTGTCTCCAGGTTGCAAGCCATATCTCTTGTGTGTCACTGGCTGTGTCCCTTGTCCCACACCCAGCCCTGCCACATAGGGGGCTTGCACTGGATCAATGACTTTCTCAGCCACTCTTGTTCTCCACCCCACCCCGGGGTAGGGGCCACACCCGGGGGCTCCAGTTAACTTAGATACCCTCTGTCTCTACTACCCCCTGACCCCTCAGCTTTGCTGAGTAACCTGCCTTGGCTGGGCGTCCCCCAAACATGCCAGGGCCTCCCAGCAACCGGTGTCGTTGTCTCCCCTCTTCAGAACTGGCACGGGCAGTCATCGCACCCTGGAACCCATCCTCCCCCCAACTCCTCGGCCTCGGTGGACCACCCCCCCGACGGCAGTGTGGCAGCGACAGCTCCTGTCGGCAGGGCAACTGAGGCTGTGTAGCCTCCTGCTCTGCGTCCCAGCTTCACCGTGTGTGAGCTGTGTGACGTTTGGCAAGTCGCTTAACCTCTCAGCCTCACTTTCCTCATCTTAAGAAGGGCTGCTTTGCAGGGGGTTGTGGAAATTCAACAATAAAGCGCATGTACAAGGCTTGGTGCCGTGCCTGGTGTGCACCGTGCCGCGGAAGAGGTCCCGTGTGGTTCTCACGGCTCCCTGAGTGTCCTGAGGGCAGGTGGCTGTGGTTTGGGGTATGAGGTGGAGGCTCGAGCAGGCTGCAAAGGCTGGGACAGGGAGGAGGGTGAGCTGGGCCAGGCTGGGGAGGCCTCGAATGCCCGGACCAGGAGCTCAGACGTGACCCTGCGGCCGCAGGGAGCCCCCGGAGGTGTTAGAGCAGAGGAGTCAAACGCAGAGCTGTGCTTTGGGGGTTTAAACTGTCAGCGTGAGGTGGACAGAAAGGTCCGGAAAGGAGGTGAGGAGGGTCTGAGCTTGGGGTGTGGCAAAAGTGGGGAGGGGTCCAGAGAGAACCTGTAGGACAGAGGGTGAATTAGGGCTGGGGTTTTGACTGGCTGACATGGACGGTGGATAAGGGCAGTCCGAAGAGGGCCTCCCCATTGTGCAGACGAGGAAACTGAGGCACGGGGAGGGGAGAGGCTGGCCCAGAACCCACACCTCCAGACACCTCCTGCAGGGCTTTTCCTTTCGTTTTATGGGTTGGGTCTCCTCCCTCCCCCACTGGTTTACATAGGCCCAGAGAGGGGCAGGGACAGGCCCAAGATCACACAGTCAATCCTGTGTCTCTCTCCAGCACCAGGAGACCCCTCCCTGTCATTTTGCTCTCTGTGTCTGTGGGATGATTCCACCCCAGGAGAGGTCAGGGGTGAGGGAGGGGCGCTCCCTCCAGAGCTGCTAAAGACATCCAGCATTTGCAGGGTAACTTCGAGAAGCTTTGTGCTCTTTTAGCTGGGCACAGAGCCCACGGTGCCCACCATGGCAATTCATTTCGTTTCAAGAAGGGACAATCTCGCACTTTGGCAAATTCACCTTTCTCCAGGGTCTGCTCTGCACCCCGTAGTTCACATGTGCCATTTTATATCATCCCCACGTGGATCCCATGAGGCTGGAATTATGATCCCTATGTCAGTGAGGGAGGAAACAGAGGCTCAGAGAGGTCAAGCCACCTGCCTGTGCTCACACAGCACACAGAGCTGACGTCCAACCAGGTCAGCCAGAGTCATGCTGTCTCAATGTTCCTCGGGTGTAGACACCCACACAGTGGGAACTGGCCAACGACGTGAGGCTGTTAGGGTGTCCAGTGACAGTACAGATGGGAGGGTCATTGCAGCTCGGAGCAGGGGCAGCTCCTGTGACCTGGGGCCAGGGACGATTTCTTGCAGGAGGCGAGTCTCAGACCGGGCCTTGAAGGAGGCGCGGGGCTTGGCTAGGGAGGGCAGGGGACAGCGTGGTTTGCAGTCAGCTTTTTGTTTCTTGGAGCCTCCTTGCAATTGGCTCAACACAGGTTGACATGAGGGAAGCCATATCGTAGAAAAGAAACCCTACTGTCACTTTGAATGAGCTCTGACTAACTGGCCCAGATGTGCTCTGTGGGCTTTGTGGCCCCGTCCCAGCTGCTATAGGTTGATAACTTTGTTCTCTTGACTTCCTCAGGAATGTGATGACCCCCGGGCAGAGCCTATGCTGATGGCCATCGTCAGTGACCACTGAAAGATCTGGGTACCGGGCGCTACTCCGGTCTCTGCTGTGTATCCAGTGAAACCAAAGACTGCTGGGAACTGAGACCAGATGTGTCTGCCCCTTCCGGAGGTCAGATGTCTGCCCCACCTGGAGACCAGCCCCCTGTCTAACTGGCCCGTAGTCTTTGTTCTGTAGGATGGTTCTTTCGGACGTGAGCCGGCCATCTTCCCCCTTGCTGACAAGCTGTAATAAAAAGTCCTTTCTCCCCACCTCCTTGCCTCCTGACTATTGGCACGTCTTGCGGCGGGCAGACGACCCCCTTGGGCAGTAATATCCTCACCCACAGCCCTGGGACTCGGGAGTAGTTGGCAGGTCTGTGACAGACTGAGCTGTGCATTTTGTGACAAGTCCCCTAAGACTCCCACTACGCCACCCGCAGTTAGGGCTGGAAAGGACCAAAACAGCACTACGTGGACAAGGGTCTCTGGTCCCAATGGGTCCCTAGTTTGCTGGAGCCGCCTCCCTCCATCCTGCTCCTTGGGGGGTAGTCACCTTTGACCTTAGGAACCTTCAACTTTCCTTTCTGCCGACACCCCTGCCCCTCGGTGCCAGGCGGGGCACCCCGAGGTGCTCACTCCGCAGAGCTGGCAGTTGCTGGGCGGAGAGACGGCAGCCTCCGGAGGGAGCCAGACCGCTCCCCATTCCCACCTCCTGTTCTCCTGCTGCTGCTTTGCTGCTTTTATCAAAAGCCGTGACCTCGTGATGTAGTGTGGCTTGGCGATTAACAGCCAGGCCCTAGAGTCTGATGGTGTGGTTGGGATCCCAGCTCTGCTGGCTGTGCAACCTAGGGCAGGTTTCTTAACTTCTCTGTGCCTCAGTTCCCTGGGGTTAGGAATGGTCCCAGTTACTGTGAGCGTTCAGTGATGGCGAATGACAGGCCCTCAGCATGATGCCTGGTTCTCGCCGACAATGGCTATACCTCTGGCTCACCTGCTGTGGGTCAGGTGCCATATACATTACCACGTGCCAGCCCCTACTTGGCCAGGCTCTGAAGCTTGGTGTCCGTTTCCCACCCTACTCTCTCCTGATCTGAGTACCTATGTCCTTTACTCCCAAATGTTTGAAACATCAGGGGGATGAGGCTGTCCCCAACCAAGTGGCAGAAGGCTAGGGTGTGGCCAAGTTAGCAGGACATCCTCTATCTCCACATGGGGTTCTCCCAGACCACCCAGGCCCCACTGTGCCCTAAGCAAGGATCATCCTAATTCCAGCCTCTTCCCCTTCCCCCAGAGTCCTCGAACCTCTCCACCTGTCCCAGCTGCTTTCCCCGCCCCACGGACAGCAGCAGGACCGTCCCTATGTAAATGTCTGTGCAAATCCCCTGATGTCAAGCCGCCAGCTCTCCCATGAGGCAGAACCATCTCCTGGGAACCCCACTCTTCAGCCATGGGACCCCAAGCCTGGACGGTCTGCTCCCTGTTCTTCCTGCTGCAGGCTCTGGCTGAGCCGGCTGAGAACTCGCACTTCTCCCTGGCTGGGGACTACCTCCTGGGTGGTCTCTTCACCATCCATGCCAACGTGAAGGGCATCGTCCACCTCAACTACCTGCAGGTGCCCAAGTGCAAGGAGTGAGTCTCCAGCGTGAGGCTGGAATGGCGGCGGGGCGGGGGGGAAGCTGGGGCTGGTCCTGTGATCCTTGGGAGCCCAGGCCGGGACTGAGGGCTCAGAACACTCCTCCTTGTTCGTTACCAAACCCCCACTGGCCCCCAGGGAGATCCCACACAGTCTGTGTTACCGAAATCTCTGGCAATTGTATTCTGAAACAATTGTCGCAATGTCGCATCTCTTAATAAAAAGTTATAGGATGTTTGAGCCTTAAGGGGGTCTCAGAGACTATCAAAACCACCACTTTGTCAACTGGGAGACTCCCACTGAGTTCATGTCAAGGCCCAGTGTAGAGACCAGGTGCCTTTGGGAGGCAGAATGTGGTTTTCCTGCAGCAGGTTCTCAGGCTGGAGGGGAAGGTTGCATTTCCCCAGGACTGTGGTTGGGTGTGTGGGAGTGCTTTCAGGACTGGAAGGGATTTCCTTTGGCGCGCCCCTTCCCCTGTGAGCCTCTTGGGATGGCAGCATCCTTCAAATGGGTTGGCCGTCTTCATGCAAGCATGGGATCCTGGGACTATAAAGTAGTGACCTTGTGCAGAGAGGGTGAAGGCATTCTGGGAGAGAAGCAGAAAGGAAGAAGAGTGCAAAAGATGGTGAAGGGCTGACTATAAGAAACGCACAAGTTGTACGATGTTGGGGAAGACTACATGCCGGCTGGAGAATTGTGAGCGTGACGGTACCGGTGATGGTACTAAGCATGATGCTGGATACTCTGATGCTTGCGAGAATGGTGGGGAATCCAATGAAGTGATGGTGGTGATGGAAGTGATGATGGTGGTGGTGGTGATGTTGATAGTGTTGATAGCAGTAGTACTGGTGATGATGAAAATGGTGAAGAGTATGGTGATGATGAGGGTGGTGGTGGTGTTGATGGTGATAATGGTGATGGTGATGATGGTGATGATGATGGTGGTGATGGTGATGATGGAGATGGTGGTGGTCATGGTGATGGTAGTCACAGACACGTGGTGACAGTGATGGCAATAGTGATGATACTGGTAATAGGAATAGTAGGTGATGATGGTGATGGTGGTGGTGATGATGATGGTGGTGGTGATGGTGGTGTTGATGGTAGTGAGGGTGATGATGGTGATGGTGATAGTGGTGGGATGGTGATGGTGGTGATGGTAGTGGTGGTGGTGATGGTGATGATGATGATGGTGGTGGTGATGGTGATGATGATGATGGTGGTGGTGGTGGTGATGGTGATGATGATGGTGGTGGTGATGATGATGATGGTGATGGTGATGATGGTGATGATGATGGTGGTGATGGTGATGATGGAGATGGTGGTGGTCATGGTGATGGTAGTCACAGACACGTGGTGACAGTGATGGCAGTAGTGATGATACTGGTAATAGGAATAGTAGGTGATGATGGTGATGGTGGTGATGATGATGATGGTGGTGGTGATGGTGGTGTTGATGGTAGTGAGGGTGATGATGGTGATGGTGATAGTGGTGGTGATGGTGATGGTGGTGATGGTAGTGGTGGTGGTGGTGGTGATGGTGATGATGACGACGATGGTGGTGGTGATGGCGATGATGGTGGTGGTGGTGATGGTGGTCATGGTGATATTGGTAATGGTGGTCACAGACATGTGGTGACTGATGACAGTAGTGATGATATTGGTAATAGGAATAGTAGGTGATAGTGGTGATAATGATGATGGAGGTTATAGTGGGTAATCATGGTCACATTTGTGGCCATTGGTGGAGTGGTGACAGAGGTCATAGATATGGTGATAGAGGTGGTATTGATGGTGGTCACAGAGATCATAGTGTCAGAGGGGGTCATAAGGACAATGGTGATCCTAGAGATGTGATATGGTAACAATGATGTGATAAAATTCCAGAATCTTCTGGAGTGGCTCATTCTTAGGCAATGCCTTGGCTTTCCTATGACAGGCAGGAGGGTCAAGGTGACTCTCCCATCCCCTTCCCTCCCCTCCTCACTCTGGACTTGCTTCCCACTCCACCCCGGTGTGACCCCTCCAGGTATGAAATGAAGGTGCTGGGCTACAACCTCATGCAGGCCATGCGCTTTGCGGTGGAGGAGATCAACAACCACAGCAGCCTGCTGCCAGGCGTGCTGCTGGGCTACCAGATAGTGGACATCTGCTACATCTCCAACAACGTGCATCCCGTGCTCTACTTCCTGGCGAGGGAGGACTATTTACTGCCTATCAAGGAGGACTACAGCTACTACGTGCCCCGCGTGGTGGCTGTCATCGGCCCTGACAACTCCGAGTCCACCGTGACTGTGGCCAACTTCCTCTCCCTCTTTCTCCTTCCACAGGTGAGGCCCCTGGCCCTGGGAGGAGGGGCTGGGGAGGGGGGCTGAGGAGTGATTGTCCGGAGGGCTCACTTCCCACCACCAGGCACGGGGGGTGGTGGAGGTGGGAGCAGAAGCAGGGTCAGGCCGTCAACCCCAATCCGAGGAAGGCAGCCTGGACTATTGGTCAAGAGCTCAGGCTTTGGAGGCAGACAGACCTGGGTGTGCGTCTTGGCTCTGAGCCTTGACCATTGTGAGACCTTGAGCAAACCTCTTAACCCTTCTGAGCCTCAGTTTCCCCACCTGTAAAATGGAATGATAAGAGTTCCATCCCAGGACTGTCTGATGATTAAACAGTCAACCTACGGAAGAGTTTCTCGGTAGGTAGTTAATAATGCCGTTGTTACGTAAAGCATCTTGCACGAGAATGAAAACTCAGGAATTGCTCGACATTACCCTGTACAGTTGCCTGGCACATGGTCAGCCACACAGTAGGTCCTCAAGTGCCATTCGTACTACTACTGTTATTAGAATTATCATCATCATGATTGAAAGCGCCTGGTCCAGAAGTGGCGTAAAATATCTCTTCATTAAAGAGCAGCTGGCACTGGACTTGCACACAGTAGGTGGTTACAAATACTGTCATTTTCGCTGTTGTATTTATTATGGAAAGCGCCTAGCACTGGGTCTGACACGCAGAAGGTGCTCAATAAATGTTAATATTCTCATGTGAAGCGTCTAGTCCAGGACTGACCTCACTCTCATTCATTTAACAAATATTTATTGAACACCCGCTGTGCCAGGTGCTGTTGTAGGCACCGGACACAGCTGGGAACAGGCCAGTGGACGTCACGGCCCTCGGAGAGCTTGTCTTGGAGAAAGACAGACAATAAACGTGAATACATAAGTGACAGAGTAGGTTGGCAAGCGAGAAGTGCATTGGACGGAAGGAGGCGAGCAGGTGAGGCAGTCGGGCATGTCAGGGACAGGCGGGGAGGGTGTAGAGGGAGATTGCAGTTTTCAACAGAGTGCTTAGTGGGTCTCACTGACAGCTGGACAGAGACTTGAGGGAAGTGGAGTGAGGGAGCTATGTGGGCATCTAGGAGAAGAGCATTCCGGGGAGAGTGGTCAGCAGACACGGAGGCCGGGAGGACCCTGGCGTGTTCAGAAGTGGAGCAGAGGGAGAGTAGGGGGAGATGAAGTCAGGGAGGTCAGGGCTGGGCCAAGGATGGGGCCCCTGAGGGGCCATTGAAGGCCTCTGGCTTTTCCTGAGTGACATCGGGAGCTGTTGAAGGGTTTTGAGCAGAGGAGTCACGTGACTGTCTTGTGTGTGAGCGGGGACGCCCTGGCTGCCACGTTAAGTGTAGATTGTAGGGGGAAAGGGTGGAGGACATTGTGGTAACCCAAACCAGGGAGGGTCGTGGCTGGACCAGGATGGAGTGGGGAGGTGGCCGGCTCTGGGTGGGCACATTCTGAAGGTCGATCCAGGGGGAGTTGCTGATGGATGAAATGTGGCACGTGTGACAGAGAAGAGCCAAGGAGGACTCTGCAGTTTCGGGCCCGAGGAACTGGAAGGACGGATCCACCATGGGCTGGGATGGGGAGGTTGTGGCTGGGACAGGGGAGGAGAGGGGGGTTCAGTTCTGGATGTGTCAAGTTTGAGGTGTCAGATAGGCATTGCGAATAGGAGTCCGAAGTTTAGGAGAGAGGTCCAGGCTGGGGCTGCTGGGCTCAGCATGGAAAGTATTTAAAGCCAGGAGACCGGAGGAGGT
Organism: Tapirus indicus; assembly: GCA_031878705.1. Classification (NCBI taxonomy): domain Eukaryota; kingdom Metazoa; phylum Chordata; class Mammalia; order Perissodactyla; family Tapiridae; genus Tapirus; species Tapirus indicus. The sequence continues at coordinate 98,451,012 of CM062924.1, read as the reverse complement.
CACCAAGGAGGGAGAGCGGATGGAGAAGGAACCAGGACTGAAGGCTGAGCCCTGGGGCCCTCCAAGGTTACGAGGTCGTCGAAGAGAAGGAGCCGGCAAAGAAGGTGGAGCAACCAGTGAGTTGGGAAGAAAGCGAGGGGCTGAAGTCCTGAAGGCTGAGGGAGGAAACGGGATGAATCTGGTGATGGTGACGGCGAGGAGGAAAGCTCTGTGCTCAGGGACACACAGTAGGTGCTCAGCAAGTGTTACTAGATGGTAAGAACGACAATGATGTAAGTCAGCAAGCCCGGGCCTGGCGTGTCGTGGGTTCTCACTGAATGCTACTGTGCCGATGACCATCACGACGATGGTGCCCATCACCTGGCCCAGGGTGTGGTACCCAGTAGGTGCTCGATAAATGTTACTACGATGGTAATCACGATGATACTAATATGAGGCGCCAGCTAGGGCCCGGCACACAGTAGGTTCTTATGAAATGTCACTACAGTGATGACCAGGATGCGGATGGTGTAAACCACCTAGCCCTGGGCGCGGCTGGCACCGTGTGCTCCTTAATGCCACCAGGATGATGCGGCGGGTGGACCCCGCGTGGGGCCGTGGGCCCGTGGGGTCCCCCTAATGCCAGCGGCCCCTCCCCTCCGGCAGATCACCTACAGCGCCATCAGCGATGAGCTGCGCGACAAGCTGAGCTTCCCGGCGGTGCTGCGCACGGTGCTGGGCGCCCATCACCACATGGAGGCCATGGTGCAGCTGATGCTGCACTTCCGCTGGAACTGGATCGTCGTGCTGGTCAGCGGTGATGACTACGGCCGCGACAACAGCCAGCTGCTCAGCGAGCACCTGGCCCAGCACGACATCTGCATCGCCTTCCAGGAGGTGCTGCCCACGCCACAGCCCAACCAGGCCGTGACGCCGGCCGAGCGCCAGCGCCTGGCGCTCATCGTGGACAAGCTGAAGCAGAGCACGGCGCGCGTCGTGGTCGTCTTCTCTCCCGACCTGGCCCTGCACAACTTCTTCCTCGAGGTGCTGCACCAGAACTTCACGGGCGCGGTGTGGATCGCCTCTGAGTCCTGGGCCATCGACCCGGTCCTGCACAGCCTCGCCAAGCTGCGCCACGCGGGCACCTTCCTGGGCGTCACCACCCAGACCGTTCCCATCCCCGGCTTTGACACGTTCCGCACGCGCCGCTCCCAGGCCAGGCAGCCCGCGCCCAACGGGACCAGCGACGGGGCCACCTGCAACCAGGAGTGCGACAGCTGCCTGGACACCACCGTGTCCTTCAACACCGTCCTCACTCTCACGGGTGACCGCACGTCCTACAGCGTGTACTCGGCCGTCTACGCCGTGGCCCACGCCCTGCACAGCCTCCTGGGCTGCAACCAGACCAAGTGCCACAAGGAGGTGGTCTACCCCTGGCAGGTGAGGCCTGGCCCGCAGGAAGCTAGGGTCCCACAGAGCGGGCAGAGTCCATGGTTGCCATGGAGACCACAGGGTACCCACTGCTCTGCTCTAGCGTCCCCTCCCTTGGCGGGTTCTGGACAAGCAGGTGGGAGACACCATGGGACATGCCCGGCTCCAGACACTTAGGACCAGAAGTCCGTTGTGGTGCCACAACAGAACGCCTTTTTAAGATATTAATTTAATCATCATCATCCAAAATAGTCTGTTGTTGGAGATTCAGGTGCAAGTCCCTTGCAGGAAGGCCCGCAGGCAGCGGGAGCCCCAGTTCCCCCTGCCGTCTCTCCAGGGCCGCAGCCCGGGCTTGTGTATTCCCATCAGCTCTCCGAGGCCCTGCTTCGGGGTTCTGGATCTTCTCATTGTCCCAGGTCTGCATCACCTTGACTCAGACCTGGAATTTACATCTGTATTTTCCTGATTTACACACAAACACATACACATACGCACTCCCCCTGTGAAGGCTTCAGGGGTCTACACCCCTGGAGGCTTTGGTGAGGATCTGGAGGAGCAGAGGGGTTTGCATCAGAGATGTACGCTTTATACCTTGCTCTCTGCACTTTAACAGTCACTGGCTTTTTCATAGTTTGGGGCCAGCTGCCCATCCTGTTGCTCAGCCTCTCCCCCAACCTCTGTCTGTGTCCCGTCTGTGTTGTCCCTTCCTCCCTTTCGCGGACCCTCCATCCCCAAATACCTGTTCACTGCCTTAAGAGAGCGACTTAGCTCTTTAAAAATCCCCTCCCCTTGTTCTATTTGTTTGCAAGTACCTCTTCGCTCCATAATCTCAGAGCCTAACCTTGTAACCCTACGTGCTCATCTTAGAAAAGTGCAGCAGAAGTCAGAGTTGCAGCCATGCGTGGAGCGGGGGCCGGGGCATCCCTGGATGGGAGAGGGTCAGGGAAGGTAGGGTTTAAGTAGAGGGGAGGGTGGGCACTGGACATTCCAGGAGGAGAGTGGGAGAGTGGTGGCCTGGACAAGTGGTTGGGGGAGCTGCGGGTGGCCTTGGAGGGCATCAGTCCTGGATGGGGTAGTTGGGTCTTTGTCCAGGAGGCAGTAGGAGCCCGCAGAGAGGTCAAGCTGAGCACCACGGTGATGGTTTGGAGACAATCCAACAAGCCAGTTTAGGGTTGGGGTGGAGGGTGACAGAGGCCAGAAGCAGAGAGCCCAGGTCATCCTATGTTGTCTTCACCCGGGGCATCACTACCCAGGGGCTCCACTGGGGTAAACAGTGTCGTGTGTGAACTAGGAAACGATGCCCTTTAGTGCAGACAAGTCAGACTACGATGCCCTTTGCTCCAGGTGGGCACAGCCCTGCAGCAGGCGCATGGCTTTGCTGGGCGAGCCAGGCTCCAGCCACCCCTCTCCTTCACCCTAACTGGACCCACCTGTGCAGACCCACGACCTGCAAGACTGTGTGTGGCATCCTTACGCCCGCCCCGCCCTCCCTGGCTCGTGCCACACCACCCTGTTTATTTTTGTCGTAACATTGATCCCAAGTTATTGTTGTGTTTATTTATTTACATCCTTACTTACTGTCTTTTCCCTCCTCTGCCCCTCAAATGTAAGCCCGTGAGAACAGGGACCTGTCAGTCCTATTCAGTGCCATGTCCCTGGCTGTGTCACTGGGTCTGGCTCAGAGTTGACTCTCAGTGAATGTTTGTTGAACGATGGATGAATGAGTGAGCAGGTAGAATGTGCCCAGCACAGGGCTGGCCCCCTTTACACGAATTATCATTTACCCCTAAACACCCCGTGAGCAGACACTGTTACTTCACTGTTTCTCTCCCATAGACAGATGAAGCGGAGGTTCAAAGAGGTGACGGTCACCCAGCTTGGGAGTGGCCAGAGGGTGGTGATGAAATAGGGTGGGGGCCATGGGGCTGGAGAGGAGGGCACCCCCAGGAGAGGCGAGGTGGAGGGAGAGGCCTCAGGGGAGGTGAGGAGGTTTGGGGGTGGAGGCTGGGAGGATGTGCTGCCATGGTGACGGCAGGCTGGGTCCATGCAGCCTGGCCTGTGACTGGGGGCTTTGGCTGTGCAAGGGAAAGTGTTCAGTAGGTTATTGAGGGTCAGAGTTGCGAGATTCTCTCAGAATCTTCAGGTCCAATCCCTTCATTTTACAAATGGAGGGAAGGGGACCCTAACAGGGACCAGCCGGCCAGCCAGGACCACAGCTTGGTTCATTTCCATCTGCTCACTCTCCTCACTCGCGCCTCACCCTTCTCTCTGCCTCCGTCTGCCCCACAGGCATCTCAGTCATGGCCCATCTGCCCATCTGTTGGGAGGCGGGTGGTGAGGAACTGAGCAGAGCTTTGAAATCAGGCAGACCTGGGTTCGAATCCCACCTCTGCCACCACGAGCTGTGCAACCTTGGGCAAGTTATTTAATATCTCTGAGCCTCAGTTTCCTCATATGCTAAATAGAAGGACTCAATACCCTGCTGAGTTGTTGAGAGGACTAACGGTAATGTATGCCCATTCCCTGGTACAGAGTAGAAGCTGAGCGCCCTCTGCTCTCATTTCTGACACCAGCGTCTGGCCTTAGGAGAGACGGTGCGGCTGGGGGCAGAGCCACTGCTGGGATGGGGGTCGGGGGCTAGGTGAGGAAGGGAGTCAAGGCTCATAACCCATAGGGGGTCCGGAGATGCCCAGGGCCCTGCCAGTAATAGTCCTAACCACTGCCCACTCTGGAGAATCGCAGGGACAACGCTTTCTGACCCCATCCTTGGACTCCTGGAATCCCAGGTTGCTCAGCTCAGCTTGGCCAGGTCACTGCAGGGGTGTGTCATGGACGCCAGCACCTGGCTCCCCAGGGGCTCTGCCATCCTGATCCCCGTCCTCAGGCTGAGCACCTGGGTGGAGCCTCCCTCCTCTCAGCTCCCAGGACTATTGCCCTCAGGCCCAGCAACCTGTGCAAATTCCAGAGGCTTCCAGAGCCAGGACCTCTCTCCCCAGGCAGGGCAGGGAGCAGGCTAGGGCCCAACTCCCTTGGATATCTGTCTGTCAGTCCCCGAGGTGAGGTGAGCTCTGGGCCCCCAGATACAGCCCAGTAGACTCGCCTATGTATGGAGGGAAAACCTAGGAGCCAGATTAATGGGATATCTAAGCTGGAAGCCCTTTCGGGATCAGCACAGAGAGGTTCAGTGACTTGCCCAAAGTCACACAGCAAATGGAGGACACAGTCAGGACTGGAATTCAGGCCAAAGGATGCCCAGTCCAAAGCATGTCCTGGTAGGTACCGGTTCCTACATACTGAGAGTGACGGGGGATGGGGTGGGAGAGACTAGAAAGAGAGTTGACTCTACAGTGTAGGGACACAGGAAGGACCCAGGGGCCCGGGGAGATCCCAGCTGACCCTTGCAGGTGGGAGAGGCGGTGGACTCCTGACCACAGGTGTTGGGTCCCAGAAGGATGGCCGAGGTGACTTCCCGGGAAAGGACCGAGGTGAGGACTTACTATTTTTCAGGCCCTGTTCTAAGCCCCTGACGTAGATTAACTCATTTATCACTTCAGAGCCCAGAAGATACTGTTCTTGTTGCTCCCACTTTGAGAAGAGGAACTGGATTCAGAGAGGTTGAGTGACAGGCCCAAGGCCTCATGACAGGAAGCACAGCTGGTGCCTAAACTCAGATGTGTCTGACTCCAGAGTCCGGGCTCTTGGTCACTGCCTCCAAACTGCCACATTTTCAGTCTTATTGCCCCCATTTTACAGATGTGGAAATTGAGGCTGGTGGGGTGGAAGGATTTCTCCCAGGTCTGACCCGACCCTGGATGCCAGCTCCACTCCTTTCCCTCCGGCCCCTCTAGCTACTTCAGGAGATCCGGAAGGTCAACTTCAGCCTCCTGGGCCACCAAATCTTCTTCGACAACGAAGGGGACCTGCCCATGAGCCTGGAGATCATCCAGTGGCAGTGGGGCCTGAGCCAGCGACCTTTCCAGAGCGTCGCCTCCTACCACCCCACGGTGCAGCGGCTGAGGGTCGTCCGTAACATCTCCTGGCACACCCCCAACAACACGGTCAGGGTCAGCTCCCGGAGGGGCTGGTGGGTGGGCGGGGTCCGAAGGCTGGGCGTCGGGGCCCTTTTACCCAAGACTCGTGACCGATAGCTGGTGGGTCTGTATTTGTGGGTGCACTGTCTGGGGTCCCGTCCTCCCTCTGTTGACTGAGAACTGTGGAACTTCAGGGCTTTCTGGCTCTTAAGGACAGAGGGGCTCAGGGTCCTCTGCAAGAAAACATTTGCTGGACACATGCATACTAAGGATTCAATTCTCATGTCAGCCCTAGGAAACGGGTGCCCCTATTCTCCCTATTTTATGGGTTAGAAAGCTGAAGGCACAGAGTGGTTGCGTGGCCTGCCTGAGGGCACACAGCTGGTCCGTGTCTCCACGTACAGCATTCAGGCTACATCCCATGGATTACTGCTCACTGTGTGGTCCAGCAGCTATGTCTTCAACTGCGTCCGACACCTGTCAGTCTGAAGCTCCTTCGTTTTACCCTCTTTAGATACTCAGCTGTCAGAACGCCACTGGTGTGGGGAGGGGCCGAGACAGCCTGTGGAGTGTGGGAGGGGATCGAAAAGCTTCTCAGAGACCTTCATCCCCCCATCCCAGTTCCAGAATTACCCGGTGTTGCTAGTTCTGAGCTTCTGGGGGGTTTCTATGAAGTAAGTGACGTTGGTTCTTTATCAGTTTTCTAGAGCCACCATCACAAAGCCCCACAAACTGGGGGTCTTAACGACCCAGAGCGTCTTGAGGGCAGTGAAGGAGAATCCGTTCCAGGCCTCTCTTCCAGCTTCCGGGGCTGTGCTGGCCGTCCTTGGCTCTCCTGGGCTCGTAGGGGTCCACTCTACTCCAGTACGACCTCATCTTCACTCATCTGCGATGATCCGATTTCCACATAAGCCCATCTTTTTAGGTCCCGGGAGTTAGGACTTCAACATTTGAATTTTGAGGGGACACAGTTCACCAGTGTCTTAGCCTGGGTTTCCCCCAGAAGGCAGAGACTGAGACAGGGTTTATGTGCAGGTAGTTCATTCCAGGACATGACCCGGGGCAACAGGAGTGAGAGACCGGGGACAGTTCAACAGGGGAAGAGGGAAAGTCAGTGCAAGGGAGTGTTCTAAGCTGGACACCGCTGTGAGCAAACGGCCCTCAGTCTTACCAGGACCTTCTGAGGAGCCATGTTAGAATTGTCCCCCAAAGGAGGGAAGAGGGCAGCACTGATCAGTTGGCTCCGTACCGGCTCCCACCCCAGTGGTCAAGCGTCACTCCGTGGGGTGTTAACTCCCTTGCACTTCCAGGTCACACCTGTAGGAGAGCCCAGCAGCTTCCTGCGGGCATCTCAGAATGCAGCCCCACGGCAGAGAGCGAAAGAGATCCGCAGTGTAGCTGAGGTGGCTGACAGGTGACATCTGGGTGAAATTGGTGTTGCAGCCATGGCCAGCATGAAAGGTGGGCCGAGAAAATATGAGGGAGGCCCAGAGATGTCCACTCCTTGTTTCACCCATTGCGCCTGTGTCCGTCATTGAGCCGGGTGAGTCAGAGTTTCTAGGGCAGCAGCCAGCCCCGTCTCTACCCAAGGGGAGTTGAGTCAACCCAGCCACAGGCCCTGCAGCTGCAGCTGGGCCCGAGGTGGAACTGATACTCATCATCTCTCCCTTCCACCGTCCATTCTGGATCCCTTCACCCTCAGCCGTTTGGCCGCTCTAGGTCACGGGGCTGGGGGAGTGATCCGGACCTTGATCCCCAAGGTGTCTGAGCCTGTAGTCATCTTGTCCTTGCTGGCCTGTGGTTGTGGCAGTTGTCCGTAGCAGTAATCAGTGAGCCAGAAGCACCAAGGGCCGCCTTGGTGAACACGCTGGGTTCCAGACCTCCCCTTTCCTACCCCGCCGTGGGGCAGCAACCCCAGCTCCTCATGTTCATCTGAGTCAATTACCTTCTCCTTTCTTGGCCTTCCCGTTCACTGGCATAAGGCCCCCTAAATGACCAGGTGGTAACCATAGAGCCCTGCGTAGACAGGTGGAAATAGTCCCCCTTCGGAGACCAGAACCTCTATTCTAGCAGAGCCTAAGGTTGTGGGGACGAGAAGCACCAATTCTACCACAGTCCCTGAGAATACTGGTGAGTGTGGCCAATCCTTCCACCCCGGGGGTGCTGGACCCAGGTAGTCTAGCTGTTGGGACCACAGTGCTGTGTACCAGCCTTTCACTCGGCGCTTATACCTCATCCTAAAGGGCAGCGCCCCCACCCTCAGGGTGTCGTCCCCAGACTGGTTCCTTGGCTGAGCCATCCCATAGTTTTATTAGGCTGGATACTCCCGGATGATGTGGTGTATTGGGATCAGTGGATCTTGTGGTCATGTGCCCGTGTCACACACCCTTCACCATAAAATGGGTCCCTCGTCTGAGGCATTGTTATAGGGGACCCCATGTCAGTAAACCGTCCGGTCTGTAAGCCCTTCGGTGGTGATACTGCACTGCGACCAGGGAAGGCAAATTCTTACAAGGATGAGTCAATGCTCCCTCCAGGGAAGAAAGGCTCTGATGTGATACATCTGCCAGCAGCTGGCTGGCTGGTCTTCTGGCAGAACGGTACCAAACCGAGGGCTCAGCAGGGTCTCTGTTGCTGGCAGGTTCGGTGTTCTGCAGTGGCAGGAGCTAGGTCGACCGTGGAGAGAGGAAGCCCAAGCTGTTGGGTCCATGCCCACGGCCTCCATCCCTGACACTATGGCCACTCTGCTTATGGCCCATTGTGCCAGCCCGAGGTGGCCGAGGACAGAGGCAGCTGACTCCTACTGGATATGTCATCTTTTCTCTCTGCCTTTTGATTCCTCTTTCTGTGTTCTTTGGCGTTAACACGAGACACAAAAATCTTCGTGCTTTGTGCTCACTCCCACAGATCCACGCCCCCAAACTATCTTGTCTCTATTCTTCCAACCTTGCTCTTTCCAGGCCCCTGAACAACCAGCCAAGCCATTCATCCTTGCCCAGGAGCCCAAGAATATCCATGCTTCAGGACATTTCTCCATCCATGTGGAGTGGACAAGCAAGTGCCCTGCTCGCATCTCTACAAACTGGGAGCATCTTCCTTCCTTGCCATCCTTCTGGATCACCCCTGAGAGGAGCTTACTATGACCGTAGTTCATTTCCAGCTCACATTAATCTATCAAGCCGACTTATCTGTGAATCATTCCTGAGCGTTCTCCACTTCTATCAATAGAGAATCCCTCCATGAGGCCTTAGGTGTGATTTGTGGGAGAGGAATTGTCACGACAGAGGTAGACATTGTAGGAATCACAACCGTTGACTTAAGAAATGTAATTATGTCCTCTGGGTCTGCTTTGGCCTGATCCCAAATGCGCCATCTCCATTGTATGTTGACTTGCCACTCTTCCTGCCCAACCATATGGCTCTGTGAATCTGATAGTCACTTGATGTCCTGAGGCCGTGTGCTCGATTCCCACAAAGGCCCAGCAAGACACCAGGAGCTAATTTTCAAACAGTGAGTAGTACTTTGTTGCAGAATACACGTTGTAGTGGCCCCGTTGCAACTCTCCTGTTGGACTTGCCCATCCTTAGCCACCACAGGTACGTCTTACATCATCAGAACTGCTTGGCCATATGGCCCAAGTGACAGCATAGCTTGCCCTGCAGCCAGAGCCCTCTTCAGAGTCTTTCTCTGGGTCTGTCACTCTCTGCCTTGAAGCTGGAAGCCACCTGTCACCTGATAAAAGTGGGTTGGAGCAGTATTTCCAAGAGCAATTTATGCTGTTCCTAACATCTAAAGAGGCTCGTGAACTGCCGTACTTCCTTAACAGTAGGATGTATAAGATGCAATGACTTGTCCTTTACCTTAGAGAGGATGTCCTGGCATTCCCCAGACCATCGGATCCCTAAAAACATCACCAATGTGGCAGGCTCCCCTTGAATCTTTGTAGGTTTCTCTTCCACCCTCTAGCATTCATGTCTTAGTTGCGCATAAAGGGTACTTGCTACTTCTTACTCACCAGACCCAGCTGGCATGATGTCATTAATATCGTGGACCAGTTTCACGTTCTGCATTCTGCAAAAGGATATACGAATGGCCAATAAGCACATGAAAAGATGCTCAACGTCAGCAGTCATTAGAGAAATGCAAATCAAAGCTACAATGAGATACTTCCTCACACCCACTAGGATAGTGGTTTCCAAAATGTCAGAATGACGAAGTTCCCCGTGGACCACATGGTGATAGTAGAAGAGTAAACTGAATTCTGCAATAAGACGGTGAATGTCAGTGGTTTGAGATCTTCTTTTTTACTATTTGCCATTTACAGCATACATTTACCTCTAAATACTGCTGCCCCATAAGTTTTGGTATGTTTTAAAATTTTTTAATTTAAAAAACATAAAATTTACCATCTTAGCCATTTTTTTCCAGTTTTTAAAATTGTGGTAAAATACACATAACACAAAATTTACTGTCTTAACCATTTTTAAGTGTCCGGTGCAACAGTATTAAATACATTCATGCTGTTGTGCAACCATCACCACCATCCGTCTCCAGAACCCTTTTCATCTGGCTAAAGTGAAACTCTACCCGTTAAACACTCACTCCCCATTCCCGCCTCCACCCAGCCCCTGGCAACCACCACTCTACTTTCTGTCTCTGTGGTTTTGACTGCCCTCCGTACCTCATACAAGTGGGATCGTATGGTATTTTTCTCTTTGTGACTGGCTTATTTCACCGAGCATAATGTCCTCAAGGTTCATCCACGCTGTAGCATGTGGCAGAATTTCCTTCCTTTTTAAGACTGAATAATATTGCATGGGATGTATATATCACATTCGTTTTACCCATTCCTCCACTGATGACACTTGGGTTGCTTTCACATTTTAGCTATTGTGAATAATGCTGCTATGAACAGGGGTGTACAAATATGCTTTCAATTCTTTGTGTATACACCCAGAAGTGAATTTGCTGGATCATATGTTAATTCTATTTTTAATTTTGGGGGGAACTGCTATACTGTTTTCCACAGTGGCTGTACCATTTTACACCCCCAGTAGTGTACACAGTTTCCAATTCCTCCACATCCTCATCAACACCTTTTATTTTCTGGTTTTTTGATCCTATCCTAATGGGTGTGAGGAGGTATCTCGTTGTAGTTTTGATTTGCATTTCTTTAATGATTACTGATGTTGAACATCTCTTCATGTGCTTATTGGCCATTTGTGTATCTTCTTGGAAGAAATGTCTGTTCAAGTTCTTTGCCCATTTTTGGATCAGATTGTTGGTGATTTTATTATTGAGTTTAGGAGTTCTCTGTATATCCCAGATGTTAGTCCCTTGTCAGATCTGCAAATATTTTCTACCATTCGGTGGGGTGACTTTTTCTCTCTTGACAGTCTTTTGATGCACGATATTTTAAAATTTTCATGAAGTCTATTTTGTTTATTTTTTCTGTTGTTGCCTGTTTTTGGTGGCATATCCAAGAGATCATCGCCAAATTCAATGTCATGAAACTTCTGCCCTGTGTTTTTTCCTAAGAGTTTTTCTAGTTTTGGATCATGGATCCATTGAGTTAACTTTTGTATGTGGTGTTAGGTGTGGGTCCAACTTCATTCTTTTGTGTGTGGACATCCAGTTTTCCCAGCACCATTCAAAGAAACTGTCTTTTCCTCATTGAATGGCCTTGGGTCCCTTGTCAAAAATTATTTGACCATGCATATGAGGGTTTATTTCTGGACTCTCTATTCTATTCTATTGGTCTATATGTCTGTCTTTTTGCCAGCACCACACTGTTTTGATTACTGTAGTTTTGTAGTAAGTTTTGAAATCAGGAATGTGAGTCCTCCAGCTTTGTTCTTTTTCAAGATTGTTTTGGGTATTCAGAGTCCCTTGAAATTCCATATATATTTTAAGATGGGTTTTCTATTTCTGCAAAAAAAGTCATTGGGATTTTGAAAGAGATTACATTAAATCTGTAGATTGCTTTGGATGGTATTGACATCTTAACAATATTAAGTCTTCCAATTCAAGAACCTGGGATGTCTTTCCATTTATTTATGTCTTCTTTAATTTCTTTTAGAAATGTTTTGTATTTCTCATTGTACAAGTCTTTCCTTCCTTGGTTAAGTTAATTCCTAAGTATTTTATTCTTTTTGATACTATTGTAAATGGAATTATTTTCTTAATTTCTTTTTTTGGTCTCATTATTAGTGTATAGAAATGCAACTGATTTTTATGTGTTGATTTTCTATTCTGCTACTTTGCTGAATTCATTTAATGGTTCTAACAATTTTTTATGGAATCTTTAGGATTTTCTACATACAAGCTCATATCATCTGTGAACAGGTAATTTTACTTCTTCATTTCTCATTTGGACGCCTTTTATCTCTTTTTCTTGCCTTATTGCTCTGGCTAGGATGTCCAGTGCTATGTTGAATAGAAGTGGTGAAGGTGGGCATCCTTGTCTTGTCCTGATCTTAGAGAAAAGCTTTCAGTCTTTCTCTGTTAAGCATGATGTTAGCTGTGAGTTTTTCGTATATGGCTTTTACTATGTTGAGGTAGTCTCCTTCTACTCCTAGTCTGTTGAGTGCTTTTTTATCGTGAAAGTGTGTTGGATTTTGTCACATGCTTTTCTACATCAGTTGAGATGATCATGGGGATTTTCCCCTCGACTTTGTTAATGTGGTGTATTACACTGATCAGTTTTCATACATTGAACCATCCTTGCATTCCAGGAATAAATCCCACTTGGTCATGGTGTATAATCCTTTTAATATGCTGCTGAGTTCAGTTTCCTAGAGTTTTGTTGAGGAATTTAGCATCAATGTTCGTAAGGGATATTGATCTATAGTTTTTTCCTGTAGTGTCTTTGTCTGGCTTTGGGATTAGATTGATGCTGGCCTCATAGAATGTGTTAGGGAGTATTCTCCCCTCTTCAATTTTTTGGAAAAGTTTGAGAAGAATTTGTGTCAGTTCTTCTTTAAACATTTGGTAGAATTCACTGGTAAGTCATCAGGTCCAGGGCTTTTCTTTGTTGGGAGATTTTTGATTACTGATTCGATCTCCTTACTAGTTATATGTATATTCAGATATCCTATTTCTTTGTGATTTAGTCTTGGTAGGTTTTGTGTTTCTAGGAATTTGTCCATTTCATCAAGGTTATCCAATTAGTTGGTGTACAATTGCTCATAGTACTCTCTTATAATCCTTTTTATTTCTGTAGAATCAGTAGTAATGTCCCCACTTTCATTTCTGATTTTAGTAATTTGAGTCTTCTCTCTTTCTTAGTCAGCCTAGCCAAAGGTTTGTCAATTTTGTTGATCTTTTTAAAGAGCCAACATTTGGTTTCATTGATTTTCTCTATTGTCTAGTCTCTATTTCATTTATCTCTGCTTTAATCTTTATTACTTCCTTCCTTCTGCTAGCCTTGGGTTTTGTTTGTTCTTTTTCTGGTTCCTTAAGTTGTAAAGTTAGGTTGTTGATTTGAGATCTTTCTTTTCTTTGGAAAAAGATTAGCCCTTAGCTAACATCCACTGCCAATGCCCCTCTTTTTGCTGAGGAAGACTGGCCCTGAGCTAACATCCTTGCCCATCTTCCTCTACTTTATGTGGGACGCCACCACAGCATGGCTTGGTAAGTGGTGCCTCCGTCCACACCTAGGATCCAAACCTGTGAACCCCAGGCTGCCACAGCGGAGTGCATGAACTTAACCACTATGCCACAAGGCCGACCCCCTAGATTGATCTTGTTTTTTAATGTAAACATTGATAGCTATATATTTCCCCCATTAGCACTGTTTCATTGTACCTCATGTTTTGTAATGTGTTTTCATTTTCATTCATCTGTAAGTATTTTCTAATTTTCCTTGTGATGTCTTCCTTGATCTGTTGGTTGTTTAAGAGCTTTGTTTAATTTCCATAAATTCCACAAAGTGTTCCTTCTATCATTGATTTCTAACTTCATCCCATTGTGGTCAGAGATGATACTTTGTGTGGTATCTATTTTTTAAAATCTTTTGAGACAAAATTTGTAGTCTAACATATGGTCTGTCCTGGAAAATGTCCCATGCACACTTGAGAAGATGTGTATTCTCTTGTTGGCTGGTGATCTATATATATCTGTTAGATCTAGTTGGTTTATTCTGTCATTCAAGTCCTCTATTTCCTTACTTATTTTCTGTTTGGTTGTTTTATCCATTATTGGGAGTTGGGTATTGAAGTCTCCAACTATTATTGTGGAATATTACATGATGAATTGTCTATTTCTCCTTTCAGTTCTGATGGTTTTTGCACCACATATTTTGGGGCTTTCTTGTTAGGTGCATATATGTTTATAATTATTATATCTTCTTGATGTATTGACACTTGTATCATAATAAAATGGTCTTCTTTTTCTCTAGTACCAAAGACAAAGATAAAATCTTTTTTTTTTTTTTTTTTGTGGGGAAGATCAGCCCTGAGCTAACATCTGTTGCCAATCCTCCCCTTTTTGCTGAGGAAGACTGGCCCTGGGCTAACATCCGTGTTCATCTTCCTCCACTTTATATGGGCCGCTGCCACGGCATGGCTGACAGGCAGTTCGTCCGCGGGCGCTCGGGATCCAAACTCGCGAACCCCGGGCTGCCAAGCGCGGACTGAACTGCTGCGCCACCGGGCGGCCCCCAAAGATAAAATCTTAAAGGAAGCCAGAGGGGGAAAATTTTTTTGTTGGTATTTTCCTCGTCTGGCTTCCTTTGAGATTTTTATCTTTGTCTTTTTTGTTTTGTTTTGCAATTTGAATATGATATACCTCGTGTAGATTTTTGGGGTATTTATCCTGTTTGGTGTCCTCTGAGTTTCCTAAATCTGTGGTGTGGTGTCTGTCATTAATTTTAGAAAAATCTCAGCTATATTTCTTCAAATATTTCTTCTATCCCTTTCTCTCTTTTTTCTCCTTTGGGTATTCCCATTATGTGTATGTTACACTTTTTGTAATTGCCCTATAGGTCTTGAATATTCTGGGTTTTTTTTTCCACTCTTTTTCTCTTTGCTTTTCAGTTTGGGATATTTCTATTGACATATCTTCAAGCTCACTGATTCATTTGTTGGCCTTGTCCAGTCTACTGAGGAGTCCATCAAAGGCATTCTTCCTTTCTGTTACCATGTGTTTTTAGAAAATTTCTTGCATTTCCTTTAGATTCTTTGTTCGAGTTTTCATTTCTCTGCTTACATTGCCCATCTGTTTTTGCACACTGCCCACTTTTTCAATTAGAGCCCTTAGCATATTAATTATAGTTATTTTAAATGCCTGGTCTGATAATTCTGAAATCTATGATACATCTGAGTCTTGTTTGGATGCTTGTTTTGTCTCTTCAGACTGTCTTTTTTCTGCCTTTTAGCATGGCTTGTAATTTTTCGTTGAAAGCCAGACATGATATATTAGTTAAAGGAACTGAGGTAAATAAACCTTTAGTATGAGGTGCTATGTTTACTTTTTGCTCTAGCTGTGGTGTCAGAGACTAAAATTGCCTCTAGTGTCCTTTTTTTGTCCTCCCTGCTGTCTTTGTGTTTCTCTCCTTCTTAAATAGAATCTGAACCTAGGAGTTCTTTCCGTTGTAATCCCCTGTCACTATGTGGGAGCCTGAATGATGTGGTGGCAAGGTGTGAGAGGAGGAGGAGCATTCTAGAATAATCCCATGACCAGGTCTCACTCTTTCAGGGAGCCTTCACAAGTGCTCCTCAGCCGCCCCACCTTAGGTGAGACAGGAAGGCTAGAGGGGCTGGAGTTGGGGTCTTCCCTTCCCCTACGTCAGTTAGGCTCTGGTAAAGCAGTTTTACCTGAGGGCAGGACTTTGTTGTGGAGAACAGAATGCTCTGGTGTATTTCAAAATGTTTGCTTTTTCCCCTCCCCCACTGGAAGCATGAGGGGGGTTTTCTTCAATATTCACCCTAAAAACCTGGTGAGGCTCCTGGAGGTTAAGGCTGTGCCCCCAGAACTCTCCCCCTCAGGCTAGTCCAAGCTCAGTCTCCAGCAATTATTCATGGGCTCTTTCAGTGTTCCCGCCCGTTGCTGCCTCCAGTGGCAGCTTCCGCTCCTGAGCTGTGATTCTTTGTCTAGCCTGTCTGTCCAGTGTGGGGCTCTGCAGTTCACCCTGGGAGCCCAAATCTCTGACGGATCTAAGAAGAGCTGCTGACCTTCAGTTTGTTCAGCCTCTTCTTGTTGTGAGGATAGAAGTGATGACTTCCAAGCTCCTTACATACCAGCCCGGAAACCAGAAGTCCCCCAGTCCCTCTTGAGCCCACTCTATTGACGCTTTCATCCACACCACTTTCCTGGAATTGCTTTTGTCAAGCTCACTGATGTCTGCATATTGCCATTCCAATGGTCATCGTCACAGTCAACCTGTGAACAGCATTTGACACAGCTGATCTCTTCCCCTCGTTGTAGATAATATCTTTACCTGAATTCTGAGCCATTTTCTCTCTTGGTTCTCCTGTATCCACGACTGTTCCTCCTAGGTCTCCTTTCCTGATTTCTTCTTATCTCCTTGACCTTTAAACCCTGGAGGTTACCAGAGTTCAGCCTTTGGACTTGTTCTCTTCTCTGTCTACACGGCTTGAAATATCATCCATATGTTTGCAACTCCCAATGTTATATCTTCAGATTGGACTTCTCCCCTCAACTCCAATTCAGATATTCACCTGGCTACTCAAACCCGCTCACTGAGTCTTCCCGTCTCAGTAAAAGGCAGCACCATCTTTCCTTGTTCACACCAGAAACACTGGAATTATTCTTGACTCTTTTCTCATCCAACTTAGCAGTACACGCTGTCCAGTCTACCCCAACATACATCCAGAACATGACCACTTCCCGCTCTTCCTCTGCTGCCTCTCTTCTCAGAACCACCATCATTTCTCACCTGGGCTATTGCAATAACATCCTACCTGGTCTCTTGCTTCTGCCCTTGCCCCTCACAGTCTAGACTCAACACAGAAAACAGGGTGATCCTGTTAAAACGAAGTCAGATCCTGTCACTGCTCTGCTCTGAATCCTCTAGTAGTTTCTCATTTCACTCAGAGTAGAAGCCAAGGTCTTTGAACTGATCAGCCACTCTCCCTCTTGCTCATTCTGCTTGAGCCACGCTGGTCTTCGTGCTCCTCAACTACACCAAGTCTCACCACCACGGGGCCTTTGCATGTGTCATTCCCTCTGCCTGAACAGACATCTTCACGACTCACAGCCTGTAGGTCTCTGCTCCAGCGTCACCCACCCCATTTGGAATTGAAATCAGCCCCCCCCCCACCCTTTTCCATCCCTCTTGCGTGGCTTTATTTTCCTTCACGGTACTTATCGCCATCTGTCACATCACATATTTGTATGTGTGTTCTCTGTCTTCTCCATGGAACTATTCATTGAGCAGAGACTTTGCCTCGTTTGGGTCACTGCTGTATTCCCAGTGCCCGGCATCAGTGTGTGCACAACACTGTTTGATGAAAGCATGAGTGAATAGTGGGTTGAGATTCCTGAGTAAGAGGTAGGATTAATCTGATTACTTAGGGGACAGTGAAGAGATGACTTCGGAAGGGGGAGACAGGATCCCGGCAAGGGAGTGGGGGTGCGTAGGTCTGGATGAGGGACGTGTGTGTTGTGTGTTTGTTGGTGTGTGCGTGCCTTCACCTGTGTGTGGTCCCAGGGGAGGCATAGAAGCCCACAAGGGGCCTGGAGAGGCTATCAGGGGGTCAACTGAACTTTGGTTGGTGGAGAGTTTCTGAGTTTCTTCCATGAAGACGTTTCAGGGAGAAGAACGAGACGTCTGGAAATGTCATCTGACAGCCACGAGCAAGAGGGACGACAGGGGTGGAACGGAAGGCGGGAGACCTCTTAGAGGCCAAAAGAGAGGATTCTGGAGTCATGTGGTCCTACAGGGTCTCCCCTGGTCTGGGCCTTGGGCTCTTATGTGTATTCTTGCAATACTCTCCTAACCGGTTGTCAGAATGACTTTTATACAACCCGAATATAACCAGGCCACTCCCCCCTCAAGAACCGTGGTTGCCTCCCACTGCCCCTACATTCTTAGTGTGCCACAGACGAGCCTTCGGAATGTGGCTCCCCCCTCCATGCATCCCGACTCCCTCTTCCCAAACACGCCACCCCCTCCCTCCTCCACCCCATCGCTCTGACTGTTTCCTCTACTTATAATTCCTTCATTCATTTCATAAACAATCATTTGTGTCCTCCTCTGTGCTGGGGACTCTTCTAGGTTCTAGAAATACAGCAGTAAACACAATAGACATGGTCACTGCCTACCCGCTCTCATCCACCTGAAAACTCCTGCCCCTATGAAGCCTGTGTCAAATAGCACTCTTGGTTGTAAGTGACAGAAAGTGATGGAAGCAAAAAGCTGATTTATTGCCTCATGTCACTGAAAGCTCCAGGGGTGGACCACGAGTCTTCAGGAGAGGATAGATCCAGGGTGTCTCTCCAACTCTCAGAGCTTTCGTTGGGCACGTCCTCCCCTTGGAGGCAAGAGGGCTGCCAGCAGCCCCAGAGTCACACCCTGTCCGCTCAGGATCTCAGATAGTCTCCGTCTCAACAGCCGGGTGCTATTACCTGAGGAGGTGGATTGGGTCTTGGGCAGGCAGAACTACAAGGGCCCCAGTTCTGATGGGGATCCCAGCATCCTGCTAGTTGGGGAGAGTAGGGAGGCCCCTAGAGTCTGGGGAAAGGGGCTCAGGGTCTTCTGCGCTCCTCCCTCCAGATCCCCGTGTCCATGTGTTCCAAGAGCTGCCAGCCTGGGCAGAGGAAGAAGCCCGTGGGCATCCACCCCTGCTGCTTCGAGTGTCTCGACTGTCTCCCCGGCACCTTCCTCAACCAAACTGCAGGTACGACCCTCAGGCCCCCACCCCTGCCCTGCCCTGGGGCTCTCCAGAGCCCTCCCCCTTTGTCAGGGTGTCTGGTCCCCCCCAGGGGACATAGCGTCCAAAGGCCAGGGACCATGTCTGATTCCTCTTGTATCTCCCAACACCTGGTGTGGGGCAAAATCCTCAGTGTAGGGCTGGCTCAGGGAGGGTGGGAGAAGGAACAGCCCTCGACCAGGCAGGGCTGTGACTGATCCTCATTCCACACGCACAGCCCGAGGCCCAGGGGTGTCAGGCCGGGGAGTATCCACTGGATGAAGAATGAATGAATGAATGAATGAATGGCTCTCCCAATAGAAGGAACATTTTCTGGAAGACAGGGACAGTATGTGATCTATTTCTCTGGCCTCCCAAGTGCCTAACGTAGTTCAGAGCCTATAATGTTTACTCGGTGAATGTTGACTGAATGACTCCCTCGGTTAGAAGAATTAGCATGACTTCCTATAGAGCATCACTTCCAAGAAGAAGGAGACAGTGTCTCTCTGTCCACGTTAGCGTTTAGCACAGTTCAGAGTTGGGGCTCAAATTTGTTTTTCATGACTTCACTGACTAGTAGATTAAGTGGATGCAGATGCCCACCAATTAAAGCACTTACTATGTGCCCAGCAGAGCACAGGGCACCGAGTGGGTCCTCAACAGAAGTTTGTTGAATGACTTCACTGGCCTTCCTCCCCTAACTGGTCCATAGCCTGGAGGCAGGGGCTGGGTGTTATCCATCTCTATCCATCCTCTCCCCTCGGGTGCCTATCACAGTGGTGGTGCTCAAAACATATTTGTTGAATGAAGTCTTTGAAGAAATGGTTGAGTGTCTCTCCCATCAGAGGGTGGGATCTCAGAAGGAAGGAATTATAGCTGTTAGGCTCTGAGTCAAGGAGACCTCGGTTCAAGTCCTGACTCTGTAACTTACTGCCTTTGTGACGTTACCTTGCTGAGCCTCGGTTTCCTCATCTGTGAAATGGGGCTGCTGTGAGGAGTTGATGAGCCAGTGGGTGTAAGGGACGTGGAGAGTGTTGGCTATGACGGCAGGGGTTGCCCTTCTGTCTCTCTTTCCGCCCCTGGGGACTGGCCCAGTGCAGGCCCGGAGGATGCAGCTGCTGGGAAGGTGGGTTTGGCTGACGGGAGTTGCTGTGGGCTCTTGCAGATGAATTTGAGTGCCAGCCCTGCCCGAGTT
The DNA here is from genome assembly GCA_031878705.1 of Tapirus indicus. Lineage (NCBI taxonomy): Eukaryota > Metazoa > Chordata > Mammalia > Perissodactyla > Tapiridae > Tapirus > Tapirus indicus. Next base: position 98,431,504 of record CM062924.1, on the reverse strand, counting down.
ACGGGTGGTCCCACAGGAATGACACCTCCTGTTTCAAGCGGCGGCTGGTCTTCCTTGAATGGGATGAGGCTCCCACCATCGCTGTGGTCATGCTGGCCGCCCTGGGCTTCCTCAGCACTGTGGCCGTCCTGGTAATCTTCTGGAGGTATTCCCAGACGCCCGTGGTTCGCTCGGCTGGGGGCCCCATGTGCTTCCTGATGCTGACGCCGCTGCTGGTGGCATACATGATGGTCCCCGTGTACATAGGGCCGCCCACGGTCTTCTCGTGCTTCTGCCGCCAGGCACTCTTCACTGTCTGCTTCACCATCTGCATCTCCTGCTTCACCGTGCGCTCCTTCCAGATCATCTGCGTCTTCAAGATGGCCAGCCGCCTCCCGCGCGCCTACGGCTACTGGGTCCGCTACCACGGGCCCTACGTGTTTGTGGCGTTTGTCACGGTGCTCAAGGTGGTCATCGTGGTAGGCAACATCCTGGTCACGACCACCAACCCCACCGCCCGCCCCGACCTCAGTGACCCCAAGATCATGATCTTCTCCTGCAACCCCAATTTCCGCAAGGGGCTGCTGCTCCACACGAGCGTGGACCTGCTTCTCTCTCTAATGGGCTTCAGCTTCGCCTACATGGGCAAGGAGCTGCCCACCAACTACAACGAGGCCAAGTTCATCACCCTCTGCACCACCTTCTACTTCACCTCCGCCATCTCCCTCTGCACCTTCATGTCCGTCTACGATGGGGTGCTGGTCACCATCTTGGATCTCTTGGTCACTGTGCTCAACCTCCTGGGCATCAGCCTGGGCTACTTCGGGCCCAAGTGTTACATGATCCTCTTCCACCCGGAGCGCAACACGCCGGCCTACTTCAACAGCATGATTCAGGACTACACCATGGGGAGGGACTAGCACTGCGCATTGGGACGGAGGGCCTTGGCGTTGGGAGATAAGGACCAGAGGGCTTGCTTGTTCAACTCCAGACGGGTGGGGAAGCCATCCCTGACTATTACCACCTCACCCTAGTCCCTGATTTGGCGTCCCTCCGAGCTTCTCTGCATCCTGGCCGTTTTTACCCACCTAGTGATGGATGCCTAAAAACATTCACACTTTGTTACTTTCCCTTGAGCTGCTTAGCTTGCCAGGCACTGCCACCCCCTTCTAGAAAAACGACCCAAGGTGACCAATTGGTCTCCAAGGACAGAGTCCGATTTAGCAGCCTACAGCCACCCTCTGGTGGTCACAGTGGGCATCTGCAGGTTCCGGCTCGTTCCCTTCACTCCTGCTGCGGGGGAGGGAAACCACACAGGCGGGCTGGGCTGGGCTGGGGTTGGTGTGGGAGGATGTGAGCTCAGATAATGCTGCCCCGGCATCGTTCACTGGCTGCCCACGTGTCTGCCTCTCGTCTACCAGATTCTCCCAGAGCTCAGACGCCAGTTTCTCTGTTATATCTCTGAATAATGGCTGGCACAGTGGGCACTTCATAATGCTTGTGAATAAACCTCACTTGGGTGAAATGAATGAGTTTCCTTCTTGTTTCCAGAGGTCCCCTGAGAAAGAACGTGTGGGATCAGAGACCTCTGTTCGGATCCCAGTGTTGCCTTATCCGAGCTGTGGACTTTGGGCCAATTATTTGCTGCCCCTGAGCCTACACTTCCCCTTCTCTAAAGTGGGAACCAAAGTTGCTTCACAAGGACATTTAAGGGTCAGAGATAATGTGTGTAAAGTGCATACTGTAGGTACTCAGTAAATGCTGGCCACTGCAAATCCATATTTCCCTGGAACCATCAGGGACAAAATAAGGTTATGTTTCCTTTTTACACTTGAATGGCCACAGTATATGCTCTAGTCCACGGTACTCGTCTCTGTTGGAAATGATCCCCACCCCAGCAAATTCTGGGTGTTGTCTTGGGGGTGGGTACCCAGGCCTCATGCCTGCTCCAGAGTCAGCGTGTGCCGTGGCCCTTTCGCTTTGGCCTTGCCGTGCTGCGGAGATGCTGGGCTGCTGGGTGTGGCCCTGCCCATCCCAACCCTCCCCCCTCCAATGGTGGACAGGAGGGGCTCTGACCTCCCTGTCCAGGGGTCAGACCTGGCCTCTCACAGACCACCAAGGAGCCAGAACCTCAGTGCTGAGGCCTCCAAACTGCTGCTCAGAGAGGTTGAGTGACCAGCTCAGGTGCACCCAGCTTGCAGGCGGCAGAGACTCACCACACTCAGGTGGGGAGATGGGCATCCTGGAGAGCCCATTACTGCGGTCATGCTGTGCCCCCTCAGAACTGCCCAGGGGGTGAGTTATCGTTTGGTTGGCACTGACCCTGGCAGGGGCAACATCCATAGCTTGTTTGCAGCTGGGAGGGCAGGACTGTCTCTTCCTTGTCCTGAATTCACCTCTTTCAGGCTTCAAGTGGTGGGTGGTGGGATCTTGGGTTGAATCATCTGGGATTTGGGGAAACAGCCTTCATATTTTGGGACCACTTCTCCATAAGGGCAGGGATGGTCCCTGTTTCTCTTCTGCTGGCACATAGCGGGTGCTCCGTGAATACTGATGGAACAGCTAAGCCACTGTCAAATTTCGTCACCTTCTCCACCACCCATTCCCTCAGACCATCACATCACTAATTCAGTTCATCTCTCATGGCCTTGGGTGCTGGATGCTGAGAGGTATTGAGAAACACAGAACAAATATTTGTGCTTACAATCGCTGAGGACAACAGCTAACATTTATTACCCTTCCTAAGAACTTTACTACTTTATCCATTTATTCCTCACTAAACCCTATTAGTCGGATACTGTTAGCATCCTGACTATACAGATGGGGAAAGAAAGGGACTCAAAGAGGTTATGAAACTTCCCCAGCCCTGCACAGCCCACCCCCGGAACCACGACCCCTGTGGAGTAAGACCCAGATGGGCCGGCCTGGAAAGCTGGTGCAGGGGAACCACAGCCACCGTGGGAGGACTCGGTGTCCCCGCGCAGACATTGTGGTGTGCTGGGGGACGTCAGGCTTTAGGGAGATGGCTGGTGGATGCAGGGACCAGGGAAGACTTTGGGGGAAGCTGGCATTTGGAAAGAGCCCTGAAGGACAGAGAATGCTTGGAAGGCAGTAAGTTTGAGTGTGGGGGAAGGGGTGGGGGGACAGCGGGAGCAGAGGTGGGGTACATGGGGGCCTAGGGTAGCTCAGGCAGGAGCACGTGGCTGAGGGTGGCTGGATTGTGAGAAGCGAGCTTGGAAGGATAGCTGGGGCTACACGTGGGGGACCTGACCCTAGTCTTCCCTGGTGGCCACTGCCAGCATCCATGCACAGGCCAGCTTGGCCCTCTCCTGGGTCACCCAGGGTGCTGTTCCTGGCCCTCCCTCTCCTTTGTGACCAGCCTCCTCTGGTTTAGTCCTCTTCCCATAGTCCTGAGCTTGGGCCTGGCTTGGTGTGCTGGAGACTGCAGGGAGAAGACCCCAAGGACGGACTGTTGGTGTGAACATCCCTTCTGTCCCCTCCACGTGCTTCCCAGGGGAGCCCCAAGCACAGTCTCTTCCTGGATGCGCCTGTGTCCCTTCCCCTCACCCTCGGGACCAGATTGTCAGGCTCAGGGAGTTTTAAGCTCTTAATTCTCTTTTCTTGCATGCTTCTGAGGCCCTGGTTTAAGTCTTTTTTTTAAGAGATAATGACCTCATTTTCCTGGTTCTGCCTCATGGACCGCCATTAGAGAGAGAATCTGGGAATCCCACCGACCTCAGAGGCTCCACACCTCCTTCTAGAGCGCCCTGAGCTGAGATCTTAATCCTCTCTCGTTCCCCTCCAGTGATGGGAGACTCATCGAGGACAATGCTAGGCAGAGAATTCTTCTTAGATTAAATCAAAACCCAGCTATCTGTGATTTCCATGTATAGACACTAGTTTTATCCTGTGGGACCACAAATTGAATCCCTTTCCTCTTTCTCAGGATGGTCTTTTATATGTCACAACAAAAACAAGAATTGCCTTTCAAGGAGCAGCTGCTGTGTGCCAGGTGCTTCACACACGTGATCTCTAATCCCCACAATGACCCTACCCGATGGGGACCAGTGACCCTCGGCGGCCACGTGCTGATGCCTCCCAGCATCCCCTTCCCTCCCATCGTACCCACAGCCCTGCCCTCCCAGGGGAGACCTATGGGCTCTAGGGAAGCTGACTCTGTCCTGGCTCCAGGGGGTGGAACAGGTGACCTGGGCCAAGCCAATCCGCACACGCTCTTCCCTCGGCTGCAGTGATTGGCTCATGGGTGGGCACGTGACGTGGGTTGCTCCAATCAGAGGGACTCTCAGGACTTGCGCGGGGACAAAGATTCCTTCTCTAGGAACTAGCAAGGCTGCAGATGCAGGAACTGAGGCAGCTCTTGTGGGACCACAGGCAGGTCAGCCTTAGGGGAAAGCTGGACCTGGTAGAAGGCAAAGTGGAAGGATGGAAAACCTGGGTCCTTGGGACCTTTTGGGCGGATGGGTCTTGCCTGCAGGTAGCCCTACCTCTGAAATCTTCCATTTCACGAGCCCATTAGTGACACTATTGCTTGAGATAGTTTGAGTTGGGTCTTCTGCCACTTGCAACCCAAAACATCCTTCTCCTCCTGAAGAGGAAGCTGAAGGTCAAAGATGCTCTGGAGCTCAGAGAAAGGGAGGGGAGGGAGGGAGAAAGAGAGAAAGGGAGGGAGAAAGAGAGGGAGGAGGAGAGACAGAGATGGAGAGACTGAGAGAGGGAGAGAGAGAGAGACTGTCCAGCCGTGTGACTCTGGGTGAGTTGAATTACTCTGTCTTGCAGTTTCCTCTTCTGTAAAATGGGGTGATGGTCATCGCACTGTCCCACGGGGCTGCCGCGGGGATCCCATGAGATGCTCCAGGTGAAGCCCTTAGCAGGAAGCCTGGCACAGAGCGAGTGCTTGTCAAGTGTTAGCTATGATTATTGTAAGGAATTTGGACTTTATCCTAAGAGACAAACTTGAAGGGTTTTTGAAGAGAGGAGACGGGCAGTGTGGGTCTGAGAAAGGAGGTCGGGAGACCCCTTGGGTGTCGGCCACCAGGTCCAGGTAAGTGAGGACAGTGGCCTGGACCAGTGGTGGCCATGGAGACGGGGCAGCATCAACGCTCCTTGGTGACAGACTGGCCCTGGAGTGAGGAGAGGGATCCTGGTTTGGGTGGTGGCTGCTGGGAAAGCTGTCGGGGGGGTGGGTTTGGGCCACCTTAGGGTCAGAAGGGACCCCAAGCTCCCACCCACTTGCCCCTGTGCAGGCCTGGGCCCAGCCTGCTGTGGTTCTGATCCGCGTCATAAAGGTATCCCAGGGCAGCCCAGGAGCGCCAGATGGAAGGGACTGGCAGGAACTGGTAGACATTCTGGGAATTTGGGACCACTTGGGTGGATTCCCATCCTGGCTCACTCCACAGCAGAAGCATCAGTTTCCTCCGACTTGCCGGGAATAGGAGATGAGGCTGATTCTTCCTGGGCCTCAGATCTCCCCCCACCGAGGCCCCCGAGGAGGCCCTCAGACCTGCCTCCTTTCCCTCCTGTGGGGAAGAGGGAGGTGCAGGGTTTTCCATACAAGGATGCATAGACCCATCTGGTTTCAGTTAGCAGCTCCCGGTGAGCCTAATTGGCAGATCAAACCTTTCGATGTTCCCTGTTAGATAAGTAGTTAGCGGAGCCCCATCGGAGTCTGACACTTTTGGACGGAGCCCAACCCCTGCGTCTGACCACCGCGGGGCCCCGAGGTGCTAATGGGAACCAGACCCTCGTGCACGGAAAAGAGGGGATATTAACAAGTGTCAAAGGCTTTGAAGCGCCTGGGCAGATGCGGCCCTGCCTTTGCCCTCTGCGCCGAGGAGGGGCGCACAGGGTCCTGAAACTTAAGCTTGAATGCTTAGGAGGAAAGGGCTCTCGGAGGGTGGTTTCTGGATGTTGGCTGTGGCTGGGGACACCCGAGGGCCAGCGGGTCCCGCAGGGATGGACACGGTGGAAAGCTATCGGGCTCGAAGCAGAGAGACCTGAGTTCTCACTTCCTGGAGGACCTGCTGTGGGTCACGTGACGTGAAGAGACTAACTCTAGCTATGTGACTTTGGGCAGGTGGCTTTATGTCTCAGAGCCTCAGCTTCCCCATCTGTAAAATGGGGAAGAGCATCTTGCCTCACTCAGGGTACACAGATTCCGTTCAGGTCCCGGCTTTTCTAGTTCCTACCTTGGACGTGCTACTTAACATGGCAGAGCTTTACTAACCTTGCCTGTAAAACAGGGTTAATGACAGGAACCATCTGATCAGATTGCTGTGAGGGTTAAATGAAATAAAACATGTAAGTCATCCAAACTGTGCCCCACCCAGAGTAAATACTGTGTAAATGCTACCTGTTGTATCAGTCAGCATTCGATAGGTTGTACTACATGACAAACATCCCCTGAATATCAATGGTTTACAGAAGCAAAGGTGTAGTTCTTTCTCACGTTACAAGGTGGATGTGGGCTGGCTGTGACTCTTCTCCCTGTGTCTTCTTTCCGGATCCCGGCTGAAGGAGCAGGCCTTGTTTGAACCACGGTGCTCTCCCAGCAGAGGCACAGAGTGATGGCAAAAGCTCTCAAAGCTTCTGCTTGGGGTGGCACAGGTCACTTCTTGGGGTGGCACGTGTCACTTGTACTCCCATTTCATTGGCCAGAGCAAGTCGCATGCCCCGGCCTCATGTTGATGGGGCGGGAGAGTAGATTGTCTCACAGGGAAGGACAGTGAATGTGAGGATGACAACGCAATTGACCACAGTCACGACCATGATTAACGCAGGGCCAAGGAGACGTGGGGGGCACTATCCAGATGTGTTGCGGTCAGTTTGCTTTGAATTGTGGCAAAATGGTTTCTCAAACTCTGTCGTTAATGTCCCTCCCCTGCCTTTCTGGGGGCTCTTGCTCAGTCTGTCTGATCCCTCCTGCTGTAGGGAAAAGACCTCACAGAATCATCCACAAACGGTGAAAGTCAGTATCCCTCTGAGAGGAAGGCTTTGACCTGGGCACACAGCTAATGGTGGATTCAGGTGCCAGCCAGAAGGACGGTCTCCCCAAGGAGGCCTTCCCAGCACCCAGGAGGGAGTTCAGCCCTCAGGAGGGCTGATGGCCTGGTTACACCCCACACCTGGCCTCGGAGCTGAGCTGTCAGTGACAGCAAGGGTCTTGTGGAGGGTCACCCCCTTAATTTGGCTTTGAACCAAGAGCCACCTGCCCAGCCAGAGACGGTCAAGGGAGGAGCTGCCTTTTGGGGGGAGCTCTGAAATCGCCTGCACATTCTGTGGCTCCTTTCCCTGTGACTTGGAAGCGAGGGCTCCTGGGGACGGAGCAGGTTGTCCTACCCGAGGATTCTGGACTGCACTGGCCTCAGTCCCTTCTCCCAGCCCCAGGGGCTCCTGCCTAGCCCTGGTGCCGGGGCAGTTTCATCGAACATAAGTCATGAGCCCCCAGGAGTGCGTGTGTCTCCCACCTCGCCCAGCACATTTGTTGGCCCAGGGAGGATCTCGTTCACGGCTTTCTTGTGTTGGTAGACTGAAGGTATTTTACAAAGATAAATAGCAACCACAGCAGTGACAATGGGTGCCGTTTATGAGCACTTCCTGTGAGCCAGATGCTGTGTTTAGCATTTTACACATATCGTCCCATTTGATCCTCATGGCCACCGACTCAGGCATTGCTGTCCTCATTTCACAGATGAGAGGACCGAGGCTCGGGGGAGTCCTGGGTCATCCATTTGGTCATGGACGGAGCTGGAACCGGGACCCAGGTCTGTCTGACTCTACACTAAGAATGGAAGTGACCCTTTTAATCATCAAGGAGGGGATAGTATTATAGTGGCCCTCGTCATGATGCTGTGATAACATGTAACATACAGCAGTCCCAACGCCAGTGGCCGCCATGGAGGAGACAGCTGTGGATTCAGACAACAGGGTGGGGAGGTGTGAAGGTGGGCAAAGCTTGTGTGTTAATACATTTTGTTCCTGTCATACATACACCGTTTTGTTTAATCCTTATGACAACCTTGCAATGTATACAAAGTTATATATTATAAAATACATATTTTCTCAAGAGGAAATTGAGGCCCAGAAAGGTATAGTGACTTGTCCAAGGTCTTAGAGCAAGTGGGTGGCAAAGCCAGGATTGAACCTGGAGTTGAACTTGGTGATAATGGACACAGTGGTCATACTGTTGGCAGGATAGTGATGTAGGTGGTGGCTGCTCACTGAGGGTAAAAGAGAGTAGGCTACAACAAAGAGACCCCCCCCCAAATGCTTAAACATGGCAGAAGTTATTTCTCTGCCACGTAACAGCTGGAGGTGTGCAGTCGAGAAGTGGTGGGCAGAGTTGCTCCTCCTGCAGGGTTGCCCACCAGTTCTTGACATGTAGCATCTAACTCTGGACCCAGGTGGCTGCTCCAGCTCCCACCATCACATCTGCATCCCAGCCAGTGGGAAAGAGTGGAAAGGGGACTACATGCCCATTCCTTTTCAGACACAGCCTGGAAGTGACAGACATAATTTCCTGTCACACATCATTGGCCAGAATTTAGCCATCTGGCTACACTAGCTACAAAGGAAGGTGGGAATGTAATATTTGGCAGGCATCCATTGTGGACACTGTATTGTATCACCCAGATCCTCCTTTGGGACCGAAGGACTTCTTCCCGCAGCTGCTGGGAGCGCCGCTGGTTGATAGTCTTCAGCCTTCTCTAGAAGCGGCTCTTGGCTGCAGGAACCTGCCCCCTTCCAGCAGGGCAGCGTGCGTGCGACGACCGGATGCTGTGGGAAGACCAAGGCCCCGTCTCCCAGGACAATGCTGGACGGCTGGGAAGAGCCATCCACTCTTCAGAGGTTCTCGTGGGGTCAGCCGAGGCCCCTGTTGAGATGGCCTTGCAGCCCAGCTTCTCCCGCTGCCCAGTCCCTCTGTCCTTTCCTCCCACAGGTGTCGACCCCGAGGGCACGCCCCCACAAACCTGCCCACTAGTGTCCATCTCAGAGTCTGCGTCCCGGGAACCCAACCTGCCACAGCGTCCAACAAATGCCCTCGGAGTTCTATGGCTAAAGGAAGAAGGGGGCCCACTGATGGGCAGCAGCCATCTGCTTCAGTGGTGGCATCATGGCGGGGGGAGCGGTGGGGGCGTGCGGGTGCCGATAGCTCTGGTGAAGGTGTCACGAGGCCAGCTGCCGTGGAGATGGTGGCCGTGGCCGAGAGCGGGAAGCGTGGTGGTACCGTGCTGATGTTCATTCACCCGGGGTCGGCCTGCCCGCTGGACCCGACTCTGAGAGCCCTCTCGCTCCTGGCCTTCACCTGGCACACTCCGGTGGGGCCGTTCTCCTCCTTTCTCCGACGTTCCACATGGACAACCGTCAGCCTGCCTTCTCGCCCCTCGGACTCCCTAGTCCCTCTTCCTTCCGGCCAGCCTGAGGGCTGCACTGGATGGGGCCTGTCCACTGCTTCTGACCTCCAGGCCCAACTCAGGGCCATCCGGTCCTCCCAGCTCTACCTCCCTGCCGACTGACAGCCAGCTGGCCCCCCCCCCGGTGGAAAGCCAGCCCATTCTCCTCTCCAGCTAGGTTTCTGGGCTCAGTGTCAGCTGCAGGGGTCCCATTTGCTCCCTGGTGTAGCCCAACCTAGACTGGCTCAGCGACGATGGTGGACATGGTGGTGAGGTGTGGAGAGTGGTGATGGCGATGATGGTGGAGATGCTGGTGGTGGTGGAGGTGCTGGCGACAATGAATATCATTATGACGGTGTTTATGCTGGAGGCAAAGGTGCTGGCGGCAGTGATGGCAGTGGTGGCAGTCTTTACGTTGGCAGTGGTTCTATTGGTGGTGATAGTGTTGGTGGTGGTGATGGTGTTGGTTGTGTTGGTGTTGGTGGTGATGGTGTTGACAGTGGTGATGGTGATGGTGTTGTTGGTGGTGTTTGTTGTATTGATGATGGTGGTGGTGGTGGTGGTGACAGTGTTGGTGTTAGTGATGGTGGTGATGGTGATGGTATTGGTTGTGATGGTGGTGTTGGTGGTGGTGGTGTGATGGTGTTGGTTGTGATGGTGGTGATGGTGTTGGTGGTGGTGATGGTGTTGGTGGTGGTGATAGAATTGGTGGTGGTTGTTGTACTGGTGATGGTGGTGACAGTGTTGGTGTTAGTTGTGATGGTGGTGATGTTGTTGGTGGTGATGGTGTTGGTGGTGACAGTGACAAGGATGTTAATGCTGTCCTTTCCTTTCTGGCTGAATATTAAGCCTCTGATTTAGAGGCCAAAGGCCAAGGTCACTTCCTTTGTCATTTCTTACACCCACAAGGTGTAGACCTTGCTCTTTGTCAGATCTGGGTCATTGGGGGATCCATCCAGATTCTGGCTGGGGTGGAGCAGACCACAAGGTGGAGTGGAGTGGGGAGGAAGTTGGTGACAAAGCTGTGCTCCTTCCCAGCCCCTCACCATTAACCCCCCTCTCGAGAAAAAGGCAGGTGTGTCACCGACTTGGTGCCTCGAGAAACTCAGAGGTGGGTTCAGAAGCAATTAACTGTTTTCCCAAGTTGTTTCTTTTCCTTTTGTATGTTAAGGAGATGTAACCCACTATCCTGAAACTGACCAAGCCTCACCACAGAGCTGCGCCCATGACCTTTGCCTTATTTCTAAAGCAGAGATCTCTCCAGGAGGAGCTGAGATCTCATTATGTGGAGGCATGTTCTCCAACTGAGCCTGTGCAGGCAAATACCTGCCTCTCCCTTTTGAATATTCGTTTCCCAACCGAAATATAAGTTCCTGCTTCCCTTTGTTCGGAGACACCATGACTTTGGAAATGATTCCTCATGGCCTCCTATTTGCTGCAAATACACTTTACTTTGTGAGACAGCTTCCACTGGTGTGGAGTCTTATTTAACTCACCAGGAAGGGAGCCTACTTGGTTTGGTGACAGGTGGGCCTGACCAATCCCTGTCCCTCTGTTACTCCAGTCCTGAGGGGCAGGCCTTGGGCTCATGGCACCAGAGAAAGAGCACTGGACAGGGAGCCAGGAGACTGGGCCCTGGTTCTGACCCCCTGAGTGACTATGACAAGTCCCTTTGCTGCTCTGTGCCTCGGTTTCCCCACTTGCATAATGAGGGGGTTAGACAAGAGCTGAGGGTTGAACCTTTTCTCACAGTGGCACAAGGACCGCTTCTGGGGCAGCAGGGAAGGAAGTCCCCTCGGGGCTCCCTTCGTCACCCTCCCTGGGCTTGCCATCTGCCGCCCTCTGCCCCGTGTGCGCCTGGATCACCTGGGGACCACGTGGGAGACAGCGGAGGGTCTGGGATAGCTGGTCCCTTTCCAGCTGATGGTGGCTTTACTCACAGCTCCACCTGTGTGTGTGTGCACACGTGCGTACCTTCAAAATGGATCACAAATACATTCCTTCCAGCCTGACCACCTCAGCCTGACCCCCCTCATCTCACCTCTGGATTTCCGGGCAGCCCCTCGTTAGTCTCCCAGCTTCCACCCCTGCCCCCTCTACAATCTGTTAACCACAGTGTCCAATTTCCCCCTTGAAACCTAAATCAGATCTTGCCCTTTTCCTGCTCAAAATGTCTCCCCGCTCCACTGGAGTGAAAACCAGAGTCCTGACAGGGGCCCACTAGGCCTGCCTGATCTCCCTGACCTCACCTCCTCCTGCTCTCCCCTCTGCTCACTCGGCTCCAGCCACATTGGCCTCCTTGCTGTTTCTTAAACACGCTAACCATGCACAGTCCCACCTCAGGGCCTTTGCATGGGCTCTTTCCTCGGCCTGGAAGGCACACCCGCATGGCTGGTTCCCTCACCTTCTTCAGGTCTCTGCTCAAATATTGCCTCCTCAGTTCCACCTCCCTGAGGCTCCTGTTTATCGCCGCACCCCACCCCCCATACGCACATGCTCCCTATCCCCCCTCCAGGCTCTCTCTCCCCCCAAGCCCATAGCACAATCTGGTGGGGTATGTTTTTGCTAATTCATCTTGTTTACCTGTCTCCCCAGTAGAAGGGAGTTCTGTCTGTTTCATTCTCTGCTGTGTTCTCGGCACTTGGGACAGCTTGGCATACAGTAGGTGCTCAATAAGTACTTGTTAGTGAACTTCTGCAGGTTCTCGTACCCATGTTGCAGTGGGGCACCAACACTGCTGAATGGACTCAAGGATGCAAACACTGCCCTGGTCCGTGTCCGCAGTGGGGACAGTGAGAGGGTGGGGTTGGGGCCCGCGTCCCAAAGGTGAGTCCTGGTGCAGCCACTTGGTTGTGTGAGGCTGGGTCGGTTACCGCACCAGCCTGTGCCTTGCTTTCCTCCTCTGTGAATGGGACAAGAAGGCTCCATCCCGCAGGGAGATGGCCTCATGCTCCTTTTTTTTTTGTTGTTGAGGAAGACTGGCCCTGGGCTAACATCTGTGCCCATCTTCCTCTACTTTATATGTGGGACGCTGCCACAGCATGGCTTGATGAGTGGTGTGTAGGTCCGTGCCTGGGATCCAAACCCGCGAACTCTGGGCCGCCATAGCCGAGTGCACGCACTTAACCACTACACCACCAGGCTGGCCCCCACCTCCATGCTCCTTAATAAACAGTAGCTGCTGTGATCTGACCACTATGTTAGGAGTCCCCTGTCCTCCAGGCATCCATGACATCCATGAGTTAACAGGAAGCAGGCAGGGATGGGCGCTGGCCTGGGCCTGGGCTCAGGAACCTGGTAGAAGCCACCTTGTCCCCAGGCCGTCTGTACTTTCAGGCTCCTCAGACCCTCTGGTCTAGGAGGGAGGCCTGCCGGGCCCTCTCAAGGCCTACCTCAGCCGCGTCCACCAGGGATGTGAAATGAGCCCGGCCCCCTGGAAAGGTCCATTCTGAACCCTGGGAATGAGGAGCCAGCGGGTGGAGGGCACGAGTTCTGGGCTCAGAGGCCCGGGGCCAGTCCCCAGCTGGCCATTGGCTCCTGTGACCTCGGGGATCACTCCTCCCCCGGGCCTCAGTCTCCCCGTCTGTAAAGTGGTGGACCAGGTCATCTCTTCTTGAAGGCTGCTTCCTCCCGCGCTCAGCAGGAGTCCAGCATGGTGGGGCTGGAGCGCGGTGCCACAGCCGACCAGGGCCGCCTTCCCATCGGCCTATGGCCCGGCCTTCCTCACACCCCTCATTGCTTTGGGGTATCTTGCCTGGGCCTCCCTCCTCTGTGGCCCCTTTCACAGGGGGTCAAGTATGTGCGCGTCCGTGTGGTTGAAAGCGTGACCTGTACTGTGCACGGGAAGTCAAAGGCCGGGCCTGGTGTGTCCCCCATCGCTGCCCCCCAGGCTGCCCACCTCCCGGGCGCCACCACATGGCTCCCCTGAATGTCTCCTGCCCGTCAAACAGTCTTAAGATGTGAAACAGAATGAGGAATTTGAGAAAACATTCCATTTGTGAAATTGCCATGCCCCTCCTCCTGGGGCAGCCAGTGGATCTCGTCACTCCCTGACACTGGGCCTCAGTTTCCCCAACCATAAAAGGATGGTGGTCCCCACTTGGGCACAAATATTCCTGGGGGGTTCTGATGATTAGCCTCGTTCTAGACCGTGGTACTGGAGTGTCCCTGGGGCCCCAGCTTGTTCTCAGCATCGTGACCATGGCCCCTGGTCCTTCCGGAAGGCCGGTTGAGGGCCAGGCGTGCCCTTGCTGAGGGGAACTTCCAGAAGCCGACAGCAGATGGTGCTGTTGACCCCATTCCTGGGCGAGGGGAGGGCTGGGAGCAGCCACCACTGGAGTCTCCCAGGCGGCCCGCTCCAAGGCCAGGCAGTGCTCGGAGGAGCTTGGGGTTCCCTCTCCTTGGAGCTCGAGGCCGGACTCTGGGGCACACTCTCCGTGGCCTATCACTTGCCCTGGGGAAAGGCCCCTGGTGGGGAGACAGCCGAGCGGGGAGCACGGCTGTGCAGACGCGCATATGGGGACACACAGAGGCGCCCACAGGTTGTTCGCCTCCATCTACTCGGTGCCATATGCGCAGCCTGACCGTTTTCACGGATCACATGTGTGCTTCTGTGTAACCCACATCGCACAGGGTCTGCCAGGCCTGGGTGTGGAGGGAGAGCAGGGCTGAAAAGAGGGACACGTTTGCGTGGCTTCCTGCAGGAAAGCGTGGGTGCACAAACGCTTGTGTCTGTGGTCTGTGTGTGCATGTGCACATGTGAGAGGTGTAGCATGCACAAGTGTGTGTGTGCACACGTGTGACTGGGTGGTGTGTGTGCAAGCACTCCAGCACCATGTCCCTCTGGGCACAACTGTTTAGCTATGTGTGTGTGTAGACGTGTGTGTCTGGGGCTGTTCATTTGTGTATCTGTACGTGCATGTGAGTGTGTGTGTGTGTGCACGCACACATATTTGAGTGTGTGCTTGTGTGGCAATCACAAACTCGTGGCAGCCTCTGGGCCGGGCTGATGGACAAGCAGCAGAAGGAACAGTAGATGGTTTGAGGGGCAGGGGCGGTGGACGGACAGGCTGGAAGGGGAACTCACGTCTTTGCTGGGAGAGTGGGGCTGAGGCAGGCGAACCCGGATCAGGGAGGGACGCGGTGGTCCCTGACAGCTGGGGGAGGCCGCACTGTCACTGATCATGGAGGTAATGAGTGTGTGCTCTGCGCCCGGCCCACACATCCACTGTCTCCCCTGACGTCCTCCTCATGTCCCCCTTTTACAGATGAGGAAACGAGGCCCAGGAAGGCAGTGCCAGGAAGTGGGGGAGCTGGGTCTTAAACCAAAGTCCAGCCCGAAGCCCTGTCCCTAAACTTCCCCCACGCCAGCAGGCCCAGCCAGCAGGCCATGATGCTGTTGATAGTCAGGCCTGTGGCTGGGGTGGGGATGGCAGAGCCGAGGTGAGGGCAGGAGCCCCTGACTCCGGGGCTGGGAGGAGGCACCTGCCTCAGAGCACCGGCCTCTGCCCTCAGCGTGGGGTCCGCCTCTGGGAGCCTCAGTTTCCCTGCATGCTGGGCCCTGACCCGGTGTAAGAAGCATTGCTGGGCACTGCCCACCCCCATTCCTTCAGCCAACGTTCATTGAGCGCAGCTCTGGGCCGGGCCTGGTTCTAGATGCTGGAGACACAGCAGGGAACGGGACACACGAGCACCCGACTCGGGAAATGACTCCAGGATGCAAGAGAGACAATAGGGAGGAAAAGCCACACAAAGGAGACCCGTTCAGTGGTCTCAGAGGTAAGTGCCTGGAAGGATCACGTGGGGGCCGAGGGGAGGCGGCAGGCGCTGGGCGGAGCGGGGCCTGGAGGCCACGGCGAGGGTCTTGGACTTCATCTCAGGGGCCCAGGGAAGCCACAGGAAGGTTTCACGGGCGAAGACCTGATCCGATGTGCGCTGCCACGATGGCCCGAATGTGATGCGGAGAATTCTGCAGAAAGGGACTCGCAGGCGGCAGGGACTCCGAAAAACCCGCTGTCAGCCCTCAGGTTCAGGACGCGGGAGGCCTGGGAGGCTGCGGCATGAATTTTGGATCCTGGCACAAGCCCTGCTCCTGGTCTCATCCTTCTCCTCGGTACCCTGTATCCTGTGACTTCTGGCTCTTTCCCTGAGCCGGAAATTCTCTTGTGCCTGGAGTGTTTTCTTTGCCACCGTGGGTCTCGGGAGCGAGATGCCCGGGTGCGGACCCTCTACCCCGGCACAGAGTTCAACGCCCAGCTCGTTTCTTGGCCAAAGGTGACTTTGGCCAAGTTACTGCTCTGAGAGCCTCAGTTTCCCCGTCTGTAAAATGGGGATGAGGATGCATCTTAGTGCATCAGACAGTGAGGATTAAACGTGATGGAGCTCGCTAAGGGCCCCGCACAGGGCCAGGCACGCTGACGTCAGCGCGCCATCAGTATTCGCCGTTGCTGTGATGCTGTTTCCTCAGTTACCTGGAAGGCCTGCCGTGGGCCACTGAACTCTCTGAACCACAACTTCTCCTCCCGTAGAATCACACCTACTTTGAAGGTATAGCCAGACACTCAGATGAGAGGTGGGAGAGTTCATGGCACAGGGTAGGGGCGTGGAAAATGTGGTTTCGGGGTGCCACCCCAGCTGGCCCAGCCTCCTCCAGGAGACAGGCACCAGCTCTGCAGAGAGGTGCCTTCGGGGCAGGGGCACAGCTGGGAGGGTGTCGGGGTTAGCACAAGGCCCCGCAGGCACTCCTCCGCCTCCCTCGGGCTCTCCCTGCAACTGCGCCCCCTCGAGCCGCCTCCTTCACCCTCCACTGGACCCCGGGGAGTAGGCGTCAGGCAGTTTCCCGGAGTCCCTTCCCTTCTCCCGATTTGTATGTTTAAAATGCATCTGCGGGTGCATCTCGTGTCTACGGCGCAGCCTCCCTCCCTCCCTGCCCGAGTCTCCGGGAGCTGAGCTCTCTGCCTGCACAAGAGCCCAGAGCAGCACAGCCACTGAGCCCCTCCCTGCCAGCACCATCTGGGACGCTGTGTTCCGATCTGGGGATGTCGGGGTTTCTTTCTATTTCCTGTCTTGGCCTGCACCCGTGGGGCTGTGCGGACCTTCATCGGCTGCTGAGAGATGCTTTCAGATCCCAGGCCTGATGTGTGGGTGTTTGGGTCTCTGTGCCAGGCGGGCACCAGCCCGAGCAATCGATTCTCCCTGCATGATCACTAAGCACCGTCCATAATGTTTCCTCAGCCCCCATCGGCCTTCGGGCTGCTTCCTCTGGGCCCCATGCTGGGTCGCCCATGTCCTCTTTTCTGGGACTGGGCACTCTTTTTCCAAATCTCAGAAATAACTACCCCCTGCTCCCTACTGCCATCCTCCTTCCCCTCCCAGTGAGGCAGGGAGGGCCTCCTCAATTTCTGGTCACCTTCACCCTCCCCTGTGTCATCCTGCACGAGCCATGTTATGTTGTCTTCAGTTCCCCTAGAGGAGGTGCCTTTCATACCTCAGGGCCTTTGCACATGCTGTGTCTGCCACCTGAATGCCTTCCCAGTAGCCCCAACACATTCCCCTTTTTGCCTAGTTGCCCACTTGGCATTCAGGCCTCAGCTTAATGTTACTTCCTCCAGGAAGTCCTCTTGGATTTCCCAGACTAGGTTAGGTTATTCCATTCCACTCCTTCCCGTAATGATTTATTTGACCTGTCCTCCCCACTCCGTTTGAGTAGGCCCTGTTTCTGTTTTGTTTACTTCTGTGTCCTTTTGACTCACATGGTGGTGCTCAGTAAATGCTGATTGAGTTGAATGAATGATTGAATGAACGCTTTCTGAATGCAGTCGTTCAAACAAAGGCCCGACCTTTTGGCCATGAAAATTTCCCTCCCCACACTCGTGAGGACAATGACTGGTCCTTTCCAGGGCAGCCTTTGTATAATGAGGTGGCAAGGCTGGGGGAGGAACGTGTGGTCCTGATGATGGGCGCGGACGAGGCCAGGGCCCGGCCTCACTCCTCTGTCCTTGGCTAATGTCGACTGAGTTGAATCTACATGATGACGGGGCTGGCGGTGACGTGGAGGTGATGCCGGTGAGGTGAGTGGCGATAGGTCTTGGCAGTGACGGTTGTGGTGCTGATGACGGCGGTAATCAGTAATGACGCTGATTATTGTTGGTTATTATTATGCTGATGTTGGTTATTTGTTTGGCGGTGAAAATGACAGTAATGTTGCTGTGGTTTGGGGACGATGGTATAAAGCGTGTTTAAGAAGATGGACTCTGGAGTCAGACAAGCCGGGGTTCCTCCCCTGTCTCTATCACTTTAGAGATTCAAGAAACCCTTCAGTGCCTCAGTTTCCTCATCTGTAAAGTGGGTACAATAAGAGAACCAACTCCATAGGGGCAGGTCCCAGACGAGGATCGAGTGAGAGGATGCAGGGAAAGCTCTCGGCACAGTGCTTGGCCCACCTGGGGTTTTGCGTAAACATGTGGAAGGACATCAAGATGACAATGGCTTGTGGTGACGGCCTCAGGGCTGCTGCCCGCTGAGGAGGAGGATGGTTGTGTTGGAGACAAAGGGGATGAAGGTGGCTGTGCTGGCGCCTCTCCCGCTTCAGGAGCAGTTGACGGTGGCGAAGCAATGGTGGTGCTGATGGCGACAGAGGGGATGACGACTTGTTAATTTAATCTGCCGTTCAATACCCAGCACATGTTTTGTACCAGCAAAGTTTGGGGGAAAAATAAACATAACCCTTGATTTTCAGGAATCATCAATAAAATAGCGACTACATACACACACAGAGTAAAACAAGGTGGCAGGTGACCAGCTGTTGAGGGGACGCTTTGCATCAGAGGAGATGCAGGGTCGGAGGATCGGGGAGGGCATCGGGGGAGGTCGCTCTGGGGCTGGACCTTCCAGGAGGCAGGAAGGTGTGAGCACGGGTGTGGACTCAAAGACTTGGGATGGGCAGGAGGCAGGGAGGGGAGGACCTGGAGAGGGAGAAGGGGAGAGAAGGCTGGAGTGAGAGGAGCCGAGGCCAAGGCGTGAAGAGGGACAGTGCTTTGTGTCCCCGTGAGGTACCTGGTCCACGTGAGGAAGGCTGATCTCCAGTCCGAGCTCCCATTTTACAGATGGACACACTGAGCTCATTTGGACCCTCACTGTGGAAAGCAGGTGGTGGCCTTGCAGAAGGGACCCTGGGAGGCATCAGGCCGGCACACGTCACGTCAGGGTTGGGATCCACTTGAGAGGAGTTGATGGGGATGTCGGAGCATCCTGCCCTTCCTGCCATTTGCATATTTAAAATGTATCTGCAGATGCATGTCCGGCTGCCAGCCTCCCTCCTCGCTCTGCCTGCATCTTGAGGAGCTGAGCTTCCTGCAAGCACAGAGCCCAGAAGAGCGCATCCACCGGCCCCTCCACGCCAGCGCCTCCCATTCTGATGTTAGGGTTCAAGACGTGAGTCATGACCAGAGAGGGCAGCGCCTTGCCCAACAACACACAGCGTGGGAGGCAGGGCAGCAGCTCAAGGAGCACAGGTGAAAGCCACAGTGTGACCTCCACCGTGCCCAGGGCTCTCCCCACACTGGATGGACCATGAGGGTGGGGAGCAGCTGAGGGCTGGGAAATACCGATGAAGGGAACTAACACTGATCCAGCTGACACTTGAGTGTAATCAGTCCTGTGGACTGTGGAGCCAGAAAGGCCTGGGTATAAATCCCATCTACTAGCTGTGTGACCTTAGGTAATCCACTCAGCCCCTCTGTGCCTCAGTTTCCTGTCTGTAAAATGGAGGTGAAAATGACGGACCTCCCTACCTCAGAGGATTAAGTCGGTTTGTACGTGGCCCCTAGGACGGGGCTGCCCGGTGGTAGGGGTGGCGATTACTGTGTGCCCTGCACTTCCTATATACAGTCTGCCCTTTTGAATCTCCCCCTTGAGGCAGAAATTGTCCCCGTTTTGCAGGTAAGAAGCTGAGGCTCAGAGAAGGGAGGTAGGAGACTAGCCTGGCCAGGATTCATGCCCAGGCCGGGCGGCTCCATGCCCACTAGGCTGCCTTAGCAGGGGGTGGGCAGGAGGGGGTCTGTAGAACTGGGGGAGGCCGGGGGGTCTGGAGAGGGGGTGGGAGGCAGCGAGCCTGACATAAGGCCCTCAAGAATGTGATCCACTTCCTCCTGGGCCCCTGGGAGCCTGGTAATCCTGGGGCGGCTGGGACGTGGGGAGACAGCTGTGCCGGGTATGGCGGGGGTGGGGGTGGAGGGAGGCTCGGGGACCCTGGGCCCCCTTCTCTGTTTTTCCTACAGGGGTGGGGGCTCTGGGCCAATTAACCCTGGCAGAGCCAGAGCCAGGAGGTGGGAGAGGAAGTGGGGAGAGGAGGGCTGGGGGGGTGGTGTGCAGGAATTGGCGGTCTGAAAGAGGCCTGTGGGTGAGCCCACCCCCGGTAGCCCGTCCCCAGGTGTGGCCAGCTGGCCCTCCCTGGGAGGCGCTGGGAGCCTGAACTTCTGAGCAGGACAAAGGAGGAGGAGGGGCACAGGCTTTTAACAGGGTCACAGCTGGAAGGGCCTTTGGGGGTCATCCACCCAATCCCCTAGCTTTACAGAAGGGGAAACTGGGGCCTGGAGAGGGGCAGCAACTGGCTCAAGGTCACACGAGAGTCGGTGACTGAGCTGGGACGTCCTCTATTTGCCAAGCTGCACCCGTCCCTCCATCCCGTCGTGGGGCAGGAGCCTGACTCATCGTAGCTGCACAGGGGCCTCCTGCACGTGTCACCTGCCTGCCACAGCGGGGAGCTTCTACCCGAGACAGTGATCGTGACAACACTGGGAGCATCTTGTAGCTTTTCGAGTTTATGAACAGTTCACAGTTGTCATAGTTCCCGTTTTATGGTATTTGTCGTTTACGGACCCTTCTCGTCCTTGATCTCACACGAGCCTCCCCACACCCCGCGTGAGAAGACGTCTCACCCCCATTTGACAGATGTGGACACTGGGCCCCAGAGAACTGAAGCGATTTACCCGGTCGCATGCTAAGTGATAGCAATAACCGTAGTATAGTGAGTGACCGCGAGTAATGATCGTAGCGAAGCTGTACGGACGCTTGCTGAATACCGGCCCCACACTGGGAAGGCTTCCACCAACCCAGCGGCTCCTGCCAGCCGTGTGGGAGTCGCCCTTGATTCCTCCCTTCCTGCACCCCGCATCTCGTCCAGGAGCACGTGGACGACGCCTCCTGCGCGTTTCCCAAATCTTGGCGCCGTCTCCCTCAGTGCCACGTGGGGATTGGCCGCAGTGTGCCCTCACCTGGACGACACCTGCGGCCCCCTCGCTGGCCTCCGCCTCTGTTCTCCCCCCTCAGTCGTGGGCAACTTCCCATAGTGGGAATCAGTTCACATCACTTCCCTCCTTACGGCCCTCCAGGGACTCCCGCACTCTTAGAAGAAACCCCGGATTCCCAGCCAGCCCGCAAGGACCCTGACACAGCCCTGCCCCCCGCACCGCTCTGATCTCACCTCCCACAGCGCTCCCCTTCACCCTCGTCATGCTCTCCTTGCTTCAGACACAACAGCTTCCTTCCTCTTCCTGGAATCTGCCAAGCTTGTTCCTACCTCAGGGCCTTTGCACACGCTCTTCCTGCTTCTGCTTGGAGTGCTTTGCCCCACCCCTGTGCACGGCTGTCTCCTTGTCAATTCACTGGCCGTGCTCACCGTTCCGGTGAGCTCATCTGCATTTGCATCCCTGGGCTTGGCTTTTTTCACATCACTTTCCGTCGTCTGAAATCATCTTGCCTGTTTCTTTTGTTCTCATATTTATAATCCGTCTCCTTAACCCAGTGAATGTTCTGAGAGCAGGGACTTCATCTGTTCTGTTCACTGCTGCACCCCCACTTCCTAGAACAAAGCCAGCACATAGTAGGTGTTCAGTAAGTCAGTGATAACCGACTGACTACATGACTGAGGTTGTCATGAGCTCAAATGTAGCACGTGTCTCACCAGCCTACCTGGCGGTCCGACACTGACTTCCAGGCTAGGACTCCCCTCCCCGCTTCACCGATGCTGTCAGCGAGCAAAGGACACTTGGGCGCAAGCCCTGGTGCCTGGGACTCATCTTCGTTTCGTGTTCAAACCATGGACTCCTTGCTGCGCGCCAGGTGGTCCGCTAGGCCCAGAGGCGAAGAAGGTGAACAAAAGTAGAATCCTAACGTCTAGAGCGGAAGGTGAGAGAGGGAGACAAAGGATTCTAGTGCAGGCGAGGAGCATTTATCGAGCGCCGACTGTGTGCTAGGGGCTTTGTAAACATGGTCACATTGAGTCGTCATGGAATCGAGAGCTGTGTGATGGAGGGTGGGATAAATCCTCACAAATCCTTGCACAGTGGGGGTCCTTGTCTCCATTCTACAGTCGGGGAAGGTGAGGTATGTGGAAGAGAGTGGCTTGCCCAAAGGCGCCCAGCTGGTGGGTGGCAGAGCCAGGTTCAAATCTGGGTCTGTCTGACTCGGAAATCTGTGCCCACCAGAGAGTGGGAGGGCGAGTCTGACTGGATGGGGAGGATGCAACTGCACTGCATCTAGACGTAGGAAAGGTCTGAAGCAGGGGAGTGGGGTGGGGATGGCATCTCTGGCCGGGTGCAGTGAGCTGGGGCAAGGAGGCAGGAGAGAGCCGACAGTTGCGGGGTCAGAGAGTGGTCCTCCTGGGGGCCATGGGCCATCGTGAGGAGGACGGGAGGCCGATGAGGGAGGATGGTGGCCTGGCCCAGAGCCTTGCCATTTGTCTTAGCATCACGGTGGCAGTGTGGGGCGACAAAGGAAAGTGTGGGGTTGAAGAGGAACCCCAGAAACTTCCCAGCAAGTCGGCCCAGAGGGCCAGATGCTGGGGGAGGGAGCTTCCCCAGGCCCAGCACCACTCCAGGGGGCTTGGTGGGGGGGGGGGCGGGGAGGAAAGGAGAGGCCAACAGAAACATGGGATGAGTAGAGAATTTCGAGACTTCAATGTGCGAGGCCGTGAAGCCGTGGCCCCGTTGCGTTGAACAAGAAGGGGCGGGAGCTCCAGGGTTTGGAGTTGCCGGACCTGGACTTGAGGTCCAGTTCTGCCCCTTCTGGGCCGTGATCTTTGTGGGCCAGACGGCTCTGAGTCTGGCTTCTTCATCCACGCGACACAGGAATTCCCGTTGTCATGAGGCCTGAGGGTCTTAACATCTGGGATGCACCCAGGACAATGGCCGCCACAGCATTCAAATGCTCCATAAAGGTCAGTCTCGTGTTCCCCAACCCCCTGCCCCACCCCAGGGGAAACCCTGACCTTTAGGGCTTGCAAACTGAATTAATCGCCTCAGGAGGCCAGGCTGACCCTGTAGGTGGTCGGGTGGGACCGTGGGGAACTGGGTAGCCTGAACATCTTTTTCAAGAGAGGCTAGAAATACGGATTTTAATGTGCTATCTCCCACGAATGTGGTGTGAGAACCCCCTCTCCTCCCCAGATACGATGCCTGTAGGCCCTGAGCCTGCCGTTTGCAAACCCTCCCCAGAGCGCCGGGCTGGACACGTCTGGGAGGACCCTCTGAGGTTGGGGCGAGGACTGTTATCTGACAAGTTAATGAGAGACAAAAGCTCTGTTGACCTGGTCAAGGTCACAGTCAGAGCAAGTCACTGGAGCGAGACTGGGATTGAAAGACGAGGAGACGGTGTAGGAAGCAGCAAGGCCCGGGAGCAGAAAGCCGGGGATCTCACCTTGGCTCTGGACCAGACTGCTGTGTGACCTTGGGTAAGCCCCTCACCCTCTCTGAGCCTCCGTGACATGATTGAATGGGCTCTATCAAGAGTCCTGGCTTTCCAGGCCTTGGGGGTGGGGGCCTGAGTCGCTCGCCTGGAGTGGAAGGTGGGGGAGAACTCAGGGGAGACAGCCCCACCTCCCGTCTCGGATCCTGGGAACAGCATGGGGTCTAACCTTCCGTTGACACCCCACTGGCTCTAGGGGCTTGGGTTTCTCCGGCCTGTGTGACTCTCCGGTGGCAGGCGCTGGGGTGGAGCACGTGCTCCGTGTCACTCTGGGGCGGATTAGGGGCCCCGAGGCCGGAGGATTGGGGGTGCTGAGATGAGGGGAGATTGGGGCAGGGCTGAGGGCCAGCTGCTGGCTGGGGGCTCTTCTCTCCTCATAGTCTGTTTGTGGGGGATGCATCCAGTAACTAGACGGGGGCTTGGAAATAACGATGCTAACTGAGCACCTACTATGTGCTGGGGTAAACAGGAAGTTGATAGTCTGCACTATGTCACTGTTACTGTCCCCCCAGACTGAGGCTCAGGGAGGAGAGGTGACTCACCCACGGGCCGATGGCTTTTCAGTGATGGTGGGATTTGAATCCAGGCAGCCAGGCTCTCAAACCCGCACATTTCACTCAGGTGCGGTCACGTGGACCAACACTGAGGGCAGAACGCAAGAGAGATAGACGCCACCAAAGGGGCGTGGCCTGGGCTAGAGGGTGTGGGACCGGTGGGTCAGTGTGTCCTGGGAGGGACTTCCCCCGGGAAGCAGGCATTGGAGTCCTGGTGAGCTTTGGTGAGGAGTGGGGGGCGCCGGGGGGGTCTCCAGTGGGGTCTGGTTTGTGTTTAAAGAGCTCTCTTCCCGTGGGTTCCTGGGAGCAGGCCTGACCGGGGCTTTCCGAGGAGCTGGGTGGGTTCCCAAGGCCCAGTCTTGCTTTTCCGACATGGGCCTGGTGTCCCCGTGCTGGGCTCTGAGCGTCCGTGGCTGACCGGGGCGACAAGCGGAGCGGCGATGAGCTGCGCCTGGAGCAGAGGCCCTGGTGCCGGCTGGGACCCCGCGGGCCTGCTCTTCTCTCCCTCCTCCCTTCCTCCTTCTTCCTTTCTCCTCCTGCCACCTGTGTGCTTGGCGCTAAATGAGTGAGCCGAGGTCCCCAGACGAGTGGGCCCTCCTCTGTCCCCAAGAAACTCCCCGTTGACCAGAGGACAAAGGCGGGAACCTCGGTCGTGAATAAGTCTCCAGTGGAGGCTTGCAGAGGAGGGATGCCCCTGCACGGCCCCGGCACGCTGCTTCCCGAGACTCAGTTTCCCCTGTCACACCAGCACGGTGGGAGTTAAATGAGATCTCCTGTAGGAAGCACCTAACACAGACTGGCACACCAGCTTCATTCCTTCCTTCCTTCCTTCATTCATTCATTCCCGTAGAGTGCCAGGCACACCTCCAGGATCTGAGATCTTAAGGCAAAGTCATTACTTAATTCCTCAGGCCAGGCCCGACGAAGACTGTGTTCATCCCCTCGTTGGCTCCGCCCCAGAACTCCAAGGGCTGGGTAGGATCAGCACACCCCTTCCACGGAGGGGCGTGGAGAGGTCAGTCCCTACGTGGCCGAGCTGGGGTTCAAGGCAGAGCCCAAGCCCCCGCCGGTACTTGACCCTTGACCTGGTCCTCGACCCTGCAGACTGTGGGTGGGAGCAGAGTCTCGCCATCGGTCTTTGCCGGGCCCGCTACATGGAAAGCTCCGTGAGGCCGGGGACCGCGTCAGGTTCTGCTCCACTCTGGAGCTGCTTCAGCAGGCACTTAGTAGGCTCTCAGGAAATGCAGGAATGAATGAATGGATGGCCGCCCAGGCCAAGGCTCCCAGGAGTACTGGATGGGACCCTGGGAGCCATTTTCAGGGCAGGCGCTGGGTCCAGGCACCCTCTGCCTGTGGCTTGGCGTGAGGACAGTCTGTCTGGCCTCTCCACTACCCAGCCTCCTCCAGGGCTTATGGGCCGTGGAGATGGGCCCGTGGTGGGTTCCAGAAGACTTCGGATAGAATGTCAGTGGCTGAGCCCTTGAAAATCTGATCTTGCCCGATCCCACCTCCCCAAGGTTTCCCCCGGACCATCAATCAGCAGCGAGACACGATCGTGTTTTATAGCCAGGCCAGGGCGGGGGGGCATGAAACCCAAGCCCCCCTCCGCCTGGGGTCCTGCCTGCTTAGGAGGATCAAGGAGACCTGGCGGAGCCTTAACCCCTTGTGACCCAGCTCCTGCCAGCTGTGGGCACAGCTGCCCTCTCCCACACACCCTGCCAAACCAGATCCCTCGGGGTGATGGAGGGACTTAGGGGGAGGTGGGGACTCGTTCTGGGGTCTTGACTGCTCCCAGGGACCTGCAGGAAGGCCTGGGGATTAGAGGATGGTTCTGCCCCAACACTCAGAAAACCTGGGCTCTGGCTCAAGGTCTGCCCATTTGCAGCTGTGTGACCTCAGGTGGGTAGCATCCTCTCTCTGGGCTCAACTCCTCAGCTCCAATCTGGGAATCCCAACAGCTCCCCGCCTGTTTTACTAGGGGTTGTCCTATTTTCTCTATCTAACATGGGGAAAATTTGATTCTTGGCCTTGGGCCCCACCATCTTTATGACTGGGTCCTCCCCACGGGGAATAGTTTATCCATAATAAGAGAGTCTTACCTCTCATAGGAATTGGTATTTTCATTTTACAGATGAGGAAACTGAGGCCCACATAGGAGGTTCCATGACCCTGGATCACAGCAAATTGCGTAGAATTGGGCTGGAGTTCCAGTTTTCTGCTGCCAACCTCACGGCTAGACCTCTCCTCCCTCTCCCTTCCTCCCTCCTGTCATTGGAAACGGGCCTTGGACCATCCCGGGCCTGGACTGTGGTCAGGCTCAGAGGAACAGACGGACGTCCAGCCTCACCCGTGGGCGGAGGTCGGGGACTCGGGTGAGGGGCGAGAGAAGTTCAGAGTCGGCCTGAGGGGGCCACCCCAGCTCCGAGCCCTTGGAGTGTCCTCGGGAAGCTGCCACGTGGTCTCAGGAGAACGAGGGCCGGTGGGGGAAGCCGCAGGGGGAAGGAGCGTGCTGACATCATGAAGGAGACCCGGTGCTGCAGGGGTGACGTGCCCCAGCTTTGCGGTGAGCTGGCCCTTGACTGGAACCTTAGAGTCCAATTTTATTGTCTCTCAAATGAGAAGAACTTGCCTAATTATCTTGAAGCTCAAATAAAATAATGTCCACTCCCAGCTGCTCCACGCTCAGTGGAACCTAAGTTGTCATCAGGGCTGCCCCGGTAGGGGCTGAGCGCCCCGTCACTGAGGGGCATTCAAGCAGACCTGTGGTTGTGAGGCCGGGGAGGCATCTTGGGGGAGGGGGAGAACTAGGTGACCTGAAGGCCCCTCTCAGTGCTGAGGGGGGGGGGTGGAGGGGGTGGCAAGGGAGGTGCTTTCTCGGGTCTCCGTTACCAGCTCCTGGAATCACAGAGGTCATCCGGCAGCAGTTTCCTCAGGTGGACGAGGCTCTGGGGACGTGGGTGCCACACCGACAGCTGGACGTGCCAGGGTGATGGATGGCTGTTAGAAAATCAATTTTCTGAGGCCCTGTCAGTGGGGTGGGAAGGCGGGCCTTGGGGAGCCTGGAGCCAGCATGGGGAGGGGCTCGGTGCCTGCGGGTGGGGGACAGACCCTTCCCGCCCCCTGCCCCCAGCTCCAGAGGCCCTGTCACCTCCCCCCGCCTCTCCAGGCTGTCTTAGGCTTGGAGACCCTCCCTGCCCCCTTCCTGGCTTCTGGGGAGGAAAAGAACCCAGGTCCCGGGCGAGGGTCAAGCCATAGTCCCTGCTCTATTCTAACTTGCCGTGTGAGCTCACTGGGCCTCAGTTTCCCCATCTGTAAGTAGAGGGTATTAGGCTCCATTTCCCCCACTTCCCAGGGCACAGTGAGCCAGGCAGGCTCCTCTTCTGCTTCGGATCTGAGTTCAAACATCACCTCCTTAGAGAGACGGCCCCTCCCCTCCAGCCACCCGTCACCCAGTGTCCCTGACTCCCTCATTCTCAGCAGCCTGCGTGCTTTTCCCTGGCGCTCAGCATGAGCCCCCGTGAGTTTATCTGTGCCTGTCCCTCCCACTAGGACGTAAGCTCGTGAGGGCAGGGCTGTGACCAAGGAGACACTATGCATCTCCAGGGCCTCCAATAGTCCCTGGCACATAGTAGGTCCTTGGTGTATGATCGCTGAGTGAATGGGTGAATTGGTGCAGCCCTCTGTGAGGTGCATGGGGGCTCAAGGAAGCAGCAACAAGCTTCTCCCTGCAAGGATCTGATAGTCTGATGGGGGAGGGGGTGTCTTCCCAACGTGGGGCAGGAGGGAGCATGGGGGGAATGAGGGGCTGGAGCTGATGGGGACAGGCTGGCGGTCTCTGCCTCTCGGCCCCCGGGGTTTTACAAGAGTGTGGACGCCGTGATGGCCGAGCGGAAGCTCCACCCTGGAAGCAAGGCCTGGGGTGACCGGTCCCTCCGGCTGGGCCAGAGCCTCCCGGCTTTTGAGTTCTTTCTGTTTTGGGGAGGCCGCGGGACGGGGCATATGGCCCGAGATGCCCAGGTTCAAATCCTGGCTCTGCTGCTCACTTGCCGGGTGACCCTGGGGCAGGCTGTTCATCCCCCTTTCCCGCCCCGTGTGCGACCCCGCAGGGGCTGAGGCGCGGCCGGTCCGCGTGCGAACACTCGCAGGCATTGCGTCTGACACGCAGTCAGCACGGAGCAGGCCCGGCCTCAGTGGTCAAAGGAACATTCACACCCGTATCTCAGTGGGGAAAACTGAGTCCCAGAGAGAGGTCCTGCGTTTATTTAATGTTTAACAAGTGCCCGGCTAAGGCGCACACTGAGTCAGAGAAGCCCCTCGACGGTCATTGTCCTTCTTCCTGCTCTGCCTCGTTCCTCTGCTTTTGACCAGACTTTTCAGGAACTTGGGAATTCTGCCTCTGCTCTTGATAAACCCAGGCTTGAGAAAATAGAGCTGGGAGGGGCCTATCTCAATGGTCTGTGGCCCTTGATCCACCTGGCAGACGAGCAGGCGAGGCTCGGAGACGTACGCCCAGGAGGACAGCCCGGTGGAGGCAGAGCTGGAGGAGGAGCAGGTGAAACCTGGGCAGGAAGCCACCTCGGGGCTGGCTGGTGTCTCCTGGCCGTCCTGGGGACAGGCAAACGGAGCAGGGGGCAGCACTGCGGAAGGTTTTTCCTCCTTCTTTTTCTCTTGTTTTCTTCCTTAAAAAAAAACCCTAAAAACCAAAAAAGCCCAGATCTCCCATGACTTGGAAAAATGGCCCGAATCCTATGTCTGGCTCTGGAACGTTTTATGGCCCTTTCCAGCCAGGGGTGTGAACCCCCGGTGACAGGAGCTCCCTGCTGTCCTGGCCGGGGAGGGCTCATCCATCTTCCCCAGCTGGCCGCCTCGGGTGGGAAAGGCCCGGGGTGGGGGGAGGCACCTGTTGCTGTCACTCTCCCTCAACTCCTTGTTCCAGTCCCTCATGGAGGCTGTGATGGGGAGGGCGCTGGGGGGCCCTCTGTCGCCGCCGTAGACTCCCTGCACCCCTGGCATTGCCCGGGGTGACGAGGCTGTGATTAGAGTGAGGGTCTGTCCAGGGCCTTGTCAGCGATTGTGCTGCACTGCTCTCCTCCCAGAAGAGGGGGCAGGTCCTGGAGAGTCCCCAGAAGGGAGAGGAGCTGGCCCTGGCCGGGTAGCAGAGGCAGACAAGTCGACCAGCAATTACAGAGCAGTGCAGAGCGCGGGCAGTGACGGGAAGAGCAAGCTAGGCTGAAGGAACAGCATCCAGGAAGGCCCAGAAGCATGGGGGGCAGTGCGTGCTGGGGAACTCTGTGTGGGGTGTGAGGCGGGGAGCGGGACATTTCCGGCCGGGGATGTAGGCCAGGCCTTGACCCCGGAAACGGTGCCCTGCACTTGGACTCATCCTGAAAGCGATGGGAGTTACTGCGGTTCTAAAGCAGGAGAAGACATGGTCAGATCTGCATTCCCCAGAGAACCTTCTGCTCCCGGGGTGGAGGAGAGATCGAGGTGGACAGCTAGGCAGAAATGGAGGAGCCCGATGCGACATAGAGGAGGCCAGAAGTGCGTTCGGACCCTAAGGCTGTGAGATGGAGTCCACGGAGAACACACTCGGAGTCAGACGCACCTGGCTCACGCCCAGCCTCATCCTCCTGGCAGTGTCCCCTTGGCAGGCCACCTCGCTCTGGCCTCAGTTTCCCCGCTTTTGTAATGAGGGAGTCAGACAGGCAAAGTGTGGGGGACCTTAGGCCAACCCAAGCTACCACCCAGGTACGCCATTTATTAGTGATGGGACCAAGCGGACCGACCTCCCTGAACCTCAGTTTCCCTGTTTGTAAAGTGCCAAACTCACAAGGGCCCTGGGAGCCCCGAGGCACCTTCTGTAAGGCCCTAGCACGGGCCTGGCAGCACTGGGTGATCAAGACCGAGGATTTCGTCTGTTGTCAGCCCCTCCCCGGGCGAAATCACTCTCTTTCTGTGATTCCTCTAATTGGGGGCTTGCTGGGAAAAGAAGGGGCGGCGTTGAAGGGCGGTGGGGCCTGAGGGAGCGCTGGGTGGGGTGGAGGGAGAGGGCCGGGGTTCTGGAGGGGCCACTCAGGTTTCAGAGAACCCGGGACCGCAGAGCTCCTAGGAATTTTCCCAGGCCGGCTCGGGCAGCTGGAAGCCATCCGTCCCAGGGAAGGAGCGGGGATCACCGTGCTGCCAAGGTCTTTCGCTGGGAACAGAACTCGGGAGGGGCAGAGCCTCCTGTCCAGTCGGGAAAGATGAAACCCTTCTGCCTGGGCAGCTGCTTGCTAGGATGCCAAAAACCCTGGCCGCTGGGCTCCCCTGGGGCTGTGACAGGGTTGGGGGGCCACTTGGAGCCCCAACAGCCCCGGGAAGCAGGAGGGTGGGGCTGGAATCTTCCACCCTCTGTGCCTGCAGCCTCTCGCGAGACCCCCCTGGGTGGGGGCCTGAGGGCGTTGTCCCCTGCGGTGCTGAGGTCTCTCCTGGGTCGCCAGGGTGCCATCGCCTAGGAGACAAGGAGGTGGGGGCCCCGTGGCACAGCGAGAGCCCCACTTTGGAGCCGGCAAAAGTGGGGCACCCAAGTTCAAGTTCATCCCAGGGTCAGTGTTAGCTGCTCTGCAGGGTTGTTGTGAAGATTAGAGATAATATATGGGAAGCACCGGCGCATAGTAAGTGCTCAATAGGTGCTAATTACATTACCGGAGCGGACAGAGACTAGTGATTAAGAGCACAGGCCGAGACTGGCCGCCTGGGTTCAGATCCCACCTCCACCACTTCCTGGCTGGGTTAGTCACCATCCCTGAGCCTCAGTTTCCTCACGGGCTGCACTAGGATGCTGCCGGGCAGCGCGGTGGGTCCTCCATAAGCACCTGCTGTTATTATTATGATTGTTGCCACCAACAGGCTGTGAATACTTGGGACCCCGAGCTACAGAGGGAGAAGCTCCTTTCTTCCAACTTGAATAACGGCTGCTCCCCACGCCGTGCTGTCTCGTGCTGGGTAACCCGCGTGATGATGGACACGCGCTCTCTCGGGAGTCGGCCCACCACTCAGGGGTAGAAGGATTTACTGTCCCATTTTGACAGATGAGGAAGGAGAGACCCTGAGATCTATGGAGACTCACGTCCCGGCCAGTGAGGGTCGGGGAGAGGAGGGCTCCGGCCAGCCGCCCGGGCCCGGGAGCCGGCTCAGGGAGGGTCTCCAGGCAGAGGAGACGGGCATGGGAGTGGGAGTCAGGAGCGGGCGCTCTTGTTCTGACACGCCGTGGGTAACCTCTCTGAGCCTCTGTCTCCTCCTAGGTAAAGGAGAGGTGGCGATGGGAGGCACCACCTGGCATTGGGACGAGCCTAGATTGAAATCACGTGTGTGGCGTGGCTGGCACGAGTGAGGGCTGCTGGCAGTGGAGCGCTGGTAGGGGTTTGTGTTGGTGGTGTAACGGGGTTGTGGGTTTCCCCATTGGGTAGAGGTTGGTGGAGGTGGGCTGATGGAGTAGTCGTGACTGTGGTTGGGGTTATTGTTGCTGCTGCTGGTGGTGGTGATGTGGTATTGGAGATGGTGGTGCTGGTAATGGTAATGCCCTTGTGACCGGTGTTAGCACTGGTGCTCGTGGTGCTGGCAGTGTTGCCATTGGCGGTGTTGGTGTGAACGTTCTCACTGGCGGCAGTGTCATTAGAGAGGAACAGGATTGCGGTATGGGCGATGTGGAAGTAACTGGCTGGTGTTGAGCTTGTTATTGGTGGTGGTGGTTTTGCTAACTTTTTACTGGTGATATCGGGGTTGGGGTGGGGGCTCTGATTGCTGTAGTTATTGGTGGTATTGTCACTAGAGGTAATGCTGAAGTTATTGGTGTCGAGGTTGTTTTTCTTGTCATTGGGACTGGTGATGTTAATGTTGGTGGTGCTGGAGCTGATGTTACTTCTGGCGGTACCGGTATTGATGGTGGTGGTGCTAATATTATCACCGGTGGTGTTATAGTGTGGGTGCTAATAAGATGGTTAGTGGTATTGGTGCTGATGGCGGTGGTGGTAACGTGCTTGCTGGTGGTGGTGGTGTTGGTGTTGGTACCGACGTGATGACTATTGGTGGTGGTGGTGGCACTGACGTCGTTACTGGTGCTGATGGTGTTGGTACCAACATCGCCACTGTTGTTGGTGGTGGTGGTTTGGGGGGTGCTGTTGCCTTCTGGGTCCGGTGCCCGGCCCAGCTGGGCTGAAACAGTGCCAGGGCCGATGACCCTTCAGCTGCTCCAGCCAGACTCTCCTTAAGGAGTCTGTGCCCTGCACACGCGCCTGTGTGCTTTACAACTGGCCTCTCCCTGTTTTCCTTTTGAAAAACTCCAGCCTGACTGACAAAGCCCTTGCCCACCGTTCCGTTGGGTTAGGGAGGTGTCTGGGTGTCTGGCAAGGCCAGAAAGAGAAAGAGGGGACAACGGGGGTGCGAGACCGCAAGCCTTTCCTCCAGGGCTTTTCCTCCACCTCCCCCTCCTGCAGACACCCCCTCCCTCTTTCTGTCCACCCTCCTCCGTTCTTGAATTCACGTATTCAGCAAGGACTCACTGGGGACCCTTGGTGCCAGGCGCTGGGGGGCCCCTGATGTACCACGATGGACACAGCACTGTTTTACACCCCGAGTCCCTGAGAGCAGGGGGCCTGTCTGACTTGTTCCTCACTGTATTCCCAGCACCTGCTGAATGAACAAATGAATGAATGAGTGAACACAGATGGATGGATGCCATCCCTTTGGAGCTCACAGACCAGGGAGAGGATCAGCGGTGCAGGAGGAGAGGCACCAGGCTCTGGCGCCCTGAGGGAGGGAGGGATTGATTCTGCCTTGGGGTTCCGAGGAAGCTTTGCTGAGAGGTGATAATTGATCTGGGTGTTAACGGACCGTCAATGTCAATGTCACGGAGAGGAGGGAAGTGAGAAGCGCCCCATAGTTGAAGGAAGACCTTTACTTGGGGCCACCCACCCTCACGTTCCACCTGCCCCTTCCCGAGACGGCTGGTAGAGGTCTTGGATCCGAAGGCTGCTGAGCTGGCCCCCTGGGCTAGGTGGGCTGGGGGCTTGGTCACAGCCTTGCTTATGGGTGTTAGCCTGGGCCAGCGTGCTACCTGGGGATGTCCTAAAATCCTCACAGAGCCTAGAATGTCAGTGCTGGAAGGGCCTTTAGGTCATCCAGCCCAGTGGCTCCCAAACTGGGTTCTTCAGATGCCCACTGAGGGGCATCTTTGGGAATGCGAGGGGCACAGAGGGGCACTGGCCTCAGGCACAGCAGCACCTCTTGTGTCTGCTCTACCCATTTGGGTTCTGGGTAGGAACTTTCCAAAATGCAGATCTTATCACCATCTTCCACGGCTACTGGTTGTTCTTAGGATGGAAATCCTTATCACGGCCTGCAGGGTTACATCCTGCCCCTGGCCCCAGTGTGGCCCCTGGCAGCCTGGATCCTCGCCGCAGGCCGGCTGCCCCGGCTCACTCTGTCCTCGGAGGGGTCATGCTGCTCCCTCCTCGGGGACACCAGGCCAACTCCTACTCATCTGGGTCTTTGCTTCCTGAGGGAGGGTCCCCCAGGTCCCCCAGGGAGGTCCTGCCTCCCGTCATTCACACCTTGCCCTAGAGTCCTTTCACTGCTGGGTCCCACATTCCTCACTGAAATCCTTGGAGGCCTGCCATCCCCACAGTCCATCAGCCCCGGAGGGCAGGGAGAGAGGCTGTCTCCGCGCTGCTCTTCCCGGCGCCCAGCCCAGGGCCCAGCTCATAGTAGGTACTCAGTGAACACTGAGAAGTAAACCATCTTGTCCAGCCCTCTGAGTTGTGGATGGAGGAGCGAGGCCCAGAGAGGGAGTGACCTGGGGTTGCACAGCAGGTCAGTGACAGAGGCGGCTGTGCCGCGTGTCTTTCCCACTGTTCCCTGGACCTCCCCAGGGCTCTTCTCCCATCTTCCCTGGGCGGACCTCCTTCCTCTGCCTTAATCCCTGCACTTCCCCGGAACACGACCTGGAACATGTGCAAGCTGGGATGGGCATGGGAAGATGGCAGTGGCCTCATTTCCCCCTTGGGGGCAGGAAGTACCGCCCCCCCCAGCTCTGGCCACTTGGCCCAGACCCCTCTCCTCTAAGCCCCAGCCTGGGAAAGGGTCCCCTGGCCCCAGTGTGGCATTCCTGGCCCAGCCTTTCCAGGGCCTCAGCTGTGAAGGCTGGGATGTGAGCTGGGTGGGTGGGGTGCTGGCATCCAGATCCACGAGGGGGGGTGGTATTTATGGAAACCAGCCTCCTGCCCCAGCTGCCACCCCCATCTCAGTCATGGGGGAGGCCCCAAATGCAAGAGGCGGTGAGGGTGGGGAGGGATTGGCCAGGAGGCGGCCGGCGGCCAGGGCGAGATGAATAACGACACTGGAGAGGCCAGACCACTTCTGGGAAACACCCTTGAAAATCGATTCTCAGTGTAGAAAACCAACGGGTGAAGCAGGGTCTTCCGAGCTTGCGGGCTGTGTTGCGTTCCCCTCGGTACCCTGGGGACGGCCCTTCCCAGGGAGGCTCGGTTCCGCCCAGGTCCACCCGTTCCCAAGGCACCGCGCCCATCTGGATGTGCAGGGCTGCGGCCAGCTAGACGGAGACAACACCAACGACAACAGCCCGGGACGTTTGCTTGGCTGGTTCTACCCTGCTGTGTTCCAGGCGGGATTCGAGGCAGCTCCTTAAATTGTATTCCACTGCAGGAATGGCCGAATGCTCTGACATAGTAGGTACGCAATCAGTTTTGGTGGAACATACCTTTGAGTCTTCATAACAACCCTGAGAAGTGGTGTTCCTCATTCCCATTTTGCAGACGAGAAAACCGAGGCTCCCAGGTTAGAGTCTTGCCTGAGGGCTCCTAGCTGGTGTGGAGCAGACCCAGGACCCACTGTCTACAATGTGGGAGCGGGACACAGGCTGGGGCACCCTGGGGGCGGGTCCTGTTGCTCCAGCAGACAGGATAGAGCGCCTTTAAGACAGAAATTGTAGACTCGCGGTGCTCCGGGCTCCAGAACAAACAGGTAAGCCACCAGGGAACACTTTCTAGTGTTTGCTTATTTTTCCTTCTGATTATTACAGTAAGACATGCTTATTAGAGGAACTGCAGAGACGTATAAAGAAGGAACTAAACACCACCGCTCAATGGCCAACACTCCTAAAATGGAGGCAGCAGGAAGTGGTTGACAGTCAGACATTCTGGGTTCAAATCTAGGTTGTGCTCCTGGGACAGGCACTCAAATTCCCTCTTCCGTAAGATGGGGATAACCATCCCTTTCCACGTCGTGGGAAGGTTGTGGGAATAAAATAAGCTGATGTTTGAAAAGTGCCTTCTATGGAGCGTGTGGTCAGACCTCAAGGAGTTTGAGGTTGTTATTATTCAAGGATCATGCTGTATACACTTTGGAATCCTGCTTTTTCAAAAACTTTTGATTTTGAAATAATTATAGATCCCAGGAAGTTGCAAAGATAGTACAGAGATGTTCTGTGTACCCTTCATCCGGTTTCCCCCAACGGTTACGTTTTACACAATGATAGTTCAGTATCAAAACTGGGAAATTGACATCGGTACAATGTATCGTAAGGTTCTGTGATTTTATGTCACATGTGTAGATTTGTGTAACCACCACTGCAGTCAAGATACAGAACACGAAGATCTCCCCTGGGCTACACCCCTTCCCTGTCTCCCGCCAGCTCTAACCCCTGGCAACCACCAGTCTGTTCTCCATCTCTATAATTTTGTCATTTCAAGAATGTTATATAAATGGGATCATACAGTATATGACCTTTCAAGTTTGGCTTTTTTTTTTTAACTCAGCATAATTCTCTAGAAATTCACCCAGGTTGTTGCATGCATCAATGGTTCATTCTTTTTCCCTCTGAGTAGTATTCCATGGTATGAATATCCCTCTATTTGTTTAACCATTCACTTATCAAAGGACATTTTGGTTGTTTCCAACTTTTGACTGTTACAAACAAAGCTGCTATGAACATTCACGTACAGTTCTTTGTGTGGATATCAATTTTCATGTCTCTGGGATAAACGCCCAGGAGTGCAGATATACTAAGCGTCTGTTTAGTTTTTTAAGAGACTGCCAAACTGTTTTCCAGAGTGGTAGTACCATGTCATACTCCCACTAGCAATGTCAGAGAGATTCAATTTCTCCTCATCTTCACCAGCATTTGGTACTGTCACTATTTTTTGTTTTAGTTATTTTAGGGGATGTAGAGATATCTCGACGTGGTCTTAATTTGCATTTCCCTGATGACTGGTGATGTTGAACATCCTTTCGTGTGCTTATTTGCCATCTGAATCCAGATTTTTCTTTACCCAACATTAAACATTAGCGCTTGCACCCTGAGCTCTTGCAGACTCTCCATAAACATCGTTCATGGTGACTGCACGACCCTTCATCATATTTAGTTCCAACATTCTCCTGTTGTCCCTGCTATAAATAACGCTGTGATGATCATCATTGTGAATAAATCGGGGTCCACGTACCACATCACTCCTACAAAACAGATTCCTCGAGGTAGAATTCCTGGATCAAAGAGGGGGGACCATTTTCAAGGCTTTGCTACACATCTCCAAACTGTTCTATGGGAGACCTCGTCACGCTCCGATTTTCCCCTAATCTCTTCGGCAACAGGTAACTGTTTTGGAGCACAGGGAAACATATAACATTCCCAAAAGGAGATCACACCTTGCGGCCACACTTTTGGAAGTTAAGTCCTGGCTCCACCATCCACTTGCTGTGTGACCTTGGGTAAGTTACTTTACTCCTCTGAGCCCCAGTTGCCTCCTTTGTGCAATGGGGGTAATTAAAGAACCTTCCTTAATGGGGTGATTGTGAGGGCTGAATGAAATATTCGAGTAAAGAACACAGCACAGTGCTCAACACACAGAAGATGCTCAACAAGTCAATGTTTACTGCTATTATCATCGTCGTCCTTTGCCGTGCCCTTTGCCAGGCACTGGGGACACAGAGATGAATGATGTAACGACTGCTCTGTGCTGAAGATAACAGTCAAGAGCGACGTGATAAACGGTTATGTGACACAAAGTGCCGTGTGAGCCCAGGGGAGGGAGTGATTCTGTTTGTCCGGATCCGGGGAGAGGGGGAAAGCGGCACAGACAGACTGAGGGTGGGGGATGAGGAGGCGCCCGCAGGAAGAGGGAGAGCATTCCAGGTGGAGGGGACAGGAGGCAAACTCAGGGAGGTGGTGTGGGCAGGGCAGAAGGGGCGCGGGTGGGTCGGTGGCGAGAGCCCAGGCAGCAGAGGAGATGATGTGAAGGACGATTTTTCACTCTGGCTGCAGTGTGGAGGCCGGGCCAGGGTGATGGGAGGAGGCGGGGAGATGGTGGAGACCCCTGAACGTCCAGACAATGTGTGAATCACAGCCAGATGCAACCTCAGGATCCCTAAGCTGGGAGAGCCCCTAAACATGTCCAATCCCCTAATTTTGCAGCCATGAAGTGAGCCTCTGAGAAGGCAAGTGTCCAGCCCGAGATCACACAGCATAGTGGTGGCAGGGCCAGAATTAGGCAAAGAACTGAGAGGGTGAGTGAGCTCCTGGCCCCATGACAGGTAGCAGAGGAAACAGGGACCCCACTGAGCCCCGAGCTTCTGTACCCCTTCCTCTCCCCCCCACCCTGAGCCTTTCCGCCGGAGCTCAGACTGTCACATCACTGGGACCTCCCAAGCATCCTCCTCCACCGGCCTCTCTGGAGAGCATCTCCTGGCCATTAGCCAGACTTCACAGCTAAAATCTGAGCGACTAATAGATGCTGATGGCTGAAGGACCTCTCTGTTAATTGGGGCCTAATCAGAGGCGGCTGCAGCCACAGCTGGGCTGTGGGATGGGTGCAGCCTGCAGTGCTAGTCCCCCCCGTATCCCTTCTGCCACCACCACAAAAGAAGAGGCTATGTCCCAGGCAGCGGGGTCTTCAGGGACCCTCATCCATTCATCCCACAAGGATTTACTGGGGCAACTACATGCCAGTGCTGACATACGGCTGTGACCAAGACCACGTGTAGCAGACAGCCCGCCCTGCCTTCAAGGAGCTGACAGTCTGAAAGCAGTCAGAGGGGAAGCAAGACGATGCCAGCTGGTGACAAGTGCCCTTGGAAAATAAAGCAAGGAGGGGGATGGAAACTTCCAGGGAGGGGGCTGGGCCTTGGCTTGAGATCATGTGATCAGGAGAGGTGACACTTGAGCTGAGACCTGAAGGACGAGAAAGAGGGAGCCAAGCGGAGATCTGGGGGAAGAACATTGCAGGCAGAGGGAACAGCAATGCAAAGGCAGGACTTGGAACCGGGAGTCAGAAATCCTGGGTTCAAAGCTGGACTCGGCCACGACTTGCTGAGTGGCCATCGCTACCCTGGTGGGGTTGGACTTGCTCCTTCTTCCAAGCCTTTGCTGCTGTAGAAGTGGAAACTGTGAGGGTCACACGGGAGGTGGAGGGGGAAGCTGGGGTTTCATGGGGAGCTGGGCAGCTCTGGCGGAGGCGTGGGGAGTCCAGCCGGAAGCCTGCTGGGCTGGGGCTGCAGGCAGGAGGAGGCCTGAGCTTCACACGCCCTGGCTAATTGAAGGAACTCTTAGCACTTTAGCAGCCGATGCCCCCAGCTCTAGGATTCTCACATCCAGCCAACTCCGACAGTAATTTAGGAAAGGGTATTTCATTTCTCCGAGGCGGCTGGAGAAGGTCATCCGGCAGGTGGGGGCCCCAGAGGAGGTAGACCAGATGTCTCCAGACATGGCTGGGCCTCAGAGGGGAACTGGGGGGATTAAGGGCAGGGAGGTGCAAAACTGGGGTGAGAACCAGTGCTCCCCTCCTGTCCTCACCCCGGGAAGTCCCAGAATAATGGGGAGCATCAGCCCCTGGTTTGGGGAGCTCTCTGTCTGATGGGGGAGGCAGAGCACTTCCCCTGGGGGAGCTTCCCGTCTGATTTTAAAAAACCAAACCAACAAACAAAAAAGAAACGTGTGAAAGAAATCAGAGCTGGTTGTGAGGACTCCAGGGGCCACAGCAGTGCCTGTTTTCCATGAACTTTGTGGCAGGTGCGGAGGTGCCTGCTCGCTGGGGCCAAGTTGTCCACCCACCGAGGACCTGACCAGTGGTGAGCAGCAGTGGGGCTCGAGGCGTGAAGGGAGCGGTCTCCGGAGCCAGGACACCTGGCTTTGTCCCTGGCTCCACCTCCGACCCCTGTGTGACCTTGAGCAAGCTATCTGACCTCTTGGGTGTCAGCGTCTTTCACCTGTCAAATGTGAGGTGGTGGGCCTGAAATGAATTCACACCTGCAAGTGCTTAGAGCAGTACCTGGCGCGAAGTCAGTGCCTGGTGAATAGCTCTAATTTTGAGAAATTGACCTCTCCCCATTTTGCAGCTGAGCAGACAGGCTCGGGGGGGCAGAGATTCGCCCGAAGTCCCTCAGCTAGCTGGTGGCTGCCGGGGACTTGAACTCAGACCTCCTGACTCTGTGTTGGGTCTCCTTTCTGCTGCTCCCCCATCATAGCCACATTAACAGCCTCCCAGGATCCTCGCAACCGCCCCGTGAAGCGATCCAGGGAGGAATTGGTGCCCCCTTCTGCAGATGGGGAAACCGAGGCCAGAGAACTTCGACTACCTGAGGCAGGAACGGCATCTTATTCACTGGGGCATCCGCAGGCCTCGGCACACTGCGTGATCAGACCACGCTTGTTGAAATGAAGGTGGAAAGAGGAAGGACTTGATGGGGGGAGAGGTTGGCTTAACTCCCCTGGGCTGGAGCTGAGATTCGGACCCAGATCTTCTGCCTCCCAGGCCAGCATCTGTCTCTTTCCCCGTCACTGTCCATCCCAGGTGCAGACATTTGAACTAGGGTCCTGCCCAAGGCCCCTCTGTGGCCTGGCAGGTCTCACTCGCAGCCCATCTCCCTCATCTGGGGGCCGGTTTACGTGAAGGTGGTGGTGACGGGAACGAGCCTCTGGGCCCGGACACTGAGACCTCGGGTCCAGGACCTTGGGAAACCTCACACCTGGCTGGGGAAGATGACAAACACAGCAGAACAGCGTCTGTGACATCCTGTGAATTAATCTGAGCCTCCCGGGCCTTGGGCATACGAGCAGTGAGAGTGGGGGATCCTGTCTCCAGCCTTGATTAAATCAGAACGCTCTGCCGTCTGTGCCCGTTAACATAGCCAGGAAGGGCAGCTCAAGTGGAGAGATGTGGCTGACTCCTGAGGAGAGGGGGGCACCAGGGTTGGGACACAGGGCGAGGCAGAGGCTCTGAGTAGCCCAGAAAGGGCAGGAGCAGAGAGGGGCTCTTTGGCCTTGGGGTCCCCATCTGGACAATGAGGCTGCTGACCCCCAATCACCCTCACCTTATGATGGAAGCTGCCCCTGGGGCTCCCAGGTGGGCACTGGCTAAGCAGGTCCACTTGGTCTCTACAGACTCCAGAAGTATTCATTATTCTGTGTGTGTGGATGGGACTTTTTTTTTTTTTTTTACCATTTTTTTTATTGATGTCTTAATAGTTTATAACACTGTGGGGTTTTAGTTGTACATTTTTGTTTGTCCGTCACCTTGTGGATGTAACCCTTCACCCCTTGTGCCCACCCCCCACCCCCCTTCCCCTTGGTAACCACCAATCAGTTCTCTCTGTCCGTGTGTTCACTTATATTCCATATATGAGTAAGTTCATGCAGTGTCTGTCCTTCTCTCTCTGGCTTATTTCACTTAACATAATACCCTCTAGGTCCTTCCATGTTGTTGCAAATGGGACAATTGTGTCTTTTCTTGAGGGCTGAGTAGTATTCCATTGTATGTATATACCACATCTTCTTTAACCAATCATCAGTCGAGGGACACTTGGGTTGCTTCCACTTCTTGGCTATGGTGAATAATGCTGCAGTGAACAGAGGGGTGCATACGCCTCTTGTGATGGTTGATTTCATGTCCATTGGGTAGATGGCCAAGAGTGGGATTGCTGGATCATAAGGTATTTCTATTTTTAATTTTTTGAGGACTCTCCATACTGTTTTCCATAGAGGCTGCACCAGTTTGCATTCCCACCAGCAGTGAATGAGGGTCCCCGTTTCTCCACAACCTCTCCAGCATTTGTTGTTATTTGTCTTTGTGATTATAGCCATTCTAACCAGTGTAAGGTGATATCTCAGTGTAGTTTTGATTTGCATTTCCCTGATGATTAGTGATGTTGAACATGTTTTCATGTGTCTATTGGCCATTTGTATCTCTTCCTTGGAGAGATGTCTGTTCATATCCTCTGCCCATTTTTTTGATCAGGGTGTTTTTTTGTTGCTCAATTGTATGAGATCTTTATATATTACTGAGATTAATCCCTTGTCGGACAAACGATTTGCAAATATTTTCTGGATGGGACTTCTTGAACTGGGTATTGTCAGCTGAGTAGGAGTTTTCTTGGCTCACTCCCACCACCCTCATCTCTTGTTATGCCCATGGCTGTCTAATTCACAGCTCTATGCTTTTGCACATACTGTTCTCTCTGCCTTCTTCCTTCCCCTACTGTGTCACCTGGCAAACTCCTATACATTGTGGAAATAAGCAGGACCAAGAAAATGAGGAAAGCGAAGGCTATTCACTCTGAGCTGGCTGTGGCAGGGGGTCAAACACGGTTACTTGTGCTTTCGCAGAGACTCAAAGGCAGGTGGAGATGTGGGAAGGCTTTAGAGTGGAGAAAGGGAGGGCTTCAGGTGCGCCTTGACTGGACGCTGCCGCCTGGGGAAGCTGCAGGCGGGCCAGCGAGAAGCGGGGCATACTATGTGATCGGTCAGAGGTGCAGACGTGGCGTCCTCTGGCTGGTCCTAGGTTGGAAACTGTCAATTATCAACCAAGTCCTGGCCATTTGGGGCTGAGTGTTATAAAGTTACTGTTCAGCCCCCTGGATTGTCACTAGAGGTGGCGATCTGGCTTCCTGCAAGCCTGACTCAGCAGGCTGGCTTCTGGGCTGTTCATTGCAGATAAGGGGTTGGTTTCCTGGGTAGGTTGCTGCAGGCTATGGGAGCCACCTCCTCCAGGAAGCCTTCCCTAGACTCCACCAAGATCAGTGTTGGGTCCTTCTTCCAATCTCCCATAACCTCCTCTCTTATGGAGGCATCGTGGCTCTTAGTTCAGACTATTCAGGGTTTGAATCCTGTTTTCCTCACTCCCCAGCAGTGTATGTGCTGAGCCAAGTGGTGTGATCTCTCAGCTTCCTCGTCTGTAAGATGGAGGGTGATAATAGTCCTCTCATGCAGATGAGCTGAGATAAATTTACGGTGCTTAGAGCACGTCATTACTATTATTAGGATTCTCATTACCGCCACCCCAGCAAGCAGCAGGCAGATGGGGCCCTTTTGCTTGTGAATCTCTCTCCCCTCGAGACTCGTTCCCAGGTCCTGACTCCCAGCGCGGCCCAGGCCCTGCACAGACACCTCCACCCGCAGCCTGATCCCTACTGACCTGGGAGCCCTGGAGGGCAACAGTGGTGTCCTATCCATCTCTGTTCTCCACGCCTCGCTCTGGGGTGGGAATGGGAGCCCAGAGGAGGTTTGCTGAACGAGTGAAAACATGAGTGAGTGAACGAATGCAGTGTGGTCTCAGAGCCACCTCTGCCTCCCTTCCGCCACCCACAGGTCTGAGCAAGCCCCCTCTTCCCTGGCTCGGACAGGTGGTGTATGTAGGGGGGTGGCTGGGACCCATGCCCCTGGGGGAGGTTTATTCTGGAGGGGGGTTGAGCAAACTGGAAAAGAAGGATGGAGGGGAGGGTGGGGGCTCCATCCCAGGTCAGCTCTCTAACAACTGGAGCTCCCCAACGGTCAGGCCCCCTCCAGAGGGGATGAGTTCCCCGTCACTGGGGGTGTGTAATCAGTATCAGAGGTGCTACAGAACATTCGTGTGATTCCTTCACTTATTTTTATATGCACTTGCTCATTTATTGGGCACCTCTGTACGCCCAATCCCGAGATGGGCTCTAAGGATAGAGGGTGAGCAGCACTGGGTGGAAAGCATCTGATCAGTGCTTCCTAGAGTGTGGGGTGCGTGAAGCGAGAGCCCCCTTACCCACCCTTGGCCAGAAGTGTCCACAGCCTCCTGCTGCCCCCATGTCACAAGGCATTTCTGATGGAGC
This sequence comes from Tapirus indicus, assembly GCA_031878705.1. Taxonomy (NCBI): domain Eukaryota; kingdom Metazoa; phylum Chordata; class Mammalia; order Perissodactyla; family Tapiridae; genus Tapirus; species Tapirus indicus. Next base: position 98,388,693 of record CM062924.1, on the reverse strand, counting down.
CCTCCATCTTTCCCCCCATCTCTCTTTCCAAATCACAGGAAGAAAGGAAAATGCCACTCTCAGAAAAACAGCCCCATACCACAAAGAAAGCCAGTTCTCACCAAAAGCTCAGCTACTAAGAGTGTTTGGACAAGCAGGTGTCACTTCAAGGTGCCAAGGAGCTGGCAAGCTGAGCCCCAGCTGTAAGCGGCCAAATTTTGACTTTAAATGCTTTTTGAAAAAACTCTCTTTATTGAAGTAGGACATAAATACAGAAAGGAGCACAGATCATAAGCCTACACCTGGAAATATTTTCACCAGGTAAACACACCTGTGTAGCCAGCACCCAGGTCAAGAAACAGAACGTCACCAGCAGCCTGAAGCCCCCGTCAGGCCCCCTGCCGGTCCCCCCTCCCCCTCCCCCAAAGGTGACCACTGTCATATAAAGGGAACCGTGCAGGACACACTCTTCCTGTCTGATCTCTTCTTACTGGACCCGCTAATGTGTGTCGTCGTGCTTCGTTCCTCCATTCTCATTGCATCGCAGTGCTCTGTCCCATCGCATGAATATACCCGAGTTTATTTATCTGCTACAGCGGAGGGACGTTTGGAGGGAGCTCAGTTTGGGGCTACTGTAGACGGAACTGCCGTGGGCTGCTGGCGAATGGCTTTCGGTGAACACAAGTACTCCTGTCGGACAATACGCAGGAGAGGAATTGGTGGGTTGTAGGGAAGGCGCATGTTCAGCTCTGGAGACGCTGCCACAGAATTTTCCAGAATGGCTGTGCCACTTACACCCCTGACAGCAGAACGTGAGAGCCCCCGTCGGTCCCTGCTCCACAACACTTTGTGTCCCCTCCCACCTTCACTCTGGTACGCAGTTTTAATTTGCATTTCCCTAATGATTAATAAAATCGAGCACCTTCCCGTGTTTAATAGCCATTTGGACATTTTCTTTTGCAAAGTGTCTGTTCAAGTCTCTTGACCATTTTTCTATGGGTTTCTCTATTTCTTATTTACTTGTAGGAATTTTTTTTTAAATGTTCTGGATGTGCGTCCTTTGTCAGATAGATGCAAATACCTTCTCCCTCTCTGCGGGCTGAATTTTCACCTTCTCCAAGGTGTCATTTGATGAATAGAAGTTCCCAATTTTAATAAGGTCTAGTTTCTATTTGCTTTTATAGTTAGCACTGTTTGTGACTTGTTGAAGAAATTTTTGCCTACCTTGAGGTCACAAAGATGTTCTCCTGTTTTCCTGTAAAAGTTTAATGATTTTACCCTCCACATTTAGAGCTGCAGACTGTTCGGAATGGTGCATGGTGTGAGGAAGGGCATAAGGTTCACTTTTTCCATATGGATTTCCAGTGGTCCCAGTGCCATTTACTCTAGTTGGGGAGGGTGGTGTGTGTTCGCAGAGACATTGGGGTGGAGGGAGCGGGGTGGGGACATCTCCTTTTCCCTAATTAGCAGAGCAGCCACCGTGGTCTGTCTGTCCCATGAAGTCTTTCTCCTAGACCCTGGGAGATTGGGTTTGTCCTTAAACTACTCCTTGTCAGAACCCCAGGCAAGAGGCTGTTCTCCAACGCACCCCTTCCACGTCGGAGGAGCTGACTGCCCAAGGTTCCCGAGCTCTGGGTGAATGAATGCACTGCAAATGCCCCTTTCTGGACAAGACGTGGCTTGTACTCACTCATTCGCTTATTTCTTCATTTATTCACCCATTTCTCCCTCCCTCCATTCTTCTCTCCTTTTCCTTCCTGCCTCCCTCCCTCCCTCCCTTCCTTCCTTCCATGGACACCCTGTGTAAAATCCTAATCTCCCATCCCCGATTTCTTCCTTTAGTTTATCCTTGGCATTTAGAACCATCTGGCACTGCGTCTACTTTCCATACATATATATTTTACTTATTCTTTACTGAGGTTTAATTTATAGACGGTAGAATGTACGGATCTTACGTTTAGAGTCTGCTAAGTGTTGACAAATGTTTACGCCCACGTCACCACCTCCCATCAAGTTGTGCAACGTTTCCATCACCTGGAAAGTCCCCTGTGTCCCTTCCAGCCAGCCTCCCTCCAAAGGCAGCACCGTTCTGGTTTCTGTCACCATAGATGAGCTTTGCCTGCTCTTGAGCTTCATATAAGTGGAATTCTACGGTAACACTCTATATTTTACTTATTTGTCTTGTTTACTGTCTGTTTTCCCGACTAGAACACCAGCGCCGTAGGCACAGGTTTTTGTCTGTCTTGTTCAATGCTGAATTCCCGGCTTCTAGAATAGTCCCTGGCACATACTTATCAACATATTTGTTGAAAAAAATGAGTAAACGTATGAATAAGATTATAGAGTTGCCCTTTCGCGTGCTCATTTGCTCATTTTTTCCTCTAACGGGAGGCAGGATGAAGCGAAGCGAGAGGACCCCGGGGTCAGACCGCATCGTGGCTCCATCGCCGACCTGCTCTCTGAACCGGGACAAGCTGCCTCAGTTTCTTTGTTTGTAAAATGGGGATGTGAAGGGTTCCTATCTCTGAGGGTGGGAGCCCTGCCCAGAGGGTAGGATCAAAGGAGTTAATATATAAAAAACAATTTAGTAAACCTTCATTAAATGCTAATGATTGTAATTAATTGATTAATCAACTGTTAATACATCCTTAGAGGTCATCTAGGTCATTCATTCATTTATTTATTCAACAAACATTTATTGAGGACCTACTTGGTGACACACAGTGGTGTAACAACAGTGAACAAGGCCTTTGTGGGGGTGGCATTTTGGTGGAGAGTGTACTAGTTGGGGTACAGTCTAAGCTACTGGAACAAATAAACCCAACAATGCAATGGATTAATCAAATTAGAAGTGTTTTGTTTATTTGTTTTTGTGTGTGTTTTGACCTTGAGTAACACTCCCGAGGTAAGTGGTCCAGCGTGCTAGGGCAACACTGCCATTTTCAACATGTGGCTTCCACCTCTGCGTCTGGTATGGCTGCTGCAGCTCCTACCATCTCATCTGCAGCCCAGTGAGCACAAAGTGGGAAAGGGCAAGAGAAATGTCTGTCTTTTCCTTTTAAAGTATGACCCAGAAGGGTCTGATATCGCTTTTACTCAAATCCCACTGACAAGAACTTACTCATGTGACCACACCTAGCCACAAAGAGGTCTGGGAAATGGAATCTCTAGCTGAAGTTTCTAAGAGCTTGGGAACTAGTGGTTTGGGGCACTGCCCCCATATCCTCCAGGTGAGCCAGGTGCATTGTGAGGGAGCTTGGGGTATCTTAAAGCTAGGACTGCCAGATTTAGCAAATAAAAACACAGGACAGCCAGTCAATTTGAATTTCAGGCAAACAACAATATTTGAGATATATTTACATGAAAAAGTTATTCACTGTTTATTTGAAATACTATATTTTATCCATCATTCCCACTCAAAGCTCTTCCTTGTGTAGCACCCAGACTGGTCTTCCCTGGGTGTCCCAGTCCATCCCAGCTCTGCCTCCAAAGCCATATGGGACAGATGGCCACTCCACAAGGCTTAACTGTGCACCTGGTGGCTGCTAAACACTGCAGGAGGATGCAGACAACAGGCGATGGGCACCTGCTCCCTGGGGCACCCAGTCGGGACAGGCAGCGGCATCGTCCCCGTGAAGCTGCATTAAACAGAAGCCCACGTTTGTCACATGGGACAGCTGGTCCGGGGGCAGCCTAGAGGTGCCCATCCCAGGGGTCTGATCACAGTGGGCTGAGGTCTGCCCGAGAAGGCTTCTTGGAGGAGCTGAGCCTTGAGCTTGGGGTTCATGGGTTGCCAGGGCAAGCCCCAAGTCCTGGGACCACCCCAGTTCAAATCCCGGCTCTGCTCCCTTCTAGCTGTGTGGCCTCGGGCAGGTCCCTCGTCTCTCCAAGCCTGGGTGTTGTCATCTGTAAAATGGGGATCAAAACAGGACCGACTTTGTGAAGATCAGCTGAGACACCGTTGATGCAACGCTTGGGCACACGTGTATCTGGCAAGATAAGATCGGACCAACGTTTCCTGTTGAGTTGTTAATATTTTTGTGGGGCCTTTGAAGAGAACAAAGGACTGGGATTGTTATGCAGGACGCAGCAGGACAGGGGTGGGAGGGACAGCAAAGACAGAGATATAAAAGCGGGGGTCGTCACCTGGGCACCCCAGGGGGTTTGGCACCCAGGCCTGGGCGACCAGACTGGGGACGGGTCAGGGCCAGCAGGACTCTGAAGGCCAGCATCACCGTCCCTTCTCTTGTCCCCGCGCCCTGCCGCTCGGCGCCCCTCACTCGGTCCAATGCGCTCTGGGTCCCGCGCCCCGCTGCGTCCCGGCCCGCCACGGCCACGGCCGCGGCCACGGCCACGCTGTGGAATTTCCAATTTTCAGCTAATGTGCGGGTCGTGACAGAGGCTCAGAGGCCCTGGTCGGACATAATGGCAGAAGAATTGTAAATGTCGCCCCGAGTGAATGGCAATGAGGAAGGGCTGGGAGGGGACACTTTCCACGGGCCGCGGTGCCGGGAATACATTTTCTCTGGGAGTGTGTCGCATTAGATTTCCAGAGGTGCCCGGGCCGCAGGTACATGTCATTAGTAACAGTTGGGAGATAATGAACCCTTTTATTTCTTTTCCTCGCAGCTCATGAATACAGAACGAGCCCGCTCTGGCGCATCTGGCCCGGGATGAGCCTCCCGCCACCTCGTCTCGTCCCTGCTCCAATATCCAGGCCAGCCAGCTGGGGCCTGCCTTAAAGGGGCCGCGTGCCCTTTCCTGCTCGGGGAGGCCTGAGCCCTGGGTGCCGTGGAGTCCCAGGGCATGAAGGTGGTGGCAGAGCCGGGGAAGGAAGGGGGCCCCAGATCCCGGCTCAGTTGAGAGGGCCTTGCAGTGCATCCAGCAGGCGCTCAGCAATGCTGCTTAGTGGACAGCGACTGCCTGGCTGGGGGCAGGCTGTGTGAAGGCTTATATAGACCATCCTCTTGAGCCTGGCCAGCCACTCCACCAGGTGGGGTTGTGAGGTTGTGACCCCATTTTACAGCTGAAGAAACTGAGGCCTAGAAGGGTGGGGGTCCGTCTTGGGCTTAGCGGGGCGGCTGACGCAGAGCCCGGCTCCCCGCTGACTGCCCCTCATTTAGGTCTGTTCTCAGGGAGGGGCATTTTATCAAGTGATTCTTGGCTTTACAAAATATTTCCCTGGCAAGAATTCAGTTTCTGTATCCCCCGTGAATCCGTGTAGTTCTATTACTTTATTGAGCAAATGCTTAGTGGAAAAACAAAAGGTTAGTTTTTTAAAAGATTATTTTCCCAGATGTCTGCAGTCTTCTTTTTCAAGAAGTTCCCTCCTCCCTCTCCACCGCTTGGCCCACTCTAATTTTCTTCACTGACTTGTCGGCTCCTCCCATACTCTATCACTTCTTCTTTTCCATTCTATTCTACTTGTTTACTGTCCTCCGGGACGGGACGGGAGCTCTGTAAGAGCAGGGACCTCCTTCTCAGCGGGGTCCCCAGGGCCGAGGACAGTGCCCGGGACGCAGCAGGTGATCAGCAAACCCGTGCAGATGACCACCCAGCTTCCATCACAGTCATGGTCACCCCAAGGCTGGGCTGCTGGACTCCACTGGCCCCTGGAGGTCAGGCCTCCAAATCAGCGTGTGGCTTTGTGTCCTGGGCTCTCCAGGACTGGAGGTCATCAGGCCTGGGTGGCCTCTGGGACGTTGAGGGGCGGGGAGGAGAGGAGGCAGGCAAGCCTGGCTCCCTGGAGGGGAGGGGTGTGGATGAGGAGTTTAGACGCCGAGAAGCTGCCGCCTTTGCTGATGGCCTGGGTCTCGACCCTGATGGTTCCCCTCCAGCCAGGTGGCACCCACCTTCCAGAGTCGCCGGGTCCTGGTATTTGAAGGCCACTCTGATGTGGGGACCCAGCCAGGACGTCCCTATTGAGTGCTTACCATCTGCTGGGCAACGCTATAAACATGTTACAAACATTAAAAAACACTTAAAAACGTAATTCCTCTGAAAGGCAGGTATTATCATGAGCTGTTTCCCCACATAAAGAAACAGAGGCACAGAGAGCTTAGGCAGCTTGCCCAGGGACACACAGCAATACACAGCAGAGGGAGGATTGGAACCCAGACGGTGTGGGCTCCGCATGTAGGTTCTCAACTGCCAGGCCGTCCTGCCTGTCTGATCTGGCTCCGTGAAAAGGTGGGCAGCGTGACGAGGACCCTCTCTGCGAAGCCAGCCAACTGGTCTTTCTGGACCCACTGTACGCTGAGAAACTCTACAACTCCACTCCTACATCCGAGCTGTGTTGGTGTGAAGGCTTGAACGCACTGGGGGCCCGGGAGGCAGCGCCGGGAGAGTGGGCCTGTGGGCCCTGCAGTCAGACAGACCTGGGTTCGAGACAGCTGTGTGATCTTGAGCAGGCCACTTAGCCTCTCTGGGCCCCGGCTTCCCCATCTGTAGGATGGGGATGGTGTTGGAAAGGTCCGTGTGCCAGTGCAGTGAAGCCTTCAGAGCGGAGCCCGGGATGCTCAGTAGGTGTTCGGTTTTCTTACAAAAGGTGAGGGCGGTGGGGGGGCCGCAGGTCAGGCTCCACCCGTGACCCCACCGTGGTGCTCACCCGTCATCGCCTCTCACCTCACCACCCTCACCTCCGCCACCCTCACGGCACACCCCCCACCATCCTTGCAATGTCACCCCAAGCCCCCGAGGAGCAGTGTCCCCCTGCAGGTGCTGGAATACCTGCAGCCCCGTCTGCAAGGGCTCATGACACTCACCTGCTTGGACGTGCTGACCCCGCCTGCACCCTCAGGAATGCAGAGCTCCCACGGAATTCAGGTCCACTGGGGTCACCACAGCGTCACATGCTCACTGGGGTCAGTCCCCAGGCCCTGACCTCATGATTCTTTACTGTACACCTGCTATGTGCCACATCCTGGAGCTAAGGACTTCACGTTCATCACCTCGTGGAATGCTCGCAAAAGTGCTGGAGGAAGGCGTCATCATTCCTATTTTATAGGCAAGGAGACTGGGGCTCAGAGAGGTTCAGTAATTTGCCCAAGGTCACACAGTGTGTACATGAAGGGCCTGGATTCAAACCCGGGTCTGTCTGGCTCCAAAGCCCGCGATCTTAACCACAACGCAGCACTGCTCTCCTTCCGCCCACCCATCCCCGCCTCCTGTCTCTGGGCTTCCACCCTGGCTGAGGAGCCTCCCTGATTAAAGGGCAGAGGGGAATAAACGCCCGTCCCCTGAGCGTCGTCCGTATCCACTTGTCCGTGGTCCACAGCTTGTCTCGCAGACTTGGTGCACCCCGCTCGGAGCGCGCCTGAGAGCCGAGTGTCTGCAGGGCAGGCTGGCCCCGGGGGCTCAGGAGGGCGGGGACCTCGGTGTCCAGTTCTGCCCCTGCAGCTGCCGGCGCCTCGGCCCAGACCTGACCCCCCAGCTTTGCCATCTGCACGGTGCACCCGTCGGGAGGCAGCGTGATCTGGGGACCCTACGCCCTGGGGTCGCAGCCCCAGCTCGGCTGCTTATTTGCTGTGACCTTCTGGCAAACGCCCTCTGCGACTCAGTTTTCTCATTATAAAATGGGGGTAACGCTGCTCCTTCCCGTGCTCAAGAGCGGTCGGCGCTCGGAAGTTCTCAGTCGACGTCAAGCTATGACTGTAACAGGGATTATTTCATTTCCTTCTCCTCACCACATGTCCACTCATTCGGGGCCCCCGCTCGCCTGCCTGGCTGTGCGCCCTCCTGTATCTCGTTTTGTGACAGTTGCCCTGGGGGTTCTTCTGGTAACACATCTCTAATCATGTCCATGCCATCCCCAGGAACCTTCAATGGCTCCCTATTGCCTCCAAGACAAAGACCAAACCACTTACCCCGGCATGCACAGCCCTTCGCGAACGGTCCTCCGCCTCCCTGTCCATCGACTCTCACACGGCCCCACGCAGACCCTCCGCTCCCTGCAGGCTCCCACCCAACACGTGGGCGGGTGGGTCCCCACCTGGATGCCTTCTCCATCTCCTCTCTGCCTCGCCCTTCTCCCGGGTGAGTCTCGCCTCCTCCAGGAGCTGGTCCCTCATCGTACCCCTCCGAACCTCGTTTCCGTGCCTGTCAAGGGGGCGCTCACCCCAGCCGTTCTGGGGAGTTTTCATGGAACCAAATGTTCTCAAAGCACAGTACATCCTCTGAAAGCGGCGGCCACTAAAGGGATTTCTTCTCTTGACCCCCCTCCAATCCCCCATCACACAGCAGGGCACATCAAGTCGCAGCCTGAACGCGGTGCACCCCTCGGCCTCCCCGTGGAGAGGACCCCCGCCCGTGCCCGCACAACCTCACCCGGCCTCGCTGTTGACTTTGGCACGCGGCCCTCACCTGGGCCGCCGTGACCAGCCTGGAATTTCAAGCTGAATTTGATTTGACCTGTTCCGCGGGGCTGGCCCCTAAACCAAACCATATTCCCACCAAGCCCCCGGTGCCCAGTGTCCCGCTGGGAGGTGGGGACGGAGCCTGACTGGGCCACTCCCTGGGGCCACCTTCGCCAACCCCTGCCCAGCGTTGCCTCCTGAACTAATTCCATAATCCTGCGTCCTGCCCAGCCCCAGGGGCTCGGGAAGGGCTCTCTGGCCTGCTCTGATCCCACCTTCCTGCTCGGCCTGGACCGCAGCCGTTGGCCCCTCACCGCCCGCACTAGGGCCCTGCTGAGGTTCTGAAACTCATTTAGGTCCGTGCTCTGCTGCCTTAGACCCCCACCCCAGGCCCCCAGCCAGGCCCCGTAACAGGATCCAGATGTTCTCTCCCTGTCCCCAGGGTCCCTGGGATAATCCGTGACAGTCAGGGGCCCGAGGGGGCAGGCACAGCTGCAGGGACTGCTGGGAGAGAGGACGGGAACGGGGCATGGGGCCCAGTGTCCAGGGTCAGTGGAGGGATCAACATACGCCCCAGCCCCGGCACCCTCTGTCCAAGCAGTCCCACCTTCCTCCAGAAAGCGGCCTCATCTCCCCAGGTGGGGGTGGAAGATCCGTGTTTGCTGGCTCTGTGACCTTGGGTGGGTTGTGGACCTCTCTGAGCCTCGTCTTCCTCACCTGCTGACCCAGCTGTGATCTCACAGCATTGCTCCAAGACTGTGTAGGTGAAGGGCTAATTTGGCACAGGAGCCTGGCACACAGGTGTTCACCAAACAGTCTTGGACAAGCCACCCCATCACTAAGAACCTCAGTTTCCTCATCTATAAAATGGGGACAATACTGCCTACCTTTCAGGGAGAACGGGCACATAGTAGGAGCTCAGAAAATGGCAGGTGCTTTCCTCTTGCCTTCTAGCGTCGCTGGCTAGCGCCCAGTGGCAGAAGGAGGGGCGATCCATCTCCCGGAGTCTGCCCCGGAAGGCCTGGACAGGCCTGAGGAGCCCCTCATCCAACGGAGAGTTCAGAACAGAGACCTGGGTCCTAGTCCCGGGTCTGCCTCTAAGCAAACCCTTCCCTGTCTGGCCTCGGTTTTCCCTCCTGAAACATGAGACCTCCACCAAGCCCCCGGAACGCTCAGAATGCCCTCCATCCTTTCTCTCTTCCTCCTCTCCACACCCACTGGCCTTCGTCCTTCCCCTTGCTCCCTCCCCTGCTGCCGCCCAAAGGCTGAGCTACTCCTTGGCCTGACTGTCACGGGCACCCTCACTCCGCGGAGGAGGGACTGAGGACCAGGCGAAGGGCAGGGAGGACAGTCCCCGGGGAGCCACCTCGCCTCCCAGGCCCCTGCGGAAGAAGCTGGGGGAGGACCCCGTGACTGCGGTGGGGTCTCAGCAAGTCACTCGTCCTCTGTGCGCCTTAAATTCCTCCCTGGAAGTAGAACAGCGGGAGCTGCCAAGTCCCGAGGCTTCACAGGGGTCGGGCCCTAATGAGCCCGCCCGCCCCCTTAGCTGCGTCAGGGATTCCCGAAGTGGTTCCCAGCAGCAGCGGCTGGGAATGTGTTAGGGAATTATCCAGTCCACGCTAGACTGCCCGAATCTGAAGCTCCAGAGCTGGGGCCCAGCAGGCTGTTTTCACAAGCGCTCCTGGTGACGCTGGCTGGGAGCTCAAGCCTGACAGCCTCAGATCGACACCGCCACCATCTTCCTCACCCCAGGCCCTTCTTGTCCTCCCTTCTTCTGACACGGTCCCTTAACAAGTCCCCTTCCCTCCCCCCAGGCCACCGGGAGCGTCCCCCCACTTCCCAGCATCTCCAGTGTTAACGGCTGTGCCCTTCCCTGGTCCAGAATCTGCAGCTTTTTGCCACGAACCCGTGAGGTCCCTGCAGGCGGATGCCCTGCCCATCGCCCAGGGCATCACCAGCCACATAGGTACCCCAGTCTTTGTGATGGGTCAGCTGGCTGTCCACCTCCTTTATAGGTGGACAACTGCCCAGCAGCCATCAGCAGGACACTGCCTCCCCCTTCTTTGTGATCTAGTGCAATGAAATGATTTAAAGCAGTGATAGTCTGGGTTTGAATCCTGGCTCCTCCACTTACTTGCTGTGTGTCCTCAGATAAGTTTCTTAACCACTCTGTGTCTCAACTTCTCATCTTTAAAACAGAGATAATAGCACCCATTTCTAGGATGATTGCAAGAATTAAAGATGTTAATGTGGGTAAAGCTTAGAACAACACTTGTCATGTAGCATGTGCCATATACGTGTTAGAAATTATGGTTCTCTGGGCCTGTCCATTCACACTCTTCCGCTTACCTGCTCCTTCCCTCCTTGTACCCCGGGCACCAGCCAGACGAGGCTACTACGAGTCCCTGAACTGACCATTCTTTCTCGTGCCTCCATCCCTTTGCACGTGCTGTGACCTCTGTCTGCGGTGTTTCTTCCTCTTCACCTGGAAAACTTGCGCTCGCCCGCCCTTCCCCTCCCTCTTCCTCCCTCTCCATTCGCATCCTGGTTGGCTCAGCTGCCTGACCTGCCCCCCCACCTGCCGTGCACTCTGACCCCTCCCTCCAAGCCTTCAGTCCAGGGTGTTTAAATGCCTAGTTTGATGTCTGGCTTCTCTCCTAGGATGTCAGTTCCTTGAAAGCAGAGTCTGGGTCTTATTTATCCTCATATCCTGGGTTTGGCTTTTAGTGGGTGTTTAATAAATGTTTGTGGAGTGAAAATTAGGAGTGAATTTTAAGCAGTTAATTAGATTTACAAAGGCTGACAAATAAAGATCTTCAGGGGACACTGAGTGTGACTCCAGAATGGCAGAAAAATACGTACAATGGGATCCCACGGTCTCACCCTCCCCAGACTGTATTTCTGTATGTATAGTGAATGTGTAGAGAGGAATCTGGAAGGGTGAACACCAACCTGGTAATGGGCACGGACTGGGCAGGAGGCTGATTTCAATGGCAGGTGAAGGGGTCTCTGTCACTTGTCTTGTTTGAATTGTGACAGAGAGAATGAATTGAAGTGTGAGTTGTGCACTAAAAACAAATACGATAGCTCTCCTCCTCCCGTAAAAAGGCGGGTGTGGAAACCCTGCTTCAGTCTGCTCCAGACTCAAACGGAACAGACCACGCCTGTCTCCACCACAGCCCTCGGCCCTACTGTTCCCAGCTTCCAGGTGGCTGCCCCTCTGCATCATCAGGTTCCGTGTACATGTCCTCGGAGGCATCACGTTCAGCCCTGCCGTCCCCTCTCAGAGCCCCTCCTGCAACAATCACTTTCGATCTTTATTTGCTCTGTTGCTTGCCGTCCGTCTCCCCTCACTAGGGCTGAGCTCCCTGAGGACAGGGACCGCGACCGTTCTGTCCCTGCTGCACTCGGTGCCCCGCACAGTCTGGGATACAGTAAGTGCTCACGTAATATTTGCTGAATGAATAAAATCCTCTTTAATGGTCTTTGTTTGTTTGTTTGTTTGTTTGGTCCAGTGTTCTTGAGTGGTTTTGTCTCTCTCTCTCTTTTTTCAGCTTCCCTAGTTCAGACTTCAACCACCAAATCCATCCCGGCCCCCGAAGCCCTGAGTCTCTCACCAACTCAGGCTCCTTGAAGAATTGTCTGACTGTGCAAATAAGCTTTTTCAGGCAACGACGGCCAAGAAATGCAACTCTGATCTTGGGAACGCCAAAAGCTGCTGAGGAGAGACGCCTCAGAGACTCTTCAAAGAGCGCGTGGCTGGTGACGGCTGTGTGTTGTGCTTTTAAGACCAAAGTGTTCTTTGTTTTCCTTAAGTGTCAAAAATTTTATTTATTTAATATCATACGTTCATATGATTCAAAATCCAAGAGGACAAAGGCATCTCTCCCTGTCCCCCTCCTTACAGGTAACCGTTGGAATCAGCGTCTCGTGTAGCTTCCAGAGATATTTTACGCATGTCCCGGCAAGCACATGTAGAAATTCTTTTCTCTTTTTCGTGCACACATGGTGGTCTACCATACACACGGTTCTGCGCTTTTTTTTTTTTTACCTAACTGGGTATCTTGGAGATCTTTCCATGATTAGTAAAAAGAGCGTCCACATATTGCTAAGGCAGCAGAGAAGGGAGCTCGCCGTCTTCTGTGCAGTGGTCCGGGTGATGTTGACCAGGCTGCTGCCTCGTGAGCTGAGCCTGTGGTGACAAAGGTCAGAGACCGGAGTTTCCGTCCCAGCTCCGCCACTGGCCCCGAGTGAGCCACTTAACCAGAAGGTCCTGAGTGTGCACGCCTCCAAAAGGGGATGGTCCCGGCACCTGCCTCGGGACTTGTCAGGGTGAGTAAGGTAACGCGTGTCGGGGTCTTAGCTCTTACACGTAGGCGCTCAACAAATGGTGGCTGCTGTGCCAAGGATGATTAACGGTAACAATAAGTATTATTGCCCGTCCTTATTGCTTAGCCAGAGGGTGAGAATTGCTGGAGATTGTGACACAAGTGTCCTGTTGAAACTGGAAACTAGAAGGAGCCATTCGACGGCTCATGAGTGGTGGCCTTGGCACTTTTGGGCAGTAAGGTCAGTGGGAGGCCATCCACCTCACCTGGGCCTGTGAGAATGGGGAGAAGTGTGGGGGTCATCAAACGAGCCCAGGAGTCCTCCCTGGGCATCACAGAGAGCTTTCTTCTGCAGCCTTTGGTTAGTTCTTAGTCCCTGGACACATTTAGGCTTGAAGCTTTTTGGATTTTGTTGAATTCCATTCCTCCATTTTCCAGTCTCTGGTGGGGCAGCTTCTGCTTTCCTCGGAGAGTTGTCATTAACAAGAGGTGATAACCAAGAACAGCGCATTTTCTTCTAGTCTTCCTTCTCACATTTATTCCTTGTCTGCGTTTTTGTTTGTTTCATGAATTCCAAGTCATCAAAGTAATACAGTGTCCATTTGGAGAGTAAAAAGAGAATCCCAGTAATTCTATTTTCGATGGCTATTCCTATTAACTTTCACACTGTTCTTTCTAGTCTGCCTTCTGTGCAGTTGAACGTATTTGAGACCATGTCATAAAGTCAGTTTTCTATCCCAAACTATTTGGATCATCATTGAATTATCAAGATTTCCCTACGTTGTTAAAAATGTCCTAAATGTATGCTAAAGTGGCTGCAAAGCAGCTCGTTAAGTGGAAATACCATATTTCCCTTAACCATCTCTCTATTGTTGGACTTTTGGGTTATTCTCATTTTATGTCACCATCCCGGGCATCCCCTTGGAGAGAGCTTTGCCCCTGTCATAGGCTTTTTACCCCGAGGCTTGGATTATCAGGGGTGGAATCCCTCGGACAACGACTATGAGGATGTTTAAGGATCTTTATTTCCCCCCTCCCCCCTCACTTCCAATCAGCTTTATTTTAATATGTGGTTTTGCAAATCCTGCCTTCATAACAGACAGGTTTCTGCAGAGAGACACAGATTTCATATCTGTTTCCCTTAAAGCATCTCCGAGGTTCCTGAATCCAAGACCATCAGAATCTGGTGCAAATGACCTCCTGAGGCTCCCAGGGTGGCCCTGCCAAGGCTGGGCACCACCTCACTGTTGAGGCAGCTGGGTGGATGGAGAACTCCGCCACGTGCGGCGACCTGTGCTCCAGCCACTCCCACGCACCCGCCCCAGCCCTGTCACTTTGTAGCTGTGTGATCTTTCAAAGTATCTTAGCCACTCTGAGCATCAGTTATCTTTAAAATAGGGTTAACCCTCCACCCACCCGAATATCAGCTGGTGATTTCCTAAGGTCATACAGTTCTAAGAGGACTCCTCATTCACTCAATAAACATTTAATTAATGCAGTATCAGGCTCTGGGTTTGATTCCTCATTCTCCATGGTTCCATCTATACTCATTGGTTCAACAGAGGTCTGGCTGGGGTCACACAGTCATGACTTAAAGTCCTGTCTCTCTCTCTGATTGGCTGTGGGACGTGGTCACGTCAACGTACCTCTCTGAATGAAACTCTGTTTTCTCATCTGTAAATTGGAACAATAATAGTCGCCGGTCGGGTGGTTGTGAGGATTAAGTGATATAACACCTGTACTTAGTGAGCGCCCAGCAAATGTTGTTGCTGTTAGTGCCGCGGAGTGGATTCCGACTCCTAGCGCCTCTGTGCACGCGGAGGGAACCCTACCCGGTCTTTCTGCGCCCTCCTCTCCCCTTCCGGCGCTGCATCAGACAGTGCTCCGCTGCCGTTCATAGGGTTTTCATGGCCAATTTTTTCGGAAGTGAGTGGCCAGGTCCTTCTTCCTAGTCTGTCTTAGTCTGGAAGCTCCGCTGAAACCTGTCCACCGTGGGTGACTCTGCTGGTATTTGAAATCCCAGTGACATATCTTTCGGCATCACAGCAACACGCAGCCACCACAGTGTGACAACCGACAGACGGGTGGTGTGGCTCCCCGACCAGAAAACAGACCCGAGCCGCGGTGGCGAGAGCGCCGGATCTTAACCACTAGACCGCCGGGGCTGGCTGTCAGCGAATGTTAGCCGTAGTGATAATTATTAAACTGTTATTACATCACAGAAGAGGGTCTCAAACAACTTCTAAGACAGTCATTTCGCCCCACTTTCAGGACGACCAAAGGCCTTCACTCTCTTCAAGCTGTGCTGTGGCGGCGGGGGAGAGGCTGACAGTGCCCAGTGTCTGCAGGAAGGTTCCCCGGAGCCTGTTCATGGGGCTTGTTTGCCCTCCCAGGGGCAAGGAGGCCACCAGGGGCTGAGCACCTTCCTGTCTGTGACTTAGACTCAGACACCGGGAACAGGCTAGCTGAAGATTAGAGGGCTTCGGGGGGACCTGAGTGTCGGAACGAAGCAGAGCCTGAGTGAGAATAACGTCATAATCAAGGGCGACGATGTTACAACATTAGGATGTGGGAATGACTCAGTGTGAGGATGTGCGGATGTCACAACAATGGGTAGAATGTTATACCAGAAGATCTGGGGCTTTGAAAGGGCTGTCAGAGAAGATCTGGTCTTCAGCTGAATCTGTAGACACGAAAGCCGTGGAAAAAAGGTTGACGTTTCTGGGGATTGGTGGTAGTGGTTTCGGATAGAATTATGAGGGGGAAATTCAGAACCGCACTGGCACCATTTTTATATTATAGCATGCGTTTGGGAACAGAATGCAAATTTTGAATGCATTTTTAAGATTTAAAAAACTGGACCACTGGGGCTGGCCCTGTGGTGTACTGGTTAAGTTAGGTGTGTTCTGCTTCAGCGGCTGGGTTTGTGGGTTCAAATCCTGGGTGCAGACCTATGCCACTTGTCAGCCACCCTGTGGCAGTGACCCACATGTAAAGTAGAGGAAGGCTGGCACAGATGTTAACTCAGGGCCAATCTTCCTCAGCAAAATAAAAAAAATTGGACCATTTAAATGAATGTTGGTTTGGGGTAGGCTGTTTGGGGTCCTTTGCTCACTCCAAGTGCTCTGGGCATGGGTACTTACTGTCCCTGTCCCCTTGCTTGGGAGGCTTGTGGAAACAGGTGCAGACCAGTGATCAGATCAGTCCCTTCATCCAGCAGGTGAAGATGAGGAGGCCCAGAGACACCGAGTGACCCAACCAGGCCACATCAGGGGCTTTGCAGAACCACGAGTGGGATCTGACCTCCTGACTAGGGCTCCCCTATCCTCTCCCCAACCCTTACCCCTGTGTCCTTGTCAGACCAGGTTGCCACAGGGGTGCTTGGTAACCCCGCTCCTTGTACTTGACATCTGTGAATTCTGCCTTGGAGTAAAGCTAGTAATTGTATACATGTCACATTCCACCCACTGGCTGTTGACAAGCCTTTGGTGCCTAGGCCATGCCTTATGTAGTCACATCTTTTTACAGAGGAAATAAATAGTTGGAAAAAGACGGTCATCTGGTCTACCTGGAACGCTTGAGTATAGCAGTGTTTAAGAGCCAGAGCTGCCAGCTCTGCCAGTTCCTGGCTGTGTGATCTTGGGCAAATAACATAGCCTCTCTGTGGCTGAGTGTCTCCATTTGTTAAGTAGGATTAACAGTAATTTCATAACATTCTCATGAGGATTAAATGAGATAAGGGAGCTTGCACAGTGCCTGTAACAGAAAGTAGGTGTTTAATAAGCATTATATTTGTAATAATAATTTGTAACCATTTATAATAATTATCTTTCCATCCTGCTTCCCCTCATCTCCTACCACATCCTCCCTGGATGCTCACACATGCATCTTTCAATACCCTGGTGTCTATTTCACCAGGAACTTGACTCACCTCGAAAAGCCTACAAGTTTCTAAGTGAGAGACATTTTGGAGCTTGGCTTTTCTTGATGAATTGGAAGGATTTATTTATTATTATTATTATTATTTTGAAGCCCTATATAATATATATTATTATATATATAATAATATATATTTTATTATATAGCCCTGCACTAACATCTGTTGCCAATCCTCCTCTTTTTTGCTGAGGAAGACTGGCCCTGGGCTAACATCTGTACCCATCTTCCTCTACTTTATATGCGATGCCGCCACAGCATGGCTTGACAAGTGGTGTGTCGGTCCACACCCGGGATCCGAACCTGCGAACCCCAGGCCGCCAAGTGGAGTGCGTGAACTTAACAGCTACGCCACCAGGCAGGCCCTTATTATTATTTTTTGATATCTCAGAATCCCTTAGTGAACTGCGAGCTGCAGCATGAGTGAGGAAGTTCACACCTGCCGAAGGCCTGCCACATGCTCTCAAGGTCAATCCTCACAGCCTCCATCTCACAGACAAGAAAACTGAGGCACAGAAACCAATTAATTTGGCCAACACCAGAGGGCAGGAATGAGATGGCAGTTAGATTCTGAAACTCTGAATGCTTGATCCTAAACCCATTCTCTTTCCACTAGGACATCCCATTTTGCCTTTTGAGCTGGAGTGTGACCCAGTCTTCATCTGGCCCTGGGGTCCAGAGTGGGTAAGAGGGTGGGGTGTGGGTAGGATGGTAGAGGAAGAGGGTGTGATCCAAGTTCACAAAGTCCCTTGAAGTATCTTCCAAACAAACAGCTGGAAGACATGGCAGTGGGTCCTTGACTGATGGGTGTTGAATTGTTTTGATGACTTCCTGCTCTGGTGGAGAATACCTGGTTCCTTCCTCCAAAAAGCGTTGAGTGTGTCCTGTGTGAGTGAGGTCGCCCAGACAGGGCAGTGGCAAGATGGGGCTGAGTCGAAGCAGGAGAAAGTGCTTGGAAAACAAAAGCAAATGTGCTCAGCAAAAGCGGTGGGCTCCTGGCACTGCATCTTATCATCAGAGTCTCTCCCCAGACTCCTTTACGTCTCAGTGTTAAGTGTCCATAACTAAAGTTTTACTGGCCAACCACAGTGAAGTGGGCCAGGCCTTCCTTGCCCAGGATGGGCTGAGGAAGAGCCAGAATTATCCCCAAGGGGAGAAAGGGAGGACACAGCTGGCCTGAGACAGTGACATGAGACCACACAACAGATGGGAGCCAAGTCCAGCAGGCAGTGGCTGGGGGCCTGGGAGGGGTGAAGCCCTCCCAGCAGATGATGGGTCAGTGCAGGAAACTCAGAACCAAGACCAAGAACCAAGTGAGAGGAAGAAAGTCTGCTTTTAGGTGATTGGATGCAGATCTAGTGGCCCAAGAGGTCCACCCAATGCTCAGGCCAAGGGATTGGGTTGTTCAAGATGGCGGGCTTACAGACACAGGGAAGAGGCGGATTAGCGTAGCAACGACCTTCATCAAAGTCACCCAGCTTGGGCAAGTAACAGAAAACTCTGCCCAGGCAACCAAGACCCACTGGCTGCCACCCCTGTCCACTCCAACCCTGACCCCCAAAGTTCTTCATCTAGCCCACAGGCCTGGAGCAAGCCACAGGCAGCAACTGCTCATCCTTTCGTCTCCAGCCGTAAAGGGACAACAGAATGGAAAAATAATTAAAAAATAAGAGTGGCAGTTGAGGGAGGGATGCACTGGTGGAGGAGGGAGCTGGGGGCTGGGGAAGCGATTCCAGAGAAGAGAGGGATGGAGGGTTGGAGAGGCTGGCGTTGAGATAACCAACAGATGCGATTCTTCAGATAAGCGTAGCAATTTAGATAAATCTCAGGCTTTGGAACCGGTCGCCTGCGTCCCCTCTCCTCCGTCTGCCTTTTTTCAATTTTATCTCTGAGCCAAGGAAGGGGGAGGGGGAGGGCAGGGAACTCTGAGGGTGAGGAGATGGGAGGAGGGGAGGGCAGCGAGGGGGGCCAACTTCATCTTCGGGGACTTTGGCTTTTCTTTTTAATGTGTTTTTCCCAGAAGGTGGGAAATGCCAACACACACTCGGAGACCTAGAAGGCGGCCTATGTTTTTTAAAAAGCGGCGGACAAAAATCAAAATATTTGAAAATGTATTTCATGGTAATTATGTCATATTTCATGGGCTGGTGCCACTACTGAAAGAGAGGCTGAATGCCTTAATTTGTATAGAAATTGTAATCATTTGTTCATTTCAAGGTGAAAATTGCATTTTTTAATTTAAATTGTATCCTGCATGATAGTCTATTATCTAGTAAAATTGTCTCCATGTCTGAATGACTCATGTGCAGCTGCAATGCTTGTTACAAATCCACTTATATTCATAAAAGAAGGTGGACATCTCAGGAAATGGAAGCCGTTGTGTGTGCACACGTGTGTGTGTGCGTGGATGCGTGTGGGTGCGGCAGCTCCTCTTGCCCATCTCGCGTCCCCTGCCTTCTCGTCCCCTCTCCCGCCCCCACCTCCGACTCTCGCGTCAGCATCTCCAGATCTGCTTAACAAGTGATAATTAGTTGGAATAAATGAGGAAGCCGCACAGTGTGGACGAAGCAGCCCTGGATTGAGTCAGGGGGCTGGGCAGGGCTCCGTCTCCATCTTGCTGTGCATCCCTGGGCAGGTTGCAGCCTTGAGCCCCTCTCTGGGCCTCAGTTTCCCCCATCTGTACAGTCAGAAGCTTGACTTCCTCTGAGTGGAGGTTCTGTGCTCACACGGCAGCAGAGTGCTTAAGAGGCTGGCTCCAGAGCCTTCCTGCCTCTGAATCTGGCTTTGTCACTAGCTAGCTGTGTGATCTTATACAAATTCCTTAACCTCTCTGGGACTCAGTTTCCTCATCTTTAAAATGGGGGAACGACAGGGGCCGGCCCTGTGGCGTAGTGGTTAAGTTCACGCACTCTGCTTCCGGTGGCCCGGGGTTTGCAGGTTCCCATCGCGGCACGGACCAAGGCACTGCTTATCAAGCCATGCTGTGGCAGCGTCCCATATAAAGTAGAGGAAGATGGGCATGGATGTTAGCTCAGGGCCAGTCTTCCTCAGCGAAAAAAAAGGGGAAGCAACAAAATCTACTTCAACTGGTTATTGTCAGCAAACTACGGCCAGTGGGCAAATTCACCCATCACCTCTCTATATAGCCTTCCAGCTTAGAGTGTTTTTTACATTGTTTAATGGTTGAAAAATAAATCAAAAGACAAACAATATATTGTGACATGAACTTCAGATTTAAGTGTCCATAACTAAGGTTTTACTGGAACACAGACACGGGCATGTGTTTCCATACGGCCGCACTCACACTACATCAGAGCTGAGTAGCTACAATAGAGGCCAGATGGCCCACAAAGCCTAAAATATTGATTATCTGGCTCCTTACAGAAAAAGTTTGCCAAGCCCTGAAATACCATAAATGCCTAGCCCAGTGTCTGACGTGTCATAAGCATCAATTCTTGTTAGCAGTTACTACAGGTGGGAGATTTAAAGAAGTTTGGGGGTCAGGTGGAGAATTAACCAACCAGTATTTCTGCAACAGTTCCCATCTGCCCGGCTCATACCTGGGACACGCCGGTCAAAGATACGGAATTTCTCTTTGGGGCAAAAACCAGAATTGGGGCCTTGTTTCCCCGAGGAACTTTACCCAGAGTTTTCTTGAAAATTCTATAACATTTTTTCAACCCTGGAGTGTCCGAAGGGGCTCTGGACCAGAAGTTAGATGCTCTTGGCCACCCACCTACACTGGGCCTTAGTTTCCCACCTGTAAAATGGGTCCCTTTCAGCAAAAGGTACAACTGTGAGTGCCCCATGCCACACGTAAAGGGTTAGCACGTTCCTGGCGTACAGCAGCTACCCAGATGGTGAATGTCTTCCTCTCTTTTTACTGGAGTAGATTCCCTGGTCATTGCAGGATCCTATTTAGAAGCATCTACTACTCATCCTTTAGCCCAGCTCCTTCCTTCCCTCCCTCCCTTCCTTCCTTCTTTCAACAATTTCCAAGCATCTCCTATGTCCCAGGCACTGTCTCGGAGGAGACTCCTTTACGGTCCCTCTTAATTCCAGGCTCCCTTCGGCAAAACAGAAAGAAAACCTGCAATTAAACCCAAGCTGAGCATCCTTTGGTGAGTGACTTCATCTCTGAGCCTCGTTTCCCCAACTGGAAAATGGAGCTAATAATTTCCCTCTCCCTCACAGGATCATAGGGGAGGTTTCGAAGAGATGGTGTGCCAAAATGCCTTGTCAGCTGTAGAGGGTCGTGCAATTGTGATTTAAGGATTTACCTTTCCCAGGAGTCAGGTCAGGGATGACTCGCCCGAGGCCACATGGCTGAAAAGTAACTCAGATGAGTTTAATGCCAGTGCTGAGTGTTACGGGGTGAGTGTCTGTGTCCCCCCCCAATTCCTATGTTGAAGACCTAACCCCAGTGTGGTGGCATTTGGAGAAGGGGCCTTTGGGGGTGATTAGGGTGAGATGAGGTCATGAGGGTGGGGCCTCGTGATGGGTCAGTGACTTATAAGAAGAGGAAGACGCCAGAGCCCTCTCTCTCCGTGCACGCACACCGAGGGAAGCCACTGGAGCACAGGGAGAAGACGGGTGTCTGCAGGCCGGGAAGAGGCCTTCGCCAGAGCTCCGCCGTGCTGCACCCTGACCTCAGACGTCCAGCTTCCAGAACCGTGAGAAAATACGTGTCTACTGTTTAAACCACCCAGTCTGCGGGAATTTGTTATAGCAGCCCGAGCAGACTAAGCCACCTGGGTCTGGACATATTTTATGAAGGAAGAGAAGTCCAGCCTTCTGTTCGCAGCCTGGAGGAATTTCGGGCAGGTGAGGGTTAGGGTTAGTGTTCCAGGGCCCCAGTTTCCCCGCTGGTTGTCAATACTGGCTGTGCGACAGAAACGGCTGGGGTGCTAAAATAATAATAATAATAATAATAATAATAATAATAATAATAATAATAATGGTAATAATGGTGGTGATGCCTGAGCTCCATTCCCAGTGGCTCTGATCTAAAAGGTCTGTGAGGGGCTGGGATGTTGGTGGGGTTTATTGCTCCGCCCCCTGCCCCCCCCAGCCTCTGTGATTGCACTCAGAATATTCGTGGGGTGGAGGCCTGTTCCCCAAGCGGCAGCCCTTTGAGCGTGAGATGACCCCATGCCATCAGCCCAGGGGAAGTCGATGGGAGCTGAGGGGGAGTGGCTCACCCGCCAGTCCATCCGCGCCCTGTATCAGCTCGAATTCCTGGGGGGCTCCCAACGCTCTGTGCCAGCTCCTGAGAGTCTGGGGACGTTGAAATAATTCAAGCAGAAGGGTTGCTGGGGCTGAAGAGCTGGAACCCCGAGCCCTGAGATTGCACGCCTCCCCCAGGAGCGTTTGGTTCTTCAAGAGGGCGGTGAGGACCCTGGGGCGAGTCTCTCCCGCACACACCTGTGGTAGCGAGGAGTCTGCAGACGGGAGCTTTCCTGGCAATCTTCCAAGCATGTTTAAGTGTTATTAACAATATTTACTGATTACTGTGGGCCTACAATGTTCTAGATGCTTTGCTACGTCGCCTCATTGAGGACCTACTGTGTGCTACTGTGTTGCCTCATCAACGGCTCTCTCCTCTTGGCTTCTGGCACCATTCTCTGCTTGTCCTCTTGGCCCCTGCTGCCCCTTCACATGTTCTCCTGCTGCATCCTCCTTTTCTTTTGGACTCTAGAGGCCGGAGTGCCCAGGGCCCAGTCCTTGGCTCTCTTTTCTTCTATTTTCTACCTCACTCGCTGCCTGTGCGATCTCAACCAAACTTTAAATACCAACCAAGTGTCCAAAGTCACCGTCGAGCATCACCCCTTCTCCATGCTCCACGACTGTCAGGCGGTGTTGAGTCTCTGCCCTGCCCTGGGCTGCCTTCTTCCTGGTCTTCCTGGCTCAGGATGCGCCCTCCACATCCTGGAGTCACGCTCCACCTCTCCTTTCCTAACCCCCACCACATCCCGGTTCAGAGCAGGACCTGCTGGCTCCTCCTTCAGAAAGGATCTGAACCCTGTCTGCTCCTCTCCACCTCCATCGCCACCGCCCCGTCCCGCCTCCACTGTTGTTGGGCTGCACCAGCCCAGCAGGGCCCTGCTTCCCTGGGTCGGTTCTTGCTTCCCGCAGGCTGTTCTCCACACAACAGCGGAGCAATCTTCTGCCAGCACGAATCAGATCATGTCACTCCAGACCCTCCCGTGGCTTTTATTCAAGCTTAAAATAAAATCCAAACTCTTGGCGAGCATCGATGAGGCCCTCAATTGTCTGGCTCCAGCCCATTTCACCCTTCCAATCTCCTACTCCAAATGAATGACTGATTGACTGACTGAATGAACAAATGAATGAATATATGGGGAAGGGCCTGGACTGAGAATTAAGACATAGTTAAGCTCCGGTTACCTTGGAACTTTGGACAAATCCTTTGTCCTCTCTGAGCCTTTGCTCTCAACATTTGCTGCAATAAATTCTCCTATGAAGTAGGTATTGTGACACCCATTTCATAGATGGAAAAAAGGAGTCTTGGAGGGGTTAAGTCCAAGGTCACCCAGTGGTAACTAAGAGGGCTGGGATTTGAACACAAGTCCATGTGGTGTCTAAGCCCACACACTTTTCTCTGAGCTTCTGCCCTGAATGTGCCTCCCATCCGGGACCCCTCCCCTCATCTCCAGGCTGGGACCAGAGGCCCCTCCATCTGCTGCTGGAACTCCACCTCCCCCGACCCTACATTCTTGCTTAGAGCTGAGGCCCCTCATTCTGCAGAGCCCTCCAACCCCCAGGACCTGGCCACTCCCAAGCCAGCTGCACAGGCTGGAGAGGACACTTTATAAGTGACAGTGGACCTGAGTGAAAACAGCGTGCGGCCACAGCCAGCTGTCTTCTGGAAAGAACCAGATCAACTGCTACTCTGGTAAAGATGGAAAAGTTCTGTTAATTTAGTGAGTCTGGGCACAGTGTAGGATGACTGAGTCCCAGCCTCCCAGCCTCTGAGCAATGGAGCTCACCACCTCCTGACCCATCTCTAAACCAGAGTTTCTCAGCCTTGGCTCTATTGACATTTGGGGCCAGATAACGCTTTGTGGTGGGGGTTGTTCTGTGCGTAGTAGGAGGTTTAGCAGCATCCCTGGCCTCTGCCCTCTGGATGCCTGTAGCAGCCCACACATCCAGTTGTGACGACCATAAAGGTCACCAGAGGGACCCAAATTGCCCCCAGTTGAGAACCACTGATCTCATCTTGACGTAGCTTGATCCTTATCTTCTATTTTATAGAAGAGCCATTATCCCGGATGGAACTTTTCCACGCTGCAGGTGGCAGATGATGGTGACTCACGCTGAGCACCTGCTAAGTGCCAGACATTAAACATCTGACATAGACTGATTCACTTAATCCTCACACCAGCCCTTTGGGGTAGGTATTATTATTACCCCATTTTACAGATGAGGAGACTGAGGCACAGAGAAATTCGGTGAGTCACTGGCAGACCTCCATTTCTGCAGACCACCCTGCCACAGCGAGGCTGTCTGCTGGGCGTGTCCCACTTTCATGTTCTCATTTGATCCCAGGACTTTGGCAGTCATGGTGTCGCGATGCTCAGATCCCAGAGGGAAACTGAGGTTCACGCAGTTCCCATGAGCCCCCCCAGTGTCTCACAGCCACAGCAATTGGCAGAGCTGGGGTTTGAACCCAAACCTTGTGATAAAGCCCACTCTTCCCACCACTCCTGGTTCCCTGGTTTCCCTTCGTGAGAAAACTTTCAGTTGACAGGTGCTTAGAGATCATTCTTCAACAAACATTTATTGACGCCCACTCCGTGCCAGGCCCTGTGGTTAAGAGTGTGGGCTCTTCCTTATCTTTTAGAGACACATGCTGAAATATCTAAGGATGAAATGACGTGGGATCTGAGACTTGCTCTGAAGTAGCCCAGGATGTGGAGGGGAGGAGGGTGAGGGCACAGATGAAACGAGCTTGGCGGTGAATGGACGATTATTGAAGCCGGGCAACGGCTGTGTCTTCACTCGTGAAATTTCCCATCCTACAATGTGTTTCGAAGTGTGGACCCTGATTCCTTGTCTGGGTTCAAATCCCGGATCCATCACCTCTGGTGTAATCTTGGGTAATTTTCTTCACCTCTCTAGATCTCAGTTTCCTCATCTGTAAGGTGGGGATAATAATTTGGGGATTAAATGAGAAAACAGAGGGCACATGACAGTTCCTGCGCAGAGCAAGGGCCTCACTGTCTACAGGGGAAGGGGAGACCCAGCCTTGTCACAGAACTCATCCAAGATGTAGCCTCGGTCCACCTCCAGCCCAGGGGGCCGGGGAAGCCCTAGGCTCTGTGATGGCCCCGGAGGGAGTGTAACCATAAGTTACCCACAGAGCGAGGTAAAGACAGAACTCCTAATTCCCATGAAGGACTCTGAGTCCCTGCAAGTCCACCCTTGGCCCCAGCTGTGATGCGGCCTCGTCTGGAATTCCCGGTGGCCGAGCTGACAGCAGGATCCTTGCAGAAACCACCGATGAAAGGACCCTCCCACCCATTCAGCCCTCTTCCCTTGCTTCCTCGGCACTCTCTGGGGGCCGTCCCCTGTCCCTCATCAGTGGTCTGGGCTGGTTGAATTATTTTGACGTCCCCAGACTCTCAGGAGCTGGCACGGAACACTGGGAGCCCTCTGGGCATTCTGGCTGGGTGCAGGGCACGGACGGACTTGCCCTGTGAACTGTCCCCACTCAGCGTCCATCCACGTCTCCTGAGCTGATGGGAAGGGATGGGATGGTCTCACATTTAGAGGGCTGCTGCCTGGGGAATGGGCCTCCACCCCACAAATGTCCCACATGCTGCCTCACACTCCCCAGACTGCCTTGCAGTAATAAGTTGGAGCCATGTGGCCGATTCCACGAGAGGAAACGACGTGGGTAACTTCTGGGCTGAGGCAGTTAAGAGCCCGCGTGCCTCAGTGCCCTCCTCTTCCCCAGAGGCCATGTGTTCCAAATGACGTAGGAACACCAAGGAGAAAACAAGCCTTTATTGTGTAGGGCCTCTGAGATTTGGGGTTTACCTGCATTTGCAGCAGACCGCGCCTCGCCTGCTAATACAACAGGGCCTGTCCAAGGACCAGCTCCTCCTCCAGAGGGTTGGAGAATAAAAGTGAGCCATGCAGGCAGGCAGCCATGTCTTGCCAATAAAATCTCTGCGCGCCGAGGCTCAGGTGAGCTTCCCTGGTTGGCCATACTCTGCGTGTGCTGTCACACCTTGTTGCCGCAGGGAGTTAACCTGCGATGACGCCACAGGGCGAGAGCTCTTCCTTGGATCCCTCCTGGCTTCTGTCCCAGCATCTCTTCCCTGGGCTGCCTTTCATCTGTATCCTTGGGGCTGGCCCAGTGGCGCAACGGTTTAGTTCACGCTTTGGCATCCCGGGGTTCGTGGGTTCGGATCCTGACACTGCTTGTCAGCCACGCTGTGGCGGTGTCCCATATAAAGTAGAGGAAGATGGGCACGGATGTTAGCCCAGGGCCTGTCTTCCTCGGCAAAAAGAGGAGGATTGGCAACGGATGTTAGCTCAGGGCTGGTCTTCCTCACACACACACACACACATAATCTATATCCTTGTGCACTGTCATAAACCATAACCACGTGTGTAACAGCTTTCAATGAGTTCTGTGAGTCCTTCTAGCAAATTATCAAATCTGAGAGTGATCTTGGGAATCCCCAAATGCTGAAAAAAGTGAGTGTCAGAAGAGAGGGTGGTCCTGGGGATCCCCCACTTTGCCTTCTGTCATGAAAGAACTATACCCGAATGTGGGACCACATGAATGGACCATGCTGTGCCCCAGAGATGTGACTCATGGGCCAATCTGTCTTCTGGGGACGAAGTCACAAATGAGGAAAATGGCAATGGGGATCACCCCTTGACAGCACCGGGTTTTCCAGCAGTGCTTGACCTCCCAACCCCACTCCTGGTGTTTAGGCCAGGTCTGCGAGGGGGCTGGTGCAAAGACGTTCATTCAGCACTGTTTGTGGGAGTGGGAGCTGAAATCCAGGCGGGCAACTGTCAGGGATGGGAGGGGTGGAATCTAACGGAATGTTACGTAGCACACAGAGGTGATGCTCCAATATAGTCCCACGCAAGAAGTTCAGTGTCACCTGAAAGTGAGAAGAAACTACAGCATGAAGATATTTATGTAAATTCGTACACACACACAGAGCTATTTTTTGAGAATCTATTTGAGGATGTGCATTCAACATGGAGGATGCTACTGGATGAAGAAAATGATAAACAAAATAAGACAATGAAAATTCACATTGATTAGAGACTACAGAACTGTGGGAGGCACCACAGGTGATCAAATGACTGGTATAACCTTGTGGCCTCTTTGTCTTGTGCCCTTTGGGGGTCTTCCCATCGCCCACCCCCTTTTCCCGGCCTTCGCTTAAGCAAGCACACCAGTTCTCATCAATTTCAGTGAAGTTCCTTTCGCTCCCTCTGTCTCATGTTCCCCGTCTGCCTTCAGGACTCCATGAGCCCAGATACACCGTTGGGTAGATCTCAATGCCCCTCCCGATACTCAGGGGGTCTCAGTCCTGATTGCAGCTTAGAATCATCACTTGAGACACTTACAAAGTTACCCACACCTCCCAGCACGATGCTGATTCAGTTGGCTGGGGTGGGGTCGGGCACTGGCCCTTTAAATCCCCCCACGGCGCCTCCAAGGATGGGAACCACTGGCGCAGATGCTCCTCCCCCGGCCTTCCCTCTGTCAGAGCCCCTCTCGCATCCACTGAAGTTTTCTAGTGTTTCTCCCCAACTCAGCTGTTTCTGAACCACCTCGAACGGGACCTGGCATAGATCAGCCTCTCAGGAAAATGTTTGAGATGAACTGTTTCTAAACTCTTCAAACAGATGAGACACACATTGTTATTCAGTTCAGCTTGGCACAGCAATCATATTTTTTTTCAGCCACCCCCAGATTCAGCTCCTAATTTCCCCCCGATCCTGGTCCTCGTATTTACAGAGAAAGAAGTGTCTGTTTTATTTTTAAAGTTTTCAACAGCTGGGATCCACCCCCTTGCCTGTCAGTCCAGTGCGTTATTGGGAGCCCATATATAGCTCATATAAAATGTAACATTAAAGGAAAACTATTCCTAGCAGCATCTTTTGGTGATGTGAGACACCTCCAAGCATTAGGACTGCCTGCACAACTGGCGGCCCAAGGAGGCACAGAAGCCTGGGGTCAGCAGGCCGAGAGTTCATGGAGAACTCCAAGGACCGGTGGTCATACAGAGCCTGTTTACCTGCAGGAGGGACAGATGCAAAACCTTGTCTTTCTGGCCACAGGACCAGGAAGAGGGGTTCCTGTGAGTCAGAGAGTGCGAGAAAAATCTCTGCCCTTTTTCCTGTTTTCTCAACCTCTGCCCTGCCCCGAGGCCAGCCCCCATGGTGGAGCTGCACCACCCAGATGGCCGTGGTGGCAGGTGGAAGGAAAACAGTCCCTCTGGGGAGAGGAACCAGGCAAAGTGCCCCTGTGTTGTGAAGAGTGTGGGAGAAGTGCCAGAGTTTTGTTTTTTTAAGTCTTTTATCTCTTGTGCCTTCTCCCTGAAGGCAAGTCCCATCACATGCAATTGTGTGACAGTGCAGGAGTCTAAAACACTGAGAGAACCCAGTCCTTCTGGCCAGAAGGACCAGAAGAGGAGGCCCCCGGGAGCCAGAGGATATGGAGGAATCTCCAAGAGGAGAGAGATGGAGAAGGAGAACCCCCAATTCTGTGTATGAACTGACACTAGTACTTGGCTCACTTGGTTGTGTGTGTGCAGGACACACATTAAAGCACAATGTAGCAAAGGCTTTGAGGACTGAAGGATGATATAAACCATTACCCAAGTCCCAGACCAACCCCTGAGTGGCACGTGAGTGGGACAGACCCAAACAGGCTTTGAAAACCAGACTGAGGTTGAACCCACCATTTTCAGAAAGCAAGACAGATCTTGAGGTCTGAACTTAAATGGGTCAATTGCCTGCTAAATTAAAACAACAACAAAACAAAGCAAATAAGCAAACATTTCCTTTCTCCAGAGGATTTTAACAGGATCCAGAGTCTCACAACATAATATTCAAAAAGTCCAAAATTACTTGACGTATCAAGAACCAAAGAACTCTAAACCAACTCCCAAGGGAAAAGATAATCAGTAGATGCTGACCCTGGGATGACCCAGATATTGGAATTATCGAAGACTTTAATGTGGCTGATATAACCATACATACCATGAGGTAAAGGTGAACTGTCTTGAAATGAATGGAAAGATAGAAATTATTAGCAGAGAAATAGAAACTACAGAAAAGAACCAAATGAAAAACTTTAAACTGAAACATACAATATCAGAAAAATTTAAAAAATCACTAAATGGGTTTAACAGCAGAATGGAGACAACAAAGAAAAGAGTCATTGAACTTGAGGACAGATCAATAGAAATGATCTAATCTGAAGAACAGAGGAAAAAAGGTGGAAAAAATAAACAGATCCTCAGATACCTGTTGGACAGTGAGAAAAGATCTAATATTTCTATCATTGAAATTCCTGAAGAAGAGGAGAAAGATGTAGATATAAGAAAAATATTAAATAAAAAATAATGGCTGCAGGCTGGTCTGGTGGCATAGTGGTTAAATTCACGTGCTCCACTTTGGCAGCCCAGGGTTCACAGGTTCGGATCCCGGGAGCCAGCTGATGCACCTCTTGTCAGCCATGCTGTGGCAGGTGTCCCACATATAAAGTAGAGGAGGATTGGCAATGGATGTAAGCTCAGGGCTAATCTTCCTCACCAAAATAATAATAATAATAATAATAATAATGGCTGAAATTTCCCAAACTTAAGTGAAAAAACATAAATTTACAGGTTTACAAGGTCAGTGAGCCCCAAAGAGGATAAACCCAAAGAAAACTATGCCCAAACACAATCAATCAAACTTCTGCAAGTAAAAGATAAAGAGCAAGAAGAGAAACAAGTGCTGGAGAGGATGTGGAGAGAAGGGAACCCTCTTACACTGCTGGTGGGAATGCAAACTGGTGCAATCACTATGGAAAATTGTATGGAGATTTCTCAAAAAATTAAAAATAGAAGTACCATAGGATCCAGCTATCCCACTACTGGGTATTTATCCAAAGAACATGAAATCAACAATTCAAAGAGATATATGCATCTCTGTGTTCATCAAAGCATTATTCACAATAGCCAAGATATGGAAGCAACCCAAGTGCCTGTCAACAGATGAACAGATAAAGAAGATGTGGTATATATATATATACAATGGAATACTACTCAGCCATAAAAAAGACAAAACCATGCCATTTGCACCAACATGAATGGACTTTGAGGGTATTATGCTAAGCAAAATAAGTCAGACAGAGAAAAACACATACTGTATGATTTCACTCATATATGGAAGATGAACAAACATATAGATAAGGAGAACAGATTAGCAGTTACCAAAGGAGAAGTGGGTAGGGGGAGGGTGAAAGGGATAGAGGGGCACATATTTATGGTGATGGACAAAAACTAGACTATTGGTGATGAACACAATGCAGTCTATACAGAAACTGAAATATAATAATGTATACCTGAAATTTACACAATGTTATAAGCCAATATGACCTCAATAAAAATAATTTTAAAAAACCCTTAGTGATGAGAAGTTCCATTGTATGAATTTAGTAAAGTTCTTTGGAAGTCTGAAAAAAGGATAAAAGTCTTTAAAGAAGTCAGAGAAAAACTGTATGTTACATAAAAGGGAACAACAGTTCAAATATCTGTGGATGTTTCATCAGTAACCATAGAAGCCAGAAGACATCTCTTCTGAAAGAAAATAACCATCAGCCCAGAATTCTATACCTAGCAAAAACTTCCCTCAGAAATGAAAATGAAATAAAGATATTCTTGAATGAAGGAAAACGAAGAGAATTCTTAGCCAGGAGACATGCTCTAAAAGAAAATCTAAAGGAAGTTCTGTCTGAAAGAAACTGATACCAGAGAAAAACTTAAAATGTCAGGAATAAAGAAAGAGCAGCAGAAGAGGTAGCTATCTGGGTAAATATGATAGACTATTTTTTTCCCCCTTAAGTTCTTTAAAATATGTGATTGTTTAAAGCAAAAGTATAACAGTATCTTGGAGGGTTCAATGTATGCACAGGTAATACATATGACAACAGTAACATCAAGAGCTTTAAAACTTCTATGTTTTATTTTAAGTTGTAAAATATTAAGTCTAAGTAGACTGTGAACATTAGGTATGTATATTATAATCCCTAAAAAATGATATAAAGAGTTATAACCAAAAAGCCAACAGATAAACTAAAATGGAACACTGAAACATCATTTAAAATGATCCAAAAGAAGGCAGGAAGAAAGGAACAGAGAAAAAAAAAGGTGGTTACAAACAGAAAAATAATAAAATGGCAGGCTTAAATCTAACTACATCAATGATTACGCTACATGTAAAAGGTCTAAACATAGACCTTCAAAGACAGAGATTGTCAGACTCTGACAATGCTGTCCATACATAAGAAACCTGTTTAAGTATCTATATAATTATACTCTAAAAGTTCTCCAGGGTCTTTATTGTCCAGCTCTTTGCCATTCAATACTTATCAAAAGCTCAGGTGGGAAAAAGCCATGTTAAGTGTGATTTTTTTTTGATGGGCTTACCCTCCCTCTCTAGATATTCCAAAATGATCCTTGGATCAAGTGAAGTCACCAGGGCACCCGGGGTCTAGATCACATCCTGTTCTCACCTCTCTCCACCTGCCACCAAGGTAACTTTTACTGAATTACCATCAACCTGTATTGAAGACCTTTATGAAAAAGAATCCCTCACAACACATCTTTATGTATTTCAGCAGTTTATTCTTGAGTTGTTATTTATTACAGTACACTGTCCTATTTAGGAAGACACCAGGGAGAATCTTTGTTTAGCAGGTTTCTTATTTCCCCATTGACATCAGTACTTGTGTAACTCATCGGGTTTCCCATTTTCTATTGGCTGCTAGGAAGCTCCAGGAACCTCTCCATAATGTTAATAAGCATTCCTACAATAAAGGGTCCTATGGTCACGTAAGTTTTTGAAACACAGGGCTAAAGAAAGTGAGATTGGTTTCTTTATTCAGTCTCATTTAATCTCTACAACTATCTTGGAGGTCAGTACCATCATTATGCCAGTTTTATAGATGATGAGAAAGCTGACTCCTCAGAGAAGTTTAGCCCAAGGTTAGCTAGTAGTGGTGTTAGAACTGGGATATAGACTGTCTGACCTCAGAGTCTGCTTTCTTAAAACTGTAGGCAAATCATGTACATAATGTCCCTGGGACAGAGGAAATGCTCATCCTTATGGTGTGGGCAGCTGAAGGGCCGGCCTCTAGCCCGGCTTCACAGAAGGAAGAGTTCTGTAGGGTCAAGCAGGTGTGGCCCAGCCCAAAGAATCAAGGAATCCAGCCACCACTACCCCAACACTTACCTAAGCCCTTCTGGCTGAGAATGCGCCTGCTGATGTCAATTGTTATCCAAAGCTGTTCCGATAACCCACAAACCTTACACTGGTACCTGATCCTCACCCTGACTTCCCCTAGGCCCCACTTTCTTCTCTTGGAGGCCTGCTCTCCGTGAGCCAGTTTGGCAGGACTGGAGAAGGGGGCTCCATGGATTTCAAATGCACCATGGAGGTAACTGCTTATTGGTCAGCTGTGGCCCCATGGGAGTAGAGGAGGTAGAACCAGATAGAGGGATTTTTTGTTTTGGGTAGTTTTTGCTAAATTTCCTGAATAGTGGGCCCCAATTCTTAACTCCCCTGTAATAAACATCTATATCCTTTCCACGCCTCAAGCTGGGTGTAATGAACTTCCCAACCCTTGACTTTTGGCTTGCCCATGAGACTTGCCTTGGCCAATGGGGTGTCAGTGGATCTGACAGGAGAAGCAGCTTGAAATGGGGCTTGTAATGGGACCCCCCCCAATTCCCTTTGAACTCTGGTGATCCATAATCACAGCCTAGTAGCTGCCTTCTTCAAGGGTTCCCCAGAACAAATATCATCAGACCTACAGCCTGAAGCCAAGCTGCCTATCTGTATTAGTTTTCTATTGTTGCATAACCAATTACCACAGACTTAGTGGCTTAAAACAACACTCATTTATTATCTCATGGTTTCCATAGGTCAGCATGGTTGGGCATAGCATAGCTGGGTCCTCCGCTCAGAATCTCATCAGGCTGAAATCAAGGTGTCAGCGGGGGCTGTGATCTCATCTGAAGTCTCGACGGGGGGAGAATCTGTTTCCAAGGCCATTCAGGGTGTTGGCAGACTTCAGTTCTTTGTGTAGGACTGAAGTCCCTGCTTTCTTGCTGGCTGCAGAGAAGGGCTACTCTCAGCTCCCAGCAGTGGCCGTCTCACAACATAGCAGCTTGCTTCTTTAAAGGCGGCAGGAGACTCTCACTCCAGTCTGCTGTGATGGGGTCTTAGGTAATGTGATGTAATCACAAGAGTAACTCTTCCATCAACTTTCCCAGATAACGTCACCATTTGAAGTAGTGACCACCCCATCATATTCTCAGATCCTGCCCACACTCAAGGGCAGGGGACTATATAGCCATGTACACCAGGAGGCAGGAATCTTGGTGGACATTGTAGAGTTCTGCCTACCATACCACCCAAGCCTAGACTAGCCAAACCACGGTCAACCTACAAAGCTGTGATGGTGAGAATTAATGCTTGTTGTAAGCCTCTAAGTTTTGAGGTGGCTTCTTATGCAGCATTGTTGTGACAATGGCTGACTGATACACTTCTTTTCAGGAAGCATTGTCCTCCTAGTTCACACAGCATCCCATCTCCACTTTGGGGAAGCAGGCTGCTATGACGGACAGGGCGCTGGGACCAGTCAGGTCCGGGTTTGAATCTCCACTCCTCCACCCCCTAGTTGAGGGGACTTGAACCAGTTACCTTATTTCTCTGGGTCCATTTCCTCATCTGTAGAGTGGGACCCACAATGCCTACCTCATCCAGACATTGGGAGGGTTAAACCACTGGATGAGGACCACCTGGCACATAATAGGCACCATAAGTGTTAGCATCGTTTCTCTCTAAAGCTCTCATCCCCATGTCTTCAGACAATGAATGTGGTACGAATTCTGGGAGGGGCCCCTGCACTGCTGAGATCTGTGGGTTGCCTGGGTGGTGTCTCATCACCAGATGAGGGGGTGACCTGCAGGCTTCTCGCTTCCCCTGGGAGGACTCTATTTGAACAGATTGTAGAAGGCAGCCCTGCCTAGTTTCTGTGGGGTAGAGACCACGGTCATCCACCCTCAGACAAGATCCCTGCTCCATCTCTCCGTCTCTTTAATTTTGAAATGTGACATGGAAGCCTTCTTTTGGAGAGCTCAGTCTCTACCACTAACCAGCTGTGTGAGCTTGGGCCAGTGACTTTAACCTTTTGACCCTTGATTTCCTTCCCTGCACATTAAGGGTGAAATTCCCACCTCACAAGGTAGTTATGCCAAGGATGTGACAACAAGCATAAGCATGGGCCCATCACAGGAGCCTTGTAGATGGTGTTCCCTTTCCCACAGAGACCATCTATGCTTGGTGGTCTTTTAGTGCCCCACCCTGCCCCACCCTACCTCCAGGGCCCATCACAGAGAGGACCACAGAGCAGATGCTTAAGAGAATGTTTGCTTCCACTTTGGCATCTGTAGCCTCATTTCATCCTCATGAAAACCCTCTGCCCGGGTGGGCTTGGCAGCCGTAAGTGCTGTTCCAAATAGTCCTACTTCCCACCTCCCGGGCACAGGGTGGAATATACTTTCCCACTTCCTTCGAAATTCACAGTGGCCACATAACTTGCTTTGGCCAACGGAGAGTGAGCAGAAGTGTCCCGAGTCACTTCAGGTGGAAGCCTCAGGAGCCAGGGCATGATCCACATTTTCCTTCTGGTACTGGTGACCAGCAACGCTTGAGTTGATGCCCATTCTCTATCAGGCTGACTGTGATGAGTAGCAGACATGAATATGAATGAGAAAAATAATAAACCTTTAGTGTTTTAAGCCAGCGAGATTTGGGGTTGTTGGTTACTGCATTCTACCCTGATACAGTGGGACACCTTATTTCCATTGGAAGGATGAGGGGAAGTGGTTTGCCTACAGTCACAGAGAGGGTACCTGGGACCAGGGGCAGGCCTTTTCCTGAGGGAGCATGTCTAATCCTTTCCAGGGGAGAGAGCAAAGGTGACAGGACCTCTGAACACACTCTTTATGATGCTTCTGGGAAGGGAGTCCCTGTTCCCTGAAATAGCTGTTTACATCATAGGAGCAGGAAAATGATTCTCTGCACACAGTATGTCAATGGCAGCCTGGGGAGTGGAGGGAGTGGAGTTCTGGAAGCTGTACTCTTGCAAAGACCAGATGTTCTAGACTCAAATACACAACAGATAGGATTATACTCAGAAGCCCCAGTCTCCGTCCTGTGTATCTCTTGTGTCAGGAGCCTCTTTCCTTTACTAGTAAATTTTGCTCAAGGAAAGGTCCTGAAGCTCATCCACCATAAAGTGTGCATGAGCAGTGAGACCAGGAACAGAGACTGCTATGTTACACAGCATCACTGTGACAATAGCTGACTGATACACTTGTCTGTCCAATATTCATTCTTCCTTTAGACGCAGAAACCTGATTTTGTTCTGGGCAGCAGTGTGCCTGGGCAGAAGACCACATTTTTCAGCTTTTCTTGGGATATAAACCAAGGTTGTTGAGTAGGACTCCCAGGAAAGCTCCCTAAGAGGGGGTCAGGGAGCCCTCTGGGGGCCCCCATAGGCAGGGCTGTGTCTGGGAGCTCTGTGGCATTATACACTCAGCACCCAGCACTTTGTGTTGATTTCCAGCACTGGTGATGGACAGCTCCAAGCCATCCAGGCACTCTCTGGGCTGCCCGCAAGACCAGCCTCTGGCTCAGTTTATTGTCATGGTAACCTGGAAAGTCCTTAGAGATCATCTAGCCTGCTTTTAAAAAATATACAGAAATAAGATCTGAGAGGGGGAGAAAGTTGTCTCAGGACCCACAGTGAGTCACGTGCAGAGCGAAGGGTAGAACTTGACTAGTTCTTGACTCTCCCCCATATCTGCCTGACTTCCTGAGTGATAACTTCCTGGTCGGGGGTGGAGAGACAGACACGGGGCGGGGCACGGTTGGGGCCCTGGTTCTGACATAAGCTGCCTGCACTCCACAGGGGCTGGTGCAGAGCTCGTCACACTGCAGGGACTTGATGTGGAGGAGGATGTGGGGCAGCCTTCTGATCGGTCTCAGACCCTGCGAAGACCCAACTTCCCTCCCGGTCCTGCCCTAGAGAATGTGGCTGGGTTCCATGGACTCAGGTCCACAGGAACACCGTACCAATTCCTCATGTACAATTTCTCCCAACAACTCCCCCCCCCATGCCCCTTCCTGTTCAGATCATCCAAGTGAACCAACGCCCTGGAATGACTTCGGTACCCTGAGCCACGGGAACGTGTGTGGAGTAGATGGCGCTGATCCTGGCCTGGACGCCCTTTACTGGGCCAATGCACCTGTCCCCTGACTGATGTGAATGTGGCTGGCTGCTAGGGCTCATTGCTGAACCTTTCTCTGGAGAACTGCCTTCAGCCCATAGGAGCCACTTTAAGCAGAGATGCTTGGGCACATAAGCCCTGTACCCATCCACCCGCATGCCCAGGGACAGCCAGCAGCCAGTGAATGACATACTGGGGAACAAAAGGCCAGTCTCCTGGTCTCAAGGTGAGGCTAACTCTGTACTGCAGCTCACGCTCCAGAGCTCCCTGCACTATCAGATCACAGCGAGACTCCAGTTAAACCCCCTCTTTTCTTAGCTCCTTCCCCACCCCATCCTGATTCCTTCACTCCCTCATAGATTTCTCTTCAGGGCTCCCCCTCAATAATTCACCTGCCCAAGAATCCCCATATCAGCTCCACTTCTAAGGCAACGTGAAAGCTTCTGAGCTCTCTCCCACCTCCCGAATTCTATGTACAGGGAGGTAGCTGAGAGGGTTCTAAGCTTAGCAGCTAGAAAAGTCTGCCCCAGTGAGGAGAACCGAGGTTTCACCAGAGGGATGCTTAAGTAACAGCATCCATTGATCAAATATTGATTGGGCATCCACTATGGGTCTAGCAGCTGCTTAGCGCTGGGGGACCTGATGGGATATAAGAGAAATGCAGCTCCTACCCCGACCCTCTGAATTAGGTCAAAGGGCTCCTCGGTCCCTTTTAGGGTAGCCGCATCATGGCAGTCAACTGAGGACACGGAACCTTGGAAACGCTTTTAATTTCTTTTAATGTGTAACAGTAACGCCTGAGTTACAGAGGAAGCGCTTACAAGCAGG
This sequence comes from Tapirus indicus, assembly GCA_031878705.1. Classification (NCBI taxonomy): domain Eukaryota; kingdom Metazoa; phylum Chordata; class Mammalia; order Perissodactyla; family Tapiridae; genus Tapirus; species Tapirus indicus. The sequence continues at coordinate 98,351,697 of CM062924.1, read as the reverse complement.
TAGTTAAAGCAAATGCCAGTTTCTCTTTCTAGTCTACTACTCCATCGAGCTGAATAAATTATGGTGCGATTATACTTAAACACACACCCTGGCGCCCACACGCCCACGCCCACGCCTCACTCACTCTCTCATGCGCGCACACACTCACTTCCACGTGGAGGAAAATGACTGTGAGTCAAACACGGAAGCAACCGAGTTGCAGTGACTAGGGAGAAGGAATGACGTAGAGGGCTATGCAGATATTGCCCAGGTAGGGGGTTGGCCGTGTGAGAGTTGACAGAAAAAGCATTCAATACACAGATGTCTCTGAGCATTTCAAGATGGCGGCTGGAGTACCCCCATTTGGTCTTGATTTGGTGCCTCTGCAGGAGGGGAGCAGAGAAGACCCGTTGACCACAAAAAGCGTCCAATAATCAAGGGCACATTCGGGAGCTTGACGAGACCATCAGCCTGAGAGAGACCCCAGAGAACGTCTTTTTGGGGGCATTTATGGAGTTTCACCAAGTTCCAGGATCCAAATCTCAGGATGCTTCACCAGCTCCACCTAAAACATTGGATTTCGGGGGAGTGGCCCAAGTCCGGGACCCATCTGGTTCTCAAGCCATAGTCAGATGGGAAATCTGACCTTCTCATTTTTCTTCTGGGCAAACCTCTCTCTTCATTCTTCTCTCCTTGTCTCTCCTTCCCCTATCTCTCTTCTCCTTCATGTTCCTTTGGCAAAAGAACAGTAAAGGTAAATCAAGTAAAAAATAAGAGTATAAAAGCATCGCTTGGTTCTTACACATCACTTTTTTGTTTTCATAGCAAGAGAGAAATAGCAAATGAAAAAATGAAGGCATAACAATGAAAGAGCCCAACAGAGCCTGGAATGTATAACTTGCAACACACGATATATGGATATATCCCTACATATGGTCCCTGGCACTAGCACGACACGCACTGTGGGGGTTTTCTTTCTTTTTTAGTATATATAGATGTAGATATATCTATATATCTACATCTATATATATATATAAGTCAACTTCCTATAAACGAACAGCACATCACCATGTCTCCAACTAATGTACAATGAGCTCAGAGGAGGGGCCCCCATAGGAAGGACCAACAGCTATTTGTGATAAGTTGGAAGAAACATCTCTTATTTTGCTACAGACTCTATTTACAGGGATGGACAGGCATTGCTTCTGGGCCGGCCTAGCCACTGGGATTCAGGCCTTCTTTCTCAGGCTGTGATCAACCCTCAAGAGCTTGAGGCCATATATCTCTCATCCCACATCGCCTCTCTGGTAAAGGTGCCAGCTGCCAACACAAGACTGAATTTTAACAATCAAGTTGGCTAGACACACGGACACATCGGGTTTTAGGGAAAGAAAACCTGTTGGGGTCAGGGTCTCTGTCTGAGGGGTGTGGGGCCCCTGGGGGAATACGATCCATTTTCTACCAAGATGGTGGCTTGGGAGAACTCCAGAGGAGTTGGACATGATGAGGAATCACTTGGTTACTTCCCATTTCAGCATAGGTGGCAGATATTTGAGATTGCTCCTAGCACTGGAATGTCATCTCCTGGGGGTGGGGCTGGGCGGTTTTGATGTCACCTGCCTGAGATCCCTGCTCCTGGGTAACACAGAGTGTAAGGAGACTCGGAGATTTCTGAGCCAGGCCTCCAGGGGAAGGATTGACCATTCGAGGAATGTGGATGGAGATTGTGGTTGACCCTAAGGAACTGCTGCCTTCTGGCTGTGATAGCCACGAAAGCATGGGCTGGGTCACCAAGGTGCAACACAGTCTTCCTTTCTGTCCTGAGCTTGAAGAACCAAAAGTCTCCTGCAGTGGATGCTCCAGTTGAAATCTTGGCTGAACTTGATGGGTCACACATGTCTGGGTGTCCGCTGCTACCCAAGAGTCTGTTTGTCCCCAATTATTAATAGATTCCTCTAAACCAGAGATACAAGCCACCCTGGCCATGGTCCAGGACAGGCTTGGTATCACTGAGTCTGAAGATGAGAAACAAGTGAGCATTTGTCACAGAGGTGACTTCCATGCAGGAAAGTATCCTAGCATCTTGCCAACCCAGCTCCCCAGTAGGGAGGAACTCGGGTCGGCCCCCACAGCAGCAGGTCTTCCTTCTAGGAATGTCTTTGAGGGTTGAGGGCATGAGGCATGGGTTGAGCAAAGAGGTGGCCTCATGTGCCCAGGTGGGGACAAGCGATTTGGTCCAGTCTTTGTGGATTCAGTGCTGTGTCTCCCGTCACAAGTGCCTTCTACCCAGCAGCACCTGATAAAGTGATCCAAGTGTAGATTATAGTGATGGTGATGGTGAAGATGAATATAGTTTTGATAAATAGGTGAAGGTGGTGAAAAGTTCCAAGGGAGGCATAGTCAGGGGCTTGAACCATTCCCCAAAGGTCTCAACTCTTAAGGAGAAGGGACCTTGGGGAAGCCACTGGGGTGGGCAAGGAAGGTACCTTTTCCCTCTTCTCCAGAACCTTTGGTGTCCACCTCTGTCCAGGGTGGTGGCTTGAAGATTGGCCACATCTGCCCCTGCCCAGCTCGGCTGGGTCACGAGACAGAGGTCTCTTGGCCGAGAGTGAGTCAACACTGAAAGATGCCCCCCTGTGTGGGTCAGGGACACGCCTCCCCCAAATGCCAAGGGGAATCGGTGGTCTTGTCTGTGGGGCAAGCAGTCCCTGCTGGTCCAAGAACCCTCCTCCAGAGCTGCAAAGGACGCTCTCTGCACCCCAGCAGCTTAAAGGGACTCCCAGGCAGACGGGGGCCCTCTTCCTAGAGGGCTCAGCATTCAGGGGATGGGCTCAGTCTCCGCAGGGGGCTTTGTGAGAAATCAAAGCTCTGTGGGGTGTGGACTTCGAGATATAGAGCTGAAGCCTTTGGCAACAAAGATTTGCCACCCACAAGCAGAGGGATCCCAGTTATGAAATCCTCTTCTGAGCCAGCCCTTTGCCTCTTTACTCACGTGTCCTCGAGACTTGATCCCCCCACCCCTACCTGATCTAGCTAATGAGAAAACCGAAGGGCTCTGCAGGCTCCCCAGGCCCTACATGGGGTGGGCAAGGTTGGAACTTGGGCTTCAGTCTAAGAGTCGTCAGCCTCCAGATGCCTCGGTTGGGTCCTTGTACCCTGGGCCTCCCGAGGCTGACAAGCCCCATCCCCATCTGGCTTCATCCCTTGGTTAAGCCTCTTCCCAGTCCCCCTGCCTAGGCTAGAGTCCCCCCTACATCCAGCAGATGTGTGTGTGGAGGGTCCTAAAGTCCTCAGAATTCCTGGGTGATTCCCCTGGGAAAAGCCCAGGGCTAGGGTCCTCTCTCTGCTGAAGTCCCAGCATCCAGAGGAGGAATGGGCTGTGGTTGTGACCCTGGGCCAGAGACCCACCTGGGAGGGCCAGCTCCCAGCACTTCCAGCTGAGAGCAGCCCTGTGAGTCCACCTCCACCTCTGGCCAGGGGACCCACTGGAGTTGGGTCCAAAGGGCTCCAGAACCTCATCCCAGACACCGTACTCCTTTGGATGCCCAAGGTGCTCTATTCAGGCTGAGCTTCGGTCTCTGTGCCTGAGATGACACAGAGGCCATGGATTTGACTGGGGGAGGACTGCAGGCTGACCAGAAACCCTCCTGGGGAGAGACTGAAGGGGCAGACTCCAAGGGGCTCACTCTAGGTCCCTAACCACAGGTGAATGGTTGACTGGCTGCACATCCCCGGAAGAGTGGCTATGAGAAGGGAATCGGCTCCTTTCCTGGCCTTGTGGGACCCCAGGGCAATGAGGGGACTGAGGCTTGGAGGCTCAGGGATCAGTAAGGGCTGGGCTGGGACTTGGGCTGGAGCAGGTTGCCCCAGGGGCCCTAGTAGGCCTGGCCAGTTTCCACGGGCAGGAGTCCCAGCACAGCAGAGTGCTCCCCAAGCTTCATGCGGCGCTGTGTGGAAAGGCTCACGTTTTTGGCCAGGTAATCAACAGCAGCTGGAAAAAAAGAGAAACTCCTAGAAATTGAGGTTCTTTTTACCTGTTCTTCCATCTGCCCCACACTCATCCATCCATTCATCCATATATCCATCCATCTATCCATTTATCCATTCATCAATTCGTCCATTCACCCTTCTGTCCGTCTATCCATATATTCTTCCATCCATCCATCCATCCACCCACCCATCCATCATCCATCCATCCATTTATCCATTCATCAATGCATCCATCTATCTATCTCTTCTTCCATCCATCCATCCATCCATCTCTTCACGAAGCTCTTTCTCTCACCTCTCCAATCATTCAGCATATATTTACTTAACACATTATTTGCCCAGCTCTCTCATGGGTTCTGTAGGGAGGTACAGAGAGTGCCCACATTGTTGAGTGAAGAATTAGTCCCCCTTTCCAACACGCCTCTACATAGCCCCACTATGGGGGGCATCCAGTGAGTCTCACGGAACCCAGGTAGTAATGAGGGCCGGGTCCTTCTACTTTCTCTGGACCCTGAGCCCAGCTCATGGATGAGACAAAGCAAGACCCCTTACTCAAAAGCCAAAGCAGCTTTGTCAGGTGAGCTGAGGGGTCCATACAGAAGGAGGAGCCAGGATCCTGATATACAGGGAGCTGAGACCTTCAGCCTTGTCAGTTCTGGTCACCTACAGGAGAGGGATGAGACTCTGAGGGTGTGTACTTGTGTGCACGTGAACAGTGAAAACAAGAATCCCCATGAAATAGTAATGTTCACGAATGTTCACACATGAGCAATACTCGCACATGCACACGTGCACAGATGTAGGTGAGCTGTGTGCATTTGCACGAGTGGGAATGCCCGTGCATATCCATAACTGTGCACAGATGAGTTCCATCTAAGCCAGGTACACGTGTCGGTGTACGCGCATGTGCAGGTGTGACAACTGGGTCCCCATGTACATGAGTTCTATCTTAGCTGTACTAACTGTGCCTGCCTGAGGCTACAGCAGAAACCAGCCTTGACCAAATGATTCGACTGGCAGATGACCAAGGCCTCTTGAGGCAGAAATGCTGCCTCCCAAGCCCGAATCTGCTGCTGTGGCCGATCCAAACCCCTGGGACCAGAGAGGAGAGGAGGATGGAGAGAGCACTGCTCTAGGAATCACGAGGCCTGGCCCAGCACCCACTCTGTCACCTGCCCACTGAGGGCCCCCGGCACACCCTACATGCCGCCCCTCGGGCAGGTGGCTGGAGCCAGGAGGTGATGCACATGGTCAAATGCAAGGCCCAGGGGGCGAGAAGGGCAGTATCAATGGTTGAGCTACGGGAGGTGATATCGCCTTGGGGTTTGAACGACCTTGGTTCAAATCCTGCGCCTGCTAACTTTTAGTGTGTGACTTTGGGCACACCACCTCACCTAGTCAAGCCTCAGTTTCCTTGTCTGCAAAATGGGGATAATAATAGCACCGAGGCTGAAGAGCTGCTGTGAGGATTAAATGAGAAAATGCGTATAAAGTGGTTAGTTGGCACTGGGCCTGGCATAGAGTGAGCTCGATAGACTTGGGCTCCTAGTAAGCAGACGTGACTGACCTTCGATGGGGACAGGAAGGAAAGGAACAGCATATGAGGCCACTTGAAGTCCTAACTACCTCCTGCTCTTGTGGCTTTGGGCAAATCACTTTGCCTCTCCAGGACTGTTTCCTGGTCTGTAAAATGGATGCAACAAACTCCAGCCTCTTCAAGGGCGATCAAGGAGATCATGTGCTTTAAGATGCTGGACACAGAGGGCTCAGGGCCCGGACCCCTGGATTCCTAAAGGATGTGCAAATGCCCTGGGGTTTTCGGAGTGTCTGGACCCTGTGCCCTCCAGCTCCTCAGGCTATAGGGCCTGAGCTGAGTCCCTGGGTGCTGTCCCCGAGGTCACACAGCCTCCAGGCAAGGGCAGAGGTGGTGGTGGCCAGTCTTGCCCTGCCTTGGATCTGACCCTAACTCTGGGTGGGGGTGGGAGAATCTCCTACCTCTGGCCTCCAGGGTCCCTGCAACTTTTGCCACACCATCTCTGCCACTTGGAGCCAGTCTTATGTGGGCTCCAGGGCCTGCCCCATGAAGAAACCTAATTTTCAGCATCGTAATAGGAAGAAAAAGAGCTGACACTTCCCGAGAGCTGCCCCGGGCCAGTCCTGTCTAAGCTCTTTATGTGCATTATCTCATCCAATTCTCTCAACGACTCTCTGAAGCTGTAGTGTTGTCATGCCCACTTTACAGATGATGAAACCGAGGCCCTGCCCCGAGAGAACTGTATGACTTGAAAGATCACTTGGCTGACTAAGTTGTGGAGCCAGGATTCGAACTCAGGCCGTTGATGCCAGCTCCTAACCACCCTCGCGAGCTTCACCCAGCAGCTTCCCAAGAACAGCCCCTGGCACGTGCACAGCACATTTGAGGGGACAAGGCACTCCACCCCCCAGGTCCTGCACTGGCTTCGTTTTCTACTCCAGGAAACGCAAGTGACCTGTCCAAGGGCACATGGCCAAGTCAGGCGACCTTTCCTGAGTCACCGAAGGCTCTGCCTACCCCTCCTTATTCCACATCATGCCAACCTCTGATGCCAACCTCTCCAGCTCCCCTGCGGGGGGGCGGGGGGCACGGAAAGGTCTGGCTTTGAATAGCAACGATGAGAACAGCAAAGCGAGGGCCCTCGCATGTTGAGCGCCTACTATGTGCTAAGCAGATGTGATCTCGTTGAATTCTTTCAACAGCCCCATGCTCTGGGTACGGTTGCTCCTGTTTTACAAACGTGGAGACTGAGTCACAGAAGGATTGCTGGCCCAGAGTCACGCACAGCACGTGAGATGGCAGAGCCCAAATGTGTCCTGTTTGCACCTCTGGTCACCCTGTCTGCTCCTCTTTAGCCTCCCCCAGTTACCAGCCACGGCCCAGGGCACAGTGGGAGCTTCCCCAGGCCCCGTCAAGGGGAGCAAGGAAACACCACGAAGCCAAACTTGACTGACGACCCAGCCAACTTCAAGGGCACCCATCGCGCCACAGGGCCTGCCTCTCCCTGGGGTCGAGCCTGGGGCCGGCGAGGGCAGGGCTGTGACATTTCTCATTATGGCCTCTGTCAACGGCCCTCTCTGTCCCTCTGTCTCTCCGTGTCTCCCCTCCTCTGCCTCGCGCCCGTGCCTGGGCTCTAAACATCTCAAATTAGATTAATCGGGAGTTGGCAGGAGATGTGGCCGAGATGCCAACCAGTAAACAAACCTCAGCCGTCAGCGTCTCGTCAGCCTGCGGCCCCAGAGGAGGGCCCTTCTAGACACAAATTCTTATTAGACTTGTCAGATCTATTAAAATTCTTTTCACACTTCTGCGTTCTATCAGCCCCATCATTAGCACGGCCCTGGCCTCTGGGAACACCAGGGCCATACTAATCTGCCGTGTGCTCCCCCTGCCCCCCTGCCCCCCGCCCCCAGGGATAGAGAGAGACAGACAGACGGACGGACGGTGGCCGGGAGCAGGAAAGGAAAGTGTGGAGGTGTTCCTGGGACGCCGAGAGGCCCGGGGAGAGGAGGGAGACTCTGCTGCTTGAGAGTCTGGCCCATGTGTACACTCCATGCACACCTGAAAGCGAGGCTGTCCGGGGGCGGGGCGGTAGGTATGGCTGTGTACACGTCAGTACCTGATCTCGGGCACACGAGCTCTCTGGACCCCATTTCCTCATCTGTGCGGCGGGAATAACCATGCACACTGCACAGGGTGGCCGCGAGGTTGAAATGCCAGACCTCTAGTAGATGCTCAATAAACGGTCATTTCTCCTTCCTTTATGCACGTACATTTTGTATATTTATATCTCAAAGCCATGCATATACACACACGAGTGAATACTCACATAGAACTAAATCTCTGTGAGTGGGCATCTTCACATGCAAAGGTGCATGTGAAGTTGTGAACAGGAATCCACACAAGGGGGGGGTCCAGGTGTGTATCATCACTGAGTGAGTGTCTTACACAAGTTTGTGGTTTTGCCAAAGAGAACTGGGTTTGAAGTTAGGAGTCCTGGAGTTCACCATTCACCTACTGTGTGACCTTGGGAAAAGTTCTAGCCTCTCTGGGCCTTAGCTTTTGTATCTGCAATCTGAGGACAAATAACACCTACCTTGGGTGGGGTTTTTGAGAATTACGTGAAATGAGGAGCATGCATTTTGCCCGGTGCCTGGGACAGAAGTGAACTGATGACAGGTGGACCTGGGCACACCGGGGTGGTTAGACATATGGGATTCTCATACATGGACTGTCGGAGCCCAGTCATATTCAGTCACCCATGAACATGGAGCAGGTGATCAGTGGGCACACATGTGTCCCCGAGCTGGTCTAGATTGTCAGAGGTGAAGGAGGTGGCACCATGGAAAAACCTGGGGATGACTGAGTCTAACCCGTGGGCCCCCATTTCACAGATGGCAAAACTGAGGCTCAGAGAGGCAGGGCGCTTGCCCACTCTATGGTGGCACAGGGGCAGACTTTCCCTCAGGCCCCTTCCAGCCCAACCCTGGAGGCTCGGTGGGGTGGGGCGGAGTGGAGTGTGGTGGGGTCTGTGCCGAGACTCCCCCTGGGTAGGGCTGGAGAATGTGGCCCAGGAGGAGCTCTGAGCTGCCCCTGGAGGAGCCAGGGGAGCAGGGGTGGAGCTAGCGGGAGAGGGGGAAGATGGAGAAGGAGGGAGGGAGGACGAAGATGCAGGGAGGAGGGGGAGGAGGACATGCTCTGGCCAGCATTTCCCGTCAGGGGAGGAACAAACACTCTTTTCTCGCCTCCTGGGCCCTTTCCCTTTTGATCCCCCTCCCTTGCCGCCCGTGCTGACTTTGGGGTTAATTTTATTTCCGAGTTGGGCGGGCGCCCCTGGAGTGGGGCACGGGGCTCTGGGTGTGACTAACGCCTGCCCCAGGCCGGGGCTGCTGCCGGCGCTGGAGCCCCTCTCAACTCTTGATCAAGAGCATGTGTGTGCTGCGCCATGCCCGGGAACACGGGCCGGGGCAAGGGGTCACCCTGGGCGCCTCTGGAAACACTCCTGTTCACACACATGTGTGCACCCTGCTCTCCAACATACACGCACACACGTGTTATACACCCCTGTGCACCTGCCCCCACCCACACACATTCACACAGACACCGTGTGTACACATCCAAGTGCACAGCAATACACAGGCACACACAGACACACCTATGCACATATGCACACACTCGAGCACACACACACCCATATTTACACACTGCACAGAGTCTACAAGTCCACACACATGTACTCCCAAATACACACACACTCAGACACACTCACACATATGTACATGCTGAACACACATATATGCACATGTACATACAGCCACACATATTTGTACACTCAAACACACACCTGTACCTATGCACATATGTTTATTATGCATGTCCACACAGTGACATATGTCAAACTCACAGGCACATGCAGATACAGCCACACGCACACACATGAATGCACATTTGAACACGTGTGCATGTGTTACAGCCACATATACTCACGTGACCAAATGTGTGCATGTGTGTGTTCATGTACAAATCTATATGCACATCATGTGTACACAGTATGCTCAAGAAACTCACCCACGTGAATAGTCATGCGCACCTATACCCACACACACAACTCATGCCGTCACACATACATACACAAACCTATACACAAGGATGTGTACATGAACACGCATGCTGAAACACACAATACACACACAGACACACACACACACGAATGGTGACATATGGCACATGTATTCAGATTCACACGTATACACATATGTGAACACGGATATACGCAGGGAAGGGGTCATGGACACAGCTGGGAGGTGGGGGCCGGCACAGCTGGCCTTCATTTAGCCATGGAGGCCAAGGCCGCGTGAGGAGCAGCAGGTCGGTGTGGGGGCAGGAAGCAGAGGTCAGCGAGGCCGGGCCAGGGCTGCGGCGAGGGGTGGGGGGGTGGGGAGGACGCCCTCGGGCTGGGAGGTCTCACCCTCTCGCCACACGCCCTTCTGATTAGTTTGACAGGAGCAGGTGAGGCCTTTGCTGGGAGGTGGGGCAGGAGGGGACCCCAGTGACCTCAGCTCCCTGTGCCGGCCTGACCTGCCCTGCTGCTGCCCCGTCGAGCAGCCGGAGGCTGTGGCTGGGCCGGCCTTCTGCAGCCTCTGGTCTGAGGGCCTGCTGTCCCCGCCTCCAGGCAAGATGCCAAGGGATGGCGGCTGGGGTGGGCACCTGAGAGCAGCTCACAGTTTGGGGAAACTGAGGCTGAGGGTGAGGGGTAGAGGAGAGAGCTTGAATACAGCTTTTCCCCACAGCCAGGGGGCAGAGATGGGCAGGCTGTCTAATACCACACCGTCCAACGTGTCAGCCACCAGCCACATGTGGCTACTGAGCACTTGAAATGTGGCTGGTATGACTGAGAAGTGAACTTTACATTTTAATTTAATTTTATCTAATTTAAATTTAAAAACTGACATTCGATTTCAGTATATTTGGGAAATTGTTCAGTATATTTGGAACAACTTGGACGTGTAAATCTACTTCCTCAGTTATAAGTTATATAAAATCTACATGCAGATCAAGTATTTCCAATGAAAACAGTGTCTGAACTAAAATGGGCTGGATTTCAAAGACATAGTATGAAAAAAAGAACGTAAAATATCTCATTAATTTTGTGTGGGTTACACGCCGAAATCATCATCTTTTGGATACTGGGTTAAATAAAATATGTTAGTAAAAATAATTCCACTTGTCTCTTCTTGTGTTTTAAAATGTGGCTATTAAGACATTTTAAATGACATTTGTGGCTCGTATGTGGGGCAGGGCTGCTCCCAGGCGACAGCAGTGTGAATGCAGGGGTCCCGCTCAGCATCATCTTAGGACAACTGTTCATCCTTTCTGGACCTCCATTTCCCCATCTGTGAAATGGGCCCCCCACTCCACCCCACCTCGCAGCTCTCTACAAATAAGCAGGAGGCCCTTGGAGCGGGGCAGGGATGGGGACGGGGACGCCCAGGGCACTGGGCACTCACTCTGGCCGTACTGGCCATACTGGTAGCCAGCCACGGGGTCCACGCTGTAGCCGGTGGTGCTGTAGGTGGGCGGGCAGTAGGACTGGGAGGTGGGCAGGCTGTCTCCCGGCTTGATGGGGTCAGCCCTCTGGCCGCAGCTGGCCGAGATGGAGGTGGCCGCGTCCAGGCCGCCGTGCAGTGGGGAGATGGAGAAGTCGGCCTGCGGCTGTGGCGGTACGGCGCTGGGGTTGTTCAGAATGCTCATCACCTGCGGGGGAGAGACCATCAGTGCCGGGTGAGCAGCAGGTGTGGGGGGCTCGGAGGACGGACCCTGTGGACACCAGCACGTGCGGGGGCAATGCCAGGCTGGCCCGGGACAGGCCTTTGCTGGAGTCGCTCCCTCGAGGTCCCTGCGGCATCGAGAGCCTCGGTTTACCTGGTTTGCTTTCCCTTGTGGGCAAGATGAGTAGGGGTTTCTCCTGGTTGAGTCTTGCCCATGGAGCCTCCCTCCACTGAGCGCTCTAGGGGGCAGGGGGACTTCTCTGTCCCCCAGGCCTGGCTCTAGAGGGCCCCTTGTGCCTGCCTGATGAATGAATGAATGCATACATGCATGAATGAATGAATGAACTAATAGCTAATTATGTCTCTCCCATCAGACAGGCACTTTCCCTGGACAGGGAACGACACCTTCTCCATCAGACTGGGATGCCCCCATCTCCCAACACAAAGGTCAGAGCAGGACTCTGGATCTGTCCGGCTCCACCCCCCACCCTGTGCTAGGCCTGCTCCGCCCCTGACTTCCCTCCTACAACACTGACGTACACAGCCGAAGCTGTCAACTAGCCTCCGGCGCACCTTTCTTTGATGCTGGCAGTGCCCGGAAGCCTGTGACCATCACCCCCTTCTCTGCCTGGCCTGGGCCAGCAAATAGGAACTCCTCATCAGTGCTGGCAACCCGGACGGGCAGGGGAGGCTCATCTCTAGACACTTAGCTTAAAGAACCTGGTGTCGGTTCATGGGTGTGTTCACTTATTCATTCAACAAACATGCACTGATGGTGACTGTGGCCCCAGGCCTCAGGCTGGGCCCTGGGACTTCAGAGGAGGAAGAGCCATGGTCCATTCTCTCCACAGGGGGAGTGTCTGGGTCTGGTGGTGGAGGCACCCAGCAACAGACCATCAAGATACGGAGCGATGAGGAGTGTGATAGAGGCAGCTCAGGGGGCTGTGGGAGCCCCGAGGGGCGCACCCAGCCAGCCTGGTGGTGGAGAAAGAGTGGGAAAAGGCAGCACGGGCAGCAGGAGTCCCGGCAGAGTGAGAGAGCATGGGTCCCCGTCAGTCCAGGGGAGAGGAGGGAGACGCAGGCCCTTGTGGACCTGACCTGCATGGCCCAGGCCCCTGGTGTTGCCCCCTCCTACGGGAGGGAGGCCACAGTGCCAGGTGGGGACAGCCTTGCTGACGATCTGTCTGCACCAAGCTAAAGAATCCCGCTGCAGCCCACCCTGGGCGCGCGGTTGCGTGCTCTGATTTCCTGCCGCCTCCTGACTTGTCCCTGCCATAGGCGTGGAGGCTCGGCGGGGGGGAGGGCACACCGGGGAATCCTCAGGCCAGGACGCACTGAGCTCCTCCAGTTCCTAGCTGTCAGCCTCGGGTGTCCCTTCATTTCTGCGACCACCCCCGTCCCGATGATGACCGAACCTAATGCAGAGGGTGGCCGGGAGGATGAGATGGACTCCGCGCAGAAGGGGCTTTGCACCCAGCCTGGCACGGGGCGCATGCTCAGGAGTCAGCGGCCCCGGCTCCTCTAATCCTCTCTTCCCATCTCCTTCCCTTTCCCAATCCAGAGCCCTACAGAGACGTGTGGGGCGGAGCTGTGAAGCCATCTCTCAGATGAAGAAACTGAGGCCCACGGAGGGCCCTCTTCCCCAGATCTCACAGTAGGTGTGCGACGGAGCAGTCCAGGCTCCAGATGGCTGACCCCACTCCCCTGACATTGTCAAGACTGACTCTCAAGATGAGTTTTAGGCCCCTTTAGAGGTTCTCACTCCAGGGACCAGGGCAGCTGCTGGTGGGGTGATGGGGATGGGGTCCCTCACCCCTGGGGGGCCTGGCTCCTCTGAACGGCATGGGCACAGCCTCCCCCTGACCCTTCCCTCTGTGTCCCCAGCACACTCCACTCAGCCCTGGGGTCACCCCTCCTCTGTCCTTTCACCCCCCGCCCCCCGAGGCAGAGTCGAGGGCACCGGGCCTGCCAGGGCTGGTCTTTGCCTCCACCGCAGCTGGTGGGGTGTGGGCGGGACTTACGGTGTGACAGCCAGTTGACGGCCTGTGAGAAGGAGAGAGTGCGCAGAGGTGTCTGCACGACTCTGCGCAGTAGTGCTGTCTCAGAGAGCCGGGTCTCCCCAACCCACTCTGCGCTGAATGTGCCCCAGGGGCCCAGGCGATGGTAGGGTCCACGCAGGGTGCTGGGGGGCAGCGAGAGGGACCCCACAAAGGGGGTGAGGCTGCTTGTTGCTTTCCGTAGGTCAGAGGGGGTCTCCTGGGAGGAATTTGCTGTGTGTGTGTGTGTGTGTGTGTGTGTGTGTGTGTGTGTCAGGGCAGGGGGAGAATCTCGGGGGGAACCCAGGAATCTCACACGGCCCTGGGGTTCAGAGACCCGATTCTTTTCCAGATTGTCTGTCAGGTTCCCAATCTGGAACTCACTTTCCATCTAAATTAAGAAAATCACCACCCATGCGCTTCCCCACCGCATACAAACACTGACCCTGCTCCCCCTCCCAGGAGGCCTGGGCCCCAAGGACAGGCTTAGAGGCTCAGAGAAACCCCACAGGCCCCATTTCCCTTCCCCCAGGACAACTGTGGGGGTGGGGAGACTCTCGGGAGGGTCTGTCAGCTCCAGTGAGACCCCAGTTTAACCCTCCTGCATGTCACCAAGATGGCCAGTCCAGAAGGGACGACAGGGTAGGAGGGGAGAAGTGGCAGGACGTGATTAGGGAGAAGATGAGGGTGTTTGGGGACCAGCTGGGAGCTGTGCACAGACCCAGTACTCATCCTGCAAGACAGAGACCTACAGAGAACTGCCACCAAATCTGTCCAAGTCACTCAAGAATCATTGGTGGCCCCTTAGTACCCCCCAGACAAACAGGGCAAAGGCTGCCTTGACTGCTACCTGCCCGTCCCAACTCCTCCCACCCCTTCCTACCTTGCACTTTACATCCCAGCTATCCGAAATGATGTGGCGTTTCCTGAAGACATCCTTCATTCATTCAGCAAACATTTCATAGAGTGCTACTCTGCGCCGGGCTGGAGATAGGGCTGGACTGTGACCTCTCTGAGGGCAGGCTGGAACTGCGTTTCCTCCATCTCTGCCGCCCCAGGGCCTCCACTGTGCCTGCTACATACTGTGAGCTCAGGAAGCCCTGTCGAATTCACGTATATTCACTTAACAAATTCTTACTGAGCACCTATGATGTGCCAGACACTGAGCCGGGCACTGAGATACAGGAATGAACAGTAGCAACTCCACACCCCACTGGAGCTGCCAGTCTAATGAAGGAGGCTGACCACAAACAAATGACCAAAGAAACAACAGAATTTCCGATACTAATAAGCACTCTGGAGGAAAAATAAAGGGGGGTACGTGGAGTCAGGCAAGACCTCCCCAAAGAGGTGATACCCAGCAAGACCAAAAAGAACCGGCCATGGGAAGACATAGCAGAAAGCTTTCCAGGCAGAAGAGTCAGCAAGTGCAAAGGCCCTGAGGTGGGAACACACCCAGCAGGCTTAAGAAATAGCACAAAGGTCAATGCTGAGAGTGAAAAATCTGGGAGCTGGGGGCCTTTGTCAGAAGGGGCTTGTGTGCTGCCCAGTGGCTCAGGAGGGCTTGGACCCTGGGCCCTTAACAGACAGCTCAGAATCAGCTCAGGCCCAGGGAGCTTTTCGTGTAATGGGATTTGTTCAATGGGATTTTCCCTGGAACATCAAATCAAATCCACATCTGGGATAGGTGTGGATGGGGGATGCGTGGCATCTGCTTACTCTCTCCCAGAGTCCCTGGAGGCCTGCGGATCAAAGGGCTTCCATTTCATCCAGCCCCCCGTCTCTAGGCATGGCAGCTTCCAAACAAGTGGGACAGGACCCAAGTCAAGAGAGGTGGGAGGGGGAGCACTGACTCCTCAAGCAGATAGGCTATTACCACCCCCACTCTGCAGATGGGGAAGTCGAGGCCTGGGGAAGTGGAAACATGCACCCAAGGTCATACAGCCAGTAAGTGGCAGAGCTGGGATTTGAACCTGTTTCCCTGACCCGAGCTGTGTCCCCACACAGGCTATGCTGGAGACGGGAGGGAGAGGCCCTCGGCAACCCCGCTCCACAGAGCCTGCAGGCCTAAGTGCCCCTCGTCAGCCTCCGGCTGGCCCACGGACCCCTGGGGGTCCCTCTTTGCCCACGGAAACAGGAAGCGTTTGCCCACAGTTAGGGGCCCAGCCCGGGCTGGGGGGCCTGCAAACTTTTGAACTTGAGGAAGTGCTGGTCTGATGCGGTAATCCACCCCCTCAAGAATGCTAAGGCCTCTCCCCCGGTGGGTTTTACTTTTTCCCGGTGACCTTGCTTTCACTAATGTATTACTTCTTGGTACCTTACCGTTACTAACTCAAAATCAATACCGACCTCCACATCTGTAAGGTTTTATCTGAAGGCAAATCTCCCGGCTGTCCGTCAGGCTGAGTGACAGCCATCCCTTCCTCTCCCCCCACCGGCCCAGGCCCCCGTCTGCCCCAGCCCCTTCCTCTCCCTCTGCTCTCAATCAGTCCCAGCCTCCACCAGACTAAATCAATAAGGGGCCGGCCTCACCCCCCTTCCGCAGCTGGGGAGAGGCTTGCGGGTTTGGGGGTGGGGGCAGCGGGAGCCCTGTGCCAGCCCCCCTTCCACATCCTCTGCTCACCGCCCCTCCCCCGGGACGCGCCGGCGCACTCCCCGACTTTAAAAGAAGGGGATGGGAAAAATGTAATTAATTCCCTCCATTCCTGAGCTGGCCCCGAGGGCCTGGGACCGAGGAGGCTGAGCTGCGAGATCTGCACCCTCTGTGATAACCGAACGTGGCTTTGGGAGCGAGGCTGCAATTAGAAGGGTGATCGCCATCACTGGGGCTCCGTGTCAGGGTTCGGGGTGGGGGGGGTGGGGGCCGAGGCAGGGCACAGAGGGGAGAGGGAGGGGCAGGGGCTGAGACTGGAGGCCAGGACCGTGGACCTGCAGATGAGACAAGGCAGGAAGGAGGCCAAAGATCACCAGGACCAGTGGGGCAGGTGGGGAGCCCCACCTTGCAATGCCAGAAGGGGACCCTTAGGTCCCAGAGGGACAGCGGTTTCCCCAAGGGCGCTTGGTCAATCAGGGCTCTGAAGGGCTACCCCGTGGCACTGGGGGCCAGAATACCTGTATTAGCATCCATGCTCTGCCGCTGACTAGCTGGGACCCTGGGCAATTTCTATAACCTTCTGTGCCTCAGTTTTCTTATCTGTGTAATGGGAACGGTAATAACTGTAGCTACCTAGAGGGTTATTGTAAGGATTAAATGAGTAAACGCACATTGAACACTGACTAAGGCAGTTCCTGGCACACCGTTCGGTCTCGGCGAATGCCAGCTCCCCCCTCCTCTTCCACCTGGATTAGAGGGACCTGGCCTGAGGCTGAAATGATCACTGGAGGGCAGACTCAGGGAACTCCTCCCTGTCCCGGGCCGTGTCTTTTTCATCTCTTCTTCCCCGTGGGCCCAGCACGCAGTGGGGGCTTTCTGAACGGAGACTCTCTCTGCCCCACGCAGAAGCTGGGGCCTGCACTCTGGAGGGGGAGCCGGGCGGGTGTCATTTTGCAAGTCACATGCCCCCTCTCTGGCCTGAACGTGCTCATCTGTAGACAGCGGGTGGCATCCAGGGGCATGGGGCCCTGACGGCGAGTCCGTGACATCTCCAGTCGAGACCTGCGAGGCCCGGGATTCACACACCACACAGAGCAGCTCACACGAACCTCCGCAGGGACACACCCCTGCATCCAGGAAGGTGACAACTCCAAACGCCTCTTCTCTGGATGGCCAAACGGCTTTTAACGAAAACCCCAATGAACCGTCGTGACAGTCCTTCACACGTGCACACCTACTTCTGTTAAACTCACCAATACACTTATATGCACTCACACTGACACGTAAACACTCACATGAAACCTGAGCGGCACCTTGAAGGTGGCTGCATTTTCATAGATGGCGAAACTAAGGCTCAAAGATGGGCAGGGATTTGCACTCGGGGCGACTGTCACCTCAAACCAATGGCAGTGGAGCGGGCCCGGGCTGGTAACAGCCACTCCTCCTGCCCCTGGTCTCCGGCTGGGCTCCAAAATGACCTGATGGCGTGGTGCACTGAGCATGTTTATCTCCAAGCCTCAGATCCGACTGGAGCCCTGGTCCCCCCTCTTCCTAACTCATCCCCTGACTTCAACAAGAGATGGGAGGGGGCACGTTTGGGGGGCAGCCCGTTCCCACTGTTGGGGAGAGAAGGCAAGGGCGCAGTTTGCCAGGAAAGGAAAGCGATGTTTGTCTGGACTGCGTGAATATGCCTCTACAGACCAAGAACTGTCCCAGGCTGGTGGATGATCTGGGGGACTCGCCCTGGTCCCTAAGGGTCTGGGGCCTGGAGTCCATTGCTGTGTACAGACGGACCCCAGGGGGGCAGGCTGAGGGCTGGCAGGAAGGGAGGAGGTTGGTCCACTGGGGTCTGCCTGCTCAACTGCTGCTTCTCCACCTTGGCTGCCCAGTGGACTCACCTGGGGAGTCTCAGAATGCTGGTGCCAGGTCCCCACCCCCTGGGGTTCTGATTACTTGGTCTGAGGGTCTGGGCATCAGGATTTTTAAAGCTCGTTCCCCAGGTGATTCTAACGTGCAGCCGAGTTTGAGAACCACTGCTCTCAAAGCATCACCATTGTCACTATGTGCAAATACTACGACGACACATCCACACCCTTGTGGGTGAAGACACGGGCACATGCACGAAATATACACAGATGCTCAGACAGGCGTGCACACAGAGTCATACAGACAGGCCAACACGGACACACAAAGGATGCACGGGAAACACTGCGCGCATGCACACAGCTCACACACCATCCACACACTCCACAGATGCACACCTGGGCACACAGACCCACACACATTGGCACACACTGTAGCTCACAACCCCATAATCGCCAGCTCACTAACGCACGCCTGTGTGCCTGCATCCACCCCCTCCAGCCCCCATCGGACACCCAGATGCACATCACACAACACACCCCCGCCCAGCCCGCTGCCGATCTCCAGCTCCACGCTGGGATTAGTGCAAGCGAGAAATCACCCACCCAGGCAGCCGACCACCCCCGCTCCCCCCATCTCCCGCTCAATTCCTGGCTAAGAGGATCTGGGCCCCCGCTCCTCGCCCTGCCCCCTGTGGACAGCGGTAATGGGCTTCGGGTGCTGACTTTGAGCTTCCAAACAAGATTTCCTGCAGGTCTCCCTGTCTCCGCCCCCACTTTCGCCTTCCGTCTCTCTGCTTATGGCCCTCACACTCCACCCCTCCACCATCCACAGCTCACACAGCAGCCCCCTACCCACCAGAAGAGCTGGTGCCCAGGCAGGGCCAGCGAGCTCCTCTCCCCTCCCTCCCCCAACCCCAGCCCCGTCTCCCTTTCCCCTCTCATCTGTCACCATGTGGCTTTCCATGCAGGCTTTTCTGAGCCAGGCTGCCATTCTCTTGCACAACACAGCTGCTCGCAGTTCCCAAAGCATTTCCCCTTAAGCCTCACCACTCCCCTCCAAAGCATTGCTCCCCCATTTTTCAGGTGAGGAAACTGAAGCTTAGGAGTGCACCCAGAGTCACCCAGGGGCTGAGTGGCAGCATCGGGGCAGGAATCCTTGACCCCTGACTTCTGGTCCACTCCTCTTGCCCGGTACCTGGCTGTGGTCTTCATTCACCATAGATGGCTCTGGGTCATGTGTGTGTGTGTGTATACTGTGTGGGTGCATCACACATATGTGAGATTAGTGTGTGCATGCATGCATGTGCACGAGTGTTGTGTGTGTCTATGTGAATTCTGTAGATGTGGTTGTGAGTCTGTGTGTGCACGTGAGTATTGTGTGTGCATGCACGTGCACATGGGAGTATCGTGTGCAGGTGTGTGAGTATCATGTGTGAGTACTGCACGTGTGTATGGGCACACGTCCTCTCTGCCCCTTTAGGGGATCTCACCAAGGGTCCACACTGGGGCTTGGGGACCTCCGAGGCTCACAGGGCACTCAGTAAACACTGGCCATTGACTGCCACCTCTGACCAGGAGGGGACGCCCGGTCCTCAGAGTCCATCAGGTTACCTCTTCCTCCCACGTGGGTTCAGCAGACCAGACCCCAAGAGACTGAAGAGGCGGGATCTGTTTGACGGGAGAGGCGAGGAGGGAGGACAATCTCTGCAGAGAAGGGATGCGGCCAAGACTTGGTAAGAACCTCCCAGTGGGTGGAGGGAGAGACCCTGAAAGGCTGGGTCGAAAAGGCTGTGAAGTCTCCGGTTTGGGCCTCACCCAGACAAAACTTTCAGCCCCGCTGTGGCCCCGCCTCTGCCCTGGACACACACTGACCCAGACCCTGGATCTGGCCAGGAGCTCCTGGGGCAGACTTGGTGTCCTATGCTCAGTGCCTGGCACAGAGTAGGTGTCCAACAGACATTGTTGAGTGCGTGAAGTCATGAACTAATGAATGAATGAGTTTGTCTGTTCATCCCCAGCACAGGGCCTGGCATAGATTTGGTTGAATGAAAAGAATAAACTGAGGGTCTGAGGCATACTCGCACCTGCCCCTCAACTCAACGGATTTCAAAGAGCCTCCCCCCGACCCCAGGGGTCCTTGGAGGCTTAGCCACAGACTGTCCAGAAGTGGGGGATGAACAGAATGACCTCCCACTCTTTGTCCAAGAAGTTGAAGACACACACACACACACACACACATATTTCCAATGTTCGGTCTACAAGATGTCAACCTCCAAATATCTGGAAACATCTAGAAATATCTGGAAACACCGGAGGGGGGTGGCTTTGGCCTCCCCCTCCCTGGGCGGATCCTGGATCAGCCCCTGCCTGAAGGTGTCCATGCCAGTATGGGCCCCAGGGCTCCTGGCCCCTGGTGGGTGCTGGAGCTAATAGGGCGCGATGGGATTCAGAGCCCATCTCTGATGGCGCGATAATGGCGGCCGGGGGATTAGCGCGGCTCTGCTCAGAGCGGCAGCGGGGCTGGAGAAGGAAGGGGCCGATCGTCGGGGAAGATATGACTATTTAAAGATAATGATTGCATAAATTTAATTAGCACACTTTCACGCGGCAAATGGCCGTTTTGTAATTAATGTATCTGGCCTTACTAAGCATGAAGGATCCCATCCCTCCCCCTCCCCTCCCACTCCCCCTCCTCTGCAGCCCTAATGAAAGACAGAAAGCAAGTGACAGAAACAGTTTGTCAGCGGCTCCAGGTGTCAGGGCCCTAATTGGCTGAGCTGAGGAAGGAGGGGGCGGTGGGAGGGCTGGGAGGGGGAGGGAAAGGGGCCTCCTTGACTCGGGCCTGGCCCAGGTTGAGAGAGGAGGAGGAGGAGGACAGGGAGGCCTGGCACCGCCCCCCCGCCCCGGTGTAGGGGGGTCCCTCTCAGTAATTGCCGGAGACGAGGACGCAGATCAGCCGTGGCAGGGAGTGAGTGGTGGCAGGGCGGCCTCGTTAGTACCTGGGCAGACAAGCTGGCACATATCACAATGCGTTAAGGACTCACGGCAGTGATAGCTCAGGCCCCGCTTGCCCTCTCCAAGGAGCAGAGTACCTTAGGTGGAATGAATGAATGAATGAATAAATGAATGAGCCTCAGTTTCCTCTTCCGTAAAATGGTCCTCAGTTACTGAGAGGCTCGAGAGGAAAAACGATCACAGCCTTCCATTCCTCAGCCTTCTATTATTATTATTAAGCCAAGCACCTACTAGGCACAGGCAGCACCACCACCCCTTACCACAGCTGTCTGAAGGATGCGTGTTTCAATCTTTCTGCAAATGGAATGCGTTTTAGCATCCACAGCACCTGGCTATGGCTGTGGGAGTAGCCAGGTGGCATCACTGTCAGGTACCAATGATGATGGAGCTGGGTGCAAGGCTTTTGTTGATGCCTTCTGATAAGACCAAGAATGGGCCAGCATCCAATCGTCCTAGATTCAATGAAATATGGGTGTCGGCTTTCATGTTACAGATCAGGAAACTGAGGCTCTGGGAAGCTAAATCATTCGCCCACCCTAGTCTACACAATTCGTAAGTGGTGGGCTGGGATTTGAACTCAGAAGGGGTAACTCCCAAGTCGATCCTCTTTCTAGCATCTACCTAAGAGACCCACTGTAGGGCTAGCTCAGTACCTTTCTCTCCCCCAGGTAACCATACCTGCAGGCTGGCTAAGATGCTCAGCTGGCTCCAGAGGAAAAGCCTGTTTGTTAGGTGGGTATAGCTGTCAACTGCAGTAACGTCCCCGAAAGTTAGAGCTGCCTGGTCTTCTTGTGAGGTGACCAGAAAGCCTCTTGAGAGGGTTCGAGCTGCCATGCCTAACCTTGGTGTAGAGGCTGCCTTGGGGGCTGTGAGCCCTCCACCGCCTTCACCAGCTGCCCTCTGCCAGCCTCAGCCACTGGCCCCTGTTCCAGCCAGCCCAGCCCCTGCCCGGTTTTCTCTGACAGGCAGGGCAGAGAGGCCTTGAGTCAGCCCAGGCAGGGTGGAGCAGGGCCCAGGCAGCCCTCTCCCGGACCCAATTCAATTTCGGAGCTTAATGAGTTTGCAGAGGAGCCGGGTGAGCTTGCTGACGCCATTCCTTGCCGGCTGGGTGGTTCCTGGCCAGGCCACCGAGCGCGCAGCGGCCCGAGCAGGGAGACCCCTGGGCTCCTTCGAGAGTGGCGGGGGCGCTGAGCGAGTGAAAAATGTCAGAGCAAATTGCTCTTGACAGCGTTAATATCTGCACCTCATAGCAATAATTACATGTAAATAAATAGCAAAATCACACTCAGCTGGAGGCAGCTTGGGGAGGACAGACGCTGCTAAGGACCAGCTGGGGACCCGGAGTACTCTGCTTCATCCTTTTCTTTCCTCTTGGAGTCCCTGCTCCCTCTCCCCCTCAGCCAGACTGTTACTGCAGCACAGAGCAGGAACCTCAAGATCCTGGTCACTCATATTAAGAAAGGAAGGGGAAAAAGATAACATTGGGTCCCCCATGTTCTCATCCAGCTGTGGGGGAACAGCTGGACCAAGCATCCTTCTAGCCTCTTTCTTTCTTCCCTCCCTATGGCTATTTTTCCATTTCCTGATCTCTGTAGAGGGATGCCTCTGAAATCCACATCTCTGCCCCCACCTCTATGCTAGGCACCCTCGTGGCTGCCTGCTGGCCTTGACCTCCACACACCCACCCCTGATTCAGATCCACCTCCTGCACTCCCTGTTTCTGTCCAGGACTGCGTGACCCCCTGGTCACCCAGACTCCAGACAGCCCGGTCATCCTCACCTCGCTGCTCAGTCCCAACATCTGTGTTGCCATGCGACATCACGGGCCATGCAAAGTCACATGATAATGTGGCACAACTTCCTGGAGTGTCAACTTGACCCGATGCTAATTTATTATATCATCATGACCAACAAATATGGCTCCACAGGGGCAAAGAATGCGAACTATGCATGCATTTTAAAGATAATACACAAAAGTCTGAGTTACACCCCACCCTCAGGGCTCCAAGGGGAACACACACAACTATTATCCGGGTACTTTGGAAAGAAGTTTGAGAAGCCCAGTGTGCAACCAGAGTTGCCTCTTGTTGCCATGTTTGGGGGCCTATTGGTTTGGTTTTGTGCTTTTGTTTGCAAATGCTAGGACCATGTCTTATGGCACTTAGCAAAAGGCCTTTGGAGGTGTCTGAGGGAGGAAGACAGGAAACAAAAAGGAAGTGAAAGGCTTGGAGGAAAAGGAAGGATGGAAGCGAAAGCATGGGAAGGTAGGAGAGTGGAGTGGGGGAGGGGAGGAAGCTGCTGCCCGGGGAGGTGACATTCTCCAAATGAGTCCAGGTACACCAGATAGCTGGATTCAATTCAGGGTTCCACCTTGCCCTCCCCTGGGCTGTCCTCCTGGGACCAGCCTCCCCCCGACTCTCTGCCTGCACCGTAGAGAGTTCCCAGAGTCAGGGCTCCCTGCCCCCAGGAGAAGGAGCACAGAGGGCCCTCCAGCTACTCTCCGCCCTGCCTGCCTCGCCTGCACAGGCAGGGCAGGAAGCGCAGGCTCCATTCTTTGCGAACAAATATCTTCTCTGGAGCAGCCCCGCGTCCCACACCGTCTTGTTTAGTTCACTGACTAATCCACTTATCGAGGATAAAGCGCCTGTGAATCCCCATTTGATAAAGGCAGCCACAAAATTAGCAAAAATGTGCCCACGGCTCCGATGCACCAAACAAACAAGAGGCTGGGGACGGCCGTGGAGAGATGTCGTCTCTGTAGTCCCCAGGCCGGCAGAGATGCGGGAGGAGATAGTAGCTTTCTCGCTGGCGCTGCAGGCTGGGAAGGCGATGTCGTGGGTTATTCCAGGAGGGGGTTGGGCAAGGTGGGGAAAGGAACCAGAATGGAGTCCCCACCCCATCCTATACTGCACGCATCCCAACGCCAGCCCGCGTCCCCGGCTCCGATTATAACCCACCTCTATGACCCTGTGCTGACCACACTTCCAAATGTAACTGTTCGTTATCCTAGCTAAGATTTCTGTGATGCTTATTCCGTGCCAAGTAGCGCTCTAAGCATTTCTTGTGTTAACCCATTTACTCCTCACACAACCCTGTAAAATAGGTGCTGCAGATGAGGAAACTGAGGCACAGAGAGGTCAAGTCACTTGCTCAAGATCACACAGTTGGTAATCACTGCTCCCAACTGGAGAGTTATCACCTAAATTTTAGATAACAGCGCTCCAATGTAACCACGACCAATCTGAACTCACCGCACCTCCAACCATGGTCCCCAACTCTCATAGCAGTCCCCCAAACCACCTGGCTGTACTCCCAACTATCCGTGATCCGCCCCCCTGCCACTCTGCACAGGGCCTTCATGGTGCTGAAACCCTTATGCCTCCATATAAGCTGACGACTGTCAAGTTCACCTCCCTGCGTCACTCAGAGCTGAAGGCGTTCTTCTGTGCCCCGGCCACGTTAGCGACTCTGTTATCAGGGCCGGGGGGCCTCCCGGCAGCCCCCCAGAGGCCTTGCTGCTTTGCCCCAAGGGGCTCCGGACACTTTGCTGGCACAGCCTCCTGACCGCACGGCAGGATTATTAACGGCATCACCCAGACGGGAAAACAGAGACTTGAAGGAAAACTCAGCCGCAGTTAACTGGCTCATCTTGGGTGGCTCTGAGGGGCTCTATTCTCTCTCCTGGTGGCCAGGGAAGGTCCAGGAAGAGGGAGGGGCCAGGCGGGGATTCTGGAAGGCTTGGTCCCTGTGCAGCCCACACATCCACCACCTCTGGCTTGGGGAGGAGGGGCTGGTCCAGGCTTAGGGGGTGGGGACATTAATCACAGGGGAGCACCTGTCAGGGTGGCATCTGGAACTAAAGCAAAACACTTGGCAGAAGGGCAGGACTTCTCACCCCAGGCTCTGGGGGCTCTGGACCAACCACCGCCACACTGGGAGGCCAGGGCTGGGAGCAGGGCATCTGGGGTTCAGGCCCGGGCAGCCCCCTTGGCTTGGGAAAAGGTCTCTGCTGTGGACATGGGGACCGCAGGTGGGAGGAGGGAGCATGGAGAGAAGCTGGGCTCTGGCAGGTTCCCATGTCCAGGGACAAAGGGACTTTTCTGCTGCCGCAGTTCCCATTGATGGCAGAACCCAAGGCAAACTTCCTCCTCTCCCCAAGCCCACACAGCTGGGAGGTGGTGGGGCTGGGGTCCACCCTCAGGTCTGTCGGACGGCAGAGCCGCGTCTGCATCTGCCTCAAGCCCTCCCTGCACCCGTCTGTAAGTTCATCTCCTTCCACTTGTGCCTCTGACTCTCCGTCACTCCCCGCTCCCATCATCCATGGCCTCTCTCTGTTTCTGTCTTTTTCTTCTTGTCCCTGTCCCTCTCTGTGTTGCTGCCTCTTGTTCCTTCTCTCTCTCTCTCTCCCTTCCTGTCTCTGTCTCCCTATGTGCTTCTCTCCCACCCTCTCTTTATGTCTCCCAGCCTGTCTCCCTCTCCCTCTCTGCCTCCGCTGCTCCTCCATCCCTCCCTTTCCCTGTCCATTCTGCGTGTCTGTCTGTCTGTCCTCTTCCATGCCTCTCTGCCCACCACTCCTGTCTACCTCCGGCAGGAGGCACCTCCCGGATCAGCCCTGGAGCTTGGCGGGCCCGGGTTGAGCCCGCCATGCAGGGAGCCCAGCTTGCACCAGGGTCCAGCCGGTTGTCAGCACAGCACAGGACTCCAGGGCTGGGGGAGCCCTCGGCCCGTCTCCCTGCTCCCCTGCTTCTTCCTCTGGGCCTCTGAGGGATTTCAGCTTCCCTCCCAGGCCCCTTTCCTTCTCCTTCCTCTGCTGTCCAGGGTGGTCCACTCTGAGTCACCGCAGGGAGCTTGTGGGGCATCTGAGGGCTGGGGAGTTGGGGAGGGCACGACAAGGTCATTTCAGCCAGTGCTTCTCAAATTCTCCCGTGCATGCAAATCCCCTGGGAACTTCTTACAGTGCAGCCCAGACCTGGTGTAGCAACGGCCTACAGTCCCTGCCTGTCCTGGCAGCACAGCACTAAGGAGAATTTAGTCTCTGCCATCAGACAGACCTGGATTCTGACCCTGTCCCTTGCTGCTGAACTTGAGCTTTGCCAATCGGAGTCTGGAAAATGGGCACGATGATTCCACGCCCTCAGGGCTCAGTGAAGACCAAAGAGCTAACGGAGCAAAAGGGCCTTGCTGACCCCCAGGTTCTGAACAAATTGGGGATGATGCTGACGTTATTATGTTGCTGGAGGAGCAACCCCACTTCAGGGCAGGGCCCCAGTTGGGACAGCTGCTTCTCCCCAGGTGCCTAGAGAGGGAGGGTGGAGTTGGCTGGGGCTGGAATCAGCACCAGGGGCTCAGGGGAGGACGCTCAGGGAGCCGGGGGTCGGGAGGGCATCATCTGTGGTGGGGAAGAGAAGGCAGCCCCTGGGGGAGGCTCACGAAGTTCTGCCCCTGGGCGTCATGTCTCAATTTCAGCCTAGATGTGTCCCCTTTGTGTAAGACACTTGCCAGGACCCTCATGGGACCTTAATCCTCCAACGCCGCCGTAGCTCATACCCCGGGTCTGGCGAGAAGGTTGCATGCTGAGCTCTCACACTCTCTGCTGGCCCCAAACAGACCAGCGGGATGGAGGGACAGGAGCTGGGCAGAGTGGGTCTCCCTCCCACACCCCATCCGGTTCTCCTTGTCCTGTGCTTAGTGCTTGAAAAGATTTCCCAGGGCTTTGTGTCAAAGCGGGGATTGCCCACGCCACTCGGAGCAGAGGCAGAGATGACTGTAAATGGCGTCCATTGACCTCTGAGATGATCCGGCCATTATCACACCCACTGTGCCCTCGGAGAAGCCCTGCTCATCCCCAAGTCTTTCCAGGCAGTGAAAAGTGTGCAGGGCCATTGTGGGTGCCTCTGTTGGTAAAAGGAGGCAGTGGGTGAGGTTAACTATTTCTAGGGTGACTTCTAGCTCAGAGATTGCTGGGGAGGGGATCTCAGTTCAATGCAAACAGACCCCTCCTCTGAGTCACTTCCTAAAGAAAGCAGGGTCAAGGTGCTGATGTGATGTTGACACAGGGAAGGCTCGCTAATCCAGGCTGCCTCGGACAGTGTCCTTTTTCAAAGAGGAATTCTCCCGGTCCCCGTACAGACCTACTGCATCAGCCTGTCAGGGTGGAGCCTGGGAATTTAGATTTTTAACAGGGATCCCAGATCATTCTGATGCACAGGTTTGGATCCACTGACTCTATTTAATCCCCTGCCCTGCAAAGAACCCACTCTTCAAAGTCTTCACAAAACCAGAGTCTGCCCGCATCCCCCAGAGACGGGGGGCTCACTGCTTCACAAGGCTGCCCTTCCATCCCCCACCAGTTCCCATGGGAAAGTCCTTCCTCATCCTGAATTCTGCCTCCCCATGACTTCGGCCCCTGCCATCACTGGGAACACGCAGGCTCTCTCTGTCCCCAACAGACTGCTCCTGGAAGTTTAGGGTGGATTATGAAGGTCCTCACTTCACATAATCTGACCTTCTGCCACTTCCTGAGCCTCCGAGTTGGACCCCGGCTTGCCAAGGAAGGTGGCCGGAATGCAAAGCTGGGCATCTGGGTGGTCTGTCCAGCCTAGCCAAGCCGGCAATGCCTTCTTTCTGGAGGCTTCTGGCTCCTGGTTTGCTTGCTTGTCTCTTGCCAAACTAACTGGAAGGTCCTTGAAGGCAGGGGCCATGGGCCAGGACATAGAATGGATGCTCACAGTGGCTGATGCCCGCCCACAGCTGTTTACTGGACCCCTACTATGTGCCAGGCTTTGTGCTGGAGACACGGGCCCAGGATAGCCTGATGCTTCCTGGAGGGGGTGACAGCAGTATCCAGAAAGTCAGAATTCAGAGGCGAAACTGCTCCCCTGGGAGGGAGTGCAGCCACCAGACTGGAGGGCCAGGGAAAGCTTCTCCGAGGAAGTGATCTCTGAGCTGAGACAGGAGAGATGAATAGGGTTTGGCTAGTGGAGAGAGGGGAGGGTGAGAATGTTCTAGCAAGTGCACTGGCGAAAGGGGACCAAATGAATGGATAGGAAAGGTGGAAGGAAGCCCTCCTTGGAGGCGCTCGTCTGCTTCTCTTGAGCGGGCTCACCTGGCCGCGCTGCCCCTCGGCCCGTGCGCTCTCAGGACCCGCGACCACGCGCCCGGCTCGCCGTCTGGGGGCGTCGGGGCCGCCGCTGCTCCCCGATCCCAGGCCCGGGCAGCGGGAATTAAGCAGGCCGCCGAGCCCGAGCGCGTCCTTATCTCGGGGAGACAGTTGTTGGGAATCACTTTGACTGAGTGGTTTTGTCTCCCCGCATTTTCCACTGTCAGGCGGCCTCGGGCCATGGATCAAAGGCGCGGCGGCGGCGCGGGGAGGGGCGGCCGCGCGGATCCCCGATCCCCCCCAGCCCCCACCTTCCAGCCGCCGCCCCCACCCCCGCCCCGGACCAGAACCTGCGCCCTGGAACCTGCGCCCAGCCCCTGCCTCCCGGCCCGTGAGTGAGCGGTGGGAGGGAGTGGGAAAGGAGAAATGGGGGTGGGGGGCTGGAGATGGAGAAAGAAGAGGTGTTTGGGGATGAAGTGGGAAATGAGAGGAGTGGAGAAGAATGAGAGAGATTAGGGGAAAGAGAATGGGGCGCGGGACTTGAGAGGAGGAGGAAGAAGGGAGAAGAGCGTCTAAAGAAGACGGGTCTGCAGATGGGGTGAGGGGAAAGGGGGCAGAAGGGAGAGAAGGGCCCGGAGAACCCGAAACTGGAGGAAGTAGGGGGAGAAAAGAAATCAGCGGTTCACTTCCCATCAGCTGGGCCCAGAGAAAGTCCTGGGCTGAGGGACAGGACACAGAGGGGAGGCTGGCTGGAGAAGAAGGGTGGGATGGCAGGCCTGGCGGGGCCGGGGCTGGGGTAGAGGCTGTCCCCCATCCAAAGAAAGCACTGGCCCTTGTCACTCAGAAGGAAACAGAGGCGCAGAGTGGGGTGACTGGCCCAGGCTGCACTGGAGTTGGGGTGGCACTCAGGCCTGAGCAAATGAAGGTCGCTAACCATGCTTGGGGGACACTGTCTCAACGCTTGGACGCTCCCAGAAGCCCCAGAGGAGGAGCCTCCTCTGCCTGTTTCCACCCCCATCAGCCACCACCTGGCAGCAGAGCTCCCTGTCCCCACCCCCAAAGGTGCTGGAGAAATGTTCACAGCTGGGGAGAGGGGGAGAGAGAAGGGGCTGATGGGAAGGGTCAGGAGGGAGGGAGGGGGAGGCCTGGGGCTGAGGTTGGGGCGGGGCAGGAGCCTAGACAGGGAGGCAGAAGAAGGAGGGGCACTCAAGGTGCTGGGGGAAAATTAATTCCCCAACAGCAGGTCTGGGGCCTGGCCCTGCACCCGCTCACTGGGTGGCCTTGGGAGCCCCCACCTGCAAATAGCCCCCCTGCACTGTGCCAGATGCCGACATGCTCTGCTTACATAACATGCTTACTTCTCAGACTAGCTCTACAAGATGGGAACTGTTATTAGCCCCACTTCACAGAGGGGGAAACTGAGGCAGAGAAGAACCTGTTTGGAATCACACAGGTTGGAAGTGACAGTGCTGGGGATTGGGCCCAGGCCCAGGGATTCCAGAGCCTGCATCCTGAGGCCTCTGAGGGAACCGGGAATAGTGACATCAGAGTCATGCTTGGGGCCCTCAAAGATCTCACCAGCGAGAGGGAAACAGACCGTTTCCATGACATGTATGGGTAAGAGTGTGGTCTCTGGAGCCAGGCCAGCCGGGGTCAAGTCCAGTGCCTGCCACTTGTTAACAACTTATCCCAGGCACATTATTTAAACTGCTGGGTGTTTCTGTTCCCCCATTTGTGAGACAGAAGTAATTGAGGCCCTCCCCTTCCAGAGGAGAAGTTATGAAGATGAAATGAGATGATCCATGTAACCAGCTTAGCACAACATCTGGCCTGTGGTCAGTGCTCAAAAAAATTGAACCATTACCATTATTATTATTAATTTGTCTAGTAATACAGGTACTTTTAATATACTGACAAAAGGTCATAAATGCACAGGGAAGGCACAACCAGCCCGCCACAAGGGGGTGAGGGAGGCTTCCTGGAGGCCGGCCGAGTCTTAAAGAATAAGTAGGAGTGGGTTTGCAGTGATGAGGGGGCGCTGGAGGAGTCCCAGGCTGAGGGAGCAGCAGGTGGAAAGGCTTGGAGACGGGAGGGCACGGCCTTGGGGGACCCTCAAAGTCACCCCCACCTCTCTTACCTGGAGTCTTGCCTGGCCTCCCAGGTCCAGTCACCCAGCCATCCTGGCGGCCTCTCTCCTGCTGGGGACCCTGGGGACAGGCCTGAGCAGTTCCAAGTCTGCCCACTGTATTAATTGCTAATCTCCCTCATTTTCTTCCCCTCGATCTGCCGGGACTGTCTTGCTCCAAGCCCCCGTGCTAATCAGAAAGAAGGACAAATCCGCTATTTGCATTCTTTCCCACCAAGCTAGGCAGCTCCGGACAGCTAAACCCTGGCCTTCTGGGAAGCCCAGGCTGGGGCCCCAGGAGAGTGGGGAGAAGGCGCAGCATGGAGAGGAGGGTCACCCCTGCCCGTGGATCTAGAGGCTGTGGCTCACGTGCTCATACAAAGAATCCAGAGAAATCACAGACTGAGCAGGGACGCTCCCTACAAGCAGCTGGTCCATCTCGTTCATTGCACAGATAGGGAAACTGAGGACCAGAGCGGGGAGGCCTCTGCCAAGGTCACAAGCTGGGTCAGAAGCAGAGCCGGGAGGGAACTCAGATCCCCCGACTTTCCAACCAGTGACCAGGCCTGGCCTGGGCTGAGCGGGACCTCCAGTCCCCAAAAAGAAATGGCATAAGCAGAGAAACCTAGTAGGATCTCGCTCATTCAGTTTCTCATCAGGGCAAGGCGAAGCAGAGTGGGGAAAACTGTCACTTATTAAGCTCTTCCTGTATGCCAGGCATGGTACTGTTTCACATGAATACTCTCACTGAATTCTCATTATCCTGCAAGGTGAATAGTGTTGGCCCCATTTTACAGTTGAGGAAACTGAGGCTCAGAGAGCTCCTGTAACTTGCCTGTGGTCACACAGCAATCAAGTAGAGGATGCAGAATCCAAACCCTGGTCTGTGTGATCACTCCACTGTGCCCATGATCTATCTGAATTAGCCACTGTTTTAGTATTTGCCATATTCTTTACTGCTGTCTGGTCTGCACCAACCTCCTGTCCCTTCCTATTTTCCCCTGAGCAAATCCTACCTCCCCTCTGAGACTCCTCCTCGGGGAAGCCTTCTCTGACCGTGCACTCCCTTCGCCACACTCCTCTGCTCTTCCTATGTTGCCTGACCGGAAGTCCCACTCAATTGTCAACTGATTCTCATTGCTCTTTGGGGTGGGGAGAGCACCATCTCCCCCCGGATATACTTGGTAAGAGCAGAGACAGCCGTGTATATTTCTGTTTTGAGCCTCCCTACACACTGTGTTAATAACAGAGGCTAGATGATTGGATTTGAAGGGAATCATCTGTAATGACATTCAAGTGCAAACAAAATGATCAGCTACCTCAAAAACCTCTTGGGGACAGCCCACAGCTGCTGTAATCAACCTGTAGGACCCCGGGGTGCACCAACGGTTGTTGGAGGCCTACTCCGTGTCAGACACCGAGTTCTGTGTGTCACCAAAGGAAGCACTGTACACCAAGTATTGCTGCCGCGCCTGTGGTCCGACTGGAGACCGAGGTCCCTGACATCAGGTGGTGCCTGGAAACATCTAGGTCTCCCCTGCCCCACTTGTTTATGAGGCAAGCTCCTGCCCACACCTGCTCAAGGTGTGGAGTCTAGATTGCTGAAGATGTTTCAGTGGTGGGCAAAAAAGGGGCCCAGAGCATCCCTTGAGGGCAGCCCTCAACCCACATCTCTTGTCCAGACTCAGTGAGGTGGGTTAAGACACCATCTTCCCAGAATCCCACTCGGTCCTCTAAGAAAGGAGAAAAGGCCAGGGTTTCCCTCAATGATAAAAAGACCCCAAAGTCACCAGGAAACCAGGCAATAAACCAGGCCCCCCAATTCCTAGCTGGGCGTGGGCATAGGCGTGACTACCTTCCCTCACCAGCAGTCCAGAAAGTTCCTGATCCCCATCTTGCCTGTCTCTCCCCCGCCCCTCAGTCCCCTCCACCCAGGAAAAAGGGATGAGAAGGTCAGAGACAAACACGGGTCTGTTTTCACAGGAGAGGAGGCTGGTCCGGGCCGCTCCCTGTGGGCGGGAGCTGGGCCTCTGACGGACGGGGGCAGGTGGTTATGTTTGGCGAGGAGCCGCCGGGGGGAAATAACTCAGCTTTTCCCACTGAGGTAGGTTAACCGTGGACAAAGGCAGAGCTGGACATGAGAGCAGGATCTTGGCAGGGCCTCCCCACCAGGGGCCGGAAGGGCTCGAGGATGCCCAGGGCCCCACGGCCAATTCTCTGAGCCTTGTAGCTCATCCCTGGAGCTAGGGGAGTTAAGGGGAAGGGGCACTGGGGGTGTGGGGGGCCCCCGATGAGCTGAGTGTACACTCTCCATGGCCCCCAATTGGTACCCTCATAAGTCAGGGCTGTGACCGGGGGCTGGCAGATGTGGCTGGGGTGGGGGGAGCTCTGGGTGCTGGGCTATCCCCAGGGACGGTGAAAGCCAGCTGGGGAGGGCAGACACTGCAGAATGGCATTTGGCTTCAGGTCCAAGAAAATCTGGCTACAGACTCTTGGCCCTTTCCACAAGCTGACCCCTGACCCCACACCATCACTGCTGGTCATGGTGAGAAATGGGTAAGTGGGTGGGTGGGTGACTCAGTTAGTTTTTCCCTAATCCTGGGAAAAACCAGTGTCAGAGCCAGTGTCCTTCCAACATGAGCCAGTCATTCCTTCCCTCCCAGCTCATCCTGCCCCAGGGCCGAGGGCGGGCGGGGGAGAGAGCTTTTCCTGTGCTTTCTGTACAGAGGGGTGCTACCTGCACCCAGCATCCTCTCTTCCCACGGCTGGGGTCAGTGGAACCCCCTCCACTGTCCTGGATTGGAAACCACTCAGGCATTTTCCAACCAACTGAAGGGAGTGAAGGAAGGGAGGGAAGAGACCAAAGAGATGGGGTGGGAGTAAGGCAGAGGTGGGAGGCCAGGGCACAGAAGGGGGGTGGAGAATGCACATGTATTAAGCACCTACTATATACCAGGCACTTCACTCTAATTCTCCCTTAGTCCTCACAGCAGCGCCTGAGAGGTAGGGATTATTGCTCCCATTTTCAGATGAGGAAAATGAAGCCCAGAGAGGTTAAGCAAGCTGCCGCATGCCACACAGCAACTTAGTAAGTGGCAGAACCAGAACTCCAACTCAGGACTGCTTGTTGGCAAAGGCCACAGGGTTTCTCTCCTCCCAGGCTACCTCCCGCTCGTGTGGCCTGCAGGAGAGGCCTCTCGGGAAGGGGAAAGCCTGGAAGAGACCCTCAGAGGGCAAAGGAAAGGAAGGTGGAGCGGGAAGGAAGCTGGAGGCAGAGGAGGCGCTGGGGTAGGGAGGAGAAGGAAGGGCTGGGCGGGGCCCAGAGGAGCGCTCCGCTGGGGTTAAAGCCCGTGTCCCTACAACCCGCTAAGCCGGAGAAATGAATTCTGATCCTTCCAAAACCCAACCTTGGAAAATGTGTGAGAGCAGGGTCTCCTTTCAGGGGAGCAGGAAATCCTCCACACCTCCTCCCGACGCCCCGGTAATGCCAGGATGTCCCCAATCTGCTTTGAGGAATGGAGAGATTAAGAATAATAAAAAAATTGCAATAAAATATGTGTGAAGGAGGGGGTAATTGTGGACAAACGCAGCATTCAAATTCATTTTTCAGCTCTTTTACACACCATTTCAATCTTATTTTCTGCTTGTTAATGAGATCTTGTTGCCTGGGCTAGGCAAAACCTTCCAATATCAGGACGTAATTGCACATAATTTTCTCTCCTACCACTGATTTGCATCAGTTTTT
This sequence comes from Tapirus indicus, assembly GCA_031878705.1. NCBI lineage: Eukaryota > Metazoa > Chordata > Mammalia > Perissodactyla > Tapiridae > Tapirus > Tapirus indicus. The sequence continues at coordinate 98,317,948 of CM062924.1, read as the reverse complement.
AAAAAATTCTGGGCTATTTAACACCCCACAATCCCCCTCCCCATCTTCCTGCCTACAAATCTCCCACTCCCTCCTCCTTCCTTGTCCCTGGTCCAGCAAGACTCATTTTAAATGCTTATTATAAACGCAGTGTCGCCAATAAAGGGGAAAAAAAACACCAAGAGGAAGTGAGAGGAGAAAGAGGCAAAGGGAGTTTCCAGTGTCCACTGGCACAGCTCAGTCCCCTAGAGCGAGTGGCCTGTCTGGATCTTGTCCTGCTGAGGGTCACGGGAAAGTGCAGTGCATGGGTCAGGCAGATCTATGTTAGAATCCCATCTCCACCACTCCCCTGCTCTGTGGCCTTCAGCAAGTTACTTAACCTCTCTGAGCCTGTCTCCCCAAGTGTAGGGTTTCTGTGGGGCTTGAATGACTTCACAGGGCCAAAGTACGTACACGGGATCTGGCACTCCATAGATGTGCAGCTGATGGAGTGTCTTTCCTTGTTGGATTGGCTCCCCGGGAGGCCTCAAAAGATGCTGGGAGGGCAGCGCTGGGAATCTGCGGTTGGGAGGCATCCGGGAGAACCCGTCCATAAAGAAATGAAAATAAAGCCTTGAACTTATTCCTGCTGGTCTCAGGAGGAGGGGGAAGCTTGGCATTTGAGGACACGGACTCTGAACCTGGCTATGCCATTAATTGCCACTCTCACCTTGAACCTTAACTTCCCCATATGGACCAAAGGACCAGCCTCCCGGGGCAGATACGACGGAATAGCATAGTGGGCTCTGGGGCCACACTGTTCAGATCCTAACTCTGCCACTTTCCCGAACCTACCACAGAGGCTGGCACATGGAGGGGCTTAATAAATATTTGTTGGATGGGTGGATGGGTGGATGGACGGAGGACTCTGGGCAAGTCAGTGTCCTCATCTGTCAAATGACAGTCACAAGATAACTGCCAAGATTCAGTGAGTGAGAGCAGGGAGAGCATCCAGTCCGTCCACACCGGCCCACGGTAAGCGTGCGCACCACGTTAGCTGTCGCCGTAATTACTGTGAGCACGGGAGGGAAAGGAGGAAAAAAAGCAAGAATCAGGAAGGGACAAAAAGCCTTGGATTCCCGGGATCGTGGCCTGTGATTAACTGCCCACTTAGAGAACAATTTTCATTAGCTCAGTGTGGGGGAAATTGTAAACATGTAAATCCCTTTTACAGGTTCCTTCATGTTAAGCTCTGGAGAGGAGCAAAGGGGCCGAGGAATACGGGACTTTATGAAGGAGTGAAAGCAGCAGTGGTGGCAGAGGGAAACCCCCCTCGCAGGACGCAGCGGCAGGGGCTCTCGGCTGGGAGTCTGGAGACCTGGGTGCCAGTCCCAGCTCCACCGCTAACCTGACTGTGTGATTTGGGGCAATTTTCTCCCCCTCTCTGGGCCTCAGTTTCCACTTCCAACTCTGATAGAGTCTGCATCTAAAAAACCCTGGAAGAGAAGGGAGCTCCAGCTAGAGGCTGCCCCTGGGGACACGTCCACGCAGGCCCTGAAGAAGCCCCCAGCCCGGGGCACCCTGCCCGTAGCCTCCAGCCCAAATGACCCTCGAAATAGCAGAAGTTTGCCTCCAATTCTTTGCTGGGAGCTTGGACTCGTTAGAGCTGTAGCTATGAATGACTCCCCGATGCCTGTCTCCCCCATCACACTGGGAACTCTCCAAGAGAGGGCTGCGCTTCCACCATCAGACCAGGGCATCTATGGATGAGGAGTTTTTCTCTTCCATTACGCTATGAGCCCCTGAGGACAGGACCTGGGTCCCTCCTCTCAGACCGGGAGCCTCTCAGGGCAGGGGCTGTGTCTCCCCCGTCAGACTGGGGAATCCTAAGGGCAGGCCTGGGTGTCCCCCTTTCCATCTTGACCTGGGCTGGTACACAGTGATCAACTGCAGGTATCAGACGACTCAAGATCATTCCTGTCACAAAAGGTCCCTTTGTCCCAAGCCGTCCTGAGTTGTTCTCTAAGAGCTACTCTCCAAGCAACTGACTCAGCCTGGAGTGAAGGGCAGAGAATGGGCTGGGGGTCCGCGAGTCCTAGCCCCCGCCAAGCCATCAGCGGCAGGTCTCCTGGGCAGCATCCATTTTCCCTACCCTCTCAAGAAGGGCCCAGTGCACACAGCCAGGACGTCCGTGTGCTGAAGGTCTGATCCCATAGGCTGGGCTTTGGGCCTGGGCTACGAGGGAACCAAGCCCCATGTGATCTAAACCTCTCGGAAGGCTTCTGACTCAGCTTTACCCATTGACCCCTAACCTGAGGTCCTGGCCTCGGTTTTCTCATCTGTGACATGGGTCAAATGAGCTCTCCCCTCCCCTGAGCTGAAGGGACCAGTTTCCCAAGGTGGTTTCTTCCTGCTGCCAGCCAGTCTCCAAAAAAGAGAGCAAGTGTGGGCACCTCTAGGGCAGGAAGGCGGTGTGCGTGGTTAAGAGCTCAGGTTGCAGAGACACGGGTTTGAATCCTGGCTCTGCCCCTCCAGTGGATTCGCTTATAGGAAGCACTCACAACAGTCTGAGTCGTGGGGGCTCAGGGGGTTCAGCTGTCCTTGTCAACATCAGTATTAGATGTATTACATGACTTGCTTTTTAATTCTGTCTATTATGTGTCTGCCCTCACACTCCAGCTCCACCAGGGTGGGATTCTTCATCCCTCATGGCCGCTGATTTATGCCTAGGACAGTGCCTGGCAGACACAGCCACCCCATAAGGGGGAAGGCACAGGCTGAGAGGAGTTCATGGCTTTTCTGTGACATTCTGCTGGGCGGTCTCTCCGTGAAGTCTCTGAGGCTTGGCAGCACTCACTTCCCAGGCCGGGTCTGAGACGAGGACCCCGGTCAACCCCTAGGAGGAGGCACGTCCTCCCCAGGGAGCAGCAAGATGGCCAGTGTAACGAGCCGGTGCTCTGCAGAGTCCCAACTGCATCCCCCAGCGTAGTCCCCTTGGGCTTTTGTAAGAACAAGGGCCAAGGCTGACTGGGTGACGGTAATGGGGACCTGCAGTCCTGCGTGGGCAGGTACATGCTGGCCTCACAGCCCAGGAGGAAGCCCCATTCCAGACGGGCCCGTCCTCTCCCTCTTGGCCAGGGTAGCCATGGAGAAACCCCTTCTCCTGGGGAGACAGGACATGGGAAGTGGATCTGTCTTGGTGGAGAATTCCCATCCCCCACCCCTCCCAGGACCACAGAGATGTGCTGAAGGTGTGCAGTCGGCCTGCTCAGACGGAGAAGAAGGTGTACCGGGAGGCAGAGCTCAGAAATGCCAAGAACTTCTGTACAAGAAACAGCTCCCTCGCTGCCCCCTTCCTTCAGGAAGTGTTCCCAGCTTAACCCCGGCGGTTCACACGCACAGAAGCACACACAGCCTGCCCTCGTGTCTGCCCTGCGAGCAGCCCCCTCCCCCCTCCAGCAGCTGTTCACCTCCTGGTCCCCTCTGCCCCTGTCAGACCCTCATCTGTCTTCACACCTTTGGTGGGAACCTCTGGGTGAGCCTCTGACGTTCGCCCAATCCATCATGCCCTCACAGCCTCTCCACCCTGAGGAAGGGGAAGGAAGCCTCCCCACGGTCTCTCAGAGGAGGGTGAGGGTCCAGCTCAGGCGGGGAGAAGGCCGGGATGATCTGGTTGCTCAGAGTACTGGGTCGCTATCTCTTCCTCTTCCCTCTCCCCGAGGTTCATTTCTGGGTCCAAACAGTGCGTGGAACATCCTCGCTCATTAATCCCACCGCTGAATCACGCTCCAGAAGCCAGCGGCCCCTTATTTGCTAGTGTCTCCTCTGCCCTGTGACAAAGTGCTGCTGTGGGGATAAACCTCAGCCCACATCGAGATGGGTGGGCTGGGAAGAGCAGTGGTCGGGGAGCCAGGTGCCTTGGACCCTCAGTCCTTGCCCGGCCAGTGTGTCCTGGGCCTCCATCTGTCTGGCTCACATAATCTCAACGGCCCTCTTCACCTTTCCACGTGATGCTCCTCCAACTCACTTTGTACCATAAGACCAGGCCTGGACCACATTCTCGGGTGTGGACACCTCAGTCTCGGCAGCCATCCTCACCCACCCGGCTCTGGGATCCTGTTGTGTCTGTCTCCTGACTCTGGAAGGTTAGCTTGGCCAGTTAGTCCTTGGCACTGAGACAGAGGTCATGGCCTTGAACCCCCAAAAGGCCAATTAGATTCCACTAGGAAACATTCCAGTCTGCAGGCTGCATCACCCCCATAACGTGAGCCCCAAGAGGACACGGTGCATCACTGTTCTCAGCTCTGCGTGCAGCTGCTTATGTTTACCGGACACTCAACTCTGCACTGGACCTGGGCAAACGGCTTTACGTGGATGGACTCATTCGGTCCTCAGCAACCCTGCGAGGTGGGTGCTGGCATCACCCCCATTTCACAGATGAGAAAATCAAGGCAGAGAGGGGGAAGGGATCTTACCCACAAGTAAATGATGGAACTGAAATGCAATCAACCCTCAACTACACACATTAATGGAGGCAAACAGGAACGAACCCCAAATGTGCAGGAAATTAACATTCTTGGGAATGTTTTAGACCAGGGGTTGGCAGTTGTTTTCAGTAAGGGTCAGATAGTACATTTTTCTTTTTCTTCTTCTTTTTTTTGGTGAGGAAGATTGGCCCTGAGCTAACATCTATCGCCAATTTTCCTCTACTTTGTATATGGGACGCTCCCACAACATGGCTTGATGAGTGGTGCGTAGGTCCATGCCCGGGATCCAAACCAGTGACCCTGGGTCATCGAAGCGGAGCACATAAACTTAACCACTATGCCACCAGGCAGCCCCCAGATAGTAAATATTTTAGGCTTTGCAGGCCACGTGGTCTCTTTTTGAAACTGCCCAACTCTGCAGTTGTAGCACAAAAGCAGCCATAAATATGGAAATGATGGGCGTGGCTGTGTTCGAATAAAACTTTATTAATAAAAACAGGTAGCTGGATGGACATGGCCCCAGGGATGTAGCTGACCTCCCCTTTGGCCCCTTTTTTTCTTCAGATAACGGGTTTCTTGTACTAATTATATTGTCCTGGCAATGGTGGGGGCAGGAGACCTAATGTTTATGTGGCCCCTATTTTGTACCAGCTCTGTGCTGGGCGCTTTGACCAGTTAGCATGTTGAGTTAGTTAACAGAGAAGACCCACTTCCTTAGGAGGTTGCAACAGTCTTTGTTTAATCACTTTTTGTTTAATGGGGGTAAACTGAGGCTCAGAGATGCCAACTTGTCTAACACCCTGAGCAGCGCAGCTGGGATTTCAACCCCTCCCAGGCCATCACCTGTTCTCCCGCGCTACAGCTGTTCACAGCAGTTTGCATCACTTGTATTCTCACCACAGACACGAGGGAGGTGTTTCAGAAAGGGGGAGGAGAGCAAAAGCAGTCCTGGATTTAATTCCTTCCCCTGTGGATACTGGGAGCCTGCTGTAGCTACAAAAACGAACTCATCAGTTCCTCAAATTCACTAGGACTTCCAGCATCACCAAATCCTGTTCCCCAAACCCACCAATAACCCGCCCCCCGGTAACCACCAACCAGTAACCACCATCAGCCCCAGCTGTGTCTTCCTGACTTCACCCAAAGAAGGTCCCACAACTTCTAACGGCACCATCGGGCAATGAGTGACTTAACCAGCAACGAATCACACGTGAGTGACCAGAATTCCAACACCCAATGGGAGTCAAGTTCCTGGTCTAGAACCCCGGCTGCAATTCTTTCCACCAATGGGATGTGGTCCTGCCCTTCCCCCTTGGGTCACTCCTGGTGAAAGGCGGGAGACGGAGCACAGGATGGAATCCAGGAAGGACTCCCGATTCTAGAACAAAGCCCCAACCACAGTCAGCACCCCATAGGAAATGGCGCCAGGCTGCCTGAAAATGCCCGACTTTTGTGGACAGAACCGCCGTGAGGTGGGGGTGGGCCAGGTTGACAAGCTCTGGGTGGCTGTCGGGCCAGGGGCAAGTCTATTACACGGCATCTGTCTGTTTCTGGGTGGCAAGAAGCACGGAAACCTGTTGGGGGGCGTCTCTCCACACCCGCCCACTGGGTCGCCCAGGGCTGCAGCTTGAAGAAGGAAACCCAGGGTGAAGGATCACAGGACACTGACACGTGACGGCAGAAGGAGCACCTTCTCCTCCCACTCCAACTCTCTCGAGGTGCCAACGGCCAGCAGTTGTGTGCAGACCAGCGAATTCTTCCCCAGGGAAGAGCCCACCCGTGTTGCGCGTAGCCCCTACTGGCGGGGCGGTGTCGGGCGCTGGGACCCAGGCAGAGGGGCCAGGCCACCTACCTGAGGAGACAGGCCGTTGCTGACGGGGTTCATGTGGTTGGAGGGCGCCGCCGCATTCATGAAGCTGTCGGAGTAGCTGGAGAAGCTATGGCGGGCCCCATAGGCAGAGCTGCTGTCCGCGGCTGCGGCCGCTGCGGCCAGGCCCCCCTGGTGCATGGTGGACGGCGGGAGGGGCTGGGGCCGGTGCACAGTGCTGCCCCCGTCTGTGGAGACACCCAGGAGATGGCCTGAGCAAGTGGCCGGGCCTCCCGGGCAGGGAAAGAACCTCCTGTTTGGAAGGCGAGCCGTGAGCCTCCTGCTCCCAGTCTCCTTGCCTTAGAGGGATGCTACTTGGGATGGGACAAGCTGGCCTCCGGACAGGGCACTGGGGACCGGCCAAGTCCTGAATGACAGCCAGCCAACATTCCTGACAACCTCTAGGCGACCGCGCGCCGGCCCTGTGGCTCAGTGCTTGGCACACAGTAGGTGCTCAATAAATGTTATCCGGCCTGAATGTCAGACCTTGTTGGGAACTCTGTTAATCTACGCAGTCCAGGCCTGATCCGATAGCATTTTGTGAGGCCCAAACACTTGCCGGGTGCTCTTACAAATTCTCAGGGTATGAAGCAAGAATATGATTCCCATTTTACAGGTGAAGAAATTGAGGATGGGGGGTGGGTCGGGGTACTTGTGCAAGCTGACAAGACTAGTGAGTGGTGGGGCCAGGGTTTGAACTGGCACTTCTGTTCTCAGCTGCTGTTCTGCTCTGCCGGGGCCCCTCCGTGCAGCCTTCCAGTGGATGGGACTGTCACCCTTGGCAACAGTTCAGTTTCTCATCGAGAATCACAGGAGGGTCCCCTGCCCCTCGCCTCGGCCTCCAGGGCTACAGCCTGCCAGCCCTTTGAGAGGCGGCCACGGAGCTTCACGAGGCAGATGCCAAGTAGCGGGATTCATATTGTGTGCTGGGGGGCAGAGAGGAGGGGAGGGCAGGATCCAGGGAGGGTGGGAAGGAACCCTTCTCCCCCACAAGGCTCGCCAACTCTTCTGCATTTTAATAAGCCCCAGGAGATTCACGTGACTTTACAGTTTAAGAAGCTCTGTTCTACACGTGGACGTGGTGGCCACCTGGTTGATGCCCCGGGGATGCTCTGTGGCTTGTTGACAAAGCTAAGAAGCTCGAGGGCTGGACCTCATCTTTTTCGTCTTAGTAGTCTGCCACATGAAAGCAGACAAATGGTCACAAAATAACAACTCATTATTCCTTCTTTGTAGGGAAGGAAGGAATGGATGGGGCGAGGAGAAAGGGATGAAGGGGCGTCGCCGAGATGCCAGGACGGGGCTCGGGCACTCACCTTGGGAGATGGTGGTGGTGGGGTAGGTGGAGTCCGGCAGCTGGTAGGGGGGCAGCGCGGGCATGCCGGTGGGTGGGAAGCCCCCTGGCAGAAGGTGGTTGAACGCCGCCAGCTGGTTGGCTCCTGCCTGCTTACGCCAACGGGCGCGGCGGTTACTGAACCAGACCTGAGGGATGGAGAGCAGAGAGTGGAGGCCCTCAGCCTGGCTCCTGGGGGACAGTGAGACAGAGCTAGAACCTGTCCCCAAGCCTTCACCCTCCCGTCCAGCCGGCATCCTCCTCCACGGGAAGAAATCCTGCCTTCGTGCGGCTTGGGACAGTGTGCAGAGAGCTTTCAAGGGCATGATTCCATTCTGTCCTTGTGATCTCCCATTGAGGGAGTTATTGTTATCATCCCCTTTATACAGATGAGCAAACTGGGACCTGGAGAGAGCGGGTGACTTGCCCATGTGATGGGGTGGTTCAAACTTTAGTCTGACTTTCTAGAATCTGCTTGTCTGGATTTATAACAAGTTCCCTGGGAGAGGCCAGAGAAAGAGGAGAATAACTGTGCAAAACGGGGGTTGCTCTGAGGGGGCTCTTTTCACCTTTGAGTTTTGCACATGCTGTTCCCTCTAACCTGCACACTCTTCCCGCAGCTGACCTTCAGGGCTCAGCTGAAATGCTTCCTCCTTCTCTGATTCGCTAATTGCTGCATTGAAGGTGGTTCAGTCAGGTCCCTCCTCCTCTCAGAAGCTTCCTCACACAAGCCATCATTCTATTTACTTGTTTCTTGGCGATGCTTCTTGTCTCCCCTTCCATGCATTCTTTGCTCACTGCTTGCTCTCCCATAGGTGCCCACCCAATACTTGTTGAATGAATGAATGAAGGAATGAACAAGGGAAGGCAGAGATGGCTCTGGTGTGTCTTCACGGGGGTGGGGCCACAAGGCTCAGTTGGGAGCTCCTCCTGATGGGGAGAAGACCCCAACTTCCCCTGGCACCAGCTCACTTAAGACCCCAAACCTCTAGACCATGTCTGCTGACATGGGAGAGGGCAGTCTCGGCTGGGTGGAGGGGTGCTTTGTGCCCCTAGTGTGGTCTGTTTTCCATGTCCTTCCCGAGGGGAGAACCGGTGTTCAGCTTTCCAAGGTGGATGAATAGAACAGCTGGCTGTGACCCGTTTAGGAGTCCCAGAGAAAGGAGACGAGGCAGCCCACAAAATGAAAGCTCTGGCTTCTCCCCATCTCCCCAGGGCACTAGGGCGTCCCCAGGGGCATCCTAGGGTGGGACGGACACCTGCCAGTCAGACAGAGGCTGCCTCTGAACTGGTGAGGAGTGGGCAGTGCTTCCTGCGCCCTGCCCTTGGGGGTGGGTGTGGAGAACAGCTTTGTTTTACTTCAGCGTTTCCCAGAGGGTGGGCCTCCTAGCACCCCGCGTGGGAGGGACCCCCCGGATGGCGAGTGACACACACATTACATAACCCTGAGCCACTTCTCCTCCGGGACTCTGGGTGGGCAGAGGAGGAGGTCTCAGCTCGGTAGTAACGCATCCTTAGTGCCTTCTAACACCTGCTAATCTCCCTTTTCACACGGAGGGGACGCCTGCGCGGGTGGCATTGTCCTGCAGGACTTGCATCATGTTGCATTTTCTCTTATGTGTCTTTCCAATTGCCCTCCTTTTAGGAGAGTGATATACACTTTTATTTTAAAATACATTGATTTTATTAAAAAAGTAAATAACCATATGGATAATACGCAAATATGAAAATCCTGAAGACGGTCGGGAATGACTTACGTGTGGGATGCACTCTCTGCTTGGTGGCTGTTTCTGAGGTGTGAGTCATCTTTTCCTCAATAAAGGGTCCGAAATACAGCTGGAAGCATGCTTCCCCCTTCCCTTCCCTTCCTTCCCTTCTTTTCCTTCCTTCCCTCCTCATCTCAAACCTCCACTGGGACACTAGGGGTAAGAGAGGAACAGGACGGTCCCAGCCCTCGCCACCCTCTGCCTGGGCGCACACAGACAGGTCAGAGGACAGCTGCTCTCCAGCTCAGCAAGCTCAGGGGGACACGCAAGGTGCCATAAGGAGGTCTGAGGTCTCACCTCTCAGAATTCAGGAGGACTTCCTGGAGGAGAGGACATGCCCTTTGCCGTCAATTCTCCCACCTCTTCTTCCTTCCTTGTCCTGTTTCCCCAGGGCTGTCTCCACCCCAGCAGGCCCCTCCCTCCTCACCAAATGTAACATGAGGATTAAGAGCAGGGACTCGGGAGCCCGACTGCCTGGGTCTGAATCCTGCCTCTGCCTCCCAGCTAAGATGGGCAGATTCCATTAATCCCTCTGTGCCTCAGTTTCTTTGTAAAAGGTGGCCGATAACGGCACCCACCTCGTGGTGGTTCTGGACCTCAAATGAGTTAACACAGGCAAAGTACGCAGAACAGCAACTACAATCATCGCTCCACCAGAAGCCCTCTGATGGCTGAGCCGGAAGTGCTCATTGCCAGCATCTGCTACAAGCTGCCCATCTACAGATGGGGAAATGGAGGCTCCAGGAGGGACAGTGGCAGCCCCAGCACCCACCCAGAATCCCTGATCAGGGCTGAGCTCTTTGAAAGCAGAGGCTGAGTTTTGTTATTCATTTTCCATCCTTCCCTCAGCACCTGGCACTGGCAGCAGCACATCTGTTTACTGAGCTGAGCATTTCATGTGGCCCTTTTCTCGATGCAGCACAGAGGAAAAGAACATGCCAGGCAAACTCGGGTTCAAGTCCCAGCTCAGTTGCTTATTAACTGTGTCTAGGAAGTTACTTCCCTTAGCTAAATCTCACGTTTCTTGCCTGCAAAATGGAGACAATAATTATACGGACCTCCTAGGATTATGGGGAGAATGATAACGTATGTTGAGTGTTGAGTGTCATGCCTGGCACAGATGTGCATCATACATGCTGTTTGGTGTTATAAAAAGGTTTGGTTTCAGTTGTTAATTAGCAAGTCCCTCTAGTGCCTCCAAAATGAGATTCTGTTTGGGGGGGGCTCTGTTTCTAGAAGGAACACCCAGGTGGAGGGCCTCGACGCTGGGCACACAGTGGATCTGTCTGCCTCCGAGGAAGACGTATGCGAGGTTGGGGTCGGGGCCCCAGCTGTTTAAAATGAAGGTTCCTCCATGGAAAGGAGTCATTGGTCCCCAGGTGTATGTCCTGCCCGCACCTCCTTTCCCACCCTTCACGAGGGCTCGGGCTTTCTGCGGGCTGAGTCGGGGGGGTCTTCGCCAGACGTCAGGGTTAAAGGGAGGCTCCCGACCCTCTGCTGGGGAGCAGGGCTGGAGGGAAGCCGGGGGGAGGTAACGCACTTGAGTTACTAGATCCCCGCCTGACAAACCTTTACCTGCTTACCTGTTCATTCGAACGTCAGCTCTGTGACAGCAGGGATTTCTGGCTGCTGAATCCCCGGAGCCCAGAAAAGTGTCTTGCACACAGTAGGTGCTCAATAAATGAGTGCCAGATGAATGAACCTGGAGTTTCAAGGGTGGTCAGAACCGGAACCACCAAGAACAGATGAAGTTTGAATAATAACGGCCCCCATTTGTGGCACTGCGGTGTGCCAGGCACTTCCTAACTTTGAGGGAGTTATCAAAACCTTTTTTTCCCCTACTTGTCATCATCTAATCCTCAGAACGAGCTAGGCCCTATTATTGCCACCTCTATTTGCAGGTGAGGACACAGGGCGGGGGGTAAGTGATGGAGCTGGAATTCACACCTAGGGATCTGGCTCTGAACCCACTCTGAGCCACTCCACTATCCCACTCATCTCTCAGAGCCACTGAGATCAGGTGGCACAGGGTTGCAAAATCCCAGAACCATAGACTCTTGGAATCGGAGACCAGGACCTCAAAAGAATAAAGCCATAAAATCTAAGCAGCATTCAGGGAGCTTTGAGGTCCCTGTCCCACTGTCCACAGCAGGAACTCTCTCATCAGGGTCTCCCAAAGTGCAGGGACATCGCACTTTTGCTTGAATACTTCCAGTAACAGGGACCTCATCACCTCACAAGGCAGCTCTGATTGTCAATAAGTAAAGATCCTAGAACTTTAAGGAGACTCTGATCATTTAGTTCAATCCCTTTACTTATAGATGGGAAATTAAGTCTCAGGAAAGGAAACTGACCTGTTGAAGGGGACACAGCTGATTAAAGGCAGGGACCAAGGGGAACCCAGGCCTGAGGCTCCCAGTTCTGTGCTCATTCCTGCAGACCTTTATATGGGACTTGGGATGTTCCCCTGTCGGCCCTGGTCCCACCCTCGGGGCCGCTCAGAGCAGCCGCGTCCTTCAAGTCTCCTCTTCTCAGGCCAAAGATTCTATCATTTCTGTCTTATTTTTTTTGGTCAGTCATTCTTTAAAAACTCAACATTTATTGATCCCTCCTCTGCTCAGAAAGCTCTTAGGCTGGGGGACTGGAGCAGGGGGACCCAGCCCTGCTCTGGGGAGCTCACAGTCTGAGGAGGCCCAGCCCTATTCTGGGGGAGCTCTTAGTCTGAGGGGGAGACCCAGACCTATTCCGGGGGAGCTCTTAGTCTGAGGGGGGACCCAGCCCTCTTCTGGGGGAGCTCTTAGTCTTCAGGGGAGACCCAGCCCTATTCTGGGGGAGCTCTTAGTCTGAGGGGGGACCCAGCCCTATTCTGAGAGAGCTCTTAGTCTGAGGGGGACCCAGCCCTATTCTGGGGGAGCTCCCAGTCTGACAGGGGAGTCTGCACGTGGAGGAGGTCTGCCGGGGCTCTGCTGCTCCCCTGTTCTCAGCCCCCCTCCCTCCTCGGACCTTGAGTGACACCTGTTTCTGAGTCCCCTGGGCCAATAAACGCACTGCCCTGACAGCCAGGAAATTTTACAAGGAGCGGTCAGGCTTCAAGGTGGTGGGAAGCAGTCGTGGCCGCCAGACATGGGAATGAGAAAGCACCCAGGAATGTGCCCAGGAGAACAGCTGCGGGAGGAAGGGGGGCAGCCTGGGGCAGCTCGGATATCACCCTGCAGAGAGGAGGGGGATGGGATGAGCTGGCTGCTGCCGCCTGCCCCTTGGGGTCTCCCTCAAAGGCAGCCAAGGGCCCCCCACTCCGGGAAGGGGGGTGGGAGGGCCAAGGGGCTGGTTCCTGAAGGGTTTACATGCCAGTTTGCTTCTAGAACTTTCCCTATTGCTTTCAAATCCCAGGCTCTGCGTCACCTTCTTCCTTCTCCCGGATGGAAAGAACCTGGGCTTTGGTGTCCGCCAGGTCTGAGTTCCAGGCCCAGCTCAGCCCCTGCCCAGCTCTGTGCCCCTGGCTGTGTTGCTTCTGAGCCTCTGCTTCTGCACCTGTGGCATTGGGGGGTGACCATTCCGACCTGAGGTTCCACCAGGTCATGTGTGAGAAGCCCCGAGCACTGCGGCTGGCACAAGTGGTGGCCCAACAAAGGCTGGCCCCCCTCAGATGGAAGTGCTCCCCCCTGCCCCACCCCTCTGCAGACCTGCCTCCCCGCTCATGGAGCAGACAGGCCAGGAAGGGGTTCCCACAGGACCCATTCATCCCAACCTGTCTGGCTCTTCTCCTCCGCCCCCACCCAGCCTGAGCCCCTCCCAGCCAGGCCCCCAGAGCACTGTAGGAATCTGAGAGCTCGGCCTGGGGAGAGGAGGTGATTACCTCCACACACACACCCCGGGAAACCCAGCAGGTTCTGCTCTTTCGCCACTGTCCCCTCCCCCAGCCCCCAATTAGGAACCACACACTTGAGGGCGTGGAGGGGTTCAAGGTCTGCCCGCCCTCCCACCAGCTTCTAACCCACCAGGAACATGCCTTCCCAGGCTGCTTGCATGCTTCCCATAACGAGAAACTCATTATCTGTCTTAGGAAACTTTAGAAATTTTCCTCCTAACCACTTCCTCCACCGTCAGAGACTTGGGCATCTTTCTACTCCCTGAGCCCTCTCTCTGGCTGACCCAGTGCCCTCCCTTCCTCCCTCCCTTCTTTCATTTCTTCCTCCTTCTCTCCCTTCTCCTCCCTCTCTCTTGCCCTTTTTCCTTCTCTCCCGCTCCGTCTCTCCCTCTATCCCTTCCTCTCTCTGAAGTACTCGCTGCCTGGACGGAAGAACACAGTTCAACAGCCTTCACTGCGGCTCCTGGCTTCCCTGGGGCTGTCAGTCAGTCAGTCAACATCTGCTGCCTACTTACTCTGCATCGAGTGCGGTGGCATTGCCTGTCCACACGGTCCCTGCTGCACAACCCTCCTGGGGCCACAACCCCTCAGACCCGGCCACCCCCACCTTCCCAATCCGCAGTGTGCCTGCATCGCTAACACCCGAGGCGCCTCCTCACCTGGACGCGCGCCTCGGTCAGCTTGGTCCTCTGTGCCAGCTCCTCGCGGGTGTAGATGTCCGGGTAGTGCGTCCTCTCGAAGGCCTTCTCCAGCTCCTCCAGCTGCTCGGCGGTGAACGTGGTTCGACTGCGGCGCTGCTTGCGCTTCAGGGGGAGGTCGGGTTCCGACTCCACGTCCGAGCCCTCGTCCAGCCGGTTCCCTAGAGCCGGGAGAGGGAGAGAGAGGGCGGGGACCCAGTCAGATGGAGGGTGCTTTGTGCCCACCTTCCAGCCCTCGCTGCACTGAGGGCCAGACCCCGTCCAAGCACCGGGAGAAGGCTGTTTCCCACAGAACTGTTTATCGGGGTGACGGGTGGGAAGCAGCCTCCATGCCCAGCCCTAGGGGACTGGCTAAATACTTTACGACACAATCATTCTTTAAAAAAAATCCCCTACAGTTGAGCATTTAGGTTGTTTCCACTGACACGGAAGGATGCCCACGACATAGGACTCAGGTAGTGGTTTCACAATGAAATATATTTGTCAGAACTCCTAGAACTATATTCTCCATAAAAGGGAGAATTTTACTGTATATTAACTAGACCTTAATAAACCTGACTTTAAGAAACAGGGAAGTTACAAACCAGCGTGGAAAGACCACTCCCACTTTTAGAAAAGACACGCATGACACGTTATGGAACACTATACCCCAAAGATTAATCAATGTTAACCTTCAGAGTGACAGAACTTTGTTTTCTTCTTTACCGTCATTTATAGTTTATTACTTTTAAAGTGATGACCATTTAAACAAAGACGCTATTGCATTTTGGGAAAATATTGCAAAAACTCAAGAAAGGAGGAAGGCAGGAAGAAAGGAAGGGAGGAGGAAAGGGAGGGAGGGAGCAAAGGCGTGTGCCCAAGGCTGGCAGCCAGAAAGCTCAGATTCCAGGCCTGGCTCTGCCCCTAAATGCCCTGAACTGGGACCCTAGGAAGGTTACCTTCCCTCTTTGGGCCTCAGTTTTCCCATTTGTAACATGAGGGTTTGGACTATGAGACTTCCATACACAGGCCCTTCCTGGGATGTTCCAGGATCTCTGAGTGACTTTCTGGGCTGGAAGAGGAGACCTCACCTGATGACCTTGGCTGTGGCCCTGGCCCCCACCCCATCATCCCCACTAACTTCCACCCTGGAGCCTGAGGGCGGGTGAAGACCTTTGCTTCCTGTGCAGAGAGAGCCCAGGAGTCTGCAGCCAGCTCACTCCCCAGCCCTGGATGGAGTTATCAAGCCAGGAAGCTGCTCCTGTCCCAGGTCCAGGCTGCTGAGGCTGCAGGAAGGAAGGGCTTGATCAAGCTCCTTGGTATTCAGGGCTAAAGATACCCTGGGAGTTCCCCATTCCCATCAACCCTGTGCCTCTTGCCCATCTCTGGTCCAGCAGAGGGGATGCTAGCAAGGAGTTCCCTAGCCAGGGCTCTGAAGCTGCACCCTCAGGAGCCCTCGGGGAACTGTGGGGAGCATGGAGGAGGGGACCAGTGAGAAGAGGAAACAGAGGAACGGAGAGGGAAAAGTGGAAGCTTTCTCCCTTTTCTCTTTTGCCTTCATTTTTCTCCCCCTCCCTTCCACCTCCATCTTTGGCATTCCTGGAGGCACTTGTGCATTTTGTCATTCATTCATTCCCCAGAGCGTTGACGGAGCACCTGCTCTGTGCCGCCATGGGCTAAGGATGCTGTGCCCAGAACGCTCAGGCAAGCTGGAAGAGCCCCAGAGATCATGTGCTCGCACTGCAGATGGGAGAAACTGAGTCACACAGAAGCAACATGAGATGCCCAAAGTTTCTCGGAGAGTGTCCGCACTGGCTCGGATCCTGCTCTCCTGTCCCCACCCTGTTCTCACTCCACGGTTTCAAGTGTCTAGGCCCCTCCCACAGGGGACAATCCCCCCCCCCCCCGCAAAACAACCCACCTAACACAGCCTCTTAGATCTCAAGTGAAGGGAGAGGCGTTCCAGGCAGGTGGAAGAGCATGTGCAGAGGCCTGGCGTGTCAAAGGGCATGAAGGGTAACGTTATCATGGGGCTGCACCCACAGCCAGGAGCCAGGTGGGTGGACCGGGAGCACTGGGAGGTCATCCAGTCTTGGGCGGTGCCCCTCTGCCCTGCATCCTCTTCCTTCCAACCTGCTCTCTGGCCATTCGGCAGTCACCTCTGCCTTTTCTTGACCGCTGCCGGGCTGTCCCTGATCGTGACGCCGCACGACAAGGGGACCAGTGGCAAAGGAGACCTCCCTTCGTGGTTGCCTGCCTCATCCCTAAAGGCAGAGACCTGGGGTCGGATCCACCCCCTCTTCTGAGCTTTCCTGGCTGCCCAGCTCCCCAGCAGAGGCCATGGTGGGCACAGCTGACATCTGGGGCCCTTTCCCCAGCGTGTCTGTGGCTCAGAGCCAAATACAGCTAATCCCAAGGATTCATTTCCTGAAACTCTCTGCATAACCTCAGTTTGCTGACAGCGGCCAGGAGAGTGAGCCCTTGGGCCTCCGAAGGAGGAAGCAGGGCCTGGCTGGTGGGAAGGGAGGCCAGCCTGCAGACAGGGAACGGGGCACGGGGCTCTGTCCTCCAGTGGGGACCCTCGAGCTCAGACAGGAGTTGAGTGAGACGGAGATCGGGGCGGTTGGAGGTGAAATCCACGGGCAGAGACTGTACTCGGAGCTGTGAGGTCAGACCGGGGAGGAGACGAAGAAGCCCCATCTGATGGAGGAGGCACAGCCCTGTCCTGGAAGAAACCCGGTCTGATGAAGTCTCAGTCCAGTTCTAGGGCAGGCTATCCAATAGACCTTTCTGTGGTGATGGAAATGTTCTAGATCTGTGTTGCTCAACATGTTAGATTCAGCCACCCGTGGCTCTGAGTACTTGAAATGTGCCTAGTGCAACCGAACAAGTGAGTTCTTCATTTTATTTCACTTTAATTCAAGTTTATACAGCCACATCTGGCTGGTGGCTGCCCCACAGGACAGCACAGCTTCAACGCTGCTGCTCTCTCTTTTTAACGAGGAGAGGGCAGGCGAGTTTTCAGCACACACAAGTCTCCAGGGAGAATTTCCCGACATTGTTTTAATGATATTTGTTTTTATGGTTCCCATCTATTTATAGGACATGATACTCATTTTCCATTTACAAGAGTATTAATTTCCTTGAATTCAATTTTTTAAGGTGTATTTGTGTAAAGTAAAATATTAAAAGAAATAACAGGACAGGCTGTCGGGCTGTAACCAAAACTGTGAATGCAGTTAGCAAATGACCAGCTGCAGGACAGAATTCAGGGTGCTTCTGATCCCGGACCGTCCCCAGCCTTGGTGCCCACTCAGGCCCGCATGCGTTGACGCCCTTGCCCTCCAGATGACTTGCAGCTTCTAGACTCATCAAGGGGTTCTGAGTCTATTCCTCCCCATCTCCCTGTCGCTCCCGCCCCGTATTCAGCGCGGATCTGGGAACTCTGCAGGCCCAGAGATGCCCAGACCAAAACCCAGACTGGGGAGGGCAAGCAGGGCCCACAGGTCTCTGCTGTGTGGAAGGAGCTGGAACAATCCTCCAGGATGCTGGTGGTTGCCATAACAACCTTTGGATGCCGAGTGGGGAGAGCGAAGCTTTGTCCCACTAGCCGGGAGATCCAGAGAGATCTCAAGAGAAGCGGACGACAGTCTGTGACTTCAGACCCCTGAAAAAGATCTCCCACCTCCTCTCTGGCCCAGCGCAGGGGAAGAGACCCCCATTTGAGGTCTGTGCCATTCTGCTCTATGCCAGCCTCAGGACAGGTCTGTGAAGCTGGGACTATCGGCTCTTTTACCAATAGGGAAAACCAGGCTCAGAGAGGTTCAGTAACTTGATGGGGGCCACACAGCCAGGAAGCTCATGCTCATTCCGGAGAGGGATGGGGAGGAAGGACAGATTGAGAGGGAGTTTGAGGGCCCTCTGGGGCACCTCTGCTCTAGTCAGGGGTCCTGGTCTGGGAGGCCTGACAACTGGATTTGGGGCTCAGTCTCTCCCTCACTGTGTGGCCTTGGACAAGTCGCTTCCCCTCTCTGTACCTCAGTTTTCTCGGCTGTAAAAATGAAGATAATACATCCTAGCAGGCCTCACTGGATTGCCTCGAGAATGGAATGAAACAAAGATCATGGGAGTAATTTGGAACCTATAAAGGGCACATGAAGGATGACGACAACGACAGAAAAGGGGAGAGAGTGGGGGTACAGGACCGAAGCAGCGTGAGCGAGAGGGGACCCTCTCACAAAGAGCCCTGATGCCACCACATCGCCCTCGCTTCAGTTTCCCCAGTGACACCCCTCGTCGGGAACCCGAGAGTCTCAGAGTCAAAGTGATCAATAGGATTAGGTGGACTTGGCCACAGAGAGGCCTCACCGGCTGGGGTCGAGTCCTCCACGCACCGAACACTCGTCGCCTCTTGGTGAAGCCTGGGCAGCGGGCCCGGGGAGGAGGACGTGGGGAGAGTGGACATGGGGGCGCATTCATTAACTGAGGCTGCCTGTGGGGCGGGCGGGGGGAGCAGCCTCCCGACCAGCTGCAGCTCCTGCCCTCCTGCTCTCAGGCAGCTGTGAGGTGGAAGGGTCCCCAGGGGGGTGGGATGGAGCTGGGCTGGGCTGGAGATGGCCCCGAGAGAGAGGGACATGGTGAGGGGCCCCCTCTCAGGCTCCTGGATCCTGTCTCTGCTGAGGGATGTGGGGAATTCGAAACAGAAGAGGAAGAAACACAGCCCCCACCTTGGGGCCTCCCAATCTTACGGGGGAAAACAGCCTCTGACTTAGGAAGCTCCCAAGCCGATGGAGGAGGCATCACCCCTGTCCTGGGAATCTCCCAGTCCAACGGAGGAAACACTGCTTCCAGATGAACCGGGGCCAGGACAGGCGTAAAACACGATGACAGCCACGTGACTTGAAGGAGCCGTAGAGCAGTCTGAGGCTAGAATGAGGGACAGGAGGGGGACAGGAGCCACTTGGTTTGTCAAAGCTTTAGGGTAGGCAGGAATGAGGTCTGCCCAGGGCAGAGTCCAGCCCAGGCCAGGCTGATGGAGGTGGGTAGAAAATCCCTGGGGGCAGCTCTCATGGTCTCTGCCCCAACCTCTGCCCCCTCCTTCAAAGCCACTGACTCGAGAAGCCTCAGCTACACCAGCGAGGCCCCACCACCATCGGCCCGGCCACACGTCCAGACTCACCTCGCTACTCCACATGGTTCCCTGTCCAGCTCTCGGCTTCTTAAATGACCAAGCCGGGCTGTGTCACATCTCCATGACTTTGAGCATGAGCTTCCACTGCTTGGGACGCCTCAAGCCCTTTCACCAGGCACACTCCTACACATCCAGCAGAACCCAGCTCATGGGTGGCCTCCCCCAGCAAGGCTTCCCGGGCCCCTCCAGGCTGGTCTCAGTGCCCATCGTCAGGGCTCTCAAAGCTCATTGGGAAACACCAAACTTGCCTGTTTACGGGTCTCTCAGTCCCACCGGACTACGAGATCCTCGAATACAGCAGGAACTGTGCCTGGCACACAGTAGGTGCTCAACAAAGAGATTTCTTACATGAATAGGGCTGGGTAGAATGACTACAAAGTTCCTCTTGAACTCTGATACTCTGCAATAGTCATCACCCTATACCTGTGCACCGCACTCTACAGTTTACAAGCCCTTTCACTGCCCCAACACAGTTTCTCCCAATAACCCTGGAGGGCCAAGCAGGCAGCATTGGCCCCATTTTACAGATGTCCAGTACAGTCCCAGGGCAGTGAGGCTGGGAGGAAAACTCGGGAGCCTGGACTCCCAGCCTGGTGAGAGCCAGCTTCGCTACAATTCCTGGGTGATGGAGAGTTCCATTTTTGACCATGAAAACCAAGGTGGCTTCTTCTCCATCCCCACTCCCCAAACCTTCCCTGCAATCCCTTTTGCCAGAGGAAAAGCTTTGAAATGAGAGGGTCACAATTTCTAGACCTACCCACCTCTCAGAAGGCAGGAGGGAGTTGACCCATTTCAAATCCTTGTCATCCTAGATCGGGGGAAGCCTGCAGTGGCCTTGACATTTGGGGTCCTTCTCTCGGCTCCCCCCACCAGAGATGCCCTCCCACCCCTGCTCCTGCATCCCCCCACCCCCGCTGCCTCCCAACCCAGCCTTTATTACAGTTTAACATAGACAGGCTTGGAGCTGCGGCAGAGAAACGAATCACATAATAGTTGATATGCGTTTTAATCAAGTAATTCGGGCAGAGCCGAGAGCTGGCGAGTATGGGCTGGGCGTCCCTGAATACCAAGCAGGCCTGGGCGCAGGTCTCGGAAAATGGAAAAGTCATTTACAGCTCAGCTGGGGGCCCGGCAAGCCGGGGCCATGGCGGGCGCCCTCCCGGCCCCGGCCCCTCCGTGCGAACTGCTCAGCTGTAACCAGTGCACGGTGCGCGCGGCTCGGTCATGTCTGTGGGAGCGGACCGCACACAAGGGCCGGGCTGGTGATGGGGGATCGGGTGGCGAGGCGGCTCGGACCCCAAGTTAAACTCCCTGAAAGGGACCCCCTCCTGTCCACTTCCTCCGCCCAAACTACTCTTAGGTGCCCATCTCAGCATCACCACCCGGGCGTCCAGACTGCAGACCTGGCACTCGTCCTTCTTGCCACTTTTCCTCCCCCTTCATGCCTCACATGCCACCAGCCCAGCTCCAAAGCCGGGAGATTCAGAATCCGTTAGCTCTGAACCCACCCCACGCTCCACCCCCGGCCCTGCCCCAGCCTGTCCTCTCCATCTCTCCCTGGACTCCAGCTACCGTCTCCCGCCCCGGCAACTGCAGGCCTTTGCATAGGCTGTGCCCTCCACCTGCAGCACCCTCCCCAACCCCTCTCGGCCTGGCGCACTCCAGCAGTTTGCAGCTGGCTAGGCCCAGGAGAGCGGGGCATCTGGATGCCCAGATTCTGTAGGTTCCACGTGTGTAAAATATGGATACTATTAGGGACTCCCCACCAGCTTCCTTGTTTTGCATTTTCCCGCAGCACAATTCACAATCAGTTGTGCTATTCTATTTTATTGCACACACACCCCCCCCCCCGCATTGTCCTGGCTGTCTCTAGAGCTCCATGAGGGGGGGGCGTCTTCATCTTTTTTGTCCACTGCTGAATCTCCAGTGCTTGGCACAAAGTGGACGCCCAAATATTTGTTGAATGAATGAGTGAACGAGTGAGAATATTAAGGCACGTGGAACAGTGCCAGGGACAAGTGAGTGCTCAGCAAACATGAGCTTCCACTAATCCTCGTCCTTTCTGACTGGGCTTGGGACCCCACCTCCAGGAAGCCTTCCCTGATGGCGCCCTCCTCCATCTGGCTCTGAGGTCCCCGCCTCTGTGTTCTCACTGCTGGGACTCAGCGAGACTGTCCACACTGATTCAGTCAGTCCTGCTCTCCGAGGGGCCTCCCTGGGGGTCAGGAGGCCCAGCGAGGTGGGGATCCAAATAGGTTCTGTCTGACTCCAAATCCTATGCTATTTCTCAGCAACTGAGAAGAGTGTACAGACCTAACTTCACTCTCCCAATTCAAGGAGAGGAGGGAGCGGGGGAGAGCATCTCTCTAAAGCTGGGGTGGAACTCTGTCCACAACCTAAATCCTACAAAACTTTTCCTTCTCCAGGAAGTCTGGATCTCAGCCCATCAGGCTACTTTTTTTCCCACTCTGAACCCTAGGTAGATGATTTGCATTACAAAATGTGAGGCCCATGCAAAGTGTCCTCTGATCTCAGCTTCTGTGCTAACAGCAAAGTACTGTTCTCAGGCACTAGAGGGCACTCTTTATACATCCCTGCCAGGAAGGGGCATAGCTAGGAAGAAGGAAGCAGTACTGCTTGAAATGGTACTGTGTGGTTGCATTGCCAGAATTCAGAGCCATGTTTTCTCATGACGGATCCAGAACTCTTTCTGCACTGAACCGTAAACCAAGCACAAGTCAGGTAAGGGAGGGAAGAGAGGGTGTGCAGAGGGCTGGAACCGTCTGAGCCAACGGCACTGAGTCAGGGAAGACTTCTGGGTGCAGAGAGTTCAAAACTAAGGTTCTCCTGCCCTCAAGTCAAGAAGTTGAAGCTGAAGATGTCGTGAGGGACCTTCCAGCTCAGTCTCTTTAACCTGCCGGTGTCATCTGCAGCCACTGTGGAGTTCTGGAAGGGGCAGCAGCTGTGGGTTAGGGGAGGGGAGAAGGCGGGACATGTTAAGAAGCCTCCTTGGGGACAGAGCAAGCCCACTAGGGAGGAGCTCAGCTAGCTTGCCACCCCCTCTTACACTCTTCCTGTGACTTTGAGACAGTCTTGAAGACAATCACCAGTTTCCCTTCCCTTCTTTACTGGGCTGTTGGCAGACGGCAGAGCTCGCTACATCAGCTCCTGAAAGGGGGCTCGCCAACTGGGTCCTGTTGTACAGGGCATGGCCAAGGCAGCCACGGGCAGGCACTGGGAGGAGGTGGGAAAAGAAGCTGTGGGGTCAGACAGACCGGGATCTTAATTCCGGATCTGCTTCCCACAAGCCATAGGTGCCAGGTGTGTTATTTAACTCCCGAGAGGTATTCTCTTCATTTCTAAAATGGGGACAGTGATGAGAGTCAGAAGGGAGGAAGGGAAGAGCAGGAACCGTGTCTGGAGGCTGAGCTCTGAGAGCTGTGGGTGACGGGGCACCTGGGCTGGGTCCTCTCATTCACACAGAAACCTGGTGCCTGGGGAGCTGGCACTCCAGGCTCAGTCCCTGACCCACCCACTGTGTGACCTTGAGCATGTCACTTGTCCTCTTGGAATCTCCATCTGCCTATCCACCCACTGGAAATAAGAACCACCGCCTGTCCACGCCTCGGGGTGCTGGTGTGGCTGCGCAGACGGGAACCTCAAGAAATACCAGTGGTGCCTCTGATAAGTTATCACAGCCCTCTCCTCTACTAACTCAGGAATGTTCCTTCACTCCTCTGGGCCCCAATTTCCTCATCTGTAAAATGAGGAAAACAATGTACCAACCTCACAGAGTCATCGTACACGGAGATTAAATGAATTACCGCAAGACAGGGGTTCACAACAGTGCCAGCTACACAGTAAGTGCTCAGTATATGTTAGCTGTTGTTATTATTGGTGCCTGCATACAATGACAACTTAATCTACCTCTGTATCCCCCAGACGCAAGCATATTTGCCTGGCACAAAACACAAAGGCAACGACTGAATGAATGAACAGATGATTGAATGAATTAATACTCCTTTGTCATCCCTCCCTTATTCTCCCATGGTGGGGGGCTTTGCACAAACCTGGCCACACCCACAGACCCCACATCCCATGCCACTCCCCCAGGGGATGCCATCCTGGATGCAAAGGTGCCCACAGAGAGGAGCGGGTGTGGCGGTCTCAGGTAAGCGATCTGGGGGTTCAGATGCTGGCAGGCACCAAGAGGCCAAAGAGGGAGGCAGACCCTTGGGAAGCTGGGCTGGGGGAGGCCTGGGGTGAGGCCTCGGAATCAGCGAAGGGGAAACGGCAGCAGCTGGGGCCCCAGTGGCCAGATGAAGCTGCCCCGCGTGGCAGCGAGGAAAAGGCAGGCCGGCCACCCATCAGCACCCCACAAAGCCACGGTGAAAGGACCATATGCCCAAGAAGTCAAGCCTGCCCGACCCCTCCTTCTCCCCCCTCCCCACCCCCCTCCCCCCTCAGTGCCAGAGCCCTGGAAGGCTGCAGCCAGTTGGAAAATCATCAAAGGAGGCGGGATAGAAAATGGTTTCAGGACCCCGGCCCCTGCCTCCCTCCGTCCATCGAACCCCCTGCCTCCGGGCTCAGCCCTGAGGAAGGGCTTAAACCTGGGGCTTGCTGTGCCCTGAAGACTGTGCTCTGTGATCA
Source organism: Tapirus indicus (assembly GCA_031878705.1). Classification (NCBI taxonomy): domain Eukaryota; kingdom Metazoa; phylum Chordata; class Mammalia; order Perissodactyla; family Tapiridae; genus Tapirus; species Tapirus indicus. Next base: position 98,294,151 of record CM062924.1, on the reverse strand, counting down.
TGCAAAGTCTCCTGCACAGGACTGGGCATGAAGGCCACGGGGGAATAGACATAAAAGCAGCCGCTCGTGGTTCTGAGCTTATTATGAGCCTTTCCTGTAACAAGTCTCGCCATCGCTCCACAACCCTAAGAGGCGAGTTATTATTAGCCCCATTTTACAGATGAGGAAACTGAGGCTCAAAGGCAGACTAACTCCATGGCAGAGTGACAGTTAAACCCCGGCAGCTGGCCTAGAGGCCCTCTCTTAACCCTCAAGGTGACACGCGTGAGCTTGGCATTCATGGCCCTCCTTGCACTGGCCTGAACGTGCCCCCTGCTGCAGGCCACGTCCAGGCCTTTGTACCCGGCTCGACCTGGGGCAATGCCCCCACCCCTCACATCTGGACTGAAGTTGAACAAAGAAACCGTGAATCTTGTCATCACAGACACAACAAGGACAGCTGACTGAAGCTTCCCCAAAGTTGCAGATTCTCTCTCAGGCCTCTGTGCTGATTTCTTCCCCTTAGGAGTCATTTCCATCCATCCGACTCCCCGTCTATCCCCACCTCCATCTTTCTTTAAACAGGCCTCCCAGAAAACTCTGAAACCTGACATTATATTGCATATCAAGATGCCCCCACTGGGTGCCCCCCAGGCCCACAGTGATAAAAGCTACAGCGATTAACGTCCACCACAACGGGCACAAGTGGCTCTCGCAGAATCCTGCGTCTTTTAAAGAGAACCACGCTCTTAAAGGTGGGCAGTGCTGTAGGCTGATCCTGCAGCGCGGATGTGAAAGTCAGGCAGGATCGTTGGAAAAGCAAGCTGGACCTTTCATGTCACCTAATGGAGGCCACAGCCTCCCTCCTTAGAAACAGCAGGCTTTCCCCAGGCAGCCCACCCAACGGAACAGACGTCCCCTCCGGAGACCAGCGCCAGAGCCACCAGTTTGAGCTATTCTTCACCTGTTGCCACCTCCAGGAACTCCAGATTAAAACGCAAATGGTCCCTGCAGAAGTGCCCCCCCAACTGGCCAGAGACCCCCAGCGCCCCAGCCAGATGAGGGGACTGTTACCCTGCCCAGAGGAGGGTCATCCCCAGGGAGCCTGTGGGCTGGATGGAAAGACGAGGGGCCTCCGGACTAGAACCCCGAAGTTCGTCCCTGACTTTGCCTCCAACTTGCTGTGTGACCTTTGGCAAGTCTAAACCCCTCTCTGGGCCCCATTTTCCCCATCCCTAAAAATCAGAGGTCCTCCTGGGTGTCTAAGAACAACCCTGAGGAGGAGGCCTGGGCTGTATCTGATTAATTCGTTACTTCATACACCAGAGCCCTGTCCAGTTCCTGGCACACAGTAGGGCTTTCAATAAATGCCCGTTGCTGGATGAAAGGATTGATCCATGGGGGAAGTGAGGAGCTCCAGAGGGGACTGGGATTCTAAGTTGGGGCACGGTGTGGGCTACAGGACACCCTGAGATCATCTGATTCTTGTGGGGCAGAAGGACCGAGTTCACGGCCCTCATATTCTGCCTGGGGCCAGCCTCCTTCTGGGTAGTCCCCAGGCCCTTCCTCCTCTCTTAGGGGAAGGGGGTGGGGAAGGCTTATTCCTCCCCTCCCCTCTCCCCCATCCCCCTCCTCTGACCAGTCATGGGCCCCTTGTGTCTCCAGCTGGGCTGGTCGCTGGGCAGCCAGGGGCCCTTCATGGTGCATTCTCCCGCTGCCCCCTCCCCACCCTCTCTCCCCAGCAACCCCATCCTGTCCTGCCCCCATCAATCTGCGGCAACCCGGCCTCTCCAGCTGGCCTGGCTGGGCTGTTCCCAGGCAGAGCAGGTCCACAGTGGAAGGTGGTGGAAAAATGTGGACAAATTTCTGATTTGCAACACTCTGGGAAAGAGTTTATTGCCATTGTTTGAGGACGAATGTATAAATAAAGCAAGGCGAAGATTGCAGGGGGAGGCTGATGAAAGGCAGAAAACGAGAAATTTTATGGCCATGAGGAGCGTGGTCTAATGGTGATTTTTGAGGCACTGAGCCATGGTAGTTACTTAGCCAAATGATCGCTGTGAAGCTGGGCGAGGTGGCTTGTTTCTTAATTACTGCCACGTATCATGTCGGGCGACGCCGCAGCCGCAGAAAACCTGGTCCTGAAGCAGACACCCGCTGGGAGACAGGTCCCGGTGCTGGGAGGCTGCTGGGCCAGTGGGAGGGCCATCACCTGCACCCATCAAGGCCAGGGGGCCCCCTGGATATGCTGCCTCTCCCCCACGCCCGGGCTCCCGCCCCCAGACACAAATTCATCACTCAACAGGTGTCGGACACGCGCGGCTGTGGGTGATAAAGCAGAGAACGAAATGGACACGAGGTCAACCTTCAAAAGACATTTGCAAAAAGCAGCTACGGGCTCACGTGAGTCTCCTTGCAAAATAACTCAGAGGACAGGACACAGGGGAAGGGGGTGGGCGGAGAAGAGGGATGGCTCTGAAATGCTGTGTCACCTGCGCGAGGTATACAGCATGCGTGAGGCTGTTTCTTCACCTGTAAAAAGAGGGGGGGCACTAAATTGGTTCTGTGAGCCTAAGATGCGGCGATTTTGCTGCTCTCGGAGTTGGTGAGGTTGATTTTTCAAAGGTGATCAGCATTTGCCCTGTAGAACACTTGCATCTTCTTGGAATGGTTCGGTGCTGTCACGTAATGCAGTAATAGAAGAAAGAAGGGGGCTTACGGTTTATTAAGGGTCTCCCATGTGCCAGGAACTCAACGTGCACCGTGTCCCCTCACGGAATCCCTGCAGCCACCTCATGGGCCAGTGCTCTTTGATAAATGCTCAGAAAGGCACGGGGACTCGCTCAGATGCTAAGTGGCGAAGCGTCCCTTCAACCCAGGTGGGTCCAAGGCCAAAGCCAACGAATGTATTTTAAGTAAATCAAGCTGCCTCCCCAGCATCTTCTAAACCAGAGGTTCTCAAGCTTTAGGGCATCAGCATCCCCTGAGGACTTGTGGAAATGCAGATCGCTGGGCCCCACGCGGGAGTTTCTGGTTCGGGAGGGGAACCTGAGAAGCTGCTTTTCCAAGTTGCCAGGTAACACTGCTGCTGCTGGCGGGGGCCGCCCTTTGAGAACTACTGTTCTACAGAAATTCAGAGAAAAATAGCAATATCTAACCAACAAAAACTATGCTACTCTCTGAAAAGGGAAAACCATGCACCTCTTCTTACCTACTATCAGAATGGAAGGAGGGGCTGACAGTGCCAAGCCCTCGGCCCTGCACAGCTCCAAAACACCGGATCTTCTTTACAACGAGGGCCCGTGGTGGGCCCAGCCAGGGGACAAGCTTGGCAGGTGAACTTTCTTCTCTGGGGACCCTGCTCCAGCAACTGGCCACGGTGGCTATGTCGTCAGATTCCTGACAGATCACAGCCCCGGATGCCAAGCGCCCAGACCAGGGCCCAGCCTGCCCCCGACCTGCCCCAGCTTCTGGCCCCACGTCTTCCCACCTCTGCTCTCCTCCCTGACTTCTTACCTAAGTCTTCCTTCCCTTCCGCCACCATCTTTCCCTTTACAATCAGCAATCAGATTGTGTCACTGGTATGAGCAAGGGGAAAGAGCTGTCATAGTATCAGGACAGTGACCTTTAGAAGACTGAAGTCAGGGACCACACCTGACACCTGCCTCCTCCATGACCCGTCCTCCAGCCTCTCAGATGAAATTACTTGGAAGCGTAATATTTCTGCTACAGGAGGACAAGGATTTTTCTCTGTTTTGTTCATTGCTTTATTCCCAATGCCCAGAAAAGGGCTTGACCCACGGGAAGAGCTCAACACGTTTGTTGGATGGATGAATGAATGAATGAGAGAATGGATGAATGAATGAATTGCCTCTTCCTATATGCCCTGATCTGTGCAATAACTTGCAATGTTCCAACAGATGCCTACGGCGGTTTGCTCTTCAAGCTAACGTGATTATTGGTGAGTATGTTAGGATCATCTTGCACAATCATCTCATTAGAGATGTATTTATGCAATGCCAGACACCTGGCCCCACGCTGAAAGCCCCAGCCAGCCAGCTGAACAGTTCCAAGAGGTCTGGAGGATTGACGCTCTGTAAACCAACACACAGGTACTCCACTGAATTCCCCATCTGCATCCAGATGTCTGGTCCATTCAGAGGTGGCCCCAGTGCAAATGTGGTTTCTTAACGGTAGCTGCAAAATAGCCTCCACTGCCCGTGGAATCCCTCAGCCGTCCTGGACTGTGAGCATCTCATTGCAGAGTCGGACATCTTTGGAAATGGGTTCCTGGAGGGAGCCAGTTTTTAGAGGAGTTAAAATCCAATTTGATCCTGCTGCTTACGCCTTTTCTAGTTTGATGTGTTTTTGATAAAAAAATTTTTTCTGATCAATAAAAATAAAATTTGCTACTCGCACCCTGGGGCAATTACTGCTCCAGGCCCAGTTTGCTGAATCTTGATAGAATAAATAATGTTATTTTCCCAAAATGTGACCAGCCATAGGTTCGTTACATGAAACTAGCAGGGAGGGGGTGGAATCTGAGAACACACCGGTTCTTGGAGGGCTATTCGTGCTCCTGGACAGTGAGGGATTGGGCTTCCCAGTTCTGAAGAGCAAGTGGTCCTCTCCACAGAGATAAAACAGGGATGATGGGCATTTGTGATGCTCCTACCTTGTGCCAGGTACTGTGCCTGGCACACATAACTGGCATCAGCCCACAACACTCACACCTGGCAGGCACTGACATGAGAGCAGTTCTGAGGATAAGACTCAGAGAGGGGCAGTGATTTACCCAAGGTCACACAGCTATATGTGGCTGTGTCAGGCTTGAACCCATGTACAGACCCCTTTGCCACTCCGTCTCCCTTTCCCCAAGTGAGGGCAATGAAAAGACCTTGGAAACTGTAGAACATTCCCATGCCAATGCTCCTTTTTCTACACTCCTTTGCCTCCTTCCTTTCTCTCCCCAAGGCCATCCTGTGCTTGCTCCAAATAGAGCTGCTGGGGCTGGAGGAGAGACCAGCGCTCTCTGGCCTGGGGCTGCATTTGATGGGAGGGGATGCATCATTTGAGATACGGATGGATATCCTGGGAAGGTGCCGGATCCTGTGCTTTATGAAATAGACGTGGAAGGACACACATCTACTATTAACCATGGTCCTGCTGGGTGTGTTCACGTGCGTGCACGTGTGTTTACAATTCCAGCGACTTTTACTCTCTATTATTCCTGAACAAAAATGTCATCTTTTACTAAAGGCATCTTAGGTATCCTGAAAGAGGCTGGGGGTGGGTGGGAGGGGAGGAGGATGGTTTGGCGGCCTCAGAGGCTGAGCTAGACATGTAATGCCAGGAGGCTGGGTGACCTGGTGGCTAGGTTCAGAGCGTCAGTGGTGAAAGAGAGGGGAGATGGTGAAAGGAAACTCGGAAAGCAAGGGAGATGACGAGGGGAGACTGAAGATGAGGGAGGTTCAGTGTTGGAGATGTGGCGGCTGGTAACCTTGGAGGATGAGGAAGGACAGAAATAAACAGAGTGCCCAGTGTGTGTCCAGCCCTGCTCAGACATTCGCTCATTTCATCCTGACATCTATGCCAACAAGGCATTTTATCATTCCCATTTTAAAATAAAGAAACAGACACTCAAAGTGAGTCACCAACTCAGACATAACGCAGAGCCCAAACTCAGGATTCGAACCCAAGCCAGCTCAGCCTCCGTGAGGCTGGGAGGGGAAATGCCTCCCCAAAGCCCAACTTTCACCCTCACAGCCCTCCTGCACGCAGCCCAGGGGGTCTTCCAGCCCCAACCTCCAGCTTCCATTCCCTCCCAGGCTCGGCCGCCCGCCCTCTAATTAGATTCCCCTGGAAATAAGAGCGCATTGTACAGTTCTGCTAAAGGCAAACTGATTTTACAATTTCTTTTCTTTCCTCCTCTTTAATAACTCACAATGTCTCAAGGAGGTTTTACTTACGGCCTACACACTGGAAAATTATTCTGTCTCTCCTGCATTCATTTTTCTCTTGAGGAAAATTGAAAACCAGATTTCTCCTCCATCCCCGGCCCCCTCTCTTTGCCTAACTTGTGCCCAGAAGATTCTAGTCCTTGGCCCTTTTCTCCCGCGAAACCAAGGCCCCCTGCCTTCCTGCCCCACAGCTTGGAAAGCCTGGCAACCCCAACCAATCTTGGGAACATTGCGGAGTCTTTTAAAAGTTGGGGGAGCGGGGGGGGGGGCAGGCGGTTCGCTCCACTTGGAGATGCATTTGCCTCCAGAGAACTGGAACGGCTCCAGCACTTCTGAGGTGGGAGCTGGGTGAGCGCAGAGCCCTTATTGGTCCCATCGGGTTCCCGTTAAGTGTCAGGGAGTAAATTATAAACAAATGGGTCCCATTTCCATTTCTGAAGGCGTCTCTGGCCCCGCCTTCACCCTCCGCATTTAGGGTACATCCCCTTAAGTGGTGCCTGATGGGACGAGGAGCCAGGTGGATGGTGTCACTCAGGCCGGGGCTGGCATCTGCACAGTCCGCAGCCCCCACCGGCTGGCCGGAACCCACCCTCCAGGCCCGGAGCCAGACTGGCAAGTGACCTGTGACGGATGGATGGATGGACAGACGGATGCCCTGGGGGACCGTGGATCTGGGCTCCGAGTTGGCAGGTTTCATGAATTAGGGTTTGAGAGCTCTGGCCCAAGGGTGAGGGGGTGCTCGCTGGAGAACCAGGCCTGGGCCGGGCTGGGCAGGGGGTGTGGCTGGCGTGACCACAGCTATGGGCTAAGAGGGTGGGGAGGGGCGCAGCGGGTCCCCCGGCCTGGGCACTCAAGTTGTGTGCCGCAGAGGGTCTCGGCACCCTGAACAGGGCAACCAAAAGCCACCTCCACCCCCTCCCCACCCTCCCCCACTCCCCTACTGCCCCTGCTCTCATTATGGAAGTTGGAAATGGGAGAAAGAGTCAGCCACACCCGTGCAAATAACTGATTTTACAATAACTGGGGCAATTTGCCAGGCACCAACGTCGGGGCACCGATTATCTCATTTAATCCTGGCAATAGCACCAGCAGGGTGGCGCTCTTACCCCCACTCCACAGAGGGGGGCTCTGGAAGGCAGAGAAACCATCACCAGTGACTGACCGCTCCCAGGGGGCGCCTCCTCCCGCCAGGCACCTGAGGAGCGTTCTGTGGATTAGCTCACTTGACGATGCAACAGTGTTGCAACTATTATCATTCCATTTACAGACAAGGAGGCCAGGGCTCAGGCAGAGGGTGGGTTGGTCTCAGGTCTGCCGCAGGCACAGCCTCCGTTTAGGACGGCTTCCCCCTGGACTCGGTCTCTGATGTTTGGGACCTCCCTCCTTTCTGTGTCAAGAGAGTCAGTCTTTGAAGCTAGAAGCAATCTGAGAGAGAATTTAGTCTCAGCTCATTGTCTTACAGATGTGAGCCCAGAGAGGGGATGTGACTTGCCAGAGGTCACACAGCAGGCCAGTGGGAGAGCTGGGACTGGTGTCAGGACCCCTCTCTAGTCCCAGGGACCCACAGATTCTCTTGGGGTGTGTCAACAGAGGGTGGAGGGTGGCCGACAGCAGGCTTCTGCAGTCAGGGACCCCCTGGGGGTGTTGCCAGTATGGCCACTGCATGGCCACCGTTTTAGCCAAGTCCTGGGGCCGCTGACTCAGGACATGCCCTGGACTCCTCCTAGCCGTCCCCTGCAAGCCCAGAAGCAATGCCATCGGTTGCCACCCCCCCGTCTGAGAGTGCTCCGGACCTGGGAGGAGGGGAAAGGAGAAGGGACAGTGAGGCCAAGTGCCAGGAACTGAGTGGTGTCTGGCCAGGCTGGGGATCCAAAAGCATCACTCCTTTGTTCCTGATCTGTGTCTACAGGCTGCCAGTGAGATATGGCTTTGGAGACCAAGAACTGGGGGTTGAATCCCTGGTGACCTCGGGCTGGTCCGTTTACCTCGGTCCCAGCACCGAGGACGCAGGTGGGTGCTCAGACAAAGCAAGTGTCTTAGGATGGGGAGGCGAAGGAGAGACCCCAGTCCCTCGGCCCCCGCTCCCTCCCAAGGGCCCCCTAGGAAAGCCGACACAGGCGCTTGCCACATCCTCCTCGTGGGCCCTGACACGTTGCGGGAAGAAACCTGAGGCATCAGGCCTGGTCTGCGAAGGGGCTCGGTGACGGCTGAGTCACTGTTTGTGGAAGGATACCTAAGATGTGTCCAAACAAGAACCAGCCAGGGTCCTCCTCCAGGGCCTCCAGACACACCCAACCGCCCAAAACCCCAAAACCGGGACAGAGGCACCCCTCCCCGGAATCGTCCAGGCCCACAGAAGAGCTTATGTAGATGCATGCAAAATACTTGGCATCCGCAGGCGCTCATAAATGGGAGCCAGTATTATTTTAACGAGCACTTACTGAGCACCTACGGGGTACTGGGAGCTTTCTCACAGGTCTCCTTTCTGATCTGCCTTACAGCTCTGTGAGATTTCTGACAGCATGTCTAGGGGAGGGCGTGAAGCTGAGAGGGTGTGGCCCAGGCATCCCGGAGCCTGGAATATCCACAGCTCTGACTCTGGGCCAGGAGCTGTCAACCTGGGCCGCCCAATTGGAGTCACCCGGTGAGCTTTAAAAACGACTCCCCCCCCTGCCCCGTTCTGATGTAATGGTCTGGGGTGCAGCCTGGGCACTGGGATTTTTAAAAGCTCCCCTCCCGGGTTTTTGCTCCAAATTTTCCCATCTCCGATTTGGCTCCCCAGGCAGCAGGGTTCACGGGAGGAGAAGTCACAGAGATTTCAGAGGGAAACGGAGGACTGGAGCTGGGCAGGGGGCATGTCCCCTTGGCCTTGGCTGGGGGAGGAGCCCGGTGCTGGTTGGGCTGGCTCGGGGCAGGGTCCCAGGCAAGGCTGACAGGTGGGCAGGAGCTCCTGAGACTGGGCTGGGGAGGTCATTTACAGCATCCTCCTGCCTCCACCACATTCTCACAGCAAATCCCCCCCTCCCCAGCTACCTTTCTCCTCAGCCCCAGGACCTCATTACCTACAGAGACGAATGGGTGTACATTTTCTTAAATCTAATCTCAGTCCCTCCACCCGCATCCTCCACAGCCCATCTGCTGGGGTTGTCCTCCCTGTGCTCCCTTGTCATGTGAGGATCTGGCTCCTCAGAAAAAGCTTTCCCATGATGGGGCTGCTGCAAAGTCAGGGGTGTGTGCAGACCGAAACATCCTTCCTTCCCCTGCGACTGTCTGAAGGATGTAGGTGAAACCCAGCCACAGAGCAACCTTCTCCCCACCCCTTCCCTTTCTGTCAGACTTGACACTTGACCAGGAACCTCAGAATGGGTATGATTGTTCTCCCCCATTTTACAGATGGGAACAGGCACAGAGCGATAGAGCAGCTCGCCCCACAGCACACACAGCTAGCTGTGGCAGGGTCAGGGCTCAGACCGGCTCTTCAACGCAGCTGCCGAGCCAGGTGCAAGGAGTTGACGTCCTGTCATTTTTTCTGATCTGCAGCAGGAGGGAATGAAGTCAGACCAAAGGAAGAACTGCCTAACCTCTGTAGTCCTTAGCCTTAGAACTTACTACGCTATGAGGAAGCTGTAGAATGTCTCAGAGATCTTTCTCGATGACCCTGAAGGACCCCTGCTCCTGAAGCCTAGCACCAGAGTCAAGCTCCCAGATGCCCCCACCACCAAGCAGTCTGAATTTTACCCCAGGTGAGTAGGAGGAGAAATTCAATCCTGTTGCCTTTTCTCTGAACTTGCCAAAAGCTTGTTTGCTCTGAGAGGCCCATGAGGCCTTGGCTTCCCCAGTTTCAGATAACTGACTTTCAAAGCCTGTCTTCAGGTGGAACGCTGCCACGCACCACCTGGGTGAGGGGTTGAGCCCCAGGGACTTTGCCAGGGAATGAATAGGGGGGTATCTGGGTTCCATGACTGGCTGGGCGCCTCCCACGGTCGCCTCTGGGCCCCACCAAGCCCTTCTCCCACCCCAAAGCCTTCCCCACGGTCGCTGGCTGGCATGGAGTGTACTCAAATTGGAGGCTGAGATGGCCAGGCGGGCTGCAGGCCCCTGTACTCCCGAGGACATTCCTGGGCAGCTTTTAGAAAGAATGCGGCCCTTGTGGGTGGTGTCACCCGCGCCATTAGCCCTTGGGAGTTTGAGGCAGAGCCTCTGGCACCCCCCCCCCCCCCCGGTCCAACAACTCCTTCTCTGGGGAGCCCACGAGGTCCCTACAGGCCAGAGTGTGCTCAGGGGCTCCCCAGACCCCAGTCAGACCACTGTGTGTGGAGGGGGGCACAGGACCGAGGTTTGGGTTGGCCTTCAACTCTGGACGACAGAGCTGGTTTTCTCCCTCCAAATTAAATTATTATTTTGAAACAGGGTGAGCTGAATTGGCACAGTCTCTGGGGAAAGGAGGTGCATATAACCACCTCCCTTCTTTCTTCTATGGGAAAAGACACCATTTCTGCAGCTGAAATGCCACCCGAGCCTGCCCATACCCCCGTCTGTCCGGCTCCAGGCACAAGGCCCCTCGTTCCTCGGCCTTCCGTGTTGGCCAGAAACCTGGGAGGGACTCGTACCACAGGTGTGCGGTCAAGGGGCTGGGGCTGAGAGCTGGGCCAACCTCAACCCCACTCCGTCTGCCCCGATAATAAAAATAATAAGCCGCCCACACTTATTGAGCACTTACTGTGACCAGCCTCTCTGCTAGGCTGAGTGCCCGCATTACATCATCTAACCTGCTCAACCGCTCCGGAATGGAACTCCACGTAGCTTGTGGGGAAACTGAGGCCCAAAGAGATGAGGCAGTTTTTCCAAGGAAACACAGCACAGTCAGGATTACAATTTGGGTCCCGCTGACTCTGGACCCTGGGAGCTTAGCCTCCACCCTACACTGCCATGTTTAGAATCACCGGAACCAAAGGATGGCGTCTCCCGCAAGGCCTTGTCACCAGGCTGGCATGTTCCCTGGGAAAGGAAACACATTATCCTGTTGCTCCTCAGTATCTGTGGTTCACCTGTCATACGTCTAAGTGGACAGCATGTGTCCATGGGAACAGGCACCAGAACAGGGAGTTCCTGGCGTCCCCTCCTCTGGGCCTCACCTTCCTCATCTGTAAAATGGGGGCAGAGGACTAGATGCTCCCACAGCTCTCTCCCCGCCCCCAGGTCTGACACTCCATCACTTACTATGTGACTCTGAGCTACTGATGTCACCCTTTGGGCCTCAGTTTCCCCGTGTGTAAAACAGGGGTGACAAGGCTACTTCACAGAGGGCTATGAGAATCACAGTCTCGGAAGAGCTTTGTAAACTGTAAAGTGCCGGCCAAACAAGACAGCCGTGATAACTTCGTACACAGACTTCCTGCATGGCTGCCTCACCCTCATCCGCGGGGCAGCTCCTCTCCTCTGCCCTCCCCCACCCCAGGCTTTGTCTCCCTCTTCCAGGTCATCAGCTCCCCATTTGTTATGCTTGTTATGCCTCCTGACCTCCTCCAGCTTTGGAAGACTCTCAACAGTTGGGAAGGGAAAACCCAGATGTGATTATAGGCCGTGTGGGGGCCAGGAGAGAGGTCACCGCTGCCTCTGAGGAACGAGATCATCTTTCCAGCAAGAAGGAATCTGTCCTGCCCCTGCCGCTAATTAGCTGTGTGACCTTGGGCAAGTCACTTAACCTTTCTGGGGCCTCTGCCCCTCCATCTGTGAAAGTGAGAGGGTCAGACTAGACACTTCCAGAGCTGACACAGGAGGAGAGTCTGATGTGGGAGGAGCTTTTCTCAACTCCAAATCCCAATCGTAGTACCATGATCTGGGGGAGCTGTGAGTTGCAAGATCCTGGATTGGGGAAGGGAGTTGCAGCCCAGGATCCTATGTTCTTAATGCCGGGGGACGAAGTACAGGTTTACCAAGCCTCCCTTTCTTCCCTGTCCTCTCTCCCTGGGAGAGAAAAGGGAGGACTGTGGTACTAGGGAGTCATCTTGGATGGGCTGGGAGCAGCTGGCCTTAACTTGAAGGCCACGTTCAAGTCACGTGACAGCTCCTGGGCTGTGGGGGGATGTCAGCACTGCTTATCTTTCACCACAGGGCCAGGCTACGGTTCTCATCTGGAGTCTGAACTCAGCAGTTGCGTTTTAGGATGAGGCCAACTCCTCTGCACACCCCAGAATATTCCAGGGGAGTTAGAGTCAGAAAATCCAAATTCAAATTCCAGCTCAGCCACTTTCCAGCGGGAGGCCTGAAGTAACCCTCTGTTTCTCTGGTCCTCAGTCTTCCCATCTGTAAAATCGGGGCAGCAATGGCTCCTGGAGTTAACAGGTGAAAGTGACAGGCACGTTAGGGCTTGCCTGTCCGAGCGAGAGTCAGTGACAAAACAACTGATAAAACCCATTGCTGGCGAGGCCTCGAGGAGGAAGCAGCCTCCCCAATCAAGCCTCCAGAAAGTGATGTCCCTGACCCATGAAATGTTTCAGTCTAGAACAGCTCACATTGCACACGCCCACTGTGTCAACCTCACTGTATGTACAGATGCGCGTATCTCCCTGCAGAGAAATATCTAGAAGATCAGACTCCCAAATTCTTCACAATACTTAACTTTGGGAGAGACGGGGTAAAAACGAGGGGCCGACAACCTTTTTACTTTCTATATTCTTCTAGCATTTGACTTTTGTTTTCACAATAAGCATGTAATTCTCTTATGATAAAGAACTAATAAAATGGGTTTGGATGTTAGAAACCAGCTTTCTTTATTCTAATTCCAAGCAGAAGTCTGACCCGAAGCTGCAGCCTCTCTCACAGGGCAAGAGAATAAGTGATTGAATGAATGAATGAATGAACTAAAGAAGAAACAGAGGAGCAACCTCATGGCTTCATAAAGGCTGCCTAATGTTATCACACCACTGAGCATCACTTAGCCCATCCTTAGAGGTTCCTAGGGCAAAGTTCATCGTCTTTAGGCCCGTTTTGAAGACAGGATCACTGAAGCTCAGAGAGGACGGTGACTCGGCCAGGGCCCAGGTCACACGCTGCAGAAGTGCTCACTTCAGGCTTTGGGAAGCCCAAACTCCCTCTCCCTCCACTCGGGGTCCTCCCCAGCCCACCAGCAACTCACGGAAGAGAGGCTGCTTCTCCGGCCCCCTGCCCCGGTGAACCACCAATCCCTGTCGTCCGGCCCCAGAGCAGACCTCTGAGGACACCAGGGCAGGCAAAGACCAGGCTGTGCACAACCAGGGACCAAAAAATAAATAACGCTGCTCTCCGAGCTCCGGGAGGCTGCTTCCACCCCCTCCTTGGAAATGTCCTTTGATTTCAAAACAGGCTGGAGTGCAAAACCAATAAAGCTTTCTGTGCCCATAAACAAACAGGCAGCCGCTTAACCTCCCTCCTCCGGCGCCCTCGGCCCACCTCCTACCACTCGAAGGCGCGGCAGAGCGCAGGGCCAAGCGCCATTGTCCCGGGTAATTAATTGCCGTAATAAGAGGCTGCACTAAGCTTCAAAGGCCAGGCTGGGCCATGGGAGCCAGAGCCCGGGCTCCTGTGTGCACCAGACCAGCACGGGCTCCAGGCCCGCCTCTGACATTGGCACTCAGGCTCTGAGGACCTCCTGTGTGCAGGCGCGGCACCGGGCACTTGACTTTTTCCAACACTGTGAGTTGTGTGTTATTCACCCTATTTTACAGGTGAGAAGACTGAGGCTCAGAGAGGTCATTTCTTGCCTGAGGTTACACAGCAAGGAAAAAGGTGAAGTTGACACAGAACCCAGCCCCATGAGGGCTTCCAGAAGATCTGGAAGGACAGCCAAGACAGGTCACTTCCCTTCTTTCAGCCCCTGCTTTCCCATGCAGAAGATGGGGGAGAATGGCAGTCTAATGCAGGAGATGTGGACACACCACGATGGGTTTGGAGTGGGCAGTAGTGGTGGGTGGGAACAGAGATCAGAAAGTCCCAGAAAGATGCACAGGAAACGTGAGTTGAAAAAGTAAAGACAAATTCATGTCCCTCTTGTGGACCCCAAAGCCTGAATCCCCCGCAGCCCCTGTGCGCCCGCCAGCACCTCACACACTGAATGTGGGGGGTATCTGTTTGTCTGTCTGTCTCCCCCACCAAATAAGGGGGCCCCGAGGGCAGGGCCGCTCCCGTGTGATTCTCCACTTCAACCCAGCGCCTGGCATACACTTAGCACTCAACAGTCTTATTGATCAACTGACCACGGAACGTCAACCACTAAAACCCTCAACCATCTCCCCATCCTGTGCCCCTCTTCATCACATTTTTCTTTTCTTATTTCCCTCTGGCACTGTTGAGACTCCAGGCTCACACAAGCTGCTTTCACCACGTTATTTCACCGAATCCTTACAAAAACCCTATAAGGACAGTGTTTTTAGCTCCATTTTACAGATGAGAGAACTGAGGGTCACAGAGAGGAAATACCTTTGTACAGTATTTGGGAGGTTGGCTGCCCACTTCTTCTCCCCTCTGTCCACCTCCTGATCATCCTCCAGGTCCCCAAGTACCCCCCACCCCTCCAGCCCCACCTGCCCCATCCCGGGCCACAGGCGCACAGGCCAGGCGGGGCCCCACCTCTGAGCTCCCTTCTGTTTTTTCGCTCAGGATTCCTGAGCCCAAGGAGCCGGGCTTGTTTATAGCCCTGCCTGCCCTGTTGCCTTGGTCCCAGCTCAGGTCAGCTCTCTGGGGCTAGTGGGAGCTTTTGAACGTGCTAAATACAGGTTACAGGGGTCAGGGGTCACGGCCCTTCCTTGGGGGAAGTTCGACTTGAAGCATCCATGAAATAGCAACTCTTATCTTGGGGGAAAGGGGAAGGGCAGATTTCTTAAATTATGATGATTCTTCAGCAACCTCCCCGCCCCCCCACGCCTCACGCAGCACCCCCCTTGGGTCTCCCTGCATAGATTCGACATCTGGATTTCCCGTTTTCTTCCCTCTCATTCTGTCCTTAAGCTAGAAAAAATAAGGGGTCTGGGGGATGGATGAGCAGAGCAGAAACGAAGGGAGGAGTTTAACACGAACTCAGTCTAAAGCAAGGGCCCAGCTCCCTCCAGCAAATCGCCCGCCGGGAATCTGGCCCCACCCTAGGGCCCCTCCCCTGACGGGCTGCCCCACCCCAGGCTCCACCTCCTCCCGGGGAGGAGCCCCTCGGCCCTCAGCACAGAGCGCAGCTGCCAAGACTCTTCCCCAAGGTCACGCTCGCAAGCACAGAGCCCTCTGAGCTTTTCTAAGTCCCTTGCGGTCCCTCTTCCCTTCCCTTCTGGCCCTTTAACGAAGCTGGGATGAGGCTAAGATGGCCCTATTTGAGGGTGACATACCTGAGGCTCACAGGCTGAAGGGACTTGTCCCTGCACCCCAGGGAGTAGGATGACCAGCCATCCCCAGTTTGCCGGGAACTGGGGGTTTTCTGGGACGCGGGACTCTCAGTACTAAATCCAGGACAGTCCCAGGCAGACCAGGACAGTGGCGATGGCCCCACCAGGGAGGGGAGGCCAGATGCAGAGGCCAGGCTCCCACCTCTCAGGCGAGAGCGATTTCCTTCCACCTGCTACTTGCCTAAGCCCCCTTCCCTTCCCGTCCCCATCCTTTCCCAGGAGGAGCACGGGGCAGGATGACTGCAAACACCCTCCCTGGCAGAGCCAGGAGGGGAGCTGTTCACAAGGTGAAGGTAAACGATGCAGGTCATTCCAGCCCATGATCATTAGAGACGTTCCCTCCTTAGGCCCCCTTGGTACCCAAATTAAGATAGGTGTGGGATGGGGAGAGAGGGAGGGAGAGAAGAGGAAGGGGAGGGGTGGGAGGGGCTAGCCTCAACCCTCCCCAGAGGCCTGGTTGCCCCTCTCCCCTCCACTGCTCATGTGTCTCAGGAAAGTTCTAGACTTAGGGAGCATTTATTGAGCACCCACTCTGCATACAGCATTGTACTGACACTGAGTAGAGGGGATCAAAGCAGAATAAATGCAGTTAACCAGTCTTTGCTGTCAAAGGAGCTTCCGGTCTGGCACAGGAGATGGAAGCACAGAGCCCAACTCACCAGGACAGTGAATCTGCAGTGCACACACAGACACGCACACATGACACATGTGTACACACATGCATGCACATCTACACACAAACACCACACACGCACACACATACTATATATGCACACACTGACACACACATGTGCACACATACATAGGCACACACAAATGCACACACATATACACACGCACATACACTCACAGGCATGCACACACAGGCACAGGCACAAATGCTCCCCACCCCAGTGAGAGAGAATTCGGAGTTCTTCCCTTACTGTGGCTTATCTGAGCAATAACCTAGAAAGGAGTCTCCCAAGGCCACTTCCCGTCCCGGCCCTCAGTCAGATCTCTCACAACCTCGTCCAGCCCCGTGTCCTGGGGTCCGGGCCTCTTCCAGACAACCTCCCTCTCAGAACACCTCGATTTTCCCTGAGCTGACCAAGCTCCCGCCTGCCGATTCAGAAGCCCACCAGATGACTGGGGCTAAGATCTGCTTTTGGCCTCAACCCCCGAACTGAATGCAGCAGCTGAAAAACAGCACGAGGCCTAAGAGTCCGCCAGGCCCGGAGTTACATCCCAGCTCATCCTCCCCGGAGAAAGGCACTGCTCGCCTGCCTCCCTCTCCCATCTAGAACTTGGGGGAAATACTACTGCCCTTGATGGAAGAGCCCACAAAGCAATGACTTACGTAAGCCCCTACTCCAGCCCCCGTACATAATAAGTGCTCAATAAAGGTGGTGGTTATTCTGGGGACAGAGGCTGGAGAACCCCACTCTCCGGTTCTTTTCCAGAAACACCCACCCGGGGGATCCCTCAAAGTCACCAGCAGGCTGTGCTCAGTAACATATGGCTGGAGGACTGCGGAGAGGAGGGGGCGGGAGGGACCGGGAGGAGGGGCAGGTGGGGGCAGGGAAAGGAGGAGGAAGGGTGTATTTAGGAAAAAAGAAAAACCCACACAAAACCGACAGAATTCCAGCCGATTATTCCTCCCGCTGCAGATGTACATTAATGCAGGAGAAGCGGGGACGGAGCTGCGGGCCGGGGACAGAGAAACAGCTCGCAGTTCCTTTTAACAAGCTGTTGTCTGGTTTGATCTTGTCACTCTAAAGAGGGCCATTGAGGGGTATTCATGCGTCGGCCCTGGGGGGACAAAAGGGCCCAGTATATATAGTGACTGCTCAGTTGCCTGCGGGCCTTGGGGCTTTTGTCTAACCTTCCCTTAATAAACTTTTGGGAAGAGTTAATCAATCCACTTCAATAGCTGGTGTTCTCATTTTCAGAGAGAGAAGAAAAATAGCAGAAGGCTGGCGTGGTGTTTTTTTTTTTTTAAGGAGGCATTCTCAATAAGAAGGGAATGGGAAAGGGAGAGAAAGGCAGAAAGCCTGCAGACACCCCACTTTAAAGGGAAAAAGAACACATCACAGCTCCAGCCACAAATCCTAAATGGGAGCCCAAACAAAACGGCTATTCATCAGGGCCCTGAAGTCGGCCTCCGTCTGAGGGTCTCTGGGCCGCAGAGCCGGGTCCCCTTGGCAGCGGTGGGACAGGCTAAGTTGGGAGCTGTAGGGAATGCGCGGCGAGAGGAGGAATTTCTTAGAAAGGACGTGCGGCTTAGAAGCAGCAGCAGGCAGGAGCCCTCCCTCCAGCTTCTTCTTTTAGATCTGGGGCCACACAGTTTCCTTGCCATCAGGCGGTTTTTAAAAACTGGAGGTGTTTTGCTGTTTTTTTTTTTTTTTTTAAGGAGCACAGGGGGGACATTCTCTAAATGAAGCTTCTGCTTCTGAGACGCAGGAACCTCCACCCTCAGGCTCGGGTGGGGTTTCAATCCCCACCCCCTCTCCTGGAAGCCTGTATCCCCCTCAGCTTTGCTTTGGGTCGTAGAAAAATACCCCCGTGCTCCTCACCAAAGGAGTGAGACCAGACGTGCCCCCTGCAGCCCATGCTGCACGGTGAGGTGTGGGAGCATGGGCTGAACTGGGATGGGGAACAAAGAAGAGAGGATATTCCTAATCTTCCTACAGGGCCAGACACCACGCTAGTTTTGACTCTGTGTTAACTCGCTTCTCACCACAATCCTGGTTCTGAACACACATTTTATCCGACTCATTTTACGTGAGTAAACGAAACCGAGTCTCAGAGAAATGGTCCTTGATCCAGAGCCTCAGAGCAGGAAGCTGAGGTTTAAACTCAAGTCTTTTCAAATCCAAATTTCCAACTTCTCAACCAAGCTGCCTCTCACATTTTAAAGTGTTATTAATAATAAGAGCGACCAGTAGTTTGCTCTTAAAATGTGCCCGGCGTTGCTATGAACGCTTTACGCACAGTATTTTCAAAACAGCCCAGAGAGAGGGGTCCTATACTATAAAACCCATATTACAGATGGGGTGACTGAGGCACAGAGGGTGAGGAACTATCCCGCGTCAGCCAGGAGTCAGGTCTGACTCTGGAGCCTCAAGCCCCACGCTGTTCTGCCTTCGTGACAGGCAGGTGCAGCAGGAAGGAAGTGGAGAGGCAAACAGATCTGACTTCTGCCCCTGATGAACCTCAGAGGTGGGTCTCCCAGGGCCTGGTTCAGCTTTTCAGTGCACGCTCCCAGACACACACACACACACACACACACACACACACACACACACACACACACACCCTCTCCAAGTCTTCTCAGTGGCTCTAGTTCAATGTTTTACAGGCCTAATGAGTGTTGACAAGTTTAATGAGTTTGTTTTAAAGAGGGGAGGGGGGATCTGGTCAAGTTGAGATTTCCGAGTCAAATGAATTAGTGGAGGCCGCCAGACTTCAGCTGACAGGCCTGGAAACCCTCCCACCGACAGCAGCCTTGAGCCATGGACCCCAGCTCCCCTCAATGGGAGCAGGGCCCCACGCCAGACACTGGGGGCTCCGGGGGCCTCGGAGCAGCCCTTGGGTGCCTGGCTCCCAGCCAAAGCCTGTCTCTTCACCCCGCAGCCCCCCTCCCTGCCAGCCCACCCCTGGTGGGCCCCCCTTCTGCTAGACTCTCCTCCCCCACTGGGTCCCCAATGAGAAATTTGATTCAAACCCAGTTTGGCACTTGTTTGCATATTGATTGCGTGGTAATTAAGTGGCTTCATCTGCGGAGGGGACGTGCCACCTGCATTTCTAAGTTTCCCAGTCATGGGCTGGGACCAGCCACAGCCCTTGTTTCTGACCGTGCAAACTGGAATCTAGGAAGACCAGCTTCTGGCTGCCAGAAGGGAGTTATGCCATCTTCGTTTAAAACAGTATTCTTTATTTTCTGCAGTGCTGAGATGAATTGGGAAGGAGCTGGTACAAACCTGACCCGCTCCAGACAAAATAGCAGAGTTAAAATTAAATCACAATAATTATGCCCAAAATAAAGGAATACGTATGCTGATGTCAGCTGGGAGCTGATGCCACTGTGGCATGACACACATGTAAAGCAAGATTAGTTCTCCCTTCGACTGGCTCCTCCCGAGCCCCCCGCGGGCTGACGTGAGTCCTGGACCCCAAGTTGGAGAGGCCTGGATTCAAAGTCCTTCTGCCTCTTTCTCTAGCCCTGATCTTGGGCAAGCGACTTTACCTCGCTGAGTCTCAGTCCCCCATCTGTAAAATGGGATTAGTAAGACCTGTGCTGTTCACAGGGTTGTGGGGCTTAAGAGGGCTGAGCCCGGCAGACAGTAGGTCCGCCACAACCCTGTTTGCTCTCCAGAGCTGCACCCCAGTTGGAAATGAGCACGATCCGTTCATCTCTAATTATTACAGCCTTGCAAATTAGTACAAGTTACCTCCCAGCCCACCCAATGTGGTTTGCTTTTTGTCCTCCACCAGCCCGGGGAAGCCCGGGAAGTTCTCGGGGGGACATCTGTCACCCTTTGCTGCTCACCAGGAAGAAGTGGGTGAGTGGAGACTGAGGAAGGAGAAGGGCATTGCATCCCTGTGCGTCCGTTTTGCTGTATTATGTAGTGTTTTGTCTTCTGCTAAGGAGAACAGAGTTGGAACTGACACCTCTCAGGCTGGGTCAAGCATCCAGCTGGGATTCCAAGCTGCCTCCCCACCCCGCCCCAGCTCACTCTCTCACACGTGATTATTTATCGGGTATTCCCCCCCCCCCCCCGGGAGGGGCTGCCCCTCCCCTTCTATAACTTTCCCCTAATCTCCGGTCTAAAGCGGTGGACTTGTGAAGTGTTCTTTCTAGTGAGAATTTCTTTACAGACTGTTTTCCCTTTCCAGCTGGGAGCCTGGAGCTGGGGGGTGGGGGGCGGGAGAGATGAGGGCGGGGGAGGGGGGACGGGTCACTCCAAGCCAAGTGGGCCGACCCTGTGAACCGCTCCTCTGGACAGGGCTGGGTGCCTCTCCGGCGATGATTTCTCCACTTCCTAGGTCTTGCCATTGTTCGGGGCTGCAGCCAGCTGCGGGCGTTAATCTTTGGCGTATTTGCAATCCCGAGAAAGAAAGGCCCGCGTGCGACAGGGCTGGGCTGGGGGCCCAGGGAGTGGGCAGAGGTTGAGAAGCCAGAATGAGGAGGGGGACCTGCATGTGACCGCGCACACGTCCGCCAGGCCCGGAGACCGAAGGTGGCGTCGCGGCACGCTGGCATTTAAGCCTTTTGTTGTCACTGAAACCTTTCCTGGGGAGCAGGGGAAAGAGGCTGGGTTCTGGAGGCAACCCCGGTTTCCTTTCCTGGCTGAGCCGCTTACTGGCCAGGGGACTGCAGACAGATGACTTGACCTCTCTAAGCCTCAGTTTCCCCTCTGTAAAAGGGAGGGAGAAACATTTAGATCACGGACGAATATACTGACCTCCACCCAGGCGTGGTGGAATTGACACGGCCCCACCAGTACACATACCCCTTATTCTCCAGTGACACACTCAGGGACATCCACACCATGGCACCAACAGATGTGCACCCAGATCTACACAGCCACACACCTAAACACTTTCACACTTTATATCACAAGAACACACCCACACACACCAACAACCCAAGAAAAGCCCCCCACCCAATCTAACCAGGACCCACTCTCCTTCCTTCCAGACTCCCAAAATATGATCCATCAGCAACTGTGTGTACACAGTAGAGCTGCAACCACAAAATACACACAACTAACAACACTCGCTTAACGTCCCAACACACTCCCCAGGCTGACTGGGATTTCTCAGACCGTAATTCCAATGCAAAGCGAAAATGTGGGTGGGGCACCCCACAAAAGGAAACAAATCAGCAGGCTCTCTTGATGAGTCTTCTGTTACACACAAGCCCCTCACTCTAGACACAGGGGAATCCGCTCCACAGGGACACAGGACCCTGTGAATTAGTGGAGGGCATTCCAAAGTCAGACGCCTGCCAAAAAGCCAGTGTGTTGCAGTGGGAAGAATTTGTGGCACCCGGATTCAATGACTAGTTCTGCTGCTTGCTGGCTGTGTGACTCCAGGGAGCTGAGCAAACCTCTCTGAGCTCTGCTTTCATCTACAAAATTGGGATAATAGATACCCACGGCGCAGGGCTGGGGGTTTAGGTGAGATGAGGCTTATAGAGCACCTGGCAGGGTTCCTGACACCGTCTCTTGGGAGCAAGAGGAGGGCAGGTGGAGAGCACAGGCTTCCATTGAGATGTACCTGCCTGTCTGTGCCCAAAGGGTCAAGACACCTCCTTGTGCCTCAGTTTCTTGTCTGTCAATAGGTATCTTAATAACCCCTCTTTCAAAGTGCTCTTGGGAGGATTTCAAGAATTCATTCCTATAAAGCGCTTAACCCAATACCTGGCACACAGTCAGCTCTCAACGGGCTACTCTCCTAAGTACTAGGGGTTCAATACATGGCAGCCTCTTTCCCGCCATCTGGGTCTCAGGTCAAATATCACCTCCTCTGGGCGGGCTTCCCTGATAACCCAACTACCGTCGTTGTTGTTTCCCCGGTTGGCCACTTTCTATTGCAACTCTGCTTTATCTTCTTCTGACCCTTGTCTACCTTCTGAAAGTATTTCTGATTTGTGGATGTGCTCATTGCCTTCCTGGCCCCAGTGTGTAAACTCCGTGAAACCAGGGCCCTATGCGGTTCACGGCTGTCCTCGCAGTCCCTGGAACAGTGCCTGGCACAGAGGAGGTGCTCAGTACACTGCTGTTGTGGGAATAAAATGCTAGTTGTAGCCCCACCTCCCTGCGGCATGGGGTGGGGAGGGGAAGAAGGATGGCCGGAGGCGGCAGGTGGAGGGGCCCTCCCTTCTCCCCCACCCCCTGCCCTCCCTGCACACATGCCACCTCCCCCCTCGGGCCCCCTCACTTTGGGAATGTGATTCCGGCTGCTGGCCCAGCCTTTCCGCTGCTGGCCAGGGATTCTCTGGCCGCCTCCTGGAAGGGGCCGATGAGGCTTGATGGGTTTACCTGGGTGTTAATCCCCAACACCCACCCTGGCCTGACTGGAGAGCCAGCCTCCATTCTTGTCCTGGGTCTAATTAAGTGCCTGAAATGCCACTTCCCCTTTCAAACCGGGCTGCTTTTCTCTGAGGCGAGGCAGGTAAAGGCCAGCCTGCGCTTTGAAGCAGAGGAGGCCGGAAACCCAGGCAGGTGCACCGGGGGAGGGGGAGGCACAGAGGGGCCTGGGGGGAGGGGTGGGGAAGGAGGGGGCTTCTGCCTCCTGCTCCTCGTAGAGGACGAACACCTGCAAATCTCCTAATTCAGGATGCTTAACCCTTGGGGGACCCTGAGCCTTAGCAGGAAGGCTCCTAAAGGGAAAGTTAAAGGATCCCTCCCCAGGGAAATGCTCACAGACCTACACACACTCACAGTGGAGAATTCAACTATGGGGCTTCATGGTCACCCCTGGAGCCTCTACAGGCCCCAGGTGAAGTTGATACAATGCCACTTTCCCTCAAATACATATCTGTATCTAGATAGGGGGATGGATGGATACACATATAGATTTAGATACATAAATCTAGACAGCCATCCCCCCAAACTCAACACGATTATCTCTGGGGAAGTAGAAGGATTCTCAACTTTTATTTTATATATACGTTTTTACGATTTGAAATTTTGCAACCACATATTACTTTTGTAATAAATCTTTCAAAAACTATGAAAAAATACACGCATATGTTAGAGTCCCTCATAAAACAACGTATATTTGACTTAGAAAATTCTCATCTTAGGAATCTTTAAGGATCATCGATTCCACACAAATTATTTGCAGGTCATTTACCTGGTTTTGATCAGGCACTTCCTATGTGCAGGCCATCTTTTCTGTGTTTTAATTCGTTTGCTCCTTTTGTGATTTTTTTTTATCCCCATTGGATGGATGAGAAAACCAAGGCTCAGGGAGGTGAAGGGACCTGCTCAGGGGACCCACACTGGGAGGCTGCACCTGGGTCTCCCTGATTCCGAGTCCAGGGCTATTCCTGTGGCCCCGTTGCTGCCTTCGGATGCAAGAGCGGAGGGCCCAGAGCTGAGATGAAAGTGTATCAAGGACGCCATCCCATGGTGTGGGCAGGAGTTGGGGACAGCAGGACAGGGAGGGGGCGTGCCCCTCAGCCCCCCTTGTTTCCAGCATGGTGCCTGGCAGATCAGACCCTCAAGAGGGGCAGGGGACAGTCATAAAAGGTGAAGGACCCAGCAACTTTGGAAGAATGTTCCATTCCTGGTGCCTGGTTTAACAGTCTGGAGACCAGGCCCCTGTTCTGACTCTGCTCTCGATTTGCTGTGCAACAAGTAACAAGTCCCTTCCCCTCTCTGGCCCTTAATCTCTCCATCTATAAAACAAGGTGTTGCACTAGACCAGTGGCTCTCAACTGGGGTGGCCATCAGCATGACTAGGGCCGCTTACCCAAAGAGCCACTCCCCTCAGATGTCCCAAATCAAGACAGTGCCCACATGTGCATGCACCGTGGGGCACACCCTTCTGCCCTCTTGACTCATGGGTCTTTCCATCCACCACATCCTGCATTGAATCCTCCTTCCAGGACCAGGCCAGGATGGTGCTGCAACTCAGTCACACCACCAGTTCCCTCCCAATGAAGCACAGAGAGGGTGACTGCCTCCCCTGGTTACACAGCAAGCTGGGCAGGGACTCAAGAGGTAGACCCCAGTGTCTGGAGATCAGCCATGCCTGTTTTCCCAAAGAGACCTCCCAGCCAGGAGAGAAAGTTCCCTGATCAGGGGAATAGAAGAGGAGGGGAATCATTTGTCACCAGATAAGCAATATCAGCTTATCTCTGAAGACCAATAACCACAGCCTGGGGCTCTGATTCCAGGCGTAAACAGAGCTCCCCCTCCCCCCGCCTCCAGAGTCACCTCGGAGAGGACAGGAGGAAGTCCCTGCTCCTCCCTGGGACAAAGCCCCGTCTCACAAGAGTCTCCTCGATCCATGCGGAACGTGATTTTTGTCTTCCTCCCTCCGATGCACACACACCCAGAGTATCAGAGCTCGAAGGGTCCTCAGCTGCTGCACCACCCCCAAAGCTCCTGCTTGGAACCCCAGGGCTCCGTGGAACACAGTTTGAAAACCATTAGGCTGATTGCATCATGCCATTGTTCAGACAAAGGGGCAAGGACCAGAGAAATTAAGTGGCTTGTCCAGAGTGACACAGCAGTTAGTGCTACAGCCAGGGCCTCTCCATGGGCCACTTGCAGGAGGCTCTGAATTCCAGCCCAAGCCACCATACTGCAGTGACTTTCCCTCTGGGCCCTATTTTTCCTTGCTGCTAAAAGGACTCTTCCCAGCAGGATGAACAGACCCTTCAAAGGGCCAAGTCTGTGGCACCTGTCAAGTCTCAAGATCCCCGCAGGTGCTCATGGGCGCTGGGAGTGTGGGTGGTAGTGTGGGGTCCTGCCTTGAGCCACAGTCTCCCCTGGGCCGAGGATCTGGGGTTCGTGAAGAACGGCGGAGGGTTACAGGCTGCAATTGTCCAGATGAGGCACAAAGAGCAGCTGGATTTGTGCCCTTCAGGCTCCTTAGGGTAAAGGCGTCAGGGTCCTACACACCCTATTAGGAGAGAACCCTCCTTTCCCCAGTTCCTTATGCTAATCTTTCTGTGCCTCAGTTTCCCCCTCTGTGAAGTAGAACTGAAAAGCATGTGTCACAAAGGGTGATGGACTGCAGGGATGCAAAAGGGCCATATTTTCCCATGCCCTCACCCCATGCCTTCCAAATTCCTGGAAGTAAGACGTCAACCAGCTTATTTTGCTTCTCCACCAGTGCAAATGCCCTCGGACCCTTTCCCTCCTCTGGGCTCACTCATAATGTGCCCTCTGGACCTCAGCTTTTCCATCTGTAAAATGACCAGGTGACCTCTAATGCCTGCTCAACTCTGACTCGCCCTTTGGGATCTCAGCCTGGAGAGGAATTCCAAGGTCCCTTTAAGTGACCTGGGAGCCAGCCACAGGCTCAGCACCCCAGCTTCCTTCCCTTCTCTCCATCTCAGTCTGGGGCAGCCCCCTCCAAAACATCTCTCCACTCACGCCCTTCTCTCCACTCCCTGTGTGCCTCCTGTGTCACAGCACTAACCTTCTTAAGGTCTCTCCACACCTTCCAGCACATTCTCTGCTCAGGCCATCACTCCCCTGCTGAAATCCCCATCCTGGCTCTCCACTGCCCTTGAAATCAGTCCGAACTCCTTAACTCAGCCTTGAGGGGCCCACGACCTGGACTCTAGGGGTCTCACCCCCAGCAGAGCCCACACAAAGTAGAGCTTAACCAAAGAGCCTTGGGATGAATGGATGCAGAGCCAAGTGCCTTCAAAGTACTTCCAAGTTATTCCAGTCAGGGCCTAGACCTGCCCTATCTCAAGGGGATGGAGGGCACCATGGTGGGGGAGGAGATGTGATTGGGGGCCTGCGTTTCTGCCATTTCCTTCAATCACCAATGGTGCCCATGCTCACCTGCCCGCCAAAGCTGCCCAACCTCTATCTGGGAGGGGACAGAACTCACCAGGGGAGGAAAGTCCCTCCACACATCTAGCTGTGTCTGTTGGGCCCCAAGAACTGGCTCTGTTTCTGCCTTCTTCCCTGGCCTTCTGTTGAATGAGGCACTGCCCACACGGGCTTCTTTCTTTTAGAGAAGGAAAGACACTATTCGTTGACACATGGCTGAGCACCTGCCCCCACCCCACCCCCGCCCAATATGGTGATCACTTATAGATTTACAGCCCCCATTATTTCCCAAGTTGTAGGGGAGCAGCCTCCAGACTGAAAGAGGTGTTGGAGGAGAAGAGGAGGTGGAAGGGAGTGGAGAGTCATACCTATCCCGCCTCCCCATTCGCCCTGCTCTTCATGTAATTATATTGTTGACTCTTCCCAAGGCACTTTGAAGTCATCATGCATGGGACCACTTTGCAGATGGGGACACTGAGGCTCTTGGGGCACCTCACTCAAAGTTGCCCAGGTCTTTTAGGCCGGGGGCGACTCCTTTTTCTCCTTCATCCTCCTCCAGCCCCCACAGGTGCCTCCTCTAGAGCATCTCAGAGGAATGGCCTCTGCTCACCAGACCTCACTCATCACAGACCCTCAGGTGGCCACGGCTGGGGGTGACCTTTGGAGACCTCTGGACCCAACTCCCCGGGTTCACAGGAGAGGAGGGGAAGACATGAGAGCCGGCGCCCAAGCCACACAGCACTTGGAGCCAGACACGCTGGCTTCAAGGGCTGTAACTTTCTCCTTTCCTCTGCCACCTCCTCCCAAGACAGCCTCGACTCCAGGTCCTTTGCACGCCCACCCTCCATCGCGGGCCGCCCGGGGCAGCTGACCCTGCAGAAGCTCAGCGGATGAAGCCCTCCACCGGGGCCTGGCTTCCCCTCGCCCAGAGTTCGGGTTTTCTTGTGGGGTTTTGTGCGTCCTGTTGTGTTCCGTCTCCCCGCCCCTTCCCGCGCGGGGCCGGCCCCCTCCCCTCGCCGCCCCTCCCCCGCCCGGGCTCCCAGCGTGCCCGCTCTTGACTTCATCCACTAAGTCAATAGCCCGGGCGCGGGCGGGCCGCCTCCCCCCGCTCCCCCCGCCCCGCGCCGCCCCCCGGTTTTCTTCTCGGGATAATGGGGGCTCTTTGTGGACTAATCAGCCTCCCGAGGGGCCGGGAGCGCTTCCCCCGCGGCCGTCGGTGAAAATGAAAGCGGGATTAGGCCGGGGCCTCGGCCCACACCATAGTAAAGCGCCACCAGGCATTCGCCCCTTCAAAGGCCCTTTCGGGGGTTTGGTTACTTTATTTCTAAAGTTGTTTGTATTTCTAAAGTGGCCATTGAGGCGCGAGCGGGACTGCGCCGAGAGGGGGCGGCCGGGGAGGAGGAACTCTCCAGCCTCCCTCTCCCTCTCCCCCTCCCTGGACCCGCTGACCAGTTTCCAAAGAGCTTTCCCGGCGCTCTTTTCCTCCTGTCCCAGGAGGTGGGGAGGGGCTCTTAGCCTCACTAATCAGATAGGGAAACTGAGGCTCGGGCAAGGGAAGTCACTAAGGCAAGTCTCCACCCCAGAAGATGCGCTCCCGGGATTCAAACCCACCACGCAGCCGGGAGGGGATCAAGGGTGGTTATTTTCTTAAGGGGGAGACGCAAAGGGGCACTGACAGCGGCGGTCGCCCGTGGCGCACAGCCCTCAGCGCACCAGCTAAACCTCTTCGTGTCGCCTGTACAGGCCATCGGAGGGAGAGTCCCAACCTGAACACAGTTCGACCCATTTATTAAAGGAAGCTTCAGAGCCTCTTTTCTTAAGGTTCACTCCCTGCACCTCCAGTAAACCCCAGAAATGCCGGCGCAATAACTCAGAATCCTTCCCCATCGCCAAAGATAGGAGGGGGCGGGCAGAGACTTTGAATTTTGGCATTTGCAGGCAGCTGGAGGGAGGATCACAGAGGAAGGGGTATAGACCGGGGCGGGGTGGGGGCAAAAAGCAGGTGAAGAAAAGGGTTTCTCCTAGCTGCGCCCCTTCTCCCACACACATACATTGGAATTTCTTTTTTCTGTCGGACTTTTTCAGTCTGGAAGAGCGAAGCCGAGCTCAAGAAGGCCAGCCGAGGAAGAACACTGCAAAGATGAGGAGCGCGGGGGGGACCTCAGTGCCAAGCGAGGGGGCTGGAAAGCGCCAGATTCCGGTCCGCGTCTGGACCAGCTGCGTAAGTTGGGTCCCTGGTTACAGGAGGATAAGCGCGGGGGATAAGGGAGCTTCTGCAGGCTTCCACTGGGAACGGGAGAGTTCCAGAAGCTTCCTCTGGACTCCCCCTGGTCCCTGCCAACCCTGAAGTTGTTGCTGTGGAGACAAACTCCAGCTTGAATCTGATTTTCATGTCTATGCAGCCCAGATAAATCCGGTGCGGACTTCTAGGACAAGTTTCCAGGAAATCGGAAGGCTTGATCTCAGACCCACAATCTCCACGCAGAAGTATACACAACGCACCACCCAAAGACATATACACCCCACAAAACTTTGCCAGAATGTTGCCGTCTCTCCATCTTCCCCAGTCACCTAGAGACCCGCGGCCAGAATGGGAACCCGCAGCCGTAGTGGGCCCTCTCCACCTGTCACCGCGCGGAGGCTTGCGGCCGTGGAGAGGGCCCCGTGGCAGGATGGCTGTCCACTCGGCTGGGGCTCCTCTGGGTCTGGGTCCAACGGAAAGGACTCCAGAAAAGTTCTGGGTGGAGTTTTCCAAGCTACTTCTCGCTCCCGACGCCCCACCCCTTTTTTCTGTCCGGTCTGGGGGCCTCTTTGATCTTCGGTCTTTTCGCGGCGGCGTCAGACAAAGAGCGCAGTGAAGGCGAGAGGCTCCGCAGCCCCGCGGCCCGGCCGCTCCGCCCTCCTCCTCTTGCTCGAACCCGCGGCGCTTCGAGACCCAGGCCGACGCCTGCGACTCCCGAGGTCAGGTTGGGGGCTGCCTGCCAAATTCATCCCTGGCCGCAAACACATCCTGCTGTGGTGCTGACACACTGACCTGCACACACACACACACACAGGCAGCCTGGCAAGGAGGCAGGCGCACACGGAGATCCAGGTGGGCACGCACACAAACGCCCGCTCTGAGGCACGTCTGTGTATCGCGGGCTTGTTTATTTCCTGTCTCAGCCACTTGGCCCAGAACTCCATGAAGGCGGGGACCTTCTTGATGTCTCAGGTATTCCGGGCACTTAACACAATGCCTGGCACATAGTCGGTACTCAGATTTTTATAGAACGAATGAAGAAATTCACCCCTGAGAAAAAATTCTCTTTTTTCTTTTTTTTTGTGGGACAGACAAAAGGGGAGCACAGCATTTGTGCTTATCTCTGCCTATAAGAACCTCAGAAAGGACCCTTCCAACAACCAAATGGGGAGGATGGACTCAGCTGCTTCTGTTTTGGTGGAAGCACTGAATCCAGCCACCAGACGACCAGGGAACTAGCCTCTGTTTGAGAAAGAGGAGGAAGCACCATGGGCCAGACAGAGGGCTGGCTCTCAGCCTCCCCCCTCCCCCATCCATCTCCTCATCCTGGGCTCCTGCTCCTGGAATCAGATGTCCACTCGGGAATACTGGAGTCTCTGGGAAACACGCGTATGTGAAGGTCTAAATGGGGTGAGGCTTCTAGAAGCCTCGAGACCCCTTTATTCAGTCTGCAAAATTCTGCCTCAGTGAACCTGTGTGAATGGCCAGTTTCTTAGATTATATCGATTCTCAAGGGAGTCCAGGGTCCCCCAAAAGGATAAGAATCTTTGTCTTAGTTCAATTATCTGATTTTCCATGGGAGAAAACTGAGACCCGGAGAGGCTGGGCGAGTTGTCCCAGAATAACGCTGCGAATGAGTTGAGGGCAGAGCGGACGTGAGAACCCCTACTTTCCAGGCCCATCACAATGCACTCTGCCCCTCCCGGATGCCTCCTGCCTTGCACAGCTGGGTTCAAATGGAGACGGGGAGAGCAGGCCTTTGGAGGAGGAGGGAATGGAACACTCAGCGTCAGGGAACTGTCGCGTGTGGACTGGACCCAGAGCAGCAGGAAGCCTTCAGCTCGTCCAGTGTTGTAACCTCGCCCTTACCCTCCAGTCTGCGGCATCCGAAGCCGGGGAGTGGGGATGGTGGCCGGTGCACCATCCCTTCCCAAAGCTGAGAACTTAGAAGGGGCGGCTGCTAAAAACCGGAAGGAGGAGAGCTTGACTCTCCCGCCAGTGAAACCCGGACTGGCCTATTTAGCGACACTCTGAATGAGTCCCCCCCATCCCCAGTCCCAACAGGGCCAGTCGCGCGGGCCGGCCCCTTCCCAGCGCCCAGGGTCGAAGCGGAGCCCGGGCCCCCGCCTCGGGGTCGGCCTCCCTCCCGCCCCGCTGGCCTGGCTCGCTCGCCTCTAATTAAGCGGCGAGATCGCAGCGAGCCGCCGGGCCGCGCTGTAATATGATGAACTGCCTTTGTGCCAGTGTCACCGAAAGCGCTTCTGATAAGGGGAAGCAGCGGAGGATCAAAAGGACAACAGCGGCTCGCCCGCCTCCCGCCGCCGCGCGGCTGTGCGCGCTCGCCCTCTCCGCCCGCGCTCTCCCGCGGGCTGTCTCTGGTCCCCCGGTCTCTCCTGATCTGCCTGTCCCAGGCCGGCCTTTCCGTGACTCTGAGTCTCTTTGTCTTTCTTCCTGCCGCCCCGCGCCTCCCTCGGTCCCTCCGCATTTCTCAGCGTCCGCAAACGCTCTAGGCAGATTCTCAGAGCCCGCGCTCGGTCCTTCTCGCTCTGAATTTTCTCGCGCGCGCGCTCCCTTGACGCTCTCCTCCTCCTCGCTGACTGTCTCTAGTCCCACCTCTGTGGCTCTGTGTGTCCCCGGCCTCTGCCATCCCTCCCTTAGTCTCGACTCGGGCTCAGGCCCACTGCGCCCCAGGGCCCGTGCGACCAAGTCTTAGCTGAGCCGCAGTCTCGGGGAAACTGGACCAATGCATCCGCAGCAGCTTTGCAGAGCCACCCTCACTCAGCCGCCCAACCCACGGCCAGACACGAGCGCTCCAGGCGCCCCGAAATGCCCTCGGGTCCTCTTCGGAGCGGACTTGGGGCGCACACAACTTCCCCCTCATCCCTCCCGAGGCTGCGGCGACCCCTACGCTTTTCCCCTCCCCCGGGGGCGGACTTTCCAAGTGCGGCCGACCCCCTTCGGGCATCCCCTTCCCTACACCCCTTCCTTTGGCCCCCACCTCCCCTTTGCCCTCGACCCCTTCTCTTCCTCCTCCAGGCCCCTCCCCTTCGCATGCTCCTAGTGCCCCTGCGCTCTCCCCGGACTCCTTCCTTGCCTCGCCTCTCCCTCCCCCCAACTTTGTTTGAAGTTTTGGAGCGATCTATCGACTAATGGCGAAGTTTCCCCCTTAGGTCACCGTTCTGCCTTGATTCGATTTGGGAAGGCGAGTTCCCTCCCTCCCCCTGCCCGACCCCAGCCGGGGCCAATCGCTCCAGAGCAGGTCAGAAAGCGCTGACCCCATTTCCACCTTTTCCTCTTTGAGACAGAATTGGGAGAAGAGGGGAAGAGAAGGGAAGCCATAGGACAGCAGAAACTGAGGGGGCATCCCAACCTTCCAGTCCCCTCTCATCTCCATCCCCAACTGGGTTTCCTAATTACCTCATTAGTCTGGAGTGGAAGAGAGAGAAGAGCTATTTTTCTGGAATTTCTGGAATGTGCCTCCCCTTAGTCATGGCCTTCAAGGCCCCAAAGCCCCTGGAGAACCTCCCTTTGGGGTTTCTCTTCTGTGCTCTTAATAGCGGGAAGGCTTCCCCTCACCAGGCCCTGTCTCTTCCGTGGGGTGGGTTCTGTCTGACTTCAGACCATGAGCTTCCAGGGCCAGAGCCAGGGGTCTTGTACATTTCATGTATGCATCCTTAGGTGCCCGTTAGGAATGAAGCCTCATCAACTTTGCTGATGATGGTAAAGAGGAAGTCCAGAGAGCAACTTCGAAGGAAATCTCATTTGCTCAGCCCACTCTCCTATATAAAAATATATATGTTTAATATAATATTATTCATATAAAATGTGGTGTGTGACAACTACCATTTTGAGAAAGACACTCTTTTAAAAAAAAAAAAGCCCAAATAATCACCTTACTGCTTTAAGGCTACTGTTATATGTGCTTTTAAATCCTTCCATGTAAATTCCACTGAAAAATTTGGATAGCTGTGAACGGGGAGGGGGCAGCGAGGGTGGGGGGGAGGTTAATCCGGGTTTAACACTACGATGCCGTCTTAGGACCAGGGTTAGCCTGATTGCGTTATCTCTTCCCAACATTTGAGACGCCCATATTTCACCCAGCCAAATAGCTCGGAGAGCAGCGCAGATGGCTGCCATGGTCGCGCCTCAGGAAAATGTGTTATTAATATCTAAATAACTTCCCAATACTGTCTGGTAAATCTCCCCTCCACCATTCCAAGGATGAATTCGTTTGAAGTCTTCCCCCAGCCTCATCTTTTCAATGTCTCTCTCTCTTCTCTCTTCTTCTTAGCCAGGCTTATTTCAAACTGGTAAATATCTAATTCCTTTAACGGCTGTGCCGCGCACTCGAGTCTTTTAGGTACAAACGCCTCGAAACAGCCGGCGTGCGGCGGTGCGTGCCCCGAGGTGAACCTAAAACCCGCACGCCCTCGCAGCGGGGCACCCCACCCTGTTCAGAAATGCGTTCTGTGCTGCGCGCGGGAACCTCAATCTCGGAGCCCATCCCTTCCCTCGCGCGCCCCGGGGACCCTCTCCTGGTTCCCCGTGGAGTCCCAAAGGCACCCCCCCCCCCCGCCTCCTCCCCAAAGCGCGGCTCTTCCGCGGCTCCTGTCCCCCCACCCCACCCCCAGCCCTCCAAAGGCTTCCTTCGCTCTCCGGGGCGGATAATTACCCTCCGCTCGCCTGTTCTCCCTTGTTTAAAGTTTGTTTTCTAAACGTCTTCCATTAGATTATGTTCGTTCATTCCCCCTCCAACCTTATCTCCTTCTGTCTCTTGTCTCCTAGCCCGTCACACTCGATTTAGGCACGAGTTTATCTGGCAAACAGTTTGCCGACTTTGTTTATTTACCGCGGGTTCCGGGACTGCGAGAGCGCGCGCCAGTGTTAGTCTTTGTAATAGTTATCTCATTGTTGTTCTTCCTTAGTCAGCTCCCTCCTCCCCTCTCTCTTCTTCGGCCGGGGGGATGGAGGGAAGAAAGGGGGAGTCTTGTCAGCCCAGTGTGGGCTCGCCCCCTCGCCAGGGGCCCCCTCCGCCGGGATAGTCCCCCCTGCACACCCCCTCTCCGCTCACCCCATCCCCCCACCGCCCGGGCGCGGCGGAGCCCTGGCCCCCTCCCTCCTCCCTCTGGTCTCACTGAATATCCACCGGCGAGCGCTGCCTAAAGCCGGGGAATTGCCTGACACCCTCCCATCTTCCTCCGAGCCCCCATTATGCGAAGCTGATCCCACTCTGAACAGCCTCAAATCCCGCCTGGACTCTGTTTGATTAGATTGCCAACCCGGGGTAATCCTTTGATTTGGTGGAGTGTCAATTACCTTTCTCTAAACACACATTTACAGAGGAGGGAACTTGTTGGTTTAAATCAATGCAGATTGCTTCCTGATAAATGGACTGTCTTCGTCCCCTCCCTCGCTCCCTCTTCCAAGGCCCCTCTCCCTCTGCGCCCCCTCCTCTCCCCTTTCGCATTTCAGCCTACCCGGTAAACAATGCCCCTTCCAGGTGTGAAGCCGGAAAAAAAAAAAAAAAAAAACGGTGTGGGCTGAGGGGAGCCTGCCCCCCTTCCCCTATTCATTCGCTCCCCCGGAGCCTAATTAAATTTGGCAGGTCCTTGTACACACAATCAAAACAGCTTCCTCCAGTGTAGCAAACGACCGAAAACCGCATTAGCAGCTATCGCCGCTGCCAAATTAAATTGTTTCCCACCTCCTTTTACAAGTGTCTAAAACCGACACTTCGGGCTCTCCCCTCCTTTCCGATCCTCTCCGTCATTTCCCACTCCACACCTGTAAATTTGCTGCTTTAAAAATAAATTAAGGAAAAAATGCAAAGCAATACAAATCTGCCTCTCACACACACCCCTGGGCCCCCACCTCAGACGGTCTTTCATACCCCGGAAGTCAGCAAATTCTCCGGTGGGCTTCAACACCAGCACACTACCCCCAGAGGAAAATGCAAAATCTTCCTCTTTTTAATCTCGTGACTTTTCCCCTTATTTCATATTAATTGTGACCCCACTGGGCTTTCTACTCTGGAGACTAAAGTGGAGCCCCATGTCTGATCTGGTCAGTTTTAGCCTAAATTTGTGCACGGTCAGATGCTTTGGTGCTCTTATTGTTTATTATTCTTGTTATTGCTTTTACTATTATTGCTTATTTCTTCACACTCACTCCCTCAAGCCCCCACAGAGGAATGGTTTGACTCTATGCAAACCCTGATCAAATTTCCCACAAGAGTCTCCCGGGCTCAGGTTGGGAAGATCTTTTTCTTTCTTTTTTTTTTTTTTTTTTGTTCTCTTCTCAGATTCTTTTCCGGCTGGGTCTGTGGCCTGCATCTCCCCTGATCCTTGGCAAAGGGGTGAGGAGGAGAGTGTCCAAGCGGATGAGGGCGAGGAACTGTCCATTTCCCTCTCCAGGTGAGCACAGAGTGGCTGGAGCCTCTATCCACAGTGGTCTGAGAATTCTCACAACCAACAATCCTAATAACTCAGTCTTAACAAGGATAAGAGCAAAAAAAAAAAAAAAATACGAACAGCCTCATGAATATCAGCCCAAGGGGAGCAGGAGTGAGCTGTTCAGAGATGAAAGTGCACAGAAATAAAAGCTCAATTTAATCTGCTTTAAAACCCTTCAACTTAACGTTTGTGCTTCAAACTCTGAGAGTGAGGACTGATTGCGGATAAATAGTTTCTTACCATGCCCGGAAGCTATTACACCCCTCTCCAACACAGCTTCCTATTCAGCAGTCCCAGTTTTCATTACCAGCTCTAATAAGTCTTAACATTATTAAATGCCAAGCGGACGATAGGAAAAAACGGACTCAGGGAGAGATCTCTCTTTAGCGCTTAAAGAGGAGAGCTCTTAAACCCCTTCTCCCGCGGCTCCCCACCACGAAAGGGGCAACCCCCGGAGAAAGCATTTGTCAAGAGCGAGAAGCCACAACAAAGTTCGTGGGTGCGCGCCCCTCCCCCTGCTCTGCCCATGGGGCATCTCTGCCTCTCCCCACCTGGTCAGTCGACTTGGGTGGAGGTTGGGAGGTCTTTTCACCTTTACCTTGACCATGAAACTGATGTCTGGGGCCTGGGAGGGAGAGGAGAGGTTCCAATTGGGCAGTTCACTGGGATGCCCACCGAGTGGCCCAGGGACTCAAATAGGGAGCTGATAGGATTTGCCCACAGATGGACAGACAACACTCTTTTAGCCCCACTGTCACACTGCCCATTCACACCCATCTACAATCACACTGCACACCCACATGGAATCCCACTTGCACACAATACAACTCACGGCACTTGGATTCCAAGGCCTGTGGGCGAACTGTCACACCGAGAGACACATGCGCTTACATGGCCATCCAGGTCACAGTCACAATGGCCAACGTGTCACTCAAAAACTGTAGAGTTTTCCGGACACCAGGCCTGCCGCTTTCCTTTCATTTCTGCAGCTCCTCTCCAGACAGCGCCCGTGCTCTCCGCCTCCCCATCTGGAAGAGCCAGGCTCCTCACTAAACCCTTGGAGACCTGGAGGTTCCTGGTTCTGCTTCAGGGAAAACCTCTCTCCAGCGAAGTCGCCTGTGAGCTGGTTTTGTAAGCCCAGAGCAGCCCCTGCAGCCCCCGAACTCCCTTGAGTCAAAGGGATTCCCAAACCACATAACCTTTCCATAGTCTTCTTTTCCTTCTTTCTCAAAGGAAATTTATCTATTGTGCTTCCTCACAGACTGAATTGGACATACCTCTGCCACACACACAGACACACCCACCCCTCTAAGTCTCTCCAGATAAACCAAACCTACTTCTCCGAAGTATCTCTCAGAAGCAGTGTCTGCTGTGGAGTACTTGCTGGGAGAGATTATTCAAGTTTTATGTCCCCCACCCCACAAAATAGTCCAACTAAGTCCTTTTCCAACATGAACTGAAATAAGGACTGGGTCCCCCCACAGGGGTGCCAGGGCCCTGGGCTGCCTCAGCTGAGCCAGGGGCTACTTGGCAGTGCAGGGCCGCCTCCCGCTGCAAACCCTGCAGACGCCCCCTCGGCAGGCCCGGCACAGCGGGGTGCCAGGCACAGCTCTGTTCCCTTTCTTCCCTCATCCTTTTGTCCCTGGCGGGACTGGGCTCCACTCGGGGCCCTGAATGTCAATAGCCCACCCCCTCCCCAGCTCTAGGCTGCTCTCACACTGGGCTGCCCCTGACCCCCCCCCATCCTTCCCCCTCGGACCAGGCCTGTGGGGGCTGGGCTTCGCTGGGAGTTCTCTCTGGAAGCGGGCTTTGTCTGTGAAGTTCACCTTCAAGGTTGGGAGAGACTACTGAAAACTGGAGAGACCCGGGCTAGGAGTTCCCGGGAGGCAAGGAGAGGGGTGCCTCGAGAAACTTCTGAAAGGAAACTCCAACAAAACGTGCTCTTTACAAGTTTCCAGGTTCAGGGCACTCCCCGGCTTTTTCCTAAGCCACTGTGCAGCAGATTATGGCCACTGTCTTTCCTGCCCGCCTGCTGCCTCCCTGCGAGTATGCGGGGGCTTGCTGCGTCTCCCCGTCAGTCTCTGCGACTGGGGGGGTCCTCCATTTCTATTTCTCCCCAGGTCTCCACTTAACACACATTTACCAAGTCTCAAAGAGATCTGCGGGGAGGAGGGGTAATGAGGAAGGACTTTCCCTTCTCCTGAAACTTCCCCGTTCCCTGGGCATGCAGGCACTTGAAAGATAAACGCCTTCCCTACTCATCTCCAGAAAAAGCAGGGCTCCGGGCTCAGGCTCCAGCCGCACCAGCCGCGCTGAAAGTGGGGACACGGCGTGCAGAGCCCCACTCTCTCCCTGATTGGGATCCTCCGACCCTGGGCGTCTGGGAACCTGGCCTCACCTCCCGGCCCCGACGGAGGAAAGCACCCGGATCGTGCACCCATCTGCCCCCCACTCGGCACTTCCTCGGCTCTGGCCCTGGCAACGCGGGACTGAGAGTGAGGCGGCGGCCCACGCGGCGCTCGCTAATTTTTATTGATTGCAGCGGTCAGTCAACTGTCAGGCGGGGTTTCAAGGGACCGTTTAGCGAGCGTGTGCGGGTCTGGTTAACAAATTCATTTAGGGAGCCTCGGGCCGGCTCCTCCTTCCTCGCCCCCCGCCCCCTTGCCCAAGTTTCCTATAAATAATAGATCGACCCCGGGACTAGCAGCCAAAACACCAGCCCCGGAGGACACACGGCCCGGAGGACACACGCCCCGGAGTCCTCAGCTAGGTCTGCGCGCAGGGGTTGCGCAGCCAGCGGCGCACGGAGCACTAACCTCTCCCGGGACGCAGACGCCGCCTGTGTCCCGGCTCTGCGCCCCGCCCGGCCCGGGGGCGCACCGAGGGGCGCTCTCCGCGAACTCTGAAAGTTCTCCCCGTAAAGTTCTGTCCGCCAGTCCGGGGCGGCGGAAGCGAACCACTGGCCCGCACGTGAGAGCGCGGGCCCCGGGGCGGCTCCCTACCTTTGTCGCCTAGGATGCCGTCGATGCTGTGCTTGGCTTTCTTCTCGCCGTCGTCCTCCTTCTTGTCTGCTTCGTCCTCCTCCTCTTTCTTCCCGAACTTGATTCTGAGCACGCGGCTAATCGAACTCACTAAACCTCAGAAATTCAAAGGCAAAAGAGCGAGTATAAGTTGTTGGACCCGGGAGCGCAGACGGCCTGGGCCCCGGGAGAAAGTCAGGAAGCCCCTTCCCACTTACACACGGCAAGGGGACTCACGCCCATTCCCCCCATATTTAAGAGTTACACCTACTCTGAGCCACAAGTACAGCCCCCCACGCAGGGAAGCGCTCTCCGGGGGCACTCACATGGTCGTGAGATGTGGCAGAGGCACCACCTGGTGCATTCCAATACACACCCTTGTGCCTTACACTATCACATACCCTGGGCACACGCACACCCACTCCCCCAGGACCTCCCTGGAGGCCCTGCAGCCCCTGCAGTGGCCATCCCCACACCCAGGTGTGCGGCCGGGCCCTGCGTGCCTGAATGCCCACGCACACATGCACACGTGCACCCTTGGCCCCTTTCCCTCTCACGGGCAGCGCAGTTCAGGGCCTCTACCTTTGGGACCTGCTGGGAGCTGGTGGCAGCAACTGAACAGAAATGATGGCTTGGAGAAGGGGGTCCAGGGACAGCCCTGAGATCACTCTTCCTAGGACAGACCCATCTCTCTAGGTTGCTTCTCCGAGGAAGCCCCAAGGGAGCTTCTCTTGCCGCCCAATCTCACAGGAGAATATTTGCCTCTTCCTTCCTCCCTTCCTTCCTTCCTCCTTCCCTCCCTCCCCCTCTCTCTTTCTTTCCTAACTTTCTCTCTTTTCTGTCCTTCTTCCCTCCTTCCATCTTCCTTTCGGTTTTGATTCCCTCCTGTGCCCTCACCCTCTGCGCTCTTGCTCCCTTTTCCTTCCAACTTTTCTCAAGTTGCCCGGCATCCATCATTTCCCCTCCTCCCCACCTGCAGCCCCACACAACCGGAGCCCTGGCCGGACCGGGCAGGCTCTGTGGCCCAGCTGCCTTCTCACCTGAGGGCACGGTGCTCCGGTCGCAGTGCCCGTCCTTCAGCAGCCGGTCTCGGATCTCCCAGCTGAACATGCCCGGGTTTTCCCTCTTGTACTCCTCGATCTTTTTCTCCACGTCGGGAGTGGCCACCTGCTTCAGAGGTGGAGATGGGAGAGTAGGAGTGGGAAGATGGGGTGGGGGGAGGGAGATACTTTTAATATCAACCTCCCGAGAGCCCCCGGCCCAGCTGGCGGCTCTGGTCAACAGGCACCCCTTCTGAGATTGGCTTTATCCTTTCAAGAAACCTGTTCCTGGCTCCCAGGAAGGCAGCTGGGGTTGGGGGGGATAGGGTAGTGGTAGGTGATAAAATAGAAACCTAATTCAGACCCCCAGGACCCCTCCCCCACTATTTCAGGCAAGACTGAGGGAAGATTTTCCCTGATCTGGGGTGGCAATAGGGGGTCAGAGCAGCTGTAGGGACAGCCCAGGAATGACTCGCTGGCCTCAAAGTCTTGGACAACATGGACCCCAGTTATCCCCATCCCTGAGAAATTCAGATAATGGAGGGAGGGTACCTGGGGGTGGGGACACTCTCCCACTGTACTCTCCTTTGGAAGCACACAGACCCCCGGTGCCACTGGGTGACACGAGATAGTAAGAGGGGCTTCAGCAGGATCCTGCAACCATGGGAAGGCCGACTGCCAACTCTGTGGCAAAGACACTCACTCTGGGCTTGCTGCCGCCGATGGCCCCAGGCCGGATGGACCCGGTCTCCTGGTAGCGACAGAGAATCTTGGAGACGCAGCCGTGAGAGACACGCAGCTGGCGGGAGATGACACAGGGCCGAATGCCATGGTGCGCCATTTCCACTATCTTGTGGCGGATGTGGTTAGGCAGGGGTCGCCCATTGATGAAGACCCCGCCAAGCTGATTGACCCGGCCTTGGCCAAGCGGAGTGGACACTGGGGAGGGGAGGGGAGACGAGGAAAGAGAGACACAGGATGGGGAGGAGACACTGAGTGCACCCCCGGACTCCAGTGTTGTTTGAGCCGCAAGACCCCAGACAGTGCATCTCCAAGTTCCCCACATTTGCAGCTGTGGCAGTTCAGAGGTCAGGAAAAAACTGCCACGAAGCTGAGAGAGGGTCCTGCAGGAGTGGAGAGAGGGGTTACGATTGGCTGCAAGAGTCCCCCCAGATGCTTCGTGCCTCCAGTCCTGCCACACTAGGGTGGATGAGGACAGACCTGGGGAATCCAAATGCCTCTGAGAAGGCGAGGGAAAGAGACAGAGGCAAGAGGGCAGAGCCACAAGGCTGGTGGAGCCCGGAGACTCTGGGACCAATGGCTGTCTGTCCCCCAGGATGTAGCTTGGGCTGCGGAACTGTCTGCCTCTGATGAGATGTGGCCATCTGGTCAGTTCCCTGCTCTAAGCGGTCACAACTGATCCATTTTATTGGGGCCAGACGGGGCTGGTTGATAACTACTATTTACAGCCCTGGCCTGGGCAGCAGAACTGTCCTACCATAATTGAACAGCCGAGGGACCAGTCCATAATACTGTTGGTGGCTGCCTCTGGGGGCACCTGGCTGTCCCCTGAGGGACGCCCTTGCTGCCAACCCCTCTTAAAGTTCTGATTTTGTTTTGGGATGATTTTGGGACTCGCTCCATTGATGGCAAGCTCCTAAATCAAATACCAGTTTGGCCTCAAAAATCCGCAAACGTTCCCTGCAGGCTGGGAGAGGCTGGTACACAGTGGACCAGAGACCCCGCATGTGGGTGACTTTGGGAACTAGGAAGACAGGCTCCCTTGGTGTGTGCTGGAGAGGAGAGAACGCCTCGGAAGCCTTAATGCAAAGTCTACACAATTTCCTCACAGAAGATTGGGGGACACCCGGTGCACTAATCCGGCCTCTATCCCCCCAATTTGGGGACTCGGCGGCTGCGGAGATCTGGCAGATTAGAACGATTTCACAGCCGCGGGAGTGGAGGGAGCTGACAGTATAATTGGA
Organism: Tapirus indicus; assembly: GCA_031878705.1. Lineage (NCBI taxonomy): Eukaryota > Metazoa > Chordata > Mammalia > Perissodactyla > Tapiridae > Tapirus > Tapirus indicus. The sequence goes on along the minus strand of CM062924.1, from coordinate 98,253,558 downwards.
AAGGAGGAGGCGAGAAGAGGCTCCAGCGGCTGAGCTGCTCCTACCGCCTCCTCCCTCGCTCTCCCGGTCCCCCCACCTCTCTCCGTAAAAGTAGGTGTCTGAAGCCACCCTCGGATTTAATCAGAAATCGTGCGTCGCCGAGTCAGAGTGACTCGGTCTCCGTGGCGGGATATGCCATTAGCGCTCGAGAGCTCTCGAGCGCCCAACTTTATATTCAAGAGCCTCTTTAGCGACCGGCACTCGGCTCTCCTCAGTATTCTGCGTCATGTTGGGCAAATATTGTTCTAATCCGCCGCGCGTCCTCGGCCGCCTGTTTTACTTGCATTCGCTACAGGAGAGAGCTGCGGCAAATCCCCGGGCTTGGGCGCTCTCCCGCCTGCGTGGCTGCTCGCGCGCACTTGATCACGGAGCCACTCTCCGCGCCTCTGTCTAATTCAGGGACCAGCGCCGTCTCTCTGCGGAGGGACCCCCTCCCCAGATCGCAGGCTACCAGCCCGCCCACCCCCGCCCTGCCTTCTCTCCCCTTCCTCACGCACAAGAGACTCGTACAATCGCAAGAAGAGTAATTAAAAAAATAAAAGTCACACCTGTCTCTAACCACTTCTCTATGACGCCCCGGGCTACCTTCCCCCAGAAGCAGAACGATCCCTCAGTTGACAGGTGGAAGACCTTCCATCAGTTTAAAAATAAATCAAAACAAAAACGCAGGAAAAGATCTCAGCGGTGCGCTCCCAGCCTGTTTCTCGAACAGGACCCGTTCACCGCCCGTCCTCTCTGCTCACCCCGGGTGCCGGATGTGTAGGGAGGACACACGACAAAACTAACACTTTCCCCTTGTCTGGGCATTGCGGTGCCCTCTCGCCGTCTGAGGTTCTCTCCTGGGAGGTTTCCAGAGTTCGGAAGCCCGAGTGAAAAGTTTGGGGGAAAAAATCGTTACTATTTATTATTTCAAATTAGTTTGTTTCCAGACCCCAGAGCAGGAGTTTCTGAGTGTTGCTTTGGAAGAAGCGGATGCCTTCCGAGTTTAGACATATAAAATGTCACACATTGTGGGGATTTCGAAATAAAAGGGATTAAGAAACCCTCCCGGAGTGAAAAGAACAACTCAAAACAAGAAAGACCGTAGTCGGCGAATGCAGAGCTGAGTAAGTATCAGGGGAAAAGTATCTGAAAATAGTGGAAAGAGCTGAAATTCACTAGGAGCCGAAACCTACCGGGGTTCAGCCTTGCGGGTAAAGGCCGAGCCCTCGACCCGTGAAGCTGCGGCCGCGGGTCAGTGAAACCCACGCAGAAACGGACAAGTGTCGGTCCCAGAAACTTCCTGGGTCCCGCGCCCGGACTTGGACCCAGAAGAGAAGGCGACCCCCTGCTGCCGCCGCTGCAGACCACCGCGTCTCCCAGGACCTCGAGCTCCCCGAGGAGTGCAGGCGAGGCCACCGGGCGCCCTTACCTTCCAGAGGGAATCCGGTGCGCGGGTAGTTCTGCCCGGGCGCGGGCCGCATCATCCTCGGTACGGTACCGGGAAGGGCCGCCATTCCTGCGCACGCCGGGGACGAATCCAGAGTCGGCCCAAACCGCTTCCCTCTGCTCCCTTTACTCCTGCCTCGATCTCTTTCTTTCCTCTTCTTCTTCTTTTTTTTTACCCTCTTCCCCCTCCCCTCCACACACTCCCTACCCCACCCCCCAAGCCCCGGCTGCAGTCGAACGAGTCCAGAAGCTGGGGAGGGGGGTGAGGTGGGGGCGGAGGTGGGGGAGGGAAGGTGGCGACCAGGAAGTTCAAACAAACAAACACGCCAGCCCCAAGTCCGCCTCTGCCCGCTCGGCTCGGCCAGAAGTTGTGCGGGCGGACGGGCCGGGCAGACCCGGGAGACGAGGCCGGGCGGCGGAGCGGGGCTGGGGGGACGCGGCCGGAGTCAGGGGCCCCGCCTCGGACTGGCGAGCGACGCGCTGGCTCTCGCGCTCCGGGCCAAAGTTTCTGCGCCGCGAGGCTGCCGAGTGGATTTCTGTCTCGTATTTATTTATATATTTATGCCCTCCTCTCGCTGCCCTCCCTCCCCCTGCTCTGCGCACCGCTCTCCACGCCTTCTTTCTCCAGACCACACTCGCTACGCCCTGACACACAAGCTTTCACACCCCCGCCCCCCGGGAGACTTGGGGAGGGCAGAAGGTGCCTCTCGGGTTTCGGGGCTCCAGGGAGGGCGACAGGGGGTGACGGGGTTGGGAAGAGAAGAGGGAAAGCGAGGGGGCGAGAGATCCACTGGGTAAGTTGTGCCAAAGTGCTCCACAGGAGTGAGGAGGAGGAGGAGGAGGAGAAGGAGGAGGAGGAGGAGAAAGAGGAGGATGAGGAGAAGGAGGAGGAGGCAGCGAACGGGATCTGATAGGTTTGGACTTTTCTTGTATTCATGAGGAGGGAAGGGGGCCAGGGCGGAAGGGAGCTGAGGACCAATAACGAAAAGAAATCGCCAACGAAAATTTTTTTCTCTTTTCTAATCCTCGGCTCGACCTCGTTTTGGGGGGAGAATTTGAACTGCCCGTTAAAACAGAGGGAGCAGAGGCCGAGGGGTTGGGGGAGGGGGAGAAGAGGAGGGGGCCAACTTTGTCCAAGTGTCTTCCTTTGACAAATGGGCCCGATCCGCGGAGTCCCCAGCTCCGGTCGCCCACGGCCCCTCTCGGCGTCCCGGCTGCATGGGAATGTCTGTCTCCGGTTGGTGGCTCCTCTCGATTCTCGCCTTTTCTCTGGCCTCCGAGGGTCAGAGTCCGCTGTCTCAAGTCTTCTCCCTCATCTCACTCACACAGTCTGGGATTGTCAGGAGTGGGGCCCACGGAGAAACGGCCTAGGGTGACTTCAAGGGAGGAGTTTAGGACTTTCTCTGTGAAACAGGGTCTGAGCCCCAGTGCCAGGTTCTTGCCCGACCTCCCGCAGCTCTGTGAAGCCCAGAGTGACCCGGCGGGCGGGATCCGGTGCTTAGAAAACTGAGTCTGCTGAGTGTTAGGGACCATCTCTTCCTCCCCTGCTGGCTGCGGACCCCCGCCCATCTCCAGCCGGGTTCAAATCCCGTCCTCCTCTTCAGGCCCCCCAGCCCACAACCCAGAACCCCTTCCCAGCAGGTAGTCGGGGCCCTGAGGCTGAACAGCAAGTGGGTGTCCAGGATCCGGGGGTCCAGAGGGGTGGGCTGTGGGAAGGAGGGAGTGGGTCAGGACCTGGTACCACCCTGAGCTCATCTATTCTGAGGTTCTCCCCTGGTGGATTGGGGGGGGGAGGGTTGTGCCCCAATTAAATGGTCAGGGGTAGGAGTGATCACAGGTCTAGAAATTCTCTGCTCTCTGGGCTCTCCTCAGCCGGAGTGACCAGAGGCCCCTGCCTCGGACACCGAGTCCTGGGGGCGAACCGCCTTCCCAGCGGGGCAGGACGCCAGGACTGCCGGCCTTTTGTCTACCTCGGGAAAGAGTGTCTCCGGCCAGCGCTGGAGGCAAACTACAATAAAATAAACCCAGCCCTCCAACTGGCCCCCAACCCCCCAGCCCGCCCCCTGCCCGCCCTCTCCCGGTGCTCAGGTCAGCCTTGTCTTGGCCTGGGGGGCTCTCCCCAGGCTGGCCCCAGTGTGTCCCCTCCCCTCCCCTTTTCCTCACCTGTGACCTTTGCCCCTCTCAGCATGTGGCTGACCCCCTCCTCCCCTCTGTCCCAGCAGAGGGGCTCCTCAGGCTCTTGGGGGGGAAGCCCTCTGGGAATGGGGGCCTACCCAAAAGCTGTTAAACCCACACCCCTCCGGTGGCTCCAGGATTGAGGAGGGGGGACAAGTAGCTTTAGAATTGGAAAGGGGGACACCAGGATGCCAGGCTGCCCGAGTTCCAGGGGCCCTAGAAGGGTTCTGGGCCCCTTTCCTCAGTGGAGGTGCCACACCACTATATCCACTTTCCCCAAGAGAGGTTGGGAGGTGAAGTTTTAAGCCATAGTGTGTGTGTCTGGGGAAGATGAGTTAGACTTGAGTCCATACTTCTCATCTTGCTGGAGGGCCCGGCCTGCCTTGACCTCCGGAGGTGGCTAGATTTTATAGCTATAGATATAGACACAGACATACATATATGTGTATATGATATACACACATATATTGCACATTCATTCATTCATCATTGATTTCCTTCCTGGCTTGGAAGGATTTAAGGCACGTCTTCTCTGGACTTGTGGGTGGAAGGGCCAGCGTGTCTGTGAGTTTGTTCCCCGTGTGTGTCTAGGTGAAGGCAGGTTTGTGTAGGTCTGCTCCAGGCCGTGGGCCAGTCTGAGGAAGTGTGCGTCGTGTCTAGGTGAGGGTCCGTGTCTGCCTGTTTGGAGTCGCTTCCATGTTCCATTAGGGTAGCTCTGATGGCCTGTCAAGAAGGGGTGAGGGTGTGATTTGGTCATTTTCTGGGCGAGAAAAGACCTCCAGAGTGCGCTGGGGCACGGACGCTGGAAGCCTCTGCGGCCGGCCCCGGCGCGTCCCCGGAGCCGGGTGGGGCGAGCGCACAGCCCGACACCTCGCTTCAGGGCCCACCGTCCAGTTGCCACTGGGGACATTGGAACCCTTGGTGTCCTGCGCCCGGGCCATCTAACCCTTGGCATGGTCCCCGCCCTCCCCGGCAGAAGACAGAGCGGTGGGTCCAGTCGCAAGGGAGGCCCCCAAGCGGGCTCCCACAAACCCCGCGCTGCCGGCGCCAACCCTGCATTTTTGCGGCTTCGGGATTCCGTGGGCTCCGGCGGGCAGGCGGGGGGGGGGGGGGTCTGTTGGAATGAGTGTGGCCGTTGTCGCCTCTTGGAGACCAATTTCACAAATGATTTTTGTAACAATTAAGAAGTGTGGCGGGGTGAAATGGCGATTTCACATCCAGCAGCGGAAAGGGGGGTTCACCTGGGAACCGGGGCGGCTGCAGCTGGGGGTGGGGGGCAAATCCCCCCCAGTTCCTCTTGCTAACCTACTTGCCCCCGTTTACACCCCATGCGGACATTAATCAACTCCTGAGCCCCCGGGTGGCTGCTGTAGCTCAAGGGGCTCCAGCTGCATTGTGGAGGGGGGGCGGACTTGGCCTGGAAAGTTTCCCCTTCAGCCTCTCACCCTAATCTCTCTCTGCCTCTGTCTCTCTTCCTCACACACATACCTTTTGTGTCTCTCTCTGTGTCCCCCCGCAGTCTGTCTCATGGTCTCCATCTCTCTTTTTGTCCCTCTCCCTCTCCTTTCCTCCTTGCCTTTCTGATTTCTCCCAGCGGTTTTCCTCTCTTACTCCGATCATCTTGTCCACTGCCTTCCCCATCTCCATGGTTTCCTGAGGTATGTACGGGCCTCCATTGCTCTCTGGGCTGTAACTCAGACCCGAGTCCCTGGGGGGGCCCTTTGGTCCAGATGGGTTTGGGCAAAGAAGGGCCCCTCCTCTGCTCTGCATCTCCTGGGCTGTCTCCAAAGGAACATCCCCAGGCAGGCCCAGTCCAGCCTGATTCCAGTACCCCCTCCCCCAGGAATCACTCCCATTCTAGTGCTCTCTGGCTTGGACAACAGTCCCCTGCCTCCACCTCTCCCTGTCTGGTCTGAGACCTCCTCCTACCTCCTTTTGATTTATTTATTTTTTGGTGGGGAAGATTAGCCCTGAGCTAACATCTGTTGCCAATCCTCCTCTTTTTGCTGAAGAAGATTGGCCCTGGGCTGACATCTATGCCCATCTTCCTCTACTTTATATATGGGACGCCGCCACAGCATGGCTTGATGAGCGGTGCATAGGTCCACACCCGGGATCCGAACCTGTGAACCCTGGGCTGCAGAATTGGAGTGCGTGAACTTAACCAGGCTGGCCCCTCACCTCCTTTTTAAAGGCAACAACAATGCTTATAGGAATTCTTCATCTCAAGTTTCCAAATTGAACTCTCCAAACCCAATTAAAATGGGAAAGACAGACATAGACCCAAGGATCAAAACTTCAGCTGGGGAAGTTGGTTAGACTGTGAACCGATGGGGAGTGTGAGCCTGACTTATGACCGCAGCTGGGGTCCCTTTCCCTGCCCTCAAGTGGCCCGCGGCCCCTTCCCCCAGCCCAAGGGAGAGGACACACTTTTTACTTCAGATCCCTGTGCAATGAGCACTTTTTGAAAGCGATTACCCAATAAATCTTCCTTTAAAGGGTGATAAATCCACCTTGAAAACCAGAGGTTTTGATTTCAGTGGGCCCTTTTGCATTTTCAGAGGCTCCAGCCAAAGACATCGACAAATGGAATTATTCAGTCTTCAAATGTTTGATAATGAGAGAGGAGGGGGTGGGCGTGGGGATGGGGAGAGAAATGGAATATCTGTGAACAAAGAACCCTCTCGGATGCTGGAATTCCTCAGTACCACATTTGAAGAGGCACCCTTGAAAAAGAACACGTCTCCCCACTCCTCCAATCCTTTATTGTTATTTTTTCTCTTAAGAAGTAGCACTCTTCTAAGAGTGACCTTAAAATATCTGCCCAAACCTGAACAGGAAGGAGAGGGAAACTGGGATGTTTTCTTGCTTGGCATTTTTATTTTCCCCAGAAAAATAAAATAGTATGTGCTGAATTCTAGTTCTCAAGGTAAATAATGACAATAATAATAATCAGGCTTCTTCCAGGCCCACTGCTAAACAGGATCTCAGCAGGTCTCCTCTCCCTCCTCTTCTTTCTCTCCCTCTTTGTCAATACTCCTCTTCTGCTTCCTTCTCTTTCTCCTCCACTTCCTCCTCCTCCTCTCTCACTTCTCTGGACTTCCCTCTCTTGCTTGCTGCTTCTCCACTGGCTTTCAGAAATGCAATCAAGGCCAAGGTGTTCCCCAATATCTGTAAAAACCTTTCCTCTGCCTAGTCATCCCTCTTTCCTTTCCATTTCTGGGGTGGGAGAAGGCTCCCCAGGAGCAGAGGCGTGTCCCTCCAGTCTGGTCCTCCAAAGGGAGTGAAGTGGGATGGAGGTGACTGTGTAACGGAGTGTGTATGTAAGAGTGGGTAAGGCTGAGAGCATGTGTGCCCGTGTAAGAGTATATGAGAGCATGTCAGTGTGCCTGCACATGTACATGTACGCATGTGTGTACATGGGAGTGCATGTGCACATAGGCAGATATGAGGAGGTGGAGGTGTGTGTGCAACAGGAATTTCTGTTTCCTGGAACCACTGGAGAGCCTGGGACAGCAGCCTCCTCCCAAGCTCCCAGCTGCCTGGACAAAAGACCAAGTGTTGGATCGTGCTGGGCTGCCTCCTCTGGCCCCTGTGGATCACTTCTCCAAGTTCAGTTTGCACCAAGTCCAGTGTTAATGGGTTGTAGGCTGCGCCATTGGACAATTACCTTATCATAGCTGAGCATCTATGGAACCGGCAAAGCATTTTCATTAAACGAATCCAAACGGGGCGGTGGCGCCCAGCGCCGTGCATCAGTTCCAGGGAAACCCACAAGCCCAGACTAACTTTCCCTCCAGGCCCCCAGGCTTTTTGGGGGGTAGGGTAGGACGGGAATGAGGATGAAAAGATCAAACGCTGCCTGGTCCCTACTTCAGATGGGCTTGTTGCTAAGCGGAAGCTGATGGAATTGGGTGGCTTTGGTCCCCAGGCTCCTCTGTCCTCCTCTCTTTGGGAAGCCCCCTCCTCTATCATGGCCCCCTCAGTAGGGGGGTCTTTCCTCCCCTGGGTGCAGGAGCACTCATTCTCTGTATTCACCGCTGTTGCCTAAGTTCCATAGTAGATGCTCAGTAAATATTCATTGGATGGATGAGTGAATGAATGAATGATTCCAGCACAAGCAGGATATCTGGTCTTGGGAAAAGGATGGGAGACCTGGGCTTGAATCTTGTGAGGCCAGCGATTTGCTGTGATCTTGAACCTTTGATGTGCCACATACACGCACGGTGAAAGATGCTCCAACAGAACATAAAACATGGCCGATTTGTACTGTCTCAAGTAGCAGTGACGAGGTGGGTGAAAACATCTAGCCTAGTGCTTGGTCTGCAGTCAGCGCTCAGTACGTGCTGGCTCCCCTGCTTCCTGCTTCCTGCTTCCTCTGCAGTCGGCCACTGGGACCCTTTTGTATTCCTCTCTGCAATCCTAGGGCTGAGCTCAGTGTCTAAAAGAACACAGACGATGCTCAATAAAGAGCTCGGTGGAATGATCACATCACTCTTTGACCTTGGGGACCCACGTTAACAACCAGCATTTTTGAATGCCTCCCCTGCGCCAGGCAGGTAACAGCAGCGGGTTTAATCTCAAAGCCACCCCGTGTGGTGCATATCAGCATCTCTGTTTTACAGAGGGGGAAACTGAGACTCAGGGAGGTCCAAGGTCAAACTGAGATGTCCAAGGTCAAAGAGTATCAGATGGTAGGAAAGGGACTTTAATTTAGGCCTCCTTGACTCCAACGGCTGCCCTCTTTCTTGCTCTTCTTTCTTCTCTTGTTGCCTCAGTTTCCCCTTTTGTAAACCAGATGATTCCCAGCACTGAACACAGAGACTGGCACATGGCAGGTGCTCAGAAGGTGCTATTGAGTGAATGAACGAAGCTGAGACTTTCTATTGACTGTAGGATTTTGTGTCCTCCCTCGGGAGTCCACAGGGGTGGGGGTGGGGGACTGCAGGACCAGAGAAAGGTAGAGCTGGGAGGGAGCCTTTGAGATGACCTTGTCCAAGGAGTTTGCAGCTTTGGGAGCCCACCTCCCTCCTAGGGGCTCTGGGGAAGCCAGAAGGGCTTTTGCCTGGCCAGGAAGTGCCTAGCCCAAGGGGGGAGATGGCCAGACTGGGGATACCGAGGAGCCCCCTGCAGGTGCAGGGCTTCATTGAAATGTATAGGCGGCAGGGACAGTGCACTGCATATTTGTCTAGGTGAATTAAAAGCACAATCCCCATTTCCCAGAGGGAGCAGTTGGTTCATATTTATACATTTAGTCTTACAGGTGTAAAATAGGTTTCCTTTATGCTTATATAATAATTTTTCATTTGAATTTCAAGGCTTTATTCCCTTCTTTGGATTCAAGTCTTCCACCTGAACCCGATTCTCTCCATAACCATTAATTCCTTCATCATAAAAATGAATTCCATCTAATTCTCTATAGTGGCAGTTAGAGCAGATCAAAAAGTGCCTTTGCAAAGGGGCTCCCCCCCCACTTCTACCATTGTCATTCTCAGCTCGCCTGTTCACCCCACCCCGCTGCCAATGCTGAGTTTCAGAAACCAGGGCTCAGAGTGGAAAAACTTATTTCTCTTACTCAGGAAGGGTTGTGTGTGTGTGTGTGTGTGTGTGTGCGTGTGTGTGTGTGTGTATGCTGTAGAAAATGCTCCTCAGTAAAGCAACAACTTTCAGAAAAGTAACGACAATAATAATAATGGTGACTCAGGACTTATGGAGCCCGACCCCTGCCAGGCACTTTACCTACGTTATATTATTGAGTGCTCGTACGCATCCATGAAGCAGATACTAGTGTCTTCATATTACAGATGAGGAGACAAAAGTCCAGAAATGTGAAATGAATTGTGCAGGGTCACACAGCTAGGAGGTGGCAGGGTTTAAAATTTTACAAAGTTTATTAACTGTTTCACAGGGATATTCTAATAGAATGGGAATTTAGAGATGCAGTTGATGCCCGTGCACACCCCTCCTCTGTGTCATTCATTTCTTTTCTCCCAGGAGAAACTACAATCACAAATTTGATGTGTATCGTTTCTGTAGGTGCTGTAGTAGGCTGAATAGTGGCCCCTAAAGATATCCGGTCCTAGTCCCTGGAGCCTGTAAATGTTACCTTAAAATGTAAAAGGATCTTTGCAGATGGGACTAAGTTAAGGGTCTTGAGACGGGGAGATGATCCTGGATTATCTGGGTGGGCTCGAAATGCCATCAGAAGTGTCATTATAAGAGAGAAGAGAAGAGGGATTTGACACAGATGGAGGAGGAGAAGGTGCTGTGTCCACAGAGGCAGAGGTTGGAGTGATGCGGCCATAAGCCAAGAAATGGCAGCAGCCACCAGAAGCTGGAAGAACGGACTGTCCCCTAGAGCCTCTGAACACAGCACGCCCTGTGACACCTTGATTTTGGCCCAGTGATGGCGTGATCTAGCACTTCTGACCTCCAGAACTGTGAGGGAGTAAGTTTCTCTTGTTTTAAGTCAGCACATTTGTAATAATTTGTTACAGCAGCCACGGGAAACAAATACACATGCTTTTATAATTTTACTACATATTTATATGAAAATATGTAGTTTTTACAGTTGGTAGAATGGTATTCTGTGGGTATCATTCTGAAACTTGCTTTTCTTGCCCAACGTAACGTTTTTGAGATTTATCCTTGTGGACACAGGTAGCGTTGGTCTAAAGGCAACAAAGAATCTAATTTGCAGACAGATACAGTTGGATCTTGAAGGGATGCTTTTTGCTTCTGCAGGATGCTCTGCCGGCTAGGGGCTGAAGTGGCTCTGGGGGCTGTGGTCTGAAAGGGCAGGGCCACACTGGCCCTCCCTTCACCCCCAGGTGTGGAGACTCAGGTGAAGACGCATGTGCCACGCGTCGGGAAGGCTGAGCTCATTGGAACATGGCGGAAGATGTGGGGATCCGGTTTCAGGTGAACTCAGAGGTTCTGTGTCTCTGAGACCTTGGAGAGTCAGTGGTTCCAAGCCACGGCAGAGAAAGACACTCCAAAGGAAAATTGAAATGGAGACGAGAATGTGTGTGTGCATGTGTGTGCATGGTGTACGCATGTATGCGTGTGTGTGTGAGTGTGAGCTCCTTGAGGTCACAGACAGGATCTGCCTCTCTGCCTAGGACCTGGAAAACTGAATATTTGTTGAATGAAGGAATGAGTGTGGTTGTGAGGGTGGGGAGGGGGATGGTGATCTCTCCTGGACATGTACATATCTGGCCACATATGATTGGTACAAGTTGACACAAATTGTAACGTTGTAAGTGAATAAATGGTTATATTCTGTAAATTCATTTAAGAAGGTGCTATCTGCACCTTTGTTGAACATTTTTACAGTTTATAGAGTTTTCATGTCCATATTTTAAAGCCTTGATTCTCGCCTGAAAACTGTGTGGTATAGAGGCAGGCTCTTCCTATCCCCAGATGAAGAACTGAGATTTAGGGTGGTGAAGTGGTTTTCAGAGAGCAGGTGGTGGCAAAGCTGGGGGTTAAACCCAGGTGGATCCAGTGACGGGGGCTGAGCAATAGGACACGGGCTTTGTAAATTGACGAGCTGCATTTTAATCTTGGTTTCAGTCCTCATGAGCTGGGTTTCCTGGGGCAAGTTACTTAACCTCTCTGGACTTCCGTTTCCTTATTGAAGAAATGAGTACAGTAACACTTAGCTTGTGAGGGATTGCTGGAGAGATAACACATGTACAGGGGCTGGCACTTAGCAGGGCTCAGTAAAGGGCGGTTTTTCTTGCTTATTCTCAATTGAATATTATTTTTCCTCTTGCAGTCCTGGGCTGTAACCTACATTCCACCAAAAATTATCGGGGAAATTTAGAGAAGCAAGCAACCAAACCAGTTGGCTGGTATCAACTGTTATCACCAGGGGGCTTGAGTTATCCCTTTTTGGGGGTCATTGGGGCATGATGACCTGTGACCTGTGCAGCCAGCAGGGGTAGGAGCTCAGCAGATTTGGGGTCATCTAGGACTTCTGGAAAGACCTGATAGACCACTTTCCAGTCTGGGGTTTTTCATTATGTAGGGGGCAGTAAATCAAAGGGGCTGCCCCAGGCTACAAAGTTAAAAAGGGCCCCAGGCTGATGGAACTGAGCAGGGAAGATGCTGATGGGGGAGGAAGCTATGGCTCCCCTGGCTGGTTACCAAATGGATCTGAGGGGAACAAAGCAACACACAAGGAAAAAAACCCACCAAAAACAAAATTGAGAAGTAAATGACAAACTGGAGAAAATGCTTTCATCTCTGTTGCAATAATGTCTTTGCTATATAAAGAGCTCTTGCAAATCAATAAGGATGATGAACAATTTCTGGGAAAGAACATGGACAGGCAATTTATTAAAGGCATATCTGAAGGCTAGAAGCACATGAAAAATTGTCAGTCTTACCAGAGACCTAAGAAAAGCAAATTAAACAATGAGATGCCATGCTCACCCATCCAAGTGGCAGTGGTGAAGGGAAAATGGGACCATTCAGGGTTGCTGAGGGTTCTGGCGGCTGGGACCCTCATATTCTGTTTGTGGTGGAGTAAATTGTTACCAGCTTTCCAAAGGGCAATTTGGCAAGTATGTTTCGAGAATTCTAGAAACATTGAGAACCATTCTTGGGAAATCACTTTGTACATCTAGGAATTTATTACGTACATGTGCAAAAACATAAGTAGGCTCGTCACAATGTTTTATAATGGGGAAAACTGGAAAAAAGTCTTTAACAGTAGGATATTGACAAATATATTATGAAACATACGTATCATGGAATACTCTGGAACTGTCACAAGGACGCATAATAAGAGAGAACATTTGTGTAGTGTTTCATTCTCTCCATGCTAGCAACCATCCTAAATGCTTTACATACTTCGCTCATTGAATCCTCACAACAGCTGTTTAAGGTGAGTACTAATATTATCATCCCCATTGTATTGCTGGAGAAAATGAGGCCCTGAGAGGTTAGGTAACTCGTCCTTGGTCCCTTACCTAGTGAGTGGCAGGTACCAACATCAGCTCAGACAGTCTGGCTCCAGGGTCTGTGTTCTCTTTTTTTTTTTTTTTTGTGGGGAAGACCAGCCCTGAGCTAACATCTGTCACCAATCCTCCTCTTTTTCGCTGAGGAAGACTGGCCCTGGGCTAACATCTGTGCCCATCTTCCTCCACTTTATATGGGACGCCGCCACAGCGTGGCTGATAGGCAGTGCGTCGGCGGGCGCCCGGGATCTGAACTCGCGAACCCCGGGCTGCCAAGCGCGGACTAAACCACTGCACCACCGGGTGGCCCTAGGGTCTGTGTTCTTAACTGAACTATACTACTTCTCAGAATTTTTAATGACTTGGAAAAATGTTTATGAAACATTGTGTGAAAAAAGGCAGCTTCCAGGGGCTGGTCCCACGGTGTAGTGGTTAAGTTCGGTGCACTCCACTTCAGCAGCCCAGGTTCACGGGTTTGAATCCCGGGCGTAGACCTACACCACTCATCAGCCATGCTGTGGCAGCGACCCACATACAAAATACAGGATGGTGGGCACAGATTGGCACAGGGTGAATCTTCCTCAGCAGAAAAAAACAACAAAAAAGAAAGGGCAGCTTCCAAAACAGTACGATTCTACTTAAAAAAAAACATTATACATATGTGTAGAAAAATAGCCCCAGAAGAATGTATACCCAAATGATGAGTGAGTACTGCCAAGGGGTGAGATTGTGGGTGATATTTATTTTCTTCTTTTTGCCTCCAGGCATTTTCTATAATGAGGATTATAACTTTTACAAATAAGGACATCCATGTGAAAGTTAATACGATGAAAAGAAACAGACGTTGGGGCCGTGTTGCTGCCTCAGCACCTAATTACCCCCAACTCCATATAAGACAAAGAAATGAGATTCACAGGTCACTCTTGATGTTCCCCTAAATCCTGTGCCATCCCACCCTTCCTTTCCACGTAGGGAGTGGGGAAGCCCTGGGGTGATTTGCCTCCCCTGGACAACAAAGACAGCATCCAGAAACACACATTTATCCGACACCCACAATGTGCCAGCCCCAGCGCCAGGCACCAAACAGCAGCCACCAGGCCAGCGCTCCTGCAGTTGATGGCAGAGCTCAGGTGCCAGCCACCTCTGCTTGACGTTGAGCCTTGTGCCCAATCACCGTGCTATTCTGCTCCCAGATGAATAAAGGTGTTTTTTCATCCTGTTGTCTGGACCATCCAAATGGTTTCAATGGCATAGAACACTGACTCTCATAAAGTGTGGTCCCCGAACCAGGAGCATCAGCCTTACCTGGGAGCTTGTTAGAAATGCCACATCTCAGGCCCCCATCAGAGCTTCTGAATCAGACACTCTGGGTGGGTGGGGGGCAGCGATCCATGTTTTAACAAGCCTTCCAGATGATTCTGATGCACACCAAAATGTGAGCGTCTCTAAATCAGAGGGATCATCGTGCTGGTTTAGAGTATTTGAGGGCATGAGGGCATTTCTCATTTTCTCGGACGCCCCCAAAGTGACAGGCTCTGCTAAACTCATTTTTGAAATCCTGAAGACAGGCTCTGGGAAATGAGTTAGTCTTCTCCATCCTCCACTCCTCTCCCCTCCCTCAGAACGCTGCTGACAGCTGATTAATGGGGAAAGACTCTCCAAAGATTTCTTTACATATATTAGGTTAGGAAAGTCTTTGAAAACTTCCTGTGGCAATTGTGCCTGCAAAGATTCCCTCCATTGGCTCTCCTCGGGGATGGAGACGTGGTATTCGTCTCCTTGCAATTTAGACAATGACCTCTATTCTTGTACCTCTCTGGGCAGTGCTGGACCAGGAGCCAGGGGGCCTGGGTATCCACTTGGGCTCTGGCACAGATTCACTGTATGACCTTGGGCAAGTCACTTCCCCCTGGGTCTCGGTGTGCTCCTCTGTTTAATTACAGGGTCAGATGGTTCCTACATCTGCCTCTATGTTTTGAAACCTGGAAATTTTCTTCTGTCCTGAATTTCCAGAGCTGGGCATTATTGAGAAGATTCATGGAGGTGTGTTTCATATATTGGTTAATTTAGGGGAGAAATCCACAGAGTTGTAAAGAGAGAATGTGAGTGTGTGTGTGCACGCACAAGTGCATGTCTCTGCCCTAAAGACTGATGTGGGCTGAAGTACATACAAAAGAAGATGCAGGGCCAGCCCCATGGCCTAGTGGTTAAGCTTGGCACGCTCTGCTTCAGTGGCTTGGGTTTGGTTCCCGGGCACGGACCTACACCACTCTTCTGTCAGTGGCCATGCTGTGGTGGTGGCTCACATACAAAAAGAGGAAGTTTGGCAGTGGATGTTAGCTCAGGGCGAATCTTCCTCAGCAAAGAAAAGAAAAGAAGATGCAGACTGATGCAGATAAAAAGAGCAGATTTCAGTTTTCTTTATTCTCTGAAAGATATATCAACAAATAAGTGTTGACTGGTACTGGCTTGCTGCAAATTGCAAAATATGGGCCATTTGCATGTACTCACTGGAAGCCAGACATTTTTTCATGTGCTCATGAACACCAATGGTTTTACGTCAAAGCTGGGCATCTACACTACAGCGGAGTTTCCTTGGAATGAACTGGGAGTCCTTTAAAAACCCTTCAGAGGTAAATTCTTTAATTTCCCTTAAGTGAAAAGTCAATCTACAAGGTGGGGATGGGAGAGAGTAGCGGAGGGATCCCCCTTAACCAAGCTTCCCACTTCATGTGCCAAGATTTGGATCCCCTGAACCCTGGGGTGGGGCTCCCAGGGTGTAGGTGGCCAAGCCACTTGCCTCCAGCTGTAAGTGGCCCTGTCTGTTTATCCCAAATGTTATCAGTTTCTGTGTGTGCTACAATGTACACAAGCTTGGGAAGTGAACAGTACACTTTCTCAGTGGGCCACATCCACGGTCTGCAAGGAAGAGCACATCTTACCTTGTCTCCCTCAGCTGGGTGATGTCCTCTGACCTACAGCTGGGTCACAAGGTCCGCCAGTCCAGAGCTGGCTAACACTCACTGCTCCCACGGTCTCTGCCTAGGAAAGGGAGACTCAGTGTACCAACTGCTCTAGGCCCAGGGCATTGTCTCCCAGATGTAAACTGGAGTCAGGAATCAAGATTTCCAGAAGTCCTATTGGCTGAACCTACCCAGGACAAACAGTCAGTTTAGAATCCATCACCCCTGGCCCTATATAGATACCAGTCGTAATTCCCAAGCTGTTGAGCCAATAATCTTCAACCCATCTAACACTCCTGGGTTTAGATCCCCTGACTTACCAGCTGTGTGATATTGGGTGAGTCAGTTTCCCTCTCTGTGCCTTCATCTCCTCATCTGTAAAATGAAGATGATAACAACGCCTACCTCTTAGGGACTGATGAAAGATTAAATGAGGTAATATATGAAAAGCACTTGGTACAGTGGCTGACAATTAACAGTTGCACAATAAATGTTTATTATTATTTAGATTCTTCAAAAATGTTTACTGAAGCAGATGTGGTGTAGATTCTCATGCTGCCGTGTAGGCAGAGGGACAACATGGACACAAAAATGAGAAACAATTCAAAAGAGCTTGGGCCCCACAGTCAGGGATCTGGGTTCGAATCCCGCTCTGCCGTTTTCCAGTGGTGTGACTTTGGGCGGCTCTTTCCTCGGTGGTGGAGTTACCACTGCCTCGTCAGCTATCCAGATGGGCGAAGAGTCAGGCCAGAGTGGCGGGAAGGCAGGGTTAAAATCACAGGCAGGGTTGGAGCCCTGAGGACTTGCTCACTTGATCTCACTGGAACATCTCTTTTTACTTGTGAGTGATTCAGAGGACTTGCCCACAGACACACAGCCAGGTAAGTGGCAGAAGCAGGAGCGAGAGCATTAGAGAGATTCAGGGGCAGAACAGCCTACACTTCGACCTAAAAGGATGCTCCTGACTCTGAAAAAGAAGTCCGTCACGGGTGGAAACGGGAATGGAGAAGAACATTCCTGGAGGGAGGCTGTGTGCCCCTGAAAAGCCCCACTGCCTCTCTAGGGTTGGGTTTCTCCCCCACTCTCTGCCGAGGCCGCATCCCTGGGAGGTGGCCAGGAGCAGCCTGCAGCCGAGACGCTGCTCTGCCTGTGCTCTGACGTCCCTCCCCTGCCGCTGCAGCGGCAGGCATAGAGCAAAGGAGAGGCCATTTGCAAGCTGGAAGCCATTTCAAAGGGAAGGCTGATCCTTGATATTTCCTGAAAATATTTGAAAAAAAAATTTCTGGATATTAGAAGCCAACACTCGCTTTTTGTAAAGTAAGTAGAACAAAATATAGACTGCCTGTCACCGAATTCAATCATTCCCTGCATTTTCATATATTTGCTCCCAATATTTTCCCTGCACCTACATTTGCATCTATGGGTTCAAGGGCTATTTTACTCAAGTCTACATGAAAATAGTTCTTCACATCTTTAGTTTGTTTGTTTGCAGACAGCACGTGTAATAGCTGCAGAATGATCCATCGCATGGAGAAAGCACAGTTTTGCTACTCCTTCCTGGCTGAGACTTCTGTGGGCGCCCGCCCCTTTCCCCGGGATAGATAGAGCTGTGATGAGCCCCCAGCACACCTGTTATGGGAAAACCTCCTCTCTCAGCCCCGGGGAAGAGTGGAGCCCCGTGGGCTCCCGTTGCATCCTTTTCCCATCGCTTGGAGTGGGACCAAAACTCACTTTGACTCCAAATGCCTAAGGCCAGAGCCTTCAAAGAAACGACTTTCCCTCTTCTGTTAATTGGGCAATTTGGAAACCTGGGCTTGAGTAAAAATATTATTTTTCCCCAGTCATTCTCAAATTGCTTATTCACCAAGTTAAAGCAGCCAGTCAAAGCGAGGGAAATGAAAACAAAACCCAAACTTCGAACCAGCTGTGCTGTGTTGTGTAGACAAAATAACCCTTTGACAGACTCAGTGGATCACCTTTGTGACCTGCTGATTCTCCGCGACGTCAGCCAGACTTCAGCTGTTCCAGCGGTTTGGACTTTTGTTTGTTTCTTTATCCTCTTCTTTTTCTTTTTGGTGTGTTTGTGGTGCAAATAATATTCCAATATGAGAGAGACGGGATGAAAAGGAAGAAAAAGATGCTCACACGCTCTCAGCCCAGAGGAGTCAGACCGGTTCATTTTTTCCCTCTCTTTCATCTAAAAAAAATTCTGGTAAAATACACACACATGAAATATACCATGTTTTAACCATTTTGAACTGTACAATACAGCGGCATTCACAATGTTGTGCAACCAACACCACTATCTAGTTCTAGAACGAGTTCACTACTGCCAAAGGAAACCGTGTGCCCATCAGCAGTTACGCCCATTCCTCCCCCCGACCCCAGCCCTCAGCAACCACTAGTTTACTTTCTCTCTCTATGGATCTGCCTGTTCTGACTATTTCCTTTAAACAGAATCACACAATATGTGTCCTTCAGTGTCTGGCTTCTGTCACTCAGCATAATGTTCTCCTAGTTCATCCATGTTGTAGCATGAATCAGGACTTCGTTCCTTTTCATGGCTGAGTAATATTCCATCGTATGGATCTACCTCTTTCTGTCATTTGGAATGTGGCATTCCCATCAGGCAGGCTGGTGGACAGGATGCGAGGTGGGCACTGTGATGATGAGGCTGGCTGAAAAATAGGCAGACAGCATCACATGTGTCAATTATCTGGGTAACTCAGCCCGTGTAGACCACAGAATTAGCCAGATAGGCTTTTAGACGAGGAAACCTAATTGCGTCACACACGTTGGCTGGGAATGCTGGGTTTCTTTATCATTAAAAAGGAAAGGAAATAGTGTCATTTTTTAAAGAGCTGTGAAGAATAATTGGTTAATTCAGATAATGCAGTAAGAGTTATGACTATTCCCTGTCTAAGCAGATCAGTATGATTTGTTTAGTCTCTGACATTTCATTTAATTCACATGTAAGTTCCGGCTTCCTCATTTGCTCACAGGGTCACCTGACTGAGCCTATTTCCCTACCTGCCTTCTCTATATGGGTGTTGAGAGGATGAAATAACTTATAAATGAAACTGAAAACCATATAAAATTTAAAAAATAACTTTTAAAAAACCAATAGGGGGCCGGTCCGGTGGTGCAGCAGTTAAGTTCGTGCGCTCCGCTTTGGCGGCCCGGGGTTTGTGGGTTTGGATCCCTGGGGCAGATGGATGCACCACTTGTCAAGCCATGCTGTGGCAGCATCCCATATAAAGTAGAGGAAGATGGGCACGGATGTTAGCCCAGGGCCAGTCTTCCTCAAAAAAAAAAAACAAAAAACCAACCCAATAGGAATTAGTTCCGGTTTGGTTTATATACACTTTCTCCCTATAACAATAAAACATGATTAAAATGAAACAAAAATTCTATAGGCCATTGAAAGAAGGATAAAAGAAGATATAAGTAATTGAACATGGGAATGGGGGAAAGAGTTGAATCGGAACCCTAGACTGAGAGAAGCTGTGGCAGTTGAGTATAAAACTTTGCTCTGAGCTTCCTAGTGGCCAAGGCGAAAAAGGGCAAGCAAGTGGGTTTAATCAATCTGATGCAGGATCTGTCAACCTAGATACCATTGCCATGCTGGGCTGGATGATTCTGTAGTGGGGGCCGCCGTGGGATGTTGAGCAGCATCCCTGGCCTCCACCCACTAGACGCCAGCAGAAACCCTCCCCTGCACAGTCAATCCTCCCCATCCCCAGGTTAAGGACGCTGCTCAACATCCCGCAGTGCACAGGACAGTCCCCACAGCACAGTGTTATCAGCCCATGTGTCAGCGCTGCTGAGGTTGGGAGCCCGGGCCTAGATGCTGGTCCATTAGGAGGAGAGATGAGCCTGGTGGGATGGGGGTTCTGGAGGAGGAGGGAAGATAGTGCAGTAACAGGCTCTGTGGGCAGCTGGTGCCTCCACTCACTGGGCTTGGTGGCCTTCTCCACGCCCTCTCCACCTCCTGGAATAAAGACCCAGATGTGGATTTTCCTAGAGTTGAGCTGACGTTTGCCCAGGTCCTAGAGCACCACTGCAGCACGGGAACTTCCCCAGAAGTCTTTAAGACTCTAGACACATTTCTTTCTCGACTTTTGTTGATGAGGAACAGTTGGAAGATAAACGTATAATCCTAGACCTGCAGAACCGTCAGAGGTGGTTACGCTGGGAGTCGTGGGAGGGGATTTGGCATCAGGCAGGACGGGGTCTGCACACGGCCACTACCTGCCCCATGACAAGGCTACTCCACCTCCTGGGGCCATTGCACTGCTGCTCCTTCTCCTGTTCCCTCATCCGCACGATGAGGACAATAACAGCACCTGCTCATGGTGTTGTTGGGAGGATTCAATGAGATAATACACGGGACAGCATGGCGCTGGCCCCCGGTCAGCTCTCACCACACGGTAGCTCTTATCACTGTTGTTGCTATTATTATTATTATTACTATCAGAACCAGGAGCACCCCTAGAGATGATCCAGTGCAACCCCTTGGTTGACAGATGGGGAAAGTGAGGCCCGGAGAGGAAGAGACCCCCTGGGCATCACCCGGCCAATGAGAGCAGAAGGGGGGGCTCTCGCTCCCAGCCCGGCAGGCGTGTGCTCGGGGCCCACTCTGGACAGAGCAGGAATTTCCACCTGAGGTTGGAGCCGGGATGTGGAACCGCCTTCTCCAGCCTTTCCCTCCCTGAACCAATTTGTAATTAATGGCTTGTGGCCACGTTTCTCCCCGCCTCCATGGCAGACCTGCAAAACCTGTATGAGAGGATGCTGTGGGCAGGGCAGCTGGCTGGGCGGCCAGCCTCTCTGTTCCGGCTCCTTTGTCCCTTTGCTCCTGCGCGAGGGGGAGGACAAGCAACCTCCCCATCCAGGCCCCCAGCCCTTTCCTGCTGGCCAGTAATCCACGCTTGTCTGGGCTGTAATTTGTGGCTGGTGCTGAGGCCGTTCTGGGGCGTGGTGCCCTGCTGTGGGGGGTGGGGAGACACGAGGGGCCATCTGAAGAATTCCGGAGGTGCGAGGTGGGTGGACAGTGGCCGGAAGGAATGAGGACGGTGGTGGGGGCCAGGCCCAGCCAGGGTGCCTCCCCACTCCCTCCCCAAGGCCCCACGGGCGATGCCACCGCAGCCGGGGTTCCGGGAGTTGGGGTGTCTCCACCACAGCTGCTGACTTTGGCAAAAAAGAAATCCTCCTACTTAATACAGTCTCCTTCCAGATAGACGGGGGGTTTGAAGTCGGCCGCGGAAAGGGAAGACAATCTCGTTACTAATGCACCATAAAGTACAATAAATATTCTGCTGACAGACTCCGAACCCAGGAAACAATTCCGAAATCCTAAAAAATAATAATAATAAAGAAAAAGAACCCAAACCTTCCTGAAGCCTCTTTCTCCTTTGGTAAAATTTCATTAAGATGGGAAGTGAAGTCATGCTCCCTCCCTGCCCCCCTCCACCTGGCACCTCTCTTTCTGGCCAAGATCTTCCTCCTGTGCCGAGGACTCGGCTCTGATTTTACAACGTTGAGGTCAGAGCACCTGGCAAGTGGGTCGGGATGTGGTGCCCTTGTCCTGAATCCTCCCGATGGAGTGGGGCCTCCCCAGAGCTGACCAAATCAATACCTCTCAGCCACCCTCTTCTCTCTCTGCACCCCACAAGCACACCTGGCTTCAAAACCGGCTCCATTTT
This sequence comes from Tapirus indicus, assembly GCA_031878705.1. Lineage (NCBI taxonomy): Eukaryota > Metazoa > Chordata > Mammalia > Perissodactyla > Tapiridae > Tapirus > Tapirus indicus. The sequence continues at coordinate 98,232,282 of CM062924.1, read as the reverse complement.
TCATTAAATCCGAGAGTCATAGGGAGGGAATGACCTGGCTACTTCAATTAACTTTTTTTTCCCTTTCAAATTGTAAGGTTCCATTTCCTTTGGAGGAGGTAGGATCTTGCAGGGGGGCGGTGGGTGGGGTTGAAAATGTAGGGCTGCATTTGAATGTTTGGTCTTGATAGCAGATAGGGACCGGCATGGAAAATCATCTTTATCACCCCAATATGGCAGGTGAAGCGTGTGGCCTGGGCTGGCATACCAAAAGGCCTGCGAGCCCTTATCGTAATCCCAGGAGCCGGCCCCCCTCTCTGTCACCTCTGCTATTCCAGGCAAGTGTCAGCCGTCTTCCCTGCTGTAGGGAGCCAGATAGCACCGAGCTGGGCCGGCGCAGCGGGCATAATAAGAAGTGGAAATTGCTCCCAAGGAAAGTTTCCGAGGAATTAACTTCTGATGGGTGGAGGAGGCAGCATGGGGGTGGCGGGGCAGGGAGGGCTGGGGAGCAGGAGAAGGAAGATGGGGAGCTGGGCAGAGACAAGGAGAATGCTGGTGGCATCCGAGGAAGGAGGGGGAGGTCTTAGATTTAGCCAGAAGGGACATAATGCTCCAAATGGACAGGTAGGCCAGCATCGCCCGTGGGACAATGGGCAGCCGAATGGCCGACAGCAAGGGCTTTGGGACCCTGGAGACCCCCAGCTGCCTGAACGGAGGGGATCTGAGTTCCCCCTCTGGGTGCTAATGGTGCCAGATGGGTTGGGCTGCGTGTCCGTCCCAGAAATCGGTGGCTTTGAGTTGGACGGGGCTTTGGCCCAATGCCTCTGCTGACCCTCCTTCCCTGAGCTGCCTCCGCCTCCACCCCAGCCTCTCTCCAGCTACTGAAGTGTAAGCTTCCCACCCCTGTGCAGAGGGCTCCTTGGCCAACAAAACACTGCCTTCCAACCCTTAGTTACAAGTATTTGTTGAACACCTACTGTATGCCTGGCACCAATCCAGGCACTGGGTACCCAGCAGAGAACAGGAGGGGCCAGGGCAGGCGGAAATAAACACCTTCCAGTACACAGATGCAGGGAGAGGCAGACAGAGCAGGATGCGCCGTAAGGAACATGAAATCAGGTGCTGGAGCAGCCACGTTTCAGCCACGAGGCCTCAGGCAAAGCTCTTGTCTCCAGGCCTCAAGCTCCTCACCTGTAAAGTGGGGAGAAACACACCACGTCTCCTGGGAGTCGGATACGAAGGGATCTGCTCAGCACAGAGCCCGGCGTGCAGTGGATGCTCCGCGGAGGTCTGTTCAGGTGTGTCATCAGCCAGGGGACGGGAAGGCCGGCAGGTGTCCCCGTGGGGAAGCGCTGGGTAGGAGAACATGGGGAGGCGGTGGGGATGTCTCCTCCAGGCCTCTAGTGCGCACATCTGAGGAAAGGGTGGAGCTAGGTTGGAGTTGAATCCTGGGTCCTCACCCCCCGGACTCCTAGCCGTGGGACCCTGGGCAAGGACGTGCCCTCTGGCCACCGTTTCCTCATCTGTAGGGGGGGATGATAACAGCCCCTTGGTTGTAGAACTGTGGGAGGCGGAAATGTGTTACGTGTGTCAGTGCTTCGAGGAGGAGGTATTCTATTCTAAGAGTCTGAAACCCATTTGACCATGTGTCGGGCCTCAGTGTTTGGCTAAGATGGGGGGCGGGGAAGGAGATCTCTGGCTTTTCCCTGGGTGGATACCATGAGAGGTTCACGCATCCCTCGGGGTGGAGCTGTAGGGCCACATGGGAGTGGAGGAGCAGGTGCAGTGCATTATGGGTCTGTTGATTGGCAGGGACGCTCAGGGACGCAAATGAGGCAAGATACCCAGAGAAGGCGTGTGAACTTCCTAAGACCACACAGCAAGCAGGAAGGGCTCAGGCCTGAGCCAAGGGCACCTGCCTGCCCCAGCCTGGTCCTAACAGGGGAGAGCGGACGGGGTCACAGGGAGAGGACAACTCTTCAGTTTTAGCTTCAGGGGAGCTAGAGTGATCGTCCCCGAGTAATTGGGTGCTAATAACATTATGCCTCCCGTTTCATACTTCCCACGTCCCCAGGGCTCTCTCCAAGGATCTCAAAGCCCTTTACATGACAATGCTGCCATTAACTCATAAATCCTCCCCGGGCTGCTGGGAGGAGAGGTGGGTGGTATGCGGGAGATGCTGAGGAATTAACCTCAATTATTTTCCTCTGATTCAGACTTCTCGGAGTTGTCAGGTTGGCTCCGGTTTGTCAGGGCCCCGTCGGTGCCTGTGGGGTGGAGGCCACGAGGCCGGGAGGGGGCTGGTGGGGTGTGCTGGCAGAGGATGTTCTCCAACCCCCCCAGCTGGTTGTCCACAATGTCACTGCCTCATTTTCAGAACAGCCCTGCGGGTTTGGGAGCCGCATGCCCATTTTACAGCGGGAGTGACGCAGAGGCACAATGACTCGCAGAAGGTCACACTGTGAGTAAGGGGCAAGGCTGGAACTGAACCCTCAGCTGCTGCTCTGTCACCAAGCACAGGGTGGTCTCGGACGGCGGCAGGGCTGGGTTTGAGGGCCTGGGCCCGTGGGAGGGGATGTCTGGCCTCCGACTACTGTGCTGTGTGACTCAGGGCGTCACTGCCCGTCTCTGAGTGGGATCCCACCCGCTGGCGCTCCAGGGTCAGGCTCTGAGGTTTAGTGTTTGCTTCCAGGTTTGAAGGGGTTGCTTTGCCCCAGGCTGTTGGGGAAACACAGGCCCCTAAGGAGACTGGGTGAGAGATGAGGGGGGCGCACTCACTGGTGCACCATTCATTCATTCATCACGCATGATTTCATCACTCACTCTTTGTGCTCCCACTGCATCGGGTGGAGGTCGATGGGATGGGCTCTGGAGTCAGGCTGCCAGAGTTCAAACACACTCCCTCTGTGACCTTGGGCACCTTCTTTTCTCCCTCACCTTCATCTGTAAAGGGGGACGACGATAACAGCCCTCACCAGCCAGCGTCGTGCATTCATTCATCCCACCACCAGACACTGAGCTCCGGCGCTGAGCCAGGCCCGTTCTCCAGCCTGAAGACACAGCGGTGAGCAACCCAGATGGGATGGCAGGCCGCAGGGCCCGTGTGACCTGGTTAGGAGGCAGACAGCACACGCACAAGTGAGTTTATAATCATCAGGTGACGGACGCGCTCACGGGGGCGTGAGATGGTTGGGGATTAGACCAGATAATCCGCACAGAAGCCTTCATGTGGGGCTTGGCGCACGGGCAGTGTTTAATTAGTGTTAGCAGGGATTTTGGTGCACTGGGGGCTGGGGACATGTGACACGCATAGCTGGGGCACGCGTGACACTTGGTCAGTGTGGCCACCGGGGCCTGCCTGGATGCTGGAAAGTGAGGCAGAAGCAGCATCTCCCGGTGCAGGGTCCGCCTGCCCTCTCACCCTGCCCTCCAGGTGGACCCAGGAGGAGGGGCATGAACCTTCACAGAGACCAAAGCCTGGACCCCTGGAGGCACAGTGCCCTGTCTTTGGGTAAAGGGCGAAGATGTTTTCAGACTTAGGGCCATGAGCCGGGGCTGCAGGGAGAGGAGGAACTGGCTCCCATTTCACAGACCTGAAAACTGAGGCCTAGCAGGGTGACGGGACTCTCTCAGGGTCATGAGGTCAGGTGTCAACTGATTCTGAGAGCCGCCGGCTGCCCCAACACGGAGGCCAGGACAACCGCGGGGGTTTGGGGGGAGCCTTTCGCCTCCCTCCTTGGAAGACCCCAGAGAGTTGGGGCGTGCGTTAGAGAGGCTGAGTTTCTATGCGTTGTGAAAAGGAACTGTTTCCCAAGTGTTTGTTCCAATGTTTGTGCGTTGCAGGTGAGTCTCGCTCGGGTTCGAGGAGAGGGACACAGGCTCTGGGCTGGTGTCACCTCCGCCTATTTGAGTCCTCAAGGATGGCGGGAAGAGGGGAAGGGGTGTGTCCCACTCAGGGCAGCCAGATTTAGCAAATAAAAATGCAGGATGCCCAGTTACATTTAAATTTCAGACAAACAATGCATCCATTTTTAGTATAAATGTGTCCCAAATACTGTCCTGGATTTTATCTGGCAACTCTAGTCCCACGGGCGGAGCAGAAAGGACGCCCAGAGCTGTGGCACCTCCTCTGGGCCTCGGTTTCCCTGTCTGAACAAGAAATCTTTTTACCTAATAGGGGTTAGGAACGAGACGTTTCCTGGAATCTCCAAAAGGCAGGGGGCTGAGCCAGTGGCTCCTTGGGGGGGTGTGTGTGTGAGCGTTACCTTCCTTTTCCCCACTCTGAGTGTCCTCCCACCTCTTCAGACACTGCACTGTGAGCAGAGCAGGGACGAGTTGGGCTGTGGAGTCTGGCAGCCTTGTATCCATCTGACTCCTGGCTCTGCCACTTCCGGGTCGAGTCACTTCTGTCCAGCCCTCAGTTTCCCCATCTGTATAATGGGCACAACCATAAAGCCTGCCCCACAGGGGTGCTGGGAATCTCAGTAGTGGGTGAGAGACACGCTCATGTTTTAACCGGTGTTGCTGGCTCCAAATGTGCCTGCCAACTGCCTGTGTGTGCTAAGTCCCGGGGGCCAAGGACTCCAGACTCCCAGTCCAGTGCTCGCTTACTTGGGATTTCCTCCAGAGAAGGGGGGATCATCGTGGAGTCAGCCCTGGAAGACGCTTTTGGGGATTGCTACTCCAGTCTCCTCTTTCTCCTGGAAAATGAAGCCCAGAGACGCCATGTGGCTACCCCAAGGCCACACAGTGAGTTCCTACCTGACTGGGGTCTGCAGCCAGGTTTCCTGAATCCCAGTCCAAGAGGTTTGGCCCTCCACAATGTGATAGCTTGGAATTTAATTGGAACATTTCTTTCTGGAGGCAAAAGTTTCCTCGGGGTGATATGGTGGGGTGACGGTGATGGGCCTCAGGGAGGTGAGACAGAGAAAAGCAACAAAGGAAACAGAGAAAGTGTGGGAATGTGTGCCCTCTGCATGCCATCCTCCAGGATTAGTAGATTCCCCGCTCCCGACAAGGGGACCCAGAGAAGAGCATTTAGTACTGGCCCAGGTGTCCTGTCCTGAGGTCCTGGATCTGTCACAAGGTTTGATGGGTGATGTTGGGCAAATCTTGTCCCCAATCTGGGCCTCGAGTGGGAAGAATCTTCCCCTCCTTGGTACTCAGGACCACTAAGGCCATCAGTTTTGTCTTCTGGAGAAAGACATTGTGGCTGCGTTCCCCTCAGCACCTAGGATCCAGAAACTAGATGCAAGAGGCAAGCGTGGCTGTGCTCACCGACCTGCCTGTGCAGTGTCTCAGCCGTCCCTCCAGCCACTTCGTCTCCCGGGTTCTTCCCTGACTTCTGGTCTTCGTCTCTCTGGTTGCTCTGTCTCTGTCTGTCTTTTGTCTCTTTGCCTTTCTCTCTCTCCCCTCTTCCCTCTCCTCCTCCCTTTCTCCTTTCTCCCCTTCCCATTTCCACCGCCCCGCCCCTTCTGCTGCTGAGTCTGTTTATCCCTGAACCACTTTTCCTGCAGGGAGACGCTGGAAAGCCCTGGCTCCAGACCAGTGTGATCCTAATCTCCCCAGCAGACTGCCCGAAATGTAATTTATGGGCAGGGCTCCCCCGGCTTCTCCATCCTGCAGCCTGGGCAGGACTCCCAGCCATCAAACGAGCTGGGGGGAGCAGGAGTGGGGATGGGGGCTGCGTCACCGGATCGTCTGGGCTCTCTGCTCGTCTGCGGGGGGAACAGGCCCAGACCCGGCGGGGGGAGCTTCTGACATGGAACCAGCTTCGGTTCTGGGTTCATGGAATGAAGTTGCCCCTGAAGCAGCAACAGATTGCTCCCCCCTGTGAGCTCCGAGAACCTCGGGGGCAGGAGGGGCCTCATGGAGGCCACGGGACTAGGCCAAGACATTCAGGCACGCATTCATTCATTCATGCGCGCATTCATTCATGTTTATCCGGCACCTTCTATGTGCACACACCAGTGGTGGGAGCTGAGGCTATAATAGGAGCACAAGAGACCAGTTCCTGTCCTTTTCGGAGCTAACAGTCTGATGGGGGAGAGATACTAATCCAGAGGTAACTTGAGAGAATGTTAAGTGGGTCCCTCTTAGATCTGGGCTAAAGGAGAGGTGCTCTGTGTCTTTTAATATGGGGTTTGACTTGGTCTGTGGGGGAGGCATACGGAGCCCCTCCCTCCTTTCTGCGTGATAACAGATAATAATAAGACCATTAGTCGAGTGTTTCTAAGACAGTCAGGCAGCTGCAAACATAGTTGCTGCCCCATCGCCCTCACTTCTGATCCTGCTTTTGTTGTATGGCGGTCGGCTCTAGATACCCCTCCGCCAGCTGACGTGATGGGGTTCTGGGGGCCCCCAAGTCCCCAAGGATGTGTGCTACTCTCAGCCCTTCTCCCTCCTCATCCACAGAAGTGCTGGGCGCCTCCCGGACCCAAAAACAAGGACAGGGAAAGGGAAAGGCAGCCTTCCCCCATCGGGCCCGCCCCCGCTCTCCCTGCCACTGTTTCAGATTCAGGGGAGTGGAAGGATCAGAGAGGGGCTCACACTCCGCCACTTGAGGGTTTGGGGCTAGCCACAGTCCCCTCCTTTGGCCTCTGTTCTCACCTGTAAAATGAACTATAAGATCCCAAAAGGGATCTCGCGGAACTTGCAGGGAGGGTCACAGGAGGCAAGGGATGTGAAAGGTATTTATAGTCTTTGAACCCCCTGGAGTAATCACCACACTCACTGCCATCGTCCCTGTCAATGAGGGGTCCCTCGGAGGCGGAGGCAGCGGGAGGTTCAGCTCCCCTCTCTCTGGGACTGAACCCCGGGCTCCCCAGGCGCCTCCTGCCTTCTCAGCAGAGCAATGCTGCCACCTAGTGGCCACCCTGTGCATTTCTCTTCTGGAGGCAGACCCCCCGCAGCCCTTCCACAATCTACTCCCCCGACAAACGCTCCCAATGGTTAGGGCTTCCGTATCCCGTCACTGGAGGGAAATATTGCAGTGAGAAAGAAGGAAGTGAGGCTATAGGGTCCTTGACCGTGGGGAGAAATTGATCCCCAGGCTCCTGGCCGCTTCCTGCCATTGGATTTGGCCTGGCGGAGATTCCACGGTGGTGGGGGGGCGGTGCGCAGGCGAGAGCACAGGCCTGAGGCTCGCAGACCCCCGCTGCTGGGTGCCTGTCGGTGTGAGAGGCAAGAAGCCCATTTGTGCGCGTCCGACCCTGTTTCTGCCTCCTGCCTTCCTATAGTCTGTCCTCTACACGGCTACCAGAGCCAGCCTTTTAATAAGTCAGATTAGGTCACCACTCTGCTCAAAATCCTGCAGTGGCTCCCGCTCCACTTAGAGTAAAGCCAAAGGCAGCACTGTGGCCCACGATGACCACCTGCCACACTGACCTCTCAGGCCCCACCTGCCCCCTTGCTCACTCCACCCCAGCTGCACTGCCTGGCCTCCTTGCTCCTTAAACAGTCATGCATTATCCTGCTCCAGGGCCCTTGGACTTGCTGTACCCTCTGCTTGGAATGCTCTCCCCCCAGATATCCACCTGGGCTGCCCCTTGTGTTATCCAGCTCTCTGCTCAGAGAAGTGTGCCCTAACTAAATGAGTAACTTCTGAAGGGGAGGAAGACTATCCTTACCCACTCGGGGTCCTTCTGGCTGGGCTACTAATTAAACTGACATGAGACCGAACAGCAGGAGAAAATCAAACAATGCTTTATAACATGTATACGTGGGAGAGACCAGGGAAACTGAGTTTCTTGACAAAATGGCGGAGGTTCTCCTCTTAAATAGAAAGACAGAGGAGGATGTTGGGGGTGGATCAGTTGTGGGAGATTACCAGAAAAGCACAGTGAGGTTATTATGAAGCCTCACCTTCTTCCCATTACAGAGAGGGAGACACCTTTGCAAATGAGGATTTCCACTTATAAATGTAAATGTTTGGTCTCAGCAAAGACCCTCCCTGTCTATCGACACCCAGAGTAATCTGTGGTGATGGCCCGTCTGGGGACAGGGCCTCCATCCCAAATCCCTTTAGACAGTTAGTTAGGGGGAAGGTCAAAGCCTCCTTCAGAGAAGATAATCAAGGTAAAGAGACATATTTTGAGGTGGCCAATTCCGATCCCCCACACTTCCATCACTCTTCTTCCCCCTTTCTTATTTTACCTTCTTTGTAGGACTCGCGATGTGCTATAAACTTGTATGTTTATGTGAAACCAGGGGAGAAGTCATAGCCTCTACCTTCGGAACTTTTCTGGTCTGATGGGGGAGACATCACTCGGGTCCTTTGAGGATTCCCAGTCTGATGGGGGAGAAACAGCTCTGCCCTCGGGGTCTTCTACTTGGAGAGGAGACCGAGGGCCCCTTGAGGAAGGTGGGAGCTGGAATCCCGTGTGCACGGCCTCTGGCGTGTAGCAGGAGGAGGCACGGCCGCCGGGACGACCCAGCAGAATTCCATGTGAACGTGTCAGCACGTTACAGCAGTTTCCGTTTTCTCCTGCTGGACAGCACAGGAGAGGTGACTACAGACCCCCACAAACTCCGTCCTCTGCAAAACTAGAATTCAGAAAACGCAGACTCACAGATAATGTGCAGTGGCTGCCCACGGCAGCTCTACATCCACGTGGGGTGAAGGGTCACACCAGCTATGCAGGGGGTGTAACTGCCTCCACCACAGGATGGCTGGGAAAACATGAACAAAAACACACTTCCTGTCAGCAAGGGGCTCGCCCTGCAGTGATAACGTCTCTATCTGTGGAACACCGGGACAGCGGGCGTTGCCTGCAGATGATCAGACCGGAGAACATAACTCTTTCCCCAGTCTTTCATAAAAAGGGGACTGAACCCCAGCAATATGGAGATCTCATAAGACAGTGGGCAGTGTCCACCAGATTTCACTGAGGAAAGACAGCGGGAGGCGGGATTTCATATAGAGCTGAGCTGTCCTGCAAGTATCAGGAGCCCAGCAGCGATTCTGGCCGTCGCAGAACTCAGTGGATACTGTTCCCACAGAGTCCGTCTCGAGGAAATGCCAGATGAAGATGAACTTCGGCCACTGAGATGTGACCGACAGCGGGCTGGTGGTGCGTCGACTGCGATTGTTTGGGACGAAGCCCATTAGTGTGGGGAAGAGAGGGACAGATCCAAGTGTGAGGGACAGTTGTCCTGATGATGGCAGAAATGACATGGCTAAGAAGAAACGGGAGGGGACGGGAGAAAGAAGAGTGTGTTTGCCGAGCGCCTCATCCGTGGTAGCTGGGAATCACAACATCGTTTAAAGTTGACAAACCAAAAAAGAAGTATAAAAACATGTAACAGAACACAGGACATCACCAAGGAAGGAAACTTTGATGCCTAAAAAGGGATGGTGGAGGAAAGCAAGAGGGGATGGGCAAGAAGAAGAAACATCTTAGTTTTCTCATTTTCTGAGAAATGGTGGACCAAGAATACTGTACAAAGTTAAAATAACAAACAAAAGTTTGTTATTAAAAACTCCTGGTATAGTAGAAGAACCACACATAAAAGCAAAGAGAACAAACCACATTGTAAAAGACTTAAAAAACTCTATAGAAACATAAAAAAATACACAAAATATGTGACAGAACACAGATATTAGAAATGTCAATAAGTATAAATGGGCTTGATTTGCCCAGTAAAAGAAAAAATATTCAGGTTGGATTCCACAACCAAATCCAACTTTATGCTCTGTATAAGAGTTGTGCCTAGGGGCCAGCCTGGTGGTGGAGTGGTTAAGTTCATGTGCTCTGCTTTGGTGGCTCAGGGTTCTTGGGTTCAGATCCCGGGCACAGACCTACACCCTGCTCATCAAGCCATGCTGTGGCGGCCTCCCACATACAAAATAGAGGAAGATGGGCACAGATGTTAGCTCAGAGCTAATCTTCCTCACAAAAAAGAAAGAAAGAAAGAAAAAGATGCCTGAACCAAGGTCATTCAGAATGGTGGAGGATAAAAGCTAGACAAAGATACTGGACAAATGCAAATAAAAATCTTGATGTATCATAATCTTAATATTACACAATGTGGAGTTCAGACCAAAAAAGTATTTGCTGAGACCAAGAAAGGCACTTTGGAGGATGTGCGTGTGTAATCCACGGTGGAGATGGGAGGAGTCATGGACATTGATACTCTAAACCACGTGGTAGATGCATTTATAAAAGGGAAGTCACATGAGATACAAACAGAAACACTTCATTCTCCTTATGATAGGACAGAGAAACGATATAGAAAATCTTCATAACAGGATTAAGAACTCACTCACCGCCCGACACAATGGCACCCCACTTCTGGTACCAATTCCTGTATTACTGAGGATAACAGATCCAACTCTTATAACAAAGAGACCCCAAAATACACTGGCTTGAAGAGCAGAGAAGCCTGCCTCTCTCACATGTGGACACTGAGGTGAGCTGGCCAGTCGGTGGGGCAGCTCTGCTCCAAAGAGGTCTTCAGGGAGGCCGATCCCGTCCAACATGTTTCTTGGCCCTCCCACAGGGCATTGCCATCGTTTGCATGGTTGACGCTGGGTCACTGCGGGTTCCAGAGAGAGGGAGGGGAAGGGAATGTGGAGGAGGCGCCTCCTCTGTGGAGCGTGGAGGAGGCACAGAGACTTCCCTCGGGGCCACTGGTGAGGACTCAGCATCACGTGGCCTCATCTAACTGCAAGGGAGGCTGGGAAATGTAGTCTTGCTAAGGGCCCAGGAGGAAGGGAAGAACAGGTTTGAGCAGACAGCTGGTGGAGTGGCAATAAACACCAGTACTTCAGGAAACTACTTGGCAGGATCCGCCACAGTTCATGTCCACATACCCTGTGACCCAGCCATGCCACTCCTCGGAGGGCCCAACAGAGAGGAGCACATATTTGCACCAAAAGACGTGGTCTAGAATGTTCATAGCAGCACTGTTCTTAACGCCTGCAGCCCTAAACTGGAAACAACCCAAATATCCATCAGAAGTAGAATGCTTGAACCCACTGTAATATAGCCACACAGTGAAAAACTATACAGTAGTGAAAAAGGGCAAAGTGTGGTCATACATGGGTGAGTCCACCAACGCAGTGGTGAGTGAAAGAAGCCAGACACTAAAGGGTACATACAGTTTGATTTAAATTATAACATTCAAAACCAGGAAACACTCGTGATGATAGAAGTGGGGAAAGTGGCTCATCTGGGGAGGAGGGTGTGGAAGGTGGCAATAGGGGGCCTTCTGGGGGGCTGGTCCTTTTCCATTTCTCAGTCCGGGTGGGAATTTCATGGGGTGTCCACTTTGTGAAAATTCGTCAAGCTGTAGCCTTAATGATTTGTGACTTTTCTGTGTACATGTTCTAGTTCAATAAGTATTTTAATTAACTAAACTGCTTAAAGACAAAAAGATGTGAATGAGTGGAAAGATACATCGTGTTTCAGGAAGGAGACTCAACACCATGAAATTTTAATTCTCTCTAGGTTAATTGATAAATATACTTTGATTCTGAGAAAAAGATCAACAGTTTTTGTTGAGCTAGGTATGTTTATCCTAAAGTTCATATGAAAAATTAACCAGTTAGCATAGCCAGGAGAACTCTGGAAAGAAGAGATTACTGGGGAAAAGAACCAACTGTATTATGAAGCTTCAATCATTAAAACAATGTGGTTTTGACTCATGAATTCTTACATGGACTAGTAAAATAGAACAGAAAGTCCAGAAATAAGCCCAAATTCAGATAGGCATTTAGTATCTGGTAAAGTTACCATACCAAACCAGTGAAGAAAAGCTGAATCATCCAAGAAATGGTGCTGGGACAACTGGATATAAAATTCTGCATTCCTACTTTACACCTAAAACAAATTACAAAGGAATCAAAGATTTAAATGTGAAAATGAAACCATAGACGTTTTAGAAGGAAACATGGGAGAATTCCTTTATGACTATGAAGTGTGGGGACTTTCTAATTATGCCTCAAAAATCTACCAGCCATTAAAAAACATTGATACATTTCGTGACATAAAAATAAAAAATATTCTGTGTGCTGAAAAAAATTCCACCACGAGCAAAGTCAAAAGGCAAATGACGAACTGGGGAAAAATATTTGCAATTCATGTCAGAGGCAAAGGGCTAACCTCCCTTCTGAAAAATCGATAGAAATTGATAAGAGAAACAACCCAACATCACAATGGGCAAAGGATATGAACGTACAGTTTACAGAAAAAGAAGTCCTAACATGCTTAAACGCACGAAAGGAAGTTCAGCTGGCTCGTAGGAAGATCAATGCCCATTGACACCGCAGCTACATGTCATTTTCCCTCATCGAACTGATAAAAATCTGAAGGTAAGATGCCACCTTCTGTGGGTGAGTCTGTGGGAGAAATAGACCCTGTCCTGCTTTGCTGGTGGGACAGTGTCTGAGAGGGTCGGCACGGTGACAGCACAGCAGAGGGCAGCTTGGTAATACCCGTCAAAATTTCAAATGCGCGTTCTGTCTGACTCAGCCACTCCCTTTGGGAATTTACCCTACAGAAGTACTTGCACACACATGACATGACAGCTGTATACAAGGTTATTCATCAGTGCATTGTTTACAGTAGCAAATGGCTGGACTCAACCCATGCCCAGCAATAAGAGATTGGCTACTATATTATGGTCCATCTGTAAAATGGAATACCACAGCCAAGAGAAAAACTAAAGGGAAAGACAGCGTGTTCACTATTTTACATTTTGTGTCCAAATGGGGGGTGACCAAGAATCTATATTCTTATTTGCATGGATATGCAGAAGAAATGCTGGAAAAATACGTAAGAAACTATGAACAGTGGTTCCCTGTGGGGGAGGGGGTGCTGGGAATTGGCAGATGAGGGATAGAGGTGGAGGGAGAACTTTCCACTACGTACATTTTGTGTCTTTTGGTTTTTGAAGCATGGGAATAGATTAGCTATTCAAAAATTAAAATGAAATGAAATTTAAAATAAAACTGCCCAAGGACGCACATTAGGTTTCAGACACTAGTCTCTGTTCTTGAGCGCACTGTCTCCGACACATTTAAAAATCCAAACTCTGGGGGTGGTTTCTGTCTGGCTCAGTTACCCTCCCACAAATTGGAGGTCTCCACTGATTCCAAGGAATCTTCTTAGATTGGCCAGAGATCTGGCTGTAGCTAGTTATGGCTGCTGCTTCTGCTGTCCCTCCCTGTGTCCATCTCCCATTCCTCATACCTTCCCCCATCTCCTTCCCCTGCCCCCATTCCCAGAACCCCGCCCTTTAGTTCCTGTGGGATACGGACACCTCGTGCCTGTACCTGTCTGGGTAACGGTGTTGCCCATCGGGGGATGCTAACCCATTCACTCTTGGACTGGGGATGTGGAGACAAAGATGCCCTCTTGTTCCCGCAGGGTATAAACAAGGATGCCTATAGCTGCTGGCCACCATTTGGGACCATGTGGGCTGCCAGCTTTAGAGGGAAGCCCACATTTCAAAAGGCAAAGAGCAGAGGTGGAAAGAAACCTGTTGTTTGGTCATATCCCTGAGCTGCTGCTGGATCAAACCTTGCCTGACCAGACCTAATGCTGGGCTGCACATTTACTTGAGCCAGTGGATTCTCCCTGTCGTTTAAGTCAGATTGAGCTGGGTTTCCTGAAAGCACCCTCAGAAAGCATCTGGCATTCTTACCCCCATTTACAGCCAAAGAACTGAAGCACAGAGGAATCTGCACACTGGTCACCTGAGTGGGCCCGGACCAGCTCTGGGCCATGTGGCATTTTACCAACAATGGCCATGGCTATGGCGTGGCCAGTGGGGATGCCCTGTAAGATGCACTTCCCACCGTGCTGCGTCTGGGAACAGCTCAGTTTCCCTTTTTATACCATAAGGGGTTGCACTAAGGAACCTCTGAGCCCCCTTCCGAAGCCCCAGGCTTTGTGGTGGAGGTTGGGGTTGCGTGAGGCCTGGTGGGTACTGAGGGTCTGTACGTGTCTCCCTCACACCCCTCTAGTTCAGGGGCGCCTCTGGGCTGCTTAATACCAGGCTATTTTTTGAAACAGCTTTATTGAGAAGTAATTGACACACAGTAAACTACACATATCTGAAATGTACCATTTGATAAGTTTCGATACATGTATACATTGTTGAAACCATCACCAAAATCATGATAATGAACACATTCATCACCCCTAAAAGTTTCCTTGTGCCCCTTTGTCACTCCTCCTCCTCCCAACAGTCCCCCAGGCTACCACCGATCTGCTTTCTGTCACTATAGATTAGTTTGCATTTTCTAGCATTTTATGTCAGTGGAATCATACAGTGTGTACTCATTTTCTCTAGCTTCTTTCTGTAGCATAATTATTTTGAAATTCATCCACGTCGTCGTGTATATTGATAGTTTGCTCCTTTTTGTTGCTGAGCAGTATTCCAGGGTATGAATATACCACAATTTATCTATTCCAATCACCTGTTGATGGACATTTGGGTTGTTTCCAGTTTTGGGCTAGTTACATAAAGCTTCGAGGAACGTGTGTGAAAAAGTGTTTGTGCGGATGTTTGCTTTCCTTTCTCATGGGTAAACATCTAGGGATGGAATGACTGGATCATATAGTAGGTGTGAATTGAACTTTTAAGAAACTGCCAAACTTTTCCAAAGTGGCTGTGCCACTTTTTGGTGTTTCTCTAATGACTAATGAGGTTGAGCATCTTTTCATGTTCTTATTTGTCATCCATGTATCTTTGGTGAAGTGTCTGTTTAAATTCTTTTGCCTGTTTTAAAAATTTAATACTAGGCTATTTCTCACTTCTGGCAGATGGCTAGGACCCCCAATAATGCTGCTGTTTCTCTCCCTGCTGATGACAATCCTTCTGCGTTGCTCTTGCCAACCCACCCACCTCCGCCCCACAACGGATCAGTCAGGACTAGAGAAGGTCCATCTCCAGACTTCTGATGTCCCTCCCTAGTCTTGCATCCCAGGACACTACAGCCTCGGCTCCCATTCTGGCCCTGCCCCTCACTCACTATCTGACACTGAGCAAGTCGCAGCCCCTCTGTGGGCCTCCGGTGCCATTTGTAACACAGACAGATTAGATTAAGTCATTTCTTAGAAACTTCCCAGCTTCACCACTTACCGGCTGTGACCTTGGGCAGGTTTCTTAACCTCTCTGTGCTTCATCTTCCTCATCTTAACACGGGGATCACGAACTGGTAGCACCTGACTGACAGGGTTGCTGAGAGGACCAGAGGACCTGCTACACATGGAGGCCTGAAAGCAGAGCCAGCACCTAGTAAGTGCTCGATAAAACTCGGCTCTTCCTTGACAGTCTAAGATTTACCCCTCAACTACCCACCTTTGCACCATCTGCAGCTCATTCCACGTTTTGAGATCTTGCATGGGCCATTCCTCCCTCAAGACGCTCGCCCTTATACTTCCGGCCAGTCCGTAGATTCCCCTGCTCAGAATACAGTGCAGTGTTTGCCTCCTCCAGGGAGCCAGCTGTGATTGACTCCAAACTCCTGTCCAACCCTTCGCTCACATGTCCGGACTCCACGTCCTGGGCATTTATTTGCCTTTGTCTATTTGTTTTAATGCTGTTTTCACCTTGGTGTCCCGCCTCCTTCGAGGCTATGGCTACCAAAGGCAGGAGCTCAGTTTCCCCGTCTGATTGGGGCTCCCCGAAGGTGGAGGCTGGGTCTCTCCATCAGACTGGGGGCTCCTGGGGAAGGGGCCGGCCAGCACACTTCACAAAGGGCCCTGGCCAATGCCCGGCATTTGCGCACTGTTCCTCGTGGCGTTTGTTAGAGCTTGTGCTGCGTCAGCCCCCTCGGGCCCCAGAGGAGACCCCAGCCAGAATTGCCTTCACATCCACCCCTTCCTGCCAGGCCAGGCCCGCTCTTGGCCAGAGAAGGCCAGCCCAGGTGTCTCAGGGCTCCCACAGGGGCCGGGCGGGCCTGGCAGTGAAGGCAGCTTTGATGGGGCCGCAGAGCCAGCAACTAAGTGTTTCCGATGCCAGGAACAAACCCGGCATCGACTGGAGGCCAGAGAATGAGACCCGTCAGACAGGGCAGAGGCTCCCCCAGAGTCTCTGAACGGGACAGTCCATGTCTGCGAGGGAGGCTGCACGGCGGCCTGGGGAGCAGGGCTGGGCTCTGCCAGAACCGCAGGGACCCTGCTCCGCTCACCACGGACCTGGCTGCGTGGGGCAGGCAGCATCCCGGGCCCCTGCCTCTTTGGAGAGGACAGTCTCTCACCCACAGGCAGCAGGGAGTGGACGAAATGGGCAGCGCCGGATAACGGGGCCAGATGTGGGTTGACATTCCAGGGACAAGCTGACACTCCCCGGGAATGGCAGGCTGAGAGCGTGATTACTGGAAAGGACCTTGGAGATGGTTCCATGCTGCCCTGCTACTCACCAGCTGTGTGACTTTGGACCGAGTCTGAGCTTGTTTCTCCATCTGTAACACGGGGGTAACACTAGCTGCTTACTTTAAAGAGCTGATGTGGGGAATAACACATATGAGCTACTGTTATTGTACACCCTTCTTGTTTTACAGATGAGGAGACTGAGGTTCAGAGAGGGGCAGTAACTTGCCCAGATTTGCTCAGCAAGTTAGTGCCAAGTCAAGCGTTGCTCCCAGGCCTCCTGATTCGAGGTCCACAGGAGTAAGAGTTGGGACACTGTTGAGAGACGGCTTGATGTAGTAAGAGAGCACAGCCACCAGGTCGAGGCGCAAATCCTGGCTTTGCCAAGCTGTGTGACTGGGAAAGTAACTCGACATCTCTGAAATTCAGTTTCCATGATTTGGAGATGGGGATCCTGAGAGCAAACTGCAGGGTTACAAGGACGAAAAGGAAACAGACCGGAGCCCCGGGCGGTGTTGGGGACGTGAGGGGTGAGTCAGGCTGGAGCTGGGGCAACGAAGGGGAAAGGAGGGAGGCCACACAGGCAGAATTCCCACCCTGGCCGCAGGCAGGGACCCAGTCCCCCGGTGCAGACTGAGAACTCATGGGGAAAGCCCCCCCACCACCTGGTGGGTCTTGCAAACGCTGGTCCGTCTGCCCAGAACACTCTTTCCTCCCCTCTTCACCTGGTTAACTTTTGCTCTTCCTTCCGGTCTCAGCGCAAGCACCACCTCCTCTGGGAAGCCCTCCTTGATTTCCCCAGCCCAGGTCAAACTGTGGGCTCATCCAGTGTTTTCTACTTCCTTATAGCAAGCCAGTTTTATAACTTAATCACATTGTTGAGTCATAATTCTATATTTATTTTTGCGATTCTTTGATAAATATCTGGCTCTGCCACGTGGCTGCAGGTTGGGTGAAGGCGGGGTAGCGTCTGCCTCCCTCAGCACACAGCAGGCGCTCCACCTTCCTTGAGGGACCCAATGAACCAGGGGTCAGCTCGTGAACGAGCGGTGCCGCCCTAAGGAGTGGGGAGGCGATTTTATGAGGCACGTGAATACCGTGTTTCAAGTTGTGTATTTAGTATTTAAAAGCATATTGGGGAAAAGTAGCACAGCAGACTTGGGATTTCACAGAAGTAATTCCCGAGGGTGAAGCTGAGTAAAACAACGAGTTGATGTAAAGAACAACATGGGGAGTAAATAGCAGTTCAGGTGGGATGCAGATGTAGCGGCAACCGAGGGTGGCGCAGAGGGACCTGAGGTCTGCGTTTAAAAGGCCAGCCCACGCCCGAACCTGTCAGCCAGCTACAAGGCTGCAAAAGGACACGAGGTGGCGCCAGGGTCCCACCTGTCACAGGTGTGGGCTACATGGCACCTTCTTGGGCTGGTGGTCGCTGGCGGTGGGAGCAGAACCTTACCAGACCCTGGGGGTGGGGGGTGGGGACTCTTCTCCAGCCGCCCCAGGTGTCCCCCCCCCCGTCGCCCCTTTGCAGGGGCCTGGACAGACAGACCTGTGTTCTGTTGCAAGTTGGGGGGCCTTCAGGGGACCAGCAGCCTGGACCCGGTGGGAAAGGAAGCCTGGTAGTAGTTGGTGCTCAGTGGAAAGATGTGAGTTCAAAGCTCAGTTCTGCCAATTACCAGCTGTGCAACCTCGGGCAAGCTACTTAATCTTTCTGTGCGTCGGTTTCCTCAGCTGTAAGTCAGGGAAAAGAGTATGCCTCTCATAAAATCGTTGGATTAAATGAATTAGTAGGAGCTTGGGACGGTGTCTGGTGCAGAGAGAGCGCTCAGTCCCGTCAGGGGCCCGAGGGATCCTTGTTGAACAAGTGGGTGGAGAGGAGATGCCCGAGGGAACGCAGGTGGCGCTGTACCATCTGGATTCTGGTCCCAACTGCAGTGTGTCCCTGTAACAATGTGCCAGAGACACGCCAGGGCAGGCTGACATCCGGGTGACACGCCTTGGCACACACACACGGTGGTGCCACGTGATGCCGTGTATCCGTCTGTGCACCAAGGGCTGGGGACCACACGTGGCTCAGAGGGCAGGGGTGGGGCACCAGCTCAGAAGCCTCGGGTGAGTCCCTTCAGTGTCTGACCTTTTGTTTGTCTGTCTGTCAGATGGGGGCTGTGATGTTGACTTTATGGGGACGCTGTGATGGTCACGGGTTGAGCCTGGCGCCTAGGAGGAGCCAGCAGATGTGAGTTTCCTTCCCTTGTCCTCACCTGTGCCCCCCCAGGGGGCTTCCTTGGAGAGTGAGGGAGGGGAGATGGAGCCATGGGGGGGGATGGCAAGTGGGGGCGTGGCCACAGGCCGACCCCTCAGGGTTTGAGGGGAAGAGAGAAGGGGCCGGGGAGTCCGGTTGTGCCCCCACTCAGGGACAGCCCAGCAGCCTGTTGCCACTTCCCCCAGGAAAGGCCGTTCATTCTCAGCTAAAGGAGGCAGGGATGTGTGGCCGTGACCATGGCGTTTTATGACTTTATAAACTGCTGAGGACGTGGCTGCTCTGAGCTCAGGCCCGTTAATGGGCCATTAATTCATGCTCCAGCTCGCTTTATGGGGTGCTGGGCAGGCAGGTGTCAGCCCCCTTAACCACCCTCTGTCCGAGGCCCCAAGCTCGTCTCTGGTGGCTTCTGGACACCAGCAGCCCCATGCGCTGCAGAGCTTCCCTGGGCGCCACCTCGCTGAGCCAGCGGGGAGACTTCGGTTCTCTCTGTTGACTCAACTCGAAAAGGGGAATAATCACGCCCACCTCTCAGAGAGGCTGTGGAGCTGAAATAAAGCGAGAGCCAGTCCGTCAGGGAGTCCAGTCTGCGCTCTACCCTCCAATCACGTCTGGGCTCTGCCCGCTCCTCCCCGTCTCCACTGGGACCACCCTGGCCTCAGCCACCATCGCCTTGTGCCTGCGTTACTGGGCAGCCTCCCCTCCCCACTGGTCCCCCGGCTTCCACCCTACAAGTCTGCCGTCCCCGCAGCAGCCAGAGGGGGCCTTTTGCAATGTGAGTCAGGTCCTGGGACAGCTCTGCTCAGCACCCTGCAGCGGCCAGCGTGGAACCAGAGTCCTCACAAGGCCCTATCTCTTGCTCCTTCCTCCTTGTTCCAGCCACTCCGGCCTTCTTGCTGTTCTGGAACGTGGCCGTTCCTTCCTGCTCAGGGCCTTTGCACAGGCCGTTCCTGCTCCACGTACCTGCTTGGATCGTCCCCTCACCTCCTCCAAGTCTAAATGACACTTTTCAATGAGGCCCAGCGTGGCCACTTTGTTAAAAGTCAGAATTCTCCTAGCGGCATCGATACCCTTTCTGTAGCACTGACCACCTACTACATAATTTACTTATTTATTATTATTATTTTAAATTTCTTCTTTTCTTGCTAGAAAACCAGCTCCCCGCGGGCAGGGATCTTTGCTCTTGTCGTTGCCCTCTCCCGAGTGCTCAGAGACGCGCCCAGCACACAGTAGGTGCTCAGGAACACCTTCTGAGTGCTCATGTGGAGAGTTCCTGGAGTTCTGCCTGGTGGCGGTGGTCACGGTGAACCCTGAGAGGTGGAAGGACTTTGAGTGGAGCCTGATTCTCTGAAGTCGTGCGTCTGGGGCGGCAGTTTCCCATGTCCTTTAACTGGCTCATGCAGGTGGCCGTCAGGCAAGGGCCACTTCCCGGTGGTCCACAGGCAGGTCCATTCCTCAGCGACCCCTGGCCGGCCGTCCCTCTCTGCAGCCTGGAAGCGCTTCGGAGCTGCGCAGAGGGGAAGCAAGGGCCCGAGAGTCTGGGAGGCCCTTCTGTGGCTGAGCGTGTCACACCCAGCCTGTTAGCCGTGGAGCTGGAGGGCAGGTCACCCGAGCTCATGGGGCCCTGACACCAGCCCTGCTGTCCCGTCCACACCAGGCTCAGCCTTGGAGGTCACCGCCCAGAGTGGGGGTGCAGAGAAGGTCTGGGGTGCTCTGAAGGGGCTGCACTCACGTGGGGATGTATCTGTTATATGGGGCCCAGAAAGGCTAAGGGACTTGGCCACAGCCACACACCTGGGAATTGAAGGGGTCTGCTTCAGTCTGGGCCCGTCTGATTCCCAACCTTGTTCCCACCTAGTTGTTGGTAGGGGCGCGGGAACCAGCGCAGTACGTGGCCCCCTGGGGGTTCAGGAAATACGTGTGAAGGACCAATAACTGGAGAGTGTGGGCTGATCAAGTGTGGCTTCGTCTCCGTCCAGGGCCTGGCAGGGAGATAGGTGGGGACAAATGCCGGAGGCACCTTCCTGAGACCCGTGGGCTCTGGTTAGCTCAGGTGTGGGGAACAAAGCCCAGGTGCTAAAAACCTGGCTTCGTCCCAGGTGTTCGGGGAGCTTTGCCCAGAGGTGCAGTGTGTGTTGGGTGAAGACTCACGTCTGCGCTGGCGCTGGTGGAGGGGAGCTGGAGAGAGTGAGGATAGCCTGTGTACCTCATCCCCTTAGCGGAGGATCCAGCGCCTTCAGAAGACAGGATTTTCCCGGGCTGAGAGAGGTGCAGCCAGTTTCCCGTGGAAGCACAGCATAATGTCGATAATGATCGTGATGATGATGGCGATGAGGAGGAGGAGGATGCTGGTGATGATGATAATCATTTTATTTTGTCCTTGCTATGTGGATTTGAATCCTGACTCTTCTTACCAGCTAAGGACTTTGGGCAGGTTACTTAACCTCTCTATACCTTAGTTTCCTCATTGTGAACTGGGAGTATTTATTTGGGAAACCTGCTGTCCCATCTATAAAACTGGGCACCTCAGAGGGCTTCTGTGAGGTTTAATAAGATGATGTGCACAGAGCACTGAGGAGGCTGCCTGGCTCTGGGGAAGCGCTCCGTCCGTGTTGGTTATTAGTGGGTTCTGGGAACTCAGTGCTTTGCACACATCATCTCACTTAATCCCCACAGCTACTCTGGGCATTGTTACCCCATGCAGAAACTGAGGCTAAGAGAGGCCAAGTGACAAGCCTAAGGTCACACAGCTGCTAAGGGGTGGAGCTCTGTTTTGGTTATTTGCTTCTGCATAACAAGATGACCAAAACTTAGTGGCCTAAAACAGCCACCGTCGTTTGTCATCTCTCGTGGTTGTGGGTCGACTGGGCCCAGTCAGGTGGTTCCGCTCCACACGGTGTCAGCCCTGGCTGTGGAAGCTACGCTGGGGCTGGGACGTCTGAGGTGGCCCCTCCCATGGCAGCAGTCGGTGCTGGACTTTGGCTGAGCTGGGGCTGTCTGTGGAACGCCTTGGTTTTCTTCCACGTGGCCTCTTTACCAGGTAACATGGTGGCTGGGTTCCAGGGACAGTCCTAAGAATTAAAGGTGAAGGCTGTAGACCTCTTACTGCCCAGGCTTGGGACTTACATGGTGTTCCTTCTGCTGCATTCTGTTGGTCAGAACAAACCCAGGGATGGCCAGAGTCGAGGGGAGGGAAATAGACTCCACCTCTGCACGGCAGGAGTGTCAAGGATTTGCCATTTATAATCCACCCCAGTGGGACTGGAGCCTTGTGATCTCCTGACCCCATACTGACTGCTTCCGCTCTCCCCACAGGATCTCTCTCCAGAATCCCTTTCTGTGTGTGCAGGCGGGTGTGTAGAAGGGAGGAGGCCAAGCCTCTATCTCTCTCTGGCCCTCTCACCATCTTCCCCCATATTCTGGTTCTTCCTCTGACCTGTCCCTGGACCAGCCAACAGCTGAGTCAGGGACCTGGAGCTGGAGACTGAAGCCAGTGACCACCAGGGGGCAGCAGAGCCAAAGGCCTGGGGACAGCTGAGTCCCCAGGCGCTGGGCACCTGTCAGGTGCGGCTGGCCAGGGAGGGCAGAGGCCGGGCGAGGCGGGGGCTCATGTTTGCCAGACTTTGCATACTCCCAGCGGTTCATCCAGAGCTTGATGCTGCTCCCCCCATTATGGGGCGTCCCTGAGGGTGGGTCAGGAAACGACTGCCAGTCCTGTCTCTCTGCATGACCTTGGGCCAGTTGCCTCTCCCCGGCCCTCCTGGAACTCAGTCTCCCCATTTGTGTTGGGGGGTGGTGGATTGATTAGGTTCTGAACTGTGCTGGTCTCTGAGGCCACTGAGGGAAGGCGAGGCTGCCTGGTGCCCCCCACTTCTAGGGTGTGCCCCCACCTCCCTCTGTTATATATGGGATCTTAAAACGAGGAACCCGAACAAGCTCCCTCAGGCCCCGGCAGCCCTGTCCCTGTAGGATTTAACCTCCCAGCCAGCAGGCCCAGACAGTCCCGTGTGCCCCGTGGCAGGACGGAGACCCTGAATTTAAGCAGAGTCTTCTCCCTTCTCTCCTTCCCTCTGCCCAGGAGACCCCCCCCCACTCTCCGAGGAGACCCTGGGCCTCCAGCAGACAGGTGGTCAGGCTGCCGCCTCCGGAAGGTCTCAGAGCCCATGGGGGGACATCAGCAGGAAGGGGCCGAGTTGACAACATCAGGCCCTCCGCCCATCCAGGCTTCCACTTTTTTAAGGAAGAAAAATGAGAAGGGAAGCGGGCGGGGAGATTTGAGCCAACTCAATAGGTCTGGGAACTTGTTCTGGCCCCAGGGTGTGTCTGAGTCCCTGCACGTCTGTCCACCGTGACGCTCATCACCCAGCCTCGTGGTTCTGTTGTGTGTCTGGGAGCATCCTGTGGGTACAGTCCGGGATCTCTCTACACCCCAGGGCCCAGCTTGGTGCCTCGTGGGCGTCTGGTTTTAGTGACCAGCACTAATATGTGCCCAGCTCCATGGTTTGTTACTCGCTGTATTAACCCCTTCTTCCCACGGCAACCCCCGAGGGAGATGCCGCTGTTGTCCCCATTTGCAGATAACTGAATAGAGGCCCAGAGACCTAGGCAAATTGCTGAGGGTCGTGCTGTTAGTAGGTGGCAGAGGCCGGACTTGAACCCAGGTTAATCATTTTACCACTTCCCAGTAAGCGGAAGTTGAATGAATGAATGGGTCCCCCGGCCTGGCACCTCAGAGTCTGGTGAAGCCGGACACAGGGCAGAGGTGGTGGAGAGGAAGTGGAATCACAGATTTGTGGGCACAGCCTCTCTCTGCTGCAGGGCTCCCCAGGGAGGGAGTCTGAAGGAGGGCTCCCTGGAGGAGGAGGGCTTCCACCAGGCTGGAGGTTGGTGAGGTCTTAGAGCACAAGGCAGAGCAGAAAGGGCAATCCTGGGGACCATATGGGCATGCGCGGGCGAGGAGGACAAGGAGACGAAGGGGTGAGCAGGCAGTGCTGTGCAGGGGTTGGGTGGGCAGCTTTGACGGCAGATACATCTGACCCCGTCACTTGCTAGCTCTGCAGACTTAAGCAAGTTATTTAACTGCCTTGAGCTTCAGTTTTCTCATCTGTAAAATGGGCACACAAACCTCTCTTGCTTAGGGGTCAGGATTGAATGGGATGATGTGAGTAAAGGCTGGTGCAGGGATGAGAATTCTGAACATCATCCAGTGCCCTTGTTCAGCTCTGCTCGACCTCGGCCCTCAGCTGTGCGCTCTGGTTTCTCTGCAGAGTGGGAAGGTGGGGCCTGAGCCTGCAGGACAGTGAGTGCCACCCCAAAGGCCTCAGACCACAGGGGCCGACTGGGGCCAGGGCTGCATCATAACCTGCCCCCCAACCCGCCTCCTCTGGGGTCTCCCACCTCCACCCCAGCTGCCACCCGGAGGGACCAGCTTGCAGCAGAGCTTCCAACAGCCTCTCTCAGAGTTCTCTGGGACATTGTGTGAGCGAGCCCCAGTGATATTTGCATCGTCATGTGCATCTCATTTGCACGCGCCAGTTTATACTGCACCATCTCTTCCCTTGCAAGGTCCCTGAGAGGTGGCCTGGCACACAGGGAGGATGACACAGCACTTGCAGCTCTGAAGTCCTGGGTTCAAATGCTCTTCTTTTGAGCTTCGATTCCCTCGTCTGCAAATGGAGAGCGCTTACATCCTTCACTGGGGCATTCTCTCATTCAGCAAATATTTATGAGTTTCTACCATGAGGCAGGTGCGGATCTATGCCCTGGGGACCTGGCATGACCAGGCGGACCCTGGTCTCTGGGCCCTGCTCTCTTGGAGCTTCCATGCTGGGGGAGACAATTAATAAGTCAACCAATCTATAAGTATGATAACCGCAGATTACAGGCTGTGCTGGGAAGAAAGCAGGGTGCACTGAGCAAGCCTGGCGCTCAGCAATGCCAGCTTGTGATCCCGCCCCTGGACCAGGTTGACGGCAGGTGGCTGAGCCCACAGACCTGTCCACCCACTAAAGGCTGCCTGTGTTCCCCTCACAGTCCTGCCGGTGGCATCAGGAGGCAGTGGGGCACAGTGGTTAAGGGCTCAGCTTTGGAATCACCGTACGCCTGCTTCAGGTCTGGACTTTGCCCCTTTCAGGCCGGGGACTGCAGTAGTGGACCGGTGCAGCCTCTTGGAGCCCACGCCCGTCTCCTCGGGCCTGGGTGACAGTGAACATTAAGACCCTCAGCACGCAGTGCCCGTGTCCAGTAGGCACTAATAATGATGGGAGCTGCCCACCATCCTTCCTCAGGCCACCCTTTTGGGCTAGTCATTGTGTCTGACTCATGGGGCGGGACTGCGGCAGGTAAAGCAGAGCAAATTTAAGGAGGCACTCACTCTCAGGGGCTGGCCTTAAATTTTACACCCCAGGAGCCTCACTTGCTCACCCTAGTCCCAGATAATTTCTTTCACTGGATAACGGTGACCCCCACCTGCAGATATCCGTTATGTGCCAGACGCCCAGTGACAAAGGTTGAACATACATTAGCCTCTCACAGAGATGCCCAGCAGTGGGGCACTCCTGTCTCCACTGGATAGATGAGGAGACTGAAGCCCAGAGGGGAGGAAAGACCTGTCCAGTTCACATGGCTGGAGGCGCTGGGATGCAGCTCCAGCCTGGCTTAATCCCAAGTGTGGAGAGTCTGCCCTTGACACAGTGGGGACCCTGGGGGCTGCAGGGGGCAAGGGGTGAGGGTGCCAAGGTCCCCTGAGGATGCCCAGGAGCAATCCTGACTCAGGGTATCAGATTGAACGGTTGGCCAAACATTATCTGCCGTACATTCAAGTGTCCTCCCCACCCCCACCCCCCGGGTGACAGGAGGGGCTAGGGTGATCTCACCTATTTTATAGGAGAGAACCAAGGCCCTGGGAGGGGCTGCTGAGGTCATATGGCCAGTCAATGACAGAAGGGCCCTCACGGGTGTGGCCTGGGCCCCTCCCCTCCCCTGCACCCCTTGCAAGAGCTTCCCCCGCCCTGAGGGGCTGCAGCCCAGCTGGGTCGGTTCCTCTCCTGCTGCAGCTCAGCTTCTCACTTCCCGGTGGGTAACTCAGGGCTCAGACGTCGATAAGCAACTCAGGACCCTTCAAATCTCTATCAGCGAGAAGGAGCAACTTACCAGAACCCTTGTCTTTCAAGGTTCAGAGAGAAATAAAAACAGACGGGGCCGGGGAAAGTGATCGTCTCCTTCCCTTTGTCATTCCAGCGGCTGGGCTTTGCTGAGCTCCTCATCTGTCATGTTGTCACCGGGCTCTGGTGGGTGGCTGGCTGTTGGGGCACCTGTCCCCAGCCACGTGCAGAAGTGATAGAAGGGGCCAGCTCCCACCTTGACCAGAGAGGGGCTGCGGGGGTCCAGGAGGGGGCTCCTACCCGTGGGGTTGACAAAACACACAGCACTGGCCTTTGAAGCTTCTGTCGGCAACTTCCCACCTGCACGGCAACAGCCACTCGGAGGCATCTGGGCTCGTTTGTTCTCATTCATTCATTCATTCACTCACTCATTCATTCACTCATTATCAGGAGCTCAATTAACTCATCTGTTAAATAGGGATGACAGGGTTGGCCTCATCGGCCTACGCTCTTCTCTTGAACCAAGACCACAGGGTTGTCGAGAATGTAAAATAAGTGAGTGAATTAATACACGTAAGTCACCTGCAGCCGTGTCAGGGGGCTCCAGGGGGATTGTTTACAGATTCTCTCATCTCCCTCCCTCCCACACAACCAGGCTAATGGATTAAGGTCTATCTTTTGGTTGGCGTGTGTTCTGGCAAAAAAGTGCACAGCAGTTTCCTGCGCACAAAAGTTTTCAATTTCAGTAAACATTTTACTGAGGAAGACTATACCTAGAGAAAGGTGCACAGATCCTGTGCACACAGCTTGAGACTTTTCCAGAAGAGGACTCACCCCCGTCACAGCCCTGGGTCGGGACTCAGAGCGGGACCAGCAACCAGCAGCCCCGCCGGGGCTTCTTCTAGGATGTACGTGCATTTTTGATTCCCCAGTGGGGCTGAGTTAGATCTCCCACTCCATCTCTTCCCTGGGTCCCTGGCACTGTGTGTTTAAGGAGCATCCGCGTTGGTCTTCAGACCCCATCCCTCACTAGCCGTGGAGCCCGCCCTCTGCTGGGTGCGTCTGCCACAGGCCACCTCCCCTCTGCCTCTTGGCTGCTTCCCGAACGGGCCAGGCCTGTTCTGACGCCAGGGTCTCTGTCCTTGCTGCTCCCCTGGCCTTTCCACGGTTCACTGCTTTTCCCAGACAATCTCCTCTCCCCTCTCCGTCATCCCAACCAGTTTCTCGTATTGCATCACGTTTCTTTCCTTTTAGCACTTAATATCCTCTGAAATCACCTTGATTAGCAACATGCCTCCCTACGTATTGTGTGTCCCCTTCACCTGAGTGTTTTACGAGGGCAGGATCTGCAGCTTCCGTCTACGCCTCTGCATCCCCAATGCCCTAGGCGGGGCCTGGCACACGCTAGGCGCTCAGTAAACATTTGCTAAGCGAGAGAACCACGCACTGCAAGCTGCCCTCACAGCGTGCCCCGGCTTGTGCTGGTCCACGCTGTCGCCACTGTATCTTTTCTTTCTCCAGGTTGTAAGCTCCCCAGGGCCCGAGCCAGGGCTGTCTTCAGCTCCTGCTCCGTTGCCCCCCGGATCAGCGGACCTGCCTCACAGGTGTTTTGCTAACCTTGTTCCCAACCAGACACGCAGGAGAGAAATGCATTTTAAAACCACGTGCGACTTAAAGAGAATTTAATCTGCATGTCTGGGATTCATTAACACGTAGATCATCAAATTAGGTTTGCTCACAGCTGTTTGACATTCGAAAGGCCTTTTGAGTGTCTTTAATAAGTGCCTTCAAATATTATTTTTCCTCATAATCTCGGGGCTGGGTGTGAGCGTGCCGTTCTTTGAATGGGCATGTAGCACAGGAGACCTGGGGATGGCAGGACCCGTTTGTGCAAGTGGGCTGCTGGTTGTGGGGACGTGGGCACAGAGCCATCCACACTCTCCTGCCCTTTCTGCTCGCCGGTGGGCTCTGGTCCAAGCTGGTCAGAGCCACGTGTTCAGAACGTCCCCCTGTCTCTGTGGTGGACACCAGCTGTTTGGCCCTCTGGCCCCATCATTCTTCTCCTGGGAATTGCATCTCTGGGACCCACCCTGGCCCCACTCCCGGGGTCCTCGGACTCAGGCTTGACCAGTTAAAGCATGGCTTTCCTCGGCCGCTGTCGTCAGCCTTGGTGTGGCTCCGTGACCCGATCCGTGGAAATGAGACGGCAGGAGACTCAGGCTGGGGCTGCTGGCACTTGAGACCCAGAGCTGTGGGCCTGGAGCATCTTGTCGCCACATGGAGCCTGAGAATGACCCAAACACAGAAAAGCAAAGTTGAGAGATGTGGAGAGGCCGGTGACAGCCGTGAAGGCCTGGACTTGGCCATGACCAAATTAACCCTGTTAGGGTTGGATTGTGTCCCCCCCAATTTGTATATTGAAGCCCTAACCCCCAGACCCTCAGAATGCGACCTTATTCGGACATAGGCTCATTGCAGATGTAATTATTTGAGGTCATAGTGGAGTAGTGTGGACTCTTAATCCAATAGGACTGGTGTCCTTACAGAGGGGACATCTGGACATGGAGACCCACAGAGGGAAGACAGCTGTCTACAAGTCAAGTGGAGAGGCTTGGAACAGGTTACCCCCTCATCCTCTGAAGGAAGCAATCCCGCCGACACCTTGATCTCGGACTTCTAGCTTCCAGAACTGTGAGAGAATAGGCTTCTGCTGTTTAAGCCCCTAATCTGTGAGCCTTTGTTGTGACAGCCCTTGCAAACTAATTCAAACCCCCTTTGAACTTTCTAGTTATGAGAACCAATGTATTCTTTTTCTTTCTTTTTTTCCTTAAGCCAATTTGTGTTGGGTCTTTCCTTACACACAAGGGTAAAAAAGACTTCCTTGAACACCGCTGTCCTGCTTAAAATCTGTTTATGGACCATGTTTCAGTTATCTGTTGCTGTATAGCAAACCACTCCAAACTTAGTGGCATCAAATAACAACAATCATTTGTTTTGCTCACAAGATGCAGGATGTGGGGGTGTGGCTTGTCTCTGCTCAGCGAGGCATCAGCAGGGAGTTCAACTGGGGCCGAGGAACCCACATTCAGGCTGGATCGCTCACGTGCCTGGCGGGTGGTTGCGGCCGCCGGCTGGGAGCTCAGCCACCAGGGCTGGGAGCTCAGTCCTCTCCCGTGGGCCCCTCCGCAGGCTGTTTGAGCTTCCTGCCAGCATGGCAGCCAGTTCCAAGAGCGAGCGTCCTGAGAGAACATGTGAAAGTGCATGGCATTTTTCTGATCTACTCAGAAGTGACACAGCATCCCTTCCACCGTACTCTGTTTGTTGAGGCTGTCCTAAAGGTCCACTCAGAGTCAAGGGGAGGGGACACAGACCCCGCTGCTCCACAGGAAGAGTGTCGATGTCACATGACGACGAGAAGACCATGAGGAATGGGAGATATAGCTGAGCCAATCTGCCGAAGGCCAGGTACTCTACGGTCCCATGTATATGAAAGTCAACAAAGGCAAAACTGATTGATGGTGACCAAAGTCCGAACAGTGTCACCTCTTGGGGAAGGTAGTTTTGACTGGAAAGGGACACATGGGAAGCTTCTAGGGTGCTGGAAATGATCTACGTATTGACATGGGTGGAAATTACACGGATGTGGATACATGAGAAGTTCATTAACTGTTCACTGAAGCTCCACCCCCTCGTGCATTTTATACCTCAGTTAAAAACATTTAAAGGATGTGACAGAGAAAAGCTGAGTTCATCCTCTGCTGGCTCCCAGTTCTCCAAGCAGCTTGGCTGGAACACGAGGCCCGTCCAGACCCGGCCCCTCTTGTCTTCTCCGGTTCGAGTCCCTGCTGTCCTTGCCGCTGACCACTGCAGATGCATGAATGTCTCCAGCTGTGAGGAAGAGTGTTTGGAAGGAGGGAACAGCAAGTGCAAAGGCCCTGAGTGAGGAAAGGGTGGTGAGTCAGCGAGAGGATGGGAGTGGGGGGGGGATGAGGCAGGAGAGACGGCGGGGCTTGCAGAAAGTCTCCAAGCGGGGGCGTGACACCGCCTGGTTTCCCTTTTTGAAAGTGCAGAATTCCAGAGCTGCCACTTCTGGCTGGGTGGGCAAGGCCCTGTTTTCTTATCTGTGAAATGGGTCACAAGAGTCCTGGCCTCGCAGGGCTGCCAAGAAGAGTCTGGAATATGATGCCGGTGAGACTCCTGGCCCTGGGCACCTGGCCTGCCGTCAGGCTGCTCAACACAGCTTCCCTCCCAGCCGTCTGTGGGGCCTGAGTCCTGGCAGGCAAGGCCTCCTGTGTCCGGGACATCCTTTCGGTTCTCGCTGAGCCCCTGGCCCCTTGTGGACCATACTCGCTCCCCTTGCCAGACCTATGGAGCCTGTTGGGTGGAAGATGGATGGAACTATTAGTCTGCACAGTCTAAAGGTTAATTCAAAGGGCAGCCGTAGCTGGAGATGGTGCCCTCTGCCTGGCTCCAGCTCCCAGACCAGGGAGGGGTTGGGGTGGGGTCACCAGCCGGGGGATTCTCATCCATGTAAACCGGGAAGCGGCCATCCCTCGGGTGGGCTTCATCGCCCCATTTCCACACGCAGCCTGGTCTCCTGCGACTTCTTTCCTGTCCTGGCTGTGTCACTGGCTCACTGCATGCCTTGGGCAAGTTCCTCCCCTCCTTGAACCTCTATTGTCCCATCTGTGTATTGGGACCATGGGACCAGGCCATCCCTAGGAGCCCTTCTGGCTTGGATGTTCGAAGGCTGCGTCTCCATTCAGCCCCGATTTCCCTGCCTCCCACCCCAGGACTTTGCTCTGTCCCGCCTCTGAGCTTCCACATCGGCCATGCTCCCTATCGGGGACACTCTCCCCTGTCAACTCACATCCTGCCTTTTCGTCAAGAGTTTGCAAGAAGGTGTCAGAGATATCTCCCCGATTCACCCCAAGTTCCTCCAGGCTGGTCTTCCATCCTGTGGCTCCCCAGTGGCTGTGGTCTTAGTCTATATGAAATTCATCTGCACGTTTTTGTGTGTTGCTCTGGAAACATCTGGAAAGCTTGCCTCTTTTTGCTTCATCCATCAGAACTAGATGATTCCCCAGGGCAGAGCTGTGTCTCCACCACCAGACTGACAGGTCCCCTGGGGCCAGGGCCTAGCCTTCTCCCTTTGTATAGGTTCCTATCCCGGACCCATTAGACCCGAGGGGCCTGGCTGAGTCCAGCCTGCAGAACGTTCTATTTGCTTCAACCAGTCTGTTTTCTTTTTAATTGTTGAATTAGTTGCCAACACTTAAAAATCAGGCGATTGCACATAAAAGTCTAGATTTTCATCTTTAAAAGAAATTGTAAGAGCTGGCCGCAGCAGGCTTGCATTTCCCTCAGCAACGATTGGCGGGAGCTGAGGTGGGGAAGACGTTGTCCACTTCACCCCGGGCCTCACCCGGCCCCACTATCTCCCATCACCTGCCCAGACCTGGAGGTGTTTGATTTGTGGTCCTGGCTTTGGGGCCCATGGTGCTTTCTTGCCTTGGTAGCTGTGAGCCCCGGGTGGCTGTGAGCCCCGTGGTGGCTGTGGTGGGAGAGCAATTCCAGCGAGGGACGTGGGAATGAAGGCTTCTCTCCCCGCCTCTGCCTCATTAGGATCCGAACAGGCTGGATCAATGCTTTTTAAAATCAGATACACACTGACTGTTTCTTGCATCAGGAACAGTCTGTACCGACATAGAACATTTCTCTAATCAAAAGCTTGCCTTTGGGAAAATTACATGGAGAAGGAATGGAGGGAGAGGCATCTTCATTCAGTAATTATTTATGGGGGGCCTACGGGGTGCCAGGCATTGAGCCGGGTGCTGTGGATACGCAGTGAAAAAAAAACCCAGTCCTCATCTGATACAGCTCACGGTCATATCGACTTTCTCAGTCTCTCAGATTAGGCAGAAAGGGCCCAGAGAGGGCAAACAGAGTCCCAAGATCACACAGCAGAGGTGGAAAGAGACCCTACACTGCTTCCCAGGCCTCCTGCTTCCTCCCTTTCCCAGCCACGTGGGTCCCTCCTAGGCCCCCGATGAAGCCCTATGCACGCTGGCCTCCTCCCTCTCCTCTTCGGCTCCTCTCCGAGTTCTGGGGCTCCATCCTTGCTTTCTACCAATGGCCAGAAGTTGGGGCTCCCCCAGGTCAGGTTGAGGTCTGCTCGGAGAAAAGGACTGACCCTTCTCTGGCTGTTTTCCACGATGCCCTGCCTACCTATCTAGGGTGATTCCAATATCGGTTATAGAGTTTAGCAGTATCCCACACCTGGTCACCCCAGGTGGAACATTCTACAGCAAGGAGGCAGCTCAGTTGGCTGAGGGCTCTTTTGAAGGGACAGGCTTGGCGTGGGGCCCTAAGTTGTCAGCGCCAACCTGCCCTTTCTGCACGTGCAGCCTGGCAGCCACTCTAGCTTCCTCTGGGGCTAAGCCAGGCTTGGTTTTCGACTGTGGCCACAGACACTTGTTTGGAAAAGGAAGAACTAAAATCTCATTGTACCCCTGGCTGCTCTGCAGATGTGCAAGAAATAGCTGGCTCTCCATACACAGCCTGTACCTTTAGTCCAGAGACTGGTCCCTGGAAGAACCAGCCACCTGGGCTGGGTTCGAGCAGCCCAATGCTTTGCAAATAACTAGCAGTGAAACTCAACCAACTCTTCCAAAAGCCTTTGGTTGCATTCAAACTCCTGGGCATATTAAAACCAGCCAGACAGATTTTGGCCAACAGCTGCTTAGTCTGAAACAGGCTGACTGCGATCGGCTTAGAAACAGTGGCTTACCTAAATAAAATAATAAATGATGACAGCTACCATTTATTGAGCATCTACTATGTACCGGGCATCACAGCTTTGCAAAGGTGGGCATCAACATCGCCATTGGGGGAATGAGGCAGAGGCCCAGAGAGGTCAGCTCACCTGCCCGAGGTCACACAGCTGGCCAGTGGAGAGCCCAGATTTGATCTCGGGTCTCTTTGATGTCCCCCGCCCTTGCTCTCCTCTCCAGCAGTGCTCGGAAGGCCAGGCTGAGGTTGCCCCTTACTCTGCTTCCTTCTTTGGATTCCTACACAACCCAGAATGCCCCCAACACAGTAAGGGGTGCTAAGCTATACTGGGCTCAGGGCAAGCTGGTTGGAGAACAGCAAAACTCTCTCTGAACAGGCTTTGATCTGTTTCAAAAGCGATGGGTGAACTCCCTTCCCTTCACATTCTGGATCCAAAGCCCCTAGGCATAGCCCTGGAGGAAATGTCCCCGCGCAGATGGTCCTTTTACCCAAGGAGAGAAAGCATGAGAAATGAAGGGTGACTGCTCCAGTAACGGGCGTGGGTGGAGCATCTACAAGGTGCCAGAGATTTTACGCGTGTGATGTATTATCCGCGTGGCATAGCGGGTGAGCTGGACTGCCTGGGTTCATGTCTTGACTTCGTCCCTTGCCGGCTGTGTGCCTCGGGCAAATTACTTAACCTCCTAGAGCCCCAGTTTCCTCCCCTGTAAAATGAGCAGAATGACAGTACCGACTTTACAGGGTTATCGTAGAAGAAATGAGACGATATACAAAGTTCACGGCACAGAACTTGGCATGTAGCCCGGGCTCTAGAAATGGCAGATGCCATCGTGTTTATTGTTGTTTTAAAAAACCCTCCTGAGAAACCTGTGGGGCAGGCGTTACGGTCTCCTTTTACCGATGAGGAAGCTGAGGTTAAGAGAGGTTCAGTCACTTGCCCAAAGTCACACGGCTAGGGATTCAGAGAGCTGGAGTCTGAACCTGTGTTGGTTCCTTAACACCGGCCACCATGGTGAGAATCAGAGAGCCGATTTCTGTAAAGGGCAGACTTGCAACCTCTCCTCCCAGGGCTGGATCCACCCCAACGCAGCTCTGTTTGCCTGGCAGGTTTTTCTTTTCTTTTCTTTTTTAGGTCATTTTTTCACACTTTTACATTAAATGTGTGAAAGGAAACCAAGGCCCAGCGTGGAGTGGGCCTGCCCAAGGACACCAGCTGCGCTGAGACCCGGGGCCCCTTCCAAACGCCATCTCTGTCCCATGGAAACGCCCCCTTCAGCCTCCCCCGCAGGGAGTTTGCTGGAAGGACCAGAGGAGATGGGTGAACAGGGAACCAATGATGGATTCTCTTGGGGACCAGCGCTGGTCACCACTCTGTTGATTGATGGCCAAGGGAGGAAATTCCAGAGCCAGATTGGGCACGGCGCCAGGGCTGAGACATCTGTCAGCCGGTGCCACATCACTCTTTGAACTGGGAGGCATGGGGGAAGGGATGGGGATCAGGAAAGGCGATGCTTCCCCTGTGCGAGAGTCTGTCTGCAGGCAAAGTCCTTCGAGGATCCGGTGGGGCCACAAGGATGCCCAGGGCCGACTGGAAGTGGGAATGTGCTGGTGGGGCTGGCACAGGCCTAGAAGGCTCCTTGGAGGCCTCTCTTGGGCTTGGCTCTGGGCTGCCCCCTCCTGAGGTCCCCTCAGCAGCCTTGGAGGTGGGCTCAGTGCCCTCACACTCCCAGCAGGGGAAAAGATGTTCAGAGAGGGCAAGCCATTTGCCTGGGGTCACACTGCTTGTAAGCGGTAGAGTTATTACTGGAGCCCAGGTCTCTCTCCTTTCTGACTCAGTCTGGGGTGTTTTCTAATGATTGCACACACACATGCACACACTCGTATATACTTTTATAACTTATCTATCACATATAACCATATCAAATTGCCTTTTTTGGTAGACCAAAAACAATTGAATAACAGCAATTTCATAAGGTTCAGCCAAATATAAATTATATATGTATATAAACACGTATCCTTATGTTTGTCTATTTATCTACTAAAGAAACACAATCCATCCACCTTGCAAATAGAATCTCTCTTAATATGTGTGTGTATACATGCATTATATATGCATAAATATGTGTATATATGTGTGTATATAAATATATATATATAATATATATCATACCTGTCTGAGATCTATATAACTAACCAACTAGCCAAATAGCCAACTTGTTATATACCATGTATGGTCAGCAGTGTGCTGGTAAATTGGCTCTCCAAAAAAAAAGAGACCTGATTTGTAGCATGTGTTTCCACGGTGTAAATATTCCCACTAAGGCTAATTTCAGGTAACCAACGTGATGTCACTGAAGACAGAGGTAGGAAGAAATGTGCATAATTGGCTCCCTCTAGCTGCGATGCACAGGCTCCAGCTATCCATCTACCTGAAACATACATTCTGTGTATCTCAAAATGGTACGGATCTGTGTGATATAAACAAATAGGCTCATGAATATACATGACTATCCCCTCACGGATAGATCTCTGATAGATATCATCACTATAACATCTCGCTCGCTGTTTGAAATCCACCCATTCCTCCATCCATCCATCTGTTCCCTCTGTTTGTTTGCTCAAATCTAATCTTGTCCAGTGCTCTTCAGCGCTCTGTTATTCCACTTCCCGCTCTGTGTGGGGTGGGGTTGTGGCCGGATGCAGGGCCCACCTACTCTCCTCTGGGGCATTTGCACAGTTCCTCTGGATGGGGGCCCCTGCATTGACCCTATAACCACAGATTCAGAGCCCCTGGTTCTGGGTGAGGTCTTGCTGGGCAAACACCATGTGGTGCTGGCCAATAGAAGCTGATTTTAGGCTCTCTGGGCCTGTCCTGGGCACGCCATTGGAGCCGACAAGTAGGCAGTGTAAGCTCAGCCGGTGGCATCTGCCGTCTTCCTTCTGGCTCCCTATGACTTCTCAGGTCACCGGGTCACTGGATCACTGTGTCTCAGGGTCTCAGGGGCCAGCCTCCTGCCTTGGGAGGCAGCCCTGGGGATGAGTCATCTCTGCTCCCCGGGCCTCAGTTCGCTCATCTGTATAACGGCACATTGCTCTCGGCAATTAGAAGAGGCCAAAAAATTTTTTCAAAGTCTTGAGTTTTCTCTTAAAAACTCACGCACATTTTACCTTGCACTCTGTCATCAATCTGTGTTCGTTTTGGTATAAAAATAATGTATTGGAGAACGTATCAGTTAACTTACTTGGCATCTTTCTCCCAAATCATCAAGCAAAATGGAAGCTCTGGGAAGTGTCATCTCTTCATCCTCTGGCTCCGTCAGAGAAGGCGGCGATCGGTAGTTACATGAGGACTCGGGAACCGGATGGTCTGCCACTTCCCCGCTGGGTCTCCTTGGACAAGGCACTGCTCAGCTCTGAGCCTCAGTGTCCTCATCTGTAAAATGGGAGAATCACAGTGCCTGTCTCCCGGGGCTGTTGTGTGGATGAAAGGAGGTGGGATTTTCAGAGGTAAAACAGCGCGCGGCACCGACTCAGCTTTCAGCAGCCGTTAGCCCACGTCCTCCCAGCACACAGCTGTGCATCGTCCCCTTGATGTGAAAATCTGGAGCACCAGCAGTTTCTAAATCGTCTCCCCACGCTACGACTCCGGGATAAATTCAGGCTGCGTGGATGCCCGTGTCTGCTCGAGGCCAGAATCCCTCAGCCACCCAGTCCAGGCTTGCAGCCCTTTGATGTCTGGGAAGTTCTTTCCGAGTTCTTAATAACACACGGACTTGCCTCCAGCTACTTTGGCATTCTTTCTGTTCCTTGAAAACGCCAGGTGCGTGCTGGTCCCAGGATTTTGCTCCTGCTGTGCCCTCTGCCTGGAACACCTCTCCTCCGGATCGTCCCGTGGTTGGCCCCCCATGATTGGGCTCAGCTCAAATATTCTCGCTCGGACGGGCGAGCGAGTTGCTCCGTGACTCCTCTGTTCTATTTTCTTCATAGCATTTATCACCTGCGGAACATATTTTATGAGTGTAATTATTTGTATCTGGCCAGTCTCCCCAACAGACGGTCAGCCCCATGAAGGCAGGGGGTCTGTTGTCGTGGTCACTGTAGCACCCCCATCCCCAGAACGCACCTGGCACACAGGAGTGACTTAAGTTGCTGTTAAATGAATAAAGGAAGAATGCAGGCCGCGTGACTCAACAATGTGAAAATGCTAGAAGAAAGACGGGAAGGAAAGGTAACAAAACATTACAGGATTCTTCTCCCCTCTTCTTCTTTATTTTTTGGACTTTGGAAGGAGTGTATCTTAATTTCAGGAAAAAGCCCAAACCTTATGAAGACGCAGCTTGGCTGCACTCACTCTGGGTTTGGCTGAGGTTCATTTCATTTCTGCTCCTGTAGTCCTTGGAACTGAAGAACAAACCCTGCTCAGCCCCTTAGGAGAGACTTCTGTGGAAGTCAGCAACCGACGCTACCTTCCACTTTGCTTTGCTTCTTGGCCTTGATTTCTGAAAGAAGGTATTTCATTTTGGTGATTCCTTTTGGGAGGCTGTCCCCACTCTGAAGTCTCCGGGGATACATCCAGGAAAGGGCGGAGGGCGAAGAGGCAGGTGGCACTGGGCCTCTCTCATCAGACTGGGAGCACTTCAGGGCAGGGCTGTGTCTCCTCCATCAGACTACCAGATACCTCTTGCTCTAGAAGGAGCCCCTTCCTTCTTTCCCTCTCCCTCCTCCTCTTCCATTTTCTTCTCCTCCTTTCCCCAGTCCTCCTTTCAGGAGCCGTTCCCCTCTCTCCTGGGTGAAGGTCGGCCTGGCATGTGGGGGTCCAGCTGCTTCCTTGGCAGAAACTTCCACAGCCCGTGTGCACAGGGAGACGGGGTGGTGAGCCCTGGCTGTCCTTGTTCCCGTGTCCCTCTCCTCCACCCTGTCCAGCCCTTGCAGGCACAGGTGGAGCCACATTTGCCTTTGACCATCATAGCAGCCCCTATAGATGTGTCCCCTTGGGGCTCCCTGCCCTGCATTCCGCCCCGGGGCACATGATGGTGCTGTGTTCTCCCCAGCAGCGGTGTCTCCTGTTCGGCACAGGTGCTGTTTCAACTCTTGTCCCCAGCCAGCCTGTAAATAACTCCCGGGCGGGACTCCCCGGTCACCCAGCGGAGCCTTTGCACGAGGTAACGAGACTTCCGTGTTGTTCTAAAGAGGCCCGGCAGGGCTTTCACTTCAAAACACGGTTGTCCTTCAAAGAAGCCCCCTCTGAGGGCCGAGGGCTCTTCCAAGAGA
Organism: Tapirus indicus; assembly: GCA_031878705.1. Taxonomy (NCBI): domain Eukaryota; kingdom Metazoa; phylum Chordata; class Mammalia; order Perissodactyla; family Tapiridae; genus Tapirus; species Tapirus indicus. The sequence continues at coordinate 98,194,555 of CM062924.1, read as the reverse complement.
AGCTCCGTGTGCAGAATATTTCTGGAAACTGCCGTGAGGACCAGATAACATTCGTGCCTTAATAATCAGGCAAAGAGCCATAATGACGCTCAGCATGATGAGAGCACCCACAATCAACGTCTATCGAGTGATTTCTGCGGGCCAGGCGTGGTGCTAAGTGCTTCCGTCCCTCGGCCCAGCAATCAGGTCATGTCACTTGCCTGCTCAGAATGGGTTCCCATCGAACTCAGAGTAAGAGGTTCGTTGCTGTGGTCCTGCACTTTCTCCTCACTCTCCTTCCTCCACTCATCTTCTGCCCACCCCTGGTGCTCACAAGGTGTGTTCCCACCTCAGGGCCTTTGCACCTGCTCTTCCTGCTGCCTAGACTCTATTTCCTCAAGAAACCTGCATGGTTCATTCCCCACCTCCGTCAGGAATTGACTCAATTGCCACCTTCAAAGGGAAGACTTTTCTGACCAAACTGCTTAAAATTACTACTATGCATCTCCCCCTCCCCCCAATCTCGAGTGCTCTCCTTGTTTTATTTTCACCATCACCGTATGACATCCCATACATTGTTCTTATTTTGTCTTGCCTGTCTCTCCCTGCTGGAACATTAGTTCCACAAGAGTTTTGCTGGCTTTGTTCTCAGCTCTAAACCCAGGGCCTAGATTCGAGCCGAGCACATAGTAAGGGCTCAATAAATATTTGCTGGACGAGTGAACACCCCTATGTGGTAGGTACAATTAATCCTGTTTCACAGATGAGGAAACAAATGACCAGCCCATGATCACACATCCGGGGTCTGTTTAGCACCTACTGTGTGCCGGGCTCCAGGGTGCAGAGATGGGTCCTTGCCTTGGAGAATTGTCCTGGCTGGTGGAGGAGTCAGATCAGCAGACATGGATAACCCCGTGGGCTGCGTGCAGGGCTGGAGACAGGCACAGTGCACTGTGGGAACACACAGCCCAGCCTGTGCATCAGGGAGGGTTTCCCGGAGGAGGTGACACCTGAGTTGAGTCTTAGGGGATGAGTAGGAGTTTGTCAGGTTGGGGGAGGTAGCAGCTGAGGAGGGAGGTGTTGTCCAAGCTACACAGAGTAACAGGACATGCAAAACCATCCAGATATGAGAATGTGGGGCTTTTGTTTGCCCCAAAGTTGTTCTGTCTGGCTGGGGTGGGGAGGAGAGTGCACGGGGGTGGGGGGTTGGGGAGAGAGAGAAAATGAGGCTGGAAGATCGGGGTGAGAGGGTGGGAAGCAGAGAGATTACCCAGGGCCTTGGGGGCCATGCTAAGGAATCTGGGCTTCATCCTCTGGGGCTTGGGAAGCCTGTGGTAAGGGATGGGGCCTGTCGGGTTTGGGGTCTAGCCTGAGCTCCCTGGTGGTGGCGGAGAGGCCAGACCAGACTGGGGACAGAAGGGAGGCAGGCGGACCGGGGAGGAGAGTAACCCGGGTGACTGAGGCTGGGGCTTGAAGCAAGGTGGGAGCAGGGGCACAGGAGATGGGGCGAACCCCAGAACCAGTGAGAAGGAACACGGCGGGACCCTGGGCCCAGGAGGGTGAGGCAGGCCTTACTCCACAGCTAGGTGTTTTTTTTTTTTTTTTTGCTGAGGAAGATTGGCCCTGGGCTAACATCCGTGCTCATCTTCTACTTTATATGTGGGATGCCGTCACAGCATGGCTTGACAAGCAGTGTGTGGGTCCGTGCCTGGGATCCAAACCTGCGAACCCCGGGCCGCCGAAGCAGAGTGCGTGAACTTAACCACTACTCCACTGGGCTGGCCCCCACGGCTAGTTTTTGAGCAAGCCAGCTTTTTCCAACTTGCCTGCCCTCCCGGCCCATGAGATTTTAGCTCCAAACGACTCCTGGATGACTCTGAACGTCAGCACGACTCCCCTTAGAGGGTGAAGACACAGAACTCCAGGCCAACGAGGTGCCGGCTCCTGAGGCCTCGCCCAGATGAAGGCCAGGATGTCCCAGGGACCGGCTACATCGCTGCCGGGCCTGACGCCGGTCCCTGACAGGTCTGGCTTCACGTGTCTAGATCTTTGTCTCTGACCTTTGCTTCCTCATGTAAAACAGACAAAATATTCGTGGGGGTAGCACGAGGACTGAATGAGATGACACTAGGGAGCTGGGCACAATGCCTGGCACATAGTAAATGATCAATAAATGATCACCTTTAGCTACTACCATTACCGTGACTGGTATTATTTTGGGAAGGATATCTAATTAAAAATTTTTGTGAATATGGAGAATTTTGAACTTCCACGGAAAAGGACAGGGTGTCTAAGGAACCCCCATGTGCCCAGCTCCTAGCCCCACCAGCCACCGACCTCTGGCTGGTCCTGCCCCATTCGCTCCCCCTGCCCTGTCCCTTATTAATTTAAACCAAGTCTCAAACATCACCTCCTTCATCCATAAATATTTCACCAAGATCATTATTAATAATATACGCGGGGACTGCTCTGAAAGCAGCTCTGTCCGGAAAGTGCTCACGGGAGCCGCGGCTGATTGGCTTCCTCTGGCCAGGCTTGTGCCTTTGATGCCAAGATAAACGCGGTCCCGACCCCCAGGAGCTCATGCTGGGAGGCTGGGTGTGCAGGAACAGGAGCAGATGCAAACAACTCTGAACACCCTGCAAGCAAGCGCCACCGTCTCCTTACACAGTCACGCGTCACTTAACGACGGGATACGTTCTGAGAAATGCATCGTTAGGCGATTTCGTCGTTGTGCGAACGTCACAGAGTGTCCTTACACAAACCTGGGTGGTATGGCCTACTATGCACCTAGGCTCTGGTGCTAATCTCACGGGACCACTGTTGCCTATGCAGTCCAGCGTTGACCGAAATGTCGTTATGTGGCGCATGACTGTACATAAACGGAAGCTTATATTCTGGAACGGGATGGAGGGAAGTGGTAAGTTGCAAAAAATCTTTATATGTTTGTTAAAAACAACAACAAAACAACCAGTTAGTATGGGGCAGTAGGGGGGCATGAGGTGTGAGGCCAGGTGGGCATGGACCGAATTCCAATTCTAGCCCAGCACCTACCGGTTGTGTGGCCTGGAGCAAGTCACTGCCCCTCTTTCACCCTCGGTTTCCTCCTCTGTCAGACTCCCGACCCCTGGGGAAGAGCTGATGAGCCCCATCCTGGCGAGTGGTGCCGGAAGAATCGTAGCTGTTCATAGCTGGGCTGCTGCCTGTGACTTTAGGCAGAACTGCTGACCTGGCAGATTAGTTGTAAACGAACAGCAAAGGAAAGTGTCTTACGTGGCCAATTACACAATAGATGGTTTGGGACGTGGGTTGCTTAATTAAATCTATAACCAATCGTGGATCTATCACAGCTTATGAAGCCACTCTAACTGGAGCCGGTTATCAAAGTCAGGTAGGAGGGAGGTCACAAGGATCTCATCTGCCTGAGCAGCCTGTTTGAGCGCCCAGAGCCTGCTGATTGGACCTCGGTCTGAGTCTTGGCCTGCTCCGTCCTAACTGTGTCCCCAAGGGCAAGTCACTGCTCCCCTCTGAGCCTCAGTTTCCCCAGATAATTCCTGCCCAGCTTCCTCACAATGCCATGTAGGTTGCCCCAAGGCAGCGCCTAGAGAGTTTTGAGGGTTGGTCTAAGCCATTTATTCACCTAGCAAGGATTTACTGGGCGCCCACTATGTGCTAAGTGCCAGGTACCATGTTGAGGAGAGGGCAGATGGAGCCCTTGACCGCTTGGAGCCCTCAGCCCAGGGGGAAGGCAGGCATAGCTTGGATTAGTGCCGGGGAAGCCTTGAGGAAGTTACAAGACAGGGCCATTTAACTGACTGTGGAGGTGAGAGTTCCCACCCCGCCAAGGATAAGTGGCAGTGAGCCAGTGAAACTGGAGCCGGGGGGCAGGAAGGGAGATTAGCATGTGCAAAGGCCCTGAGGCAAGAGAAGCCTGGCAGAAGGGAGTTCCACATCTAGACAGCAAGTGGGAGAGTGACTCAGGATGAGCCCAGGGATGTGGATGCAGACCCAGGGCCTCAGAAGCCGTGTTATGGGGTCCGCGAGCCCCTGATGTGGGAAGGAGCGTGACTCGATTTTGTTTTCATTACATCCCTCTGACTGCTCTGTGGAGAATGGATTGGAGGGAGGGCAAGAGGGGAAGCAGGGAGAGCAGCTGAGGGTCTTTGTAGTGTCTGAGCAACCAATGACGGCGGTTTGGACTTGGGCGGAGGTAGCAGCGGTCCAGTGGATGATTCCGGAATGCTTGTGGAAGCAGAGATGGTGGGGCCAGCTGAAGGCTTGGTTCGGGCACTCAAAGGTCAGAGGGGCTTCGAACACGACTCCCAGGTTTCCGGACAGAGCGCTGGGTGGAGGGAGAAGCCATCCTCAAGATGAGGAGCCTGCGGAGTGGGGGAGAAGATCCCGCGGGGCAGGGTCTAGGGCTCCGTGTTGAACAAGCCGGCCTGAGGCGCCCCTGAGACAGCCGGGTGGAAACGTGAAGTAGGTTGAAGACGTGGAGTGTGAGGTTCAACAGACGTGAGAGGCAGAGACGAAACTTTGGAGCCATCAGGAAGCAGTGGCCTTTAAAGCCACGGTGTGGATGAAATCACCCAAAGAGAAAGTGTAGCCGGGGAAGAGAAGGCGCTTCCTCACCCTCCTGAAGGCCTCTCCTTAGGAGCTGGGAGGAGAAGGAGTGGCCAGGGATGTAGAGAGACCCAGAAGGGTTTGATGTCACAGAAGCCCAGGGAAGAATGTCTCAAGGGGAAGGGAGCATTCACCTGTGCTGGAGATGGATGGGCACGGAAGGGTGCCTATTGGATTTGGCAACATGGACGTCATGTGGGCTTTGGTAAGAGCTGCTTGTTGGAACAGTGAGATGGACAAGGAAGAGCTGATGAGAGGAGAGACGAGAGAAGGGATCCGGGGGTCTGGGGAAGGTGCTTTGTTGGGTGAGAGGGAGTAGAACATTTCTGAACGCTAAAGCGAAGGATCCAGAAAGAGAGAGACAGAAGATGTAAATACAGCACAGAGGGGGACCCCTGGTGGTACCCAGGGTCCAGGTAGAGAGTCCGGCCTTCCGTGGGTATTGGTGGGGAGAGTGTTTCCTCCCCTGTGAGAGCAGGGATGAAAGGAGGGGGGCAAATGCTGTGGGACGGGAGGAAGACCTGGTGGTGGGATGATGAGGGAGTTTGAATCTTCTGTACTCTCTGAGATGTAAGGGGCAAGGTCACCAGCTGACAGCGAGTGGGGAGGGAGAGTTGAGTAGAAGATGGAGGAGAGAAAACATGAAAAGGTCTTTGGGGAGGAAAAGGCACTCTGCAGATGAAATAAGGTGCATGCTTTTTGGGTGGTTGATTTCCTGAGGCTTACCCACTGTCATCTTGACTTTTCTTCCCTCAAAAGCCACCCTGGCCTCTCCCCGGAGCGATAGTGCCTTGGCTTTCATATTTTTTTCTTAAGCAGCAAACCATTTCTTCAAGTAAAACCTGACCTGGAGCCTCAATATATGCACAGACAAAAGCAGAGCTGTTCCACTGGTGGAAGCTGCCTGCTAGACTTCACCCTCCTTCCTCGGGGTGACCCTGCAGCATCTCTGTGAAGTCTGGGGCTCCTCTGGACCCACTCTGAGGCCTACTGGTGTAGGAGCCAGGTTCTAGTCCCCTCCTGGCCAGGTGCTAGGGCAAAGCTCTGGGCCTCGATTTCCTTGTCTGTAACAATATTCCCAGAGTGGAGACAGAAGACTGGACCAGATGACATTTCTGTGCGTGTGTGTGTTAACCCATCCTTCAAACTTCTATGATTTTATGAACTACCAGAGCAGTGGCTTTGGGTTCTCTACTTGGCAGTCACGCATCAACTATCTTAGGTTGTTAGTTCAGAGTCAGGATTTAATCCTGGTCAAACTTGAAAGACTGTGCCGTGTAGATGAGACCAAGCATTTTATGTTCCGTCCGGGCGCAGCGGTTCGTGGAGCTGGATGCTGGAGCCGTCTGTCAGGACAGATGGACAGGAAAGGGCACACAGGATAGATTTGCACAGGTGGGCAACAGCCTCCTGTTGGCTCCGTGCAGTGATGGAGACCAGCCGAGTAGACCAGTTGCCTGGGCACCGCCCCCCTCTGTGGAGTGTTGTGCGAGGACAGGGTGGTGTGAGAGTCCATCAGCTGAGCTTGCAACAGTCACGGTGAGACCACCTGTCTGCACCCAGGCTTGTCCTGAGATGGGTGCCTCTTGGAGATGTGGACCATGGGCTTGGGGCCCAAGAGACTTTGGTTCAAGTCCCAGCCTGGCCTTCTACAAGCTGCGCGACATTCTATGGACCTCAGTTCCCCGTCTGTAAGATGCTGGTGAGAAGGTTAAGTGCCCAGCTGGTGCCCGGCACACAGCAGGCGCCCTGTGAACACTACTCCTCTGGCTTTTGCCCCTCCTCCCATTCCGAAGCCCAAGGGCATCCCTGCCCCTTCAGGCCTGCGTAGGTGTCCTCCAGAGTCTTGTATGCCTCAGAAGGTTCCTCCGCTCTCTGTGGTTTCTTTGTTGTTAAGTAGACGTGGATGTCAGATGGGGTGACAGGGTGCCCACGTGAGCCGTGTGAGGGATGGGCACCCGCGTGGACCTCGGACTGACAGGGCGCTGCCTTTGAATCCCGGTTCTCCCACCTACTCACTGGGGACCTTGGAGAAGTCACCTCATTCCTCTGGCCCTCAGTTTCCTCATCTTTAAAACGGCAAGAATCACACCACAGCCTCAGGTGGTCGTTGTGAGGGTTAGATGCATGTTTGGGAAACAAAAGCCGCCATTGTCACCCCCGAAGCCAGCTGTAGCCACTTCTGCAGCACAGTTCGTGCCTGGGGAGAAAAGTCTCTGCACTGAAGCCTTCCTCCTACAGAGCCAGCAGCCAAGAGCCAAGCCCAGAATTCCATGTCGAAGGAGAAGCAGCAATTCCAGAGTTTCTCCTGGGATTCTGGGCAAAGACTCGGGTGGCTCAGCAGGGCACTTGGGTGAGTTTCAGGATGTGTAAAGGCAGGCTTGAGGGAATTCCGGGAGGGACTAGAGAGAGACTTGAGCAGGTGGCTCCTGGAGGTTGAAGGCTGGTGAGCAAGAGAGGGGAGGAGGGGAGGGTGGAGGCTGAGGTGGAGGGGAAGGGGTGGAGGCAGTGGTGATGGGAGGGGTGGTGGGAGGGCCCATCAGGAAGAGCTTCCATCGGTGGGACCCGTAGAAGGATTTCACAACACAGGTGCCTTATTTTCCATTTTAGGGCCATGCAATTTTCTTCCATTACTGCTCCCCAAAACCTTCAGCCAACTTTGGATACATGTGTGTCTTGTCCCAGTGGAACCCAGGAGGAACCAAGGCAAAGGACTTGCTGTGTCCCCCATTTGGGCTGACATGAGGCAGGGAGGAGAGAAGGACTGTGTAAGAGGAAACTTGACTGAAATTGACACTTTCCAGCACAGGGACTCAGAGGGAGAGGAGTCACCTGCCTGAGTCTGGAGTCACTTTATTTGAATATTAAAGGCTGGTGAATCCAGGAAGACTTGGCAACATTATTCATTCATTCCCGGGCATTCATTGAGCACCTTGGTCATGCCCCGCACTCTGCCAGGCACCAGGGATACCAGGTGAGCAAAACAGAGGTGGCAGGTGTCCAGGTAAGAACCAGGGTCACACATATAAGCATTAACACAGAGCCTGACACATTGGAAGCAACACGAGAGTGTCTTTTTAAGAGGGTGGGGCTCTGGTCCTGTGAGCAGTGGTGGCCGTGGGGTGGTGTTAATTCCACCGGACAAATGTGATGACAGAACAGGCACCTGGGGGTCATGGGCTCCATGCTAATTGCATCTGTGTTTCTCCACGGGGTATTGGCTGTGATGCAATTAACACTGAGAGCTGGTCTGGAGCTGTCATTTTTCCAGCTGGCTGGCATCGTCCCACTTGCAAAGGCAGCGTGACTCTGGACTTTGCACCTTTCTTTTCCAATAAAAACACTTGGAAAGTGTATGGCACTTTTCTCCTCACCACACACAGGACGTGACAGATTTTAAGTTCAAATTCACTCTCACCATCTACTCCCCTGAGAGCTGAGGAGAGAGCTGGCTGCAGCGTTCAGGAAAAATACAGAGGGACACAGAGAAGACCAGCAGTGTGCTCGGGGGGATGGAATAAGGCTGTTCCTTGAATTCCTCCTCTGGGTAGTCCAGCTTCTTTGCTGGTCCCCCAAAGGGAGGAACTCTGGGTTCAAACCCCAGTCCACCTCTTACCACTGTGTGGTCTTGGCTAAGACACATCACCTCTCTGACCACGATGCCTTTGACTGTCCAGTATGGTGCTTCATTTGTAGGGTGTGAGGATCAAATGGATGGTCCTTGGGAAATACTCAAGTTGCTGCCCAGACCGAGTCAGTTCTGATTGGAGTGATCAGGGCTGCAAGCTCCTCAGTGCAGCCCCCAAACATCCCCAGCTCCTCCTCCTTCAGGGCACACGCAGGACCACATCGCCAGCCCCCTTGGGGTTGGGTGGAGCCGTGGACTGCTTCTAGCCAATGAGTTGGGGAGTGACCAGGTATCATCATTGCCCCAGTGAGACCCTCCGGGGGCTTTTCCCCCTTTGCCATCACTACTGGCTGCTCAAGCAGCATGGGTCCTGAAAGAGGAGGGAGACGCAGAGCAGATCCCTAGAGCACCTGCCACAGACAAGTTAAATAAGTAAGAAATGAGCGCTGTGGCTTGAATCCACTGATATGTTGGGATTGCGTGTGAATGCCACAAACCTCACTTTTCCTGACTGATGCAGGGAATTACTTCCTGTCTCTGGACGTCAGTTTCCTCGTCTGGAAGATGAGAGGCTGGACTAGATGGTAGATCTCCCCAGGTTCCCTCTATTCCACCCTCTGGAGGGAGAATCAAGGGGCTGTTGTCCACACCCGCCAGGGGCCCCTGCCTCTTCCCCTCCATGCTCCTCCCAAGCCAACAGGTTCTGTCCTTCCCGCAGGTGGGCAGTGCTCAGAGGATGGGTGGGTGGTGATGGCAGGGAGGTCCCAAAGGCATTTCAGGATCAGCAGACACAGAACAGAATTCCTCCCCTATTTGCCCCTGCTTCTGGCTGCTCTAGCTCAATGGGGGCCCCAGGACCCATTCAGTTGCCCAGAAGAGAACTGTGGATGCTTTCCTGGGCTGCTCCTTTCCCTCACCCCAAATCCTTTCCCTTCTACCCCTTAATATCTCTCAAGTCCACTCCTTCTCCCACCGTGCCTCCTGCAACAGCTGCTCTCCCTGCCCCGTTGTGCCCAACCCCTCCCTCCCATCCGTCCACACCACTGCTGCCAAGAAATCTTCCTAAAAGGCAACTTGGACACATCACTCTCCTCTGTGCTCAAAACACACCAAGCAACTTGTAGTCCCCCAAATGCTCGCCATCAGGGCCTTTGCCCATGCTCTTCGCTTCCCCCAGAACCCGCCTTACCCCACGGCTGCCTGAAAAATTCTTATTCCCCGTTTAAAACTCAGCTGAAATGCCACTTCCTATGGAAAGCCTTCTGTGATATCCCCAGTCCCTCTGAGTTCTGTGTTCATGCCTCTGTTACACTTACAAGGGGCCCAACTGACCAGTTCCTGCTGGCCTGTGAGCTCCTGGATGCAGGGACTGTGTCGTCCTTATTCTTCTAAGGATTCCGAGCACAGGGCCTGGCATACAGTCAGAGCTCAGCAAATGTTTCTCCCACTCGCCCACCTGCTCACTCATCAAGGGAAAAATGTTCCAGCCAGTGGGAACAGTATATGCAAAGGCCCTGGGGAGAGAAGACTTCAGTGCTAATTGAACTGATTGATGGATGGATGATGCCTACTCTCTCCTCCTCTCTCTCTTGGGATCTGGATGCCAAATTGCTTAGGTGGCTAGAGCCAATTGTCCCCACTCTCCAAGATGATAGCCTTCTCTCACAGAAGGTGCTAGAACCTGACATTGGGCGTTTATAGTCAGGAGCTGACATGGGCTCCTGGAAGCCCCTCACGAACAGTGCAGGGGTCTGTGTGACGTAGGCTGCTGGTTCCCCAAGAAGACACATTTTGTCTCGCTGGCCTGCATCTTCTTGAGCCAATGCCCTGTGGACGCTTCAGGTGTTTGCTTCATAACAAACATCTCCGTTTTTAATCCCTTGAGAGTTTCTCATTCAGACCCCTCTGCAGCTGGAGGGGATGCACTTGACCAGAACAAATACTGGTGAGGCCCTGGCCTCTTCCCTTCTCACCCCCTCCCACCACTCTCTTCCATTCTTACAGCTCTCCGAAGGAGTTGGCACCGTTAATTTGACATTTCAGCCTTCCTAGCTGATCCCCGCCGCGTACATGCACACATATAGTTTTCACTCAGTGAAATGGCTCTAACGAGGAAGTGCCAATTAGCGAGTCGGAGGGCAGGTGTGGAACGGGCAGCATCAGCCTGCAGAGCAGCCGACTGCACGGGAGGAGGCCACACCGCAGTGCACTGGGACGGGATTTCCACCCCCCAGGCCTTCCTCCCCTGCTCTCGAGCCAGCAATTATCCTGGGACCAGTGACTTTCCCTGGGGAAAGGAGAGACACGGCTGGAGCCGCTGAAGGTGGGCGCTGGTTTCTACAGCAAGAATTCATGGCCACCTGGGAGCAGGGCGGGAAGGCTGGACTCTCTCGGCCAAGGTGCTCTGTGCTGTGCTGGGCATCAGGCGACGGCAAAGGCCTTGGAACCACACGGATCTGGTTCCAAGTCATCACCGGCTCCTGGTGTGGCTGTGAGCATGGACGTTCCCTGCTCCGAGCCTCGGTTTCCTCAGAAGAGGGATGACAGGGTCAGATGCCTTCCCCATGAGTTGTGTCCCGAGGATGAATGTAACGCCACCTGGCAAGTTCTGGTGTGTAGAAGATGGTCAGTGAACACGGGTTTGGGCCTGGGGCTCTCTGTGACTTTATCACATTTAGTTCTCACAGCCCCGTCCCCAGTGCCGGGGTAGAGAGGAGGAGAGGGGTGCTCGGAGACATGAAGTGACTGGGAGGGCACAAGACCTATTGGACCCAGACTGTCTGACCTCCCGGGGCAGGATCCACGCTTCGGGGAGCCGAGTGAAGCGGGCGCTGGCTCAACAGAGGGATGGAGCGAGGCTGACCCAGAGGACAGCCCCTCGCCGGTGGAGCCAACTCTGCACTCTAAGCAGATCAGCCCCACCTGAGTCCCCCTCATGCCTGAAGGGTCCCACTGACCCTCTGCTGCCAGCAGGGCTGGACCGAGGCCCCTCAGAAAAGATGAGGTGGGAGGGTTGGGACACCCTCTCTGTTCCGGGTCCAGCGGGTGTCCGAGCTGCCTAAGCTGAGTCCTGGTTAATATACAGGGAATGAATGTCGGGCACAGGCCTCCTGCGTGGGGACAGTGGTGGGGGCTACCTTGCAAAGCTCTGGATTAGGTACCTTATCTCCAAGGCGGGGCTTTTCCAATGACGTGCTGGTAAAATGTTTAACAACCAGCTTTTCAGGAAAAAAAAGGAGAAACTCTGGTTTGTAGCATTTGCCGATTTCTGTAGTGTAAATACTCCCACCATAGCCGTTTTCAAGCTGCTATGGAACTGGGGAGAGGTGTACATGGTCGGCTCTCGGGAGCAGGTGCGAATCCTCTCCAGTGTACCCCTGGGCTTCTCCCTGCCTTCGGGTGCTCCAGGGGTCCCTCCCCCCCACTTCTCCTTCTGCATCCAGCCCCACACTCAGGGAAGCCAGGTGTTTGCACTACACCTCCCAGAGGGTCTTGTCTTGGGGCACAGCCAGTGATGCTCTCATGGCTGGCCTCTGGGGCTGGCTGCACCTGGAGATGTGCGAGGTAGACTGTTCCAGAGATTTCACATTGTTTTTTAGGCTACAGACCCTCTTTGAGACTCTAAAAATGATTTGACCAGGGAAGTGTCCATATGTCCATATGCAGAATGTTTTATACACAATTACAGGGGATTCCTGGCCCCCAAAGCAACCACAGGGCCCTCTCAGGGTCTCAGGGGGTTGAGTGGGGAGGGGCTGAGTGATGAGAGCCACACATGAGGTCAGGATGGCTGGTTAGGGTCTCTGGATGGCATTTTAGTTTTCAAAGCACTGTTCCCTCCATCACTGGGGAGTCGCTGCATGGCCAATCCTTGGGAGCTGTGCAACCCTGAGCATCATTTCTCTGATGAGGGAACGGAGGCGCAAAGAGGGAAGGTACCGCTCCGAGAGCCTTGTGTTAATGACACCACAGCCGCCATCTTTGAGCATCTCCTCTCTGCCAGGTGTTTGTTTTGCTGTTCTTTTATCATCATCGTTATTATTCCACAAGTGTTTATTGGGGAGTTACTGTGTCCCAGGCACTTGAGTACACCAGTGAATAAAACAAAGAAGACCGCCCTCGTGGGGCTTACATTCTAGCAAAAGGAAACAGGAAGAAACCATTTGCTCAGTAAGTCTGTTGCATAAATGTCAGGCGCTTCACATAGAAACTGAAGACTTTTCCTTAACGTGGGACTCTGGGCTCCAACGTGGCAACTGCTGGTCATTTGAGATTGGTGACATCTGAACTCTGGAGTCTGTTACAGGCCAGGTGTTTTAACAAGTATTTCTCATCTCTCCAACTCTGAAAAGCTCATGCGTGAGTTTCTTGCAGCTGTTGTAACAAGTTACCACGACTGGATGGCTTAAGCAACAGAAACTCATTCTCTTGCCTTTTGGAGGCAGAAGTCTGAAATCAGCATCACTGGCCGAGTTCAAGGGGTTGTGAGGGCTGCTCTCCCTCTGTCAGCTCTGGTGGCTGCGGCATCCCTTGGTTTGTGGCTGCATTGCTCCCATCTTCAAGGTCAGCATCTTCACATCTCTCTCCGCCCTGTCTTCAAGTCACCTTCTCCTCTCTGTGTGTCAGATCTCTCTCTGCTTGCTCTTATAAGGACACTTGTGATGGCACATAGGGCCCACCCAGATAGCCCAGGATAATCTCCCCATCTCAAGATCCTTAACTTGATCCCACCTGCTGAGATCCTTTTCTGTTTTGCCACGTAAGGTAGCCATCACAGGTTCCAAGGATTGGGATGTGGATATCTTTTAGTGGGTGTATGTTTCCGCCTACCATAGCCCTGCCTCATAATTCTCCTTTTCTAGATGAGGTTAAGTCACCTGTCCAGAGTCCCACGGCGAGGACACGGCATACCTGGGGTTCAAACCCTGGTCTCTGACTCAAACGCTGATCTTCACGTTCTTTGCACACAACACCCCCCTCTGTTAGCAGGCGTTCAGTCTGCAGATGGAGCTCAGTGAACTACGATTGGTCCAGGGTCAGCGGCTACGGCGGGCTTTCCATGCCCAGTCCTTTCCGGGGGGCCAAGTTAGGGTCTGTCTAATCCATTCTCAGCCAAGCCTGTGCGCTCTGAGCTGGCACAGGGCCTCCACTTGCCATCGGAAAACACGTAAACAGAAGGGGCGCCGAGAACTTCCTTCTGTTTCTGCATTTACCAGCTTTTAGCTTTCAAACCGAGTCAGCCCGGAGGCTAATTTTCTGCAGCTCCTTGTTGTTCAGCTCCATTTATTGTGCCTGACACTGTGAAAGCTTTCGCTATTGATTCTGGGCCATATTCACTTCCCCCCCCCCTTCCCCCTAGCCCCAGCCCCAGCTCTCCTGCCGTTTTCGGTCCAGCAATTAGGTATTGGCGGGGACAATGTGCGGTGGCTGCTGCTGCCTTTCAATTACCGTCACAGTAAATACAACTTACTCTCCACCCCCAGAGTCCCTGCCGCATTTGGAAAAAGAACACTGCTTAAATGACTCCTCTCTTCTGCTCGACGCTCCGCCACTCGAGCTGATCAATAAGTCCACCACCCCACGGGGCTCCCCCGAGACCACCCAGCCCCGCTAATTGGCTCTGGGAGATGGCTGGCTGGTGGAGTGTGTGTGTCCCCGTGTGGCTGTGTCTGTGTGTAACGGTGCCTCAGTGTGTGTGTGTGTGTCTGTGGGTATCTGTATGAGTATGTATGTGTGAGTCTGTGTCCTGTGTGTGTGTGTCTCTGTGAGAGTATGTATGTGTATGCCTGTGTGTGAGCACATACGTGTGTGTCTGTGTGTCTGTGTGGGGGAGTGTGTGGGAGAGGGTGGGGAGAGTCCTAGGCTTCTCCACTCCACTCCCCACTCCCAGGTCCCCAGGGATGGGGGACCCCCCGTTAGCACAGATGTTGGGAGAGTCTCGGGCTTTAGAAAAAGGCCTTTGAGTTGTGTGATGGCAATTTGTAATTTCTCCAGATTTAACTTGTCACAAAGTGAAGGGACAAATAGAGGCGTTTTAAGGTAGTGGTTAAGCACACCGGTGTGGAGCTTGGGTTCTAATCCTGGCTCTTTCACTAACTTGCTGTGTGGCCTTAGGCAAGTCATTTAGCTTCTCTAAGCCTTGATGTAAAACGAGTAGAATGCCCCCAGCCCCAGAAGGTTGGTGTGAGGCTTACATGAAATGACAGGTGTTAAATGGTACATCAAGAAGTGATGGCCGGGGCCGGCCTGGTGGCATAGCAGTTGGGTTCGCGTGTTCTGCTTCAGTGGCCCGGGGTTCGCAGGTTCAGATCCCGGGCACGGACTGACGCACTGCTTGTCACGCCATGCTGAGGCAGTGTCCCATATAAAGTGGAGGAAGACAGGCACGGATGTTAGCCCAGGGCCAGTCTTCCTCAGCAAAAAAAAGGAGGATTAGCAACCCATGTTAGCTCAGGGCTAGTCTTCCTCACCAAAAAAAAAAAGAAAGAAAAGAAAAGTGATGGCCACTATCACAGTCCTTGGAGGAGCTAGGGGGTGGGGGCGGTGGCTGGGGTAGGGTCTTGAAGTCAGGCCGACCTGAGCTTGGATCCTGGACCTGCCACTTGGGTAGCCATATGACCTCAAGCAAGTCACTCTCTGTGCCTCAGTTTCCTCTTCTGTGAGAAGGGGCAATAATATCTGCTGTATGTGGTTGAATAGTGTCTCCCCAAAACTCATGTCCATCTGGAATCTCAGAATGTGACTTTATTTGGAAATGTCTTTGCAGATGTAATCAAGTTAAGATGCAGTTGTGTTAAACGAGGGTGATTCTAAACCCAGTGACCGGTGTCTTTACAAGAATGTCCTGTGAAGATGCACAGAGACACCCACAGGGAAGGAGACCTCATGACGATGGAGACAGAGATGGGAGTGGTGCAGCTAGAAGCCGAGGATCGCCGGCCACACCAGACGCTGGAGAAAGCTGCCACTTTCCATGAGGAGCCCCCGTCCTGGGGTGACCCTAAGTTCCCCAGGTCCCCCAGCCCCACAGTAGCTGGCTTCTGGCCCCCGAGATGGTGGCGGAGCTTCTCCCTCCTCCTTTCCAGAGGCCCCAGGGGTGGGTAGGCCTTGCTGTGGCAGGAACGGGAGGTCCCGGTGGGAGGTGAGAAGGAGCAGGAGACAGCGTTGGGGGCTGCGTCAGCCCCTGAGGGTCTCGAATGCCGGGCGGAGACGCGTGGCCCTCATCGTGTGGCACTGGGAGGCCCAGCGAGGCTTTGCCTCAGACGTGACACGATCCTGAGACAGTCTGATGCCGGGGCGGGTCAGCCTGGTGGCCGTGCTGCGGGTGGACTGGGGGGTGTGTGGTCTGCTTGGGTGGCACTCGCAGAGGACCACGGTCCGGGCGGCTTGACGACAGAAATCTGTCTCCTTGCAGGTCTGGAGGCGGGCAGTCCAAGGTGTGGGCAGGGCTGGTTTCGTCTGAGGACTCGCTCCTTGGCTTGTAGGTGGCCATCTCCTCCCTGTGTCTTCACGAGGTCGTCCCTCTGTGTGTGTCTGTGTCCCAACCTCCTCTCGTAAGGACAACAGTCATATTGGATTGGGGCCCACCCTAAGGACCTTGTTTTAACTTAATTACCTCTTTAAAGACCCTGTCTCCAAATATGGTCCCATTCTGAGGTACTGGGGGCTATAAGTTCAACATATGAATTTGGGTGGGGGACACAATTCAGCCCATGGCAGAGGGTGTGAGGCCAGAGTCTGGGAGGCTGTTAAGAGCCTGGGAAAATTCCACGTGAGAGCTGACGAGGCCTGAGTTAGGGCCGTAACGGGGAGGATGGAAAGAGGCAGAAAGCAAGTCATCCTGGTTCCTTTCCCACTTCTGAGTGCTGTCTCAAACCCCGGTGTTGTGGGACTCAGAGAAAAGCCATCCTCATGGCAATGGCCACTGAGTACTGGGAGCTCACGATAAACCGGGCGCTGGGCCGGGAGCTTGACCTGCGCAATCCCACCTCATCCCCACCAAACCCGACTGGGGAGGGGCTACTATCATCCCCATTTCACAATGAGGAAACTGAGGCACAGAGAGGGTAAGCAACCTGCCCAAGATCACACAGTTGGGGAAGTACCAGAGAAGGCTTGACACCCAGGCCTGCATCTTAACCACTCACCGGCGCTTTCCTCTGGGAGACAGGGATTTAGCACACAGTAGGCTGGCTATTATTGTTGTTGTTGTCACTGTTATTTGCTTCTTACAACAGCCCAAAGACGCAGCACAGAGCGTGGCACACGGTGAGTGCCGAGTATTTGTTGAATGAGGAAAGAAAGACAGGGAATTGCTCCCTCATTTAGAGAGGAGCAAAGTGAGATGCTGGAAGGTCAGGGGGCTTGGTCAGGGGGCTTGACCACGGCTGTACGGACAGAGTGCAGGGCCTGGGGTGGACCTCGCTCCTCCTGGCTTGGGGTCCAGTGCTCCACCGACCTCTCTGTAGCGGGGAATGGAGAGGGGTGACTTAACCAAGGTCGCCGTGTGGGGTGCGACTCCCCCAGGGTCACACAGTGAGGGAGGTGGCCGAGAGAGCTGCAAGCCAGGTGTCCCCACAGGAGACCATCTTCTCCACTCATCTGTGGTTTCTTCTGGAGGAGGCCTCTCCCTCTGACTTGAGGCCTTGTGCCAGGCTCACGGGCCGAGAAACATTCCACAGTGTGACCACTGTCTCCACGAGGGGTGGGGTCCACAGAGCCGGCACCACTGCACACCCCTCGGCAGCCCAGGGATGGGGAACTGGCAGGCGCCCCAGAAAGGTGCCGAGGGGTCGACAGTCCACAGGCTCTTGTATTTTACCTCCCCAGGGGGGCGGGGCGTTTGTGGCTCAGAACCACATTTCACCGTCTCGGAGTCCTGGCCTGGGCCCCTCAGTCCTGGTCAGCAGTGGCCAGGCCACGAGGCTGCCCAGCTCCTTTGCTCACAAGCTGCGTCTCCTCACTTCCTGCTGCCACCGGAAGTCCTCTAGTTTCTATGCCTCGCTGCCTAGAAACTGCGTGCCCTTGGGTGGGTCACAGTGCCTCTCCCAGACTCAGCTTTCTCATCTGCAGTACAAGTGTCCTAACAGTATAAACCTCACCGCGTTGCTGTGTGGATGAAAAGAGCTAGTAATATTCACAGTCAACGTGATGCAGCGTCTCCCACAGCACACACCTGCTGAGAGCTAGCTAGGATGATGATGACGACAACCAAGGTGGTAAAGGAGGAGGAGGAAGTTTCGGCACCGTGTCTGGCCCATGGCAGGTTGGTTATTATAATTGTTGCTGCTCTTATTGTCTTACAACAGCCTTGTGGTGTGGGAGCCTGGCATGGTGCCTCGTGTGTAGTAGTTGCTCATTAAATATTTAATGCCTAAGAAATGAGAAGACAGAAAATTCCACCCTTGTTTTAAAGAGGAGCAAAGAGAGATGTTGAAAGGCTGGGAGCCCCGACCACGGCTGCACGGCACGGTAGCAGGGAATGGAGACGGGCCTACGGTCACTGGAGGAAGAAGTGTAAAAACCGGAGACCCCAGAAACAGGAAGAGGAAACTCAAGTCAGGAGGAGGGCTGGCCCTCAGCAGCGTGGTCTCCCCTGCGCTCTCCCTCTCCAGCTGAGCCAGGTCTCTGGGCCGGCCGTGCGTGGAACAGGTGAGATGAAGGAGCTGATGTGCTCTGGGCTCCCAGGGTGGGCGAAGCTTCTGAGAGCGCCAGCCTGACGCCTTCCCAGCTGCAGGGCGTCGGTCTCCAAATCCTCCGGCCCCGCTCGGGCGACATCCCGGCTCTGCTGGAGTTATCGGGGGTGACGGTGACAGTAGCGCCCTGTGCTCGGAGCAAAGGAACGAGGCCGCCCAGGGGCTGTTCAAGGAAACAAAACACAGAGCAGAAAATAATTCCGGGAATATTAGGCCGATACATCAAAATGCAGCAGGGTCCCAGCTGGCACGGCAAGGCCAATGTGGGTCACTTTCCCTCACGAGAAGTGAAGGGTCTGGGGTTGGTGAGGCAGGACTTGGTGTGGGCAAGGCGCCACCCCCACGAGGGTTGTTGTACCTGGCTGGGGCTGCCGCCAGGGGGTTTCTGGGTCCAGAGACTCTGGCTGACCCTGGGGACCGATGCGGGAAAGGCAGGGATGGGATGGTGAAGTGTGCACTCAGCCCCCACTGGGGCTCTCGTCGGTGGAGTAAGATGCTGATTAATGACTAAGCTGCCATTTCTGCACACCGTAGGGCCTCCAGTTGACCCCTAGAAGTGGAGGTGGAAGCTTGTGGTCTTGCTCAGGGGCCCAGGGAATCCCCAGCCAGATGCAGAGCCCAGGAGGTGGAGGGAAGAAATGACCACCTCATCTTGCCCCTGCCCTCGCAAACCCTGCCTCGTGGATCCATCTCTACCCCCACCCCCTGCCATCCATCACCAGCTTTGAGGTGTGGGACACCTGCTCCAAGGATGGTCACCAACTGTCCCAGTTTGCCTGGGACTGAGGAGGTTCCCAGGACAATTTTAAAGTGGGGACATTCCTGGGGAAACTGGGCTATGGGCTCTGTTTGGCAGCTATGTTCTCCCCTCATCCCATCTCACTGGAACACACCCCTTGACCCCCATCACGGCCCCCACTGCTCTGGATTCGAATTCTTTGTTTCAGGTCTTGTTTTTGCTTTCAGATTGTGGGCTTCTGGACGGTCTGATTCATGTCATCGTCTCCAGTGCCCTGTGTGGGGCCGGGCACAGAGCAGGGCCCCCTCGAGGTCTGCTGAGTTATTGCCTATCTGCCCGGCTAACAGTGAACCAGTGGTGGGGAGTGAAGGCTCCTGCTAGCTCCAGTCTCTTAGAGCAGGCAGTTCCGTGTACTTTGTTTATTAATGTTTTCTCCCTCTCACTCCTGAGGATTTGGGGGTTTCTCCTCACATCCTCTAGAGGTGGAGCCGTGGGGGTTGGTGAGCAGGCGCCCTACAAGGCCAGAGTGGCCCTCGGGGGTCCTCAGTGTGCCGTGCGAGGGGGTCCAGGCCTGGGCTCTGGCAGGAACCTCTGTCCAGCTCCCAAAGTGCAGCCCATTCCCAGCTCCCAGTGATGATCTGGATGGACCTTCAGGGGTCATCCTGCTCTATTGCCTATTCTACAGATGGAGAAACTGAGGCCCAGAGAGGGCACGGGGCTGCCCAACCTGCACAGTGAGGTGGTGCCAGAGGCTCCAGGCTCTAAACCCATGCTGTCTCCCTGGCCCAGGCTGCCCTGCCCCTGGGGACGGTCAGACTCACCCTCTCCTGATCGGAGCCTGTCTTGCTGTTGGTCTCCGTCCTCCCCGGCTTAGAACCCACCCAAATGCTGGGCCTGGTGGCTATCCCTTCCCATGTCTGTCTGCCTCTGTCCGCACCCCCGGACGCAACCCCTCTCCACGCCCCCAGGAGACCTCTGCAGCTTGTTGGGTCCTGCAGCGCCAAGTCCTCTTCTCAGGGGACCTGGGGCAGCTCAGATTAGCCCAGGTCGCTGCCAGCTCCACCACTGTGGCTGTCTGTCCACTCCTCCCTTCATGAACATCCACTGTCGCCCCCTACGTGCCGGACCCTGGAGGGCCAGAGATAAACCCCAGTCTGCTGAGGAAAGTGAACATGTAGACAAATGCTGACTCATCTATCGGGGTGATGAGGAGGGTCTGCCCAGGGGTCAGGAACACCTGAGGCCGAGCAGAGTGCTGTGGGCTCCAGGCAGGGACCCCCACTCGCCCCATCCCTGCTGCTGGCTGGCTTCACCCCAGAGGACTGGCAAGACTCCCTTTGCTGAGCGACTGTCGTGCATTTAGTGCACGTCTCCCTATTGCTCCCAGCACTGAAGTGACTCCTTGAGGGTAGTCACAGTAAACGAGCATTTACTGAGCACTTACTGTGAGCGGGCAGTCAATGCTCTGCACACATTATCTCAGGTAATGGTCATGGCTGTGAGATGGAGTGGTTAATATCATTATTTTACAAACAAGAAAGCTGAGGCTTGTGGAGGAAATACTGTGCCACCCGGGGTTGTTCGCATACTTGGTGGCTGAGCTGGGATGGAAGCCAGGTGTGAGGATCAGCGTGTGCCAGGCTGCTTCCCAAGGGCTCCGCCTGTCCACCAAGGGCCCAGACAAACACACCTCCTCCCCAAACAAAAGAGATTGCCCAGAATGCTCTAATCCTGCTCTCTGCTCATTCCTCAGACACTCTGTGTTCAGTCATCATGCATTTGTTCCATTGATGAGCACCGGGGTCCCCTCTGTGCCAGGCATGTCACAAGGGAGACAGACCTGAATAAGGGCAACATCTCTGCCCTCCTAGGGCATATCAGGGTGAGACTGGGGTTACCAGCTGTTCTTTTCTACTCGTAGACAATTCTCAATGGTTGCAGGTGATGCGACCTGAGCACTTTTAATTGACATCATTACCAACTTTGTTTAATGTCTAGTCTGTGGTTGACACCATCATCTTTTTTACCTGGTGCAGCAGCAATTAAAGGAAAGGTTTTTGAAATCAAAATGTAATTACTTGTTGAATCAGGTTGGATTGCATTCAGATGCAAGAGACAGAAAACCTAACAAACAGGAGTTTATTTTTCGCAGCAAATGTGGAGTCCAAAATTAAGCAGTCCAGGTGCAGCTGAACAAAGTCGTCAAGAATGGAGGCTCATCTGTCTTTCCACTCTGCCATCCCGGGCATGTGACTTTCATCTTGGTTGCAAGATGGCTGCTGCACCACCAGACATTGTATCTACATCCTAGGCAGAAGGATAAACATTCTCACAAATCCCCAGTAGATTTCTATTTGCATCTCAAGGGCAATAATTGTGTCTCATGTTCACTCTGGGCCGCCAAGGAGGCTGGAGAATTAACTGCCCTGAATAAAATTAGCTCTCTGGAGGTAAGAAGAAGGAAAAAAATGGATATTGGATGGACAACTAGAAGTGTCGTCCCTCACTTATGTAGCAGAATTAAAAAGTGTAACTATTAATTTAACATCTGGCATCAGAGGCCCCTTGGGGGAAAACGATCTTTGTTTTGGAAAATACTTGACAATCTTCTGAGGGTGGAAGATAAGACTCAGAGAGCGTGAAGTGTCTGGCAATGGGAGATAGCTAAACTCGCAGCCTATGAGGTGCATAGGAATTTGGAGGTGTGGAAATTTGGAGAAGGGAGGAGAACAGGGAGAGGAAGAGGGGAGGCAAATTGGCAGGAGATTAAAGCTAAGGAAGATAGCTGTTGGTGGGTTGACCAGACATTTTTTAAGAAGAGAGATTTCTAGCATCCAGATGTAAGTGATGTGAGATCCCGTGATATGAAAACCCCCGTACCTTCTCCAGATCTTCAGTAAAGTCTGTTACAGTCACAAAGCCTTGTAAGTTCTTTGCAGGCTTTTGGGGAAACAGATGGCTTTCAGTTCTGGGATTGGAACAGCGTGGGTGGAAAGATGGGGGCCAGGTAGAGGGATTTGAAGAAGCAAGAATTGGGACCCCAAAGTGAACGGGAATTCACAGAAATCTTGGAAAGGTCATAGACCACCTAGGGAACATGAAGTGGGGGTGTATCAGTTACCCATTGCTGCGTAACACACCATCCCAAAACTCAGTGACTTTGAACAACAAAAATCATTCGTTTCAAAGCTCTGCTAGGCCGGGTGCTTTTGTGTCCACCACGGAGGTGACATTGCTCATCTTCAGCAGGGACAGGGTGACGAGCTGGGGCTTTCTGATTTCTCTCAAGGCAGGTGTTTGTAATTCTCTTTTTCTTTTTTTGCAGCAGGATGATGAAGTCGCACTGAATGCCCAGAAGATCAGACCCTCCCATATCCAAACACGAGAATAAAAACCTTTTCTGGAGCCAAATATAAATGCATTTTTAATTATCTGCACCACTGCTCCCTCCCATTAGTGTGGGAAATCAAGAGCTGAGTGTGTATAGTATTTACAATAATAATCCCAGGCACGACACTTTTACTTTCAAAACAACTCCTTATCTATTCTTGCATTCGATGCGCACAAGTAGGCTTTGAGAGGGCTTGGGCTAGTTCAGGTGGCGTCCACTTTTTGGATGGATAAATGGAAATTCAGAGCAGAAGGCTTGGCGGAGGCGGGGTGGGGAGAGGTGGAGACAGTCTGTGAAGGCTGGTCACCGGGGTGTCTTCCCTATTAAGGGGCGGAGCAGTCTCTCCTGGGCTAAGACTGGGGTTCAGGAGTGGGTGGGGACAGCACTAGACTTGGAGTCCGCAGACCTGGTGAATCCCACCTTGGCCACTTCCTAGCTGGGTAATCTTGAGCACAGCTCTTTGCCTCTCTGAGCCTCAGTTTCTCCAACAGCAAAATGAGAATAGGACCACGTCTCTTGCAGGGATGTTGTGGGCTCGTCGAGATGACCCACAGGATGGTACCCAGCACGTGCCCGGTACGTGGCGGGGCTGTAATACCTGTTCTCCTGCCTTAGCTTCTCTTAGCAAGTTGAACTGGCACGGTGATGTCCAGTCTGGCTTTGTCCTCTGCATGGCTCCTGGACTATCCCTCCCTACACCCTCCTGTGGGAGCAGCAGGAAGGGAAGGAGGGACCAGAGACAGGGGCCTGGAGCTTCTTGAAGTGAGGCATTAGCAAGAAGGCTTTGTGGTTCAGGAGTATGGTTACACGAAGCCAAGAGCTTTTGGATAACTCCTTGCTGTCACTTGCTCGGTTTCTCAAGAGGCTGTCCTGGGGAGAATCGAGCCCTGAGCAGTGCCCCCTCCTGGAGTTGGGGGTCAGGGGATGTGCCAGGATCTGCTGTAGGCTCAGAGCAAGAGGGGTAGCAGGCCACGCCAGGAACTTGCTCGATGTGGCCTGAGAGGGGCCCCTTCCTCTCACCTGCTCTGGGGGCTGCGTGTCTCATTGCTCCCAAATGACCTCAGCATCCTTGGGCTTCTCATTTTAGGGGGTCAACTTTCTGACGATAAGGTTGAGGGCAGGAGTGGCTGCTCTGTGACCTCGGGAATTACTTAGCTTCTCAGGCTCAGTTTCATCACCTGGGAGCCTAGTGTTGGGTTCCTGCGGCTGCTGGGACGAGTCACCACCAACCCCACTGCTTAGAAAAGCACACAGTCATTCTTTCACAATTTTGGAGGCTGGAAGCCAAAATCAGTGTCATTGGGCTGGAATCAAAGTGTCACCAGGGCTGCACTCCCTCGAGACTCTGGGGAGAATCTGTTCCTTGTCTCTCCCAGCGTCTGGGGGCTGCCGGCATGCCTTGGCTTGTGGCCACAACGCTCCCATCTTCCCGGGCAGCATCTTCAAATCTCTCTCTGCCCATCCTCACAACACCTTCTCCTCTGTGTGTCGACTCTCCCTCTGCCTCACTCTTATAAGGATACATGTGATGGCATTTAGGGCCCACCCAGATGATCCAGGAAAATCTGTCCATTTCAAAACCCTTAACTTCATTCCATCTGCAAAGATCCTTTTCCAAATAAGGTAACATTTACAGATTCCAGGGATTAAGACCTGATATCCTTGGGAGCCATTGTTCAGCCTACTGCAAGTCTGTAACAAATTCAACAAATAGTGCCAAGGGTTATAGGTGCAGACTCTGAAGCCAGCCCAATAGGGATATAGGCCTCAAAGGGGAGGGAGGGGCATTAGGAAAGCTCGAGCAGGATTTGAGTAGTGAGGGAGGTCAGGGAAGCCTGCCCCAAGGAGGTGATGGCTGGGGCATCAGGAGGATGAACAAGAGTTGACTGGGCAGGATGAAGTGATGAACATCCTGGGCAGAGGGACAGCCCGGCCAGGTGGAGGAGTGGAAAGGTGGCCTATGATGGTGGAGAAGAGCTGGAGGGGGTGGGATTTGAGGGGCAGCTGGGGAGATGGGAGGTGGGCAGGGGTAAGCTTTGTTCTCCACCTTGAGGACTGTGGTCTCCATCTTAAGAGCAAGGGGAAGCCAGTGAGTG
This sequence comes from Tapirus indicus, assembly GCA_031878705.1. NCBI lineage: Eukaryota > Metazoa > Chordata > Mammalia > Perissodactyla > Tapiridae > Tapirus > Tapirus indicus. Next base: position 98,170,404 of record CM062924.1, on the reverse strand, counting down.
ACTTTAAGTGCAACTGACATGATCTGATGTGTTTTCTGTCTTGACAAGATTGTTCTGGCTGCAGAGTGAAGGATGTGCTGGGGGAACCAGAGGTGAGGAGCCAAGATGGGAGGTTCTTGGAGCGGTCCACGCAAGAGGAGGTGGCCGATCAAGGGAGGGAGGTGAAGAGAAGTGAGGACTTCAAGAGGTGTTTAAGAGGTAAAATTGATAGCACTTGTGGTGGATTCATTATGGGCATGAGATTGGGGGAGAGGGATAAGGGTGACTCGTTAGGTTCTGACCTGTGCAGTGGATGGGGTGTCACTCCCCGAGACGGGAAACACAGGAAGAGGATTGGATGAGGGGATGGAGGAGACTACTGTGAGGGTCATCCTGAAAACACTGAGTGTGAGGTGTCTTTGAGACATCCAAGTACCTAGTAACTCCTGGAAGAGTCTGGGCTCCAAGGAGATGCTGGAGTTGGACATGTGAACCTCCTGGAGGGAGAATTAGGCAAGATAGATGTAGTGTTTTGCACAATGCCTGGCACCTAGGAGGGCTTTAAAAGAGGGTACATCTCTCCTTCCTATCTTAAGAGTAAGAACTTCCAGGAGCCAGGGGAAGGGACATTGCTGGTCATGGAGGTGGCCTGTCTGGACCTTGGGGACCATTGCCCATCCATGTTCAGACACAAGTAGCCCTGCTGTCAGGGGTGGGTGACTGGGAGGACCACTGGCTGATGGTGGAGACTCAACTATGTTGGAATTCATTGAGCCCTAAGCTGACTCAGGTGTGACCGATTGGAGCTCAAGGGGAAAGATGCTCAAGAGCTGGATTTGCAGGGCTCATGAGGATGAGCGTCCATCCACCCCCTCTACTGGTCCTCCCCGCTCAGGAAGGGTGGCCCGGGGCAGGGCCAGCCCGGATCAGCCTTTTAAGGCAGCATCAGGACCTGATCTTTGGGTGGCCTTTATCCAGCTGAGTGCATTGCACAGGGATTATGCTCAGACCAGATCAGGTTGAGTGTGGGGCTTCCCTCTGCTCCCCAAACCTTGGCCAAATCCAATGCATGCCTGGTTAACACATCTCAGGACCAGAAACCCTATGCTGTTGCTGCTGCTCCTCCTCCACCCTTTCCTTCTCTTTCTCCCCTTCCTCCTCCTCCTCCTTCTTTGAGCAACTGTTTTGCTTTTCCTTCATGAGCCCTGGGAATCTGGTTAATGAATACATTTGTCCTTCTTGCTTTGGCCACTAGGAAGCTCAAACCCAGGGAGTAACCCAACTCAAGCAAACTGTACAAGACATGACATTTTATAACATAATAAAACTCCTTGTTATTTTATTTCCTATTCTTGCTTTTCCTTTGTCCCGACTCCACATCTATTTATTGTATCTGGTTACATGTATTTTGAAAACTGCCTCAAGCCTTTTTTTTTTTTTTTGGTGGAATGAGGCGATATATATAAACAAACCAACAAAATCAATAGAACAAACATTTGTGGATTGATTTAAAAATAGAGTATTTCTGGATTGTGCTGGCATTGAAGAGGAATTTGCTCTTTGGAGAGTTTTGTGGTTAATCCTTCTGCAAGAGGAACAGTTGTCTCTTAATTTGTCTGCTGAGTGAGTTTGGATTTTGGTCCAGTGCTTAGAAAATCAGCCAGATGTGGTTTGAAGACATTCAAGATCCCACAAAGGGCATACTCAGTCGGGCAAATGTATTATGGATACCAGACCAGGCAGGGGTCAGAGCAGTGAGCGAGGAGCGAGCGGAGAATTCTGCCCGGTGGGTTGGACGGTCTCCGCTCTCCTAATTAGCCGGGGAAAATTTCACAGAGGCTGGGGCTAGGGTGAAGGCTGGGGTTGGCATCAGGGTTAGGTCTTTGGGGACTGGGTCCACGGGCCTAGCTGTCAATCAGCCAGGACAGGAAGAGAGCTGACCACGCTTTCACGCCGCTGCATGATTGGGCTGCTGTCACCTCTCCCGAGTTGTCTCAGTGAACAAGTGCTCTCTCTGCTGACCTCTCCGGCCTCGTCCCTGGGTGGGCCCTGCTGTTGGGCACCTGGGCCTTTGCCCGAGCTGCAAAGGGAGCCCTCTTCAGCAGGGTGTGGAGGTTGAGAGCCCAGAAGCTGGAACCAGATCCTGGCTCCACCACCCACAGCCTCTCTGTGCCTCAGTTTCCCCTCTGTAAAATCGGGATGAGAGTTGTCCCTGCCTCTTTGGCTTCTTCTTGGGTCCTGGTGAGTTACCGTCACTAAGGTGTTTAGAGAAGTGCCTGCCACAGTGTTTGCTGCTCCCAAATGCTGCACCTGGCTGGTCTCTGTCCAACCGCCAGGGCTCAGCATCTCCCTGAAGCCTTCCCTGACCACCGCTCCCCAAGGCTGGGTAAGAGGCCTCCCTCTGGGCTTCTGCAGCCGGTCTTGCAAACATCTGTCTTTGTTGGCTGTTTCTGTATCCTCCCCCGGACCTTGAGCCCTCCGAGGGCTGAGGTTGAGTGTGGTCTGTCTCTGCACGTGGCTGGTGCCCAGCCCGGGGCCTGGTGCAGCAAAGCGCTGAGAAGGGGTGGAGGATCCCTCGGCACAGCTGGGGAGGCCAAGGAAATGAAGAAGCCATACTGCCAAGAGCCAAGGGTACCGCTGGCGTCACTCAGGCCCACGCCACTCTGCCCATGGCCCCCCGGAGGTGCAGAGTGGGGTGTCTCCCTCCTCTGAGGGGCTGGGAGGGGAGCGGGCTTGCGACCGTGCTTTGCCTCCTGCTCCTTTTGGTGGGAATATTTCCAAGTCCAATTCCATCTGGACATCGTCCGGGTGAGCAGTGGTGTCTGCCATATGGAGACCATGAGCAGGAGCGATGCTTTTAATCCGTGCTGGGGAGGCAGTGTAGCACAGTGGTGAGCGCTCAGGCTCCAGGGCCGGGGGCCGGGGTTCAAGTGTGTAACCTGCCTGTGCCTCGGTTTCTTCAACTGAAAAATGGGGTTAATAATAGTACCTCTCTGCTAGGATTCTGGTGAGGATTAAAGGGTTAATCTTGTTGTCATTCTGTATTTTGTGCTGGTGACCTTCCGAAGGCATCGGAGCTCTGCACGATGACTCCTTTGGCCCTTTCTCCCTGGCAGTGAGATCCGACCCATTTGCTGTGGCACCACACGGGAAAGCCGCCGATGAACACGCAGACACATCGCCACCCCCTCCTCAGTGCCATCTTCGTGCTGTTTTCACACCATCAGCATCAGTTCTCAGCCATTGAATGACTGTGTCCCGTGCCTTTTATGTGTTCCTGAGTCTTCATGACCGCCCTGCAATGATAAAAGTGAGGCTCAGAGAGGTGATGTGAGTTGCCCGGGGTCACACAGCTTGAAAATGGTGGGATTCAAAGCCCATCTGGTCTGGATCCAAAGCCCATGCTCTTTCCACCAGGCCATGCTGGTTCAATGTCTGCTATGGTGCGTGACCCAATGCATAGCAGGGACTTGGGAAAGAATAGACGTGTCTTGGATGAAGGGGTTTACTATGTCAGACACAGAACAGGAGGGGAAATAGGACGTGGATCAATGGTCTTACAGTCCAGTAGGTTTGCATGTATTGGCCATTCAGATGCGCCCAGAATCCTGTGGGCATTTATTTCTGACAGATGCTGTGCCACACTGCTGTGGTTGCTTGCCCCAGAGCTATCACTGCCTTTTTTCTTTGATAGCAGAACTTCCCTGCCTGTCTAGTTCTGGCTGGGGAGATGGAAGGGGAAATCTGCTGGGGGAGGCAGCTTTCTCCTTGACAAGAGAACAAGCCTGCACTGTCTTTAACACAGTCATGGCAGGAGGGTCTTATGCCTGTGCTGCATTGGCCACCTTGCAAGGTCAGAGAATTGCAGAGGCTCCCTGTGCCCTGATCATCAGCGAACCCCTGACCCAATCCCACAATGCCTCCCCTGTGGACTTCTGAGAAAATACACGAGAATGCACAAGAAGAATATGCCCCTATGGGTTTCAGCCTCTGTTAGTCGGGGTTCTGTTACTTGCAGCCCAAAGCATTCCCGACAGGTGCAGAAGCCAACTGGAAGTGGGAGGAGTGGAAATCTGGCATCTGAAGACCTGGCCCAGCACCCATTTCTGTCGTGTAGCCTGCATTGGACTAGTCCCTCAAGTGATGTATCTCAGTTTCCTGATGTGTAAAATCGGGCTTGTTGGGAGGCTGCAGCGAGATCAACACCAGTGTCCCCTTGCTCGACACGGGAGAAGAGCCCTGTGGTTGTGCTCTGATGGGCACCCATGTGGACCGAGGGGCCCCTTGAGTCTTTAAGTTAAGGCATATAAAGGGGCTTTTAAAAAGCAAAAGGACCCGTGAGCACCAGAGGTGGGGCCTGCTCCTGGGGCACGGCTGGGGCAGGAGCATCATTAGCCCAGGGGGTGCAGGCGATGTGGCTGCACTGGAGCTTAGAGGAACCAAGGGCTTGGAGTGGGGGGAGACAAGGTCAGAAGTCAAGTTAGGAGCAATGTAAGAAACAGCAGAAGTGAAAGGATTTGGAGGACAGTCAAGAAGGTCAGAAGCAGCAGAGGATAAGGTCGGAAGATGAGCAAAGGCAGTGGTTCTCAAAGTGTGGGCCCAGAACCTGCAGCAGCAGCACCTGGAACCTGCCAGGAAGGCAGGTTCTCAGGCCCCACCCAGACCTGCTGAATCACAAGCCCTGAGGGTGAGGACCTACAGCCTGTGTTTTAATATCAGATTACACTCCAGGTGATTCTGATGCATGCTAAAGCTTGAGACCAAGTGGGGTTGTTCAAGACTTGGGCTGTGATCAGTAGATAGGGACCCAAATGTCCCCTTGGCAAAGGGCCTGGCCTCTGCTAGGGGGACACTGAGTTAGCTTGTAGATGGGGGCACAGGAAACCCATATCCCTGTGTTCTTTCTGCTGTACAGGGAGCTGAGCCCAGGGTTTGGGGATAAAACGCAAGGCAGTGAATACTGATCTAGCTTTCTAAGAAAGAATAGTAGAAAGGAGTGTGTGTGTGTGTGTGTGTGTGTGTGTGTGTGTGTGTGTGTGTGTGTGTGTGGTGTGTAGAGGTAGCTGGAGAGACCTGCTAACATTCTGCCACAGGTTGAGGCAGGCCCTAATTAGGATCCATTTCTCTTTCTCCCCAGCTGCTGGCTCAGCTCAGTGGAGAGGCGAAACGCCGACAGCAGCCAGTGGCCGGGCTGTGTCCCTCCTCTGGTTGAGGCACGAGCTCTACGCAGGGTCCTGATGCCAGCTAGTTGCCTGCCCACTGATGGGTGAAGCTGTGAGGAACGTCTTTATTGGGGGCCGGTTCCCTGCCCCCCGCCTGGTTCTGGAGTTCCAGAATGCCTGCGTCCCCATTCCGGCATGGGAGGCTCCTCCGGGAATTCTTTTAGCAGCCATTTGCTTGGAACAGAGCAAGTTCCTAAAAGCTAACTGTGCTGGAGACCCAGTTCCCCGGCGGGGCGGTCCCACTGGAGGGATGAGGAAGCAGCTCCATTTAGGCTGCAAACGGCTCCGATTAGCTTCCTTCTCTCTGTCTTCATTTCTATTGCATGAGGTGCGGGAGGCAGAGAGGAGCCTGGCGGGAAGGCTGGGGCACTTCTCTGGTTGCCGGGCCTCTGCTCCTTCTCCACCTCCCCTCCATCTTTATGGGGAGCCAGGACTGTCTGCGTTCATTCCAGTCCTGGCTCCCCAACATCTTTCTCACCTGCTCCAGCTGTCCATCACCATGGCGACTGCATCAGTCTCCATCCGAGTGACTGTTGTGATGCCTCCTGCGTGGTCTCCCTGTGTCTCATCCCCGGGGCTGACTTCTCCATTAGGCACAGTAGGCACAGTGCTTAGGACACACAGTACTTTTAGGGGCCTGTGAAGATACTTCCAAAATCAGAAGAAGAAAATAAACTTTTAAGTCAAAGAAAATGTCTTCATGTATAATAGTAATATATTTGCCTTTATACCATCACAGTGGTAAAATAGAATTTTTAATATTTTTTATGGAGGAAGGAGCCCATGAAGACAAGACTGTCTAGGGCCCACGAAAGCCAGAATGTGGCCCTGCCCCATCCCCCCAGTCCATTTTTTACTTGATGCTAGGCTTTAAAAATCTGAGCCTGGTCATGTCCCTTCGCTGCTCATAGTGTGATGAGCAGAATGACCCACAGTGACCCTGGCAACAGACTCTGGGCTGGCTGGACAGTGAACCAGAGAGGACTGAGTTCCCCCACCCCACTCTTCCCAGTGGGGGTCTGCACCCCAGCTCAGCTTCCCATGGTCTGGGACTTGCTCTTCCTTGGTGGAGAGGCTGCACTACCCCTGGACACGGAGGTCTCCAGTCACTGGGCAGCTGGTGTTCCCAGGCAACACCTGCAAGCTGCTGGCCTCCCACATCTGGTCACTTGGCACCAAAAGGTCAGTTGTATCCCCCAGTCATATGGTTTTTCAAACTGCTGCTTTAAGAAAGGACAATGGCAAGAGGGAGGGTCAGACCCCCCTTAACTCATTCCAAGTGGTTTGGAATTTGTTCTAAGCCTTGGTGCATGGCAGGCAGAGGCCAAAGGGTCCTGCCTTGCAGGATACTTGAACTCTGAGTCCCCACTGCCCGCAAGATCAGGTCTGAGACCCTTAGCCTGGCTCACCAGTCCCTCCATGATCTGGCCCTGGAGATTCCACCTGCTGCTCTTCCCCCCCACCTCCTTGCCCATCTTGCCTGTCATTCCCGAATACGCTTGCTGCTTTAGGTTTCTGAGCTTTTGCACCTGTTCTTCTCCTTGCCTGGAATGTCTGTCCTCCCCTTTCTTCTGATCCACAGAGGATAACTTCTATTCATCCATCAAAACTCCATTAAACTGTTACTCCCTCACTGAAGTCTTTTTGGCGTCTCATCATCCTTATTCCAAGATATATAAGAGAAGGAGCTCAGAAAAAATAGATTGGTTTTAGCTTTTCATTCTCCTCCCCGCCTCAAGGAAGGAGAGGCCAGTATCATTCGTTTATTATTAGAAAGGAAACATGGAAGGGAGAGAGGGAGGGAAGGAAGGGACTCGTCTACCTACCTCTCTGAATCCATGAATCCATGAATGTTAACATTTGTCCTACTTGATTCACATCCTCTTGTAAAATAAGAAAAATTTAGAAATGACTAATAAACCTGAAGTCCCTTTGTCTCTCTCCTAGTCCCAATTTCCCTTCACTCATTTCTGAGGCAATTATGGCCATGATTTTGTTTTAGTCCTTTCTGCTCATGATTTTGCAGTTTTGCTGTATGTATTTGTACTTATAAACAATATGTAGTGACTTTGGCGTGTATAAACATTTTGCACACAGGATACATTATATTCAAGCTTCTGCAGCTGGCTTTATTCACCCAATGCCACGTGTGTGAGCTCTGTCTGTGCTGGTCCTCGTGGGTCTAGTTCATTCATTGTAACACACCATCACATGTATATAACACACTAAACAATGCCCCCCCACTGGAGAACATTTAAGTTGTTTCCTTTTCTTTTTAATTGCAATCAGTGCTGTGCCTGGGTTTTGCCAGGTCTACACATACCGGGCAGTGGAAGTGCTGGGTCATAGAACAGGCACGTGTGTAACTTTCCTAGATGGTACAAAACTGTTTTCCAGGGTGATGGTCCCAATGGCAGTCACCACAGCCTGAGACATCCTGTCTGGACAAGGATGATGGGACAAGTTTTTTTTGGACAATGTCATCGGTACGCAATAGAATTCAACCTTTTGTTTTAAATGTTATTTCCCAGATGAGCAGTGAAGTTGCATTTTTAACATTTATTTGTTGGCCTTTTGAGTTTTCCTTTGCATCTCTCTCTTGTATTTCTTTTGTATGTTCTTGGATTCTTTTTTTTTGGGGGGGGGGTTGTTTGCCTTGTTCTTGTTGAGTTGTAGGAGCATGGTACATTCTGAATACTGCTTCCATAGCGTTGTAGCTATCTTCTCCAAAAATGTTGCTTGTACTTCAACTTTGTTTTGTGATGGTTTTAGCATACAGAAATTTGAGTATTTGATGTAGTCAAATTTAAATTTTTTTCCAATATTATCTGTATCTTTTGCTGTTTGTTTAGGAAATCTTTCCCTCAGTCCATCTCATGAAGATATTCAACTGTATTTCCTTATGATAGTTTTAAAGTTTTGTTTTTGATCCAAGTGGAATTTATTTTTTTGCTTGGTATCAGGTAGGGATCCAATTTAAAATGTCCCCCACTGCCAGTCCCGTGGCTGGGTGGTTAAAGTTCTGTGTGCTCCGCTTTGGCGGCCTGGGTTCATGGGTTCCCATCCCTGGCGTGGACCTACACTACTCGTCAGCCATGCTGTGGCGGCAACCCACACGCAAAATGGAAGAAGATTGGCACAGATGTTAGCTCAGGGCGAATATTCCTCAGCAAAAAAAAAGTCCCCCATAGAAAAGTACCAATTGTCCAGCATCATTTGTACAATATCATCCCTCCTTGCTGATACATCCAACCCCCTCTGACATGTACCACGTCCTCATAAACACACGAGCTGCTCCTGAGCTCTCTGGTCTGTCCACTGGTGGATTAGTCTGTCCTGCAGGCCTTGCTCATTATCTTAATTTCACACGGCTTTATAGTGAGTCTTCATATCTAGTTGGGAAATTTCCTCCTCCAGGTTCTTTTATTTTGGCTCTTCTTTGCCCTTAACCATTTCAGATTAATATTAGAATCAGTTTGTCAGGCTCTGTGAAAAGCTCCATTGGGATTTGGATTGGAATTGCAGTGAATTTATAGATTAACTTTGGGGAGAACTGACATCTGTATAATACCGAGTCTTCCCATGCATGAACATGTTATATTTCTCCATTTTTTCAGGTCTTCTCTTAACGTCCCTCAGTAACTTTTTATAATTTTCTCCATAAAGGTCTTTCACATCTTTTGTTAGATTTATTCTCAAGAAACATAGTTTTTCTTGCTTTTATGACTGGGCACTTTTTTTCAGTTACATTTTCTAATTGATTGTTGTGGCATATAGGAACAGTATTGAGTTTTGTTTCCAGAAACTTCTGCTGACTATCTCACTAGTTCTAATTGTTTGTAGATTATTTTGGACTTCCTATGTAAGCAATCATACCATCCACCAATAACGATTTCTTCCTTCCTTTTCCTTCCTTCCCTCCTTCCTTCCTTCCTCCCATCTTCCCTCCCTTCCTTTTTATTTCTTATCTGATTTTTTCTTATTTTATATTGCTATCTAGGGTCTCTAGTACACTGCTGCCTAAACAAGTACAGCCAGCATGCTTATTTTATTTTTTACTTTAATTATAATATTTTTACAGTTTTGCCATTGCATATAATGTTTACTGTAGGTTAAATATCATAGAATGTAGATAGATACATTTTATCAAGTTAAGGAAGTTTCCTCTACTTCTATTTTTTTTAAATAATAGCTTTATTGAGATAAAATTCATATACTTAAAGTCCACCGTTTAGAAGAGTACAATTTAGTGGTTTTTACTTTATTCACAGAGCTGTACAAACATCACCATTGTCTAGTCTTAGAACATTTTCATTGCCCCCCAAAGAAATCCCATACATCCCCCCTCTCCAACCCCTGACAACCACTAAGTTACTTTCTGTCTCTATGGAGTTGTCTCTTCTGGACATTTCACATAAATGGAATCACACGACATGTGTGGTCTTTTGTGACTGGTTTCTTGCACTTACCGTAATGTTTTCAAGTTTCACCTATATTGTAGTGTGCATTAGTACTTCATGCCTTTTTATTGCTGAAGGATATTGCATCATATGGATTTATCACATTTTGTTTATCCATTCACCTGTTGATGGACCTTTGGGTTGTTTCCACTTTTTAGTTATTGTAAATAATGCTGCCACGAACATTTGTGTACAAGTTTTTGTGTGAACATATGTTCTCAATTCTCTCGGGTAAATACTTCAAATGGAATTTCTGGGTCATATGGTAACTCTGTGTTAATTTTTTGAGGCACTGCCAAACTGTTTCTAAAATGGCTGCACCATTTTACATTCCCACCAGCAGCATATGAAGGTTCCAGTTTCTCCACATCCTTGCCAATACTTGCTATTGTCTTTTTTTTTAAATTATAGCATCCTAGTGGGTGTGAAGTGGTATCTCGTTATAGTTTTGATTTGCATTTCCCTAATGACTAATGATGTTGAACACCTTCTCATGTTCTTATTGGCCACATCTGTATCTTTTTGGAGGAGGGGGTATTCAGATCTTTTGCTTATTAAAAAAATTTGGTTATTTGTCTTTTTATTGTCAAGTAACGAGTTCTTTATATAGTCTGGATGTGAGTCCCTTATTAGACATATGACTTGCAAATATCGTCTCCTATTCTGAGGACTGTCTTTTCGCTTTCTTGATCGTGTCCTTTGATACACAAAAGTTTTAATTTTGATGAAGCCTAGTTCATTTTTTCTTTGCTGTAGCTGTAATATCGAAGAAACCATTGTCTAATCCGAGGTCATGAAGGTTTATACTTGATTCCTGCTAAGAGTTGCAGAGATTTAGCGTTTACATTTAGGCCTTCGAGCAATTTTGAGTTAATTTTGTATATGGTGTGAGTTCAAAATCATTCTTTTGCACGTGGATACCCAGTTATCTCAGCACCATTTGTTGAAAAGACTGTTCTTCCCCATTGGATTGTCTTGGCATTGTCATCGAGAATCAATTGACTGTAGATGTTTATTTCTGGACTCTCAATTCTATTCCATCTTTCTATACGTCTGTCCTTATGCCTCATCCTTATAACTTCATGACTTTACTAGATTTGTAGTAAGTGGTAAAACTGGACAGTGTGAGTCTTCCAACTTTGTTCTTCTTCATCAAGATTATTTTGGCTATTTTGGATCCCTTGTTTTGCCATATGCAAGTTAGGATCAGTTTGTCAATTTCTGTAAAAAAGGCTGCTGCAATCTTGAATCTGTAGATCAATCAGGGGAGTATTTCTATCTTAACAATAGTAAGTATTCCAATCCATGAACATGGGGTGTCTTTCTATTGATTTAGGTCTTTAATTCATTTCAACAATGTTTTCTAGTTTTCATTATATAAGTCTTACACTTCTCTTTGTTTAATTTATTTCTAAGCATTTTATTCTTTCTGATGTTATTGGAATTGTTTCTGCAATTTTGTTTGTGTCTTTGACTCTAAAATGTGTCTCTTGTAGGCAGCATATGGTTAGCTCATTTAAAAAATTATTTTTCTAATATTTTCCTTTTGATTGGAGTGTTTAATCTGTCAATGTTTAATGTAATTGTTGATAAGGTAGGATTTACATCTCCCATTTTGCTGTTTGTTTTCTATAGTCTTTTTGTTCCTCTGTTTCTTCATTAACGCCTTATTTTCCATTAAATCGATATTTTCTAGTGTACCATTTTCATTTCTTTATTTTTTTCTTTTGCTGTATATTTTTTAGTTATTTTCTCAGTAGTTGCTCTGGGTATTACAATTAACGTCTTAAATTAAAACAGTCTAGCTCAGGTTAATACCAACTTAATTTAGACAGCATACAAAAACTTTGCTCTGATATAGTTCCATTCTGTCCCTTCTCCTTTGTGTTATTATTGTCATACAAATTGCATCTTTATACATTATAATCTCTTCAACACAGCTTTGCAACTATTGCTTTATGCAGTTGACTTTTAAATCAGATAGGAGGAGAAGAGAGTCACCAAAAAATACATTTATACTGTCTTTTATATTTACTTATGCAGTTCCCCTTGTTTCTTTATATGGATTTTAGTTACCGTTTAGCATCTTTTATTTTAACCTGAAGGACTCCCTTTAGTATTTCTTTCATCCACTAATGACAAGTTCTCCCAGTTTTAATTTATCTGGAAATATCTTAATCTCTCCTTTATTTTTGAAGGATAGTGCTCCTGGATATAGAATTCATGTTGACAGTCTTTTCCTGTCAGCATTTTGAACATATCATCCCACTGGCTTCTGGCCTCCATGGTTTCTGATGAGAATTCAGCTGTTAATCTTATTGAGGATCCCTTGTATGTGACGAGTTGCTTCTCTCTTGCTACTTTCAAGATTCTCTCTGTCTTTCAATAGTTTGATTCTGATGTGTCTAGGTATGGATCTTTTTGAGTTTATCCTGCTTGGAGTGCTGAGCTTCTTAGATGTGTAGGTAACTGTTTTTTTTTTTTAAATCAAATTTGGGAAGCTTTCTACCATTATTTCTTTAAATATACTTTCTGCTCCTTTCTCTCTCCTCTCCTTTCAGACTCCCATTATCCTTAGTTGATATGCTCAATGGTGTCCTATAGGTCTCTGATGCTCTGCTCATTTATCTTCATTCTCTTTTCTTCCTGTTCCACAGACAGGATAATTTCAACGGACCTATCTTCAAGTTTGCCGATTCTTTCTTCCATCAGTGCAAATCTGCTACTGAGCCCTTCTAATAAATTCTTCCTTTCAGTTATAATTTTCAACTTCAGAATTTCTATTTGGTTCTTTTTACAATTTCTATCTCTTTTTTGATATTTTGTGTCTCATGAAACATAGTTTTCATACTTTCCTTTAATTCTTTAGACGTGATTTTATTTAGTTCTTTGAACATATTTATAAAAGCTGATTTACAGGCTTTTTCTAGTAAGTCCAACATCTAGGTATCTTCAGGGACAGTTTCTATTTTTTTTTTCCTGTGTATCACCATACTTCTTTGTTTCTTTATGTGTCTTGACATTTTTTGTTGACCACTGGACATTTTTCATAATATCATGTGGCAACTCTGGAAGTCAGATTCCCCCTTCTCCCCAGAGTTCATCGTTGTTACTGTTTTCTCTCCCATTTGTTTGTTTAGTGACTTTTCTGGACTAATTATGTAAAATCTGTTTCCTTGTCATGTGTAGCCCCTGAAGCCTCTGCTTGTTTAGCCTGGTGATCAGCTAATGATTGGAAAGAGATTTTCTTAAATGCCTTGAACCAATAATCTTCTACCCTTTGCCAAGGGACTCTGTGTGTGCCTTCAGTGCTCTGACAGTTTACAACTCTGCTTTAGGCTTCACTTTCTGCTTGTTCAGGGTCTCAAGGTTATCCAGGGGTGAGAGATTAGGACCTTCTCTGGTCTTTACTGAGCATGAGCACAGCCATGCACATGTGTGTGGTTTCTACAGTCCCAGGGATATATTGTAGGCTTTCAGAGCCCTGTATGGGCATCTCATTCCCCAGATTTTTCTTTTACGTTTTTTCCAGGTTCTTATTTGTTCTAATTGGTGTCACCACCTCAGGCAGCTGTGATGTTAAACAATTGCCACTAAATTTTTTTGACAAATGCTCTGGCTTAGGGCTTTTTTCCACTGACAGGCACTGAGTCAGGTCCAATAATGCCAAGTTTGCATACAGGCATTTCCAGGGAACTGCCAGACAAATCAAATAGTGACACATCTCCGGGGATGGAGCATTCTCAGGAGCTCCAAACCCAGTCTGCCCCGTCCAGTGACTGGTTTTCACAGCTACCATGATTCTGTGGCTGCTGGTTTTCAAGGACATGGAACTAGGAAGAAAAGAGTGGGAATGGAGGAAGTTGAAATGCCACCAACTTCACTGATCTTTCTGAGATTCAACTCTTTTTCTTGAATAAGTCCCCCTTGGATTATTGTTAGCCTTTGATTACTTTACAGCTTTGAAAAAGTTGATTTGGATAATTTTTGCCGGTGTTCTCATTGCTTTTACAGAGGAGTGGATTCTCAGAGGCCAGAAATACAGTTTTTTTAAAAAATCATGAATAAGTTTTAAATTTTTTCAGATGATTTTCTGCATCAACTGAGATGAGAAAATGATTATTCCTCTTAAACTGCTACTGTGACAAATTACTTGATAGATTTCCTGATGTCGAAGTACCTAACTGAGTTCCTAGGGCAAGTTACTTAACTTCTCTGTATTTCAATTTCCTCATTTTCAAAATCGAGAATATGAGAGTATATTCTCATTGATTCTACATATTAGAAAGTAATTTATAACAGTGTCTGGCATGCACTGAACCCTTGATGAAGGTCAGCTGTTATTATTGTATTTACATTCCAGAGATAAAGCCTACTTAGTCATGGTGTATCGTTATTTTAAATAGACTGCTAGATTCCATTTGCCAATATTTTATTTAGAAGTTTTGCATCCATGATCATAAATGTGAGATTGGTTTAAAATTTCCTATCTTTCTCTGTCCTTGTCCAGATTTGGTATCAAGGTTATTCTCGCCTCAAATGACCAAGTTGGATGATGATATTTCTAATGCCCATTGTGGGGATATTATCAAGGGAAAGGGGATGAGTGGCTCTTAGAGAGAAGAGGTGGGAGTGGCCTAGTAGGAGAAGGTTTGGAAAACTTCCCCCAGGGCTGGGAATGGCACAGAGGTCCTTACGGACTCCCAAGTAGTGAGTAGCAGAACTCCAAGCTTTTGAAGTCACCCCAGCAAGGTGGAAGACATGTAGAGAATGGAGGGAGTGTCAGCCTTACCCGCTCCGTCAAGGCCATCTTGCCCAGGTTTGGTCTGGAAACAGTGCAGCCACCTGACTTCAAAGCATAGTATGAGCTTGGACAGGAGGATGCAATGGGTCACCTCCCCCAGTGTTCTGGACTGTTAAGACCCCAGCACCTTGACTCAACCCTTGGGGACACACGGGGGTCTCAATAATGGTTGAGATTGTATTGCTTGCCCACCCAGCAGGGTAGAGACTTGACAAAGGTGGTCTGATTTATGGAGGTATAAACACTGGCGTGTCATACACTCCATGGTGTGGAATCAACTTCATTCCCACTGCCTCTGCTCTATGTCTTCTCCAGCTTATTTTCTGTATGTTTGTGTCCCTCTTTAAACTGTGAGCTCCGAGAGGACTGGAGCCTGGCTGTACTCATCTCCATGTCTACAACTCTCAGCATGGACCTCAGCACTGAGCAGGTTCTCGCTAAGTCCTTGGTGGAACTGAACTGAGGTGGAGAGAAAAGTTCCCTCAATGAGTTGAAGGCACATTTCCCAGTGAGACTTTCAGGAGAAGGATTATTCAGGTCAGAAGAAATTGGTTCTGTGGTGGATGCTATGGATTCACGTGTTCACTGTCCATTCCAACCTCCTTCTAGCGAGCCTTCCTATACTATGGAGGCTGGAAAAATAAAAATTAACCTCCCAGAATCCCTTGCAGCCAGGGTTTCAGGTGTGATTTAGGTTCCATCAGTCAAAATCTCCTGTGCAAGACTTGGATGTGGAACCGAGTTAAAAAGGGAAAGAGGTAGGCCATGAGGCATTACCAGTTTTGCAGGCGTGGGTCATGAAGAGCCAGTGCCATGAAGCAGCTTTCTGAATTGTTGATTTCCTTGGCAATGGGGGAGGAAGCTTTTCTGATCACAGCAAAGACAGGAGGATTCTGGAGACTGGAGTCTTCTCTCCGAGCTCAGCGCAGAGCCTGTATCTCTTGCTCTTCCAATGGTCTCTAAGCCTCCCAACCTTGATGATAGATCCCCTTCCGCCTAACTTAGGAAGAGTGATTTCTTTGATCTGTAACTGAATCCTAATAGGTTGTAGATTACAGATTTTCAAGGAAATGGAAATCTGTGGTTGGTTCCCTGACCTGGTTGTATTTGAAGGCAATGAGGATCCAGTTGGCAGACAGGGTAGGGTCTAGAGTGAATGGTCTATTAAAGGCAGGTCTTGGCAGGTCAACAGCCTGCTGTGGAAATCGATTGGCACAAGAATGAGGAATATAAGAACTGTGGGGTGCGTTGACTATTTCTAACTGTACTGTAGAGATTAAAGAAAGAAAAAAGAGAAGCTCAATATTCTGCATTTGTGTCTTAAGGTCTGGTAAGAGGACCAGGGAACTTCTATGGCTGCCTTAAGAGTGATTCCTCATTCTGTTAGCCACGGCTCTGACAGAGCTGACCATCAGCTGCATAGCTTGAACCTGCAGGTTGCTGAAGTGCAATATCAATTGAATTCACAGCCTCAATAGGTCACTTAAGGGAGAGCTAGGGCATGCATTAAAAGAGTGAGACTCTGAGTCTTGGCATTGAGAATTTTTGGTGGCTTTTAATGACTGAAGTACCATCAATCCTGAAATTCACTGAGCATCCCCTTGTTTGGAAATCCTGGAATGACCTCCACTTACAAGGGGAAGCCATGTTTCCTTGTGACCACCTCCACCACACCACTGCCTCTAGGGATGGGACTAAAGTTAGATCCAAATATCTCGTGCACCTAAAAAATGGTAAATTCTTTTGCTCATTCACATTAGCAGAAAATAGGGAGATGGAGTCTGAAGGCATGAAACCGGGAGGGAAAAATATAATTTTAAAATTACATTTCTGATTTATTTGTGGATTGACCCATCAAAGTGAATACCAGAGAATCTGGATTCAATGTTAGCTCGAGCAGCTGGGAGTTCTTACTATTTGCTCGTGTGGTGGACAGTCTTCGAAGATGGCCACCATGAACCACTGCTCTCTGTATTCACATCCCCATGTAATCTCATTCCATGTGGGATCGGGGCCAGCCCAGTGACTCATTTTTGCCAAAAGAATGCAGCATAGGTGGAGACCAGGAAGCTTCTGTTTTTTGTGCTGTTGTGAGCTCTAAGCAGCCATGTAAGATGCCCAACTACCCCGCTGGACAGAGAGTTCATGTGGAGGAGTATGAGGCATCAGACATATGCCTGAAGAGGCCAGCTTGGATGTTACAGCCCACACTGTCGGGCCCTTTGGTTATCCACGGCCCCTGCCCAAACCTGAGACTTCTCCCCCAACAGCTACATTTTGGAGGTCTGGGTTTGGTTTGATGAAGGGAGGAGGTATGCCCTTATAAAAGATACATACCATTGCTGAGACATTGCAGAGAAATACCATGGATGGGCTGGAATCTGGTGGCTGGGCAGAGGGATTCAGAGCTCTATGTGTCCATCAGAGTCCACCTGACTCTGTGCAGTTCAGACCCACACAAAGCCCAGGCCAGCAGGAGAGCCGTTTCTCCTAGCCTCCCGGGAGGTTGTGCTGTGACTCTTGCTCTCAATTACCCATCATGGTGGAGGGAGCTTTGGAGACACAGGACACATCCTGCTCAAGTGCCTGACGGGGATTTGCCAAGTCATCAGCATGGACAGCAAAGGCAGGCTGCTGGAGCTTCCTTTCTCATTACATCTACTCTGAGATGGTGTGGACAGTAGTGGAAAGGACATGGAATGGAAACGGGTGGAAAGAGATGGGGTTTGGTCCTGATTTTGCTCCTTTCTAGCCAGAGTGGTCTTCGTGGTTGACTCCTCAGAATGCATTCCTCCACCACCACCCAAGTGATTTTCTCAGCTGAGATGAACCCCTAGGTGTGGGGTGGGGTGGTCAGAACCCCCGGGATGGCCACTCCCAGAGAGGTGCACAAATATCAATTTTTGTGTAGGGAAGCACCTTCTCACATCATTCATGATAACCTCAACCCCCCTCTAGTGACTCGCTTAGGAATGGACATACAGTTCAATCTTGGCCAAGGAAGAGTGAGTGGAAATCTGCTGGGGGAGGGAGGGGGCTGCCAGGAGAAATTTTGTCTCTTCTAGAAAGACACCCAGGCAGAGATGGCCCTTTTCCTTCCTCTGACAGTTGTGTCTGGGTGTGATGCCTTGGAGAAATCTCTTAATCTGTGTAATCCCCACCTATGGTGAGGCTAGAGATGAACATGTAAATCACTTGTGCATTGCATTCAGTCAATAAGCTGCAGCTACTGTTGATTTTATTATTCTAATGAGATAATACTACAGAAATCTTTGTGCAGTATGAATCATGCTTGAAAGTGATACAATTCAGCTTCTAGTCTCCAAGATGGCCATCATCAATTCCTCCCCTTCCCATATGCACACGCCTCTTCTCACACCATGAAGTGGAGCTTATTTCCCTTCTCTTTGAAAGTGGGCTGGCCCTGTGACAGCTTCCATCAGTAGCAGGTAGTCGATGCCACTGCTCTGGGACTTCTGAGCCCAGGTCTTAAGAGAACTGGCAGCTTCTCTTTCCTCCCTTCTGTAATGCTCACCTTTGAGACTCTCCCTCCCAGAACCCGGCTGCCCAGCTCTGGGAAGCCCAAGCCACGTGGAGAGACCACGTGGAGGAGGACGGAGACTCTGCAGCTGAGATCTCAGCCAACAGCCAACGTCAGCTGCCAGCCATGGAGTGAGCATTGTGGATGTTTCTGCTTGTCCCCCAGGTGACATCGCATAGAGTGGCAGAACTACCTATGTCCTCTTAACTTCCAGAATTGTGAGAGGAAATAAAATGGTTCTTATCGTGAGTGGCCAAATTTTGGGGTGGTTTGTTATGCAGCAAGAGATAACAAACAACTTCTTTAAACGTATTTTGGAATTCTGGTTTTCACCGAGCGCGGGTCAGCTTCCCACCTCTCTTGTAGGCTGGTGCAGTGAGCGTTAGATTCAGTGACCATCGAGGCTCCCTCTCTGTCTCAGGTCTCTGCCTCTTGAGCTCCTTCACTGATAAAGTCCCTGTGCTGGAACCACCTCAGTCAACGTCCTAAGCTCCTCTCCACAATCCCTGAAATGCTTGGAAGGCAATGTTTGTGCCACAGGAAGCACATCAGATTTGTGGTCTCAAGGCTCAAGTTCAGACCCACTTGTGGGTTATTTTACTTACCAATTGTGGGACCTTAGGCAAGGTTCTTGATCTTTTGAGACTCATTTTTTTTTCATCTACAAACTGAGGGTAATAATAACGTCCTCATAGAGCAGTGGAATGTTGCAAATGAGAGAACACACGTGAAAGGACTTTGAACACGTATTCTCTACACACGGTAATTACCATTATTACACCTCATTGTGCAATGAACACCAGTGCACGAGCTCATCAACCAACAGCCTCTCTTTATGTTATGTTGTTGGGTTCTCCCCACTGTGGGAAACAAGATAACTGGCGGGAAGTAAATATCATCATCACCATCTTCGTCATCCTCCTCCTCCTCCTCCTCCTCATAGTTGTTATTGTCACCATTGTCACGTACCACTTCTTGAACGTCTGCCAAGCTATACCCTTGTCATAGAGTCTCACAATGATCCTTCAGGATGTGTGTGTTGTTAACTCTTTTAGGGATGAGGAAATCAAGGCTAGTCCAGGTTCATCACCCTGTTCAAGATCATACAGAAGTAAACGTGGCTCACTGGAAAGTTAAAAACCAGATAAAAAGGATGTTTGTTGCCGCATCCATGTTTCTTCTTTGCCCATCAACCTCAGAGAACTAATACCTCTTCTTAGGGGGCTCTGGGGGTATATGGGAAGTCAGCAACATTATTAAGCTGCATTCCAGATGCCGTGATGCAAATGGCACTTTTTGGGGGGAAAAACACCCCGTGGCATTGGATCGTGGTAATGAAGGCTGAATTGGAAGCTTTCGACATCCTGAGAGTCCATGGGCTGGAGCTAAGAGGAAGCCAAGCGTCCCTGTTTGTTTGCTCTGTGCAGCCGTCTCGGAAGCCAGGCAGGCAGTAATTAGACAGCCACTCGGAAAGTTGCTATTGCTAACTGGAAGCCATCCAAATTGCTCTCTCTGTTCCAGAAGCTTTGGAAGAGGATATCCCCCTCCCCAACTCTCCTCCCTCCCCATCCTTGCCTGCCAAACCTCAAGGACCACAGGCACAGCTAATTATGTCAGCTTAGCTTGGCATTAGTTTTCCAGGTAGCATCTTTCATCGGCGTTGACCTGCCTGGCTGCTGTACTGTGGGGCTTGTGGGTGGGGTGTTGGTTAGCCTGGTGACATCGGAGAGTGGTAAGGAGGAGGCAGAAGGTGTGATAACATCTCAGACAGGCCCCCAAACCATGCATCCTCTTTCTTCCGGGCCTCTCGTGCTACCATAGGGCGGCACTAAGCCCCCTGGGGATGCTGGGAGGAATCTGGTGCCCATTTGTTGGCTGTCTCAGCCTTGAGTATCTTAAAGGCACCTCATGGTCTCCAGAGGTAGGTTTAGGATGTCAGTTGCTGTATTTTATTTATTATGCCTGTATTTCCTCCCCCACCAAACACACACACACACACACACACACACACACACTGTCCACCTGGCCCTGGCAGCTGGAGGCTCTAGGCACTGTGTGTGGAATTGAATTTGCACCATTTATGCACCAATGGCATGGACCAAAGGCCGGGGGCGGGGTTGCTGGTTGATCTCCTTAAGAGAACGAACTGTTTGCAAGGTCGATGCAGCGCGCAAGCTGAGTTCTGAGCCCAGAAGTCACGCTAATGGGACTGGGCGCTCTGATTTTTAGAGGAGTCTTGCCCACTAAATTCTCCACAAAGTGGGGAAGAGTGTGGCCTTTTACGAGATAAAATCTCTATATAGAAACAAGTGTAACATCATTTTCTAGACTTTCTGATACTACTCCTGGACGGGTAAGCTTTTGCCTTTTGTCAGGCACATCCATCCTCGGTCACACAGTGCTTCTGATCCCAGCCCAGAGTGGCCAGGTGGCCAGCTGACCGAAGAAATGACAGAGAGGCTTATGTGCACCCCAGTCCCTTGATCATCCATGACATGTCCTGGCTGACAGGAGAGTGAAGAGTGATTACTTTTCACTCTTCCATCTCTACCTTTCAAAAATTTTTTTTCTTCTTGGCATGACCAAGGTCACAAAGAGAAACCAGCTGCAAACATTCTGCTTTTTTGCCAGGAACTCTGAAACCACCAGGACCCTGCGTCATTTCCCTTCTTGCTCACCAGCCTTTTAGGGGAGGGGGACATATTACAAACCCGGACCAGCGAGTGATGAGGGGCAGTGGTCATCGCAGCCGGAACCATAAAATAAACCTTCATTTACACAGACAATAATGTTAACCATTGAGAAAAGATTTGGAATTACGACCGAGACTCCCCCAAACCAACAAAGGGTGGGATCCAGTAGTGACTCCCATGAAATACACAGGCCTGAAGGCAGATGGGTATCTGCAGATAAGAGAAAAAATATTCCTTTTTCATTTCTAGCCCAGAAAACTTGGCCAGCATCCCGGCTGGCTGCATCACATAAAAGTCAGTTCAGATATAGATTTTCCCCTCTTCTTGTTTGCAAGAGTTACTTGCAGAAAACAGCCAACAAACCAGTCGGCCAGATGAGTTTCCCTTCCTTTATTCGATCAGAGAAAGTGTTCCACGTCGCGGAGTCGGTGTAGGAACTAATCCGTGTGCCAGGTGCCAAAGAGAAATTTGAGTTTGTTTGTCTAATTATATAAACTGTGCTGAGGGAGGCTGGAGACAGAAGGTCCTGCTGATGTCCACCTGATGACAGGCTCTTGGGCGCATCAGCAGTAAACTTGCAGCCGAGTGACCAGTGTGGACCAGCCGTTCCTATTCCTACAACAGCTAATATTTGGTGTTTTTCATGCACCAGACACTGGGTTGAGTGGTTTACACGCGCTTTCTCGTTTACTCTCACAACAGCTTTATGAGGGGGCTGAGATCATCTCCATTTACGTCCGAGGCACATCTCTAAAGCTCAGAAAGGGAGAGAGAACTCATCTGAAGTCACAAAGCTGGTGAGCGAGAAAGCCAAGATTTGAATCCAGTTTTTCTCGGGCTCAGCCTGTCCTGCACTGATTATTTTAGGAGTTCAGTGTTTCAAAGACCAAGGCCCATGTTATCCTCATTTGGCTGAGACTTGACTTCTGATCTATCTTCTGGAAGGATTTCAGGGTCACGGATCCAAGCAGCCTGGCCCAACTGAAGGCGATGGCAAGGGACGAGCCCCACGAGGCCAGGTCAGCTGACCCAGGACGCCTTGATTGTGAATGTTAACAGTCCCTCTTGCAACAGCGTCTTTGTTGTTAAGTCTAATCTCCCTCTCCACTCCCCCCCCCCCACCCCGTTAATGACAAGGAAGTGGCTGTTGTTACTTTCATTTTGGGCAGCGATAAAAAGGAGAAGGTAACTTAGATTGAATGCGGAAGAAGCCGTGCAAACAAGACTGGCGATGTGCGAGAGGGCACAGGAGGTTTAGTGGCTGGAGCCACAGGTGTGCCAGACCTCAAAGGGCGTTCACCGTAGGCCATGCAGAAGCCTGGACTGTCCCCTGAAAGTGCCCACAGTCACCAGTGACATGATCAGACTGGCATGCAAGAAAGATCACTATCAAGTGAGAATGCTCATTTCTGATTACCTAGAAACCAGACTTCCCCAGATCCTATTGTTCTGAACAGGGCAGATGGCGACAGGGGTGTGCCTTGGGCTAATAGTTTGGTGCCCTTTTAAAGGCGATTATTTCAGTATCTGTTCAACCCTTCTTTCAGAGAGAAGCTGAATCCTCGGTAGGCAGAGGAGGGTCCCTGGTGGAGGCACCGTCTGTTCTGAGCAATCTGGTTGGGCCTTAGGTTTGCAACCCCCTTCGACAGAGGAAAAGTCCCACGGTGGACAGAACCCACCTCCTTGGAAGTTGTTTGGTGGTCAGCTCATTTGCCAGAATATGGTTCTTGGGTCCTCATCTGCCAACTTAGCTTACTGTGGTGCTTTTCAAATGTGTTTGAATTCTGCTTCTGGCCATAATGGAGAAACAGGGACCAGAGTCACCTCCCACCTGAAGCAACTAGAAAATCAGACAAAATGGATGAAGCCATGGTTTCCAGATACTGGAAACAGGCAACGCAGACTGCCCCCTGAGAGAAGGGGAGTTAGTGAGGGGGGTCTTAAAATATCTGAAATGAAAAATAACACTGGAGGAGATGAAAAGCAGATTAGGTACTACGGGAGAAAAGGTCTGTGAATTTGAAAACATAGCAAGTGAAACTATCCATCGCAAAGCACACAGAGAAAAAGACTAGAAGAAAATAAACAGAGTTAGTGATCTACAAGACAATATCAAGTGATCTAACATGAGACCCAGAAGGAGGGGAAGGGGATGGAAAAAATTTAAAGAAATAACCACAGAAAGCTTTCAAATTTGGTGAAAACTGTAAACCCACAGATCTAAGAAGCTCAGTGAACTTTCCCCAAAAGAATACATATTTCCCTAGTGACTAATGATGCTGAGCATCTCTTCATGTGCTGATTGGCCATTTGTATATCTTCTTGGAGAAATGTCTATTCAAACTCTTTGCCCATTTTTAAATTGGGTTATTTGTCTTTTTGTTGTTGCGTTATAAGAATTCTTTATATAGTCTGGATACTAGACCCTTATCAGATATATGATTTAGTCCCATTCTGTGGATTATCTGTCACTTTCTGGATAGTGTCTGTATCAGTCAGGGTTCTCCAGAGAAACAGAAGCAATACAAGCAATAAAAAAGATTTATTTTAAGCGATTGGCTCATGCAAATGTGGGCAAGCCTGAAATTCATAGGGCAGGCCTGCAGGCTGGAAACTCAGATGGGATTAATGATGTTATTACTGAGGCAGAATTTCTTCTTTTCCTAGAAACCTCAGGTTTTGCTTTTAAGGCTTTCAACTGATTGGACAAGCCCACCCACATTATGGAGGGTAATCTCCTTTACTTAAAGTCAACTGATTATAGGTGTTAACTACATCTACAAAATACCTTCATAGCAACATCTAGACTAGTGTTTGCTTCAATATCTGGGTACTATAGCCTAGCCATGTTGACGCATAAAGTTAACCATCACAGTGTCACTTGACACACAAAATTCTAAATTTTGATGAAGTCCAATTTATCTATTTTTACTTTGAGTGCTTGTTTTAGGTGTCACACACAAGAAACCATTGATAATCCAAGGTCTCAAACATTCAGATCTATGTTTTCTTATGAGACTTATAATTTTAGCTCTTACATTTAAGTCTTTGATCCATTTTGAGTCAATTTTTGTGTATGGTGTGAGGCAGGGATCCAATTCATTCTTTTGCACATGATGTCATCAGCTCTTTAAGCCACTCAGTTTAATTTTGTCCATCATCTTACTATTCTAGTGATGTGTTCAGGCCCCTTAGAGAATTCGGACCCTTTTGACTGACTGACCAATTTGCCTCTTAATCTAGTTCCAGATCCCAAATGGGAGAAAGTTTAGAGTTCTTGATCTCATTTCCCTGAATCATGTCTGTTTGGTGGTCTTGCTTAGGCCTTGAAAAACAACGGGAAGGGCTGGAACGGGTTAACCTAGGTGTTTTAGAGGGAGCTTTGATCAATTGGTCACCAGAAAGGGACTGGATTTGTTTGGACTCATAACGTGGCAGGACAGGCTGCAGGGATCCACAAACTGTGGCCCGTGGGCCAAATATGGCCCTCTGTCTGTTTTCGTAAATACAGTTTTGTAGGAAGGCAACCACGCCCAGTCATTTACACATCGTCTATGCTGGCTTGAAAGCTAGGATAGAGTTAAGTAATTGTGATAGAGACCATACCCCCTTCAAAACCTAAAATGTTCACGATCTGGCCTTTTAGAGAAAAACTATGTTGACCCTTGACACATGTTCCTAGTGTGTCCAGAATGGAAATCTTTGTTTTCTTCAGAATCAGAGAAAATGGGTGTGTAGCAAAGGCTGCTGGGGCCCCACCCAGACCCCTGGTATACCTCTTATGATTAGCTCTCCCATCCCCGGGTCCTGTGCTGCTTCTGTGAGTGGATCAAACCACAACTTTCTCTTCTCCTGTGTGGCTTCCTCTCTTTTCTCCCTCCTGCTTCTCGTACTCCTTGCTCATTTTTCCTGAGAGCACTTCCTCAGTAAGTCACATACATACCTGTTCTGCTCTCAGGCTCTGCTTCCAGAGAACCCAACCTGAGACAGCAGGCATTGTCAGAATTAGAAGTCCAGTTCACACCTGCCTTCTTTCTATCTGTCGTCTTGAACAATGAAGTCCAAAGGCCATCAGGTGGGACAAGCAAGGGAGACGTCTGCAGTGGGGGGCAGGGGCCTGTGGTCTGGCAGCTGGTGCGGGGGCTGGCGCCTGAGCAGAGAGAAAGGGTGTTGGCATGGGGGGGGGCAGTGATGGGTCACAGGGTAACGGTGTCCTGGCAGGATGAAGAGGGTGGCTGCATTCATGGACAATGGTGGAAATGGGAGATTAGTTATGTACAGGGGACTTGATCTAATGATAAACATATGGAGGTTGATGGCAGCTAGGTTTCTCATCGTCTGAGGGGTTACAGATATGGAAAGGGAGATTAACTAGAATAACCTCTGTGGTATTGGGTTGGAATTGGAGGTGTCAGTATGAACTCATGTTTTCAATATATAGAGATAGATAAAGAAATAACTATAGAAGTAAATGCACGTGGTCCCTGAGAGGGCCTGGAAGCACCAACAGCCCGAGAGCAGTGACCACCCTTAACACCCAGGTCTTGGTTTCTAACTACCTTTCTCCACTAAAAGGAGCTAGGCCTCCTTGGAGAAATGGCTGATTCCAAAGCTGGAGCAGAGAAAGTAGAAGATATACTAGAACATCTTGTGGTGCTAAAAAATAAGGAAATGTTCAAAGTATGGTGAGAAAATGTCAAAAAGGACACAGAAGCTAGCTCGGGGGGCTCCCACTGGCCAGGTCTGGGACAATTTGAGCATCAATTACTAGGAACACATTATAATCCATTGAACAAAGTAGGAATCCCTGAGTCCACATTGATATAAATAAATGATGGAATAAATAACTGGGGAGAAGAGAAAGGTCTTACAGTAGAAAGCCAACTAATAAATGTAGAAGGAATGATGGAATTAGAAAATCGCCTTTTGGTAATCATCATCATCATCACTAATTCTGCCAAAAAATATCAGTGGTTGCTAAAACTGCGGGTGAAAGTTTGATGAGGAACAGGATATTTACACAGTCTCAAAAGACCTCCCCACAACGTACTTATTAATTACAAAGGGAAAAATAGTAACTTCACATGGAGTAACCTGGCAGCTACCATCTTAATCAAAAGGGTCAAATGACCAGTAGTGGGACAAATCAGGTGCCACCTGAGAGGAGGCAATGAGAAGAACAAAGCAGAACTTTTAGGATATTCCTGCCCAATTGCATAGCTTGAATCTAATTATGAAGAAACATCGGATGAACCCAGATTGAGGGACGTTGTATGAAATCACTGACTTGAAATTGTCAAAAGGGTCAAGGTCGTGAAAGGCAGAGGGACGATTCCAGATTGGAGGAAACTAAAGAGACTTTTACTGATGCGTGCAATGTGGGGTCCTGATTAGATCGCTCTGCCATAAAGGACGTTATTGAGACAACTGGGCTCTGTGGGTTGGGTGGTTACAATGTATCAATATTAATTTCCCTATTTTGACAGTTGCATTGTGGTTATGTGGGCGAATGTCCTTGTTTGCAGGGAATAAATAAATACTAAAGAATTTGGGAGTGATGAAGCATCCTGTCACCAAGCTATTCTTGAAAAAAATGCTCAGAAAAAAAGTTTTCTGTACTATTCTTGCAACCTTTCTATAAATTTGAAATTACTTCAAAAGAAAAAGAGAAAATAAAACAGCCATAATGTCATGGCTCACCCTCACCCCCCCCAGAAAGAATCCAATCAAATGAGTGTTTGAAAACCACTGAGCAGGTACTCCCTGCCTGCTCTCTGCAGCCGCTTAGTTTTAGCCATTTCTCTGTGTGCCGGTCTGACTTCCCACTGCCAGCACCTTCAACAGCCCGAGGGCTTTCTCCGCATTTCAGAGAGGCACTGCCCACGTGTAGCAGGCCGGAAGTGTCAGGGAATTATTGCTCCTCCCCTCTCGGGAGTTGGTGAGTAAATATCCCGGTCCCCTCGCCCTTTGGGGGGGATGACACTGCATGGATCCCTGAGTTCTCCAATAGGATTGAACTCCATACATACCCTTTCCTGATTTTCTTCCCTTCCTCATCTCACTTCACACTCCCCTGTCCATGTTTCCGGGATTCACCTCCTTAAGGAACTATTTGTGCTCAGATCCTTTTCTCCACGTGGGCTTCTTGGGAATGCAAAGACCCTCTCTTTCACATCACCGTATTTTATTGGCTTCATAGCATTTCTCACCATCTGAAATCATCCTGTCCATTTCCTCATTTATTTGTTTTTTTGCAAAGCCTAAAACAGTGTCTGCCATGTGGCGGGTGCTCAGTAAGTATCTGTGGAATGAATGAATGAAGGAGGAGAGGAACGTTTTTCCATCTGGGTTCCCAGAGGTTCCCGTGGCTTCAAGGTCTCATCCCACGGTCAGGAGAGAAGCTCAGCTGGAGGTCTTTCTGGGCTGGATCCTGTCAACTTCGTAAGACTCTGCTCCATACTTGTTGTGGTTCCACTTGGAATTGAAAGGGGTCGGAATATGCCACCCCAAAATATGCCACTTACTTTGGCATAGGGATTATTATTTGACTTTGAGCTGAAGGAAATTGAGAATCAACAGATGCAAGAAGAGTTCTCTGGCCTCCCCTTATCTGCCTAAAAGCAGAATAAAAACCTAAAAGAATACAAACTTCCCTTTGGGGAAGATCTCTACTTCCCCCAGTACCAGGGAGAGAAGAACAACTCTTATCATTCAAGACAGGAAATGGACACCAAGATAAATTTGTGTGAACAGACCTTATTCAAATAGCCCTTATCTTCCATTAGTTCCCCCCATATATTTCCCAATCACTTTCCCACAACTTATTGTCCCTTCAAGGCCAAACCCTCTTTTCTTTGTTAAAAGAGTGTATAAGCCCCTGAGTCTAACTGCTTGTCTGACTTTCAGTTCCTTTCCGTGAACTCTTGTGCACATGTATATTAATAAAAATGTTGTGCCTTTTCTCCTGTTAATGTCTTTTGTTAGTTTAATTTGCAGGACCCCAGTCACACCCCCAAGAGGGTAGAGGAGACGCTTTTCTTCCCTGACAGAATATAAGCAAACAAAGAAATTTATTTTTTTTTTCAAGTTTCAAACCATGAAGCTAATTCACCCAGCTCATTTGACAGAAGGAGAGAGGCTCGGCCCCAAGTTGCCCAGCTAGTCGGTAGCAGAGCCCAGATCGAAGGCTGATGCTGCTCTCATTCTGTGAAGACAGTGGCTGCTGAACCGAGTCAGCGGCTGTCTGGTGGTTCCCATCAGCAGCTGAGCCTGGAGTCCGTCTCTGCATTGGACCAAATCTGGGGGAAGGCCAGAGTGAATTTAGCTGCCATTTATGGACCTAAACACCCTCATTAACTCCTCACAACAACCTATGAGATAGGTATTACCCTCGTTTTAGAGACGCCACATTAAGGCCTAGTGAGAATTACGTAGAAATCTGAATATAGGGGATTGCTTTCAGTGAACTGCACATTATTCCTTCAAGAACATGTGACGATACTAACTAACCGTTGGCTGACTGTCGCCAAGGACCGTCCTGCCAGATCCTCTTCAAACCAGAAATAAGGCTTGTCTACAATTAGCTCATTCATTGTGCACAAATGGTACTAATTGCTCGAAAACAGCGTGTTCTCTTAAGTAGGTTAAACATTCCCCTCTGGAATCTTGTTTATACTATTAATTTGAGCAGCAAACTCTTCCTTTATGGAGCAAGGCAGGCTCCAGCCAGGCCAGGCGGGAGAAGGATTACAGATTCTCACTCATTTGAGTTGGGATATGGGTGTCGATCGACACGTGCCTGCCAACCCGACTAGTAACCCCCTTGAAGAGAGGGTCAGACAAATTCAGCCGTCACCTGAATTATTAAACATTTGATGAGAAACGAAAATGGCTTTTTTTCTACCACCAGAGAACCTCGAACTTTCTGCCAACAGGATCTTGCCAACTGGAGGTCCTGCTGGGTTTACTTTAATGAACAGATAAGACTCAGTTTTAATTAGCCCACTAATTGTTTCCATGCAAATGGATGTGGGGAAAGGGCGTGCAAACAGTTTATTTTCTTAAGTGGGTTACCAAGGTGCCCCCTGTAGCCCTGGTGATGGTGCACCACTGCACAGCCAACTCTTTTGTTCATTGATGAGCACAAATCCGGCTCAACAAGCATTTCCTGAGCATGGCCCACATGCTGGGCTCTGTGTGAGAGCTGGGGGCTGATGAAATTATCCAGGCCCAGGCCCTGTCTTCTAGGGGTCCACCATAGAGGCCAAGGGTGGGAGTCGCTAGACTCTATTGGTTAGAGACTTGGTTGTAAGCAACCGAAACCAATTCAGGATAAGTGAAGAGAAAGGGAATGTATTGGAGGGGTTAGGGGGTAGAGGTAGGCTAGGCAGGGGGCTGAGAAGGGCTGGACAGGAGAAGAATCTGGTGAGTATACTGCCATTACAGGGACTCATCTCTAGCCATCCTTCTGTCCTTGTGTAGTTCGGGCCATTGCCTCTGTCAGGGAAGAAAAACCTCTTAGACTCTGAACCTGGGAGCATGCAAATTAAATTGATGAAAGATGGAGTAACAGGAGGGAAAAACCCAAAATTTATTCATTCGTATAAGGAAGCTCACAAAAGGAACTCACTATATAGCTAAAGTTTGGGCAAGAGAGGGGAGAAAAGAGGCTTTATGGAAAAAACAAAGGGGAGAAAAGAAAATTTGTGATAATCTTTGTTTATGCAGTTGTGAGGGATCTTTTCCGTCTTTTTCATGGCCACAAAACTCCCCCAGAGAAGAGAATTTATGATAGTTTAATTCCCAGAAGTTTCTGCTTTCGGTGAGATAAAGGAAGCTCTGAGAAGGTTTCTTTCTGCATATGTTCATCTCACATGTCTTTAGTTTAAAATAATCTCCATGTTAATTCTGAGGGTCCAAGAGGGCCCCCCACCTCTGACCTGAGTGACCACAATACCCTCCTAACTGGTATCCCAGTTTCCTCTCTGACCACCCACCAACACATTCTGTCCACAGTCACCAGAGGGACACATTTAAAACGAAAAGCAGGTAACGCTGCCCTTGTGCTTAAAAACCTCTGAAGACCCAGTGCTCAGATCTTGATTTCTAATACCATTCTTTAATAAAATGAACTAGGGCTCCTTGGAGAAATGGCAGATTCCAGGACTGGGCAGAAAAATACAAGATGAGCCTGGAGCATCTTGTAGTGCCAGAAAATAAGGAAATGCTCAAGAACAAAATGATGGGATTGTGTCAAAGGGACAAAGGAGTGCCGGAAAGAGCTCCCAGCGGGCACAGCTGGAATGATTTGGGCAAAAAAATAAACAACGTAGCATTGGAATACGATCCAAAGTACAAAGTAAGTGTCTACGGGTCTGTACTGACATAAATAGATAACGGAATAAGTAAATAAACAGCAAAGAAGAGACGAGTCTCCCAGACTGAAGAATTCATCCGTCCTTTAAGTGTGGGCTGCATAGCGACTCCTTCTAGTGGCCGGAATACGGAAACAGGGAAAGAGAAGAACTTTACAGCAGAGAAACCTGACAAATGCTACCTTGGCCCAGTGATCAAGGTCAACATCAACAGTGAAAGTCACGTCCATCACCTGTCCCCGTGATATGAGGTGACAAGAATGGCATTTTACCTCCATGGTCTTCCTCCCAAGACCCATCCTCCCACACAAGGAATACATAACCCACGAGAAAACCACACTGAAGGATGGTCCACAAAATACCTGACCTACAAAATACTCTCGGAACTGTCAAGGTCATCAAAAACAAGGAAAGTCTGAGACACCTACACCACCAAGAGGAGCCTCAGGAGATGTGGTCTAGAAGCAATGTAGTATCTTGGACGGAATCCTGGAACAGAAATAAGATGTCGAGTAAAAACTCAGGAAATCTGGTGAGCGTGGACTTTAGTTAATGCTAACATATCAATGGATGTTGGTTCCTTCATGGTGACAGAAGTACCACATTAATGTAAGATGTTAATGACAGGGGAAACGGAGGGGTGTGTATGGGACCTCTGTGCTCTATCCTTGCAACCGTTCTGTACCTCTAAGACTTTCTAAAATAAAAAGCTTGTTAACAAGCAAAATGAAAAATCCTCTGAGGGCCTCTCATTGGGCTGAGAAGAAAATCCAAACTTCTTCTCCTGGGTGACAATTGACCACGCCCCACACGACTTGGCTGGCCCCGGCTCCCATCACCTCTCCAGCCACACTGGCCTTCTCTTGGGCTGGGACACGGGGCCCTTGCTCTTGGTGTTCTCTCCTCTTCCCCTTGTTCTCTCTCCCTCTCCCTCTTTTCCTCCCTCCCTTCAGGCCAAATCCTTCTCATCTTTCATATCACAGCTTAAAAGGCCACCTCCTCCAAGGAGCCACCTTGAGAACTACTAAGCATGTCCCTCCTGTCACTCTGCACCACACACATTTATTTCCTGTGCAGAGCTTGTGCCAGTCTGCCATTATTTTATGTAGTCATTCACTTGTGTGTCCCTGGCTTCCCCAGCAGAATGTGCCCCACCATTCTCGACCGTAACCGTAACCCTAGCAGCTGGCAGGGAGGAGTTTAACAAACCTGCGATGAATGAAGGGCAGGACTCATGTCTGTCAAATTGTGCTGACTTGTAGCCTTGTCCCTCCCTGTCCTGATCTCCCTCCCGCCTGGAGGGGAGCCTTTCCTTTCTATGTCCCAAGCCCTCCATATCCCTGCTCCTAAACGACAACCCCTTCCTGGGCATGCACACCTTGGGAGACTGTTACTATGGGATTACAACCACTCAGTTCCGCATTACTATAAGGGCTCACACTTGCATAATTAGGACCCACAACGTAACACAGTCATTAACATGTTTTATTCCTTGGCCTTTTCCAAACCATATTTTTGTGAAAACACCAAAAGTAATTAGTTTAGCATGAGGATGGAGAAAGTTCACAGAGAACAGAATGTTTTTCCCTTTGTCTTTCCCCCTGGTAACGAGGAGGGAACGTTAGTGTCCTCGAGAAGGAAGCTCTTGATTCTTTTGCCCCAAAGCATCCCACTGAGCTGGGTTCTGTGTTGTTCGTGGAACTTTCCAGAATGAATGAAAACCAGTACGTCTTTGTGCTTATGACACATTTCCGATTATCTGTGCTGATGGAGCAGAGAATTTGCTCATCCTTGTAAGAGATGTTTTCCAAAGTTAAAGACAACTGTTGCTTACCGGGGTGGGGGGTGGGGTGGGGAGTTAGCGTTCAATGGCCCGGAGTTTCGGTCTGGGATGACAAACAAGTTCTGGAGGTGGATGGTGGTGATGGTTGCATGACAGTGTGAATGTACTTAATGCCCCTGAACTGTGCACATAAAAATGGTCAAAATGGTGAATTTTATGTTATGTATATTTTACCACAATAAAAAGAAACCCAGTGATATATTTTTTAAACTCGAAAGTAGTCACAATAATCTGATAAAAGAAAAGGTCAGTTACATGGCAAGTACAGAGTAAGAAATCATTATTTTAAAAATTATGGATAATACATAAGAGACTGGAAATGAAGTCAAAACAATAACCAATTATTTCTGAGTGGGAGTGATTTCTGCTGTCTTCTTTGGGCTTCTCTGTATTTTTCCAATTACAGGTTCTATAATAAATGTTTGTATATCTTTTGTAATCAGATTGTATATCTTTTGTAAAAAATAGACACACAGTATTGTGAATGTACTTGCTGCCCTGAATTGTACACTTGAAAGTGGTTCCAGTGGTAAACTTTGTGTTCTGTGTATTTTATCACAATAAAAAAATATGTTTACAAAAGCAAAGACAACTTGTGCTAAAGATGTTTCCTTCCTGGGTTTTTTGGGGTTAATATTGTGCTAATTTGCCATCAACCCCCATCCCCACCCCACTGTGTCCTCCAGGAGAGAGATCTGTTTAGAAAGCGAAATCAGATTGTGAAAGATACGAGGTGTGGGTTTCATTGTTTCTAGGTACAATCCAAGATTTTGGCTCCTTCACATCAGCTGGGAAGCAATCTGTAACCGGAGGCTTTTTTTTTTTTTTTTAAAGAGTTCACTCAGAATTTTTTATGATTCAAATTGAGGCCAGGTTAAAGCTAACCCTACGTTTTCCACAAAGTAGATCGCTGAATGGGATAGTGTCAGCGTGATTGTGGGAGAAACAATCACGGATCCTTAGAGGATAAACAGTTTTCAAGAACACAGACACTGCATCACTTTGACACCCACCACAAATAGAGACGCGTTATGTTTGCATCGTGATTTTAACCTTCTCAAGTGTGTTCATGGCTTTTATTTATCGCACTGCCAGGCAAATCGTGGAAAAGTGGCTTTTCTCTTAAGAAGGAAGATGCCAGAGCCCGTCTGAATAGTGCTTGGAAGCATTCAGGAGACGGGGAGGTTGGTGCCCGAGCAGGGCTGTCCACCTTGTGGCGTCCTCCAGGAGGTAAGAGGGGCGGGCTCAAGAGGGCGCGTCTCCCCTGCGGTCTCTCAAAGGAACGAGGAGCAGGTGGGAGCACTGACAGGGGGATGGAGTGACTCTGTTACAAGGACGTTGTCGAGGGAGCCAGTGCAGAACATGAGCCTGAGTCAGTTCTCCACCAAGGGCTGAGGGAGCCGGGGGATTTATACACCAGCTGCTGCAGTCAGGCCCCTCCGGGGGGCGTTACAGCCCCAGGCAGGGCCCGCGTGCCTCTCACGTGGCCAGCAGGGAGGGCTCTTGGGCAGCTTGTGGGTGCTGACAGTTGTGCTCTGCACTGTAAGAACTGAGGGGCTCTCTGCACCTGGTACCGTGTGCCAACACGGGGGGCGGGTGTTTGAGGAAAGGGCGGAAGGAATGAAACAGTCCCTCTCGGAGACAGGAAGGCAAGCCAGCCGGCAGTGCGGTGGGACGGTGGGGAATTGCGGTACCTGATGGTGCATTTTGAACGAGAACACAGCTCAGCTGTGGCTTCCTCTGAGTCGTGCTGTGTGGCCGCTCTGTGCTGGCACCGCGGACGGAGGTGGACAAGACCTCTTCGCGGCCCAGGGGAACTCACTGGGGCCCACAGACCTGCACGAGGCCGCGGGTAAGAGGTGAGCGAGTTATGTGTGCAGCGTGGGGGCCCCGACTGAGGGGTGGGGAGAGTCGGGGTCGGGGAGCTGAGGCCACACGGTCAAGGCCTTGAAGGACGAATAGCGACATCACAGCTGCGAGATCTTCTGACCTGATTTATTTCATCTGTGAAATGGGGCGATGATCAACTTGAAATCTCTATAAACTTGAGTGAATATAGTGTTGGGTAAAGTGATGAGAAGGGCAGTGGCTTTCGGGAAGTGGCCTCAGGATTCTGGTTTTCAACACTCACCCCCAGGAATTAAACCCCACACCAGGATGCTCTGAGGAGTCCACAAAGATGCCAGCAGGGCTTTAGGCCCCTAAACATAAAGAGGGGGTCCAGGTAGCCTGGACCCGGCACAGATTGGCACTGGCCGCTTTTATCATCTTCGTAAAGTGTCCCTGAGCTCCTGCCCTGAGCCGGGACCTGGACAGACACTGGAGACAGACATATGAGCAAGACCCAGTGAGCAAAGCGGCCGGGGCCTCTGCTCCTGGGGACCCACCTTGGGCCTGAGCATCCGCTGACCCCAATGTTCCGGAGGCGGAGGGCAGGAAGCAGAGCCCTCCCTGTTCTCATAGCTGATTTGTCTCCCACGACCCGGGAGCGGCCCTGGGGTTTCATGGGCTCTATCCCATATTGGCTCTGCAACCACGGGCAGGTTACTTACACCCTCTGTGCCTCAGTTTCCTCATCTGTAAAACAGGAAGGTAGCTAGCACACAGGGTTGTTTTAAGAATCAAGTAAATTCCTGCAAGCCAAGTGCTCACAGCAGAGCCTGGCCCTCATTAGGTGTTCGTGGTTGTTTTTAGGTTGACCTAATCTTTCCGAGAAGATCCTCCCCTGAGCTGGCTAGGAGTGGTTCCCCTACAGACCTTGGGTCCTGGGTCCTGGTGGAGACCTAGCTCTTCTGGAAATGAGAGGGCTGAGCTCCAAGCCCCATGGCCAGGCCCCCAGGAGGGACCCCAATGCCCTGGGTCTGGCTAGAGCAGAACCAGGGCCGTGTGGCTGAATGATGAAAAATGTGGGATTTGGAGTCCGGCAGACCTGGGGGGCATCCCAGCTTCCCTACCTTGGAGCTGTGTGATCCTGGGAAAGTTACTTACTTTCTAGAACTCTAGTTTCCTCAACTATAAAGTG
The DNA here is from genome assembly GCA_031878705.1 of Tapirus indicus. Classification (NCBI taxonomy): domain Eukaryota; kingdom Metazoa; phylum Chordata; class Mammalia; order Perissodactyla; family Tapiridae; genus Tapirus; species Tapirus indicus. Next base: position 98,135,466 of record CM062924.1, on the reverse strand, counting down.
GTGATAGGAGCACACATCACGGGGTTGTTGTATCACTGACCCATTGCTGTGTTGCAAACCACCTCAAAATGTAGCGGCTTAAACCCACAACCCTCTATTTTGTTCATGAGTCAGTGGATTGGCGATTTGGGTTGGATTCAATCAGGTGGTCTGCTGGTCTTGGCTGAGCTCATTTGGGCATCTGTGGTCGGCCAGTGGTCACTGGCCCGGGGGTTTGGCTGGCTGTGGACTGAAGTGACCAGTCACTGGGCCTCGTGTCTCATGTGTATCCCACAGGCTTGTTCACAGGGTGGGGGTCTCAGGTTTTCTAAGAGCCACGAGAGAGTAAACCCAGTGCCCAAGCTAATTAAAGCAAGTCCCAGAGCCAGAATCAAGGGGTGGAGAAGTTGATGGGAAGGGGAGAATTTGGCCAGTTTTGCCATCTATCGCAGTTGTTTTGAGGATAAAATGAGATCGTATAAGTAGAGCACCTGTTAGCATTCTGAGTGCTCAATAAATGTATTGACAATACGGCTTTTTAATAAAAAGGTAGATGTTATAATAGGTCGTTGTTAGTGCCTTTGAGTCGATTCTGACTCCTAACAACCCTGGGGACAGCAGAGCAGAACCCTGCCCAGTCTTTTTGCACCATCCCCTCACCTCCCGGTGCTCTATCAGACAGTGCTCCCCTGCTATTCGTAGGGTTTTCATGGCCAATTTTTTTGGAAGTGGGTGGCCAGTTCCTTCTTCCTACTCCGTCTTAGTCTGGAAGCTCCACTGAAACCTGTCCACCGTGGGTGACCCTGCTGGTATTTGAAATACTGGTGACATAGCTTTCAGCATCATAGCAGCATGCAGCCGCCACAGTATGATGACCGACAGACGGGTGGTGTGGTTCCCTGACCGGGAAATGAACCCAGGCTTTGGTAGTGAGAGCCCCGAATCTCAACCACTAGACCACAAGGGCTGGCTCTCATAATAGATATTAAATAGTCATTTTCATTTCTGTGAAATGACTTGTCTCCCTTTCCTCCGCTATTTCATGAGGATCATCACCTTCAGACAGGGATTTGATGAGGGAATGACGGGAAAGCACTTGCACAGAGCCCGGTGCGGAGAACGCCCTGGTTGTCATTACTGGTGTGAGATCCATGTCTCACCTGCCCGCCGCACACAGAAAGGCAGCCCAGACTTGATCCTTTTCCATTTTTGTTTTATTTTGACACATCCCGCTTTTCAGGAAACCCGAGGCGCGGGGCTGTGTGCAGAGACTGTCCTGCAGGCTGTCCTTTCTTCCAGCTCCTCGGCTGCCTCTCTCCTGTCTCCCGATCCCTGAAGGCACCTCCTCCCTTCATGTTTCATCTCCCTTCCTCTGCCGCAGCCTCATGTCTGCCTAGGGGGCTCCTCCCGGCTGGAGCCACAGCTTCCGGGGACTCCAAGGTGACCCCGGGGCCACAGGGCCCTTCCTGGTGCAGATGACAGGGGCAGGAAGTCAAGGGCACCTATCGTGGCTCTAAATATCTGCAGGCCAGGACACAGCACACGGCCCTCCCAGTCTCTCTGACGGCCCTTACTCTCAATCTGTATAAGAAAGGCGTCCCCCTCACCTTGCACCTTCTCAAGGTTTCCAGGGGAGTCTGAGCAGCTTTCAAGCTCCTCTGGCCGTCAGGCAGCCTGGGAAAATGCATGATGCTCTGAGCCGGGGGAAACTGAAATCAACGAGTCACCCACCCTGGAGGAGGAGAGTGGAGGCTCAGAGGCTCAAAACTGGGATGGTCTAAAATACAAATAACTTAGCGCCACCCCTCCCCCCAGACGGTGTCAAACCAGGTGGGGCCCCTGCAGCTTAAATGTCAGACAACCTTTCCTCTCCAGGGCTGGACACTGAGAAAGGGGAGACGGAATACAAGAAGACCCTCCCAGCTGGCTCAGGGCAGCCCTGCTGCAGAAGACACCCCTTCTTCCAAGAGCGACTTTTGAGCTGTCCCTGGGCCAGGTGCTTCACTCACGTTCTCTTGGTCCTTCTTACAGCATCCTCCTGAGGCTGGCAGTGGCAAACCCATTTTACAGACGCAGATATTGAGGGTCAGAGAGTTTAAGAAAATTTGTTTTGAGTTCAAAGTTCAAGGATGGAGCATAATTGACTGGCGTGAGCAGAGAAAGGGTTGGGGGCAGCCTAGAAGATGGCTTATGCCAAGTCCTTGGCTCCAGCGCCTCATGATAGGGGAATGGAAAGAGCCCCATGCTGGGGGCAGGCAGGCCAGGTTCAAGAATGCTTTTAAGGAAACTGAGGGTCTTTGGACTTTTCCACGTAGGCAGATTTCCTTGAACTCTCTGAACCTCAGTGCTCTCCCCTGTAAAATGGGGTTGTGAGGATCAATGAGGTGATGCGTAGGAAGCTGGTCCAGTGCCTGGCATATGCAGAGCAGGGGCTCTATAAACATGGCTCCCTGTCTCACATCCTGGCTCCAGGGGTGCCACAGGGCAGGGCACCTGGGACGGCCCCTCTAGACAGCCTTGCCTTTCTGGCTGGGCATTTCCAAGGGCGGCCCTGTGCCCCACAGTCAGAGCGGGGCCCAGCCCCAGCCCTAGGCAAAGCTGTGACCTCTATGGTTGTTTCAACAACCCTGCCGTTCCAGACGGGACCAGACTGGGCTTCTCTTGTAAATATTGATGGAGGCCCCAGACAGAGAGGAACGAGAAAACAAACATTTTATTTATGATGGAAAAGGAAACCAACAGAAAAAAAATCTACAGGCCCGACAATAGGGGGGAATGTTTAAATAAACCGTGGTACATCCACCCGGTGGAATATTGTGCAACTATTGAAATGATGTTTACTGAGGGTTTGTAACAACATGGGAAAATGCTTATTCTAAAAAGCTAAGTGAAAAAAGGAAGCAACTGAATTGTATATTCAGCATAATCACACGTAGGCAAAAATCAAGTCAAACAAAAATTACTCACAGAAGAAACAGGCGGGAGGGACGTGCATCACAGTGGGGGTGAAATTGGGGAGAATTTTATACTGTTCTCTATTTTTCAATTTTTTTTTCTGTAATGGCGTGGTTAGCCTAACGTGGTGAGCAAGCCAAACTCGAGTTGTTTTTCTTTTTCTAAAGAAGAAAGAGCTCTTAATGGGAAAGAAGGACAGATGACCCAGGGAGAAGCCAAGTGATACACAGGTCACTCTGAGGCTGAGGGCTAGAGGTCGACAGACCAAGCTATTAAACAAGGTCAAGTGGAAATCCTAGACTGTGACCTCACGGGGTCATATGGGCAGGCTGACCTCCAGCCATGCTCCCAGGTACAGCGTCTGTGGTGTCCTGGTATTTATGTTGACCTTCACCCCTAAATGGGCCAACTCTGCTTCTCTCTCCGGAATGTAGCTTATCTCCACACAGGGAGCCTCTTTATAAATGTTGGTGGAGCAGAATTCTCTCCCTTACGTGAAATAGCAGGGCTCCTGCCCTCTTCACACACCCAGATGGAGCTCCTAGGAGGCAGAGCTGCCCTTCCCTGCCTGTGTGACAAAGCTCTTCTGGTGGCAGGGCCAGCCTTCCGCTGTCCTGAGCCAGCCCTGGTCCATGCATCTCCCGGAGCTCCATTCAGGCCTCTGCCCAGTGTCGTCTTATCAGGAGACCTGATCACGTGAACCCACGTCCCTGCCTTCTCTCTCTCTCTCTCTATGGCATGTATGCAGCACAGCTTCTATTTATTTATGTATCTGTATTTTTTGAATTGCCTATTTTCCCCACTAGAACGTGGGCTCCATGGGGCGGGCCTCTGCAGCTCCAGCACCTGGAACAGTGCCAGGCCTAAAGGTCCAGTAAATGAATGCTGACCGTCATGGCCCCAGGTGGTCTTTGCAGGCCCTCTGAACTTCCTTGCTCTACCGTGATGGCCCTGATCACCCTTGTCCCCAAACCCAGCTCCGGAGATCCAGGCCAGCAAAGAGAAACACACCAGCTCTAGTCTGTCGGTAACGACTGCCTGGGCCCCATTCTGAGGCCATTACAAGGGCTCAACAGGAAAAGACATGGTGATCGATTAGTGATGTCTGCCACGGGACCACAGGGAGGCAGATGAGAGGTGTGGCATACTTCCCGTCTCGGCCCAGGCCCCAATCTCAGCTCTCCCTCTCATCATGTAGACCATTTGTGCCATCACCGGGTCTGGAATAAACTTTACTGCCTTGTCCCTGGAATGATTTCCCTAGTCCCTACCACATGTATGTGTTGGGCTCTGAAAGGGTTCTCAGAGTGCTCTCTGGGTCACCCTTGGCTGGGAGCCCCCTCTGTACTCCATCCAGCTGGGTTGTGGTCTTATCCTCTGCCTGGCTCCAGGCTGGGGGCTGGATCTGGCTCTACCTGCCCCAGCTCCCAGATGGGACTCTCCTCCCGGGAAAACCCTCCCCTCGTCTGGCATTGCAATGCGATGCCACCTCCCAGTGACGTCACTGAGGCACACCCTCCCCAAGGGTCCCTTGGAGATTCACACCTGAATGTTGACTCTGGGCTTGATCGTGGCCTTGTCAGGGGACTCACTCTCCCCAGGTGCCAGCCGCAGTCCTCTCCCCACCTCCTACTTAGGGATGGACTAATCCGCCTCACCTCCCAGGCTCTAGAATAGGGAAAGTGGCCTTGTGCGGTCCAATAAATCTCCATCTCGATGCCAACCTCCTTCTCATTCTTGGTTTCAATCCTGCGTCTTCCAGAAAGACCCCAGCTCAGCCCCAGCAGCTGCAGTGAATACGAGCTCCTGCCAGGACCCCCCACAACATCCCCCCCCGCCCGCCCTGAATTTGGGAAGAACTTTCTTCAGGTGCTCTCATTTATTCTCCAGGCAGAGAAGGACATGGATTGTTCTTCCCATTTTCAAGATAGGGACACTGACGTCCAAAGCGTCCTTGTCTCCCCACCTGTCAGGCCGTGCCCTGGGGCATCCCACATATCTACTTCTTTCCTTCGTGCTGCTTGTCACTTTAGAAGTAGTCCCAGCCCCCCCGCTCTGGCTGGGACCAAGAGCACGGCTGCTTTTCTATCAGTATAGGCGTCTCCCTCGGAGATGGAGCAGGCAGGGGTAATAGACTGGACAGGCCTCTCTCCCTCACCTCTGGGAAGAATGGGAACTTCCTGAGGTGGGAGGGTCTCCTCCCTTTGAGAATTTACCAAACCTGGTGTGAAAGGAGATCCCATCTCCCAATCCACCGCTAGAATTTCCTAGTTCCTCAGCTTCATCATGGACCTGTCCCTCCTTGGTCCTCTCCTGCCGGATGAGGCAGACCAAGTGACCACGTGGCACAGGGAGGGCAAATTAGGCCATCACCTCTCACCAGCCCTAAAGGGTTGACTAGTAGTGACTTCTCCCAGCTCCCAGATGTGAGGGCTGGGTTGCTTGGAGAGCTGCGTTGTGAAGGGTTCTGAGATCTGGAGAGAGAGCACGGTGGTCAGTTAACGGTGGGCATGAGTGGGGGCCCAGGAGGAGGGTGGTGGGATCACATCCTCTCTTCCCTCTCCTGAGACCTCATATATAGAATCAATTGTATTCTTAGCAGACCACTACAAGGAGATGTACCTTTTCAAATGGCTGCTAAAAATGGAGATTTCTCCTCCTTCCAGTATACTAGAATTCCAGGTAATGAGAAAGCTGAAGTAGGCTTTGGTTAACTTACTCTGCAGGAAGAGTCCCCGTGGGCGGCTCCAACTGCAGCTGTTCTACTTCTCCAACCATCTCTGCCTCTGGCTGGGCTCCCTGGGCAACTTCCTGGTCCTGCCAGAACCACCACCCTCGATTTTTCCCACTTGTGTGTTCCAGATGCTTCTGGGAAGCTTGGAGGCAGGGGCCCAGCGGCCGATGTTTAGGAAGTGGCCCTGGTGGCTTACGGACAGCTGGCCCATCTCCAGTGGGGTCAGCTTGAGGGTCATCGGGCATCAACTAGCACCCAGAACCATGGTTGTGATAAGGCTGTGCCCCTGAACTTTGGTGGGGTCCTAAGGTACCTCCCCACAGGAATTCAGACTTCAAGCAAGGCGGTGGTCATCTCTGCAGACGTGGGTGCCCCCGGTCTCAGAACACCAGCTGCTGGTTCTGTTTTCACTCTGGGCCTCTGCATCCCGCTGAGGGCAGAGTTGCACCGAGCCCCAGCCAGCAGAGGAGGTCAGATTAGAATCTGCCTCTTGCTGGCCACATTCCTGGGCCACTTCCTCTCCCAGAACTGGCCCACGGAGTGGTGAGTAGGGGGTGCTTTTGCCCCCCAGTTCTGCAGGAAGAGCCCAGCAGAGGCGTGTCTAGACCCTGGTCTGAGGCACACTGGGGGTGGGCAGGGTCAGGACGGCGGGCAGGAGGGTGCCCTGCGGGGAGGGGAGACTCTGCAGCTCCTTGGGCACAAACCTGGGTGAGATGTGGTCGGCCAGGAAGCGGAGGGTGCGCTGGCGCCCCACGCAGTAGATGAGGTTGTCCACCACGGCGCACTGGAAGGCGTCGGGGTAGGGCATCCGGTACGTGGCGCACTCGTACCAGAGGCGGGTGCTGGCGCTGCAGCGGTACACGCCGATGCCCAGGCTGCGGTTGAGGTCAAAGCGATAGAGAAAGCCGTTGACTGCCACCATCTCGGCCGTGCGGTCCTTGCTGCCCCCTGTGGGGCCGGCCCGCCAGCGCTGCTCCTGGGCCGAGAAACGGAGTAGCAGGTAGCGCAGCGTGCCGCCTGTGACGAAGATGTCACCGGCACACGCTGTGGCCGTGTGCGCCAGGGCGAATGTGTCGTTGGGGAGAGGCGGGGCAAAGGTCCAGCGGTCCAGGCGAGGGTCATAGCGCTCGACCGTGTTCAGACACTCGCCCCCAATGGCATACAGGTGCCCGTCCAGGGCCACCAGCCGGCAGTGTGGCCGGGCCTGGTTCAGTGGGCACACCTCGCTCCAGATCCCCGTCAGCGGATTGTAGCAGAAGACGCGGTTGGAGGGCTGGCACCCGGACCCCTGGCAACTGGACACCACGAAGAGGTAATTGAAAAGACTGCAGACGGCACAGCCCCGGGACACAGCCTCGGGGGGCAGGGGGGCCAGCACATGCCAGACATCCCGCTCATCGTCATAGCAGCAGAGGCGGCCGGAGTCTTCCTGGGGGCACACGTCGGCCACCACCAGGTGCTTGCGGCCCCGGAGCCGTCGCTGGAGGATCAGCTCTCGCTCTGCCCCGCTCAGGCACCCGTAGATGTCTGGGCTGCGCAGGACCTGGAGGTAGTTGTCGCTCATCACCTTGTAGGCTGCCTCCTTTAGGGTGTCCAGGTTCTGCCTCTTGGCCAGGGTCAGCACCTCGTAGCAATTGCCCAGATCCAGGCGGACATCTGGGGCTGACCTGGGGGCAATCGGGTGGCGGAAGAAATTGGTCCCGGCCACGAGCTGCACATGGGGCTCCCCAGTGCTTCCAGCTGAGCTGGACCCGAGAGAATCCCGGGATGTGGGGCAGCCGGGCAGGGCACTCTGGTCCGGGCAGGATGGAGTGGGGGCCTCAAAGCCATCAAGCTGCAGCTGCAGCTCTGGGTCCCCCACGATCTGGAGGAGGCTGCCCTTCCTGCTGAAGCCCTGCATGCAGCGCGACCGCACGGGCTGGGCGGAGGCAGCTGTTTCAGCTCCACCATCTGTGTCACCGGCACGGTCTCCCGAGGCTGCCCCTGTTCCCAGGGGCCCCGGCAGTGGCACGGGGGGTGGAGCCTCAGCCAGGGCTGCTGTCCTGGGGGTCAGCCTGCCCCTGGAGCTGGCCTGAGAGGTCGATTCCACATAATAATCGTACACCTTCCCCTTCAGCCTGGGCCTGGTCCCCTCCACCTTCTGGATGAAATCCTCCTCCACTCGAACCCGGGCCACCGAGGAGAAGGTGTAGGAGGCGTTGATGGCTCCCTCCTGCTGACGCAGGGCCAGGCGCATGTCCGAGGCAGCCTGGAGGGCCCCAGCCTCTTCTCTGCAGACGCCTGTCACTCGGGTGAAGACCCAGTTCTTGTTCGCGTCACTGCTGCCTTCCATGTGGGCCATCCAACACTGGTGGGGGGATTCCCGCTCCCCGGCCCCTGGCTGCTCGGGGGGTCTGCCGTCCTGCCATGGGGCAGGTTCATGGCCCACACGGCTGCCGTCTGCTGCAGCAAGGCCAATTGGAGAGGCCTTGGGTGCACTGCCCAAATGGGGGTGGTGGGGCGGCTCAGGCTTACCGCCAACAGCTGTTCCGCTTTCCTGATCACCGAAGCGGGGAGGCGCCAAGTCAGATTCTGGGCACTGCCCACTCCCCTTCTCACCAGTGCCTTTCCTCTCGGGCTTCTGAGTCTCTAAGGGTCCTGAGTCCCTGGAAGAGGCTCCTGTTTCCAGGACTCCGGAGCCCCTGGGGTTCTCCTGGCTGCAGCCCAGCAGTGCTCCGGCCCCCTTGCTTCCCCTCCGGTGTCTCAGCCCCTGGATGGCAGGCTGCCCGGAGCCCTCTGCCTCCTCCTCGGCTTCGGCCTTGGCGTTCCCACCCCTCAGCGGGGCCGGGGCAGGCCTCGACTTGTACAGCCTGTAGGCGACCGTCACCAGGAGCAGGGCAGCGGCGGACAGCACCACCTTGTCCGTCAGCTGCATGTCCAAATGCTGGTCCTGGGCCTCCGCACCTCCTCCTCCGGGGAGCATGTTTTCCCAAGCCGACCTGGCCAGAGGAATGTTAAGAATCCGATTAATGATTGCCCAGTAGGGGCTGGTTCCTGGTTCCTGCTGAGCTGAGCGGGAGGGGGTCTGGGCTGGCTCTGGCCGCCGTAGAGGAGTTGGAACAAAGGTGACTTTGAGCTGCAGAGGGCAGCCACAGGGGCCCAGGCTGGCAGATCTTGGAGGCCGGCTTCCTTGGATCCTTTGATGCTTTCCCTGGGGGTGCGAGGGGGTGGTCTGCCCGGGAGCTGAGCTTGTGATCAGCCACCTGAGCCAGCGGCAGCTGGAGGATGTTAGGAGTGTCCAACAGGTACACGCAGAGGGAGGGACTCTTGACCAAACAGTCACCCGATGCCAGGAGACGCACGGGGTTGGTTATTATTTGTGTGCGTGCTTTATTTTCTCTTTTGCAAATCCACTGGGCTAGGAGGATTGGGTGTGGTGAGTCCTGGGGCAGGTGGAGCCACGGCAGGTGTGGCATCAGATCTCTCTGGGTCTGTTTCCTCCCCATTGGGGTCTGCTGGTCCTCACGGTGGGGTCCACAGATAACAGCAGGGGAGGCTGCGTCGGGGACTGCGGCCAAGCCACCTGACCCGGCTCTTGGATCCTCTGCCCCCCTTCCCTGCCTGACGAGTTTACTGAGAGAACTGGCCCTCCTGAGAGGAGCTGGGGAAAATGCACAGTGTTAGTACTCAGATTGGGGATAGATGTGGGGCATATCCTCGCCCTCAAAACCAGACAACCTTGTACAATGGCAGGCTGAGGGAGACTCCCCTGCCCCCTGTCTCACCAGCACTGTGGGTTCTGGATCCAGACTACCTGGCTCTGCTACTTATCAGCTGTGTGACCTTAGGCAAGTGACTTCACCTCTCTGTGCCTCAGTTTCTTCATCTGAAATGTCAATGCAAATAATCCATAGCCAATCTATAAATCAAAATTGGGGTGAGTTTATTATGAGCCAAATTGGAGGACCATATAGCCTGGGGCCTTCCTTCCCCAAGGAAGGAAGGGCACCAAAGAAGTGGGGTGTACAGAATGGTTATACACCATCAAAGAGCGTATATCACATATGATTGCAATGTCCTTTTTACAGTAGTCACGAGATTGCCCTGTCGGCACAGCCATTGATGGGCACAGCAGGTAGCAGGTCTGCTGTCTCAAGTCGGGTGGTCACAGGATGAGCACAGCAATCAAACCCTCACCTTGGGAGAAATGCTTGTCCTTAAGGAAATGCCAAGGTGGGGAAGTTGCATCCTTATCTTAAGGGCATTTGTTCTTGTCTCTGGGACGTGGTAAATGCTCAAAGCAGACATACAATGCATGTTCAAAGGCCAGTCAGGCCCTTTTGGAAAAACAAGATCAGGCCAAATTAGTTTCACACCAAATGGCTTCCTCACATACTCCGGTATCCTATTGCTAGCTGTTTGATTTATCAGAAAGTAACAGCATACACACCGCATAAGGTTGTGGTGAGAACAAAATGGGTGAATGTGTGTAAGGCCATAGGGCCAAACTCCACCTTGTAAAAGCTCAGTAAATAGCCATTTTTCTTCCTCTTCACTCCTCTGTTCTTTCTCATCATCGGCCTCACCATCACTCATTAATTGTCATCAGCTGGACTTTCTGAAGCACAGATTTAATCCTGCCCCTCCCCAGACCGAGGTCCTCTAAGCATCCCCAAAGGCCAGTTCAGGGATCTGAAACTCGTGTGGCCTAGGGGGCCGCTGGGCAGATAAAGTACCCAGCCCAGTGCCGGCTGGGCGGACCCAGCACTGCCTGGTCCCACTGTTTCAGAGATGTTGAGAGTCTGGTAGTGATGTGATCTCTCTCGGTTTCTACATGTTGGCATCTAATTAAAAAATGAAAATAAAAACCACTTTGCGGGCCAAAGGAAACACAAGCATGGGAGGAATTTGCCCCTGATGCCTTGACTTGAGAAAACTCTGACTCCTGCTGGTGTTCACAGCCCCCCACACTCCAGCCTCAGTTTACCCTTTCAAATTCATCTCCTGATCGCTGCCTCGCCAGCCCGGCTTTGCCACCTCTGGGCTGGGGCGAGGCCGACTTCCCTCGTCTTTGCTGGTCCGTATCCCTCTGGCCCTTCAGATTGGGTCACAGGCTGTGCTTCCTGTGCCTTCTTCCCTGGCTCCTCCATCCTTCCAGGATCTTTTCCTTCTTTGGTCTCTTGTTCTTCGCATCTCTTTTAGCCTTTGAAGTGCCCTGTGTTCTCCTGCTTGATTCTCAGTCCCTGAGGACAGAAACTGTACCCCGCTCGACTTTGGGCTCTGAGGCCGATATGGGGCAGAGCACAATGGGGATAATAGCTGACAGGGACTGTGCCTTTGTATGGGTACAATGAGGGGGACACTCTGATAAATCTTGGCTAATGCTCACTGCTCTGGTGCGGAGAGAAGCAACTGTCATCTCCATTCTACGGCAGCCCCAAGGTGATGCCAACTTGCTATAAATGGGGACTCCTATCCCTGTTTGCAGGCCCCAGAATTTCACAGACCTGAATTCATCCGACAGGTCTGACTTCTCCGGAATCAAGCCCCCTCAGCCTGTCCCACCTGTGACCGGCAGCAAGCACTCCTGGGTTCCCTTTCTTTCCATCCTGGTCAAAACAGTGATTCTGAATTGAACAGGTACGAGAATCGCCGGGGTGCTGGTTAGAGATGCGGATTTCCAAGCTCCACCCCCAGACTTTGTGATTCAGCAGGTTTGTGGCGGCTCCCAGGAAATCCCCATTCTTAACAGTCACCTCAGGAGAGTTCAGTGGATCCAGGGATGAAAAGTCAGCTTTTCCACTTGTCTGCTGAGAATCCCTCTTCACCCCTGGGTGGTGGGTGAGTGGGTCCTCCCTCCATCATCAAGGTGAGTACCAGGGCACGGGCAATGAAGTCCTGGGTTCTCTGCATAAGTAGAATCTTCTCGTTATTCCAGTAACCCAGAGAGGTGGGTGTTGTCACCACCTTAATTTTACAGGTGAGGAAACCGGCTCAGAGGGATGTGCCAATGTCATATAGGTTGTGAGTAGCAAAGTCTTGATTTATAACCAGGTCTCTCTAGCTGCACGGCCCACTCGTCTTCCTCTGGGAAGGAGAGGATGAGGTATAAAGGTAATAAAAATGATTTGTCCAGTGGTGAAACCAGGACTTTGGGAGCTGATGTGGGGTTCCCCCAATGCTTAAGCTACCTTTCCAGCAGTAATGGCAATTTGGGGACTTCTGTACCCATGGAGTGGGGGAGACTTGTGGCATGTCCCTTTGGTGTACTGTGACCTGGCATTGTTCTCTCAGATGCCACCCAGCCAGCAGTGTCTGAGCCATTTGGCATGCTGCTTCCTACCCAATGAAGGCTCTGCTGTGCCCAGAGCACACTCTACCTGCAGCTCTGGCTTAAACCTGTTAAGTCAGACAATCGGTCTTTCCATTTGGAACCACATTCCTGTGTGCTGGGTGTGGCCAAACCAGGTCCCCGGGGCAGGAGGGGGAAAAATGGGAGAACTGCTAGAGCAGAAGACACAGTCCCAGCCCTGGGGGTACTTATGTCTTTACCAGGAAGACGGGGCATATGCCTGAGATAGGATCAAATTACAATGAATCACAAGGGAGAAATTAATGAGGTGATTTGTCAACAGGTGCTAAGTGACAAACAACCCAGCTATTGGTTAGCTGGGGAGGCTGGAGCAAGGGGCATCAGAATAGAGGTCAGGAAAGGATTCCAGAAAGATGTGTTTGTCATTGAGTATTGATGAAGGAGGGAGCAGGCATAGACTGATTGACTAAACAAATATTTACCAGATGCTCACCATGTAGCAGGCCCTGTGCTGGAGTGCAGGGATGTAGGTTAAGGAGACACACGTGGCCCCCGCACCCCTGGAGACTGTGGACTCTGGGGGAAGAGGATGCTGAGCACAAAGATGGTGGAGTGTGACAATGCTCATAGGTGAGGGTTTCAGTGGGAGAGTGACACGGGAGTCCCTACACCAGGCCGGGATGAGAGAGTGGACAGGGCATTTGACCTGGCAGGAACAGGGAAGACCAAGAAGGGGAAAATGGCAAGGTATGAGGAAAACTGGGTGACTTCAGAGCCAGGACAATGCATGAAACCTCCAGATTGGCCTGGGTGTAGGCGTGCATGGGTGGGGATGGGGGCGTCACATGGCACTGATGTGAATCCTGGCACTTCCTGTGACCTTCCCTGGTTTGAGGACAGAAGTAACACCTGTGAAACAGCTGAGCACAGGGGAGGTCTTCATTAAGAGAGACTTCCTGCTGTCCGCCCTCCATTCTAGTTCTCAGCAAACACAGCCGCCTGAGATTGTTTCAAAATGTAGGTTTTATTGTTATTTGAACATATCAGAGATGACTGCTACTGAGAAGATAGTTTGTTACAGTTCCCAAGAGGAGCCCCCACCCCACGCCATGCAGGGCCACATGGGGAAGCACCAGGTCCGTCCAGAGGCAGAGGGGGCACTGGGATAGTGTGAGCAAGAGCCTTTCCTGTGGTTTCTGTGGAAGGGATGGACGAGGCAGGGCAAACAGGTTTAGGATTGGCTGGCTTGAATAATTTCAGGGGGCCTCCCACTGCTGTGTTTAGGTGTCTGATACCTGGACCCGGGGGGATTAGGGAAGGGAGATGTTGGTCCTGATATTGGAGCCTTGTGAGAGCCTGATAAAGGAGGTTTTGGGGGTGGGGCTTTGGATTGGTTCATTTGCATATGAAAGGTGCGCTCTTGGGCCTGTCATTTGCTGTCTCTAGGAACTAGCTAACTGGGAGTTCATGGTCAGCTCAGCGGGGCCCCAGATGCCAGAGCATCAAGAATACAGAAAACAAGAGGAGGTGGTTACCAGGGAGAGTCAGAAGATGGGAGAACGGGGACCTTGGGGCCCCCAAGAGGCAGCCAGCTGCCCTGCAGGGCGGTGGGAAGTGGGCTCTAGGTTCTACCTGCCATCTCCCTCCATCCACCCTGCAGGTGAGCACGACCCTCCCGCTGACTTCAAACTCCATCACTTACAGCTTTTTTTTTGTCCATTTGGAAAAAGTGAAATGAACAAATGAAGACAGGAGTGAAATTAAAAGATAATTGGAAGTCTATATTGGGCGTCTGTGAATGTGCGTGCACACTGCCAATCTGGTCTCTCCGGGCAGGCAGGATAAATTGAGAACTCTTCCCTTGGCTGGGGGGGTGGATAAAACAGTCGGAGAAAAATGCGTGCCATGCAAATAAACAGCTTTGAATTCCGTCGTGCTGGTGCCTCCCCGGGTCTCAGCCCGGGTCTGCGTTTTCCAGGGTGGAGGCCCACGCCAGGTGGGTGCGGCAGGTGAGGCCCTGAGTCGGGGCCCGAGGCTGGGAGGAGGTGGGAGGTGAGATGTGCGTGCAGAGAGGGGTGGAGATGTCGGAGAGGGAGACAGGGAGAACTATGGCCTTTTGCACACACATGCACCCAAGCATGCACAAACCCATGTGCACACATGTGCACATACAGGCATACACTGTGTATGCATGACTGCACACACACACACACACACACACACACACACACACACTGGACGGAGGGTGTGGATCTTTTGAGTCCAGAAGGGTCAGCGATAAATGGATCCTGGTTTGACTGATGGGGAGATTAAGGCCTAGAGAGAGAGAGTCCGTCTAGCTGGGCCTAGAGCACAGGGCATCTGACTGTCTGGGGGGTGGGGAGGAGGTCAAGGAGGAATCCCCGCTCCTCTAAGGGTGCTCAGTGAGTATTTGGTGGTGGTGGCCGTTCTTTATTACCCAGGGGCCTTTCCTGGATAAACTCTCCTGGACATGCTTTCGGCTTTACTAGGCTCAGCATCCCCAGGCTGCATCCCAGCTGGTGTGCACGGTCATGTCCACACTGGTTGTTAAAACGCTGAAGTATTTCCTCTCTGGTTGGTAAATAGCCGCTGCCCCAACCCCACCAGCCTGGCTGCTCTTCCCCCAGGACACCCTCTGTCCTCCCCGCCATTTGTGAACTAGGAGTCAATGCTTGGTATGGCAAGGCTCCCCCACCTCTGCACCACTCAGCCAGGGTGGTGCCGCACCTCGCCAGGAGGTAAAACATCGAACATTTCCGCTGGTTCTGCCTCCCCCAGGTCTCTGTTCTGCTCTGTCTAGGGCGATGCTGGCTCAGGAGTTACTGGACCGAGGATGCCACTTCAGTTGAGATTCTGAGCCTGTGAAGATGAGGCCAAGCCGGGACCCTGGTGGACTCGCCATGGTGAATGCCGCCTGCTGAGCTCCCCCATTCCAGGGCGTCCCGTCAAGTCTTCTACAACCAGTTGGGTTGGTGTTCTCATCCCCACTTTACAGACGAGAGCATCGAGGCTCCCAGGAGGCCAGATGATCGCACTGCAGGTCCCACAGCTTGTGAGTGTGCACAGGTGGGGCTCAGATCAGTCTCCTCTTTGACCTTGGACTGTGCACCCATCCAACTCACCCTGCTGCCTGCTGCCAAAGCTCGCCTCCCCGGAAACCCAAGGGAAGGCCAATATTGCTCTCCAGGGAGACACGTCACTGTGGTTCCTTTACGTCCTGGGATGAGCAGAGGCCGGGGCGGGTGATGCCAGGACGGTGGAGAGGGCGAGGTGTGCTGCAGCCCCAGAAAGGGGGTCTGGCCTGGAAAGGGAGTTTCAAAGAGTTGGGAATGCCAAGGGCGTGAAGAAATGTCCTACTTACAATTTCCACCACACAGACCATTAGGAAGCGGAATAATGGCATGTGATACGTGCCTGTGAATTTGATGGGGAAATTGAATGAAACAATTCATGGGTGCTGTTTGAGATGGCAGAGTGCATCCTGAGTTTTTCTCCTGGGCTGGGATGAATTGAAGCAAAGGGAGCGTCCTGAGGTTTGAGTAGACGGCATAACCCCTGCCTGCGCACAGAGAGCGAGCTTTCGCAGAGGGCTCAGAGCCCGGAGTAACAGTAGTAATAATAGCAGCTGGTATTTACTGACTGCCCACTCTGTGTCAGACCCTGTGTCAGACCACTCAGGCAGCCCTGAGGTTCAAACCAGGCACCTTCAGATCCGAAGGCCTTGCTCCCTGCTGGGCTGTCCCCGTATCACTGCTCTCTCCTCCTCCTGCAATGTTCCGACAGTCCCCAGCCCTGTGTGCCCTCCCAGGGGCAGCACACTCCCTGGATCCTGCTGTGCATGGAGCCCCATCCTAGTAGCTCATCTCTCCCCTCCACCCTTGCCTGCCTCTTCTGCAGCCCTTGTTCCCGAGCTGCCACTCGCCAGCTCCAGGATGTCCTGTGGCTCCCCATGGCCTCTCCTATCAAACCTAAATACCTCAGTGTGTTCTCCAAGGTCCCTTCGATGCCCCAACCTCATTTGTCACTGTTCCCAAACACCTGTTCTGCTCCAGCCAAGCTCATCTGTTTACTGTCTCCTCGTCCCTGCTGTCACACGGGCCATTTCTCCCACTCATGGCGCTCTTTCCTACATCTCTTCTGTTCTGTTCGCTTCTGCAAAACCCCACATCAAAACTGGGCCTTTTCTAGAGGGACTCAAGCCAGGGCCACAGCTCTTCACTCATTCTGGGTCCCAGGCCCCTCTGAGGATCTACTGGAAGTCATGGGCCCTTGCTGGAAAAATGCGCATACGCATAATATTTCACAAGTAAATTCTGGAAGTCCCCAAACTCTTGGAGTCTTGCTTAAGAAGCCCTGAGCCAGGGGAGGGTGCATACTGAGCTTTTGGAAGTACACGTCAGGTTGGCTTTTGGGGTGAGAAATTGGCCAGCCGAGGGTGGCAGGTTTTGAAGAGTGTGCTCTGAGTTAACTCCATGCACAAAAAGGTTTCCCGGCCAGATAAGTTTAGAAAACATTGCTTTGTGGCCTCTGGGCCTTAATTTCTTCATTTGTAAAATGGGGCCAATAAAACCTGCTTCTATGTAAGTTGTCATGGTGATTGGATGAGTTAAGGTGCATTGAGGGCCCCCACGTCTTGTGCTCTTTTCAAGAGACCTCCAGGAGGGACGGAAGCAGAGACCCTCTCCTGCTCCCCTCCAGTGGAGAGTGGGGGGCGCAGAGGGGACTGGGAGCCTGTGGGCATGCTGTGGCTCCCAGCTGCCCCCCAGACCAGCAGGAAGGGCCTGTGGGAGAGAGCGAGGGCGGGCCTTGCTGGGAGGGGAGCTGCTGCAGCCCTGAGTCTGGATCTGACTCTCATCTCTCCCAGAGGCTGGAGAGCTGCTGCCAGCGGAGAGGAACGGCAGGCTTGCGGCCCACCGCTCTGAGCCTCTAAATGGAGCTAACTCAGTGCAGCCAGGGGCCTCACTGGCCCATTAGGGCCGCTCTGGCCGATTGCAAATCAATGCTCTGAAAAAAGACAGCTGCCCAGGTGCAGGAGGTGGAGCCAAGCTGCCGGGAGTCAGAGGAGGGAGGGGAGGCCACTAGGAGAGCTGCCGGGGAAACCTGGGCCAGGGGCTGGCGGGGCTGCGTGGAGCATCCACACGACCTTTGCTAGGGGCCAGATCTGGGCTGGTGCGGGGATGGAGAAACAAATGGAGAACAAGCAGCTTTGTCGAGCACCTATTGTGTGCCAGCTGCCAGGCTGGGCACGTTCTTTGTCATTTAATCCTCATGACAACCGTGTGGCAGAAACAAGGCTGTGTGTTCAACTGAATCCTGGTTCAGTTTCCTCGTCCTGGTCACCCAGGAAAACTACCTTTCCCAGACCGCCCCCCCCCGGAGTGTGGGGGACATTTGATGGAGTTGTGGCCTAGGGAGGACAAGTGACTGAGTGGCTTCTGGGTTGAGGCAGTGAAGAAGCAGTGTGCTGCCTCCTCCCCTCGCTCCCTCTGCCTCGGTGACCTCCGTGTCCCAGATGGACATGGGCCCCCAGCCCACGTAAGGTTGTGCCGATAAACTGGTGTTGGGTTAAACCACTGAGATTTCAGGCTTTGCTGGTTGCAGAAGTCAGTGTTGTTTTCCTGGGTTAATATGAATTCCACTGGTAGAGGGACTGTTCCCACTTTGCAGATGAGGACACTGAAGTTCAAAGGGGCTCACGCTCACCCAGCCAGCAGGCTCAGACCCTCCGCCCTGTTAGACCCACCCCAGCCCTCCCAAAACTCACGGTCTCGTGGAGTGGGACAACATCAGAGCGAATCATGATGAAACATGACAGGGGGTGCATGGGGTGCTATGGAAACAAGGAGGAAAGAGCCAGAACTTTGGGGGAGGCTTCTCGGAGCTGAGTCTTGAGGGCTTTGACAGGTGGACAAGTTAGGGAAAGGATAGTCGAAGCAGAGGGCTCACTGGGTGCAAAGGTCCTGAGGTTGGAGACCATAATTGATGGCCCTATGTGCGGGGATGGTTCCAGGCACTTGAAAGGGTAGGCATGTTGAAGTGGCCAGAATTAGTCTCCACCGGGGTAGGAATGACGTAGAGACCACATGAGCTCTAGGACTTAAAGCAAGAAAGACTGAGATAAGAAGCAAGGAAGGACTTCCCTCGATTGGAACATTCCAAATCACGCAGGGCCCCCCATCAGCAGTCCCCAAGAACGGGGAGAAGATGAGAGAGGTGACAGTTTCCATGTGGAGAGGGGGGAGCCTAAACTGTTTCCTTGTCCATGTCCCCCAGGTGTGACCCCACTCTTTCTGTCCCCCCACCCCCCAGGCGCACGGCTCTTTTCTGTGTTCTGAGTTCTAATTTCCCAAGGTCCGTCAATTAAAGACCGTGTCCGGGCTCTGCGTGCTGGGCTCCGTGATGCGAGGCAGTGGGGCAGTTTGCCCAATGGTTTTGTTTCACGTCTCTCTAGTTGGAGACGGGCGAACGCTGCTTATTTTGTTCTCCATCTTCGGAGGTGTTGTGTTCCCCTTTCCATCACTGTCTGAGAGCCTGGGGGACAGATGAAGCACAGACCTTGCAGGACAGAGCCTCACCGTCCGCTGTTTCTAGGCAGCAGTCTTGCTTTTCCAGTCACCAGTTTCTCAGCGCTGAAAGAGCCCTGGCAGGCCCGCAGTCCAACCCTCTCGTACCGCAGGTGGAGAGCAAGGGTAGGTGAGGCCCCCAAATTCGCGTAAAGGGGAGCAATCTGCCAGTGCCATTGCTTTAGGCACTGAAGGTCAGCTTGGGGGCCCCATATCCTGCATCGTCCTCACTCCCTCCCGTGCTTGTAGGCTGCTGCCCCCGTTCCACAGCAAACTGGCCAGGTCGGAGCCCCCAGTGCTATTACACAAAAGAGAAACTGAGGCCCCAGAGGGAAGTGACCCTGCCCAAGTCCCTCAGCTCAGAGGTGGCAGAGCTGAATTGCTGTCCACTGAACCCCATAGTGACCCAGTAGAGGACACAAGATGGTTCAGAAACCTCCAGAGTCCTCGTCTCCAGGCAGTGTCGGAGGTGATGGGAGAGACCCTTTCCCACCTGGGAAGGTGCTTGACTGGGAAGGCACCTGGAACAAATGCAGGGGCCCCGTCCTGTGACGCTCAGCACTTCACAACTGTAGTGGGGTCCCTGTGAGTCCTCTCTTAGCGGCTGCCCTCCCCACGAGCAGGGAAGCGACCAGAGGGCAGGCTGTGCGCGCGGGGACTGTCTGGCTCATAGTTGGTACTCAGTAAACTTTTGTTGAATAAACAAATGAATAAATGAGAACAAACTGCCATGTTAACGAGAGCAAATGAATACAGTGCAGATGGAGCCTTTAATTCATTTAGATATGGAGCGAGGGTTGAGCTGGGGTCATCGAGGCCCAGACGCACAGGGAGGGCTGGGAGGTGCTGCTCGGGGAGGAGGGGATGTGGCTTCTCAAAGAGATGGCTGAAGAAGGGCAATGGGAGGCAGAAAAGCTTGGGCAAAGGCTAGGGGCCGGGGCGGTGGGGGGGGGACGAGCAGCCGTGTTGGGAGGGAGGGAGGTAAGTGATCATGGCTGGAGCAGGGGACTGTGTCGGGGGGACACCAGAGGACACCAGAGGGAGTGGCACAAGCCAATTGTGTTGAGTCAGATGTCAGATAAGGCTTGAAAATAAAAGAAAACTGTTCGTAGGACAGCTGAGTGACTGGAAGGTTTGTCGTCTACACAATACAGTGGCCCATCGTTTCCTTTAAAAGTCGAGGAGCCTCTGGGTTTGCTCTGGCCTCGTCTCGAAATAGTTGTGTTCTTGGGCAAGTGACTCCTGTTCCCTGCGTCTGTTTCCCCATCTGTTAAATGGGTGGGGTCGGAGATTTCACCCTGTGAGGCAAGATCCTGGACGTACGTTCTACCAGTGGGAACCTGCAGAGTGCGGTGGGCGGAGAATCCGAGATTCTGTCGGCCTTGGGCCCCCATCAGAGGCCGCCCTGTGGTGCTGGAATCGGGGCCCCCATCCTCTGCTTCCTTTCTGGCCTCGACTTCTGCCCCTGGATTCCCCTCAGGCTGTG
Organism: Tapirus indicus; assembly: GCA_031878705.1. NCBI lineage: Eukaryota > Metazoa > Chordata > Mammalia > Perissodactyla > Tapiridae > Tapirus > Tapirus indicus. Next base: position 98,115,436 of record CM062924.1, on the reverse strand, counting down.
CTAGTCCCTTGCCAGCCCGACGACTCCTCTTGGCCCTCGGGATCCAGCTGGAGCATCGGCTCCTTCATGCGCTGCAATCGTCATGGTTAATTCTAACGGTGAAAATTAGACACTTATTTTGCTCTTACCACATGCCGTGCACTGGGTTAAGCACCTCATTTAATCCTGAACAACAACGTCCTGAGAGACAGGTACTATTATTATTCCCAGGTGGGAAAACTGAGGCTCAGAGGGGATAAATGACGTGGAGTGGAAACCAGAGGCACCTGGGGGGACTTGCCACTCTGCAGCACGAGGCCTAAACCCCAGGCTCGGCCCAGTGCCCGCATCTGGGCCCCTGACCACTGCCCTCCCCACTGCAGGGTTGAAGTCGGGTCAGGGAGGTGGCCCTGAGCAGCCCCAGGGGAGCCTCCTGGAACTGGTTTTTCTTGCTCTGGGTCTGAGCTGGAGGCAGCCACTGTGCCAAGTCTGGACACTGAGGACATGGAAACTGCTCTTTGCAGAACCTTCCAGTCGCACAACTTTCTTTTGCCTCCGAGGGCTGGATGAGGGCAAAGGGAGGCCTCTCAGGGTGGCACCTGACATCTGTGATCAACGGCATAGAACGCGTGTGTGGGCCATGTGGCAGCAGAGCAAAGAGCACAGGACTGGGGGTTGGAGGACTGGGCGGGAACTCGGGCTCTCCGGCTAATCTGCTGAGCGGCCTTGGGTCCGGCCCTTCTTTTTCTGGCCTCGGTTTTCCCGTCTGTAAAATGAGTACACTGGGTAGATCCCAGTCAGCTCAGACACAAACATCAGGGCAGTGGTGGCCAAGGTTTATATTGACACTGCATGCATGATGACAGGGAGAGGTGTGTGTTTGTGTGTGCGTGAGTGTGTGTGTGCAGGGTGGGGAGGAGCTGGGAGCTTTCTCAGGTCAGAGGAGTTGGCGGGTGAAAGAAAGAGGGGGGCGGGGAAGAGCCCCAGATGGACAGTCAGGAGATCAGCTCCTCATCCTGGCTGCAGCACTGACTTGCTGTGTGGCTCTGAGAATGCCACATGCTCTCTCTGGGTACATGGATCCCCCTCTGTAAAAGAAAAGCCTCAGGCCAAATAATCCCTAGTGTCCCTACGGCTCTGAGTCTGATTCTGTATAGGCTTGTGTGGATGCTAACGGCGGGCTAGGTGGTTAGAGACCTGGGTATGACCCCTGGCTCTGCCGCTTGCTGGACATGTGACCCTGGGCTGGTTCCTTCGCTGGCCCCCTGGTTCTGCTCATCCATCCGGCAGTGTGCAGTGCCAAGATCCTATGACACTTTCAGGGGCCTGTGAAATGTTTTGATTTCTTTTTAAAATCAGAAATAAAAAATGAATATAACCCACCCTGGTTACAGTCATGTTTATACCAATGTGGTCATAAAACATACTTTTAGATATTTTTTATGAAAGAAGGCAAAAGTTCCAGGGCCCCCAAAAGTCATACCCGACTTGGCTCTCCCAGGGTTCCCGTCTCCGGAAGATATGCGATGTCCCTGACCCCCCAGGGTCGTTGGAGGAAGAAATGGGATAAGTGTGTGAAAGTGCCTGGGGCACAGGAGGTGCCCCCCAAACAGAGACTGGGTCTGGGGTGAGGGGTGTGGTGCCAGAGTAATGGCCCCCAGTGGTGTCCACGTCCTGATCCTCAGAACCGGTGACAAAGGGGAATTAAGGCTGCAGAGGGGATAAAAGTTGCTGATCAGCTGAACATAAAATAGGGAGATTCTCCTGGATTATCTGAGTGGGCCCAGTGTGCTCACAAGGGTCCTCACAAGCGGACGAGAGCGGCAGGAGGGTCAGCGTTAGAGAGATGAGATGCGAGAAGTGGCCACCGTGGGCTCTGAAGATGCGGGACGTGGCCACGAGCCAAGAAATGTGGGCAGCCTCTAAAATCTAGAACAATGCAAGAAATCGGACGCTCTCCTAGTGCCTCCAGAAAGACAGACAGGCTGCTGACACGTTGACTTTAGCCCAGTGAGACCCAGGTCAGACCTCTGATCTCCAGGACTGTAAGGTCATAAATATGTGTTGTTTTCAGCCACCTTGTCTGCCATAATTTGGGACAGCAGCGGTAGGAGACTGATCCAGGAGGTGTAGAGAAACTGCAGGTGTGGAGGGACTCGGGCGCTAGCTGAGGCCCCAGCCTCTCTGGGATCAGCTCCCACCTTGCAAAGGCACCCCCTCCCTCACATGGCACCCCCTCTGGGGAGGAGCCGCCTCTGGGCCGGGCATGGAAGGTGGAAGGCGGGGGTCATGAGGGATCTGAGGGCCAAGGGAGGTGCCAGGTGAAGCTGCTCACATTTTATTTCTCCTGGTTTTCTCTGTCCCTTTGTCCCAGGCTCATTTTTCCTAGGGAAGTGGTGACTCAGCGTGGCCACCCCAACTCCTGTTCCCATATAGGTCCCCACGACCTGCTGCCCGCATGCCCCCCTCTCGTTCAGCAGAAAAGGTCGATTCCCCCGAAGCTGCTTAGATTCAGAAAACCTGGCCGCAGGGCCTCGCCCCTCATCCGAGCTCCCGCACGGATGCTCTGGGGAGCTTGGTTGGAGCTCCCGAGGACAGAGTGTGACCTGCGGCCCGGGCTTTCTGGAGAGCCCTTCTCCTGCCCTTTTGGCCCAAATCCCTGCCCAAGAACAGGCTTCTCCCCCGCACACTCCGGGGTTTGCTCATCACCACAAACAGAGGCAGGCCTTTGTGCCAGCGACTCCTGAGGCCACCTTGGAGTCCCAGCCCGAGAAACAAGGGGGAGCACGTTCTTCCTCAGGGCTGCTCGTGGCGGGGGTGCTCCCGATGGGCGGGGATCCCCCTCCCGCGGCTCTGGAGCAGAGAGGGACGAGCCGCTGACAGCTCTGCAGAGGGCTCAGGAAGGACGACAGTGGTTCCAGCTCCTCTCCACTCTGTGCCACTAGGGACAGCACCACACCCGCCAGCGGCCCCTCAGGCCAGGCGGGTTTCTCCTTCATTCTTGGACAAGCTACGTGACCTCCCTGGGCCTCCGTCTTCCTGTCTGTAAAATGGGACTAAGAACAGCACCGCCTCCTAAGCATCCTGGGTGTGACGACCTGCCACGGAGGAGCGCTCGGAATGGCTGGTTGCCAGTTACCGCTCATCTGTTCATCTCGCGTACGTTACACTTTCTCTGGAGCCCCAGCCCAGGCCTCCAGGTGGGGTGTAGAAACGAGTAAGAGAGGCTCACATTTAGCAGAAAAAAAGTCGGAATACCATCCTGTTGGGAACAGAGGAGAGAGCCTGGAATCTGCCCGGGAGGCAGGGTGGAAGAGGGCTGGTTACCGGAGGCCTTGCAGGCTGTGAAGGAGTTTCCAGCAGATGGAGGAGGAAGGGCGTTCCAGGGAAGGAACAGAATGAACGAGGTGTGGAGGCATGAATACACATGGGGACGTGGAGGTGGTTGTCCTATCCACGTGTGAGTGGGCTCCTGAGGTGGTGCGGCTGGTGAACACGCTGGAAAGATGGGTCAGTTTCAATTCAAGGAGCACGTCGATGACTTCCGGTGCCGGGCACTTTGCTGAGCACCAGGGATACAGAGATGAAGACACAGTCCCTGCTTTTGGGGATCACATACGTAGCAGAGACAGGCAGACATTCATGCATTCATTCACTCAATACATACTTATTGAATGAATGAATGAATGTCTGAGTGCTACCTGCTAGGCACCAGGGATGCTGCATGGGCAAAATGGGCTCACAGTCCAGGGGGAAACAGAACTTCATCAGATATTGATACACCAGAGGGAAGTGCCCTAAGGTGGGACATGTGACACCAAGAGAGGGGAGAAGAGAGGAGGGAGGCCCTGGGGGGCAGTGGGTTAGTGTTCAGTCTCTGGGCCCAGAAGGCCTGGGTTCAAGTCCTGGCTCTACCACTTGAGATGTCTTGTTCTTGGACTGAAAGTTTCTGACTCAAAGGGATGTGCAAAGGTCCTGAGGCAGGAGTATAACTTATGCAGATAGGAAAGCCAGAGTGGCTGGAGGGTAGAAAGAAGTGTGATTAAAGTTGAGGATGGAAGGCAAAGCAAATTTTAAATAGGTCGTGATAAGCTTGAAAGCAGAACGACGGAGAGGAAGACATTAACACAAACTGAGAATTATTCTGTCTGGCTCACGTGGAGGTGGAGGGCGGTTTTGTCAGGACCAACCTTAGAAAGAGGTCATCAGTGTAATAATGATATGATCTAGCACTTACTGTATGTGCCAGGCACCAATCCAAGCACTGAATTCTCTCCAGAACCCCTTGTGCTGGGCATGCTTATGGTGAGCACTCGACAGACGAAGATGTTGAGGCTTATGGAATTAAACTTCTCACCCAGGGGTACAAAGCTAGTAAGTGGTTGAGCCAGCATTCGAACCCAGGCAGTCTGGTTCTAGGGCCTCACTCTCAGCCACCAAACAAAGGGACTGCCAGGCAGAGGTGGCAGCCGGGTAAAGATTCATGGCACCTCCAACTGCATTTATTCACATCTCCAGGGACAAGGCACCCTTTGAGGAGCCATAGGAAGGGGTCCCCGGTGAGCCATAAAGCCCCACTGGAGGGGTCTTGGAACACCGCACCCCCACTGAGGGCTTGGAGAGGGTCTCCTGCTGCGCGAAAAGCAGTTCTGGGTGTCCACACGCCACTGATGGAAAAGTACACTGTGCCTTTGAAGATGATGGAGTTGTGGCTATTTCAGCCTGATGTGCTGAACTCCTGCTGGGCTTCTGCTATGAGACGAAGAAGCAGCAGAGGAGAGGGGCCAGGGGATGGTGTGTGTGCACGTGTGCATACATGTGTACGAGTGTGCATGCATGTACATGTGCATATGTGTGAGTGTGCATGTATGCATGTGAGGCATTGTGTACCTGTGTGTGCACATGTGTGTGGAGGCTGAAGGGACACTGGAAGACCTAAGCCAGCATAGGCAGCAGCACAGCCACTCGACCCACACCTGCCCAACCTCGCAGGGGACTGGGTAAGAGCTCGGGCCTTAGGGTCTGCCCCAGATCCTGGACCCACCACCCACACGGTGCCACTTTGGGTATCATTTCGCCCCTCCTAGCTTGGTCTTTTCACCTGAAAAACAGGGAGCAGCATCTGCCTCATGGAGGGATCTGAGGATCTGATGGGAAGACGTGGCACATTGCACAGGGCATGGATTTTATTCTACAAACGGGAATGCACTGGTGGGTTTGGAGCAGAAGTGGGGCGTGGTCTGACTTCTGGATCCTGTTAGCGCTCGTGTCGTCACGGTTGGTCACAGTCAGATCTATAAGAGAAAAATAGGTGTCGCCCTCGATTCCTCCTGTTTCTGCACATTCCACACCCAATCCATCTCAGCAGGTCCTGTCGACTCTCCCTGCAAAACACTCCCCACGCCGACCGCTTTTCGTCTTCCACCCGAGTCGAAGCTCTCACCTGAGCCATCTTCCTAAAATGAGATCGTGCAGACAGTGTCAGTCCTGGGTTCACAGCTCTCCAGAGGGTTCCCTTCCACTTGGAGTGAAATCCGTGCTCCTCACCATGATTTCCATTGTCTGGCCTGACCGCTTCTCCAGCCTCGTTTTCCTACCGGGCTACTCCTTGCTTCTTCCATCCCAGCCGCTGTGGCCTCTTGCTTTCCCTCCAACACCCAGACTTGCTCCTGACTCGGGAATGTCGGAACCATTGTTGCATCTGCTGTGGGATGCTCTTCCTGCAGAACCTTGCATGGCTCCTTCACTCCACTCAGATTTTTGCTCAACTCCTCAGGGAAGTCTTCCCCGATCACCTGAGATGGCTTGATACCCTCCAGTGACTTTCCCACCCTTTTAGCTGGACCCCTGAGGGGAGGGTGTGTATCCCCTCACTTCTCTTCCTCCCTCTGGCGGCACACTGTGAGGACGAGGTGGCCAGCTGCTGTAGATGGTGTGAAGGAGGGCCATGATCCAGGGAAAGCAGAGCCACAATGTAGAAGGAGTCTGGGCCCTGGTGGACCTCGAGAAGCAGAGCCATCCAACCAGGTGATGAGTGAGAGAGAAGAAATTTTTATTTTAAGCCACAAAGTTGGACCCTGGGTACATTCAGATAAAGCTATATTCTAACTAACAACCACCTCATCCAAGAAGGCTCCAGGCCACCCCTGGACCCCTGGCCACACTTGTCCTTGCTTTGTTTTTCACTTGTCACTCCCTGAGGTTATACTATACATTGATTTTGTTATTTGTTTATTGTCTGTTTCCCTTTCTAGAATGTGAGCTCCATGAGGGAAGGGACTTGGCCGTTGCCCTTGTCCCCTGCTCTATTCCCAGCTCCAGCAACGGTGCTTAGCCTAGAGCGGGGCTCAACAAATATGTCTGAGCATGGAACATGACTCCCTACTGTGTGCTGACGCTGTGTTTACATGATCACAGTTGATGTGCCCCACAGCCCTTCAAGAGAGTGTTGCCATCCTGCTCTACAGCAGAGGAGACTGAAACAGAGGGAAGGGAAGGTTCTTATCTGAAATCCCAGGTCCCGAAAGTGGCAAAGCCAAGATTTAAACTCGGATCTGATTCCCCACCATATAAGCTCCTCTCTTCCTCTCCCCAAAGCAATTATGAGAATGCGGCTTTAGCAGAAAAAACAGACTCTCACAACTCGACAAGAAGAAGACAAATAACCCAAGTGAAAATGGGCAAAAGGTTGTAGTAGATATTTCACCAAAGAAGAAATACAAATGGCCAACAAGCACATGAAAAGATGCTCAACATCATTAGTCATAAGAGGAAGGCAGATCAAACCACAATGAGATACCACTTCACACCCAGGAGATTGGCTATAATAAAAAAAATAGACAATAGCAAGTGTTGGTGATGATGTGGAGAAACCGGAACCCTCGTCCACTGCCGGTGGGAATGTACAATGGTGCAGCCACTTTTGAAAACATTTTGGCAGTTTCTTAAAAAGTTAAGCATAATTTTACCATACGACCTAGAAATTCCAATCTTAGGAATCTACCCACGAGAAATGAACACTTAAGTTCACTCAAAGACTTGTATGTGAACATTCAAAACAGCGTCATTATTCATATTAGCCCCAAACTGAAAACAACCCATCAAGTGGTTAATGGATAAACAAAATATGGTATACCCACACGGTAGCATCCTGCTTGTCAATGAAAAGGAACAAAATGTTTATACATTCTACAGCATGGATGGACCTCAAAAACACTAAGTGAAGGAAGCCAGAAACAGAAGACTATATGTTGTGCGAGTCCATTTATATGAAATGTCTCCAGCAGGCAAATCTATAGCGACACAAAGGAGATTCGTGGTTGCCTGGGGCTGGTTCTGGGAGCGGGTTGTGACTGTTAATGGGCACGTGATTTCTTTTCAGAATGATAGAAATGTTCTACAATTAGATTGTGGTGATTGTTGAACAACTCTATAAAATTTACTAAAAATCATTGAATTCTACACTTAAAATTGGCAAATTTCATGATATGTCAGTTATACTTCAATAAAGTTATTAACAGATATATTTTTAGCCATATCATGTCGTCCAAGGGAAATAGTTGAGAAATTCTTGGCTCCAGCCCCCGCCCTGCCAGAGAGGAATGTTGGAGAGCCCAACCTCAGGGCCACAGCCCAGGGTGAGTCCCTACTCTGCCACTTACTTGGTCATTTAAGCTCTCCTAGACTTGGTGTCCTCGTCTGTAAAATGGGGGCAATAATACCTACCTCCTAGGGTACTTTTGGGCATTAAAAGGGGTAATAAGAGGTTTAGCACATGTCCAGCACAGAGATGTGCTCTTCTTATACTCTCTGGTCCCTTCTAGAGGAGCCGCAACTAAGCGTTGTCTTTACTGGTGAGATACTATCTCTGGGGACAGGGGGATGGGATTAATTAACTCATCAAACATCTCTTGAGCAACTGCCCTGTGCCAGATCCTGCCTTGGGTCCTGGAATGGAGGAGGAGCCAGACGCAGTCCGTACCCTCCAGGAGCTCAGGGTCTGGGGGGCAGCAGTCATTTGCCGGGCACTTATACAGCTGAGGCTGTAGAGGAGCGTTGAGGGGGGGAGCTCCACCCCAGGCAGGATGGAGAGCGGTGAGCTTAGGAACGGCTTCTCGAGGGGGCGATGTGAGCCTCGGGGGACACACGGGAGTTCGGGAATCAGAGGAGCGGCGTGGGCATCCCAGGCTGTGGCCAGAGCTCGCACAAGCCCGGTTCAGCCCACCTCGCCTCGTGGAGAATGTGATGAAAGCGCCGAAGAGGTTCTCAGTCCCTCGGGTTGGAAGGGACCTTTCAAGGTCATCTTGTCCAATCACTCTGCTTGCCGGACTTCAAAGGCAAGAAAGCAGCTGCTCCTTAACTCGACATCCCTTTGAAGATGAAGCTGTCGACAGCAACACTCCGTGACTCGCACAGAGAGTTGCAATCAGGTTTCGGGAGCCCAAGGGTCTTGGGGGGGCATGCATGATGCTGGGACTGGAGCCATGTTGGCGGGAAGTAGAAATGGAGGCGGGCAATCTCCCCCATCGGTCCCGGGCAAGAGGCCTCTGCAGCCTCTGTCAGTGTCCTGGTCTGGGGAGTAGGGAGTCCCCCACCCCAGAAATACCCATGGGATGTAGAGAAGGAAAAGCACTAGCGTCCATTGAGACCCTGCTCTCCAGCTAGTTGGTGCCAAAGATTGTGCTTGGTGGCTTATGTAGGTCCTTGGAGAGGTGGGAATTCTCATCCCCATTTGACCCATGAGCATCCCGGAGCTCTGAGAACCTAAAGGCCTTGCCCAAGGTCACATAGCTAGAAAGGAGTAGGGAAGAGGTCAAGTTCAGCTCTGCCCTCCCTGCAGTGCTGGCTGCTTCCCATTCCATGCCTTGTTTGTCCCGATCACATGTGACATCTGACAGGCAGATCCTTGACACGCTGGTGCAATGGCACCTACAGAAATTTCACGTTCACATTTTTAAAGAAGGGATGGTTTTTCTCATTATAATTTGTTATATTTTAAAATATGAAATTAAATACAAGAAAAATTGCAATTGCAACACAAAAGAAACGTGAAACTAAACACAATTTAAAGGAAAAAATAATGACTCCTCTGAAGAATCATGCCACATTTTGAGGTGTATCTTTCTAGATTTTCCCTGAGGCCGCAGAACTCTTGTTTTTGCATAGTCGATACCATCTTGTGTGTACCATATTGTGCCCCATTTTTTTCTTCTCAAAATTGTATCATAAACATTTCCTTTACTACTTCAAATTCCCTGTAAGCATTTGGCAGCACTGTCTCCATCGTCTGAATGAGTTTATTTAACCAATCTCCTGTACTTGGATATTTAACTCATTTCCATTTTTTCTTTCAATACAGCATTTGAAACCTCCGCTGACAGGGGAAGGTGGATGTCGCGGGTTTATAATGACACACAACAACACATCCGGTCTCATGCCAAACGTCCATCAGACAGGGAAGGGAAAGACGGAAGAGAGAGCCAAGCACGTGCTAGAAGCTTCCTCAGCATTTTCCCACTTAGTCCTCTCATGGATCTTGGGAGGTAGGCACGGCTCTCCCCTTTTTACTGCAGGGAAACCACGGCTCAGGAGGTGAATGGGGTGGGTCACAGGTTTAGAGCTGAGCAGAGCCAGGATTCCAAGATCAGCCTGACTCCCGGTTCCTGCTCCTCCCTCTGCCCCACGCTGCCCCCTCCCAAGTGTGGCCAGAGGACCACAGCTCTACCCAGTGAGATGACTGTTGCCTTTTCCCCTCAAATGGTCACATAAAAACTCTGCCGCCCTGTAGAGGGCACTTGACTGGAAAACTCAGCGGCCAAGAGCACTGGTTTGGAGCCTGTGTCTGGGGCGACTCAGGTTTTCGAAGGAAAATACCCCCATGGGTGTTTGCTCCTATTCTAACGCCCCTCCCATCTGCACCCTCCCAGAGACTGTTGCCGCCATAGGGTTAACCTTGAACTTACTCCAATTCACACATTTTTTTAGCAAAGCAAATAACTTGCAAATTTCTATACGCTGCTCTTTGTTAATAGCTTGGGGAACCCTCCTGGTGTGTCTCCGTCCCCAGGTTGAGAACAGCTGGTCCAGAAACAGATGAGAACCGAGAAATTACAAAAGATACTGGAGCTGCCAAAAATAGCCCTTGAAAATCCCTACGCTGAAGTTCCTGCATTTGGATCAGAGGAGGGACTGTCAGTTTCCTGATCGGTAAAACAGATACAATATCCCCTGCTGAGTATTGCCGTGAGTGTTAAGTATGGTAATAACAGGTAAAAAAAGCACTGTGATAGACAGGAATAAAGCTCAGTCGATTTGGCTCTCCTGTCATTCCTGGGGATACAGGTGACTACATTTCCCAGCATCCTTTGAAGTCAGGTGGGGTCATGTGACTAGTTCTAGCCAATTGAATGTGAGCAGATGTGCAGCATGCCACTCCCAGGCCAAGGCATTTAAAAGCACGTGTGAATTCTCCACATGGTCTCTTACCCTACCATGGAGGGTGGCCCCTCCATCAGCCTGGGTCCCTGAGTGACTCTGGAGCACAGCCACCTGCTAACCTGCATCAGAGAGAAAGAAGCCCTTGTGTTGAGTCCCTGCGATTCCAGGGATATTTGTTACTGCAGCGTAACCCAGATTATTCCTGACTAATGCAAGTCCCTAGCCTGGGGCCTGGCCTGTGGCAGATGCTCATGCTTTTTCCTCGTCCCTCCCTTAGTGGCTCAGATAGGCAAAAGCCACATGCCAACACAGAAGGGGCAGCCATAGTGGAGAAAGATTCCAGTGACCTGGAAAAATCCTCTTGCCCTGAGACAGAGCCTTCTGAAAATCTCAATGACTGTACATTCCCAAGTTCTGGGTCAACGAGAAGAAAGTGTCCTTGGTTGATAATCAACAGATCATTGTAACAAAACATCCCGAGAAGGGTCTATGGAGGTGACTGTCTAAACCGTGCTCTCAGAAATACTCCTCCCCAACTTCTCTTGCAGAGACCTAAGTGGACTCTTTGATGACTTAGCCCACTGCCGGCTGGAGGTGCTCTCCCAAGAACCACAGAGAATCAAAGGCTTTGGATCCCAGACTGTTGGTGCTGAATGTTTGCTTAGAAATTATCCTAGGGGTGGGAAATAGGGTTTGTGATGGTTAATTTTATGGCTAGGCTATGGTGCCCAGTTGTTTGGTCAAACACAAGTCTAGATGTTGCTGTGAAGGTATTTCATAGATGTGATTAACATCGACAATCAGTTATCTTTAAGTAAAAGAGATTACCCTGATAATGGGGTAATTGCAGGCAGCATCATCCAATCAATTGAAACCTTAAGAGCGAAAACTGAAGTTTCTTGGCGAAGAAGTAATTCTGCCTCAAGATTGTAACATACAACCCTACCTGAGCCTCCAGCCTGCTGGCCTGCCCCACAGATTTCACACTTGCCAGCCCCCACAATTGCATGAGCTAATTCCTTAAAATAAATCTATATCTATATATCTATAAATCTATATATCTTACTGGTTCTGTTTCTCTGGAGAACCCTGACCGATAGAGAGTTCATCTCTAACGCTAATCTGATCAGTAGTGGATGCCTTGAAGGCTGTGTTAAGAAGGATTCTGAGACCACATCTAGGCTCAGGGAATAAGAGTAAAGTGATCACAAGTTTCACAGAGCAGAGAACTCCTCTATCTTGTAAATTATCGTATCTCCGGTGCCTGGGACACCACCTGCTACATAGGCGGGATCCTGTGATGATAAATGCATTTGTTGAATGAACGAATGATCTTTCAGCAATGTCTGCCATGGGCACAGCAATGGGAGAAGCACGCCATTGCTGACTCCTTTCCCAGCAGAGGAAATTGAGGCCCTGCTCATTAACAGGTGGCATATTCAAGTGTTAAACACACATCTTCTGACTTTCTCGGCTCAAACTGTCCGTTCTCCTGTCTGACTAGGGATTTGAAGAGGAGTGGAAAGTTATCAGGAGAGGAGGACCAGCTGCTGGAGACAGGCTCTGTCCCTCGTTTGCCAAGACCGCCTTTGAAGAGAGACTTCTAGGAGACAGACTCTGTTCCTCACGCATCCGTCCACTGAACTCTCCACACTCGGGGGCCTCCCCGCCCCCCGCATTCTGCAGGTCAGCCTCATGCCCTCATCTGCTGCAGGGTCCCTCCTGGGGGGCCTTCCAGAGTGGAGTGAGGGGCTCCCCACTGAGGGTCACGATGCCCGCGCCCCTCACACCTCCGGCTTTGCTCAGGCTTGGGGGCTGGGTCAGGGAAGTCCAACAGGCCCCCCTGGTGACGTTGGTGGCCTAAGTGGGGCTTTCTGGCTGCAGGGATGGGGAGGGGGCAGGTGACTGTCAGGGGAGCCTGACGGTGCCCAGGGCCTACCTTAGGGCCTGACACGCAGTCGGGCTCCAATGGAGGTTTGTTGAATGACTGAAGAAATATCCAAGGCAGACGGAGATGGGAATGGAAGGGAGGCAGAGATACCCAATGGCCGTCTAGAGTGGGCACAGTTCCCTCTTCCTGTCAAGGCCAGGGTCATTGGGTCACTTCCTTCTGTACCTCACCCGGCTGGCCTAAGCAGCCTGGCTGTTTTCATTTCCAAAGGACACAGCTGACTTCCTTACTAGTGGACGGTTCCTTGTCCTGCTCTCTCTGTCCCTGCGTCCCCACCACACTGTGGGCCTGTGGAATGGCTGTATCCCACCGCAGCCCAGGGCCCCGACGTGGGTTCAAATCCTGGCTCTGGGGCGCCTGGGGATGCTCAGCAAACTTCGCGTCTGCAACTGTGGAAGGGGGATAGATGATAATACTTGCTTTAGGAGGTTGTTTAAAGAGTCCGTGAGTTAATATCTGCAAAGCTCTGCAAATAGGGGCTGGAATGTAGTAAATCCTCAACTAGCATGAGCTACCATTACGGTGGTGGGGTGACTAAGGTGATGCCCGCAGATGACTCCACATTCACCACCGCTGTCCGTGGTTTCCCCACAGCCACCTGGTGAGGTAAGAAGACCAGGTGTTGTCACCCATTTTTCAGAGAACATTGAGGCTCAGAGAGGTTAAGTGACGTGCTCCAGGTGAGCCAGCTAATAAGGGATGAAATTTTGCCTCCAGATCCACTCCTTCTACTCACAAGGGAAGAATGTTCTCAGCGGCCGGGAAGAAGAGAGGCCAGCGGTGTGACAGGAAGCTTCTTCTCCTCTTGGGAGCACTAGGAATTCTGCCCTCGACGGTGTTCTGAGAAGTTCTTCCAGTTGAATGAGAAGTGATTTTGATTTTATTTTTCCGGGAAAGGCTGGTCCAGTGCGTGTGTGGGGGGGGGGAGTGTGAGTGTGTGTGTGTGTACACACGCAGATACATGCATGCGTGATGGTGGGGGGTTGGACAGTTTCTCCGGAGGCAGGGCTGCTCAGCCGGAGGGGCTCGAATGGCAGACAGCATGGCAGGGGCCTCGCTGACCTGGGGACCACTATCGGCCTTTTCAGGGTCTGTGTCTGTGGCCCCTGCACCCCAGCAGGGCCTGGATCTTTGCGCTGGCCAATTTCAAACCTAGAGCTGCTCCTTGCAACTGTTAGATGCATCCTGGGGTCATCCCCCCCAGTTTGTGCACAGGGCGGGCAAACTCATTTCAATATTAGCTGAAATAAAAGAGGATTAAGAAGTGAAATCTGTGGTTGGGGAAAAAAATAAATTCATCGAATGCATTTCAAAGCCAAATAGAAATGACTTCTAGACCCTCCACGGGTTTTTGGATTATCTTTGCCTGGATTCTCATCTGCCTGCATGGATTATCTATATCTGTGTGAACGGCATGCACAGTTCCTGGAAAGACACGGATGGTTGGGCTGTGAGGCCAGGCTTGGCTTCCCTGCCAGGGCAGGGCCTGGCTGGGTGGGGAGGGGTCAGCCCCTGTTGGCAGCCGAAATGTGTCTGACAGGTCTGGGCGGCAGGAGGGAAATCAGGGTCCTTTGACAAAGCTCCGGTTGTGGCAGCAGAGGGGACTGATTGGGGGTGGGGGATGGCATCTGTTCTGAAAGGAGAAGAGAAAGTGCTAATCAAGCCATGAAGGCTAAACTCCACACTGGTGTTCACTAGGGGGCAGGGCAGGGAGGGGAGGGCAGGAGAGGGGAGGGAAGTAGTCCTCAGAGCAGAAGAAAATCCTCGCCACCACTGTGGAGAATCTACTGGTGGCCCAATGACTCAGGTGGCACAAAGAGTTATTGCTTGTTCTGTTGTTCATTCATTCTCTTTCTCGAGAGTGTCTATTCATTTGTGACAATGTGACAGGCAATGTGTTAGGTGCTGAAGGTACAAGAGGTGAGAGAGACTGTCCTCTGTGCTCCCAGGGACGAATAGAGTAAATAGTCACCTGGTGTTACAAGTGATGGGTTCTTCCCTAAGCTTGATGCATGGGGGCACAGAGCAGGCCAAGAAACTCTGAGTTGGGAGAGAGAGTCAGAGAGGGCTTCCTGGAGGAAGTGATGTTTAAGCTCAGACCCAACAGATGATATGGATAATAATAATCATAATAGCAAACTGTCCATGAGCACGTACTATGTTTCAAACAGTCCTAAGCACTCTACATGCATTTTCTCATTTAATTTCCGCTACAATTCTATTGTTACCTTCACTTCTCAGACAAGAAAACAGAAGCAGAGGGAGGTAACGTGCCAGGGTCATGAACTAAAAAGTGAGGGATGCTGAAGAAGAGGTAAGGGTGGAGAGAGGGGCGGAGAAGCAAGGGTGTGGTGCCTCAAGCGGAGAGAATGGCTTGTGCAAAATCATGGAGGTGAGAACAAACAGGACTAGAACAGAGTACAAGGAAGAGTGTGGTGAGTGGAGGGGCTGGGGTGGATCCTGACGGTTCCTACCTTGAAGGGGTGACAGTCTGGAGGAGGCAGGGGGAGACCGAGGCAAGTCCCAGAGATGAATCCCACTTAGGGAGGACCACAGCCTAGGAACGTGGAGGTGGGACGTCCCCAGGCCTGGGCTGACTGTGAACCCCCGTGGAGCCCAGGGACCCAGCCCAGACCTCCCGGAGGGAGGACTAGAGCCCCTGGGAGAGTGAGGGAGAAGCCCACTCCCTCAAGCAGGAGCACGCTGGGGGATGGCTGAATCAGGCTCCCAGTACCACTGCATCACCAGAGGGGTCCTGCCACTTCTCTGAGTCAGAGTGAAAAACACCAGACACACCCCTATCCTGGGATCTAAGCAGGCTGGGAGGGCTTAGAGCCGGGTCACTAAGAGCCCTGGGGTCAGAGAGGTCCGGGTTCAAATCCAGGTTTCCTTGTATGTGAGCTCTGTGATCTTGGGCACATAACCCAACCTCTCTGGGCAGATGCTCCCTCGTCTGTAACACGGGGATGACAACGCTGTAGTGGATCTGGTCGGTTGCCTTCCCAACACCCACTCTACATTCCTCCTTCCTAAGGACACTTCCTAAGGATGCTCGTTTTTTTCAAGCATTCACCCCTCCCCATCCCCAGGGCCAGCTGTGGGTGACCCTCATTAGAGCCATTAGACACTGTTAGGGGTCCAGGTTTAAGCCAGTCAGCACACGGCATTCCAGTGGGTGGCTGAGGAAGACTGGAGGAAACATTTTGGGGGGATGGGGTTGGAGCCTCTCTTTCTCTCTCTCCTATGGGGTGGGCACAGGGAAGCCTCTTGCTCCCTTGCTGTGGGCAGCCATCACACGCCTATGAGAGAAGCCAGCATGAGGATAAATCCTACACTCAAGAAGGGCTGGGCTGAGGAAACCAGAGAGAAAATGAGCCAGAGCCCTGATCGTGCTATACCTGGAGTCCACCCAACCTCTGGACGCTGTTATGTGAAATAGAAAGGTCCTCATTGTGTAAGTCAGGCCAAGTCCTTTCTCTTAATTCAGCCAAATGAACGCAAATGCATTTTCCCCAGGTCATTCATTCGTGTTTTCATATATTCAGTCAACAAGCATTTATTGAGCATCTATTGAGAACCAGACGATGCACTAGGCACTGGGTAGGCAGCATTCAATGAGGAAAGGGGCTTTCATATAGAACTTACTCTCTAGTTTGGAGAGGCAGATGGGAAATGAACAACAAAACAGGAAAACATCAGTGACCAGGAATGTGATAACCACAAAACGGTGATATGTGACAGATTGAGGGGGACATCAGGGCAGGGGGATCATCACTGTCAAGAGAGAATTATCCGAGAGGCATCTCGAGGAAGCAACGTTTGAGATGAAAGTTAGATGAGAGGGAGACAGCAGGAGCTGATCATGGAAAGCCTTGTAGGTCGTGGTCAGGGGTTGGATTGGATCCTGGGGACATGGGAAGCCAGTAGAATCTTCCAAACACAGCAGTGGCATGCTTTGAGCTGCATTTGTAAGAGATCGCCATGGCTGCTGTGGGGAGAGCAGTGGAGGCAGGGAGACCTGTCAGGAGGTCACTGCAGGAACTGACAGCAGCAGCTGAGGAGGCAAGAGGTGGACGAAGTCCATCACGTATTTGAAGGCACAAGCACCACGTGTCCTGATGGACTGAACGTAGGAGGTAGGACCAGAGATGAACTGAGCCCTGGGGGAGGGCGGGAAGCAGCAGAAGGAGCTGGTCTGCTGGGATGCTATCAAGAGGCCACGTCTGTGTGACAAGGCAGAAATGACCAACCTCTGCATGCTCTCCGTCTGTCCGAGAATTCTGGCTGTGCCTGTTGGGATCTTTTTAAGCTGCACCTCTGAGGTGGGCTCTGCAGTGGCCAGAACAACCCCGTGGACCTTTGTGATGTGGAATGAGAAGAAAGAGAGAGGGAGAAGGACCAGCAGTTCAGTGGGAGGGACTCGGAGGCCTGGGGAGAAGAGACACCAGGAATCCCTTAAGGATGGTAAAGGACAAGTTAGGAATTGCTGCTGGGATCCACATATCCTGTTGATGGAGGGATATAAACAAAATACGAAGAACTCAAATTCTTTTGAAATTACTTCCTGTTGCTGGGCTGGGTTCCTTTGGTCACGACATTGCTGTGAGACTGGACCATGGAGCCTGCTATTTTATCAGGGTTACACACAGAAGCAGCAGCGAGTGGTGACTTATTATTAGGGACTCTTCCAACCTTGAAATGGGGAAAAGCACGGGACAAACTCCCTCGGAGCCCACACCTCCCTTTCCCTGGTGGTGGGTGGGGTTCTGGGCTGACAACTCTGAGGGGGAATTCGTCCTCTTCTGCAGCACCCTGACTCCCCCCACCCTGGGGCCCAGGAAATGTTGAGAACCGCCCCCCCCCTTAAGCCTAGCCTTAGCTTTCCACGTGTATTTAGATGTCACCAGGAGACCATTTCTTTCCTTGTAGGTTGATTAAGGCGAGGACCCCAGACCAACATTGGGGGTGGGTTGGGAGAGGTGTGTGCGTCTAATGAGCAGAGCTGGGACGAGGGTGAGGTAAGTGAAGCATCTTGGGTCTAAAATTTAAGCAGGCACCCGCTCCAAGTGCCCGAACCTAGGAGTGAGTGCCGCCCTGAGTTTTGCACCCTGGATGTCTCACTTGCCCCACCCTAGTCCCGGCCCTGTTAATGGGAGAAGAGAGGCTCAACGAAATAGGCTGGTACAGTGGCTCTACTTGTTTCTCTCCACCTGACCTGGGAAGACATACGTCTCTCAGAACTTTTGCTTTTCGTGTGCAGAATGGGCATGCTGTTGCCTACTTCACAGGGTCCTTGTAATAGGCACTGACCAATGTTAGTTCCCTTCTTCCCTTCTTGGGGGCCCCAGGCATCAGTGAAGAAAAATGTGAGGTTGAAATGATTTTCCCATTTTTACAGATGGGTAAACTGAGGCACAGGGAGGTTCATTAACTGGCCCAGGTGTGCACAGCTTGGAAATGGCACAGCTGAGCCTTGAACCCACACTCTTAGAGACCATTGTGTGAAACTTCTCTCACTGAGGCAGTGATAAAGAGTCCTGGGTCCAAGGGGTTATGCCAGGCAGAAGGGGGCTTTGGAGGGGGTGAGGGAGGGGGTCCCTAGCAAGAGGTCCATGATATTATAGGTGCCCCTCTGACTAGGCCACCCCTCCCCTAACACAGGCTGGAACATTTTGTTCTAAAATGTAGGTTTCATTATTATTCAGGGATGGTGAGGCCAACAGATCAGGAGACAATGCCTTTGAAAAGACAGCGGTTACTCACAGCTCCCTGGAGGAGGGGGCACGCCCTGCAGGGCCACAGGAGGGAGCACCAGGGTCAGTCAGGAGGCGTATGGGCAAGGGGAAAGCACGAACAAGAGCCTTTATTGTGGTTTTCCTGGGAAGGAATGGGCAAGGTGGGAGAAGCAAGCTAAGCAGGCTTAGGATTGGCTTGTTGGGGTCATTTCAGCAGGCTGTGGGGTGGAGAGAATGCCCCTGGTTGCCTGGGACCTGGCCCTGGCGATCACGGTGATGAGGGCAGGGGTGACTTGCAAGGGCTCCTCGAGGAGGTGGTTGGGGGGTGTGGGCTCTGGACTGGTTGGTGTGCATCGGGAAGGCACACTTGAAGAAAGGGAGCTGTTTGCTGTCTCTAAGAATCAGCCAGTCCCGGGAGGACCCGTCTCTCCCCCGTCAGCAAGGCCCCCAAGATGTCAAAGCATCAAGAAAATAATAAAAGTAGAGAAAGTAATAAAATATAGCTAATGCACTTCCGGAGCTGGGAAGCGCTTGCCTGTCTGGAGAGTTTGAGAAGGAAAGAAGAAAAATGTTTGTCAAACAAAGCACTTAGCAGATCCCAAACATTCGTTAGGCTGAGTACTGCCAGGAGGGGAGGGGACCAATCAGCACCAGCAGAGGCAGCCAGGGAAACTGAGGCCCCCGAGGCTGGTGATTTTGGCCAGTCGTGGCTTTGCCACCCACTCCCAGAGTGACCCCCGGCTGTCGACTTATGCTTCCTAAACCTGAGACTCAGCTCAGCTTCGGAGTCATGGTTCTGGAGTCTGGACCAGACTGCCCAGTTCAATTTTTGTCTCTGCCACTTATTAGCTTGGTGACCTTGAGCAAGTTACTAAACCTCTCTGTGCCTCACCTTCCTCATCTGTGAAATGGGGATAATGGTGGTATCAATCCCATCGGTAGTTGTGATGATCACATAAGTTAGCACATATAAAGCATTCTGTGTACGTATGAGATAAAAAGCCCATAGCACACACACATATGTTGGTGATTGTCATGATTAGCTGTGCAGATGGCTATCAACTGAATTAATACCCACGGCTGCACCACCTGACTGGGGGTCTGCTGAGAGTTACATTTGGTGGCACATTCAGCAGAGTCTGGGACCAGGCAGGAGCAAGAACTCAATGCGTGTTACGTAATTTAATTGTTGTCATATTATACTTTCCAGCTGATGTTGCTGCAGCGATAATGAAAGTGGTCCTCTCACTTAGTCACCCACGATGTCGGTGCCCAGTGGGCGCTGCCAGCCTCCCTCTAGAGAGGAAGATGGAAGTGGAGCACTGGCTGCAGGGAAAGGCTCAGTGGATGATGCCCTGGCCTCTTGCACCAGCAGGGACCCCTGCGGCGCAGCTCTGGCCACCCCTTGCCCGCTGCCCGCTCCGTGGGAGGGAGAGAGGAGGGCGGGGGGAGGGTCAGAACGGTCGGGCCAGTTACGTGTGCGCAGGTACAGCCCTTCACACACGCGCTCGAGCCCTGGAGGCCTTGGCCTCGGCACAGAGCCTTTGCCTTCTCTGTTTCCTTCTTTTCCTTTTCATTGTCTTTCTTTTAAGTTGTTTTTAGTTTATCTGTTTGCAAAGCTTATATATTCTTAATGTGAAAAATCCAAACAATCAGAAAGGCAATTCCCTGGAGTCCCATCACCCAGAAGAAGCGATCACCATTGCAGACTTTTGCCTACACACACACACACGCACACAATCTTACACAAATTGAATCAAGTTAAGCACGCTGTTTTACCATTTGCTTCTTTTCACTCAGTGTCGAGTAGACACACGCGTCATCCTTTCTAACGGCCGTGCAGGGCTTCTTGGCTGCATCGTCATTTGCTTCATCCATCTTTGATCAATGGACATGAAGTTGGTCCCATTTTTTTTTTTACTACTATAAACAATGCTCATTAAATATTTTGCACATGCAACTTTTCCCACTGGTTTGGCATGGATTCCCAGGAGTAGAAATTCTGAGCCAATCTGGCCAATTCTTTCACTCAAATCACACCGAGCACCTGTGACACGCCGACCACCATCCAAAGCTCTAGAGTCACAGCCGCGAAGAAAGCAGGCCAAGGCGCCCGTGGGTAACAGACAGTAAGCAAATCCAATGATCTACAATGCAGTATTTGACACCCGTGGTCAAATTTGTCCTCCAGAAAGTTGGTGCCAATTTACGTGTCTAAAACAGTGAAAGAGGAGGCCACTGCCCCTGGACTTTTGCCAAAGCTAGACAATGTTAATTTCCCCCCATAAATCTGAGAGCTGAAAAAGTAAGAAATCTTTGCTGACTTTGATGACTAACAGCTAGTCTGTGTGTGTCAATTACACGCCGTGTTTGAGGCTGTCATTTCCCGAGGACTGACTGTAGAAGGCCCTGGTCTGTGTGAGGTGGGGACTATGATGATTCATCCCTATTCTACAGATGAGGAAACTGAGGCACAAGGTTACCTGCCCAGACAGTGTTGGGCAGGGATTTGAACCCAGGCTCTCTGTCTCCAGAGTTTAAAGACGAAACCACCTCATACAGCACCCCTTCCCCCACCTCACTGACCACGGGACTGGCTTGTCTTCGTATGTGGACTGGGCATCGCTAGTGATTCTTTAGTCAATTGCCTGTTCATGTCCCTCTTTTTCTTATTAACATAGAACCTTCCAGGGCCTTGAGTTCTCATCTGTAAATGAAGATCAGAATGTCCACCTGGCCAGGGGACGGTGGGAAATTAGGGGAGATGGAGCAGAAAACACAGCCCAGGACCTGGCACAGAAGAATCTCAACAAATGTTCTTTTGAAAAAAGAAAGACGATGCATCAGAAACGCTCTGTACACAACAGCCTCTGCCAACAGGAGGGATTACTATTAAGCAAGTGGAGAGGGGAGACTTGGGGTCCTTCCTGGGAAGATATGGAAGCTACCTCAGTCTAGGATGTTTGGCTCTGGTTCGGCCCAGGGAGCTGCAGCTGGGCTGGGCTGCTGGTGGGGAGGGGGCTCAGG
The DNA here is from genome assembly GCA_031878705.1 of Tapirus indicus. Lineage (NCBI taxonomy): Eukaryota > Metazoa > Chordata > Mammalia > Perissodactyla > Tapiridae > Tapirus > Tapirus indicus. The sequence goes on along the minus strand of CM062924.1, from coordinate 98,094,307 downwards.
AAGAGCTGCAGTTGGGCCAGCTGGAGTGCGGGTCAGCCTCCCAAAGAGAGAATGCCTCTGCCAGGCAGCCAGAGTGGGCTCTGGGCAAAGATCCCAGCGTCCAGGACCTGGGAGTCAGGGTGGCCCTGGGGCCGAGGCACTTCTGCATCCATAGAATGGGCACGGAGATGTAGCTGCTCCAGGGACGGGAACTGCAACCTCATCATGGCAGAGCTGCGAGGCAGTGGGTCCCGAATGGGGACCAGAGATGGGTGCAGTCCCGGCTCCATTACTCACAGGTGCCAGGAGGATGACAGACAGGGCCCCTGCCCGCAGGGCGCTTACCTTCCTGTGGCCTGAAGGACTCTCTGCCCGCCCCCTCCTGGAGGATGAGCTGGAGAAGGAGAGACTGGAGGCTGAGAGACTAGCCAGGGGGGACGAGGGCCCAGACAATGGGGACAGTGGGAATGGAGAGAGGAGGCTGGAATGAGAGGATTTTAAGGGCATAGAACCAGCTGGAGTTGGGATGGAGAAGGAGAGAAGGAAGACGTCCAGGTTCTCGGCTTGGACACTGGGAGGACGGTGAGCGATGCTGGGGCAGTGGGCACAGAGCACTGGGGAGGACACAAGAGATGTGTGGGAGGGAGAACCCCAGGGCATTGCTTGGATGTGGACAGCGGGGAGGAGAGGTCCCGGAATGACTCGGCTGCTGGCGTTGCTGACTGAGCAGAGGAACGTCAATTTCACTGAGACAGGACGTGGGACAGGTGGGGCAGCCAGGAGGAGGGAGGGACTTCGGTATTAGACTTTGCACTCGACGTTCCTCTGGGAACATCCGGGTGGAGACGTCAGCTCTTGAAAGCCTCTGCCTTCCCGGACTATTGGGGCTTCTTTGACCTGCGGGTGTTTCTGGGAAACCGTGATATTCATCAGAGCTCCGAAAACGATCAGAAAGGGCTGAGGGCTTTCAGCAATGGGGCAGGACAAAAACGACTCAAGGGGGAGGTGGGAGCCTTACCAGGCTGTGCACATTTCCCCTGCTCATCGCAGAGAGCCCCACAGCCGTCAGCCCGGTGCCCCCTGGCCCCTCTCCTAAAGAGGAAGAATTCTTTCTTGCTGGGAAATGAGGTGTGCAGAGGTCGAGTGGCGGAGGTGCTGTGGAGGAGGGGGGCTTTTATGGGGGAATGGATTTGAGGAGAAGCGTGCCACAGCCGCAGAGCGCTATGAGGGAGGTAGATGGGAGAGGAAAAGGGACGTTAATAAGGTTGGGGACTAAATTTTGGGGTCACCTTGAATAGACCAGTAAAGAATGCAATTACTTTTAATTATCTCTGGCTGCTCAAGTGAGTTTTTGGAGTCAACGTGGCTCTGAGATTAGACCACTAACAGGAATAATGACAGGGCGGTAGTAATTAACCACTCCCATTTATTGAGGGTTTTTAAGCACATGGACTCTGGGACCTGGCTGCCTTGGGCTTAATCCCTGTGGTGCCTCGGTTTCCCCAACTAGGAAGGGGAGGCGATACAAATACTGTTCTGATTATCCACTGCTGTGTAACAAACCACCCCAGAGCTCTGTGGTGTAGAACACTCCCCATTTTATTATGCTTATGGATTTTTTAGGTCAGCATTTGGGCAGGAGAGAGGGGATGGTTGTCTCTGAGCTCTCAGCTGGGAAGACATGAACGGCTGGGACTCCTGTGGGACTGCCAGTCGGAACAGCTCTATGTCACTCGAGCCCCCTTGCAGTTGGGGGCCCCGGGGGCATTAGACTTCGCGCGTGGAGACTCGGGGCTCCAGGAACTAGCATTCCCACCAACGGGGCAGAAGCTGTCTGGGCTTTGCTGATCTAGCTTCGAGAGTCACACGGCATCATGTCCACCGTGTTCTATGAGTTGAAGTAGTTACAAGGCTGCCTAGGCTCGATGCGGGGGCAGGGGAGGGGGCGGATGTAGACCATGCTCTCGAGGGGCGGAACGTCAAAGAACGTGTGGTCAAGTTTTATAAGAGCCACAAGTACAGACCTCAGAGAGTGGTTGTGGGGATTCAATTAATTGCTTCCTACCTGGAAAGCACTTAGAACAGGGCCCAGTGCCAACAGGTGCTCAGTAAGAGCAGCTATGATGACAGCTGTCATTGTCGTCGTGAGATACCCCTAGTCTACAGACGGGGGGACAGGCTCAAGGTCAATGGCTGGACGGGAATCTGTCACTTCCTTTAGCCTGAAGGTCTCGGTGCCCAATGATTCCCTTTCAGATGCTCCCATTTGCACCCACCCTTGGGTGTCTTTCTTCCTCCCTCCCTTCCCCTCCCTCCTCCCCAGCCCTGAGGCAGAGATGCTCTGAGAACCATTCCTGGCTCATGCACTCAATTCTAGGAGCACCCTGGGATCTGCATCACTGTCGCTACTAATTTACCATCATTAAAACCCAGCCATTATTAGCAACTCCTCAAGCAGGGGGATGGTGCCCCTCCAATTCCAGCAAATGTACTTGCCTCCTCGCAGCTGCGCTTGGAGGTGGACCTCAGCCCTTTTTCCCGAGCCTTCCTGGGCTCTGGGAGGATAGAGGCCTCAGGACCCGGCCTGAGCCTGCCGCTGGGGGCTGGACGGTGCTGATTCCCACCCTGGGCTCCCAGCCGGAGAACCGGGCTCCTGACGATGGCCGGCAGTGGGTACCGTGCATTCCTGTTACTCAGTTATACGGGTGGCAGGTGACAGTGGCCTGGACTTCTGTTGCTGAGTCTCACCTCTACAGCTTATGAGCTGGGTGACCCTGGGCAGGTTCTCAGCCCCTCTGAGCCTCAGTTTCCCCAGCTCGGAAAGGCAGAGAACAATGCCTGCATTGAGTGTTTGGTAAAAATGCAGATTCCTGGTTCCCACTGGTATCAACAGAATCGGGCTCCTCTTGTCCCGAGGATGAGGCCCAGGGGGGTAAAGCAGCTGGTCAGTGAGGCGGTGGGCAGATGACCAACTCCCTAAGCCTCAGTCTTATCTGCATGGCTGGGGTGTGTGTAACAGTCCCTCCCACGGGGTTGCTGTGAGAATTATAAAAAAATAACGGAACTTCATAGCCCAGCGCTGGGCACACAGTGACTGCTCCATACGTGTCAGCTGCATCCATTACTGTCACCAGGAGCTGTCTGGGTGGGTTCTAGGAAGGAAGGGAACTTTCTGGTGGGGAGAGGCATGGGGACCCAAGACATGATGGGGCTGGGGCAGGACTGGAAACCCAGAAGACAGGAGCCCACGGGAGGAGGGGCCCTCTTTTCCTATAAATCCAGGTTCAGTCCATTTGGGAATTTGAATATCGGCTGCTGGTTAGCTACGTGGCCAGGGCAGGTGCCCTCTCCTCTCGGACCTCACCTCATTTGTGCAGCCACGTGGCTGACCTCAAAGTGGTTTGACCATCTTCAATCTCGAACAAGACCAATTCCTCCACAAGATTCCACCCTCACCCCTGCCTGGCCCCGAGGTCTGGCCAAGGCCTCTGCTGCCCACTTACCCTGCACACAGATCAAAGTGGTGGAGATTGTGGAGTCCCATGGCTTTGGTGTGACCCGCAGCTCTGCTACTTCTTAAGCTGTGTGACCTCAGGCAAGTCACCTGACCTCTCTGGGCATCTGTCTTGTTGGTGATCAGATGGGGATAATCATTCCTGGTTTCCCGGCTCCTCAGGCTGCTGGGCCCCAGCAGAGGGTGGGTGCAGACTTGCTTAGCAAACTGTCACGCCCCTTAGGATGAGGTTAAGTAGCAGGGACCCACCCATTGAGCGGATGGGCAAGGTGAGGGGTCTCGTAGCAGAGACCACTCAGCAAGCTGACAATGAGCAGAGGAGTCCCTCCTCTGTCCAGAGCTGCTCTTCCAGCCTCCTTTGCCCGGATGAACTCCAACCCCAGGGGAGCCCCCGACATCGCGGTTGAGCCCAAGCTCCTAGCCGTCTCTCCCCAGGATCTCGACACAGCGCTCCCGGGAATCATTAACCTGGGGGGCGGGGTCCGGGAGAGGCGTGAGTGATCCCCCAAGAGCTGACGCAGGGGAAAGGAGGAGGGAGCGAGCCCTGGACGGTGACCCCGGAGGCCACGAGCAGTGGGGACACGGCCATCTCGAGAGCCCCTTACGACCTCAGAGGAGCCCTCGTCACGCCCAGCAGCACCTCGTTCTAGTAAGTCTCCCGCGTACACGTGAACATGATGTAGGGCGACCAAAGGCTCCCAGTGTGCCTGGGACTGTCCTAGTTTTGAAACTGAACGTCCCGTGTCCGGGGACAAATGGGAACAGCTGGTCACTCACATAGGAGCCCCTCAGTTAGAAGCACAGCAGAAGCCAGAGCCCCGGCCCTGAGGCCCAGCTCTGCCACTTGCCGTGTGATTTGGGCGGGTTATGGACTCTTTCTCTGCTCCGGTGTCCTTGTCTGTGAGACGGAGGTAACGCACCCACCTCGTGGGGTCCCGTGCACTCGGCCCGGTCATGCCTGCGGAGCAGTTAACACGGGGCCCGGCGTCCAGCAGCTGCTGGGAAACGTCCGCCACTGTTTCTCTTCAAATCCCCTTTCCCCCGGACGGAGGCGATGCGCCTGAGGACTCGCTCACCTTGTCTGGCACCCCCGGGGTGCAGGCCCTGCAGGTGGGGGGCCCAGAGAGGAGGATGCCCTGGTTCCCCCTCAGCAGGGAGCGGAGAGCTGCATGTGAACAACGACCCCAGCTAGAAATCAATACGTCAGGTCGGCATGTAAAAACAAAGCTTTGATCCTTGAATTGTTCACCTAGAACAGGTGAGTTTTATGGCATGTAAATTACACCTCAGTAAAGCTCTTCAAATAAACCCGAACCAATAACAAAGGCTCTGGTGGCCTCTCCGAATAGGAAGCACTTCTTATGGCCAGGGATGTGGTGATCACGGAAGGCTCCCTGGGAGAGGCGGTATTTGAACTGGTTCTCCAGAAACGGAGAGAATTTGGACACTGGAGCTGACGGGAGGCAGGGACACTGGGCAATGGGCCTGGCGTGAAAGCCTGGGTTGATGTCCACATTCTGCTACTCAAGCTGTGTGACCTTGGACAAATGGCTTTACATCTCTGAGCCCCAACTTCTCTCATCTGTAAAATAGAAAGCATCTATAGGGAGTGCCCAAACAGTCTCACAGAGCACCTGACACAATGGTGACAGTTTTTCAGGAGCAGGACAGGCAGAGTCAGAAGAGCCCATGTGGAAGGTCTTTCAGTCAGTCAACAAGCTTTCATGCTGTGTGCCTGAGCCCCTCTGGCTCACAGAGCTTACCTTCTAATGGGCACTCACCAGAGAGGACCAAATGGAGAAGCGCAAGCAGCTTGGATTGGCTGGAGTCTTGGGGTGTACGGGGGAGCAAAGGGAATAACGAGGGGGGGACATCGGGTTTGTAGTGGAAGGCTTTAAAAGCCGTGCAAAGTAGCTGTGATTGCTTGCGGTGGGGAAGCAGCAAAGAGTTGGGAGTAGAGGAAGATTTGTAATCAGCTCAAGGTGGACTCCTCCCTCCTCCCCCCCTTCCTTCCTAAAATGTCCCCGTGCCAGCCCCGGGGTTACCAGGCTGTCTGTCTTTGTGACGCTCACTCTGAATGGAGAGGCAGACGTTAATCAAATAATCCCTCAAAGAAATGTGAAATTTGTGAAATTGCAACTCTGATTAGCAATAAGAGGAAAGGGGTCTGAGATTTCATAAGACAGGGGGTCTGACATCGGCAGGAGGGTCAGGCACACCCACTGGGAAAGATGTGAAGGATGGACATGAGCCTCAGAGCAAAGGAGGCCGGGAAAGGATTCCAGGCAGCGGGCACAGCATGGGCAAAGGCTCTGTGCCAGGACGGTCATGGTGAACAGGGGTCTGCAGGGCGGGTGCACGACGGGAGAAGGGTCTGCAGGGCGGGTGCACGACGGGAGAAGGGTCTGCAGGGCGGGTGCATGACAGGAGACAGGGTTGGAGGAGTCAGGCGATTTGGGCTCTCGGAGGCCACATTTGGGGTTCTGCTCTCCTGAGAGGACTGGGAGATCTGGAAGGACTGACGCAGGAGGATGACCTGATCAATCGTATCTGTGAAGACCATCCGTGTGGTGGGGAGAAGAGAGCGGAGGGGACCAGAGAGGAAGCAGGATGTCTTAGCTTAGGGTCACTCAAAGCAGAGCCGAGGACGGGCCTGGGGCAGGTGGTTTACTTGGGTGCAGGGGGAGCAGGTCATGGAGAGTCGGGGTGCTGGGCCGCAGGGCCCCATTCTGTCGGACTTCCTAAGGAGCAAACACAAGGCCTCCCAGAACTGCCCACCCGCCCCAAATGGGAGGCTGGGACATTATCCACTGGGGCGCTGCCGTCCCACACTTCTGAGCTGTGCATGAACACAGGCCCCCAACAAAGGAGGCCCAGGGCCGGCAGGAAACACAATCACGGCACACGCCTGAGCCCAGACCTTGTCAGGGCAACGAGCCAGATCCCTGTGATGGGGCCACTGACATCATCCAGGTGAGACAGGAAGGAGGTATGGACTAGGCTGGTGGTCGGGGAGATGGAGGAAAGTGGGTGGATTGCAAAAATGTTCAGGAGTTGAAGCAACAGGTCTTGGTGATGGAGTTGGTGGGAGGTGGTGCCCTTCATCAAGAAAGAGAGTCCTGGGCGAGGACCAGGTATGAGGGGAGGGAGGGTGGGGATGCTGGGAGGCCCCGTGGAGTTGGAGGTGCCTTTGAGAAATCCCAGAGAAGGTGTTGAGAAAGCAACTGAGTATGAATGGGGCGCCCTGGGGAGAGGTCCGGGTTGGAGCCATAAATATGTGAGTCATCGGAGTCTGGGTGGAAGTTGCAGCCATAGGTGAGCATGAGATCACCTGAAGAGAGGACAAGAGCGGAAGGAGGGGAAGAGAGTCGGGCTGGCCTCCGAGCCGCCCCCACCCCATGTCCACCTGCAGCCCCTCCCTCCTGGACCACCCTGTGCCCACCACACAGGAGGGAGTGACATTTCGCCACTTGTGATTCTAATTGAATTTAATTGTCTCCTCGGAGTTGGGCTAAAACCTTTTCAAAGTCCCCTGAAATTAGGGAACATGGATAACACCACTCCTCGGGGTTTAATCTGTGTCCTCCTTGAGAACGGTGATTAATTTTTTACAAGCTAATCACATCTCTCAGGCAGGCTGTCAGCGGAGGGCCCGTCATCTCTCATCAATAATGAAGCGATCCTTCCCTGCAGCCTCCTGCATAATTCACCAGGAGGGCTTCAAACGAAGAAGAAGCCGAGGGGGCCCGGTCCTCTTAATGGGCGTCCTTGTAATTATCCACAGGGGTGGGGAGGGGCGCGAGGGAAGGGCAGGGGTTATAAAAGCTGGTCGATGAGCCTACATCTAGCTCCTCCGTCTTGCCCCCTCTTCCGAATCCCTCATCTGTGCCCCTCTCTCTGTTCCCCACCCTTCACCTTCCCCTCCTTTCTTCCTGTCTGCGACACTACTTCACACCCTCTTTTGGCCAGGCTCTGCCGTTTGGCCCCGTGGCCAAAGTCCCATGACATACTAAGGGCCCCATTTGACGGATGAGTTAACTGAGGCCCAAAGAGGGGCAGCAACTTGCTCAAGGTCACAGAGCAAGTCAGTGGCGGTCAGAGCTAGACTTACAGTTTGGGGTGTCCCGGACCTGTGCTCTGTCCCCCAAACCTCAGGACAAGTGGGTGGATGGGCAGCCCCCATCCTTGCCCCAATAGTGTGTCTACACTTGGAGGCTAGAGGGGAATCTGTCATTTTCTTCCCCACGAACCCCAGCGCAGGCCTCTTCCTGGAGGACGTGCTTCCCTGTGTGCACAGCTGGCCCTGACTTCTGTCACCCTTTGTGGTCCATCTCTGCTCTGAGGCCAAAGGTCAGAAGCAACAGTGGCCAGAGATGGAGTGAGCTGGGAGGAAGTGGAGAGGGCAGAATCAGAAACAGAAATCACTTGCTCTTCTCCTCTTTGGTGCCATTGAACAAGACTGTGTCCACCGGCCACTGGGCAGATTCCAGAAACAAGGGGAGGGCCTGATGCCAGAAAATCAAATGATTTCTTGCATCTAAGCCTCGAGCAAATGCCTCGGGAGGGCCAGTAGCTAAGATGTCGTCCAGAGAAGGGGAGGGTCTTCCTGGACCCCCCACTTAGCAGGCAGCTGGAAGCCAGGACAGAGAGTCCAGGCCTTTCTGTGCCATCTCTATTCTGGGAAGGAAGACCCCTCCCTCGAGATAGATCCCTCTCTCCAGGCATGGCTTGGGTCACTGAGCAGGGCCCAGGGGCTCCCCAGTTCTCTCAGGGCGAGCCCCAAATCTAGGCCTCTGTCCTGACCTGGTGCCAAAGCAGTGGCCAGGCCTGCCCCCAACTCAACGTATCAAAAAACATTATCCATCACTGTTCCAGTTCCCCACCCCCTGTCCCTTTGTCTCATTTCTGGGTCATCGCTAGGGTGACCAATCATCCTAGTTTGCTCAAGACCAGAGTTTCCAGGGATACGGGACTTTGTTTTAAAACCCAGAAAGTCCTGAGCAAACCAGGGTGAGCGGGTCACCCGTGCATCCCCTTTCTTCCAGGCGCCGTCACTGGAGGCTTCAGCCCGGTCAGCGCGCAGCGGCGCTGGGGCTGGGAGGGGGCTGTACCCAATTCAACTCAGTGACTATCTCCAGGCCCTTTGTTCCGAGGACCCAGGTGGTGCCACTCTACATGGAGCCTGGCCTTCCGAAGGCTCCGGGGCCAGGCAGGCCATGGATTGAGTCCTGGCTCCAGGATCTCCCAGCTGCGTGTGTGACCTTGACAAGGTCGTGCTGGCCAGAACCAAAGGTTAACATCTGCCCAGGCCAGGAGGGTTAACAGTGGATGAAGGAAGGTGGGGCGGTGATTCGTGTCCATCACTGCTTTCCCTGGCCTGGCCCACAGCGCCCCTCGGATTAAATGGGGACCCGAGGTGGCCCTGCCTAGGGGGAGCGACAGGACCATGGTGACTTTAATGCAGCTCAGATTCATGGTTCCCTGCGAAGACGTTTCATTTGCATCTAAATGGAGGTTTGGAAGTCTGTAAATCTCCATTTCCCAACTGCGAGGCCTAATGGTTGTTTAATCATGTTTAGACGAACCCGGAGCACTGGGGGTTGGCGCATCTTAAATCCAGCGGAGACGAAGATCAAATGAGGGGCATTCAGGCAGAGGGCTCTTCCCTCACTGCCCAGGGCCCAGAGCGCTGCCTGGGGAGGTGGGCAGACCACTTGGCGCTCTCCGTGGACCTGGGTAGGCCCCTGATCCCCACTCCTTCCAGGAAGGCCTCTGGGATTGCTCAGAAGGAGCTGTCACGGCAAAGGGGAGAAGCGGTGGCTGAGATGTGGCTTCAGAGAGACCTGAACTGGAAGCCCGACCTGCCCCTGATTCACCGTGGCCCTGGGCGGCAGGCCACTCAACTGCTCTGGGCGTCCCCGTACGTATCTCGAACATGAAGGGAGTATCCTTCCAAATCTTGCACGCAAAGTACCTGCACACGGTAGGGGCTTTTCAAACAATAGTCAGTATAGCCCCGAGTGCTCTTAAACTAGAGAAGGTCTGGCCTTTGGGGGCCTGCTTCACGGCTGTGATTCTCAGACTGTAAGGTGAGTTACTGGGGAGATTGTCTAAAATGTCGTTCCCTCCAATTCTGACTCACCCCCAGGGGTTGTGAGAAACGGGGCTTTATGCTGGGTTAGTGACATGCATTTGGCAACCTCAGCATCTTCTGTGTACCTTGACTTGTCCTACTGTGCGTACATGATTGCAGGGGGCACCGTGTGGCCTAATGTGAGGGGCTGTGCTCTCTTGCTCAAAATAATGCCTGACATTTTGGTGGCCCCTGTAGACAGCCCTGTACCATTAACATCCGCCATCTACTGAGATCCTTGTAAGACCCTCACGGTACGTGTATACATAATCATATATCATTGTGGATAAAGGCAGAGGCTCAGAGAGGGAGAGCCGCTCTCTTGAGGTCACACAGCTGGGGTGCGGAGCTCAGGCCGTGATGGGTTTACCCCCTCCAGTGCTGCCCCCTGTGCCCAGTGTTGCCTCACACAGGAGTGTGACGGGAAGGCGCACTCAGGAACGTTTGGATTTGAAACATGCTCTGCACCTCCGCCTCTTAAAGTCCTTTTGTTCCAATTTTGACGGAGGAAGCAGGGATTTTCATCTCCGGATCATTTCTACCTTTGGAGGTCCTCCCTCCTGGGCCCCTTCTGAAACCTCGGGTAGGGCGGCCGCAGGAGTGGGGGGACCCGTTGGCCTAAGCGTGCTCACCCATCGTCCACTCCGAGCCGCCTCTGGAGCCCTCAGAGGGACCGTCAGTCCTGGGCGTTTCCTGGTCTGTGTTGACGGCTGTGACAGGAGCCAGGTGACCTGGCCAGATCCTTTCCAAGGTGGCATTTCCGGTCTTCCTTTGTCCCCTGGAATTCGAGGCTGGGCCTGCCAGCAACAACCAGTCAGTCTGGAGCCCGGGAAGGAAAGTTTCCAATTTCAGAGAAATTACTCAAATGCTGGTGGGAGAAAGCAGCGAGGCTGGGGCTCCGGGGTTTGGCCCTGCCACCCGCCCTGTCCTCCCCGCCTGGGAAGGGCTGGGGACAATGCTGGAAGTGGATGGGCTGTGAGGACAGAGCCTCAGTCACCCTCCTCCCCCTCCCCCTGCCCCCCTCCCAGGACTCGTCCTTGGTCAACACTGACCGCTCTGCCCTCCGACGTCCCCGAGCTGCTCCTTCAGCCCGACAGGCCCAGCGATGCCCCAGCTCAGGGCAAGCCCCCTCTTGGAAGGAGCTCTCCTGGTCCAAATCCATCTCCCTCTCCCGTGACTTCGCAGCGCTTTACTTGTACCCGTTTCTGCAGCTCCTGCCTGGAGCCCTCGGGAGGGGTGAGGGGGGTCAGCAGTGGGCCCAGGGCTCCCACCCCAGTTCAAGCAGACGGCGCCGCTTCTCTCTGTTCTAAATTTGGGGATTTGACTTCAGCTTTTCTTTCTCAAAAAAGATTTTATTTTTTCAGAGCAGCTTTAGGTTCACAGCAAAATTGAAGGGAAGGTACATCGATTTCCATGTACTCCCTGCCCCCACGTACGCACGGCCTCCCCCGCCAGAGGGGTACATTTGTTATAAGTGAGGAACCTACAGTGAGCTTGTATGAAGTGTGAGGCGGCCCTGGAGGTGGGTAAACCCATCCGGGCTTGAGCTCTGCACCCCAGCTGTGTGACCTCCAGCAAGCGGCTCTCCCTCTCTGAGCCTCTATCTTCATCCACAACGAGGGGATAATGATACATGTATCATGAGGCTCTTATAAGGAGCTCACTAGATAGTGGATGTGGCCATGTCGTGTTAATGCGACATGGCTGTCTACATCGTCAGGGGCCACAGGAATGTCGCATTACTTTGAGCACGTGCTCCCTGTGGAGGGCCGGGGCCCTCACCACAGACCTGAGCTAGAGTCCAGAGGGAGGTGCTTGGAGCTCACGGTTTGGCAGAATCCTGGTTCCTCCACCCACTAATCAAGAGATGGTAGGCAAGTTCCTGCTTCTCTGTGCCTCGGTTTCCCCATCTGTAAAGTGGGAATAATAATAGTACAAAGATTCAGTGAGATGATACACACACAGCACTGAGCACAGGCCCAGCTCATGTCCTGGTGAGTACTCAGTGAATGTCAGTGGTTATTATTATTATTATTGCCACCCTCTGGTTGAAAGCCTCCGGGGGACCAATGACACGGGAAGGAGCGAGGGGCACGATGGCCTCTCCCTGTTGCTCCCCTTGCTTCGGGACTCTCAGAAACGTTTCCTGAAGGGTCTGTCCCTGGACGCTGATCCCAGGGGGTACTCGCCGGTCAGAGGCGGCTTCTGGGGTCAGACGGGTTTGGAGACGGCCAGGCTCCACAGAAATAAGCAGCCGTCTGTACTACAAGGTTCCTCAGACCCCAGCGCAGCTTCTGGAAGAGACGCCGAGTGTGCATGCTCCTGGCCTTGCTGGGCCACGGACCGTCCTTCTGGGACAGCTCATCAGACCAGACGACACTCTGAGGAAGGCTGCTCCGGGGTTGGGGCGGCCTCACAAGGGCAGTTAAGGCCGGAGAGGATGTGACTCCTGCCGGCCTTCCCACCACAGTCTCCTCGTCCTCGTCCGCGACAGGTCCCTGCGTCCCGCCACAGCCGGCTGCTTGGCTGATCCGGAACATGCTAGCTTCTGCCTTGCATGAGCACCTTCCATACAATTTCCCGGCCTATCCAGTGACATCCGCTCATCCTTTAAGTCTCAACACACAGGTGGCCTCTGCAAAGCCTGTCTTCACCTCTGCAGGCACTTACGTGCTGCCTGTGTCCCCCTCCACTCCGTTCACCCCTTCAAGCCCTTGTCACTGCAATATTTTATGTATGTGTTTCCCTTCCTCACGAGCTCACGGGCTTCTCAAGGGCAGGGACCGTGACTTATTCCTAGCTTGGCATGTAGGCCTGGGGGCCTGGCACAGAACAAGTGCCCAACAGATAGGAGTTACTACTTGGACGTGTGCAGTAGTATTCAGGGACATTGTCTAGCTTAGTAGTTAAAGGCATAGTCGTTGGCATAGACAGACCTGGGTTTGAACCCCAGTCTTACCCTTTATTAATTATATAAACCTGCAGCAGTTAGTCAGCTTCTCTAGGGCCAGTTCCCTCCTCTGTGAAATGAGGGAAAGAGCCCTACCTTCTGCACAGGGTTGCTATGATCTGTTGCGCACAGAGCAGCTGACACAGAGCAAGGGCACAATAAATGGGGTTTTGTTGAATAAACAGGCCCTTGGGCTCTGGGTGGACAAAGGAACACGTTTTCCTGTGTCTTCGGCAAATTTAACACGCGCTTCCATGTTCTCATCCATAGAACGGAGCTGGTGACACTATCACAGGATTGTTGTGAGGATGAAATGATTAATTCACTTAGTCCAGTGCCTGGCGCACAGTAAGCTCTCAATAAATCTGACGGACTATTATTCTCATGGTTGTTGTTAAAGATGCAGGTGAGAACCCCGACACTCAGCTTCCCCCCACCCCAGTGTACAGACTGCCCTGCCCTTGACCCGCACTGACCTAAAGGCAGAGAGCCTCCCCCGGGGGGCACCCCCAGTCTCCCGCGCCTCCTCCCCACCGCCTGCCTCCAGCCTCCCCCCAGGTTGGAATCTGCTGCTCCCAGCCCCGTGCTCCCTCCCACCAGCTCAGCGCGGCAGCCCTGACACAGCGGACTGGGAATTTGGTTTATTTCCGTGCCTGCCCCCCTCCCTCTCTCCCCTCCGAGAAAGCAATTAAACTTGTGTTTACCAGAGTGGGTGGCTGTAATCTGTCGTTTGCCCATCTTATCCTGTCGAGCTGCCCCACTTCCAGCCTGCTTTGCTTAGGCCGGGATGGGAGATTTGCATAATCAGTAGAAATGGAACTCAGAAAAGGGTGGGGTCCAGGCCAGCAAACTGTGAGCCCAGCTCTGGGGACTCCAGTGGACGTGGGAGGGCTGGCAGGTGGGGGGTTTTCCCTAACTTGGAGGTGCCTTTGCAGGGTCTTGCCTTCCTGTCCCTGTCGGGCAGGTCAGGTCCCCATCCCTGACCCAGCTTGGTCCATCCCCGGAGGCGAGGCCAGGGCCAGAGGGGCCGGAGTTGTCGCTGATCGTGCCTCTCTCCGCATACAGTTTTCAGTGGCTCCCCTGTGCCCTGGCTGCCATGTTCCCATCTTATCCTGCCCTCTCCCCCTCGGTCCCTCCACGGGGCCAGCATGGTCGAATTGAACACATGCTTAGGAATCCAACTACTCTGGGACAAGGACTTGGGTGGTGGTAGGTTATCTGGGTGGACCTCAGGGAGCCCAGCTAGGGAGTGGGCCAAGGAGGACACAAACGTCCATAAAAGGTGTGTTAGTGAGCGGGGTACAGCTGTGGGCAACTGGCCTGCAGCCCTCTGGGGACTCTTCCAGAGACTGAATAGACACCCCTTAGAATCGTCACACCGAGGGCTGAGGGAGCTGGTGCACTTCTCCACTGGGGGAGCCCCCTGAACCTCACCACCCAGTGTCCGTGCCTGGCGGAGGCCCCTCCCACCTGGACGCTGGGCTGGGCCACGGGATGTGCTTTGGGACATCAGCACACACGTGATGCGAGCAGAGCCTTACACTTTAGGGCTGGCCCTCTGGGATTGCTGCTGCCTGCACACGAGCAGCCTGGGCTACTGACGGAGAGGCCTGTGGAGGAGTGAAGCGCCCAGCCCACAGCTGCACCTAACCGCCAGCTGTGTTGGGCCATCCCGGCCAGGACAGCTGCCAGAGGACAGCAACTGTGGGAGTGACCTGAGGCAAGACTGGCCCAATTGCAGAATCACGAGCAAATAAACGATTGTGTTGAGCCCTGGAGTTTGGGTTGTTCGTTACGCGGCAGTACATAACTGTTGCATCCGCCAGCTCCATCCTTCATTGTTGTGGGTCGCTCTGGGGCACCAGACACTCCTGGCCGGCCCTGCACACGGACTTGTGTGGCCGGAGAAAGCCTTCAGGCAGAGAGATGTCCTGTTTGAGGCAAGGCGTCATCTCAGTGTATGAGAACCGTCTGCTAGAGCTGCTGGCAACTTCCCCACGGGCCGTGGTGATGGGCAGAGTGCTGACAGCATCTGCTGCAGCCCCCCAGCTCTGAAAATGGTCAGAGAGGCTGCCGTGCAGAAGGCGTGCCTTCAGAGTTCAGCTCTGTGAGGAAGGGACCGTATTCCCACCGCCCGGAACAGTGCCTAAGAGTTTCATAAATATTTGTTGGATGAAGTGGAAACTGGGATGAAGCTGAGTAGAAACTAACCAGGTGAAGAGGGGAAGCAGGAGATTTCCAAGCAGGAAGAACAACACCTGCCCAGGCCAGTGTGCCTGGAGTCCGGGCAGAGAGTGTGGTAGGAGGGAGACTTGGGGGAGACCAGGCAGGACCTCGGAGATCCCAAGAAGGCTCCCCAGAGCGGGGCTTCATCAGATGTGCTTTAGCAAAAAGCATTCTGACTGCTTTTGGAGAAAGCCTTGGAGGAGCTGAGACGAGAGGCAGGAGATGGAGAGGGGTCGTTGCATGGTCAGGTGGAGGTGAGGGTGCTTGGAAACAGACAGAAGCAGACGGACCCAAGAGACATTTAGGAGGGAGATTGACAGGCCTTGACTGAAGTGGTTAGGAACTCGACAAAGGTTCACCTATGAGCTTCTGGCCCCACCTTTGCCCTGCCTGCCCTCCTCCCTGACTCATCCTCCAGTAGGATCTTCACTGGAAGCCTTTACCAGCATCCCACCCCGGGCAACACTGGGGCCCCCCTCTCGGTCCCCAGGGTGCTTTTTTCTGACATCACTTATGATGCATTGCACTATGTGGCCAGCTTTTAACAGTGCTGGGCTCTTGGTAGCTACACAGTAAATATTACCCCCCGCCTTCCGTCCTTTCCTTCCTTCCTTCCTTCCCTCCACACTTCCCTCTTTCCTCACCTGAAGGATGGTATGTACACCCTGCAGGATTGGCATGAGGAGAGGCTATACCGTAAGCACGTCGCCCAGAGTAGACCCCCAGCTAGAGAAGCCTGCTTTACACTTGACCCCAACCCTAGCCTAAGAGGCTGATTTGAAGGGACAGGGAGGAGAGTGGCCCTCCGCCTCTCCTTCCCCTTGTGAGATGTGCGGCCTGGTTTTGGAGGTGGTGGAGCATCTCCTTATTAAATGAAGAACTGGACTGATTAGGCCGTGCTCCATGGCCTGGCTCACGTCCTATTTTCAACTCTTTCATTTGTGAAGCCTGTTAGGAGAAGGAAGTCTTTTTTTTTTTTTTAATTAAATTGGGAAAGTTCTATGGGAATCTTTGAAATGTTCAGAGCAGTGGCTCTGCAAAATAAAAGGGAAGATAAAGGGAGCTGTCCCAGTCCTTGGGTCACACAGGAATTGTGTGGCCCCAAACACTGTTTGAAATGACAACCATCGGCCGTTTCCCAGGGACCCGCTTTGTTGTAGAGAGAATCCTAGGGTTTGTTATAAGGGGTTGCCCCCCGAGGCCTCGCCGGAGAGCACTTCCAAGGAGCTGTACGTTTTATATCCATTAGAGTTTCACTTGTCAAATCAGGGATGTAACAGAGCCGGTCTCCGACGCTTCACAGAGAACGTTACGTGAGGACGATCTGATGAAGTTAAAAGCGTTCTGCAAATGTAAGGTATTGTTAGTGGTGGCTGCGATGCCCCGAGAGGGGAGGTGATTTTCCCAAGGTCACAGAGCAAACTGGTGGAGGAGCCAGAAAAAGAAGCGAAGCCCCTTCATCCTCGGGGTCGGGACCTCGTCTCATTTCACTCACGTTACATCCACAGCGCGGAGAACAAGGCCCAGCACACAGCAGTGCGCTATGAATGTTGTTCAGTGAACAAATGAATGAATGAATGAATGATGCTATAATGGTCCTGGGAGCATGAAGGACCACTGTGATGCATCCCTACAGGTCCTTCCAATCCCATAACGGGCATCCTGGACTGGCTTCTTTGTCTAGCTCTTCCTCTGTCCCCCACCCCACGCTGCGCCCCCTCCCCAACCCTGTGCCCCCCTGGGGGAGACTGGGATTTCGCCCCACTACCTCAGCCTCCCTGTCCCCTTGTCCTTTGCCATGTGACTTTGCAGTCTCTCCCACTAAAGGGCAGAGGATATTTCCCACCCTCTGACTTTGAGTTGGGCGACATGACTTACTTTGGCCAATAGAGTGAGGTGGAAGTGACCGAGCCTAATTCTGGGCTTAGGTCCCAAGAGGCCTTGCATGGTTCTGCCTGCCCGCTTGGCCCTCTGCCACAGTCTCGAGGAGGACACGCCGAGCTAGCCCACTGGCCGGCGGAGGAGGAGGAGAGATGTGGAGCAGAGCGGTCCTGGTTGAGCCACCCCAGTGGAGCCCTCAACCTGCAGGTGAGGGAGCTTAATCAATGCTTTTTGTCATACGTCACTGAGGTCTGCTGGTTGTTTGTTACACGGCATAACTGAGGCCCCAGTTAACCGATACACCACCCAAATCCTCCAAGTCTTCCCCAGCCTGGTTCAACATCTACCTCTCCTGGGCAGCCTTCCGCGATCTCCCCAACCTGCTTACATTCATTGATGCGCGAGTTCATTCATTCACTGAATGCCTACTGTACGTCAAGCCCAAGGCTAGAAGCCGGGAGTCACAAAGAGAAATAATACAGTCCCCTGAGCATCTCCAGTCTAGTGGGTGAGATGCATGCCAACAGATGTCATTGCTATTCCTCTAATTATTAATGTTCCTAATATGTTAGCTACCGTTTGTTGAACATTTCCTGTATGAAGCACGTTGTATACATTATTTCCTGTAATCTTCACAATAATTCTAAGAGAATATTTTATACTCATTTTCCAGCTTGAAGATCCTGAAGCTGGGAGAAGTTAACTTATTTGCCCAAACACTAGTCAACAGAGGGGCAGGGATTCCAGCCCGAGTCAGCCTGACTCCCGAGCCTGTGTTTGCTTCTGAGACAAATGTGGTGCAGGTGTGTCCAGGGGTGTCGGTGGGGGCAGGGCGGGTGTCACTGGCTCTTCCTAGGCTGGTCCTGAAAGGTGCACAGGAGACAGCCGGGCAGAGCGGGGAGGGCCTCCCTGACTCACCGAAGGCCCTCCTGAGTGTTTGATGGCTTCTGGGTAACACAGTGAGAACCCTCTGAAGGACAACGGGCTAGGACTTATGGGGACAGGCAATCACTTACCCTTGTTGTGTCAGCGGGCTCTGGGTGGGCTGCACAGACAGGGGTCATCGGGGCTCTCTTTGCAAAGGGCGGGGTAGGGGCAGGGCATCATGGATTTATCACCATCGTCATCTCTGTTGGCTCAGCTCCTTTGCGGCATTGACTCAGTTTCTCTCTTGGAGTCGTCACCTTTGCCTTCTCCGCCTCTCCTGGGGAGCTGGGCTGCAGGGTCTCTGTCTTCCCTGGCTGGATTCTCAGGCCAAGCCTGGGAAGGGAGACGCTTGGCTCTCCGTCTCATCATCAGAGGGTGGGGGCCTCCCCCGGCACCCCGTCACACTGGCAACCTCCCCAAAGTCCACACCCGCCTTCTGGACTCATCTGTCTCGTAGGATGTATTTTCTAACACACCTTTTACTTAGTTACTTTGTTCATTGCCTGCGACCTGGCATTAGAATGTCAGTTTCACAGCGGTGGGGCTTTGTCTGCTTTGCTCACTGCTGCTTCTCCAGAATCCAGAAAAGTGCCTGGACATGCAGAGTAGGTGCTCGATGAATATTCATTGAATTAATCAATGAATCAATGCGGCTCTGAAGAGAAACAAAGGGTGCTGCTGCCCATGAGCCTGAGATATGCTGAGAAAAAAGACAACTCGGGCTCATTAAGTTAGAGGACTGCAGGGAATTTTGGCGTGCACAGAGGTCCGACTGCTGCCCAGCGTGGGCGCAGAAGCTGACGGTGACATGCCCGTTGCGAGATGGTTGTGCGTTTCTGTCGGCTGCCACGAGCACCTTGAGGATGAGATTCGTTCTGCCAGAGGTGACCTTTGGTGATGGCCCTTGCCCCTGCAGCGCAGGCAGGGAGGGCAGCGCCTCTGGCCGCCGGACACCACTGCGCCTCCTCCAGTCCGCTGGATATGAGAGGCTTGGAGAGGAAGCGCCGTCTCAGACCCCAGTTCCTTCTTATCAGGCCTGTTTCCCTGGCAGCCACTTAGGCCCCTCTTCCCTCCCACCCCGCGCTCCTCCACGCCTCTTCATCTGATCGCTCTCAGTGTGTGGTTGAGGAAGGCCGCCCTCCCGCCAGCCTTGATGGAGTGGAGCCGGGACACGAGGCAGCCACACTACAGCAGCTTCAGGCCAGGCTCTGGGCTCTCGTTCTGCAGACGAACAAAGTGGGAACTGGTGCCGCAGTTTTCTGGCCCGTGCCCCTGCCCCGTGTAGCTGCAGGGAAATTTTCAGAGAAGGTGGCTCCCCAGGCAACCCTTTCCTCGATGAAACATCCACCGTAGAACTGGTTAGCGGTGTTTCTCAATGTGAGGTCTGCGGACTCCTGGTCTCAAAGCCATCCAGAGTGTGTGCAGATATGCAGATTCCCGGGCCTCCTTCCCAGACCCACTGGCTCAGAATTCCTGGGGTGGGTAACCCGGAATCTGCATTGTAATACCTCCCTGTGTCGGAGGTCCCAAGACCACCTCCAGGTGTGATGACTCATTTAGGGGGACCCCCCAGGACTCAGCAGATAGTTGTGCTCACGGCTCTGATTTATTCCAGTGAAAGGAGTTGGAACAAAATCGTCCAAAGGAAAGGCTGACGCGGGGGAGTCCGGAGGAAACCGGATGCAAACTTCCAAGAGGCCTCTCCCTGCGGGGTCGCACAGGATGCTTCAGCAACGACTTGTGAGAACACAGTGAAATGTGGTCTGCCGGGGAAGCGCATCAGCGACTCGGTGCCCGGGGTTTTTCCTGTCAGCTGGTCACGCAGGCACCTTCCGCCTGGCACGTTCCAAAATTCCAGACTCCCAGAAGGAGAGCAGGTGTTCAGCATAAAGCACACTGTTTGCGGAAACAGTTCAGGCACAGCGAGCCGCTCTTATCAGCTAGGGTGGCGGACGCCCTCCCCAAACCCGAGTTCCTGGACGCCAGCCGAGGGCCAACCTCACAAGCAGGGCTTTCAAAGGACAGCCGTCTCAGGCCTGCTAAGTGAACTCTTGTCTGCACCAGCCCCTTCCTCTGACGGGATTCTTATGCACTATGAAGTTTGAGACTGACTGGTCTGATGGATAAAGCTGGGTGGGTCAACTCCGTCTCTGGTTACTGTGTGACTCATGATAAGTTACTTGATCACTCTGGACCTGATTTCCAATTTACAACAGAGGGGGATACATTTTCTCCCAAGGAGCTTAAATCTAAAACCTCTTTGTTTACTGAGCAGGAAGGAGGAGACCCGTCTTTTCAGGAGTTCTGCCACGCCTGGCTGCTGGAGCAGAATGTAGTGAGGGGAAAAGAGAAGCAGCAGGAAGGGGACAGTTCCTCGGACACGTAAAGATCTGGATCCCAAGACGCCCCTTTAGTGCCCTCCCCTGGGCACTCTGCACCCCGAGCCCAGGCTTCCCTCTGGGCACTCGAGTGGGAGTGGGGGGGCCTCTGAACTGAGCAAGACCCAGGTCCTGCCCTTGAGGGCAGGGGTCAAAGTCGTGGATAGAGAGCAGGCCAGGGGTCAGGGTCTTGGGACACCAGGAGCGAAGGCCCTGCTCTGACGTCAGTGGGACCTGAGATCTTGGACAGATTACGTCACCTCAGTGAGGCCCCATTCCCTCCTCTTTAACATGGGGTTCCAATGCCTAAGATTTAAAAAAAGTTGTAAAGATTAAAAAAGATAATGACAGTTTTTTTGAAAAGGATGATGAGTAGTTTTGAAAGAGTTTAAATGTTACAGGCGAGTTATAAAATTGTGTGTCTCTGCTGGTTCCTCCTTCCAGGCACGGTAGACAGCATGGACACCAAATCTTTCCCCCATGGAACCCCTGGAAGTCTTCTGTGAGCACATTTCCACCCGCCTGACCCTGGCCCTGGGCAGAGGAAAGAACGCTTTGTTGAGATTGAGGGCTGGCTCTCTCTCTAATTTGCCTGCTGAACTGGCAAGTCTTTCTCCCTTTCTGGGCCTCAGTTTTCCCATCTGGAGAATGGGACCAGTCATACGCCAGCCTGTTGCCTTACTGCCACCGGAGGTTCTTTCCTTTTTCATCCTCTTCCAGAACTTCCCCCGAGACACATCTGTGCTGAAGGCCTTGGACCAGCATTTCTCTGAAGAACGTTCCAAAGGAGAGCGGAAAACACTGTCTTGAACGGGCCCTTCCTGGAGACTCACAGGGCGCATTAGCGTAGCAGGGACTCCGAGAGTTCCCGCAGGAAGGGCATTTTCTCCAGCTCGTATGCTCACGGGCCTCCTTTGGGCAGAACACCTGTCAGCGTCCTGCAGAACAGTCTACAGCATTCTCTCGGTGGTTGTCAGGCCAGCAGTACCCAGACAAGCTGAGTCTGGCTGTACCCACCACAGATCCACTGACTCCCCAGCTCGGCGGCATCCACCTCAGCCCCTGGCCTCAGCCCATCTCAGGAGCTGATCCTCGAGACTGGAATTAGTCATCAGCTGCAGTTCCTCCAGCTGTTCTTTTGTTCCCAGATGCCTAAACCTTCCTGAAAGTGCTGCCTGACCAAATTTCAGAGGACATGATAAACCAGGTTAATTTTAGGGCCCGTGGCGATGAGCTGGAGTCCTCCCCAGTGGGCTGGTTGGATAAATGGGTTCATTTTGTCCAAACTCCAAGTGTCTTGGGGACGTTGGTGCTGAGGGTGTGTATATGCGTTGGGCGGGGAGTGGGCCTGGCATAGATGTGCTCTGGGGTCTGTGGGGACCTGAGGAGGGAGAGCTGCTCACTCAGAACTGCAATTAATGGGCTAATAATGGTCTGATGGTCTGTCCCAGCCTGGGAGCTTGACAGGTGGGGTGGACGTTCCTTGTAAAACCGGCATCAGCAGCTTAGCAGATGGGATTGGGGGGGGGGTGATGCTGGGGAGGGGTAATTGGGGACCTTGATGCCTCGTCCTGAGGCTGGGCAGGGCAGTCCAGGGCAGCAGAGGTGGGGAGAGGCGCCCTTCTAAGACCTGAGCATGGGTCAGGACAACAGCAGGGCTTCTGAGGCAGACAGCATTGGGTTTGACCCTCGGCTGAGCCCTGAATGAGCTGTGTGTTACTGGGCAGTTCCTTTGCCTCACTTTCCTCATCTGCAAATGGGGACAATAATCTCTCTCACCCTCTGAGTGATGAATGCGATAACCTGGGCCCAGTGTCTAGAACTATCTGGCACATAGCCCACGCCCTGTGAATGCTACCTCTCTCCTCTCCCTTTGGATAAGCTCAGAGACGGTGTTTTTCTCAAACTTTTAATGGAAGTATAACACACACATGGAAAAGTACATGCACCTTTTTTGTTTGTTTTTTAATTTAAAATTTATTTCAACTCTTTCAGGGCTGAAAATATTACAAAACCTTAAAACAAACCTAAAATGTCTTGCTTTTATTTGTTTTTTTTTTAAAGCATTGAAAAATTCCTTTGAAATAACTCAAGACTCACAAAAATTTACAAAAATAGCACAGTGTTTCCATGTACCTTTACCCAGCTTTTCTTAATGACATGTTATGTAACCACAGAACATTATCAAAGCCGAGAAGTTGATGTCGGTACAATATCATTAACTGAACTAAAAGTGCATACGTCTTAAGCGTACAGCTCAATGGATTTTCACAAACTGGACGCAGCCTTGTGACCAGCACCCAGATTAAGAACAAAGACATGATCAGCACCCAGAAGTGCTCCCTCCAGTCCCCTCCGTCCTCCAGGGTGACCACGGTGGAGCCTCACTTGCAACCGCTTAGATTCGCTCTGCCCGGTTTTGCACTTTGAATGCGTGGCATCCTTTCTCTGGCATCTTCTGCTCCCCTCCTGTCTGGGGGCTTCATCCACACTGTGGTGTGTAGTTGTAACTGGCTCATTCCCACTGCTGTGTAGGCAGAGAGTTTTATAAAGGGCACAACCTTGTGTGACCATGGGGACAGAGCCCCACCCCGTCCCTAGGGAGGTCCCTCGCTGCCCTACCCCAGGGCAGCCAGAGCAGTCGGCCTATGGTCTCTCAGTCTGAAGGGTGTTGTCATGGGCTGCACTGTGTTCCCCCATGTTCCTCTGTTGAAGTCCTAAGTCCCAGTACTTCAGAATGTGACTGTATTTGGAGATAGTCTTTAAAGAGGCAAGTAAGTTAAAATGAGGTCATTAGGGGGGCCCTAATGCATTGTGATCATTGTCCTTATAAGAAGAGATTAGGATGCAGACAGGTACAGAGGAAAGAACTTGTGAAGACACAGGGAGAGGCAGCCACCTATAAGCCAAGGAGAGAGGCCTCAGAAGAAACCAGCCCTGCCCACACCTTGGACTTCCCGCCTCCAGACCTGCGAGGAAGTAAATTTCTGTTGTTGAGCCCCCCAGTCTGGGATGCTTCGTTACGGCAGCCCTACACACTAATTCAGATGTCTACTCCCTGGTCATCTTCTCTCTTTGGTAACCCACAAGCCGCTGGGCTGGTGCCCACAGATGACCGGGACACGGGGCTGCGTCCCCCCAGGGTATGGCCTCCCTGTCCGTCCCCAGCCTCGTGCAAACTGAGCCCAGTGGAGGTTTAAGCGGTTCTTTTCTTGGCAGTTTCAACTCAGCATGGAGGCTGGAGGAGTGGGAGATGCTCAGATGTTCCCTCGATCCCACGAGAGGAGCAGGGCCGCCCAGGTTAGGCCTCTGGAGGGTCCCCAGGCTGGTCCTTCATTTCCTCACTCTTTCCGGCTCTCCCCTCCCAGCATGCTCCTTCTTCTGTCTTCTCTCGACACCTGCTCCACCCAGGCCTGGGCCCTGACTCTCAGGTCGCATCACTGTCCCCTGATGGTAAATCAGCTGAAGCGCCAGAGCTCTCCAGGACAGCAGGAACAGTGTGCGTCTCCGTCGAGCCACCCTGCTCTCTGGCTCCCCTTCCTCCTGCGGGATTGGGCTGGCAGCCCTTCCTGCAGCCCTTGGAGGAACATGTGAGGGCCTCTGGGGACACAGGCGTGACCCTACGTGGGGTAGCGGTTTGAGTGTGGGGGGTGCAGGATGGTTCACAGCAGTTTTGGGGAGGCTTCCCTCCATGCCGCACACCCCTGCCTCGGAACTGGGTGGGGTGACTGGTGCGTCTGGTGGGTCCCAGCTCCCTAGAGAGCTTGTCTGCATGTTCCGTGGGTGCGGAGTGGGCAGCGGGGGGATGTGCACAGAGTCTGGGAGGAAGTCCAGAAGAGAGGTGTGGCCTGGGGGTGGAGCGGGGGCTAACTTAGCTGAAGCAAAGCGTCTGATGAAGATGCCAATCGGAAATAAGGCTGGGAATGATGGCCTGGACGTGAGCGGGACTCGGTCCTTTTCTGTGCTTTATTGGGGTAGCTTGCCCTTCATCTCTTTCATGGATGGGTGTCCCCAGGTACATCAGTCAGCTATTGCTGTCTGACAAACCACCCTAAACCTCGGTGGCATTTAACAACAGGCATTTATTTCTTACTTGGGGTCCACTGGGCTTCAGTGGACCTAGGCTGGCCCTGGCTTCAAGCAGAGGGTTGGGCCCAGGTCTGCTCCACGCATCCCTCGTCCTCTTTGGACCTTGGCCATCCGAGGCGTGTTCTCACGGTGACAGCAGATGTGCCACTGAAGAAGCCTAACGAGCAAGCACATTTGAAACCCCGGCTCACGGTGTGTCCCCTAACATCCCATTGCCCTAAGCAACTCACATGGCCACGTCCAACATCAGTGGGACCTGGAAGGGGAAGTACACACCATCTCGGAGGTGGTGGGGAGGAAGAGAATAATTACTGCACGATAATCTAATCCACTACATTCAATAAGCTTTTGCACAAAAGAAGGATATTTTTTTTTTTTCCCGAAGAAAACTCAAAAACCACTGGTTGGGATGATTGCATTTAACAAATCTTTCTGGAGCACCATCATGAGGTCTTAGTCTGCACCTGGGACATGTCCTCTAGCGACCTTGTAATTGACACAGCCGGCCTCACCCTGGGCTCCCAACCCTCTCACTGCCTCCCCCTACTGGCAGTGGAGGGCACTGGCAGGCCTAACCTGGATCTGGACAATGGACCTCGTTCATTCAGGCAAGTTGTTAGGAGAGAGAGCTTTTAAAAAAAGTGACCCGGGTGCAAATGCTGATTCTGCCACTTAGCATCTATGTGGCCTTGAGAAAGTTTCTTAACCTCTTTAAGCCTCAGTTTCACCGTGTATAAAATGGGCATAATATTGGAACTTTTCTCTTGGCGTTCTTGTGAGGATTAAGTGAGAATAAGAAAGTAAAACCCTCAGCCCCGTTGTAAGAGCTCAGTAAGTGTTTGCTGTTACTACACCAGGGGCTTTGCCAGGTACGAGGAGATAGCAGCTACGCCCTCACATCAGGACCCCCCCATGCCCTACAGCCAGGGAAGGATAAATTCTGTGACACTCGCATTCAACCACCAGGCTCTCTGGCTCCCAGGGGCTGCCAGAATCACTCCCTGTCCTCTTAGTCCAGAGCACTGACCCCAGAGCACCCTGACTGTGTGAGCCACAGTGAAAGATGCCCTCCTTTGTGGCCACCCATCCAGGGGTGGAGCCCCGAATGCCATGTCCACCTTTGCAGCTGCCCTGTCCACGGGCATGGACCATCTGGTCCCAGCTTAGGAAGGGAAAAGCTGCCCGGAGGCCACCTGGCACGCACCTGGGCGCCCTGGGCAACGTGGCCCGCATGCCGAAGTGAGCAGCGAATCCGTGTGCCCGGCCCGGCGCGGCTCAAACCCGCTGGCGCACTGCAGTAAAACCGCCTTCGACTTCATGTATGCTAATTAGATTTTAATGGGATTCAGATTTCCAACAGTAGTGCAGTGTTAGCCACGGTAAGTTATAATCATATCTAATTGGTAATTCTAACATGACAAATTTCTTGGATAAATTATTCTTAGTTAATAGTCCCCCAGGAACAACCTCCACATGTGTGCACACGCTCACACACAGGCATATTTTAGGGGAAATTGAGAGAAAAGAACAATGTGGACGCTGGCTCAGAGGGAGGCAGAGCTGTTATTTAAAAGCCGGACTCCTTCAGGACCTTGGCCAGAGCCCCCAGCAAAAGCCCTTGGACTTGTTAGAATCCAGCACAGAGCTCAGGGCTCCCGCAGGCCGGGCGTGGTGCTGCGCGTGAAAGTCAAGGCCACGGTCTTCGAGGGTGGGGTACCCCCTCTGGTAGGCTGCTCCCATCCTCAGGAGGGGCCACCAGGCTCAGGCCTCAGTGCCTACTCTGGGGTCCCTACCCCTGGGGGAGGCCTGGCCCCAGCTGCAGGAGCTCCTGCCCCTCCCTGTGAGCTGGGTCCCCCCTGGACTCTTCCCTGGTGCAGATTCCAAGGCCCCCAAAGGGGTGAAAGGGCACCCACTAGCTGAGTTAATATTTTCTTAACCAGGCAGAGAAATGAGTATAATTCCAGAAAAAGGGATGGAGGTGAGCCATCCCAGCCTCCCGGCTTCACTTTGCCACTAACCTCCTGCAACCCCAGGTGACCATCTCGGGGCCTCTGTCTTCCCGGCTGTCATAGGGGTTGAGACTCGACGTGCCTTTCTGCTCTAGCTGGAAGGAAGAGGCCTTTCCTCTGGGGTTGGGGTGAGGGGTGGACCTTCTGCAGCACACAGAGGGTCTGCGCGAGCCTGCCCTGGGCATCCACGGGGAAGGTTCTCTCCTCTTCCTGTCGGCTCACTCTCCGTCCACCTGAGCTGCCACTGGCCACGGGAGAGTGTGGCTCTCCGCCCGTGCCCATCCCCCTGCTGGCAGCAGTTCAAGGCTTGTGGCCCCGAGGGTGGTTGGGACGGTGCCCTGCCATCCCACTCAGTGGAAGGCAGGAAGTGGGGAGAGACGGGGTTTCCAGCTGGGTCGCTGCTGACCCGCAGCTGGGTGATTCCGGGCAAGTGCCTCCTCTCCTTTGACGTCCACGTCTTGTTTCATTTATTAAATGAGTAACCAGTGCTGATCCGGTAGGATTGTTATGTGGACAAACTGAAGCGGCCTCGGAAAGATTCTTAAGTTAGCAAACGCAAGTGTCTCTCCCTTTTGTTCTTCTCCTTCGTCTCCATTCCCTCCCCTATGCCGGGATGATTTCCAGGCAGAGAATGACCTTGGAGGGAGGGGAAGGAGCCCCACGTGATCTCTTTTATCCAGCACTAAAGGAGGGAGATTAATGTTAGCATCTGGTGCCAAGTGAGTAATGATGGCAGGTAATATTATTGAGCACGTACTATATGCCAGACATTTTTCTAAATACTTTCTACGCACGCTCTCATTCAGCCCAGAAGTGGGTGTGGTTATATCCTCATTATATAGACAATAGGCCACTCAAGCACAGAGAGGTTATGTAAATGGGCTGAGGTCACACAGCTAGTCAACAGCCAAGCCAGAATCTGAACCCAGAAGAGTTCAGCTCTAGAGCTCACCTTCTTTCTTTCTTTCTTTTTTTTTTTTTGTGGGGAAGACGAGCCCTGAGCTAACATCCGTTGCCAATCCTCCCCTTTTTGCTGAGGAAGACTGGCCCTGGGCTAACATCCGTGCCCATCTTCCTCTACTTTATATGGGACGCCGCCACGGCGTGGCTGACAAGCAGTGTGTAGGTCTGTAGTTGGGATCCGAACCTGCGAACCCCCGGGACCACCAAAGTGGAGCACTTGAACTTCACCACGTCCCCGGCCAGCCCCTAGAGCTCACCTTCATAACCACCGCATTTTACTGCCTCTTGAACTGACCAGCTCGAGACCATTAGAATATTTAGGAGAACCATCTGCCTCGGTGGAGCTTTCAAGGAGAAAGGAGGAAAAGGAGCTGAATTCACTGAGTTCCCAGTCTGCGCCAAGTGTTTCTCACCTGTGGAGGGAAAATTACATGATGCATTCAGCCTAGGTATAGATCTCAGTGCCAGGGCTTATTTGCTGTGTGACCTTGAGCATGTTACACAACCTTTCTGAGCCTCTGTTTCCTTATTTGTAAAAAGGAGATAATGCTTCCTATACTGAAAGCTCCTTGTGAAGATCAAACGAGATGATGCACACCAAGTGCTTCACGGAGTGCCTGGCACAGAGAGGCTATCTGGTACGTGGTAAATTCCTAAATATAGGAATGTGGATGTGTATGTAAATTGTATATGGAAATATTGATATTTAATTTGTCACACACGTCCTGTAAGTGAAGTGTAATTAACCCCATTTTATAGTTGGAAAAACTGAGTTCAGAGAGGTTAAGCCACTTGCCCAAGATCCCACAGCGGGAATGCAGCAAAGTTGCAGTTTGAGCCCTTAAAGCTTTCAAGCCAAAGTCTTTCAAAACTCTGGTTGTCACTGCCGATGGAGTGAGCTTGACAGCATCATCCTGCAGGGCTCCAGCACACTCCCCTGCCTGCCTTTCAGCCCTGATGACATCTTCATCGTAAGGAAGCACTTTTCTGGCTAAGTGACATTTACGTTCCAGCCTGAGCTGGGAGCCGGTGCTCCTAATAGCCTCCCCAGGGCTGGTCCAGGGTCAGGAGCTGTGTGTTACTCCCTGGGGCATAGGGTAAGCGGATGTTCTCTCTCTGCACCTCTCTCCCTGCACCCCATCCTTTGGTTTACAGCAGTCCCGCCCCTCTACCCCAAGGGCCCTCTCTCCCTTCCCACAGCATCTCAGAGGGGACCACAGGGACCCTGGGAAGCCAAAAGACTCAGTCTAGCCGACGCGCTGTCTTTGCCCCGGGGGCCACCGGCAGTTTACAAGCCCGTGCTTCCTCGGACTGCACCTGCGTCTGTCCGCAGGGGACTTGTTCTGGCTGCAGGGGGTGCTCAGCCCTCAGTGGATCAGGCTGCAGGTGTTGGAGTTCATGCTCCAGCAGCCGGTGGATAAACCAGTCCAGCTTCCTCGCCTCTTAGTGGGGCCCAGTCTAAAGGCTGAGGTGCATGCACACGGAATCTCGAGGGTCCCAGTGGAATAAAACCCCGGTTGCTCAGGCTGGTAATGCTCATGAGCCACCCTGGATGGGCTTTCCTCCCTTCCCTATCCCATCTGCCTGTTCGTCACTGTGCTTCCTGTATCCGCTCTCAAATAAACTACTTGCATCCAATCCTGTCTCAGGGCCTGCTTTTGGGGGAACCCAAATTAAGACCCTCAGCCACTTCCAGCATTGGATTATCTGTGGTTTGGTGCAATGGAAGGATGATGAGCTCTTTACCCAGGCAGATGCAGGCTCAGATCTCAGAGCTGTGCCTATAAGCTGTGTGATCTTAAGCAAATGACTCACCTCTCTGAGCCTCTACTTGCTCATCTATAAGATAAGGAACATCTGTTCACAGAGCCAGTGAGATGGAGTGCCTGGTAAACAGTCGGTGCTTAATGAATGCTTGTTGTTCTCAAGGCAGATGATCACAAATCGGCATCTCTTTTGAGCCCCAGACCTGCTGGACACTGCCATTGGCGTGTCCCTCCTTCCCCAAGCTCAGCTTGTGCAGCGTGGAACTTGCTGCCGTCCTCCTGTGGTCTCATTCCCGGGTTTTTTTCTCTCTCTCCAAACGAGCAGGCCAAGGACCTCTGGCTTGTTATCCCCCCAATTCCCTTCACACGACCACCGTTCCTGGAGGGTGGGGGCTTCCTCTGAACCTGCCCTCCTCCAGTCCCACTGCCCGGCCTGCTGTCTGCGATCAGCCCTGGCTCCCAGCCGCTGCTGCCAGACATGGCCTGTTTGTACCCGGGCAAGTCACACAGCCCCTCTGAGCATTATCTCCTCATTTGGAAAGCAGGGGGCAGGGTCGTTTTAAGGGGTAAAGCATCCAGTACAACGCATGGTGAATAGTGAGGACCCGGCAACTCTTAGACCTTCCTCTCCAGCCAAGAATCTCTCACCCTAACTACTTAAGTAACCACCTATCTGGCCCCCCTATGCCAAGAGCAGGCTCCTCAAATGATTAGGCATTCAAACACCTGGGATCTGATTAAAACGCAGATTCTGAGTCCGCAGGTCTGGGTGGGGCATTTCTATGAAGTTCCCAGGGGATGCTGCTGCTGCTGCTGGTCCTGGGACCACACTTTGAGTAGTGAGGATCCAGAACTCTCCCCCTCCAGCACTCCCTGCGCTACTGTGCTTCCAAGCATCTTCTGTGACTGATGCTCTAACTCCCACCACCCCCCAAAGCTATTGCTGGCCCCCCTCACGTAATAAGGACAACAATAGCCAACACTTGATGAATACTTAGGATGTGCCAGGCTCTGCTCTAAGAGCTTTCCATATCTTCGTTCATTCAGTCCTCTGAGAGGAACACCACGGACACCGACACGCCCATTTTACAGAAGAGGAAGTAGAGGTGCAGGGAGTAAAGTGCCCGAGCCACAGAGATAGTGACTAGCCGGACTTCAGCCGCCAGCTGGGTCTGTGCGCTTGACCGCTCTGCTGGCTCCTCCCACAGGAGAAGTCCCACCCCTCAGCCTGGGATTTAAGGGCCTCGAGGAAGGACCTTGTCTGTGGTAGGAGAGGGACATCCTGGGGGAGGTGGAGTTTGAGGAGGTGGGGGTGGGGTGCCAGTTTAGGAAAGGACTCCTGGAAATGGCAGTTTGTCTGTGCCCTGGGAACCCCAGGATCAGCGGAATGAGAGGCCGGCGGGAATGGGGACTGCAGCTGCCCCGGCAGGAGGAGAAGGGAGAGGGGAGAGGAGCAGAGGGGAGGTGCGGCAGCTGCCCGGGAAGCTCAGCCCCGAGGTTGGTGCAGCTGGCAGCCCAGGGCTCCGCTGTGTGTGCTGACATTTAGGCCTGTCGCTGAAGACTGGGCCCATTTGAAAAAATGCATGTATTTTGCACATCTATTTCCTTCCACTCATCACTCAGGGCGACATGTCGTTCCCCGCTCCGGGAGGAGGCCAGGGGCATAATCGCTGACATATCAGCTTAAGTGCTTTGTGGAAAACTACCCCCTCCAATCTGGTCTGTGGCTTCACCTCCCCGGCTGGGCTGCGGGGCCGGTCACTCCTGCTCCATCTCCGTCTCCCTTTTTGTCCTTCCTGCCTCTCTGTGTTGCACTCTCTTTGTGTCCAGACTGGTTTCTCTCTCTCTCTCTGCTTCTTTCTGCCTCTCTCTCTCGTCTTCTCTCTCCTCCCTCTCTCTCTGTCTCTGCATCTCTCTGTCTTTCTGTCTCTCTCTCTGTCTCTGTGTCTCTCTGTGTCTGTGTCTGTGTCTGTGTCTCTCTCCTCTATCTCTGGTCCCATTTCTATCCACTCCCGCTTCTTCAACTTTCTCTCCACCTCATTCAGTCCTGATCTTGGTCTCTTCCTGTTTCCTGGGAGCCCAACTGGACTGGAGATCTCTCTTCCAGACTCCCTCCCCCAAGGGACCCCTTCTCTGTCCCTCCCTCTCCCATCTCCAAATCCTTCCCAGGATCCTTCTGTCCCCCGAGATGTCTGATCCCAGGTGAGCCTCACCCCCAGCG
Organism: Tapirus indicus; assembly: GCA_031878705.1. Taxonomy (NCBI): domain Eukaryota; kingdom Metazoa; phylum Chordata; class Mammalia; order Perissodactyla; family Tapiridae; genus Tapirus; species Tapirus indicus. The sequence goes on along the minus strand of CM062924.1, from coordinate 98,063,271 downwards.
CCCCAAACCACCTTCCTCCGCTGGCCACCCCCTTTCATTCTCTCCCTCCCCTCCACCTCTCCAAGTCAGTCCCTTCCTCAGTTCCCCTCCCTGCTCTTTCCAGACTCCTCCCTCTCCCCTTCTCTCCCTCCCCTGTATTTTCATCGGCCGTCAGGGCTCCTGGGGGAGCAGCCCCGACACTGGCCCGCCCACCCCCGCCTCTGCCCTGGAAAGGTACAGATGTGCATCCAGGTTTTGTGGTCCACCTGGGACTGTCAGTCCCCTGCAGGGGCAGAACCCAGAGGCCCTTGTGTTTGGTTTTATTTTCCCAGCTCTGTGTACACTTGTGCATTTCATAAAACCTACAGCTTTTTTGGGGTCAGGACAACTCTGAAAACCCTGGGTCCCTGTCTTGGTGGGGCACCCAGAGCCTCATGTGGGAGCCACGGTTCACTGCCACGTCTCCCCACAGACAAAGTGTCCATGACCCCGGGTGGAGATGGCTGCTGGCATCACAGTCACCTGCGGTCCCCAGACCCTCCTGCTTGGCCAATAGCCCGGCCAGGGTAGAAGCAGGAGGGACGAACATCTCCAGTCTGTGGAGGCACATGGGGGCAGAGGAGCTGCATGGCTCCCCTCGGGGGTGCTGTGGGGCCCCCGAGGCACAGTACCCCAAGGCTGAGAAGATGGTGGCCCCAGACCTCGCTTCTCTCACAGGCGCACGGCAGAGGGACCGCCAGCAGAGCTGGCACTGACTCTCCTTTCTGGAAGGGGCAGCACTGGGACGAGTGTCATGTGCCTCCCCCACTTCCTGGGACCTGAGTGAGGGGGATGACCCCAGCCATTCACAGCTCGAGAGCCCGGGCCCGAGGAGGGGTGGTCCCATCTTGGAGCCGCCACACACAAGACTGCTAAGTGACAGCTGTGGGCCCGTCTCATGGACGAGCAGGAGGGGTGGACCGAGACCCTTGCCCATATGCCGGGGAGGGGGGGTGGCCCCCTTGAGGCCCAGCAGGGGTCCGCACCTGCCTGGACACCAGGGCACAGGCATCAGCGGGCATCGGGGGCATAGTGGTCCAAGGGCAGCCGACCAGCCTGAGGGACCTCTGCAAAGCCAGGGCACCACAGGGGTCTGTGGCTGCTGGATGAGGACCAGGACTCGCTCATGGCTGGGAAGAGCAGTTGGCAGAGGTGGGGCTTCCGGGGGATCAGGACCTCGGTGGTCAGGCCTGGCCCAGCGGCCGCATGAATGCAGGTGACACCATGTGGCCCAACATAATGCCTGTCATTTCTGTGGCCCTGACCATGTAGAAAGCCCTGTATCGTCAACACGGCCACATCCACTGTCTACTGAGATCCTTATAAGATCCTCATGACACTATACACATAATCATATATCACTGTGGCTGAAGATAGAGGCTCAGAGAGGGAGAGCCGCTTTCTCGAGGTCACACAGCTGAGGTGTAGAGCTCAAGCCATGATGGATTTACGCCCCCCTCCAGGGCCAGAACTTGGGCTTTCTCCCTCCCAGTGACCTGCAGCATCTGGGCTGGTGCCCGAGAGACACCTGAGGCTTCTGCACTGACCTGGGGCCAAACTGTGAAGGTGGCTGAATCGACTTCGATGCCCCCTCTTCTCCTTCAAGGCCTGACTGTAATGTCACCACCTCCTGGAAGCCTCCCCAGATTCCCCTGGCAGAACAATCTTTCACTCCTTCTGTGACCCTTTTGTACTCGCTCATATTTTTATTCCAATACTTGCTACATGGAATTTCAGTTCTTTTTTCCCTCGAGTCTGTATTTCCGGATGGATTAAGGGATCCTTCAATGGCAGGCTCTGCCCAGCTTGTCTCTGTGCCTCGTCTGCCTGGCATGGGGCCGGGCTGGGGATGCCGAGTTGTTGGACGCGTGAATGAGCAAGTGGAAAAATGAATGAAGGATCCACCTCCCCTCCCAGGCTGAGCTCTGTCTTACTCTTCCTTTCTTTCCTCCCTTCAATCCCAGGTTGAACAAACCACCCTCTCCAGCCTGCTCAGGGCTCAAAATCCTCAAATTCAGAACCAAAATCAGATGGCCGCCCCATCCCTTTGGCCCTCACGCCTCCCGGTTGGCCCTCTCTGGGCGTGTCCGCTGTCACTCTATACGATTCATCCACTTGCTGCTGAGATATTAATGCACTTCAGGGGTCAGTGGAGCCCAACGGCTGCACTGTTAATAGGGCAAAGCAATTCCAATTTCATGCCTACATGGGCCTCCCTCTACTATGGCAAAGAAAAGGAACAAATCTTTTTTCATTCTTTCCAGAAAATAGTCAAAAGCACTGTGTGACAGAGGCTTAGGTAGGATTGTTGGCAGGCAGCAGAGGGGGCAGTGGCTCATGTGAGACAGAGCAGGGCTTTGGGGAAGAAGGAAGTAGGCTGAAGAGGCAGGTGGCACTGTGTGGTTGTTGCCTGCTGGTCAGGTCTGGATGTTTATACTGAGGAATATCTGGGAGGCTTCAACTCTTGAAAATCACCTGCTTCAGTGTTGCTATCAACTTGTAAAATGCAAGCACACAAATATTTACTGAATGAATGAATCACTTATTTGTGGGGTTTTTTTTGGTGAGGAAGATTGGCCCTGAGCTAACATCTGTGCCAATCTTCCTCTAGTTTGTATGTGGGATGCCACCACAGCATGGCTTGAGTAGTGGTGTAGGTCCACACCCGGGATCCAAACCCACGAACCCTGGGCCACCAAGGCAGAGCATGGCGAACTTAACCACTACACCACCGGGCCAGCCCCTATTTCTTATATTTTCAAAGGAAAAATTGTTGTGTGGAATCATTTGGGCTTCTCAGTTTAAATGAGAGTATGTGACATGGTGGATGGAAAACCAAGATTCTAGAACATCAAATTCAAAATGTAAGGCTACTGTAGATTGCAAAAATGGCCCTAATTCTGCCCCCTGCCCTGTGTCCACACATTATGCAATGTGACTTTGTAGCTTTTCTCATCAAAAAGTGGAATTCTCCACCCCTGACATCTGGGCTGGCCTTGTGACTTGCGTTGGCCAACAAAATGTAGCAGAAGTGACAGGGTGCAGCTTCCCTGAGGTCACAAGAAGCCTTGTCTGCTTCAGCTCTCTCTCTTGCTCCTCTGCTTCACCAGGCTGGCCTGCTGGAGGATGAGAGACTGCATGGGGCAGGGCTGAGTCATCCTAGTGAAGGTCACTCTAGACCAGCCAGCCCCAGCTGACCCCCCAGCTGACTCCAGATGCAAGAGGGAGCCCAGAGTAGATTAGCCACACGTGGCCCAGATCAGCGGCTGACCATAGCCCAGTGAGAAACAATGGAGAGCTGCTGTTTTAAGCCACTACATTTGGGGGATGTTTGTTACACAGCATCGTGGTAACAGATAACTGATACAAGAACCATGTGACATTGTTCCTATTTGATCTGCGGCGTTCATCGCATTGCTTAATGCACGGTGAGTGGTTAATAAATATTTGTTGAGTGAATTAACATGCTTTTGGAAGCACTGATACAACTACTTGTCTTTTCCCCAAATATATACTAAATTGTCCCACCTCCAAGCATTTGCTCATGCTCCTCTCTCTGCCTAGAACATTCTCCGTTCTCTGCCTGGTCAATCTCTATTTTTCCTTCCAAGTTCTGGTCACATGTCTTCTGTTCTCCTTGGTCTCCTCTGACCCAGCCCTCCACCCCAGCAGAATGTCTCTCCCACCTCGATGCTCCAGAGCCCTGGGGAGGCACCTCTGCCAAACACTCAGTGTGAGTTGCACTGGTTAGTTGGGTTGACGTTCTCCCCTCACTGGACTGAGATCCTTCCATGGCGAGCATGTCTTTCTCATCGCTATAGCCTGGGTGCCTCGCACGGGTCCTGGCCCATAGCAGGTCCTCGGGAGGTGCTCATTCATTCATTCACTCATGAATCACATGTGCCAGGCTCTGGTCTAAGCACTGAAGACACGAAAGTGAATAATGCAGATGTGGTCCCCACACTCAGAGGCTGACATTCTGGCCAAGGGTGGGGGAAGACTGTCAATAAATAAGTAAGCAAATAGGAAAGCATCAGACAGTGGTATGTGCCATGCAGAGAACGGAATGAATGGTGGTGTGACGGAGAGGGACAGGGAGGTCAGGTGGGGCCCTCTGAGGAGGCGGTAGTTAAGCTCCCATCTCAATGACAAAGAGGAGTCAGCCCTGCAAAAGTCAAGGGGAGAGATTCTGGGCAGAGGGAACAGGCAGAGCAAAGGCCCTGAGGCAGGAATGGGCTCGAAGAGTTGGAGGAATGGAAAGATGTGTGTGAATGAAGCAGAGGGAGAGTGTGTGTGTGAATGAGACACGTCAGCGGGCAGGGCTGCATTCTGTATCACTTGTGAAGGGTTTGGATTCATTTTCTGTGTGGTGCTGTCTTAGTCCATTTGGGCTGCCATAACAAAATACCACAGAGGAGCTGGCTTATAAACAACGGAAATTTATTTCTCACAGTCTGGAGGGTGGGCGTCCAAGACCAGAGTGCCGGTTTCTCCAGGGTCTGGTGAGGGCCCCACTTCTCGCTGTGTCCTCACATGGTAGAGGAGCGAGCTAGCTCTCTGGGGTCTCTTTATAAGCCACTAATCCCATTCACGGGGGTTCTGCTCTCATGGCCTAATCACCTCCCACAGGCCCCACTTCCTAACAGCGTCACACTGGGGGATGGGTTTCAACACGTGAACTTGGGGGACACAGACGTTCGATCTGTACCAGATGGGAAACATTGGAGGGGTCAGAGTTGGGGGGCCCTGTGGGATGATTTATGTTTAAAAGGATCCTTCTGGCTGCTGTGGGGAGCCCAGACCGTGAGAGGGGGGCAATCTGAACCCCAGACAGGAGGCTGAGCTAGTTTTCCAGGCAAGGGTAGCTTTGTTTGTGCGGGGCGGTGGCAGTGGAGAAGGAGAGAAGTGAGTGAATTCAGGAGGAGTTTTGAGAGTCAACAAGCTGTTGGACTGGATGTGGGGGGGACAAAGGAAAGAGCTGAGTGAAAGATAACAGTTAACGTTTGACCCGCTCAGCTGGGTTGATGGCAGTACCGCTCCCTGAGAAAGGGAGGGAGCGTGTTTTGGAAGGACGATCAAGAGTTGGGTTTCAGCCACATGAAGCTGGAAACGCGTATTAGACATCCAGTGGGGGAGGGGAAACAGTAGGAAGTTGGCATCCGAGTCTGGAATTCCAGGGAAGAGTCAGGGAGTCAGAGGGGCTACGATGACAGCAAGGGACAGAGCCACTGCTTAATTCCCAGCCTGGCGTATCTGGGGCCTGGAGTTTTGTAGGGACGGGTCCCTACATCGGCGTGGCCTGGGAGAGGGACACAGGGCTCAGTGAGGTCTCGTCTTTCCTGGCTGAGGGGGAGGAGAAGCCCAGGGCACTCGATGCAGCCAAGGTGGGTGAGGGCCGTTCCTGGTGACGGGGCCTCCCAGCCCTCCCTCCTCTGGCTACTCTGGCCCGGACAGAGTTACACGGAAATGAGTCATTGGATGGGCCCCAGCTTCTCCGTGGCAGACACAATGCTCTGTGCTCACCACCCCATTTCCTCTCCCAGGGTTCACAGGAAGACTATTTCCCAGCCTCCCCTGCAGCTAGGTTGGGGCCATGTGACGACTTCTGGCCAAAGGGATGTGGGTAGAGGTGATCCTTGTCACCACTAGACCTGGCCCTTAAAAACATCCTGTGTGATTGTGTGAGTTTCCTACGGCTGCTGTAACAAACGACCACAAACTGTGTGGCTTGAAACAATGCAAATGTATTTCCTCCAGGCCCTGGAGGTCAGAAGCCTGAAATGAACCTCGTGAGGCTAAGAGTATTGGGTGGTTCCTTCCGGAGGCTCCAGGGGAGAACCTGTTTCAGCCCTTTCAGCTTCTAGAGGCAGCCTGCGTTCCTGGGCTCACGGCCCCTTCCTTGCATCACTCCAATCTCTTGCTTCTGTCATCCATCTCTTCTACTGCCTTCTTCTTTCTTCCCTCTTATGAGGACCCTTGTGATGACCTTGGGCCCACCCGGACAGTCCAGGAGAATCTTCCATCAAGATCCTTACACTAACCACATCAGCAAAACCCCCTTTGTCACGTAAGGTAACATGTTCACAGGTTCTGGGGGTTAGGACGTGGACATCCCCAGGGGAGGGACATGTCTTCCATCTCCTTCCTCACCTCCCCGCCCCGAGCCTGTCCCAGTGCTGAATGCCAGGGGCACCCACGCGCTGCCGTGAATCAAGAATCCAGAGCCACAGACCGAGGTGGGGAAAATTGTTCTGTTTGTTTTAATTAAACCGACTGAGGAAGCCAAGACACGGACAGAAAGAGACTAAGAACAAGACTGGAAATCGTTTAGAAAAGAATTGAAAACCGATGGCAGAGACGTCAGCGCCGGGTGGCGTAGGGGGCGGGCCGAGCCTTCACGTGAGCTCCAGGACCACTGTCAGGGCAAGCACCAAGGTGAGCCGGACGCCAGCAGGGCCAGAAGCAGAACCTGTGCCGGGGGGCAGGGGGCAGGGTCAGGGCCGGCCCATCCACCTGCGTGGCTTTCTGGTGGGCGTGGCGGGGCGCGGAGCCTGGGAACAGCAGAGCTTCCAAGGGCCCCACAAAGAGTCTGGACTTCAGCATCAGGATGCACTGAGTTCAAATCCCAGCTCTGCCACCTGTCCCACCTAACTGTGCGGGATCCCTTCCCTTTCCGAGGCCGGCTGGGCGGAGGTCAGGCTCTCTGGCGGCCATCAGGACCCTCCAGTGGGGACTAGGAGTGGGGGCCTCCACTGTGAACTGTGAGATTGGCTCAGTGTAGGAGGGGAGGGCTGGGGGGCTGGGGAGCAGTGTCTGGGTCCCCTGGGGTAGTGCTCAGGTTGAGGGGCAGCCCGGGGAGGGCAGTATAAAGGACCCCAGCCGAGGCACCTGTCTGTGCTCCCAACTGCCCAATGGAGTGGTCCAGGGCCCCGGAACACAACCCCACAGTCAGTGCTGGACACAGCCTCTTGGGGCCAGGACAGCTGAGCTCTCTGAGCTGAGATAGCTGGAGTCACTATGGATAGTCGTGGGGGACATGCTTGGTCCATGGAAGTCCCCACCTACTGCTTTGGGGTGCTGAGTCCCCCTTTATTGCCTCAGTGCCCACTCCTGACCACCTCTGACCCAGACTCTGCCCAACTAGAGGACAGACTCTGCCCAATAAGAGGACACCTCCCTGCCTGAGGCGTGGTGGTGGGGGGGACGAGTATGCAAATGGGCGGTTTGAGGGACCAGAGCTTCCGGAGCCTTGAAGATCACTCGCTCTTAAGCAAGAAGCTCTGTGAGTGGAGACTTACCAGTGGAGTCCTCCGTTCCTCTTGGAATATTTGGGTTTTCTGTTGGAAAGAAGAGAAAGAGAACTAGAGAGTGGATGGCAAGGGAACTCAGCAAAGGCGCTCCCCTCTACCCAGCACCTGCTGCGTGCTGTCACCTGTACTCTCGGTGCAGCCACACAGCCTCTGTGGGCTGAGTAGCATCAGCCCATTTTACAGATGGGGAAACTGAGGGAGGGTAAGTAGTTTGCCCAAGGCTGTCCAGCTGCCATATGGTGGATTTGGGATTCGAGCCCAGAGCTCTCTGGTTTTAACTGATGAACTATAGTGGCTCCCTGCAGGCACCCTCTAGGGGCAGATTCGGAGGACTGGGCCCTGGCTGCTCGCTCCTCCCGGGGCAGCTCCAGCCAGGCCCCCCCGCCCGGTAGTCCTCCCCACCCGCAGTGGGGTGCAGTGTACCGAACACGATGAGCCGGGTGTGCGTGTCGGTGGAGCCCAGAGGGTTCTGGGCTGTGCAGCGGTACATGGAGCCGTTGAGCTCGGCAGGAACCCGCTCCAGCACCAGCTCCTTCCCGTCGAACTCGGTGCTGCCGTCCAGGAGGCGGCTCCCGACCCGCGTCCACGTGAACATGGGCTCCGGGAAGACCTCGTTCTGTTGGCCAGAGCGGGGGAGAGTCGGGTCACGGGAGGAACCTTTTGCCAGAGCAGGAGGGGGCAGAGGCATGGCCAGGCCAGGGCTGGCCACACCTTCTCATCTGATGGGTTGGGAGTGGCTGCCCGGAACCCTAGGGAGAGAAGGACTCTGGGGCTGGAAAGAGTGTCAAGGCCCCTGAACTATGTCTGTTCCAAGTTCCTGATGGAGAGAAAAACATGCACTTCTTGCCATTCCTCATCGAAGCCAGTTCTGCCATTATACAGATTAGGAGACTGAGTTCCGCTGGCTGTGCTGGAGGTCAAGGCAGGGTCTCGGAGCATGCTGCCAGGGATGCGGGTGCCCATTTGGTGCTCCTCCCGCCTCCCTCCACCCTCCCAGAGGCTCAGAGAGAGGCTGACCTGAAATCCATGGACCAGAATCCTCACTGTGTCCCCAACCCGGGCTCTGCTGGGAGTCATCATGATTTGGGGTCCTTTGGGGGCAACTGTAGGGAGAGGAAGGCCAGGTCAGAGAGGTGTGTGTGTGGGGGGGGCTGAATGAGGAAAGGAGGGGGAAGGGAAGCTGATGAGAAGGTTCCAGTCCAACAGTCAGCATCCTTGGGATCAGCTGCCACTGAGCTAGGAGCTCTGAGGATGCTCATTCATTCAGACACATTCCCCGAGCCCCTGCGATGGGTCAGACCCTGTCTGGGACCCGGGGATTCAATGGTGTGCAGGACAGGATCCTCGCCCTCGTGGGGTTCCCTCTCGGTGGGGGTGAAAGAAAAATACAAGCCAGTGGACAAGAGTCAGATCAGAGAAGCCCAGTGGACGGTGGAGTCAGGGACGCCCAGGGGAGGTTCTACCTGGGAGACGACTCAGCTGGGTGCGGGGAGAAGTCTCCTCAGGCAGCCGCCACTGCGTGAAGCATCCCCAGTTCCCACCTGCACTAAACCCTTGTGTGGTGGGCTCTGCCGTGATCATCCCCATTGTACAGCTAGGGTAACTGAGGCCCAGAGAGGGAAAGTGATTTGCCAGAGGTCACACGGTGAGGAAGAGCTGAGACCAAAATTCAGGTCTCCTTACTCCTGCTCCAGTGCTCCTTCTTTCAGGTTAATCTGCCCAGAGGGATCTTTCTGGAATCTCTAGGTTGGAGGTGGCAGGGGTAGACAAGGTGTGGGGGTACCATCTCCTTCCTTGGGCCTTTGTCTTCCCTGCCTGTCTTCCTCGTATCCTTGCATCACTTCTGTGAAGCCCCTTTACATCTCTGAGCTTGGGAGACAAGACGCCCCAGGGCGTGGGCAAGAGAATATCAGCCATGGAAGAGCCACCGGGTCACTGAGTCCCTCACCTCTGGTTTCAGATTGGGGAAGCCAAGGCCCAGGGGTCACAAAAAGTCTCAGGAAAGGTCACTCACGGGGCCAATTTCCCGTGTTCCCTGACTTCCAGGCCAGGGCTCTTTTCCCCAGAATCATTCATTCATTCATTCCTCCCTCATTCATTCATTCAGCCAGTGATTATTGAGCCAACCACGTGCCAGGCTTTGGGCCGGGCGGGGGACGCAGTGGTGAACAGGACCACGTGCCTGTCAACACAGAACTGCACTTCAGTCGGGGAGACATTCGTTACGCAAACGAGCGCACAGACCAGAAACCATCAGGGAGGATGGCCTTATGCAGAGAATTGACCAAGGGTGGGTGGTGGTCACTGTCTCTTCCAAGGGGGTGACTTTTCAGCTGAAGCTTGTGAGGAGGGTTGCAGGTGGAGGGAACAGCCAGGGCAGGGCGCTGAGGTCAGGGAGTCGATGGGGGTGGGTTTGGGGGCAGATCCTGTGGCGCTTCCCGGGCTGGAGGAAGGCGTCAGTGTTTTGATGGAAGGGCCATGCTCTATGCCTTCTCCGTGAACATCTTCCAGGGGTGGCAACGGAGAAAAGCTTTGTCCCCAGGCCCTGGGGCTGGCCTGGGAGCTGCCCCTCTGCCGTGCATGCTCCCCGAGCCTCTTCCCACTCAGAGCTCTCGGAGCAGAAATCAGAGCAGCCGGCAGACGTGGGTGGTCTCCAGGCGCTGCCAGTTTCATCCTCTGAGAACGAAACCAAAGGACCATTAATTAAACCACGAGCAAGTCATCTGAAGTGTCACGTGGGGCTGGGAGAAGCTTCCGTGGGGACAGCCGAGCCTGTGTCAAGGGGAGGGGACGGCAGGGAGGGCGAGGGCAGCTTCTGCTGCTGCATCCACCCGCAGAAGGGAAGCCCGCCCCGGGAGACCAAGGGTAAGGGTTGGTCTGGTCTGTGTGCCCCTGGACGAGTCACTTCACCTGGCTTTCCTCCAACGCACAATGGGAACAAGCACAGCAACCCCTGCGTACCCACCGCGCTGGGCTGTTGGGAACATCGGAGACGGTGGGTTTGGGGGCTTACATGTGTCCGGTGGGTGCTAAGAGCCGGGCACTCTGTTAAGTGCTGTGTGCACGATCTCGTTTAAACTTCTAGCCGTTTGGGGTTGTCCCCATAAGGAAACAAAGGCTGAGAGGGGACCAGGGAACTTTCTTGCCTTCTTTCTGAACTCTCAAGGGCTGCGTAGGTCGCGTTGCAGGTGGGAAGCCCTGCACCGGGCAGCGTGGTCCTGGGTTATTTCTTTTAGTCCCTCTGGGACGTCACTGTCCCGCTGCAGCCAGCAGGGGACACGGAAGGGCATCGCTGTCCCAGAGAAGCTGGAGGACATGGCAGGCACCTTTCCCCTTGCAGGTCAGATTCCTCACTGCCCTGTTTTCTAAAGGCCTCACCTACCCTCTCCAGGCCCGAGCCTGGGCCTCCTGGCCCTGAAGGAGGGGACCTGACATTATCAGGTGCCACCATGTGCTAGACCCTGTTTTAGGACTGTCACACCCATCCTGGTGCTTACAAGGTAGGTTACCATGAGACCCATTTTGCAGGACATAAAACTGGCCCTCAGGAGGGCAGTGGCTGGCCCGAGGTCACACAGCAAGGAGGCGGCAGGAGCAGGATAGGATGGCACCAGAGGTGAAGGATGCCTCTCCCACCCGGGCAGCAGACCCCCGCCCTGCTGCCTGAGCTGCCTGTTCCCGAGGCTCCTGCGTGGAGCCGACCCTGAGGGGCAGAGGGTGGGCAGGCGAGGGGTCTGCTCTGCTCTCATTTCTCCGAGCTCGGTCCTGGCAGCTGCCTTTGCAGCAGACGGCCCCCCCGACTCCCCCCTCACTGCTGCATCAAGATGTTGCTTCCGGAGGCCAGGCCAGCTGCTGTCACCCTCGCACTTCCACTGCCACCCTGCAAGCCATTAGCAGCTCCCGGAAGGCAAATCCTGGCCCCCCTTGCCTGGGACAGATCACAGAGGGCACCCGAAAGGAATGTTCCCAGCCCCTGGGCTTTCACACCTCTCAACCCCTGGATGTACAGAAAGAGCGGGAGTTCAGAGACCAGGATGGAGGCCCAGCCTTCCATGCTCTGATTGCAGGACTTGGATGAGTCAATTCAGTTTGTTGGGCCTCAGTTTTCTCACCTGTAAATGGGGAGAATAAGCTACCACCCTATTTGAGGAGTTTCTCTGAAAATGACAATGAGGGAGAAATATGAGAAGGTGATGTGAAATATAAAGTGGTGTGCATCTGCTCGGGGGAATGCAAAAGATCCTGATTATATAAGCTGCCCTGTCTACCTCTCCTGAGCATTTGCTGCAAGGCTAGCCATGGAAATCTCATGGAAAAGCTCTTCTAGGCTTTCTCCAGGAGTTCTGGGTGTTCACTGAGACAGCTACTCACCCATCCATCCATCCATCCATCCATCCACCCATCCATCCATCCTCCACCCACCCATTCATCCATCCATCCATCCATCCATCCATCCATCCATCTAGCATCCATCCAGCATCCATCCACACACCTACCCATAAACCTACCAATCCACTCACCCATTCATTCATTCACCTGCTCTACCCATCTAGTTCTTTAGTGTACATGTAATCTGTGTTGGTCACTATGCAGGGCAATATTGGGGAAACAATGATGAATAATAACAGTAGCTGATATTTACTACATACTTACTCTGTCCGTCACTATGCTAAGCACTTTGTATGCACTGCCTTATTTAATCTTCACAACAACCCAGAAAATTAAGTGCCTATTAAGTAACACGTTAGGGATTTTCTGAGCCCCGTACCATGTGAACAAGGCAGGTAAAGACCACATGCAACTTAAATTCTAGCGGGGGATCCAGGCAATAAGGAAATACATTATATACTTGCAGGTGGAGATAAATGCGATGCCAGAAAGCAAAGCAAGGTAAGGAGCTGATGGGCCCAGGAGGAGGAGGCTGTTTGAGAGAGAGTGCTCAAGGAAGGACCCTCTGACTAGATCTGAGCAGAGACCTAAATGAAGAGGGATTGAGAATATCTGGGCTAAGATTATTCTAGGCACAAGGGAAAACCAGTGCAAAGTCACAGAGGTGAGCCTGAGCTGGGCGCATTCGAGGAAGGGTAAGCAGGATCCTGTAGCTGGAACAGATCGTGCAGAGGAGACAGGAGCCCCACTGGGATCTGGTTTTAAATGTGATGGCTGTCTAGTGAATTGTTTTGTTTTGTTTTTACTCTTCATATATTTTAAAGTTGTGATAAAATCCATATACGGGGAAATGGACTGTTCTTAACAACACAATTTAATAAATGTGAACACCAGTGTAACCGCTATCCTAGTCAAACTCTAGAACATTCCCATCCCTCCAGAAGGTTCCCTTATACCTCTTTCCCATCACTCCCCACTCTCCATAGGTAAACACTGTTCTGATATCTATCACCAGAGACTAGTCTTATGTTCTAGAAGTTCATATAAATGGAATCATTCTTTGTTGTCCGGCTGCTTCCGCTCAGCATCGTGGTTTTGAGCTCCATCCACGCTGCTGTGTGCCTCGGGGGTTCACTGATTCGTGTCGACAAGAAGGAGTTCATTGTACGGATACACCACGATGCGTTCATCCATTTTCCCAGTTACGGGCATTTGGGTTACTTATAGTTTTTGTTATTGTTTATTTTTATTTTATTTTTTTGTGTGAGGAGGACCAGCCCTGAGCTAACATCTGTTGCTAGTCCTCCTCTTTTTGCTGAGGAAGACTGGCCCTGGGCTAACATCCGTGCCCATCTTCCTCTACTTTGCATGGGACGCCGCCACGGCACGGCTGACAGGCAGTGCGTCGGCGGGCGCCCGGGATCCGAACCCGCGAACCCCGAGCTGCCAAGCGCGAACTAAACCGCTGCGCCACCGGGCCGGCCCTAGTTTTTGTTATTATTGTTATGACAAAGCCTCCGTGAATATTCAGGTCCAAATCTTTGTGGACATATATTTTCATTTCTCTTGGGTAAATACCTAGGAGTGAAATTACTGGGTCATAACGTAGGGGTATTTTTATCTTTGTAAGAAACCGCTAGTTTTCCAAAGGAGTGGCACTGTTTTATGCTCCCACCAGCAATGCTGAGGGTTCTCCTTGTTGTTCATCCTTGTCAACATTTGGTATTACCAGTCTTTTCAATTTTAGCCATCTTATTGGTTGTGAAATGGTATCTCATTGAGGTTTAATCTTCATTTCCCTGATGACTAATGATATTATACACCTTTTTATATGCCTATTGGCCACTTATATATCTTCTTTTTTTTAAAAAAAATTGAGTTATTTTGTCCTTATCTGTAGTAGTTTTTTTATATATTCTGGATACAAATCCTTTGTCATACATCAGCACTGAGAGTATTTTCTCTCAGTCGGTAGGTTGCCTTTGCATTTTCTTAAGGCTTTCTTATGAGCAGAAGATTTGAATTTTGATTAAGTCCAATTTACCAATTTTCAATTATTCACTTGGTGCTTTTTGTGACCTCTTTAAGAAATCCTTGCCTACCTCAATGTCACAAAGACATATTCCTGTTTTGTTCTAGAAGCTTTGTGATGCTGGGTTTTACATTTAGGTCTATGATTCATCTCAAATTAATTCTTGTGTGTACGCGAGGTAGGGATTTCGGTTCATTTTTCTCTTAAGCTTACCCAGTTGTTCCAGGGCCATTTGTTAAAAAGACTTCTCTTTCCCCATTGAACAGCCTGGGGGCCTTTGTAAAAAATCAATCGACTCTCTCTACGTGGGTCTATTTCTGGACTCTGTTCTACCAATTTATTTGTCTACCGTCAGAGGGTTTGGGGTGGGTGTGTATGTGTGTCGTGATCTGATTTACACACTAAATAGATCAATCAGGGTGGGGAATAGAAGGGGGCACAGTGGAGACAGAAAGACCAGTTTGGGGGCTACTGTGATAATCTAGGCGTGAACTGACAGTTCTGCAATTGGGTGGTCGGAGAGGGAACCAGGAGAAGCGGCAGATGTGGGACACTCTCTGAGGTTGAGCTGCCAGGGCTGGCGGATGGCTTGGATGAGGGGTATAAGGAAAGAGTGGGAACAGTGAGAGATCCAACGGTCCTGGCTTCATCAACGGGAAGAATGTAGTTGCCATTGACTGAGATGGGTTCTAGGACCCCCATGTGCTCTGGGTGGTGGCATCTGAACAGGGGACGGCATCCCTGGCAGAGGGAACAGCAGGCCCAAACGGGACATGCCCCAGCCCTCGTTGTCCTGATCTTCAAAGTCCTGATCAGATGATTGGATTCTGTGCCCCGAGGTCATCTCGTCCATCTCACTGTCTCATCCCCATGGCCGGAGTGCAGGGTGCCCTCTGCTCAGAGCACTGGTCACACCCCCTGGCTCAATGTGTCCTCATCCCAGCCCTGCCAGGCAGCCTGTAGAGCACGGTGGTTAAGAATGTGGGCTCTGGGGACAGATCTGGCTGGGTGACCCAAGGAGAGTTTCTAAGCCTGGATCCCTCGTTTATAAAATGAGAATAACAATAGCATCTCTCAGCTGCCTCGTAGGGTCCGTGCACAGTTTCAAGATCTTGGAGGAGACAGCCTGGCTCCCAGCATCTGCTCCAAAGGTTTGTTCTCCCGATTCAACAGGTCAGAAAACGAGGCCCAGAGACCTAAGAGGCCCGAGATCCCAGCTGACAGCAGCCAATGCAGGAAGGGAAGCCACCCGGGGTCTCTACTCACCCACACAATTTGGCCCCTTCGCCTTGGTGGCCCTGCTGTGTCCCCCACTTCCCCCTTCCCTGGTGTGCACACACGTCCGTGCATGCCCGCTGCCTGTTGAGTCGGCCTTTCCCCTGCTCTGATGATGTGGGTTGGGGGTGCATGTAGAGGTGGCTCCTGTCAAGGGAGCCGTCTGGGATCAAGGATAGGGCAGGTGAGTACTTTCATATGGCTTGGGGTGGGGGGCAGGAAGGGGGGGAGCAGGCCAGTGGCAGCACCCGTCTGTCACTGGGAGATGTGAGCCACAAGCTCACCTCTCCAGTGCTCTGGAGTCCTTGTCTTTCTCAGTCTCAGTGGGAGTGGGCCAGGCAGCCAGCCCGTGGGAAGTCTCACTTGGGCAAGACAGGCAGGGAGTGGCTTCATGGGCGAAGCAGCCCGATGAAGCGTTGACGCAGCTCTGCCTCCCAGCCCGGGAGCACACTGTATCGTGAGGACGGGAAGGTTCAAATGCAAGAAGGAACACAGTGGGGATGGAGGGTCCTGAGAGAGGGGTGCAGGCTGGCGAGGGGCGAGGGCTGAGGGAGGGTCTGGGCAGGTCCTAGGTTGAGACTGTCCCAGCACCTGGCACAGGGCCTGGCCTCAGGGGGGGCTCTCTATGGAACGAGGAGAAAATGGTACTCGGGGGGTGGGTGCCCGGGTGGATGCTGTGAGGAGGCACAGTGAGAGGCTAAGAGCAAGACTCTGGGGCCACACTGTCTGCCTTTGAATCCTCTCCCACTTAGCTTGGGCAACTTACTTAACCTCCCTGGGCCTCAGTTGCCTCATCTGTGATATGGGATAATAATAGCGCCCACCTCATTGAGTTATCACGAGGATTGCCGATTGGGTAATGGGCCACCAACGGGTTAATACGAGAAAAGCAACAGTCCGTGGAATATAGTAGGTGTGCGGTAGATGTTAGCCCTTATTATTATTTTCTGTGTGGGCGGGTGGCCTGTGGAATCCAAGGGCCATTTTAATCGGTCTTCAGGGAACTAACCCCCTAGCCAGCCAAGGGTGACTTGTCCCAGGGCTGATGAGTTCAGTGCTTGGCATTGTGGAAAGTGGAGAAGGCACCAACAGACCTGGCTTGAAATCCCAGCTCTGCTGCTTACAAGTTGGTGACTCAGGGAAAGGGACTCCACCAACCCGAGCCTCAGTTTTGCTCATCTGTAAAATGGGACTGCACGGTAAACTTCCGCTTGTGAGGAATGAATGAGATGATCCCTGCAAATACTCCTGGCACAGTGTGGGTGCTATATGTACATGAAATCCTCTCCCTTGGTATTTGGGGTAGAGGAGGTGCTGGAATATCTGGTGGGCCAATTAAAAACAGAGAAGCCCTGTGGACCCCCCGACACAGGCTGTGGTCCCAACCCTTGTCAGTTATTGCTTTCTGAACTTGGTCATGAGGGGCCTGACTTAGGGGCTGTGGATGGCTCCATGCAGCCCCTTGCCACTGCAGGAGACTCAGAGGACAAGCCCAGGCATCTTGGGCTCCAGAATGAGCTTCTGGGTGCTACAGATCAAGGTCCAAAGAGTTGTGGGCAGAGAGGGTCAGTGCAGGGTCTGTGTGTCCATCTCCCTGCTCTAGCCCCCCAGGCAATACAGAAACTGGCTCAAGGGGTCTGTTACATTTCTTGTAGAGAAGATCCCACATGTCCCTCTCCCTGCCTCGACTCAGCTGGGAGGAGACGTGTTGGGGAGACGTGTAAGAGATGTATTAGGGAACTGCTGTGGGGGCGCCTGAGTCTGTGCTCTGTGGGAAGAGGAAGCAGTCACACATGGGGCCTGGGTTCTCAGGCTGAGCTGGCCCTGGGCGTCCAGTCTCCCAGTTGTGCCCACCTCCCACATCCCCACAGATGACAGGGCTCTCGCTGTACACAACAGTGTCAGCCAGAGGGATATCGTCGCATGTTCTGTGTGTTCCTGACCTCGACCTGGCAAAGCTTCCTATGCACTTCAGGATTCCGGACCCTGATCCAGCAAGCCCCCGGCCTGCCGTGTTCACGACCCTTACCTGGCAACTGTCCCCTGAGCTCACGAGGCTCTTATTCAATCCAGAAAACATCCGTGTCACTTCCCATGTTCCCGAATGTGACTGAGAAAACCCTCCCGACCTCCCGCGTCCTGACTCAGCAACGCTTCTGCAAAAGTCCCAGCTCTTGTGTGCTCTTCTCTTGCTTCAGAAACCTCCCTATGACTTCCGTGTTGCATTTCCACTCAAAAATCTCCCGTTTCTAACAATGACCCAGCAGGCTTCTCCGACTTTTCATATTCTTGATCCTGACGGACCAAATTCCCCCGATCTCTTGCGTTCCTGACCCTTTCCAGCAAACTCCCCTGACCCCCCGTAACCTCCCATGTTCTCCAGTCCAGCTCAGTAAACCTCCTGTGAACCCTGATTCTGACCTCTGTGCCTGACCTTGACTCCTATTTGCTCCATCTCCATGGTGGCCAGCAGCCCAGGGACGCTATTCGCCAAGGCCCACCACCCAGCTCTGCAGGGGGCCTGCAGGACGGCACCCTCCAAGCCTTACCCAGCGTGACCTCTGCCTGCATGGGCATCGACAGTGCTGGGTGCTTGACCTCACAGCTGAAAAGGGCCTCGTTGTCGATCTGCGGGTTGAGTGTCCAGGTCAGCAGGGCGCGCACCTCCACGGTGCCATCACTGCCCGGGCTGTGGCTGTGGCGCAGGAAGTAGATGGGCTCGGTGCTGTGGACCCAGCGGGGGAACTCGCGGCTCACCACCGTCTCTGGGACATTCTCGGTGGTCGGCTGGAGGAGGATGCTGGGATCCGGCGTCAGGCTGCGGTAGGGACGCTCCGTGTAGGGACGCCCACCCCGGTTCTCGGCATCCAGCAGGGACAGTGACCTCTGCATCTTGGTGTCATCCAAGTCACGGTGCAGGAGGCTGCGGAAGGGCCTGCTGTCCTGGAGGGGCCCAGAGCTTGCAGCCAGCGGCTCTGACAAGGGCACTGCGTCGATCGGTTCCCCATCGCGTTTGAAATAAACCTGAAATTGCAAGGAGGGTGTGGGAAAAGATTTTGTGCTGATGACCTAGATTCCCAGTGGGCTCTCAGAGGAACTGGTCACCAAAGGCCAGTCCTTCCAGGGCCTCCTCCTCCTAGTGGCCTTCCAGGTGGCCTTCCCTCTGTTCCTTTCCCTCCAGCACCCCAAGGACTCTGCGTCAGCTCGGGTCAACGGGGACACGCAGCCCCTGGTGGCAGAGGCTGAGCCCATCTCCATCACTTACCAGCTGGTGAGCCTTTTTGAGACCCGTTTCCTTCCTTGTAAAGGGGAATAAGAACACACACTTCATGGGGCTCTTGGATGCTTAAATGAAACAACATGCAGAAACAGGGGTCCTGGACACAGCCGTGGCAGCCACCTGGGCTCCAAGGTGGTGGTCTGTGCCCACCTGGAGACAGCAAGTGGATGAGCAAGAAGGTGGAAGGGCACGGAGATGAAATGAGATGTCGGGAGGAGAATGAAGAGGAGAGGATCTCTGTGTGTGTGCGTTTTGAAGGGTTGGGAGACAGAAGGCAGAAAACAGGTGCGTGTGTGGGAGGGAGCTAGGTGTGGGGATGAGGCGAAAGCAAACATCTTCTCGCTTTTTCTGCTAATGGGGAATTCGAGTTTTGAGAGGCAGCATTTAATTTAATTTGCTGTCTTTTTATTTTAGTACATGCGGCCAGAGGCCTGTGGGAATTGGGTGCATTTTTTAATAAATCAGATAAATAAATCAATGGGAGACAGGGAGAGAGGAGGGCGGGAAGCAGCTCTCAGGGATGCTGGTGCAGGTGGGGGGAGGGAGAAGGAGGATGGGGGAGAAGCAGGAGGAGGGGGGCTGCAGGCAAGGGAGGTGGGAGAGGTGGTGGGGGCTAAATGAAATGTGGGACGGGAGAATCTGTCAGAGTTTATAGCTCCAACGAAGAATCTCTTATGCACATAATAGCCTGCTTTGGGTTTTTTCTTTCTTCCTTTTTTTTTCGAAAAGTGCTTCAAAAGCAGGTTTGTAATTTATATCAAAGAATTCTTTCAAGTTCTGACGTCCCAGGCAAACGTAAGATGCCTGGAATGTGGGGAGATGAGAATCTTTTATATATATATGTCTTTTGCATATATATATGCAATATTTTATTGCCATGTCTTAAATGGCAGGAACAGGCAGGCTGGGGGAGGGATGTCTTCCCGCAGCCCCAAGGCAATGAGGAGGCTTTCTTTGTGCCCTCCAGAAAAGGAGTTTTCCTTTGGGGAAAAAGACCAGCTTGTGTGATTTTAGGGTGCCACACCTCTTTGTGGGCTCTAAAGGGGAAAACTTGGGGCCACGTCTTGCTCTCACCAATGGCTGGCTTTGAAGCTGCCCTTTTATCTGTCTCTGCACACTTCAAGGTGTGGTGGAAGGAGACGGGCCTCACCAGAGTCTTCTCTCTGCACCTCTGCCCGCTGCCCACCTGTGCCTCTGTGCACCTGCCCGCCGCCCACCTGTGCCCATGTGCCCCTGCCTGCTGCCCACCTGTGCCCGTGTGCACCTGCCCGTTGCCCACCTGTGCCTCTGTGCACCTGCCCGCTGCCCACCTGTGCCCGTGTGCACCTGCCCGCTGCCCACCTGTGCCTCTGTGCACCTGCCCGCTGCCCACCTGTGCCTCTGTGCACCTGCCCACTGCCCACCTGTGCCCATGTACACCTGCCTACTGCCCACCTGTGCCTCTGTGCACCTGCCTGCTGCCCACCTGTGCCCGTGTGCACCTGCCTACTGCCCTGTCTTGGGTCTCTCCACATTGTTTACTGCCCTGTCCTGGGCAGGTGGTTCTATCTGGGCCTAGGTCCTGGGGTGAGGCTGGCCTGGGTCCCCAGGTCACCCCACTGGACCATACCTGTGAGACAGCCAGGGTTTGGGATGAGGGGAGCCTTTGCCTCCCTACCTTGAATTTTAACCCCACCTGCCCATGGCTCCAGCTTCCCCCCTCAGTAATCCTAGTGATGTATGAAATTCACAGGGTCAAGACCAAAGTGTCAAACAATGTCAAAATTGAAAGGGGTCTTGGCAGTGTGTAGCCCATAGGTTCTCAATGTGGGTTCTGGGAACCCCAAGGGTTCCACAGAGGTGCTTCAGGATCAATAAGGGTAACTTACCCTCCCTTCCCTTTTAGATGTTTTATACCTGGGGCTTCCATGTATTTCATTCGGACCAAACGGGTTCTTGCTACTTCTACAAAAGCTGGAAGACGTGAATATCGTCCACTCCTAACCCTCCTTACAGAAACTGAGAAGCAGAGGGGAGATCTTCCTGCTCCGGGTCATTCAGGGTGTGTGGCAGGGCCGGGGCGAGAAGCCAGCTCTCCGGACGCTCGGGTTAGTGCTCTCACATCCCACCCCCGCCCCTTGAATGGCCATGACAATAACTCAGGAGCTGGACTGACAGACCTCTGGGCGGTTAGGCGGGGTCTAATAAGGACTTGGCCAGGACAGGGCTTCAGCTCTGCTAAGAAACTGTGGGTGCCTCCGGACACGCCCCCTCCCCTCTCTGGGCCTCGTGTGTCTCCATGCTGCTCAATAACTGGGGTCGGGGTGTGCTTGATGCTGGCTCCCCTAAACCACTCCCACCGTGCAGTTCCAGGATCCCAGGGTCCAAGAGAAGTGGGGTTATCGGTGCTGGGAGCAAGAGAGACACACAGACGCCTGGGCAGGTCAGATGAGTGGACGGGGTCAGACCCAGGCAGATGGGGCAGAGTGAACTTACATAGACCACGCCCTCCCTCCTTCACTCTGCAGTGCGGGCCTCATGGTGACACCTGCATGACCCACGAAGGAGCGTGGTCCGGCAGGGATGGAGGGGGGACTGGGTACTCCCAGGGGTACTCACCATGGGCGCTGGCTTTCCTCCAGACACGATGCAGACCAGCGTGAAGTTCTGGGCTTGATATCGGCTGAAGGGGGCGGGCGTGTCAGCGGCCACCACTTCTATGGAGGTGGGAGGAGCTACCCAAAAGGAAGACAAAGGCTTAACTGGAAGATTCGGGAAGATTTCTGATTACCTAAGATGGGCCAGGTCCCATGCTGGGTGCTGGGGGGCAAATACTGCACAGCTCCAGAGGGTGCCGCTGGCATCAGCTACAGTGACAATGACGTCCCTGCTGGGCATACAGACAAGGGCCCTGCCTCACCGGCCTTACAGGTGGTGAGGAAGATGAACATGAATCAAAAGATCACACAGTCAAACGTGCAACGTGCATGAGATATGGGGAGGTACAATGAGTGTAAAGGGGCCCCTGCCCAAGCCTGAGGAGTTGTACTGTGCTGTGAGCTGAGGAAGCACCAGTAGGCAGAAGACAAACATGGCAGGTAGAGGGAACAGCATGTGCAAAGGCCCGGTGGCAGGTCAGCTCAGAGCAGGGGGGATGGGAGGCAGGCCATCGCAGTGAGAGAACAAGGAGCCGGGGGGAATGTGGTGCCCAGTGGGGCTGGGGAGATGCTCAGGGCACAGAACAGGGTGGCTGACGGTGGGTTACCACTCACAGTGGTGTGCCGGGGCTGGGTCCAGCCAGCTCAGGAAAGTGGATTGTTGACACTTTCAGGAATTTTGTGAACCAGTTGTTAAACTGCTGTTCGCTTGAAACCGGCCACAGTGGGCGTCTTTACACCACGGAAATCAGCCACCGTCACAAGCCGGGGCTTCTTTGTTTGTTTGTTTCCCTCCCCTGCCCCGGCCCCCAGAGCGGGTTTGCCAGCACTCCACTGGTTGTGAGTGTTTCTTCTGAGAGCAGTGGGAGCCATTGAAGGTTTTAAGCAAGGGCAGTGACATGATCCAAGTTGCATTTTGAAGAGACGGGAAATACAGAGTGCAAATTCGGGCTAGAGAGGTGGGTAGCTCAGACTACGGTGAGGGCAGTGGAGAGAGAAGTAGATGACCTTGAGAGAGATTTAGAGTCAGAGGTCTGCCCTCTTTCTTTTTCTTCTGGAAATTGGTCCCACCTCCCACCAGCTCGCCCCTCTGCTCTCCTCACTGGCGGCCACTGGCCAGCTTGCTGAAGCCGGTGTTCCCAGCTACCGTGGCGTATTGGAAAGGGCACACGTGGAGCCATTGGGCATTCCTGGGTCCAAATCCCAGCTAGGTCGCCACCTCCATGTCCTTGGGCAAGTCACCAAAACTGGGAGCTCTGTTCCCCAATTTGTTAAATGGAATAATACTTGGCACACATACTTGAAAGATGAACCAGCTAATAGACACTAAAGGGATCATCCCAGGGTAGGAATTCGCTATTCTTATTTCTACTGTTATTTCCCCACCCCCGTTGTAATCAGCAGGACAGGAGCCGGAATCTTAGAACTGCACTTGGGAAAGGCTGTCAGTTCTGGCTTTACCAGCCTCGGGTCACGTGCAGTGGGAGAAGCAGAGAAAATGAAGAGGTGTGGGCCTTCCTTCCTGCAAGGGGTTTTCACTCTGGTTAAATTTAATTAAATTCCACAAACACTTCCTGACACCTACTAGGTGCCGGGCACGGTGCCAGGTGCTCGCCGTGGGCGCCCAGCGATGGATCAGATCCAGCGCTGAGAAGCTCGCAGTCTGGCGGGGGCGACAGATGCCTGGTGACTCTATTTTAAGGTCTAGTGAAAGGAAGGCAGGTATGAGCCATTCATTCATTCAGGCAGCCGCCACGTGCCATCGGCAAGGGAAGCAGAAGGAACGGGAAACAACGGGAGAACAATAGATGGAGAATTGTAATTAAGCGTAAGATCGTGTGAAGCAGATGGTAAGTGGGGTAGACATTCCGAGAGCGGAAAAATACACCAGAACACTTCAATTACCCAGAAGTCGCAGATTCTGCAGTCTAACTTTTCTAGAACTCGACTGAAAACCTGGATCCCCCAGCAAGAACGAGCAATGGTGAACACTTATCAGCCAGGAGCTATTCTAAGCCCTTAACGTGGGTTAATTCAGTTAATCCTCACCGTTAGTCTATGAGGTGGGTTTATTTACTCCCACTTTACAGATGGGGAAACTTAAAAGGTGAAGCAATTGCCCAGGTTCATGTAGTCAGATTTGAACCCAAACGCCCTGCCTCCAGAGCCCAAATTCTGACATGAAGCTGTGCCACCTCAACCTTTGGAAAGAAGAAAGGAGCTCCTATCTATTGGTACCGGTAGCCTTAACCGCACATTTTAGCCACCGGGAACACTCACTGACCTGGCGCATCTCATCTTCCACGGACACCTTATAATCCAGATCCCTTGGGAGCCACTCCTGTGGGTGGCTCTACTTAACTTGGTTGCCCCAAAGATTAAGGGACCAAGCCAGTTAGAGCTTAAAACTCTGGCACGGCTCATGGGCACATACGTGCGGGTATAATCATACCCTCTAGAGATGCTAGAGACTCAGCACTGGGCAGGGGGCACCTTTAAAATCACTCATTCATTCTTTCTTACCTTCATCAAGCAAACAGGAATGAGACACCTAGAATCTGCCTTATAGAATTGCTTTGAGGAGAAAATAAGATGATGCTTACAGGATGCCTGGCACTTAGCAAGCTGCAAGGCAGTTTAGCGATTTTAATTAATATTATTTCTTCACTATTAGAAGGGAGGTAGTATAGGACAATGGTTAAGATGTGAACTCTAAAGCAGATTACCCAGGGTTCAAAGACCGGCTGTACCACTTGCTGGCTGTGTGACCCCTGGGCAAGTTATTTAACCTCTCTGAACCTCAGCTTCCTTATCTGCAAAATGGAATTTTAGGGTCCCTGGGAGGATACAATGAAGTAGTCCCCGAAAGTGTTTTGAAAGTGCACTCAGCGCATGTCAGCTGCATTCACCAGCAGTATCGTGCACTAACATTCTTTCTCTGAGGCTCCTTGCTACTGGTCGGGAGAATGTCTTTGGGCATTCAGTTTAGTAGGACACCAGAAAATGCCCTGGACGGACACGGCCCAATACAGTAAGCACTCACCTCACGTGGCTATTGAGCACTTGAAATGTGGCTTGTTGAGTTCATATGCGCCGTGAGTGTAAAATACACATGAGTTTTGAAGACAATTTTGAAGAAGAAGGTGAAATGTATCATTAATATTTTTATGTTGGTTACATATTGAAATAATATTTGGGATATACAATGGATTTAATAAACATAGTATTAAAATTAATTTCACCTTTTAAAAAACTTCTCTTAATGTGGTCATTAGAAAACTCACAATTAAATATGTGGCTTGCATTATATTTCTGTTGGAGAGCACTGGTCTACACCTTCCATTTTACAGGTAAGCAAACTGAGGTCAGAGAGAGGGAGAGATGTGCCCCCGTTTACACTATAGGTCAACGGCAGAGCCCAGACTGGCACCGAAGCCTTCCAAACAGTGGCCAGGGTTCTTTGCACAGCACGGGTGCCCCTCAACACACACACGCTCATAACACACATCCACGCACGCACACAACCCCATCCTGGAGATCTGCACCCAAGTCACGCACACCACCCACGCAGACCCTGATTGGGAGCTGTGTTCCTGTCCCTTATTATATTTCTGAGCAGGTGTTAGCAATATGTACAGTTAATCAAGCTCATAAGACAATAACGGATTCCAGTTGTATGGACGATGGCACAGCGGAGCTGCTAAATCAGCGTGGACAGCTCAGGCTTCCCACACCCTCCCCCCGGCGGATTCCTCCGTCGCCGTGTCCTGGGCAAATGTCACTCCGCATCTTGCCTCCTGTCTCCCGGTGGATGGCTCTGAGTGCAGGCAGTTGGGGGGCTGTCTACACCTGGGAGTCCCTGGCTGCTTCCTCCCACACATCACATCATCCTCTCCCCCTTCCCCCTCTCTTTCCCTTCCCTTGACTAAGTGCAGCACTCTTTCCCCCACAACTCACTGGTTCTCAGGCTCATTATCTATAGCCTTTCTTCACCCTCAGTCTTCCCCAACTCCATCCCGCCCCCAGATCCCTCTCCACCTCCATCTCCTTTCTATTTTCCTCTCCTCCTCCATCCTCACCTCCATCCCCATCTCCATCCTCATCTCCATCCCCATCTCCATCCTCAATTCCATCCCCATCTTCATTTTCACCTCTATCCCCTTCCCCATCCTCATCTTCACCTCCATCCCCTTCTCCATCCTCACCTCCATTCTCATCTCCATCCTCATCTTCATCTTCACCTCTATTCCCTTCCCCATCCTCATCTCCATCCCCTTCCCCATCACCATCTCCCTCCCCATCTTCTTTCTATTTTCCTCTCCTCCTCCATTCTTACCTCCATCCCCTTCTCCATCCTCACCTCCATCCCCATCTCCATCCTCAATTCCATCCCCTCTCCATTCCTCACCTCCATCCCCTTCTCCATCCTCACCTCCATCCCCATCTCCATCCTCAATTCCATCCCCATCTTCATCTTCACCTCTATCCCCTTCCCCATCCTCATCTCCATCCCATTCCCCATCCCCATCTCCCTCCCCATCTCCTTTCTATTTTCCTCTCCTCCTCCATTCTTACCTCCACCCTCGCCTCCATCCTCACTTCCATCCCCTTCCCGCTCCTCATCTCCATCTCCATCCTCACTTTCATTCCCTTCCCCATCCTCATCTCCATCACATCTCCTTTCTATTTCCTTCTCCACCTCCATCTCATTCCCTTTTCCAGTCCTTTCCCCACCTCCATTCCCTTCTCCCTCCCTATCTCTATTCCCATCTCCAACTCAATCCTTATTTCTGTCTCCATCCCTCCCCCCATCCTCATCCCCATCTCTATTCTCATCTCCATACCCATCTCTGTTACAATCTCTGACCAAGGTCAAAGCAAGCAGCCCCCTTATGTGCCCCATGCCTGGGACAGATCCCATGGCCCCAGGAGCAGTGTCCAGTCAAAGGCAGATGGCCAGCTGCAGGCACAGACACAAAGTCCACACGACTTCCTGGACAAGAATAATCTCAAGTTCAAAGTTGGGCTCCAGAATGAGCAGTGATCCAGGTGGCACACAGTGGCAAAGAATTGTCAACAAAGACCCCTGGCTCACCAATCTCTCCCTCACTCCTCTGCAACAGTGTCCAACGCACCCACCACTAGTGCCTCGCTCCTGCGGACTTGGAGAGACGTCTGTGCCAGTGCAATGCTCCCCTGGGGCAGTGCGCCCACCTGCACATTTACCTGAAATCACCCTCCTCGGGTGAAGAGACACCGATCAGGCATATTTGACTTGGGGAGGGGGTCAACAGCAGTAGTGGTAGTGGTGAGAACCTGGACACGGGCTGGGACTCAGAATTTACAAACCACTTCCAGACACGTTACCACACTCGTGGAACACCAGCCCTAGGAGATAGGAAGGGCCCCCCATTCGACAAGTCCACCATCATGGTCAAACAAAGGCCACCACCATAACACTCCCCCGAATCCACTGACCCCAAGTCAAGCCAGTGGACTTCCCAGTTTATTTTTGACTTTACAGTAAGCAGAGAATTGCTGCTAGAAGTTTCTTTGACCGATTTTGTCCTGCATCAGGAAAGGCAAAGTGGCTTTGCATCTGACACGGGCGCACGTCACAGCTAACCTCCATCGCCCCTGCTCCACGGCCATGGAGGGAGGCAGGAGTTGAAGTTATTTTAGACTTGACGGTTAACATCAACACAGCGAGTTAATGGACACGTGATCGGTTTCATGAAATTAACTCTGAAATACTGCCTGTCTTTATCCTGAAAGCAGAACTTTGTTTCGGTCATCTCACTCACTCTGGAGATAATGTGACAGCTCTTGGCTCTGTAAATCATCCCGTGGCCTTTGTGATTTGAGAACACAGCCTGTTCTTATATAAAACCCAGTAGGCCTGTGTCTAACTGTATCTAGGAGAGTTAAATTCTCTGCCCACCATGAAGGTCCGCCCAATTCCCCCTGGGGAACCAGCCTGAATAGAGTCAGACCAAGCTTCCAGCCCAGAGTTCCAGCCCAGCCTCTGCTACCAACATCCCATGAGACCTTGGGCAAATCAATGGACCCACGTAGGCATCAGTCTTCTCATCTATAAAGTGGGTTCAATAAAACATATCTTGCTAACCTTTCAACTTCCAGGATTTTTGAGAGTAGAAGCAGATGAGAAAATGGACATAAACCTTCTACAAGGACGGCAAAGCGCTGTGTAAACAGAAAGGGATGATTTATATTATTTGTTCGATTGCCCACACCCCTCTCTTGTCTGAGAGGGATGTAGAGGGGAATTTCTTTCCCTCCCAGGAGTGGCCATCGTCTGGAGGAGGGGATAATCTGTCCTGTTCCTTGGGTACCAGTCTCTGACGTGTGTAGCACACTCCTGCTCTAGGTGTCATTTATCATGGGCTGGTAATCAATTAGATTTTGAGGAGGGGCAGGGGAGGGAAAAAGCAAGTTCAAAATTATATTATTTGCAAAAATCCATTCTTTCGTCTCAGCATGGCTGCCCTATTGACTGCCTTCCTTTTCAATCAGCCCCTAGTCATTACACCATATTTCAAAAAAGAAAAGAAAAGAAAACCACCTTCTTAATATAAAAGTGTCCATGAATATAAACGTCCCTCCATGTTTCCTATTTCAATTTCTTTCCTTTTTTTTGGTCCCACGTCTCAGTTTCTTTCCCATCCTCTCCACCAGTCTAGTAGTCATCTCCTCTGGGAAGGCTTCTGCGCTCCAGCCACACTGAGCTGCCCAAGCTTCCTTCCTCCCTCACGTTGCTCACCTCCTCTGTGGCCTGCACATACCAGTCCTTCTGCTGGTTAACTCCGCCTCATCCTTTAGGGCTGGCCTTAGGTGTTGCCTCCTCCAGGCAGCCTTCTAGGCCTTGGCTGGACTGGGTCAGGGCTTATTCTCTGGGTTCCTGGAGCATCCTTCTCTTGTTATACTCAAAGTGCTTGTCATTCTGTCCTGGGTCCCTGTCTGTTTCTCCACTAGACTGTACGTTCCCTGAAGTCTGGGGCTTTCTCTTTCTTCAACCTAACCTCAGAGCCAGTGCAAACTTGCCACCCAGTTTCAATTCCTGTTTCCTTCCTTCATTTCTCCTAGCACAGGCAAGCACACAGCTTGTTTGTGGAAGGAATCCCACAAGACCCTGTATGCCGTGAACCCTGCGCCCATCTCTAGCCTGATCTTAACCAGTGCCACCTTCCCCATCACTGTGCTCCAAACACACTGAGATTTTTGGGGGAGGGGGTCCATGAACACCCTAAGCTTGTACCAACCCCAGGCCCTTTGCATCTGTTGCTTCTTTTGCCTGAACTCCTTCATTCAGTTTTTCTCATGGCAGGTCCTGCTCATCTTCCAAGTCTCGGCTCCAATGTCACCTCCCAATCTAAGCTAAGTCCCCCTTTTATTCTGTCACAGCACTTTATTTCGTCATAGAGCTCATCATAATGTATAATTATTTCATATGTTGGTTTGCATACTGGTCTTTTTCTCCGACACCCCCCAGTAGAATGTATGCACCATGCAGGCAGGACCTCCTCTCGTCTGTCACGCATCCCACCGCCCTGACACACGAGGATTTGCTCAATCAATATTTCTCAAATGAATGAGTGAACGAGCAGGGGGAGGGACCCCAGCGTCCTGCCCTCCAATCCTGCCCACTTTGGAAGGGCTGACCTCTCCAGCCCCACCCACACCCCTCTCTCCCCGCAGAAGTCTGAGGAGGCAGGTCCCACCAGTGGGAGGGGGACGCCAGCAAGAAAAAGAGAGAGGGAGAAAGCACAACTCTTTGGTTTATGAGAAAATTAAATATTGAACTCTGTAGTAACAGCAGCCAAGGGAAGAAAAACCTGACAAAAAGCCCCCAAATGGAGCCGCCATCAGCGACAGGAGAGATAAACACTGCGTCTGTGCTTATACGGCTTGCAACGGGCCCTTTTATGTGGCAGCTGCTGAGCCGAGCCCACCGTCCCCTCCAACACGAAAGCATTGTGAGGGGTGGGGGCATCTGGGGTCTAGGTCATTGGGTGGCCGCTGCCCAGGACCCTACCTGCCCGGAGATGGGGGTCTTTCTGAGTGGAGGAAACCCAGTGGCTTCGGGCATCCTCCATCCACCCGCCTTCCACTCTGCGGGGAGCTGGCTAGCAGGACCCGCTCACCTGCCTCGCCCCTCCCCTGCCAGCTGTTGTGCTTTTGCAGTGGCGGAAGATAAAATTAACAACCCCGAGTGGAAGCTCTGGCTGACTGCTCTGGGGGAGCAGGGGGGTGCTGGGAGCGGGGATGGTGAATCAGTGAGGCTGGGCAGAGAGGATCCATCTCGGGTTACTGCTGATGGAGAGAGAAAATCCTGCACGTGCACGCACTTAAAGGGGTAGAAGGGAGGCCAGGCCACAGGTCTTGGTGTTGGATCTGGATTTGTGTTCTAGTGCTGTTTTGTAGACTGTGCCTTTAACCTGGTGGTTCTCAAAGTGTGTTCCTTGGACCAGCAGCATCAGCCTTACCTGGGAGCTTGTCAGAAATGCCAACTCCTGAGCGTGTTCCAGACCTGCTGAATCAGAAACCCCCGGGGTGGGGTGGGGTCTAGCCAGCTGGGTTTTAACAAGCCGTCCAGGAGATTCTAATGCAAGTTCTGTGTGTGAACCACTGCCTCGACTTTTGTAAGCTTCAGTCGGTTCATCACTAAATTAGGGCTAACAATGTGCACTGAGGCCTGATCCAGGGCAGGTGCTCAGCAAACAGTGAAAATTATTACTGACGGGAGGGCAAGGCTCAGGGGAATTGAAGACCCTCCCTCAGGCCGGCTTCTCCGGGCTCAGCAGACAGGGCATAGGTGGAACTCCCCGCAAACTGGCTCTCTGCACTGATTGGGTCAAAGGACCTCAAATCCCCAGAGCCCCGTCCCTCACAAGTGGTGCAACTTTAAGCTCACACCTTGATTGGCTGCTTGTCAACGTTCCCAGTTTTCTGATTGGCCTCCTGGGCTGCCAGTCCCATGTGGACCCTCCCTGTGCTTGGGGTTTGCTGGCTGGAGGCAGCCCGCCCTGCAGCCTGCCCGTGGCCACCCGGCGAGACCGCCTCAGCCCTTCCGCGCCATCGTAGTTTATGTGGCAATAGAGCAAATGTGTTCAGGCCCACGATAAGTGCCATTTCTGCGGAGATGAAATCTATGGGGTGTGACATGAATCCATTTTAAATAGCAGCAAGGCTGGCTATTTGGGGGATGTTTCCAATGTATCCCAGAGGTATATATTACACACATGGGTGATTTTACCAGGTGCCATATTTGTAGCTTTATGAAAGAAGCCTCTGGAAGTGCGCAGAAGCCTGCGGAGGCCCCGGCAAATGGGGAAGCTCGTTCAAGATCTGGCCAGCGGCCGTGGCACCCAGCTCAAGCCCTTCCTGCTCAAGTTCAACTTCAGGCCTCTCTCTACTGCCCCCCCCCCCCAACCAGAGAGCAGTGGGCTGGAGCTTGGAGGCTCTGGGTGGGCCCCACCCTGGAAAACCTCTGTCCCTTCCAGCAGAATGGTGTGCCCCCAAGCACTGGGGCCTTGGTGTTCTGGGGCTTAGAACAGGGGTGAGCCCTGTTGGATCTGGATTTGTATTCCTGGCCCTCCCCGCCCAGGGCCTGGGGCGCCTGGCTCCCCCTTCTGTTCGCAGGCAGTGTGCCCCTTAGGCAGTTGCTAGCTTCCTGGGCCTCGCCCATCGAGCAGGGAGCTTGTGAGGACCGAGGTACATGGCAGGGGCCACACCTGCCAACTTCCCAGCAGAGCCCGCACCCCCGGCCCCCACCCCCCAGCCCTCCCTCCCTCCAGGAGATTTCCCTGGGGGCTCCACGGCAGGAGACTTTCCTGTCCTATCAGCATTTAGGATTGATTTCCTGAGTCAGAGGGCAAGTAAATCATTCTTGCCACTCACTTCTCATAGAGCAATTTCCAGGGGAGACAAGGGGGAGGGAGGGGGGAGGGAGTAGCCGTGGAGGAGGGGCGCTGGTGGGAAAGGTTTGTGCATTTTTCCTCCCCGACATCTTACTACGAAAATTTCAAACCTAAATCCAAAAGTTCAAACTATTGTACAATGAACACTCGTGGACCCATCGCCCTGGGGTCTACGATGAGCATTGAACTCGACTTGCTTTGCTGCACATCTACTGGATTGTGTCTTTTTAAAGGGGTGAGGCAGAGCTTCGTTCCCAACGGGATCCAACTCCCGGCCAGGGTGGAGGGGCTTGACTTGGGGGTGCGGGGCTCAGAGATCCAGCACACATGGCCCCTCCATGTGCCGGGGCCCTGGCACCTGTCTCACCTCTGACCTCTCTAACCTCATCCCTGGCCAGGCCCCTTCCGGCCTCAGTTCTCTCACCTGCAAGATGGGAATCTCAACAGCACCTGTCGCACAGGGCTGTTGGGAGGATGGACTGAGCTCACGTTTGGGAAGCACCGTGCAGGACGCCCGGTACTGCTGAGTCCACGCACCCATCGGCCATCCCATTTGTGAATAGTAACCTCCATCACTGGGCCTGGGACAGTGGGTGGCCTGGGTCTACACTCACTCTGCCGCTGGCCTGGGAGCTTCTCAGGCTAGGGACACTGTGTTCTGCTGAGCGGGGCCCCAGCGCAGGGCAGCACGGGGCAGAGCTCAACGATGTGCACCGAGTCCATGTTGGTGGGAGTGACCGGGGGGGCGGATTTGCTCAGTGAGTGTTCTTGTCTGCACCCTGAGTCCAGGGCCCACTGAGTCCCCAGGCACACAGTGGGCGGCGTGAGGGGTGGGGAGGGCACTTGACCGTCACCTCTGCTCCCTGGCGGTCACTCTGGGGCAGGTTCCGTGCTAAATGCCTCCATGCATTAGAGCTTCTCAGAACCCGGGAGGTAGGAATTATCATCTCCTTTTCACAGAGGCAGCGACTGCGGTTTTCAAAGGCACTGGTCCATTCACTCAGCCAGTAAGGACCGGGGCTGGGACTGGAAACCACATCTGGCTTAAGCCCTCAGCCCGTGCTCAGAACCCCGAGTGCAGTGCCTGGCCTGCTTCTCTCCTGCTGTGGGGTCTCTCCCAGGGCCTCGGTTTCCCCTGTGACCCAGTGATGGGGCTGGACTAGGTGTTTTCTAAAGGTTTCTCCAGTTTGAAAAGCCTATGGCTCTGGGTGCGTTGTGGGGGGGGGGGCGTCGAGGGAACTACAGCAGGAGGGTTCAAGGTTAGAGAGGAGGAGGACTGTCCTGATGCACTGGCAGAGAGCGGGACTGGTCAGCAGAGAAGGGCCCAGGCTCTCCCTGGTGGGAGCCTCAGGAGTGGGGGTCTCTCCGCTGATGGGCCTGGGGTCCACGGGAGAATCTGCTGGGGGTGTGTGGCTGGCACCAGAGTTCCCCAGTGAATACCTCTGTGCCCTCACTCCTGCTCCCAAATTTCCAGGTTCCCGCAGGGAGCTTCCCAGGCCCGTCGCCACCCCCGTGGCGTCCCTGACAGACTGGCTTCAGGGACCTGCTCTGGCCTCGTCTTTCCTCTCTGTCCATAGCCAGGCCCAGTGGACAGAGGGCAGCAGGGCCCGCACAGCCTGGCATGAGAGAAGAGCCCTCACAGGATGCCCTTTCGTCACCTGCCCCCTGATCCCACCAGGACGGGCACAGCATTTGGCCTTATAGGAGCTCAGAAGCCGAGCGGCCGTATCGTGGCTCTGCTGCCTGTCAGCTGGGTGACCTTGGCAAGGCACTTACCCTCTCTATGCCTGTTTCCTTATCTGTAACCTGGGGATCGTCATAATATCGACTTGACGGGGTTCTTGTGAGCGTTGTGTAAAGTATTCAGACCCTGGCCTGGCTCCTGGCAAGCACCGAATACATGTCTGCCACTGTCGTTATTGCTCCTGTTATTATTATTATATCTCACTGCCTACTCCTTCCCCGTGCCCTGCAGTCCTGCCACACGGGAGTGCTGCCTACTTTCCAGGCTTTCCTGCTCCCACACCATTGCCTACAGGGCTCCTTCTGTCTACCCCCAGCCTACTAGGCCCAGCGCTATGCCACCTCCTCCATGAAGCCTTCCTGACACCTCCTCCTGGAGAAGACTCTCCCTCCTGGGAACTCCCACATCCCTCAGCTCGCACCCGAGTCCTCCCCACCATCCTGATTTTCCTTCTGCTGGGATTCTGGGAAACAGTGCCCTTCTCTGTCTCCCCCATCATTCAGGGACTCCTTCGGGGCAACGCCGGGCCTTACATCCCCCTCGTTATCCCCGGAGCCTGAGGTCAGGCTCTGGGTTCAGAGAGAGGGGCTGAGAATCTCCACTTGGTCACTCACTAGCTGTGTGATCTCGGGCAAGTTGCTTCACCTCTCTGAGCCTCGGTTTCCTCTTCTGTAAAATGGGAATAACCACAATCCCTCTCTCACCAGCTGTCGTGAGAATTGGGACCAAAGAACGCTCATAAACTTAGTACAAGGCCTGGCGCATGATGCACACTCGATCTGTGCTAGCTTTTGTTATTAAGATTATTGTGAGTGTTAAGATTATCTGTTATTAAGATCATTAATTACTCCTAGGGAGCGAATCCTGCCTTCTCATGTACAGATGGGGAAACTGAGTCCAAAGGTGCACTGCAAGCCAGGAGCAGAAAGGGACTGCTGGCTCCCAGGCCAAGCCGACTTGGACTGTGGTCCTGGTCTCAGTTTCCCCTTCTGCATAGCAGGCATGGGATTACTTCCCTTTCCAAGAGTGGCTACAGGCAGCAGACACTGTGCCGGGGCTGGCTCGTTGCCTCCCCCAGCCTGCCGTGTCTGCTCTCCCGGCTCCCGATGCAGCTCTGCTAACACCTGTAACCTCCGCCTCGTGCCTGCTCCTTAAATCACGGGCCCGAGGCACCACGGTCTCAGCAGCCACATATCACTTGTAATTAAGGGGCCTGTCCCAGGGAGGGGAAGTTTACCTTCTGCCAGAGACACTAAATCCAGCTCCCAGTGGTGGAGAGGATAAAGCATCGCACTGACCTAACACTTGTCAAGGTTTAATGGTGCGCCTGCGGGCCTGCGCAGGCGGGGGCCGGGGTGGTGGGTGAAGAGAGGCAACCCTGGAGCAAGAGGCGAGCCCTGGCCTATGAGACACGGAAGGTCCAGGGAGCTGACGATGGCCTCAGGGGGCTGCAGCCACCCGCCTGGACAATTCCAGGGAGCAGATGAATCTCTACAGGCCGGCTCAGGAGGGCTGATGGGCCATTCCTGGCTCCTTAGCCAGGCGGTCTGGGTTTGAAAATAAGCTCTTCCACTCACTCGCTGTGTGACCTTGGGCAAATTACTTAACCTCTCTGGGCCTCAGTTTCCTTTTATTAAAATGGTAATAATAGAAGTACCTTCTTCCTAGAGTTGTAAGGATTAAGTGAATCAGTATAGTTAAAGCGCTTGGAGCAATGTTTAGCACCCTGTAACTGCAAAATTCACCATTATTATAGTATGTCCTGGCTGCCCCTTATTAGAAGGAATCTCAGTCCTTCCCCCATAGCAGGCACATAGGAGGTGCTTATAAATATTGGTTGAATCAAGGACTTGCAAGTGTGAGGAATAAATGAGCAAACGGTCTGTTTCCCTCAGAGAAGGGCTGGTGATGTCAGTCCTGTGGCCCCGGGGACAAGATGCACAGAACACTGCGTGCTGCTCCACTCTCCTTCCAGCCGCAATCACAGGTCAGAGAAGTTACGCAGCTTTCCATCACGCCCAACGTGTGGATGCGCTTCGGAGGCCTCGTCTCCACCCCCAGCTCAGGGCCGCAGGTCCCCACGGAGGGAGGGAGGCAATTAGAGAATGGCAGATGCATACTCGAGGCTTCCCTGTATCAGCAGGCTCAGTTTTCTCTTCTATAAAATGGGGATACTGATTGTGCTGACTTCCCAGATGTCTGGGAGGAGCTGCTGACGTGCAGCCCAAATATTCCGTGCTGTCCCTGTCGAGAGGAGCCCTGGTATGTGGCCGAGGCCACATGGCTGCCGTATTGCCCGACACTCAGAGAGGAGCCATATCCCTCTGTCTTCCTGTAGTGGGAACGTCGGGGGCTCTGGCTCCCAGCAGACCTGAGCTCAAATCCCAGCCCGCTCACTGCTGTGGGATGTTGGGCAAGTTCCCTGACCTCTCTGAGCAGTCTGTGGTTTGCCCGCTGTAACTGAGGCAGCATAGAGCCTGCCTGGAGGTGGATAGACTAGGGGGAGGACTAGTGGGCTAATGGAAGGTGCCGGGCCTGTTGCTGAGCACACAGTGGGCTGCAGTCAAGGGCACTACTCCTTTGCAGGGCCGTGTTCAAAGAGGGAAGGACAGAAGATTCTAGAAGCCTGTCCAGGAGGCAGTCAGCAGGCTCGGGCCTTTGGGGCTGAAGCTGGGAAGTGTCCGTCCTTGGTAGATGACCCAGTTAGCTCCAAAGTGCTCCTGCGAGCCCCAGACCCATCTGTCTGGCTCCTCCTTGAACTGGCTCTCGGCAGTGACCTCAGCTCGCTGGGGCCCGTGGGCGGGCAGGCGGGCAGAGTGGACATCCTTCCTCCAGGTCCCCGGCCAGGTCCAGGCACTCAAGACGGCAGTGTCCAGTGTCTGAACACGTTCTTATGTCCTTCTTGGAAGATTCTGGCCACTCTGGCCTCAGTCCTCTGGGCTGCAGCCCCTCCTCTGGCAGCCAAGCCCAGCCCACCGTCTCGGGCCCCTGCTGCCCATCTAGCTGCCCACAGAGAAGCTCCGACTGGTGGGGAGAAGGCCTGCAGAGGTCCTAGGACTGCAGCCCTGGCCTCTCCACCCCAGCGGCCCATTTTCTGTGGTCACCGTCTGCTGAGTGAAGTCACACGGTTTCACTGGCACCTGCTCAGGGGACCGTCCCCATCCAGTGCCAGGTCCTGCTGTGTCCTCCACATCTGCTCCCATCTTTCCACTTGGTCCCCATGTCCTTTGGCTTCCGTCTGGAAATGCCTTGCCTGTCCAGCCGTACTGCCTGCCCTGGGCTGGCTCCTGTCGTCTCTCCCCGTGTAACCCGCCCTGCTCTCAGAACCTGCCAGCAGACCCAGGCTGAGCACTTTCTGTGCGCATGACCTTGTTTACTTGTCACAACAGCCCTATGAAGTAGGAGCCTTCGCTACCCCAATTTCCAGATGAGGAAACTGAGGCGTGGAGAGGGAGAGGCACAGCAAGACTGCGGAGGAGGTGGGATTGGACTCAGGGCGGCCGGCTCTGTTCTTTCCTGACCTCTTGTCAGTGCCCAGGGCGGGAGGCCAGAGTCATCACTGCCTGGCTGAGAGAGTTCCCGCTGGGCTGATGTCGCCTCCTGCAGCTCTGACCCCATTCCCTGGCCCCACCGACATGTACAGGGTGAAGGTCCAGGCCCAATGGGTGAGAAGTAAGAACAGCTTCCTTTTCCATGAGCGCTCACTATGAGCCTGGGGCACAGGCCCCTACATTTCATGTCCCGACAGGGGAGGTGCTACAGCAACCCCCATTTAGCAGATAGGGAAACTGAAGCTCAAGGAGATTAAATAACCTGCTGATGTACTGGCGTGGTTGGGCCTATGGGCTCTGGAGCCAGCCTGCCAGGGTTTGAATCCCAGTTCTATCCTTACTGGACCTGTACCCTTGGGCAAATTTTTTAACCTCTGTTTTCACACTTGTAAAATGGGGACAGTAACAGTAGACCCCACCTTGGGGGCTGTTCTGACAGCTACGTGCGTTAACAGGTATCCAGCAGAACCGTGCCTGGTGTACAGTAAGTGCTCGAGAATTTGCCACTTTTATGACCAGTAGTTGCAGAACCGGCTTTAAAATTCATGGCTGAATCTGAGGCCCATGCCCTTAACCCCTCCTCAACTCTCTAATGAATAAACGCTATTTCTAGTCAACCTGCTTGAATAGAGGGATAATTCTTCAACTGGGGACCACCCAGTCCTCTCCTGTGTCAGGTTAGGAGCTCCTGCTGTCACTCACCCAGAGTGGGTGGGAGGGGGGATGGAGAAGGGGAGGGCTTGGAGGTGGGCCTGCCCAGATGTTTGCTTCCTGGGGCTTCTGGGGTGGGAGGAGGAGGTGTGGGTTCGCACCCTCTCCCCCTCAGCACCCTGTGACTCCTCTGCGGCTCTAGCCTGGATCCCAACCCGCCCGTGCCTCCTCCCCACAGCAGCCTGTGCTCCCTGGAGCCTGTGGCCACTGCAATCGCCTGGGGCCAGTTGATGTAATTAGTTCGAGCCCAGCAGGTGGCTCATCCACTCAGGCTCCAACACAGAGTGAGCAGATCATTTTTCACCCAGCAGGCATCCTGGGCGCTGAATCTCGTCTCCCAGCTACCCTGCCTGGGGAGCCCCGGGATAATCAGACCAGCGGCCTCCCTCACTGACCTAACCTGCCCCCTGGACTGCCGTCTACACCAGCTGTGCGCTGGTTCTGCCTGGGGCATGCCCACTCCCCACAGCTGTCCTGCGTACAGTCAGGCTTCTTGAAAGGGGCTTCTGCAAACCGAAGCCCGCTTCCCTTCAGAGAGGCAGAGTTGTGTTTCTTCTGCTCTGCTCAGGCCTGCGGGAGCATCAGCTGGTCTGCCCTCAGCCTGCAGATTCCCCATCTCACTTGAAGCCGTAGACATTTCTCCTTCCCAAGTCAAGAGAGGTCCTCGACACTCCAACTACTGGTCCTGGGAATGTGCTCCTTTCTCTAGAGAGGAGCACTGGGTTGGGAGTCTGGAGAATCAGGTTCAAGAATCTGGTGTCAGAAAGCGGAGCTCCATATCTGTAGGAATCCGAGATTCTGGCCTGGCCTCATGGAAGTGGGCTCAGCCTCTGTCACCCCCCAGAATGCCCGTAGTTTCTTTTCCTCTGGGGTCCCTCGCCAGCCCCAGGGTGAGTCTCTTGTAACGGGAAAGCTCTGAGGAACTGGCCAAGGGGGACGTCCTGTGAACTCGCCCAAAGTCACACAGCAGGGGAGCGACAGAACCAGACTGGAGGTGGCCAGATGGCTTTAGAAAGCACCAGAAGTGCCTAAGGAGAGACATACAGATCAATGGACTAGAATAGAATCCAGAATAAACCCTCATATTTACAGTCAATTGATTCTCAATGAGGATGCCAAGAAAATTCAACGGGGAAACAAGAGTCTGTTCAAAAAATGGTGCTGGGGGGCCGGCCCGGTGGTGTAGCAGTTAAGTTCGCGTGTTCCACTTCGGAGGCCAGGGGTTTCGCAGGTTCGGATCCTGGCTCAGACAGATGCACTGCTTGTCAGCCATGCTGTGGTGGCATCCCATATAGAGCAGAGGAAGATGGGCACGGATGTTAGCCCAGGGCCAGTCTTCCTCAGCAAAAAAAAAAGAGGAGGATTGGCAACGGATGTTAACTCTGGGCTAGTCTTCCTTAGCAAAAAAAAAAAAAAGATGCTGGGACAACTGGACATCCATATGCAAATGATGAGGGTAGATTCCCTCCTCATGCCACATACAAAATTAACTTGAAATAGATCACAAACCTAAATGTAAGAGTTAAAAGTAGAAAAACTCTTAGAAGAAAAGCATAGGAGTCAGTTGTGACCTTGGGTTATGCAAAGCCTCATTAGATATGACATCAAAAGCACAAGTAACAAAAGAAAAAATATATATAAACCGGACTTCATCAAAACGAAAACCTTTTGTCCTTCAAAGGACACCATCAAGAAAGGGAAAAATGGGGGAGAAATATGTGCAAACTACATATCTGAAAAGGCCCCTTTATCTGGAATAAAGAACACTTACAACTCAGTGATAAAAAGACAAATAACCCAACTGTCAAAGGGTTGACAAATTCAGCAAAGGATCTGAAGATATTTCCCAAAGAAGATATCCAAATGGCCAATAAGCACATGTTAAGATGCTCACCATCATTAGCCATCAGGGAAATGCAAATCAAAACCACAGTGAGATACTACTTCACATCCCCTAGGACAGCTATAATCAGAAAGACAGATAATAGCAAGTCCTGGTGAGGATGTGGAGAAACTAGAACCCTCCTATGCTACTGGTGGAAATGTAAAATGGTGCAGCTGCTTTGGAAAACAGTCTAGAAGTTCCTCATAAGGTTAAACATAGAGTTACTATTTGATCCAGCAATTCCACTCCGAGGTATATATGCAAGAGAATTGAAACTCTTATGTCACGCGAAAACTTGTATGTGAATGTTCATAGTAGCATTATTCGTAATAGCCAAAAAGTAGAAACAACCCAAATGTCCATCAACTGGTGAATGGATAAACAAAATGTCACATATCAATGGAAAATTATTCAGCAATAAAAGGGAATGAAGTACTGACACACGCTCCAATATGGATGAAACTTGAAAACCTTATACGAAGTGAAAGAAGTCACGAAAGACTACATACTGTATAATCCTATTTATATGAAATGTCCAGGAAAATCCACAGAGAAAGAAAGTGAGAGGGGTAGAGATTACTGGTTGCTTAAGACTGGGGGGAGGGGTATGGATGGGGAGTAATTGCTGATGGGTACAGGGTTTCTTTTGAGGGTAATGAAAATGTTCTAAAGGGTTGCACAACTCTGAGTATGCTAAAAACCATTGAATTATATACTTTAAATGAGTAAATTATATGTTATGTGAATAATATCTCAATAAAACCGTTTTTTTAAAAATCAAGATAAAAAGCACTAGCTGCACTTAATAAAAATTCAGTAAAACATACCGAGAAAAAAATAAAGAGAAGCTATGCAAAGTGCACTAACAGCTGTGCCCTGGGGTGGGAGGTGTGTCCCTTGGCCCCAGTTTGGAAAGCGTATGGTGTGGTTTGACACACCATTGTGGGTTCAGGTTCCAAAATTCTACCTTCATCTGCCAACCTCACTTGGAAGCCTCTAGAAGAGAGACAGGGATCCCGAGATAGAACATTTTATTAATGCGTGTCAATACTTTGTGACTTTTAGTAGAGCACAGTGGCTAAGCGTACAGGATATATTTACCCCTGTTCTGCCGCTGGCTGTCACCCACCACCCCCAGGCGAGGGACGTAACCTCTCAGATTCTTTATCCGTCAAAGGGGAAATGGTAGCACCCACCTGACAGAGTTTCTGTGATTGTTCCACGCCTTAATATGAAGAGCTTAGCACAGTGCCTGGCATGTTAGTAAAGGCTCCGTGAAGGGTGACCCATGAGGTTGGGAGCAGAGAGTATGGCTTCAGAGTCAGACAGTGAATGCTGCTCTGCTACCTCTGGCTCAGTTACTGTTGTGGGTTGAAATGTGTCCCCGAAAAAGATATGTCTAAGTCCCAACCCCAGCACCTGTGACTATGGCTTTATTTGGAAATGGGGTCTTTGCAGATGTAATCAAGCTAAGATGAGGTCATACAGGGTTAGGATGGGCCCTAATCCAATATCTTGTGTCCTTATAAGGAGAGAGAAATGACGACACAGAGACACAGACCCACAGAGGGAGGAGGCCACGTGAGGACGGGGGCAGAGACGGAGCGATGCGGCTATAAGCCAAGGACTGCCGGCAGCTCCAGAAGCGGGAAGAGGCGAGGAAGGATTCTCCCCAGGAGCCTTTGGAGGGAGCACGGCCCTGCCCACACCTGGATTTTGGACCTCTGGCCTCCAGAACTGTGAAAGACTACATTTCTGTGGCTTTAAGCCACCCAGTTTGTGATCAGTCGTTACGGGCAGCCCTGGGGATGGACAGAGTCATCAAGCCTCAGTTTCTGCATCTGTACCAGAGCTATCTCCCCTGATAGAACATGAGGTCCACGTGGCGAAGACTTTGCCTCGTTCTCCACGGTGCCCTCTGCACCTAGAACTGTGCTTTGCACGGGGGAGGCACTGGGCAAGCAGTGGTTGGGTCAGCTGCATGAAGGTGTAAAGTCCACATGGCTCAGGCCCCACCTTCTTTGACTGTCACCTTCTCGGACAGGACTTCCTGACCACCCTGTTGAAAACAGCCCCGCTTCCCTCTGGTTGTAGCTGCCTCTGCTTTGCTGGACCACCGTCTGACGTCCCAGAGGCTCCAGCTGTCTGCTGTTCGTGTCTGCCTCCCTCCCCGCACTGCAAGTCCCGTGAGGACCGGGAATTTTGTCTGCCTCGTTGCTGAAGCTGAATTCCCAGGTGTATGACAGCCCCTGGAATGTCAGGTGCTCCGTAAATGTTAACTAATGAATGAATGAACAAGAGCGAGAACGCCTGTGTGTGTGGACACTCAAGTCACCTTCTAATATATTTTAACAGAAAAGTCATTCTGATATAGTGTTCACTAGAAAGGAAGGTCAACACTGGACAGTCCATGTCACAAGTGGACACTGACCTGGATTTGGACCCAGGTCTGCTGGACTCCAAGTCCAGTGCTCCTTCCAGAGGGTTTGAGTAGTGGGGGGTCCTGGGTCGTAGGGGGTGAGGGGACCACCCATGGGGCCTGGAGCACAGGAATGGACAAGAGCGGGGCACAGAAGTGCCCCTCTTACCACACTCCAACAGGCCTCCGGCCGTCTGAGTGTTTCAGTCCACGTGCTTCCGGGTGGGGCTGTCTTACTGGGGTCCCCACTCTCTCCTCTCTGCACCCCACCCCCCA
Source organism: Tapirus indicus (assembly GCA_031878705.1). Classification (NCBI taxonomy): domain Eukaryota; kingdom Metazoa; phylum Chordata; class Mammalia; order Perissodactyla; family Tapiridae; genus Tapirus; species Tapirus indicus. Next base: position 98,021,807 of record CM062924.1, on the reverse strand, counting down.
GGCTTGATTGACATTTGCGTTACTACCAGCCTTCGTGTCAGAGGTGGGGACCTTTCCCCTGGGAGTTCAGAGGTGCTGTTAGGAGCACCAGCTCTGGGCAGAACTGGTGGGACCCCCAGCTCTCTCACTCACATGCATGAGCCCCTTAAACCCTCAGAGCCTCCACTCCCTCACCTGTAAAGTGGGGGTAACAACATCTGGCTCGGAGGGCTCCATGAGGGCCACGTGATTTACCGCGGGTTGAACACCCAGCACACAATGCCGGCACATGGCCCGTGTTGATGGAAAGTGGCCTTGATTATCAGCTCTGGGTTGACAGGGCGCCCTGGGTGGCAGCACTGTGTGGCGACGGTGGCAGAGAAACCCTGCCCCTTGGTCCCCTGGTGGAACCCGAAGAGCAGCGTCTTTTGGCTTTGGCGGGGGCGGGGTGTCTGGGCCTCACAATTTAATTGATTGTAACATCGCACACTTAACACGCTCCCCGGCATAACCTGCACCCCCAAGAAGAGCCCCCGCGATCCTCCCGCGACTGTGTAACGCGTTCCCGGGGCCCAGCACGCGACTTTCAAATTGGCTTACAATTTATCTGCAGCTCGGATAAAAACATTTTAATGACTGTGTGCGGCGCGAACCCTCGGTGTCACCCTCGGGGCTCCCGAATGTCTTTCCCCACCATATCGCGGGGATGTTATAGGCGTGAAATTACAGCCACTCTTGCATTTTGATCTCCACCCGGAGGGCTCTGGCAACAGTGCGTTAGAATGTGCCGGATGCAGACGCGGTGGTGGCAGCCTGCGCTGCCTGGCTCCCCGGCAGAGCTGCTCTGTGCTTCTGATGCGTGGGGCCCTGGGCTGTACCCAGCTCCTCGCGCCCCTACTCCCACTGTCCTGGGAAGCTTCCCTGTGACCCCAAACTGGGGAGGGGCTGTCTTGCCTCACTGTTGGTTGCCAGGGTCCTTAGGGTCCCTCGCGGCACAAAGGAGACTCCAGCTTTCAATGACCTCCACTGGCTCAGAGGGAGGGCCTTTGTGTGCGTATGTGACAAGAAAGGGTCTATATAATGTCACAGACAGGCCAAAACAATGAGCAGATTGTAATTTTCGAAATCTGTCTTGAAGTGTATTTAAAAGAGATGGTCATGGAGGTGGAGAGGGAGTAACACAATTTTTAAGCCCTTCTAATTGTGCCTGATGATTAACTGACAGGATTACTGTTTGTCGTAAGAGATACTGTTTATTGAGTACTCGGAATGTGCCAGACTCTGGGCTCAGAACATTCTGTTCTATGGATTATCTCATCTAATCTTCCCAACCTTGGCCAAGTCGCTTCCTTCTCGGGGCCCGGGTCTCCGCGGTGGGCACAGCACAGTTCCTGCCTCTCAGGCGGCTGTGGCCGCTGGGTTACAGGAGAGAGCACAGGAAACGTCCTCACGCTCAGCCCGCTGACCCTCCCGGCCTCGGTGAGCCACGGAAGCCATGCTGCTCGGGGACAGGGACAGCCACAGCCCTGTGGGGCCCAGAGCAAATCCTTTCCCTTCCCCGAGCCTCAGTCTCACCATCTGTGAATGAGGGATATAGTAACCCCGGCCCCGAGGGCTGTGATGAGGGCCGGGTGAGATGCTCCGTGGAAAGCACGTTGGGACTGGCACAAAGCAGCTGACCGTGAGGTGTGGCTGTCGTTAGCACAGCTGGGCTATAACCCAGCTCCTCCCCTGGGCCTGTGGTGCCAGGACAGGCAGATGTCCAGGGAGGAGGCCAGGAGGACGGGGAGGCAGGGGCCAGGTGCCCGCCATCCCCAGAGACTGGGCAGAACTGGGCCCCTGTCCAGGGACTCGGTGCACAAAGCTGCGACACTCATCGCTCGGACTGCCTCAAAGCTCCTCGGAGTCGCGAATCGTGGACGAGACTTCTCCGCGCTGGGGCTGGAACCAGGGCCACGAAAGAGGCAGCCGCAGCCGTGCCCCAGAGCAGGCAGCCGGAGACACAGACAAGAGAGACAATGGAGTCCGACATACTGGACCTTTGCTGCTTCGTGCTGGGCTGGGCGTTTTCCAAACTTTATCTAATTTAAACCTACAGCCGCCCTAGGAGGTAGGCATCCTTATCCCTATTTTACAGATGGGGAAACTGAGGCCCAGGGAGCCTAATGAACACAGGGATGGATCTGGGACTCGGACCGAAACCTGTGTGTCGTTAACTTGTATGCTAAAGGGATGGGGGCATTCTCCTGTGTCTGGGGTGAGAGGAGGTGAGAGCTGGAAGAAGGAAGGAGAATACGTTTGTACATGGACGAGAGTACGGACATACATGTACATAGATAGATAGATATAGATATATACATAACTTGTATTTTTTGAATACTTAGAGGTTTAGACTAGTGTTCTCAGAGTGTGGTCCCTGGACCGGCAGCATCAGCATCACTGGGAACTTGTGAGAAATGCAGATCCCCAGGCCCCGCCCAGATCTGCTGAGTCAGGAGCTCTGGAGGCGGGCCCAGCGATCTGTATGTTCACCAGCCCCCCAGGCTGCTCTGATGCACTCTCAAGTGTGCGAACCGCTGGTTCAGATCACGGGCTTTGGCCTCAGATGGCTGTTACGACCCCAGACAAGTCGCTTCCCCTCCCTGAGCGTCGGTCCCCCCATATAACAGGGATTATAACATCTCCCGCCTCACAGGGCTGTCGCCAGGACTCTATGGGATAACGAGGCCAGAAGCTCACGCACTGTCAAGCACACGCCAGGGAGGGGCAGGAGCTGTGGCATCAGCTTAGTGAGCATGGGTGAACCTGCCCCTCAGGGGACAGCTGGGCTGAGGACACCAATGACAAGCACAGTGACCTCTGAGCAGGGGGGTCAGTCAGAGGACTGGCCGAGACGGGTGGCTGCTGTTTCAGGGAGAATCCTGCCTGGGGAGGCCCTGAATGTCCAGAGGTCAGAGCCTTACCCTGAATCTGGGGACAAGGGGGCAGGGTGGGGGTTGTGTCCCCGGCCCTGCCCCTCCCTGGTCCCTCCTGGCAACCTCAGCCTCCTGCTCAGTAACTGGGATCAATCAGCTGTCCACCCCAACCCCAGACGGCTGCCACTTTCTGTCGGGAGGAACCCAGAGCTTCACAGTCCCCTGCTCCAGACAGTGAGACGGAAGGAGAGGAGTCTCCGCCGGCCGTGCCTCGGGCCGAGAGAGGAGCCGTGCCTGCCCAGGAGTACACCACCTAGCTCAGCCGGGACCAGGCCAGCTGTGCAGCCCAGGTGGGTCCCATGAGACCTCTCTGTGCCTCAGTTTCCTTGCTGAGCAGGTGAGGTAACAGACTCGCAGAGGTCAGAGCTGGGGGAGAGCTTAGGGTTATCATCATCGTACGAATGAGGAAACGGAGGCCGTAGAGGGAGAGTAAACTGCTCAGGGACCTTTGGTGAATTAGTGAAGCTCGTGGGCCTCACGGAGGAGGTGGCTTTTGAGAACCCTATCCTTGCTCACAGGTGCCGTAGAACCAAGCCTCAGCTGGAGTGTCTGCACTGCCTCCAGCCAGGCAGCAGACCTGACCCGGGAGTCAAGATGCCTGGGTTCTGGCCCCAAGACTGAGCTGCCCAGGACGCCCCTTGTCCATGTTTTCCAGGAGCCGCTCAGGGAGGGGGTGGCTGCAGGGGGGGGGGGTCCTGGCACCACCACTTCCCTGCCGTGGCCCGTCCACCAGGAAGCAGGACACACCACGTGCTGTCTGCAGGAATCAATGTCCCTCCAGAGGTCTGGCCTTTGGAGATTTTCAATCTCCCCAGAAGCCGTGGCTTTCGACCGGGCCTTTATGCTTTCATTGATCGCCCGAGTACGGCAAGCTTTGCTTCCCCAGTAAATCTCATTTGATAAGAAAATCAGAGAACACAGGGCTGGGAGTCGAAGCCACGTCCCCAGAATTCTGGCAGCAGAATCCGAGAATGTGCCTGACAAGAACAAGCGCTGGCAGGGCTTCCGAGACCACGTGGAGCAAGGTGCTTGTTTCCACAAATGGGGAAACCGAGGCTGGGGTGGGGGACACAGCCAGCCAGAGACAGGCACCAGCATTATTACTCCCATTTTACAGACGTGGAAATGGAGGCACAGACATGGGGTCAGAACCCAGGAGCCCTGACACCCAGCCCAGCGCACCGTCTAACTCAACACTTGCTGCTTCAACGTCTTGGGAAAGACCTGGGGAGGTCTGGGGGGTCAGATGTGGCCGGGTCTGAATCATGCTCTCTGCAGAAGGTGTGCATCACTGCTAAGATGCTGTCTCGGACCCCCAGTGGAGGAGCTCCTGGATGGTCCTCCCCCCAGGGGAGCACCCACCCCCAGTGCACTTTCCCCACAGGTGTTTCTATGAATGTGGCTCCTGGCTTCAGCCTGGGGAAGGTGCCCACACGGCTGCTCCCACAGTGCCCAGGACCTCCCTCCCCGTGTCCCCACTGGGTCACAGAGCCCAGAGCTGGGTGACCCGTGAATGATCCACTAGGCCTGCCTCCTACCCCATCTTACAGAAGTGGAAACTGAGGCCCAGGGGCTACGACAGCCTGCCGCCCCTCGGGAAGCTCTCATTACCCCTTCGGGTCCTCATTCGTTCCAATCAACATGTCGGAGCCCCTCCAAGTGCCTGGTTCATGGGCATCCAGGGATGAGGCATGGCCCTGCCTTCTGGGGTCAGGGTATCAGTGCTGGTAGGAGAAGAGGTTCCTGAGAGAAAATCCCTGGGTGGCAAGGACACGTTGGTCACACGTTGGCATAGCCGGCCTCCTGCCCCTCGGCGGCAAGGGTGGGGAAGAAGAACGTCCACCGCCAGCACAGCAGGCATTTGGCGGGTGGTTCCCAGAACAGCCCCACTGTGCAGCGCACACGCACGTGCACACACACACCTCCTCAGTGTGACGCCGGGGCCCCGCACTCACCCATGACGTTGAGGAAGATGTTGCCGGACGCCAGGACCACCTTCTCTCTCGTGGCGCGGTCATAGATGCCCACGTGGCACTCGTAGGGACCGTTGTCCGAGACGCGGACCTCGGGCAGCCTGGGGGGAGGCAGAGGAGCGGGGTGAGGGCCATCGTCTGGCGCTGGAAGGTGCAGCTTCCAGAAAACCAACCCCAAAGCCCCACCATTCAGCCTTCGCTCAGCAAATGCGCCTTGATGGACCACGTGCCCGTGCGCTGCGCTGGGAGGAGAAGCAACGTTCGCGGAACACTGACCGTACACCAGGCCCTGTGCTCGGCGCTTCAGACGGTGAAGGTGGGGCTGTGCCTTCAGCGGGGTTAAATCTGTGTCCTTGTGGCTTCCGTGAACCGGGGAGGGTGGCGGTGCCCACTCCCAGGGGGCCCTGAGGAGGACGTGGTTGAGAGGCACCGGGAGGGTGACACAGGCTCAAAACCGTTACCCAGCGCATCTCCTCGCTCATTCCTAGGGGCCGCCCTCCACACAGGAGGAGCATCCCTATTCCCATTTCAGAAACATGGAGACGGAGGCTCCAGAAGGGGTGTGATTGCCCCCCCATACGGCTAATAAGAGCCAGGATGGGAATTTGAATTCCTCTTTCCACATTGCCTTCTGTCACTTTATGCCCAGCCCTGGAGACTTGAGGACAAATACAGTGACATTCTTGTCTCCAAGGAGCCCCATCCCAGTGGACAAGGAGGCAGAGAGGCTGATCAGCACACCAAAGCATGAGGAAAAGGGTGAGCTTATCTGAGCACAGAGCGAAGAGCAGCTGGTTCTGCCTGAGGTAGTCAGGAGGGCCTCTCGGAGGAGGTGACCCATGAGGATGGGAGAGACCCCCTCAAACCTGGATGTTTCCTCTAAAAGGCCAGAGACTAAATATTCTAGACTTTGTTGCTCTTACAGTCTCTGTCACAACTATTCAACTCTGTCCTTGTAGAGCAAAATCAGCCACAGACAATGTGTAAGCAAATCAGTGTGGCTGTGTTCCAATAAAACTTTGTTTATAATCATTGAAATTTGAATTTCATATATTTTCATGTGACATGAAATCTTCTTGTTTTTATTTTTTCCAAACCATTAAAAAAAATCTATAAAACACTTAGTTTACAGGCTGTTAAAAAACAGGCTGGATTTGCTCCACAGGCTGTAGTTTGACGACTTCTGTTCTAGATCCTTCCACAGGGTCAGACCATACTAAAAAAGGAGTTGGTGCTTTGTTCTCTCTCCCTGTGGAAAATGCCAACAGGGCAGCTCTTTCCTCTCTCCTGTCCCGAGGGAGTCCTGACGTGGGGTCAGAGAGAGCCAGGTTCAAATCCTGCCCCTGCTGTTGGCAGGCGAGGTGACCTTTTGCCAGTCATCCGTCTCTCTCTCTTTCTACACTCTCCATCTTCTTTCTAAAATATGGGGCTGATGCTTCGCAGGATCGCAGGGAGGATTAAATGTGACGATGTCACTGCCAGACCTCTCTCGGCAGGAAAGTCACATTAGATGGACGAGGGACCATCACTATTGTTCCTTCACCCTCTGAAGGGAACGCCTGGCAAGTGAAATCTGGACACTTTGAATGGGAAGAGCCTTGACCTGGAGGTACAGAGGCTATGCTGCCGCTGCATCAGGGAAGTCTGTGTGTCCTCCAGCAAGTTCCAGCTTTCTCTGGGCCTAACTAGGCGGCCAAAGGGGAGCCTACTCTGGCCACAACTTAAAGGAAGTGGGGTCTCTGTGTTCAGATCTTAGGGGTTCTCACGCCGCAGCAGAAAACCGAGGGAAGAGGTTCACATTCACGGAAACCCTAGTAAATGGCAAGCACAGTGCGCTACCCACCAAACTGGCCCAATAGTCCTATTAGAGAGACTCTGTGGGGAAAGAGAGGGTGGTGGTTAGGGGCGCCAGCTCTGGGTCTGTGTCCCAGCCCTGCCACCCAGAGAAGTGAGGTTCCTTTAGTCCAGTTCTTTATTCCCACCCCCTTGGGGCCACATTTCCACTCCACTCAGCTAAGCCTCTCTCCCATCTGTTTCCGCTGAACAATCTAACCTCAGATTCACTCCTTTCCTCTCTCGTTTCAGCTGTCCCCCATCTTTGTCTTCCAGCTCCTTTTTCCTTATGACTCACTGTCCCCCCCCCACCCGCACCCCCACACACCTGGGCTCTCAGCCTCTCCTTCCGTTGCTGTCACTGTTGTGCTGTTGTCTCTGGAGCCAGCCCATCTAAGGCTCCCCTTCCCTCCCTCCACCCGGCGCTCATTAGCATAAACAAACTCCTTCATTTACATAGAACACACAGAGGTTGACATCTGGTCTACCCACTGTCATGGAAGGACTTAAGGAACAGGGAGCTTTCCATCAGGGAGACTTCGTGGGGAAGACACTGCCTCCCTCTCCCCCCCAGTCCCAGAAGAGAGCGGTGACAGTGGAAACAGCAGGGAACTGTCTCCTCCGGGAACTATTTCCTTTGTTTGTAACTCAGCTAGACTGAAAAAATAGCCTGTCCACGGGCGCTGTTGCTGAGTGACAGAAACCTGGAGTGACATGTTTAGGGGGTACTCATACATGTCAGTTACAGAGGCGATGCACCTAAGTGACTTGCACAGGTGACAGGTATGCAGGTGACATGCTCAGGTGACAGCTCCATAAAGAAAGAGGCTCAGGGGACATGTGTAGCTGGCAGCTACCCAGCTGATGTAATAAGATAATAATAGTTGACACTCACGTGGAAATGTACAGGTAACCGCTACATAGGTGATATACGCAGAAGACGTGTTTCTGTGATAGCGACACGGGTGACATGTTTAGGCAATTGCTACACTGATGACATGCTCAGGTGACAGTAACATAAGCAATGTTTGAGTGACACCTGTAGGTGACACACACGGGGGGTATAGAGGACAGCTCAGGGGACACCTAGACTGATGCTTTATCAAGAAGGCAGCTTCCCACTTAGGATGATTTCTACAGCCTCAGATGTCCTCCTGCTGGGTTCCCCAGCTCCACAAATGGTCCTGCCCTCCACCACTGGTCCAGTCACACTCCTGGGCACCATCCTTGGTATCTCCCATCTCTATACTCTCCAAATACAGTCAGTGACCAAGTCCTAAATATATCCTGAACTATCCCCTTCCCTCCATCTCCACTGCCGCCACCTTTTCTCACCTGGAATATGGAGGCAGACAGTTCACCGGTCTTTCTGCCCCTGCTCCTCTCCCTTCTGATCCATTCTCCAGGTAGAACCCAGATCTTTTCAAATACAAATGGTTAATGGTGCTTCCCTACCTAAGGACCTTCAAAAGTTTCTGTCTGCTCTTAAGATAAAGACCAGAATCCTTGGCCAACAAGGCCCAGCAGGGTGGGTTCCTGCCACATCTCAGCCACGTCTCAGCCTTCCCCTTCCTTCAGCTACAATGGCGTTCTTTCCATTCCTCGCATGTGCCAAGTTCCCTTTGTTAAAGCAATCTTTAAATTTTGAAATCACTTTAGATTTACAGAAAAGTTGCACAGAGAATGGAGAATTCCCACACACCCATCACCCGATTTCCCCCGTTATTAACATCTCACGTGACTGTGATTCGGTTGTCAGAGGAAGGAACCAACACTGGTACATCACTAGTAACCCAGACGTTATCCGGATTTCATCAGTTTTTTTCCACTAATGTCCTTTTTCTGTTCCAGAATCCCACCCAGGATCCCTCACAGGTGACAGTCACGGCTTCGTGTAGCCAAGTTCCTTTTCGGTTTAGCACTTCTGCTCCCAATACTCTCTTATCCTGAGAATATTGCATTTTCTTCCCCTGGTTCCATCCTTCAAGTTATGAAGGAATGGTCACTTTCTCCGTGACACCCTGGACTAGGTAGCTGTGGTGGATTGATCGCACTGATGGCCCGGGTTAACAGCGTCCTGGAATCCAGGCCTCCGGGGCTGTTACAGCTCCTCCCACCCAGGGCTGGCGTCTCCTCATCCTCGGCCTTGTGACTTGCTTCGACCAACAGTACGTGGTGGAATCGATGGTGCGCAAATTCCAAGCCCAAGTCTCAAAAGAACTCTTTCTCCTGCCTCTGCCTTGAGAATGAGCCTCTGCTGGAGGATGAGAGCACGTGGACAGAGGCCCCAGCTGGCCCAGCCGTTCCAGCCAAGGCCACACCTAGGAGTGACATAGCCAACCCCTGGACTCATGAGCAATAACACGTGGCTGTTGCTTTAAACCATCCAGGTTTGGGATGGCTTGTTACACAGCAATAGCTAACTGATACAGCAGGTCTCCTCATGCCTCTCCTTAGGAGTCCTTGTCTAAATTGTAACTGAAGGACTTACGTTTGTGACTCTCAAATGGAATGTCTTCCCCCCACTCCACGCACACACAGTCAGCTCCACGAAGGAGGGGTCTGCAGCCATCTGGTTTACCAGTGCGTTCGGGGCCTGGCACAGTGCTTGCCATCACAGTAGGGACTCAATCAACATTTATGAAAAGAGTCGAGGGCAAGAGCTTCCAGGAGGCTGTGTGTGAGTGTGGAGAACCTTGTCTCCCTCTGTGCTGGAGACCAGGTGCGGCCCCTGCCCGCCCAATGCAGATTCTAGTTCCCATCTGCAGAGCCAACAGCTTCCCGGTCACGGCTTCGATGTGGACCCATCTGCCTCTTCTCGGAGTCTTATCTGAGCTGTCTTCATCGTTATCCTCTAAAGTGGACGGAGCAGCTCAGAGACCCCCTTTCCCCGGACTTGAGTGGCAGTGATCTGCAAGCTGGATAGAAGGCCTTCTGCAGATGGCAGGGCCGCGAGGGGGCTGGGGTCGAGGAGACACACTCTCATCAGCAGTGGGCTGTGATCAATAGACTATTAATAACTGCAGAGGTTTCTGGCAAGATCAGTGTGATGCAGTGTAGTGTCTGGAGTTTACCAACACTGACAGTGGCTCTGAAGGGCGAGTAATTTTGTTTTTGAAAAACTGTGCACAGAAATAGCAGGGACCCCATTGGCTGTCCCCATGGCCCCAGTGGCTCAGCCGATGCCACGCAAGGGCTGGTCACTGGGGCTTCTGCCAGGCCCAGGGCTGGGACTGTGCGTTGTCCACAATCAGCACAAGTATTTAGACCCACTATGTGCCATGCCCTGTCCTGAGCCTTGGGCGGGCGGGGTGGAGGGATGGATACAGAGATGCTGAGGAATTGGTACCTGCCTCTGCCTTTGCCCAGCCTGTTACCTCTGCTTGGACCACTCTTCCTTTCTTAAGCCTCTAGCCATCTTTCAAAGCCCGGCAGTTGAGTCTCACTTTCCCCATCTGTGATTCTACCCCATCGGACAGTTGAGAAGATTACATGGGATAATTCAAGGGCTCAGTTCAGAGCTGGTGCAGCCTGAGAGTCCAATCAACTCGAATCACTAGATACATAGTGGTCCACAGGCTCTACATTCAGATGCTGCCTCTGCCAGGCAGGCTGCCCTGACTGCCCGCCACCTGTGCAGACAGAGTTCCCTGCCACTTCCCCAAGACTGTGTCTGTCTGGGAGCACCTACCTGTCCATATCATGCTACATTGTTACCTATTTGTCTTCCCTCCCAGGGAAGCATATGAGCTCCTTGAAGGCAAGCCTGGCCACTTGCTAGGTGCTCAGGGACTATCCGTGCATGGATGAGGGCAGTGGAAGCAGCCTGGGCCGGGAGTTAGGCACCCTGGGCTCTGCACCTGACTAGCTGTGTGAGGTTGGACAAGGTCCTTGGGCTTCCCTAAGCTTCAGTTTCTCCATCTGATAAATGGGTGTTATAACACCTGCCTTGTGGGGAATGCTGATATTTATAGAGATTTACAATGAGAGGCATTATGCTAAGCATTTAACCCTATCTCACTGAATCCTGACACCACCCTATTATAGTGCAGCAGGTAAAACATGCTCTAACATGTACTACCTCGCGATAATATTACTATCCCCATCATGTAGATGAGAAAACTGACACACCTAGAGCAGCAGCAACATGCCTGAGGTCACAGAGGGAGGAGGTGGGTGTCGTGACTCCATCGAGACCAAGCCTGGTGGATGCCAGAGCCTGGGGATTGTCTTCCGACCCTCCCGCCACCTCCGCACCGCTCCTCAGATCTTCCTTCACCAGCACATTAATCTGAGCTCTCCGGCGCCGTGCCAGAATCTGCGTCCACTGCTCTTGAACGCATTTCTATTCCAAGCCTCCCCACCACCTCTCCAGGTAATGAGAGCCATCTGCGTCCTCCCTGCTGGGAGAAACAGGATGGCTTTTTTTTTTTTTTTTTTTTGTGGGGAAGACCAGCCCTGAGCTAACATCTGTTCCAATCCTCCCCTTTTTGCTGAGGAAGACTGGCCCTGGGCTAACATCCGTGCCCATCTTCCTCCACTTTATATGGGACGCCGCCACGGCATGGCTGACAGGCAGTGCGTCGGCGGGCGCCCGGGATCCGAACGCGCGAACCCCGGGCAGCCAAGCGCGGACTAAACCGCTGCACCACTGGGTGGCTCCCAGGATGGCTTTTTATTTCCTAAATTCCCTTCTTCCAGCTTCCGGTGGGCCCCTTAATTCCGATGACTGGAGTTTGCTGAGCAAGTTGCGTTCACATTCTCCACACCCGACAGGACTTTACAGCCTCTGATCGCCTCTCCTTCCCTGGCTTTGTCTTTCCACGGAGTAGCGTCCTAGATTCCCGCAGAACTGAGACCATGGACTCAGGGGCAGAGGGCGGGGCTGGGAGGAACGGGGAAGGGTCTTTGCATTACTCTCCCTGCATTGTTGGGGAATCAGATGATCCAGTAAGTGGCTTTTCCTGGGGACTAAAGCCTAAATTAACAAATACACTCAAACACACTTAGAACAGAGCCTGGTGTGCTGTAGGCGCTTGTCAGATTCTTCCCCCTACACTGTTAATTGATTAATTTTTTTAAACAAATTATTAAGTGCCTACCACGTAGCAGGCACTGTTTGCAATGATGAATCTACAGCAGGGAAGAAGACAGAGCAATACTTCTAAACAGCAACATGATAAAGGCCTCTTTTCTATCGAGTCTGCGTTTACGCCTCCTTCCTTCTTAGAACAAGTCGGCTGGATATTAATCGAGTTGCCCCAGGATGGAGTTCCTCATAACAAACATCAGCTTCACCCTGCCATATCTTAGGGGTAGAGCAACGTGTTAGGTTACTTTGCCCCTACACTCTATGTCTCCTGGGATCCTTGCCTTTTTGAAAGAAATTTTTGTTTATAGCTTTATTGAGGTATAAGTGACAATGAACTGTGCAGAAAGTTTACATATTTGATGGGTTTTGACATATGATACACCGTTGAAACCATTGCCACAATCAAGACAGTGAATATATCTATCATTCCCAAAAGTTTCCTTGAGCCCCATGTAATCCCCCACCCCAGGCAACCACGGATCTGCCTTCTGTCACTGTAGATCTTATTTCCTAGGCTTTCGTATAAAATGAATCATACAGTGTGCACCATTTTTGATTTGGTTTCTTCCAGTCATCATCATTATTTTGAGATTCATCACACTTTTGCCTTTATCAATAGTTCGTTCCTTTTTATGGCTGAGCAGCATCCCATTGCGTGGACATACCCCCTTGGTCTGTCCATTCACCTGTCGGTGGATGCCTGCACTCCTCTCATTTCAGCCTATTACAGCTAAAGCTGCCATGAACACGTGTGTACAAGCCTTTGTGTGGACACGTGCTGTCATTTTTCTTGGGTCAATACCGAGGAGTGGCACAACTGGGCACATGTTTAACTGCCCAACTGTTTTCTACAGTGACTGCATGACGAGCCCTCAGCTTTTTATGGCTTTTTCCTCACATCTCTCAGGCGTCTTCCTTTAGAAGCAGCTCACTCCATGCTACCACCCCCCCCCACCCTGTTCCTACTTCCTAAAGTGCTGCTCTCCATCTGCAGGGAGCCTCAAACTCAAATAACAAGTCCTGCCGGGACTGTGTGTGAATATGCATAAAAAGGCTCGGGGAGGGAGGCTGGGGCTACGGGACTTCTCTCTGAGAAGAGTGTGCATGACATCCGTGGGGGTGCCTCTGCTTCTAATATTCTCTCAGGCGAGGGGAGGTTGGGGGACCGGGGACACACTGTCATTTCCTTCCCTCCGCTCCACTGCCTCTGCTCCATCAGGAACCTCTCCACTTCCGTCTTCATTTTCGCTGTGTCTCCCTGCCCAAGGCCCCTCCGGTCTGTCCCCTCCCTGCCCTGCTGCCACCGTGACCTTATCACCATGAGGATCTGGCCTGTCCTTCCCCAACTTAAAACTTTCCTGTGACTTCCATCCACTGGAGGATCAAGCCCAAACTTAGTCTGACTGCAAGACCCTCCCTGATCTGGCCAGGACCCAAAAAGGAGGGAAGGGGGGGGGAGGGAGGGAGGAAAGGGGTGTGTGGCCTCCCATCTTTTGCCAAAATTCAGCAATCAAATAAGAAGACTTGTCAGGACCAAATTTTTATATTCTACCCTATTTAAAAAGCATTTGTAATTCAAAGTCTTCATTTATACACACAGTATCTCATTCTGGGCTAATGGAGAAGATTCAGGTAACGATTGGTCCTCTGAGGCCCCGCTTTAATGAAGAGATGAGAGAGCCTTTTCATTTGTGTAACCGTTGCCTGCATGGAAACGAAGCTTCTAAGGGGCCAGGAAATAGTTCCTTCTTGCAAGTAGGTTAAACACACTCCCTGCAATCTTATGAGCCCCGCGTCTGCCTCAGCCCTGCTCTCCCTCATCCCTGCTGGAAAGATCTCCAGTGGGAAGTAATGAAGCTCTACTGTTCCAGCATCTGCTATGCTGCCTCCATTGGCTGCAGGTTCCCTGAGGCCTGGGCTTTATTTCTCCCGCCCTCAAACACCTGTCCACACTCCGACGCAGGGTCATGCCCCGCGATGCTGGGGCCACATTTGCAGGATGCCCGCCCCACCTCTGCTGAGCCAGAGGCAAAGCTAATAAAACTGGCTGTAATGTCTCTGGCAGCCGTGGGTGCTATTGGGATGTTTGCTAATAAGACACTTGTGAAAGGTTTGTTGCTCTCTGGAAAAGAGGGGGAGGATGTTGAGGTCCCTGCCCTCCCCCCTCCTCACACCTGTGCAATTTGCAGAGTCTGCCTGGGAGCCAATGGGCAGCTCACATCTGCTTGTCTGGCCCGGTGGCCCAGGTGTGCACCTGCTCCGCCGGCCCCAGCTGCTCCACCACCCCAGCTACCTTCACTGCGTCTTGCTTTCTCTTCATAGGCCCTGGGTGGCTGCCTGAACCCTCCAGTACTAGGAAATGGACTGGCTACTGGGGGTAGCATTTGTGGTAACTGGCAGACCTGGGAAAGCAGATGGGCACAGGCAAGAAAGAGCCTGTCTAGACCCAGACCTTGTCTTGGGATGGGACCCTCTAACGGAGACCCTGGGAGGGTGCTGGGGTGCATGGCTCAAACGTGAATGTGCTCAAGAATCCCCCGGGGCTCCGGTAGGTCTGGGGAGGGACCGAGAGTTTCTAACAAGCTCCCAGGTGACCCTACTCTAAGTCTCAGGTCCTCAGTCCTTCTCCCTCCCCCAGGTCCCTCCGTCTGTTTAACCTTGCCCTCCCCCACCAGACACGCTGGGTGGTCCCCTTCCACTGGCTTCACCAAACCTCAAATGCCAGAACCTAGAGCTTGGAAGGCCCTGACACTTGGTACGTCCCTAGTGAGTATGGTTGAATGGAAATCATTTCAGGATAGATTTTGCAGCTTTGCACGAGTCCTTTGAACCCTCAGGGGCTGACACCATGCTGGCGACACACAAACCGTGGCCTCCATCACTCTCCCTCTGCATCGACTTAATGCTGAATCTCACTCTGCCCTCCTGGGTCCCACTCTGCACCTGCTCCCTGTCCTCCAGCTTCTGAAAGAGACTATGCATTGTCAATCTTTCCTGGTCCCTGGAGGTGGGTCTCTGCTCAAGCTCACCCCAGAAAGGAGACCCAGACCCTAGATTTAGATCAAGGGCAAATGGTCTTATTCTGCTTGGTGTGAACTTGGCTAACATCACCTGAAGTGGAAGGACCTGAACCAGCCCTCTCAGTACATTCCTGGAGAAGCCGCCTGTGAAAAGAGAAATTTCAGTCGTGACGGGACAGGGACAGAACAATCTGAAACCCAGAAAGGACTCCCTGACCTCCGTTTGGCCGACCCCTGGATTTTCTGCTCCAGTAAGCCCTGTACGGGAGCAGATTGGGGAGACAATTCTCCTGGGCAGATGTGGATCCATGGGGACTGCACGAAGCCGAGATGCTGGTGGACGAAGGAGACTCTCCCTTGAGCTGAGGGACCCATCCTGTGGGCACAGGGTGTATGTAGAGGAGGCTAGGATTCCCCTTTTAACACCAGATCTCCCAGTCCAGCATGGTCATTTAACTAGTCCTGGTTTATCCAGGACTTTCCTGGTTTGGGCACTGAAAGCCCCATGTCCCAGGAACCCTTCAGCTCCAGGCAAGTCAGGACAGTTGGTCACCTTACATATAACAAATGAGAAAACTAAAGAGAGAGGAGCGACTTGCCCCAGGCCAGACAGCAGTCAGCTACAGATCAAAGATGTAGAGACCAAGCCAGCCGTGCCAGGTGATCCAGTCAGGGCTCTGGGACATGGGCCAAGGACCCGCCCTTGCAGGGTGACTTGACGACTGGTGATAGTGTCGCAGAGTAGCACATAGTAGGTGTTCACTGAACAGCAGCTGTGGTTGCCACGAGCCAGAAGTCGATGAGTCCGGTCTCAACAAACCAGAAACATCTGGTGCTCTTTTCACAACACAAAGCTGGAGAGTTTGGGTCCAGCTTCTCCCTGGACCCAGCAGAGAAGGACATGTCGGAACTGCCCCATGGGGCTGGGAGCCCACAGCGGGGGGCCCCACCACCTTCTAGCCATTCCCCCTGGCTGGGGAGCCAATCGAGGGTCTGGCCAGTCTAGATGTGGTGGGCTCACCTGAAAACCTTGGGCAGCACCAATCAGAGGTGAACAGGCTGTCTCAAACTGGGGTGCCCAGGGATCAGGTTGGGGGGAAGGAGAGGGAGCTCGGGGAAGGGGACCTGGGGCAGCCAGAACAGCCCCCTGACCTCAGAGCTGAGCCCCTCCCTCAGCACTGAGAGCTTTATTACCTTCTTCCTTGTGTGTTTCCCTTCTTTCCAGAAACTGCCTGAGCTCTTTTTTTCCAGGGACTTTAAAAAGCCATTAGCCCGATTTTCATCCCCCTTTCAACCTGAAAATGGTTTCCATCATAAAACCACTCAGTGGGTGCAAAACATCTGTGGCTTCCAACACAGGGCTGGTGGGGAGAATAATGGAGAAGGATGGCAAAGGGAGGGAGGGAGAAGTTCCAGAACATTCCAGCAGCACCTCCTGCCCTGCCCCCAGCTACCCTCCCTTGGTCCCTGTCCCCCATGCCCCGCCACCTCCCCCAACCCCCCCATCTCAGGCCCTGCCCCCAGCCCCAGACTGTGGACCGGCAATCCCAGCGCGAGCATTAAGGTGTCAGTTATAGTTGGGGCCCATTTGCTACAGCTCTCTGGCCAGCCCCTCATACTGACGGGGGAGGGTGAGGCCCCGTTCTGCTCCTCCATCGCCTTTCCAAGGGAAGGGTCTCGCCTCCCATGGGCCCACCCTGAGCTGGATCCTCCTACATTCTAGCATTTCACTCTGAAAGGGGACCCTTCGTGCTGGTCTGGAAGGTGCCAGGAGCTCATTCTAAGCCAGCTCGACCTCCCAGGACTGTGACCTTAGGCAGGTCACTCGCCTCTCTGGGCCTCAGTTTCTGCATCAGGACTCTAGGGAGCCCTTTGTTCTGAGGCTCAAGTGAGGTCACTGTGGAAGGCCCCTCCCTCCTGCCCAGAGGGGAGCTCCAGAGACAGCAGCCATGATTTCCCAGTGGGCAAACTAGGACTGACTGTTGCCAACGCGGGAAATGCTTCCCGGAAATCAGATTTTATCTTCAATGATAAATTCCCAAAGAAAAACCCCAGCCTGGCCTGGGATCCCCAGATCACCCAGGAAGTTAGTAGATGGGATGCCGGATGATGATAGATTTGGGATCCCTGGCCCTGCCGCTCTGGCCTCCTTGACGCCTGGCTGGTGGACGATGCGGTCACGGTGCCATCCACCTTGGCCCTTCCTACTCTGCTCAGCTGCTACCCTGAGCCTCAGGCCCGAATCCCACTCCCACCTCCATCTCTCTCTGCTCACCCCACTCCCCTGACTCTGTGGCCCGCTGCCTCCCCCTCTCCTGTCCCTCCATCCTGACCTCCCCCTTCTACCCCTCCCCTTCCTGTCCAGGCCTCTCTTCTCCTTCTCTTGCCGCTGCCATGGAAACCACCGTCTCCTCCACATCCTGACGGATCCATTCAGCCTCTCAGGTCAGCCCATTCAACTCAGGGTGGCAGCAAGGGCGGGGGGCCAAGGAACATTTGGGATGTTCCTTCCACCTCGTCTCCACTCCATGCCATCCCAGGCCCAACAGGCACAGGGTGTGGGGCACGTGCCCCGTGGAGAAAGACACTGGGTGGTAGGGAACTAGAAACCAGGCAGTGGGCCAAAGAGAACTCAGGCCAAGGCAGCTGGCAGTGAGCCAACTAGAAGCAAGGCAGAAAGGCTGGGGGCACCTGGCTGTGCCCACTGCCTGCTTCCTATCCCTGTGGGTGCTTTGCTTTTTAACAGGAATCTGCCTCTCTGTGTTGGTCTCTCTCTTGGCGGTGGGTGAGAGCCGGCACCATGAAGACCCAAGCCCATTGGAACCAAGCCTGCCTTCGGCAGGGAAGGGAAGGCATGGCAGGTGGCCGGCCCAGGTCCCTGCACTTCCCTGATCTTGTTCAGTGAACATAGCCACGTCCCTACTGTGTGCAAGGCCAGAGTTAGGTCACTGGACCAAGATAGTCTAGGGGACAATGCGTGCCTCGTTCATCTGTGCGCATCAGCGGTTCATTGAGCACCTACTGTGTGCAAGACCCTGTGAGAGGCACTTTGAACACTGATCTCTTTCAACCCTTACATAAGCCCTCTGAAATAAGAATAATAATAATAATAGTGATAATGGAGCTTCCCGTGTGTCAGATACTTCCAGCTCTAACATGCCACAGTTGAGTGATCTGGGACAACTTATTCAATATCTGTGCCTCAGTTTCCCCATCTGCAAAGATCAATCTTCACAACGACCTCATGAGGTAGGTCTTGGTATTATCATCCCAGGTGCACAGATGAGGAGGCTGAGGCACAGGGATGTGGTTTAGAACTTGATGGTCACGCAGCCAGAGGACGTCAGAGCTGGGGCTGGGACCCTGGCCGTTGGGCTCCTGAGCTGATGCCCTGAACCCCCGTGCTCGTTGCCTTTGGAGGTGGGAGTGACCCAGGCTTCTGCAAGGTCACCCCCTCACCCCCCACTCCCCACCCCAGACCCCGGTCAGCGGCAGGATGGAAACAAACTCCTGCAGACTGGAAAGAGTCGTAAAAGGGGACTCAGAAGGAGCAGGCGCTCTGAGGTCAGCGGGGTGGCAGAGTGGGACTCTAGAGCACTAATTTCAGCCCTGGGCCTCCTGCCAGCGGAGGCAGCCTGGGGCCCTGGGAGCACAGCCTGGTTCTACCTTCCAGTGACCAAGAGCAGACCCCTATGTCTTCAAGGACCAAATTTTTTTCTGGAAGCAAACTCCAGCAAGAATCCATCACGTGGGTCCCTCTAATATGGGACCAGAGTGGCCCAGAGGCCAATCTCTTTCACCATAGTTTGACAAAAGGATCAGACAAGAGGCTCAAAGAGACAGTTCCTGACCCTTGCAAAGGCAGGCGGCACGCCAAAGCACTGCAATTTGGAGAAGCCTCGCCTGCCGAGGCCTGAGCCGGCCTGGCCCTCCGGCGTGGCTGTCAATCAGCCCAGCTTCCTGCAGGGAGACAGTCGGGGGAAATATCCTCAAAGTCCAAGATGGACACGGCAGCCAGGTGCCATTCTATCATTAAGTAGCTCCAACCGCCCAGCGAGATCAAAATGATGAACCTCTTAACAGATGAGGAAACTGAGGCCCAGAGAGGCCAAGCAATTTGTCTAGGGTCACATAGCTAATGCCTGGAAGAGCTGGGGCAGGAACCGAGGTCTCTGTGGCTCCAGGAGTCCATCAAAAGGATAAAACATCTGATTGTGGTCTAGAGTCTCTCTCTCCTTTGGGATGGCCGTGGGGCCGCTTCAGAGTGGGACCAATTACCCCGGTTGAGTAAAACAAACCTTAATTTTCCTCGCAAAGCTGCAGCTGGGCCTGGGGCCCCGCAGGAGGCCATTCCCAACCAGGTCAGCTGGTGGGTGACCCGGGGTCGAACCGGATCCCCGCTGTTTTATCAAAGCTGAGCTAAAAACAGCCTTGCTTTGACAGTGGAAAATTGAAACTCCCGGCTCCCTCTTAAGGCTCTTAAACAGGTCAGCCCACCAAAAAGCCCAATCCTTCAATCTGGGTTCTCTTAAAAAGTAGGGCAGGCCAATTATGTTTTAGTGTCCTGAGCTACGAGGGGCTGAGAGCGGGGAAGGTCAGGCCGGGGCACCGGGGGCCGCCGGCAGATGGGAGACAGAGGAGCCAGCCAGCCTCTCCCATCAGCCTCTTTGTCAAAACAAAATTAAAACGCTGGCACCGAGATCCCATCCACGGTAATAGGTATTTATCTTAGTGTGTTCAGCTTTGGGCTCGATGCCACAGGGATGTGGAAATGGGAAGGTGTCTTGTTCCCTCTCTATCTCTCACACCTAGCACAGTGCCTCGGACATAGAAGACACTCGAGAAATATCTGTTCATTCATTCATTCATTCATTCATTCGGCGTACGTTTACGGAGTCCCTGCTATGTGCCAGGGCCTGTCCTGAGTGCTGGGGATACAGCTGTGAATAACAGAGGCAAAACCACCGTCCACACGGAGCTGACGTTCCAGCTGAGGGAGACAGATCAACAACAAAGCAGCTTTAGACAAACAGCGTGTTGGTGGTGATGTGGGTATTTGTGAAAATAAAGACAGGCCAGGGATGGAGAGCACCGGCAGTGGAGGTGGGGGTTTAAATTTTAGATGCTAAGTTGCGGGGTGGTCAGGGAAGGGGACATTTGAGTGATGACCAAAGGAGGGCAGCGAGTGAGCCATGTGGTCATCTGGGGGAAGAATGGGCGACACTGACCATCACTGAACTGACATTAAGTACCACAAACCGCTAGGCACGTTGGCACCCATCGCCTCCTCGTGAGTTCCTCGGATCGGCTTTATGAGATGAACAGCAGTATGTAAATTACCGGTGAAGTAACAGAAGCTCAGACAGAGTCGGAGACAAGGTCTCCTCTTCACTGGCTTCCGGTCTGCGTAAGGAAGTTAACTCCACAGCTATTCTCTTCTCATAGTAAGAGAACCCCTGAGAACTGGGCACATGGCTGCCTGAAATAAAGACTACATTTCCCAGCCACCCCTGCGGCAGGGGTGGCCATATGACCACATTCTGGCCATTGGGATATAAGTAGAGGGATTATGTACAACTTCCTGAAGGGACCTTAAGGAAGAGGTTGTGTCCTTTTCCTTCCTGTTGCCACTTCCTCCTGGATGGAATGTAGTCCCAAGGGCTGGAGCTGGAGCAGCCTTCTTAGACTTTGAGGTGACCTTGAGAATGGGAGGCCATGCACAGTGGAGCTTCAAGAGTGAAGGAGCCTGAGTCCCTGCCTGCTCTGGACAGGTTACGTGGGACCCGTAGAAAGAAGAATAAACTTTTATCTAGTTTGACACATTTCTTTTGGGTTTTTGTTGCATATAACCCAAATTAATTCTAACTGATGCAGTTTCAGACAACAGAGAGGTGTGGACTGTAGGGAATGGAGAGGCCATTCCCTGGCTTAAATCCAGCCACTTCTTATGGCAGTAGATTGCTATAATTCTGGAATAATCAGTAAAAAGGCCGCATCTTCAGCTTTTTAAAGAAAAGCCAAAAGTAAAGATTTGTAAGTGAAATCTCCTGATTTTCAAAAGTTTGTCATTGATTTAATTTTAAACTTTTTTCTTTCATTAAAAAAATTCAGCATTGGTCAGACAGAACTCATTCACTGCTGCCTTTGGCCTGCGAGTCCTGGTTTGTGAGCGAGGGCCCACGAGAGGAAGGACTTACAAGAGAAGCTGAATGACCAAGAGAGGGCAGAGCTGGGACCAGCAGCGCTCAGAGTCAATCCTGCCACGGAGGAGATGAGGGGGCAGCCACCTGCTGCAGTGAGTCCCCACTCCAAGCCCCGCCGGGTCTGAGCTCCTGGAGTGAGCATCTTGGATTCTCACCAAGGCCAGAGCAGAAACAGTCCTGTTTAACCAAACACGCACACGCACGCACACACACCCCTTATCAGTGGAGACAAGGCCCTCAGAAGTGAGCAGTGGCTTGGCAGGCTGGTGAATTTTAATGGATGTGTTACTTTCATCCGAAACTCCTGCCATCTGTTCCTTCTGCTAATCGCCAGAGTGAGGAGGAGACGTTCTTGGTGGCAGTGCTGGGAAGGTGAGAAGGAGGAAGGGGGCAACCGACCAGGCTGTGAGTTTGGGGGGAGGATCGTGGGCTCTCCTCCTGTCCGTGCGATGTCACTGAACAGTGGCGCTGGCCCAGGAAAATGACGACAGCTGGGTGCCCACCACCCTGGTTTCAGAAGAGCCATCCAGAGTCAACATGCCCGCCCCCGGCTCTGAGGAAGGCCTTTCACTTTACAGGTTAACTTTCCCCGTGGATTCCCCAGACCCACTCCGAGTGCCTGCACGAATTCTCTGGATGCCAAGGATGGCCGTGCTGAGAGCATGGACTCCAGCCTGGCTTTGAATCGCCTCCACTGACGAGCTGTGTGACTTTGAGGAAGTTACCCTACCACTCTGTGCTTCCGTTTCCCCACCTTGAAACTTGGGATAGTAGTAGCATCTTTTCTATGGGCTGTTGAGAGGATTAAGTGAGATAATACACGGGCTGCACTCAGGACAGTGCCTGCCCCATGGCTGCATTTTCATTCTGATTGCCATCACTAGTGTTGGCGTTTGTGCTATCTTCCAATCTCTGGACTCTCCTCTGCCGTTCTCTGAGAGGCCTGGGTAGGGATGTGGATTTATGCCCAGACACTGGGTGGGGGAAGGAAAAGGACCAGGAGGTCCCAGGAACATGGAGCCACCGGGGCGCACACAGAGAGAATGGGGGCTGCTCTTGCAACACTCAGACCAAACGTTGAGAACTCACTTTTTCAAATGAGTTTTGGATGCTCGAGGCTTTGTCCTGGCTCTGAGGTCTCTTGGATCTGGTGGTCCTGATTCTCAGAGCTAGAAGTGCCTCCTGTGGGGAGGGGTATGGCTTAGTGGCCAAGAGCACAGGTGCCGACATCTGAAAGACTTGAGGTCAAATCTCATCTCTGCCAGTGGGAAGCACTGTGACCTTGGGCAAGTTGCTTAACTTCTCTGTGCTTATGTCTCCTAAACTGTAAAATCAAGTAATATAATGCCTGCCTCCCACGACTGTGGTGAGGAGAGAGATAACAGTATGGGAAAGGATGGAATGTTCTTTCCCTGCTCATAGACCCTGGAGTAGAGGAGCAAGGGCTAGTCCTGGAAAAAATTGGTGTGAAAAATGCTAACCACTATTTATTGAGAATGTCCTGGTTCTGAGCACTCCATCCATCCCATCTCTAACCCTTGTCCCTAATCCTCCCAGAGGGGCAGGCACTGGACACATGGGAAACCTCAGTGCGGTTATGTGACCTACTCGAGGTCACACACAGAGGGAGCAGTAGGGAGAGATGTCCTTTGGTTCTGCAAAATGGAACGAAGAGTGGGCTCCCCTTTGAGGTTAGTGCCAAGAGCCAGTCCATCCACCCGTGTCCCCAGCACCCAGAACACCGCTGGGCACACACTGGTGTTCCGTGTCTACCTGTGGGATAATAACAGATGACACGCGCTGCTGTGCCCCAGGCACTGTTCCAAGCACTTTACACCCACTGGCTCACTGAACCCCTCACAGCCCCGCAGTCGTCATTCTGTGCTGTTCTTCTATTATGTGCCGCCAGCAACAACCCTGTTTTACAGCTGAGGAAACTGAGGCACAGAAAGGTTCGGTAACACGCCCAAAGTCACACTGAAAGACTGGCTATTCCATTATCAACGCAAGAGGCCGTATCTGGGAGGAATCGGCGTCCTGGGGAGGGACTGGGGCCAGGACTCGGGGACAGGGGTTCAGTTAGAGATCTGCTCGTGGAACGGAGGGGCAGGGGCATGCACACAAGACAGTAGGAGAGCTGCCCGCACTAGCGTTCAAGGTCAGAGAGGAGGCTGATGAAAACGACAGTCCATGCGGAGCCCTGAGCAGGAGTAGGGCCTCTGAGTCTCTGGGCACGGGGAGGGAAGGGGCTGGGCAGCCGTGGTTTCTAGAAGGACTGGGGGTCCATCCCTATCAATGGCAGGAGGGACCCCATTCCCCAACGTTCAGCTTTGGAACTCACTCTCTGTGGCCCTAGCAGTGGGCATGCCCAAGTTGGGAAGGAAGGGACAAATGACAGCTCTCCTCTGACAGGGCACAAGGTCTCCAGGGCATTCTGCCCCACTGCTCTGCATCACTGTCTGGCAGAATCCAGGCCTGGAGACGGACACAGACCAAGGACCCCAACTGGCCTCTGTCATGCCTCTGTCTCAGGCTGGCTCTGAGTCTCGGTTTCCCATCAGAGGCTCTGCCTTCCAGAAAGGGAGCCTAGAGGCAAGCAGGAATCCCTGCACTGGACCATGGCAGGGCTTTGTGTTTCCAACCTCATAAACACTGACTGACTTTTCTGTGCCAGGCTCTACACTGGGGGCTTCTATAGAGGATCTCATTAAATCTTCAGTGCATCCATCCATCTGTATATCCATCTATCCATCTACTCATTCATCCATCCATTCATCCACCCATTCATCCATCCATCCATCTATCCAACCACTTATCCATGCGACTGTCATTCACCCATCCTTCAATCCATCTATCCATCCGTCCATCCACTCATCCATCCATCAATCCACTCATTCATCCACCCATCTATCCATCCACTCTCCCATCCATCCATCCATCCATCTGTTCATCTACCCATCCGTCTATCCATCCACTCATTCGTCCATCCATCCACTGTTTCATCCATTCATCCATCCATCTATCCACTCATCCATCCATCCATGCATCCATCATCCACTCATCCATCCATCCTTCCATCCATCCATCATCCATCCATCCAACCACTCATCCATCCATCCATCCATCCATCTGTTCATCTACCCATCCATCTGTCTATCCATCCACTCATCCATCCACTCATTCATCCATCCATCCATCCACTGTTTCATCCATCCATCCATGCATCCATCATCCACTCATCCATCCATCCTTCCATCCATCTGACAGCTCTACACTGAGTGTCCCCACATGTCACTCAGTGGCACATGGAGGAATTACTAGAGAGGCATGAACCTGCCCTCATGGGGCTCACTTCCCAGTGCTCCAGAGAGAGGATGAAACTAGCCACTATGTGTTTAGTGAACAGCATGGTGAGTGCTGTGAGACCTCCAGGGTGCTACTAGACTTGAAGTGGGAGGACTTGACCAAGCTGTGCTAGAAAGTCAGGAAGAGCTTTCCTAGGAAGGGACATGAAGACAGAGGTCAGAAGGAGGATCAGGACCTGGCAGTTGAGGCGGTGCGGGAGTGCAGGTGGGGAGGGTTCCAGGCAGAGGGAACCAGACGTGCAAAGCTCCTGGGAGAAGGGAGGGGCGATGGTCATTGAAGAGGTGATGCAGGTCCAGGGAGTGGTACAGTGGTACAAGATGCTGAGGGTGAGCAGGCAGGGGTCAGCCATGCAGGCCTCCTTGGTCACGTTCAAGAGTTTGGTTTTTCTCCTAAGAACAGTGGCAGTCACCGAAGAAACTTGAGGGGGATGAGGATGGAGGCATGACATGGTCGGTCTGCATTTTCAGCCTGCTGAATAGAGAACAGGATGAGGAAGGACGAGAGCGGGCAGGAGCCAGCCACTTAGGAAGCCACTGCAGTGACGTTAGATGGAAACGCTGGTGGCTTGGTCTAGCAGAGGAAATAGAGAGGGATGAACTATCCTGGAATCCACTCAGGAGGTAGTGGAGATGGGACACAGGGACTGATTGGACACGGGGAGTGAGGGGGAGAGAGGCGCCCAGATAATTCCTGAGTTTCTGGCTTGGGCAGCTGGCGGATAGCGGGGTCCTTCATGAAGACAAGCAGCGAGGAGCCCTTCAGAGGGGACAGCATGAGTTCACTTTGGCTTCAAGTTTCCTGAGAGACATCCAAAGAGAAATGTTGACAAGGGCCTGGGCATGCGGGGCTGGAGAGGTCTGGGCTGAGGACAGAGACCCCTGGATGTAGGCCCCGCCAGTCCCATTTTACACACGAGGAGCCGACCTCAGAGAGGTCCCACAATGTGTGCAGGTGCTGGGCCCATCCGAGTTAACCTCTGGGAAGAATAACACTGTCAAACCCCGGATTCGAGTGCCGCCGGGCTTCCTGGCTGGAGCTAGCGTTTCCCTCTTTTCTTGGGTCCAGATGGTTCCATGTGGGCCAGCTTGTGTCCACTTATAGACAGCTCTCAGCTGACACTGGCATCCTCTCCTTGGGGCCGAGTGGGAGTAGCCTGGGAGATTGTGGGTGGACCAGGCACATGCGCCCCATTGCCGAGATTCCTCTTACCAGTCGTCCACACTTCCCGCCTTCACTCCAGCCCCTGACCTCTGGGTGCACTGCCTGGCTTTTGCCCCTACTGTGCCCTCCACCCGGCACGCCTTCCTCATGTTTCTTTGTCTGGCCATCTCCCACTCCCCTACCAATCACGGTCTCCGACAAACTGCCCAAGCCCCTTTCCCCCCCGCACCTCCATCGGCCAGGCCAGGTAGATGCCTGTGGACTCCTGGGGCCCCCAGAACCACTGTCTGCTTGTCCAGATCTTCCCCTTCACCGCCCCTCCCTGACCAGGCTGTGAGTGCCTCCCACAGCTCAAGAGATGCGTCTCATGCGGCCAGAGTTCCCAGCTGCTCTCCGGGGGCCTGATGTCTCCCTGTCTTTGGTGCAAGCAGACTGAGAGGTGAGACAGTGCAGCGACCTCAGACCACCCTGGCTGCGTCCCAGCTCTGCCACAAGTCATTCTCCATGTGGCTGCAGGCAAGTCACTTCCTTCTCTGATCCCTTGTTTCCGCATCTGCAAAGTGGGGCTCCTGAAGGATGGCCCTCGCAGGCACATTATGAGGATTAAACAAATTATGTGCACAGAGGCCGCCACAGAGGGCTGAGCCCACGGTACCAGTCATATACACTCAATAGATCTTAGTACTATAATTATTATTAATTAGGCCTGAATCATCTTTACACGTATAAGATGACCTCCGCTCGCCTCCAGGGAGTGAGTCAAATCTCCAACGTTGGAATCGTGGTGGGAGAGCGTGGCCAGGCTGGGCTGGAGAAGGGCTGAAACAGACTAGACATTTTCTTTGTTTAAAAAAAAAATTGTTGGGCTACATTCAAGAGGAAAGCAGATGCATGAGAATAGGTTTATCAAGGTGGTTTTCAGTTCCACTGTAATTTAAAATAAATAAGTCAATTTAATGTTTAGAGAGTGAGTTATGCCTTATTAGGGACACCGTGAGCTGAGGAAACTTGGCCAAGACGAAATCTGAGAAATTGGCCCCGGCCGTGATATAATTACAGCAATGCTTCAGCGTGCGGTCTTGCCCAATGATATTTTCATTCTGTCTAATTTATTAGTTTATTAGCTTTATGGTGAATATAGAAAGATAGACCGCAACATGGGCCTAATTTGATCACAGCCAAATTTTCACGTCTCCCCGAGATGGCTGTAATAAGGGAAGAGACCCCTGCTTCAGAACTGTTTCCAAGTTTTCCAGAAAGACTTGGGGCAGAGTTCCAGGACTCCTAGTACCGGGGCTGCGAATTAGAAAAGCACTAGAGGACGGTGGTCCAGGGTGCAGACTGTCTGGTTTTAAATCCCAGCTCCTCTGCTTTCTAGTTCTGTGGCCTCAAGGACTTAGGACGTCCAGGTCTTGGTTTTCTCACCTGTAAAATGGGGGCAAGGATAATTCCTACCCATGTGGAAATCAAGAGCCCTGTGTGACGGGACCTGGGCAGAAGTGTTCCCCACGGTCTCCCTAGATGCCAGCACCATGCCTGGCTCATCACGGGCATTCAGTAAATGTTGTTGAATCGAGGTGGTGAAGGCCAACATCCGTGTCACATCCATTACGCTGAGCACATAATCATCACTGACCTCCTGTCTCCTGTATATTGTGCCAGTTCTGAGAGCTTTACTAACTCCTTTAAGGCTCACAAACACTCTACAAGGTAGGAACTATTATCGTCATCTTCATTTTAGAGATGGGGAAACTGAGGCACAGGGAGGTAGTGACTTGCCCAGTGCCCCACAGCTGGTAGGTGGCAGAGCTGGGAGTCAGATGCCAGGAGCCTCGCTCCAGGGTGACTCTATCACGTCACCTTCTGTGTTCAGCGTTCCTTAAGTTTTGGCTTTATTATTCATAACAAAGATCCAGTCCCACGACACCGTGAGGGTGTCAAATCCGAATCCTTTTCTTCGGAGCCCGAGCCCTCCGTGAGCCGCCCACTTCTTCCCTCTCTGGCTGCAATTCCTTTGCTCCGTCCTCCCCCTCACCTGCCTCCCCCAGGGCCCTCACTTCTCCATCCACCCAGTCTCCTTGCTGGCCCCACACGGCGCCCAGTGGGTCCGCTCAGTGCAACAAATGCCTTCGAGCCCCTCAGCCTGCCAGGCTCAGCCTGGATGGTGGGGGCATGGGGAAGATAACAGGGGTTCTCCTCGAGGAGCCCACCCCACACTCCTGAGCACCTACTGTGCGCCAGACCCTGAAGACGGAGCTGGAGAGACAGGAGGGAGGAAGGGGGGGGTCCTTGTACCTTACACGTAGCAGAAGGGACTTTGCAAACGTGGTGAAGGATCTAGAGATGGGAGACTATCCTGGACTATCCAATGACATCGTAAGAGTCTTTGTAAGAGGGTCACACTCAGAGAAGGAGATGTGACGACGGAAGCAGAGGTCGGAGCGACGTCGCTGCTGTGGGGGCTACAAGCCAAGGCACGTGGGCTCCTCTAGAAGCTTCAAAAGGCAAAGAAACAGATTCTTCCCTAGAGCTTCCAGAAGGACTCAGTCCTACAGACACTTGATTTTAGTCCAATGAGACCCGTTTCAGACTTCTGACCTCCAGAATTGGAAGACGCTGAATTTGTGTCATTTTAAGCCACTAGGTTTGTGGTGATTTGTGACAGAAGCAATAAGGAATTAACACAACAGCTAACAGTGACGGAGCAGTTCCTACTGCGATGAAACCTAACTGAGTCTGGTCTCGTTTAATCTCCCAACAGCTACTCCTGCCCCGGCAAAAAGATGCTCTTACCCCATTCTACAGATTCAGTTAATTCACTCATTTAACAAGTGTTTGTTGATGGCCCCAGGCACCTTCCTGATGCTGGAGATGGAGCGGTGAGCAAGAGAAGGAGGAAACTTGATCTCTAGAGGAAGAGAGACAACACACAAGCAGAGATGCAAGTGTATGTTACACGACACTAGGAAGTTACACAGATAGTCCATGAAAAAACAAGAAGGCAGGGTAAAGATGGGGATCGGGATGCTGTTTTGGCTGAGGTGGTCAGGGAAGGCCTCTCTGTGGAGGTGACATCTGAGCAGACACCCGGATGGACCGAGAAGGGGGCCATGTGGACATCTGGAACATTCCAGACAAAGAAACTGATCAGAGAGAGGCGAGGCCCTTGCTCAGCTGGGTTGAGGCTCACCAGCTCTGCCACTGCTGGGCTTCAGCCTAATCTCCACGTCATGCAACAAATGGGGGAGTCTGTCCAGAACCATCAGCATGCAGAGGGAGCAGAGGGAGGGCCCACTGAATTCCACCTGAGCGGAGGTCTCAGGGCAGGTTCTGGGGGCAGAGATGTGTGAGTTTGGTCTGGAAGGATGGGGAGGGTTTTGACAGGCAGGGGTCGGGGATGTCACTTCTGCAAAGTCAGGGGCTGGAGAAGCAAGTGGTGCTGTGAGAAACACAGAGCCGGGGCCAGCCCCGGGGCATAGTGGTTAAGTTAAGCACATTCCGATTCAGTGGCTCTGGTTCACAGGTTCGGATCCCGGGTGCGGACCTACACCACTCGTCAGCCATGCTGTGGTGGTGACCCACAGACAAAGTGGAAGAAGACTGGCACAGATGTTAGCTCAGGGCTGCAAACAAAGGCTAGCAAGAAAGGGGGAGGGGGCTGGCCTGGTGGCGTAGCGGTTCAGTTTGCGTGTTCTGCTTTGGTGGCCCAGGGTTCGCCGGTTCAGAACCTGGGTGTGAACCTACTCACCGCTCATCAAGCTGTGCTGAGGCAGCATCCCACATAGAGGAGCTACAACTCTACAACTATGATACACAACTATGTACTGGGGCTTCAGGGAGAAAAAAGAAAAAAGAGGAAGATTGGCAACAGATGTTAGCTCAGGGCTAATCTTCTTCCGCAAAAAAAAAAATAAAAAGAAGAAAGAAAAGAAATGCAGAGTCACCCTTATGGCTGGACCAAGAGTAGGAACACACAGGATGTGCAGGATCCAGAACTCTCATACTCTGCTGGAAAACAGGCAGTGTTGTAGGTTGAACTGTGTCCCTGTGACAGATACATTGAAGTCTTAACCCTGGTACCTGTGACTGTGACCTTATTTGGAAACAAGGTCTTTGTAGATGTGACCAAGCTAAGATGAGGTCATACTGGATCAGAGTGGGCTCTAATCCAATGTCTGGTGTCCTTAAAGGAAAAGGGAAATTTGGACACAGGGACACAGACCCACAGGGGGACGTCATGTGAGGACAGAGGCAGAGATGGGAGCGATACAGCCAAGGACTGCCCGCAACTGCCAGAAGCTGGAAGAGGCAAGGAAGGATTTTCTCCTGGAGGCTTCAGAGGGATCAGGGCCTCTGCTGACACTTGATTTCATACTTCAAGCCTCTAGGATTGTGAGATAATAATTTTCCATTGTTTTAAGCCCCCCAGTTTGTGGTATTTTGTGATGGCAGCCCTAGCAAATTAATACAGACAGCCTCTATGAAAGCTGAATATTTGCCTTCTGTGCTCCCACAATTCCTTTCCTAGGAATACATCCAAGAGAAATGAATGCTCGCGTTCACGGCAACTTTACTTGTCATTGCTCAAAACTGGAAGCAACAACCCTAATGCCCTTCCACGGGAGAATGGATAAATAACCTGTAATAGATCCATGCAATGGAGTACTACACAGCAATGAAAAATGATGAACCACTGACACAGGCAACCACACGAACAAATTTCCCAGATGTTATACTGAGCGAAAGAAGCCAGACACAGAACGTGTGATTCTGTTTATATGCAGAGCAGGGACAGGAAAAACTAGTCTAAGCTGATTTGAAAGTCAGATTCATGTTTCCCTCTTGATGGAAGGAAACCTCGTGGGATGCTGAAATGTTTTATATCCTGATCTGGGCGGGGCGTGAGCACCGGGGTGCATGTGTGTGATTCCCTGAGCTGGACCCTTTAGATTGAGCACTTGACTGTGTGTATGTTATACATTAACGTAAAAGGAAAATAAATAGACGAGGACCCCCTGGTCAAGAGGCTCCATGGTCTCCCAGAGGCATCTGGAGTCAGTTCTGCTGGTCTCCAAGAGGCAGAGATGGAGGATTGTTGAGCAGAGGACGAGATGCAGCCATGGGCAGGACTGGCGGCATTTAGTGGCAACTAAAGACGATTTATGGTGAGTCCAGGGGCCCCTCAGCAGCTACAGCAGCTGGCAGGACCTCACGTGCCCCTCCCCACCCGATCGTGGGCTGGCACCACAGCCTGGGCAAGACGGGGAGACACAGAGCAGGGAGAAGTAATGGCGCAGAGAAGCAGCCCAGGCTGTCTCTCCCTCCGCTCCCAGCCTCCCTGATCGGCTCGCGCTGCTGGGCCCCGCTCTGTTCTCATCAGTGGCACCCCTCCCCGGGTACCCCGGTATTTAGTCCATCACACCTCAGCACCTCCACGCTGACTGCACTGGGGCCCAGACCTCATCGCCCGCCTCCTCCGCTGGCACATTGCAGACGCAAAAGGAGACAGGCCTGCGGCAGTTGGCTGGAGACGGCAGATGGAACAGCCATCAGGGGCAGGACTGAGGGCCTTGTCATGGGAAGGGGGACGCGGGGGCTCAGCGAGGCCAAGTGATCTGCCCAAGGTCCCACAGCTCTGAAGGAGCAGATCTGGGTTCCGCATTCTGGTCTGCTTAACCCCATACCCCTAACTCTTCACTGTGCAGCATACCAGCAAGTGAGTGAACTCCCAGGCCGGTGGTGATTGGAGGCGGTGTGGTCTAGTGGAGAAGGACAGGTAACTTGGCTGCAGGCTGCCTGGGTTCAAACCCTGGCTCTGCCTCTTGCCATGTGCTTACCCCGGGGCCAGACATTTAACCTCTTGGCCCCTCAGTTTTCCCATCTGTAAAACGGGGCTGACAGTGGAATCTTCTCCACGGTTATGAGTTTTTACGCATAAAGCACATGCACTTGGCACACAGTGAGGCCCAGATAGTGCTTGCTGACACCATCAGTGCTATTTTCACTGGTCCTGAGGTGGCTACAAAGACGAAAGCAAAAAAGGCCACATTTCTCCCCAGGAGCCCTTTGAGGGCATCAGACCCACAGACCCTTTGTGGACACCTCCTCCTCTTTCTCAACCACTCTGATTGGGAGAAGCTGGGGGTGGGGGCAGGGCACGGTGAGGGGTGGGGGCGGCTCAGGGGCCACAGCAGAGTGGGGGCCTCTCTCACCCGGCTGGCGGGGCTCAGAGCCCAGACCCAGCTGAGCCGGAGCTCCCCCTGAGTGTGGCAGTGTCAGTGGGGGGGAGTCGGTGCCTCCAGGCACCGAGTGGGCGCCTGCAAGGATGGCCCCTGTTTGCAGCCCCTCCAGGCAGCGTCCTGAGCCCCTCAGCCCAGGCTCTGCCCATTCCCAGCTGCCCCGATCCAGCCTGATGCCTCCTTAAAATCCCGGGTCTGCCCTGTGGGCTGCATGGGCCCTGGGCATGGATTCGGGCTCTGCTGGGCTCACAGACTGCACAGGCTCATCTGGGCCATCCCCCTACCTTCCCACCACACTCATGCCAGGCCAGAAAAGGGGGCTCCTGCCCCTTGTCTGAATCTCCAGGGCAGGGCCCCTTGGGGGCGGGGTGGGGAGTGGGGAGCCCGGGGCAGTCGGCAGGGCACGGAGTGGTCAGGCTTGTCCGGTTGGTGAAGGAGGCAACAGGGCAAGTGCTGAGACGGAGGCTCCAGGTACTGGGCCTCTGAGCCATCAGGGAAGAGGTCACAGAGGAGGTTACTGTCCCCGCCACTGCCCCGGACCCAGGCTGCCCCCATACGTCTGCTCTGCAACCCGGGCGCGTGAGCAGCCTGGGCATGGAAAGGCCCCATCTGCACGCCCTGAGCCCTCCAGCCATCCCAGGGCTCCACACCCTGCACTGTAACTATCTCCTTACGTGTCTGTCTGTGCCTCAGTATCCTCGTCTGTAAAATGTGACGTGGGACACGGCCCGCCTTGTGGGACACTGTGGGGCTCCAATGAGGCAACGCACGTACAATGTTTAAAACCACGTGAGTGCTCAGCAGATGGAAGCTCTTCCCTTGGGGGAGGGGGTCTGGCTTTTTTCTGCGATCACGTCGCCCTACTCTGCTTCACCTCGTCACCGTGTGGCTCACCAGAGGCCCTCGGAAGTGTTTGTTGAATGAACAAACAAACAAAATGTTTGGCGATTCCTTTCCCCACTCACTTCTGGAAAATCTCCAGGCCAGACTGGGCGTAGGAGCTGTTCTTAGGAGGGTCACCCAGGGGGAGGGGCAGGGAAAGGGTCTCCCCAAGCCAGGTCTTTCCTTCATTCTTTCACGCCCTCTGCACATCCTGAGCTCTGCAGGGCATGGGTGGGGACGGGGGTGCAGACACGGTCTCTCCCTCCGGGAGCGACAGTCAGACCGTGGAAGGCTGACAAGAGAGGCTCCTGAGACCCCGGGAGCAGGGTGTCCCTGCTGGGGCCTCCTGGGAGCCACCGACCTTCCCCCTCCATTATCATTATTGTTGTTATTACTTTACATTACGGTATACAGTTCCTCTCATGCAGAAGCACGTATGTAACACAATGCACGGTATGGAGCACGTTAGGAATCAGCACCTGTGATTCAGCTCTTTCACTGGACACCGTACGTGCTGGACACTTGGCATTTGAAGGTGAGAATTCCTACAACCCTCACAAAAGCTTGGGGGGGCTGGAATCATTCTTCTTCTCTTACCCATGAAAAAGCGAGGCTCCAAGTCCGGCCCAGTGTCACCACAGAGAGCACCTGGCAGAGGCAATCCACAGCTGCCCGTCTGCCTGCACCACAGCCTAGGGTGAGGGGGGTCCCATATCCCCGTACCCCAAGCCTGCTGGAGCCCTTACAGAGCAGTGGCTGAGAGCCTGTGTCCTGCCTCTGACGTCTCACGTAGCTGGTGGGTTTGAATCCCGGCTCAGCCACGTACTGGCTGTGTGACCTTGGGCAAGTCCCTTAACCTCTCTGAGCTTCATCTTTTCACCTACAAATGGGGATAGTAATAGCACCCCCATTGTGAGGATTTACGAGTCAAGGTGCGTAAGGTGCTTACAGCAGGGCAGGGCGCAGAGTAAGAGCCTGATAAACACTGGCGTTCGTATTATTATTAGTCCTCAGGCTACATCATCACTCTCGTGGCGGAAGCAAGGGTCCAGGGAAGTTAAATTCAAGTGCCCAAAAGCCCCTGGCAGGGTTGGTGAACGGGGTGGAGAGTTACGACTGGCTTTGGTCCCGTCGTCCCCACAAAATACTCAACATGCCCAGGAACATTAACCTAGCGGGGGAAACAAATAAAAGACACGAGCAAACCAATGTCCTGTCAAGGAAGGAAATATGTAGTCAATTAACGGAGGCTCCCCAGACCTCTGCAGGTCACAACTAGGAGTGTCAGCCAGCGCACGAGGAAGTTGCCCCAGCAAGGACCAGCGCCCCCCCGAGAATCCAAACGCAAATGCACAGAACCCATCGGGTGCCGGGCCGGTCCCTGGGACGTCTGGGACTGCGTGCGTCCACCCCCTGGGCCCCAGCCCCGGCTGCTCACCCTGGGGGCCGGGTCCACTGTCTTTCCCCTCGATGGCGCGGCGAGGGAGGGGCAGGTACGGTTAGAGCCGGCAGGGCCGCCCACCGTCTGGTGCCCCTCCCATCTCTGCACTGGAGAAAAGGGAACCTGAGGCTCAGAGACGTCGAGCGACTGGCCAAGTCACACTGCGGCTTCACTGCAGACTCAGGACTAGACCCCGGGGCTCTTGGCTCCGTGCCGGGCAGGGGTCTAACGGCCCAGCCCTCTGAACAGGGGTCCACTTACCCGTATAGGACACACCTATCGGCCGCTGACTACGGAGGCGACGGTATGGTTCTGGGCGCCGGGGGAACAGAGGAGAGCCGGAGGGACCGCGTCCTCATCCTCGGGTTACAATGGGGAGACAAGGGGAAACATGTATTCAGACCCTCAGACGAGAGAGTCGCACTGGGTCGTGATCAACACCATGACAAGCGAGCGGGAGCACAGGGGTAAGAGCTACCGGCTGGGGGTGGGGACCCTCCAGGTGAGGGGTCAGGGAGGTGCCTGCAGAAGTGACATTTGACCCCAGACCTGCGATGGGAGAAGCATGTCCCCGGCAGATGAAAAGACGAGCAAATGTCCTGAGGTGGAACAAACTTGGCGACAGGGCCAGGGTGACCAGAGGACGGCGAGGGACGGGGTGGGGGGTGGAAGACGAGGCTGGCCAGCTGGCTCGGGTCATCTGGGGTCCTGCAGCCCTGAAAGGAGACCAGATCCCCTCCCAGCTGAGCTGGGGAGCCCTCAGAGGGCTTCGAGCAGCAGGTGCCGTGACCTGACTTCACTTCAGAAAGCTCGCCCTGGCGGCTGGGTGCAGAAGGAACCAGGGCAGCAAGGGACCCGGGTGTGCAGGGACGGGACGTAAGCTGTCGGGAGCTGGAAAGAGAAAGACAGCCCTTGACCGGACATCAGGAACCCTGGGCCCTGGCCTCTCTATTGGCACTGGGCTGTGTGACCTTGAGCAAGTCACTCAACCTCTCTGGTTGTCTCTTTGCTTTTTGTAAAATGAGAAAGACCTCCCAGCCCTGCAGACTGGTGTGGTGTTGCTTCATCATCTCCGTTGTAGTCTGTGTTATTTGCAAACAGAGGTGACGGGTGCTCATTTCGTACAACAGGCCAATGGCCCACAGACATTTTCTCCTTTATCTCTATCAATGGCAAGTTTTAAGCGATTCCTTTTCCTTGACTAAGGTTTAGCTCTGCAACAACGTGGTGATCCAGCTGGGAGCTCTTCCTCCATTCACTCGTTCATTCATTCATTCACTCATTCACTCATTCATCCATTCATCCATTATTGACAGCCTACTGTGGCACTCGCGTCTCCTGCCCTTTCCCCGTCAAGCTTCTCCAGGACCCTTGGGCTCCCCGAGCCCCCATTCACCATCAATCTCTCCCAAACCTCAGCTCCTGAAACACAATTACCTTCCGAGGCGAAGATTCTCCCAGAACCTGGGAACTTTATTAGACCGCAACAATATATTAAAGAGGAGGTTTGAATCACCCGGAGCAAATTCTAATGCGAAGAAATATTGCGGCGACAAATACTTTGTTCTGGACTGTTTACTAAATTAAGTCTTTCCCGGACATTTTTAGCCTTCAGTTTTTTTAATACCAGCAATAAAGTAGTTGTGTAATTAGTAATAAAGCTGACAGGCAGTTACTGATTTTTTACTTAGAAGTAGAAGCATAGTGTGTGTGTGTGTGTGTGTAGATGATGTCTTACAGCTCTGGTTTTCTGATTGCAGATATATAAATTATTTGCCATCTCAGCGCCTCCGTCCCGCGGGCTGTGGGTCGGGGGGAAGCTGCACCCAGCTCTGCAGAGTGGAAATGGGCCCCCTGTAGGAGTCAGAAGTTGAGTTTTGGTTCCATAGCTGACTTGCTGTGTGACCTTAGGGAAGTTACCCACAGTCTCTGGGCCCTGGTTGTCTCATCTGGAGAATGAGGAGATCAGCCTGGGTGACGCCTGAAGGGTACAGGCAGATCTGTCCCAAGTCTGGGTGTGACAGTGACCTTAGCATCTGTGGGTCGGTGGTCCCCATATTTGTATCTGTGACTGAGACCTCTCCATCGTCCTGTGCTTCTGTTGACCTAATTGCTGCCTTTGCTCAGGTGTCTGACAGACATGTCTAACCTGGTCCAAACAGAACTGTACCCCCCCCAGCCCTAGCCGGTCCTCACTGGTCTCCCCATCTTGGAAGGAGCCCCCCACCTAAATGCTATGACCGTCCCCCTACACAGCACCGTCAACTCCTCTCTTTCTGATGTCCCCCCACTTCCAGTCCATCCGCGAGTCCTGCCAGCTCTGCCTCCCATCACCGCTCTCCACCTCGCCCCGGGCCAGCCCATCACCACCTCTCCTCCCTGGTCTCCCTGCCTCCACTTCCGCATCCTTCCCAGTAGCCAAGGAGGAACTTTCAACGACGCAAAAATACAAGCAAGATGAACTT
This sequence comes from Tapirus indicus, assembly GCA_031878705.1. Taxonomy (NCBI): domain Eukaryota; kingdom Metazoa; phylum Chordata; class Mammalia; order Perissodactyla; family Tapiridae; genus Tapirus; species Tapirus indicus. The sequence goes on along the minus strand of CM062924.1, from coordinate 97,985,178 downwards.
TGACGTCTTCTCATTACTCCTAGAATATAAGCCAAACTCTCTCTAGTGAACCGGAATGTTCTACAACAGCAGCTCTCAAACTTGCCTGCATATTGGAATCACCTTGAGGGCTTTCAAAAGCTGATGCCTGTGTCCCACCCCGCCTGCGCAGTTCTGCTTTAACTGGCCGGGGCTTGGCCTGGGTGTCAGGAGTGCGTACGCTCCCCCGGGTGTTTCCAGTGTGGACCAGAGACAGCAGCACCAGCCTCTCCTGGGAGATGATCAGGAAAGTAGGATCCCAGGCGCCATCCCAGACCCACTGAATGAGAATCTGCATCCTAACGAGGCGATTCCTGTGCCCAGTCAAGTTCAAGAGGCCTGGTCCAGGCGGTCGGCCTCTGCTGACTTCTCCCCTCTTCTCCCACGCTCCTCGCAGGGCTTATCCATCCCCCAGCCCCTCTGGGCTTTTGTCTCTTCTTGGTTGACGCATCAATCTTGCTCCCATCTCAGGCCCTTGCTTTCTCCTCTGCTGGAATGCTCACTCTCTGGCCTCTGTGTGGCTGCTTTATCTCGCCATCCAGGCATCAGAGAGCCCCCTCCCCTGACCTCTCCCTCTGTTGCCAGCACAGCCCCAGGGATGTCAGCTCCATGGGGACAAGGACCTTACCGCCCTTGTTCACCCCTGTCTCTCGATGTCTACAGTTAACAAAGAAACATATTATAAATGGCAAATGAGTAATTAGGTCAAACCCTTACCTGAGGTGGTTGAAACATATGGTGCATGGGACACGTCACCAGAATTACCTTCCCCCACCCTGCCCAGGGGCTGCCTGACTCCGGGCTTGCAATTCCTTGTGGTTGATTCTGGGTGAAGACACTGTCTCCAGACAGACCCTGGTTCCCAGAGGAGGGGACGGGTCATCTCAGAGGCCCCCCACTCCATCAGCACAGGGGCTTAGCCCCGCTCACTGGGGAGGCCCCCAGGGGAGGAAAGCTCTGTATGATGGGGAAGCTCTCCAGGCTCTTGGGCCAGTCACCTCCCCTCTCTCGGTTGAGCTTGATCGCCATAAATAGGGTCTGAGATGTACACTCCATAGGATTGTCGTTCGGGTTTAGGCAAACAATGGATGAGAAAGAGTTTTGCTGACTGTGAAATAATTCCACATTTGGATAACCTGTCAGCTCATTGACTTAACAAATCTCTACTGAGACCCTGTGCTGGGCACCGAGGCACTAGAGATGAAGAAGGGAGGGTCCCTACTCTCGGGGGTTAAGACCCATCCTTGGTGACTGGGGGCCACGGGCAGGGGACCCCCTTGTTGCAATACCCCAGTGCATCACCAGAGGGCAGCAGACAGCTTTGCAAGAACTTCCCTCCCCAGGGGAGAAAGACTGGAGAGACCGGGGTGTGTTCTGGGAGCCATATGGGCCTCGTGGGCCTGGGGGGCAAGTAGAGAATGGGCCAGTGCACGAAGGAGGCTGTTCAGGGGCCAAAAGAGCACATCTCAGTCCCCTGCTTCAAAGGCCTCCACTAACCCAAGACCCAACCATGGAGAAATGTCCCCCTACCCAGTGTGGAATGGGGACCCCCTTGAAGCACCTGGGGCCTCAGGATCCAAGATCTGTGCTGCTGGGAAGATTCTGGGGCCATAGAAGGGCTCCAAGCCAAGAGATGTGAGAACGTGCAGGGAGAGGAGAAGCGACAGCCTCCTGTGTGTGTGCAAGCATGTGCGTGTGCGTGTGCACAGAATGGGAGGGCAAAGCCCCCACACGGGGAGTGGGAGACTGGGAGGGGGAAGAAATAAAGAAAAGAAGAATATCTATCTCTTGACAAAAGGAAAACCATAGAAGTGGAAGGAAAGACTGAAATTCAAAGAACAAGAGGAGAAGAGGGTCGACCTTTACCTGTGGGAAGTGAGGGGACTTGGGGGGCGGGTGGCACCCGTTCTTTGGGATCACACAGAGGACCAGCCTGTGAGGGCCACGCTGGGCCGTGGAGAGGAACCGGGCCCCGTGGGAGCAGATAATTGCAACCCGGCGTGAGCAGAACTGAAGTGCAATGTGCAGAGTTTTCCCGGAGCCAGGCCAGCAGGATCGATTCTGCCCCAGGGGAGAGGATCGGGGAGGCCGTGCTGGCTGAGCAGGGCATTTGAGCCCAGCTGGGAAGCACTACTGGTCTCCAAAAAGGACATGCAGCCACTGGAGGAGAGAAGTGGGAAACTGAGAAGTCAACACCTGGGGGGGAAAGGGGAAGAAGGCAGCAGGGCCAGGTGGGGAGTGGGGAGCAGGGAGGGCGTCCCACTCAGTGGAGACTTACGCAGAGCAGTGGAAATGTGTCAAGTGAAACAGATTTCACAGTAAGTCAATGCAATTGATGCCACCAGCTGAGGCCGCAGAGGAGACCTGAGTGGCTCCTAGAGCCCCACTTCCGGAGCCAGGATTGGGCATCTCTTGCTCTCCTTGGCCTGGGTATCCAAGTGCCTGGGACTGCCAGACGGTGGCTATTTTTAAGGTGGCGACTGATGCTGGCAACTTCCTACCTGGAGGCACTAAGCATCCCGGGCCACAGTTCCGTGTGTGCGCTCACGCGTGCGCAGGCATGTACATGTCGAGGTGGAGACACAAGGTCACACGTGCTCACTAAGTCACCCGAGTCTCCACTGCCTGGCACTGGTCCTGGCCACTGGGGTGGGCACTCAATGACTGTGTGTTGAATGAGCCTGCCCCCAGTGGCCCAGGGACCCAGTGGCTCCAACGGCCCAGGGAGTGCCACAGCTTGGGGGTGAACCCAGGCTTCACCATGAGCAGGTTGTGTGACCTCGGACAAGTGACCACACCTCTCTGTTCTTCTGAGTCATCGTGTATACAGCGGGATTCAGGGAGTCTGAGATCTGCATTCTGCGGGACGGTTGTTAGGGTTAAACCAGAGGGTGGACGGGGAAGAGTTTTGCTGACTGTTTGAAAGGATAATTCCACATTTGGATAACCTGTCAGCCTATTGATTCAACAAACCTTTACTGAGGCCCTGGGCTTCCATCCCAGGCCCTGTGCCAGGCGCCAAGGACCTAGAGACGAAGAAGGGAGGGTCCCGCCCTGAGAGACAAGACCCAGGGAGGGAGGCAGAGAGCGGATTCCAGTAGCTTCTGCATGGGGTCCAGTGGAACTTCTGACTCAGAAAGCAGGGGCTCACTCCACCCTTGGGGAAACTGCTGTGGCCAGGGAGTTGTAGACAGAGCACCTTGCTCCCCGGTCCCCCGCCCCCCAGTCAAGGCCTCACTTCCTGAGAAGCTTAGCACGGGGCCGGGCACACGGCAGCTGTTAATGCTCTATGATAACCAGGGAGGCCCGGGTGTGGGGGAGGCCTGGGCTCTGGAATTGGCTGGTGCCTGTGAGGTCACTGGACTGGGAGGTCACTGGCTGGTCCAGCTATTTTGTCATCTTCCACCCAAACAGGTCTGGTCCCAGGGGCCTTAGGACAATTGTCTGTTGGCCACTGGCTGCCAGCAGCAACTAGAATTATCTGCGCCTTGCAGCTTCCCGCTGAATTCTTGGCCCCAGTCTGTGCATCAGAGCAGATGGAAGGTGTGGTGTGGGGCAGAACTTTCCAGATCTCACTGCCAACATCTTTACCTGGAAGACTTTTAAAAAGGCTGCTTCCCCAGGCCCTGCTCCAGACGGCTTGAATCAAATTCAGTCTTGGTGGGGCCCAGGAATTGGTATTTTTAAGCAACTTCCAAGGTGATCCTAATGCAGGGGCTCCGTGGACAGACCTGCGGTGTAGACACCGCCAGAGAGTGGCTTGTTGCTCAGGTGACATAACTTGCAGCCTTGGGAGCACCCTACTGAACCCCCCTAGTGGCTGGGGGTAGAACTGCAGCCCTCGCTCCTAAAGTAACCCCTGGTTTTGAGACGGGGACTCAGCTCCACATGGGGTGGAAGGCCTGGGGTGCTCAATTCTGATGCGACTGAGAGGCATCATCTGTTGTGAATAAAGTGCTGAAAGGGCTCCAGGTTACCCTTACTACGTCACTCTGGCTCATTCGCATTCCCCGATGACTTCTGGGTGGGAGAGAGAAGAATGGGTTTGCAGTGGGTCCAGAACTGGGTGTAACCCGGACAGTCAGCTCCATAAGGGCGGGGCCTGCGTCTGATCTGTTGCCCAGGGCCTAGCGCAAAGCCGGCACATAGTAGGTTCTCCCCATGTGTTTGCTGAGTGGTCGAACGAATGAACAAATGAGTGACATTTCATATGCAAGCGACGCATGTTACGTATATTCTGGAGAAAAAACGTGTGGTTCGTGATAATCTGCAGAGGGACAAGGGAGCATAGAATTCAGACTTTCACATCAACGAGGGTCAGCACTTGTCTGTACCCGCAGTGAGGAGAGAGTCTGCCCCCACATAACAGCGGGGACTACAGAAGGGACGTTGTACGTTTCACAGGGAAATAAACCCCTCTGCTCTTTGGACCGATTCCAGGGGGCTCCTACTTCTAAACCTCTGTCTGCCTAGAGGACTGGACTCCTCGCTCCGCCAGCACTTCCCGACCTCAGTGCATTTGCACATACAGTGTCCCCACCGCCCGCCCCCAGAGTACCTGCTCCCGGCTCCCCTTTGTCAAACACCTACTTATGCTTCTGGGGCCCTTCAAATGCCGCCTTCTCCACGATTTCTCCCTCTCTGATGCATCACCGCATTATATCTGAATCTTCCCTATGACAGCTATCACTTTATTACTTGAATTGTTAGCTATTTCTCTGTGTTTTATCTCTCCTTTCCATTCCACAAATATTTATTGTTCCTCTTTAAATGCCAAGTAGATGCTGGGGTTCCCGAGATGAAAAAGATGGAGCGAGCTTTGGAGGAGCTGAAAGGCTAGTGGGGGCGGGGGAGCGGGCAGGCTTCAAGCCCCCGAGGCAGGGGCGGCACCTTGACCTCCTCTGGGTCCTGTGCCCCCAGCTGTGCCCGGACGGCCCCAGGTACCCCGCATGCGCGGTGGAGCGAAGGGTGCGCGCAGGCATCTCAAAGCAATAAAGGAAGAGGCATTTCTCTCCGCCCCCTCCACGCCCCGGGCTGTTTTCAGCTCCTTGATTTCTCCCGCAGCTCCCTCCCAGGTAAATACTAATTAGAAAGGTGTAACCGAGCTCCAGTCCTCCACCCGTCCCCCAGGCTCCGCCCCACCCACCCCGCTGTTCTCAGCCTCCTGAGCCTTTGGGGGCGGCGCATGCTCGCGTGGTCGCAGGCTTGGAAGTCATTGGAAGTCAGACCCCCGTGGGAGCTGGCTCCGGGGCCCCTTTGCCTCCTGGCCTCCCCCCCAGCCCCAGGCGGGTCCGGCTCCCCCTCCCAGCCTCACTCTGAGGCCCGGAAGAGACCTGTCCCAGATCCTCCGTGGAGGGCTGAGCATTCCTTCCCTGGCACCTCCAACCCACCCTTCACTCCCAGCCGGGGTGAGCTTTCCAAGACACACGTCACAGTTGAGGCCGCAACCTTCAGTGGCTCCCGGGACGCTGAGAATTAACACCAACTTGCTCCCTTGCTCCCGGAACTCTGGCCACACCGGCGCTCTGGCAGCTCCCAGATCACACCAAGCTCCTTCTTACCTCAGGACCTTTGCACCTGCTGTGCCTTCTACCTGGAATGCCCTCCCTACGCCCAGCCCTGCCCGTCTGGCTTCTTTTTATCCTGTAGATGTCGCCTCCCACGAAACACTTTGCAGTACCCTCCACCCCATTATTCTCGTCCTTCTCCGTCACATGACCTTATTTCCTTCACCACACTCATCGCCAATTGTAAATATTTTCCCTCCTTATTTTAAACACATTTTTATAGTCTGTCTCTCCTCACCCCTACACTGTAAACCTCACGACAGCAGGTCTGATTACGTCTCGTTCATCACTTTATCCCCAGCGTCGTCCTGGCGTATAGCAATCCCTCAATTCCCTTGTGAGGAATGAGTGATGTAGGTGTGGGAGGAAGGAGCGGAGGCTGAACTGCTCCTTCCTGCGTTGATCCCGCAGCGGAAAGAGCTGCAGTGAAAGAACTCCAGCACAACTCCCACCACCTCACCACCCACAGAGATTTGCAAATGGTCCACAACCTGTGTGGTGGGGGCAGGGGTGGTGCCGGGCCGGGCCGGGGAGACAGTGGTGAAATGTCACACCCGGGCCCTGTCCTCATGGGACGTCCCTGCTGGTGGGGGAGGCAGGCTGTGAAGACCTAGTGTCACAGAAGGGAGTGTACGGAGGGGAAGTACACTGAGATCTTTAACCCAGTCTGGGCAGTCAGGACTGGCTTCCTGGAGGAAGCGGCATTTAAGCTGAACCTGAAAGGAGGAGTAGGGCCTTGGCAAAGAGAAGTAGGCAAGAGGGAGGGGTGGGAGCACACTTAGCCCCTGAGGTCTAGATTTCCCTCAACGCCAAATGAGAGCCAGTGAGGCCTGCCCGGTGCTCCTCATGACATCCTGAGCAGACAGAAGAGGACAAGGGACCGCAGAGGGCTTCGGGAACAGAAGGCACAGCGTGTGCACAGGGCAGGGGTGGCTGAAGGCTCACCATGATTCGCCCTGACCTCCAAGGAGGTCACAGCTGCCGCCCGGGGATGGCCACTTCTGCAGGGAGTAATGAGTTTTGCCCACACAATCTTCCCCTCGCTGGGGGATCACCAATCCTATGCCCGGCCTGGAGGAACAGGTGGACGGGGCTGAGGCAGGGCCTGAGAGGGCAGGTGTGGAGGACAGCAGATGTGCAGGAGGCCAGCAGGTGGGACCGTCACCCATGTCATCCCTGCCCACTTAGGGGGACCCCTGGGAAGCAGACCCTGAGACAAGGATTCGGGAACGAGCAGTTGTTTGGGAGGGTGTCCTGGGAAGCGGGAAGGGGAGGGAAGAGTGAGCGGGAAGGGAAGGGAGCCCATCCAGGTGCATCATGGAGGTTGTTCCGTGGGGGAGGGTGAGCCTGGGGAACTCGGGGGGCGGGGGCGGGGACAGAAGAGAACACGGGTCTGAGTTGTCCCACCCGAGGGGCGAGGGGGCTGAGGACTCTTCCAACACCCTCCATCATTGCCGAAGCTGCTCCCAGGGACGGACACTCCTTGGCACTTGTGGCCCGCCCCGAGATAGCCCTGGGGAAGAGTCACGGGTGCTGCCGGCCAGCTGGACGTCTGCCACATCCCCCTCGTCCCTACCAGGGATGGCTCCTTCCCTCCCCTTGGGTCCTGGCCCAAGCGCCACCATCCCGGAAGGCCCCACCTGACCCAGCACCCCAGTCCTTCCCAGCTCTGCACCCCGCGTGCCCCCTCATTACATGATGGCCATTTGGACTCACATCTCTGGAACGTGTAGTGATAAATTCACTTACATTTAACTCCTGATGACTGTCCCCCCCCAAGAGTGAGAAGCCTGTCTTGTTCCCGCTGGATCCCCCAGCACCTGCACCTTCCAGGCTCCTAGCAGGTGCTCAGTTAAATACCCTTTGAGGGAATCAATTATCGTCAGTTCCACGCTAGGTGGGCCTGGTTCCGAGGCTCAGGACTAGAAAGGCACGTGGTAGGTGGGGCCTCTGGGGTGCTGGGAGGGGCAGTGACCTGTCCAAGGTCATGCAATTGGGGGCCCCACCTGCACCCTCCCCCCGGGGGCGGGAGTCCTGTCACCCCACCCGCCTCCCACCCCTCTGGGAGCCCCAGCAGCGGGAGGAGCCCCTGGGGTTCCTCTCAGCTGTCCGGGAAATTGCTCTCGGCCAGTTCTTCTAACCCTCTCAGCCTCGCTCTCTCCCGCTTCCCCAGCTGAAGGGGATGCGGCTCAGACAGCTGCGGAGCTGGGATGCTCTCTAGCTGATGCGTTAATTTGTGAATATCTTCATTTATATGTAAATGTGGAGTTCCGAGCCCCCCCACCAGCCCTAATGGGGCCTGGCAGCCTCAAGAAGCAGCCCCCTCCAGCATGGCTGCTCCGGCTGGCAACTCTTTAGACTCCGAGAGAGTCTGCTTCTTCCTTCCCTTCCACTGTGGCCTCCTCGTGGCCCTCTCCCCTGGTGCTCTCTGCTGGGAGACCACCACTGCAACCGAGGCTTGGAGAGAAGGCCGGGGAAGAAAAGAGCACTGGCCATGAGTCAGCGCTGCTGTGTGACCTGGGGCAAGTCTCCTCCCCTCTCTGGGCCTCAGTTTCCTCAGATGTAAAATGAGGAAGGTAGCATGGTGTGGGGGTAGGATGAGGTGATTTGGGGACTGACCAACGTCATGTTGTTCCAGAGGGGGCACCCTTGGGCAAGTCCCTTGACCTCGCTGAACTTGGACCCTGTCTGTAACACCAAGACTATAGAAGATAATAATAATACCTGCCTGCATTCATGGGGTTGTTTGTGATGATCAGAAAAGAAAGCGTGCCTATAAGGAGGCTTTATGAGGTTTGAAAAAAGGTGAGTTTTTTTGTGGTGAGGGAAGAGGGTTTTTCTGGGCAATAAGAGCGAATACGCCCTGCTCAGTGACCGTGGCACGCTCTATGTGAATGAAGCCCGGGATCCTCACGAGGCCGCGGGGAGCTTCTTACTGCTGTCGTCCTTTCAGGGTTCGGGAAACTCAGGCACAGAGCCACCAGCCCAAGATTACAGCAAAGCAACGGGTGGAGGAGGCAGGATTCGATCTTGGGCCGTCAGACATAAATCTCACAATTGTATGAAGCCCATCACGTTCAGCCTGCTTTACGGGTGGGGAAACCGACGCAGAGAGAGGTGAAGGCCGTCATCCAAGGTCACCCAGCAGGTTGTAGCTCAGCTGGGATTTGAACCCAAGTCTTCTAGAATGAGGGCTGTGCTCCAGATGCCCCAGTGAGCACGAGAGGGTGGGGGTCAGGGATGTTCTGGGGGTCTCCGGGGTTCCTTCCTGGCTTAGAAATCAGAGGCCAGAAGACACCCTGGAGACCACACCTGCAGCAGGGGGTGGGCACTGGAAGTGAAGGGACGCGCTGAGGGGGCTTCTCAGAGACCACGGGGACCGTGCGGGGCTGGGGCCGGTGGCGCTGGGCTCCCGGGAAGCTCGGAGGTGATCTGAGTGTTCACTTGCTGCAAAATCATCCATGGTGCCCAGAATAGTTATTTTCTTCTCCAAAATGAGTTTTTACCTCCTTTTTCATCTTGACTGTACCTGGCTTGTCTTAGGGGTGCTGTAACATTTTAAGGCGCCCCCAATCCTTCTTGGAAGTGGGTGCAGGAGGAGTCATAAACAGACGAACGAAGGCGTCTGTGCGGCCGTTTGCACACCTCTTCACAGTCCTTTCGGGTCCACATTCTCACCAGATCCCCCAACAAGTGCTGGGTCTGCGTGCCTGGCACAAAGCCCAGGGAGGAGGAGGGTCCAGAGGGTCCTCCAGGGGGGCACACCACCTTCCGTTCTCACCCCAGCGGGCGGGGGAGGACGGCCGGCCGATGCAGGCTGCTTGCGCCCTTTGCAGTCTTCCTGTCCCATCTTCCAATTTTACCCCTGGGGAAACTGAGGCCCAAGGGGCCGAGGAGCGTACCAGGGTCATCCAGTCAATTTGCAAATTTCCTTGTGCACCTACTGTGTGCCCGGCCTTGTGCTGCGAGCTGGGGCTACAAGGTGAAGGGGAGCACCTGCTCTGTCCTCCTGATGCTCCTGGTCACAGAGAGAAGATCCACCACGTGTGCGGTGGGGCCTCACCCTCCCGGGGGGCAGCATATGTGCTAAGTGGGAATGTCACAGGCGTCCCATGGAGCAGAGCAGGCGTGGGATTGTGTCCGCCGCGGCTTCTCTCCGCGTGCCCAGCATAGCCGGGTCATCCTCTACTTTGAGCAGTCTGCCACTTTCTGCCTGGGCACCAGGCAAAGGATATGGCCGTGCAGTGTGAGGAAGCACACACGCGTGCCCCTGGGAGGCCCCTCTGTGGAGGGGTGGGTCCTGGAGGAGCCACAGCCATGGGCTTTTCGGGACATCAGTTCTGCTGGGGTGAGGGGCGGTCTAAAGGAGGTGTCCCACCCCCACGGGAGGAGCTGCGGAGCTGGGTTCTGAGGGCTGATGAGGAGTTTACTAGATGAGCAAAGGAGACATGCCCCCTGGGAAGAGGGCTCAGTGAGTGTGAAGGGTCAGAGGAATAAAATCGGATTGGGCTTTTTACGGAGTTTGCGGGAGGAGAGTGGGTGCCCACACACCTAGAACATTCCAGGCAGGGCCTGGAATGGGATCTGCCACCTTAAAGTCTTTTAGAAACGGGGTAGGCGTAGAAATATTAAGTATCTCTGCCCCCGAGGACTCTTCCCTCCCCAGCCTGCTGCTGCTTCTGACCCGGGTCCGGTCATTTAGGGTCTGTTTTCCTTGCCAGCTTGGGGGCTGGTGGCCTTGGAGCCTGTGGGGAACGGTAGAACATGCTGCAGGGGCTTCTGAGTCGGGCAGAGCTGGTTCGCGTCCAGCTCTGTCATTCCTGGCTGTGTGACTTTAGGAACATTGCTCACCCTCTCTGGACCTCAGTGTCCGCACCTGGAAACGGGGTTTGGAAAACCCACCCTGCAGCACCCTGGGAGAAGCTCGCTGGGGAGGCCCACGTTAAGGGTCTGCCCCGTGTGCCAGAGCTGTGACCTGACATCCGGGGGATGTCCCCTAGGGAATGGGTCCTCCTTCGGCAGCAGACCCCAGCTCTGGCTTCCAGGCCCGTGGAGGGCGATCTGAGAAGCACAAGAGCACGGCGGGACGGACGTGAAGGGGCTGGAGACGCGGCCCTCCCGGCCCCGCCCGGGCCTCACCTCACGGTGGACTGGTACACCAGGTCCTCCCTCTTGCGGTAGTTCTCCACGTGCGAGTAGTTGGTGGAGAACATGGCGTCGAAGGTAAAGATCTTCTGCTTGATGGTGCCGCCATCCGTCACCTGCAACAGAGCACAGGGGCGGCCACAGGTGAGCCTCAGCCAGCCCGGCCGCCCTGGCCTCCAGGCAGGGAGCGGCCCCGGGCACCGGGGACGTGCAGAGGCCAGGAAGCCGGCAGCCCTGGTGCCCCGGAGAAGCCTCAGGTGGGAGACGTGACAGCCATCGCTGGAACCCTCCCGGGTCATCCCCACTTTATGGATGTGCAAACTGAGGCTCTGCGGCGAAGGGGATCCCACTGGTCAGCCCTGCACAAGTGACAGGCAAGGCCTGGGGGGCGCGGATAAGGCCAGAGGGCATGGATGTGTTTTGCAGAGTCAACCACAGACTCACAGGCTGAGCTGGCCCTGCCCCGACGAGGGAAGGAATGGGGCAGCAGACTGGACAGAAAGAAAAGAGGGTGACTGGGGGCCAGGGCCAGTCACCGATGCAAAGATCTCAGGGGAGACAAACAAGCTAAATTGCAACAATTCCTGATAAATCCTGCAAGGGGTAGGCCCAGAATGGCAGGGGGGCCCAGAGGAGGGGCAGCCCCCATCCTGGCGATAGAGTGGTCATGGAGGGCTTCCTGGAGGAAGCGATATCTAACTTGCCTTCTGAAGGGAGAGTAGGAACCAGCCTGGCAAATGCTGGGGGTGCTTCCAGGCAGAGGCGACAGCAGGAGCAAAGGCCCTGGGGCAGGAATGAGCAATGCGTGCTCAGTGGAAGTAGACTGTAATCAGAGCGCCTGGGGCGGAAAAGAAGTGGAGTGAGAAGGCGCTGTGGAGTGAAACACGAGTCAGATCCGGGGGGCCTGGTAGGCAAACCGAGCTCCACTCCCCCCGAAGCAGCGGTGGTCGAGGGCCTACTACCAGCTCCCTCCGGCCTTCGGGCGAGGACTGATTGAAGGGGCAGGTCTGGGGGCAGGAGCCCCGGGAGAGGCTGGAGAGAACCCACTGCACGGACACCGGGATGGAGAGAAGGGGACGGCGTGGGGACGCATACTCTGGCTGCCCTTGGGACAGGCCAGGAGGGAGACCACGAGGTCCCCACCTCACTGGGAGCACGGAGGCCCGGAGGAGGCGATGATAAAGGCTGGAGGACAGAGGTCGCTCAGGTGCCCAGATGTTCACAGCCGATTAAAAGCCGGACCCAAGAGTCCGGTGAGCCCAGCTGCCGCCCGCCCGCGCTGCCTCCCGCTAATGGAAGTGTTACTCCACAAAGCAGCAAGGTGTGTGTTGTCACTGTTCCAATTATTTATCTGTTTACTCGGCTGCAGCTTTCCGCTTGTCTCAGCAACTCTATTATACACGGCGAGCTTGCGGCCACGCGCCGCTCAGCTGGGCTCTGCGCTAACAGCCGGCGCCGGGGAGGCCTCACGCCTGGGCCTGGAGAAGTAGAATTAACTGCCTGCGGCTCTGCGTGGTGGAGGCGGGGGAGGGGGGCTGGGAGGATGGCGCCAGGGACGGGGTGTCTCCAAGGGCTGGGGTGGCGGACGTTGCAAGCTGCTTCCCCCACCCCACGAAGGCGGGCATTGGAGCCTGGAGCTGTCGCCTTCCCAGGACGACTGGCCCCAGGGGCAGCTGGGCTCCTCCGGGCACATCTGGACCCACGCTGCCTTGGACCACATCTGTCTGGCCTAGGTGGTATGGCTACCGGTTTAGGGGATTCGGTGCACTCCAGCCAGCATTGATTGAGCGCCCGCTGTGTGCCAGGCACGGGCCACATGAGTATGGATCACCCTCCCCAGACTGCAAACTCATAAAGAAGAAGGAGGCCTCTACCAGTCCCGGGGCCCGGGGAGCCCTGGCTGGCGAGGGCTGGAAGGATGATAACACGTTCATAAGCTGCGGGACCGTGAGGGGGATCAGCGGTGGGACTTCCCACCGCAGTTTCTCCTTGCCTCTGGCTAAGCAAACCCCTCTGTCTCCTCCGGCCTCATCTACAGCCCAATCACCTCACTTGTGCTCCTCTCTGGGGCCTTTGTGACTTTCTGACTGTGCATGCCTGCCGCTGGAAGGCAGGGCACCCATCCTCTTGTCCTCTCATCCGGCCTCCTCTGTGGCACGGGGCCCAGCTTCCCAAACAGGGGATGATGAGAGGGGCGGAAGAGGGAGGAAGAGAAGCGAAGCACCTTTATTTTTTTGAGGAAGATTGTCCCTGAGCTAACATCTCTTGCCAGTCTTCCTCTTTTTTTGCTTTTGTTTCTCCCCAAAGCCCCAATAGATAGTTGTACGTCATAGTTGTACATCCTTCTAGTTGCTCCATGTGGGACGCCGCCTCAGCATGGCTTGATGAGCGGTGCATAGGTCTGCGCCTGGGATCCAAACCCGCGATCCCCAGGCCGCCAAAGCGGAGCTCGCGAACTTAACTGCTGCGCCACCGGGCCAGCCCCGCAAAGTGCCTTTAAACCAGGGGGACGATGTTGGTCCCTGGAGCCATTTTTGGTTGTCACAACTTGGCGGGGGGGTTGGTACGGGCATCCAGCAGCAGAGGCCAAGGATGCTGAGACCATCCTACGATGCACAGGACAGCCCCCCAAAGTGGCCCAAAATGTCAACAGTGCCAAGGGCGAGAGACCTGCTTTAAACCCACCACTTTGCGTGAACCTACAATGTCCCTGGAAAGTGAGCAGAAGAGACAATAATTTTCCCATTTTGTGGATGCAGAAACTAAGGCTCGGAGAGGTCAAGTGGTGCAGCCGAGGCCCCACACTGGCCAAGCTCTGGCTCCCGGACCAGTGCTCACATCTGCCCACGAGGCTGTAAGTCTGTGGATGAACTAAATACCTCTCCGCCCCTCCCTCTGCCCCCAGCGCCGGCTCCTCAGGAGGGAGGATGCCAGAAGCCCAGCGGAGGGTTGAGGAATTTTCTCCTAAAGTCATCAAAGTGGAAGGCGTCCCCCCATTTGGCGTGCAGCCTCGACTCCCTTCAGGTACTGCTGTTTTATCTCCTCCTAAAATGCGGCAACCCTTATCATCCCAATCTCAAATTTCACTCCATTTTTTTTATTATACAAAGGAGAAAAAAATCTGTCGGTAAAACTGTCTCCTCAAATTTATTCGCCGGGACTGAGGGTTTTATTACTAGGAAAATACACCCGCACCCCACACGTACACACACACACCCACACACCCCAGATAAAGCACCGAAGAATTATCTGAGTCATAAATCGCTGTTTCAGGCCGAGGGACAGGGGAGTTTCAAGGACGCACCCGGTTTTCCTTTGGTTTTATTTACATCCTTTTCTCTGGGGCCGCGTCTGGAGCCTTCCTGTCAGCCCGAGGGGTAAATAACGGCTCCCGTTACACTGGCCTCGGGCGGCTGGAGACAGGTGCTTGTCCCCCACTGCAGCCACCACCCAAGTTCACTGCCACCGGCTCTCACCTCCCTCAGCCTCAGGGAAGGTGCAGGAAACACTCCGAGGTCCCAGGCCGTGGGCGAGTGGCTATTTACAAGGAGGTTATTCTGTAGTTTCTGGCGGTGAGAGCCCCCAGGATAGAGGCTGGGTGGGGGTGGGGGGTTATCGCAGGCAGTGGGCAGCAGGCGAGGTGAGGGTTAGGTTGGGAATATGCTGGAAGCCACCTTCCCTTTAATTCTGGAAACATTCCCCGGGTCTAAGACATGCAGGCACGGTTCTAGGCCCCATGGGAGAGAAAGAAGTGAATTTCAGACATGGTCGCAGTCATCACGAGCTTATTCACACTCTGGTGGGGGAGGTACGTGGCCCACAATTAGCTGAGAGAGGGGAATCAGGAAGACCATGGCTGTAGCAACGGGTATTTGCCAAGTGTTATCTGATGCCCATGGAGGAGCCAAGAACACCTTTGGAGGGAGGAGCTATCACAGAAGGCTTCCTGGAGGAGGTGGGCCCTCTTTAGAGAGTGCTTAGTCCCTGCCTGGCTCTGCCTGCCTATGGGAGGCTTTTGAGCAAGAAGCAAGACTGACTTCCTCCACTCCTAGTCAAACTCTTGCTTTCTGTTTCTAACTTTGTGCTCTTGAGCAAGTCATTTCACCTTTCCAAGCGTCAGTTTCCCCATCTGTAAAATGGGGATAACGCGACCCACCTCCTTCTGAGGATTAACTGAGATGAAGCTTATTAAGAGCACCTGGTGTGTGGTAAGCGCTCAACAGAGACCGCTGTTTTTATGAATACTAATGCTTTTCTGGGCCATTTCTCTTTCTGTGTCCCTTCCCACCCTCCAGGGCCGGAGAGCAGAGCATCTTTTGCTGAAAAGTCAGAGGATGCAGAAAGTCAGTAAGTGAAAGAAGGGGGCCCATACCTGGGGAAGGGGGTGGGTGGGAGGAGCCTGAAGCCAGAGTGGGCAACCAAGGACTGGAGGCCTGGGGGGGTGTGCGCAGGGAGTTGGGGGGGTGAACAGCAGAGGCCCAGGAACTTGCTGGTAGTCACTGTGTCAGCCCGGAGAGGGAGCTGAAGGATGCTCTGAGCAGGTACCTGGAGGCGGGCTGGTCTCAGGGGCCCCACACACTTCCCTGGTGCATAGTGGGTGGAACCACGAGGTCAGGGCAGACAGAGGACAGCACAGCTGGTGGGGCAGACAAGGTGCCGTCCTGGGAAAGCCAAGGGCGTGCGGGTTTCTCCTCCCCCAGAGGGAGAAGTGCTTTTGCGTTCATTCACTCCTGTAGCAGATTTTTATTGAACCAATAAAGAGGCCCTTGAACCCGAGCCTCCCCTAGAACATAAACTCCGTGAGAGCAGGGTCTTCATGTCCTGTTCACGCTCTGTCCCCAGAGCTGGGCACGTGGTACTCGCTCAATAAATGTTTGTTGAGCGAACGAATGAGTGTGCCAAGCACTGAGGGGACCGTGAAGAACAGGAAAACACTCCCACTGCTCTTCAATACAGACTTGCCCCAGGACAGCCTGCCGTGCCCACACCCCGATCAGGCCAGGGATCCTGTAGGAGCAGCCTGGCCCAGCCGGAAGGTGGCCGGGACCATCCACGCGGTGATGCTCCAAAAGGAGCCAGCGTGAACCTGAGGGGCTCTTTCTCAGAGTCCCAGCTTCAACGCCACCCGCTGCAGGAGAGCACCCTAATCACGCGAAGGGCACACCTGGACCAGAGAGGCGAGGCTCTGAGTGTGGTTATGCAAAAAATCCAAGTCCTAACCAGCGTCTACACAGGCTTGACAGTGTACATGAGCCCCGCCCCATTACGTCGTTTGGATTCTCAGGACTGCAAGCTCCAGGAGCCGTGTTCCCCAGCGCCCCGCACAGTGCCCGACACACGAGTGAAGGGTTGTTGAGTCATTGAACTGTCCTGGGAGACGTGTGTCATCAACCCCATTTTGCAGATAAAGAAACCGAGGCCAAGAGAGAGGCAAGCGGACTGCCCGAGTAAGTGTTGAAGCTGAGCCCTCCACATGGATTAGCTGAAAAGAGAGGAGTGGGGGCCCATTTGGGAGTTGGGGATGTGAGGACGCCTGGTGTAGTGGAAAGCCCAGAAGCCTTGGGGGGTCACACGGCCTTAGATTCAAGTGCCAGCTCTGCCACTTTTAGCTTATTGCTGTGTGACCTTGGAGAGGTCTCTGTGCCTCTGTTTCCTCATCTGCAAAATGGGAATGGATAACGCCTACCTGTAGGGCGCTTGTGTGAGGATTCAGCACACGTGACTGCACGCACGGAGAGCCTACGGATTGTTGGCACATGGTGATGATACCAGTGATGGACATAATAACGGCATTGATGGGGTGCTTCCATGGGCCGGGCAGTGTTTGCAAGCATTAACTCATGTAATTATAAGAGCAAGTGCTCAACACGTATTAGCTACTATTGATTTTTACCTAGGTCCAAAGTGAGGAGGTTGGTCAGAGTGGGCAGACCCTGATGAAGGAGGCAGGTGCATAGTAGGTGCTCAAGAATGGGTGGCTTTTTCCCCTCCAACCCTGACAGCATCTCAGCCATGATTTCCCTGAATGATCAGCTACACTCTGTGGACGGGACTGAGAGAGCAGAGACCTGGGTTTTCAGTCCCACGGGCTGTCCCTGCACTGCCTCCTCTCCAGGCCTCAGTATCCCAAAATGCTCAGTGAGGAGATTTGGGGCAGGGTGAGGTCTGAGGGCCATTTCCACCCTGAATGCCCAAATGCTCTGATTCTAGAACAGCTGGCCCTAAAGACTACCAGGGCTCAGTGGTTGCCCCCAGCCCCGGGGCCCTGGCTGCCCCCCACCAGCAAATCTGGCTTCCACCAGGCTGGGTTGATCTTTAAGTGGAGCCACCAAAGCGTGACAAACGGACCTAGTCCAGCCAGAAGCAAGAGAGTCGGCCGACCGGGGTTTTCCATTTGAAAAACAAAGTCACGACTCCAGCCTCCCCTCCCGCATCCCTGGGTGCCATCATCTGGCAGAGGAAAAAAAGAAAGGGGGAAAAAATCACCTCCTCCACCCCCAACCTCCTCTTTGTGTTCCACAAAACCAATTACAGGTTGGAAATAGCTGTAATAAACTTGATATTCCACTTATGGGCCAATCCCGCCGCGGCTGGAAAGTGTAATAGTGGCGGAGAGTGAAAACTGCTGGTGTATTTTGCCGGAGCTGTTTAAATTGCCTGCCTACATTATTCCAACCCCTCTCCAGCTGGGAAGGAATTTGCTCTCCTGGAACTGGAGCAGCTGAGGTCTCTGTGGCTGGGCAGCGAGAGGGAGGGTTTGCAGGGAGGGTTTTAATGAACTGATTAGACAAGGAAGAGTGGATGGCCCCTGGGCTCTCCAGTCAGGCGGCCCAGGTTCAAATCCCAGCACAGGCAGGTCACGTGCCCTGGCTGTAAACCGGGCAAGGGCCACGCCTGCTCTATTGGAAGCGGGTGGGGACGGGACATTTAATTAGACGATGAAAGTGACGACTGTTGGCTAGAACTCTGTGCCGAGCACAAGGACTCAGTTCTGCTGTGAGCGCTGTCCCTTGCGGACTCTGGGTTCAGTTTCCCCCATCTATGTACTAAGGGATGTTCATCGAACCTATGCCCCATAGCTGTTAGAAATACTCAGAGGAGTGAATATACGTGAAAGTATCTTGTAAAATGTGAATTTACTGCTCTGCTCCTAGTATGTCAGTAGGTGATGAAGAGCATGTCTAGAAACTTCTGCCACGTAAGCGTCACCTAGAAGTTCCTTCCCCAACTCACTCCACCCCACGTGCCTAGCATGGGGACTGGCATATAGTGTGTCCTTAAAATACGTCTGTGGAGTGAATAAACGAGGCAGCCAATGAAAGAATGGCCTGACGTCTGCATCAGCAGACCTGTCTCCGTCCAGCCGCTCCAAAATTATGCTGGGAAAGCTCCCTCCAAGGCCCGGGGCACAGATGGCACCAGATTAACTAGCGTTCATAAAGGGCTTCCTCAGACCAGGTCGACCCCAGTGCTAGGGCTCACTTCAGTTTCCGCGGTGGGTGTTTCCCGACTCCTCGAGTAGAACCTGAAGCCCAGGGGGGCTGCGACTTCGTTTTGTTCAGTGTTGTTTCCCTAACTCCCACAGCAGGGTCTGCCACACAGGGAACGCTCAGTCAATATTTTTTGTAGAAATGAACATCTTTTTCATAGGTGCAAAAATTAGGGCTGGAGAAGGGCTGCCACTTACCCAGGCTGCCCAGCTGCTAAGTGGAGGAGCAGGGCTCCTGGGGTTGATCCAAGGCCCAGATAGGAAGGGGCTCAGGCAGCAGAGTTGGGTTAAGTACTGAGCAGGGAGCAAGGAAGAGGGTGGGTATTCTAGGCAGAGGGACACCTGGTGCAGGGCAGGAGACCACCTGCTCAGGAGGAGGGAGAAGAATGAGGGTGGAGAGGAAGCAGGGGCCAGGGATGCAGCTTCCCCAAGGCCTGCGGTGTAGGGGGAGGGGCACAGGGTTCCTATCTTCCTTGTTGCCATGGTGATCCTGGACCACTCTTCCCCGAGACCTCCCGCCCACCTGGTCTCCATCCTAAGTCTGCCCTTACAGCTCCTAGGCCTGGGAGCCGGGCCAGAGGAGCGGCCACGGAGAGGGAGGGGCTGCTCCCCTGGGGCCTGGGGGAGGAGGATACGGGATTCCCAAGGACAGAGGAGGGGGAAATCATCGAGTCAGGTGCCCCCCATCTCTCTGGGTGGCTGACCCCACCCCTGCTCTGTCGCCCTTGTGAGTCCCAGCTTCCGGCGGGGCTGGGCTCCGGGTAATTGGCTTCCCCCCGTGTGTGTGCGAGATCCGGTTTTGACAGAGACAGCTGGTGTCATAAATTGCCTTGTCTCATCTGGTTACCGCGCGATGGCAGACAGCAGCTCAGGGATGGGTGTGGGGCGGGCCGGGGGCCCACGGGGCTGGTGAGAATGACAGGCGGGAGGGTGGCTGCTGCCTCTGTGGGCCCTGCACACGCGGGCAGGTGCTTATGCCAGTGTGAGGAGGTGTGTGTGCAACTGGTGTGGGCACAGTGGCATGTGGAGCCACGGGAGCTGCCTCCGGCCAGCTCATGTGGGTGAGCATGTGTGCGAGTGAGAAAGCCTGTGTTCAGGGGGAGTGGGTGTGCAGGTGTGTCAGCAGGGGTGAGTACACAAATCTTCACACTTCTGGGCTGCATATGAGGATGTGTGTGTGTGTGTGTGTGTAAAGCAAGTAATGGTGAGAATGTTCAGCATAGTTCTAGATGTTTGGGGAAGAACGTGAGGGTTTACGGGTGTGTAAGAGAGATTGTGTGTGTGTTCAGGGTTGTGTGTCAGTTTGTGGAATCACAGTGTGTGTGCACGCGTGATGTCTGCGCCCACAGTGTAAGCCCAGTTTACACACCTGGTTCCCTCCGGGCCAGGTGGATAAGGGATGTCAGCTAGGGTGCGAGTGTGAGGGCTGTGTTTCTGAGAAATGCCAGGCTGTATCTACCGGGGGGGGGGGAACAACGTCATGCCACCCCTGCCCCCTTGCCATCTCCCATGCCCAGGCAGGCTCCCACCAGTCAAATGCAAAGGCAGTCAGGACCCAAACTCCACCAGACACAGGTTTGGATGCTCTGAGACCTCCCTCTCCATCTCCTGTGCATCCCCCTGAACCCCACACTGCAGGGGCCAGCAGGCAAGAAGCAGGGGAGACAGGAAGGACCTGGATAGATGGGAGACACTCAAACTTCTGTGCACAGCAGGATCACCTGGCCAGGTGGGAGTAGGGGGTGAAAATGTCAGTTTCCCTAAAAGCCCACCCCAGAGGTTCCAATCTAGTGAGTCCTGGGTGGAGTCTGGGTTTTGCATTTTTAATGAGCCCCATCCGATCAGTCGGGGACCACAGTTGGGAGGCACGGCCCTATCCACCCCGGGACGCTCCTCCAGCCAGCGTCTCTTTGCATCTTCCCCAGCTGGCCATCAACTGCAGACCCTCAGGCCATCAACTGTGGCCACTCAGATCAGGAGGGACCCTTGACTGACCCATCCAGACCCCTCACTTTACGGAAGGCCAAACAGAGGCCCAAAGAGGGGAGGGACAGGCGCAAGGTCACACAGGAAGGAGGTGGCAGGGCTGGGAGCCAAGACCTTGGCTCGGAAGCACCGCCTCCTCGCACCACAGCCCTTTGACACGGGGACTCCAGAGCCCAGAAAGCAAGGTTCCCTGTCGAGGGGTCTGCAGCTGTGGCACCGGGGACATTCCATCCCTCCTCCGCCTCGGGTCAGGGCGGTCATATCCTGCACCCTGCTGCCTCTTCCCCTCCTCCTGACAATGATCCCCAGGGATAGAGGTGAGCTCCAGGGTCATGTCAATCATCCCCAAAGAGAGGGCTCTTTCCCTGTTATGTTCTGGAAGCCGTGGGGCTGGGGTGGAGGAGGGAGGAGGAAGGAGGGACTTTACCACGCATCTGTATCTCCCTGAAGGCCACTCCTCATCGCCTGCCCTCAGCCTCCATTCCTCTAACCCAAGTGACCTCAGCTTCTCATTCATTCATTCGTTCATTCATTAACCTATTCATTCATTCAGCACCTCCTGGGGACCAGGCCCATGGATGGAGGGTGGCGTCAGACAGGGTCTTCGCCCTCGAGGAGCTCACAGAAAGGGCGGGCCAGGGGGATCACGGAGAGGAGCGTCAGCAACACGTGCTGGCTCCGCCATGGGCAGCCCGGGGTGAAACAGAGATGGCACAGGACAGGGGGAGCAGTGAGCTCTGCCGGGGGGCTCAGGGCAGGCCCCACACAAGAGGGCACACGAACTGTGAAGGATGGGGAGTCTGCAGGGCAGACAAGCGGAGGCAGGACGGCCCTCCAGCCCTGGAGGGCAGCCCGGCAAAGGAATGAGAGAAGGTGAGGTTCAGGGGAAGAGCAACAGCCAGTCCAGGCTGGGCTCTGTGGGAGGCTGTGAGGGAGGCAGGGACGCAGAGCCCGGCGGTGGGAGCAGGGCCCGGTGTGAATGGTTGCACTGCACACCTACGGAGTCTGGATTTGCTACTGATAGTCAAACCTTTAGGTTCAAATCTAATTCAGGGCTTCGGGCAAGTCACTTCACAGCTCCCTGCCTCAGTTTCCTCATCTGTAGAATGGGGATAACAGCAGTACCGCCTCATAGGAGGCTGGAGAATGAACTGAATTCTCCCACACATGTGTTTAGAAAGGTGCCTGGCACACAGCAAACACTGTAATTGTGTGCTAGTTTATTAGTTTACAATGCTTAGCACGGTAGATATTACATAGTAGATATTAATATTGCTGTTATTTTATGGGAGGGAGATGGGGAGCCATTGAAGGCTTCAAGCAGGGGAGTGACAGCTCCCACCAGGGTCAGGAAGATCCCCCGGCTGCAGTGTGGACAACGGATCTAGGGGGATGCCAGTCTGGACTCGGGAAGAGGCCCTTGGAGCAGAGAGAAGAGATCATTTCTCCACCCCCTTTTCAGGGCTGCAACTTGACTTTTGGATCCCACGAGCCGACTGGGCAGGTGTGTGTTTGGGGTGGGGGATGGCTGAGTCCTGTCCGACCCCAGTATCTGTGTATCTGTGTGGGAGGCTCTCATTCCAATCCCGCCTGCGACACCCCCACCATGAAGTCCCGAAGCGGCCATGCTCAGCACTCGGTCCCGGTGTCACCCCCTGGGCTGCCTGTCAGCGGGCACACCTGTGTGGGCAGGTTGTGTCCGGCAAGAGTTCATCACGGGGACAGATGCCCGGCTTGTGCTAGTCTGGCCGACTGGTACAGTCAGAAGGGGCTGCCAGTCCAAGGGGAGGGACCTGGCTGTGCCAATCTGCCCAACCCTCCACACTTGGCAGACGCTGCGGACAATTGGGCCTGTGTCAGCGTGACTGGCTGCCGGCGGACCCAGGGACATGGCTGATGAGCCGCCTGTGCCAGCCTGCCCACCTGCTAAACAAGGGGTGGGGTGCGCCAGTGAACATTGCTAGGCTGGCATATTCTGCCCACTGTAATTAGCACGGGGCATGGAGGGCAGTTCGGCCGAGTGGGGCCTGTCTGTCTGTCCATCTGCAGCCGCCCCTGTCAGCACCAGCAGCCAGCTGGAGAGAAGAGTACTGAGCTGGGAGCCAGGAGGCCTAGACCCCACCTCTGCTCAGCCACTAACTGGCAGTGGATGCTGGGAAATTTGTGTTCTCTCTGAGCCTCAGTTTCCTCATCTGTTAAATGGGGTGGAGATGGCTGATCTGTCAATTCACTTCCTGCTGCTCCCTGCAGGTGGCGTTAGCAACAGGCAAATGCAAAGAATTCTGCACTTGAGTGGTCCCACTAGAGCTTATCCAGCCCTGTGCGTTTATTCCTTCATTCGACAAAGTTCACTGTGTCCCTACTATGTGCTGGAGGCTGTTTCAGGTGCAGGGGATAAAGCCACAAAGTCCCTCTTGCCCCGGAGTCCACATTCTCATGGGAAAAGACAGATAATAAATCAAATTAGGGAGAAACGCATCAGATCAGAAGTGTCATGCAGACAATGAACGCAGAGTGAGGGATGGAGGGGGCGGGGGCCACGGCGGGTGAGGTGCCTGGGAAGGCTCATTTCAGGAGGCAGCAGTTAAGCTGGAATCCCAGTGAGGAGGCAGCGTCAGAATTGCTCGGAAAGAATCAAGTTGCTTTCCGCCAGCTCCCTGTGATGTCCTGTTGGTGCAATGCTTCTTGCTTCTGGTTTAATCCCGGTGACACCCCTCTGGGCAGAGCCCTCTGCATTTTACAGGTGGGGATACAGAGCCCCAGAGAGGTGGACGGGTTTGCCAGCGTGCCCGCGTTCCAGATCCAGCTCCAATCCTCCTTCTATTGCGTCTTTGCAACCAACTTTTACTTTCCCCAAAGCCAGTCTTAATGTTTGTGAAAGACTGTGCGACCTTGCACAGGTCACCTCCCCACTGCCCCAGCTTGGTTCTACAGAGTTGTGTTTTATTCCCTAACATTTAATTATGAAGATATTCAAACATACAGAAAAATGTAAAGGATTTTAAAGCAAACACCCATATTCCCACCACCCAGCTTTCACAACGAACACTGACCACGTTTGCTTCATCACATATCTCTCCTTCTATCCACCCCTCTATCCATCCATCCGCCTGTATTTCTTTGGTGCATTCCAAAGGAAGTTGCAGACATCATACAGTTTACTCCTAGATGCTTCAGCAAGCATATCATTAATTACAGTTCAATATTTATTTACAATTCTCTTTTTTTAGGTAAAATTTACATAAAATGAAACGCACAAATCTCAAGTGTGCCACTCAATGAGTTTTGACAAATGCATACACCTCTGCAACCCAAACCCCCTCACGATGTCGAACATCACGATCATTCCAGAAAGTTCCTTTGCCCCTTCCCAGTCAATCGCAGCCCCTGGAGGCAACCATTATTCCGATTTCTCTCACATCATTTTTTGCCTGTTCCAGAATTTCATGTAAGTGGAATCATGTTGCATGTAGTTTTCAGTGAAGGATCTTTCCTCCCAGCATATTTTTGGGGTCCACCCATGTTGCTGTGTGTACCCGTAGTTCATCCTTTTTCATGGCTGAGTAGTATTCCATTGGAAGAAGATTCTACAGTTTGTCCAGCTGTTCTCATTAGTGGATACCTGGACAGTCTCCAGTTTGGCTCTACTGTGCATACGGCTGCTAAGAACATTCTTGCACATGTTTTTTTTTTTTAACAGACGTACGTTTTTCTTTTTCTTGCTACTGCTTCGCTTGCCAAAGAGTCAGTTCAACTCAACAGGTGTTTCCCGAGCACCTGCTGCGTGTCAGGCCCTGTGTTGGACACAGAGGTGGGTGGTCTCAGCCTGGGCCAGGGGCTTGGGCTCCGAAGGCTCCCAGCGGGCACAGAAGGTCAGAAGGCACAGGAGTGCCTGCGAGGGACCACGTGCTCTGTGCTTGTCACCGTGCTTCATCCTCACAATAGCCCTGAGGGATGCTTGCCGGGACCACTTCTCAGCGGAGGCAGCTGAGGCCAGAGCGGTAAGTGACCCGTCCGAGACTCCACACCAGGCAGAAGCAGCAGCCCACGGAGGCCAGGTGATGTGTTCGAGGTCACACAGGCAGTGCAGTGACAAGAACACAGACTCTGGGGCTCTTTCCCGACACCATGCTGGCTTCGTCTTGGGGATCTTCAGAAAAGGTCCCAGCATTTCCCTCCAGAAATAGGGCTGGGAGAGCTGAGTACATAAAAGCCTTGATTATTTGGGTGCATCTGTGTCCAGGGCCTGAATCCATCAGACTAAACTTGTCCCCTGCGCCTGCTGATCCAGGACCACAAAGTGTGGTGGCAGGAACCCAGCAGAAGTCTGAGTGTGGGCCTCTGGCCGAGTGGGACGCGGTGGGACCAGTGTGGAGGTGGAGAGGACACGCAGGTCAAAAGTCAATTAAAAAACAAAAACCCCAGTGTATATCACATGAACATGATCCACAAGGTGAAGTTGGCCCCAGACGATGGTTTTGAGCCCAGCTCTAAGCGAATGAAGAAGACGACGAAAACCGAGGAGGGAACGTGTGGTGGATTAAAGATGGTGCCACATTCTGACACTCCCATGCGGAGCGTCGGGGGGCTGTGCTCCCTCCCTTTGAAAGTGGGCACGTTCTGTGACTGCTTTGACCCATGGAATATGCAGAAGTGGCAAGTGTACAGTTTCCAGGCCCAGGCCTCGGGAGGCTGGCAGCTTCCACTTCCCGTCTCTGACTGTGGTGCCGGAGGGACCACGTGGAGAGGGGGGGACCTCGCGGAGCCCAGCCTCCCAGCTGTGCCTGCACCTGGGGGAAGCTGCCTTGACTCCTGCAGACAAGACCAGCCGCCAACTGAGCACGGCCCGGTGACCCCAGCTGACGCCGCATGAAGCATTAGAGTCACCCAGCCAAGCCCTGCTTGAATTCCTGACCCGGATAATCGTGCCACATAATAACAGCTGCTGTTTAAGCCGCTGCGTTTGGGCTGGGTTTACGCAGCGATAGATAACGGGAGCCGAGCATTCAACCCCTTGTGGAGGAGGCGCCCTGTGTCAGCACCACCTGCACACACAGGAAGTGCCGGTACAATCTCCATCCGATGGGGAAAGCCTCTAGTTGATTGCAGCCACATTTGGGGGGGGGGGTGGCTGTGTCAGGCAGGGTTTGGCAGGAAACAGATGGCCCACGAGAAGAGGGTAAATGAGGAGACTTCAACGCCGGGATTATTTACAAAGATGTGAGCAGGGCTGAGGGATCCCAGCAAGGCCTGGGTGGTGCCTGGTGCAGGGACCAGTGGGAGCTGTTACTTTTCTAAGAAGCAGAGGGACAGGGGCAAAGGAGTGGGAACTTTCCCTGCATCTCAGAGAGCAGCAGTCGGAGGAGGATGCCACCCAATGGAGCTTGGGTAGGGGGACACAGGGACCCGGTAGGGAGGAGCTGGAGAATGAAGACCTGACCTCATTTCCACCAGCGTCCCATCTCCTGCAGGTGCCTCCCATTCGACAAATACAACCGGAAACGAGCGGGCAAGGAAGCCCATTGATGCCACCCATATAGGTCCACCTCTGGGCCCAAAGAAGGATGGAGAAGCGTGACAGTGGGTCTGGAGGGTGAAGAGATGTCCACCTAGGGACAGATGACATGGATTTAGTCCAGGATTCCAGGGGGCTGAGCTTGAGTGGCCGCCTGGCTTGGAGGTTTCTATTAGATGCTGTTCTTGTCTGGTTGTCCCAGAGCTGGGAAAAGCGAGGTCCCTTCCCCCACAGCTCCCCTCATCAGACAGTTCCAGATGAGCACGTGGGAAACAGCTTTGTCAGACAGAGATCCCCATTAAACTGTCATGTTTCTGCCCACAGCTGCCTTGCGTCTGATCTCTAAGATGCGCCAGGCACGGGAGAGAGAGTTGGGCTTCTCTCTGCTTCTTCATCCCGGCCAAGCTCCGTGAAATCGGGGTGCAGGGAGCTGAGAAAGGAA
The DNA here is from genome assembly GCA_031878705.1 of Tapirus indicus. Classification (NCBI taxonomy): domain Eukaryota; kingdom Metazoa; phylum Chordata; class Mammalia; order Perissodactyla; family Tapiridae; genus Tapirus; species Tapirus indicus. The sequence continues at coordinate 97,959,016 of CM062924.1, read as the reverse complement.
GCCGGTCCTCCACTCACTTGGCCTGGGGAGGAGGTCCCAAGGCTCGCCCTCCTGGGAAGTTTGGCTTGGGGACTCGAGCCCCAACATCGAGCCCTGGGTTAAGATTTCTCCCTATAACTCTGCTCCACAAACAGTTTTCCAGGAAAGAGGATGAGAGGGACTTCTGACTCCACCCAGGGCCGGCTCTGCAGTCTGCCATCTGTGCCCTTGTACAGGGCCCTGCACTTAGGCCTCACGCTTGGTTTAATGCTCTGCTGTTGCCATCTTGAAACTTGAAATTTGTAACCATTTTTGAAGAAAGGACTCCATATTTTCATTTAGCACTGGGCCATGTAAATTAGGGAGCCGATCCTATTTCCAAGCAAGCAAGAGGCCTCTGGGCCTTCCTTTGGCCTGATTCCTTTGTCTAGATCAGCACTCAGCAAACTTTCCCTGATAGTAAATATTCTAGAATTTTCAGGCTATACAGTCTCTGCTGAAACTAATCAACTCTGCTGTTATAGCAGGAAAGCAGGAGAGGGCAATCTACAGGCAAATGAATGGACATGACTGTGTTCTAATAAAACTTTATTTGCAAAAGCAGGTGGTGGGCCTGATTTGGCCCATGGGCCAGAGGTGGCCAGCCCCTGGTCTAGATTGTAAGCCCCTCCTCTCCTCGTCTGCCTGTCTGTTTCTGGCTCATTCTTTATGACTCAGAAGCTTTTCCTAACATCTCCAGAGAGAGCTCAGCTGCTGCTCTTTATCCCCTGCCCACACTGGAATCTGTACATATTTATTTATTGAGCCCGAACTCAGAGTCAGCTTTCTGCTAAGCACAGGGGCTGTGGTGGTGAGCAAGAAGGCGTGGTCACAGCTTTGTGGTAAATACCGCGGGAGTCCCAGGCTATAAACTACAGAAGGGCAGGGCTGGACCATTTTGGTCAATACTTTATATCCTCAATCCTAGCATAATAATGGGGTGACAAAATGAGTGAACCAGTACCCAAAGGCATGGCCATATGCTTATAGTCCTTTCCTTCCATTGGGACCACTTGAGCCTCTGAATCATCTTTGAGGTGGATATGGCAGGCATCTTTACCAGAGAGGTTGAGCAACTTGCCCCAAGACACACAGCAGCAGACTAGTGACCGACCTGGGATCCAAAGCCCCAGGCCAGGCCCATTTCAGCCACACCCAGAAGTCAGACTTAGGTGCTGGTTTCCTGATGGAGCCAGGAGGGTGACATGGCAGCTGCTTTCACTGCCATGAATGAAGGGTGTGCAGACATTTCCACTCCCCCTGGCTCAGCAGGAGCGCTGGTTTATTTCCTCAGGAGGAGACAAAATGGAAGAGTCTGGTGTTGATTCCTATTAGAAGGAAACCATCCAATAAAAATTGCCCAGTATATTAAAAAAAAGTCTTTCCTGGCTTCGCACGAACACTTGGTGTTATTACAACCCCCAAAATTCCCATTTGCTTTTCATTACAGATCTGGTTGTGTTTTGTTTTCTTGTTTCCAGAGAGCGAGGATTTCACTGGCAGGGTGATTAATAAAAGAAAATAAGGAGAAAGTGGGCTTTGGAGTCAGACAGCCTTGGCCCCTGACTCACTGAGAGGCCTGGACCCGTCACTTAACTCTGAGAGCCTCGGTCTTCTCCCCGTAACACAGCGCTGCTGCCGCCTCCTTCCCAGGTTGTGGCACGGACGTGATGATGACGTCATCAGTGGTTACTACTCTGCCACGCACCTTTATGAGGGACTTGGCCCTGCTGTCAGGGAGCAGGCCGTGTGCTGAGAGACCAAACCTGCACACGTAAACCAGAAAATCCAGAGAAAGATGATTTCATGTGGGGATCATTGCTGCGAAGAAAACACACCCAGTATGAGGGGCTAGACAGTGACCTGGGGATTCTGTAAAGGGCCAGAGGAGGCTTCTCTAAAACCTGAATGACAAGAAGGAGCTGGTCTTGAAGAGGCCAGGAGGAAGAGAACGCCACGTGGAGGTCAGAGCAAATGCAGAGGCCCTGAGGGGGGACCAAGCTTGTTATGAGGGTGAGAAAGGCGGCTGAAATGGTGGAAGTGGAGTAAGCAATGTGGAGATGGGTGGGCCCTCAGTTCAGAGAGCTGCCCGGGGTCAGATCATACAAGGTCTTAAAAGCTGGTGCAAGGAGGTTGAATTGTATTCTGGCTGCACTGGGAAGATGTCGGAGGGTCTTAAGCAGGGGAATTATCTGATTTTATTCACGTGTTTAAAAGATGCCTCTGGCTGCTGGTGGAGAAGGGACTGTAGGGCCCCATGGGGGCAAGAAGACCTGGCCAGAGGCTCCTCAGTCCTGGGGGAAGATAGTGGTTTCCATCTGGGCATGAAGTACATGGAAGCTAGACCCCTGTACCCCCTTTTGTGGTTTCCTTGTTTCCTCCTGCGTAGCCCTGTCATCTGAGGAGTTCTCATGCATGTCTAAGGCCAAATGGAGAAGATTCTGGAGACCTTGAGACCCCGGGCAGCTCTGAATTAAAATGCCTCTCGTCCCGTGGGCGAGGCCGTGAGAGGCTGGGGAAGCCGTCCTCCCTGCCCCTGGGCAGCCAGGCCCCCGGCAAGAGTGAGGGGCCGTGCTTAACCCACCAGAGATTCAACTTCTTCCAAACCTCTCATTCTAACCTCAGAAAATGGGAGGGGGGCCGTCGCGGTCACACAGGCGATGGGTCCGCAGCACCGACGTAACAAGGACACGAGAGCAATGACAACAGTGGAGACGCCACTGTGTCCCGAGAGCTTACTTGGTGCCAGGCGGCGTGCTGGGGCCTCGCGTGCTTCCCTCACCAGTCCCCCCGACCTCCGTGGGAAGCAGGGCTCTTATGACGCCCACCTCACAGACGGGGAAACTGAGGCCTGAGAGGTGAAGCGACTGGCCAAGGTCACACAGCCAGGAAGTGGAGCCCTGGCTGGAACCCCAGCCACACTGCCGCCCTGCGTCCCACTTGTCCCCTTTAGCACATTTGGTGACATTAGTCACTTCCCTTCCAGCCTCTCAGGAAGGTCTCCCCCATCACAGCCACTCACAGAGCGAGGGCCTGCCAGGGGCCACCGTGGTCCTGGGGTTTCCCGTACGTGATCTCCGTGAAGCCTGTCCACGTCCGCGAGTGGGCATGGAGCGATCTTCCTGTAGCTTGGGAAGTTCCTGGCTTTGGCTGGGGTCACCCAGCTGAGAAGTGGCACAGGTGGGTGTGAGCCGAAGACCGATCCTGGTCCTCCACCGTGCTGCTCCTCCTACAGGCTGGACCAGCCACTGTTGACACTGGTTGATCATCCCCTGCCTCCCTGCGGTGCCTGGGGGCACGGTGACAGCCTTGGAGCCTCGGGCCGGGGGTCAGGTGGAGGAGGAAAGTGGACACAGGCTTTTTCTATGTAGGGTGACCAACCGTCCAGGTTTGCTTGGGATTGAGGAAGTTCCCAGGACAAGGCACTTTTGCTTTTAACACCTGGATAGTCATAGGCAAGCCACAAGTTGGTGTTCCTAACTAGAGGCCTCAGATGTGGGACTTATAATGCTAAAATGGGAAAGTCCTGAGCAAGTGGGTCACCCTAATTCTATGTCACCCATGCAGCAGAAAGAGAATGAGTGGGTTGAAGTTTTGGTGTGACAGATTCCATCAGTGTCAAGACAGCACTTTCTAACTGTCAGAGGCACTCAGAGATGGAATGGTGTGTCTACAGTGGGTGGTGAGCTCCCCATCATCAGAGGCATGTAAGCAACAGTTAGATGGTGCTTGGTGGCGATCCCCCGAAAGTCCATCCTCTGACCCTAACTGTGAGGTGGGGCAGGGGACAAGTCTGTCCATGCTCAGCTGGGCTGTTATGATCCCTTCTCACCCCATTTCAGCTTCTCTGGGGCCTGCTGTCTGAAGTCGACTCCATCTCTGCTTTCCTCCACTCCTCGCCGGCCCGCTAAGTGAGGCCTGAGAATCCCTTGCAGGTCAGGTAAATATCACAGCAGTCAAAGGTGCGGCTTCGACAGGAGGATGATGTGTAATTTGCAGACACGCTACCCGGGCTTGAAATCACACATGCGGCCCGCGTGGGGAGCCAGGATGGACAGTCCCATGACGCCAGCTTGGGTAATGCTTTTCCCTTTTGAAATCTCTGATGGACACTGATATGAAGGAGCCTGAGATCCCCCCCTCTGGTGGTGGGGACTGTCCCGGAGCCTGGCCCGTTTCCAGGATGGCCGATGTAACATCCACGGTCACGGTCAGAAATCCGGTCTCTCATCCGTGGTAGGCACTGAGCAGCCTTGCGAGGGCGCCCGGTTGGAGCCTGTCCATGGGGAAGGGGACGTGCCTCTGTGGATGCGTCATAGGTGCCAGCTCTGTGCTAAGGTGCCTCTGTCTGACATGCCTCTGGTACGAAGGGCCCCTCTTGCACCCAGCAGCCCTGGAGAGGGGTGAAGCTGATGCCAAGTGTTGGCAGAAGCTTGGGGGACATGAGTCACCCAGGGTGGCCGCACCTCCTATGTCTGTTCTTCCTAGAATATCTGGGGCTGAGAAAGAAAACAATTAGGAGGGACCGAGCCAAGCGAGGGGGATGGCTATCTCAGAATTGTTTCCTCTCCTGTTGAAATTGATGTCTTCAAAGCAGCCACTTCTCTGAGCTTTGAGGGGACAGAGCGGGTTTGGAGTCTCTTAATTTGGGTTCCCTGCAGGGCTGGTAATTCAGCCACCAGGCGCGCTGCAAGCACAAGGAGGTGGGAAATGAAGCAGCCAGCAGCCTGCTCGAGTGCAAAGACGCCGCCGCCGCCACCGGCCTTGAGGAGGACAGATGGACTGGGGCGGGGGTGGGGATGGTGGCCTAAGCAGGTTCCCTCCGGAAGGTGTGCTGGGGGTGCAGAGAGCCGGAAGTATGCTTCTGAAATGCTGGAAAACCTCTCAGTTCACGTATGGGGGAAAGTGAGCTCCAGAGAAGGGAGGGGACTCGCCAAAGGTCACACAGCAAGTCACAGTGGCTAACTCAGTGGCTGTCCTTGCCTTCTTGGAAACCTCTGCTCTTTCTCAATGGTCCCTGTGGCCCTGCAGGGAGGTGAAGGCCTGGGATCGCCAGTAGAGAGCAAGGAAAGCCTCTCCTTGCTGCGAGAGTGATGAGGGAGACATGTCCTCAGACCAGGGAGATTCAGCACCTGCCCTCCGGGAGCCGCTGGTCTGATGGCACCAGGTCTTGGGGGATCGTTAAATTGATGGTGGAGACACAGCTCTGGTTCCAATGGAGCCCCCAGTCTGATGAGGGAGACCAAGGTCTGGATGAAGAGGTGCAGCCTCTGGGCTTTGGGGAGCTTCCAGGCTGAGAGGGGACCTTCTATTCAGGCTGAGACGGGCCCACAGTGAACTCTTTCCGGTGAACTTATCATTCATTCAAGGATGCTGACACTTCTCCTCCAGGAAGTCCTCCCCAGGGCTTGCATCCCATCCCATGACACAGGATCAAGGCCACCTGGGTCCTTCTTCACCCACTAGGAAGGGACTGACAGTCACCTCAAAGCTTCTGGCAATGCCCGAGTGGTCCCTCAGGGTGTCACACTTGCCCCAGGCCTGTCACACCTAGTCCCATGAGCATCACGCGGGCTCTCTCACCCACAGATGGTGTCAGAGCCCATCGGAGGCTGCAAACACCCCGATTCCATCTGACCCGCCTTGAACAGAGCTGCTCTGGCCTCCCTTGTGCCTTAAGTAGCAGCTCCCCTCGCCCGGACATGTTTGTTTACAGCCCATTTGCTCCTGGACTGAGAGGTTTGGTGGAGGAGCTGGGGACATCAAGAACAATTGCGCAGCTCAGGAAAGAGGTCACCCTGAATTGACACAGGCAGAGGATTCACCGTGCAGAAGGCCCTGGAGCCGTTGCAGAGTGAAGCAACCCTGTGTGTGTTTCAACCTGTAGAATCCGCCATAGACAGGGCTGAGGATTTCACGTGTGACATGACTGTCTTCCCCTTGCATAAACCTATGGGACAATTGTCCAGCTGCTTCCCTTGCCCCCTACCCTGGACCCCCAGGATGGAGGCCAGCTGCAGGTTTGATGCCTCCTGTACTTCCGTCTGCTTAGAGCTCTGGGAAGAAGTAATTGGCTTTTGTTTTGCAAGTCGGTGACAGGTAATTTCCTCCACTCCCCAGCCATGTGGGTGACAGCCTTAAGCAGGGCTGGAGGAGAGACGAGGCAAACCACAGCCACTGCCTCGGCCGCCCCCTGAGTGCAGGGGGAGTTCTTCTAGATGAACCACGAGCTCGAGCAGCCTGCCCTCGGGGCCCATCTCTGCTCCAGCTTCACTCCCTAGAGACCCAGGAGTCCCTAATACCCCCATCCACAGCCCCAAAGTACTTACACCAACTGGGAACCCCCTACAAAACACCAAAGAAGGAAACCTCTGAGCTGATCGCTCAGGTGACCACAGAGAGGGAAGCTTTGGGGGTGTCGGGTCCAGAGACCTGGATCCCAGGGCCGGCTCTGCCACTAACTGGCTGAAGACTAATGCTGCTGACCGTGACCTCTTCAAGTTCAGCTTTCTCATCTGTAAAATGACCAGAAGAAATGAAGGGGCAGGGTGATGTTGCTTCATGTGGTGGGGAAGGGCAGCACGCGTCCGGTGGGGGGAAGGTGGAGGGGCCTGGGGTCATTCCTGCACTCAGCACGTATTGATTAAGCACCTGCCAGTTGCCAGGCACGGTTCTGGGCACTGCGGACAGAGCAGGGAGTAAACAGATGAGGATCCCTGCCCCACTGGAGTTCACGTTCTAGAGCAGCGGCCCAGATGTTTTCTGTAAAGAGCTGGATGGTAACTGTTTGGGGCTTTACCAGCCACGTGGTCTCTGTTGCAACTACGCAACTCTGTTGACGAGTGTAGACAGTACGTAAGTGAATGAGCACGGCTGTGTTCAAATAAACTCTTATTTTCAGAAACAGGTGATTGGGCCAGATTTGGCCTGTGGGCTGTGGTTCCATCTATTCTAGAAGATCCAGGCTGGAGAATCAGCTCTTCCGTCTCTAATCATGGCGCCAGCATGGCCCAAAGAACAGAGACTCCGCTCCCGAGAGCTCATGTCTTAGAAAACCAGCAGGTTCCAGCTGCAGGGCCTGCTCCTCATGCCCCTCTCCTCCCCTCCGTCCTCTCCTCCTTTCTCCAAGCTTCACAAAGGGGCCTGGGGCCTCCTTCTCCAAACCCCTGCATACTCTCCCTTTCAGCCCAGGGATGTCCTTCTCCACAGTGGCTGCTGCAGAGAGAGGGAGGCAGAGGGAGCCCAGAAGACTCTCAGAGAGCAGGTGCTGAGCAGGAGGGCAGGGCAGGGCAGGCAAGAAGCTCACAGAAGGCCAAGGAGCTGGAAAATCAGCTCTTCACATCCTCTTCCTCTGAGATCCCTGACCCCACTGTCTAATCCTTGTCCAGCTGGGAGCTTCCTCTGCTTTCCTAACCATGGCAAAGTCTCACCTCCTCCAGGATGCCCACCCAGGTTCACTCTCTTGGACTGGGTCTTTGCTGCACCTCTTCAAATCAGCTGGCCCTCAGTGCACAGTGGTACCTGTTTTCTGGTTATATGGGGGTCCCACCTCACCTGTGGGGTGACTCATGCCCAGTAGGGTGAACAATGTGTAAGCCAGCCAGCAGTCCACCAACCCCCAGTCATGTGAGCGAGCACCACCAAGAAACCAGAGCTGCCTAGTTCATCACTCCAGACACGTGAGCAAAAATGCTTATTGTTGTAGCCTCTGAGACTTTGTGGTCATTTGTTACACAACACTACCATGACAATAGGTGACTGATACATGGATGGTTAAGAATTTGGACTCTAGCATCCAATTGCCTGGGATCAGCTCCAAGTTCCACCATATACTAGCTGTGTGACCTGGAGCAAGTTAACTAGTCTCTCTCTGACCCTCAGTCTCTTCATCTATAAAGTAAGGGTAATAGACGTCACCTCATAGGATGTTGTGAGGATTAAGTGAGATTGTTCATGTGAAGTGCTTAGAACAGAGCCTGACATGTAGCAAGTGGTCAATAAATAGTAACTCAACATTGCTGTTCCTGGGCTGAACCAAAGCCTACAAAGCTAAATTTCTGGGTCATTCCCACCTCCGCACAGTCTGGTAGAAAGGAACTCCCTCCCCCCGCCACTCCTGGCTCCATTAAATCACTGAAAACTCTCTCCTCGGTGGCCACCTCCAAGCTCTCCATCTCCGTGGCTCAGAAGAAAACCCTGCTGGAGAAAACGCCAGCGGAAGATCCAGGACCCTGGACAGAGCAGACAGGCGGGGCCTCACCTGCTTCCCCATCTGCCAGCCTCAGGGAAGGAGCAGGCTTGCCTGGGAAACGCACGCTTCTGTTTTGAGATCCCCGGCTGTGCGGACCTGGTGCCAAAAATCCATGTGAAGAGAGGAGAATTCAGCCAGCAGCGCAGCATGGGGGAAGGCAAGCATGTGGACGTCAGGCGGGGTGGAGGCGGTCCCTTCCAGCTGCCCGGTGGACACAGACAGCAGCCTGGAAATGGGCGATGAGGCGGGAGGTGGGCAGGGTGTTCAAATGGAGACTCAGCACCCCAAAGAAGGTGCAGACCAAGGGTACACAGATGCTGAGTGTGTGCGTGTGGGGGGTGTGGCAAGAAGGCGTGCCCAGGTGGGTGGGTTTGAGCTGGATTTACGTGCATGTATGAGTAAGAGGACAGCGTGTAAATGATGGTTTTCCGAAAGCGGAGGCTTGCTGAGACACAGAGGACACAGGGGCGAGAAAAGGCATCTGACGGGAACAATGGTCCCCCAACTCCTATCCGGAAACCTCAGAGCCAGATGTGTTTTGGAACTCAAGCTTCATTCTCCTTCTAGAAGGTGATGTGGTGCCTGTTCAGTATATTACCTAACCCACCCAGGGGGGCCAAGGAATCACTCTGTAATCACCCACATCAATATTCCCGCAGTGAAACGCCCGGATAGTAACACTAAGTGAGATAAATAAAGATCATAAATTACCTCCCATCGGCTCAGGAGCGGTTTTGCCACCAAGTCAGTTCAAGTCAGGTCCAGTTTGGCCCCCAAATGGATTAAAAAAAAAAAACAAAACCTTTCCGTTTTCAGATCTTTTAGGATTTCCAGGTTGCAGGTGAGGGACTGTGGGCTCTTGAAAATAGAGCGAGCATGACGACATGATGCTTAATGGTTGCTACAATAGCTGCCGTGTACAGGGTGTCCATCACGTGCTCGGCCCTGCTCATAGGCCAGCTAGAATATTCACCATGACCCTAAAAAGTGGACACTGTCTTTTCCATTTGGCGGAGAAGGGGAAAGGTAGGGTTGCCAAGATTATGGGCACCTAAGTCACCACAACTCATAAGAGGCAGCAGGAGCATGAAAGAGACAAATAGCACTCAGAAAATCATCTGGAATAAAGTGCCTGGGAAGCGAGACATTTAGTTTAAACTAAATGGTCTGTCAGTTGAATTTGCCCCCATCGGTCTGTATGTTTCTGGTTACATATGAAATAACGGAATGACGGGGCCTTCAAGACCTCTGACCTTTTGCCCCGGGCCTTCTTGTCACGATGTCCTCCCGGAAAGAGACACCAGCCTGTGGATCCCTGCTCTGGGTTCACTCTGTCCACACGTTCTCTCCCCATTTCATAGCCGGAGAAACCAAGGCTTGGTGCACAGTGACTTGCCTGGAGGCACATGTTGTCTTAGCATAATAGGCATCGTGGTATTCAAACGTCCCGTATAACAGTATTATTAACAGTGACACTGTACATTAGTTGAGCACTTACTGTATGCCAGGCCTAGTTCTGTGCGTCTTATGTGTACTATCTCATTGAATTCAAGTGTGAGGGTTGGGCAAGTTCATAAATGCTTGGCTTCTTGCTGGTGGGTTTCAACAGGATGCTCGTGGAGTGGGAGATGAATCAGAGATCAGAGACCCCACTGGAAGACAACAGGGGAGGACAGGACCATCCCCTTATTCAGAGGGAGGGAGGGTAATGTAGGTTCCTGGGAATTTAAGATAATGAGCAAGGAAAACAATCACTTTATTCAAGTGAATTGAAGAATATTTGGCTTCACTCCGTAAGAGGAAGCCGTTAAAGGGCTTTATCTTATTTTTGGCCCTAATAATATTCCAAGCTCCAGGCTGGTTATTATCTGTCACTTTCTGGGGAAGATTGAAAAGAAAATAGCTTTATCCCAGGCAATTGTAAACCATTCCATTTGATGAGTTGTTGTTCCCACTTAGAAATTACATGCACCAGCTTCAGGTGACCCGGCTCAGCTGGGTGGCTTTGTTTAACTGGTTACAGAAGAGAAGGAGGAAGAGAAGATTCTCCCATCTTTCCAACAGGAGTTCTCAAAATGCAGCGTGTGTGAGAGGCACAAGGGGTGGGTGGGCATGAAAGACACACATTCCCCGTCTGCTCAGCAGGCCCCCGGTAGGACCTGGGACACTGTACTTTTTACATGCTCTCCGGGGGCTGCTGCATCTTTTGAGAAGGATGCTCCAGGTTCTGCCTAAGCCCGCTTGGCCAGGTAGGTGTATGGTTCTGAGGGACTCCAAGAAAACGAAGAGTCAAGCTGTCAGAGCAGGAGGGGGTCTTGGAGATAATCTGATAAATTCACACCGCAGATAGAAACCGGAGCTCCGGGATCCCACAGCAAGTAAGAGGCAGAATTGGGCCCGGAACTCAGATGCTCAGTCCAAAACTGGTTCCGTTACACCATGACACCTGGTAGAGATATGGGAGTGGGACTGGAAGGCCCCCAGATCTTCCCTCCCTTTCCTCAGGCTCACCTCACCAGAGTATTCACAAGTGATGAGAGAAGAAAGCACAACCTCTCCCGAGCATTAAGGATCATTCCCGAAACTGGCTCTGAGCAGCATCCTACAGAAGAGTCGGAATCCCGAGTCACATCATAAACTAGAGAAACTTTGGTGCAATACAGCGGATCCTTCCTTCTTGCCCCTCTTTTATACCCTCCAGTGGCCCTCCCAGTTCCCACCATTGGTCTATATTGGGTTCTCTGCTCTGCAATGCCCACCTCCGCCCCCTAATCCAAAAATCTGGATTTGTCTCATAGATGCTGACACCCCCATCACACAGCTGTCCAGAACTCTCCCTTTATGCCACCGCAGCAGATCCCGAAGTGCAGGGAGGGTGAAGGGAGGGCTGTGGGCTGGCCTGGGACGGGAGGGGGAGATGGCTGATTTCTCCCATTCCCACATCATCCAGTGTGTAGCTGTAGCTGTAGCTGCCAACCACGGCTCGAGATGCAGACTTGCCTCGGGAGCCCCTTTGGAAAACACACCAGCTCGCGAGGCTGGGTTTCCGGTAAAGCTTTCCTAAGACAGCAGCAGATGGAATGGACTTAGTTCTTAGCAAGAAGGAAGAACCTCCCTCAACACATGATTTATTTCTCAAGGCGATGAGGAGGCAAGCAAGGACTCAGGCAGGACTTGCGCGAGCCTCCAGCTTTCATCTCTAGGATCCAAACCTCTCTCCTTCCAATTCTGGAAGAGTGCTGCTACATATTCAGTAAACATGTACTGGGCACCTACCATGTGCCAGGCACTCTCACGGGATTAATCTCATTGAATCCCCATAATGACACTGACGTTGGAATTATGATCTCCCTTTTATGGACGAGAATACAGAGGGGTTACAGACTTGACCTGAGTCCTGCAGGTCCTCGGTGACAGAGTCAGGTTCAAACCCAGACCCTCTGACCTTGTAGCAGATGATGTTGGTGCCCATCCCCTCCAAACCTACGTCTACATGCCCACTTGCTGCCATTCCCTCAGCCCCAGGCCATTTCTTTGGCTGCCAGAACTGCAGAGTATTCATATCCCAGAAGCAGTTCTCCCCAGTGGCAGACGGGGAGCTGGTGGACAAATACCCCAGCTTCCTCACCCCTTTGTGGAGGGAAGGGTAACGCTGGGTTTTGTCTACACCACTATTCAAAGAGTGGTCCCTGCAGCCCCAGCGCCAGCATCAGCTGGGAGTTTGTTAGAAATGCAAATTCTTGGGCCCTGCCCCAAATCTATAGACTCAGAATTTCTGGTGGTGGGGCTCCAGAATCTTCCTTTAAAAACCTCTCCAGGTGATTCTTATGCACACTAAAGTTTTAGCAGCGCCACGCCACACCACATCCCAAAGCTTCCCAATGGAATTGAGCCTCATTTCTCACCTGCTCAGCAGCACACTCTTTGCTGGCTGTCTTCCCTTCCCTGTGTCACTTCCCCACTCCCCTGACAACACTTTCTAGGAACACCTCCAAAATTAATTACTTGTAGTCAAATCTTTGTCTCCGGTGGGGGAGGGTGGGGCTTCAGGGGAAACCGCCCAAGACGGACTCAAATCCCAACTCTTCCTGCAGCATCTTTGAGTCTAAGATGGGGAGACAGCCTGGGTGCTGATGTTGAGGATGAATCCTAAGAGGTACCAGACCCTTCCATTCTGGCCCCGAATGCCAAGATCTAAGATCCCTGACCGATGTTTCTTCTCTTTCTCTTCCTGTCTTCACGCCTGACATCTATTGGGCACTTTTCCTGGTCCAGTCAATGGGCTAAATGCTTCACATGTGTCATCTCATTTAATTGTCACAATGATCCCCTTGTAGTGGGTACAGTGATTAGCCGCTTGGTATGATGAAGAAGCTGAACGTGCTGCAGTCACCCAGCTTGCTGCTCCAGACAGCCCGACCCCCGACCTGAATCAGCGCGTGAGAGCTATGATTCGACACTGGGACGCCTCTGGCTGCTTCTAGCCTGAAGACGAAGAGATCACCCCAATCTTTCCACTCTGGCTCCATCTGCTGACCCCTCACCCTCAACATCCCCCCTCATGCAGGTGACCCCGGTCACCTCCACCTGGATGTGGCCCACGCTAGCCAAGCCCAGGATGGATTCTTGTGGCAACTGTACGAAAGTTCCAAGGATGAGGCAGAGCCCTCTGCCAGCATCTCTGGGCCTCTTGGTTCTTGACTGGCCTAGGCCCTGGGACTGGCTGCCCGGCCCTTCCCTTGACGTAGACAGGGAGTCACTTGGGAAAGGACATTGGACTTTTATTCCCCCCAACCTCCCTCCTTTCCACCTTTTCTGTATCTTCCCTCATCCTCTCTGCATTCCTCCAACCCAGGAGGAAAGGGAGTTCACATGTGTTCAGAACATCCCAAAGCAAACACATACTACAGGCTTCTCTTAAATCCACCCCCCAAATCTATAGGGTGGAAGCGTTTATATGCATTTGAGAAGGGAGGAAACTGAGGCTCAGAGATGAAGGCACCTGACCAAGGCCACACCTCTAGCAAGTGAGCTGAAGTTTGAATCCAGGTTTGTCTGTCACCAGAGTCTACACATTGTCCCAAGCACCATCCTACCCTACAATATGTGCCTCACATCCCTTCCCGTGGTGGCCCCTCCACTGCGGGTCTTGAGCCACTCTCTCCTGCACATGCTGGGCTTTGCCTCTTGACTTATTTCCCACCTTCACTTCCAAGCTCTCTCCACCCAGTGGCTCCTTCTCTCCAGCTTGTAACATGGGTATAGCTCCCCCATCCTACACACACACACACACACACACACACACACACACACACACACACACACACTGACCTTGAACCCACTCCCTCACACCCTTGTCCTTTCTCTTCTTTAATATGAAATGCAAGAGAGAAGGCCCTATTGAGTGGAATGGGTGAAAGCTAGAAGGTTCTGGGGAGGTGAAGACAGAATGAGGGCAGCTCATGGGGGGACTTCCACCAGGAGCTTCATGGGCACCAAGCCCATTGGCCTATTTCAGACCCCCTCTTTGTCCTCTAAAGTTAACACGGGTGATTACTTGATTTGTGAAAATCTCCTCTGTTGTTCCATGGTCTTGGAGGGGCTGGAACACTACTTTGTATTAGGCACCTACTGTATGCCATGAACTTTGCCGGACACTTTCTCTCTAATCCTGACGATTATGAGGTAGGGATGGATCTCTCTGTTTCACAGACGAAGAAACTGAGTGGTCACATTCAGCATCTCAGAGATGCGCAAAAGGAGAATCAAGATGCAAACCCAAGTCGGCCCGGCCCCGAAGTGCCTGGTCTTTGCAGTAAACCAAGCTTTCTCTCAGAAACTGGCCTCAGCAGTGTGCCCCAGCCTCTAGGTGTGTCCCCACCCGCCGGACACCCAACCCGGGGGTGATCATTTCCCTTTTGCTGTTTTATTCATTCATCCAAAGGCTCAGCAGCTAGACCATCTCCTTTCTTTCAGTATTTATTAATGTTTTACCTGCTTTCAAAAGGGGCCACCAGAGGCCAAGGGAAGAGGGAGGGAGGGGCTGGGGCTGGCTCCTTGCCTTGTTCTGTCCCCCACGGAACCCAGATGAGCACTCAGGCCTGGCCACTCCCGGGAACTTGGTTGCATAAACCTTCTCTGGGATTCACGGGAAGGGGAGAGGCAAGGACTACTGAGCACTTACTGGGTACCGAGCGCTGTACCAGAAACTTGACATCGGTGTGCATTCAGTCCTCACTAAACCACACGGAAGGAAGTATCTCCCCATTTTACAGATGGGGAAACTGAGTCCCAATGGGGTGAAGCAAACTGCCACGGTCGCACAGCTGGCAAATGTGATGGCCAGGTCTCGAATGCAGGTCTGAGCCTTCCCTGTGTCACTCCTCCACCCTAAGGAAGGGGCCTCTCCTTAAACATGCTTACACTGGAGTCTTCATTTCACACGTGGGGAAACCAAGGCACAGACATGCCTAAGCTCAAACAGTATACTTATGACAAAAATCAGGACTAGAACCTGGGTTTCTGGCTTCCAGTCTGGGATTCTTTCCACCCTCCTGCCTGGCTTTGCCAAAGGCACTAACCACCAAGGTTGAGGTTATTGGAACCCCCAAGACTATGGGATCCACCTCGCCCTTAGAGGTCAGGGAGTCCCTTTTCCTGCCTCTGGGACATTCTGTTCCTTAATCAGCCTGGACAGACACGTGGGGAGGGTGGTGGGGAGAAATCCTAATTCCCAAACATCCCCTGGGAAAGATTTTGGAGAGAGCAAAGCCCAAGGTGAGGAAGGAAGCCCTCCCCCTCCCATCCCTCCTGTCTTTGCTCGTGTACCTTTGGTGCGCAGTCACCTTCGGAAGCCGGCAGGCTCGAGTGTGACTATGGTTGGAAAAGACCGACTGAGAGGCTGCTGCCTCCCTGCACGGTGGCTCCTGCGAAGCGCAGGAGGGCCCGACAGGAAGATTTATACATCGTGTAACTCAGCAGCCCCGCCTCAGCTCAACGAAGAGCGCCATTCACTTGTAAGTGAGCAGGAGATGGCAGTGGGGCCTCCTTGCCCATGGGCCCCTCAGAAAATATTCATGTAAGGGCTCACAGGGTGGGGAGAAGGCTCCGGTGTCCTGGTGCCCTCTGTGCTGGTACTGGGCAAAGAGTAGAGGCCTGCGAGGAAGGAGATACCTTCCTCGTCACTCTTCTCCCATCCCCTTTTCTGTAGAGGTCTGTGGTCTGTGCTGAATCCGCCCGGTTGTGAGCTGTAGACTGGCATGCAGTAGGCACTCGATAAACGGCTCACTGGCCCGCAGGCTCGTTGCCTCTGCCGCATCGTGTGTAGCTGCTAAGTCTTTGTTGGTTGGAAGTGAGCTCAGTGAGCCAGGCTTCATAGAATTTGGAATCGGGAGCTCTAGTTCCAGTTCCACCCCTGACTCGACATACGAGCCTCCACAGTCTCGACTGTTGCTGGGGAAGATGCCTGTCCCGGCTGCTTATGGTGTTTCATGGAGAAAAAATTAGATGACAGATGGAAATGTGCTTTATGTATACAAAGTGTAACGCATTGTCATTACAAGGGGCTTTCATTTGCATTCTCTCCACTAACACTATCAGGAAGTCCTTCCTTAGGTCTAACATGCACCCTGTCTGCCGTGGTTTGGTAAAGATCTATGTATTCTTGCAAACACAGGTTAGTGCGCCCAAAACTGGGATAGCACTACTGGTCAATAGGCATGTGGAGGTAAAAATAAAGTGTGTGTCTTCTTTAAAAAATAACTTCCTCCACTGTCAACGACTGTTCAGAGTAAAGAGTTTAATTTGCTTGACTTCCCGGCCCATCAGCTTATCACTGAGGGCCTAGCAACTCCGAGAGGGAAGGATTATGCAAATAGAAATCAGCTTTCAAGAAAGTGGGCTAATCCAATATTACCAAGAGGGCTGAATTTGAGAGGAAAAAGGGAAGCAACTGAGATGGGTGAGCTACGGGGACAACAAGCTGGGGCCTGGCATGATATGGAGCAAAGATGCTGACTGGAGAGTGTGCCCTTGCTGGCACCTGAGCCAGGCTTTTAGGAAAGAGAACTGGTCTCCACTGCCCTGACACCCAGAGAAGGGAGAGGGGATTAGGCTAGTGGACAGAGAAACTCTTTATGAAATTACTTGTTGAAGGGGTGGCCCCTTCTCAGAAATCTGGACAAATACTGAGAGGTAGGTGTGGTTTCAGAAGTTTCCCCACATAAAGGCAGACCCAAATCCACCAAGTGGAGCAGATCGCAGATTTAGAAGATCAGACCAAGGCCCTTCCCTCCCCCTTGGGCAATATCCAGGAGCACAGGACACCTCCAGGACGGTGTCTGAGCCGCCACGCCTCAGTGAAACTCGGGAGCCAGCAGCACCACGGACAGCTCTCAGAGACAGGAGCCTGGCTCCCTTGGTGACCTGGGACCTTGACTTAGGAATCCAGTCTTAGATTTTCTTTGGGGAAACTGGAAGCCTATTGCACCCTAAGCCCCTGTGGCTCCAGCAGTGAAGGCAGACAATTAAACAGGCTATTTGGATCACTTTGATAAATGCTATGATTTAGAACAAGTGGAGGGGACCATGGAAACCGAGCAGAAGCATCCAACCCAGATTTGGGAGTGGAGAAAAGATTTCCAAACTGAAAGATGAGTAGGAATAACGCAAGTAAGAGAGGAAAGTGAATATGCTACAGGGAGAGGGGCAGCACAGAGGTAAAGGAGAGTGTGGCTTATTTGAAGAGCTGAAAGCAGCTTTTCCATCATCGTATGGCTGGAACATCGGGTGGGAGGGTCCGGGTGGGGGGCGGTGAAAGGTGAGGTGGAGAGCTGGGCAGGGGCCGGACCCTGCAGGGCTCTGTATGGCATGGAACAGAGCTGACTCCCTTCTCAGGACAATAGCAGGCTGTTTCAGGGCTTTATGCAGTGAAATGACATGAGTAGATTTGCATCTTGAAATCCCCTCCAGCTGCAGGATGGAGAATGGATTGGGGCCGGGCAAGCCCACATCTCTGGGCAGGTCAGGAGGCGACAGTCATCCTGACTCGGGTGATGACAGCTTGGAGTAGCAGGAGGGGCCTCAGGATGGAGGGCAGTGGACACATCTGAGAGCGATTTAAGAAGTGGAATTGGCAGGACTTAGAGGGAGATTGCTTGGGTATGAGGAGTGAGGAGGAGGGAGGAATTAAGGATGACTCTTAATGTACGGGAGCACGTATAAGAGGCAGGGAGGAAGAATAGAAATACAGGGTAGAATCAAGAGGGAGTTACAGGCAAAGGGGGAGAAAGTAACAGAACAGGGATGAACAGAGCCACAGAATGAGGGCGAGGAGCATGGGGACAGGGGAGGGCCATGAGACGTGCGGGGCATGACAGCGTGAGCTGGAAAGGGATTCAAGCCTTTATTCTGTCACCCGTGTGTCCTGTCAGGGGGCGTGAGTGTCTGTCCACAACCACGGCCTTGCAGCAGGCAGGACTGTGGGCAATATTGGGCTTGACAAAAGCTATTCTGCTTGGAAGGGTGAGGAAACTTCCAGAAGCCCAGCAGGGGCACCAAGTTGGGTCAGCACTGAGCAGACAGCCAGGGTAGTGTGACTGGGGTGTGGCTCCTGATTGCTGTGCACCTGAGGCAGGCTCAGCCCCCTCCTCCAAGCCTCAGTTTCTCACTCTGTAATATGGATGTTGGGACACTTCTTCATCCACTTCTCTATAGTGGAAGGGTCTAGAGATGGGAAGACCAGGTCTGGGCAGGGCCAGACCTGTCATTTGTCCTGGGGTAAGTGTATTTCACTTTGTGGATTCAGAGCACCTACCACTTGACAAAGTCTAAAGGTAGATGGACTGGGTGAACTAACATCTCCATTTTCCAGAAAGTCCTAGCCTATGATGCTGAGGGTCCAGTGTAAGGAGAACACCACCACTAGCTCAAAATAAATGCTGGATGAATGGGTGGGTGGGTGAATGGATGGATGGATGGATGGATGGATGGATGGATGGATGGATGGATGGGTGGATGGATGGATGGATGGTTGGATGGATGGATGGATGGACAGATGCCTGAATGATCACCACATTCTTATGGGCTCTAGGCATGGACAAAGCCTTTTTGGAAGAGGCAGAAGTGGGGCAGAGCCATAAGCCTTGGCAGCCTATGTCCGGGGGTAGTGTGGGCAGCAGCCTATTTGGTGGTTGATGAGCAATTCCAAGACCATCAGCCACAATACGAGAAGGCCACCTAATAAACACTCCTTTGGGAGTAACACAATTTCCAAAGGCACCTGCTAGAATAGAAGGGCAGAAGACAGCTGATAAGAGGGACTGGGACCTAGGCCAGGTCAGTTTAGGTGGTAGGTCTAAAGCTGGTGAATGGGTGGACAGAGCTAGATGTCCTTGGGAGGCTCAGAAAGAGGGAAATAGGGACCCGTGGGCTTCAGGTGAAGACAAACTCTACTAGCTTCACAACTCCCATACTCCTGACCCCTCCATACCTCTTCTCCCACTTTTTAGCCCAGGGGTTAGAAGCAGAACTGGGATCATCTGCCTGGGTTCTAGTTCAGGCTCCAGTACTCACTAGAAGCATGAACTGAACTAAAGTACCTAAACCTCAGTTTCTATATCTACAAAATGGTGACGATAACAGAACCTGTGTCATAGAGTTATTTGAAAGATTAGAGATCATTTATAAAGTGCTTAGCACAGCTCCTAGGACACAGAAAGTGCCCCCAAACATTACTGATTAGTCCCCATTAACGCTACCTTTGCTCCTGCATGGGCTCTCATCCAAGACGCCCTCCCCTTTCTCTCCACTTTCTCCTAACTTTACCCACCGCTCAAAGCCCAGCTTAAAGTCTGCTCCTCTCAGGAAGACTTCTTTGGCCAATCTCTCTCCATGGCTTTGAGAGCTCCTAAGGGAAGGGGAAAAGTTGAGGAGTCCTTGGCTTTTCCCTGGAGACTTTAAGGTGGGAGGTTCCCAGTTACTGTGCACACTTGTCCCTGTCAGAAGAAGCTCAGATGGCTGTCCCAGAGCCCTCATTGCCCGCACCTCCCCCTCTGTTTCCTCTTCCAGATAAAATGCTAGTAATAAAGTCATGTTGAACTGGCCTGTCCCTGTAATTGGTGCTTTGGCAAAGGACAGATTCCCTGCCAAGCATTAAAAGGCTTTAAAATTCTCTTTATTGAACTACCTCTGAGAGCCCATGCTGGATCCCAGGGGCTGGCAGAAGCCAGCCTGGAGGTTCCCTGGGCAGGACCACGGAGAGATGAAGGGGCCCATGCACCTTCTAGGAGGCTGATGGGCTACAGCCAGAAGCTTGGGATCTGACCCAATCCTCAAAGGAATGAGTCTTCCCTCTCCTATTCCCTCTAAATTTGATCCAGGGCAAACAATAGAAGCTCATTTAAGTACATTGGGTACCAGGAAATAGTGTGGCCCCGCAGATGACTCGGGAAAGTTTGGGTTTGCTGTGGCCCCTTTCATCTCTGGGCGTGGTGGCAAGGATGCTCAGTTGCATCTTATGGCAGGGCGGGTGGACCCTACATGGTGGATGAAGATGTCAGGAAAGGCTGCCTGATCTTGGGGAAGGGGGATGCCCTCATTATGGCAGAGCGAGTTCCTAAATTTGTCCTGATCCTGGAGGATCTTTCACAAGATGATACAGAGTCAGCACCCAGAGCTGTGGGTGCGAAGGGTGGAAGGGGGTCTGGCAATTCTTCCCAGTAATTATTCCCATTGCTTGAGCACCTCCTGGGCACTAGCCTCTGAGCTCAGGGCTTTTCGCCTACACCATCCCGTTCAGTTCTCATAACAAGCCGCGAGGCCGGTGTCATTAGCCTCCTTTTCTAAAAAGGAAGTCTCAAGTTCAAAGAGGGTAAGTAACTAACTCAAGATCTCACAGTGGGCAGGTGGCAGAGGTGGGATGAGAGCCCACGATCCTTCTCACAGTCCGTACATCATTCCTCAGGAGCATGGAGACAGGAGAGAGAGCAGCAGGCTTGGGTGAGCAAGCCCCAGCCCACCCTTCCTCCCTTCCTCCCCTTCTTCTCCTTCCACTCAGATCCTGCCAGATATGACTGACAGAGGAACTTTGCCCCAGGCTTTTCCCCAGCTGTTTGTACTCTTGGACTTGCTGAGGAAGGAGAAATCCAGAAGTCACCTGTGCACAGGGAGGTACACGGGGTATGCAGACCTGGGCCCTGGCTCTGGCCCCGGGCTCTGCTTAGCTAGTGACTAACTTGACAGCTGGGGCAAGTCCATACCCTCCTCTGAGCCACCGTTTCCACCTGACAAATGCTGAGTGTGGCCTCCACATCTCTAAAGGCCATTCCAAGGCTCAAGCTCCGGGGTCTCATGACCATGGACTTTAAAAGCATTCCTCAGAGACTTCTCAACCCATCGACATTATGGAATCAGAGAAAAAGCCAATTGGGAAATTTGACTTCATCTTGAGAAGGAAAATTTAAGTGCTTTCATTGCCAGGGATTATAATAAGAGAGTTCGTTTATTTGGGGCCTACTTGTCTGGCATAGTTCCAGGTGTCATATCAATCTTACAATATCAGTCCACTTCTCCGCATCCCCATCACCACCACCCCAGTCCAGGCCACCATCACCCCTCATCTGGAAGGCTGTGAGAGTCTCCTAACCCTACTCTCCACCCCACTCCTGTCCTTAGCAGAGACCGTGCTGGGCGATCACCAAATCTCATAGTGTTCTCCTCTTCCAGAGCACCCAGGAAAACTACACTTCCCAGCCTCCCTTGCAGCTGCAGCCATGTGGCTGGGTTCTGGCCAATGGAGTATGAGCAGAAATGACCTAAGCCACTCCCAGAGTGGCCCATGAGAGCAGTCACATGACTCTCTTGCTTGAGCGCCCCCTTTTGGTGGTAACCAGGCGTGACGAGAGGGCAGAGCCACAAGATGAAATGAGCCTGGGTCCCTGAGTCACCTCATGGAGGGCACCTCATGGTGCCCTAAAGAGGCATGACCCACTTCCACCTTTTTGTGAATAAGAAAAAACATTTGCTGCATCGAGCCACTGAGATTTGGGGGTTATTTTGTTAATGCTGCACAACCCAGGCTCTCCTGACCCGTACACTCTCGCAAAGTCCAGTTTCTGCACAACAGCCAGAGAACTCCTTTCAAAACATAAATTTGAATTCTTTTCAAAACATGTCATTCCCCACTGAAAACTCTCCACTAAGCCCTATATTACATTATGAATAAGATCCACAAAGCCCTGTGCGGGATATCCCCGTCTCCTCTCTGACTTCTGTTCTCTCTCCCCTCTGCCCTCCATGTTCCAGGCACACATCTGATCTCTGGACAGCGCGACCAGGTTCCTTCCTTCCGTAGATTTCCTCCCTGCCTGGAAGGCTCCTCCCTCAGATCTTTGTGTGGCTCCTCCTTGTTATACAGAGCTCAGCTTCAATGTCACTTCCTAAAAGGCACCTTTTCTGACTAGCCAATCTAAGAAGACCCAGTTACTGTCTGTCACATCATCCTCAATTCTCTACACCGCACTTATCACTGTCTGATATTTTCTTGCTAATTAATTAATTAATGGTCTGTCTCCCCACCCCACCCCACTAGAGCAGGGATATGCTTATCTTATTCCCCTTAATATTCCAGTGCCTAGAATAGTTCCTGGCACACAGTAGACACTTATAAGTGCCCAAGGAGTGGGAACATTAACTTTTATAGTTCTGTGAGGTGGGAGTTACTATTTCCACTTAGCACAGGAGGAAACTGAGGCCCAGAGAGGGCAAAACCAGTAAATAGCAGAGCTCAGAGTTCAGCCTGGCTCTGTCTAACCCCACAGCCATCCTCTTTCTACTCTATAATTTTTGCCTCTTTTGAAGGTATTTTAATTACATGCGGTTTATGATCCAACACACAGAAAAGAAGTTACTCTGTCTAGTAATTTCTCTTAATTCAGCCCTTGCCATCAAGGGTTTCCAGTCTGATGGGGGAGACACGGTCCTTTTCTCCTGAAGGAACACACAGGCTGAGGCCAACGACAGAATCCTAGCAACTGAGAGAATCACAAGAGCATTTACAAAGCAATATCTAGCGAACAGAACGTGCATGCATTCACCAGGGCCTCTGAAAAGTCTGCTCTGTACAAATTGAACTGAGAGAGGGAGAATGAGAGACAGAGGCAGAAAGACACTCAGAGACAGAGACACACAGAGACAGAGAGCACCGTGAGCCCTGGGGCATCCGCACCTCCCTCTCCAGTGGAAGGAGGAGAGCAGATTGTCTCATGGACGAGCCGGCAGAGGACTCAGCGGCTGCCAAGGTTTCCCCTGGCAGCAGAAACTGAGTCTGCGGACACACAAAGGGAAGGTGGTCGGGAGCCAGGGCCTGGGGTGCGGGTTCTGACTGTCGCCAACTCCTCCACCAGCGGGTTTCCATCGCAGCGTCAACGGCCACCACCCGCCTCTGTGTGCCAGTGTGGGGAAGGAGAGGCAAAATCTGGAAATGAGGACGAACGTTGGCAGGTTTTACTTTTTAAGGCTGGAACTCCTTCTCTTGCTACGTGGCTCTTGGCCATTTCTCTGGTCTCAACCAGAGAGATTTAGGGGTCTGGAGTGAGGAGAAAGTGGGCTTGGGTTTTGGAGTGGCGATCTAACTGTGCCGGCCAAGCTCCCCGAGCTCAGAAAGGCTGCACTGACGCCCACGCTGCTTTTGCACGTCCAGCTGCCCCTGCCTGGACCACCTTTGCATCTCCCCTCACCTTCTCCATCTGGTGAAGCGGCGAGGGCACCGCCCCTCCAGCCCACCTCAGACGCCACCTCCTCTCTGAAGCCTCTTCATATCCCTCCCACTCAGCAGTTTACTCCCTCTGCTGGGCATCCGGCAGGCCCCTGGCCACTCATCCACCCCCAACTGCTGGTTCCCTACGTCGAGTCGTCACCATTGCCTGCCTGGATCGCTGCAGCAGCCTCCAACCCGGAGCCCCTAACCTGCCCTGGGCTCCCCACCCTCCACCCAGTCCGAGCTCACTGACCTCACAGCAGCCAGCGATCAAACAGACTGTGCCAGCTGCTCCTCTGCGTAAAAGGGGGTCCCCCTCTGCCCTCGGGGTTAAGTCCAAGCATCTTAGCAAGACGAATACCTGATCTAGGTCCTGCTTACCCCTCCAGCTGCTTTCTGCCATGTGGCACTGTCAGACTCTCTCTGTCTTCCCAGCACCTGTGTCCTAAGGACCAGGGCAGGCACAGCGATCACAGTGAATGAATTTCTCAAAGCCCCAAGGAGGATGCTGTCTGTCTGCTTTGGCAGCATTTTCCCAGCCGAAGACTCTCTGACCTTCTAGAAAGCCACAACAGGAAGCTGCCCTGTTCTAATGGAAAATCCCAGCATCTCTCTCTACAAAGGCAATCTATAAATCACGCTGCAGAACTTGACCAGCGCCACGGAAATCAGCCTCCGACTGTCGGCCGAAAGCCCCGACATTGTGCAAAGTTTTGAGACGCACAGAGGGGGTTAACAGCTGGAAATGAGTTGCAGAGTCTCCCTTCCAAGTGGAGTCAGCCAGCATGGGCGGGGCGCCCACCGTGTGCACAGCTCACGCGGGGAGTGTGGAAGGGACGGGAGGGAGGGAGGAAGCGCGGACTCAGCTTGCGGGAAAGCTAGGGTCCCACCAAGTTGCTTGCCCCTCATTCCGCGAGGCGCTGTGGGCATCTCTCTCCAGGGCTGGGAACAATCCTCCGTGCTGTGCAGACACTTCTATTCCTGGGCTTTTTCATTTGAGGGCTTACTCCTTTCAGCTCCTGACTCTCTTTGCCTGGGCAGACTGCGTGCGTGCGTGCGTGCGTGCATGTGAGGGGGAGGGGAGGCACTGGTGGGGGGGCTGACGTTTTGGAGACTTACTCAATGCGAGTGTCGACGCTGAAGCCAAACTGCCAGGGTTCGAATCCCACTTGTTTAACTTAGCAGCTGTACGATCTTGTGCAAGTTACTGCCTCTCTGTGCCTCAGTCTCCTCATCGTTAGAATGGGGACAAGGACAGTGCCTACCGATTGGGTTGCTTTGAGGGTTAAATGAGCCAATATTTGTGAAGCGCTCAGACAGTGTCTGGTCCACCGTCAGTGCTCAATAAATATTAGCATCTATTGCTATTGTTGGTGCTGTTTGCCAGACACTGTGGTAAGCACTTGCCAGAATGATCTCTCTGTACCCCCAGGATACCCCATGGGGGTATTATTTCCCTCACTTTCCAGGTGAGGGAACAGAGGCCTTGAGAGCCCAGTGACCTGCCACGACCCCCGCAGGCTGCTGCCCGGCCCCGCTCGGAGCACCGGAGTGGATGGAGGGGACTCGCCTCCTGCTCTCCTCCCCGATGCCCCCTCTGCCAAGCACTCTGGAAGCTGACGCTCAGGGTGATGCCCTCATTGCCCGCCACCACCCGGGACAGCAGAGACAGCCAGCGGGTGGACCACGGCGGTGGCTCCCAGATGGGGTTTTGATGGCCCAGGGGGGAAGGGGATACACCTGCTGCTCCAACCCTCGGCACAGGCCAAGGTACCAGTCTTGTTTCTGGAAGCCTGACAGAGCCGGCTCCACCCTCGGGTCCTCACGGCCAGCAGCCGCGGGCAGTGGAAGGTTCACATCCACTGACCGTGTCAGGGAACAAGAAAACGACTAGAGTGAGGCTCTGGAGTCAGAAGGACCTGGGTGCGAATTCCAGCTGTGCAACTTTCGGAAAATCACACCACGCACCTGAGCCTCGGTTTCCCCGTCTACACTATGGAGCTGCACGTAGCTCCCGCCTTAGGTGGTGCGTGCACGGCTCTTAGCTTAGTCCCTGGTGCAGCACAGAACCAAGGAGGATTCCTTCTCTCCTCCTTGAGTCCCAAGCAGCTTCCAAAAAGCCTCGAAGGCTGATTAATTTCCCACAATCGTCCGAGAGCCTGGGGCAGGCGGGGTGAGCCCGAGGGCTGCCTGGGACCCTGGGAGGCTGCCTGTGGCTTATGTGGGCAGGCGGCTCTCTGGTGCCACAAGGATGTGCCAGGCAGGCTGCCACGAACCCACACCGCGCTGTGGCATGAATTAATAACAGGCGTCCCAAGCACGGGGCTCGGTGACTAGAGCCCGTGCAGTCAGGCCCCCTTGCCTTCTCAGTCAGGTGCCTCGGGAGGGCACAACTGCAGGGACTCCCAGCAGGACGCCGGCTCCATCTCTGCAGGAGGGGACGAGACCGCAGAGGAGGCGTCTGGAGGTCGGAGTTCTAATCTCCACAGGACCATTAAGTTGACTGGTGTTCGGTGAAGGGAGGTTACAAGATACATGTTCCCGGGCGTGTGAAATGCTGGGAAGAGCAAGGGGCTGCCTGCACAATGGTGAGATGGAGTAATTGGCTCAAAAACCAAGAGTAAGACCATGGGCAGGAAGGTGCGGGGCCTGAGGCAGCAAGAGGCTCGCTGGGCAGGGGGACAAGCCTATTGGGGACCCAGAGGCCAACAGTGTCTCAGGGAACAGGAGAGCATCGTCCACGGCCTCAGGGGGAATGCCTGGGACCAAAGCTGCAACTCCGTCTCAAGCCCCCAAGCTGAGATGCTGCTTGAAAGGAAAAACCAGAACTCAGACACTTGCTCCTTTTCGGTCCAAGCGAGTCCCAGGTTCAAGGACAAAAAGAGGGACAGTGAGCTGGACAGTTCAAGGCCAGGTTCTAGAGGCAGGGCATCTATTTTCACTTTCACTGAGAGAAATGACCAGTGCGTTTCAGAGTTCTGGCTTCCGCTTGGGGCCAAGGTTAATTCCTCCTGCCCCTGAAGGGGAGGGTCAGCAGTCTGGAGGCAGCCTGACCTGAAGGTCAATGGTGTTTGAATCCCAATCTGAATGTGAGTGGCATTGGGACCTGGAGGGATTCCTTCCCTTCCTCAGGCCTTTGTTCTCAAAGTATCAGCAAGGGGGGTACCCCAGCCACCTCACCCTGCCAGACAAGAGCCATCGAGGAAGCAGAGCCTTGCTCAGTGCCTGCACGCAGTAGGGACTCAACACATAGCTGTTCACAGATAAATGCAATATATCCGAAAAATAGAGGAAAGAAAGAAATGAAAATGTCAGCTGGGGAGATTGAATGCCTGCACAATACAAGGAAAGCCACGCTTATTAAAGAGAATAAATGCATTTATCTAATTTGTAGGATGCAAGATAAAGCCACAAAAAAATCAATTGCATTGCATTCCTACATCTCAGGGACCTACAGAAAATCCAACGAAAAAGATTCCATTTATAATAAAAAATAAACACTTGAGAGTTCTTTTAATTTGAGACACAGATATTTGTTTAAAGAAATTATAAAAACCCAACGGAGGCTCAATATTAGGAAAACCATCAACATAATTCATTACATTAGTAAATTAAAGGAGAAAAACCATACGATTACTTCAATAGATTCTTAAGAAGCATTTAATTAATTTTTCTTTATAAAAACTCTAGGTGAAATTGGAAGAGAAGTAAACTTCCTTTATAGGACAAAAATAGTATTTATCATAAACCAGCAGCAAATATTATATTCAAGGTTAAAATAATAAATGTAATCCTATGAAAACCAGGAATAAGACAAGGAAATGGTTTACAAGCATTCTAGAGGTTTTAGACAATAAAATAAGGCAAGAAATTATAATAAATTCAATAATGAATAACAACACCAACATTTATATAGTGCCAGGCATTGTCCTAAGTTCATTACAAGAGATGAGAAAACTGGGGCACAGAGAGGTTAAGTAACTTGCCCAAAGTCACACAGAGTGTAAGTGGCAAAGCTAGGATTAGAATCCAAGTGATCCGGCCCCAGGATGTGTGCTGTTACACGTTATGGGATACTGTCTCTTGGGTGTTAGAAAAGTTATCATTATTTGCAGATAATATAATTGCATAACTTTAAAAATCCACAAGATTGAAAAATCTTTTAAAAGCCTACTAGAACTGATAAGTGTCCGTAAGATGTCTGCATACAAGACAAACATGCAAACGTCACCAGTTTCCTTTATTCCACCAGGCAGAACCTCTACAGCAGCGCCCAGCACCCTGCCTGGGACATAGTGGGCTCTTGATAACCACTTGTTGAAAGATGAATCAATACCGAGTACAGCATCATCTGGAAAGACCAGAATAGTTCAGCAGTGCAGCTGGATTTCTGTGAGGGACCCGCTGAAGGACTCCCCTCCAGCCTCCAGCTGGTCCCCCTCCAGCATGTGCTCTCAGATGCAGACGAAGGCCCCCCAGCATCACTGGAACAGCTCCTGTAAACCGCTGATCCCTCCCCGTCCCTCTCAGCCTGCCAGCTGGGTGGGATCGCGCTGTCCCTGCTGGAAAGGGCGAGGGAGGTGAAGCCCAAGTCAGCCTTCTCTTAATCCAGCCGGCTAGGGCCCCTCCCTCCTTCCTACCACTGCTCACTTTTATAGGACTGTCGGCAATGGACGGAGCGCTGCCCTTGACCCTGTCCCACAGCCTGCGTCGCACAGAACCAGAGCACCATCACCAGAGTTAACACATGAAAAGTACTTCCCACGTGCCGAATGGGCAACAATGTCATTTGTCATCCAAACTGGGATGGTTTTGAGACTGAAAGAGGGACCCTCTTCACCATTACCCTCTGATAACAAGCCAATCTGTTCCAGGTAAGCTGGGTAGCACGGCTACTGTCACTGCCCTCCCCCAGGTCGGCGCTGTAATCACCAGCCCATCTTACAGACGCTGATGGGGAGGCTGAGAGGTCATGGGAGGAGGTGGCGGAGCCTGGAACTGAACTCAGATCTTCGTGCCTCCAGCCTCCCTTTTGCTAAGCGGCCTCTGCACCTCTGGTCCACGTCCTCCTTGGGGCACAGGCTGTTCTTTGAAACACCGCCAAACACTGGGTCTTGCACATCAGGAATCGGTCGGGTCAACTTGTTCTCCTAGGGTCAGTGGACTTGCAGGGTGTGTAGGCGGGGGCTGGGGAGGCAGCAGAGGGGAGGAGCTCAGGGAGGGGCGGGGCCGGAGCGGTCCCCAGGGGTTTTATTCTCAAGTATTAGGCAAAGCTGAGGAATGACGACCTAGTCCTTTTCTAAAGGATCACTCTGGCTGCCACGTGGACACTGGGGGGCCGGGGGACAGGAGTGGAAGCAGCGAGTGCTGTCAGGAGGCTGCCAACTCCACGTGGTGACAGCGGCTTTCGCGAGAGAGTGGGGGCCAAGAAGTGGGAAGAAGCAAGTGGATTCAGGGCACGTTTGTGATGGCGGGTGGGATAGAAGAGCTGCGGGGGGGTGGGGGTGGCGAGGGAGGGAGGAGACAGGAACGATCTCCAGGTTTTTGGCTTAAGTAACCGGGTGGCTGACGCCGTTTACTGAGATGGGGAAGAAGGGAGAGGAACAGGTTTGGGGGAGAAACACAGAATTTTCCTTTGGCCGTGTCAAGGCTGAGATGCTCATCAGACACTCTGGGGAGGGGCCTAGAGATTTGTAGATTGGATGATGCCGCTCTTTTGCTTAAAATTCTTCGAATGTTCCCCGTGGATATAATCCACTGCGTGGAACCCGAGGCGGCACGTTCTGCTCCGTCCCGACTGCCCTCAGCCTCCTCCTGCTCCTTGCTGTCCTCCTCTCCTCCTCCACTGAGCGCCTGACGGACCACCCTCTGGTCTTTGCACCTGTGCTTGTCTCTGCTCGCCTTGCCTTCTGTCCCCTCCTCATTCCAGAACAGCTCCAGACTATGCTCCTTTCTGCACCTCTGTGACATGCCATCTCTCCCAGCAGAGGGTAAACGAGGGGCGGCATCTCCGTGTTGTACCCCAAGCCCCGCACAGGTTTTCTATGGGTGTTAGTTCTATACATGAAGGAAGGAACTGGAGAGCTCGCTAACTCGTTGCCCACGAACTCAGACAGACTCCACTTCTCTCTGCCTCCAAAGAACGGGCCTCGCAGGTTTGATATGCAGAGTGAACAGGGTTAAGGGGGATGTTTAAAGCACTTAAGGAAATAAACAGCTTTCCAACACCCTCGATTATTTTGGAAGCACCTGCTCACATATAATTAATGTGCCAATTAAAATGATTATTATAACCGTTAAAGCAGGTCCCCCAAGAACCACTACTTGACAACACTTGTTTAGACTCATTTGCGTTACTCCATCGCCTCCCCAAATAATAATAATAAAACTTCATTTCTTGAAGTGTAGTCTCCGGTTCCAACTTTCACCAACCCAGGCCACCCATCTCCCTCATCATCAGGATGCCTGAGGGCCGTGTACCAGGATCCAAAGAGGACCCGGCTCTGGACGGTGTCGCCAAATGTCTTCCAACGTTCACCAAAGGAACTTGGGCCGCGCCCTTGTGAGAGGAGCGTGCAGGGAGGGCCGCGGGAGGGAAGGGTCCTGTCCTTCCACCTGTCTGCTCTGCACGCTTGTCTCAGGGTAGCTGAACCGTGCTGTTTGTGTCGTCTCTGCAGGGTGGAGGCTGTGTTTTCCCTCAGGTCCTTCTTTGATGTTGACAGCCTCCGTGTGGATCCGTAACACCGCCTCTGCAGACAGGTGGCTCTGGCCGTGTGATGATGAGGACAGCCCGAAGCAGCCCGACCCAGAATGCTCCCTGCCCAGCCCCGCCGGCCCTCTCCGCCCCATCCCCGTGGCAGAGGGTGCAGAGCTCCTCAAAGGGCGGTCTGGGTGGCCCTTATAAGTTCTGTGGACCAGCGTGGACGCTGAGAAGGTCAGGCTGTAAGGGGAAGTCAGACAGGCCGGTGTACAAATCCCGCTCCACCTTACTGCCTGCGAGGCATGGGGCCAGTTACTTAACCTCTCTGAGCCTCAGTGTCCCCAACTCTGAAACAGATAATAGCACAGCATCAAGTCCTCCGAGGATTCAACAAGGTGATTTTGTCACGTCCCTGACAGCACCTGACCTCTACCACTAATGCCCACGGTGACGGCATTAATGACGAGGAGGAGGAAGAGACAGGCTCCCCAAGCCAGTGGGGTCCAACCTTCTGAGGGCTCAGCCCTCGGGTTGCCCACCACTCAGCGGGACTCCCTTCCACCCCTCAGTGTGGCATGACTGGCCTTCCCTGGAGCCTACCAGAAACAGCATGGCTCCAGAGTCAGATCGCGGGGTTCAAAGTTTGACCCGACCACTCCTTAGCAGCACAGTTTTGAGCAAGTTGCTCAACCCCGACTGACCTCAGTCTCCCCAGCTCTAAAGTGAGAAGAATGGTGTTCGGTGTGCAAGGTCCTTTCTGCTCTTGCCCAGTCCTTCCTCGTCCTTCGCTCAGGCTCTCCGGGGTCTCTGAATGCCCCCCCTACCTGGGAGCACACAGGGAGATGGGCCGGCAGAGGCAGGCCGGGACGACCATGCAGGGCCGTGGAGGGGATTTTGGTCTTTAACCCAAGAACACTGGGGAGGCGTCGCAGGGTGACACGGACAGATGTGCTGTACAAGGCCACCGGCTGTAGTCTTCTGGATCTGGTCTTACCAACTTTTTCATTCTCCCCCTCCTCTCGGCCCCCAAGTGTCTGAGGCCTCACCTCCTTTGAATGTTCACTTAAAGGGGGTCACCCACGTGAGTCTGATTCCCAGAACATTCACAATCCCCCCATCTCCTGGGGAATCTAGAACTTTCTGGATACCTGGTGTCTGCAGAACTTTCCAGATACCTGGTGTCCTACACTCAGTGTGTGAGCTAGCCAAGCTGGCTGGGTGCTCCATCGCTACCTTGTCATGATGTCATCTCTGGGCAGCTGAATTTGATGGAGCATAGAATTCCAGAGCTGAAATGGACAGCGTCATCCTGCTCTGGGCTCACTTGGGCCAGGAAACCAGAAATCCTTTCCGTTACATTTTTGACAGGCGGCCACTCCCAGATTTGCTTAGACATCCCCAGGGGTGGGGAACTCACCCGTCCTCAAGACATCCTATCCATTGGTGGAAAGCTCTAATTGTGAGAAAATTCTTTGCCTCAACTAAGAGTTTACTTCTGTGTCCCTCAGGGCCACATAAGAGATTCATTCATTCATTCATTCATTCATTCATTCTCTAAGCTGTGTGCTCGGATACAAACAGGGCATCTGGTCCTTACCGACACGAGGCTTGCACTGTGGGAGAGAGACTCTCAACTGTTACAGTTAATCCCCCTGTTGTGAGCTCTCAGCTGGCAGACACCTGTCCTTCTTTGGGGCAGTTACTACAGTTTCAAAGAAGCATTCGCTTGACAATCTTTCATGTGATACCTGTTTCCCCTGCTTAACTACAAGCTCCAGGAAGACAAGGCCACGTTGCCCTTACTCGGTGCTCTGTTCCCCATGCTTGGCACATAGTAGGAGCTCAAGGAGCATCTGCCACAGAAATGAACACACGAGTCCAGGCTAGGAAGTCACAGGGCCAACTTCTGAGCATTCTGAGAGTGTTACGAGAATCGAATGCAGCCCGGGTCACGCCAGTTGCCAGGGGAAGAGGACGGAAGGTGAAAGGACGAGGAGAGGTCTCTGGGGGTGACGCTGCAGCTGAGCTTCAGAGGGCAGGTCGGAGTTTGCCAGATGGAGGGGGGAGGGGCATCGCAGGCAGAGGAAGCAGCCCGCGCATCCACGCGGAGGTGGGAAGGAGCACTGGCACGTTCTGAGAACTGCAGACAGGCCATATGATTCGAGTGTGGGCCCATTTGGGAACGTGGCAGGAAGCAAGGCTGGAGAAATCAGTCATCAGAGCTCGAATCAAGAAGGACCTTGCCTGCTGGGCCAATGACCTTAAACTTGGTCCTTAAGGTGACGGGGAGCTCTCGTGAAGAGTGGGGCAGACATGGTACAATCAGCTGTGTGTTTTAGAAAGGTGCCAGGCTGTGCCTGTCGACAACAGGGAGGCTGTGGGACTGCCCCGTGGCATCTCTGAGTCTCCTCGTAAGAGGACATGTCACCCTTCGTATGAGGATGGCACATCCAACGTGGGAAAGATGGGGAGAGGAGGAGGAGAAAGGACTTAGGAGGGAGGCGGATCCTGAACTGGATTTCTGGGAAGCCTCCCTCATTATTTTGGTTCGTTGGAGTGCTGGAGCGGAAGTTCACCTTTAATCCCGACAAGTTAAGTCAGCCCCCCTGTCACTTAAACCCAGCAGCGCTAAGTGGGGCAGAGTCTGCTGGAAATCCCACGCTGGGCTTGAAGTAGCTCCGGAGTCCGCTGGCTCGGGAGCCCCGAGAGCAGCTCAGGCCAGGGTCCCCCCTCATGAAGAAGTACCCAAGCCTCACACTAGGGAGCACCCTGACCTGGAAGCTCCAGCCTCTCCCCCAGCCCAGGGTCCTCTGGGGGAAAGGAAAGGAGGGAGGGAGGTGGGCTGCAAGGTGCGAAAGAGCGCATTCTGTAGAGACCATCTCAATTTGCCCTTTTATTTTACCAATGAAGATCCTGAGGCTCAGAGAGGGCAAGTGATTTGCTCAAGGTCACACAGCAGGATGTTTTGTCCCTAGGCCCCTGCTCTGTGCACTTGGTAACTGAGGACAGACCCCCCCAGAGTGAGCTAAGCCATCAGCATGCCCACCTTGGATCTGCCAGTCTACCGGGTCTGTCACAACCATCCAGTGGGAGAGCTTCTTCCTGGTGGAGACCACGTGTGGCCCAATAGAACGGCTTGTTATTTAGGTGTCCACTCCAACTGTTGGCACCCCCTCTCACAGTCTGGGAGCCAAGAGCGCTTATCAGCCCCATATGAAAGCTTCTGGGCAGAGAAACGGTCTCATTGCCAATATTGGAAACCTAATCTTCATCCCCCAAAGGGGATGGATTTCTCCGGTCAAAACACCCCGCCTCGTGCCAGGGAGAGCCGTGACGTGCTGCCAGAGCAAGCCTCTCCTTTCTTCCCGTCTTGTCTCCTTGTCCCGTCCAAGGGTGCCCGTGCACGAATCCAGGTGGACTGGCCGGTGGCGTCTGGACCGAGCCCAAGCCCGGCCGCTCTTCTCACCTCAGGTTGACTGCAGCCCCCCTCCCCACCAGATCCCCAGAAAGCTCCTGGACCCCAGGCTTTCTGATGCAGCCTCGCAGCCCCCAGGTCTCCAAGGTCCATCCTGAGTATGGACCGTGATGACCCAAGGGTGGAGATAATGACGCCCCATGCGTTTCACACTCACAGGCACCCCCACTCAGCAAATACCTGGACACCTGCTGCTGTTGTCCTTGAGCTTTTCAGGGGATGTCACAGGCCCCGTCAGGAATATTCTGTCCTTTCCCCCCAAACAGGCACACAACATATTGGCATACTTTCTGGGGTTCCAAGCACCCCAGAGGCCACCCACGTACTCCCTAGGGATCCAGAGACCCCACGTAAGGACACTGGCCTGGGGCCTGCTGGCACCACGGCACACATCAGAGAAGCAGATAAATAAAGCTCAGCCGCAGATGCAAAGGGGAGATGGATAACTAAAATGCCAGGTGGTACCTCTCTAACGGGGGTCCGGACAAAATGCTGAGAGAATGAGCTGAATCCCATCCTGGTGAGCAAGGTCAGAGGCTTGACGGAGAGGAGAATGAGTGAGATTTGGCCAGGTGGAAGAGAGAGGATGAGGTAACATAAGCGAAACCTATTCCCCTGCGCCGTGGATGATGGAAACGGCTGGTCCACAAGCGTCTCCTTTGTTTCACACAAACCCCTGTGAGCTGCTTGGGGAAGTCAATCAAGCCCATCGGCCAGACGAGGAGACAGATCTTTATAACTTAATGATGCTTGGCTGGCCTGGAAGCTCTCCCTGGAGGAAAGTGCGCCCACCTCCTTCTTCTCTGCATCTCCAGCCCCAGTACCGAGCAGGAGTGTGTGAATGGCTGTCACTGTCCAAAGGCCATTGAATTAATTGGATGGTAGAACTGGGATCTTGCCTCCAAATACCAAATGCATTGCTTAATTACTCTAGAATCCCCTAAACTCTCTGGAAAGTCACTGTCACATTCTTGAGGAGGAGAGCAAGGCTGCCACCGATTCCGGATTGCAAGGCTGGGGAAGTTGGAATAGATAACGTACTTGGTAGCTTATGAAGGACATGCAAACTGAGATGGACCACGTAGACGCAACTGTGTCTTTATGTTATCTGCAGAGGTTTGTCCAGAAGTTCAAGGTCAAATCCCTTTAGTAGTCAAAACCACAAGGCCATGCCACAGTTGCTCTCAGTGCTCCCCTCAACCCACTTTAGCCAGGTTTCTGCCTCCACTAACTCCAAGCAGGCAGCTTTTGTCCGGGTCCCCAGTGGGCTCCACGTTGCCAAAATCATGGTCATTTCTCTGTTCTTATCTGAAGTCACCTTGCTGCAGAATTGGTCACAGCTGACTAGTCTCCTTGGGATCTGGGACACCCCACTCTCCTAGCTTTCTTCATATCCTGCTGACTGCTATGTCACAGTCTCTTGGCTGGTCTACTTTTCTATCTCTAAATCTTGAGCACCCCAGGGTCCAGCACTGGCTGCCCTTCTCTTGCCCCTCTCGCCTGGTCATCTCATCCAGGCCTGTGGTTTTAGATCCATCCATGCTCTGATGACCCCCAAGTGTAAATCTCCAGCCCTGACCTCCCCAGAATTCCAGATTTGTAACCTCAGCTGCTGCTCTGACAGCTCCATCTCCATGTCTAAGAGGCACTTGGAACTGTACATGGCTGACAGAGGACCCCTTCCATCCTTCTCCTCCCTCCCCACTCCCAGTCTCAGTAAACAGCTTCATCCCCCCATACCCAGCTGCTCGAAGCCAGGAGTCATCCTGAATCTTCGTTTTCCCTCATCCCTCCCACATGTGAGCAAGCCCTTTAGATTCTGCCTGCAAGTCATAGCAGAATTTTTTTCCCTCCCATCATATCCGCTTCCACCATCCTAGTCCTCACCCAAGCCACTGTCGCCTCCTGCGTGAACTGTTATCATCACCCCCAATGTGGGCCCTCTGCTTCCAGTCTAGTGTCCCCTACAGTCCATTCTCCACGCTGAAGTGACCTCTTCATAAAGTTAACCCGATCCTGTGACTTCCCTGCTGAAAAGCCCCCAAAGTTTCCTGCTGCCCTTAGAACAACTCCAGACCCAGCTCCCTGGAGCACGAGGCCTAGCAAGAATGGTCCTGCCTCTCTGCCTCGCCTCATCTCTTCACTCTCCACAACTGGCTTCATTCCAGCCACGCGGTGGGCTCTCTTTCTGTTCTTTGAACTTGCGAAGCTTGTTCCCCACATCACCCCTTTGCATTTGCTCCTCCCTCTGCCTGGAATGTTCCATCTCCTGCCCTCAGCATGGTGGGCCCCTTTGTTGCCTTTGAGATCTCGGCTTAAATGAGAGTATTTCCTGACCATCCAATCCCTTCCTATCCCAACAGCCTATTTTAGTTACCTGCACTGCCCTCAGCATTATCTGGTCTTTTTCTTGTTTATCTTTTTAACTCCTTCCCCCAAGTAGACTACAAGAGTTTGGAATCTGGTTGTCCTTTTCCTTGACGCACCCCCAATGCCTACAACCATCGGCTCAGGAACTATGTGCTGAATTAATGTTGAATGAATGAATAGAGCAGCTCCCTCTGTCAGAGTTTCGCGAACACCAGAACGTGGTCTCTGGCTGAGCCAAGTGCATTACAATCACCTGGGGAGCTGATTAGAAGTACAAACGCCCTGAGGTTCAATCCTGGAGAGTCTGATTCAATAACTGTAGGATGAAGCTCAGCCATCAGTATAGTTCTACAGGCTCCTCTGAAAACTCTAAGGAGCAGTCAGAGCGGCCAGCTCCTGCCCCTTTACAACCGAAGTTCCTTTCAAGACCAAGGACTGGGCTGCAATAATTGCAGTTCACACTCTGACCCCTAGGGGGAGCGCAAGGTTTCTCCCATCACTCCACCCCCAGACGGAGGAGCTGTGAGATATGGGTCCGAGGTGGTTACAACCTACGACGGAGGATGGAATAAAAGCATTGCAACGGAACTAGACTTGGAAAATGTTCTTATTTCCTCTCTCTGTGTTATTACATTTATTCTACAATCAGCTGCCCCTTGGTGGGCCCTCTCTCTGGGGCTTCTCTTTCCTCTTATGACTGCTGTGATAAGATTGGGCCTGGGTATTCCTTATCAGAGAGAGTCTGCCCCTTTGGAAAGCCAGGGGCAAGGGATGGGGGCCTAGACAAGGCAGCTTGGATGGCTTGGCTCTGGCTCTGTGCCAAGGTCTCTTGTCTTCCTCACTCCCTTCCTCCCCCTAGATCTTAAAGCTGTAAGATCTGTGAGCCCAAGATCAGGATGTGGGTACACGAGAGTAACAAGGAGCAGCCAGCGTGAGTGGCTGCCAGGCTGGGCCCTAAGCCAGAGGGGTCAAAGGGGTGGTCCAGCCCAGTCCTCCGGGACTTGGGCCCTGGTCTCTACTCATCACCAAGAGTGTACCTGCTTTCTTAACCTTATGATATCCTTGGACTGTAACGTCCCCCAGGATCATCACTTTCTCTTTTGTTTCAGACAAGAAAAGATTGTCAAGGACTGCGACTAAGAGAGAGCCAATGCCAGTAAAGCCATTTTGAAAGAACTCCTTGCTTCAGAGAGAGCTAAGATCCATTGAAATGGCTTAGCTATGTGATGATATTTCCAAGGACTGAAGTTTCTTGAATTTGCTGGTGAGTTCACCAGCATAACCGCACAGGAACAAAGAGTGTACTGGCTTAAAGCGTTGTCTCTGCCTGTCTGCCTTGGGAGTGTAGGTGGTAGGATGGAATTCAAGGAGTCCGATCTTGGTGATCCTCCCAAACATCTTCCACTCTTGTTTTGTGATTTCCTTCACTGGCCCTTAAGCTACTGAGACATCACAGGACAATGGCTACCATTTATTGAATAGGTGTCATAATGAGCCAAACACTGGGCTTGTTGGGTTGTAGACATCTCATTTAAGTCTACGATGTAGGTGTTTTCCTGCCCAATTTCACATGAGGTTTCTAAAATGCAGAAAGGTTAGGTCACTGCCGAAAGTCACATACCCAAAACTCACATACAGGTATTCTGACGCCTAAGTCCTCTCTTTCTACCCTGCCCCTCCCAGCCTCCTGGCTCAGTCCCTTCTCTAATGGTCCAGAGCAGCCATAAACCCTCACTGCAGAGGCATCTGCAAGAGCCCCCAAGGGGGAGCTCACCGCAGCCAAGTGGCATCACGGAGGAGGCATCTACACCACAAAACAAACACCCAGGCACACGTTCCCCACAAGGTGAAAGAGGCGAGATAAGGGGCTCCTGAAAGTGGGGGCGTTATCGCTGTTCATAGATCTCCTCTCTATCTCACTCCATGGCTGTCTTTTCTGTGGCCTTGTAACCTGGGCCCAGTGCAGCTCTTGGGAACAAATTGTGAAGGAAAGAGAGAAAACAAAGGAGAGATGATAAAAACTGCTGTGAAAGGTTAAGTTCCCATGATTCTCTGCGGCTGTTAATGGATTTCGATGATATAAACAGACCTCTGGCTTTGCCTGCTGGGCAGGTGACCTCCAACTAAATGAGTTTAGACAGTGTCCCCTAATAAGAAGTGTTCCTTTTTCTCCATACTTCACAAAGCCCCCTGAGTGTACAAAGACCCACACTCCCCCTAAACAGACAGATACATCAGCTGGACACACATGCCCACCTGAAACATGAGTGGGCTACGTGGCACGGTCTGTCAAAGTGTGCACATGCGTTTGTATTTACAGCTCTACTCTTCCTTGACTCAGACTTTCCCTGAGGTGACTCTGCGCCAGGGGTTGCAGGTACAGCAGGGAAAAGACGTGGCCTTCGTGCTTGAGGTGCTCACGGCCCAGCAGACAGACAGGGGTTTTGATAATGAAGTAAG
This sequence comes from Tapirus indicus, assembly GCA_031878705.1. NCBI lineage: Eukaryota > Metazoa > Chordata > Mammalia > Perissodactyla > Tapiridae > Tapirus > Tapirus indicus. The sequence continues at coordinate 97,920,987 of CM062924.1, read as the reverse complement.
ATCTAGAGTAGAGACCGCAAAGAGGAATCATGGAGGAGGGAGTGTCTAGAACTTTCCGGAGAAGTCAAGGAAGGCAATATGAGCTGAGACAGAGTCTCTTTGGATGGCCTCAGTTTCTTCGTCTGAAAAATAGGCTGAACAATAGTACCAGCCTCCCGGTGCCAACATGAAAATGAGATGTAGTCATGTATGCAAGGCATCTGATCCAGTGCCTGGCCTGACTAAAGGCTCAATTATGTGAGCCACTCAGATTAGCATTAGCAGCGTTACTAAATGGGTCCCGAATTATAGGCACAAATGCATAGAAATGATTAAGTAAAGGACATTATCCATCATTCATTTTCTAGGATCGAGTCCTGACTTTAATGCTAGGGTGGTTTGGTTGTTAGGTGACAGCCCCCTACTGGCCAAGGGTGGAACTGCACCTCTCCTGTATTAGCCACAATTTATTTCCAGGAAAAAAGGAAAGTTATGTGCCTGAGCTGTGGAGATGGAGCCTTGGAAACTCAAATCTGGGAGAGAAACCCATGCAACAGTGGGGAAAACATGGGGAAATGAGGAAACAGGCTGTGAGGCATGCTGAGGTTGAACTGGGCTTTGACAGACAACTGTGATTCCCGGCGTCTCAGGGGCCTGGCAACTCGCTTGACATCTTCTCTATGTTTTTGAAGAAGCCTTTGAAAATGATGATCCCTCTTCCCACCTCCCACCCCCACAATGTAATGATGGCAGGTTACAAAACAAATACAATTCATTTTTCTGAAATTCACTTTGGAGTGAGTTTGCCTGGAGAGCTGGCTCAATGAACAGTCACTGTTATTCCCTTGTCAGGAAAGCACAGTATATTCCAGAGGCCACAGAAAAAAATTTCAAATGTCTATAGCAGGCAGTCCAATAGAACTTTCTGTGATGATGGGAACGCCCTATACCTGTTGCTGTGTCCAATATGGTAGCCACTAACTACGTGTGGCTAGTGAGCTCTTGAAATGTGACTAGCCTGACTAAGAAAATAAATATTTAATTTAATTTAAATTTAAACAGCCTCATGTGACTAATGGCTACCATATTGGATGGCATAGACCCAGGGGGTCTGATCACACACTTTCTTGAGTCTTTTCTCTAGTTTTGGCATCTGCTTCTAAAAATTTGCCAGACCCTGGGACAAAGTATCCAGGGTACAGGCCCTGGGCACCTCCTCTTTTCCCCTGCCCCCACCCCTAAGAGATCCACAAGACAAGACCTTCCCAAATGTTCAGTCAGAGGTCTTGTTAACCCCAAGGGGTGATCCTCTTTGCTTCAGACAATTTCATCAGCTCCCCGATCGACCCAAAGAACCCGATCCATTCACTGCATTTCTGAAAGCTCAGGATGGTCCCATTGCTAAGATAATGTCTTTAGGACGAGAGGGGAGGCTGCTGGGCTTTACACATGTTTTGGGCCATTTTGTGCCCACTGGGCTGAGCGGGCAGAGGCAGCCTCATCACAATGCCCTGCTTTTCCCTTCTAAAGGGATTGGAGACACAGCCCTCGCTGGGCCTGTGTAATCTATTCATTTCCTTCCAAGCTGGGTTCTGTAAGCTCATTCACGGACGATGGGCAAAGGAAGCTGGGGGAGCCAGCACACATACAGAAAACAATGCTGGCAGCTCCTTGTTTGGGGGTGGGGGACGGCGGCGGGGACACAAAGGTGGGAGGATAAAGCCAGCGGTCTGTTCTCGGGGGGGGGGGGGTCTGGCTGAGGAAGGAGCCTGGGGCCTCCGTTGCTGCTTCTCCCACTCCCTCCAGAAGCCCTGCCCCAGCCTTGGCTTCGGGAGCCCCCATCTGGGTAAGCTCTTATCTCTCGCCATTCAGCTGGCTCCTTGGGAAAAGAGGCGATGGGGAAGGAAGGCCAGAGTGACAGCAGGCAAAGAGAAAACTGGCAGCATGGAGCCACTTCCTTGGAATTTCCTCTTGTCCATAGACAGGGCAGGCGGGACTCCCCTGGTCCCAAGGAGAGTCCCAAGTCAGCTGAGCTGCTCCCTCAGCCAGCTACAGAAGCAAAAGGGCCCAAGTATTTGGCTCCAGTGGGCAATTTGCATATAATTTGCATACATCTGCATACCCCCGCTCCAGAGGCCCTCAGTCAAAGGATGTGAAATGAAATAAAATAAATTAATTAGTGCAGCCTACCATGGCCTGATATGCAGGGCCTGACACCCATAAGAGATGTAGTAACTGATTTTTAAAGCAATCACTGTGATGGCAGGATAGGGCGGAGAGAGATGGGGCGGGCGGGTGAACGGGGGTTCTCAGCTTTGGGGGTGGAGAGAGGAGGGACAGTCTCCATCTGAACTGGAAGCCGGGCATTTTCTTCCTGCCTTCGTCCTGTCCCCCATCTTCAGAGAGCACAGCACTGACCACGTGGAGACCTGGTCCTGGTGTCCCACCCGGGCCTGGCACTGGCATCGCCCGGCAGCCACTTCTGCAGAAAGATTTTCACCACTGATGCGGTGACATTGGATTGCAAACAACAGTGAGGATACCTGCTCCAAGGGCTGGGAAGGCAGTGAGGTGCCTGCCGGTATTTCCCGGTCTCCAAGCCTTCACCACTATTAACTGTTACCATTGGGTCTCCATATTTCTCTCTGCCAGCAGGGAGGGTCCTTCACTACTCCTCACTCCCATCCTACCCGTGGATGGTGGAGGGAGAGACACGGTCCCATCGTCAGCACTGAGCTGGAGTTAATTTATCCCAGTCCTCCTGCCAGGTGCTAATGAGATGCTCACAGCGTGTGTCAGCCAAGCAGTTCCCATATCATGTAAATACGCCTCTTAGGGATTCAGTTCATGGCACTATTTAACATGTGCCTTGACTTTCTCTAGGCCCGTTGATCTACCCAGGATAGAAACCTCATCTAAAGCTGGGGCCCCGTGGGGTGTCAAATGTCAGGTTCACACCTGTGGGGGCCAGACTGGGGGAGAGCTTGGGTGGGGGGCCCTAGAGCTGGTTCCAAGTGGGAGGGGCTGCAACGCGAAGATGGGGGACAATGATTTGGGTTAAGAGGAGCCCAGGTCACAGCCAATGAAATAGCGGCGACCAGCAAATGATGAATCAAAGATCAAGAATTTGAGAAAGAACAGCAAAGACAGGATGGTTCAAAGCAAGTCTGGACCAAGATTGAGCTGTGCGGTTCTGGGTCAAGGCCGTGAATGGTGAGCGTGCTCCAGCGGATCCTCCAACATTAGGTTTCCATGCACCGCACGGTGGATGTAGCAGCAGCTTGAAGGAGCAAAGGAGTCAGTGCTAGATGTGTGATCACCAAATCGTGCCCACCCCACCTCCCACCCCCTCTTCCCACCCCTCACCCCCTCTCCTCCACGCTCCATCCAGACCAGCTCCATGTGACTGTCATCCACTGGTTTCATCTGAAGAAAGGGCGGCGCAGCTTACAAAGGTTAAAGTGTTGTTTTCCATCAGGGTTGGCAAACCACGGCCGGTGGACCAGATCAGCCCACGGTCTGTTTTCGTACGACCCACAAGCCAAAAATGATTTTTTGCCTTTTTTAATGGTTGGAAAAAATAAAAAAGAAGAACATTTTGTGACACATACAAATTATAAGAAATTCAAGTTTCGACGTCCATGCATCAAGTTTTCCTGGAACCCTGCCACGCCCTTCCACGGACACACTGTCTGTGGCTGTTTTCCCACCACAACAGCAGGGCTGAGGAGTTGCCACAGAGACCATATGGTCCCCAGAGAGGAAAATATTTACTATCTGGGCTTCACCGAACAATTTTGCCAACCCCTGTTTTAGATCAGGGACGGGAAGTTCTCCGCCTTAACCCGTTCCCAAGGTGGTGGTACCCTGCTCTGTGCAAACCTGAGCGTGGCATTGTAAGAAGAACGTCAATGCCAGCTGGACTTTCTCTTGACCCAGCCAGCCCCCACTCCCTTGTGGCAAAGGGAGACCAGGCTGGGATGCCGGGTCCAGACACATGAATGTTTCCATCAGTGGCTGAAAAGGCCAACACTTGTGCCCAAGACCCAAGGCTGGTCCTCCTATCGCCAACGCCTGGGCCCTGGGCAGGTGGGCATCTGTGCATCTCTAACAACGTCCTTTCTCAGCCCTAAATTTAGGGTGCCAGATCAGGACTAGTCCTATATGCGGTCAGATTAGGAGGCAGACGATCTCTGTAATTTGATTTGTAAGAAGGCAGGAAGCTGTCCTGTTCTTCTCTCTCCCTTGCCGAAAACAGTACCCAAAGCCTCATGCCCAAAATTCCACCCTTTGACGTTCCTTAGTTGTGACACTGCCACCAGGGCCCACGGGGTTCTTAATAACTCATACCTGGTCCTAGTGGGGTTTCCTGAGCACAGGGACATGTTAGGGACACACAGGAGGCCAGAAGGAGATGGATCCTGAGGGCAGAAGAGAACGCTGGGCAAAGCGGTCTTTGAGGAGGGTTTCGGCAGAGGATGGGGACCCGGCAGAGGGCACAGGACAGCTCAGGGCTGGGTTAGGGCTGAGGATATAGCCAAGCCTGTGAGGGTCTCCAGAGGGGCCCTGGGGACTCTGCCCTCAGCCCTGGCCGTGGGCACCAAGGGGACATTGGTGGCGACTTACCCGATACCACACGATCTCCCGCATGCGACCATCCGTCTTGAAGTTACACTTCAAGGTCACAGCATCACCAGCCACCACGGGTGGGAGAGGCTCAATGTTGACAGTCAAGTAACCTACAGAAGAAAGGAGAAAGGGGCAGTGAGGGCCCGAGCTGACCCGGAGGAGGCTTGGGCTGACTGGGGCGGGGCAGGGGATAGAGTGGACGGAACTGTAGGGGGCGCTGTTCGCACTGTAGCCTATGTGATGGGTGACCGTGGGCCTGGATGGAGCTCATTGCCTTCTTCTTTCTTCTCCTTGACGTGTCCCTTTCTGGGAACCTCCCTGGCTCTGACGGATGCCTCCAACCTGAAAACACTTCTTGGGATGAATTTTCCCATGAAAATAGGATCTGCTGGCACTTGGAGGAAGTGCCTCAATGTATTTTTACAGGATATCCCAGAGAAACGGGTCTGTGGTCAAACACTACACCTCCATCTCCCCTTTTAGGGAGTCACGATGTTCGTTAGCTGAGTAAGCCCTGCAGGAAATGAACATCTGAGATGCATTTAACCTAGTGTCTCCAAACCTATTTGAACCTGGGTCCCTTAGCCATCCCTGAAACCCCACCAGCCATCCTACGCAGCCAGGGTCCCACGAAATCCACATCGGGATTTGGTGTTCTAGGTGCCCAGACCCCTCCATTCCCAGCCTCACAACCAAATTACTCCTGGTGAAAGAGAAGAGAGCCCGAGAAACTGCTGTTTGCTTCCTGAACCCCCAATCTCCCATCACACACACCCTACCACCCACAGGGAGACGTGATTCCAACCCTTGGCTATGGCGGTGGTGATGGTGGTGGAGGGGCAAGCATGGGCTGATCGCCTGGGAAGGAGTCTCAAACCTCTGCAAACACCAGATGATGCTTCTCGCCCACCAGCTGCCCCGGGGAATCCTAGGAGCTGGACTCTTCCCCTGGCAGCCACTCCCTGGGGAACACTGCTGCCTCCACACCAAAGTGCAGCCTGGTGAGGCTCTGACCCACCTCTGCCTTCCAGAGCCCCATCCCGAGGGCTGGGCGCCCACTGCATCTCGGCGGGGGACTCACTCCTGAGCCGACTGTCCAGGCTCCTCTGATTTGTTTCCCGCAGGCTGATGTCCAGCCATCGATCTGGTGGATCAATCCAGGCCGATCGTCTTAATGAGAAAACTAGCCAGGATGGGTTCGGGGATTTCAATTGTGCAGGCAGCCTGAGCGGATCAAGCCCAGGGGTCTGACCCCTGCCTGGAACTTAACGGTACAACACTCCAGGAAAAACCAAAACAAAACAAGAATCGACCTCGGGACGATCAATTTGGAAGCTGGAGTCAGACTCGACCTGCGTGGTCCCAGCTTCAGGTCCCAATGCCCAGGGTGAGGGGTAGGGCACGGGGCTCGCCCCCAGGCGGCCTCTGACTTAGGCCGGGGAGGTCAGGTGCGCAGGGAGCCCCAGAGCCCGCACCGTCTGTGAGAGCAGCGACCGGAACTAACCAGAAAGCCAAACTTTCTGCTCCTCCTCTCCTCATTGATTCAGCCCCAAAGTTTGCCCCCACCTGCTCTGAGCAGGCCCTGGGCTGGGATTCCGGGGAGCAGGACGGCTCAAGCACTGTCCTGTCGTCCTGGAATGCACAGTGGGGGACAGGTTCACCACACGGTTACACTCCATGGGTGAGTGTAACGGTAGGAGGAAGGTGGGGGGCGGTGGGAGGGGAGAGGGGAAACCTGGACCAGCCTGGCTGACCAGGGAAGTCCCCGAGCCCAGCCGGGTCCCAAACCATGACAAACAAGGAGGCCACCCGCAGGGGGAAGAACCCCAGTGAGAGGGGACCCTGGGGCAAGCCAAGCCGAGTGTGAAATAGTAACAAGGGCTCCCATTCGTGGCACCCACTCTGAGCTGGGCACTGGGCTCGGTGCTTAAGACACACTCAGTCATTTAATTGTCATGACACTCCTGGCAGAGAGAAACAGGTATGATTCTCACTTTCCACAGGGAGATGGAGGTGAAGCAACCTGCCAAGAGCACACAGCTGTAAGGGGCAGAGCTGGGATTCAAACCCAGACCTTCTGTTCCATTATGACCCCCACACTCTCTGCAGCCTCTCTAACGATGGGAGAGGTGGAAAGAGCCGGCCAACGTTTCACGTTCAGCCTGGGGAGGAGGGGGTTGTTACCGGGGGGGGCCGTGGCAGGACCCCGGGACCTGGTCCCATCTGCTACCATTCCCAGCCTTGGGCTGCCCCCCTGGCTCTCCTTTCCAGCGGAGCTGCCCTCCCCTGGGGGTCTCACCTTAGAAGCTACAGCTAAGAGTTGAGCATCATTAGTCCAGATGGCTGAGGAGCCCAGAGAAGTCCCCTCCCACGGGAAGGAGGCGGGAAGGACACACTCGCGGAGGCATCAGTCTTCCAGCCGGCCCACGGCGGGTGCAGATGGTGCGGGTACGGGAGGCGGACAGGGTGGGACGGAGGTGCCAGCTTATGGGGACACCGTTTGTTGGCAAGCCACAGGGGAGTTACAGGAGTGAGTGCGGTGGGCTTGGCGGGAATGGTTGAAGCTCTGGTAACTGGTGACAGTGTTGGGAGCACCGACAAGTGTAGCAGATGTCTATGGCAATAGGATCCACAGGGGCATGCCAGGGGGAGAGCAGAGAACAGCCCACTGCACGTGGGAGGGAGGGGCCTTGGGCCACGGGAAGAGGAGAATTAGAAGGTGGGTGCACGAGTGGGTGGTCCTAAGGCAGCCTTTCCCCGAGTGCGTATAGAATAGGGAGCTTCTAATACATGTTTCGGGCAACAAGATTTCTATCAGCTAAGTGTGAGAACTATGGGGCTAAACAAAATTAAACGTGTTCCTTCCCTTCAAGACTTCTCAGATTCTTCCTGTCCTGCCTTCATGCATGAAAAAATATTTATTAACCACCCGTTCAGTACCAGGCACTGTTCTAGGCACTGGGGACACCACAGTGAGAACCGGCAAGTGCTGGAGCTGACGTTCCAGCAGAGGAGAAAATAATCAAATAAGCAAAGGATGGGAGGGATGTCAGGTGGTGACAGGGTAATGAAGAAAAATAAATCAGATTGCTCTGGACAGGGTGGCCCTGGGCGGCCTCTCTGAGGAGGCCAGGGTAAAGGAAAGTGTGAGCCACGTGGGTATCTAGGGGGAGAGCATTCCAGTTAGAGGACACCATGCGTGCAAAGGTCCTGAGGCTGCACTGTGTTCAGAGTGCTCCATGATTCTCCAAACTTGCGCCACGGTGGGAATTTTTTTCGTAACCTTGTACACTCTGGAGCCCATGTTTGGCCGAGCATCTTGTAGGACCGGAACCAGGGTCGGGACGAGGGTGAGGCAAGCGAGATGCCTACGGCGCCAAATTTAAGGGGGCACTCACTCCCACGGGGGACCCTGGGTCCTGCTTGCCTCCCCCTAGTCCCAGCTCTGCTAGAGTCCTTGGGACCCAACATTGGGAAACACCTCCCAGCTGAGGCAGAGGTGTCTCGTGCTCCCCAGGGCCCCTACCTGGAGCCATAGAGGGCGGGACAGGGGTGAAACGCTCTGAGCTGAGGCTGCCCTCTTCTCAACCCCACTGGGAGCTGATGGAGAGGGATGGGGCTGCAGAGCGGGCAAGAGGCCTCAGCTCTGAGGATTGAAACCTCCTTCCTGGGCGCATGGCACTTTCTATTTTCCCAGCACTTTCTCTCCCATTTTTTCATCGGCTCTTGCAACAACCTGTGCACACCTTGTAAGATGCTGGGATTGCTGCGTATGTCACACTGGAGTGTAATTGTCTGTTTGCACATCTGCCTCTCCTTCTGGAATGCGAGTTGCATTAATATCAGCAGAGTATTAAAATAAGAATTAAAGTATTAAAATAAGAATACGAGTGCTCCTTTTTGAGCGATCTTAGGAGCGCAGGCGGTCTCGGTCCTCACACCCCCCTGTGAAGGCTTCTCTGTCCCAGAGGAGGAATTGCCCTGCAGGGCGGGGAGGTGCCGTGCTCAACACCGCCCCGATGTAGGCAGCAAAGCCAGGATTTGAACCTAGATCTGTCCGACTCGGAAACCAGTCTCTTTCCACCACCTTTAGCCACCACGCGGAGCAGTCATGTGACTTGCTGAGGTCATGTGGGAATTCTGGGGGCCTGGCTCTCAGATGGGGCAGGGCCGCCAGTGCAGGGGCCGGAAGAGCAGACCTGGAACTGCACACTGAGTGACGGAGACTGCAAACAGAGAGGTCTGGGGGTGAGATCAGGCCCAAGTGAGGGATGGTGGGCAGAGGGGAGACCCTATTACCCCCCAGGGCTTGAGATCAGAGCATCACGATGAGCTGCTCGCTCAGGACCTTTCATACCCAAGGCCGGGACAAGCCTCAGGCAGACATGTGGGCTCTAAGCCTCAGGTCTGGAGGCAGGACCGCTGGCGGGGTGGGGAGGGAGAAGGCGGGAGGCCAGGCGACTTTCTGACAGATGTGCCAGGTGAGGATGCATCAGTGCCAGCCAACACCTGGATCACAGGTGAGAAATCACCTCCCCGGACACAGACACACACAGGAGAGGGGACAGCAAGGGTTCACGGCCAAGGAGACTTTTGCAAAAGAAAAACACAGGAAAAGTTCTCCTCGAGGTCCGACTAACATTCCTCCAGCTCCTATTTCACAGAATTCCATCATCTTACGAATCCCCTGCTCTGGTCCTTTCTCTGAAACGTCCCTCCCCCGCCTTCCCTGCTTCCCCCGCCCACAGGCCCCCAACAAATTTGCAGTCAGTCATCTGGTTCAAGTTCCTCGCTCTACCACTCAGGAGGGACCTGGGCAAGTTATGTGGCCTCCGTGGGACTCAGTTTCCCCATTCCCGCATTACTCAGCATGTGTAATGGGGACGTGCGAACAATCACAGGGTCCAACGTGATGAAGCACGTCCTAGGGTTTGGTTCACCGTGAGCCCCGCCCACACAGCTGGGCACCCTGAGCTGGGTGAAGCAGCACCATGCTTGCCGGCCCCTAGACCTCTACTCCCTCCCACTTCCCACTGTCCAGCTGAGGAAGGACGGTCTGGGATAGAGGTGGGAAGAGTGGGGTCTGACATCTGGGAGCTGGTGAGGGAGTAGGAGAAGATTCAGAGATGACCAGCTCAGCCAGGCATCCCATTTGGACTGGGATCGGAGCCAGGGGACCGCATGGAATCCTCCCCGCAAGGCAGAGGACAGAAAACCAAAGACAGGTGAGCCAAGAAGGCCCCCTGCTGCCAGGACCCCTCGTCAAGCCTCTGGCCGGTGGGAAGGGGCAGGTCAGCGGAAGGGGTGGGGGGGAGACGGGCTCCTCCACCAGCCTGGAGGCAGTGAGTACAGTGGAAAGAGCAAGAGACACGTGCGCTGCCCACCAGCCCTGGGACCTCAGGCAGGCTGCCCCTCTCTCTGGCCCTCAGTTTCCTCATCTGTAAAATGAGGGGTGGACTGGATGTTTAGGGCCTTCCAGCTCCAATCAACCCAGTGTCAGTAACTGAGCCTGAATCTTGCCACCTCCGTTCCCGGTACAACTCGACGCCATTTCTCCGAGAAGCGAATCTGCCAATTAATCAGCCACGAGCTACAGACGGAGCTCTTTCTCGGCATTAAATTTGCCACCAATCAGCCTCGATGCGTGAGCCCCCCCACGCGCAGCATCAAGAAGCAGGATCTGGAGTGGAGACGGAGTCATCTTAACTAAGCAGTTCATTATCCCGAGCGGGGCCATCACTCTCCCCTCTATCTCTGACAGCGCTTACACCACTCCTGTTAAGATACATTTAGTAAAATTGCAGGCAGTATTTAGGAACCAGGCGCCCCCCCCAATGAGGTGATGACAAATAGCTCCTCGATCCGGAAACTCGCCTCACAATATCCCAGCATCGCTCCCCTCCCCTTTCCCGGCTCACAGGGGATGTTTCTAGGGGCCCGGCCCACGTCTGGCCTGCTGGGTGGACGGGAGTCAGCGAGGGTTTCCATGGGAGGGGTACAGGCCTGCCTTGAGGTAGTGAAAAGGGACATAAATTGTTTTAGGGTGACCAGATGTCTCAGTCTGCCCAGGACCAAGGGATTTCCTGGGACAAGAGCCTTCAGTCTCTGGAGAACTGGAACAAGTGGGTCGCCCTAATTATGATCCCACCATGGCCCCTGGATGGCCCTGGGTAAATCAGTTAAACCTCCACCTATAGGTGGTGTAGGTGGGGGCGGTGGTTAGGTAGGTAACGTGTGAGATCAGGATTTGTCCTGGACTTCCCGCATCCATGCACACCCTTCAATCACCCTCCACCAGCAGCCAGAGTGACTTCTCTAAAATACATGCCCCTGGCCTTCTTAAGGGCCTTCAGGCTTCTTATTGCTCCAGAGAAAAGGTTGCAAATCCTCTCCGGGGTGATCTGGCCCAGGCCTAGCTCCCTGGCTCCTCAGGCACCTCTCAGCTCTCACTCCCACCCGGGTCCTGCTGCCCTCTGCTGCCCCTCAAGTGCGGCCTCTCTCTCACCGCTGGGCCCCAGCACAGGCTGTCCCCTTGGTCCCAAGCCCTCACTTTTTGCTTGAGTAAATCCTGCTCATCCTTCAAAGATTAGTGGAAATCTTGCTTCCTCAAGAAAATTCTCTCCGACTCCCCCAATATCACAGTCCCCAAAGCGCACCCCTTCCTACCTTAGGACCCTGTTCCTTGTGATGATGTAGTCAGTGCACAGTCACCACCACACAAGGCCGTGAACTGCTTCCACGTGCCCTGTTACCCACGTGCCTGGAACAGAGCCTGCATCCCAGCACGTGTTGAACGAAGGAACAAATTAATTCTGCCCATCGCCTGGGCCGTTCCATGATTAGAGTGGGCGGTGTCCCCAGGAGGACCTGCTCAGAAGCACCTCCTCCCTGTGGCCTTGTCCTAGGCAGCCCAGGCTGACGGCCTCCTCAAGTGCCTTCTGGACCTGCCTCTCTGACCACATCTGCTTGGACCAGTGTTGGTGCCACCTGAGTGTATCCAGCGGCCTCTCTTGGAGGCCAGGCAGGAGAACTCTGTCCAACAGAGGGCACCGGCCCTGAGTGGTGCGTAGATGCCCCGTCAGAGAAGGTGGGATACATAATGGGTGAGTCAGCAGAGAGCACGTGACTGGAGCGAAGACCGTGTAGGCAGCAGAAGCCGTGAACAGAGACAGCAGAAACCATGGGCAGCAGCACTTGCCGAACCACCATACGGCAGGGCCCCCCAGAGCAGGAAACAGTGGGTGGCTGCCAGGACGGGCAGGCTCAGTGTCAGGGGACAGAGCTACTGCTACATCCTACACAATGTCCCGATTCTCCTGGGAACACTGGGCTGAGCTGGTGTCCTGTCTCCCTCGCTTCTCCCAGGAGCTGCGCCGCCAGCAGAGGTAATCAGACACCTTGCAGCAGACGGGTTAAGCGCCCCTGCCATAACGGGGCACCACATTGCTGCCCCACGCACCACACGGGTGTCTTCAGGCATCTCAAAGGAACACGTCCAAAACTGAAGTGATGTTTCCCCCTCCTTCTCCCCAGCTAGGGGAACACCTGCTAGGCCTGCAGACTATAAAATATACCCTGGATGCAGCTCCCTCACTCCTCCACTGCTGCCTCCCTGGGCCCAGTCACCATCGTTTATTGCAGGTCTATTGCAATGCCTCCTAACTGGTCTCCGTGCACTCATCTTTGCCCCTCCCCACCTCTCGGATTTCATCTCCCCTCACCCTCTCCTTCATCCACTCCACCCAAACACAATGAACCCTGCTGACCCCTGAGCACTCCAAGCATATCCCCCACCTTAGGGCCTTTGCACCTGCTGCTCCCACCTTCCAGAACAAACTTTCCCAGATACTCACATGGCTCAATCCCTCAATTCTTTCTCTGCTCAAATGCCACCTCTTTGGAGAGGCTTTTTCTAACCATCCTATATATAACAGCATCCCCGTCATTCTCTGACTCTTTACCCTGCTTTATTCCTTTTAAACATTTATCACTGTCGGATTCATATTTATTTGTTTATTGTCTGTTGACCCAACCCAGATTGTAAGCTCCATGAGAGCAGAGAATGTGTGTGAGTGTGTGTGTGTTTCATTTTTTTTTTCCTGCTGTTCAGATCGGATAATTTCTATTGATCCATCTTCAAGTTCACTGACTCTTTCCTCTGTCATCTCTATCCTGCCACTGAGTCTATCCAGTGAGTTTTTTAATTTCAGTTATTATATTTTTTGGTTCTAAATTTTCCATTTGGTTCTTCTTTATACCTTCTATATCTTTGCTGAGCCTTTCTATTTTAATATTTGTTTCAAGACAATTTGTGATTACTTGCCCAAGCATTTTTATGATATCTACTTGAAAGTCAGATAATTCCAACATAGGTGTCATCACATCACTGGAGTCTACTGATTGTCTTTCCCCACGTGAATTGAGATTTTCATGGTTCTTTGTATGTCGAGTGGTTTTAGTTTGTATCTTGGACACTTGAAGTATTAGTTTATGAGATTCTAGGTCTTGTTTATATTAATTCTTTCAGTAGTACTTCAAATTCTGGTGTTCTTCCTCAAACTGCCTGCCAGTACTTACATTTCAGATTTTTCAAATAGGTGTCCATGCATTCTGTCCAGGTCTCATAGCTGAATTAGTGGAAGATCGAGGGAGGCTGGTCTTTACTCCATCTCACCACAATCAGAGGTCCTTGACTGTGTTGTTTAATTGCTACTTTATCCCTAGAAACTAGAACAGTGCCTGGTATTTAATAGGAGCTCAATAAATATGTATTGAATGAATGGAAAAATGAGCAAATAAATATTTGATCAGTGCCTGGCAATTTTCAAAGGATATCTGTAATTACTGTCTCACCGATCACTATGGCAACCCTGTGGGATGGCGTCCCCATTATAGAGGTGAGGAGACACGCAGACATACAGGACGACTTCCTCACAAACACACAGAACCAGGCTTGGCAGGCGGGCCCTTTGATTCTGAATCCAGTACTCTTCCGCCATCCCACAGGAGCCCCCTGCCCCTTGCTTCCAAATGGAGAAGCTGAGAACAGGGGCGGGTGGAGGGGTTAGGTGCCTGGAAATACTCAAGAAATATTGCTTGGATGTAGAGGGATCAGACACCAGGTTAGGCCAGCAGGACACAACACCTCCACAAGGGGGCAGCAGGCTGACTGCTTTCAAGTTCAAAGCCAGCAGAGGATGCTAGGGAGGCCAGGAAGATGTGTCCCGACTTTTAGGGGACCGTGGGAGACTTGAGGCTGGATCCGTGAATTTGTTCCATTTCATCCCTGCAATACCATCCTCTGAACCCAGCTCTGGGCGGTCACCTTGGCCCAGCAGTGCCTGTCTTGTGTCACCCAAGCCATCCCTTATTGACACAAAGTAACTACAGAAGAATCAAAAACCGTGGGCCACCATCTTTCTATCAGAGGGCAGGGGCTGTGTCTCACCCCATTCTGTGTCTGGGAGTGCAGAAGTGGTGCAGGGACCTTGAGGGCCCTTCTCCCCTGGGAGAACCAGCTTGGACCACACCAACACTCGACCTGGGGCAGATAGTCAGGTGGGGGCGGCAGCTCCGCCAGCTGGATTTAAAGCCCCGCTGGGGCGGACCGTGGGAGTCGGGGCCACATAAATTCCTCTGCCACCCTTCCCCTCTGTGGGTCTGGGATTTATCTCCACGTGATTACAGGAGCTCCCTGCACCACCACTCATGATGAAAAGAGGTCACCCCACCTGGTGAAGATAAACACTGGAGCATGGCACTGCTGACAGCCCCCCAGGGCTCCCCGTGCCGTGTAATTACTATTGTAATAAATATTATTACAACAAACCAATTACTGCAACCATCTCTTTCAGGCAGGTATGGAGGGTCCTGTGAAATACACTCTTCCATGCTGGGTTAACAGGCGCTCCCAGTCGTCACCTCCTTGTTAGCAGAAATCGGGAAGAGGTGGGGCCAGGGGTGGAGGGGGCCTTCTAAGAAAAGATCCTCTGAGCAAAGAGGGGAAGCTAACAGCTCATCTGTCTCCAAGATGGATCAACTCTTCCTCTGAAATAGCATTCAAAACTGTCTCTGCCCCACACCAATCCTGCCTTGGTTTGGGCCCTTAAAATCCCTCCCAGGACCCTAAACAGCTGGCTTGCTGGTCTCCAGGCTCCACCTTGTCCCTCCAATGCACCCACCACACTGCAGTCTCAGTGTGATTTCTCTGAAACGCACATGTGATGACGCCACCTCTCTGGTTAATGCCATTCAATTTCCCCGCCCCACTGCCTTCCAATTCAGGATCAAGTCCAGACTCAGTCATGGCCAACCAGGCCCCTAATGGTCTTGCCTCTCTTGCCCTCTCCGACTCAGTCAGTCTCACATGTGCTTGCACCCCTCGCAACCCCCCACCGGCCCTTCCGGACCCCCTCAGGTCCCTCTCTGTGCCCACGCTCTTTCCTCTTCCTGGAATGCCCTTCTCCTCTGGGCTCACCGAGGGAAATCTGTACACGTCCTTCCAGGTTCAACGCAACAGTCATCCCCTCCTCGATTTACATGAGTCTGACACTCCCTCTCCTGAGCTCACAGCCCCTTGTAAACATCTCAGTCACAGCCCATCCACAGCGCGTTATAATGTAACATATGCTCTTTGTGTGTGTCTCAGCCATCACACTGGGAGCTTCTTAGGTCAGGGAGCTGGTGTGTGCACCTCTAGTTCCCTGGAGGAGGTCTGGCACATGGTGGGGGCTCAGCCAGTGTGCCGCACGAATGAAGCAATGAATGAACCAACACACGAACACTAAATGTGTCAGGGCTTGGTGAGCCGTGTGGCCCAGGACCGATGTGGATCCTGCTGCCGTCCAGCATACGATGTCACGCCCTGGAGCCAAATCCTTCCATGTCTCCCCGCTGCCTCTGGGATGAAGCCCCTTCCCCTCACACTGGTGGCCCGCCCCCTCCTCAGCTCATCTCTTGTCCCTCTGCCTTCTGCATGCTGAACCTCAGCTATCCGGAATGACATCTAGCTACTGGGTCTACGCACCAGCCGTCCTTCTGCCTGGAACACCCACCATCACTTTACCACCATCGCTCTGAGACACCCTTCAGGGCTTAGCTTAGACATTATTTACCCTAGAGGCCTCTTCTGACACACACCCTAACCTCACCGACCCCACGCTCAGCACCCCCCAGCCTGGGTGAGTGCCCCTCTCACAGCATCTACCGTAGCCCTAGCACACTGCGTGGCGACACCCTTTTCTGCCAGTCTGTCTCCCACCAGCACGGACTGCGAGCTCCTGGAGGGCCAGAAGCATGTCTCAGTAACCGCACTGAGTGCTGAGCACGCTGCCGGCCACACTGTTGGCAACGAAGGCATATTTATTGAATAAATGAATGAGTGAATGAATGAATCCATGGATGAACAAATAAATTCCACAGACATCTTCGGCTGCCCAAGCCTTAGCCATCACATTCTATTCCGTTGGGGCTGGATGTCTTTTGCTTTATTGAGCTGTGACTTTCTCACCCTAAATTTGGGCCATGAAAGAATATCTAAGGGGGGGCCTCACCCTTACTCCTGGTTCTCACCTCCCCCAACAGAAGGTCAGCTCAGCTCTGGGGCACCAGGGACTCAAACATTTCACAGCCTTTGCAGGGAGAGGTGCCTGCCACTTTGGGGCACCGGTCCCCTGTCCCAATCTCCCAGGCTCCTCTGAAATATGCCCCCTGTGATCTCCAGCCAGCTAATCAACTTCCCCTCTGTCAGAGGCAATAGATGCTCAAAAGCCTTGTAGTATTAATGTATTATTCATGACATATGTATTATTTATCATTAGTTTGTTTATTTATTATTAATTTGTGTTTCATTATTGATAATGATGTGGGTTATACTATTAATAAGAAGGCTTGGGAAGGCTGTCCTGCGGCCCTTTGCAGACACCTGATGCTCCTCTGATTCCCCGGACAGCCAGCGTGGGTCATTTTTCTTCCCATTTTAAGGATGGGAGACACTGAGGCCAGAGAAGGGCAGGACTTATTCAGTCAGTCCTCTTGCCTCCAAGACATCTGCAAGGGAAGGTGACAGGACTGGGGAAAAGCTGCAGGAGGCAGCATGTCCTGGATTGACAGCAGGACCAAGGGCCTAGATTCCTGCAGGATGCAGATGCTGGACCTGCCAATCACGTCTCCGTCTGGACCCTTGTGTTCTTCTCCTTGTCCCAGGCTCCCTCATCTGGGGTCTGAAGCTATCTCCCTCTGTCTTATACACAGTGCCTATTCTGTGCTGTGTGTGTGTTCCCCAAACCCCACTTCCTTCTCCTCCCAGGTACTCAGACAGACTACATTTCCCAGCCTTCCTTGCAGTTTGGGGGAGGCGCATGACTAAGTCCTGACCAGGGGAATATGGCTTCCAGGCCTGGCCCTGGAAATCTCTCCTGCCATCCTCCACACCCCCTCTCTCCATCTGCTGCCTGGATGGAGAGGGTTCTGAGGACCTGGAGGAGGGTAGAGCCATAAGATGGAAAGAACCTGGGGACTTGAATGACAGCAGAGAGCAATGTCCCCCCACAGTTCCTCAGGGACAGTAGTATGAGTGAGAAATAAAATGTCATTATGTTAAGTCGCTGGGATTTTGAGGTGCTTTGTTACAGCAGTTTCCTGCTAATACATTCCACTAATATATAGCACGTAGTAGGTACTCAGTAGGTTCTTGGTGAAAAAAAGTGAACAGGCAGATAAATGAATAAACAACAAAATTAATCAACAGATCCGGCTACAGTGTCATTGAGTTAGATTTCCCATCACAGAGTGTCATAGGGAAACGGCCTTCGTGATCTTGAATTGAAAGCCTTTTGTTATACAGATGGTCAAACTGAGGCCCGGAGAAGGGAAGGACCTTGGCCAAGGTCACAGAGACAAATAACAGGCAATTTAAGACCAGGACCCAGGTCTCCTGAAGCATCATCCCGTGACCCTTCCACCACCCCATTGTCTTGTCTCTGACTAGCTTTCGTCTGACAGTCTGCCGTCACCCTCTGGAACTTTCTGTGTCCTTGAGGCTAAGTGAGGGGAATCACCATTTCCTTATCCCTGGGTCAGTCCAGCATCCAAGGAACAGCCAGAGGGAAGAAGGATGGGAGAGTGACGTGATGCAGGATGCCTGCGAAATGCCCTGACCAGCCACGCTGTCTCTGCCGTGCGCTTTCTGGGTCCAGGGCCCACCGGATCAGGGCTGGCTGTGCAGCGAACAGTTGGAAACCCACAGGCAGTGGCGGGAAGAAAAGGAAACAGCCCCAGACCTTGAAGCCGAGGACCTGGGTGCAGTCCTCACTCTGCCGTGGACACAGAGGGCAAGTCCCTCCCCATCTCTGAGCGTCAGTCATCTCGTCTGGAAAAGGGGCTATTTCTCAGGGCCACGGTGACGCTCAGATGAGAAAATGGAGGGGAAAGTGATCTGAAAAGCAGAAAAGCAACTGGAAAAGTTGGCCTCCTTCTTTGCATGGGGATATTGTCAGGGACCACTGGTGCCGAGAGGTTGTGACCTTAGGCTTAGGAACCAGAAAGACCTGGGGACAGCTTCTGACTCTGCCACGGGCTAGCCCTGCCACCCTGGGTTAGTCATTTCACTGCTCTGAGCCTCAGTTTCCTCCTCTGCCCAGTGGAGATAATTACCCTTACTCTCAGGGCTGGGGGAGGCAGACGCAGGGAGATGGCCCAGGCAAGGGGCAGTGCTGGCACGGAGAGCCTGGCCATCACTCCCTGCCTCGCCATCCTGTTTCTCCATGCCCTCCAACCTCCTCTCCCAGTAAGACTGCTTTAAGGAGTTTGCTAGAAAGCTTTGGGGGCAGACGGCCCACTTTTTTGTTGTCTGTTTCAGATAAGCCTCGGGAGCGTGGAGGCGGAGAAGCCGGTAGTCGATGCTGTTTTGATTCCTCTACGGAGATTTTTGAAGCCGAGCGCGCAGAGGGCTGGCAGCCCTGCATCCTCCAGCATCACTCAGAATCATGAGGACAGATTTGTGAGCAACAGGAAGGTTCCTCTGACTTAGAATAAAATGTAAAATATGGATGAAAGGTTATTAAGGAATATTTTAAAAGAAAAATAGTTATTACTCAAGGAACACAGTCTAAGCTGGGTTATAAACTGGTCTTAATCAGTAAAACGAGGCAACTTAATGAAAAAAATTACAATTTAAAATAGGCCCACATTAAATAATAATGCCTCATAAACACAGAAGTCCTTTAGCATATAAGAATTAACGGCTGGGCTCAGAAGCTAAAGGCACAATAAAGGAATCCTTAATTTTTCGGCCTTTTATTTTTCTCTCCCAAAAAGGCAACGCGCATTAGATCAGGTTTCCTCACTTCTGCACCGACAGGCCTGGAAATTTGCAAAGGGAATTTGCTCAGTAACAGTTCTGTTTCCTTCAACCTATTATTTTAAGAGGTGACCTGAAGGAAGTGTGGCTGTGCTCTCTGGATCTGCATCAGTTTTAAATCAACTCACATGACAGCGTTTTCCACGGGTGGATTAGGGAATGGGCTCATTTTGCAGAATCAAAGCCCCTGAGTGCAAACTCTTCAAGCTGGGCAGCTCACGTATCGGGGTAGCAGCGTTGCTGGTCCAGCAAGATTTTGCATCTCCACTCAAGCAGCCGTTAGAAACAGTCCAATAAAGCAGAGTGGTCTCAACCACGGGCGATTTTTGCCCCCAGGGGACATTTGGCAATGTCTGGAGACATTTTTGGATGTCACAACTGGTGGGGGGTTTGCTCCTGGCATCTATCGGGTAGAGGCCAAGGATGCTACCAAACATCCTACAACGCAGAGGATGGCCCCCGGCAACCACGAAGGATCCAGCCCCAAATGTTAATAGTGCCGATATTGAGAAATCCTGCAGTAAAGGGAGGAAAGCAAACTTCTAGAAGGAATGAATGTGCACTCGGGTGTTCCCAGGCACTGGAGACAGAAAAAGTCTCCAAATCAGGACCGACCATCTGAAGTTGGGAATGCAGATTGCTGAAAAATTCTCCCTCCACATTACCCCTGCACCGGCTGTGCCTAACACCTGACTTTCACGACCGAGATGGATCAACTCACTCCTTCAGAGCATCTTTCCTGCCCTCCGGAACCTATTTTGATCTTGTGATACGAGACTCCTAGGAGAAAGTTCTTTTACGGTCACCCTTGGCAGAATGCATTTATTCTGCAAAGCAAAGGAGTCCCGGCTCACAAAGGAGAGAGTCTTCGGGGCTCCCTCCTCCCAGGGGAGCACTCAGTGCCTCCCTCCTTGCTAATCTTGCTCTGCTTGCTTAGCAGGAGAAGCAATCCGGTCTTCATATTAATACTTTATTAAATGTGCACGTCCCGCAAGATAAACACCAGCCTATTACAGTTGTTCACTTATAGAGTGCCTGCTTGTCACCCGAAGGCTACTGGGGCCTGATTCTCTCACCATCTAACTTCTTCCTGCCGGAGGCCAAGGTACAGATTGTAGACATCTCATTGAGTGGAGGGTAGGTGGGGAGCAAGGGGGCTGGGGCGGGGTGGGCAAGAGACATTTCATTCCCCTCCTCCGGGGCTCCAGGCATCCTGCTTCCTAGTGAAGACAGAAGGGCAGGAGGCCTCTAGGCAGGGGCCGCAGGGACCATGTCTGGGGCCAGTCTGTCTCCAGGGACAAAGAATTCAGGAACAGGGCAGGGCACACTCCAACAACTGGATAGTTATTGTCAACTTAGAAAAGCCGGTGGGCCTACTGTATGCAAGTAGACCAGCCGGCCTTTGTGGCCACGAAAATGGGTTGGAGTCTTTTCTGCCACATCCTAACTCTGTGCTCTTGGAATATGAAGCTTCAGTCTTTTTACTGATTAAGGAGGACTCTTGATGCCCACCTCCCCGGGTTGGAGATGACAGAGGTACAGTGCTAAGGTATTGCTCAATCCGTGGTTGATGCTACCACTGCTGGGACAATTTTATTTCCTTTTTATAGATATAATTTATAGCAAAGTGCACAAATCTCAAGTGAGCAACTCGATGTACTTTTACGTATTACACATCCAGGTAACCACTACCGAGGTCAAAACATAGAACATTCCCAGTGTCTCAGGAACTTCCCTTGTGCTCCTCACCCATTACTACCCCCCGCCCCAAGGCTAACCTCTATTCTGGCTTCTCCATCATAGATTAGCTTTGCTTCTCCTTGACCCTCATATAAACAGAATCATGCAAGATGTGCCCTTTCGTTTCTGGCTACTTTTTCTCAGCACAATGTTCTTGACATTCATCTATGCGTTGCATTTATCAGTAGTTTATGCTTTAAAAAAAATGTCCTGGGTAGTATTCTGTTGTACGAAATACCACAATTCGTTTATCCATTCCACCACTGAGGGACATTTAGGTGGTTTCTAGTTTGGGGATATTACGAATAAAGCCTCTTGTTGTCATTAAAATATTGATTGTAGACCCAAGGGACAACTGGTCAACCCCTTCCTTCCCAGGGGAACTGAAGAAGATGAAGGCTGCCTTCAGCACGCCCACTCAGCCCTCTGGGACCCTTGCCCTTCCTCCCAGGGGCGCCCAGGGGATCCCTTAAGAATGTTGGCCACTTATTTGCCTTTAATGCGAATGCTCTTCCCTCATCTCTCTCCTAGGGGCATGTTGAGACCCATCTCTGATACTCCCCCAAATCAATGACATGACATTTGAACCTGTTTTGCTTTTGCAAGTGTCCACGTCCTTCTGTATCTGATCTTGCCACAAGCCAGTGGGGAAACCAATATCCCTACTTTTCAGGTAGGAAAACTAAAGCACATTGATTCACACACTTGTTCACTTACTGGACAAATATTTATGAAACACCTGCTAACTGCCAGACCAGGTACCTGAAAAGAGCCATGAATTGGTCTGGTGGGAGTCGCATAAGCAGAGAATCACATCCCTGCCAGATTCTTCCCACTTTTGCATCCTTTTGCACGAAGTGCCCTTGAATTTGCCAAATCCACTGCTCGCTTTCTGCATCATTAGTCTCAGCTCCCCAGTGAGATGAAATTTTCTGTTTTTTTTTTAAATCTTTCCATAATACACAACACTCTTAGGAAAACAGAAGTGCCTAATAAATGCTCCTAAAGAGCGTAACGGAGATTGATATTGTCAACTTGACCTTGTAACTGCGGATTTTCAACTTCCGCATTAGAGAGACCTGCACACACCCAAACAGCTTTCCTGCAAATAGAGCTAAACCACACATCTGCGTGTGTAGGTCAAAGAGATTCACGGTCCAAGAAGGACTCGACACGCCTGGGTGGCTTTGAAGAAGGAATGCGGGCAGCCTATAGGAGCAGAGAGTGACCCTCATCGACAGACAGCAAGTAAACAAAGACCTCAGTCCTACACCCACAAGGAACTGAATTCTGCAGTGAGTTTGGAAGAAGATTCTCGCCCAGAGCCTCCAAATGAGAGCCCAATTGGCCAACACCTGGGTTTTGACCTTGTGAGACCCAGAGCAGAGAACTGGCTCTAGCCCACTGGACTTCTGACCTACAGAACTGTAAGATTTAAAGATGGGTGCTGTTTTAAGCTGCTGAGCTTGTGATAATTTGTTACACAGATCAGAGGACTAATAAAACATGTTTATCTGAGACTGCAGCAGCTGGTGATGATCCTTTTGAGCATCAATCAGATCATGCCATTCCCAGGTTCCAAGCCCTCAGGTAGCTCCTCCCATCACACAGGACTCTTTGCTCTTCTCTAAACACTCCAAGCTCATTCCTACCTCAGGGCCTTTGCACCAACTGTTTCTTCTTCCCAGAGCACTCTCGTCCCAGCTATGCACATGTCTTGCCTACTCATTTCATTTTGATCTCTGCTGACCATCATGTCCCCACAGAGGCCTTCCTTGACTGCCTAGTCTAAAATTCTCTAAAACTCCCACCTAACTTCTCTATCTCTAAAACTGCTTTATTTTTTATAACACGATTTCTCTGCCTGACACTATATTTTAAATGCATTCGTTCGTTTATTACCAATTATGTACCCTCCCACCCCCCTGACCAGAAATGTCAGCACCATGAAAGGGGGCACTTCACCTGTTTCGTCCACTGCAGTGTCCCCAGCACCAGGAATGGTATCTGGGAACTACTGACATTTTATGGTGCCCATGAGGAGCTAGGCATTGCGCCAGGCGTGGTAACTGCTTTAATGAAAATGACAAATCCACACAACCGTTCTTCAACATGAAAACAGATCACAGTCCAGAGCAAGCTTTTAAAAATCCGAGGTAGGATTGCGGACCTTTCTCACTAAGCGCTGACAGTCACCATTCACAGTTTTCTCTAACTGATGCTGGACTACATTTTGATTAGAATCCTTCCTTTAGGTCACCTTGAGTCAACTTTACGTCACCTGTCCCTGGGGTTCAAATGGGACTCCAGGGTTTCGTGAAGCTTGGAATCAAAACACTCATGGCTACAAGACACGGCGCTGTGTTTCGCTTCCAAAGCTGATTCTTGTGACTACCTCCCTTCACAACGGCTGCTTGAGTCATGCCCCCCTGGGCCTCACTCCTCGGAGTCCCCTTCTCCAGCCTTCTCCTTGTCAGCAAGATAAGAGGGAGTCAGGGAAAGACCTGGACGACAAATGCCCCCTGCACAAACAGGTTGGTTTTTCCACTGGGAAGGTAACCTCCCACTGGGATCTGGAAGAAGCGACAGCCCTGCTCTTACCAATATTTTTATCCTTAATGACTTGTCCCTCTGGTGATTTCAAGAGTAATATATGTTTATTGTAGAAAATAAAAAATAATACAAATAATTGTAAAGAAAAAATCCCCTCCTGTAAACCACCGCTCCGACAAAGTCATTGTTAACATTTTGGAATTCTCTCTCCTCTCTCTCTCTCTCTCCATCAACTTTTTAGCAGGACTCGGTGATACTGGCATCACCTGACATGTAAATGCAAATCCTCTCTGCCCAATTGTGAGGGTTAACTTTATGTGTTAACTGGAGTGGGTTATGGGGGGCCTGGATTAAACATTGTTTCTGGGCGTCTGTGAGGGTGTTTCCGGGTGAGATTAATATTTGAATCAGCAGACACAGTAAAGAGGACTGCCCTTCCCAGTGAGGGTGGGCCTCATCCAATCAGTTGACGGTCTGAATAAAACAAAAGGCAGAGGCAGGAGGAATGGGCTCCTTTCTTCTCGCCTCACTGTTGAGCTGGGACATCTTGTCTCCTCTTCTCCTGCCCTCAGACTGGGACTTACACCATCAGCTCCCTGGGGCCTTAAGCCTTTGGATTCAGACTAAAGTATAACACCACCAGCTTTCCTGAGTCTCCAGCTTGAAGACAGCAGATCACGGACTTCTCGGCCTCCAAAGTAAAATCATATATATATATATATATATATATATATATTCTGTTTATATGTATATATGCTGTTACTCTGCCTCTCTGGAGAACCCTGACTAATATACATTTTGGTACCAAGCCTGGTTCTAGAGGAAGAGAATTTAAGGATGAGTTTTCTGAATTGGTTCTGGGGTTTCTGGAATTGGCTCTCTAATCCAATTATGTTTAAAGATGCTGATGACTCTACTTATTTCCGTCTGAGTCAGTTCGGGCTGCTAGAACAGAATACCATCGACTGAGCAACTTATAAACAACGGAAATTTCTGTCTCACAGTTCTGGAGGCTGGGAACCTCAAGACCAAGGTGCCGGCAGATTCCGTGTCTGGTGAGGCCACTTCCTGCTTCCCAGATGGGTGACTTCTCACTGTGTCCTCACAAGGGAGAGGGAGCTCTCTGGGTTTCTTTTATAAGGGCACTGATCCCATTCATGGGGGCTCCACCCCCAGGACCTGACCACCTCCCGAAGGGCCCCCCTCCTGACACCATCACAGTGGGGGTTAAGATTCCAACATATGAATTTTAGGGGTACAACATTCAGTCCATTGCGCCAATACCATGATAATCTAACACTCTTCCAGACCAGCCCAGAGAAAGGGAGCTTCTGGAAATCCTCTGAGATCCTGTATCTCCAGCTTCAGTCCATTTTAAACACATTTTAAGGGGGTGTGGACTCTCCACAACCACCGACAAGACAAGGATGGTCACAACTTACAGATAAAGAAAAGGAGGCTCAGAGCAGCACTCGCCAATCTGCGGCCCCCAGGGTCAAATCCTGCCCGTCACCTGTTTCTGTAGGGCCCACCAGCTAAAAAATGGTTTTCATGTTTTTAATTGATTACATTTTAAGTGATTATATAAGCACCCACATACTATCTTCAATTTTACCTCTTGGCCTGCAAAGCCATCTGGCCCTTTATAGAAAACGCTGGCCAACCCCAGGCTTTGAAAAGGTTAAAGGCTGGGGGTGGGATTCTGACCCCCAAACTTGTCTCCTTTCATATAGATGCTGCTGCTTTACTTCTAGAGAATGTATCTCCTTCAGCCCAGACTGAAAGGTTGCAAACACTATTCATTCATTCATTCATTCATTCTTTCCTTCAACAACTATTTATCAAGGGCCAGAGGCAGAGCCAGCCACGTCCCGGCACTTGTGGGGCTCCCAGTCGAGGAGACACAGGCCAGCTCATTGGTGGACGCGTAGAGCCTCCCAGTTAGCCTTGCAACGACTGGGATCTGAAGAAGGGAGCCCGAGGCCTCTAGTAACTAGACTGATCAGAAAACTCCTCTGGGTGACTGACGTCTGATGTCCTCCAGGGACAGCCCACCCACCCAGAAGCTCAGGGACCTCAAATC
Organism: Tapirus indicus; assembly: GCA_031878705.1. Classification (NCBI taxonomy): domain Eukaryota; kingdom Metazoa; phylum Chordata; class Mammalia; order Perissodactyla; family Tapiridae; genus Tapirus; species Tapirus indicus. Next base: position 97,895,644 of record CM062924.1, on the reverse strand, counting down.
CCACCGTCACACTGCTGGCCCAATGCATCCTGTTCCTTCCCAAGGTCCCTAGAATCCCGTAGAGCTTCAGGAGTGTTGTCCCTCACTTAGAGCCCAACCCAGCGTGGGTCCAGTGGGCCAGGCCCAAGGTGCCTCTCCCTGGGGTGACCAGGGCTTGGGGGTGCATGCTCCACGCTCTTCTTGGGCGCCATCTCTGATGTCTGTCCATTCTCTTGACTTCGTAGTCTAGCAGGTTTTGGTGGCTCCAATCAAAACTAGACAGACTGGTTTAGGCATGGAAGAAGGGCCACTGAAATGTAGCGGAGGTGCTCACCCCATGAACGATAGAGGCAACACAGTGAGTTCCAGCTCCTAGTGTCCACCGTGGGCCAACTTGCTGCGTCAGCCTGCACCGGCCCGGAAGGGCAAGATGGCATCGCTCGTCTGCTTTGAATCGTGGAGAACTATAATAGGCTTATGAAAGTATGGGTGTTTACAGCCTTATTCTCATCATGGGAAAATTGACATTAGGAAAGTACATGATAGAAATCTTATGTACTTTCCAGAATGTAAATAGAGTTAAAAGTGAAACTGTCAAGAGGCAGCAAGGTGCTCGGCGGGGGAAAACACGCTGGGCAGGCCCTGGAATGGAATTTTCCAGCCATTCGGTGCTCTCCTGGACTAAATTGACCACTCTTGGGGTGAAGAAAGGGAGAGGAGGGTCAGGGAGGGAGGGAGGATCGAGGTCATGGATTTACTATCTGGCTCGTTTGCAGGTGGGTTTAATCAAGATTAGAGGGCAGAAATGATTCCACTTACTACTTAGAGGGCACAGAAATGGATGCCTGGGCCTCTTGGAGTCCTCTCACTGCTGATATCTGGGAGGTTCTACCAGGAAAGCTTAGACTTGGGTGTAAAAGTTAAAATCTTGGGAGCAGGGTTGGGGAGGGATGCCAGTGAAAAGGGCAAATCCTCGTGCCCCGGTCAGGGGCAAAGTGGGCCATTTCCCTGAGGAGAGAGAACAGCTAGATCCCAGTCCCTGGATATCCTGGGCCAAATCTGATGTCCACTGTCAACGTGAAGAAGGAATCAGGACCAGAAGCTTAAGCCTACAAAGCTGCCATCCACCCAGCTGGGCTGAAGACTTGCTGGGAAATTTGACAGACTCCTCTAGCTCTTTAAAATTCCAGTGGTAATTGTGTCCCTAGGTGGGAAAGCCTTCCCTTCAGCAAAAAATCTTAAAATGTTCTTGCTGCTGAATTAGCCCTCTGAGCCACAGTTCTGACCCACCATTTTCCCTGCTCTACAATCTTCTCTGGCTCCCCGGTGCCCACACAATCAAGTCTGTAGCCCTCAGCTTGGCCCTTCCGGGTGTCAGCCCAGCTGCCCCTTACAGCCTCATCTCCAAGGACACACTCAGTCCCTGACCCGGCTCCCAGGGCTGCCCACCCACCCCAGGACAGCTGGAGAGCATTCTTTCTTCCAGCCCTTTGCTTGAGCTGTTCCCTCTGCCTGGATTGCCCTTCTCACCCGTCTACATCCTTCCAGGCTCAGCTCAGTTGGTCCCTCGAGAGCTTTCCTAGTTTCACTTCCCCTTAGTGTGAAAGGGTCACTGTATCTTTGCTTCCATACATGCTCTCCCTGGCATGGCCCCCATCTCACCTAAACACTATCGTCTGTTTACACACCCACTCCTGGCTTGGAACAGGAGGAGGCGGCAGAGGGAGGAGGGGGACCCCACAGTAGCACACCCCTCGTGGGGCTGCTGTAAGATCGAGGAGATAAGGCACGTGACCCTCTGAGCAGGGTGACTTAGTGACAGAGGCTGCTTCCAAGGGCGATGATGAGCCCCACCACTCGAGTTAAGAGGGCCTGGTCAAAAGGTGGTATTGTGGGGTGAACTGTGTCCCCCCAAAAAGATACATTGAGGTCCTCACCCCTCACCTGTGAATGTGACCCTTTTCAGAAATAGGGTCTTTGCAGACGTAATCAAGCTAAGATGAGGTCATACCGGGTTAGGATGGGCCCTAATCCAATGTGACTGGTGTCCTTATAAGAAGAGGGAAATTTGGACAAAGAAACAGATGCACAGAGGGGGGACGCCATGTGACAATGGAGACAGAGATGGAGCGATGCGGCCACAAGCCAAGGGCTGCGGGCAGCACCAGAAGCCGGAAGAGGTGAGGAAGCATTCTCCCCTGGAGCCTTCGGAGGGAGCACGGCCCTGCCCACACCCTGACTTTGGTCTTCTGGCCTCCAGAACTGTGACAGAATACACGTCTGCTGTCTTAAGCCGCTTTGTTACGCCAGCTCTAGAAAACTAATACTGGTAAGAAAGAAAGGAGGACCGCTGTCTGCCTACTAAACCCCAGATAATTTCATGTCTGTAATCTCATTTAACCTCACTTTGTCTGAGAGACAGGTGGCTTTTCTCTTATCTTACAAGGAGCAGACCAAGACCCGAGAAGAGAAGTGACTTGGGCACAGTCATGTGGCTAGGAAGAAGCAGAGGCGGGATTCGAACCCAGAAATCCCAGCCTTCCCCCGACCCACAGCTGACAGGGTCTCAGGGGGCCCCTAGCCTGCAGGGGAAGCAGCAGAACCCATGAGCAGGCCTTCGTGGGGTCCCTGGAGCCCCCAGGACCGCCCCACCCACATGCTGGCAACACAACACCTGGGATCGATTCCCGTGGGAGCAGCTTCCCGAACATGAGCCCAGGAAGCCGAGCATCTTATCTGACAAAGCAGGGAGGGGAGCCCACGGCTCCCGATAAAACTTCGCCCATTTGTTAACACGTGTTCCAAGCCGAGATTACCCGCGCGGAGCAGACAATGGAGGCGATTAAATAAAGTCGGGAGCCCTGCAGCTGTGTCTGCCAGGGGTGAGAGATAGTGAAGGAGGGAGCCCTGGGGAGCGGAGCAGGGGAGAAGGGGGGCTGCTGCACGCCCCCTGGGCTCTGTTACCACACCACAGGGAAGGTGGCACAGGCACGTGCCTGTGACAGGCCCGCTGGGAGATGTTTCAAGGGGAGGTACCCAAGCCGTGCCCAGCAGAGCCGAGGGATCCGAGGGCAGCCTGGGAGTGGGGGAGTCAATAATAGTTATTGTTGTAATGGGGACATTGGTGGAGGTTTTACGCCCGGCACATCTTTTGTCTTACTTAATCTTCACCGTGTGAGATAAGTTCTAACCCTATCCCCATTTTACAGATGATGAAACAGAGGCTTGGAGAAGTCAAGTCATTTAAACACATCACCCAGCCAGTAAGGGGCAGAGGCAGCATTTGAACTCGGGGGCACCTCAGAGATGGGGCGCAGGCTCCCCAACCCATTCTTTAACCAGAGCAGCCCCCCTTCATCTGTTTGGCATATTGAGGTGCCTCACAAAATTGTGTATTAAAAAAGTTTGCTTTAAAGGACATCAATCTAATTTATTTGCCTCACTCACAGGCACGGAGCCACAGAGATCCACACCGGGTCGGGGCCTCCTTCCCCCCACAGCTGAGGTGACAGACACCCTCTCCTCGATGCCAGGACCATCCATGTCGTGCTGTGTGTCACCTCAGTCTGCTTCTCTGCCCCGTGTGCTGCTGCCTAGTGCCCATTGCTCCCTCTCTGCTCAGCCCCCTGGGATGCTCCACCTGCATCGTGCTTCTGCCCTCTCCAAGATGCTCCTGAGTCTGTCCTTGCCCCCCTGCATGGGCCACCAGCCCCCAACTGTCCCCACACCTGGGGTACGGCATCCCAGCCTCAGTCCAGGACCCACTGGAGGGGGGATCAAGCAAATGGCAGTGGAAGAATGGACTCACCAAGAGCCCTACCAAGCCACCCTCCTCTGTCCCATGGAGCCTGTCACCGTCACACGCTCCTGCCTTTGGTGGGCATCTGGGCAGAGGGGGAGGGGAGAGGACTTCCCGGTGTTGTTTTGTGCTAATTCTTTGCAAACAGCCAAGCCTCTTACCTCCATGACCTCATTACATCCTCATAACACCACACGAGTTAAGTGGGGCCAGGAGGGAGGTGACAGGCCTGGGGTCACCAGCTCTCAAGTGACGCCCAGGCCTGTGTCCACCTGGCACCGAGTCTGGGCCCTTTCTTCAATGCTCTGCTCTCTCTCGATCCCGTGCACTTTATACTGCCGACCTGCTCCCCAATTTTAGAATTTTTCCCGGCCGAGGAGGACCTTTTGCTTTGCTATGGCATCAGGAAAGCTCCTGGCAGGCCTTGCCTAACGTCACAAACTCATCTGGAGACTGTCTGTAGCTTTAAAGGCCTGGCTATGTGGTTTCTCCGGGTTTCACAGCCAGGAAAATAAAAAGGGGGACAAATGATGACTATCGCCCCACCCCCCGGAGGCCTGGAGCCTGGTTCACGCTCTCTCAGTTCTTGTTCTGGCAGCCGGCGGGGTCCACCCTGGCATTCCAGGAAGAAGGGCAGGCAGGCGGGAGCCCTGCCCCAGGGGCACCGGAGCTGGCATCCAAGACTGGGGCGTGTGCGACCCCATGGAGCCTGCTCTGGGCATTCTCGGACCCTGACCTCCACGGGCTCTCAACTCTGGTAAAGAGATCCCCCGTGGGCCCCCATCATGGCCACTCGGAAAATGGAACATTCTAGTCAATTCAATGTTGACATCGAGAAACATCCCGGTAGACACTTCATTATAAATCTTCAAGGGATTGCAAAACATCAGCTACACTTAAAAACTGAAATTTTACTAAAAACTATCTTTCTGCAAAGAGCCAGAATAATGTCTATGAGTGATTAAGAGCCTACTATGTGCCAAGTGTTTTAAGTACTTTAGTTCTTAACTCCTCATCCCCTTTCTACAGATGGAGAGACCGAGGCTGGGAGAGGTCAGTAGCCGTGCCCAGACAGCCCAGCTAAGCCGCAGTCACCGTGACAATACTGACACTGACCGAGGACAGACGCACATGCCAGGTGTTGTCCTAAGCCCTCTGCTTTCACCACAGCCCCTCCGGAGCCGGTCTTGGTTATCTCCCCAGTTGACAGATGAGGAAACTGAGACTCAGAGTGGGTAAGCCCCACACCCCAGGTCACACAGCTTGAGTGGCAGAACCCAAGCAGGCTGTCCAATCCAGAGCCTGGGTTCAAGTCCCTCTCTTCCCCTCCACCCAGTGGCCTCTCAGTAAATTCTGCTGCCTGGGCATCTCTGGGCGTCAGTTGGCATCAGGCAATCCCAGTTATTAAAACATCCGGCTGGATGAATGGCATAGCTGAAGACAGGGTTTGTGGGACTATATATGGAAGGGCATCCTCAAGGTCCAGAAAGGTTAAGTAACTTGTCCAAGGTCACACAGCTCACTGTGGGACGACAGAGAGCTGGAATCCCAGGTCAGCCTTCCTCTGGGGCTCTTGCAGCTTCTGCCTCCGAGGGACTCCCCTGGGCTCAGAGACCTCCCAGACTTGCTGCCCGGGGCCACATCTCCTGTCCTCTCCAGCCCTCACTGCCCTCCATGTGCTGACAAGGCTGGGTTGCCTGCCCATGACCTTGGGAAGCGACGGGAGTGGTTTTAGCAATCTAAACACACTCTGTGCTCACATCGAGACGCCCGAGTGCTGAGTGATTTGTATGCTCTGAGCACGTCACCTCCTTTCAGGAGACAGAGAGGCTGCCTGAAAAGTCATTTTTCAGCATTTGACACAAAGTCTCTTTCGCTCTCTCGCGAAGCCAGATAACCATCAGCAGCCAGGCCGATTAGAAAAAATATATACTCGGTACCGGGAAACCAGGAAAAGAGAGGGAGCCAGCCCGTCATTCTTCCTTCACTCACTTGGACGGGGGCGTGGGGCGGCTTTCCCACCCGGCTCTGCAGCTTGGGGAAGAAGGTGATCTTCCCGAGAGATCCGTGTCCTGGGAAAACGGCATCTTCCTGGGGTGGTGGCAGAGGCCTGGGCTTGGGAGTCATGAAAACAAGTGTTCAAGTCCCAGCTCTGCCATTTCCTAGAAGTGTGACCTTGGGCAAGTCGCTTCCCCTCTTGGAGCCTCAGTTTCTTCATCTGCCAAATGGGGACAATAAGAGTGCCCACCTCATGGGGCTGTTATGTGGCTCAGAGGAGATAATGCAGAGAACACCCACAACAGGGTCTGGTGAACCGGGAGCCGTCAATAGATGACATGGGCTGTTTTGGTAGCACCTCAGGAGCCCGTGGCACCCCTGCTAATCCTTGGCTGTGAGGACAGACCCGGGGTTCTCTGGCTGACATCTAACTGCACTGGTTGTTAAGCTGTGGCCATGCCCTGTGCACCTGGAGTCTGCAGACACGCTGGCCCCGGTCCCCTGGGGGCTTGTGGGCAAGAGAGAGAACCTGACCACCCAGGGATGGGCAGGCCGGCTCCATCGCTAAGGTGTGCCAGCAGAGACTGTTTCTGTGTCTTCCCCTTGCCCACCCCCTCCCACCCCGGGCAGGAAGGACTCTCTTACACTCAACAGGGACTCAGGAACTGTCCAGGACATGGCCCTTCCTCCCTGCGTTGAGGTCAGATCCAGTCCCGCAGGTCAATAGAGAATTCGGTTCAGCAAGGATTTAGTGATACCCGAATTTCTCCCCGTTTCCCCTACCACCACCGAATCCATTCAGCTCCCTGGCATCCTCGCCCTGGGTCACAGGATGGCCCCCTCCCACCACCCTGCCTCCAGCCTCACTCCACCTGCTTCCAGGAAGAGCTTTCCTTCTCACGCTCCTCAGCGCCTCCTCCCGCCCAACGTCTGTCTCCAGCAAGGGATACCCCAGGAGAAACTTCCCATCAGCACCTCCCCTTCCCACCTCCTCCCGGGCGCGTCTGCCAGCCTCACCAAGCCGCCTGCGGTTCCAGAAGGCTCTCAGCTCTCACTCCTGCCTGAAGGGCTTTGCACCTGCTGGTCACAGAAGCCGCAGTGACCTTCCCTCTTCTTTTCCATCACCTGTCACGCTCGCCATGACCTCCTCTGGGAAGCCTTGTCTGCCTCTCTCCCACACCCCAGTCTGCCCGCGGGCTGCCCGCTGGGCTCCCACGATCCCTGCTCTCGCCCCACGGCCAGTCTGTTTGCACGTCTGTCTCCCCACCAGCCGGTCTCCCCTTCCAGGCTGTGTCCTCAGTTCCCAGCACACAGTCGTGCTCAGTAACTGTTTGTGGAACGGTGCACCTGCCACGTGCCGCTCCCTGTGTCAGGCTCTGGGAACACAGACCGGCCTGGAGAACGTCAAGGCTAAGCGTCAAGGTGAAGGAGACTCGCCGTCAGAGAATATAAGGTGCAAAGAGAGCGGGATTCGGTCCAGAGAGACACAAGCAACAGGGCTGGGGCGGCTCGGAGCGACGGCCAACACATCTCACAGAGCGAGGGAATCTGGGAGGCTCCAGAGGAAAGGTGTTCAGAAGGATCCAGAAGCTGGAGAAGGAGAAAGGAGGGGCTCCTCTGCCCCTCCAAGCCTGTTCTGACCCTCACTCCACCTCCTTTTCAGCTGTCTCCCACCACAGCACACTCCAGCCACTCGGACCTATTCATGGAGCCCCGAGCACCCCAAGCTGCCTTGTGTCCTTCCGCGGCTGACGCGCCAGTCCCTCCACGGGAGGCAGCTTGGCAGGTGCAACGAGAGTGAACCTTCATCAAAGATGCTCTCGGGTTCCAATCCAGCTTTCCCACTTTGTAGCTGTGTGACCTTTAGGTTATTTAACCTTCTGGAGGTTCTTTGAAATTGGGGCGACATTATTATACCCTTCAAAATAGTGAGTACACCGGGTTGAATAGTGTCCCCCCAACCTTCTTGTCTACCTGGAACATCAGAATGTGATCTTATTTGGAATCGGGTCTTTGAAGATGTAACTGGTTAAGATGAGTTCTGACCGGTGTCCTCATAAGAGGAGAGACAGACACACAGGGAGAATGCCACGTGGCAACGATGGGGGCGGAGATTGGAGTGACGTGTCTACAGGCCCAGGTACACCGAGGATTGCTGGCCACCACCAGAAGCGACAAGAGGCAGGGAGCATTCTTCCCTGGAGCCTTTAGAGGGAGCATGGCCCTGCCGACACCTTGATTTCAGACTTCTCGCCTTCAAAGCTGGGAGAGAATAAATATCTTGTTGTTTTTCGTCACGGAGTTTGTGGTAATTTGTTAGGGCAGCCCTAGAAAACGAATACAGTGTGTGTGGGAGCCAAGAGACGGAGTTCATGTAAAGTGGTTAGCACGGAGCCTGCACACAGTAAATGCTCAAAACATGTTAGCCCTCATTGCTTTTCATTAATTCAATATATGTGTCTCTTTTCTCTTCTTTCCACCAGAAGCAGAGACCTCCTGCTCTGCAAAAACGGGAATTCCAGCGGCTTCCCCTGCTGACCTGTTTGCTGCAGCATCTTTCACATCCAGCTTCATCCTAAATTCCTCCTATTATCTTAAATTCACTCATGATCTGGGGACTCAGAAAATAAGCCACATGACTGTTTCTTCATAAGATCACAGAGTCTCTGGGTCAAAAAGAATCTGAGACTGACTCATCCAATCCTCTTCTGATCCCTGAATGTCCTCTAAACCACGGCACTGTCCATGCACGCTCGCAAATACCCTCCCTGGGCGCGCGCGCACACACACACAGTCTTGAGAAAACTTGCTTCCCCTCAGCTTGTCCCACTGTAGGCTAATATTTGTATATTACAAGAGTGGAATAGACAAACATCCCACCAGATCGTGTCCCTCCCCCATCGAAACCCCCCCATGGCTCCCATCTCCCCTGGAATAGATTCCAGACTCTGAGCCTGGCCCACAAGGCCCTGCAGGGGCTGACCCCTGACCACGGCTCCTGCCACTGCCCCTTCCCCGCTGTCCTTGAACAGGCCACTCCCTCATCTTCATGCTGAGCTTCCCTCTGCTCATTGCTCCCTCTCCCCATATGTCCTCGGGCTTGTCCCCACTTCATTCAGCTGCCATATCAAATGTCACCTCCTCACACTGCCCCCCGACACAGCCCTCAGCCCCTCCATGAACCCAGAGCGTTCATTCCTGTCGGGGTGTCTCCTGCCCCTGAGTGAAGGCTCCGTGAGGACCGGGGTCCCGTCTGTCTGCTCACCCCTGCGTCCCAGGGCAGCACGTCCCTTTCAAGAGACAGGTGTGGAATATAGGAATTGAATCAGTTCACTGCCCTTTGTTTGTAAAAAGAATGTTCACCTTTGTTCTCTTGTTTAATTCTCTCGAATGCTCCGGGAGGGAGATATCTCCATTTTCTGGCAGAAGGAAACAAAAATGGAACTCAGGTTGGAACGTGGCCCGGAAGTAGCCAGCTGGAGTCGACCCAGACGATTGTTAGCGAGGGGGGCAGACTTGAACCCGGGTCTGCCACCCCTACAACACACACACACGGATTCAAATCCCAACTGGGCTGTGCGACCCTGGCCCAGAGGCTGAAGTTCGCTGGTCCTCAGTGTGCCCCGCTGCTGACGGGCCTCTGTCCTCTCTGTGGCCCCAGGGCAGCCGCAGTACAATGCTCCTGGGCACTGAAGAGCAAGGGTGATGCTGCTGTGAGCACCATGCACGCCGATGGCACCAGGCTCGGTTCTGGGCCCTTTACAGACACACAAACTCGCTGATGACCCATCAACTCTACTAGGCGGGTCTTGTTCCCATCCCGTGGAGGCGAAGACCGAGGCACAGAGAGGTTAGCTAACGTGCCCTGGGAGAACCAGGATGCAGCCGCTGGTGGCCTGGCCCAGGGCCGTGCCCACGCCCCGTGTGCCCATCACAGGCGGGGAAGCACCGCAGGGCCCAAGCCCCCCGCACCCTCATAGGAGCGCCAGGCAGGTAGAACTACCCCATTTCGCAAAGTAGGAAACAGGCTGCTGGAGACCAAGCTGAGGATTCCCAGCTGGTAAATGGCAGAGCCAGGGGTCAAAGCCAGGCTTGCTTGGCTCCAAAGCAAGTGCTCGGAATGGCCGGCCCTCCTGCTGCCTGAAGCCTGGCGGGGGAGGAAGATGCGCCCATGGTGGCCCCCGGGGTGCAGGGGAGGAAGGGACTGTCAGAAGAGGCAGGGGCCCCATGCCCGGGTCAGGTGGGTCCAGCACCTTCAACAAAGGCCTTCTGCCCTCGCCCCGCCCATCCCCGGTTCCATCCCGGAGACCTGCCGAGGGAGCCGGAACCACCCACTGCCCTAAGACCAGATGCCCAGCTTGCAAACAGATCTGAGCATCTGAACAAGGGGGTGGGGACCGGATGGAGCCCCAAACAGATGCCAAGTTCAAGAGAGAATCACAGGAAAACAGTGACAAACGGGGAATTCAGCACAAAAGCATCCAAATGACAGGAGAAAAACAGAGCCAGATGGGCCCCGCCTCCCTGACCAGCAAGACTGCTCAGGCCCGCACTGCTCGGGCCGCCCACTGGCGCCCCGCTGCGAGGGCCCGCCCCGAGTGCCCCCTGCCCGGTCGGCCTTATGGACGTCACCCCCTTTGCCTGGAATGCCCTCTATCTCACCCCCTACTTCCCCCGCAGAGCGAACCCAAGCACAATCTGCTCCCACTCCTGGAAGCCTGTTCTGGCTCCTGGAACCCTCATCCCTCTCTGCCATTCCTCTGGGTGCATAATCCACATGCAAGCTGACCCTGCAGTCACACCCTTCCTGTGGGCACAGGACTTCACGGTTTATAAGGCAGCTCTTTCACATCCATTGCCTCAAGGGACTCTCATAATAACCTGGTGAGGATGGGTGCATTTTTCCCATTGGACACATGAGGCTCAGAGAGGGCAAGTGGCTGGCCCGAGGTCACACAGCTAGAAACCATGAGAGGCAGAACTAAAAGTCTGAGGCTTCCCTCTAAGTCCAGCGCTCCGGCCAGCTGAGAGTAGGTGGCACATGGTAAGTGCTTAACAAGGAATGGGTAAATGAAGGGGGTCACTGAGGTTGATGTAGCTCTCTTTTTTCTCCCCTCAGATTTTTTCTTCTGAGTTCCTAGAGCCTCTCAGGATCACCTCACAGTCTGAAATCTCTCTGCAGGGAAGAAAAGAGAGGAGGGGAGTCTGCACGCTGCTTTGTCCACTCCGATGTCACGTCAGCCCCCTGCAGGCCAGCCTTGATGCCCCCCAACATCCCTGGAGGACTCGGCTCCTACCTGCCCAGGATAACCGGGCCCTCCTCTCAGTCCCAGGCCAAGATCCCCCCACGACAAGGCCCCGCTGAGCATGCTCTGGCCCCAGGGAGATGGCGTGATAGCCGGCCGTGTTTTACAAGCTCACAAATCCCAGATAAGAGCTGGCCGGTCCGCTGGCTCCAGCGAGATAAGGAGATGCCCACCTCTCCCTCCCTCCGCCCTTGCTGAGCACCTGTGACAGGGAATGGAAGAGGGACCAGAACTAAGGTCTGATGAGTACCTGCCCCAGCCCCCACGACCCCCAACTCCCCAGACAGACGGACATTCCAACGACCCGCAGGACCGGCTTATCGGCCCCACCTTGCAGACGCAAGGAGGCGAAGCGAATTGCTCCTCGGGCACTTCCTCAGCTGGGGTCACCCCTCAGGGATCTGGGCGAGTGTTTACCCACCACTTACTGTGGGCCAGGACCCGGGCTGAGCACGTCACACACACAGTCACACCCCTGCCTCCCACACTCCTGGGGTGGGTGTGTTCATGCGTCCATTTCACGGATGAGAAACTAAGGTACGGAGAGGTGGGTAAGCATCTGCCGTAGGTTGGGCTCCAGGACACAGGCCATGAGACGGAGAGTTGAGTGCAGGAGGATTCTTGGGGTGTCTGGGGACGGCACCTGTGTAGGGGTGCAGGAAGGAGGACAGGCAGAGGGGAGCTGGGCTGTGGGGCCTCGGCCGGTCCCCCTGGGGGCCTGGAGCTGAGACTGTCCTTCAGAGTGACCCTGAACTGAGGCAAGAGGACACGGTTCTTGTGTCCCATTGAGCAGCCATTGGATGGAGGCGTGACCTTGGGGCAGGCGGTGGCCTTCAAGGGCAATTCCCAAAAAGAGGCTCAGCTGTGAGCAGCCTAGGGGGTGACCCTCAGGCCCCCAGAGCCAGCTCATGCGGTGACTAAGTGTGAGCTGGGAGGGAACGCGCATCTGACCAGCCCTGCCCAGCCTCTGAATTATTACCCTAAACCGTCTCGCTGAATCAACTCAGGATCCAAATTTAGTTTTCTGCTCCTTTCAGAGAGAGAGAGATTTACAGAGCAAGTGGGAGACATTTGCCTCAAAGTCAGGCGAGCTTGGCTTCTAGGCCTGGCTCTGCCGCTGCCCAGCTCGGGGCCTGAGCTTCTGGTTAAAGACAGGGATGACCCAGCTGGCCCCCGTGTCTCCCTGGGCTCTGACCCTGGGGTTCTCTGTTCTGACCCTCACCAGGGTGAGCCCAGGGGCAGCCCCAGCCCATCTCTGACTCTTGCAGGCGTCCCCACCGCTCACCGCAGCAGCAGCAGAGAGCCTGTAGGGGCCACAGGTCCCCAGCATCACAGGCCAGGCCGGGGTGGCATCAGCTCAGCCAACCAAAGGGCAATGGTTAAGAGTAAAGTCTGCAGGGGCAGATGACCCAGGTTTAAATCCCAGCTCTGACACGTTCTAGCTGTGAGTCCTTGAGCAGGTTCCCGTCCCTCTCTGTGCCTCAGTTCCCACCTGTGACTGGGGACCGTCATAAGGGCCCCTTCCCCTGGGGAATGCGAGGAGCTAACATCATGAACATTGAGCACAGTGCCCAGCACGCAGGAAGCCCCCATCCATCCGCTGTCACCACCACTGTCACCCAGCTGAGGATGCTGCCAGCACAGGGGCTCTGTCCCCATTCCTTCCCCTCTCTTCACACTGACAACCTCCCAGAAAGGCCAAGTTCCAAAATGTCACCTCCTTATGAATTTACCTCCTCTGCTTTCTCCATGTATTTATATTTTACTTTGCGAGGATGTGGTAAAAGTCCCCACTCCCAGCTAGCGACTCAGCCTCCCCTACGGTGATCTAATCAAAGGCCATATTTTACCCGCGTGCACTAACCCAAAGGCCATATTTCATGGGGGCGATCTAATCAGCAAACTGTATTTCCAAGGTGGGGATCTAAATTCACGGTGATATTTCATGGCTTGAGATCTAATCACGAGGCAACATTTCACACCGGGATCTCGCCCCGGGGGGTGTATTTCATGGTTGGGAGACCAGAGCAGTTCAACGTGACTTTATCCTCCTCTTTTTTTTTTCTTAATGTATTTTTATATTTCAGGAAAAGTGAAAGTACCCTGCAAGCCACGACTTTGCCAACAGTTAGGTAACGGCTAATAAATGTGGAGTCTTTGCTCAATGGGGATTCGCCCAGCCCTCTCTGGCGTCACCAAAACTTCTCAGGACATAAGCGGGTTTGCAGGGTTCCTCTTGAGTCTAGGAGGGACCTCCAGCTTCAATGAAGCAGGACTATAATTCCTTATGCATTCGTTCATTCGTTCATTCATTCATTCATTCAACAAATATTCTGAGTGCCTGCTCAGTGCCAAGAAATGTGCTTGGAATCAGTGAGCCAGAGAGGATCAAGATATAGGCCACATTTGATGGGCTGAGTGTTTGTGAGCCTCCAAATTTCATCTGTTGAAGATTTAACTCCCCCATGTGATGATAGGGGCCTTTGGGGGGAGATTAGGTTTAGATGAGGTCATGAGGGTGGGGCCCACATGTTGGGATTAGTGCCCTTATGAGAAGAGGAAGAGACACCAGAGCTCTCTCTCTCTGTGCCATGTGAGGACACAGGGAGAAGGAGGCTGTCTTCAAGCCAGGAAGAGGGTCCACACCAGGAACTGAATCTGCTGGCCCTTTGGTTCTGGACTTGGGGCCCCCAGAACCAGGAGAGATGACTGTGGTAGTTTTTACAGCAGCCTGAGCTGGTGGGACACCTGAGCTGCAATCGTGACACTGTTGTCCAGCAGAGGCAGACATTCAACAGACAGTCACGAGAGGGACGGCGGTTCCACTAGGACGAGTGCACTGAAGGAAGGGTGAGGGCTGTGAGCGTGTGGACCCCAGACCCAGCCAGGAGACCTCCCCCAGCAAGTGCCGTGGAAATGGCGACCTGAAGGAGCAGGAGCTGCCCGGATGGCGTTGGGTGGGGGAAGGGAGACAATGAGAGGAGGGAAGGGAATTCTAGGTGGTGGGAACGGCATAGGCAGAGGCCCTGAGGGTAGATGGTCCCTGCGCAACCAGAGGGACAGAGAGAGGATCAGTGGCTTGAGAGGAGGCTGGAGTGGGAGACGAACTCGGGCTGCTGGGGAAGTGACCCCAATCCCGACACCTCTGTGCTGTGTGGGACCTGGGCCAGAGTTACTTACCTGGCTTGGGCTTCGGTTTCCTCATCTATAAAATGGGGTCATAACAGTGCCTACTTCCAAGGACTCTGAACTTTTTTCTATAAACAAAGGGAAGCCACCAAAGGATTTGGGGAAGGATCAGATTAGCCTTAGACCCTCGTAGACGCTACTCGGAGAATGGATTCTAGGAGGGCAGAAAGGAAGCAAGGGGTTCAGCTCAGATGCCCCCGAAGACATTCAGGGGTGAGATGCTGGACTCTGCAACCGAGGAGGGAGACAGCAGGGACAGCTCCACGTGATATTTTGGAGGGATCTTTATAGGCCTTGGGGAGTGATGGGCCATGGCCAGGGAGGGAGAGGGAGGTATAGAGAGTGACTTCCAGGTACCCGGCTTTGAGACAGATGGTATCCATCTTATTCCTTAATAGTTCTAGGGGAGGCAAGCCGAGGGAGAGAGAGAGATTGAGATTCAACAATCCATTTCCCAATCACCTAGAAACTCACCGTTGGGGGAAGATTTACAAGCCCCCCTCCCTTGGTGCCCTACCCCTGACGGCTCTGCCTTCTCCGCACCAATTTTGAGCAAATCAGCCTCCCAGGTAGGAAACGGAAAGTCACGAGACGTTCCAACACAATAAGTGTTTCCGGACTGGAATAAAGGCTTCTGGGGAGCTTAGCAATTCTCATTTAAATATCACAGCTCACCAGTCTCCTCATTGCCAGTACACTGATGCCACCGTCTCTCCAATAATCGTCTGAAATGCATAATGCTTTGCCATTTTGCAGAGCACTTTCACCCACTTTATTTCAACTGGTTCTCACAACAGCCCCTGGGAGACAAGAAGCAGCATGCCGACTGTACAGATGGAGAAACTGAGTCTCAGCGATGGGAAATGACTCGCCCAGCTATGGAGACGCAGAGTGTGGCGACAACTGGAACAGAAGCAAACACATACCGAGCCCCGGTTCTGCGCCTGGAGCTCTTGGATGCACTTTAGACATTTTGATTTATTTACCCTTACAGCAACTCTGTGAGATAGGTGTTGTCATTATCCCCATTTTTCAGAGGGGGAAACTGAGGCACAAAAAGGCAAAGTTGCTTGCCCAAGGCCACTGAGCTAGTAAGTGTGGAGCTGGGATCCTGACCTGGGAGGTCTCGCTCCAAAATCTACGTTTGGCCGCCAGGTTAGACGTCCCCACAATTGGGAAGGAGGAATCGGCTCGGATCTGCCCAGTGTCCGTGTAACAATACTTTAGCCGTCTGTGGGCTACACAACCCGCGAGTTAAATGCCTGAGGAACGCCACTAGGAATTACAAAGCCACGTGGATCCCACAGCCTGGAGAAGCCGTGCCGGGAACACGCTGTGTTTCAGTGTTTCTCCTCAATCATTGACTTATATTTGGAATCCATGTCGAAGCTCGGTCAGGGGAATATTTCCTAGGAGGTCATGGGAATAAGCAGCCAACTTCCAAACCCAAGTCTCAGAGATTGACAGGAGGACGGACCAGGCGTGTACCTGACACTCTGCTAGTCCCGGATCACGGTGCAGCCCCCGGATGGGTCAGTCCCAGCCATTTCCCAGTCTGTGGGGACGCCTTGTTCCCTTTCTGCAAGGGTGAGCCAGGGAGGTGGGACCACCCAGGCTTGGGAGCTGTACAAAGAGATGGGTTCTATCTCTTAGATATTAGATGGAGGATTAAGAATCTCTTAGGATTGAGATGGAGGATTAGACCCACTGCACATCGTACAAGACAGGACGCACATTCCATATAAGTGACAAATGGTGGCCAACGCCACGGGGAGCTGGGTGAGGGACCATGCACGTGTCCAACCTCCCATCCCCACTGCAGAAGACACACAGACAGTCCTTCCACCTGTGGGCAGGACACCAACAAAAACCTTGGCTGGCTTCTGGTACAGGGTAAGTTTCCTGATGCCCGCACCTTCTTATCTCTGGGGCAGCCTGGTGTGCCCTCCCTGCAGGACGAGGAAGCTGTCAGTGTGACAGCCCATCACCGACTGCAGCCTGTGTACGTGGTGGGAGGCCAGGGACGTGTCTCATTTGAATCTCGTTCGAGGAAAATGATTAAAGGTTCACAGGGATTAATTTACGAGGAAAGATTAAAGGAACTAAATCTGTGTAGCTTGGCTTAACCATGACCAAGATTGGGGACTTTGGGGACGTTTCCAAATATTTGAAGAGAGTGGAGACCTGGGGAGGGGTGGGGGGCGGGGTTTGGCCCAGAAGAAGGAAATGACGCAAAGATGAATTGGAATCTCTCTCGTGGTCTTTGAAATAATGGCTGACAGAGGGGCTCATTCTGGGACGCCCAAGGTTAGGGAGCTCGATGGACATTACGTAATTTAATGGCTATGGCCTGAGGATGGCTGCTTTTCAGATAGGGAAACTGAGGCACAGAGAGGGAAAGTTACTTGCACGAAGTCACATGGCTGATGAGTGTCAGAATGTGAACCCAAGCTGGCCTGACTCCTGTTCAGCAAATGCCTACCCCCTTCTCCCCTTCTCTGTGGGCGGAACATCCCTCCCCACCCCATCAATCTAGGCCATGGCCATGTGACTTGTTTTGGCCAGTGGGATGCTAGATGCCAGCAGAAGCTTGCAATGGGCTTGCAGAGTGAGACTTGGCCCTTCTGAACTTCCATCCTCTCCACAAAAACAGTTTTCCTCAGGAGCCACTGTCCCTCAGCTGGGACCCCAGAATAAAGACACATGGGGCTGAGTTGAGCTCAGTCTACAACCTGGAGCCAAGCCCAGCTGTACCCACAGCTTAGACAGAACTGCCTAACAGAGCCCAGCCCAGATCCGCCGACCCCACCCCACCCTAGGTCTGCGGTCGTGAGGAGAAATTATTGTTTTAAGCCACTAAGTCTGGGGCTGGTTATTACACAGTGACAGCTGTTACGTATCCCACGATGTTAGAATGCCGCTCAAGGCCGTCCGTGACCAGGGCTCTGCCAGCTTTCCAGGTTCATCTCTGACCTCATGCCCAGTGGTATCAAATGCACAAGATTCTCATTGTTGCTAGAATATTCTTTGACTGCCATATATCTTGCTCACTCGAATTCATTTTTTGCCAGCTATACTGAGGTATAATTTACATAAAATAAAATTCACCCGTTCACCGATATGGCCTGTTCTCATGGAATTCACAACTTAATAGGGAAGGGAGAGCCCCCAAAACTCAGAGATGGATGCCGCCTCAACGTTGGTGGAATCAGCCCCTTTATTTTACTATCAATGGGGAAACTGAGTCTCAGAGGGGGGATGTGCGGCAGAGCTGGAGGCCTTGACTCCTAGCATGGTGCTCCATCCTCTGCCCCAACAGCCTCCTTCAGCCCTCCAGGGGAGGAGACGTCTTCAGGCAGCCAGCGGGTTCTGACACGGACTGCAGGGCAAGATCGTGCCTTAGCCGGGAATTGCCGCCTCCCTCAGGGGCTTCTGAGGCTGCTTTTAGAAGAGCACAGGGTTCAGGTGACTCTATTAGGAGAAGGATGTTGTCACTGAGAGCCGCCTGGTGGGGGAGGGGGCAGGGATGGCATCCTGTAATACTGGGCCTCTGGTTTGCAGCGGGTGAAGAAGGGTGATGTCGTGTCTGCTGGAGAAGGACAGGGACGGTGGCTATGTCGCTGGGACTCGTGATTCATCAGGAGTGCCAGAGATGAGAGCACGGGGGCCTGGGGCGCGGGTCAAGTGGATGGACACAGACATGGAATCCACAGGCAACTTCTCCAGGTCGAAAGGCCTCCAGCCCCATTCGGCACGTTGGCCCCATTTATTTGTAATGAGGACCCCCCCCCCCAGGCTGTGACCGAGAGGGACAGGCAGCTGGGTGGGGGATGAGAGGACGGAATTCAGAATTGTGTCTCATGTTTCCTGCATTCATTCATGCATTCATTTATTCATGTACTCTTGCATTCACTCATTGAACAGTGATGACCGGGACAGACAGAGTCTTTTTTCTCATGAGACTCCTGAGTTACTTAATTACAGTCCTGGCAGCTGCTCCGAGGAAGAAGATAGGTCCTGGGACCGCCTGCGACAAGTGGGCGAGACCCAGGCCACGGGTTCAAGAAAAGTAGGAACAAGTTACCCTGGAGAGACACTTGCTGGAAATCGTGGTGAGCCTTTGCCCTTTCTGGTGGAAGGAAGCGTGGCCTGCCTCATGCTCAGGGCTTCGTCTCCATGAATAAAGAGCTCAGACTCGATTAAAGGATGACAAAGGGGGGTGCCTGGCATAGGGCAGACATCCACAGATCTGCATCTCAGTCCAGCTCTGGAACTTTCTAGCTGGGAAAATTTGGGCAACTTTCCTAACTTCTCTGAATCCACTTTCCTTATTTATAGCTGAGCTCACCGGACGCACAATAAATGTAAGCCACCGTCCCGCTCAGTGTCTAGTCTAAGCAGTGGATTCGAGGTGGGAACGTGGGCTTAATAAAGGCCCTCACACTGCCCCGATGCTGCCTGCACCAAGGACCCCCACCTTGGGTGGCCCAAAGATGCCGCAGGCCAGACATGGCCCTGAGGGCTGGGGGAAAGGTCAGCACCTTCAGAAGTTGTCCCCCAACAACCCCTGTGAACACAAAGAGGACAAATTCAAGAGACAGTGAGCTGAGTTCTTGTCGTGACAGGGTGAGGGGCACCTCTCGGGGGCACAGTAGGGCCTCCCCATCAAGAGCAGGAAGGGGCTTGGAATCGAGGGCCGGTCACTGGCTGGGCGCCTGCTCTCCGACTCACACATTATCTCATTTAATCCTCACCACAGTCTAAAGACCTTTATTACTATCATCGCACACAGAGTGTGGGCCGCTCAAGCCGGAAAATCCTGGGCCAAAACAGCGTTTGGGTCAGTGCCTGCGGTCCTCTAATTAAACGCACTCTGTCACATCGATGTCGCAGCCATAACTAGACAAGAAGCTGAGCGGGGCTGTGGCTCATGTCTATCTGGTGTTCAACAGCAGTGCACGACTCACTGTTATGGGTAGGATGGGGCTTCAGAAGTACCGGGCAGGTGTTAAATGGTGCCAGACACACCCATTCAGTGACTGAGGGCCTACCAGCTCCTGCAGGCGTCAAGCCCTGACCCGGAGACCGGAGGTGGGGGCAGAAAGGAGGAAGGCACCTTCCCTTCCCTGGTGAGAAGCCTGTGGCCCCCGTAGAGGGGAGCACTGAGCCCCTGGTGAGCGCAGGAATCACAGATGGGGAGACGGAGGCCCAGAAAGCAGGAGATCCGCACAGGTGCCGCGGGGCAGGTGCCTCAACCAGGGCCCCCAACTCCTGGTCATCTCGGCATCCCCAACCTCCAAAAGAGCCCAGAAGGCTCTGGGGCAGACAGGAACTGACATGCTGAGCCGGGAGTAGGAGAGGAAACCAAGTCAGCCTGCTGTGCCCTCACCCACCCCTATCTGAGCCTTCCAGAGCCCTTCCTGCTCACACCTTGGACCCTCCCACACTTTGTTATGTCGCGAGGGATGCTCTTTGGGGCCTGCTTGTTTGTCTCTCCGGGCCTCAGCATCCCCGATGGTGGGATGAGGTGCTACCTCCTCGCATGGAGTGGGGAGGACTCAACAACCCAATGTGGCAGGTGCCACGACTGTTGTACGTGCCATGTGCCAGAAATGTCCCATTCATTCATTCATTCAACAAATATTTATTGAGCACACACAGTATGCCAGGCACTGCTGTGGATGCTAAGGACACAGGGACGAGTGAGACACACCCCCACCCCCACGGAGCTGATGGTCTAGTGACCACAACCAAGTAAACATCGGCACGTACTTATACACGGTATATAAGGCACCATATGCTTATATTTGTCACACAATGTGACGTTAGGAAGTGATAAATTGAGCAGAAAGGGGACAGAGTGAAATGAATGGGGAGTCGTTTAGATAGAAAGGTCAGAAAGACCCCACCGAAGAAGTGACATCAGAGGAGAGACCCCAAGGAGGCGAGGCAGCGAGGCACGTGGATGCCAGGGGAAGAGGGTTCCAGGCGAAGGGAGAGGAGAAACCCAAGGCCCCGAGCCTGCAGTGCGCTTGACGCTTCTTAAGGACCAAGGAAGTCAGGGCAATTAAGGCAGCATGAGTTACTCGTAATTAGTATATTATTATGATTACTTTTGCTATCAATAGTAATTTATTATTATTCCTCAATATAATATTATTCCTCAGTGATCTGGGCCTGAAAGATGGGGTCCGAGCTCTCGAATCCTCACAAGCCTTAGGTGGTTCTGGCTTCCCCGGGGACCCTCACCCCCAGGATGGCCCCTCCTCACCAGCCCCGCGTCCCCAGGTTGAGCAGCAGCCCCACCCCGGCCCAGGGCAGGGGACCGACTCATTGATCTGGGCCAGCAGACACAGTCCCCAGGGCCCACAAAAATGTTCTAATTCTGATTCCTTTTACAATCAGGGGGAACACCAGAATGTAATAATAATGAGTATATAATCATGAATCCAGCCTGGATTGTATTTGCCTTTATACCAATGTGGTCATAAATTATACATTTTAATATTTTTATATGAGGAAGGGCCCACGGAGGCAACGGTGCCAGGCCGTGAAAGTCCCCGTGCGGCCCCTCTCTGAGGGGTGGAGGGCGGAAATCTGTTCCTTGCTTTGGCCGCCCCCAGGCTGCCCCTCTGCCCCTCTGCCCCTCCAGGAGCTCGGCCCGGGGAGGCTGGAGCTCAAACGAGCTACCTGTTGAGCTACCATGAGCCTCTGTCACCTGCCGGACCCACTGACAGATGGGGCCCCCGCCCGGCTCAGACAGGAACCAGTGACCGATGGCCTGCTGCTCCCTGTCCCCGCTCCAGTGTTTCACTTCTCCGAGCCACTCACAGTGGCATCTTCGGGAGACCCGCTGCCTCCATTTCTTGGTGAGTCCCCCTTCCTTCCCCTTAAATCTAGGGAAGTGGTGATTTAATATTAATATTTATTCATGTACTCAATTCTTTCCCTGTTAAATAATTTCTCAGCTGTCGGAGGCTTCTGAAGGCTAATTTAAAACAGGTGTCACGGTTATGTAACTTATGCCCTCAGATTCTCAGAGAGAAGGGGGGGATCCGCCTCCCCACACCCACCACCCACACTGTTCCACCTGCTACGAGGGGTCTGGGGTCTGGGTCACGTGGACACACCCGCCCTCCACGAGCCGAACCCCCAGGGTGGGAGATGGGGAGGCGCCCACATCGCGGGCTGCCT
The DNA here is from genome assembly GCA_031878705.1 of Tapirus indicus. Lineage (NCBI taxonomy): Eukaryota > Metazoa > Chordata > Mammalia > Perissodactyla > Tapiridae > Tapirus > Tapirus indicus. The sequence goes on along the minus strand of CM062924.1, from coordinate 97,874,179 downwards.
GGAGTAGCTGACACCGGGGCTTCACTCTAAAAGGGACGGGGAGCCGGCAAGAAGCGGGACTGGGGAGAAAGAGAGAGGAAAAGGACATTTGAGGTGGTGCTGGACAAGCCACGCACGTAGAATAACAATAACAGAATAACAGCTAATACTTGGACAGAATGTAATATGCACCTGGCACCGCTCCACGCGGTTTACATATATTAACTCACTTAATGCGTACACACCCAGTGAGCTCCGTACTATTAGCCCCACCTCACAGGTGAGGAAACCGAGGCAAGACGAGGGCAGATAACTTGTCAGACATCACATACTAGTAAGAGGTGGATCAGGGATTTGAACCCAGGAAGACAGACATGTGGCTGAAACCCAAGTCTCCCTCTTGGTGGCCAAAAGGCCTCTCTAAGGTTCCACTTTGTGTAAAAAGGAGGAAATACAGCTTAATCACAAAGTTATTAAAAGGGTAAGAAGACCTGGCTGTATGCATCTTTGGGCCGCCTACAGCAGGTCACCAAGAAAGGGATGGAGGTTGGACACACAGTAGGGATTCAGGAGACATGCTCACCTCCTCTCCTCTCTCTCTCTCTCTCTCCCTCTCTCTCTCTGCCTTCCTTTCATCTCTCTCCCAACAGCCTCACACTTCAAGGTTATGTCTGTTACAGCTGATTGAAATCTAAGTGATCGCTTAAGCACTGGCCAGTGACAGCTTGCAAAACAAAGGAAACTCGTCCCGTTCTGGCTACCTTCACATCCCACCACCTCGCAATTCCTGGCACGTTGATTGTCTGGGGGGGCTTCTCAACCTCAACCCCGGCCCCTGTGGATAAACTCGCTGAGCTCAGGGCTTCTCCATCCAGCTCCCAGGAGGTTCACATTCAGACTTTCATTGTCTCCACCCACCAAGAAGCTTGATTTGCTATAGGATATATTCTGAAGACCACGGGCATATTGAATATTGCTTTTCAAAGTACATGTGCCACCTCCCCCGGTCCAATCTCTGAGGCGCAGGCATCTTCCCTGGCACAGGGTCATTGCTGTAAAGGGAGGGAATTCCCAGCTGGAGTGATGAGAGAAGAGTAAGACAGTCATCCCTCGGGCCCTATGCAAACCCATGCAAATTAATGAAATGCAGACCACATCAATAAGTGTATTTGTAAACGAGAGATGTGGACAGGGCAAGGCAGCAGTCAACTGGAAAAAAAAATATCAGAGAAAGCTCGAGAGTGGACAATGACCTCTGTTTGTGTTGTATGCATGTGTGAGGTGAGTACAGATTCATATGTATGCATCAATGTGTGTGTACACACACACACACACACACACACACACACACAGTTCTTGCCGGCCACATCTGGGCCCGTGCTCAGAACTCCATTGCACTTTTCTGGGCAGAGACAAAACCTCGAGCCCTGACCTCCTGCCCCGTGGCCTGGGCCCTGCAGGAAGTGCCCACTGATTGCATGACCACTGGTTCTGGACCCTCCAGGCCACCAGAGTCCATGCAATCCTTAGTTCACTGAAGGGTCTGTCCTCAAAGCTCACTGACAAGTCAGCTTCTAGGATCGGGCGATACATCTTCCCAGAGAAGCCGCGCCGGTGGATGCAATAAAGAAAGTTGTGGTGAAAAGCACAGACTTTGAGGATGGTGCATTTCAGCGAGTAATTGAACCGCTCTGCTCCCTCCTCTGTAAAGGGGGGAATAAAAATATCCACCAACCTCAAATGGGGTGAAAAATGAAAGAACGTCCCACACGTGTCCAATGCCCCCCACCCAAGAAGTGTTCACTAAACCGTGGCCATGGCTACTGGTGATCACTGCTAATGTGGCAGCTGCACTGGTGTCATTGTGGACGGGTGTCAGAGTCCTAGGGTGGCCCCTGAAGCCCCCTTGGTGCTGGGGGTAGCTGACAACATTTTATTTATATTTGTGGCTGCCAGTGATGGGAAACACTGCTTCCTTGGCTAATTGCTCTGGATCCCAAATTCTCTGTTGGGACCCCCGCACTCCTCCCACCTCACCCAGAACAAGGACGCAAACCCCCAGAGCCTTGCGTGGCGAGGAGGTGGAGGAAGATGGAGGCGGGAAGAAACTCCTAAACACCAGTCACAGGCGGACTCTCCACATCAGGAAAAAGGTCTTCTCCTTGAGAAATTCATCCTTGCAGAGCACTCACCACGTGCCACGAGGTGCCATCCTTACATCGTATCCTTTGTTGTGACAACAGGCCTGGGAGGTGGGCATCATTGTCCCATTTTCCAGATGGGGCCTGGGAGGCTGGGGGAAGTGGAGTCAGTTACTCTCAAGATCACCCGTTGGAGCCTGATGGAGGCCCGAGTGGAGTGCAGGTCCGTTTGGCTCCAGAGTCCATGCTCTTTACTTAACTTTACCGTGATGCCTCCGGGTGTCTAAACAATGAAGCCCCAGGTGTCTGGGTGTTCACAACACGGGTATTTGTAAGCTTGAGGATGCCCCCAGCCCCCCTCCTGCAGTTATCTGACCAAATGAAGGATTCTGAGTCCGTTCTCTTTTCCGAAGTAACTCACCCATGTGATGCCGCCTTGAGGATCCTCCTTGTCCCCGCCCTCCAGACACAGCCCATGGCCTGGGGAGCAGGAAGCCTGGTTCCTAACAAGGCTCATGGTTGTGTGTCCACAGTTAAAGCCTTGGACATATCTGAGCCTCGGTCTGCAGGTTCCTAAGTCCGGGCCACTCACGGGATCCTTCCTCCTCCACAAGGCAGGGGGCACACACCCAGGGGGGCGAGCCCACACCCAGGGGGTGCCCAGGGATTGGCAGAGAGCCAGCATCCTACAAATGCACTGGTCCATTGGGCATGGCCTAGCACGGGAGCAAGGACTGGGCACTGGCCTCCACCAGGGGCCCCTGCGCCCCTGCTCCAAGAGGGCTGGGAGGATTAATATTAGCACAATCGTTTAATCAGAGTGTGATTAACAGGCGCATGCATAATTCACCAGGCTCTTCCCTCGCCTTGCTCTTTGCTTTGGGAGGTGGCGGGAACAGGGCACCAGCTCATTAGCTCTCCCTCCACCTCATCGGCCACTCCTCTGTGCGGGGGAGGCGACCTACGGATGAGGGGGGCCATCTTGGGAAGGAGGGTTTGGAGCAGGCTGGGTGCAGGGGACCCCACATAAGGGACCAAACAAAGAGAGCCCTCCCCCAGGTTCTCCCCAGGACACTTCTAGCGAGAGAGAAGGACGTGGATGAGAGGCTCCAGGTGGACTCTCCTGCCCTTGACCTTGGACGTCTGCCCCCGCCCCCCAGCCCCGATGTCCCTCTAGGGGCTGCCTTGTTCCTCCATGGTCAACTTCCCGTGAATCCTTCAGATCACTCTTTCTCTTCCCCTCCTCCCATCCACTGGGGCTAACTCTACACATTTACTCCCCACGGGGTAAAACAGGTGGCCTATTATTTGTCCTAAAACCACCTCTTTTAACCTTAGATTTTACCAGGTGTCAGAGCTAGAAGGGCCTGTTTACATGGAGCAATCTAATTCCTGCTCCAGGGGAAATAGAGCCCAGAGAGGTAAGTAACTTGCCCAAGGCCACACAGCACATCTGCGGCAGAACTGGGACAGAATTCTGATTTTTCGACTCCCAGGACAGAGAGCTTTACTCAGACTCTAGCTGAGGGTCACACAGACATTTGAGTGTGTGTGTCTCAGGGGTGCGGGGTGAGGGTAAGCGCTGGGAGTTTGAAACCTGGCTTGGCCACTTGCTGTGTGACTTCGGGCAAGTTACTCATCCTCTCTGGACTTCTGGAAAACAACAGCGATGGGATGGGTCCCACCTCAGGGGACTGTGGTGATAAGAGTAACGCAGAAGCCTCTAGCACAGAGCCTCACAGGCCGGAAGTGCTCAATAAATGCATCATTTGGCTCGGGGTGGGCCCCCGAGAAGCAGATCTGGGACAAGGATTCCAGCGCATGTGGTTTATCTGGGGGGCTGGAGGGGTAGATTCCAGGAAACACTGTCAGGGCCCTGGAGGAGCCACACAGAGTGCCTTATCAGGTGGCTCACCCCGGTGGGTGAGGGGCTCAGTCCCCTGGGCGGTGACCTCTGGGAACCAGGGTGGAACATAAGCCTGCAGATTATCCCAGGGAGGGAAGGGGAGAAGGCAGCGGGGTGTCGGGTGGGGAAATGGGCTCCTCCAGGCAAAGAAAGCCCCTAGGCGCAGCAGTGCGGGAGCTGGCAGCTGGGAGGCGGGCACCGTGCACTGAAGAGAGGCGAGCGAGAGGTACCAAAGCATCTGCTGCGCCGTTCCCCACATTTCCGTACAACCGGGGACGCGGGGAGCGACTCCGGGGTCTCCTTGTCAGCGCTTGTCCTGCGCCTGCAGACCCGCGCATCGCGCTCACTTCAAAGCTTCCGTTTCGTCAGCAGCAGAAAGGCCGGTAATGAAGCATGAAAGTTTGGGACTAGATAAAGGAAAAACTGCCCATCTGTGAAGATGCTTAAACACGGGCCACGAGGATTTGGGGAACATGTGGGACTCCTTGCCCGGAGCACCTCGGGGGCTCTCTGGTGACACAAGGGGACTAGGGATGTTCAGATTCAGGAGCCCGTAGCCCCGGGCATTTCCGCATTCCCTGCAGGAACACTCCGGGGAGGGGGGCGGGGTGCATGAAGACACAGAACAAACAGAACCGAGCTTCCCGGAGCGCCACGCGCGGAAGGCACTATTTTTATACTCAAATAAACCCAGAGCTGGTATACCCTTCTAATAGAATACTACTCAGCAATAAAAAGGAACGAACATCTGCTCCAACCACATGGGTAAACCTCAAAAGCATTAGCTAACTGAAAGAAGCCAGACCCTAGAAGACAGACCAGGGTTCCATTTAGAGGAAATTCTAGAAAAGGCCAAACCACAGGGGCTGGGAGCAGATCAGAGGTTGCCTGGGCCCAGGGGTGGGGACAAAGGGGCACGAAGGGACTTTTGGGGGTGATGGACTGGTTCTATATCTTGATTGTGGTGGTGTTTACACAACGGCATACATTTGTCAAAATTCCTCTAATTGGACAGTTAAAGTTGGTGATTTTTTCATAGGTATATTATACCTCCACCAAAACCAATTTAAAAAAATAAGAAACATAAATAAACCCAGCGTGTCTCAGAGTGGGACGACTTGTGGATCAAGTCACACACACACACACACACACACACACACACCCAGAGGTGCTTGACTAGTACAGAGAACACACACCTTGGAATTCAGGCAGATTTATGTCCAAATCCCAGCTCTGTCCCCTTGCAAGCTATGTGACTTTTGGCAAGTCATTCCACCTCTGTGAGCCTAAATGTCCTTGTGTGTACGATGGTGCCATGGACTGAACTGTCTTCTCCCAAAATCCATACACTGAAGCCCTAATCCCCAGTGTGACCGTACTTGGAGATGGAGTTTTTAGCAGGTCATTAAGGAATTGAGGTTAAATGAGGTCATAAGGGTGGGGTCCTAATCCAACAGGATTGGTAGCCTTATAAGAAGAAGAAGGGGAGATGGCTCTCTCCCTCCGTGAGCACACACCAAGGACAGGGCGTGTGAGCAGGTGAGCAAGAACGTGGCCTGTATAAGCCAGGAAGAGAGCTCTCACCAGAGGAACCGTGCTGGCACCCGATCTTCCAGCCTCCAGACCTCGAGAGAGTAAGTGTCTACTGTAAAAGCCGCCCAGTCAGTGGCATTTTGTTACGGCAGCCCGAGCTGACTAAGGCAAAGGGGGATACTAATTCTGTGGCATTCTTGTGCAGATAACATGGGATGATATGGACATAAGTGCCGTGCTCTGGGACACTCAGGTGCTTCAGAAACTTTAATTATTTAATACACGGTGTTAGGGAGACACTTTCCAGCTCAGATAACAGAAAATCTCAACTCAACTTGGCTGAAACAATATTGAAAATGTATTGTCTCACATAAGAAGTCCTGAGCTAGGGGAATCCCAGGGCTGATTAATTCAGTGGCCCAGGCCCTCATCAAGGTCCCAAGTCTTGTCTATCTTTCTTCCCTGCCCTTTTCAGCCTGTCAGCCTAGTGTCCCTCATGGCTACAAGATGGCTGCAGCAATTCCAGCCATCAACTGGGAAGAAGAAGAGGGACCATTACTTTCCATGTGCTTCTTTTTATTAGTGAGATAAACTCTTCCCAGAAGTCCCCTTGCAGACTCTCTCTCATTGGCCAGAACTGTGTCAGGTGCCCACAACTCCAGCAGCCACTGGCAGAGGGAACCGGACAGCCGAGATTGGCTCAGCCTTAGATCAATCATGACTCAGTCCTTGGGGCTGGAGGTGGTGCCGCCTCCCAGGTCCACATGGAGGAAGGAGAATTCCCAGACAATGTTCAACTCTCGTGAGAAAGGAGAAACGAGCAAGAATGATTATTAGGAAGGTGACCAAGAGAGTTTGTGACAAGAAGTAATAATAACGGCTTTGTTTATTGAGTGCTTATGATGAGCATAGTGCATCATCTCCCCCTGGCAGGTGACACGAATTCCCATTTTACAGCAGAGGAAACTGAGGCTCAGAGAGGAAGGGCCACGTGAAAGTGTCACATGGCTGGTGAGTGGCAGAGCCAGACAAGAACTCCCCATCTCTTCACCGCTCTGCTACACCACTTCCTTGGCGTGGCTATTACGTTGTCTGTTGTTATTTTTACCCTCGCAGGGAATTCGTGGACCATCAGGTGCTTCCGGGTCCAGAGCAGAGCGGAGGGCGGTTTCCCCTCCAGGTGTCTGTGGAAGCCTGAGCTCCCGCACTCTGTCCCACAGCCCCCGACTCCGGGTTGTCCAGTGAGCCCCACTGACGAGTCTAGGGCAGAGAGGACGGTTTCTAAGTGCAGTGACGGGGGCTCCCTTTCTGGGCTGGTCTTTGTTCCATGGATAGATTCTCACTGAGCCTGGGAGGTTCCAGAAAAGAAGGCGTCTTGAGGGCCCACAACCCACTGACTCCTCCTCATGCTACACCTGGACGGAAATCTCTCCCGAGCTGCCGAGTCCACTCTGTGCACAGCCTCCTCTCCCCGTGCCTGCACGTGCAGCTTCTCCCGCCTTTTGTTCATGTGGTGCGTCTCACCTGATTGCCTGCATCCACTCCAACCTGACCCCCTTACGTCCACTTCCTCCAGGAAGCCCTTCCTGATGTTTCCACCTACACTGACCTCTCCCCTCTCTGAATGCAAGGGCACTCGTAGACAATGGCAGTGGGTCCCAAATCTGCAGCCTGTTAGAATCATGGTTGAGGGGTGGTGCCCAGTAAAGTAAGATTTCCCCAGCCTGCGTAAGAGCCTGGATAGCAGCGTGGTTAAAAGCATGGACTCTGGAGTCAGGCAGCCTGGGTTCAAATCCTGGGTCTGATGATTGCTGCTGTGCAACCTTGAGCAAATTACTTAACCTCTCTGTGCTTCACGTTCCCCACCTGTAAAATGGGGATAATAACAGTACCTATTCTCATAGGATTGTTGTAAGGATTATATGAGGTTAAAAAAAGAGCAAAGCACATGGAATAAAGCCGAGCCAAGTAGAAGGCATTTGATAAAGATGACTCACACTCTTTAGAAGTGAGACCCTGGACTCTATATTTTTATGTATCATTCCAAATGGGTTTTTTGTAGCCAGCCAGCAAGGGGTCAAGATTGGCCATTCAGGAGCCACTGATCTGTCTTATTCTAGAATCTCTACTCAGAAGCGGTCATTGGCTCCCTTTTGCCGGTAACATAAGAACACATCCCTCAGCTAGATGTCTGGACCCCAACCTCCCTTTCTTACCTCACCTCCCTGCCGTGTCCCCCGCTGTTGCATCCTTTCATCACGGTATAGGATCCCCCAGAAGCAGCATCTAGGTTTGGTTATGCCCTTTATCCGTGCTGTTCCTTCTAACAGCACGGGGAAAGGATGCCCTTCCCTGCGTTTCCCGCCATGACAGCATCAGCACCACCACTGACCGGGTGCCTTCTGTGTGCCGGGGATCATGACAGAGTCTGGATTTGAGTGCAGAGCAATGCGACCTGAGGCCTGTTCCCGTATCCATTCTGTGTGATGCCTTCCTGGCACGTCTGCTCCGTGGAACCTCTCCCGGGCCATCTCCTGCTCCCGGCCCACGCTCACCAGGCCCTGCTCCCCCCCGGCTTACAGCCCACGCACTTTCAGGTTCGTCTGCCACCCCTGTCAGACAGGCAGCTTATCTCTGGCACCAAGCACCCACACGGGGACCCCAAACTCTCTGGTACCGGGAACCCCACTGACAATCCTTTCCCCCTCCCCAGGCCTCTGATTCCAAAGCTTGCTCTCTCTACCAAACCAGCAGCACGTGTTCCCTGGCAATAAGCTCATCTTCCATCTTTGTCAATCAGGCGTAACTGCCAGTGAGAACTCCCCACCCCGGGCCGGGGGGTGCAGGGGGCTCCAGCCACCAGCCAAGACACACGCTAACGTGGCCAGCTGTGCCACCATCCCCGGGTTGGTGGAAGTAGCAGAGGAAGCAATGATCTCCCTGAGGTCTTACTCTTGAACCCTTGGGCTGCCTCGGTGCATCCGAAAGAGCCGGAGACCCCAGCAAACGGCTGGCATCCCGGTCACTGGAAAGACGGGTGGAGGGTTAGAGGAAAGGAGGAAGGAAGAAACACTGTCTGGGCTTTGTCTTCAGCTGCTCCTGGGCAAAAATGAAATTCCCTGAGCTCGAGACTCGACTTCACAGCCCTCTGCTCTGCCCCCACCCCCAGGGCCTCACGGTGGACCAGGCTCTAGAAGCGGCTTGATGCAGCCTGCGGACATGCCCTAAGGTGGGTCCTGCCCTCAGGGAGCTGCCTGGGCTGCTGGGGTCCTGAGCCCCCTGCTGAGGGACAGGGAGAGAATCGCCGAGTAAACAGTAGTTCCCCGCAGCCATCACTGCTCGTTAAATATTAACACTGTCCATTTGCTCGTGCGCGAGTGCACCCGCCTGGGTGAGCACTGTTCCCTTGTCTGCAAAGCCAGAGAGAAGCTCGCAAGCTCTCCCTTCCCTGCTCTCCTGTCACCATTTTTATAACCCCCATGGGGCTCCTCAGGCCCCTCAGAGCTGCCCACCCACGCTGGGACCTGCCCCCACCCCAGCCCCAGCCCCAGAGCCTTGTTTCCTACAGATGACCTCGATGCCAGGCACAGAGGCAGGGTTCAAATCCCAGCTGTGTCACTTACGAGCTGGGTGACTGTGGGCGTGTTACTGGGTTTCCTCAGCTGTAAATGGGCGAAACACCTTAACTACCGTGTAAAATCGAGGCTCTGATGCGGTAACGTGTGTGGAGTGCCTGGCACGTGCTAGGTTAATTCCGACACACGGCAATGCCTTTCCTCTTCCATCCCCCGCCCCTCACGCAACATGAAGGGGTAATTGAGGAAAAGGCTGAGTTAAATCAGGAAGGGGGGCGGGGGAGATAGAGTAATGGGGTCTCCCGGTGCATCCAGCTCTGGCGACATCACGGGGATCCAGTGGTCCCACTCTGGGCCAGTCCCTCTGTCTTCAGTGCCCCTCGCCGCGTGGTGATGACTCAGGGTTCGGGTGGGAGGGGGTTCTGTGCTAAGAAGCCGGACACCAAGCTAAGCGATGCTTTGATATCACAACGATTCTTATTTATGCAACAACGTGTGTGTGCAGTGTGCCGCGAAGTCCTCAAGCTGCCCAGTACCAGCCATCAAAGCCTCCATATATCACCCTGAATTCCCTTCCCGGGTAGTTTAGAAGAATGAGAGGTGACTTAATGGCAGTGTTTAAGGGTTATTATATATAAGTTAATGGCCAGATGCTCTTCCGTGGGGGGCAGAGGGGCGCGGAGGTGGCTCTGGCGGCAGCAGCAGCAGAGGCTCCCCCTGGAGTTCAGAGGGTGCACTGCATCTTCACCCCACCTCCACCCCACGGGCAGCAGGGTGGACCCACTGAACTCTCAAGGTCTCCTCTAGCCCCTGGGGGACGTTTTGACCATGATGCTAAGCTGGCTGGTCTCCTACCACGGACGCGATCTTTAAAAGGAGAGCAGATGTCCTACGATAGATGTGATGGTGCTGGGCGTACTTGGAGCAGGGAGAAGGAGGGGCCGATGGAGGAGACGTGGCCCTGGGATTTGCAGCCAAACAAAGTAATTCACAGTGGTACCCGGGCCCCAGAGAAAGTGAGTGTCCTGGCCACCCAGCCCCTCTCGCTATGGAGAACAGAGAGAGTGTTCACTGGGGGGCCCTCCTCTCCTCTGTATCAGCAGGGGTGGTGGGAAAGGTGAGACCCAGCACGTGTCCCCCCCTCAGATCTCGAGGATGAAGGCACAAAGTGAGGTTCTAGCAACAGCTGGAAAGCAAGCCATCCTTTTCTCCTAAGAAAGGAGCCAGAGAGGGCGTGCCATAAGCCATGCTTACTTAGCCAAATCCACTCTGCACGGGAAAGGAGGGGATTCAACAAGGCAGACGGTGGGTGGGGGCGTGGAATCCTTTCCTGGGGATTTCTTTCACTAGAGTCACCCCTACCGGAGACCCTCTGCAACCAGCACGAGGGCGCATGGAGAGAACGTAGGCACCCTGGGTTCTAGAACCGGCTCCTCCCTTTTCCCTAATTTGACTGTGGGCAAACTGTTTTGTCTTTTTAAGCCTCAGTTTCCTCCTCAGGACGCTAGGGCCAGTAATATCCTCTGCAAAAACTGCAGGTTTGAAGCAAGAATTAGACGAGACAAAGTGCCAGGCACTGACACGCTTTCCTTCCCATTGTCTTGCTGAGCCACCTCGACCCAATACGGTCCCTTGGACCAATCCCCACCATCTTGCCGATGTCTTTGGTCATCCTTTTCTCCTGTTCAGGACACACGCTTCTCAGGCCCTCCGCCATCTGTCCCAGGCTGTGCTCAGCCTCTGCAGGCCACCTATGATCGACCCGGTGGGCACTGAGGTGGGACTCAGACAACGTTTGCTTGCTCGTGTGTCCCTTCACTCAGCGAGCACTTACAGTCTCGTGGCCAACTCCATCAAACGTGCGTGCGCTCTGCTTGTTTCAGGCGAAGGGCGTCTGTTTCCCCAACGGATTCCGCACGCCACCTCCCACTCCCAACCACTTCCATTCTTTGCAGGTGCTTCCCAGAGTGGAAGGAGATTCCATCAAGGATGGTGGTCTCTACACTCCCGCTCCCTGCTCGTGTGCATGCTGGGCCCTCCCCCCAGCAATGCCCTCCCCCTCGCCCCTCCTTTCCACCTGCAGAAATCCTTTCCCACTCGATTATACACAGATGTGCCAGTGCATCTGTGAATGCCTCCCTTCCCCATCTCGGCTTTGGAGGACGGGGGGCCTGGCCTATGGATTCCAGCTGCCCCTCCAGACCATGACCCCGAGACCAAAGACTCTGACACACTCCCCTCCACGTCCTCCTCCCCTCACGCCCTGCATGTCCTGGATGCTTGACAAACACGGGCTGTCATTCATAAAGAAGTCACAACAGCTCCCGCAGGCTGAGCCCCTGTCATGGGCCAGACACAGGGCTCCACGTTTTCTAGACATCATCTCATTTCATCCTCAGAGCCAGCCTGCCAGTGCACTATTATTAGCCTCATTTATAGAAGCGAGGCTCTGGGACTGAAATAGAGGGACTCACCCAAGGTCACCTTGCTGCCCTGTAAGCGCCAGGACTTCAGGCCGGGTCACAGTGACTTCAGGGCCCGCCACGCCCTTCCCCCGGACCACACTGTCCCAGAAGACAAATTCGGGGAACAGAGCAAAGACAGACACTCAGTGTGCTGGGTCAGAACTGATCTCAGACAGCAAATTCAGGAATTTGAGGAGGCTTTATGAATAGTGAGAAAAAATATACAAGTAAGGTTGAAAAAAATGACAAACTGAGAAAAATATGTGGGACTCTGTTATGGGCTGAATTGTGTGCCCCTAAATTTCATATGTTGATTCCTAACCCCCAGTGTCCCAGAACATGGCTGTAGTTGGAGAGAAGGCCTTTACAGAGGGGATGAAGTTAAAATAGGGCCATTGGGGGGTCCTAATCCAATCTGATTAGGAAGAGTGTCCTTATAGGAAGAGGAAATCTGGGCACATAGGAGACACCAGGATATGGTGCACAGAGGAGAGAGCACGTGAGGATGCAGGGAGAAGACAGCCATCTGCAAGCCAAGGAGAGAGGCCTCAGCAGGAACAAAGCCTGCTGACGCCTTGACCTTGGACTTCCAGCCTCCAGATTGTGAGAAAAGAAGTTTCTGTTGTGGCATTTTGTAGTATTTTGTTATGGCAGCCCTAGCAAGCTAATACAGTCTCCTAGTACAAATTAAATCCCTAATATATAAAAAGTTTCTAGAAATCAACAAGAAAAAGACCGGCAAACTAATATTAAAAATGGGCAAAGAATATGATAGATATTCACCCAAAAAGGAGATACAAATGATTCATAAACATATGAAAAGATGCTCAACCTCATTCATGAAAAACTGAACCGAGATACCATCTTTCACTTGTCAGATGGACCAAATTTCCAAAAGTTTACTAACTCCGTGTTTGGCAAGATTGTGTGAAAATAGAGAGGGGGGCTCTCCAATGAGGCTGGCGGGAGTGTAGATTGTACAACCCCATAGATGGCGATTTGGCAATATCCAATGGAAAGAAAGGACAGAGAAGGAAGAAAGAAAAGAAGGGAGGGAGGGAAAGAAAGAGGGAGGGATGGAGGGAGAGAGGAAAGGAAGGAAGGAAGGAGAGAAGAGGGAAGGGACAGAAGCAAGGAGGGAGGAAGTAAGGAAGGAATGAAGGAGGGAGGGAAGGAAAAACATGTCCTTGGAGTCAGTCACATCTGGGTTCAAATCCCAGCTCTGCCACTTTTTAGCGGTATAGCCTTGGGCAGTTACTTACCCTCTCTGAGCCTCTTCCTCGTCTCTAAAGGGAACAGTGACAGCACATTCTGCAGAGTGCTATATGGCGGAGCTAGTCCTGTTCCATTACTGCGGTCATCATCCTTCAACGTGCCAGCCCCCAGGTGGTCTCGTGTTGGTGGATTCTGTCCTTCTCATATTCTTTGCTTCCTTTCAGTAAAGTGATTCTCCAAATCACTAACTAAACTGGATTTGATATAGATAGTGGCTATCACTGTATTTCCCTTTTCACGTAAATAAATTTTCAGGAATCAGAAAACCCCCGTGTCAGCTCCCAAGCCCTGGTACCGGGTTTGGAAGTGACGATCTCCAGACTCCCCCAGTCAGCGCCCCGGACTGTCATCATGCCGTGAAATCCCAGAAGACCGAGATGGATGCTTCATTTCTTCCCCTCTCCCACCCCAAAGGGGCAGAGGGCGGGAGGGGGGCTCCCACCCACCAGAGCTGGCCGCAGCATCGGTGTTTCGGGGAAGCCGGCGAAGTGCGGGTCCTCCACACAAACCTGAGTGGACGGAAAGCACACGCTGGGCTCAGGAGCCTTGCCTCCTGCTGGGGAAACCAAGGCTCACGCTCACGTGCGGGTCGTCCAGAGCCTTGGGGAGCCACACCCGCAAATGTGCCCAGTTCACAGAAAGGAATCTCCTCCCCAGGGCCCAGGAATGAAGGTTAGGTGCAGATCCACCTCAGCTTGCTTCCCGCACCCAGGTCCTCCCTCCGCCCTCTCGTCCTCCTTCTGCAGCTCCTCCTCCGACCTCCCCTGCGCCATCAACACCAACGACACAATAATAATCACTGTTTGCTGAGCTCCTACCACCTGCCTGGCACTTTACTGGTTTGTTGGGGTTTTTTCTGCAACGATCCTACAAGGTCAGGATTACGACCCTCCTCCTACAGTTCGGGAAACGGCCTCGGAAAGGGAGGCGGACTTGTCCGAGGTCAGCAGTTAGTAACCAGCAGAACCCAGCATGGAGCTCCGGCCTTCTGACCCCGGATGTGGCGCCCAGCCCCTGCCGCAGGCCCCAGGCGCCTGGAGATGCTTTCAGTTCAGAAGTCACCCCAGAGTGATGGGGGATCTGATTCACCTCCCTGCGTCCACATCCTGCACGGCCAACTTCAAGTCACCCTCCAGTGGCCACTCCTGCAGCGTGGCGCCCTCACGGGTGTCCCCAAGCCCCTGACCTCCCCTGTCTTGGCCCCCCCAAGTCCAAAGACTCCTCTGGGGTGTAGCCCTCCTGCCTTTAGGACTTCACCTCTGTCATCATTCCTGGGGAGCCCCCTTCCCATCAGCCTGGTCTGTAGGGCAGATGCTGGGAAGTTTCACATCCTTAGCTTGCAAACGCCTCCATAGTAAGAATGGAATGAACAATTGTTGAGTACCTACTATACGCCAGGAGCTATGCTCTGTCCCTAATACATATTAATAAACCGTATAAGGTGGGTATGATGGTTCTCTTTTGCAGCTGAGAAAATGGAGGCTCAGAGAGGTTAAGTGACATGCCCAAGGTCACACAGCACTCAGAGTGGAAGCTGGGATTCAAACCCAGGCCTGCTTCATCTGCTTGATGCCAAAGCCTCTGTGCCTTCGGTCCCATCACTTTGCCTCTGGCAGAAAATGCTTCATAAATATTTGGCAACAAGGACAGAGGCTCTCTCTACCGCCACATTAGCAGGCTGCAATGTGAGTCGGGAGAACATCTGCCTGGCATCTGCCTTCCTTTCAAACAAATGTGTTTTTCATGCCCGTTTCATAGCTTTTCTCTCCTTTAAAACCTCTGGCAGGGTGCTCGGCCGGGGGTCCCTGTGGGCTCAGGCTCGGCTGTTCTCTGGTCGCCGGAGGGGCATTTGGAACGAGCCCTCGTGGTGCCTCTGCCCGACGAGCGCCAGGAAGGTGGGCTGGGAGGAGGGTTGAGGCTTTTGGTGGCCTGGGTGCACTTCTGGGAATCGAGCGGGTGTCCGCAGGCCCCGGGGAGAGAGCACGGCGCTGGGTCGGCAGGCCTGGGCAGCATCCCAGCTCTGAGGCTCACGCCCTGCCCCGTCTCCACGAGCTGCCTCAGTTTCCCCATCTGCAGCATAAGGATGCTATCAGTGCTGAGAGAAGTGCCCGCGGTATACAGCAGGCATCCAGTAAATGCTGGCTGCCACTCCCTCTTCATCCCAGCGGAGCTGGGAGGGCCCCGCAGGGACTCTGGGTGGAGAAGAGGGCAGCAGCATGGGGGGTGGAGCACAGGGTCCTTTTCTTATCTCCACCCCCAGGGTTGAGGAGTTTATTGATCTCAGCCCAGGAGGCTCCCCTCTAGACCCCGGTAGAACCAGAGGCCCGAGGCTTGGCAGCTGGTCTCCAGCACCCGCGGTGGCCTCCCGGGTCCACCCGAGCGCAGGGCATGCCCGCGTCACAGCCGCCTCCCACAGGCCCAGCCCTGCCAGCTTCCAGGAATGGCCACCTCCCTATTTGCTCCCTGTTGCCCATCTTCTCCAGAAGCTAAACTGCACGGTGCCTGGCAGCACCTTCTGCAGACAGACCCAGCCTGAACCTGGCTCCACGGACTGATCATTCTTTCACTGGACGAACTCATCTCGATGAATAGAAGGTCCCAGAGCCGTGCTGGACCCCGGATAGAGGATGAACAAATAGACTGGCTCTGTCCCCCAGGGAGCCCGCCGTCTGATGGGGGGCACATGCTGAATGTGCAGGGACAGCACCCTTTGACAGACACTATGATGGGGGTGGGGCGCAGACAGGCCATCAAATCCAAGAGTCCTCCATCAAACCCAGGGGTCCCAGGGCCAGTTCCTCCCAGGAAAGTTCTGAGGCGAGGAGCCGCCCAGGATGAGCAGGATGGGATCATTCCCAGCAGCCCCTAACTCTGGGGTGGTGCCCAGCTGCCAGCTCTCCCAAACATCCCACATTCCCCCCTCCTCCAGACTCTCCGCCTGGGCCGCTCCCTCTTCATCTCTTGATGCTACATATCTTTCAAGACCTCTCCTTCTTGGGGAAACCTCTCCTAACTGCATAACTCTGCTGATTTCCCACTGTCCCTCATCCATACCCTTCAGCACTTCATCTGAAGAACATGAGGCTCAGAGAGGGGAGGTGACTTGCTCAGGGTCACACAGCAATTAAGTGGCACAGTGGAGATTTGAACATGAGCCCCAGGGCCCTGCAAAAGGAAGACAGAGAAGGAGAGAGAGAGAGAGATTGCCAGATTACAAGCCTCCACGAGAATTCCAAAAGCAAAGACAGAGGGATGCCCAGCATGCCCCTTGAGCAAGGGCAGGCGGTAAGAATCCCCGAGGCACTGTTAGTCTATGCTGCCCTGGGGCGGGTCAGCAGACACCTGGGCCTGGGTGGGTGGGCAGCACCGGCTCAGACAGCTCGTCAGGAGGATATTAACAAGCCGTCCATCCAATTAGGAGCCAGTAATTAAAATTCATCTTCCTTCCTACCGCACAGTATTAAACCACAAACACTTCATTATATGCCTCTTACCTCACTGATTTGCATAAATGGGAAGAAACACTTAACAGCGGCAACACTAATTAATGCCCGGGGCGTCCTGTGGCTTAGCTGTCGGCAGCTTCTGTTCCGGCTGAGGGTGAGTCCCGTGTGCGGGATGCGGCCAGGGGCAGGGGTACCACAGGCAGGGGGTCCTGAGGTTGGGAGTGGGGTGGGCTGGGGGGCACATGCAGAGACACTGAGGGACTGCAGACTCACCCCTGCCCTTAGGGAGATCCCAGTCTGATGGGGGAGAAATGACCCTACACTAGGACACTCCCCCGTCTGACGGGGAGATGCAAGTCCTGCCTTTGGAGGGTCCCGGCTGATGGGAGATGCACAGCCTCCGCCCTTGGAAAGCTCACAGTCTGCTGGGAGAGAGAGAGTTCCTGCTCCGAGCAAATGCCTGCTCTGATGGAGGAGACCCAGCCCCACACCTAGGGGAGCCCTGAGTCCGATGGGGGAACAGCCCCTGCCCCGGGAGCCCCATCCATCAAAGAGGCAATCTGATGAAGTGGAAAAATCACGGTGTTTGGAGTCAGGCAAACCAAATATGTGACCCCGGGAAAGTTACTTAACCTCCTTAATTGCAATTTCCTCATCTACAAAACAGGCACTTAGCGTCCCATTAGCGGCTGCAGCGGGGAGGGGGAGGGGCCGACATGCAGCGTTGCTGGGGTTAAGTCTGAACTGTGTCTCAGGCCTGGCCGGGAGGCAGGAAGCCAGGCAGACACGCTGGGACGATGACAACGGAGATGAACGAGTCCCCTGCCTGGGGAGTCCCCAGGTTGGGGGCTGCAGGGCCTGGTCCTGGGGGGACTGGAAGGGCATCCAGCGAGAGCCAGGACTTGGGCTCACCATGCGGGTAGGTCACCATGACTGGGGTCCTGCTCCAGCCCAGGCTGGGGGACAGACAGGGAGGCAGCCTTAGAGCTCCTGAGAATGAGCTAGAACCCACCCCACCCCCAAAAAGTCCTCAAGCGGCAGAGAAGGGTGGAGGGCGGGGGAATCTGGGTTCTCGACTGGGAAGGCACAGCAGCCAGCCACGTTTGTTGAAAGTTATTCCGAATCTGAATGTCGCTTTTTTTTTTGCTGAGGAAGATTCGCTCTGAGCTGACATCCGTGCCCATCTTCCTCTGTTTTGTATGTGGGTCGCCGCCACGGCACGGCTTGATGAGCGGTGTAGGTCTGCACCTGGGATCCAAACCTGCGAACCCCAGGCCACCAAAGTGGAGCGCGCCAGACTTAACCCCTGTGCCACAGGGCCAGCCCCCCTGAATATGAGTGTCTTTTTGACTCTGAGTTGCACCCCTCCTAGCCTCACACCCGCTACCCCTCACGTCATCGTGACCTCCTGGGCTACGTAAACTCAGAGACGAAAGCCATGTCGCTGGCTGTTAGGACAACCTAGAGTTGCTTGGGGTCTTCCCCAAATTCTCTTTATGAAACCTGGTTTCTAATCTTTTAAGTTACATTAGGGAGAAAGATCTAGGATGCTGCAGACCTCCCTCAGCACGCTCATTATAGGGACCAAGGAGCGGGGCAGTGGTGGCCTTGGTCTTGCCTTTCCCAAGAAACAGCACTCAGGCTTGGAGCCAGGTGGGAGTGGATTCAAATCCCAGCTCTGGCACCTATTTGCTGTGCATCCTTAAGCAAGTTACTTACCCTCTCTGAACTTGTTTCCTCATCTGCAAAGAGGAGAGGATGAGATGCAAATAGGAGCATGAAAGGGTATGATATGTGCACAGTGTTTAGCCAGAGGTGAGAGCTCAGCCCACCCTGGTCTCTGTCCCTCCCTGACTGCCACTTCTTAAAGGCAGACAGTTCCTGAAGGCCCTGGAAGTGATCCCTCCCACCCAGGCGGAAGGGTCCCCTGGTGGTGGGCAAGGCCAGGCAGAGCCGAGCCCCTCCCGACAGGGTGGAAGCCGGCCTGCTGTGTCTGAGAGGGGCCTGCACGCAGCCCGGGCCCATTTACTCGGATTACTTCCCCGCTGAGTAACTATTTACACAGGCTGCCAGGCTGGTGGTACATCATAATTATATATTATATGTATTAATACTTCACCTTTCGCCAGCTCTGCATCTGGGCCCGTCCAAACACGTCCCAACATTAATCAATTAAGCTCGCAGCCTCCCCTACAGACCACGGTTATTAGCTTCCCTCCCCCCCGCCCCCAGAGGGGGCTGGGAGCCAGGCCCACTCAAGGTCACCCCCCGGGCCTCCGGGAAGGCTCGGCCTTGTGTCTGGGCCTTCAGCACCGACAGAGGGACACTGGCTTGCCCTCCTCCGGCCTGCCTGCCCCCTACTCAAGGCTGTACCACCGTGACCTCATTACAGCCCCCGAGGCGGGTCAGCCTGTCTTGGTTTCAGGGTTGCCAAGACGGTCTCTAGGTCCCTATGACTTGTTTTGGGAGGGGCTGGGGCCCTCTGCTAGGCACCCCAGCTCTTTGGAAACCCTGGATCCCACATGCCCTGTGCCCTTCCCCCTGGGGGCTCAGCAGAATTGCCCTGGGAGGGGTGGGTGAGCTGGTCCGGGTCGGGCCCCCCTTTATCCGCTCTATAGCTACGTTTGATGAATTTTTAAGACATGCCGAGTTCATTGTACACAGATGCCAGATTCTTGTTCCCACAGCACCCCTATAACGCAGGTATTATTATCTCCAGTCTACAGATGAAGGAGCAGAGGCCCAGAGAGGCTGACGGCCCATCCAAGGTCACAGGGCCCCAGAGCGGCAGAGCCCGGACTGAAACCCGGACCCCTCCTCAGACAACTTCCACACAGGAGTGAGGGTCTCTCTGCTGTGCCCTGTGCTGGGCGCTGGGGTGATGGGCCAGCCCAGTCCTCCGGGGCTCACAGTGTGGGAGGCGGTGATTATGACAAAGACAGGGGACAAAACTCAGGTGCATGCAAAGTGCCATGGGACGCAGTAGCGGGGGTGGGGGGTGGCGGACCAAGGAGGCAGAGCAGTGGCTTCTGGGCCAGCACCTACAGGACATAAGGAGGGGGAGTGGGGCATATTCCAGGTGGGAACAACATGGACTAAGCCATTTGGGCTCAGAGAAAACAGAGTCGCCTTGTATAATCAAAGTTCATCCTCTCCCTTCCGCTCACTTTTCTCCTTCCCCTGCCCTCCTGTCCCCTCCTCCCTCCTTCCCACTCCCTTCCTTAGAAGAGGGACTCCCTGGAGACCCTGAGACTGGTGAGAATCTGAAAAGGTCCTGGAGGGCAGCCTGGAGGAGGAGTGAATCTAGTCATCCTGAGTGAGACCTCCACCTGCCAACCCCTGCCCACCACCAGCCCCCACAGCTGACCCTCCCTGGGGACAGAGCCCCTCTCTCACCCCTGACTTAGGCCTCTCTGCCTAGAAGGGAAGCCTTCTCTGCACCAGATGCATCGTGGCCAGGAACACGTGTGCATTCTCTGAGGGCAGAACCCAGCACAGAGTAGGGGAGGGGACAGAGCTGCCCCAGCCTCCCCGAGCCAGGCTTTAAGGTCAGAGGAGAGAAGGCTGAATAGCCTTTTGCATCCCTCCTTTGCTTTCCTCCACCACTGGGCAGAAGAAACTGAGGCAGTGGGACTTTGGGGGAGTTTTAATGTGGGAGGGAGGTTTGGAAAAGGTATAAAATGGGACTTGGGGCTGGCAGGGCTTGAAAGGCGCAATAGGGTGCTCATGAGGAGGGAGAAAAGCACCAAGGTCAGATTCTATCCAAGTCCCCTGTAAGGAGAGCTCAGGCAGGGAGGCAGATGCGGACAGTATCGGGCAGGCGACAGGAAGGAGAGAATCAGTCCCAGTGAAGGCAATAGGGAGTGGCGGGGACTGGGGTGAAATGGGAGTGTGGCCCGCTGAAAGGTATGAACGTTAATTAACATGCAGAGACAGGTGGTAAGAACACTGACCTGGAAGGCACTGGAAGTGGAATTGGTGGGCACCTACAAATAACTCACTATGTGACAGGGGAAGGCCCTTCCCTGCTCTGGGCCTCAGTGTCTCCATCTGCTAAATGAACACATGGGCTTGACACCGTACAAGGGCTGCCGCTCTATCAGCAGCCGATGAAATGAGATAAAGCCCCCACAGTCCTGGTTCTCGCTGGATGCCCTTCCAGTCCTCCTCCACCAGTCACCGCCCCCTCGCCATCCCTCACCGTACCACCTTAGGAGATGGCTTCACCTCCTTGACCTCGGTCGCCTCTTCTCTAAAGGGTGGGTCATAACACTTAATCCACAGGACAAAGAGGATGAAAGGAGGAAATGCCCACTCAGCACCCGGCTCAGAGGAAGCACTGCTCCTCGGGGCCCCAAGGCTGCTGCTGTTTCATTAACTGTCCCTCATCCTTCCCTCCCATTAGTGAGCCAAGTCACCAGAGCCGGGCTTGGGCGGTGTGTCCAGCCCCAGGCTGGGCCCCTTCGATTTCCCGGGGATGTGGACGCCTGCGCTGCTCTGAGCCACCCACCCTCTGGCTGAGCCTCCTGTGCTGAGTTACGGCAAGGACGTTGGAACAAGCCTTCCGGAGCCCACTACGGCCCTCTGCGGACGGCAATGGGACAGACAGCTCGAGACAAAACCACCCAGACCTGTTACACGGTTCATGCGGGAGCTGAAGCAGCGCCAGGACATCCCCACCACCCTCCCCTCCTCACCGGCGGCCGCCTGGTCCAAGCCGGCGGAGCACGGCGGGAACAAACCTCGACGGCCTTCTCCCTTCTGTGCCACGGAGCCCCGAGACCACTGCAGCTCGGCAGGACCTGGGGCCCTTGGGGGCTCGTCACAGAGCCCCCGGACCCGGGGATGTCACCATTGTTGGCTGGCACGCTGGGAGCCATCGATAAGTGTCAGCCCCCGTGCTGTCACATCATGGCTGTGGGGCAGGAGCTGGGCTCGGCTCTTTAGCCGTATTATCCCCTTTAATCCTCACCTGGGCCCCGTAAGACAGCTTTTCATACCCGTTCCAAAGACACTGAGGCTCAGAGAGGCTGAGTAAGCTGTACAGGTCCACACAGCCACTGTGTGGCTGAGCTGAAGTGAGAGCGTGGGACCCCACCGCAGGAAGCAGCACCCGGTTCTTACGGGCTCCCACACTGGGGACTTGGGAGCCGTCCTTGGTGGGCTTTAAGGGGATGCATAATGAGCAGGGTAGGACCTTCATGTCCCCTATGCGGCCAGAGATCCAAGTACGTGGTGACTCGAAGCTACATCTAAAATCTGTGTGCAAACAATAACAATGACAACCAACACCGTTGTTGTGGGGTCCTTGCCAACACGCCAGGCTCCCACCAGCAAGACAGCAGTCAAACATCACCTCCACCTACGCAGGTACAGATGCTTGATCTCACTTTCCAGATGTTGAAACTAAGGTTCAGAGAGGTCAAGCAACTCACTCGGGCTCACTCAGCATCTAAAAGGCCAAACTGGACTGTGGGCTCAAGACTGTTTAGAAGCGAGTCTGTGGCCTCTGCTTTCTAAGCATTCTCAGCTCAGAAATCACTTCCACAGGGGGTCTGCTCTGACCCCACCCGGAGCCCCTGAAGTTTACTCTTCCTGATTTGGGGTCTGCTTTCCCCACTAACGCACAGCTGGTCCTCAAAACCCATCTGTGGGATGGTTGAGTGCATTCATTCATTCATTCAACAAGCATGTAATGCGCACCCATGGCGTGCCAGGCCTGGTTCCAGGCACCGAGGAGGCAGCAGTGTACATAGAAAAGTCCCTGCCCTCGCGGACCCCACATCCTAGTGGGGCAGACAGACAAGAGAACAGCGAGCACGTAACAGGTGGTAACAGTCACACAGACACGAGGTTGTGAAAACGAACAATACAGTGGCCCCGGGGACGCAGTGATGAGTAAGTGACCACACACCCCAGTGCCTGGGGCAGTCCTGTTTAGGCCTTTTGTCCAGTGGATAATCATCAGTGACTCCTTTCGCTTTAAAATTGTCCCAGTTGGATGACAAATTCTATGGTCACCCTTGTGATGGAAACCCTACTAGGTTTTCTGTGATTCATTGTGGGGGGGACAGAAACTGTTAGTCTTCACCAGTATCCAGAGAGAAGTATCCCAGCCCCCTGCAGTTCAGGAGGGCATGTGACTGAGTTACGTCAAGGGAAGGAGGTCCCAAGTGTCGTGTGGCACCTCCAGGCCTGACCCCAGACACCCCGTGACACAGTGTGAATTACTGGTCTGGAAATATCCACATCCTTCCCCGGGCTGTTGTCATAGAGTACCCTCCCCGTCCCCACCGAAGCTGGGCTGGGCCATGTGGCCCGCTTTGTGGGCATAGGTGATGTATGCCCCTGGGGGACCAGGTCCCCGAAACACCAGCTGAGACCCCCTAGCACCCTTTCTCTTCACTCTCCAGGAGGCTGAATACAGAGGACCCAGTGGGGAGCCCCAGGGGGCACAGGGGACGACAGAGACAAAAATGGAAGAGGCTGGATCCCCGAACCACCGCTTGGAGGTGAGTCACCCAGGGGAGCCTCTGAAGAAATGCAGGAACAAATGCTTCTGACTTTGCCTGAGCAGCACATACACTTTTATTGTGTTGGGTCACGAAGAGTTTGGAGCCGTTTATTACAGCAGTGAGTGTTAATTACCCTGACCATTACAAGCAGTTGATGGAGGCCTCTCTGAGGAGAGGACATGTGAACTGAGACCTCTCTGAAGCGAGGGAAGATCACTACACCCAGAGGACGCAGCACGTGCAAAGGCCCTGGGGAGTCAGGAGACCCAGTGACACGTGGTGGCTGAGTTGAATCCTTTACCATCTGGCCACATGGCTCACGTCACAAAACTTGCCAGAAACTTTGTTTTCTCTGGTGTAAACTGAGGCAGGCCCCGTCCCTGCTTTTCTTCCGGATGGTACCAAGGTGAGGGGGCTGGTGTGGTAACAGACACGAGAGGACTCTGAGGGCAGGGCTGCCCTGTCAGCTCAGAGGCCGCTCTCGCCTCGGCCAGCAGGCCAGACACTCTCCACTTTGAACTGTCCAGAATGCACTGGCATTTGTGACTCCCCCTGGTGAGACCATGGCAGGTGGCAGCTCCCCCAGTGAATGTGTTGGTGGCCCTCATGGGATAGTTAGATTGCAGGGGTGCCTGGAGGACCCCACTCAGAATTCAGGGATCTCAGTCTTTAAGGGTCTTTAAGCCCCCAGAGGTGTCCGGAGCCAGGCGTTACATATGCACCATCTCTAACCTTCCCAACCTCCCACGAGGGAGCTAGTATCCCCATTTTCCAGAGGAAGAAATCGGGGCTCACAGAGGCCCAGGTTCAGAGTGGGAGGCAGCAGGGGGCTTCCGCCCCAGATCAGCGGGGTTCCAGAAGCTACATTCTTGCTACTGGATAAATGAACACGAGACTCACCACGACAGTCAGCACACACCAAAGCCCGTGCAGGCGTTCTGCTCAGTGCCGCGCTCGCAGTAGCCCGGGGAATCCTCAGAACTGCCTTTGACGAGGGCATCACCGTGCTCATCTTACAGGTGAGGAACCGAGCGGGGAACGACTCGCCCAAGGTCACACAGCCGGACAATAACGGAGCCGGGATGGAGAGACGGATCAGTGGAGCCGGGGTCCCACCCTGGAGGAACCCGCAGAGGGACGGCCAAGATTTCCACGACCTGCCCACGTGACAAAGACCTACTGGGGCAAGTGGTGGGGCTGGCCTGCTGCCGGTGCTGGGGAGGCAGGCCCGGCTGGCCCAGCACCCAGCCAGGGTGGACTCAGGATGCATCACCCCTTATTATCAGCAACGTTAGCTGCACGATTCATGAGCATTCACAGTACCGACGCTAATGACGGGCACAGCCACCAGTCTGAGCCTCCAACCGGGCTGGGATGCCCACCCCTCCCTCTGTGTGCGTCATCCTTGCCTTGCAAGGCCCACTCAAGTCTGTCCCTCGCCCCGAAGCCTTGGGGACTGTCCCAGCCCCCGTGGTCTCCCCTGAACGCCAAGTGCTCCCCACGACGGCCACACCCTCCCTTCAGCCTCTCTGGTCCTGAGCCATGTTGCCAGTCCCGCCTCTTCATGCTGACTGGCAGGGCTGTGACCCAGGCCGGCACACGGATGCAGGCACGTGTGGGTGACACACCCCTGGCTGGCTGTTGGTCCAGGCGAGGTGGGCTGCAGGCGGACTGGAGAACACAGACCCCTGAACGTTCTCCATACACTTAGCCTGTCATGAGTCCCGGGACAGTGCCAGCCACTCACTGGCGAGCTCGTCCTGCTGCTGCTGTAAGAGCTCACGGACATTAGTTCAAGCACTGGGTTTGTGCTCTGGCTTCTGGAATGGGTATAAAACATCCACCTGTTTGCACAGGGCGGGCGGGCCACTCTGTACTTGAACAGAAACAACCTCCCTCATTCAAGGATAAAACGTTCATTCTTTAAATTATACCCGCTTGTTTTCTCCCCTTCTTACTTTTATTTCCCCGTTTCCTCTAAGCAATGAAATAAGCTCGAATATGAGATCTCTTGCTCACTGTGGTCCACGCTCCTTCACTTGACAAACATCTATTGTGTCCCTTCTCCATGCCAGACCTCACGCCAGGCACCGGGGATGCAGTGGAAAGTGAGACGGACCTGATCCTTGTCCTGGTGCAGCTCAGAGTCTGGTGTTGTGGCAGAGAGCCAGGATTCCGGAGCTTACCACTCACCAGCTGTGTGGTCTTGGGCGAGTTACTTAACCTCTCTGGACTTCAGTGTCCTCTTCTGTAAAATGGATGTCATAAAAGCACCTCTCTCGCAGAGTCGTTGTGAATTTAAGTGAGTCCTGTGTATGAGTATCTAGAACAGTTCTGGGACGCGGGAGGTAGAAAATTGTCAATAATAATAATACATTCCAGTCGGAATCAGACGATGAACAAGAAGACAAATGACCCAACAAAATTACTAATGATAGCGAGAAGTGCCCTGAAGGGTGGCCCAGATGCGTAAACAGAGGGAAGAAGTGGGGGAAGGAGGCGACATTCTGATGGGGCCCTCGTCCTCTTTACTAAGTGGAGGCCGGCAGGAAGCGAAGGCGGCCGCCGTGGGCAGGTTGTGCTCAGAGGGATCGAAGCCGAGGAAACTCCACGTTCAAAGGCCTGCAGGCCGGACAGCTCCCAGCACACGGAGAAGAAAGCCAGAGGCCAGGGTGGCTGGAGCAGCCTGACGAGGAGCAGAGCAGGACAAGGTGCGGTCAGAGAGGGCGGCCACCGCCGGAGGAGGCCGTAAGGAGTGGGACTGGACTTCAAGTACAATGGCAAACCTGGGCGGTTTTAAGCCTGGAGGCCATCCGGTCTGATTTACATTTTAACAGCGTCTCTCTGGACTCTGCAGGAGCCCAGTGCGGGGGCGGGAAGGGTGGCAGCCACTAGACCAGCTGGGAGGCTGTGGCGGGCGCGGACCCATGGTGGCCTGGACTGGGGGTGGCAGTGGAGAGAAGCAGCCAGACTCGGGGTGTGTTGGGGGAAGAGCCGCCGAGACTCGTCCTTAGACCTGACTCGAAGAGCGAGGGAACGAGAGGACTCAAGGGTGACTCCATTTTTATTATTTTTGGCACCTATTAGGAGACACACATTTTATTTCTGATCCTGCCAGTAACTAGCTGTGTGACCTTGAGTACATCACCTAACCTCTCTGGGCCTTGCTTTCCTCACTTATGAATCAAGGTCATGTTATCTGGCCTCTTACAGAGTTTGCTGTGAGGATCAATTAACACAAGACAGAGATGCAACAGTCTTGTAAATAAAGAAGGAGGAAAGAGGGTGGGGGGGTGGGGAGGAGATGGTGGACTGGAGTTTGGTCCCACCTGGGACCTGGTGGCTCTGACCTTGGCCAGAAACCAGTTCGAGTTCCCTCACCAACCAAACGAGGCTGAACAGAACAATCCTCTAGCTTAGAACATCCACGCCCACCTGGACCAAAAGCAGGTACTTCCACCCGCAGGAGCGGGGGTGCGGCAGGGGTGTGGTTGGGCTGGTGGGGGGAGCAGCCTGACCCTTCAGTGTCACAACCTCTCCGCACCTCGGAGCACGCTCCCTGGAGGGCCCAGGAGAAAGGCCACCGGCTCAGGTCCAGCCTCTCCCAGGGGTGCAATGACTCGGCCAAGGTTGCCTGTTGAGTCAGTGAAGGGCCCAGAACAGATGTGAGCTGCGCCACCTCCACGCTGCGCCACACCCCTGCACCCCCACAGCCTCTTTGTCTGAAAAAGAGGGGGGCAGTCCCCAAACCGATTGAAGCCTGCTAAGCCCAGTGCTTCCAAACCACGGGTTCTGAGATGAATATGGCAAGGGATCTGACCTCCCTCACAGTTCGCAAAAAATTGGGAAACTGATGGAGGGTGGGGAGAAACTGCCATTTATCATGCACTCCCTTTCTGCCTGGCTCCTTACAGTATGGCAGTCAATCCTCATAATACCCTTGTTTGCTCCGTTAGATGGATGTCTAAATGGGATCAGAGAGGGCGAGTGGTTTGCCCAAGGTCACACAGCAGAGGCAGATTCAGTGCTTAGTTCACTGCCCTGGCAGAAGTTACACATTTCTCTCCTAAAAGACCAAGCGGGGCTTCTGTCCCTTTCAGCCTGGGAGGGCTTGGGCAAGCGATGGAACAGCATCTGGAAATATTTATTGAAGAGATGAATGAAGGAATGGCTGAAGGCCTTCCCAGTTCTGGGTTCCATCCCCTGACAGAGCCTGAGCCTCGGTAGGGGAGCCCAGGGGCAGCGGTGGGATTTATCTAACTTCCATCCTCAGGCCAGCAGGCGCCCCGCACGTCGTGAACCTGCCGCGTTCCCTGCCCCGAGAGGCCCACGTGAGGACGTCATTTCATCAGTCTCTCCGCATCCTTCCGTTTCGGCTCCAAAATATCTACATAAATGACAGCCCCAATATTTATTGCTTCTGCATTGTGCCGGAAGGCGTGTGTGCACTCCGTGTCCTGGTGGAGAGAAGGTCACCCCGAGGACCCTCTCCCTGTCCCCTGTCCCCTGTCCCCTGTCCCGGGGCCCGGTGCTGCTGGGGCAGCAGGGAACGGGCTGCCCCGCGGGACCCGGGAGGGGCAGGGCGCTCGGGCACTGGGGGGGAGAGGTGGGTTTTACGGCCGCGTTTGCACATGGTTGGTTTTGCCATTAACTTTGAACGCCTCTGTGGGTCTATCAATTCCCCCCCGTGGTTTATAGCGAGTGTGAATCGAGGAAATTGGTGGCAAAAACAGGGTAATGGGCGGCTTTCAGAAACCCACACGAGGGTCAGGGAACAAAGGAAGGCGGTGCCGTCTCGCCACAAAAACTACTGCAATGATAACTCTAAAAAAAAATTCACATAAATTCCTTTCTGTTTTCCCCCCAAAATTCTCTGTCTCCATGCACAGAAGTGGCTGGCGGGACAATCACCGCGGAGTTAACAGCGGCCATCTCTGAGTGGTGGTATTTTCTTTTTTGTGCCTTTCTAAATGCTCCAAATTATCTCCAGCTTTCGGGTATTACTTCAGTAATCGAAAAAAAAGTGATTTTTTAAAAAGTCAGGTAATTCAAAACAGCAGGAAGCGATGTTTTCCGAGGCCCCACAATTCAGCCACGGCACCAACCCATCACAGGCTCCCGTTCCGCCATCTCCTTTAGTTCTCACCTTGGTCCTCCAGCTTGAAAGATGGGGAAACTGAGGCACAGGGACTTAAATGTCTTACTCAAGGTCATGCAGAAAAAGGGCCCCAACGGGAACCAGCAACCTTCCCCTCCTGGCCTGGCCTTCACCCTTCTCTGCCCGGGATCCCCACTGGCACAGGGCCGGGAGGTTACGGCTGACCATCCTCAGAGGGGGTGAGGGGCTCTCACTTGGGAGGGTCCTGGGCATTCCCTCTTGGTGGTCTGAGGGGGCTGAGTTCACTGGAGGCTTCTCTGCTCAGACTTGGCCGCCTAGAATAACCTGCGGGTGTCTTCAGGGGGCTGGGGGACTGGACCTAGATGCTTCCAGACCCAGGCTAGGATTGAGCAGAGCAGAAGCTGGGTGTGGAAGGAGAGGTGGGCCAGGATCCCTCCGGGATGGGGCGCGGAGCCACCTCAGCTGCTTCAGTCACGAGCAACTTGCGCAGGGAGGGAATGGGGCGCAGCCCCACCTCTGGGCAGGACCTGGCTGGACGGGGTGCAGGGGGTGTGAGGGCCCTGGGCCCCCTGTACAGAGCAGAGGTGGGGTCTGTGAGTTACCTGTGGACCCCGGTCCTTCCCACTCAATGCAGATTGACTGAGAGGCTGCCCCGTCCCAGGGAGGGGCTGTGGCACAGGCCAGGGGAGAGGGACAGAGAGCTCCTCGTACCCTGTCCTCCTTCCTCTGCAGGCGTCTTCCCCGGACGACCAAGTGAAACATCATGGAATGGAAACAGAAGGGACCCTCACATTCCCCTCCGACTGAAATGTGAGAAGGTCTAGGGGCCTTGACCCTACGGTGGGGAGACGGAGCCCCTGCCATCATGAAGCAGTCTGATGGGGGAGACACAGCCCCTCCCTGGGGAGGCCCCAGGTCTGATGGGGGAGACACAGCCCCTCCTGGGGAGGCCCCAGGTCTGATGGGGGAGACACAGCCCTCTACTATGTGAGAACTCCCAATCTAACAAAGAAGACAAGACCTTCACCCGGAAAAGGGACCTTAACACCCCTTAACAGAGACATAGAAATGAGGGCACAGGCCCACCGGGTTATGTGCATTATTTGAGTTCCTGAGGGACTCAGAATCCAGACAGAGGGGATCGCAAGGAGAACATCCAGGAAGGCTTCCCTGAGGAGGTGATTTCTCTGGCCTCTGAAAGTCCAACCCAGCTCTGCCAGACTCTGAGGATACATCAGCCAGCAAGACTGGGTCCCTGCCCTCAAAGAACTCACGGTGAGTATGGGGGTGGGGCACTGAACACCGACAGGAAAGCAGAGATTGGAAACCCACGTAACGAGCACAGGCCAGGTTGGGGTGTAGACCTCACGCCTGGGCACTGGGGAGCCATGGAGAGTTTTACGCAGGAGGGAGATTTGTGATTGAAAAGATGAGCTGGGCTGTGGGGAAGAGGAGGGAGTGGCGGAGAGCGGAGGCTGCAGAGCAGGGACGAGACTGCTGCGGTCATCCAGGCAGGGGATGTGGGACCAGCCGGAGGGCCTGGTGGGGGAGGATGCTGGACAGACGTCTCGAAGCTCCGTACCCTGAGCCCAGGCTGACAGAAGGGCCGAGGAAGCCCACTGATGTCCGCAATCCGAGCAGATGCCTGGCTGGGCTCAAGGACACAGGCCCAGGGTCCCCTCTGCAGATGCACATCGTCTGCAGGAGCCCTCACAGCTGGACGGCGGACATCTGCTGTCACCAGGCGCATGTGGGGCCAAGGTCAGATTCACGAGCCTGTGCCTGAGAGGAGGGGGCCCAGGACAGACCCTAGGATGTCCTGGTCCCCAGACTGGGACAGCCAGAGGCACAGCAGACCACAGCCTCCGGCGCCCCCATCAAAACACTCAGGTCCCGACTGGACCCTTCAGCTGCGGAGGCCACGGGCGGACCCTGCCCGCTGAGTCCTCCATCTGGATGGGCGTTTGTCCCACTGGCCGCTGAAGCCTTCAGACCAGGCAGTGCGGGGGTCAGGCTAAGGCCTGAACTGACCCATCTGGGAGAAGGGCTAATAAGCCCCAATTTGCATATATGCAAACAAGGCTCCACTGTCAGCAATTAGCATAGCCTACTGCCTGGCCAGGCCACCAGGATTGGCCGCCGGGCCTGGGATCTCACCCGTTGGGCTCAGAGCCCAGCTTCTTCTCAGCTGACGCCTGGTGGGGGTGGATGCTGAAGTCCCAGATTGGGCCTGATCCCCCTTCCAGAGGGCAGGGGAGCCTGTGCAGGCCTTTCTGGGGAGGGACAGGGAGGGCCCGAGAGTCTGGGAAGATTTCCTCGGTCTTGTCTTATCTTTTATTTTGGGCAAAGGGAGAAGGGCCTTCAGGTCATCAGATGAGCGTGGGACATCTGACCATCCCCGCTCTGACAGTATGGCACAGGAGAACAAGCCAGAGATTTGATTCAGAGAAGCCTGAGTTCTAATCTTATTCTACCACTTGCTGCCGTGTGACTCTGGGTAACTTAATTGACCTCTCTGGGCCTCACTAGTCTCATTTGTAAAATGGAGACAATACCTCCCAAGTAGGCTACTGTGAGGATTAAAAGAGTCCTTATAGGTGAAGTGCTAGGCATAGAGTAGCTGCTCGTTAAATGGCACCCCCTTGTCACCAGACATGGTTTACGACAGAATGAGAAGCTTATACTTGGTTCTCTTCTGCTTCTCCTCGCCTCGCCCTGTTGGTTTTTGTTTTGTTTGTTTTTCCTCTGAATTGTGCTTTAAACTGTGGGAAGCATTCCATCCAATAGCTTAGGAAACAACTGGTGCAGTTGGCCGGGGATGTATCCCCACTTTACAGATAAAGAGATTGAGGCCCAGAGAGGTGAAGCAACTTGCCTAAAGTCACCCAGCAAGTTGGCAGTAGAGCAGGGAATTGGGTCCCCAGGCACCTCACTCTGCTCTTTCTGGCCACAGCGGCCACCGGAGAGCCGCGGCACCCTCCCTGCGCCCTGTGCATCAGATCTCTCCCTCCTCCTCTCTCTCACTTCTCCATTCTCTCCCATGTCTCTGTGTTCTAGGCTCTTTCCTCTGAGTCTGTCATGCTGCCGACTGCCCGCTGAGAACCCAGTGGCAGCCAGCTCTGCTCAGCCAGAGAGCGGCCAGTTCCTTCTTGTGTCCGACTGCAATTGCTCTTGCTTTAAAATCAACCTGTGTCCTCTTTTCTCATCACTGGCAAAGGGGAAAACTCTGGCCCATCATCCTCCTCATTAAATAACCATCATCATCATCACACCTAGAAATAAGACAAAGCAGACCTCAAAGCTCTACTCTGTCTCTCCCCCTCTCCCTCTCCGGCCTCCTCCTCAGCAGATGAGACTTTGACCTTAAGGCCCTTGAACCTTTCCTCCCCGAAGTCAATTCCCACCACCTTGGATGCTCGTCCTTCAAGCTCCAGGCGCCCCAGCGTCCTGTCCCACTGGGTGAGCCCGCGGTGGGGAGGAGAGAGGAAAGGGTGGGAAAGGAGCTGGGCCCGGGGGCCCTCACTCTGGTCCTGCTCCCCTGTGCGGGCTCTAGGCCA
This sequence comes from Tapirus indicus, assembly GCA_031878705.1. Lineage (NCBI taxonomy): Eukaryota > Metazoa > Chordata > Mammalia > Perissodactyla > Tapiridae > Tapirus > Tapirus indicus. Next base: position 97,842,668 of record CM062924.1, on the reverse strand, counting down.
TCATCCCTCCATGTCTGCTGGGTGCCTAGTGTGTGCAGACGTGTGACAGGAGCCACGGCGAGCAGAGGGACGCACGAGACACACGCGTGCTCCCTCCTTCCCCGAAGAACCAGAGAGCAGAGCAACGTGGTCTCTGGCCTCAGAGAAGGGACAGTGAGCAGAGGACTATAATCCTGGGTGCAAATGCCATGTGGGAACACAGGAGGGACCCCCAAGCCAGCCAGGTGCCGGGGGTGGTCAGGGAGGGCTTCCAAGAAGAGGTGACTTCTGAGCTGACTCCAGAAGGACGTCTTGGCATGAGCAGGTGAAGAGGCAGGGAAAGGCAGAGCAGGCAGAGGGAACAGCAGGAGCAAAGGCACAGAGACTGTGCGGAGCGTGGTCTGTCTGGTGAGCTGGAGTGCTAATAATGGGAGCATTTGCTCCAACAGCACGTGCACGCACAGCACTGTTCTGTGCTTTCCAAATACTCACGACATCCCCGCAGCCGCCCCCAAAGGGAGGCCAGCAATGGCGCCATTTGGGCTCCCCCAGATGTGGACTCAGAAAAGAATTCAGGTGCAGACAGCTTCCTCGGGAGGTGACCCAGGAAACTGCAGTGAGGGGCAGGGAAGGGAAGTAGCACTCCTAGGACGTCATCACGCAGCTGCACCATGGGCAAGGGGAGCCAGTCCCGCTGAGGATCCCCGGGCGCCGGTGCAGGAGACGCACCCGGAGCACCCAGCCGAGAGCAGGACGCTGGGGTACCTGTCCAGCCCCGGTCGGGTCAGGGGCTCCTTCCGTGACGCCAGTTCTCGCACTTCCGGCCTCCCCGTGCCCAGGCCAGGGGTGCTGCCCCCCAGCAGAGGTCGCTGCGCTCACAGTGAGCAGATAGACGTTGGCCCTCTGTGGGGGGTTATGGCTGGGCACTGACAGCATCTGCTGGTGTATTAGCCCCATCTCACAGGTGGGGAAACTGAGGCCTGGAGCATCCAGGTCACTAGGCCCAGGTCACACAGCCAGCACACCAGGGGGCTCAGACTCAGGGACCTGCCCAGCACCTGAGATCATAACCATGGAGCCACACTGCCGGATGGCGGTCCCCTCCCCACGGGAGGGAGGGGGCGGGGGGTGGTGAAAGACGAAGACAGACAGGAAGGAGGCCAAGACTCGCTGGAGGAGTGGGAGGCGTGCCTCGTCCTGGGAGCCCCAAGATGTTCCCGGGCACTGGGAGGCACTGGGGAACCCCACTGACCCCCATCACCGTGGAGCCCTGGGTTCTGAGGCCGAATCCGGCTCCCCTCCTTGTGGTTCAATGACCACGTTTTCCCCAACTAGAATGTCTGGTTAGACTCGGCTCTCCCAGTGGGAGGGAAGAGTGAATTTATTCATGCGAAAAGTCTTACAAAGGTTTAAAAGTTAGCGTGCATTTGGTTACATATGTCACAAATTGTCTTTATTGAAAAGGATAAAAAAAATGCTTGCCACTGGGGCCCTCCTGGAGAATCCAGACAATATCGTCTCTGTGCCCAGGAGGAATGAGAGCTGTGCACGGAGAGGTGCTGGGCCAGCGAGTCCGAAGGCGGGTGTCCGAGTCCCAGCCAGGATGGAGCACGTAGTGGGTGCTCATCGAGTGTTTGATGACTGAGCGGCAGGTCTGAATCCCAACTCTCCCACTGACTCTGTGTGTGGCCCTCTCTGTGCCTCAGTTTCCCCATCTGTAGGAAGAGGACGGGAATGTCCGTGGAAAGGGGATGAGGTGAGATCATGCAGGGCAGCCCTCAGCAGGAGCCCAGCTCACAATCAGTGCTCAGTGACACAGAACGGGAGGGAGGGGGCAGACCACGGGCTGGCACCCTGGGCTTCGCCATCTAAGAGGAGACTCCAGCATGGGCGTGCTCGGCCCACGTGTGGCAGGCCAGAACAGCAACCCCCAAAAGGGACCCTCCGTCAATGAGGCACGGGGCTTGGTGGATAAATACCCATCTCACTCGCTCCTCCCCTGCTGGTGTCTCCCCAGGAAACCAATAAGCTACCTGCGCCTGAATCCTCGTCTCAGGCTCTGCTTTGATGGGAACCCCAACAGCAAGTAATGACAATAATAGTCAGATGGCCCCCAGCACTAAATACCCGAGAAGTAAGAACGGTGTGACACCGCCCCCTCCTGCTCACTTCTCGGCTGTCGTGAGGACTGACTGAGATAAACAGCAGGACACAGCCGAGGACAAGAAGCGAGGGCGGCCCCATGTCCTGTGAGGGATTATTATATTTCCGCGGTGAGATAAAGATCTTAAAGCTCCTGATTCTGTAGCTGCATGTGGGGCTCAGACACAGACAGTCTCCAGCCCTGGTAATCCCACCCGGCCCCGCCTGTCACTTGGGGCCCCATTCTCTGCAGCCCCAACCCCGGGGCAGATAACGCTTCCCTGAAACGGATCCACTCTCATCAACCTCGGCTGTAAGGCTAAGAGCACCCTCCACGCTGGGGACCTGGTGGGCCCAGGGCAGGGGGAAGAGGGGTGTCCCTCGGCTCCTGTCCCCAGGGCAGGCCCCATTCAAGGCTCAGCCCTGCCGCTTATCCACTGCCCGTCCTGGAGCAGGTCACTCCCGCTGATCCTCACTTTTCCTCCTCTAACACGTGGAGGACAAGACTCACAGCAGAGCGAGGGGTAAGTGCCAGGAGACAGAATCCCAGCTCTGTCACTCACTAGCTGTGTGGCCTTGAGTCAGTGACTTAACCTCTCTGTGCCTCCGTTTCCTCATTTATCAAATGGAGAAAATAACAGAGTCTAACTCATGGAGTTTTTAATGCAGGTTAAACACATTAATATTTATAAAGCGCTTAGAAGAGTACCCGGTGCACAGTAAGCACTACATAAATATTTGTTAAATAAACACCAATATTGCTTTCCTCAAAGGGCTGTGGTGGAATCGCCAGATGATAAATACATGAAAATCCTTCCATGCAAAATATATTATAGTTATGAATTCTCTTTATATCTCCGTTTCCCAAAAGTGGCTTCGCTGCGCGGGCTTTGTAGTGAAGCAGACAGAGAAGGGCCTTTGAAGTCCCCAGAGCCAGGTGTGAAATATGGCGCCGCCCTCACCAGCCGGGGACCTCGAGACAGGGACTTCACACCGCCGAGCCTCGGTCTCCCCACCAGGCATCACCACAGCGCCATCTCGTAGCGGGAGGTGAGAACTAGGGGAAGCAGGTCGGCGAGGCACCTGGCCCAGGATCTGGCCCCCCGAGGCGCCCCGTCAATGTGAGTTTCTCTCCTCAATTCCCCGAAGGCCGTCACTTTGTTCCGGGCTTCAGGTCCTCACCCGTAACGGGAGCCCGATGCACCAGTTCACCGGGCTGATGCACGTGAGAGCTGGAAACCCAGGCCTGGGGGAGAGCACGTGCCAGTGGCAGCCCCTGTCCCTCTGGAGTGACCTGTTGTTCAATCCAAATCTCAGAGCATCCTCTAGTCTCCCAGACGTGGCCGTGGAGCTCTGTGTAGGACTCCTCTGCCTCGCCGTGACTGACTGAGGCCCCCGTCTTGCTGGGCAGGCTGGGTGGGGGAGGCAGCCAGCCCAGAGCTCGGTCTTGGGCCCTTGGTCCCCGGGGTGGAGAACAGGACTTGGGTGCCTGGAATCTTCAGGACCTGAGGGTCGATCCTGAAGGTGTGGGCTGGACAAGCCTTTGGGGAGAGGGGGCCTTGAGGAGCACAGGCCAATGTCCATGTCCATCCTTCTCGGCCCAGAGAAGCCCAGAGATGTTTGTCAAAAGGCTCGGCCTGCTTCGGCCTAATGTGTTTGCCTAAATGCTTATGTCCCAGATAAGAGGCCTGAGATGAGCTGAGCTGGCATCACAGCTGGGCCTACAGAAGAGCCAGGGCAGGAGGAAAGGCTGGTGACAGGCGCCCCAGAAGCTTCTGAGGCCCTGTCTACAAGGGACCAGAAGAGATGACAGCCCCACCCCCTCACCTTACAGATGGGGAAATTGAGGCCCAGAGAGGGCAAGGAACCCAGCAGGGCAACCCAGCCAGAGTAGAACCATGTCTCTATGCTGTCGGCACAAAAGTCAGCTCCCCCAGACAACGTGTGGCGGAGATGGGTAGAGGTGAGAGTTACGGAGACCCACAGCCGGAAGATTTCCTTCCGTTCATTCACTCATTCGCTCACCCATTCATTCATTTGCTCAATATTCAACAAAGAGTCATTGGCAGTCGCTCTCCTAGGTGCTTAAACACACTACATAGTCTCCCAGTGTTTCGAACTCCTCGCAGGTGGGGACCACACCTGTGCTGCTCACTGCTCTACCCCCGAAGCCTGGCCTGTAGTAAGGGTTTGATGAAGACGTCCCCGATACGGGATTTATCGCACTTCATTCTCACCTGCAAAGGAAACATTCTCATTCTCATTTTACGGTGAGGAAACCGAGGCTCCAAGAGGTAGAGTGACTGGCCCGTGTGGCCGTTAATGAGTGCATTCAGCCAAGACATAAATATTGGTTGCAGACCTACGACGTGCCAGCAGTGAACAAGCAGACGAGGCCATCGGGGCCTTCCAGCCCAGCGGAGGAGTCAGCTGTGGTCTAAGGGCGAATGTCCTGAGGATGCATAATTATAAACGAGACAGGGGTCGTGGGAGGAAGGGCCATTATTTTGTATTCTGAGCTGTGTGGGTCCCCAAAGCCTGTGTTGTGGGTGATCAGGGGATAGAAAGAAAGTCTGAAGGGGAGAGGGTGGCATTTGTCTGATGCAGAAATTGGGGGCTCAGAGAGGTGAAGTGACTTGCCCAGGGCCACACAGCAGGTATGTGGTGAAGCTGGAGTTCAAGCCCAGTCATTCTACAAACCCATATCTCTTTCCACCATATCAGGGGACTGGGAAAGACCTGAGACAGAAGTTGGATCAGAAAGGGTGTGCTGGGCAGCAGATGGAGCTGGGAGTCCTGGCTCCCCACGGTCTGGGCACCACAGGGCAGAGGCCTGGCTTCACCTGCAGCCTCAGTGAATGGATGTCTGGAAGCCAATTCCAGCTTCCTCTCCCCCCCCCTCCCCCTTATGGAGACACTAATTTTAGCCAGCCACAAAGTCAGCCTGGGCTTTTAAAAATGGACTGATTTATGCTTTTCCTTAATTGCTCCAAAAAAGCGCTTTGCATCTAGCGGGAGAGAGAGTGAATATAACTCTATTTAGGTTAAAAATTTAAAGCCAAATTCTCACTGGTCTGGCAAGAAGAGAGGGATGCACTTCATCCTGTCTTGGTGGTCTTCCCCGGCCCTTCCTCTGCCTGCTCAGAGCTGTCTGCCCCAGAAGCCCAGACCCCACCCGCGGAGAAGGCAGGGGAACACCAGCCACTCAAGTGAGGGCAGGGCACTTTTTAAGGATGCTCTGGGGAGATTTGAAAATCTCCTTTCCTGACAGACCCACAGGCCACCAGGTCCCAGAATCCACTGACACGGCAAGAGCCTGCAGTCATTTTCCAGTTCTGGGAGTTAGCACATACCCAGGTCATCTCTGCCATCCCTCCGCCTACAGGTTCATACACTGGCCTTCCCAAAGGCTCTCTAAGGATTCCATTCAAGAAACGCTGAAAACCTGCCGTTTGTCACGTGCCATGCACAGTGGTGGGACTCTAACAGTCAACGAGGCAGGAATGGTCCATATGCCCACAGGGCTGACTACAAATCCAGGGGAAATCTATGGGTTCCCCTAGTCATAGATCAGTGTACGCTGGTTCACTATCTTTTCATCCATCCATCATCTATCCATCCATCCTCCACCCACCCATTCATCCATCCTCCATCCACCCAACCATCCTCCATCCATCATCATTCATCATCGATCTATCCATCCATCCATCCATCCATCCACCCATTCATCCACCCATCCGGCCATCATCTATCCATCCATCCATCCATCCTCCACCCACCCATTCACCCATCCTCCATCCACCCAACCATCCTCCATCCATCATCATCCATCATCGATCTATCCATCCATCCATCCATCCATCCACCCATTCATCCACCCATCCATCCATCCATCCATCCTCCACCCACCCATTCATCCATCCTCCATCCACCCAACCATCCTCCATCCATCATCATCCATCATCGATCTATCCATCCATCCATTCATCCACCCATCCGGCCATCATCTCTCCATCCATCCATCCATCCTTCCATCCATCCATCCACCCATCCATCCGTCATCTCTCCATCCATCCATCCATCCTCCATCCATCAATCTGAACATTTAATAAATACATATTTTGTGCCCAGCACAGTGCTAGGTGCTGAGATTACAGAAATTAATAAGACAGGGTAACTAAGACAAACGGGGACACTGTCCTTACTGATTCCACAGAGTGAGTGAGGCAGGCAAGTAAATGGGACATTTACTGAAGCAGAGACAGCAGCTGGCTACAAGAAAATCCATGCACACACCCTTCTCCGCTCCGTCCCACCGCTAACACTGAGTTGTGTCTGGGAGGCAACTGCCGCCCGCATGGACACCACTTCCCAGATGCTTCTCTACCTTCTCTTTCCTCTTCCACTGGCTGGAAAGGAGGACTGAAGCCCCGAGCACAGCAGACTCACAAGACGGAAGGAGCTTGGATCCCTGAGTCTCCACACGGAGGAAGGGAACCCTCTGACAAAGATGCATGCAATGTGGGCCGAGAATAAACTTGTATGGAGCTTGTGCCAGTGGAATCTGGGGTTTGTTTGTCACAGCAGCAAGCGCTACCCTATCTAATATAATGACACAGTGCACCATTCTGTAAGGGAACGAAGGGATAAAATCACGTCACTTGATTCTTATAGCAACTACATGTGACAGCTAATTGTTGCCCCCATTTATGGATGAGAAAACTGAGGCTCAGAGAGGTCAAGTAACTTGCCCAGGGTCACACAGTTGGTAGGTGGTGGGCCAGGCTTCGAACCTGACTCTCACATCCGTTCACTTTACATGACAATATGCCCCTAGTTGAGGGTACAGATGGGAACCAAAGTGCGGACCAGAAAGGGCTGATACCCTCGTCTGCCCCCGGGTGCAGAAGCTGAGCGTTTATCCCTGCACCACCGGTGAGGTTTCTGTGACCAAGACACGTGGAGAAGAAAAGCCAAAACCTGCCCCGTGTCCCCCCTGTGCAAGCAGGGACCAGAGGCCCCCAGGCTGGGCCCCCTTCCTCTGGCGGTTGCCATCTCTCTGGAGGGGCTTTCCCCAAACCACAAGAGCCCCCTTCCCTCCTCCCAGGACAACATCGAGACACTGGGCTTCCACCCCCGAGAGGCAGCCGGCTCCCTCCGGAGCCCTGGCCCCGTACTTGACAGCCCAGACAGACCTCCAAGACATCTCCATCGGCCAGCCTGAGGCTGCCAGAGCTGAGGGGCACCCCAGGTCCCCTGTCTGGGATGTCAGAGCCATTTGCAGGGCTGGCTCAGCCATCGGAGCAGAGTGGCTGGCAAGGGGCATCCCGGCATGGACGGGTCCTGGAGGCGGGTGGCAGGAAGCCCTGTCGCTCACCCACAGAAGGGCCGCTGCCCTCCCCTGAAGGCCTGGCTTCGACTTCCTCCTCAGGTAGCATTATTTTCTCCACGATTTTCTGGCCGCCAGACAAGGAGATGGTGGTGATGTCATATGACAAAGGATGCTGAGATTTTGAGAGCAGACTGACCTGGGTTCAAATCTAGGCCCTGACACTCACTAGCTGTGGAAACTCGGGCAAGAGCTAACTCTCTCCGAGCCCCTCAGTTTACCTATCTACAAAATGGGTCTAATAAGGCTTGTGTCACAGCGGCTACGGAGAGGATTAAATGACATACTGGGCAACTGATCATGTACGAAGGGAGAAACACAGAATCAGAGAATGTTCTAGCTAGAAGGGCTCTCAGAGATCTGGTGGGGAAACCAAGGCCCAGAGAGAGTCAGCCACTCACCCGGAGTGGGTAGTCATGATTGATCCCAGCTGCTCTGTTTTTTCTACCTTTTCCTCTGCCTCCCAGTCTCCTCCCCACAGGAACTTCTTGTCCTGGTGCGCAGGGTGGAACTGAGGACGGGGAGAGGAGGAAGAAGAGAGTGTCCCGTCTCGAAGCCCCTTGTCACACTCCAAGGTTGCATCTCCTGGGTTGTCCCACGGCTGTCGCTGGGGGTGCTCAGTGCTACAGCGGAAAGGACGCAGGCTTTCACCGGTCAGAGATGGAGTCAGTCCTGGTGCTACAGGACCTGAGCGGTCCCTTCACGTCCTGCGACTGTTCCCCCCGCCCCCCGTGCATGGGGACAAGGCGCTCACTGTGATGGCTGTTGGGAGGACTAATGCCCATGTCACGCCACTCATTGTGCACCTCAGCGCCTGCGTTGGGGGGCGCTCGTAGGTCGGCTCCCCATCACCACCCACTCTGCCCTCTGCCTCACACCTCCCACCCACCCAGAGGTGGCGGCTCCTCCCCTCCACCCACCGCCCGTTTCTCAGCCTCTGGGCGTTCACCGTGGACGGAGGCATGGCTGGGCCCAGAACTGGAGGCAGAACCCCATGCAGGCCCAGCAGTTGAAACAATGTCTAACCCAGAGCCCTCCGTTCATGGGGAGGCCTTGGAGGGGGCGCACAGTAGGACTAAGTCTGGCAGAGACCCCTGGGAAGACTGGCGGGTCCCCTCTGCTAACCCAGTCCCCCCTTCTCATTTCCCATCCCCCCTGCCTTTTTCCAACAGGGGTCAAAGTTCTCCATCCTGGTGCCCTCCCGGATGGTCCAAGCCCCTGTCACTGTCTCTCCCTCCTTCCCAACCTCCGCCCCGCGGGTGAGGGATTCTTCTCCCTCACTCCCCGTAATGCTCTACCACTAATAAGATTAAAACATATCTCCCTCTTACAGCATCGATTCATACACTGATTTACTGTTGCTTCTCAGCTGCTACAAAACGGACACGTGGCCCGCCACCTTAATCTCCATCCATCTCCTCACGGCCGGGGAATAACTGCTAATTAATACCTTTCTGCCTCCCAACGCCTGCCAGCTTCAAGGGCCATCGATGCTCTGTGGGTCCCTGCCATTCAGCTAACTCACCCCGCTCGTGCGAGGCTCCAGCCCCAGACCAGAGGCACCCTGGGGGTCCAAGGTGGAACAGGAGGAGGTGAGAGTGGGCTTTTCCCCTCTCCTCGTCCTCCCGCCAGACACACAGTACATACAGCCAGCGAGCAAGAGGTGGCAGCTAATCCAGAAGGGACAGTCGGACAGACCTCGGTTCAAATCGGCTCCTCCTCAGACCAGCAATGAGACCTTCATCTCTGAGTCTCAGCTCTTTGTGCACAAAATGGGGAAAGCCACGGGACCCCTCCTGGAGTTCTGAAAGAGTTAAACGAGAGCAGGTCAAGAATATGCCTAACACAGCCCCTGGCCTCCTGCTTCCGCAGGCCTTTGCCCAGGGCTGAAGGGAGTACCGTGACCGGCCAGCTGAGTTCGCAGCACTGTTGTCAAGGAATGACAAGTGGCCAGTCCTCCGTGATAGGGAGCAGGGTCCAGAGAAGGCCTTATCAGGAGAAGGAGGCCGCTACAAACACACGGCCTGGCCAGGAGACACGACGGTGGAGCTGAGCCAGACTTTTCTGGCTTCTTTTCTCCTTCCTTCCAGCTCAAAAGATACCTCCTCCAAGAAGCCTTCCTTGACCACCCAGTCTAGAGAAGCTGCTTTGCCCCCAGGCCCCTCACTATCCCATGGCACTGCTGGGTTCTCCTCTCAGTATGGCATCATCCAGAGTTATTTATCTGTTTGTTTATTTCTGCCTCATCCACCAGAATGTCAGCCCCACGAGGCCAAGGCTCTTGACAGTCTTGTTTGGCACCATCTCCCTGAGCACATAGTAGGAGATCAGTAAGTGTTTGATAAATGAATAAGCAGTTCTCCATTAGTATTAGCTAATAATAATGATCCTAATAAGCAAGATTATAACTTCCCTCTTCCCTCGAATGAAGATCTGATTAAATGCTCTCTCTCCTTTAGTGTGGGGTCCCATTAAAAACCATTGCCACCACGTATTAAATGTCTACTAGGTGTCAGATGCCTTATGTGATCCCCCAACAAGATAGATATCATCTCTCCCATTTTACAGATGAGAAACTGAGGCCCAGAACAGTTACGTGCCTTGCCCCAGATGGCACATCTAGCAGGTGACCCAGCTGCCATTCAGATCCAGGTGGGCCACACTCTACAGACTCCACGTGGCCCTGATATGGCACAGCAGCTCCCACCAGGAGGCAAGTGGAGAGCTGCTTCTCCATCAGAAATATCTAGACGCCAGGGCTTTCCTCCTGGCTCCCAGATTGAAACTGGGACAGCTGACAGCAGGGCATTCCCTCTGCTCACTGGTGGAAGCAACATGAGCCGCCTGGGGAGGGACGTCAGCCTGCTCTTGGATTTGCATGGGGAGCACGGGAAGGGGCAAGAAACAGGAATAGGAGCATCTAATGTGCTGTGTAACTTTGGACTTGCCCCTCCACCTCTCTGAACCAGTCCCATCCAAGGGTAGCCGCAGGACCAGATGGGGCTCAGGACGTGTGAACACAAGGATGATCATTCTCAATCCCGATCTGTCCTCACCTGCAGGATTCCCCTTTATCTCATGGACACCTGACAGCCCTGCTGGGGCCCTGCTCCATGAGGGAGGGGCTTGGGGAGGGGCGGCAGCTGTCCGCCCCGCTCTGGCAGTGAGGGGGGGTGGTGAGGAGGGAAAGGAAGCCCCAGGACTGGGCCTGGCAGATGTGCCAGCGGAAGCAGCATGGGTGCTTTTAATAAAACATAACGAAGCGTGGGATCATAAAATATTTCGTCTAATTCCAGGCTCTCATGAGGGTGGGGCAGATCAGTGGGCTGGCAAAGGAGGAAGGTTTATAGGGGGTGCTCTGAGGCCGGGCTGGGGGTGGGGCAGGCACAGTCGGGGGAAGTGACCCCCAGCCTCCTGTCCAGGGTAAGGGTGGCTTTCTCACAGGCCTCCCCTCCAGCTTGGAAAAAGGCAGAAATCAGGGGCTTTTGTCCCACATTATGGCCCCCTCCTGCTGATGACCTGGGACAAATCACTGGCCCCTTGGGGCCTCAGTTTCCCCACACATAGAGTGAAAGTAGGGTTGAACCTAAACAGAAAAACCCCAGACCCTCCACCAGCCCTGATGGTGGAGACGTCCTCCCCCTCATCCAAAAACTCATCTTCAAATTCCTTCACTCAAAGTCAAACTTAAGTGGAAACCCTGCCTATAAAACAGGCAAAGCAGGGCTCCTGGCTTGATTTGGGAACAAGGGCCCCCCAACTATCACTTTGACCCACATTCTGGCTTCCCAGCAATGCCAGGGGGTACCTCCGTGGGAAACTAGGGTGCCAAGGAGGACAGTTTGAAAACCATGAGTCTGCCAAACCTGCCTAAATCCTCCCATCCTCCAAGACCCAGCTCATCCCTCAGAACCTCACTGGAGGCCTCCCTGACTGTGCGCCTCTCCTAGACTCTACCACACATCCTGGCTTTATCCATCCTCACATTCATTGCAGGTGGTGATTATGCTTATTCGCAGCCCCAGGACCTGGACATAGTAGATGATCAAGAAATAGGGCCCCTCCCTGACCCTGCACCTCTACACTTTGCCATCACTCCTACCATGCCTGCTTCTTCTTCACAGAGGTTATCACTTCCCGCCCTTTTGTTATATGTTCATGTGTATTCTCTGCCTAGTCACACACTCTAGAAGGTGAGCACCAGGAGGCCAGGCTTTAGCTTCATCTATTCACCACTGTATCTCGGTGCCCAGCACGCTACCTGCAACGCAGGAAGTGTCCAATTTGTCGGATGGATGGATGGGTGGGTAGGTGGGTGGGTGGATGGATAGATGGATGGATGGATGGATGGGTGGGTGGATGGGTGGATCAATGGATGCATGGATGGATGGATAGATGGATGGATGGATGGGTGGATAGATGGATGGATGGGTGGGTGGGTGGATAGGTAGACAGATGGATGGATAATGGACAGATGGATGGCTGGATAGATGGGTGGGTGGGTGGGAGGGTGAGTGGATGGATGGATGGATGAGTGGGTGGATGGGTGGATGGGTGGATGGATGGATGGATGGGTGGGTGGATGGATGGATGGGTGGGTGGATGGTTGGTCAAAAGAAGGAAGGAACGAATTCTCCCTTCCTTCCCTAAACGGGTATAGCCCTGCCAGGCCTAATTGGTTCATTCGGAGTTCACAGTTTGATACAAAACTCCAAGGAAGCTCCAAGCAACGGGAGGGCAAATCTAGCCTTCCTCCAGATCCCACAGTATCCACATGGGCTTTCATTAGTTCCATAAACACTTACTGAACCACACCAGGCACAGGGGGCATGAAGACGAGTCACAAATGACCTCTGTGCCCCATATGCTGTGAACAGAGTAGGTGCACAGAAAATATCTGAATGAATATTGAATGAATGAAGTAATGTCTAAGGTGAGACCAGAATGATAAACAGGACTGAGTCCAAAGAAGGAGGTGAGTTCCAGCAGAGGGAACAGCATGTGCAAAGGCCCTGGGGCAGTGAGGAGCACCATGTCTTCAGTGCCAAGGTCCTGTGTGGCAGGAGGACAGGGCTTTGGGTCCAGCTGTGTTTCCTCAGTGGTTCCCCTCAGGTGGCACCCCAGTGATCTTTCCAGAAGATCCCTCTGAGGCCATGCTTTCTGGGGGAAGGGAGGGAAGGGAGACCAGCTGCAGACCCTCCCATAGCCATGGACACATCTCCCTGGTCACCCCCACGCCCACCAAACCCCACATTCATCTGCTCAGACCCACAGGCTGCACTAAATATAACCATTGCAAATGCCTCTCCGTCTCCTTTCGAGGGAAATAACATTGTTTAAGTAAAGCCCTTTAAATTTTAAAGAGCTGGATTGTGTGCTCTCTGCAGGAAGCTTTTAGAAGCATGCTGGAAAGAAAGAATAATAATGAGGCCAGAGAAAACAGAGCCGATGGACGAACTGCCACCCAGTGACTGCCGAGGCAGGGAGGGGCCAGGCCTGTGGCCTTCCACGGTGGCCCAGCCACGGAGCCCAGGGCCAGCTCTGGCTGCTGCTGGAGCCCCTGCCCCGAAAGCCACGTAGGATCAGGATGGGAGGCCTGGGGAGCCCTAGAATCACCAAAGGTCAAGTTGGAAGGCCTCTGGCAGGGAAGCAAGAAGGCAGAGAGCATAGAATGCAGTTACAATGTGAGACATCCTGGGTTCAGACTCAGCGGGGCCACTTACTGCTGTGCACCCCTGAGGAGATGGCTTAACCTCTCTAGTGATAAATGACTTTCCCCATCACCTCAGGGAGATTCGTTATTCCCTCTACTGCATTCCTGCCAGGCCTTGGTAGATATTTCAATTTTAGAACTTCCAACACTATTCTGTGATTCATTTGTTTGCCTGCCTTTCTGCCCCAGGAGACGGTGAACCCCTTGAGGACAGGCGCCAGGTCTTATTGATCCCTGTAGTGCCAGCCCGAGCACAGGGCCTGACCCAGAGCAGGTGCTGGTGAATGGAATTCGGAAGCGGCTGCTGAATGGAACTGAAATAAGGCCAAGTCTGTGCTCCGGGAAAATGAGCGGCTGTTGGCGTGTCCCTCATCACTGACAGCTGCCCTTCAGCAAGGTCCACTAGAGGCAGGATGCTTCATCCCAAAGGTGGGGATTTGGAGGCATCAAATACGTCTTAAAGGAAATATTTGGGACACAGATGGGACTCTCCTTCCCAATCTTATTACCCATCACAGAACCTTAGAACTGAATCATGCAGACTCATCTCTTCATTGTATGGACCTAAGACCCAGAGGAGGGGGTAAGTGAGTCATGCAGCAAGTTAGCAGAGAGGTTGTAATCAGATCCTGGGGCTCATAACTCCGAGGCTGCTGCCCTCTCTGCCCAACTGGTGTTTCCCGCTGTGGCTCTCAGGATGATGCTAGGTAGCACACAGAAGCTCTTTCAAAAATTCATATAGTCACATGTTTATTTTCATATGAACTAAGGAAAACATATACACTCAGTACAAGCCTCTACATTATACCTTTGCACAAAACAAATCAAAAAAGAGGGAATCAATTTAAATTTGATTTTAAGAAAACAATGACGTAAATAATAGTACAGATGGGATGTAGATACAACCATTTGAAGGGGGAGACTGAAGTCTGGTAGTCTCTGCAGGGTGCCCAGGCTCGGACCAGGGAGCGGGTCCGAGCTGGCCGACCAGAAGGGAGCACTCCCACCACCCAGGGAGAGGGGACTCACAGGTGACAAAAGCCACCCCTGAGACCCAGGACCCTGCCCAAGGAGCCAGAGGTGGCCCCTCAGCACTGTGACGGAGGCCCCGCAGGCAGCACAGAGCGAGGACCAGACTGGAGGACATGGCCCCATACTCAACTGGAGAATGAGTCCTCCTTAAAGTCATTTGAGCAATCAGGCAGATGAAAGGGAGGTGAATAAAGAAACGTCACCTCGGTGAACTTGGGATGTGAAGCCCAAGGGGACGGTTGGTGGAGGTTCTCCTAAGGCGTCTTTGTCCCCAGTGAGCAATGGACCCCCCCAGAGGGTCACGATGCCACTGAGACAGGAGGCAGGGTGGAGATCTACCTGCACGGGGACAGGGCACATAGCCGGGCTGGCGGAAGATGGCGGTGTTGGCAGACGGCGTGTTGGCGACGGGCAGGGGCGCTCCGTCTTGCCTGGAGCACTTTAGAGAATGAGCCAGAAAAGAAATTGCCACTGGTATTTGTCACTGCAATTTCAGCAGAGCACTGACGGTGTAAGTGTCTTGTGAATTTCAACCGGTAAAATGAGTCCTCATCAAAGTCAATTTGAACAGTCAAGGTAGGCGGGCTAAAGGGTCAGATGGAGGAAAACAGAGGGGCATGCGGGAAGTCACCCCAGTCACTGAGAGGCTGGGAGCTGAGGGGGCTGTTGGCAGAAGTTTTCCCAAGAAATGGTTATCTCCCTTTAGGTGCCAGCTACTCCCCAAACGCCAACTACTCCTCTGAGACAAGCCCTCTAAAAGTGGCACTGGCACTTTCAGCTTTCAGGCGAGGGATGAAGATCTGGTGGTCCAAAGGGCTAACTTACATGGGATCGTCCCTCCTCCCCCATCTGCAAGGGGGAAGCAGCCTCCGTTAAGAGTAGCTGAGACTTGAAGAGCACCTGCCTTTCCGCTCAGAAGGAGGGAGCTTTGAGAGGGTTCGTGACTGACGTGGACCAGGCTGCACATGGTCGGAGCCAGCGGGGAGGGCAGGAGAGATGACCTAAATGGATCTAGGGAGAAAGAATCTCTTCGTGGGAAATAGGGCGGAAAATAGACCGGGGAATGATGAATCGGTGTGCCCCGGGGTGGAGTAATCAATCAGTGAGACGGATCAGGGGGCAGGGGAGTGTAGGGACATTGAAGAGTCTAGAGCAGAGAAGACACAGTGCAAAGGTCAATACCAAGAGTGGAGAGCGCAGGCGTTTCCTCCCTGCAAATTCATGTGCCCCTAAAAGCCAGTTCCACTTTCCTAAAGCCGCATAGTCATATGCTACTTTGTGGCTCAGGGAAATCTAGCATCCAGCATGGGACTGGGCATGAGGGTAGCCACTCTTATTAACATGACAGCGATCAGTTACTAGCACCACACAGTGTCCCATTTCATCATCACAGGAACTCTGTTGGGTGGTAGCACAATCCCACCTTACAGATGGGGAGACTGAGGCTTAGCAAGATGGTGCTAGATCTCTGCTGTCTGCCCCCCAGCTCACTCTCCTGCCCTCCCCACCCGCTCTGTACCTGGGAGGCCGACCTGTATGGGCTACCACTTGGGTTTGATCAACGAGCAACACCAGAAAGAGACTTAAATGCAGGAGGAGGGTCAAGTTGGGGTATATCTCCCTCCGGCTCCCTGCCAGGCCCCCGGCAGTTGGCTGCACCCCTCTACCCAGGGCCACAGTCCTGTCAGGCAGCCCTGTCCACACAGCCCCCTTTCCAGTCTATGGGTGATAATGGCTCCCCACTATTCCCAGCCCCAAGGGGCTGCACCAGCCCCTGTTGCCTTCCCCACACCCCCTGCAATCAGTCCCTCCAACAAGCCCTCCTCAGACGCCCCAGCTGAGCTCGGTATTTCCTGCTGGAACCTGACTGTAGACTAAAGGAACTAGTCCCAAAGTCACAGAGCTTACAAACAACAGCGCTGAAGGTGGCACCTACTCTGCCTCCCTCCAAGATGCGCGTCATTCCATCTGAACTGGGGTTTCTCAACCGCAGACATTCACACCCGCCACAGATTGGCCATATCCGCGTGCCACCTGCTCTGCTCTGTGCTTAACATTTTTCTTTAACTCGACTCATTTTTTACTTAAATAAGCCATTTTAAAAAAAGAGAGAGAACTTAAATCACTGCCCCAAATGGCAAACCAGTCTCACTTGCCTTAAACAGAGAGGGATTGAAAAAGAGTTACAATGAAAACAGAACACTGTTATTAAAAGTCTTGCTCCCTCTGGCTCACTGAAGGCTGGTCACCCCAGACCTGTGCATTTGCTGGAAAGGGAGATTAGCCAGCAATGAAGGGTGTCAAAGACATGATTTTATCAGCCTGAGGCTTTCTCCTTGGCACAACTAGAAGGACAGCATGAGAAAGGAACAGGGAAAGACCCTCCCTCGCTGTGATTCCTTGTTATTTATTGCCAAGGGGCAGGCGCCATCCAAAGAGGAGCATTGCCCTAGACCCGCGCTGTCCAACAGAACTTCCTGCAATGATGGAAATGTCTTATCTACATCTGCACTATCCAGTACGGGAGCCACCAGCCACACAGGGCTACCGAGCACTTTAAATGTGGCTGGTATGACTGAAAAACTGGATTTTGTTTAATTCGGTTAAATAAAAGCCAAGCCACTTTGTTTAGTTTTCATGTGACTGTCGGTCATCACACGTGGTCATGGATTGAACAGCACAGCCCTGGGCTGTAAGCTCCATGAGAGCAGGGACTTGCCTACTCATTCTCCTCTGGATTTCTAGAACAGTGCCTGACCCCAGGAAGCATTCAATTAATATTCGCTGCACCAATGAATGAGTCCGTGAATGAATGAATGAATGAACTATACTGCTTCTCCAACAAGAAATTGCTCTCCCTGGGATTCAGACTGCCCTGAAGCACTCCTCTTCCCCATTAGGTAACTGGTACCCCTCCCCCTGGGGCTTGCCCTTCCCCGCCCAGCAGGCTCCCCAGTCCATGGCAGGTCTTAGAATTCGCCTTCTGACGATGCCGCTTCCCCTCCAAGCTGAGCTCAGCCCACTTCTCTGCTGCCCAAGCAAACAAAGAAGTCTTTGTGTTGTGGGTGCCTCTGCCACCCCCACCTCACTCCTGCCGCCCCTGCCAGGGACATTAGGTGCCCGGTGACAATTAGCAACTTAATCACCTGCTTCTGTAGAACCAGGCACCTGGCCTCGGGTTATTGTGTGGCCTGAATACCCACTTGACAAAACCCTGCACACGTGGGCAGCGAGCACCAGCTCTGGATGCGGATGCCGTCCACCCTCTGGACGTGCCAGCCTCTGTCGTCACCCTGCCCGGCACCCCGCGTTGCCCCCTCCCCCTGCCCAGCCCAGCACGGTGCCAGGGCAGCCCATGATGGACTCCTTCCTCTGGGGCAGCAGCGTTCGGGAGAGGGGAGGAAGAGGTGGTGCTGGGGAGACAATGCAGGCGCCAATGACTGGTGACAAACAACCCCATCGGAGGAGCGCAAGTGCCTCTGCAGAAAGAAACAAAAGGGCAAAGGGAACAGCTTGGCAAAGAGACAAAAAAACCAACGGCTCAGCTGCTTCTCTCCCTGGCGACTCCCGAGCTGCTCCTGTGATTTATGAGTCTGGGGGGCTCACTCCCCACTGGAGCGCCGCCAAGATCCCCACCCAAGTCTGGGGGACCCTGATGCTCCCCCACGCAAGGCTCTCAGGATGGTGACTGTACCCTGGGATGGCCCCCAAGGCCTCGAGGGAGAAGGCCTGTCCCCCAGGTCATGCACAGTGTGTGTGCAGACAGAAGAGTCACTCCCCTCTCCGGCCTCAGTGTTCTCAGCTTTAAAATGGGGCCAAGGAGGGGCCAGTCCGGTGGGGTGGTGGTTAAGTTCACGGACTTTGCTTCGGCAGACTGGAGTTCGCAGGCCCAGAACCCCGGGCCCAGACCTATGCACCACTTCATCAGGCCATGCTGTGGCGGTGTCCCATATACAAAATAGAGGGAGGTGGGCACAGAAGTTAGCTCAAGGCCAATCTTTCTCATCAAAAAAAAAAAAAAATGGGGCAAAGGAGACAGTGCGGATAACTGCTCAGCTCCCTTCTGGCTCTGATGCTCTGTAATTCCAAGCCTGAGGACTCGTTTAGTGCTCGATGTGGGGAAACCTACAGTGTACCCCTCTCCCCAGGCATCGGGACTTGTAAACACTTCTTCCCCTTCACGTGGGGGTTCCACCACATGGCAGAGAGCCAAACATCATTACAGCAGCAGCAGCACTTTTCACACACCTACTGTGTGCTAGGCCCGGTGCAGGAGGACGCCTCGTTTGCGTGATTCACTCTCCCAGCACCCGCAGACCGCTGTGACAAGCCCCACGTTCAGCTGGAGAAATCGACGCTGGAAGCAGTGAAGAGGCTGTCTGAGTTCATGTGCTGGATAAGTGGTGGAGATGGATCTGAACCCTGGTCAGACCCCAGAGCCCATGCCCCTGGGGAGCGAGAAACTCCTCCCCAGGACGAGCTAGTCCCATCACTCTTGGTTCAGGCCCAGGGAACATGTTCTGGCTGGGGCAGCCCCATTCCCGGCCGTGCGATCTTGGCAGGGGCCTGGTTTTCCCTTCTTGCCAGGTCTGGACACTCTGGGAGAGGCGGGCAGTCTCCAAATGATGGCATTTCTTCCTCAGGCCATTGTCTCCTTGGGCACCCCAGAGCAACCACTTATAACCCAATGGAGGTTCCAGAGACTTTCCAGCCTCAGGCGGCCCAGAGAAGCCAAATCAATCTTCCCAGAGCAATGCTCCGGGAGCTCACTCCTCTCTCTTCAGCTGCTCCCCACCGCCCCCAAGCTCAAATCCAGACCCCTCGCCCTGGCCCGCAGGCTTCCGCCAACTCCAACCTCATCCCCAGCTTCTCAACGAGCACTTTATACTCAAGTGAGGCCAGCTGCCTCCCTGCCTCCCAGCCCTCACACAGCCAGGCAGCAATCGGAGTCGCCCCTCCAGGCTGGGGTTCCCTCCTTACCTGTCAAGATTAAGATCATTTCAATCCCTCAGAGCCTTCCTGGGCCACCCCTTTAATCCCCAGGGATTTATTCTTGGTGTCCCTGTACAGGCCTTTTATTATACACGATCTTTTATTGTTCTCAAACGAGTTCATGCTGTGTGGGGTTGCCAACAACCCTAAACTCCTTGAGGGGGGTCTCTGCCAGTCCTGAATGAGGCTGGGGCAGCTGCTCAGTTAATGGAAATGACTGGACCCCCTGACTCGGTGGGGGGGGGGTCAGCCTCCAGGGAGGGAGCAGGAAGCATGAGCCCACTCTGCCTCTCCGAGAGACACCATGGCCGGATGAGCCCATCCTGGGGGTCAGAAAGAAGGAAGGCCAATGACTGAAGGCCAATCACATGCCAGTGCATTCATGCATTATCTCATTTATCCCCAAAACACCCTCCATTTTCAAAACACAAGGACACCACGACTCAGAGAGGTAGCGACTTGCCCAAGGATACTCGGCTAGCAAGTGGCCCCGCCGGGATTTGAACCCAATTCAGATGGAACCACCCGCCGGGATTTGAACCCAATTCAGATGGAACCAAAGTCCATTAACACCAGGTGGCTGTTCCACAGAGGCAGTGACTGAGGAAGGGTGGGCACGCCCAGTGGTGTGCTGGGGGCGGGGGAGCTGATCTGTAACATTTGCTGATTTCCCTGGTATAAATGCTCCTGCTGTGGTCAGTTTCAAGCCATAAACTCAGAGTCAGAAAGAGACGTGTAATCAACGACTGGGTGTGAATCCAGCACGCCCCTCACTAGCAGTGCCACCTCAGGCAAACCACACAATCTCTCTGAGCCTCAGTCCTCATCTGTAAAATGGGGAGAACACTGTCTCCCAAATGGGAATCTCTGGGAGGAGTTCATATGACATCCTGGGTGAACATGGCTGCCACGGGGCTCGGCACACGGTAGCTGCTCAGGGGGTGTTTTTTCCCTTCCTTCTTTCTTCCCCAAACCCCCCACCCATCACCAATCGAGGGCAGTGCCCCCCCCAGGAGAACCCAGAGGGAACAGGAGGCCCTTTGGTCTTCCCCCACCTTTTCCTGTTGGCTCACCCCCCAGATGCCAGTCGTGATGCGAGTGTGAGGGATGGTAGGCAGAGCTGGACAATGAACACGTCCTCACACCAGAAAGGACTTCCAGAGGTGACTGAGCTGGACCGGAAACCTAGTGTCTGGACCGAACCTCAGGCTCGGGGGAGACATCATTCATTCACTCAACAAACACATCTTGAGGATTTGCTCAGAGGCAGGCCCCATGCCAGGGCCGGAGGTGCAGGGATCCCAGCCCCAAGAGCTCTCAGTCCAGTAGGGAGACCAACCCACGACCATCCCCGGCCCCAGAGGAGGGCCGTTCCAACAGTGATGCCCAAAGCGCTGTTGCCAGCACTCTCAGGGGACACCTGGGCGAGCAGGGGTGGGGCAGGGAGAGTATGGAAGGCCGAGAGTGGGTGAGTGGAGATTGGAGGGCGGTTTACGGGGAGTCAGGGGCTGTGCTGGCTGAGGGCAGATGCCTGCTCTCTGGGCCAAGAAAGGGCGGAAGTGGGGGAGGAGGCGGAGGAGGTGAAGCTGAGGCCAGAAACCTCTGGGCAGGCCGAGTCTGTGGGGTGGAGAGACGGTGGGCTCTGGTCTCCACGCTGTGACCACGGGCACATCGGCATCCTCGCCTGGGGACTGGGGATGTAACACCCATCTGGATGGCAGTGGAGGATGGAGGAGGTCACGTTGACAAAGTGGCCACAACAGCACCCAGCTCATGGGGATGCTTTTTGGTCAAGGTTTACTGGCCTGTGGGCTCATGGGGAGCTGGCCTGTCTCCTTCCAAGCCCATGGGGGGCTGAATGAAGCAGTGCAACGGGTCGGGGAGGGAAGGAAGGCTGCGCTTGCAGCCACCAAACCCAGATTCCAGTCCAGCCACTTCCTACCACCATCCTCATCTCCCTAAGCCTCAGTTTCCCTGGTCTCTTCAATGGGCACAAGAGTAACCACCTTCACGTGTGATGTGAGGACTAAACAGAGTGATGGGTATAGAAGCATCTTGTCGTATCTCAGGTACCGGCAGGCAGAGTTAGGATGTCTGGAGTCATAGTCCCCACCACTTGGATTATCCGAGAGTCTTCAGAAAGATGGATGTAGTTCCAGGAGCAGAACTTTGCTAACAGGAAGTTCACCTGTGGATCCAGCCTGAATTCCATACACTGTAAGCCTTTTCAGACACTTTTCTGTAGAAAGTCACGTACTCGGCCCTCTTCTAAACCAGGGTGCACGTGTCTAAAGGCCAAAGGTGGCTTATTCATCCAAACTACCAACCCCTACTGAGCACCCACTATGTGCACTATGGGGAAGATTTAATAGTGAGCAGAACTGGATGGGGCCCCCGCCTTCATGGAGCTTCTAGTCTTGTAGGGTTGGGGATGAGAGGTTCACGGCGAGACTGGCTCCATCCCCGCTTTTCTCAGGGAGAAACAACTTGGGTCTGGGACTGCACTCAGTATGGGGGTGGGGGATGTCTCGGGCCTCCAGGGAAAGAAAGGAGCAAGCAGGGGGATCGGTCACCCCCAGCCAGCAGGCCAGGAACCATCCTTTGGGTGTCACCAAGACTGGCTAACCTGCAACTCTAAGGCTCATCACTCATCGCCTAGGGAGGGGATCAAGTAGGGTCCTTTCCCTGCAAGCAGCAGAAATTGACTCTGGACAACTCAAGCCAAAATTAGCAACTGGTGGGACATTATGGGGAAGTTCACGGAACGCAAGGACAAGGTGAAGCCCCAGGCTTCGGGAGGCCCCGCCACTTGAGCTGGAGCAGCTCTGGTGTAACCATGGCTAATCCCGGTAACAACTGTCAGAGTCCACAGGATGGAGCGAAGAGCGTGTAACAACTCATTCCTTCCAGTCAGCACCTTGGGAGTAGGTCCCATCACTATGAGCCTCGGGAAACCAGTGAAGTACAGTTTCCTGGGGGCCCCCACTGGCAAGGGGGACTTTCCAGAGGTTCTCAGTCTTCCTCTGCTCAATATTCAGATCCCAGGGAGAGTGTATCTGATGGGCTCATCTTGGGGGGTCTCTCACCTGACTGTGGCACCTACAAAGATGGCATGCAATCAGGAGGGGGGTGCATAATTCCCCAAAGCAAACCTGGTGCGTTGCCAGGAGGCGTAGGAATGTCTGGTGGACAAGCCAAACACCCGATTCCTTTCCTGGGTGTCACAATGTCCTTTCCTCCTCCTTTGGGCCGCTGCTCTGTACACCTCCAGCTCCATGCACGTATTTATTTGCTCCATTTATGGAATCTTGGCCAGTAGGTCTTGGTGATCATGGGCCCCTTCTGCTATTGAACCCCACTGAAAGTGTAAAGGTGGGTTCCAGGATCCCATCCCCTGGTTCCTTCCCAGGAACTTCATCCTGAAGACAGATACCTCTTAGGAAGTGATATCATGCATTTCAGCACACTGACATTTATCGTTTAATATGGAAGGTTCTGCATCCTCTTGCAAATGGGAGAGGCTGCCGCATCCCTCCTTCCAGTGATGAAAAAATAAATAGTTTCTCCCCTCCTCCGGGAGCAGCAGTGTCTCCGGATTGCATCAGACCTAGGTTTGAAACTCCCAGTTCTTCCACTTAAGAAAGATTCTGAACCTCGTTCATTATTTAAGAAAGAAAAGAAAAGAAGGAAGGAAGAGAGAGAGAAAGATCCTGGGCCTCTCGTCCTCGTCTGCAAAACGTGGCTAAGGACGCTGCCTCATAGACTGTGGCGAGCATTTAATGCATAAAGACACGGTGGCGATCAGAAATATCCCCCCTCTTTCTCCCAGGCCTCAACTAGACTCTAGGGAGACAGCCTGGAGTTGAGCTGGTCCCACCGTGCTCTATCCTGCCTCTGGCTCTTTGCTCACGCAGGTTTCCCTCCCTGGTACATTTCCCTCCTTAGCACTCAGCTTATGAAGTCCTCCCTTTACTTCAAGGTTTAACTCAAGTTCTCCCTCCCCTCGGAAGCACCCCCTTAATTCCCCGAGTAATCACTCTACCCCCAAGAACTTCCTCAAGGGACATTAATTCACTGGGCATCTAGGAGGTGTCGACAGATTTCCACCTGGATTGTTGCTCATCTTTTCGAGAACATGCCCAACCTGTCACCCCACCGCAATGAGGGTCACGGTCATAGGTCTTTCTCTTTTCAGATGCGCCCTGCCCACAACAGATGCCCATTCGTTCTCTCGATGATGACGAGGGCTTTCAGTGACACCCCCCCTCCCATCTGTGCAGATGAGCATACCGATAATTCTATCTCAGCTAGGGTTTGGGAAGGAGCAAAACATCCAGACAGGGGGTTGGATACACTGCAAGTGTCCATGTGGCTGGAGCCGAGGATGTGATCGAGGTCCATTCTCCCTAGGAGACAGCAGAGCACAGAGGAAAAAGAGTCAGACAGTCCTGGGTCTGAATCTCTGCTCACCACTTACTGACTGGGTGGCCTTGTACAAGTCACTTAACCTTTCTGAACCTCAGTTTCCTTAGCTGCAAAATATGGCTAATTTTACCTCTCAGGGTGGTTGTAAGGATTAAATAAGTCAAGAACAATAAAGCACACGGCACAACGCTTGGCCTACAGTGAGAGTTCAGTTAGTGTCAGAGATACAGCCCCTTCCTCCCTCTAAGTGAAGAATCAATTTTCCACTAAGCTGCAAACACCATAAAGGCAGGGACTCCCTTCCCACGTTCAGTGCCATATGCCCAGTGCTCAGCACCGTGCCTGGCACGTAGTCAGTATACAATAAACATCTGTTGGGTGTTTGCATAAATGCATTTCAAGTGGCCTGGGGATGTGGCCGAGGTGGGCAGGGTGGTAAGCCAGGTAGGATACCTGCATGGATCCCAGGACACTCAGGTCACAGAACCAACCAGCCTCCTCTCTGTTCGGCCTCTGCCTGGAGTCATGATCGCTGTAACCCAGAAACCCGAGCAGGTCACTTAAACTCCTCCACCTCCTGCCCCCACCGCCCTTTGCCCCGACTGTAATGAGGTTCAGGTGTGTGTGCGACAGGTGCTCTGAAAAGTCGGGGTAGCCAGGCCAATCTAAGGCATCACTAGTACCTTGCCCCCCACCGCCCACATGCCCTGCACAAGGAATTCTCTGCAGCCTGAGAGAGGGAACACTGGAAGGGAAGAGGGAGCCTGGGGCGGGGCCAGGCAGGAGCCAGAAGGAGCCTGTACTCCTGTCAATAACAAATCTTAAAACGCCGAGCCTCAGTTTCCTAATCTGTGAAAAAAGGAGCCTAAAACCCATCTTGCAGCGTGCACGAGGACTGTGAAGCAGCTAGCACGTGCTTGACACACTGCAGCTGATCCATAAAATCGTGGCTATTCAGGAAATGAAAACCCAGCTATGGTATTAAGAAAGGAGCTGCCTTAGATGTTTCAGGAGACTTATGTGGAAGGACCCTGCAACCACCAGGGCAGCTCTCCTTTCATGCCCACCATCTTTCCCAAGGCATTAGGGGGTGATCATCAGTTCCCACTCTGAAAGGGTTCTCCTGCTAAAAAATAGAAGTTTCAGAACCACGGAAGTAAGTGATCTCGGAGGTCGCTTCCAGCTCTAACATTTTCTGCACTTAAAAAGCCAAACCTAATTCAACCTGTCAGGAAAAACTCCAGTTTGCCTCTCTCGGGCGGGAAGGGGGTGGAGTTTATGGCTGGGGGTGGGGCCAGGAGGGGGCGGGGCGGCTGGGGGAGCAGGGGCGGAGCAGCCTGCTCTGAGCAGGGCCCTGAAATCCCCAGCCTGGGGCTGAAGAGGAACTGTGCTGTGTCCAGGCGTGGGGTGGGGGCGGGGAAGGGATGAATATATCAAGTCGTCACACCAGTTCGCGCGCGCACAGCCCCCGCAGTCTCGGAGCTGCCGCGGCCTCAGCGCAGCCAAGCCAGCACCCCCAACCCGCCCACCTGCTGACACGCGGCTGCACAGAGAGAACTAGCAGGGCTTCTGGCTGGAGCCTTAGACTCGCCCTGACTGGGCCTGCCCACCCACTACTCTTCGCGGAGAATTTCCCTGGGCGAAAGAGGCAGGTCCAGGAACCACCCGCCCCAACCCCCGGTGCCCCCTCGCTCCCCCACCACTACACAGGCACAAGTGCAGGACTTCCTCCCCAGAAGCGCCCGGGCCGGGTAAACTCAGGGCGCTGCTTCTGGGAGACCAGAGAAGTGTGGGTTTCTCCCCTGCAGAGACAGATAGTGGGGAGTGGGGAGCCAGGGGCAGGACCTCCGGCCCAGCCAGTCCTACGTGCAGCGGACTCCTTTCTCCTCCCAATGCACAGACACACCTCTCCAAAGTTGAGCCCCTTTCCTCTGCGACCCATAGGAACAGAGCAGGCGAGGGCGCACCGGCCATGCCCCTATCTAGGAGTGAGCGCCATCGCCCCCCACTGGGCAGGCGTGTTTCTGAATGCTTACCCTGGATTCTACCCTCCCCGCTTCCGAGGCAGTCCCTGGCAGATGGCCCGGCAAAGCCAACTGCCAGGTGCACGGCTGGCTCTCGTCACATCCAGGAAGGGCGCCCCCCTCCGGCAAGCCGGCCTCTTGCATCTCGCACGGACCCTTCTCGTACCCTCGCCCCCTCGTGGGCGCTGACTTGGAAGTGGGAAGAAGGGACCCCACCCTCGTGCACGCTCGTCTCCTCTGCGGAGAAGGGAGGGCTCCCCGGCGGCCCGGGACCCCCGCCCGCGCCCCAGGCCCGGAAAGTTTCCGGTCCGCGATCCCGGTCGGCGCTCTGCCTTCACCCTGAGCAGCGGCGCTCAGAGGCCACGCCGGCTTCCCCGACCCACATGCGCTCTCCCCCGGCGCCCGAGCCCCCGCCTCCCGCAGCCTGCAGAGGCGGGCGAGGGGAGCCGAGGCTCCAGGACGCCAGGTCGGCTCTCCGCAGTTCGGCAGCCCGGAGAACGCTGCTCGCGGGTGCTGGGGAAAGCTCGCAGGGCGGGGTCTTGACGGAGCGGGGTTTCCCACCAAAGCCTTTTCCATCAGTCGCCGTCCCCACCCCTGCCGCGTCTCTCTGTTCTGCGCATTCCGGGGGAAAGAGATGCTCCCCTGCTGCCCCCAACCCCATCCCCCGCTCCCTGCAATGTCCAGGTGAGGGCTCCAGTGGTTTTCAACAAAGCCCAGTGCCCTCTCGGTAGCGCTGGAACCCGGACCTGCCCCCCACCGCCATAACCTTTCCCTCTAGAGGCACCCAAGAGAGGAAACCCACCCCAAAGTTGGAGGGAGATTTTAATCCACTTTGGAAAGTCTCTTGCTCCAAGGGTAGGGGGACAAAGTACAGGGCGTGCATTCCTTCTGGGTTACACCAATCCCTCCCCCGTCTCTGCCAGCAGGACCGCCATTCAGGCTCAAATTGTGCAGCTTCTCCCATCCGCAGACCCAGCACTCTCCGAGGACCTCGGGGTGGAAGGCGGTGGAGTTATTTTAGGGGGGGGGGGGCACCCTTTCCTGGCAGGCACTCTCAGAACCTGGCTAGGCACCTCCCGGTAGGACAAGGCATATGGCAGAGGAAAGAGTTGACCCCCCTCCCCCATCACGCTGTTGGGCTACGGGCCGAGACCCTACTGGTCACAATGGCTACTTTTTGGCACCCCGCGTCTCCCTCTCCGTCCGCGGTGGAACCAGGCTGTGACTCCAGCCAGGCTGGTTCTGGGCACTCAGGTTTGGCACTTGGCTAGGGGGAAAACCAGGACACGGACCCTCTAGTCTCCGCGTCCGCGGCTCTTCGCTGGTCCCGCCTCTCTCCCGCCAGGCTCGTAGCCAAAGCGTGGGCTCGCTGCCCGAAAGGTGCCGAGGTCGCCAGGTTCGGCTCTGGCATCATTTAAGACCCACCAGGCGGCGGCGCCCGGCGGGAGGCACCGAAGCGGCTGTGAACCCCGGACCCTGGAGCCGCGAAGCCACTGGTCGCTGGTTCTGGGGACCCCGCTTAGCTTCAACCCCCTTCCAGCTGGCTCAGCCTAGCCTGGGACCAAGTCCCTGCGGGACACACACGCACCGCTGCTCACACCTCCTCAGCCCCCGGACGGGTCCAAACCTCCCTGCACACTAGAACCACACGCTCGATGGCATGCACACACACTCCTGGCCCACGAAGAAACACAAGCCCCATGCGCCTGCACCTTCACACATCCTAGATACGAACACTCCAGCCCAAATGTCACATTCTCACTTCCTATGCACACACACTCCCCACCCCCCAAATACAGTCATCAGCTGTCACATACCCTTAGAGAGACCCACACACTTGGGACACGCGTCAAGCGCCACACCTCACATACTCACCACCGTTTAACACGCTCACACATACAATGACACAAGCTCACACACTCCACATCCTCACCGAGAAGCTGGCACCCGCTCACACCCCTACTCACTCACTCTTTCTCACACACACACCTCTGTGTAACTGACAGACACTCAAACACCCCTCCAGACACTCGCTCACTCACCATCACACACACTCACATCTCTAAATACACTCCCGCACCCTCAGCTCCTTCCCGGACACCCTCAGACACAGACGCAACAAAGGCACACGCTCCTACACACACACACACATACACACACACACCCTGGCACAGACCCACAAGCGCTCTCTCCAGAGGAGACAGCCCTCGCCGCGCCGACCAGCTCCACATGCCCCCACGCCAGGACCAGGGCTCGGACCCAGAGCCTCTCCGGAGCGACCCCGGCCCGCGCCCTTCCCCGCGGCCCGCCCCCGCGCGCGTCCCCCTCCGGGGCTCCGGCCCGGCGCCCGCGCACTCACCGCGCGCCAGGTCCACGATCGCGGCGAGCAGCAGGCAGACGCAGCCGCGGAGGCTCGGGGCGGCTCGCATGGTGCCCGGGAGCTGGCGGCGGTGGCGGGGCGGCGGCGGTGGCGGAGGCAGCGGGGGCGACGGGTCCCCTCGCCATGGGCTCAGGCGCGCTCCTGCCTCCGGCCGCCGGCCGAGACGGTGGCGGGCAGCGCGGGGCGCCGCGGGGGCGCCCCCATGCCGCCGCGGCCGGGCCGCCCGGGCGCCGGGCTCGACTCGGCTCGGGCTCTGCGGGGCGCCGCGACCCTCGCTCTCGGGGCGTCCTCCGGGCGCGCCGCGGCTCCCTGCTCCCCGGCTCCCCGGCTGCGCGCGGCGCCCACCGCGGCCCGGAGTCGGATCGGCTGCAGCGCCGGAGTTTGGAGCCGAATCGCGCTCTCTGCCTCGCGCTCGCCTCTCTCGGCGGCGCGAGCGCCCCCTCCCCGCGCCCTCCCTCCGTCCCTCCCCCTCTCCCCGCCCCCCGCCCCCCGCCCTCCTCTCCCTCCCCTCGCCGCGCTCTCCGCTGTATTATACAGACTTTTCTTTAATCCTTTCTGGGCTGTTCGGCTCTCGTCCGCTAAGCCGATTTATTGCAGAGAGGAGAACTCACCTCCTCCCGGTCCCCCTCCCCCTCCCCCCTGTCTCGCACCCCTCTCCTCCCCCCAGGTTCCCCTCCTCACTCACCACTCGCTTGCTGCCCTCAGCTTCGTAACCCTCCCCCAGCTGACCGAGCACCCCCGCCCTCCGGGAGCCAAGCTCCATCTGATCCCCTCCACCTAATCCCTTCCCTGGGATCACCCCCCACCCGCCGCCCCCGTGATGGAGGGAGGCAGCCTCCGGTGAGAGCAATGCCATCCGTGGAGCAGAGCAGGCAGGATGTGGCCCCCGAGTAACGGCCTTGCCACCTATTGATGCCCTTAGAAGGATTAGGGGCATCCGTGTTCTGAAACTTCCCTAATTATGGCTGCTCTCCCCCAGGAACCCGCAGAAATGGGATATGCTTTGTCCTTTCTTCCAAGAATAGCCACGTTCTTGGATCCAGCCAGGAATGGGTAAAGAACTGGTTGTTTCCTCCTGGCAGAGACCACGTTTTCACCTTTTTGGCAGGCCTGACACCTTTTCTCCCCAGGCCTGAGGAGTGGAGTTTGGGACTTGTATCTTGGCATTATCCTCCCACAACACACACGCCCGCACGCATGAGCACGCGCGCACGTGCACACACACACACACATACACACACACACACACTCCATTGAGCCTGAGGCCTGGCTGTGGGCCTCAAGGTCTCCTAGGAGGGAAGAGGTACTCTAGTCCTTGGAGTGGGATGGGGGTGAGGTTAGATGGGGAAGTTCAGAGTTTCACCCCTGGCAGGGACCCAGGAGATTGGCAAGCTGCGGTCCAGAAAGGCCAGCACAGCCAGGGTTAGAACTGGGCTCAGGACGCTGTTGCTCTATTTACCTAGACGGGCAATGGGTACATACCCTGTTCCATCTCCAGCAGCCCTTTGAGGGGGTGGAGGGAGTGGGGTGGGCAGTGGGCGGTTGCTAGGGTCTCTCCTGGAGAGCCTTGTGCAGAGATGCTCCGTGGCAGGGAGCTGCTCCTCTGTCCGCCCTCTCCAAGCCTCACCAGACCACGTCCTGAGGCAGCTCTGCTTCAGCTCAGGGCCACCCACCCTGGGGGAAGGAGCGATTTGCATTTATGAAGGTCTGAAAGCATACGTTCACCTGACAGGCTTTAGAATGATCCTCTCAGTAAAATAATAATAATGATCGTAATAAACCCTTATAAATAGGTGTTTGATTACAGTTTGTCCCTACGTGGGATTTTTTTTTTTTTTTTGAATCAGACTAATTGGCTGCCAGGCTGATTGGGCTGGATCTGACTGGAACACTGGAGTCTTAGGCTGTTTCTCCTCCCTTTGGCTGGTGGTTCTTTGCTCCCTCTCAGTTCCACCCACCCAGGTCTCCCGTTCTCCAAGTTGCTGAGGGTTAGCTTGAGGTCAGCTCTCCCCCACACCCTCTTTGGGGGCTGACCCAGTGCTATGGGGCACAGTCCGTGACTGGTTCCTCTCTGCCCCTCCCCCTCCCCACCTCTGGCCCAGGAAAAAGCCAGCAGAACCCAGATCCATCCCAGGTGCTAAGCGCTCCGTGGAAGGCCGTTCCTGGCTGGGAAGCAGTGTCAAGCTGGGAGGACCCTCATGTTGGTCTGAGTCCCGCAGGTACGTGCCAGGCAGCGCTGTGTGGGCATTCCTGCTCTGCGGGCCCAGGCAGGTGGAGAGGCAACAGTCGGCCAGGTGAAACCCTGAACAGGTGAGGCCTGCTGTCCGCACTCACTGCAGCCCGGCCATTAGAGAGGAGAGCCAGGGACCAGGTGGGATTCCAGGGCCCCTGGGTGACGCTTTCTCCCAGCCCAGGTCCATACCAGCTGGCAAAGAGACCCCCCCAGGGAGCACCAAGAAGGGGTTGGACAGTCACCTCCATTATGCCAGCTGTGAATGACACCTGGCCAGAGGCTGGCAAGGAGGAAAGCAGACCTGCTAGGCAAGGGAGGGTTGTCTCCTAGGGCCAAGGATTGGGCCCGGGGTTGGAGACCTCAGTTAACCCTCCATTAGCCGCAGGACTTCCGAATCACCCACACTCTCTTTTAGCACCACCCCGTATTATAATTACTGGTCTTCCTAGCCAATGCCTGGCACACAGTTGGCACATAGTAGGCCCTGGCACATAGTAGGCCCTCAATATTTGTTGGATGGATGGATGAATTAATTAATTAATGGGAGCAGGGCACTTTATCATATCTACTCCATTCCTAAGCTCCTAGCGCAAGGCTGGCAGGTGCTAGCAGGCAACCTGTTGCAATGAACCTTTTCAGAGAACCAGCAGCCCCCTGGACCTCGTGTTCAGAGAGAGGACACCCCGCCCAGTGCACAGTTGGGTGGTTTTCTCAAAGGGGCTTGGCTGCAACGTGTGTGTTTATTACCATATGGTAATTGTTGGAGGAATACTGATACCTCCGCACACCCTCTCCTGGGGGAGCCCACTCCTCCAGCTCCTGTCTCATAAAGCACAGCTCCAGAGCCTTTTCTTTTGCCCCAGAGAAAGGCATCTCCGAAGCATGGAGCGGCACAGTTAGCAGAGGGCAGGGGGTGACAGCCAAAGGGAAAGTCACCCAGGGCAGCCACAGTCTTTTCATTTGTTTAACGTCCCTGGGCTGCTGTCTCCTAATGGATCGGCCGCCAGTGGCAGGGCCTCCACTCTGCATTCCCGGCACTCAGACCCATGAGTCACGGCGGGACATGCCTCCTCCTTGGACACCAGCTGGATAGGAGCCCTGGACCCCCTGGCAGCCTGAGGGAGGGCTGCTCCCAGCCTCCCTCTGCCCATGGTGCTGAGCCAGGCTCTCCCGACAGAGGGCGCTACAGCACAAAGCAAATTTCTCTTCTCTTGACCCTAGGGAGCACACCCAGAGGTCAAAGGGGCCTCTGTGACCTCTAGTTTGTTCATTTCCAGGAGAGGGGAGGGAAATGACATGTTATTACCTCCCACAGCCTGGCTTCCAAAGGGATGGGCTCTGTTGGTTGTAAGGACCCCCTGTGGAGTTCAATAATAACACTAAGAGTAGTTAGCACTTATGAAAGTGTTTCTCTTATGCCAGGCACTGTTAAAGCATTCAATGTGTATCACTCATTGAATCTTCATGGTAACATATGAGGTGGGTATTAGCATTATTCCTATTTTACAGATGAGAAAACTGAGGCACAGAGAGGCTAAGCAACTTGCCCAACACAACACAGTCAGTAATAGAGCCAGATTTGAACCCAGGAAGAGTCCAGAGCCAGAGCTCTCAAATGTCCTTCCGGGCCAAGATACACACAGGCACACATGACATGTGAGCACACGCGCATGCGGACACACACACCCACACGCATATATACACACACTCACCCATGCGGTCCTCTGGCTCCTTCCTGCCTTGCCCTCTGCCTCTCCGTGCTGGGAATTAAACATCCACCAGGCTGCATCCCAGACAGGACCGAGGTTTTTACTGTTTGTTTAAATTAAACACAACTGAAAGTGACGCCTTAACACCAGTGACCCAAATCGATATGGAGTCAGCCGCTTGGAATGAAGTCCAACGCCACCTCCTTGATGGACCTCAGCCCACCCGGGCTCTCAAGCTCCAGCAAGTCTTTCTGCAGGAGGACCTCAGCGTGTTTTCCATGGGGAATCAGAGGCTGTGGGTTGCTGAGCAGGCCCCAGCATTACAGGCCCAGAGAAAGGAGCTGGCCCATGTGACAGAGTCAGGGACAGGAAGGTAAGCCCTGGGGACCAGCGGGGGGGGAGAGAAGCAGGCTGACGCTGGAGACCGTCATTCTCCAAACTGGGTCCCACCAACCATTTGTTTTGCAAGTTTGTAATAAACCTTCCTTGAAAGAGGGTTCCGTGGTTAAACATATTTGAGAAATGCTGTTATTAGGCCATTCTCCACTTCTGAGAGGTTTACCATTCACATAAGCATATTAAAGGCTGTGAGAAATCCTGCAGAGTTTTTCAGTTTTATTTACTTGAAACCCAGACTTGTTTGGCCTCAGACCCTCTTTGCATAAATACCTGTTAACACCTCATGAGCAAGAATTCTAGATCATGGGATGGATGGGAGATGCTGCTCCGGGCCTGGACAAGAATGCTGATCTCTTCCTGGATTGCCGTAGTAGTAGGAGCAGCAGTGATAATAATGAGAAGAAAAACAACAACCACTGCCAATTGATGACATTTATTGAGTGCTTACTAAGTACCAGGTGCTGCTCTAAGTGCTTCGCTTGTGCTAATTAATTGAATCCTCTCCATAACCCTATGAGGCAGGTTCTGTTTTTAACCCTCAGAGTTGACAAAGATGCTGGGGCACAGAGAGGTGAAGCCTGTTGCCTAAGGTCACGTTGCTTTCATGTATTTCTGAGACTGTAAGCAACATGAGGATAAGGGCCGCAGCTAATTCATGTCTGAATTACTTGTGCTGGCAGGTAGTAGGTGCTCAAGAAAGTGTTGGATGTATGGATGGGTGGATGGAAGGAAGGAAGAATGGATGAATGGAAAGATGGATGGGTGAGGGAATGATTGGATGGATGGATGGGTGGATGGTGGGTGGGTGGATGGGTGCATGGGTGGATGGGTGGGTGGGTGGATGGATGGATGGGTGGGTGGATGGATGGATGGTGGGTGGGTGGATGGATGGATGGTGGGTGGGTGGATGGGTGGGTGGATGGATGGATGGATGGTTGTGTGGATGGATGGGTGGATGGTTGTGTGGTTGGATGGGTGGATGGTGGGTGGGTGAAAGAACAGATGGAAAGAAGGGTGGGTGGATGGATGGATGGGTGATGGTGAGCGGGTGTGTAGACAGATGGATTAGAGAAAGTATTGATGGGTGGATGACCACGTAGATGGAGAAGTGGATAGATGAACCAAGATTAAAGAACACCAGCAAGATGTGTACTCTTTCCTGTATCATTGAATTTGCTAACTGTGAGAGACCTGGACTAACAGATACTAGTCATAGTTACAAGGTGCCCACAGAGGTAGGCAGGTACAGTGGCTAAAATCACAGGCTCTAGAGTTGGGCTGCTAGACCCAAATCCCAGCTTCAACACGCAGAAAATGACTGTTGGATGGGTAGAAGAAAGGAAGGAAGGAAGGAAGACTTCTCTAAGAACTTGAGCAAATTATTTGACCTCCCTGGGCTTGGATTTCCTCATCTGTAAGATGGGATGGGGAAAAGAGTACCAACCTCATCGAGCTGTGCTGATGAAATAAGACAGTGCTTCGAATGGCGGAAGCACTCGATAAATATTAGCTGTAACAATTATTACCACCAAGGCAGCAAACGATGCTATGATTCCCCCATGCAGCGGTTCCTTCTCTTCATCCTCAGCTTCCTGCACTCTGCAGCGGAGAGGGGTGGATGAAGACTCAGGGACAAGATCTCAAGGGACTCCGCGGACGGTTGCCGTGACCACAAACTAAAGGAAAACGTCAACGTGACTGGGATCTGCAATTCGCTTCTCTTCTATGGCATTCTGCAGCATTAGTCAGTCTATTCCTGGCTTTGGACTCTCGTCTCCATGATCGTCAAGTCAGACCTGGGATCTTGTAGGTCCTCCTGGGAACAGCCTTTCCTCCTTTCCTCGCCAAACTGCAATACCACATACAGACAACAGGTGGCGCTATCTAATATGGGATTTGCTCCATTTTCACAACCTTTCATGTTTGAGGGCCTGTATTCTGTAAAACGAATCAGCTTCCCATTTCACGAATTCGTTATGCTTTTGTATGTTCACAGGGAGGCATGCTGTCACAAAACACGTATACTTAAGCTCCTTAGTCACAGTTGTGTGATGGGTCCATAGTACTATAGATGAGGACACTGAGACCTAGGGCAAGATTGCCAGCTCTGTGTGTCCTCACTGTTTGAAGTCCGTACTGTCTGCGCTACAGAGTGAAGTAATATTCTCTTCAGTCGATTCACCTGTGTGTCTTGTCTCCCCAGGTCATAACGTAAGGTCTGGAAGATCTGGGTCCATTTCACTTTGCTCCTTGTTACCTCCCACACCACCTGCTCAGGCCTGAGTCACGCGGTTCTGGAGGGGCCAGGAAGCAAAGTCCGGCCAGCTGACCAGACTAGTCATTCGGTGGGGAGTATAAAGGTGTTTGTAACTAAGTGCTCTGGTTCATTACGAAAGCCGTCTGATGAAATGTGATAATTTCCTCCTCTTCCCACCAGCCTGCTTTTTGTCTTAAGTTTCTAGATCCTGAGACATTTGAGGAAACCCAGTTTGATTTCTAGGACTCATTTCTCTGGGATTCAGAATTCCCCTTTGCAAGAGGCAAAAGGCCAGGCTCGCTCCCCAAGGCCCCTGACGGATGATGTCTTACCTGGGCGTGAATCTACCTCCACCTCCCTCCTCTTCATCTCTCTCTTCCTGTGCCACTGACGAAGCAGATGCCCTGTACCTGGCACTGAGCTGGGACTTGGGAAACTGGCTTTCTGGAGGAGGTGAGACCTGGAGCTTTGAAGGACGCCTAAGAGTTGGAGAAAAGCTTTTGGGGCAGAGCCTTACACACATGC
The DNA here is from genome assembly GCA_031878705.1 of Tapirus indicus. NCBI lineage: Eukaryota > Metazoa > Chordata > Mammalia > Perissodactyla > Tapiridae > Tapirus > Tapirus indicus. The sequence goes on along the minus strand of CM062924.1, from coordinate 97,807,469 downwards.
GATGGAGATCACCATCCGGGGAGCCACAGGTGGTCCCGGAAGGCTGAGCCGCCTCCTCCTCTTCAGGGAGGAGAGGCTGTGAGGTTGGGCAGGGTCTTTGTAGGCCACAGAAGGCAGCAAAGGCCGAGAGATGGCAAAGGAACAATAGAACTACCCTAAAAACCTGCATTCAACAAAATGACCTGGACACAGTGCCCATCTGGAGATTCTGTGACTCTTGACCCTAGAGCTCCTTGCACTGACCAGTCCCTTCCCAGCCCCCAGAGGGAACTGTATCCTCATGGGAGCCTTTACATCTCTGTAGAGATGCTCTTCTCCTTCCTCCCCCCTTCTCTCTCCAACTATTGATCAATGGAAACAATCCCGCTGACCCCTTAACTCCCTAGCCAGTCACCTGACTCCATCCTCCCTCCCTGCCTTCCTGTGTTGCCCCTCTTCTGCCCATGTCCAGCCTCCTGTCCGTCTTTCCATTTACCCTGCCAAGAGGGTGACCCTGCAAAGAGGCAGCTGGTGAATCAGGCTGGATTATTTCCCTGGAATCAGGAAATACTGGGAAGCACGAAGGGAGAGTCCCTCATCTGTCCAAGTTATCCATCCCTTCAAAGGGATGCTAATGGACCCCAGGAAACACACAGGCATTGTTAAAGCTTTGTGTGATTCCAAGGGAAGGAGCCCAGGCATTAGGGGCGTGACGGCCCAAAGTGGCACAGGTGTAGGGGCCCCAAACCCTAATGGCATTACTCCGGTGCCCCTAAATATATGGTTCTAATGGGCTTCCACCTCCACGAAGGGCATTAAGGTCATGCATGTCCACTGGTCTCCTCTGGACCAGGCACTGAGCTGAATGCCAGGGTTACAGAAGGACACAATCTGCCCGTGGGGAGCTCATGGTTGGCAGGGTTGGCTCACCATCGAGATGCCTGAGAGCGAACATTAGGGCTGCCCACCTCGCATCTGCTCCCAGGCCTCTTTGCCATTGGATCCTGCACTCACCTGCCTGCTCCACTCGGCTCCTCCCTCCCAGATGCCTCCCCAGGTCCCCTGTCTCCTGCTGTGCCCCCCGTCTCCACCCCATGCAGGCTTCCAGTAAAGGAAGGACAGTTGAGTCTCCTTAGAACTGACCCCTGCACAATTCCTTGGACCTGATCCTGCCTGTAAAGCACAGCCCCCGCTTAGCCACACCCCACGCCACCGGGGCATACCAAGGACTACAGGCTGGTCGGGGACATTGGCTCCCCATGGCCTGCAGACCAAAGCCAGCTCCCCTAGAATGGCTCACAAGAGTCTTCCTCTCCACACTGGGCCCACCTCTGTAACTCTTAGTGTTCATTAAGCTTGATTCTGGGCCTTTATACATGCTGTTCCCTCTGCCTAAAACACCCTTCCCACTCCAACCTCCCCATCCTCCTCACTCCCGTCTCCCTCACCCTGCTTCCACTGTACCCCTGTGTACCCCATGCACACCCTTTAGGCTGGCTATGCCTCAGGGCTCAGATTTAGCTGACACTAGTTCAGGAAGCCTATGTTAGATGCCTTCTTTGTGCTCGCCCCATGGAATTCAGAGTATGATGGTAAGATGGGCAAAGCACAGGGAGAGGGAGGGAGGGAGGAAGAGAAAGGGACCCAGAAGTCTAAATCTAGAGCATGGCTCAGAATCAGCAATCAGAACAGAGTCAAGGTACCACTGAAGGTTGGAATGGCCAGAAAAGATGCTTCGCTTCTCCAGAACGACACCGTGGTTAACTAGGGCTGCCTTGAACGGACAACCAGCAAAGATGCTCATCCTCACTGCAAGACGTGTTAGAGCACCGAAGCCTCCTGACACCTTCCTTTAAAGGAAGAAGCAGTGTGTGGTGGAACATTGGATTTAGGAGACCAGAAGTCTGGAGTCCACAATACCTGCAGGCCAGCTCTCAGGGAGCGAGGCTCAGGGGTGCGCGTGAAGAGGTGAATGTCGAGGGGCCCACACGTCCCTTTAGAGGGTCCTGTCTCCTCTGGCAGGACCAGCTCTCCATCCCAGCGAGGCTCGAGGGTGTCCTGGTGCCTGGGGGCCAGTCGTCTTCCTGACTCCTGCTTCCAAGTCCAACACTCACTTATCAAGATAATTAAATTCCACCCCCTTCCCCTGCCCCTCGCAATGTCAGGAGCACGGGAGCCTCTCCCTGAGAGCCATTTTTTTGCGGCTGTTCAATAAGCCCCATATTTCACACCCCGAGTGGCTGCATTTCAGCGGTGGGTGAAGTGGTTTTATTTTTATCGCGCACGCAGGCATATAAATATGTACGAGGAGCTCCGAAGCACTTTAGGGTCTCTCCGGAAGGCAGGCTCCATGAGTGTGAGGGAGCATGGCAATTAGTTCAACCAGGGCACAGGCTCCACTGGGTCCAAAGGTGCCGCTTCTGCCAGTATCGCTGGCCCATTCTCCTCAGGATGGTGTCTGCCTTCATGGGCTCCTGAGAGCAGGGCGGTGCCTTGGCAAACTTTCCAGAACAAAATTGAGAAAAAAAAAAAAAAAAAAAGACAGATCTGGGTTCCCAACTTAACTCTGCCACTTACAGCTGTGTGACCTTGGATGAGGCTCTTGCCTTCTCTGAATCTTGCCATCTGTATCTATAAAATGGGGTTAAGCACGCCTTCTCTGTTAGGCTCCCAGGTCTTCTTTAAAGAACAAATATGATGAAGAATTTGGAATGGGCTCTGAGGACTGTAATATACAACTGTAAGAGGTTATCATTATTCCTCCCCAGCCATCCATTTGGAGCGGGTTAGTGAAAGGACAAGACGATATCTAGTAATACAGGCAATGGATGCTACGGGTGTTACAGGCTTCCTCGCTCATCACAGAGGGGAGGAAGGCAAATAACATGTATTGACCTCCTGCTACAGGGCTGGGTGCTTTACATACATTACTGCGTTGGAGCGGGATGGTGACGCTGCGGGGGGTGTTATTCCTGTTTGTTGATGCGGAGAATGGAGTTCAGGAAGGTTAAGGGGTGTGTGCGTGGTCACAAGGCTGGTGAGTGGTGGAACCCAGCTTTGAACACAGGTCGGTGCTCAGCTTCCCTCTGGCAGCCACAGGGAGTTGCAATGTCTGGTTGACTGCCTGCCACTGGGGATGGGCTGGCACTCAGGCCAGGGGATGTGCCATCCCGTGGTGTGTCCCTCAAAGCAGCCCCCCGGTGACGCTGACTGAAGAGTGAACACGTGGTGTTGAAGGAAGCTCGCGAGGCTGTCACCGCCTCTGAAACGCAGGTCCAGCTTTTACCACACAGAGGCTGAGGCAGAGAGGATGGCTTTCATCTGCCAGGCCCCCAGAGTCACAGAGAGAGAAACCAAAGGCTTTGGTGCAGATGTGCCCCGGTGGAAGATGGATTTTAAAGCAATTAGAGCTCTGTGATGGCCAAGGTCGGGGGTCAAAGGATGCTGAGCTCTGGCCTCTCATCTCTTGAACTCACATCCCACATCTGGAGAGTCAGAAAGGGAGGCCGTCTGTTCTCTTCCCAGGGGCTAGGTCATCCCTGAGGCCAGTCAGAGGGCTGAGGGTCCAGGGACTCGGCACCTGCTGCCTTCCTCTCCCCAAAGGGCTCTCCGGGCCCCAGGGCCCTGGGTAGGGAGGCTCAGCAGCTGACGAGGAAATGCCCCTTGACTGTATCTTGAAAGTCCTCAGAGGCACGGCCCACGAGGGCAAGTGCCAAGTTTAGGGGCCCAGAGGCCAGGCTGGATTGGACAAGGAAATTACCCGGGGCCACTGACATCAGTGGGCCGGGAGGGAGAACCCCACGCACAATGAGGGATGCAGAGGCAGAGCTCCGAGGGGGCAGGTCTGCAGCACGAGGTGAGCCACGGCAGGGAGAATGAAGGGCTCCGTAGCAGCCAAGCACCGTTAACCAATAGGAGAAACCGTCTTCACGCGTAAATGAGGGATTGCGTGAGGCTGCCAGAGGGTGGCCCGAGCGGAGTCGAGCAAGACTCAGAACCTGGAGAAGCAGTTGGCGATATTGGGTCAGACCCCCATTCTTTCCAGGTTGATTTTTGCTCTCTTTATTTCCTTCCTCGTTTATTTCTGGTTTCAGGAAAGCTGGAAGTACCAGCCTTAGTCAGCTGCATTGAGGAGTGATAGGGGAAAGGAGGTGCGTCCACACTTGGGCCTCTGAGGAAGAGGGAGGGGTGGCCAGTCTGCTGGGAGGAGAAGTGAAAGCCGGAGGACTCTCTGGAGGAGGTGGGGCTCAGAGGCCAAGGTCAGATCCCAAGGGCCATTCCTACCTGCTCAGGTGTTATTTCCCAAGAGGGCTTCCCTGCTCCCCTCTGTCTCTCTTTTCAAAAAAGTTTTAATTGTGGCAAAGTACACACAACATAAAATTTGCCGTCTTAACCGTTTTTAAGTGTCTGGTCCAGTGGTGTTAAACATATTCATAGTGTCGTGCAGCCAATCTCCAGAACATTTCATCTTACAAAACTGAAACTCCATTCCCATGAAACTCTGACTCCCCATTCTCCTCTCCCCCTGCTAACCACCATGCTACCTTCTGTCCCTGTGAAGTGACTCTCTAAGCACCTCATATAAGTGAAATCATACAGCGTTTGTCCCTTTGTGACTGGCTTATTTCACCCAGCGTGATATCCTCAAGGTTCATCCATGTTGTAGCCTGCCCCAGAATTTCCTTCCTTTCCCTAGCTGATATGTATGTATGCACATACCGTTGTATGTCTATACCACATTTTGTTTACCCATCACGTGTCTGTGGACACTTGGGTTGCTTCCACCTTTTGGCTATTGTGAACATGTATGTACAAATACCCGTTTGAGACTTTCACTTCTTTTGGATATACACCCAGAGGTGGAACTGCTGCATCACACGGTCACTCCTCTTTAAGGAAGGAGGCGCTGCGGAATCATCTGCTGGGCACCCCCGCTCCCTCTGAAGGAGAGCCGGGTCAGAGGGCCCAGAATGCACGGGAGACAGGGAGGCAGGGAACTCTCGACACCCTCACGGCTGCACAGACCGTGGCAGATTTCGCAGTTCCCTGCCTGTGTGGTCCTGAGTCTCGTAAGCCTCACTGAAGACAGAGCAGAGCCGCGAGGAGCAACGCCCAGAAAACCTGGAGCCACAGGAAAGAGGGACCCGGCTGCCCTGGGCAACTGCTAACACCTGCTAGGAGACTGGAGACGTTGTTGGGGTGACTGGAAAACGCACAGTAGCAGGCAGATGTTTGTTGACCACATGAATGATGGCGGTTCCAAAATTCTAGAAAGCAGGTTCCCCCAGAGCTTGAAATGTGGCTCTCTTATTCAGATGACGTAAGCGCAGTGAACGAATGAATGAGCATAAAATTGTACGAGTTGCTTTTCTCTATAAAGGAAGAATATCCGGAGAAGAAGAGAGCTTGGGAACACTCCACAAACTCTCCATAGACCCTACTCGGTGCAAAGCAAGGACTGTGGAAGGCAGGGAAAGGGAATGGAAAGGGAGAACATATGGTCCTGCCCAGACGTGGCTCACAGATCAGTGGGGACAGAGGAAGACGAGGCCACCACCAAGGGCATTGTGGGAAGAATTAAGTGTGAGGGAGAATCACAAGTCACCAATAAACCTGGCAAGGGCCTCTCCCCTCCATTCTAATCTACTTTGGGTGGGGCACTTTCTCATATAGTCATGTGCCATGTAACAATATTTCAGTCAACGACGGACTGCATAGACGACAGTGGTCCATGAGATTAGCACCATACAGCCTAGGTGTGTAGCAGGCGTGCCATCTAGGTGTGTGTAAGGACACTCTGTGATGTTTGCACGATGACAAAATCGCCTAACGACACATTTCTCGGAACATCATTAAGCGACACATGACTGTAATGTATTTCATTCAGCAACTCTGACAGCCACAACTGTTCCCACTGAACAGGTGCAGACACGCCCAAGGTCGTACACTGGCAAATGGCAGAACAGGGACATAAATCCAGGCCTGGCTCCAAATCCCAACTTCTTCCCTCGTCACCTGCAGAGGGAGCCAGGGCAGACTTCCTGGAGGAGGTGACTGGAGCTGAGATCAATGGCACACCTGCCTCCAGAGGAGAGAAAGACTTCCTAGGTGGAGGGAGAAATTGCAGCCTAAGCCCAGAGATAGAAAAGGGCAGAGAATGTTCAGGAAAAGAGCACACATTCCAGTTGGACAGATCATGGAGTACACGTAAGGGAGTTTTAGGAAGTGGTTGGCTAGGTCCAGCCTTGAACCTGAGGCCAAGCATCCCTGACGCTGTTGGGCAGTCAGGCTACCGAGACGGGAGGGACCTGCCGAGAGCTGAGCTTCACCTGGATTCGTCCAGTAGTGAGGCACAAGGTGGACTGCAGGAGGTGAGCCTGTGGGCAGAAGGGGAGATTGGTGAAAGCCTCCAGAAAGGGGGAATCCATTTGTCCCGTAGCAGCTGGCTCCGGGGGACAAAGCTGTGACCAATCAGACATCCGTCCGGCCCTCGTGGTGCTGACCGTCACGGGGAAAATAGACAACAAACGAGTGAGCAACTAAACCAAAATGACTACAGCCTGTATCCTGTACCAGGACACAGAGAAACAAGATCATGTGCAAGGTCACAATGGGAGCATAGTGCAGTCAGGGAAGACTTCCCTGAAGAGGTGGCAGTTAAGCTGGATCAGAAGGATTAGGAGGCAGCCCTGCGGAGGGCTGGGGGAAGGACGGGAGAAAAGCCTCGAGGGAAGAAGTGCTTCATGTGCTCCAGGAACTGGCACACGGTGCCTGGGGCGAGTTTTGGGAGACGACCCAGAGGGGGCGGGAACCCAGGATAGGAGCTGGGATTTTACTCCAGAGCGAGGGGAGGCCACTGGGGGGCTCTAAGCAGGAGAATGTCGGGATCTGATGAGCGCGTTTGAAGATTTCTCTGGCTGCCGTGTAAAAACCAGGAAGGCGGGGGCTGGTGGCGATGACGACACCGGCCAGGGGGCCAGACAGAGAGGAAGGTGGCCCAGGCCACGGTGGCTGTAGAAATGGCCGGGAGGGGCCTGGTTGAGGCTCAGGGTTCCGGTTCCAGTGGGGAGGGGCCTCGAGTGAGAGGTATCATGTGGAGAAACACTGTCTGTCTCAAAGGCAGGTGACAGCCGGGATGAAGCACGGCAAAGGGTTTGACCCTGGCAACAAATCCAATTTTCACACATCTCCTTCTGGGTGGAATTCGCCTTCCCTGACAGTGGGAGGTCAGTGAAACACTGCAGTGGAACCAGAGGCTCTTCGGGTGGGGAAAGGCTCCCCTGGGGGATTGTTCCAGGCTCTGGGCTCTGGAAAACCCTGTCTGGGTGCTCAGAGGAGGACAGGGGGGAGAGGAGGCCCCTCCCTAACCAGCCCCTGCCCTGAGGGAGCCCCATCTGATACAAGACAAATGTGCCAGGCACTTTTCTAGGTGCTGGGGCTGCAGCAGTGAAGGGAAAGACAGCATTCCCTCTCCCGGCCCTTTCCCACAGGCAGCCCCCAGTTTAGGTGTAGTAGGCAGCTTCCAACATGGCCCCCCAATGATGACTGCCTCCTGGTGTCCCCACCTGTGTAATCTCCCCTTGCGTCTCTGGACCTAGTGACTGGCTTCTAATGAACAGGCAGAGGTGATGGGAGGTCACTTCTGAGATTAGGTTACAAAGGACTGTGACTTCTGTCTTGCTGGCACTCTCTCTGGCCCCTGCTTGCTCACTCTGATGAAGCCAGCTCCATACTGTGAGTCGCCCTATGGAGAGGCCCGGGTGGCAAGGACTAGGGGAGAATGACAGCTCACGAGGGGCTGAGGTCTGAGTCCAACACCCCAGGAGGAACTGAACCTGCCAGCCCCTGCGGGAGCGAGCATGGGAGAAGCCCCGGACTCCTCTTCCAGACAAGCTTGAAATGACTGCAGCCTTGGCCAGTTGCAGGGAGAGACCCTGAGCCAGAGGACCCAGCGAATGTACTAAGTTTGGGGGTAATTTGTTACGCAGCAATTGATGACCAATACACTAGTGAACATGTATTAAACACTTAATGTGGGCTTTACATGCATACATTTTTATGGTGTGGGTGCCACTCGTATCCCCATTTTATAGATATGGAAACTGAGGCTCAAAGAGGCTTCCCCAAGGCCACACAGCTAAGAAGTGGCAGGGAAAGGACTCACACAGAAGCAGTTGGCTCCAGAGTCCATGCTGCTTTAAACACCACACTGAGGAGGGAGGCACCCTCCCTTCCCTGGAGAGTGCCCCGTCTGATGGAAGAAACATTCTCCACATTGAGACCACTGCCGTCCAGTTGGGAAGATGGCTCTTCCAACTTGCTTTGCACCCACCTTTAAGTCAGCCCACGCACCCCACGCCCTCTGGTGGAACCCAACCCAAACTTCCAGAACAGTCTTACCACTTCCTGTCTTATGCTGGGCTTGCCAGTCTTTTGTTGTGTTTTCTCCCCAAAACCTGATCTTTTGCACTGTTTCCTGTTAGAGCCGTGAATTTACTCCTTGGACCTAATTCTGGAGCCTGCAACCCTGCAAATCCTGGGCACCTACTCTGTGTATCCACTCTACACCTCTTCCTATTTCATAATTATCAATCCATTTACAGGTGAAGAAGCTGAGGTTTGTGAGCTGCCACGTCATGTGGCCAGTGGCCAGGACCTGCCTGACATAATGGGCTGTGCTGCCTTCCTGTCCTGACCCCACTGTGATCTGAAATTGTCCTGGATGCCACAACCCCCGAACTGCAGGCCTCTTTCCATCCCTGGTGGGAACTTGTGACCAACGTGCCCTCCAGAGTGTGCCCCTGGGGGACAGGTGCCTGGGAGGTGCGTGGGGGTCTCTATCTCCCCCCTAGACCATTAGCTCCTGAAGCACAGCCCAAGCTGCCAACCTCTAGCAGGCACCTAATATCTTGCTCATGAGATAGGCAGAGAGGGCATTTTTCCCTGTTTGCCCAGTGAAGCTTCCCCCTTCCCAGCAGGGTCCCACTCCCTTTGGAGAAACTAATCCTTCTGTAATATGTCATTCTATGGGGCTGTCACAAAGGCCCCACCCGCCACCTGCCGTGGGGCAGGCAGGGAACCCAGCTTCCTCTTTAGAACTTGAATCTCCAGCAGAACAAAGAGCGTAGAGAAGGCAGATGCTGCGCAAGAGCCTGGCCTCTGCTTGGGCTTCCTGGTCTGTCCAGCCTGGTCTCCCAGCCTGGCCTTGACAGTCCTCCCTGCTTGCAGCCGAACCGCCACCTGTCACCCTGGGCCCTTGGGGACTGCCCAGTGGGCCTCTGCCTTTCTCATCAGGATGTTGGATCCACAAGCCGGAGAACCTCACAACCTGGACGGGGGTGTGAGGTGTGTGTGTGTCCCTCCCCCACGGGGCACTGGGCTCAAGGTGGGGATGCCCTCCCTGACCCGGCCTGACCTCCAGGGGCCAGCCCAGGGGAAGGAGAACTCGGGAGCCCAACATTTCCCCCGCCTTCTGTGAGACTCGCCGCCCATACCCAATCGGAAATCTCAACTTTCTCCCTTTCTCCTGATACCTTTCCTGAACTTTTTTTTTCCCCCAAAGAAGTCTGAGTACTAATTAGCTGAGTAATAATGTGGTGAGACTATGATTCCTCATTAGCTCGGGAGAGATTCCCTGCTCCGTGACTGATAGGCATCTAAGGAAAATTACCTCCAGTGCAAGGACTCCCTAATCAAGATTAATGAGGGGGTGGGAGGGAGGAATGGGGGCTCCAGGGGCCGAGGAGTCTGTACAATGCTGGGGTGTTGGGGAATGGAAGTGGGGAGATAAAAGGCCACAGGGCTAGTCTCGGAGTTCAAGGCTCTGTTCTGTCCCCCTTAGCAGAACGGCCCACTGAATGAATCAGGATGCACAGCCCACCGTGTGCCGGGAGACAGGACACTGAAATGAGTAAGTCAAAGTCCTTGCCCGTGAGGAGTCCACGGTCTGATTAAGTAGATAATGACAGTGCAGGGTGGTGAGCGAGCTGATGCAGGGAAGAGCCGGCATTTATTGGGCACTTACTGTGTGCTTGGCATCATCCTAAGTGCTTAATGTGTATTAACGTCTTTAATCCTTACAACACAACTATCATTGGCCCCAATTTGCAGATGAGGAAACTGAGGTATGGAGAAGACAAGCAAATTGGCCAAGGTCGCAGAGCTAGTGAGATGGAGCGAGGATGTGACCCTCAGCCGTGAAGTCCAGAGCCCAAGCTCTCAAGCACCATCCTATAGCGTGTCAATGGGCACATCATGGTGGTTGTTGGGGTGGGAGGGACCGGGTGTGATGGGAACCCAAGGAGTGGCCCTCAATGCCTCCTGGGCAGTAGGCAAGGTTTCAGAGAGGAACAGCCTTCGAGCTGGGTCTTGACAGATAAATGGACTCTCACCCAGTGGAGAGTTTATTGATTGATTCACTGGCTTATTCATTCATTCATCCCACAAATAAGTACCAGACCCCACAGGGAACACTGCAGACACGGCAGTAAACAAAAACAGACGTGGAGTACCCGTGTAGACGAAGAGGCTGACATTGAACAAGCAATCACGTGACCAATTAGTCTCCCCCAGGGCTGGGACTGGGGTCGTGCTGCACTCTTAGGAGTGAGGGTCTCCTTAAAATTGTGCCCCCGAGATGCCTCACCCTAGTTCCAGCCCCAGCCTACCCTTGCTCTGCCATTTGGGGCTGTGGAGTTCTGAAACCACACTCATGGAGCCAACTCCACAGCCAGAGGTCAACCTGTAACTAAATATTTGCATTAGCCAAGCGACTCCCGGGCACTTCCACTGCGCTGTGTTTTCTGCACGCCAAGTTCTCAGCTCCTTCATGCGCTCGGCCAAGGCAAGACCACTGAAACGTGTACCGCTTTTCCCTTCCACATCCCCTGATGCGTCTAATGTATCCCTAACTCCCCAGAACAAGAAAGTGACGTTTCTATGGAAAGGAGAGGAGTCTCCATTAACCTTCTTAAAGAGGCTTCGGCTTTTGTTTTTTCTCTTCCTGAGGATATTAATATCCACTGAGCTCAAGGGAATAGAGTAAATACAATGCTTCACTCCAGTGGTCATGCCATCCTCCGGTGCTCCTGAAACTGGAGTTGGAGGACTGGGGGCAAAGTGGTCTTATGGCGCACGAGAAAGACTTGGGTCTAATGTGCCTCAAACACCGCCTTTTCTCCCAGGTTCTTTGCATTATCAAGATGCAGCATCTGTGGGGTAATTGGCTGAAGCAACTCCCACTAAGGGGATGGGGGTACATCTGTGGTCAACTTCTCGCTCGTCATCCTCCTGGTGCACCTACCCCACGGGCATTTGCTGGCTGACCTACCTCACATTCCTCCAAGTCACCACTTCCCACCCCTCAACCCCTTTTTAATGGAACATCCTGTAAAAATCCAAGAGAGACTGTGGTGTCGGATGACCTAGTGAGGCCAAGAGAATGGTGGGGAGGGGAGGTATGTTAGGCTGCTTCTAAAGTCGTTCCCAATGACCCCCATCTCCTGCCTTCACCCTCATATAATCCCCTCTCCTGGAGTGTGGGCCGGACCTAGTGAGTCACTTCTAATGAGTAGAATAGGACAAAGGTGATGGGAGGTCACTTCTGAGATTAGATTACTTCTGTCTTGCTGGCATTTTCTCTGGCCCCTCCTTTGCTTGCTCTGATGAAGCCAGCTGCCATATTGTGAGCCGCCCTGTGGAGAGGCCCATGTGGCAAGGAAGAGGGAGGCCCCCGGACAACAGTTCATGAGAAACTGAGGTCCAAAAGCCCACAAGGGACTGAATCCTGCCAATGACCACTGACATGAGCTTAGAAATGGGTCCATCCCCAGCCGAGCCTTAAGATGACACTGCAGCCCCAGCTGACACCCTCAGCCAGAGGATCCAGCGAAGCTGCACCAGGATTCCCAACCCACTGAAACTGTGAAATAATAAATGTGCACTGTTTTAAACCTCTAAGTTTTGGGATAATTTGTTACACAGCAGTAGATAGCTAATACAGGAAGTGAAGAGGAAAAGAAACAATACACGTAACAGGAGATATTCCATAGGAGCAGAGACCTCAAAGAACCATAGCCATGTGTTGTATAAATGAGCATATTTATAAGTAAGACAAGTCTCTGGTATAGCTGATTTGTGGCTGAGCTGGGTCTGAACAGATAAACAGGACTTGGGTCTTCTGTCTCTCTCTCCAGCACTCTTTCAGCTGGCGTGTGGATTATTGAAGGTCGCTGTTCAGTTTCTTCAAGATTTTAATTGTGGATTTAGAAAATGCTCACCTGTCTCGCTGAGAATATGTCTAAATATGTTTTATTTATTTCAAGACCTGTATTACATTGGACAGTCCTGGGATGCAGGCCAGGTGTGGTGGATATGAGATGTTTCTCTACCACAAGGATTTTCAAAAAGTACTATTTGTAGCTCACTGGGGGGCCATGGAGGTCACTTGGTGGGCCATGAACGAATCCATAATGTAGGTCTTTTCTTACATTCTTCCAGGCAAATGGCTCAGGTTTCCATGAGCTTTTGTTTTGACATCAGACTAAGACGATTTATTACTAACCTACTCCGTGAGTTATTAACAGTGACCCTCACCCCGGGCTGAGATTCGTCTCTCTTTTAAGAGATCTGCCTGCCTCTCACACTTGACAGCATTGCACGGTTCCTACTCATGCAGAGAGTGTCAATTTCCCCATTTCAGGGGGGAGGATGCCCTGTTATCAGCGAATCAGCAGGGTGGTCTTGAGTGAGCTGTGGTCTTCCATTGCTTCTCTCCCTGCTTTGTAATTAGCGATGCCTTCTAGTTTAACTTCACCATTTGTCAATTTAGTTTGTTGGGAGTGGTTTGGTTAATTTTACAGTGTTCAGTTAATCCTACTGGATTTTACAATGTGCATGTTTCACAGTCAAAAGTGAATCGTGCACGTGTCCCTGGCCAAAGCCAATGTGTAGACCTGCATGGATGGCAATGCTCTGCTGTTATCACCAGCTTCAGTTTTCCAGCTGCAAAGCGGGCACCACTAGGAGCCTTTAGTTGCACTGAAGTAATTGGTGTACGGAAGAGTGTAAGAACGTCTGTTACAGCCTAGTCATCCTGTTTAGGTTCTGCCTGTGCCTCCAGACGTATCCCTTCCATGCAAAGACCCAGCAGGATTTGAGCCCTGCCCGTCCCCCTAGCTTCATCTCCCACCTATTCCCTGAACCCCCTTACTATGGGCTGAATTGTGCCCCCCCCACATTCATACATTGAAATCCCAGCAACCCAGTTCCTCAGAATGTGATTGTATTTGGAAACAGGGTCTTTAAAGAGGTAATAAGATTGAAACGAGATTATTAGGGTGGGCTCTAATCCAATACAACTGGTGTCCTCGTAGGAAGAGGAAATTTGGACCCAGACACACACCGGGAAGACCACGTGAAGACATAGGAAGAAGACGGCCACCTACAAGCCAAAGAGCGAGGTCTCAGAAGAAACCAACCCCACCCACACCTTGATCTCAGACTTCCAGCCTCCAAAATGATGAGAAAATAAATTTCTGTTGTTTAAGTCCCCAGTCTGTGGTACTTTGTTATGGCAGCCCGAGCAAACTAACATACCCCTGTTTGTGATGCCTGCACATAGTATGCTGCTCAGCAGCAGGGGAGCGTAGTAGGGCCACACTCTAGCAGAGTGATTCAGAGTATGGCTTTGCAGGCAGGATCGTTCGGTTTGAATCCCAGCTCTGCCACTTACTAGCTTATTCAAGCCACTTGCCCTTGAGCAAGCTACTCAGTATCTCTGTGCCTCTATTTCTTATCTATGAAATGAGGGCGATAATAATGTCTGCTTCATAGGGCTGTTGTGTAGGTTAAATTAATAATCAGTGTGTAGCATTAGCTTTATTATTCATTTGACAAATGTCTATTGAGAGCCTACAATTGCCAGGCATTGTGCTAAGTGCTAGAGGATTATGGCGAACGACGTAGATGGTATGCCAGTAGACCATGCTTCTGATTTCCTTTTTCTTTTTCTTCCCTCTATAAAAATATCTCACGTATCTTTCTCTGCCATCACTCTCTCTAACTTATTTATCCTTTGGGTCTGTGCCAGGGTCACCTCCTCCGGGCTGGTCCCTCTGGCTTCCGTAGTGTTCCATTTCTACCTCGGACTTAGCCTTACCACCTTGAACTGCCAATGGCCCGTGGCAAGGACTGTGTTGTGCTCATCTCGAGGCCCCCAGCCCTCAGCCCAGTGCTGGGAGCATGACAGGGGTTCAACACATCACTCTTACACTGACCTGGAAGAATCGTTTCCTGTCATTGTCAGTTCTTCACGGCTCATTCTGGTCTATTCTGTCAATCTGTCCTTATCATCACTATTCAGTGTTTTTGCCAAACCCCTGCTGTGGACATAACTGCATCGTGGAGCCTGAACTGGGTGGTCCCAGTCCTCATTTGATCCAATCCAAATCATTTGAGAAGACATTGACATTCAGAGGCTGCTTCTCCATCTCTCTAAGAGTCAGGGAAGAACAGAGGTGATTCAGACGGGACAGAGTCGTAAAGACAGAATGGGATTTCAGAAGCCATCCAATTCACCTCCCTGCCCGTGAAGAAGATCCCCAAAGCATCCCTACCAGGTGGTCGGCCAGGCTCTGCCCACTGACTGCCCCCTTGCTCATTACCCCCAAGACAGTCCTTCCAACTGGGGCATTGGGGCAGCCCAAGACAGTGACAGCCCCAAATGTCACTCTTGTTCCTGGTCCTGTTCTCCAAAGATGTAATGGGGAATTCCAGGAGGTAGTGTCGTGGAAGCTAGCTTGAACTCTACCCATGCTAGTGGATATCACTTACTTAATGTCTGTGCTGTACCAAGTATATTCAATCTTTGCTATATCTTTGGAGTGAATCTTATTATCCCCACTACAGAGGGGAAAACTCAGGCCACAAGTGGGCCCAGTAGGGGGAAACTACTTGCCAAGATCATACCACTGATACGTGACAGGACAGGCTCCTGTCTGGCTAATTCCCAACGATGGGCTCCAGTGCCACCTCCTGCTATTGTCCCTCAACCTCCAGAGATAGATGAGGAAGGTTGATTCCACGTGTGACTGGTGGCAGAGGGGTACCCACCTCCCAAGCCATGGGCTGGCAGCAGAGCAAGAAATCAGGCACCTGGTCTCGCAGGGGCTCACCCACCTTATGGTGCCTCTGTGATGGACCCTTCCTACTGCTGGTCTCAAACACCCAGGACAAGACCCTGTCCTCTCCCCTGCCCCAGCCCCCAGAGGTTTCCTGGGCTGGTATCTTGGTGTACAGCCAACTGAGCTTATAAAGCCACGTTCAGTGTTCCTGGCAGGTCTATGGGTGCAGACCCTGAGGTCACCCTGTCGGGGCCTACTGAGACAAGGTCATCCTCGTTGCTGTCCATCTTCCAGGGCCCTACAGAGAGACATTCCAGAACCTCTGCAGAAGGTGATGCCACAGCAAGTAACAGTAAGTCCAGGGGCACTTGGAGGTCACTGGACTGGTGCAAGACTGAGAACAAATGACCAGCAGAGAGGGTATCCACAGGGGGACAGGGGAGGGGGCTATAGGAAGGGATGTGATGCTTCCCATGCCCTCGATGACCAGGGAAGGCAAGGAAGTATGCAATGGGGGTCAGGCAGCAGGGGCTCCCAACCACACCCAGCTGCTGGCTGTGTGCGACCGAGGCAAGTCACTTAACCCTCTCTGGGACTCAATTTCCCCGCTGTGCAGACTAAATACAATTTTTTATGCAAACTGCTTAACCCCATACCTGGCACGCTTTGTATGCTCAATTAGTAGTTATAATCTCCGTAGTGGTGGTAACATGTATCCAAGACACTGCTCTCCTAGTGGAAATGGAAAGGGCCCAGGTTTGCACAGCCCCCTTTGCAGTTTATAAAGCATGTCTCTGACCACTGTTTCATTTCCTTTGTCTGAGACCAGCCGGGCTGGCTGAGCTCGGTTAGGGACGCGGATCAGAACAGCGGGCAGTCATGGGGGGTCCTGGGGCTGCTCCTGAGGGGCGTCCGTTCTCATTACCGGCTTCCATCCGCGGAGGGGGCTGCGGTTGGATGTGCAAGCAGAGTGGGAAGATGAAGAGCTGGGAAAGTAGGTCAGTGTGGAAGCGGGAGAGGCTGCCGCGGCGCCACCTGACGCCGGAATTGACAAGCACAGTGCATGCCGCCACAGACCACCTCGTGGTCTTCCCACTGTCCCTGAGCTCCACAGTCCCCATCCAGATCACTTCCCTGCTCTCCATCAGCTCCACATACAGCCCCCAACAGCCTCTCGCTGTCCGCTTTAAAGTTCAAGGCCCAAGTTCAGCCTGGCGAGCAGGAGCCTCTGACCTTTTGGAGGGCCCAGCGGGTGTGATGCCAGCTCTGAACAGGGCCCAGGGAAGCAGCGAGCCTGGAGGAGGCCAGGGTGGGGTGGGGGCGAGGGCTCTGGGGCCTTTGTCTGGGCCTGGGCTGCCCAGTACCACACTGACTGCAGCAGTTAAAATGTCGATCACTGCTCCCCATCCGCCCGCTGCCTCCTCCTGGCCCTGAAGAAGGCAGCGGATCCACGGTTTTGTCTTTCCTGGGCCTATCGATGTCTCCTTTGGGGAGCTGGTTCGATGACAGCTCCAGAAAGCTGCATGGAGCAGAGAGGCCAGAATTAAAATGGCCCGCACAGAGGGACCCCCGCAGACCCCCAATTTCCAGAGGCTTACAGATCAGAAGGCCAAAAACGCTGTGTCTGTTCTTTTGCAAAAGTCAATGGTTTTATTCATCCTCCTCCCGCCCCCCCTCCCTTGCTCCTGCTCTCCTCCTCTTTATTCCCGCTCAGCGCGAGTCTGCAGAGAGCTTCTCTCATCTATTCTGCACAGAGGCCTGGGGATGAGAAGGCTGACAGGTGTCTCGTTACCGGTCGCCAAGCACGGGGGCATTGTAAGGAAGATGCTGACCTGTTGTTCTCTGGATCTGCAGAAAAGGGAGCAAGAGGAGAGCAGCCAGTGGCCAGAAGGTGTGTGGTCACATTGTGAGTGGAGTCCCCAAATGCGTACCCACGGGAGCCAGAAGACCTGGGTGGGACGCCTGCTCTGCGACATCACTTGGGGCATGCTGCACAACTTCCCAGGCCTCAGTTGGGAAAATGAGGCCACGGATCCCTCTCTCCCTCCCAGGGCTGACATGAAGACCAAGTGCAGTGGGTGCAGATTACCCGCACACGGCCGTCCCTCTGGCTCAGCATCTACCCCGCCCCTATGCCATGCAGCCACCTTTTCCCTCTCCTTCGACTTCCTTCCTTTCCACCCTGAATCCTCAGCCCTGACTCTCACTTTCTCTGCTCTCTCCTCTGTGCCTTTAGAAGGGACTGTACATGGAGCAGGGCTGAGGGTACGGACTTGGATGCCGGAGTCCCCATCCCCTACTGCCAGTTACTCAGTCACCTTCTCCGAGTATCATTTTCCTTGACTGTAGAGTTAGGTAGTCATAGAGCCCCCCAAAGGGTTGTAGAGAGGCTTGAATGAGCTACTACCTACACCAGACTTAAAAGAGGGCCTGGGACATGTGGGTACTCCATAAATGTTTTCCACTGCTTTCGTGTTCCCCGTGTGTGTGTGTTTGTCTCAGAACAAGATGAATCCGGAAACAGATTCTTGGAAGCGGAAGAGGCATCTTTGATAGAGGGAGGCAGGACTGCCACCCCCAACCCCTGCTGACCCCATTCTGACTTTTCACAAGTGGCCCACGCACCCCCCCTTCCTCTCCTGTTCCTGAAACACCACCCCCTAGATCAACCAGCAGACTTTGGAGGCTGGTGACCTCCCCTCCCCTCGCCTCACTGGCCTCGCTCTCCTGGCCACGTCCCTCTTGGGGCTGCTCCACTCACTTGACACACACAGGGAAGGAGGGATGCCTGGCACCCCATCCCCAATTCCGCTGCTCTACAGAGCGCCTGGGAGAGTATTCCTGGGGGTCTATGGGAAACATTTCTCAAATGCCTTTTCCCTGTGCACACCATGGATTGGAAAATCATATGCGTGTGCACACATGCACGCTTCTCTTAACATGTGTGCATATGTTTGCACAACTCATGCGCCCAGGTCCACGTGTGCCCTTTTCAGGTTCATGTATGTGCGTGATGTGCATACGTGTGTGAGAGCATGCATGCACCTAAGTGTGTGCTCACATGTGCACGGGTGTCCCTTGCTGATGTGGGTGAGGCTGGGCATGCTTGTCTGGGGAAAACCTGCATGCGGGCGTGTGTGCGACTCCACCTGCCTGGCGCACACTGGTGTGTGAGCATGGACGTGCCCACAGCTGCTTCTTCGGCACGTGAGCAACGAGACAGCCCCCTTGTCACCGTGTAGTCTTATTAAACACACGGCATGTTAATAGCAACGACGAAGTCGGTATGAAAAGCTCTTTATTAAAAATAATAAGAAATGGCTCTCTTGTTCCACAACTTCTGAGCCACGCTGGGCGCACGGGCTGGCAGGTCATTAAAGTGGGATCAAGTGTCTTTAATACGCCTTCTGAGGTGGCTGTTTGGTGCATCTGCCTCATTACCAGCCGACTGGCCCCAGCTGCCTTGGTCTCCCCAGCTGGCCCCCTCACACGCAGGGGACAGGGGAGTGGGAGGAAGCTTCTGGGAGACATGGTGGGAGAGGCAGAGGATCTGTCCCACTGGCCTGACCTCTGAGGGTTGCTTGCTGGGTGGTGACATGGTCTCTTGTCCCTGCAGGCCCCCTGGGCCAGGTAGGGGGGGAAGGCGTGGGGATAGGGGGCAGGCTGCCATCCCAGAAGATGTACCTGCATCCCTGAATGGTGACCCCCTCCGGAAGCATCTCCTACGTTCTCTGTGGATCTGAAGTAACCACACCCTTTCCTTCCCTCACTGCCTGCTTGGCCCAGGAGAGGGGAACCCCATGGCAATGCTGAGCCAGCAGAGTGGGAACAAGGACCGGTGCCCCACCCCAGTGCTTCTCAAACTGGGCTGTGCACGCGAGTCCCCTGGGATCTTGTTAAAGTGTGATGCTGATCCAGGAGGCCTGGCCCGGGCGGGGGGGGGGGGTGCTGGATTCTGCATTTCTAACAAGGTCCCGGGGATGCTGATGCTGCTGGTCCATGGACCACCCACTGAGGAGCAGGGCCCCATGTGTCTCTCGGGGAAGGACAAAAGAATGTCACCTCGATGACCAAAGCTCACCAAGGGCGGGGTTGGCATGCCCCTCAGCCTGGGAACTCCCCAAGACAGGGGGCTGCGTCTGCTCTTCCCATCGCCTCCTGTTGGTGCCCAAGCCCAGGTTCTGCTCACAGGGCTGCCTGAACTTTGAAAAGGAGAGGAAAGAGCACTAGCAGTTTTTGAGCACCTATGATGTGCCACACATTCATATGATCATCCCTACCACAGCTGGCAACTCAACTATTACCCCCATTCTAGAGATGAAGAAACTGAGATCCAGAGAGCACAGCCATTTGCCCAAGGACACCCAGCTACTAGGTGTCAAACCCAGCCTTTGACACTAGGTCCACAGGTCTCCCTGCTGTCCCACCAGAGCAGAGCAAGGAGCCCCTTGCACTGTCCTCTCCACCTCTCCCCCAGGGGCTGCCTCCCAGGGGACCAAAGATATTAGTCCTCGTAATATGGTGGGCCTGCCTCTTTACGTCTTGCAGCATCCTCTCCCTGGTGGATCCCCACACCCTTTACCAATGTTAGTTGTAACTACAAACATGTTTCCCCACCTCTCTGAGACGCTCGAGGCACGCAACACGGAACCTTCGTTTGCAGACAGATTTCAAGGCATGAGGTACTCAAGGAGGCGCCTTGTTTAAAGATCACCCGGGCAGCTGGAGCCCAAGAAGAAGGAGGCCTTTGCAGCATCCTCGTTACTCCAGGTGCCAATGGGATGAAGATGATAAGAATAATGGTAGCAACAAAGCCAATGTTTGTTGAGTGCTTACTGAGTGCCAGACACTTTACGTGTATTGTCTCGTTTCTCAAAATAACTCTAACATATAACTATTTTATTCCCATCTTCAGATGAAGGATCTGAAGGTCAGAGAGATTAGGTAATTTGCTTGAGGACTCACAGCTACTCTGACCCGAGCTGGGCTTTTGTACCAGGCTGTCCGGCTTCTATGCTTCACAGAAATACCTGAGGCTAGAACAGTGGTCCACGGAAAATCCCTGCCTATGTTGAGAACCCCAGAATCACAGAATCGTGGAGCTGGGAAGGGGTTACGGAGCACTGGGTACCACCTTCTCATTTTACAGATGGGTAGACTGAGGCGGGGGCAGGCACTTGACCAAGGTCCCACAGTAAGTTCATGGGAGAGCTGGGACCCGAACCCGGGTCTCCTATCATCCAGGCTGATTGCAACCCTGGGAGTCTCACCGTGATGCTCCTGGGTGCGGTTATCCTAGGTAGACTGCTGTCTTCACCTGGGAAAGCCAGGCAACAGCGCGTGTCCTGCTTGGCACAGAGCCTGGTGCATCAGCATTCAGTGGCCGCGAGTCGATACATCATTGTGGTTCACACTATTTCTCCACCATCCTGGTGGCACCCCCTGCCAGTTCCAGGTCCAGGCCCCCAATCTCCCTCAGGGGCTGGTCCAAGGTGGCCAGCGTATTAGCCAAGTGTGAGAAGTCGGCTTTTCAAAGGAGAGCTGTGAGCCCTCCTAGGTATTTCTATAAGACTCTCGGGTGTGTACTTCAAAAGAGACGCTTGCCGGCCCTCCCATCCATTAGCGGTGAGAGTGTAAATCGATGCTACTTCTTTGGAGGGCGATTTGGCGATAATATCAAAATATGAAATGCACAGACCCTTTAACTCATCTGTTCCATAGCTAAGAATTTACCCCATAGACTCGTTCTTGTATTTGTATTCAAGATACACACACACACACACACACACACACACAGAAATGTTTATGTGGCATTATTTATAACAGCAAAAAAGTAAAAACACCCAGAATGGCCACCGATGGGGAACCGGTTCATAAAGTCTAGTTCATTCATCCAGGCAAATGCCACCTGGCTCAGGTGGTGAGCTGACCAAGCCCAGCTCTGGAGCCCACCTCCCTTGGTCTCACTCCCTGCTCTACCACTACGAGCTCTGTGAACCTGGGCGAGTGACTTAACCTCTTTGGGCCCATTTCTGTATATAACGGGGGTGACACTAGGACCTGCTTCAGAAGGTTTGGGGAGATTAAATGAGTTACATGTTAGTCACTTGGAATAACATCTGACCTACAGTAGGGCTCAAAAAATGGACACTTTCTGGGACTGTGGCACTGTTGAAAAGAATGATGGAGCTGGATGTGCTGATTTAGAAAGCTCTCCAAGGTATATTAAGTCAAAAAATCAAGACCCAGAATGATATAAAAAAAGATGATTTTTGCATAAATTTTTAAAACTAGATATAAATTATGCTTTTCTATAATGTTTAAGTATTCTAACCATC
Organism: Tapirus indicus; assembly: GCA_031878705.1. Taxonomy (NCBI): domain Eukaryota; kingdom Metazoa; phylum Chordata; class Mammalia; order Perissodactyla; family Tapiridae; genus Tapirus; species Tapirus indicus. The sequence goes on along the minus strand of CM062924.1, from coordinate 97,786,030 downwards.
TGTGCATATTACCTTTGTTTTTATAAATGTTCAAAAAGCAGCATCCCGACTATGGGAATTAAGGGCCTCTTGTTTTCTTCCTTATATTTTTGTGTATTAAAAAATCTAGTACATGTGTAACGTATACTTTTTTATTTTCGATTGTGGTAAAAAAAACCACATAACATGAAACTTACCATTTTAACCATTTCTAAGTGTCCAGTTCAGGAGTATTAAGTATGTTCACATCGTTGGGCAACCAATCTCTAGAATTTTTTCATCTGCCAAAACTGAAACTCTGTCCCCATTAAACAACAACTCCCCATCCCCCCTCCCCCCCGCCCCTGGCAACCACCACTCTACCTTCTGTCTCTATGAATCTGACTCCTCTAGATGCCTCATATAAGTGGAATCATAGGGTATTTGTCTTTCGGTGACTGGCTCATTTCACTTAGCATAATGTCCTCAAGATTCATCCATGTTACAGCATGTGTCAGAATTCCCTTCCTTTTTAAGGCTGCATAATATTCCATTGGACACGTAGACCACATCCTGTTTATCCATTCAGCTGTCGATGGACACTCGGGTTGCTTCCACCTTTTGGTTACTGTGAATAACACTACAATAAACATGGTTGTGCAAATATCTCTTTGAGTTCTTGTTTTCAGTTCTTTTGGATATATATTCAGAAATGGAATTGCTGGCTCATCCAGTGTACACAGATGGTCCCTGACTTACGGTGGTTCAACTTAACTTTTTGACTTCACGATGGTGCAAAAGTGATGTGTACTTAGTAGAAGCTATACTTCAGATTTTGAATTTTGATCATTTCCTGGGCCGACATGCGGTACAACGATCTCTGGTGATGCTGGGCAGTGGCGGAGGGTTGCAGCTACCAGTCAGCCCCGTGATCACGGGGGCAAATGACCGACACACTTACAGCCGTTCTGCAGCCAACCGTTCTGTTTCCCACTTTCAGTGCGGTATTCAACAAGTCACATTCAACACTTTATTATAAAATAGGCTTTGTGTTAGATGGTTTGTCCAACTATGGGCAAGTATAAGTGTTCCGAACACGTTGAAGTTAGGGTATGCTCAGCCACGATGTTCAGTAGGTTAAGTGTATTAAATGCATTTTCAGCTTACAATGGGTTTATCGGGACATAATCCCATTGTAAGTTGAGGAAGATCAGCACACTTTTTTGAAGTCCTACTTCGTAGCTTGTCTGAGGCTGACAGAGCCCACCCCCCGTCCCTGGAGAGAAACAGCCATCCGCTCCAGCCCTGGAGAGGGACATGATTTCCCTGGGGCCCTCGTGGAGCAGACAGCTCTTACCACACTCCCTGAGAATGGCAGACTTGTCCAAAAAATTTTAAAACGTTCAGGAACATTTGAAAGACACTTTTCTTTGGTTTTTGAACATGCTTTGGGGCTATCATTGGGCTGGAAGTTTATCGAATGTTTGAGATGTCTGGTGTATCGGCCACAATGCAAGTGAAATGCAGCTGTGTTGGTGGCGTCAAGGCGGCAGCAGGTTCCTCCTCCCCACTGTGACGCTGGGGATGGCCAGAGTTTTCCAGACAGGGTTCAGACAGGTACAAAAACTCACCCTGTGTAAAATTGGCTTGTTCGCTTTCTCTCTCTTTCAAAGAAGGAAAGGAAGAAGGATCTTAAATTAAGCGTTGAGTTCTCAAAAGCCTTCTCTTCATTTTTTCCTGGACCGTGGATGAGCAGGTAGCACCCAAATGAGTGCTGGCTGAGCAGAGGTGGTAACCAGGAGACCACACATTCAGGCCAGAAATAGTTTCCTGGTCACTGGTCACTGTACATGCAGGAGAAGGGTTTATAGGGTTTATTGCACAATCCTGAGAGGCAAAGCCAGGGGCAAGCAACAAGAATCCACGAGAAGCCTTCACTAGGAAGCTCGGGAGGGTCTTTGCAGGAAACACTGAGAGCCTTATACCAGGGCAGGCAGGCTTCAGATGTGGGTGCTGGGATTTGGGGAACAGCGTGATGACTCAGTCCCCATCGCCCAGGGCTGCTCAGAGCAGCCTCCCACTCCTGCAGAGGATTTTGCCCAGGGGGGCCTCAGAAATGCTGTTCAGTCTGAGGAATTTGGGAGGAAGGGAAGAGACACAGAGCGCAGATGTGCTGAAAGGGCTCAGCTGGCCCCTGGTTTAGCAGAGTGGGTGGCAGAGACGGTGAAGGCCAAAGCTGGCTCACCCCTCGTGGGAAGCTCTCACTCTGAAGAGACTTAAACATCTTTCCCTAAAACTTAACTCGCCCTTGCCCTCGGCAGCGTCTGTGTCAGTTATCAACAATAGCACGAGGTGATGGAAGGAGTTGGCCGAAGAGAGATGATGATGATGATGATGGTGTTGGTGATGAAGACCATAGCAGCATCTACCTACTGTTTACTTCGTGCCAAGTGACAATGGGTTTGTGGTCCAGCCTGGAAGGCAGGCCAGACCAGAGATAATCGTAACACAGCATGCAAGGTGCTGTAATAGGGGACACGTGGGCTGGGCTGTGGAGGCACAGAGCCAGGGACCTGACCTGAGAATCTGACCTGGTGCCCCTGAGTCAGCAGCATCTCGGCTCGGCTTTGAGGATGAGTAAGAGGGAGTCAGGGGAAGACTGGATGGGGGTGGAGGACAGTGGATCAGGCAGAAGGATCTGACCCTGCGGCTGCTGCGCGGAGGAGAGGTTGGAGGCGGGCAGGAGGGGAAGCAGGAGGCCAATGAGGAGGCAGGGGTAGTTGTCCTGGATAGAGATGACGGCACCCTCGGTGAGTGGCCAAGAAGATGGAGAGAAGAGGATGGATTTGATGTTTAGGAGACAGAATTGACAAGGCTTAGAGATGGATTGGACACAAGGAGTGAAGGAGAGAGGCGACAAGGATGATAATAGTGAACAATGACTGAGCACATACTGTGCACCAAGTGCTAGTCTAAGCATCCTATGTGTATCATCTCATTGACTCCTAACCACACTCCTAGGATGCAGGTGTATTATTGCCCCATTTTACAGATTAGGAAAATGAGGCTCAGAGAGGTTAAATAACTTGCTAATGGTCACAGAGCAGGGAGTGGTGGAGCCAAGCTACAAACCCAGGGGACTGACTGCACAGCCCAGGGCCTTAACCTTTAATGGGTGGTGCCTTCCTTTTCTGGCCTTTGGAGGGAAACGGATGCTATTTGTTGAGATAGAAAACCCAAGTAGGGAGAGCAGACTTAGGGACAAAAATGAGTTCCCTTTGGGGTGTGTTGTCTTGGGGGCACCTTAGGAGGGTCAAATATTCAGGTATGAAGAAAGGAGTCTAGAAAAGGCGTCTGCCTTTGATAAACCCAGGAAGGCATCATGGAAGCGGAGGTGATACCAAAGTCCCTGGCCGTGAAATGTGATGAAGAAGGAGGATGGTAAAGGCAGAGAACATTCCAGTGAACACAGCCTCCAGGGTGGAAATTATTAAACAGGGGTACAAATCAGAACCACCTGGGGTTGGAGAGAAGCTTAAAAAAATGCAGCCTGAGCTCTAAATCAGAGGTTGGGGTGGAGCCCAGCCTTACGTATTCTTTAAAGCTCCCCTCAACCCCGAAGACCCCCCTGGAGGCCCATTCTCCCTGGCCAGTCTCCTACACAACCAGCTTCTTTTTTTTTTTTTTTTTTTTTTTTTTTGCGAGGAAGACCAGCCCTGAGCTAACATCCATCGCCGATCCTCCTCTTTTTGCTGAGGAAGACTGGCCCTGAGCTAACATCCGTGCCCATCTTCCTCCACTTTATGTGGGACGCCGCCACGGCGTGGCTGACAGGCAGTGCGTCGGCGGGCGCCCGGGATCCGAACCGGCGAACCCCGGGCTGTCAAGCGCGGACGAAACCGCTACGCCACCGGGCGGCCCCCACAACCAGCTTCTTATCCTGCCCAGTCTGCCTGACCCTTTCCTACTGGGGTTGCCTTTTAGACATGGGACCTGGCTCCAGAGTCTAAAAGTCCTCCTGGAGTCCATCCCGTAGTGTGCACCCAGAGGCCTGTCCTAGAATAAACAAGCTCCCTGCAGAGGGAGGGGCTCCGGCACTGTGAACCTGGAGGGCGCGCGGCAGGCCTTTGAAAGGAACTGAAGGTTTTGATGGCACCGCGGTGACACTTGTCTCCCAAAGGTGTCATGCACTTGAAAAACAGCACATCTCTCCTGCTCCCTGAAGGGAAATTTGTTCTGGAAAATGTCCAGGTGTGCAGAGCCAGTCAAGGGAGAGACAGGGCAGTGGCTTTAGAGCTTGAGCTCTGTGGTCAGATGGACCCGAGTTTGCACTCCTGCTCTGTCACCACTACTTGTGTGAGCTCAGGCAAATTGTGACTTGATTTCCCCATCTGCAAAATGGATGCAATAATATAACCTCAGCAGCATGAGAAGATTGAATTAGAAACTATATGTCAGTACTTAGCAGAGCGCCTGGTCCAGAAAAAGAGCTTAATAGTGATAATAACAATAATGATAATAATTTTTATCTATAGTGTGGGAGATAAGGGCACACCTAGAATCTAGAGCTGGAATGTCCTGGTTTGTAATTCTGGCTACACTTGTACTAGCCTGGGTTCTCTGAAAGCAGAGCCTGCAGCCGCAATCTGGTCCCTGCCTGACCCTGGGCATATTTCTGCCCCTTGAACATCCCAGCCTGGTCCTGAGTCAGAGTCTTTTTCCTTGCTCTTCACTCTGCCTGGTGTGCTCACTCCATCCCCAACTCTGGGAGAGTTAGGCAGTGGCCAGTCATGCAGGGCCTCACGGGTCAGAGTGAAGAGTTTAGGGTTTCTCCTGGTTTCAACAGGAAGCTGTATTAGTCAGCTGTTGCACACAATGCTGTGTAACAAACCACCCAGTCACTTCAAGTAGCAATCACTTGTCCTCACCCACGTGTCTGAGGGTTGGCTGGAGTAGCCTAGTCTAGCCCGGGCTTGGCTGGGCTGAGCACCAACTGCAGGTGGAGTCCGGGTTTCCTCCATCTGTACGGGTCCTCTTCCTGGGGCCAGTGGACTGCTCAGGGCACGATCTTCATGAGACGAAGACAGATGCACAAGAGGGTCAGCAGAAACAGATGATGTCCCTAAAGGTCTAGTCTTGGAACTGGCACACTGGTACTTCCACTCTTACTCCACTGGCAACAGCAAGTCCCTACCTTGCTTTAGCTAAAGGGAGTACCCAACATCACTGGGATGGGATCTATACAATGCCTCTAATGGAAGAGTTATATGGCTAAGGGCCATTCATGGATCAAGAATTAGGAACAGTAATACAATCCACCAGGGAAGCCACTGAGAGTTTTCAGTAATTTGGGAGTGGTTCTCAACTGCGGGCAATTTTGCCCCCCAGCGTACATTTGGCACTATCTGGAGATATTCTTGGTTGTCATGACCGGGGATGGGTACTACTGGAATCTAGTGGGTTCAAGCCAGGGATGCTGCCCAACATCCTACAATGCACAAAACAGCCCCCATAGCAAAATATCATCCAGTCCAAAAAGTCCACGAGAAACCCTACAATAGAACGAGATCTTTATATTTATGCGGCATAGCCATGTTTCTGCCTGCTGAGCTGAAAGTTGTCTGTAGGGGGCGGGGGAAAGAGAGAAAAGGATTGTTATTTCCTCCTCCCCCTCCCCTTTCTCTTCCTCCTCTTCCTCCTCCTTCGTCTTCTCCCGGTGAGACTATAATCACATCTCTTCTGGACCAGCTCTGTCCTGGCCTGCCAACCTCTGAGGAGGCCAGGTTAGAGATGAGCTGGAGTGCCCTCAATACAATCACGGGACGAGAACTAACAGGACAAGACAAGCTTCTCCCCTCTCCAGTTCCCATATTGTGCCCTGGGTACAGGCACTACTGATAAATATTCAAACCTCTAGGGATCTGTCCACGTGCTATTCTGAACTGGGAAGGTGGAATGAGAGCTGGTTGGGCACACCATTTGAAGTAGAACAAGCCGGTTTGGTGGATAGGAGGCAAATCCTCGGGGAAAGAGCTATTCCTAACGCCAAGTCCAGAGGGCTAGCGTCGTAACTGAGAAATGCAGCTGAACTCTGAAGCCAAGAGATGCTGGCTGGGAGTAAGAACTGATCTGGACCATGAGAGAGGGGGCTGTGGGCAGGTTCTGGGTGCAGCTGTAGATAGGTGCCCTACTCCAGACCACTGAGCTGAAATCTCTAGAAGTGACCCCCTGAAGTCTACTTTTTGGACACACTCCCTGGGTGGTGCTGCCATGGCTAATCCAGGCACCAGCATTGGGAACCACCAGTGGAGACCCTGGACTCACCCGTGCTGGTGACACCTCACCCCTCTCTTCCCCGACATCTCCCCCTGAGCCAGTCCCAGCGCTGATGCCTCATGCCCTCCTCCATCGTCACCCACCACCTCCCCTGCCCCCAAGTCCTCCATAGGACAGGCAAGGAGGCTCCGGGAAAGCTGGCAGCTCTGCTTAAGGAAGAGGAAACCTCCACCCACTGCTTCCCACCAGCTTGAATCCTTCTGCTGAGGACGGCTCCTCTGGCTGGTTTGGGAGAAGAAACCCCTCCCTCATCGGAGTAGATCCCGAGATTGCGCCTGTGCATCAGTCCAAACGGGAACACGATTCATAAGAAAACAAGACTCCTCATTCTAACAGTCCCTCAATCTTTCTCTCCGAGTGGCTGAGCTCATGAGCACCATGGTAGGTTGCCCCTGACCCTGAGGCCTAGGGCTGATCCTAATCTTAGCCAGGGGGTTTGTAAGGAGCCCTGGACCAGTGCCAGGTGTCTCTGCATCAAAGAAAGTTTGCTCTGAAGTTTTACCAGGTAAGGGGTCTCCTGCCTTGTCCCTAAAATCAAGCCACTGTCCCATTCTCTGTATCGACAGTGGGTTCTGCCAAGTCCTTACTCTTAATTGCCTACACCACATTTGGGTTCCTCCAAAACTTGCTCTCCCCATCTCTTCCCTCTCCAAGCTCCAAATGGCAGCCATCCTGGCCAAAGTAGTGGTGTTGATTGACAGACCAAAGTCCTGTGAATTAGTCCTGCTTAGTAGTTCAGAGGGTCCACATGTTGGCCCACATTCCTGGGACCACCAAGGGTTTGGCTGCCACCTATGTGGGCATCAGAAATCCATGTGAGGTCCCAACTTCCCACCTGGCCTGTTCTAATAATGGCAAGTGGGCCCAAGTGGAGTCTTCCCTAGCCAAATTTCACCTTCCAAGACGATGGCAGTTGCTCCCGAGAGACCCGGAGAGCATCTCAGAAGTTGGCACCAGCATCATCAACAGCATTGTCGTCACAGATGTATTAGTTTTCTTGTTGCTGCTGTAACAAATTACCACAAACTCGGGGGTTTAAAACAACACAAATTTATTCTCTTACAGTTCCGGAGGTCAGAAGTTTGAAATGAGTCTTATGGGGCTAAAATCAAGGTGTTGGCAAGGCTGGCTCCTCCTGGAGACTCCAGGGGAGAATCTGTTTTCTTACCTTTTCTAGATTCTAGAGGCCACCTGCATTCCTTGTCTTGTGGCCCGTTCCTCCACCTTCAATGCCAGCAGCATAGCATCTTCTCTCTCAGACTCTGCTTCCCACGGCATCCGTCATGGGCTTCGTCTCACTCTGACTTCCCATCTCCCATTTATAGGGACCCTTGTGACCACATCAGGCCCACCCAGATCACCCAGGATAATCTCCACATCTCAAGACCCTTAAGCACATCTGCAGAGTCTCTTTTACTGTATAAGTAACATTCACACGTTCCGGGGATTAGGACAAGGACATCTTTGGAACCATTATTCAGTTTCCCACAACGGGTGCCATCTACTGAGCACTAGCCATGTTGCAGCCCCCTTGCTGAGTACTTCCTCACTGGGTTCCCCCAACAACCCTGTGAGGCAGGGCATATTATTTCCCCTGCTTTACACGGGAGGAAATGGATGCTCAAGGAGGTTGGGTAACCAATTCAAGGAAGTGGTGAAGCTGGGATTTGACCTCCAGCTCTCTGTGACAACAAAACTGTGCTCTGAAACTATACAATGCTGCCTCTGCACAGTACTCCTCTTCTCCCATTCTCTCTCACTTTCGGAGTATGGCATTTCAAGTCGTCTCCTCGTCTACTACCCTGCATCCCTTCTAGACTTGCAGGGAATGGAGCCAGACTTCCACCCACAATGAGAAAAGAAGTCACCAAAGGAGACCTGATAAGCTTCTCATTCACATCACACTTTTTGTGAGGCGCCCACCTGGCCCTCCAGGCCACACCTCTGCTCCCAGGCCAGCCTCCTCTCACGTGGAGGAAAGACAGACCACCTGCTCTCTCTCTCCAGAGGTTCCTCCGAGAAGAAGGCGGAGGAGGAACTGTCAGCAGAGATGAGACCAGGGCCCTGGAGCATGCCAGCCCCTCACAGCCAATATGGCGAGGCCAACGATTGGCGATTGGGTTTGTCTTATCTCTGGGGTTGCGGTCACCTCGTTCTCCCTGCAGCCCAGGCTCATGAGCTATTTCTGTCTCTGGATCGGATACGGGACCATGATTTATTGATTGTAATAAACATTGCTTAACACGCACTTTAGCCAGACGTCACACTCACCATTTAAATAAATCCCAGCCCCTGGGGCTGGTGGAGCCCTCTCTAATACAGAGTGCCAGGTTAGAAGGAATTGGGATGCTGGGCAGGGGAAGCCACTTGGGTGAATGGATGGGATCATTTGCAGCCAGAGAATTAAGCCTCATCTGCCCCCCACCCATGAGTGCTTATTTCCCTATCAGTTATTTCTTGAGAGAGTCTTGCTGATGTGCCACTGCGGGCAAAGCCCATTGCAAGCCCCCGTGTCTGCCTCAGCACTTCTCTGGTATCTCATGGGCATTTTTTTTAGGAGAGCCACCGTCTTTGTCTTATTTTCTCTCCTGCTCTGGGGAAATGCAGCTGCCTCTGAGATGAAGCATCAGCTCCTTTTTGCACTAAAGGATTTCCAAGTAGGTCAGACAGCCTTACACCCAGCAGCAGGCTTTGAAGGGTACCATCTGGGGGAAAACTGGAAGTGTGTCCCTGTAAGGAGGGGTTTCCCTTTGTGTAAATGAGAGGGTAGGAAGCAGGGCATGTCCTGCAAAGGCAGGGCACCTCTCCACAAGCTCAGCTCCCAGCCGGGATGTTACACATGGTAGGTGCTCAGTAAATAATAGTTGATGGCAGTGTAGCAATGGTGCTGGCAAGCAATGGTTCCTGCAAGTCTAGAAGGTGCTGGCAGTCAAGGTCATGGGGGGGTGGTGATGATGATGAATGGAGAGCCACGTGAATGAGAATGAGAGCTGACACGTGGCTTTGTTCACTGCTGTATACCCAGTGGCTGCAAGAGCACCTGGCACATAATAGGGGCTTCATAAATATTTGCATTGAATGAGTGGATGATGGTGGTGCTGATGCAGGTGGTGGGGCGGTAAGGGCGGACGTAGTGTGAGTGACGTGGAAAAGACATCTCTGAAAATGATGTAACGAGGATAGGAATGGAGATAACAGTGGCTGGGATGATGTTGAAAGGTGGAGTGAGATGGTGGTGCTGGTAGCAACAAGGTTGAGTTGGCTCACTCAGGTTGCAAGGGATGTAGACACGACTGGGGTTCCCCAGGAGATGGGAACGCATCCCAGTTGCTGCTGGACAGGGCCTCGTGGAGAACAGAGCTTTACTCAGCAGTTGATGCCTGGCACACCACTCCTGATTCCTGCGCTCAAGGACTCCATCATCCCCCGACTGCAGCTCCCAGCCTTCTCTCCATGTTTTTTTGGCCGTGTCTGTTTCTCTCAATTCCCCGAGTGCCTGTCTGTCTCTCTGTCTCTCACACACACATTTGGGGTGGGCAGAGGCACTCAGAGTTGGATGGTTCAATCGGGAGGATTTGTGCTGTTCAGTTAATTGTCACCCCAAAGGAGAGGATAGAGTGGTGTTCCCAGTGCCTGCTCTGGAGTCAGACAGATCTGGTTCAAACCCTGATGCCGAGCAAGTTGCTCAACCTTCCTGAGTCTGTTTTCTGCATCTGTGAAATGGGCATGATAATAACAGCACCGGCCCCAAAGGATGGCTGTGCGGATCAACGAGGTCACGCGGTGGAGTGCTCCGTGCGGTGCCTAGTATGCAGGGTGTGCTCAATGCTTGTCTGTTAGGATTCCCAGGTTGGGGCTGAGCCCTCACCCCAAGTCACCTCGTAGGCTTTCCAGCGGCCTGTGGGTGACATTTATTCAGCCTCGATCCTGGACCCAGTTGGCAATGACCAAGTGTGGGACTGCGTGTTGCAAAAGCTCAGCACCCCATGTGAGTGGAACCACCTGAGTCACAGGCAGGGCAGGCACTGCGTGAGCAGCTGGTGTCTGTGTGAGGGAGGAGCCTGGTTTTGAGGGACAGGCTGGCTGCAAGGCAGGGGACTCAAGGAAGATACAAGAAGCAGCTGCGGCTTTGACATCCCATACTAGACAGATGAGGACAGGGAGGAGGAAGAGGATGATAAAGATAAAAGCTAAGTAATCATAATATCTGGCATTTATTGAGTTTGACTGTGTGCCAAGCACCCATGCTAAGTACTTTCTTGTATTAACTCATTGAATTCTCATGTTATCACAATGGGGTGGGTATTTTTGTTATACTTATTTGCAAATGAGAAAACTGAGGCTTACAGGGGTGAGCAAGGGCTCTCAGCAGGACGACAGTATAAAGCAGGGACTCACAGGAGCTCCTTCAGGCTCAGCTGCCATGCCCTGTGTTTCCAACATGGCAGCCTCTCCCAGAGGCCAGGCTGGAGGAAAGAGACTCCAGAATTTCCAGACCCTCCCGCCACCTCTTGCTTTGGAAACTTTATGCTGCAAAATGGGGAAATTATGACCATCTTGCAGTATCAAGATAAAATGGGATCACGTCCATGAACACATCTGGCAAATGCTAGATGCTCGGTGAGAGACCCCTTCTGCTCTGCTGAAGGCGCCCTGGAGATCATCCTCCCCACACTTCTAGTACAGATGGGAAAACCCTGGTCCAGAGAGGGAGTGCATCTCCCTGAGGTCAAGGAGCAAGTTGGCTTGACCCAGGTCTTCTGACCACCATGCCCCCACCCAACTATTTTGTTCTTAATTCTGTTCAATTCAACAAGCTTTGATTTCTCTCTGCTACGTCCAGCACTTTCCCAGTCATTTTGAGGGATGTAAAAGGAAGCACAGCCATGTTGCTGCTCTTGATATCTGAGGTTGGACATGCACAAAGATGCTAAGAGGCAGCATCGGGTGGCCTTGACGCATGTCTGAGGTTGAGCAGGCCTGGCTGTGCCAATGGTCAGTAGGTCAAGCAGAGGGGAGGAGCAGGTAGGGGAGGGGTCTTGCAAATGTGGCAGTGGAGGGTTCCTGGAGGGTCCTCAGTTGGCCTCTCTGCCTGCTCCTGCTGTCCCAGAAGAGGAGCTAGCTGCAGACTCCCGGGATGCATCCCACGGGAGCCCAGGAAGGAGGACGAGAGAGGAGAGACTCGAGGCACTGAGCAGGTGTTAGCCTGAAGCCCAAGACCTCAGTCTGGGCCCCTAAGGCCTCAGTGGGGAATCTCAGAAGAAGCAGGGTTCAGTTAGAGCTAGAGTTGACCTGGGAAGCTTCCTGGACTGTAAAGGATGAATAGAGCTAGATAGAACAGGAATCCAAGGTGATGGGAACAGCTAGAGCAAAATCAGAGGCAGGAAATGAGCAAAGCAGTTCTGAGTGAGAGGCACTGAGAGAGCAAAGTTGCATATGATAATACTCAGGGAGTAGAGTGGGCTTGGCGCTGTCCGTGGTGCTGAAAACAGAGGCCAGGAGTCGCAGAGTCCCCTGCTCATGGACTTGATATTCTAGATGGGGTGGGGACAGTCTACGTGAAGAAAGACCAAATGCAAATCTATAAATAATAGAATCTCCATGAAGAGGCGAGGAGGGCTGTGAAACCAGCTTAAGCCGGCAAGGGGCCAGAGAGAGACGGGGGTTATCTCAGTTGGTCATCACATGCTTCTAGGGGGCAGGTACTGCAATTACTACAGATGAGGAAACTGAGGCTCAGAAAGTTTAAATAGTTCGTTGCTCACTGCCTCTTAAAACAGGATGGAAAGACAAGTGGGGAGAGCCCAGTCTCTTACCACCCACCACCACATCTGGTCTTAGGTTGCGCTTTCCCAGAAGGAGCCCCTGAGACAAGGATGTGAGTGGATAGAGTTTATTTTGAAGAGGATCCTGGACACACTTGCAGGAACATGAGGGAGTGAGAAAGGGAAAGGAAGAGAAGGAAGCCAATTAAAAGCATTACGGAGCAGGTTTCTGCTGCGGGCAACTAGGGCTCCAGCCCACTTGGGCACAGTGACTGAGAGTGTAGAGCAGTCCTATGAGTTATTCTGACTGAGGGGTGAGGGAGCTGGGGTATTTATGCACCACCTCCTTTCAGTCTTTGGTTGAAGGCTGCTCCCACTTCCAGCCTGCCCCTCTGGCAGGTGAGTGGGCTCTGGCACCCAGAGAAAGCCCTCCAGTATGCTGGCTGGTAGAAGCTGTTGAGATGGCATGCACAGGGATGGTGAGCACCAAGGAGAGATTGAAAGGGCACCAACAGCATCGGCCATCCCAACTAAACTATACACTTCCAGGCACAGTGAGAGGATAATTTCCAGAAGAAGGAAGATCAACAAAGACCATGTATTTGAGGACCTCAAGTGCCAAGCCAGGGAATTTTAACTTTATCTTATATGCCACTTGGAGTCCATATGGAGGGATAAAAAGGAGAAAGAGAAGATTGAAAGTAACCACCAACAAAAATCACCTGCTATGAACAAAGAGCTTTAAATTCATCCCATTGATTAAAGTTTGCCACAGCTTTGTGTGACAAAAAGCCTTTCTTTAGCTGAACAAACTGGGACTCAGTTCTGGATTTTTTCCAAAGTCACACAGCCCCTCATTGCAGAGCCTGGATTTGAACCCTGGACTCATTGAGCTCTTACACCTTCTGTCACATCAGGGCCCAAATTAAGGAAACTGAGTCCTGGGGAGGCCTGGGAGCAAAGCCAGGGACTCACTGACTTTGCTCCATATTCCCTTCACACTGTGAATGTCAGCTACCTAAATAGCTTCAGTTATTTAGCTAAATTAATCCTCCAAGGAACTGCATAAATATAACTGGGAAGGCACACACATGCACACAGAGACGCATATATATTTAACACATACGAGGGATGCATTGCTGCGTGCCGATAAACACCCTGATGACAAGAAATGGGAAGATATAAATACAAAAAATTATAACCAGGGGCTGAGTGTGGGGTGCCGACAGCATGGGAGCACAGGGGGGCTCCTCCAGGGATGGGCTCAGGAAGCCAGTGAGGATTCTTTGGGCCCGTGCAGGAGAGAAAAGGCAAAGCTGACCCAGGCATGTGCCCCTGTGGCCAGGTGCATCCACACTGTCACACTCTGAGCTGGAGAGCCCAGCACCCACCATCCCTTTCACTGTGTGACTTTGGGCAAACCATGCCACCCCTAAGAACCTCACTTTCCTCATCTGTTAAATGGAAATAATAATACATTTGTAAAGATGAAATGAAATAGCACGCATAGGACACCCAGCATTCGTCAAATAAATTGATGGAATCTATGAGCAAATGCCGAAAGGGTAGCCCTATTGGAGTTTCTAGGAGGTTGGATTGTAGTGATGAAGCCCAGAGGCTAAGAACTCCTTCCCACCCATCCCTTCACTCCCTCCATCAGAGTAAGAGGGATCACTGGGTGTGCTCCCTGAGGGAAAGGACCCTCCCCAGCCAGGAATTCATAGCAGCTAGAGTTGTTGACTCTGCTCTCTGCTAGCCCTGGACTAGCCAATTTATATGCATTGTCCCACTTCATCCTTACAACAACTTCGTGAAGACTTTGCTATTTTTACTCCCATTTTCAAGATGAGCCTTTCTAAGTCCCCGAGAGGTGATGTGACTTGCCCAGGGCCACACAATTAGTGTCGTGGGTGGGATTGTGTCACTCAAAAATTCAAATGATGAAGTTCTAAGCCCAAGGACCTCAGAATGTGACCTTATTTGGAAAGAGGGTCATTGCAGATGTAATTAGCTAAGATGAGTTTGAACCAGAGGAGGGTGGGCCCCTAATCCATTATGGTGTCCTCATAAAAAGGGGAAATTTGGACACAGACAAACATACAAGGAGAACATCACGTGAAGATAAAGGTTGAGATTGGGGTGGTGCTTCTACAAGCTGAGGGACACCCAAATTTGCCAGTAAACCACCAGAAGCTTGGAGAGAGGCCTGGAACAGATCCTTCCTCACATCCCTCAAGAGGAACTAACACCTTGATCTCAGACCTCTAACTGCAAAACAATAAACTGTTGTTCAAGCCCCACTGTTTGTGGCACTTTTTGACGGCAGCACTGGCAAACTCACAGAGCTGCGAAATGCAGAGCTGGGATTTGAATCCAGACCCTTCTGGTTCCAGTGCCTGCCACTTCTCAATGTGCTGAGACATCTCTTTCACCCAGACCCAGCCTGTCCTGCCCAGGGGAGTTGGAAAGAGGACTTGCTGAGCGAAAGCTTGGAGGAGGCAGGGCATAGAAGGAAGGGGGCTGCTGTAGGGAAGAGCTCTCCAAATACCAGTCCCGCCAAGCCCAGGCTTCCTAATGAGAGAGCAAAGCGGATCCAGGCAGGTTCCTGGGGGCAGGGGCACAGCAGGGCTGAGCCTCCACTGGCAGGGGAGCAGGAGGGCCTGTGCTGACTGAGAAAAGCCCATTAAGCCCACTGAGTCCTAAACCCCTTAAAATCTCCTGGCAGCAGGGGGTCAGCTTTGAGAGGAAGGGCCAGCTGTGCCCGACACAAGCCTGCTGCCTGGCGGCTGCCCGAGCTAGGCTGGGTTGTGCTGGGCGCAGGAGCGGAGAGGGACTGGGTTGGGTGAACAGGGACCAGGAACTGCGCTGCCCGCAAGTTGCCATGGTGACCATGATCTTCCAAGCCAAAGGAGGCTGAAGTCTGAGGGGATTTGGTGAGGATAAGGGTGCATGTCGGGGGCGGGGAGGGGGAAGACCAGTGTCTCCCGACTTCTCTTGTTTCAAACCCCACAACAGCCCTTTAAGTGGGATATTTTAATCTCTCTGTTACAGACAAGGAAACTGAGACCAAGAGAAGGGGAGAGCATAGAGTCAGGCCACACAGCCGGTGAGAGGAAGACCCGGAATTGGAACCTACATTCTCTGTCTCCAGAGCCCCCACTTTTTCTTTCCATCCCACCAGGCTGCATCCAGGACTCAGCGAGGGTTTACTTTGAGGGCCGGGGAAGGGACGCTGGAGCTTCCAGCCTGGCTTCGGGGGGATAGGGACCTGGGAGTCAGCAAGCCCCCTCTGCATTTTTAAGTAAACCCCAAAGTTTACTTGATGATAAATCTTCCTTGGCTCCCCAGACTTCTGGCTAACACCCTGGATGGTCTCCATCAGCCAGATTAGTCAGACAGATGAGGATAAAGATGTGGTCAAAACAAAGCATTCAACATTTCACACAGGCCAAGCTGGGGCTATGCTGTGTGAGCCAGGGAAAACCAGGGGGTTTCTGGGGAATGGACGCAGCTGGAGTCAGACCCGTCCTGGCTGACTCTACCCTTTGCCAATGGTGGTGATCAAAAGCAAATGACGAGGCCGGAGGCTAGGAATCTAGCCCCAGCTCTGGGGTCTCTGATAAACACTGTACATGACAGATCCTGCTGCACAGATGTGGAAAGTGGGGCAGAGTCAACTTTCCAGGGCCACGATGACCACAGCCCCATGGAGGAGGTGAGAATCCCTTCCAGCTCTGAGGGTCTGTCTGCAATAGCCAAGCAGCCAAAGTGGACAAGAAGGATTGGACTCGCTCTTGTGGCTTCCAAAAGCTGAACTAGGACCTAAGAATAGAAGTTAAAGAATTGTCCACTTGGTCTCCATCAAAGGAAATCTATGTGAGCGTCTGGCTTCTCAGGAATGGGCTTGCTCTGCAGGTGGTGAGTTCCCTGTCTTTGGAGGCATTTAAGCAAGGCTGGAAGAGGTGTGCCCTGCGAGTCATTTCCAACTCTGTACCCAAGCAGTAGGATGCCTTGCCATTCTCCAATGACGGATTTTCTTCCCAGTTGATCAGATCTGGAGCCAGAGGCAGGGAGAAGTCAACAGAGTAACAGTCCCCACCCATGTTCATTCGTAGTCCCTACCGTACCCCTTGTGCCTCCCATACCCTATCAGATGGGAGAAGTGGCCTGTGGCGCCCCCCGGAGAAGCCCCTGACCACGTCATGTTGACCTCCGGTTGTAAGCTCTTGGAAGGCAGATACGCTGGACCTGCTTATGGTGCCGACTGGGACCAGAGGAAGAACTTCACAAAACATCATGTCTTGTGTCATGAAAACAATCCAATAATGAACACGCGAGTTGCTTTTGTTTTAATGGCACATCTATTCACACCGCACTAAGACCACACACACCGGTGCAGTTCAGGGCCTGGGTGATCCTGAAGGAAGATGAGAGGAATTTTATGTCCTGAAGGGACAGGTAACGTTGATGGTTGATGCAGATCCATGTGGTGCGGATCTGACAATGGTGGTGAGTGTCGGGAGAGGGAAGCAGGTTCCTGGGGGAATGAGTGGGGGCTTAGCATGGTCTGAGCTGATCAGGAACATTCCAGGGGAGCTGATTCCAGAGTGGAGTCTTGACTGATGTGCAGGACATACCCAGGGTCGGGAGTATGGAGACACTGAGGATGAGGAAAAAGAACAAGTGAATTCAGACCAGATCTTCGCACTTTCTTTTTCATCTCAGAGCCTTCCTTCCCACATCTCAAACGTGGTGATCCTCATTCTCCCTGCGGCCCCCCTAATACCCGGCTGAGAGGACCCCTCCCTCCTCCTTTGTGCCCACTACCCTGTGCTCACATGTTCTCTTGACTGGCCGGATGAATTAACTCTTATTAACAGCCTTCTACTCTACAAGACTGCAAACTCCTTGAGGGCCAACGCCCCATGCTAATTCTTGATTGTGAGGCCAGCCCCAGCCCCGGAAAAACTAAAAAACTAATTACTAAACAGCAGTGTGGGACGATGGTAATGATGGGGTCTTGGGACGGGGGTGAGAAGACAGACCTTGGAGCCAACTCCAGAAGCCAACATCTGCCCCTTGCTGGTTCTGTTCTCTTGGGCAAGTTATGAATGTTCTGAGCCACACTTTCCTCTCCTCTAAAGTGGGATGATAAGTAACACTTACTTCATATGGTTTCTTAATAATATTTTTTGAGCACTTTTAATAAAGATTGCCCCCAAGTATAACGTCTTTGTTCCCCATGATAAGATAAGGCGGGGATTAGTATTACCCCATTTCACGGATGAAGTAGTGAGTGTCAGCTCACAGAGCTGGAGTGGAGGGACTAGGATTCAGATTCAGCCACTTGGAGTCCAGGTTCCTCAGCCCTCTGACCCCGCTATCCATGAGGATAACATGGCATCACACACCGGAATCAGTTCCAGGGGGCCTGGTGTTAGTTCTTCCTCCTCTTCCTCTTTGCCTTCAACTTTGACCTCTCTGAAGTCTTGTCTTCCTCCTTATTACTGTTAGCATCATTATCATTAATAAAGATGTTCTCTGATCTGATGAGGAAGAAGATAAAGTCCATCCCTTTTATCTGTAGCTGAATTATCACAGGGTCTGAACAGCCAGTACAGTGCATGGCCCCCAGTTGGTACTGGTACATTGGCTTTGAATAAATGAATGAATGAACTAATGAGTGAGTGACTTATGGTCCCCATAGTGGAGCCTAGGAAAGATTTGCCGGGGGACAAGGAGCACAAGGCACCCTCAGAGCCCCCTCCCCACTTCCGTGGGCCTCGAGGGGCATGCTTCTTAGAGACCCCCGGCCCTTATTCTCTTGGGGGATTTGTGTAAGTTCTCTGAGCCACACTTTCCCCACTGGTAAATGGGATCATAATTAGCACCCACTTTAATGGTTGCCATAATAATATTTACTGAGTGCTTTCAATAAACGTTGTACACAAGTGCGATCTCTTTATTCCTGGACGAAAGGGAATCACCAGGATTTGTCTGTCCAGTTCCCACTGAGGCAACCACCAAAACCCAGGGCCCTGGGGTGGGGCCGATGCTGCCAACTAGCTCCGAGGAGAAACACCATTCCCAGGTCCAAATGCTCTCGTCCTCAAAGAGCGGAACAAATCCCACAGGGGTATTGATTGAAACCATTACGGATTCGTGGAGACAACACACTGGCCGGGAATGGGAGTCAGCTGCCACCGTCTATTTCCATAAGGTAATAATAACGCGTGCCTTTGCTTTATGAAGTAGAATTTGTTACAGCCGATGAGCCGTAAAAATTGCCGGGTGGGGAAAAAAAGAAAGGGAAAAAAACTATAAATAAGTCTGTAATTTTAACAGGGATTACCATGTAATTGAGAGGGGAAGACAGCTAATGGCAGAGGCAAAGGCCAGCTCAGCCCCCACCGTCTTGGCTCCAAGGCATAGCTGAGATGCCGAAGCAGAATCATCCTTGGGAGGTTCTGGAAGGAAAAGTTAGCAGGCACAAAGCCCAAGGAGCAGACCCAAGGAGAAGGAGGAGAGCTATTCTTGAGTGCCTACTACGTGCATCTGGTGTGAGAGGGAGGACACAATGCGAGTTACCCTTACCAACCATCATGGGGCGCCATGACGGATTTTAAACAAGAGACTGACATGATCGGTTTTCTGCTTGAGGAAGCTCGCTCTGGCTGCAGTATGCAAAATGGATTGGAAGGGGCAAGAATGAGGATAGGGAGATTAGGAGACCACTGCCATGACTTAGGGCTGAACGAGTGGTGGCCTGATTAATACAGAGTCAGAGGAGAAGGAGAGAAGGGAGATTGTCCAGAGATATTCAGAAGTGGAGGACACAGGGGCTGGCGATGAATGGGTGTGATAACATAGAAAGAGTCAAGTGTGATGGCCAAGGTTTCTGGCCTTAGCAACCTTGGTGGGTGATGGGACCCTCACTAAGATGGTGGGATGTTTAGCTCAATCTTTGCCCCATTGCACTTGAGAGGACTACAAGACATCCCAATGGAGATGTCCAGTGGACGGCTAGTCAGGAGAGCAGTCTGAGCTGGAATGGAGGGTGGGAAAGTTGCCAAGAGAAAAATGGTCATTGAAGCTGGGGAGGGGGCTGTGTGTGAGAGAGAGCCCGGGAAGAGTGAAAGGAGGAAGAGAGGAGGTCCAAGACGAAAGTGTAGGGAGTATTGATGTTCAAGGAGCAGGCAGAGGAAAGGGACTAATGGAGGAGATTGAGGAGGAGAGCCAGAGAGATAGTAGGAAAGATAAGGAGGATGTGGTGCTGACAGAGCTAAGGCTTGCTCTAGCCTGGCCCCTCATGACCAGAGATGGGCATCTGCGGGACACTTGTCCAGGCCATGGTTGCTGTCAGTGGACAGCTATGGGGCTATCCTTCTTGACTGGAGAAGTAATCAGCATCTTGAAGAACTGACCCCCTAACCCTAGCCCCATTGGCTTTATGAAATGTTGAAGGGAATGGAATCTTTGGAGATTTGAATCAAAGGTCTTCCACTTAGTGGTTTAAGACTTTGGATGGGTTACTCAACCTTTTTGAGCCTCAGTTTTCTCTTCCATGAAATGGGAGAATAAAACACTACCCTTCAAGACAGTTGTAGGGACTAAATGAGATGGGCTAAGGGAACTGTCTGCTGTATCGTGGATGCTCAACCAATTTCAGTTTGGTTTCCTTCAACACACTGAGCTACCTGGCCCAGGCCAATGTGACCTTAAAAGTAGCCCAAAGATAAATCATGGGCAGCGTGTGAAGGAGGCCACAGAGAGAACGGGAGGCAGCTCTGAGTAGTCATGGAAGCGCCCTAGAAGAGGTGAATTTCTAGTAGTTTCCATGAATGATGGGGAATGGCTCACAGGGTTGGGAGGAGCTGAATGTTCCAAGGTGAGTCTGAGGTCCCTAGGAGGCAGATGAGTGAGCAGGGAGGAAGATGCTATTGCTGGACCAAGAATTCAACCCTAGGAGGATGTGATGGTGAGCTGAAAGGACAGTGCACACTCGGGTGGCCTCGAGGCAACCAAGGACAGCATCTACCACACAAGATCTCAGGTTGATCTGGGAGGGAGATGAGAATTCCTGCCTCCAGAGAACTCATTCCAGGAGGAGGGCTGCATTTTTCATTCCTTGTTTACACTTTGGAGTTATAAAATTTCACTTCCTCCCCCCACCCAAAGCCCAGGGTGCCTATAAACAAACATCCCGATATACAAAGATAAATGGAGATCATAAGTTCCCAAGCTTCGGAATCCGAACAAAGACGAGGAGGGAGGACGGGGGCTGGGAGGAGGCGGACTTCGACGAAATCTAGACCGTGCCAGCCCCGTTCTCTGGTCATGATCAATATGTTCTCCAAAGTGCCTTTTAAATTACTGTCGGAGGCAATGTGCCATATTTATGTATATACATGCTTAGAGGTGACACGAGGGAGAAATGCAATTTCTATTATGAAATTGTAATGTGCATTTATCTTCAGGAATAACACATCGAAATGTTGGAGTGAGAAAAGTTGAAAAGCAATCTGTCTATAAATAAAGACCACAGACATCCTGACATTTTACGATGCGGAGAATTTCAGAGAGAACTTCTTTGGACGTATCGCCCAAGGGATCGTGTTCAAACTCCAACTTCATGGAAGACGGTATTTTGAAGTCCAGAAGCCTTCTTGCTGGTGTCCAGAGCAGAGGAGGTAGGCTTTGCTTCTCTCACAGAGATGAGGATGGGGTAGGGCCGGGGCCAGGGGATATATGCCAATTCACGATAAATTTAGTTCTTACCCTGGCGGGAGTATTGTGGGGGAATGCTCAGAATAAGGAGTATGTGGATTTCTGCAGCCAGGTTCTGTAGCACGTGTGTTCTCCCTCTCTCAAGGAATAGACGGTGTGGTGAAAGGCCAGGCAAATTTAGAGGAAGTCTTGGGTCTCTCAGGGATGTCCATCCCTAGTATTTCATGTCACGCTGGCCCCATGACCTCTGCATTGCACCCTTGGCCAGTGGTTGCAGAGTCCAGAGGTCACTGCAGTCTTGACCTTCTAGACTCATGACCAGGAAGCATCTTTTGCAAGGACAACAGGCAAATTTAAGGGCTGAGGAAAGGAGCGCTGGTGGGGGTGGGAGCGCCCGGGGACGAGGAAGGGACTCTGTCATCCACGTCAATGAGCCTGAATGTGACAGGACAGGAAAGCTGCTCAAGCTGACTTTGCTGTCATCCATTCATTCATTTATTCACTCATCTGCTCACTTGCTCATTCGCTCTGCAACTGTCTCAGAGCCCCTCCCACGTGCTGCACAGAGCTGGGGATGCAAGATGAATATGACACCCTCCCTGACCTCGGGGACCTCGCCGTACTCCAGACAGACGTGTAATTGGCAATTACTAGGAAGAGAGAGATGTTGAAGGTGCTATGCAGCCCGGAAGGGGAGGGAGCACGTCTAACTCAGCCTAGGGAATCAGACAAGGCTTCCTGAGGAAACATCTGGAAGGATAAGTAAAAAAACAACCAGGTGGGAGAAGAGAGAGTCCAGCCAGAGGGAATGGCAGGTTGGAAGGTCTCAAAACGCAAATGGGTTCTGGCTAAATGCAAGGGATTCCCAGGCCTGGAGAAATTAATCACCGTTTACCCTGTGTTGGGGTGAGTTGGGAGTTTCACCAGTCTAACCAATCAACTAACTACACAAGCACACACCCGCGAATGTCGCCCAGAGCATGCATACAGCAGTCTATCATTTACATGGCATCAGGATTCCAACCCAGGTCTGTCCAACCCCAGCTCTCACGATGACCCCTGTTGAAGTGTGCCCAGGTCTGTGCCAAGCCTGAGAGGTGACACAGAATCGTGAGAAAATAAATAACACGTCCTGTATGAGGTGGTCTACTTCTTAAAAAGAGCATAGATTTGGGGCCGGCCCGTGGTGTAGTGGTTAAGTTCAGTGCCCTCTGCTCTGGTGGCCCGGGTTCAAATCCCGGGCATGGACTTATACCACTCGTCAGCCATGCTGTGGCGGTGACCCACATATAAAGTGGAGGAACATTGGCACAGATGTTAGCTCAGGGCTAATCTTCCTCAGCAAAAATGAAAAACAAAAGAGTATAGGCTTTAGAGTCAGACTCAAGTTCAAAATCAGCCCTGCCGCCCATTATCTGGGTGAGCTTGGGCACATCTCAGAGTCCGCATTTTCCCCTCCTGTACAACGAGGTTGAAATGATGCCCTTCCAGAGGGCTGTGGTGAGGGCGAGTGAGATAATGTTTGTAAGTCACCAAGCGGGCGTCTGGCACAGGGATGGGGCTCAGCATAGCTACTATAATGATCAGTGGTATCGTGGTTGTTATTACTACTAACTGCTACAGCACGTAGGAGGGGCGGGGGAGGGGTGGTAACGGGATCAGACAGGGGGCCAGGAGTCCCTGCCCCTCTCTGGGGCACAGTTGTTCCATCTGCAAAGTCTGGGGCTGCATTTGCTGGACTCAGAGCCCCTAGCCCTGCTGTCCCTCAGTCTGCACTCTCATACTCCCTTGGGGAGCCCCAACAGCCCAGCCCAGGAACCCGGGAATGCCACCTGGGTCCCCAGCTGCTTTTCCATCAGCCTTGCTAATCTCCTATTCACTCCAAAGTGCAGCAACAACAGAGCCAATTATCTCTGGGCCCCCAAGTGTCAGGATGGACTGTACGAGGAGAGGGCCTGGCCCCTGGACAAGTCTGGGTGGCCCTTGGGGCTCTGGCACCCTAACCCTCACCAAGCAGAGCATGCTTAGCAGCCCGTCTCCTCGGCAAATCTTAACGGAGTGCTGTCTTCATCAACCCCAGGCCCTGTAGGTATTGGCACCCATTTTACAGGTGAGGAAACTGAGGCCCAGAAAGGGGAAGTGGCTTCCCCAATGCCACCAGATGCCTGGAGGCAGTCAGAACACTGCTGTGAATTCAGACCGATGCCCTGCCCCTAAAGGGCTCCGCAGGCTGGGAGAGTTGCTTGACCCATCTGGGCCTGCCATCTGGGAGAGGGAGTGAACAATGGCGCTGCCTCACTGGGACTGGCAAGATTACGTGAGACCATTCGTGGGAGGCAGGTAGTAACGATTCAATAAATGGTAGCTGCTGTCATTAGTGTTCCTTATGTCATCGGTACTGTTCTTGTTCTTAAAAGAAATCAGCCAGCTGCCTGTGAAGATTTGGTGGTTTCTAGGGGCCGCCCGGTGGCACAGCAATTTAATTCACGCTTGGCAGCCCAGGGTTCGCGAGTTCGGATCCCGAGCGCCTGCCCGACGCACTGCCTGTCAGCCATGCCGTGGCGGCGTCCCATATAAAGTAGAGGAAGATGGGCACGGATGTTAGCCCAGGGCCAGTCTTCCTCAGCAAAAAGGGGAGGATTGGCAACAGATGTTAGCTCAGGGCTGGTCTTCCCCACAAAAAAAAAAAAAAAAGATTTGGTGGTTTCTAGAACCTGGAAGTTCTTTCTCTCCCCAGGGTTGGAAAGAAGCAGGTAAGATTCTAAGTGAGGTTGGGGCAGTGTGACCACCAATAGTAATGGCAGCAGCAAACGCTTATTTATGCCTATTTACTATACGCCAGGCACGGATGTAAATGCTCCACATTTGTTGACTCATTTAGTCCTCCCAACAGCCCTGTGAGTAGGTACTATTATCCCATTTCACAGGTGATGAGACCAAGGCTTCTGGAAGCTTTATTCCCATCCCTTCCTCTCCCCATCCCCCAGGCTTAAGCTCTCCCCCTCCCCACAGATTCTTGGGCAGTGTTTATGGGGACAGCCCTTTGGGCTTCTTTGCATTTGTTTTGTATCTGAGCAGGAAGTAGGAAGTGAGGGAAGGGAACTTGGGGGGCACGCCCTCTGTCTAGGAGGTCCCCTGTATCAGGGAGTTCATTCCCTGGGGAGGCTCATTTACTCCAAACATGCTCTTCCTAAGTTGCTAGCACTGGGCAGAGATGAAGACGAGTAGGGCGTGGTTCCTCCCCCTGCCCGGGGGAAGAGGGATGAGGAAGGGGCAGGCAGGGGCAGCACATCGCCACAGGGAGGTTCCTTACAGAGCTCACTCCCTGGAGATGGCATGGCGGGTTTGGGAAGGGGTGTGAGGGAGAGGGGAACTCCTGTTCACCAAAGGACAGACGCTTCCATGGGGCTGTGGCCTGGGATCAAGGTGTGGCTTCCCCAAGTGATGAGGCTGGGGCAGGACTCAGGACAGAGTCCAGGTCCCAGATGGGGCCACCAGAGGGTCCAGGGAGAGGCCAGTGCAGTGTTGTGTTGACTGGAGACAGGCAGCGTCGGCTCTGACAACCAGGGGGACAATAATCTCCCAAACCTGAAGGGAGAGAGTGAAGCAGATTGTCAGCGCTATGGAAAGATGGAGAAGCTGGAACCTGGCAGACAAAAGCTGAGGGAAGGGGTAGAGAGGGGAGGAGAGAGGCTCAGGGAAGAGATAAGGCTGGGAATGAAAAGGTGGGGGAGGAAAGAAAGGCCGTGAGTGGTCAGGGTTGGGAGGCTCGGAGCTGAGCTGAGCTGCCTTGTCTGGAGGTGGGGTGGGCTCTGAAGAGGGGCACCGGCAGTTTATGCCGGTACTGAGTTGGCAACACCCGTCCCCACCTCAAATGTCATCCTGGCCCCTTGGTAGCACTGGGAGCCTCACTTCACCAGGAATTTAAGTGCCCCCCCACCCAGGCTCCCAAAGCTCCCATTTACAGAGCCCTGAGTGTGCCCCAGACCTTACACCTGAACATCTCTTATCTCATTTCATGCCCCCAGGTGACGTAAGAGTGATCTTCCTCAATGAACAGATGACCAGCACAGACTCGAGGATGTACAGGCACCCACCTGGGATCCCACAGCTGGCATTCCCTCTTGGGGTGGGCGGTGAGGCCCCCCATCTCTTCTGGGGACTTGGGCTCACAAGAGCAGCAGTGTGGGGTCCTAGATGGGGCAGCAGGCCTGAGTTCTGGCTGAGAGTTCCTACTCTCTTACTTCAGTTTCTGCATCTGTACAATGGAGATCCAGACCCTGGAAACCTTGGGACTGCTGGTGGCTCCAGGGAGGAGGTGGGTGTGAATGTGCTTAGTGCTATCCTGATCATCATCATCAAAAGCATCACCATCTCCAACATCTCCATCTCCCACCCCCAGCCCCCCCCCAACTCTCCTGACTTGGGCCGTCCGTCGGTCCACAAGGCTCCCTGAGCTTGGTGCCTTTTGGGTGGGGCCTGCTGGGACTGGGAGCCCCTGCTTCCCACACCAGTCACGGGAGCTTAGCTCATCTTCCCTATTTTCTAAAGGCTGTTACTGTTTTTACTGCACAGGTTTTTTTTCTTTTCTTCTTTTTTACTTTTTTTATGGGGATTACTTTACGAGCAGGGTGTTTGCTTTTTTGCGGCAGCAAACCTGGAGCCAGACCTTGCGTTTATGAGAGCTTTCAGGAAGGTTTATGAGGCTGCAGCCCAGGCCCTTCCTTCTGGCTCCCACAAGTCCAGGGCGGTGGGAGGCGGGGGCAGATGGGGCTGAAGAAGCTGTCTGGTTGTGGGCTCCCCGTCCTCTTCCTTGAGTCCCAGGCTGTTCCCGGAGCAGGGATCCCTCATGACTTATCTGGGAAGAGGTGACAAAGATAGATGTGGGTCCCCAACTCACATGCAGTCTCATGCATTTCTTTCCTCCCTCTGGGACTCAGTTTTTCATCTGTAAAGTGGGTGTGTTTGGAGTATCTTTCTCGAAGGTGGTCGTGAGGAGTCATGCTCACTGCAGAAGGTGGCAGTCAGAATGTGGAACAGATATGAGTCTCTCTGCTCTTTCCCTCTCCCTGGGAAAGACGGGCGGGCAACCAGCCTCACTTTGCACTTATAACTTTCTATGATTCCATAACAATAATGACCAACATTTCCTGAACATTCAGCCTGGAGCCAGACCCTATGCTAAATCCTGAATGTCCTTCATTGTACTTACTCCTCGCGATAACCTCGTGGGGTGGGAGTTATCATCGTCCCCTTTTTCAGATGAGGAACTGAGACTCAGAGAGATTCTGTCACTCACCCAAGTCAGCCCGCCAGTGAGAGGGGAGGTAGGGATCAGGGCCTGGGAAGTTTGACTCCAGAAACCACATCCTTGGATTTCCATCCCGATCTAGGAATTGTGACAGGAGATAGGAAGTGTCGGGGCGCCCAGTTTGAAAGGAGGTTCATCTGGTTTATAGCAGGGAGCTCCTGGTCCCCAGAAGGAGGAGCCCCCACCCTGAGGACTTCTTTCCAGAAAACAGAGGCACTGGTGCCCAAGGTTCTGGACACTTAGATCCGAGGCTGGACCTCATGGGATGACTCTCCTTGGGGGAGGGCATCCCTACCCACAGTGGACAGTTGTCCCATTTTGACAACTGTCAAATGAAGACATTGAAGACAACACACCAGCAATGGGCTCATGCAAAAGCAGGCCCACTTCTGTTTAGACATTAGGAAGGACTTTCAAATAAACTGAGCACCAGAAGAAACACAAAAGAAAGATGGTTCTAAAAGTCTTCCTACGGGAATTTTCTAAGAGGAGGGCTGATCTTCTGGGGTGCCCGCGTGGAGGCAGGGGGATGGAAGAGATGCCCTCAGAGCCCTTCCTGCCTGGGCTGAGAACAAAAGCCCCTGCTGCCTAACAGCTGTGGGACAAGGCATCCCCGCCTCCGGGGCCTCCTGTTCCCTGCTCTCCCCGTGGCCCCTCACTCCCCTCCTAGCCTCCTGGGCCCTGGAATAGCTATTTAACGGGCGGTGATGCAGTGCTGATCACGCATGGTCTTGTCTGACAGCAGGACGGCTCCGGGAGCGGGATGTAGCTATGCAGCTTGTGTATCCCGCTAAGAGATATTTAATAAATATGCAAATTGCTGCCTCTACCTCCTCAGGCAGGTAAGGAGCAGGGAGAGGCTGGAGTTAAGTATTAAATCTCTGCACAGCATGGAATGCTGAGCATTGAGGCAGGGACTGGAGCTGAACTTCCTGGGAAGACTTCCATCTGGCGTCTTAGAGCCCCTGCTTGGAGGATGGAAGAGAGCAGGAGAGGCAGGGGGACTTGAGGAGGGTCTGGAAAAATGGAGTACAAAGGGGCTATTTTACACAACTTATTCATCCATGCAACCAATCCACCCTCCCATACCATGTGGATCTATGTAGCCATTGGCCACCCGTTTATATACACTTAACTCCTCCTCCAAACCATTGATCCACTTAGTCAACCTTGCATTCATCCGTCCATTCATCCTTCCGCTGAACTGCTCACTCTCCCACCTCCAAACACCCAACCATCCACCATTGTTCTACCCATCCATCTGTCCATCTACTAACTCATCCATAAATCCACCATCCATCTATCCATCACTTAACTATTAAGCCACATTCAATCATATGCCTATCATACACCCATCCATCTTCTTACCTTTCCATCAACCATCCACTCTCCCATCCATCCATCTACTCATCCATCCATTCATCCACCCATCCATCCATCCATCTATGCATCCATTCATGCATCCGTTCATCCATCCATCCATCCATCTACCCATCCATCCATCCATTCATTCATCCATCCATCCATCCATGTTCTATCTCCTATATGTAAGACCTTGCTGTAGGCACTGAGAATGCAGAAATTATTGGACAAGGCCCGTTCCCATGAGAATTCTTCAGCACGGTCATGGAGATCAAATGTGCAAGGTGGAATGTGATCAGGGGCACACAATGCCTCCTGCTACATGTGGCTGAGAGGAAGTTCTCATCTAAGATCTTCTTCCCTCTGGGAAAATCAAGAAACTCTTCCTGGATGAGGAAGCATTCAACCAGAACGGTGCGGATTGGTTACTCTCCTGCTCCCAGTTCAAAATTAGCTCTGTTTACAGCACGTATGTTTCTTGAGCACCGGGGACAGAGAAATGAGCCGGTCATGATCTCTGCCCCTAAGATGCTCCTGGTCTAGTGGGGGAGAAGATTTACAAAGAATAAGTTACATGCGGTAATAGAGGACTCCAAGTCAGTGGGGCAGCAAAGTGGAGTGGACTGTCTTTGGGTGCCTGGGGGTGGGTGTGAGGAGAGCAGGGAAGTTTCCAGTTAAGCCTTGACCCATGTGGGACATACATACCTCACCTGGCATTTAGGTCACGGCTTATAGGTGCCCGTCTTTATGTTCTGGAATCCAGGCCTGGCTAAATCTTAGGCTGAGTATAAGCTGCTGAAATGTAAGGAAGAGGCTGTCTGCCCCTCTCAAGCACAGTCTACGGTAGATGCCCTTACTCCGTTCATTAACTTTGCAAGTCAGCCATAGCCCACTGAGAGGCTTGGAAAGAGAACTGATTTTAGAGTCTGGCAGACTTTTGTTCCAATTCAGGCTCTGCTCTTTACTAAGAGCTCTGTTTCCTCCTCTCCTAAATGAGGGGAGTGATGCCTCCCTTGAGAGGGGTGGGGCCGTGCGATGAAATGGCCTTGTGTGGTGAAAGCACTTAGGGAGCACTGTCTGGCACACAGTAGGCTCCCAGGCAGTGCTGGTGGGTGGCTGGGCTCCTAGGGGGCAGGGGCTGGGTCTGTGAGCTGATCTGTAGACGGTCTTCACCACTGTCCCCTCCCCTCTGCCTGCCTTCCCTTGGAACAGTAGCCCCCTCCTGATGGAGTCCCACTTATTCACTACTTGACTGACTAATTCCTGTACCAGATGCCAAGATGGACAGTTCTCTCTGCCCAGTGACCAGTAGAACTTTCCCTTCCCACCTCCTTACCTAGTGCATAAGGCACTGAAATTTCTTACAAGTACCTTCCTCCCTGATCCTTCTTTCCGCCTCTTCCCTTGCAAGCTGAAATGGAATTATATATATTTTTTGCCATCATCTGCTATAGACTGTGCCTCCTAGAGAACCATGGGTAATCTCAGATGCAAATGTCCTATGCAAATCCAGCTGCCGGTTAAAATTAGGAGGAAGCCCAAGGCAGACGCGGTTTCAGGCTGTAACTGGAATCTCCACAGAGCCTTGATTTAAACGTGCAAGTGAAGCTGACAGCTTTCAAGACGGAGCTCCCAGCCTGGGCCTGGATCCCGAGGCTCCGCTCCTCTGTGTGTGTTTGGTAAAGCAAGTGTGGGTCGCTTACCTGGAAGATTTCGAGCAGTTTTTCAGGCTTTTCTTCCCAGCCAGTGGTTCTCAACCAGGGCAGTTTTGTCCCCCGGGGACATCTGCCAATGTCTGGGGATGTTTTGGTTGTCACCACTCGGTGGGTGCTACTGGCACATGGTGGGTAGAGACCGGATACTGTTAAACATCCTACAATGCACAGGGCGGCCCCCACAGCAAAACGTCAATGGTGCCGAGGCTGAGAAATCTTGTCCAGATCTATTCTAACCCCCTGAGAATGCACGGGCAGAAGGGGAGGTGGAAGATTGATTCGTTCGTCAGTTACCTTCACCCTGAAGGGAGAGCTGGTCAAGCGCACCACGACCCTCGGCTCACTGCCCGCCCGTTATCTTCAAGTTCTTCCTGGGCCTCACTCTTGTTTTATTGTGTTCACTTTTCTCCTTCATCCCCTGATCCTCCTCCCGTGCCCCCCGCCTGCCCCCCCCACAACCCCGCTCTAAGACCTCCAATATATGTCCTTAGATACGGATGCTTCCTGTAAAATATATGGTGGTGTTTATGGAGCGAATGTGTTTTAATTTACATAAATTGTATTGGGCTATAGATCTCATTCTGTTGCTTAATTTTTTCGCTTAACACTGTGTTTTTAAGATCCACCTGTGTTGCTTGTGTAAATCTCGTTGGGTGCCTCTGACTGCTGCAGAGATTTCCAGAGAGACACCTGCTCCCCTAACAGTGGACACCAAGATCGCCCCCCTGGGCCTGTGAGAGGGTTTCCCCAGGGCCTCCCAGGAGTGGGATGGTGGAGTTACAGGAATGTGGCACTTTATTTCCCTAAATACTGCCAGTTTTCCTCCAGAACATGGTGCTCCCCACATTGTTGTCCACACACGGCATTATCCAATTTTCTAATTTTTTCCAATCTGATTGGTATGAAGTGGTATAATATTGTTGTTTTAATTTGGGGATGGAAAGAGGAATTTTAAAAAGTATTTTCTAGGACTTGGGAATAGGAAAGCCAGCCCTGGTGGCCTAGTTAACATTCAGGACTCTCACTGCCGAGGGCCTGGTTCGTTTCCCGGTCAGAGAGCCACACCACCCGTCTGTCTGTTGTCATACTGTGGTGGCTGTGTGTTGCTGTGATGCCGAAAGCTCTGCCCCTGGGATTAGAAATACCAGCAGGGTCACCCATGGTGGACAGGTCTCAGTGGAGCTTCCAGACTAAGACAGACTGGGAAGAAGGACCTGGCCACCCACTTGCGAAAAAATTGGCCATGAAGACCCCATGAACAGCAGTAGAGCATTGTCTGATAGAATGCCAGAAGGGGAGAGGATGGCGCAAAAAGACCAGGCAGGGCTCAGCTCTGCTGTCCACAGGTCACTAGGAGTCAGAATCCACTCAGCGGCACTAACAACAAAAGAATAAGTCACCTCAACAGTGAGCTGGTCTGAGGACCTGTTTCCCACCTCTGTACCTGAGGCAGTTGAAATCCAGAGAGTTCTAGATGCATGAGATCAGTAAGCTATTCATTCCTCTAAGAGCAAGTATTTCCTGGGGGTCCTCTCTGAGCCAGCACCCAAGCTGAGCATTCAGGATAGAGGGGTCAGCAACATCGATATGTGCCCTTCCCTTGGGGGGCTGTGGATGAGTGAGGAGAGAGTGAACCCTCAGAAAATGGTTAATTGAATACCACTGTGATTAGTGCTGCCAGGACCGTGCAGGACGCTGTGTGCATATGGGGGAGGGGGAGTCAGAGAGAACCTCCCTAAGGAAGGGACATTTAGGCAGGGACCCAAGAGATGACAGGAATGACCCAGGCAGTGGGGGAGCAAGTTCCCAGGCTTCTTGGAGCCTTGGTGTCCCATCTATGGATGAGACGACGCACAAGGGCCCGTCACAGAGTCTGCATTTAATACACGTGAGGTGAACATCGTGGCTGGGGTCTGTGATAGGTGCTGATGGGAAGACGACAACACGAGGGGCCCTGCTCTGCATGGGTGATGGGCACACAAGTGGGGTTTCTGTTACTGGAAGCCGTGGGCAAGGCAAAGACCGTTAGTGTGCGAGGTGAGGACACCCTGGGGTGACTGGGCGGGAGCGATGGGGACAGATGGGAAGGCAGAGAGTTTAAGTGAAAGTGAGACGGGGTGAGAGGGATTAGGGGCAGTCAGAGAACTGAGAACGGATTGGGGAGACCAAGCCTGGAGGCCTGGAGGCCGTGTCAGAAGCAGCCACAGTGGGATCAGGAAGCAGACCAGGCACCTCTCCGGCCAGGAGGCCCCTCCACAGAAGTTTGGGGTTATAAATGCCAGGTTTGGTGGGTGGAGAGTTGAGACCAAGGAAACCCAAGTCAGTGGTTTGCATGTTTATGCGGGTCCTCCTTCCCTCACTTCAAGGGGCACGTCCTGCGGACAAGGGCTGGAACTTCCTCCACCAGCCTGGCGGCTCCCTGGGGTCAGGGGCCTCACCTCCTGCATCAGCCTGGGGGCTCCCTGCAGGCAGAGTTTTCCTCCACTCTCGGACTTGCGGACCGCTGGACCTCTTCCACTATTACCAACTGGGCATCATGGCCCCGGTGCTCTGGCGGAGTGTCTGCACTTGAGGTGATGTCCCATTCCAAGAAGCTTCACAGGAAGGGGGCTGATGGAGGCCAACTTCTGCACCACCACCACCCTCGCCCCCCACTTGCACCCACGTACAAGTGCACCCATTCGACAAGTACATGTGAACACAGAACCTCAACGATTCCCCATTTTGATCCTTTTCCTGGGTACAAAGCTGCCCTCTGAGGCATTGGGGTGCACAGAACATTCTTTTTCCCTCCCTGTTTTGAGAGGGAACCCCCTGTTACCCAGGCTCTGAGAGATCAAATCCCCTTTCAGAGATCCTCCATGAGGGCCGCCTCCCTCTGGGACATGTGCACATCTCCCCCATTGCCCCCCCTAGTGGGGACACCACCTCTCCTCAGAGCGGGACCCAGGCCTTCTGCTCCGCAGAGCTGTCCCTGCAGAAGCGCTGTCCTCCCAGCTTCGGTCTGCACTCTGTCTGCATACTTATCATTCCGGGAGCCCGAGGCCGTCAGACTTCAAAGACTATATAAAATGTGTTTAGTGATTGTGTGTTTCTTTTTAATATCAGCAAACTGTATTTTCAGGGAGAGAGGGCCTGAGCCACAGAGAGAAATAAAGAAAAAAACACCCAGGAAAAAGATCGCAGCTGTGAGGGGTGGGGGAGCAGGAGACTTTCTTTCGAGAGAGGTTGTGGACTGGTTTTGAAGCAAACCCAGGTGACTCTGGCGGGCCAGGGGCGTGAGGGTGCTGGGGACCCCTCTCTATTCCCAGGATGAAAGAGAGGGGGAAGAATGGAAGTTTTGAGCCTGAGCACTTGGAGCCAAAATCCACCTGCAGCCTCTTCACAGGCCCAGCGGCTATGACGGCAGCCCTGGAAGCAGATGGCCCCACACGGTGACCAGCAGTGCTGGTACCTTCGATTTCTAAGCTTTGATCTCCTCCTCTGTAAAATGAGGCTGACAATGGTGCCCAACCTCAGGATTGTTCAGAGAATTCCGTGGGATGATGGCTGGAAAAACTTTGGTGAGCGATAGACCATTTTTGGAGAATGCAAGCTGAGCTCGGGTTTCGTGGCATCACTGTGATTTGCTAGGGCATGGACAGCCCCGCCAGCAGTGTCAGGTCCTGAAATGTCCCCAGGACGGGTGACAGACAAGGGGGCTTGGAGGCAGGGTCGTTTGTCTTTGTATCGGCTGAGCCCCAGATGGCTGCTGAGCACCTACTCAGTGTTGCTTCAACTCAATGCCATCTTGACGAGAGCCAGCTGCGGGAAGGGGCCGCCTGGGTGTCTAGCTGCAGGCTGTGCATTAGGAAAAGTGGCTAATGTGAAAGTATATTGAGGACAGACAGGGCCAAGAGATGCTTCCCACATCCCATCTCAATGTATTGTCACCACCCTGAGAGATAGGACTGTGTCTCCCATTTTCCCAGATAAGGTGATGCTCAGGGGACAGTCCCCAGGAGACAAGGGAGCTCTAGCTTTCCTTGCTCCTCTATCTTTCCTAAAAGTCCCCCTTCTTTGCCTTCTCCAAGTCCTGCCCCTCCTTCAAGTCCATTTCAGCCTTGTGTTGTCCAAACCTACAAAGGCTGCCTGGGGGTGTCCACCTGAGCCATGTGGGGAGGCTGGTGGGAGGAAAACATTCCCCAAACATCCTGCAGTCTCTGGCACCAGGGCTACGCCTGCCAACACCCCTGCACCAGGCCACGAGTTATGGCTGATTACCCACTACAGAAGCGTTATCTCTGACAAGGCTCTTCGTGAGCGCCTCCATGACTAGGGAAAAGGTAATTGCATTTTTAGTGCCCTGAAGAGGTAAAGGAAAGGGTTTGCTGGGTTCCATCTGTTTTGGTGTGAGGTTTGATTCTGAGCAGGACACCACTATAAGCATAAAACTGCAGGGGCTCCATGACCAGCTGATATGTAACTTTATTTGGGGAGGTGACTAATGTAAAATGTAAACCAAAACATGGGCCAAAGCTGCTCACCCCTCCACCCCCAGCTGCCTGCAGGTGTTTAAAGGGCCAGGCTAGGTCTGAGCGGAGGGGGCACTACACCAGGCAGTGGTTAGGCGTCCACTCTGAATTGGGGGAGGGCTTCTGGGTCAGACGCCAGGTTAAAGGGTTTTTACCTTATCCCATAGTTGATTAAAAAAACCACAGGAGGCCTTTGAGCACTTCAGTGGCATGAAAACAAGTAGAATTTAGGGACTTGCTGTCTATAATGATCAGGTAAGGCTGCCAGATTTAGCAAATAAAAAATACAGGACGAACAATTTTTTAGCATATGTATGTCCCATGTAACATTTGACCATGTGATTTTCAGCACATCCTTATACTGTAAAATTGTTTTTTCAATTCAAATTTAACTGAGTATCCTGTTTTTTATCTTGGAACCCTAACTGGCAGGGAAAAGAAAGAAAAAAAGGGATTAGAAAATTCATATTTATGTTTTCTGGTATTTTATTCAGTATTTTTATTTATTTAATTTTATTTTCTGGTATTTTATATCTAATGTGATATTGCCCCTTGAATTATTATTATAACTACATAGAAACACACTCACATTCTCTATCTCTCTCACATACACGTACAAGAATCATGGATTCTTAAATTTATTCATTCAACAAATATATACTGAGTGTCTATTATGTACCAAACGCTTTGCTAGGCACTAGAAACGATCTAGGAATGACTTCAAGGAAGTATCTAGAAATACGTGTTTGTCTCTATCTCTATTTCTCCAGTCTAGCTTCATATCTCTCTCTGTTTATCTTTGTAAAATATGCACACGTTTATTGTGTGTGTACACTTGTGCATGTACACAAATATACACATATGCGCCTCACGCAGACTTTAGGGACGGGTCAGGTAAGATATATTCCAACAGCAAATAAGGATGGGGCATCCGGTTTCAGGGTGGGCACTGGTGGTCTAAACCAGCCGTTGCGCCAACACTCCTCAATCACTTGCACTGCCGCACGCATGCACACGTCTGCCTCACTTCATTTTCGGAGCCTGTGAACCAGACAATGAGACAGGCTCAAGGGAGTTATGTGACTTGCTCAAGGTCACCCAGCTGAGAGCTGGAAGAGCTGTGTCTGGTACAAACGCACGGTGACTCACCAGGGGACTAGGACAATCTGACTCCCAAGGTCATTGCCTTTCTGCTGTTTCGTAATCCCAGGAGGCTGTCTAAATGACTTCCTGAAGTCCTCCATTGGATGACCCCATCCCCACGCTTGATCAAGGTAAGGTTTGAGTTTTGAAAGAGTTGGCTTCTCCTTGGACGAAGCCGGCTGGCACTGCCCCATCACTGGGGCTGTAGCTCTGTGGGCTCCAGTGGGTGTCCGAGGTAGGATTTGGATGTGCGGTTGCAAACAGAGGCTGGATCTGCAATGCGCAGCCTGATGCTTCTGGGGCCCAGAGCAAGACGGATAAATCCGGGTAGTGCTTGTCCGGGCGAGGGCTCCCGGCCTTCCAGGTCCTCGGAGAGACGGAGAGGGATGATCCACTTGGAGAGTAGAGTGGAGGACTTCCCTGAACAGCCAATTAAACCACTTTTAATGGTTTCGAAGAATATATGTTCAAGTTCCAAACCAATCTCAAGACTTAGTGGAGCAGAGATAACTGGGGCTTTGGCCGTGCAAGATAAACCAGCAAAATCTGAAATGCAGGCAATCCTGTTTTACATTAAGGCGAGTGAAAATCAACATGAATCCAGGCCTTCCTCTCATTGCTGTTTGATGTGTGGTTACCCATAAGAAAATGCTCCAGCGTCTAAGAGACAGCCTGGCACAGAGAAGATACCGAACAAACAAATGAACGAATGAATGAATGAATGAATGAATGAATGAATAGCTTGCCCTGAGGCTCCAATCATTACAGTCAGAAGTGTAGAGCATAAGCTGATTAGGGGATCCGATAAGGAAAGTGGATATTTGGGATTAAAGAGAAAACTGAACAGTACACTGATCTACTCACTGGTTTGTATAATGCAATATCGAGCAATTAATTTCATAAATGCTTATTTAGCTTGTGTAAACTGAGATTATGCTATAAGGGAAGGTTTTTCATAGGAGGCCTCCTGAGGTGCCGCTGTCCAGTCTGTGAGATGGTTGTCCTTGAGCTGGACATCTGCCCCAAACCCAAGTGTTTCTGACCCAAGGGACAAGTTTTAGGGACAGAAAGGTGTCACTCTTGCTCTAGAAACAGCCCAGGTGGGACCCACTGTGGGTGGAGCTGCTGCCTTTAGTGAAGAAACGGAGAAGCTTGTGATAAGACAGGTGCCTTGTTGCATCTGCAAGGGGCTTCCCAGCCCTGCCTGCACCTTCTTCCTTTCCCGCGGCTCTAACGATGCCCCTTCTTCCCTCTGTTCGCTCTGTGTGCTTGTGGCTCAGCCCAGGTGCTGGAGTCAGGCCGCTTTGGTTCAAACTCTGGCTCCACCGCTTCTCTGCTCTGTGGCCTTGGACAGGCTATTGAACCTTTCTGAGCATCTGCTTTCTCATCTGCAGAATGGGCAAGCTAACAGTTAGCACCTCCCAGGGCTAATGGAAGGATTAGACAAGCGGAGGCATGGAAAGCAATGCTCCCACCTTGGCTGTACATTAGTCCCCTGGAGAGCTTTAAAAAATGCCAGTGTCCAGGTTGCACCCTAAGCCAATTAAAACAGAACGTCTCGGGAATAGGACTCGGGCGTTAGTATCTTTTCAATCTCCCGAAGTAGTTCCTCATGGAGCTACACAACCTCCATGGTGTGCAACTGCACGGAGGTTGCACACCACCGATGTAAAGCTCTTAGCAGAGTGTCTGGTACTTAGTGAGAACCCAATAAACATGAGTTATTGCTGTCATCCAGCACCTAATTATTCGCACCCCTACTCTGCACCAGGCCCTGTATAGGCCCTTGGTCTGGGGATTCAGTGGTAAAATAGATAGACATGGGTCTGGCCCTTCTAGAATTTACAGCCCCCATCAGATGGTGTCTAAAATGGGCCAGCTCAGCCATGTACAACCACAAATGCTCCCACTCTCCCCAGTGATGTGTAATCCCTAAATCACATTTGGTCACATGCCATTAAAACATCAGTGCCCCCAAAGGTGACACGTCTTCTCCCAGAGTGGGTACCCCAGCAGTTCCTGGAGTGCCTTAGAATTTCATTAAGAATTGTTGATTCTCCCCCGCCCCCGTTGTTAATTCCCAGACCTGATGGCCACCTTGGTTGTAAATGAATGTGACCATATCTCAGAAGTTTCTGGCATGGAAGAAACTGGCCAATTAGTAACTGTGGCAAAGATGGAGAATCTGCGGCTGCATCAAGTTTTGTAGCCTGAGCTAAGCATCATCTGGAACCAGTGATGGGTTTGGGTGGAAGGGTGGGTTTGGGGCCCGGTTTTCACCCTAGCACCCTGCTTTCTAGCTGTGTAACCGCAGATAAATTACCTGCCATTGGCAAGACCCATGTTCTTAACACAAGGACGGTCATAGCTACAGCTCTGAGTTACTATGAGCTGTAGTAACTCACAAAGACACACAAAAGACACTAGCACAGCCCTAGCACATAAAAGGGGCTCCAAGAACGCCCCATCCTATCCACCCCATGCCCACCTTCCTTTCCCCACTGCCCATTGAGCGCGTACTACAATTTATAATTGCTTTGTGTGGCTGGACTGATGCCCAGGGAGTTGCTAATTGGAGGCACCTTTGATGTGTTCGTTAAGGAGGGTCCCATGGGGGCTCTCCTTGGCAGCATCTTGCAGGTGGCCGGTTTGAGCGACTGTCACACCTCCAAGAGTGCCCAGCTGCCTCTCTCTCAGGACACCCCCTAAATCAGAGTCACCACGAATTCACACTGAACTTATTCAGGTTGGGCCACGTCCATGTGGGTCTGTGCTCCCACTCGGGAGGGGTCTGCTGCATTCGTTAGGAACATGGGCTCTGGGGTAAGACAAACCTTGGTTTTTCCAATACCAGCTGTGAACCCTTGGGCAAATCTCTACACCCCTCTGGGCTTCCTTTTCCACATCCTGAAAATGTTTCAAGTCCCCTGGTGGGTTTTGGAGAGGGTTATGCTACCGTCAAGCCACAATGACTCTTCTTTTCTTCAAGCACATAAGCTACTTCCCGCCTCAGGACCTTTGCACCTGCTGTTCCCTCTGCCTGAAGCTCTCTTTTCTGGCCTCCTTTTCATATTTTAAATTTCAGCTCAAAGGTCACCTCCTCATAGGCCTTCCCTGACAACCTGGCCAATGGAGTTCCCTCTGTCCCATCAGCCTGTTCATCTTCTTCCCAGCCCTCGTGGCTATCTGAACTGGCTTTGTTCATTGAATTTTTTTGTTATCTTATTATCTGTGCCCTATGGAGGCTCCTTGAAGGCAGAAACTGTCTTTCTGAGTTCATCATTTTACCCCGTGGTATCTGTCATATAGTAGGCACTCAGTAGATATTTCTCAAAAGAATAAATGAGCAAATGATGATGACGACAATAGGAATAATATTTATTGAGCTCTTAGAGCATGTCAGACACGGTTCCAGGCACTTCACCTGCATTAACTTGCTTACTTCTCATCATCACTCTGTTTTGTAGAGGAGGAGACTGGGACACAGCAAGGTTTAGCAACACGCCCAGGGACACACAGCTGGTCACCCAAGGTGGAGCCAGGATTTAAACTTAAGCCGTTTGGCTCCAGAGCCAGAAGGCTAGATGAGGGAATGCATGATGAGTTAGTAGATGAAGCACTTAGCCCAACGCCTAGCATACAGTAAGCGCTCAATATGTGATGGCGATGACTGGTATTTCAATATCTCACTCTCTCCTCCTATGCACAAAACTATTTTGCACGCCCCCGAGGGTTCCAGGCCCCACCACACCCTTCCACCCCGTCATTCTGTCTATGGTGTCCATGTTTCTGTGATCAAACTACAAAATATACATGTATATTCAAAGACGTGGTTGTTCATTTTAAGCAGCCAGAGAGCTAAATATTTAGGAGCCGTGTGAATTATTGACTCGCCTCTGCAGTGGGTTCTTTTCTTTGGTCCCTCCCTGTCTCACGATTGTCCTTCAGCTGCAGCTTCCCCAAGTCCCCAAGTCCCAGCACCCGCCTGCCTGGTCTTCCCTCCAGAGGGGCTGGGCCCTCCAAATGGGGCATCGGGCAAGGGGCAGGGGCCACCCTCGGGACTGCGTTTGTGCAACCAGGGCTCCCACCCGCCCAGAACCACAAGGGCCCATCGGGGTTTCTGATCGGTTTGTCTGTCTCACAGGGGACAGCCATGGGCTGGAGGACATGCTCTGGCTGAACGTTTGCCAGTTTCGGTTGATTTCAACTCCAAAACATTTAGTGATCGCCTACTGTATGCAAAATCACCATCACCACCAGCAGCAGCAGAAATGACCATTTATCGAGAACTCTCTGTTCTGTGTCCATGATTTAGTTAAATCCCAGACCTTCCACTTGCTCTGCGGCTCAACACCACACGTAGGTCACTTGTCCTCTCCGTGCCTCACTTCTGTCATTTGTAAATTGGGTAGAACAGGAGTGCTCCTTTATAAGGTTGCTGTAAAGGATCAAATGAGCGATTGCCCTTTTAAAAATGACAGTCCTGAATGCTGACCTTCCTTGCCCTGGCCTGCTTTTTTTTTTTTTTTTTTCCTTTTCCCATAACACCTACAACTTTCTAACAGACTATAAATTTTGCTTATTTGTTACATATATACATTGTTTATCCTGTCTTTCCCATGGTGGAATATAAGCCCCACAAGGGTAGAGACTTACCTCTTTTCTTCCAGATATATCCCAATTACCTAGAACAGTGTCTGGCCCATGGCGGGTGCTCATTGAGCATTTACTGAATGAATGAATGAAGAAATGCCCCACATACCGCAGTAACCACCAAAAACACATTTGCTACCATAACTGTTATCATTTTATCAAAGCACCGTGCTCCATGCACCATGCCCGTAGGAGGTGCCGTCATTATCTCCACGTTGCAGAGGAAAAAACTGAGGCCCAGGGACAGACTTGGACAGTCCCTGTCTTCAAAGAGCTTATGACCAAGGGGATAAAGAACAGGACTCTGCCCTTTCTTGGGAGGGACCCTGAAGGAGGGGACAGCCATGGGAACCAGCCTTCCTAAGTGCCACCTGTATGTCAGACCCACTGTTGCATTTTAGCCCCCACCCCAGCCATCTGGGACAAACAGTCACCATTTCACAGATGGACACACTGAGGCTCAGAGACTTTTCAGTGACTCCCTGTGGGTAAGATTTAGTCTAACCCCCTCAGGCCCCACCCACCTCACTCCCCTCATTCCACACCTCCAGACCCTTGTGCCCTCACACCCCCCAAATCTCTCAGCTCCAACCCCACGGGTGATCATCGTTCTATCCCCCGAGCCCGGTACAATGCCTGGCGCGTACGTAGTAGGCACTTTCCAAGGTGTGGTTAAGTGAACGGGATCCTGCCCTAGGGCCTCCCGCGAGAGCTTGTGAATCACGCGAGAATTCAGACCTAGGTTGGCCTGAAAGCGAATGAACGCCTCTGAGTTTCAGACTTCAGAGGAGCCTTCGTGGCTGGGAAGATCGGAGGCGGGCCCTGGGGAGTGCGTACGACGACCTTGCCAGGCTGAGATGGTGAGGAAGAGCACTGTAAGTGGAGTGAACAGAATGAGCGGAGATTAGGAGGAAAGAAAGGGCAGGGTTGGATTAGGGAAGGAGGGCAGCTCAGTGTGGCTGGAGTGTAGGGCTCTCTGGAGACGCCCATCGTAGGCTTAACCATCTGGGGACCGGAGAGGTAGGTTGGGGTCATAATCGAGAAGGTTTTGAAGGCCAAGTCAGGGAGCCTGTGCTGAGGTTTAATCAGAGCTGTGCTTTAGACGTGTCACTCTCTCCAGGGCGGGATGGATGGAGACAAGACAAGGATTGGATATCCTTACACCCTCCAGACGGGCTGTGCTGACCTAGGGCAGCAGCTGTAAACAGAAGGAGGAGAGATCAGAGGCAAGGGAGAGGCTGAGATTGGATTTGGTGGCTGGCTGCTGGCAGGGGGCAAGGGCAACAGAGAGACACTCATGCTGCCTTCTGGAGCCAGGCGCTTCTGTCCCCATAGTCACGGTTGCAGGACAGACGATCATCTCAGAAATCACAGAGGTCACCTCCAGCCCCGCCTCCCCACTGGCTGCTGCCAGGTGATGATTCATTGCAAATAAAAAAGGGAGGAAGGAGCCGCCAGCAATGAGGACCCCGACGGGGGAAAGAATTCCAAATAAATGGGTCCTTTGATCATTGGACCGATTTCCGCAAAGGCTTGTTAGCTCCGAGATCAGATGGGAGAGATAATGAGCAATTTTCAGGTAGTAGGTGCAGCATCCGAGGTGACAACCCAATTTAGTCAGATTCTTAATCAAGTCGGAATCCCTGACTTGACGCTATTTGCGGAGTCTATTACTCCATTATGCTGAGTGCTTTGCTGTGTACGGTCTCCAGATTTCCAGTCCTTAGAGGTATTTATCTCCATGCGATTTAATTAAAGTCTAGTGTTTAATGACACAATGTGCGCTAATTATTTCTTGTTGGTTGTTGAGGGTGGTTTTTTTTTTTCCCCCTCCCCCCTTTTGCAACAAAGCAAAAATCTCATGATGTCACTTGGCAAAGGAAAGATGGAAGACGGGGGCTGGGCCGGGCTAGGTGGACCTGGTGACAGATGGGATGTCGAGGCTTCCGAGAAAAGCAGGGAGACGGTTTGTCCCTTGGATCCTCAATGCTGGGCCATGTGTCCACACCATTCAGAGGCCGAGCCTTCTCTCCGTAGCCCTACTGCGTGTGAAGGATTTAGCTCAGAGCTAGGCACCCAGGGGACACTCATTAAATGTGGCCTGTGTTGTGGTCACTATTTTTGTTACATTGCACACTGTCATCAGCTGGTCGACCCTATAGAAGGAGGATTGGGCCCCACCCAGTGTAGCAATTCACAGATGGAATCCTAGCTCCATTGCTGGAATCCTGGGTGGGTTTATTCTGAGTCCTTGTCAATGCAGGACGTGGACTGAGGGGAAATCCCAGACTAGAGAGCAGTGTCATTCCACCCTGGAGGACCAAGCCAGAGACAACTGACCCATTTTTGAGGAGGTGGCCCACTCGCAGTGTCCAGAGGATGGAGAGAGCCTGGGCTCTCAGACAGCCTGAAATGTCAGCCCTGTCACCTTGGGAGAGTCAATCACTCTCACTGAGCCTCTGTTTCCTCATCTGTACAATGGGACCAATGGACCCAGTGAGGATTAGAAGAGATAAAACAGGCATGTATGCCTAGTTCAATGAAGAGCAAATTGGATTATTATCATCATCTCTGCTTACAGTACTTGGCCGAGGGCAGAGTCCAGCAGTTTATGGCAGTCACTGTCTGCAGGACAAGGGGGCCATCTAGAGTGAAGACAAGAGCTACCATGGAGAGAAGAAGCACCTCCACCAGTGTCCAAGGGTGATGGCGGCCAGACCCACCCCACACAGATGACAACTGGTGAACCCAGGTGTGTGTCAGACCCAGCCCATCGGCCCATCAGGTGAGCAGAGTTCAGATCCTAGAGAAGGAACAAAGACACCTCCTAGGATGATGGCCAAGACAAAAGCCCATCCAGGGATTGGTGACCTCAGCGTGGAGATGTGCTGTGGCTTAAAGGCTCTGTGGGTGACCAGGAGGGTCCCAGGCCTACTGGGCAATGAAGAACCATGGAGTGGCAGTTCCTGCTGCCGAGAGAGGGGCTCGCCCCCGGACACCACCAGGCAGATGAGGTAGGAGAGTCTTCTGGATGCCCAGGGATAAGAAGTAGTGTTCAGGAGCCAAGGCAGGCAGAGGCACGGCCTGGGGAGGTGGAAGTCTGGGAGGCCAGGGCTGCCAGGACACACCGTTTGGGCAGTATAGAACAGAGGTCAAGAGCATCTGTTCTGGATCTGATCTGGTCCTTCCAGGTCCTCGAGCAGGTCACTCTGCCAAACTGGGTCCCATTTCCACACCTGTGAAGTGGAACAAGACTAGGACCTGGCTCCATCGGGTTGCAGGGAGGATTAATGGAATAACGTGTACCTGATGCGTACGAAGTGCTGAATATATTTTTAGTTATTTTTGTTGCGAGGGATCAGGGCGCTCTGGAGACTAAGACCTCGGTTATGGCAGCCCTGAACTGGGACGTAAAGAGAAGTGCTCTGTTGACCACCTGTGGGTTTGGAAATGCCACGGGGACTCAACCTTTATTTCCCTCTGTCCCTTTGGTGAGGCCAGATGTCTTCCCATCACCAAGCAACACCCTTCTGAGAGCCTTCCTCCCCCTCGTGATGAATGGCATGTGGCCCTGGAGAGGGACCCAGGAGTCACCCTGCCCGCTGTCCCCTTTGAGGAAAGATACCATGAGACAGTCTTTCTGCAGAGTGGCTTTGGCCTGTGCC
This sequence comes from Tapirus indicus, assembly GCA_031878705.1. Taxonomy (NCBI): domain Eukaryota; kingdom Metazoa; phylum Chordata; class Mammalia; order Perissodactyla; family Tapiridae; genus Tapirus; species Tapirus indicus. The sequence continues at coordinate 97,742,881 of CM062924.1, read as the reverse complement.
CTGAGCACAGAGACCCTGCGGCCCCAGATGCATCGGGTAGGATGAGGGTCAGTGCCCAAGTCTGTAATGGAAGGCTGTGTCCTCTGTGGAGACTTGGGGGGACTCACCGGAATGATGCTTCATTACAGGTGCAAACAAACAGGACAATCGGAGTCTCTCTTCTAGGGGTCCAGAGGCTGGGGCCCCAGAGAAGGTGGGTCATCTTGGGTATTTTTGGACTATCGCTGGGCATTTGTTTCTGTTTTTCATGAGCCCAGCAAATTCTGGAGCCCACCACAATGGCACGACTGACCACGCTAGCTCACTGACCTTTCTGTCCTTGCAGTAACCCCTGCCCCCATGTCACCAAAGTCAATGGACGGGACTCATCCTTGAAGCCTTAGAAAGTCAGGTTGACACAGCCCCATGGAGCGCCAGGCACTGTGTGACACCATCTCCCAATATCCCAGGAGCTCCCGCCTGGGAGATGGCCGTCCAGGCAGGCCAGTGCAGTACTGTGTGAGAAGTGCTAAAGTAAAGGCAGGCACAGAGGGTGAGGAGGGGCTGGACCTCCCTGGGTGGTCAGAGAAGGGTTCCTGGGAAGGCGATGTTGGAACTGGGTCTGTGAGAGGAAGAAGGGCATCCCGGGAGAGGGAGCCCTGTGTGCAAAGGCACAGAGGGGTGAGAGAGTGGTGGCTTCCAGGGGCTACACAGACAGTGTGACAGATGAAGCGCAGGGCCTGGGGAGGAGTGGAGGGCAAGGAAACCAGAGTGAAAGACGAGGGTGTCTTGTAACATTTTGGCTGAGAAGCGGGCACTGCAGCCCACGAGCAGAGATACCTTGTGTGTGCTGCCTTCTCTTGAGCTCAGACGATGCCTAGATGCTGGAAACTTAACGAAGACCCAGTTGGGCCTTCGGAAACCTTCCGAGAGGGTTAATCACAGGTGAATATCTCCTGCTGACCGCTTCTGAGACAAATTCACTCCCCTTCCCTCCCCAGCACCGAGGCCTTGGCCTGGGGTCAATTGCAAGGAAAGCAAAATGATGGAGACCATGCACCCCAGAGATGCCAGGAGTGGGGCTCCCCCTTCCTGCTGCAGGAGAGAGACTTGGAAAATCACCAAGCAACAGCTGAAGAAAGGGAAGAAAACAGAGAGGCCTTTGGATCCAAGGGGCTCTGGGACTCAAAGGCAGCAGCTTGAAAGGTTTTATGGGAGTTTCTTCAAGGAAACAGATATCTCCACTGACACTTGCCAAGGCATTTTCTCCGGTAACAAGCTTCTTTATTCAACCAAACAAAGAAAGCATTGCACACGGAGGAGGGAGGAGAGCTGTCAGATGCCGTTCTGGGGAGAAATGAAAGAGGCTTTTGCAGAAGCTAAAGCACATGAAAGCTGAAGGTCAAGACGGAGGCCCCCCTTCTGGCTGTTTTGCAGCACGCAGGACATTCAAGATGGCCACCCCGCCAAACCTTACTGTTCTCGGGCCGCCGGGAGAGGAATTTGGCTGAGCAAGGGCTGTCCCCGCCTTGAGCCTCAGCAATTCACCCAGCCATCCCCCGGTCTCTGCAGCGCAGGATTCTTTCTGTGAGTAATGAAATGAGGACGTTGCCCTCCCCAACTGGAGTCTTTTCAGTCTCAGTGAGAAGGCAAAGAACAACGCCTGCCCCCTGGGGACCCATTATGGGGTCAGCCAATCTAAAGGCTAGTCCCGAGACCCAAGTGACCTTTGTCTTTCTCACTGTTCTTCACATTCCCAGCTCCCCTCCTTTGCACAGGATCACCCAGGAGAGCCGTGCGCTGGCTTGGAGACATCAGCATCTTTGCCTGGACACAAGGGGGACCCACACTGTAATTACAACAATAAAAATACAACCACGGCCGTCTATGGAGGATTTGACTGTTACAAACTCTGCACATCTCTTGTACCGTGTCCCTCACAGCAAACTGGATCAAAGCATTGAGGGATTCCTTTTCTCCTCGCCGCCCCCCCCCCCCCCATTTTACAGGTGAGGGAATGGAGTTTCAGATGATTAAATGGCTTGCCCAAGGACACACTGCTGGTAAGAAGTTCAGCCAGGACTCCAAGCCAGCTCTGACCTGTTTCAAATCCCTGACTATTTCCATCTCATCTCCATGAACACAGCACAGTGGCTTTGTTCCTAGATTCTAACATCAAGGAGAAAGCGAAGGGCCAGCCCGAGCCGACTAGTGGGGACAGAGCTCCTACAAAGGCCCACACGTCGGCTGCTCCTCTGCTCATCTCACTCCGACCATTGGAGTGTTAGTGACACCTGTGTCCTCTAAGGGCCTTAAGTTTAAACATTTGTTTGAAAAGACTCCTCCTACCATTTCCCCAAGCTGGTGACAAACTCTTGAATCAGAGAGAACTGAGTGTAAGTTTTGGCCCCTCCTCTTACTAATTCTTTGACCTTAGGCAAGTCCCTTAACCTCTCTGAGACTCAGATTTCAACTGCAAAATGTGGAGAATAATAGTGTCTACTACAAAGGGGTGGTGGGGGATTCTACAAGGTAATGTATATAAAGTTCTTAGCACAGTAGCTGGCTCGCGATAAATGCTCAATAAATGGTAGCTCTCTTTAATACAATGATGGTAAAGATGACAACAAGGGTGTATTGGTTAACTATTGCTCTGTATCAAACAACCACAAAACCTCTGTGACATACAACAACAGCATTTAATAAGCTCATTAATTAGTTGGTTGGAACTTGGCTGATGTGGCTGGGCTCAGCTGGGGCTGCTGCACTCCATATGTTTCTCTTCCTCTTCCTGGGCCCATGGCAATGATAGAGTCAAAAGAAAGAACACAGGTTGAATTGCACAAGTGCATTTCAAGTCTCTGCTTGTGTCACATCTGCCAACCTTCCACTGGCCAAAGCAAGACACAATGGCTGAGCCCCAACTCAACAGACAGAGAAGTACACCAGGACCACAATGGAAGGGCACTGCCAAGACACATGCCCAAGAGTGTGGATATATAATCCTATTACCGGCCTATAACCCAGTCTCCTACAATGAACAATTCGGGTGGACTTACTTGGACTTTTTACCCATTCACACAAGTACGGAATTAGGATTGTGGTTAAGTGGAACCAGCTTCTTATCTTCTTTGTCACAGTGATTTCTCCTAATAGATTGTGTATCTTCTGAAACCTAGTCAAGTGGGTTTTCTTGTCCTTACATAGAACTCATGTACTGGGCAAGTATGTGTGTATAGGCATATGTGCATACCTTGTGAATATGCATGCATTTTGTAAGCATACGTGGAGACCAAATAACCAGGATAAGAAGGCCACTGGAATGAAGTGATATAAAGAGCAGCTAGAAGAACTATGGAAACTCACAAAAATGACCAGTGGGTGTATGATTTAGGTTCCATCACTTTGGGAAGCAGCTAGGAATTATCTCATAAAGTTGAAGATACCCATTTCCTGTGATTCAAAAGAAACTCTTAGACATATGACCAACATACACATATCAGAGTATTTACAGCAGCCTTGTGTATCACACCAAAACCTAGAACATCCCAAATGTCCACCAATAATAGAATGGATAAGTAAATTGTAATGTATTCATATGGTGGAATACTATACAACAAGGAAAAACATGAAATCCAGCTACAAGCAACAACCTGGATGAATCTTGTAAACAAACGTGAATTAAAAGAAGCAAAGCATGAAAGAATGACTCCATTTATGTGAAGCTCACAGACAGAAAAAATGAAACTGTAGTGTTTGGGGATGGATTCTCAGGCAATAAAACAAGAAAGAAAAGCCGGGAAATTATTACCGTAAATGTTAGGATGGTGGCTCCAGCTGGGCAAGGGGCAAAGATAATCAGGAGAGACACACAGGGTCTTCAGGAGGTGGCAAAGTTCCTGCTCCTGGCCTGAAAGGAGTTATATGAAATGCACTTCAGAGTTATTTATTAAACTGTGCATTTATATTTCATGCACTTTTCTGTATGCAATATTTCACAATAAAATTATGTTTTCTTAAGGACAGCTAATGAAGTAGGGGTGTTTAGTTCAGAGAAGAGAAATATGGAGTGAAAGTAAAACCTGTCTTACAATATTGAAAGACTGGGGTGTGGACAGGAGAACTCCACTTTTCTACACAGTCTCAAAGGAGGAAAAAATCAGGACCGGAGAGGAACAGGTTTTGGCTCAAAACAAGGAAGAATTTCCAACAATCAGAAATGTTCAAAGATGTAGTACCCTTTTTGGGGGGAGATAAAGTCCTTTTCATTTAATTGAAGGACTCAAAGGTATGCTGATGGAAACCTTGGCAAAGATCTTGGAGGATGAGTCAGTGTCAGAGAGGCCTGGGCCAGGGAAGGTCGAGGTTGACCAACTCCAAGAGGTGAGGGTTAGTGGCAGATCCATTAACTGATCCCCTCCCCATCAGTTCTGTTCCAGTCTGTGGACGGCCCTCCCATGGGGCAGCCTTTGATCCATGTAAGGCTGCACGACTCCCTCTTCTCTCTTCCCTGCTCCACCCACAGGATAGAGCTTTCTCAGTATCCCCAGGGACCCAGCCCTCAGTGAGGAGACAAGCCCACCCAGAAGCCCTGGCTTCTGAAGCTGGCCAGACCTGAGTCCGACATCCCAGTTCTATCACTAATTAGCTAAGTGGCCTCGGGCAAGTTACCTGACCCCTCTGAGCTCCCAATTCCTCACTTGAAAATGATACTGCATATAAATTATCTAGCACAATGCCTGGCACTTAATAAGCCCTTGCTAAATGATGGTCATCATTATTAATAAAAAAAAAGTTTCTTCCAAATTTGAGATTCTCTGCATCCATAAGCATATATGTTTTATAAGTCAGGTTTTCTTTGCAATACAGCTGCATAACAACCCAAAATTGCAATGGCTTACACAAACAAGCATTTGTTTTGTGCTCAAGGGTCTGTGGGCCACTTACAACCCAGCAGGGTTGGGTTCCAGGCTTCTGGCTCCAGCTGCAGGTTGGATTCAGGTCTGCTCCACATGTCTCTCATCCCAAGGCCAGGCAACCTGTTCGTTGGGGCATGCCCTGTTCGTGATGGAGGAGGACAGAAAGTTTGCAAAGGATGCTCAGAACCACACAAGCCTGTTACAGCCTCAGCTCGGAATTGTCTCGCCATCACTTTCTCCTAAATTCCATTGGCCCAAACAAGTCACATGACCACACCCAATGTCAATGCCTCTGGGACATGTGCAATGCCACTGTGAAGTCACATGGCAAAGGGGGATGCAGGTCAGTGAAGAATTAGGAACAATAATCCTATCACACACATACATGTGGAATATTTGAGTGACTCTGTTTAATATGGAAAATTTTTTTTGCAGAGGAAGACTGGCCCTGGGCTAACATCCATGCCCATCTTCCTCTACTTTATATGTGGGATGCCGCCACAGCATGGCTTGATTAGCCACTTGTAGGTCCGCACCCGGGATTCGAACCTGGGGACCCTGGGCTGCTGAAGTGGAGTGTGTGAACTTAATTAACCACTACACCACTGGGCCGGCCCCTGGAAGAATGTATTTTTTAAAAATTCTTCTTCAAGAACCGTGAGGCTGTAAACGGTTCAACAACCTCAGCCTAACAGTGAACAGTGAAAATGTAATTTTCCCATTTTATTGGCTTATGTAATAAAATCATTGCATAGCTGATTAGTTTTAATGTTCCATGATATGCCATGGAGGAGGTAAATTCAGAGCTCTGGGGGCTTTCTTCCTAATACCGGGTTTTGCCTGTTGGCCAAAAGACCCTGAGACTCACTTATTCCTGGCTGAAAATTGTTTTTTCCTTTTTTTTTTTTTTTTTTTTTTTTTTTGCATTCTAGGACTCTTTGGCAAGTTGAGATTTCTGTTTAAGGACCCATTTTGTCTCTTTGTCAAGGAGAGGTGTCTGGAGAGGAGGCCACAGGATTCTGGGCTTAGCTAGAGCAAGAAGCCAGGTGCGACTGAGCAGAATAGGATGCTGTTCTCCTTCAAAGAATTTTAATCAGCTCAACCAGGCCCTGGCCCGGTGGGAGCCCCCTCCCTCTGTTAGCGTTTCCTCCATGGCTGGCAGCTCCCACCCTGAGGATGGTGGTTGGGGTGCGTCTCTCTTGCTGTTGTGTCTCATCTCTGAATCACTTCCAGATGTGCCTGGGAGTGGAGCAGATTGGGTGGGCTTGTCTCCTCCCTGGGGGCTGGGTCCCTGGGGATAATGAGAAAGCTCTGGCCTGTGGGTGGAGCAGGGAAGAGAGAAGAGGGAGCCGTGCAGCCTTACATGGGTCAAAGGCTGCCCCACGGAAGGGCCATCCGCAGACTGGAACAGAACTGATGGGGAGGGGATCAGTTAATGGATCTGCCACTAACCCTCCGTGGCAGTTAGAGGAGGTCACTTCATCTCTCTGTGCCTCGTCTCCAAACAGCTGGCTTTGAGGACCCCCCAAGTTCCTTTCGGAGAAGTACATAGCGCAGTGGTTAAGACAGAAGACCCCAGGGCCCGGCATCCGGAGCTCAGACACTGTCTCCAATGCTTAACGCCCCCCCGCCCCCCACGCGATTGGGCAAGCTATTGAAATGCTCTGTGCCTCAGTTTCCTCAGCAGAAAAACAACCACACCACCTCTTCGGGTCGTTGTGAGGAGGAAATGTGTTAACACATCCCGAGTCTTTGGAACAGTCCCTGGCACAGAATAAACCCTCTATCAGTGTCCCCTCTGTTGTTACTATTCCAGCTTAAGATGCTAAACCACTTTACTCCTCTTTTAAACATGATTTATGCTTTTAGGCTGTGAGGGCTATTAGGTTGACTCCGTGAGTGTATAATATATGGGATGGGGGAAGCAGAAAAATCACTATCTTTGCAGAGATGCCGAGCGTTGAGGCCACTGGAAAAGATCCAGAAATGAGCTGTGGACATGATTAAAGTTCTGAAGAACGGCACCTCCCGGCAAGGAAGGCGGAGAGTGGATTATTTACTGGAGCAGAGGTGAAGAGGTTACAGAGAAGAATTCCCGGGCACCGGCTCTCCCCACACGGGGAGAAACTTTGGAGGTGAGACTCCAGCTGAGATTCCGGATGATTAAATAGGCAGCAGAGAGCTGGGCAAGTTTTCACCCACCTGGCGGAAGGATGGACACCATTCTCCAGCCACTAAGATTTAAACCCAGGTGTGAGTTTTTATCTCACAATGTCCGCGTCACCCCCTATGCCTCCCTAAATAAGACATGAAAGTCATATTCGGGTTCTCAAGGGCCTCCTATCTGGGGAAACGTAGAGAGAAACTTCAGAAAGATTCCAGGGAAGTTTAAAACAATGTAATTTGTCTTATGACCTTGACATATGAGCCTCAGTTTCCCACCTCATGATAAGGGGATGGGATGAGGACATAGTTCGTGATACCACCACTTATTGCACACCCGGGTAATGCGCCCGGCTCTGACCCCAAGGCCACAGTGCTCTGACATCTGATGACCTAAAAAGTAATTGAAAAAGCAAACTTCAGTCAACAGATCGCCTTCCGTCTCCGTGAGAGTACCTCCCATCTGATTTTATTTCTTGAACTGAGCAGACTAGCAGTCACTCCTGGATCGATGTTCGAGCCAGCAGAAGAAAGCAATGGGAGGACCAGGCCATCAGATGATTCAAGGTCAAGAAACCCATGTCCCCATCGTGGAGGTCTGGGGACAGTTTCCAACTGACCAGGGAAATTGTGCTTAAGGCGCTGTGGTTCTGCACAGCTGCACGACTCTGTGGTCTGGGGTTTATGTTCTTAGACTTTGGTCCCAAAGCAGGGCCCTGTGTTGGTCAGGGTGCGATGGGTAATTCTGCAGTAGCAATGACCTTCAACCTCAGTGATTTACATCGACAAAAGTTTCTTTCTTTCTCCCGCTGTACATCCACTGAGACGGGGCCTCCACGCCGCCTCCTCTTCACTCCAGGACCCAGGCTGATGGACTCTCAGGTCTGCGTGAACTCCCACAACCACTGCAGCAGCGGGAAGGCAGTTCTGGAGGGTCCCCACCGTCCATTAAGGGCTCCAGCCCAGAGGTGACACACATCACTTCCCCTGAAACTCAATGACCCCAGCAACCACAAGAGGGCCAGGAAATGCAAACCTGCATGTGCCCATCAGGTGAGAGGGGGACATATTTGATGAGCAGGGACAGTGACCACCACATCCCCCTTCTGAGCCCCATACGCCTCCTACCCCAGCCCTGGCTGCTTCACTGTCTGCCAGGGCTCCATCCCCCTCCTCCCCACCTTGAGTGGCATCCTTCCGGGGGTGTGTGTGAGAGAGAGAGAGGGAGAGAAAGAGAGAGAGGGCGAGAGAATACAGCCCTCAGCTCTTCCTTCAAGAAACAAATGACTCCCTGACATCCGCAGCCCATTACCGAGGTAATTTGGTCTCTGTAGTCTTTCTCATTACACGCAAACCAATGTTATTATTATTGTTTATCATCTATATGACACGGCAAGTATGTGCTCTTCTCATTCCTGCTTAAGATCAGCCCTGCTCGGCTCCAGGTTCTGCCACTCACTTCCTCACTCTCACCCCTGCCCTTGGGCTCCCTCTCAACTCTTGTCTTCCTCTCTCCACTCTGGACGCCCTGCCTGCCCTCCACGCTGAGCAGCCCCCGGGGCAACCCCTCCTCCCAGTGACTGGCAGGTTAGCAGCCCAGACAGGAAAGTGGGAAAAGCCACTCATGTGCGAGCACCTGCTGTTTGCACGGCACTGTGTCGGGTTATACGCCTGTGAGATTATCCTCACACGAAGCAGGTGAAGTGGAAACTTTCATGAACACAGCACAGGTGGGGAAACTGAGGTTCCTGGAGGAGAATGACTTACACAACATCCTGCAGCACACCAGTCGCTCGTGGAGAGACTTGGAGAGAAAGCTTGGAGACGAAGCAACCCCTCTGCAGGCGTGGCTGATCAGTGTCTAGGATCTTGGAGGTGAGTGGGGCTCCTGGAAGAGCGCTGGGCTTGGACACAGAGCCCTGGATTTGGCATCTGATACTGCCCGTCCCCACCCATGTGAACCCTCCCAAGCCTCTGTTTCCTGGGCTGGGAAACGGGGTCACAATCCCTGCCCTGCCGCCAGGATAGATGAGATCTAGAGCTACTAAAATAATAACGTGAGTGTCTCTGCTCTGAACTCCTCAGAGGAACGGGCTTCGGGTGGCTGATCCTATCGAATGTCACTAGCTCAGCATACAATTAGTATCAGTGGGGTCAGGTGTCCCTAAAAAGCCAGCAACTCAATTTGTGGAAGGTCAAGAGCAAGTAGATCGATGACCTCATTGTAAGGCTGCCCTTGGGATTCACAGAATGTCATCATTTACAAATTCATTCATTTGTCCAACAAATAGTAATCGAATGCCCGCTCTGCTGTAAGCACCGGGAACCTAGAGGCTGCCCTCCGGGAGCTTACAACCTAGTTAGGCAAGACGGAGAATAAACAAGAAGGCAAATAAACACGACAGTTTCAAACAGAGGTGCAGGTCGTAAAGAAGACCGACAGGCTGGTTGGATGGAGCGTGGCTGCCAGTTTTCACTGACCTTTATTAATCACTTGTGTTCATTACCAGGTGCTCTGCCAAGCTCCCCCCCTTCCAGCCAGCCCAGTTCAGATTGCTAGGCATCGCCAAGGTTTCACCAGAAACTCGGCTCCTCAAGAAAGACTCCCGTGATCCCCCTGCTGGAAAGCATCCCTCCCGCCTTGAATTCCACCCCTCCCTTCGCACTCCTCTTCCGGATTTTGGAGCCGCCTTCTTAAAGTCCTCGTGGCAACCCTGATGAGTAGCATCCTCTCCATTCTACAGACGAGGAAGCTGAGACTCAGAAAGGAGAGAGAGATATCTGGATGTGGACCTGCGTCCATCTCCCTCCGACGCCCGTGTTCTCTCTGCCATGACATGTGTCCTTCATCTCTCTCTTCCTCCGTTTCAGTTATTTGTAGGCACCTCCTGCCTTCCTCTCATTGGGGAAGATTCTGGATCTGACTTTCTCTGTGTGTCTGCTAGATTGTGAGCTCCCCGGGGCAGGAACAGTGTCTGTCTTATTGTCCACTGCATCTTCCTCACCAAGAACAGCATCTGGCATACAGTAGGTGCTCAATAAATACGGATGGGTGAGTGAGTGAATGAGTGGTGGTGCCCCACGGGGCCTAGCAGACAATAAGCCTGCAGAAACTGTGTGTGGAAGGAAGGGAAGAAGGGTGGGAAGGAGGGAGGCAGGGAGAGAAGGACCCCCCTTCAAGGAGCCCAACAATACAGCAGCGGATAACAACCCATCCTGCTTTCCCCTAAACTCCTCTAGGGATCCTATTCTCCAGGGCATCCCAGGGGATGGCTCTCGCTGGGACTGTCCCTGTGGCCACTCTCTTCCTGTCTTCCTGCAACCTGGGGCTCCCTCCCCAGGGTCTGAAGTGTCCCTGGCCATCAATTACGATAGTTTGGAGCTTTGTAAAGGCCCTGAAATGTCATCCTAATGAGGAAGTTGGCACACAGGCAGCCCAGGACAGGGAGCGAGCACTGGGCAGAGTCCCAGGGGACGTTCTTACCTGCTTCTGTGCACCCTGCTTTGACCTCAGCTTTGCCAGCTGACACCCAGGACTAGGTCTGTCTATTTCCTGCCTTTTCTGAACGGCTTCTCTCTGGCTCCCCAAAGAAGACATGATCAGTGCTCTGGACTGAATGTTTGTGTCCCCCCCAAATTCGTATGTGGAAGCACTAAGCCTAGTGTGGCAGGATTTGGAGGTGAGGCCTTTGGGAAGTGATTAGGTTTATGAGGTCATGAAGGTGGGGCCCACATGTTGGGATTAGTGCCCTTATAAGAAGAGAAGGAGACACCAGAGCTCCCTCTGTCTCTGCCATGTGAGGACACAGGGAGAAGGAGGCCGCCTTCAAGCCAGGAAGAAGGTTCTCACCAGGAATCACGTAAGCCAGCACCTTGATCTTGGACTGCCTGCCTTCTTGCCGTTCCAACCGAAATGCGAGAAATACACGTCTGTTGTCTAAGCCACCCAGTCTGTGGTATTTGTTATAGCAGCCTGAGCTGACCAGGACAATCAGGGAGGAAACGGGTAGAGCCAGATCCCACCTATAATCCTTGACTTTGACTCACTGACCTCCATCATGTATCAGAGTACATGCCAGACCCCGGGTTCCGCCAACAGTAGGATCTGGTCCCTGCCCTTCAAGAGGGCTGGATCTGTGCAGGAGACAGACACATGGTCAATTATAAAATATTGCACCGTAATCATGGACTAAGAAGGTGCTATGGGGGGTGTGAGGGAGGCCGACAGGGGCCTATGCAGCCCAGGCAGTCAAGGAGGTCTCCAAGGAGCTGACTTTGGAGCTGGAACTTGATGGCTGAGTTGCTTGGGATCCTGTCCTGACCTTTGATATCAACCTCCACCCTCCAAGCTGGTCTCTCTCCCCATGTGCAAAGTGGCCTCTTCTTCCACAGATGGGCACTGTCTTCTCTGTGGACAACCCCGCCAGGGAAGAACCCCTTCTCAGGACCCTCCCTGGATGTCCAGCCATGACTGTGTCTCTTGAGGGCCACCATGAAATCTAGGGGTGCTGGAAATTCTCTCCTGCCTGGGCGACAGACACTGGCTAAGGGCCAGTGGAGATGAGCAGAGCAGAACGGTGGTTTGGAAGCGTGTTTTTCCCAAGAAAAGCTCTGTTGTTAGCCTGCAACAAAGAGAGTTTAGCAAGAGCTGCCCGAGGATGGGGACAAGTGATGTTTGCTGCTGTCTGTACTTCCGGTCTGGAGGATGGACCTGTTTGAGAGGGATCCCGACATCCTCTCAACCCTCCAGCTCCATCACCACCACCGTCACCATGGTCATCACACTCTCTCTCAGCAACACCGGCTCCATCACCACCACTGTCACCATAGTTATCACACTCTCTACCAACATCTCCAGCTCCGTCACCACCACCACTGTCACCGTGGTCATCACACACTCTCTCAGCAACACCAGCTCCATCACCACCACTGTCACCATGGTCATCACACTCTCAGCAACACCGGCTCCATCACCACCTTCATCCTACCACCATGATCACCACTGTTATCACAATTCCACATCTTCATCAACACCTCCACCATCTCCTTGGGTATCACAAGCACAGCCATTGTCACAATTCATCCCCATCACTCCATCACCAAAAATTCTTCACCACTATCCAGAACCCTCACCCTGTCACCACTCTTTACCCCCCAATTTAACAACCCTTGCCAACCACATGTAAAACCTTCCAGGTCTATTCCTTTTTTTCTCTCTGTCTTACCTCTGGGGATAGGGAACCCTGATCCTCTGTCATAGATGGGACACATTGACCCCACATGGCCCCTGGAGAAACTGGACAAGTTGGGTGTGACCGTGGGTTGGGGGTACTCCAGGTAATTAGAGCTTTTTCCTCCACCCAGGTTGCCATCCCCAAGACCCTTGACCTTAATCCCCCTCAGCAAATGGAGGAGTGAGGTCCCAGGGCCTGTCAGCCTCAGTGGCCCTTCTTTGTCCCCCATCACCTCTGCGCTGATTCCATTGTCTGTCTTCCATGTTCCTCTCCTTCCAGACTACCAACCTCTCAAGGGCAGGTCTGTGTCTTTTTCCTCTGCTTTCCCAGCATGAGACTCAGAGCCCGGAACTTAGCAGTTGTCAGGGAACGTCTATTGACCTAGGATGTTGAAACAGGGAAGAACATTTGCTCATCAGACCCCTGCAGGTCTGGCTCGGCATCAGTGCTTCCTTCCAGGAGAAACATCTTGCCCGGCGGAAGCTCCTGCTTGGTGAGGCCGTGCAGCAGCCGGCTCTGCCGTGCCTGGCAGCGGGAGGGCCTAGTGTCAGCCTGGGAAATGAGGTCCCTTACCAGCCCGTCTGCCGCTGCCGAGCCTTGCACACATTTCTTGTTCAATGAGATGTTGTTTTCAAATGTGTTTCCCAGGGAATTGGTGTGGGGTTTTTTCTTTCTCCTCTTTTTCTACTTTCTTTCTGTCTGGCTTGGGGGCACAGTCACAGCTGCTATAGCAGCAGGCTAGATGCTGGGATCAAGGTTTGTGGGCAGGCCGGCCACTGAGCTGTTGGCTTTCCTGGGCTCGCCCAGCTCTGCTCGTGATATGGCCAACTGTTATGACCACTATCCTCCACTGTCCTGTCACTCGGGCCACCAGAGCAGGGCTGGGCCCTCTCTTCTGGGGCTCAGGGATCATAGCTGCTGTGCACAGTAATTCTCGCAGTCTCTGCTTTCTCCCCTGCTCTCAGCCTCCCCTCCATTTGTGCCCAGGCCGTTCCCTATCCTGGAGGTGTCATTCCACCAGGAAGCCCACTGGGATTAGCTCTTCCTTTCTACCACCTGCCAGTGCAATCTGTGCGCATCTTCTAAGCCCTCCGGGGGCAGGTAGAATGTCCTGTGCATGGTTCTTTCACTCAATACTTCCTGAGCACCTACTGAGTGTCAGACCCTGGAGATATGATGGTGAACAAGACAGGCACGGTCACTGTCCTCAAGGAGTGTCCTTCTAATTGGAGAGAAAGAGGTGGAGGAAGTACACAAATAATAAGATAATTGTGAATGATGCTCACAGTTATAAAGGAGACAGAAGGATGTGAGAACAGAGACCTGAGGGGAGGGAAGGGGCCTCCTGATGGGGATAAGTCTGGGAGGGCGTCTCCAAGGAGGGCACATTTGATCTGAAACCTGCAGGATGAAGAGAAGCTCATCTTGGAAAAACTGGAGGGACATCATTTTGGGCAGTGGCCTGAGGCCTGTGCTGGAGAGTGAGGAGGAGGAGGGGTCCTGGGAGACGAGGTCAGATCGCGGCAGCGTCAGATCGTGCTCAGTAAGGGCTGTGCAGTGGGGGACTCGGACAGACTTTAGGCAGAGGTCTAAAACAATGCCCGTTACCCCCAGTGTGCACGCAGGCTCTCAGGGACCATCTGCTGAACAAAGGAGGACAAGGATTTGTTGGTTATTTGTACCTTTCCACTAATTCCACATTGGTTCTTCTATTCTATGAGAATGTGGACTTTGATGCTGGGGAGGGGCTGGGCCGTCTATTCATCAGAGCCTCTGAGATCTGGTCCTTCTAAGCACATGGAGCATGGATTGGTCGATGTGCTGTGGGGCCTTCAGCCTCTGTCTCTCTCTCTCCCTCTCCCCTTCCTCTCTCTGTTTCCCCATCCTTGAATACTGGTGATGGCCCCTTCCACTTCTCCCTTCCCTGGAGCCTGACAGCTCACCAAATACCAGTATGGATGCTTCTGCAAAGTCGAGAAGGTACATAACCATCTCCCCACAAACTGTATTACAGCCACAGTTACGTCCGGAATCTGACTGAAACAAGAATGTGCGGCATGTACAGGACTTCGGAAACAGACATGCCTGGCTTCAAATCCCATTCCACTTACTACCTGTGTGACTACTGTCAAGTCACTCAACCTCTCTGAGCCTCAGTTTTCTTGCCTATGGAATGGGTGCTCTGAGAACCTCAGCAGAGTGTCCTGCTCTTGGCAAATACTCCATCAATGGCGGCTGTCGTTCTGATTACTACCATGGCCGTGTAATGCTCATGGCCATCCTGCGAGGAAGATACTGTTGTCTCCACGTTATAGGTGTGGAAACTGAGGCTGAAAGATGAAGCCACCTGTTCCAGGTAACTCGGAGACAGAAAAGGGGTCTCCGGTCTAGGTTTTCTGACTCCAGGGCCCACACTCTTCCCATGAGGCCCTGGCTCCCACCGCAGTGGGAAATCAGTTCTCTCTCGGGGGCGCAAGCTGCAGCCTCCCAAACGGCACTTATTCCAGAGAGTTCCTTAAGGGAACACACTCCGCCTGGACTCCCAGAGGGCTGTCTTTTCCTTGATTGTTTCCCAGACGAGCTCCAAATACAAGAGAGGGAGCAGGCAGGGCCCAGGCAAGAGCGGGAGAAGCCCTCTGCTGACAATAACCGCATGTTTTTACCAAATTACCAACTCCCAGCACCTCCCATTAACAAGCAGCTCTTGCCAGGCAGACAGGCTAACAAGACGCTTCTGAACTCCCCTCTGTGTGTTCCGCTGCCAGTGGGGGAGGCAGGAAAGCTAGTGGTGGGGGAGCCACGTTCTTAATTACTGAGCGAGGGAAGAAGGTAGCCAGAGAAGGGCTTCTTCATCCTTTGTGGATCTTTAATGAACCTTTTAACACACTTAAAAAAATAAATGAAGAGAAAAATTTTTAAAAACTCTTTTTAAAGATTTTGGCAGGTTTGATGAGTGGTTTTGAAAGCCCTAAACAGCCACTTAATTGGTGAGCCCCCTTGACAGCTGGTGAATAAAAAGCAGGGATGCAGTGGGCTGCACTGGCTTTTTTCTCTTCTGCGTATCTTTTCCAAGATCGCTCGTTGGCCCCGGACTCACTGACCCCCCATCTGCTGCCCACAGTGCCCTGCAGATGCAGCCATGCCAAGCAGGCAGATGCACACACAGAGTTTTTGGGTTATGAAAGCTCTTGCGGTGTGCCGTGAGCAGTATCGAGAGGGCAGTCAGAGCGGGTACAGTGGGATGGGCTGGGGCAGGGCTGGGGGCATGAGGGGAACTTACATGCACAGTGAGGCCCTCTCTGGGGTGGTCTGGCTGCTTGGCCCCCAGACCCTTGTCATTGGGCGTAGCGCATGGTGCTGCTCTAGGAGCAGAGGCTGGGAGGCCAGGCTGCTCTGAGTTTAAATCCTGAATCCGCCCCCTTTCAGTTGTGTGACTTTTGCAAATGAGAAACTCGTCTAAGACTCAGTTTCAACATATACAAATTGGGGACAATTAAACCTATCACACAGGATGGTTAGAAGTAAATAGCTGAATGCATGTGAAGTAGTTGGCACATAGGAAATGTTCCAAAAAGGTTAATTTCCCCCATCTTCAGCTTCTACACCATTACCCTTTTCTCCTTGGGTATCAGGAACCATATAAATAGTCAACCACACAAGTAAGAGATAGGAAAGCCATGGTTAAGATATGTGAAAAGCACAAAGGTTTTAGGAAAAAGTAAGTATTGTGAGTCTCCAATAAGATATAGGGACCCAAATAATAATAATAGGGATGTTGGCCATATTAATAGAGGTAAAGTATGTGGAATGTTGGAGGTGATCATTTTGCTATACAATACTCCAGTATTCCCACACCTAAAGAAGTGGCACCACACTTTGAGCAAGATGTTGACCAAAAAGATTAGGTCTAGAGAGAGCCTCCAGGATGGGGGTGGAGGAACTCCAACTCATACCATGTGGGAGGTGGTTGAAAAAACTAGTACCGTGTAGCCTGAGGAGAGACTGGATGGAGTGAAGGTGACAGACAATTGGTGGTCTTAAATGTCTGACATTTAGCCTCCAGAAAATGGTAATGTCTTTGTGAGTGGTCCAAATCAAAGAGTGGAAATCTCAAAATACTGAATTTTGGTTAAATATACATACATAAGGAGACTTTTTTTGAGAAAGTTAGAGCCAGCCGATTGTGCAATTTATTCATTTATGGACCAACGTGTGCCAGGCACTGTCCTCAGTCCTGAAAATAAAGAGGTGACCAAAACAGGGTCCTCACCCTGAAGGAGCTCACCTTCTGGTGGACCTGGGCTGTCCTGGAGGTAGCCAGCCCCTGGTGGCACCGACGGGACAACCTCTTGGAGAGGCTGCAGTGGGAAGGAGCATCAGGTGAAGGTTGGACTGGGTGACCCTGACACTTGTGATTCCCCAAATTTCAGCAGACCATTGCCGAGATCTGGCCCTAGAGGCAGCCATCTTGCTCAGGAAAGCCTTCCCTAGTCTGGGATTGAGGTTAAAATATAGACCAGCTCTGGATTTGGGCGCCATGAGTGTGGTCGTAGTTGGGACTGGGTGGAGCAGTGCCATCGAAAGTGTAAATATCCCTCCGGGTCCAGAATATAGCCCCCTGACGCCTGGTAACAGCACCCTAATTTCCCTGAGGTGCTTAACCCTCCTCCACTCTCAGTCCAGGCGGCTTGGGTGGGATCATCCCCTATTTTGCTCCAGGGATGGGCATGTGATCCAGGCCTGTCCAATCAGAGCATCTTCTTCTTCTGGCCAATTATTGGTTCAGAGATGGACATATGACCCAATCTGGGCCAATGGGAGCCCATGAGAGTCAATGCTAGACTTTAGTAGGGATTGGTGAAAAAGAGGAAGACTTTTCCCCACTCAGAGGGTAAGATGGAAGCCTGGAGCTGCTGGCAGCCATCTTGGCACCATGAGGGAAGTACCCGAGAATGTCGTTAACACAAAGGAAAGCAGGGCCGAGCAATAGTGGGAGAAAGATCAATACTTTTATATTGGGACTCATTACATTTTATATAAATTAAAATATTTATATTTTTATATAACCCTGACTATATTTTTAGAGCCGCCCGGATCCAACCAGACCTGAAGCTCTACTCCCAAACTTATCTGTGATCTGTGGCCTAACACATCATCTGTTGTGGTGTTTGAGCCAGTTTGAATTAATCTTTTCTGTTACTTGTTGCTGAAAGAGTTCTCTCTGACGGAGGGGGCTCTGTTAATTGTAAAACAGCTGTTCCCTCTCCTGTCCAACCTCAGATGACCTGAAGGGAGGGAATCATCTCAAAAGGAACAAGAGGGCGTCAGTTAACATCTCAGGTTGCTCCCCCAAAGGGATGAGTGTGGAACTCTTGGATACCTCCTTGCTCCTGAAGAAATTTGAGACTGGGCGGGGAATCTGTAATCATGATTCTAGAAGCAGGGAGCAGCTTCAGTGTATCCACGAGGTCTGTTAACACCCTGGCTTGTGGTTACTTTGGGGGATGAATTTTTGCACCCTGCCCCCCACCTCAGGCCGTCCCACTGGGCACCACGAGTCAGGTTGCCGAGGCCCCTTGAGAGGGGACACTGCTGTGCCTGCTGACCATCATCATCATTATTATTACATTAAAAAAACGCCTTCAGAGATTATTAAAATCTCAGGCAAGGACAAGCGGACCCGCAGGCCGGGCGCCTGATGGCTCCCTGTGTGAGCAAGCCCCTGACAGGGCACTTGAGTTGAATAATAATGCTAATTTGTAGCTAATGCGCTCCCCTCTTCAGCTAGATCTAGAAAGGGGCTGGTGCCAGGAGGCCTGCAATGCTGGTTCCCAGGGCGGAGACCAGGGGTCCTCAGCTAAGCCAGGAAATGTCTTGCCGGGCCCCCATCTTCAGCATCTAACTGCAGCAGACGTTGAGGAGGGGGGGCGCCTAGCCTGCAAGAGCGTGGCGGGATGGGGCTGGCCCCGGCCTTGGCAGCCATCCCGTGAGCTCCCAGGCATCCCTGGGCGGGAACAGCAGCCTCTGGGGAGGCCACCTTGAATCAGGGGCGGGGAGGCAGCGTCTGATTGAAGCGGAACCCTGAGGCTGATTCATGGGAGGGCATCGGGGATGGGAGGGCGTGCATCCTCAGGAGAGAAGGGACAGCTAGGCAGTAGGGGGCTGTCTCATTGACCTGTGGACTGCCCGTGAGCTGGGAGGAACGCCAAGTGGGTTTAACCCAGTGACTCTCAAAGTGTGAGCCGAGAAGGCCTGAGACGTCAGGGGGTGACGGTGGAGATGAGAAGAAGGCTGGGCGGGAAGCCGGTCCAGCTGTCCCCTGCCCATCTCCCCGGGATCTCTGCTCTCACCTCTTATATATCGGGGATCCATCTGAGATGTCCTGCGGAGGAAAGAGTCTGTGGCTAAACAAATGGTTTGGAAATGACTGGCATAGTCCACGCTCCCCCGTTGAACTGAGAGCCGGAGGAAAGAGCATCGTCTTTTGAGCCAATGTGTTTAGGCCCCAAGGGGGCACAGGAGCAGCTATCCAAGCTTGGAACCTCGCTGGGGCTGAGACTGGGGAAAGGCCTTTGGGGAATGTGGAAGTGGGACTCCATGGGACCCCGCAGGGTGACAGCAGAGGCTGGGACTGGGAAAGCTGAGCCCCTAGGACCCCCAGTGGTCTGGATGGTGGCAGGAAGATCAGGGTGCGTTTCCATGGGTTCTGGCCACTGCTGGTCCCAGCCAAAGGATCCCAGAGGCAGAACCCCACATCCCTGGAGTCGCCTGGGGGGTTGGCTCTAGCAGGTGTCTGGGAATCTCAGTCCAGAAGCTCTTATGGAACCAGACACCCTGACAGGCAGTGGCCCAGGGGCAATCAGTGGGGTCTGTTGTGCTACGGATCCCCCTACAAACCACCAGAACCACGCTTTCCCAGTCTTTCCATCTCTCTCTGGCAGGTTCAACATATCCTGGCTCTGTGTGCCCAACGTGGCTGCGGCCCACCCTTCAGACAGCTGCCTGCACAACAGGCCCAGCTGGCACCACCAATGTGTCAAGCACCCTTCAGAGTCATTTCGTCTTCCCTGTAGGCTGGATGCTGAGGAAGGACTCAGGTGCAGAAGGGTAAGATGACCTTCCACAGAGGACAGGAAGCTGGCGGCGGGACTGGGTTGATCAGCAGACTTTCTGGCTCTTGTCTAAGTGCTCAAATCCTCCCCCATGGCGTCCCATCCTCAGCATTGCCCAGGAGGGTGTCAGAGATGAGATGTCTTCCAGAGGTGCCCCTCGAGTCTGGGCGAGTGTCTTCCAGATGGGCCTTTCCCAAAGACGTTCCTCTGGATATACACGGGACGCCACAAAAGTGGAGGGAGGGACTGCTAGTCTATATGTTTGGGAAACTTGAATTAAACCAAAGTAAACACGTTTCTTCTTTTTTTTTTTTCCAGGACTTCTCAGATCCTCCACTATGATAATGTGCCCTGTAAATCTCTAAGCAACAGGTCTGGTTTGTAGCATTTCCTTTTCTCATCAGGTAATCTTTACCTGTGAGGCCAGACTCAGCAATGCTGCAGTAACAGAAATCTCCAAAATGTTCTTGGCTTGTGACAGCAAAGGTGTACATCTCACTCACACTGTCCACTGCAGGTTGACACACAAAACCCCTTCTCAAGAGGTGCTTCCCAGCAGGGGGCCGAGAACTCCTGAGCATCTGCACCGGCAATTAAATGCCCCAGTCCGGAAGTGACATGTGCCTCTTTCATTTGCAACTCATTGGCCGGAACGAGTCACACGGCCTCATCCGAGGAAAAGGGGGCCAGGAAGTGCACTGCCGACATATGCCCAGGAAGCACAGAGCTAGAAAATGTGGGAGAGGTCCACACCCAGGGGTTCTCTGGTCTCTTCTCTGGTCTGCAGATTATGCATGGACGTTTTGTGGGCCACTATGGCTCTATAGAGCACAATTTGGGAAGGATGCTCCAGGTTCTCCAATGTCCCAGGCTAGACCAGGGCAGCCTCCACTTGGATTTCTGGAGTTCTTTCCTCCCTCCTTCCTCCCATGACCTGAGACAGCGGTGCCTGGGTCCTCCCTTCTTCCGTTCCTCCTTAGTGTCCCTTGCTCTTGTCACTTTCCGTTAGACACAGGCTAAGCCCGCCTCATGAGCCACCTTCTGAGAAGGAAATCTCCCCACAGGAGTCCCAGCGATTGCCAACAACGAAGAAGCCTGTAATTACCAAGAATGCACAATGGGATCTGAGCCTCTCCTTCACCTGCAGCAAACGGTCCCCACGCTCCAGCCTGCCATGTAAACTTAGCCCACGGAGCCCGAGCAGAGCTGTGGAGTCACAGAGTCAGAAGCTGGTGCCCATGCAGCCAGCAGTCTGGCTCAGCACAGCTGGGATGAGAAGCGCATGCCCAGTGGGGCCCATGGAGACCAGGCTGGTGTGGGGCAGCAGCCCACAGCGGTTAGGATCATGGACACTGGATGAAGCAGACGATGGCATGGCCTTGAGCAGAGTGTGGAACCTCTCTGACCCCCAGTTTTCTCATCTGCAAGTGGAGATATTAACAGGGTTAAATCAGGCAGCATCAGAAAAGTCCAGCGTGACTGGATCACCTTGCCTATTGTGCTGTTGAATGGTTGCTGCTGTCGCAATTAACATAAGATGGAAGGAGGAGAGAGGTGTAGACGGGATCCAGGAGGCCTGGGCCCCAGCCCCGGTGCCACTGGCACTTCACCTGTCCTGACCTTGGTTTGACCTGGTATAAAACGGGAAAATTCCCCATATCTTTATGGGGGTCTGCGGAGCCAGTTCTGCAGCTGCGTCATGCACCATGCTCTCCACATGCCAGTCACACTGAATTTTCTCTCAAGCTCAGATTTTCAATCGGTCAGCTACAGCAACACTATGCTACATAACAAGCCACCCAAAAGCTCAGTGGCTTATGGTAACAAGCGTTTATTCTCTTGTCCATAGGTCTGGAAGTTGGCTAGGGTTTGGCCGATCCAGGCTGGGCTCAGCCGAATGGTTCTGCCTCAGGCTGTGGTTGTCTGGGTTTGGCTCCAGGCCACAGGTTGGGCTCATTTCTGCTTCATATGTTTTCCCTCTTTCCCAACCCTCATCGTGGTTGCTCTGGAAATTATCAACACATGGCACATATCCGCAGCCCCTTCTCTGTTCCTCTATATCTCATGGTCTGGAAGGCTAAAATCCCCATCTCCTAAATTCCTTTGCAGTTAGGACTCAGGATAAAAGCACCAATAGTGTGTTCTTGCTCAATGTTTGGAAGGGAAACATGAGGTGAATGCCTCTCTCTGTGGCTTCTGAGCCTCTCGGCTGGTTGGGATAGCTGTGAGTTCCCTGCAGCAAATTCCTAGGTTAGTTTGCCAGCATCCAGGGGGTCATGAAAGAGTGGTGGCCATGACGGCTCCTTGAGCTGACCCCCTAATTGTTGGATCACAGCATCAAGGGTCCCTTCACCACCTCCTGGTGTATGGGCTATGCCATCGTGGTGGTGGCTCCAAACCCAGATGGCAGAGCGTCCAGGGGGGCCCCCCTCGTGTCCAGGCCTGCATTGTTCTGAGAATCATTCCCAAAGGCCCAGACTACCCTCTGCTTCTTCATACCTTCCAGTGGTTTTATAAACACATAATCCCCTGTATTAAATCCCTTCCTCCTTAAAACACAGCAATGCACCCTGACAGATACAGTGTTTTAATTACTTGGTCAAAGCCATTTTCCCAACAAGACTGCAAACTGAATGCCAGCCCGAACCGGTGAGTGGTTCTCACAATGGCAGCTTCTGTCTCAGTGCCTGGCACACAGTAAGGGCACAGCACACCGCCTTGAATGACTGAACACATGAGTCCATGTACCACCTGCTGCAAACTCTTACCACGATAGCCAAATGCTATATAGATACTGAAATGGAAACCCAAGGAGGGGTTCCAGGTTGCCCCAGAGTCCATCTCTACCTAAATGCCCCAAAGAAAGACATCACAGACTTTTGCTTCACGAGATTGTGTCTCTTTAAGCAGATAGGAAAACAGATCTTGTGCGCGTCGTTGCAAGGCAAGAGGGTGCGATGGTCAGGGAATGGGATGTAACAACATCAGGCAGACTTAGGTTCAAGTCCTTGCTCTGCTGCTTACAAGCTGTCTGGCTTTGAGCAAATGAATTAACCTCTCTGAGACTCAGTTTTCTTATCTGTGAAATAGGGGGAAATAATATATATCTTGCAGGGAAGTAAGTACTTTGTATACAGTAAGTGCTTAATAATTGCTTTTCTTCACAAAGCCTGAAACCTGATGTGGGGCAAGTACTTGCCCAGGGGTTCCCATTTCAACTTGTCAGAGGCCTTGGGGTCCTTTGGGGGCTGCCTAGGCTGAGACACCCCATTACCCCCATGCATGAGCCTTTCAGGGGACCAGCAGCCAACCAGCCTTTGGTGGGGATGTTTTAGTGGGCCCTTTGGACTTCCTGCAGCCTCAAGACACAGCTGTGCTTTAGCAGATAGAGTGCTGTTCAAATGCCAGGTGACAGCGTTATTGCTGAAACCTATGTGATCTTGTGACGAGGGCGAGATGTGTTAACAAGTAAGGATTCCCCACCCGCCTCAACTTCTCCCAGTGAAAATGTTCTCTTTGTGGCTGAGATCCCATCCCTTCCCCTCCACCTCCAGTGATGGCCAGCCCTGCATGCGGCCCAGTGCAGGAGACTGGATAAAGGCATGAGGAACAAATGGGGAAAGAATTAACCAGAATGGCTCTCATATTGTTCTACGTAATAAACAATTGGGGGAGGGAGAAGGAGAAGGAGTCTCAGTGCTTGGGTTTGGTGAGAGAGAGTTAGATCCAAAGATTATGGAAAACTGACCCCACTCCCCTCCTCCTGCCACCCTTCCAGCTCAGAATGCTTCTTCCACAAGCCCGTGCAGAAGTAGAAATCTCTAGCTTTTGAGATTTCTTGGGTTTAACAACACATGTGTCACAAAGGACATGAGGTATATTGACTCATCCTGACCCAGGAGGCCAAGGAGAAGGACACAAAGATCTGGGTTTTTTGATGAAGGGAGGGGCTCAGGAAGAATTTGGAATGCAGACCTCACAGGAGAATGGGCAGGCCAGGGTGAAGAATGGGCCCTGGGATGCTATGGGGGGTGAAGAGAAGATACTTAAATGTTTCAAATTTGCCTTTCCACTCAGGGCATCCTTGGCAGAAATATCCTTCCCGGAAACCTGGGCAGAAATGGCCAAGTTCTTTATACACCTTTGGGGCCTTTTGGCAGCCCCTCCTGACCTGAGGGACCTGCCCCAGGACTTGGCAGGGGCAAAGGGCACTGAGGGATGGTAAGATGGAGCAGTGATGGAGCCCGGTCTTTGGGGTTAGGAGAACTGGGTTCAAGCTCCAATTCTGCCACCTGCAGCTGTGTGTTGGGCAGATTCTCTTACCTCCTCAAGCCTCAGTGTCTTCAACCGTAAAATGGGCATAGTAATACTTACACTGCAGGGTTTCCCAGGGTGAAAAAATGATAGGGTATTTGAAAAGACTTGAAACAAGGGCTGGAATGTGGGAAGCGTTCAATCTGTGATGGTTACTATTTTTAGTGCCAGCACTACTCATCCTGTCCCATCCTGTGCTCCCTGGGGCCATGCCCACGCAACCACCCTGCCCACCCCACATACATCCTCATTCCCCCTCTTCACAGGCCCCCAAGCCCTTCTCCCAACATTCGCTGTTTCCGTGACGTCCTTGGTTTGGGGAGCTAATTTTAATGAAGAAGATTGATTAATATCAAATTATTACCTTTCTTTTGTGTCCCTTTTGTCATTTAGAAATGGAAACAAAAGACATTCTTTAGCTCAAGTCAAACATTTACCAAATTAATTCTCTACAAGAAATTGTTTGAAATTTCAAGGATTGGTGGGTTTTTTTTTTTTATTTTTTTCTCTCCTTAACTATACTACATCATAAAGTAATTGCCTGATTAAGGGACGCGCAGCTTGGAGAGTGACACATTTTTTAAAATTAGAACGAGCCTGCCAGCGGACACAGTTATGCAACTGGTTTTCTCTTTCCCAAACAACTTGATTCTCAAGGAGAAATGACAGAAGACAAGGGCATGCGAAAATACCAACATGCAGGACTCAGGAGAGCGCTGATGGGTACAGCGGGTCTTTGGCGACCCGGTTCTGCCCCATTCCCCCAGGGCCTCTCACCTAACACTCTTCTGAGGTCTGCAGCTGCCTCCCACCCCAACTTCATTATGCAAACCTGCTCTCAGAAAGGCCTACAATGGGAATTCCTGCTAAAACATCAGTTCAAACAACACTGACCTGACTGCTAGAAGGAACCATGCCCCACGCTGGGCACCAGGAATAAAAACGTCCCTAGGATGCGGACCCTGCCATCCAGACCAGCAAAGGAGACATCACCATGAACAAATAACTACATTGTAATGGATAAATGGTCCTGGGAAGGTCGGGGGAAAGCAAACCTTACCTCCTGCCACCATCCCTGTACTGTGATGCTCCAGCCACGCTGGCCTTCTCTGCACCCCTTCCCCCCCCCCACTCCAAACTCAGTTCTTTCTTCTTAGAATGCTCTTCCCCTAGAAGAGCTGCCTCTCTCTCACCAAATGTCCCCTCCTCCCAGAGCCTTCTCTCACAAGCTGAAGTAGCATCCCTCCCCCAGGCCAGTCGCTTTCTCCCATGTCCTTCTCTAACTGTGTTTCAGCACTGGCCACAACCGGACAGCTCCCTTTTTTTGTACATCTATTTCTGTGCTTAAGGTCTGTAGCTTCAAGCGCTGGACTTCTCTGTCCTGTTCCCCTGTATCTCTCCATTGCCTGGAACAGAGCCTGGTGTATTATTGGTGTCCAGTAAAAGTTTGCTGGTGAATGAATGCACAAATGGATTAATGAATGAATGTAATTCCTTCACTACTGCCCCACATAGGGGACTCGATCTTTTCTCGGGGGTCATATCTTTAAGCTTCTCCTGATACAGGCTTCCTCGGGGGGGAGGAGGAGAGGGTCAGACTGGTGTCAGGGGTCACCACTTCTAATCCTGCTCCTGGCCATAGTTAAGTGACCACTCCTCTTTGGGCCTCACTTTCTCATCTGAAATATGAAGGATTTGGGTTAGATGATCTAGGAGATTCGTCCTAACTCTATCCATGTGGGAGTCTGTAAATAAATCTGAAGAAGCCGGTCACAAAAGACCATGTATTGCATGATTCCATTTATATGAAACGTTAAGAAAAGGCAAACCTATAGAGACAGAAAGCAGATTAATGGTTTCCAGGGCCTGGGGGTGGGTTTTGGGGGGGGGGTGATAGCTAAATTGTACAGAGTTTCTTTTTGGAGTGATGAAATATTCTAAAATTGATTGTGGTGATTTTTTTCACAACTTTGTGAACATACAAAAACTAATGGAGTTGTTAAAAAATAATAAAACAAAAAGTAAGTCTGACTTAAGTACCCCCCAGGGGATGGGAATGGGTGCTTAGGGTGCTGGTCCTAGAAACTACCCCATAGGCAGCCACTTGCATCCTCATGTGAGCCACTGAGGCCCTTTGGAGGCAAGAGAGGGGTCAGGGTCAAGGGTGGGCCTCCTGGGTTCTTTGCCCCCAGAGGGCTAAGCAGAGGACTAGGGAGAAGTGTTTGCCTGACTTCCTGGACGAAAGCCACTTCTCCCTGGTGCTCCATTTTCAAGACTCATTTGCAGTTCTCTTTGGTGGGGGTCAGATGCCAACCCAGCTTCTCCCAGGAGGGTGAGGCCTGCTTCGACACAGCCTTGCCTGCGTCCACACACTAACATCCATGGGACAAGTTCTGTCCTGAGCCCTTTACACATACTTGACCCTCCCTATAACCATACGAGGTAAAATCTCATTTGACTGATAAGTACAGTGACTTGCCCCAGTTCACACGGTGAGGAAGTGGCAGAGCCAAGATTGGAACCCAGCAGCCAGGGCCCAGAGTCTGTTCTCTTAACCCTGACACCTTCTGCCCCTCAAGTGACAAATGACGGCCAGTGAGCTGGAGGGGTTCCCCCTCCAGGTTCAATTGCAAGTGCAGAGTGGGGGCTTTTTGCTTCTTGCTCTGTCTTTGCACCACAGGGTAACATCGGCAGCTCCAGGGCAGGAGACCAGAGGCCTGGGTCCTGCATGGAGCAGCTCTGTGGTCCTGGCTCCATAGTGACCACAATTACTGCCACAATGAAGGGTGGCTTTTATCTGGTGCCAGTGATGAGCCAGGAGCTGCGCAAGGCACAGCACACTCATTATCCCAGGTGAGTCTTACAGCTGTCCTAGCAGGGAAACTACACCAGCTCCGAAAACTGAGGTTTGCAGGGGATGAGATCTCCCTCTTGGATTCAGACCCAGGTCTGTCCCACTCCAAAAGCCACCTTCCTCCCACCGAGCTGTCACACAGCCTCGCCTGCATGCTCACTAGCTGTGGGCTCTTAGTACCTTACTTATCTCTTTGAGCTTGTCTTCTCAGCTACAAAACAAAGATAATATCTCCCTGGCATGGTTGTTATGAAGATTAAATGGGAATAGTATGATATGACATGATATGATAGATGATATGATATGATAATGATATTATATAACATGATATGACATGACATGATATGATATGATATGTAATATAGCATATACATTTTACATAACATAAATTTTATATAACTTTAATGTAATTAAATTTTATATAACAAAATAAATATACATTTTATGATGATATATTTAATTCCCCCCACTAGAACATGATAGAATAAAATAGAATATACTACCCCCTTCTAGAATGGGAACTTCATGACACCAGAACAAACCTCATCACGACTAAAATAGAACCTAGCTAGTAGTAGGCACTCAGATGAGATTTCTTGAATGAAGAGGTGGATAAGCCAGTGGAAAGGAGTTGGCACATAGTAGATGCTAACCCATGGCAGCTATTCCCATTGTTAAAGTAAACCCACCCCCACCACCAACAGTGAGGTCAACACCCACGGCCAAGACCTGGGAAGGGCTGGGTCCAGGTCACACAGCTCTTGACACTGGCAGCGTTCTGGCACCGGTGGCAGACATCTGTCAGCTCCATCAGGGATCTCAGTGGATTCCCTGAAAACCTTTCACCACCCACTCAGTCAGTGGAGCTGAGTCATTAAGACAGTGAAATGCTCAGCCCCACTGATCAAAGCTCATGATTGTTGACAATCCGCCCAAGATCACCTGGTGGTGACATCATGGAGAACTGGGCAATGAAGGCAATCTAAATCCACTTGACAAGTGTGTTTTGATGCCCTGCATGTGCCAGGCTCTGTGCTGGGCATATGGGGTGGCGTCTACTGTGAACAGGTGGGCGCAGCCCCTGGCTTGGTGGACTTTACCCTCCATGGATGAAGGCTGGATCACCTTCCCCTGGGGAGGAGACAAGTCCCCCACACCAGCTGGGGACTTTCCTAAGAACAGAGACTCCGGCTGCTCCTTTCTCTGCATTCCCCACTCCCATTGTCCAGACACTAGGTCTGTAGGATGTAGAGCAAGGATGAGATCTATAGTTATCGGGTCAACATGAAACAGAATAAGACAGAGCGCAGCCCTGCCTCTACCCCCAGCAGACCTGGCTTAAGCATTGTGGCTAGAAGGCCACTCAGTACTGAGCATCCAACCTCCCACTGCAGACCTGGACTCCCAACCCCACAGGTCCAAAGCATCTGTGGAGACACACAGGTGGGTGCAGCCCCGCTCACGCTCCACCCGAGATGCAGGAGGATACAGATAACAATACGCAAATCCTGGAAGCCCAAGCAGATGCTGCTTGCTGCTGGTCCCCGGACTGCGGTGGCCGTCGCTGTCCATCTGAGAGTTGCTGAGGAAGTCGCCACGACTTGGGGTTTTGGGAGCCAGCTGGTGTGTGAGCAGGCAGAGCAGGCAACCTGCAGGGATGGAAACACCTAGAAACAGGCAGAAAGGGGGAGCAGGACTCGTTTATTGGGAGAGGGAGCACAAGAAGGAAGGGTTGGAGCAGGAGGGGGCTTGGCTCTCTGGAAAACTCAATTTTGTGGAAATCGGGGTCTGAAATGAAATGAGCCTTTGGGGATGGAATTTAATATTGTCTCAGAGACTTTGTCTTCATTTAGGGCAACGGGATTGCATTTATCTTGGCTTCTCCCTTCGTCCCCATTACATTTATTTTGGATTTATTCACTTATGAGTCTTGCAACAAGAAGTTGAAATGAGTAAATGTACTTTTTTTGCCCGAGCTACATTAATTTCGGAGTGAGATTTATTCTGTCAACTGCTCCTTTTATGGTTACTGATGAGCTGCCGGGGCCCCCACTGGGGCCGCAACAGGACAGGTGAGGTTGAGGAGGTGGGGTGGGCATTCCCAGCAAGCCCGGGGCCCAGGGACTTTTCACCTGAGCTGGTTCCTCAGCCCTACAGCAGCATTTCCCCAAAAGGAGTGTGGTGGGGTGAAGGAGTGAAGTCTCCATTCACTGGTATTTTTCCTCTGGTGCCTACTACCAGGCCTGGCACATAGCAGGTGCTAAGGGTTGAGTTACATCCCCCCAAAAGGTGTGTTGAAGTCCTAACTCCCAGTCTCTGTGATTGTGACCTTAGTTGGAAATAGGTTCTTTGCAAACGTAATCAAGTTAAGATGAGGTCATTAGGGTGAGCCCTAATCCAGCGTGACTGGTGTCCTTGAAAGAAGAGGGAAATTTGGACACAGACACATAGGGAGGACACCACGTGACAACAGAGGCAGAGGGTGAGTGGGGCAGCTGTGAGCGAAGGATGGACAGTCACCACCAGAAGCTGGGAAGAGGCAAGGAAGGATCCCACCCAGTCTCAGAGAGAACACGACGGCCCTGAACACTTTGATTTTGGACCTTCAGCCTCTGAAACTGTGAGAAAATAAATTTCTGTTGTTTTACGTACCACCCAGCGTGTGGTACTTTGTTACAGCAGCCCTGGAAACTAATATAGTAGGGATACGTACTTGTTGCATGAATAAATGGATGTCTTTACTGTCAGACACTTTGAATAAATCCAAAATAAATGTAATGGGGACAAAGGGAGAAGCCTGTACTGGAGGCTTGGAATGGAGAAGACTAAGATACTGTTCTTCTCTAGGAAATTTATCTTATGGATCCTACCCCTTCCCATGGCTG
This sequence comes from Tapirus indicus, assembly GCA_031878705.1. NCBI lineage: Eukaryota > Metazoa > Chordata > Mammalia > Perissodactyla > Tapiridae > Tapirus > Tapirus indicus. Next base: position 97,713,421 of record CM062924.1, on the reverse strand, counting down.
TGGCCCTTTAGGGTCCTAGGGTAACTTGAAGTCAAAGATGTACCTGGTTTGCAGGAATCCAGGAGGTTTTTGTATTCTCATGAGACCCGGGCACCATATAGGAGACAATGAAACAAACCTCTCTCGAAGGCTCACGTTTTTGACCAAGATCTCAGAAGCCCATCATCTCCTTACCAGAGTCATTCTCTCCCTGCACCATCTCTCAGTTCTCCTTCTCTGTAAGATCCAACTTATCCATAGGGAAATGACAAAAACATCCAAATACACAGGGAGGGCAAATATCAAGAAATGGTGGGATGGAGGACTATGACATGGTTCGATTTGGAGCAGCCCCAAGGCCAGACCACTGATGCGTAGGGGTCAAGAGCCCAGAATGTTCCCCAACGTGCTTCAAGTTGCCCAGTACTTGACCCAGTTACTGCACCTTCCCCATCTGCTCGCCCCGCCTGCCCCCAGCCTCAGTCTCTTGCCGGCCCAGCTTCCTGCTGGGGCCCCAGAGGTGGTTCACGCTGTTGTTGTAAATGTAAATGCCCAGAGTTATAACGCCCCGGACAGCCAGCCCAGTCAGCTCACAATGACCTCGCCCCAGGCTGCCACTGCCACATGTGCCCCTGTCACCACACCAGTGCCCAGGTGATGGGAGAGTGTTCATGAATGTGCAAACGAGGATGTGTGCGTGGACAAGTGAGTGATTGGAAGCCTGGGTTTGTGGACAAATGAGTGAGTGAGGATGTCAGTGAGTGGGTGAGTGAGTGAATGAATGAAGGAGTGAATGAATGGAGGGGTGGTGAGTGGGTGGGTGGGTGAGTGGGTGCATACGTGGGTAAGGAGAGGTGGTCTTTTTCCTGAGGGGCTAGTGGCACATCCAAATTGGTTGATGTAACCTCAGGTGACCCAGGAAGTTGGGGTGCTGTCCTAATACCCCATGTGCCCTTTTCCCTCAGTTAGATGTAGTGGCGGGGGAGGGGTCAGGCACAGGGGGGGAGGGGTCCTGGCTTCACAAGGACTGCTTATTCCCACTCTTCAGGAGCTTAAGGAGTAAAATTCATTCTTTTCCACGTGAGAAAAAGCGAAAACACATGTGACATTGTCTGGTGCCATTTTCTCTCGCTCCTCCTGGAGGCTGGGCTCCCGGGCCCCCCTGTGCTCAGGGAGCTCTGTCGTCTAGGTGTTCACGTACTAGCACATCCTAATACACACTTCCTGTGCCAAGCGCCTGCCTGCTTCAGGGAGCAGCCGGCCCGACTGGGCTTTTTTCTTCCTGAATTGACCAGTAACCTAACGGAATTGAGCAAATTGACAAGTGACCTCTGAGTTATGTGGCTGCAAATTCTTCTTCTGAAGAAAAAGCACAACACTTTTGTTTATAGGAACAAGCTAGGTCTTCACAATCTCACCCCAACCCAGACGGTCAACACCCGTCCTCCTGTCCCCGACTAGAAGTCTCCCTGCTGCCCAGGAGGGGGCCGTGTTGAATGTCTGCTTCACTCTGTCCCACCTCTGCGCTGCGGCCTCTGCTGGCCCCACCACCTGGAACCCCTCCTTTTTTCCCACAGACCTGAATCCTGCGCACCTACCAACCTCATGAATGTGTAATTCTTAGTGTCCTTTTCTCCTCCACCTGCAGTGCACCTGCCCTCAATGAAATAATCATAAAAATAGCAGCAATAATAATAATAGACAAACATTTTCTCTAGGCCAGTCACTACGCCTATATAATCACATCTAATTCTCTCAACAAACCCTCAAGGTACATGCCCATTTTACAGACAAGGAAACTGAAGCACACAGACGTTAGGTAATTTGCCCAATGTTACAGAGCTAGTAAAGGATTGAAGCAGGATTTAAGCCCAGGAATGATGCAGGACCCAAGTAATTAATCACGATCCTTCTTCAAGAGTTGCCTTAAACACTGCTTTCATTGGGATCTGCTTCATCTTCCCTCCCCACACTTCAGGAGGTGTGGCCTGTCCCCCCAGGCACCCTGGGTATATCTCTATGACACGCCTCATGCCATGGACATTAATTGCATATATGGCAGTTAATTGTTAACTGGCTATGAGTTCCTCAAGGGCAGGACTGTGTCTGACTCATCACTGTACCCCAACATGTCTGACACTTCGTTGGGGCTCACATTTCATGGTGGTGGTGAATCCCCTCATGGCCCCTGGCCCTGGGCTGGCACATAGAGGCCAGAGAGGGCCCAGCTGGACCTGGAGTCACAGCCAGTCCTTGTCAGAGCTCGTGGGGCTGTCTGTGGCAGAAAAGTCGACTCACCAGCTTAAGACGCCCACTAGGTTTCCAGGCTCAAGTAGCTGAGCCATCCAGTGTGGCTGGATTCGGGGTTCAGCAAGGCCTCTCAGTTCTGCTTTCCCCTCTTGCGTATCCTACACACGGGCACACTCTTCCCACAAAGCCTCAACGTTCGCCTCCTCCTGGGTTCAAGTCCATAGAAAAGAATGATTTCTATCAGAATCCCAGGCCTGCCTCTCCTCAGCCCAGGCCGGGCCATGTGCCTGCAGCCCGGCCAGCATCAGTGACCGGGGAGATGAAGCACATCGATCAGCTCAGTCTAGATCACGTGTCCACCCAAACCCCAGGGCCTGAGGACCCGGGAGGGAGGGAACATGGCTTCCCCAAGACCCCGGGGAGAGGAGGAGGTGGCTTTGCTGAGGCAGAACCTGAGTTGTTGCCTCAAACCTGGGCTGTCCCTTTGTGTCCTCAGTCATCTCTCAGAGGGAGCCCTGGACACCCTCCAGAGTGGAGCACTGAGTGATGAATCAGAGGCTGTGGCTCTGGCCCTCCAGGTGCTGGGACAGGCAGGCTGGGCCTGACTAGGTCTGGGTTTTGATCTGCCCTCCCCTGCTAGCCGCCTGCAGTATACTCAGAGAAACCAATGGACTAGAGGCTGAGATTCACCAACTGGTGATCTTCCCCACCTTTGCCCATTTGGGGGTCCTTGTCCAGGCGGGAAAGTGGAAACAGTCCTGCCCGGCAAATGCATCCTTCACATCCCAGCTTCTCCTACCACTTCCAGAAGCTTCCCTGAGAGCTGTATGCAAAAGCGCAAATATCCGTACAACAGGTCTTTGTAACAATTCAGGCTCTGTGGAACAGTGCCACGTGGCAACTGGGGGTGCAAACTTCGGGGCTGGGTTCAAATCCCAGCTCTGCCACTCACTAGCTTACTTAATGTCCCTGGTTCCATTTCCTTCTCTGTACAACGGGAATAAAATAGCATCAAACTTACAAGGCTGTCGTGAGGATGAAACAGTTCAAACATGCAACGGCCTTAGAACAGTGCAGGGTTTGCAGTCTCTGGCTGGACTGACGAGATGACCAGGGAGAAAGTGTGGGGCCCTGCCCTGGGTTCACAAATTCAACTGCACAGCTGTGGGAAAGAGGACCTCTGACCTCGCTCAGTTCATGTAAAAATTAGCTCCCATTTTCTCACATGAGCTAAATACGAGATGATGGCTTTAAACGCTAATCAAGTCCTAGGCTATGTTCATAAAAGTAAGATGTTGAGACCAAGATATGACAGTTCTCCTCTTCTGTGCTCTCACCAGACCACACATTGGCTATTTTTTCAAATTTGGATTCACATTTTAAGGAAGATGCTGACAATCAAAGGCTGTCCAAAACGAAGGAAAAACAGGGAGGTAAAGGGTCATGTGTCATGTGTTATGAACTGGAGACATTTCACCAGGTGAAGAGGGGACATGACCATTATCTTCCCATTATTTTTGGAGGACTTCAGTTTTTCTAGAAGACGGTGATGTCTGGTCTCTGAGTCCCCGGTGGGCACAGCTTTGTGTGAGGGATGACACTGCCTGGACGGTGGATTTGCTTGTCACGTGCAGGAGAGTTTCAGGCATTGCAGCTGGGTGACGAAGAAACAGACAGTCTCAGGACGTGGTGAAGCCTGGGTCAAACAAGGCAGGATGGCCAGCTGACCAGAATGCTTAAGAACAGGGACGCAAATGGGCTTCATTTCTTTTGCCAATCCAATCAATTGGTGGTGGGCACTTTGAGTATCAGATTTAAAAAAGACTGGATTTTGAGATGAAGTCTAGCTCAGCAGGAAAGAGTTCCATCATTGATTAGTGATGCCTGCAATGGGCACAGGAGGGGTATGTGGTGGCATGAGCATTTTAGATTCCTAATCCTGCTGTAGAAGTGGTGTTGAGTGGAAGGATGGGCTCTATATCCTACAAGGTCTGGAAAGCCTATGGTTTTGTGATTGCATTTTATTGCACTCCCTACAGAGCAAGTCAAGTCAGAATTAACATTTTCAGCAGGCAGACTAGACAACTAAAGCTCAGAGAGGTTACGTTTGCTCTGGGGTCCCAGTGTCAAGCCAGCAAGACTGGATGGGAGCCTCCTCTCTGGCCAATCCTTGACCCTAGATGCCTTCCAGACTCTCAAACTCCCAGCAGCAAATGGGACTTAAACTGGCCCCGGGAATCTGAGGGTGCCAGGCTTCAGAGTTGGGCAGCCCTGGAATTCTGTCCTGATACTACCATTTATGTGCCGTAGGACCCTGGGCAAGCCATTTCACCTTCTGAACTCTGTTTCCTCAACTGAGAAATGCTGACAGCATGAGTAAAATAATGGCTACCTTAAACGTTTATTGGGGCTTCAGGCCAAGGTGGAGTAACAGAAATCAGATTTACCCTCCTGCTCAAAACAACAACAGCAAAGAGACAAATATACTAAACAACGGTTTTCAAGATACTGGCCTCTGGGAATGAAGGTGCTTGATCCCGGAAAAACAAGAATCGCGCGGGGCAGGTCCTTCCACCGCCCCGGCTCTGCCGTGAAAGCTTCCAAACTTCGGGCTGGGCAAAGTTTTCTCAGCTACAACATCAATGACACGGTCCACTACAAAACAAATTGAAAAACTGGACTTCATCAAAATGAAAAACTCCCACTTTTTGAGAGAAACTGTTAAGAGAATGAAAAGACAAGACAAAGACTGAGAAAAAAATATTCACAAATCCTATATCTGCTAAGAGACATATCTGGACTAGGTAAGGCACTCTTGAAATACCATAATAAGTAAATAAACAATCCAGTGAAAATTGGGCAAAAGATTTGAACAGACATTTCACCAAGATATGTGGATGGCAAATAAGCACACAAAAAAACACTTCACATTATTGGGCATTGGGGAAATGCCAATTAAAGTCACAAGGACACCAACGTACTTGTTAGAATGGCAAAAAGTAAATGACTGACCACACAGAGCATTGGTGAGGATGCAGAGCCACAGGAAATCTGATGCGCTGCCCGTGGGAACGTGAAATGGTACAAACACTTCAGAAAACAGTATGGTGGTTTCATCAATTAAACATGCACCCACGGTACGATCCAGCCACTCCTAGGTATCAACCAAGAGCAAAGAAAGCGTGTGTTCATACAAAGACTTACACAAATGTTTATAGCAGCTTTAGTCATAATCGTCAAAAACTGAGAGAGATCCAGTGCCTACCAACAGGTGAATGGACAAACCAGCTGTGAAACAGCCCGAGATGGAATATTAGCCATCAGTAAAGAACGCACTGCTGACACCTGATTCAACATGGTTGAATCTCAAAATAATCATGCTGAGTGAAAGAAGCCACACAAAAAAATAGTCCAGGGTGTATGATTCCATTTATATGAAACTCTGGAAAATGCAAACTAATCTAAGTGACAGAAAGCAGATCAGTGATTGCCTGGGAATGGGAGGGCGGGTGAGGAGGGGAAAAGAGGAATTATAAAGGGCATAAGGAAGCTTCTGGAGAGTGATGAATATATTCATTATCTTGATTGTGGTGATGGTTTTATGGATGTATACATATGTCAAAATGGATCTAAGTTATCGCTTTAAAGATATGCAGTTTCTTGTGTATAAATTACGATTCAATAAAGCTATTACCGGAAGGGGGGACAATCTGAAAGCTCACTGAGGTTATTAAATGATGTAACACACAGCGGCTCCTATTTACCTCTGTGGCGTCTGGAGGGACTTTCACTGGAAAGGGTGGAGATGTGGGTCTCAGGCCTATGCCCTTCTCTGGCTCCATCCAAACCATCAAACACTGACCAGGGCCAGACTAGGCCCTTCTCTTCATTATCCCGCCCCCATCCGGGAGGCCCCGCTGGCACACAGTTCATTAAGCTGCGGGCTGGTGAGAGAAGAAGGTGGCTGGGGAGGGAGGGGGGAGGAGGAGCTCATTGGAGCAACAGTGTTTGAGAGGCTGGGCGTGGCCTGAGCCTGACTCTCATGGCGAAGTCCCCAGGGCAAGGCCACATGCTCTCCCGCTCCAGAGGAGGCTGCTGATCCGGGGCCCCTCTGCCCAGCGTCCCCGGTTATTTGAAAGATGTACTCACCGGAAAAGACTGATGATGACTCCTGTGTCTGTTCCCTGCATCCAGGAGGGATGCCCAGTGACCACCAACTGCAGGCCTGGTCCAGGGGACATCTCCAGGTGCTCCTCAGAGTGTGGGCATCTCTGAGCCCAGACAGACAGGTAGGGGCAGGGAGAAGGTTTAAGGGTGAGAGCAAGAGCTTTAGAGCCAGAGAGCAAACCCTCTCCCCTCCCGTGCTGATTCTCCTGGGAGAGTTACACAACCTCTCTGAGCCTCAGTGCCTCATCAGTAAAACAAGATAAAATACACACCTTGGAGAGTCATTGTGGAGATAAAATGTAAACAATACCTGTGGGAGAGCAGGATGGGTCCATGTTCAAGAAGAGGTGCTGTATGAGGCCGAAAAATTGCGCCCCCCCAAAGATACCCACATCAAATCCCTGAAATCTGTGATATTACCTTATTTGGAAAAACAGTAGATGAGATTATTTAAAGGATGTTGAGACAAGGAGACAATCCTGGAGTATCTGGGTGGGCCCTAAATCCAGTGACAAGTGTCTTTATAACAGGAAAGCAGAGGGAGATTGGAGACAGATGGAAGAGAAGGTGTGAAGATGGGGGCAGAGATGGGAGCGATGCAGCCTCAAGCCAAGGAACGCCGGCGACCGCCAGAAACAGGAAGAGGCAAGGACCAGAATCTCCCCTGGGGGCCTCCAGAGGGAGTGTGGCCCCCCGACACCTTGGTTTCGAACTTCTGGCCTGCAGAACTGTAAGAAAATAAATTCCTGGTGTTTGAAGCCACCCAGTTTGCTAATTTGCTGTGGCAGCCACAGAAAACTAACATAGGTGCTTTGGGTCAAAACAAATCTGAGTTCAACTCCTGCCAGGTTATAACAGCCAGGCTCCCCGAATGCCGAGCCAGGGTTTCCCAAAGTCGGCACTACTGCCATTCGGTGCCAGATCCTTCTTGGCTGTGGGATCGTCTTGTAGGATGTGTGCAGCGTCTCTGGCCTCTACCCGCTACTGGTAGCTACATTACCCCCTCCCTGTCGTGACAACCAAAAATGTCTCCAGACTTTGCCAAACGTCCCTTGAGGGAACACAATCACCCCCAGTTGAGATGATAGAACCACCGCTTAGGCCAGCTCATCGGCCTCAGTTTCATCAGCTATGGAAAGGGGGCTGGGGGGTGTGGGGGGTTATACTAGCATCTACCTCGTAGGACTTCCATTTCAACAGCAATTTATTGAGCGCCCGGGGGCCAGGCACGTACTAGCCCCCGGGGCCACAGCAGTGAACTAAACAGATGTGACGTCTGCTTCGTGAGCTTACAGTCTAGTGGGTCATGTTGAGGGTGAATTGCAACAATGCATTTAAATAACCTGATGCAAGCTGGTCCCATAGCAAGTGTTTAACAAATGGCTGTTTTTTAAGTTATTAATCATTTAAGCATCAGTACCATTGTTAATATAATCCTAATTAGCATTATAAACACTTAACACAATGCCAGGCACAGAGCAAGGTCAAAATAAGACAGGAATGGTGGTGGTAAAATAAAATGATATGTGGGAAGTACTTAGCACAGGGCCTGGCCCATAGTCGACGATCAACCCATATTAGCTTCTTTCCTGCTCCTCCAAAGGCATGTAGGGAGTTAGTAGAAGCTTTTGGACTAGAGCTCAGGTCTCCCGCCTCATGGTCTAGAATAATCTGTTTTGTTGTGTCATTCACTGAGGTCCCACTTTACCTTCTGTACTAACCAGGCTTTTATAGCAATAATGCTGTGTAACAAATAGCAAACTCTTGTGACTTCCAACCATACGCATTTATTCTCATGCTCGTGGGGCTCAGCTTAGCTGCAGTTTGGCTGGTCTAGGCTGGACTTGGCTGGGTTGCTCCTCTCTGGCTGTGGGTTGGGCTCAGATCTGACCCCTGGGTGGTTGTTCTGGAGCCCGGCCTGAAGGGGCAGTGGCCACCCTGGGCATCTTCTGCTCATGTCAGGTTACAGGAGCATAGGAAAGCAAGCCAAATGACACATGCATATTTAAGGTCTCTGTTCCGGTCATGTCTACCAACTTTGCATTGGTTAAAGCAAGCCACACGGCCAAGCTCCACATTGCTGGAGGGGAGAGAATGTCTGTAATCCAAAGTGTCCCATCTTCCTCCAGGAAGGACCTGCATTAAAACATCTGAGGCTTAGAGAAATAAAACAATGAGGCTGGAGAGGGGGACCAGCAGGTCCAGGCATGGGCAGGGTGAAGGAAAACAGAGAGGGAGGGGAAGGGGGATGAAAATGCAAGAATTGCATGTGGCACTCCAAGGGGTCAGAAGACTTGAGTAGTGGTCTTGGCTCTTCCATAAAACAATGGCCTCCCCTTGGCAGGCTGCTGCTTATGTCTGGTCTTGGTGACCTCAGTTGGAACATGGGTGGGAACAGAACTGAAGCAACCAGCCCCTCCCAGCCCTGATGCTCTGGGATGCTAAGATTTACTGCAAACAAGAACGATTTTGAGGCTGCTGTGAAGAACCAAGGCCGGGCCTTGCTCTCTCCCACCCACCATGGATGGGGGTGAACATTTCCTCCACCTCCCCCCATTTCCTTTGATCCAGAAGAAGAGAGAGGCCAATGTCTCTGGAAGGCAGAGTTGTGCCACCGTGGCCAGATTGTTAGCTGGCATATTGGAAGCAAACTGCCCTCAACCAACCACAGTGCTCATCCTAGCATTGCCCAATATTCCTGGGTGGCCCGATATAATCCCTTAACCTCCCCAAGCCTCAGTTTCCCCATCTGTATATGAGGAAAGTCACTGCCTCTTCTCTTCCTCCCAAGATTCTTTTGAGGATTGGCACATGAACAAGATGGCCGAGTGGCTGACGCCTCCCTAACCAACGTGGAGATAATCCAGCAAGGTCGGCCCCCTTCCTTCTGCCACCACATGCCTGGATTCCGTCTCCTTGACTGCTCAGGGGAACACCCTCCCAGTGGCTTCCTGGACAGAAAACTCCAGCCGGAGGCCTCAGCTTCAGGAGGCTGGGATTCAGGGGCCACTAGAAAGACAGGGAGAGAACGGCTACCCCTGGATTTGAGAGACAATGGGGAGGCTGACTGGCCATCTCTCTGCTGCTCCCCGTGACCAGGGGCCTCGAGTGAGCCCACGTCACCACAATACCTGGAACATCTGGTTGAAAAGGTTCAGCCTGTCTTCCAGATGTGATGGCCATCAGCCATCGGCCATCTGGCTCTCTGAACACTCCTGGCCACATGGAGGGATAAAACAGCTCATTTTCGTAGCACTTCATCCTCCAGATGTGCAGGCGTCCATGCAGAGCACACTTCTGGGGAACCAGGAACGCCTCCTATCAAAGTCAACAGACAAATATGCGCGACCTAGAGCGTGGACGATGGAAGCCGTCAGCTGCCTGATCCTGACAAGCTGTGAACCACTTTGCTACCCACCCTCCTGCCAGCGCCTCTCCCATTCTCCACTGTCCTACGTCTGCAACTGCCAGCTCCCCTGCACTAGGCGTGGTCAACGAAAGTCCACGGGAAACAAGAAAAGGAAAATCAAAAGCTGAGGTCTTTTGGTGCCCGCTAACATCAATTCACATGTCACACTGGTTTTCTTTTCCTGGATGGAGGAGTCAGTTGAATCCTTTTTCCCAGAGCTTGGTTAGTTAGCCAGGGGGGCGGGCACTGTGCTAAGCTCTTTTCGTGCTTTATCTTGTTTAATCCTCAAGGTTGCACTACGAAGTTGGTACTATTAGATGCCCCCTTTATAGAGGAGGAAATTGAGGAACAGAGAGGTTAAGCAACTTGCCAAAGGTCACACAGCTATGGAAGCCTGGAAACAGGCTGCCAAACCAAGATAGATCTCAGGGTCCATGTGCTACTGCCCTGCAGCACACAGTTCCTGCCAAATGGGCCAGTACAGAGGGGAATGGTCACTTATTCAAGCAAATGGTATCAGTGATGCCCCAAAACATGCCAGAGCAACAAGCACCATCTTAACAAGCACCACAGGTAGTTACAGCAGGACTGGAATTAAGGTAAGGCAAGTGAGCCAGGACTGTGCAGGATCAGATCTTGCCTTTATTTAAAATTTTGATATTTTGTTCATCATGGATTTTTTTTTTCTGCTGAGGAAGATTGGCCCTGAGCTAACATCTGTGCCCATCTTCCCCTATTTTGTATGTGGGACACCACCACAGCATGGCTTGATGAGCGGTGTAGGTCTGCACCTGGGATCTGAACCCACGAACCCAGGCCACCAAAGCAGAGCGCGTGGAACTTTAACCACTTGGCCATGGGACCGGCCCCTAATCGTGGATTTTTTTGCATTAAACTTGATATTTTAAAATATTGCATTAGAATATAATTTACCTTGATAAATGCAATTTTTGGAACCTCCTTCAATTTTGCCCCCGAGGGGATCCCCCCTAGCTCAAGTTACAAAGCCCTGAGTTACAAAGCCCCTACCTCGTGTCCACACTGGGTCAGGAGTGGGTACTGATGAGCATACATGCCCAGTCCCCACCTTTAGGGAGCTCACAAGGTCTTGGGGAGATAAGACTCACGTAAGCTCAAAGTCTGGCAGGACATATGAACAAGGGTGGTTTGTGGGAAGAAACACGGAGTAGCTTTAAGGACAAGTTGTATCTGTGCTGGGTCTGGGCCCTGCCTCTGCGGCTAGTAAGCTGGGAGAGCTTGGGTGAGTTACTTCCCTTCCCTGGGCTTAATTTCCTCATCTTTAGAATGGGACCAGTGATGGTACCTAGCTCACAGGGTGGCATGCAATGATCCACGCAAAGCACTTGGAACAGACTCCCACAGAGAGGACGCCCTCACTGTGAGACAGCTGTTGTTATAAACACAGATGTACTGATTCTGTGAAAACCACGAGCGCCTGGGGAATCTGGGGCCAGGAGAGCTAGAGGGGGCTGGAGAAACCCGCTGGGGCTGCACGGGGGAGGCAGGACTTAAGGTGGAGCCTGACCAAGAGTTTGGATTGGATCAGGTGGGGAGGGGGTGGTATTCTGCAGAAGGGATACAGCAGCCTTCTTCGCAAATCTGATCATTTTCTAAATTAATTAATTTATTTTTAATTGTAGTGATATATACATAACACAAAGTTTACCATTTTAAAACCATTTTGAGTGCACAACTCAGTGGCATTATGGACATTCACATTGTTGTGCCACCATCACCACCACCCATCTCTAGAACTATTTTCATCTTGCACAACTGAAATTGTACACCCATTAAACACTAACTCCCCATTCTCCCCTCCTCCCAACCCCTGGCAACCAGGATTTTACGTTCTGTCTCCGTGAATCTGACTGCCCTAAGTACCTCGTGTGAATGTAATTGTGCAGTATTTGTCCTTTTGTGACTGGCTTGTTTCACTTAGCGTAATGTCTTCAAGGTTCACCCATGCTGCAGCACGTGTCAGCACAAAATCTGATAGTTTTGCAAGTCCTGGGAACTACCTGGAAATGAGTGGATAGATGGACAGATGGATGGATGGAAAGAAGTGGAATAAGGAAGGAAGGAAGGACAGATGGATGGATGGATGGATGTGTGGATGGATGGATGGATGGATGGATGGATGGATGGATGGATGGATGGATGGATGCGTGGATGGATGGATGGATGCGTGGATGGATGGATGGATGGACGCGTGGATGGATGGATGGTTGGATGGATGGATGGATGGATGGATGCATGGATGGATGGATGAATGTGTGGAGATGGATGGATGCGTGGATGAGTGGATGGATAGATGGATAGACAGATGGATGAATAAATGCATGGCTGAATGGACAAGTGGATGGTTGGGTGGATGATTGGATGGATGGAAGGATGAATGTCAGTGCTGATGTTCAGGTGGGTGGGTTGAAGGAGCAATGGTGAGACAGGACACAGTCCAGCCCTGGAGTAGCTCACAGCCTAGGTAAGGAGTCAGGAGGACTAACACTCCCTAGACAATATCACAGCATCCACACTGGACACAAACACAAAATCCCCCTGGGAGGGCATGACAATGCCAGCTGAAGATGTCACAGACACCACGAGCCTTCCCAGCAACACTGCAGCCAGGTCGCGAGGGCCGATGAATTTCTCTTTCTTGGCTGAAGGAAAAAAGGAGCTGGGCACTCCAGACAGAGGGCACAGCATGTGCAGAGGCCCAGAGGCAAAAAAGCAAAGGACAGAGAGGCCATATTTTGTTTAAAAAGTAACTCTGGGCCTCTGGAATAGGGAGGACCTGGGTTCGAATCCAGACATGGCTAGTTATTAACTGTGTGATGCCAGGCAAGTTGCCTCTCCTCTCTGAGCCTCAGTTTCCTGAGCTGTGAAATGGGGGTTGTGAGGGCATTGACCTCTGAGAGTGGCTCTGAGGATCCAGTAAGACCATAAAGCATGAAGCTCAGAGTAAGAGCTCAAGAAAATGTTCTGTTCTTCACTCTTCTCCCACCCTCAGGCCCCTTCCCTCCCGGGGGCGTTCAGGCAGGCTGAGGCCAGTCTGGGAGGGGTCTTGTTGCACTGCAGAGAGGACCAAACCCCAAACCCTCCTGGGACCCCACCTCCACTGCTGATTGGCTGAGGTTTCTCCTCCCTCTCCCTCCTTTGTTATTCTCTAACGTGCACCTGCCATCACTTTATTCATGAAGATTTGCATCGATTTTGCCATAAACTGTTATGAATTCAGCTTGTGGAAAAAATAACATTGATCCCCCTGCCTTGTAATTCGTCTCTGAGCTGCAGGGCCCGCTAATGGTTTTCCCAAAGATTTACATTGAGGAGCAGGGGACGTGGCTCCAGTCACCGACTCCGTGCCACTAGCTTGACTCTCAGGATTTTCTTTGGTAACTTTGTCCCTTTGGTTGAAAATGGGCAGGTTCAGTGACTGCAGACCAGGGGCCCTGCCAGCTATTGGCCACTCACTGCAGAGGAAGGAAGGAGAAAGGAGGACAGAAGGGGTGGGAGGGGAGTGCACATGGAGGTGAGGGAAAGAGGAGGCCTGTGAAGCAAGGAAAATGACATTCACCAAGCGGCCTCCATGCACCAGGCACTTTGAACTTAACTTTCCTCATGTGAACTTCAAAACAATAAAATGGTGTTATTTGCTCCATTTACAACAGGGAAACCAAGGCTCAAAGAGGTTGAACAACAGAGAGAATCACACAATATACAAGGGACCGAGCCAGTAGTACAGCCTGGTGTGGCCAAGACATTTCCTCCCCTGGGCACATGGTGAACAGTGTGGTTGTGCCATTAACGACTTGTGGACAACGGGATGTGGGCAGGGGTGATGTCTGTTACTTCCAGGCCTGGCCCTTCAAAACATCCTCTGTCTCTCTCTTCCTCTGCTTGGAAACCTTGGACAGTGTAGCTGGAAGACGGAGAAGGGCTACCCAGGCGCCTTCAGACTCTAATATGAGTACAAAATAAACAATTGCTGTACAAAGCCAGGGAGATGTGAGCAGGTCACATTAATCACCCTAACACAATAACTGACATTGATTGAGTACTTACTGTGTGCCAGGCACCCCTGTAAGCATTTTGTATTATTTCCTCATCCAAACCTGACAACAGCCCCACGAGGCAGCAATACTATCACAGAGGAGGAGCCTGGGGTCCACAGAAGTAAATCACCTGCTCAGGGTCACACAGGTAGTACGTGGGACGATCAGGATTCAAACTTAGGCAGTGTGACGCTCACACCTGGGTTCTCTTTTCCCTTCGTCTTGCCACAACTTCCTCTATCTCCCTAGAAGGAGGCACGGTGAGTGGGAGTCGGGACAGGGACTGCAGCTGTGACAAGTGCCACCATCTTGATTCATGATTCCTTGGTTTTATACACTATTTTCACACACATCATTTTCTTTCATTACATTTGGTCCTGGAAGTTATGCACAAAGGAGCTGACAACAAATAGAAACCCTCTGCTGAATCCTCTGATGTCCCTCCTGGGACAGAAGGCTGATCTGACCTTTGCCACCATAGTCCATCCTACGGTCTGGCTTGAGTGCCTGAGTAAAGGTTGGGGCTTCGGTCTTCTCTCCTGCCCATTAAGACTTCCTGTTTCAAATCTTGTTTTATAATTAGCCTGAGACCATCTCTCTCATAGGATCTGCTAAATGTGAAAGAACAAGCCAACGCTTATTACATTGTGAGAGTTTCAACAGAGCTGCTATGGTTACAGATGCTGTTGGCACATGATCTGCTTTCAAGGTATCACAGCAATTTCAGACGTCTGCCATGTCGTAACAAGGACCACCATCTTCCTATTCCAAGATACCCCCATCTTCACTGCCTGCTCCTCAACCACTGAGCCAAGTCTTCATAGTTTGTTTTGTTATGGCAGTGGCCCACCCTGGTACCAAAGTTGGTTTTAGTTAATAGACAGACTCAGCTGCTGTAACAAAATCCAAAAGAACAGTGCTTTAAACAAGATGGAAGTTTCTTTCTTGGGTAACAGTCGATCCAGGGCCAATAAGGTAGCTTCACAAGTCAGGGTCAAGGGCTCCTTCAACTTTATTGCTCAGCTGTTGTCCATGTGTGGCTTCCATCTCATGGTCCAGCAGTCTCACCAGAGGCAGAGGGGGACAGCGGAAGTGGAGGATATTCCCCTTTCTTTTAAGGGCATGACCTGGAAGTCATTCCTGTAACTTCCTCTTAAATCTTATTGGTCAGAACATAATCACATGGTAAAACCTAGGAGTATGGGAAATGTAGTCTTTACCTGGTGACCACGTGCCCAGCTAAAATTCACCAATTCTCCTCCTAAAAGAAAAAGAAAGGAATAAATATTGGCGACAACCATCTGCAACAAAGTCAGCATTCCACCGACAGGGGAACGGAAGCTCCGAGAAGTGAAATAAGTCGCCCAAGGTTGACCAGCTAGCAAAAGTGACAGAACCAGACCTCAAACATGGCAGTCTGAGTCCAGAGCGTGTGCACATAGCTACAAGACTGGTCTGCCTCCTCCACACAGGTAGTGTTCTTAAAACAGTGCTCAAATGTGATGGGAGTTCAGTAAAGGTTGTTTTCCCTTTGCCCTAACCTTAGCCAGGTCCTAAAAGAAATAGGGCTGCCACTACCAGGTAAGTTTTGAAAAGGAAGTGCAGAAAGTAATGATTTCTGGAAGATGGTGGGAGGGTTTAGCCAAGTGACTTCATGGGTCTTTGGGTATCTTGGGAAAATAGTATATAGCTGTGTTTCTCAAGGGGTGTTCACGAAGCACCCATTTGACTTAATTAGGGCTGTGTGGACCCCAGGGATCTTTGTTGACCTTGATGTGCACCAAAGTTTGACAACCACAGGTTCAGAGTTTACACAATGTACGTGGAGCATGGTTACCTGTGACATGGTTACGGGGGGCAGCCAGGCGGGGATAAATACAGCTTCTGACTTGTGAGGCAGATGAAACTGGGTTCAGACTCAGGCTCGACCACTTGTGAGTTTGGACATATCCCTGCAGTCCTAGCTTCCTCAGCTCTCTCATCTGCAAAATGGGGGTGAAAATGCCTGCCTCGCAGCTTGTTCATTCATTCAGCAAACATGAACCGAGCACCCGTCCAAGGACTGTCCTGGGCAATAAACGGAGCAAGTCCAACCCCTGCTCTCATGGAGCTTCTACTATGGTGGGGAGATAGAAAGTAGACAAGAAAGAGAAGGAAAATATGTCGTATGTCAGACGGTGCTAAGTGTTACAGAGAAAAATGAAGCAGGAAAGACGAAGAAATTGTGGTAGAATGCAATTTTAGATCAGGTGGCCAAGGAAGGCTTCACGGAGGAGGTGACATTTAAGGGAGTCATGCAGCTAATGGGAGGCAGAAGCATTTCCAGGAGAGGGGTCAGCGTGGTTCTGAGGCAGGTGCAGGCCTGGCGTGTTTGAGCAGCAGCCAGGGAGCCAGTGTGGCTGGAATGGAGAGAGCGAGGGGAGAAGAGCAGGAGAGGGGAGGGAACTAGGGGCCAGACCAGGAAGGGCATTCTGGACGCTGTGTGGGCCTTGGCCCTATTGTTGATGAAATGGAAGCCATCGGACGGTTCAGAGCAGAGAAGTGACATGATTGGGCTAATATGTTAACAGAATCCTTCTGACTGATATGCAGGGAATGTTCTCCAAGAGGCAAGTAGGAAACTCAGTCAGGGAGCTGCTGTGGTAAGTCCAGCAGGCAGAGAAAAGCTGAGAAGATCAGATGAGATGCTGTGTGCAAAGGGCCTGGCTGATGCTCCACTGTGGGTTCCCACCCATTCTAACTCACAGGGGTTTACCACACCCACCCCAAAGCCCCAGAGAGAAGAGGAAGGTACCCAGATGCTCCCGCTTGAAGGAGGCATGTCTTCCCAGCCCCCTGGAAACCTGCAAGTGTTTCTCTAAAGCTTGGGCCTCTCAGCCCCTGACTTGCTCCACACGGGAACCCCGGCTGGGCTGTGTGCATAGGGAAAGGGAGGTGGGTGGCAGTGTTTCCCATACCCAGCCCTCTCACTTGGAGGCATCATCTCCATGGAATTCTCCAACACAAGCAGAGGGAGCCAGCAGGAATGTCTTGTGCAGTCCCTCTGAGGGGCGCAGACCCAGCCCCAGGGCGGGGCATAGAGCTCACTGATCTTTGCAGCTTCCATGGGGCTCCCGTGATGCGTCTCTGCTTTGGTCTCTTGCAGTCCCAACTCGCTGCAGACATGCCCCCCACATGCCAGGAGGGGAAGGGAGAGGGCTATTGGCTGTGCACCTGCCTTAGCAGCTGTGTAGTGCTTTCTCAGTGTGTGTGTGTTGGTTGTATACCTGTGTGTGAGGTGGAACGTGGGGGCGGGCTCTCCTCTTCCATTTCCCGGTTCACCTGTGTGTGCCTGGCTGCACAGCGGTATCGATTTCTTCCCATCTGAATGCTCATATGTAGATGCATGTATGCGTGCATATCAGCACGTGGGTCTGTGCACGCCTACACGTCTGGGTGCGCATCTAGACTTGGGGCGTATGTATGGGTTCGTGTTTGCGTGCTCGTGGTGCTGCTAAGGGGTGTCTTTGTGAGTTTGTGTGCCTGTGTGCGTTCATGGCTCTGATTCTGTAGGGATGCAAGAATGTTCTGTGTGCCACACTTCCAGGGGTGCAGGAACCCTGCCTGTCTCATTGGTGGCTCAAAGGGCCCCCAGTCCCCTGGGAAGACGTGAGGCTGGGTAGACAGCTGAAGCAGGTGCATCTGTTGAGCAATTGATTTTTTTCTTACTTGGGGAGCATCTGCAAGGACTGGGGTCAGGGCTGGGTCACAGAGCAGCGTCTCCATGCTGAGGAGGGGGAGAAGAGGAAGGAGAGAAGCACCAGAGGAGCAAAATCAGGGCCACAGGTGAGGGGAGAAGGAGAGGAGAGACAGAAGAAAGAGAAGTGGGTAGAGAGAGAGGTAGTCAACTGAATCAAGAACGGTTCTGAGCGACACATCCCCAAAGTGAGTGGTTGAAAAGTTGAAAAATTCTACCAAGTTAGGTCACAGGTGTTGCGTATAACATGCATCCAATCATTCATTCATTTGTTTATTTTTCAACCAGAACAGTTTGATGTCTCTGTTCCCGACACCCACCCCAAGTGTCCTGCATTTTAACTTCTGCTTCCCTTGCACCATTGACGATGTGCCTCAAAATGCTGGGAGACCCGCACCCAGGGACAGGCTGATTGGTTCTGCTTCTAGGTTCTTCTTGTGACCCAGTGTAGGACAAGGACCCCTGGCCTTTAATGCTGAAATATAATTGGCTCAATCAAGCCCCTTATCCAACATCCTATGGCAAGCCTGGTGCTCTCCCCAAGTTTTCTGAGCACTCCTAGGGGAGCAGGGCCTCACGGTCACTTCCGCCTCAGAGTTCCTCTTCCCGGTCACTCTCGCGCGCACGCCTCCTCTCCTATAGCGGCAGCAGCCCAGCTGCGGGACTCTGGCCCGTTGCCCTGATTTCCCCCAAAACCGCCAGACGAGGCATCGCGTAGCAGGCGCGACTCCATTTGTGCAGGGTTACAGAGAAGTCTCCTGCCCTGTGGTGCAAACTTAGGGTGGAACTTTCAACACCCTTCTTATCAAAGAAGACACCCTTCTTTCTCTGTGCTCAGGTGCTCCACAGGCCACATTGCCTACTCTAATATCTTTCTCCGTCCTCCCTTGTCTGGGAGGTGGGTGAGCTGGACTGTTTCCGAAATATCTCCCAGCTCTGAAATTTGATGGGACTCAGTCCAAAGCGATCCTTTACTCATTGGCTCCAGAAAAGAGCACTGTCCAGAGACTTACCAGAATTATTGTGGTTTTGTCACATCCCATTCATATTTATCTACATATTCCTTTTTATCCCCCATCCCCATTCCATCTCTTCCCTCCCACAGGCAGCCCTTCTGGTCTGTTTTATGTCTATCCTTCTGTTTCATGTCTTTTTGTGAAACGCATATTGTTGTTTTGTATGTGTGCATTTTCAGTGTACTTAAATGGAATTTCCGCCCTAGCTCTGGGTTTGCAATCAATCCATATTGCTGTGGGTGCATCTGGAGTGTTGCTTCTAACCACCCTCAGCCCCACGGTGGCCGTACTCTCGCTCTGTCTATCCAGCTGCCCTGTGGAAACTAACATTCTGAACGTCTGTCATTTGCCAGATGCTGACCCATAAAGGCCCAGACTCGAACCATCAGACTTAATCCTCACAACGACCTCTGCAGTCGGCTCTGTCGTTATCCCCATTTTGTGGAGTGGGAAACTGAGGCAGAGGTTAAGCAACTTTCCCAAGATAACCGAGCTAGGAAGTGGCAGAGCAAGGATCTGAATCTAGGCCTGTCTGATTCCAGCGTCCTCTCTTAATTGCTCTGCAAAACAGCCCACTCTCAGCGCCTTCTAAATTCAACATTCTAGAACCAGCTGTATCTAAGACGAAGAGTCACAGTGATAGTAATAGCCATTACCTATTGCATACCTACTCTGTGCCAAGGTCTTTCAATTATGCAGAGCTGCCATGTACAGCTGCACAGGTAATGCACTGTACAACTTCAGGGAGCACCATCTACCCAGAGTGCAATGTGAATGGCGCCCCCTGGAATTGTGCACTGGGGTGACAACAACCCTACCAGATTGGAATTGTTACTCCTTTTTAACAGCCAAGAAAAGTGAGTCTCGGCGAGGTTATGTCACCTTCCAAAAGCACTCAGCCAGTGAATGGCAGACCGCAGCTCTGAACCTGTTTGACTGCATAGTCTGAGTTCCTGAGGCCTTTAGATTCCTTCCCAGCCTACTGCTGCCAGGCCACACTGTCACTTTCAGCCCACCTCTCAAGCCAAGTGTGCTTCCGGTTTTCCTGAGGACTGCCGCCCAAGTGGAGATGCTGACAGACAAGGTGTGTCTCCAGAGGGCGGGCGTTGGGCATGGCATGCCTGCCACGCAGACACCGTGGTGCCAGGCGTGCATTCTCATGCTCACCCACCCTCCCCATGTTTATCAGCCTGGGCTGGGGGCTCACACTCGCCTCGCCCCACTGCATCATGGGCTGGACCCCCATCCACCCACCAGGTTGTTGCGAAACTTACCAAGGCAGAAGGCCCCGGAGTGGGGCAGTAATTCAAAGGAAGACACTTTTGAGAGAGCTCTAGGTTTTGTTCCCAGCATTAAGACAGCTTCAGAGAAAAGTCTTTATTGCAGACAGAAGAATATTATTTCAGGGCTATTCCCCTGGCCCATTACAGCAAAATAATAGAGCTTTAGTTTCTATATATTTGTCATGCTTAGCGCACATGTATTTCAAGTATATTTGACAGCATATAAAATTGAGGTGAAATATTGCAAAATTGGCCAATTCTTGTACATTTTAAATGTATTTCCTTTATTTGTTACACTTATTTTACATATCTACACAATCCATCTTTGGAACTGGAGAAGCAATAAGTGATGAATCGATACTGAGGTTTTCCATGGCGAGGAGACTCGCGTTGGATGCGAAATTTTCTTTCTGCCCAGCAACTCCTGGTTCTGACTAGAGAGAAGTGGCTGCTTTCCTTTGTCTTCCCAGGCGGTTACACCTCTCAGGGGCAGGGAGCCATGGTTGTAACTTTGAGGCAATGTCTCAAAAACTCTTTCTCTTCCCATATTGGCAGGAGCTGGGCACCAGCTTTCTCTAATAGAACTAGGAAGTTTTACTGATCTGAGCCGGAAGTCCAATTAGTTAGTTAATCTAAGTCCTAAGGTTGGGGTTCTTATCTTAGGACTTTAGGGGTCTCCCTAAAATTATATGCCTAATTTTGAGCCCTTATACATCCTTCTGCAGCTGCAAAAGAAGGTTAAATACATATCTGGGAGTCTGGGGTGGGCTCTGTCCAGCTGAAGAAGAGGGCTTCTCCCTTATCTGGTCCTTCCTGGTCCCGCCTCCACTCACCCTGGCAGGGAGAGTGGGTACAGATGGAGCCCAGAGCCAGAGCTGCATCTACACAGCCTCTTACCTGGATCTCGCAGACTGGACCAGTTACTGTCAGGGGAAAGCCCTCTGGAAGTGTTGATGTGGATGAACTCACCCCACTGGCTGCTCAGCAATCCTTCCCATGGGTGGCCACAAAGTAACAGAGCTCAAGACCCTGCTTGCATCTGATCAGGCACTGCAGGGGCAGGATGCAGTGGCCATTCCCTGGGGCCCAGGACACAGGACAGTGGGCCTGGAGCTCAGCCCCATGGGTCCTGCATGTGCACAGCCCATCACCATGGTGTTCTTCCATTCAGACTCTCACGGGCCAGCTTCTTCAATGTAGATCTGTGGGAGCAAGGCTTTGAGCCTCATGCTCTGACTTGGGATTACCCTTCATCCAGTAAATGTTGGTGGGCAGTTTGGGACTCACAATCAGGACAGTGGTCAGGGCCTGCAGAGGGCCGGCCATATCTTTTCCCTTAGTGCTCAGCCTGGAGAAGACTCCCTCGTAGGCCTGGGGCAGAGTTTACCTCTGCCTGGTTCCTTCCACCATGCTTAGCTGCAACCGACACCTAGCATGGTCCACTGCCTGCTTACTTGTCTGCCCTCCCACCTCGAGGGCTGGGGCTGTGTTTATTCATCTCTGGGCTGTCTGTGCCTGGACTGGTATGTAGGACTCTTAAAAAGACTGTTGGATGGATGGATGGAAGGAAGGAAGGAAGGAAGGAAGGATGGATGGATGGATGGAAGGAAGGATGGATGGATGAATGGATGGATGGATGGATGGATGGAAGGAAGGAAGGATGGATGGATGGATGGATGGATGGATGGATGGATGGATGGATGGATGGATGGATGGATGGATGGAATTCCTTGTACACAGGTTTCTGCAGGTTTCAGCACATGGAAACTGGGCCTGTGAGATAGTCCTATCCTTTGTGTCACCCTCCTCAGTGAGGTGCCATCTACAAAAGCTGCATTAATATCTCAAACAATGGTGAGACCAATCTGCCACGTCCCTCCCTCCATTAAAGATGAATGCCCCTTGGGGGCGCAAGGGGGGCTAATGCATCTCTCCCCGTGGTGCAGCCGCCAACATCCAGAACCCATTAGGGAAGGCAAAGAGCTATTGATTCCTGATGAAAGACACCTGGGGTCCCTGGCAGGCACTTCCTGGGCCCAGCAGAGGAGGGACAGAGGCAAGACCCTCTCGTCACTATTACCAGCTAGAATCCAGCTGGGCCCTGGAGGCCTGAGATGAAGTGGATCCTCAGGCTGCTGAGCTGGAAGTCTCATCCTCTGCAACCTCCTCCTTTTGCAGATGACAAAGCAGATCCAGACTGGGTGACCTACCCAAAGCTATGCTGTCGTAAAGTTGCAAAAATGGCCCTACGTCTCCACCCATCCTTGCATCCATGTCCTTTGCAAGGTGACCATGCAGCTCCACCCCCCACGAGGAGGACCCTATTTCCCTCCCCCTCAAATCTGGACTTGGCCAGGTGACTTGCTTGGCCAACAGTGACGGAAATGCTTATATGCCAGTTTCAAGCCTGTGTCTCCAGAGTCTTACGCATTTTGGGGTCTCTCCCTTACTCTTCTACCTTTGATAAGAACATCCCTGAGCCAACCTGCTGGAGCACTGAGCAGAGCCCAACCAGCTCAGTTGTCCCAGTCAGGCCCCAGACGCGTGAGAGAGCCCAGCCAAGATCAGTAAAGCTGCCTGACCAAATTGCAGCTGGCCAGACAGAGGAGTGTGCCCTGCCTGGGCCCATTCATCTCAGCAGAACCACCCAGCTGACCCAGAGGCTCATGGCAAACATATATGTTTACAACAGTAAGTCACTGAGGTTTTGTGGTTGTTTGTTATGTAGCATCACTATGGCAATCGATAACTGATACACACATCCTCCACCTCTTCCCTCCTTGTTATTCTCACTGGCCTGCCCTCTCCTCCCCCAGCCTTCCCCCTTCACTAACCCTTCCACCACCACAGAGATCACAATCGGCGGCTCATACAACCAGATTTTTTTTTCCTTTCTTTTTCTTTTCTTTGTTCTTTCTTTTTCCTTTGTGCTCACACAGTGTGTTAAAAAAAGAGTTTGAACCAACATTTAAATATCAGAAGCCCTCACGTAGAAATCCTTTTGAAAAAATCAGAAGATGCTGGCCCTGCCTTCCTGCATGGCACCCACCATCCGGGCCTGAGAAGCAGCCGCCCCGCGAGGCTGGGACATGCGCAGTCCCCACACTTGACAACAGTCCTCACCACTCGTTCCTGTTTCCCCCACGCCCAGCATAAGCACCAGTCACTGTCTACCTTATGCTCTTGGTTCCTTATTTTAGAGAAATTTCTCTGTGCCTGTCTCTGTCAAAGTTGGCAAACAAAAGATAGACCTTGAGGGCCTTGTGATTCGAGGAAAATAAAGCAAGTATGTTTCTTTGTGGAAGTGATGGATATTTCTGTGTGTTTAAGATGCAAACAACAGCCGGTTTGTCTCATCGATACTGGCCCCTGGAGGCATCTGGATTTTCCACTCTAGCTGTAGACCAGACTCCTTCAGACTGGTCCTACTTACCTTTCCAGTCTTCTCTCCCCTGTCCCCACACCCATGTTCCTAAATCCAGGGCCCCCATGACCACTCGCTCTGTTCCTGCTCTCATCCCTTTGTGCACTCAACGTCCTCTCCACACTGAGCGGTTGATGGTCAGACTCGCATCTTCCTCTCAAATCTCACCTCTACCCTGAAACCTCCCCACTTCAGCCCGGTCAGGACTGCTCTTGCTTCCTCTTGCACCCCCCAAAGCCCAGCCCAGCCCCGTGATGATCCCCCATTTCAGCAGCTACCCCAGACTGCCTCAGAGAACAACTCTGCTTCCCTTCAAGGCGGGGCTGAGAGGCAGGGACGTGCAGTGCGGGCCCAGCTGATGCGCCCTCTCTTTCATTACCAGCCCTGCTGTAGACTTATTACCAAAAGTAGCTTTGGACTGAAATTGAATGCCCATGATTTGCATAGTTTTGCATCTCATTTGCATAGCACTTATTTCCTGTCCAAAAGTACTGACATTTGCTCACAATTTGTTCCTGACTCTCCAGGACTCCCAACACTGGTCTCTGTGCTGCTGTCCTCTCACCTTCTGCCCACCTCTGCTCGGGCTGACCACACCTAGAGAGGCACCTGGCTGGTCCAGGCCCATTGGTGATGGGCCCGTCTCCCCCTCTTCCTCCCACAATGCAGCTGGGAGTCTGCCCCTGGAAATCCCAGCTTGGCTTCCAGGCTTGATGTTGGCTGAGTTATTACCTGCTGTGCCTAACACCCAGCACAGGGTCTAGGCACACCAGGAGCTTAGGAAGAGCCTGAGTGAATGAGTGATTGAGCTAATAAGACAGAGATTGAGAGAGTGAGTGGGTGATGAAAGCATGGGGAAAGGAGAGGAGCTGGGGAGCCTTGAAGGAAAGAGCATGCTCAGGCAAGTGGGATCTGTTTGCACAACAGCTATGGGCTCAGCACTTGACTGAGACGGGTCTGGTCTGAATCCCGGATACACCAAACCAGGCATGCGGCCCTGAGCAAGTCTCTTTATTGTTGCGTGCCTCAGCTTGTCAGATGAAACCGTGGGTCCCACTGTATCCCAGTGTCAGTGCAGTGCCCGACTCAGAGAAGGAACTCGAGAAATGTGTGTTGAATGAATGAATGAATGACTACCCCTTGGGGTTGTTGGGAAGATTAAATGAGATGTTGCCCACAAGACACTGTACTTGTGTCTTGTGTATGATCTCGTACTTACTAGTCACTCGCTGTGAGTTCAGTCCAGCATCCAATCTCCTGTAATGACCACAATGCATCCACATGTAATCGACGTGGAATGACCAAGACGCCTGTGTTCCCAGCCCTGTGCTGACCACACTGGGAGCACAAATGTTGTCACTCAACAGTTCACCAGGGGCCAGCTTTGTGCCAGACCCTGAGCCAATGCTGGGGAGCCAGAGATGATGCCCCTGGGGTCCCTCAGTCAGGAGGGGACTGTGTGAAATGATTGAAGAGAAGTGCAAGGGGTCTAGAGCCCACAGGCTGGAAGGCCAGGGAGTCAGGCCTCCTCGAGGTGGGGCTCTCCAGGGAGGTGTCTTGTGGGGGCTGGGCTTGCCCTGTTCCTTGGTCTGTAAGGCTATTTGGGTTGATAGAGGGAAAGGATGACAAGCAGGAGAGAGCAAGGACAGAGGAGTGGAGGCGGGAATACACGTGAAGGGTAGACGGAGAATGGAGGGAAGGTGGTGCTGACGTGCACAATTGGTTGGGGGCCATCTCCATTCCTCTGGCTCCCGACTCTGCCTCAGTGAGGGGTTCCTCTGTAAACTGCAGCCCATTTTCTCAGCATCAGGGCAGAGCTGCAGGTAGTAAAGGGCCAGAGTCTCCATCTCTGACTGGTCCAGCTAGCATCACACAGAGGAAAACTCCCTCCCACTCAACAGCAACCAAAGAAACCAGAGGAGAGACGTCCAAGTCGGATGGGGCAGGAGCAAAGCCAGAAAGTCTTCCCAGAGGAAGTGTGCTGTGGGAGTCCCACCTGCAGAGCCTGGGAGGCGAGACAGAATACAGTGGGCTGGCAGGGAATGGGCCTGGGAGCTGGAAGGGGCCTAAGACCTCCTTTGAGGCAACCAACACAAATTAGAGATGAGAAGACTGAAGAAGTCCAGAGAGGGTAAGTGATTTCCTCAAGGTCACACAGCATTTCAGCAGCAGATTTTTGATTGGAAACACTCACAGCCCAGAGCTCGGGGAGCAGAGTATGTCAAAGGGGCCAATGGGGGTGGGGGTGGGGAGAGAGAATACGTCCAGGAAGATCCTTTCAGCCGTGAATCCACCTTATTTTAAACATACAACCAGATGTGCTCCTAAAAGGAATTTACCAGAAAAAAATCTCTATTTGGATTATTGTCATTTAATTTTAGTCTCTCCTGGAGAACTATGCATTTGTTTGCCAGGAAGCCAAGCAGCATGAGGCTTCATGATGGAAGATCCAGCCCAAACTGGCCTAGGCCAAAGGGACTTTATTGGCTCAACCAACTGGTAAGTCTAGGACAGGGAGGACTTCAGGGACAGTCTGATCCAGGGGCTCAGATTGTGTCTCCAAAGCTGGTTTCTTTCACTTCTCTCAGCTTGGTTTCTCTTACATTGGCTCCATTCTCAGAAAGACTATCTCTTTGTCTCTCTCACACTCAAATTCAGCTTATATGGAGCTCAGGGAAAGTCTCACTGGTCTTCTCGGGTCTGACTATCTCACATGCCTACCCCTGAGCCAATCACAGTGTCCAGGGAGGAGGTGTCATGAGCTCTTCTCTCAAGATCAGGAGTGGAGGGATGTGGCATGGGGGGAACACACATGAACCTCAAGGGCTGAATAGGTGGATCCCCTAACATCTGTTTCTAAAAATTGGGTCAACAGGGGCCAATGCCACAAATGCCCTCCTCAAGGCTCTCAGGGCCCAGCCATGAAAGAGCAGCTGCCATGCAGCCATCCCTCTGGGAGCCTTGATGGGGTGAAATAAGAGACAACTAGGGAGGCAGGAGGTGGGGGCCACCGCACCCAGGTGCTTCCCTTCTCTGAGCCTCTTTTTGCAACCTGACACCTCATCATTATCCCTGCCCAGTTCTCGGTCTCGAAGACTCATGACACATATCGCGATGTGATTTTCTGACAAAGGGGCCTGGAATCTTGGCTATACCCCTAAACCGGTTGTGGTCTTGGCCAAGCTGCTGCCCCTCTCTGAGCCTCTGTTTCCTTACTTGTAAAATACGGAGTTTGGAGTAGGTGCATGGTTTTCAAATGTTGTTTAAGCCACAGAACACATTCTTCCAATAAAATATTACAGAGCAGGCCAACATACAACAGACGGAAGTGGACCAGCTCTGGTTGATATCAGGGAGACGGGGACAGAGCTCTGGTGCTCAGTCCTTCCACTCCTCCATCCTCACAGTCTCCCCCTGGCAGCCCATGGGGCCCTCAGCTCTGAGGCCACATGGCATTGAGGAAAACGCAGGGGCCTTAGAGATAGATGGACCTATGGGTCCAGGTTTGAATCCCAATCCCACTAGTATATTGGTTAATGCTTACTGCCTCAAAACTCAGGGACCTGCAGAGATAATTATTTATTATATGTGTGCACTTGCAGGTCTGCTGGGTGATGACTCATCTAGGCCGACCTCCACTGGGATGACTCTGCTCCACCTGCTTCTCATCCTCCTCCAGGGACCAGAGGTGAGACCAGGCTGTTCTATCTCTTTCACCGACCTATGATCCACCAAAGTTTCATGGCCAAATCCAAGTCCAGGTTGAAGAAGTACACTTTCTCACAAGGAGGCCGTAGCAAGGGTGGGGTGAAGGGTTGAGGCCAAAAGTCAACCTACCACAACCACCTTCTAACTAGGGGACCTTAGGCAAGTGAATTAAACTCTCTGAGCCTTGGTGTCCTCATCTAGGAAATGGGACTAATAATCCCCACCTGCCAGGATGGTCATGAGAATGAAAGTGTTCATAAATGATGTGGCCTGCTTCCCACCAACTGCACCGTGAGGAGACACTGCCCAGATAACCCCCCACTCAGACAGAGGGTCTGGGAAGCTGACATAAACACACAGCTACTATCCCATGATAATTGTGTGATGGGGAAGCCTGAGGGGTGTGTGTGTGCACGCGCATGCATGTGTGTGAGCACAGATGTGGGAAACGCATCTTTGAAAGGCAGATGCTGCAAACCCTGCTTTGTGATGCCACTCAGAGGCTGAAGTCGCTTTCAGGGCCCAGCTCCCAGATTCTGCTCGCTGCAAAAATCATCATGTTATAATTACAAGTTAATTAAAGCAGAAGAGATCAAAGCCACTTTAGACAGATTAATGATACAGTGAGTGCCAGAAATTTCACCGTTTTATGTATTAACCACATTGTCGTTTTCATTCCACTTTTTTCCCCTCTTTTGTGTCAGCCGAAAAGCCTTTCATATCTTTTCTCTGCCCCCCTCAATGCACGAGGAATCTGAAGGCCTAACAGCTGTGAGGAGCTGTCTGTGGAGAAGGGGCACATTCAAAGGATATCAGAAAAATCGACGAGCCTTTTAGCTTCTGACTAGAATGAAGCTGCCACCCGCCTAACCCTCTTCTACCTTAAAAAAAAAAAAAAAAGAAAGAAAGGACCTTAAAAACATCAGTCATTAAAATCAGGCCAAAGCAAAGGGAGGAATTGGAAGCTAGACTCCCCAGCTCCCACCTCTTCGGGGAGGTTCTGGGAGGAAAGGAATTTTTGCATTTCAGGTTCACCACTATCTTAGTCCGTCTGGGCTACTGTAACAAAGGACCATAGACTAGGGGGCTTAAAAATAACAGAGATTTATTTCTTGTAGCTCTGGAGCCTGGAAGTCTGAGATCAGGGTGCCAGTGTGGTCCGATTCTGGTGAGAACCCTCTTCCAGGCCGCAGACTGCGGACTTCTCACTGTATCCTCACACGGCGGAGAGCAGAGAAGAGAGGCAAGCTCTCTCGCGGCTCTTATAAGGGTTCTTACAAGGACTCTGATCCCATTCGTGGGGGTCCACCCTCATGACCTCATCTAACCCTAATTATCTCTCACAGGCCCCCCCTCCTAATACTAATACCCTGGGAGGTAGGATGTTTACACGCGCATTAGGGGGGACACATGCATGCAGTCCATTACAACCACCCGGCCAAGCATGACAACCAAACCATCAAAGTTTAGCCCAAGGGTAAAGTGGGATTCAGATAACCCAGCAGGAAAATAAATAAATAGCCCAAGCACTGGTTCACTCACCAGGTATTTATCGAATGTCCACCACGTGCCAGGCGTCAGGTTAGGGCTGGGGGTACAATGGTGAGCAAATCAGATGTTGTCTCTGCCTTCATGGTGTTTACAGTCTGGCTGGCAGGAACACACGATTTGCAAGTGTACTTTGTGGTAATGTGTAGGGGAACCACCACACCTCCTCAAATCTCAGTGGCTTAAAGTAAATGTTTATTTCTCTCCTGCGTAAAGATCAATCAGTGGGTGAGGGATGATGCCATTCTCCTCAGGGACCCAGGAGATGGAAGCACCTTCATCTTCAATGTATGGCTCCCAAAGTCACATCCAACCAACAGGCAGAGGGAGACAGAGAGTACGGAAGACCACACAGGACATTTTTGTAAGCCAGGACTGGACATGATGTACTTTTACCCATAATCCACTGGTCAGAACTCAGACACCCAACCTACCAAGTTGCAAAGGGAGCTGGGAAATGTAGTCTGGCTGGTGACTACTTCCTAACGATTACACCACCATATGGAAGGGGTGTAAAGTCTTGGTTGAACAGCCCACCCTCTGCCAGTACGAGTAGTCACGATAACACACGTTGAATGCTTAATGGGAGATTGTTCAGGGATCTGTGGATACACACAGCAGGGGGCCTGTTTCAACAACATTTTATTCAGTAACAAACCATCCCACCGCTTAGTGGATTAAAATATAAATTTTTTATTATCCCCCAAAGTCCTCTGGGTTGATTGGGCTCAGCTGAGCAGCACCCACTTTGGTCTCTCATGCAGCTGTGTCACATGGCTGCTGTGTGTCCATGACATTTCTTCATGCACATGTCTGGCACCTCACTTGGGATGGTGGGTCAGGTGGGGGCTGGTCATCCGCCTGTCTCTCCCCAGGTGCCAAACTGAACTTCCTCACAGCATGGTGGTCTCAGACTAGTGAGAGTTTTTACATGGTGCTGGTTTCCCCCAGATAAACCTTCTAAGAAGCCCAGGTAGAAGTTGCAAAGCTTTTCATGACCTGGCTTTGGAAGTCTCAGAATGTCACTTCCACAGCATTCTATCGGTTAAGCAAGTGACAAAGGCTAACCCAGATTCATATTCTTCTAGTTCTATATGTTCTGTGATTCTTTCTCAGATAATAGCAAGTCTTTCAGAAGATGAGTCTGGCTGCAGCATACAGGCTAGTTTGGAAAAGAGCAGAAATATGGGTAGGAGATTGTCTTATGGCTGTCTTTTTCATGCATGTTGAAGCTTCCCACTCACATCATCCCCCACCTCCTCCATCATCAGAGGAAAGGAGTTGGCACCCTTGGTTTGATTGGTCACCCTGACCTGTTCACCACTATAGAGTGGTTATACTAGGCCTGTTCATACAAGCTGAGTCTAAGAGCTTTTCACACTTGGAAACATTTTTGTGATGGGAGGATTCAGCAGATCTACAAGGGACTGTGAAGATATCTGCGGAGTACAATTCCCTTCCTCTGCAGTGAAAGCAGCGAGAGTGAGTCAGCACCACGGTCAGCTCCTGCTCAGTTCATTACTGTGGGCTTAGTCAACTTGGGACTCCTGGGACTATCGTCTGAATGGCAGGAGAGAAGTCCCTTGCTTGGGGAGCATTCAGTCTGAGAAGGAAACAGATCTTGCTTTGGGGGGAGGAGGGCTGGTGTAAGAGAAGAAAGCATACTAAGAGTCTCTAGTGTGGTGCAGTAGATGGGAGACATACTTGCAAATGTCATGACATATCTGGGAAAATGCAGGAGTGGAAAGAATGGTAAAAAGGGAGCTAGCATTTATTCAACACCGTGCCAGGCAGCAAGTAGATAAAGTCCTCACATCCACTGTAGAAGGTCAATATTATGCCTGTTTTATGGGTAAGGATGCAGAGGATGGGACGAGCAAAGCAGCTCTCCTAAATCTTACAGCTTGTTAGTGCAAGAGCCAGGACTTGAATCCAGGTCCATCTAAATCCGGACTCCATGCCCTTTTTTGCCAATTCATAAGATCCAGAGAGGCCAGGCACTATCCTAGAGGATGACACTCAGCAGGAACTCAGTAAATGTCAAATTATTGAATGAATGAATAAAAGAATGGTGAGTGGACTGGGCGAGTGCACAAACAGGGAGGAGATGCACATCAAGCTGCATTCAGATGCTGGACTGCAGAGGAAGAGCGGATGATCCTGACTCCCTCTCCCCCTGAGGGAGCTGACCCTCTCACCCAGGTCATCGGTGAGTGGGGTTGAGGGGCTCACACTGTAGCATGTGGGTTTAGATGCTCCTCCCTGTCCTGCCCCACACAGGCTCTGCCTGACTTGAGGGAGTGGGGAGGCTCCTTCTCGCCTGCAGGCTCAGGTCGGGGTGGAGGAAGTAGCATGTTCTCTCCCCTCTGCGGTTCAGTTTGCTCAGCAACAGCATAATGAAGCCAGCAGCGGCATCTCCGACAGGCCTGGACACGTCCCAACACATGATGGCAAATTTGAGCTGGGATCACGTTCTGAGTTAGTCTGGCATTATGAAAAAGACACAAAGGATCCTTGAGGAAGAAAGAAAGAATGGCAGAGAAGGCTTTTAAGTTAGACCTGAGGAAGATCTTCCCAACAACACGAATTGTCCAGCCCCAGGACGGCTGAGAAAAACTCACTGAGAACCGATACCTGTGAAAAGGGCAGGGAATTCTTAAGGGGCCATTCTGATGGGAACCTGTTGGGAAATAGAGGAATTAACTGAAGTAACTCATCAAATCCTCAAACATCAGAACTGGAAGGGTCTCTAGATAGAATATTTCTCAGGTCGACTTCCCTCTTTACAGATGGGGATTCTGAGGTCCAGGCTAGGGCTGGAAGAGGCCACGGTGACACATCAAGGAGAGGCCAGCTGGTGTTAGAACTCACCTGTCCTGCCTCCTGTACGGGGCCAGGCACCAGACGATAGTCATGTCCACGCATCCTCGCTCTGCTCTCCCCCTTAGCTGTGGGATTTTCCCACAGACTAATTACCATTTTCCTGTATCATATTTGATGAAACCACTTCGAATCTCATCTGGGGCCCTCCAGACAGACACAGTAGAGAAGACTTCTACGAAAGGAATTCAGTGGCACACAAAAGCTGTTAGGCTGTGAGTGAATGACCACTTGAGGACAAAGGGCTCTAGCTCCCTTGAAGTAGCATCGCCCTAAGCTCCAAGACGCTTTGGACTTGAGCCCAACAATCTGGATTCAAATCCTGACACTGCTATTTCCTAGCAAGACGACCTTTGGCAAATTGTTCTCTGTGATAGTTTTCCCAAGTGTGGAATGAGGAAAATGCTATTAACTGCTTCCTAAGAGGTGAGATAAAATAAGTTAACACTTGTAAAGCATTTGGAAGAGTGCTCAGCATACAGGAGGTGCTCAATAAGTGTTAGCTACTGCTATCAGCATGGTGGGGTTGGGGGTGGGGTCAGGGGAGGCTGGCTCTGCAGAGACCTGACTGTGGCTAAGACTGGAAAGTTCTCTGAAGGCTCACTGGTTTGTGACTGCAGAAATTTAGCCTCTAGGTCCAGCTGAGTCATGTGTTTGCTGTGTGGCCTTGGGCAAGTAACCCATTTATCTCCAAGCCTCAGTTTCCCCACCTGGAAAATGAAGCAACTGTACCAAGAAATCTCTCATTTGCACTCCCAGCTCTAAGATGATGGGAGTCAGTGGTTTTGATTCCTGGTACAGGGAAGGGAATTTAGCTCAGCAAGCCTGCTCTACCTTCCTCATCCTAACACAGCAGCTTTTAGAAGTTCCTTCCTACAGTCTGTTCCGTTCTCTTCTGGCCCATTCTGAGGGATTCTCTAATAGACCCCAGAGCCAAGACACCAGGCTGGGCTGTCAGAGCCAACCCAGCTGTCCAGGCAGAAGGCTTGTCTGTGGGTCCCTGGGCTGGCTGCTACCTGACCATCACCCTCCCCTCGGGTCCCGCCATCCATACTCGGGTCCTGGTCACCCTGGCGCCTGAGCCTGGAGACAGTGGGCAGCCTGTCAGAGACACGGAGCAGAAGCTCCCCCAGTGATGGACGGGGCAGCCCTGTGCCAGCTGCTTCCTTCACCGGAGCTGGAGTGGATCTGACAGTCGGGAGACAAGGAGGAGGGTTGCTCCGCTTCCCAGCTTCCCCGGCATGAGATCAAGGTACAGGACTGTCAGTGTGAGTTTGGAAAATGCCTCAGAAAAGGGACTTTGGGGAGCAAGGGGACCTACAGGGGACTTCAGAACAGCTTTCACTTCCTCCTTCTCTCTGTGATTTCTTAGGCAACGCCCGACCGCAGGTGTGGGCAGCGGAAAAGGCACACGCTGGGCACGAGACAGGCCCAGGTATGCGCCCACCCTGCCCCTTCCTGTATAGCTATATGGCTTTGGGCAAGTCATGCCCCCCTTGGAGCCTCGCTTTCTTCATCTACAAAATGGGGGTCCTAATAGGACCCACCTTATGGGGTTTGGGGATAGTCCCAAAGGAAGAACACGACAACAGCTAATACTTACATAACACTCAAAATATGCCAGGCCTGGTTCTGAACCCTGGATGTATAGGCTTTACTTAATCCTCACAACCCTTTGAAGTAGACACAGAGAGGTTAAGTGACTTGCTCAAGGGAACACAGCTAATCAGAGCAGAGCCAGCGATCAAACCTAAGCAATCTGGCTCCAGACTCCACTCTTAACCACTACTCCTGGGTAAAGGTTTCCAGCACAGGCTCTGTAGGAGCTTAGTCAGTGTCAACTCCCCTCCCTCTCCCCTCACTGATTCCAGGGTAGGGTGCTCCGGGGAGGGAGGCTGTGGTCATCCCTGCTGCAGGAGAGAGAAGGAGCAGAGATGATTCTGGAAAGCTGCCTCCCAGACTGGGCTTCAATGGTACCAAAGAAATGCCAGCAGCAGCCCAAAGGCTCCTCGAGCTGGTTTCCTGGGCTGACCTGCATGGGTCCCCTGAAATGGCCCTGCACGGGTCTTTCTCCAAGTCCTCAAATGGAGAGTTCAAAGCTCCATAACTCAGGGAGGGGGGATGTTTCTTCAAGCACATCAGAATATAGGAGCTTCACACCCTGATCATATCACCAGGGGGCTGTCTGTTTCAAACACCTCCAAGAGCCTGGACCCTCCTAACCTCATCACCAGCCAGGATGCTGCCCAGGTCTCTGCTCTGGACCCCGGCATCCTTTGAGGGTCTAACCTTCCTGCCTCCAGGTTTAATTCAGTCCAGGCAGAGTAGCGGGAGGGCTGGCCACTAGCTGGCATTGGAATGCTCCAAAGACAGCTGCCTTATAATCCCCAGAGCATCCCTGACTTCCAGAAGGAATGGCAAGATGAGGCAGGGATGCCTGCAATTAACTAGGTTAAGACCAAAAAGTGGGACCATGACATCAAGGACCATTTTCTTTGAACCATCTTCCTGTGTCAACACGAGGGGGGAACAATGCATCTGTGGAGAGAGCTCAGAGCCCACAGCAGCCCAAGGCCTTGGCTTGGTGACCAGACTCTGTCTCCAGGGATAAGACATTTTATCCAGGGCCCCAGTCCTGTGGCTCTAAGGAAGCCAAGGCGGGTGAACACAGGGGGCATCACCAGCTGAAGGCCCCTTCCTTTCCTGAATCTGTCTCCCTCTCCCTGGGCCAGGACTTTCTCATTTCTGTCTCTATCTCCTAACTTCACCTCCCTTTCCAGCTCCATCTTTCTATGGTCCCACTGCTCTCTCTCTCTGTGTCTTGTCCTCTCTGTGCTGAGTATTCTCCGTCTGTCCTTCCGGATCCTTGCCCTGCCCTTCTCTGCCTGGCTCTGTGCCCCTAGAGGCTGACCTCTCAGGCACATCACCAGGGTTCCCTTGACTGTGGCCTCTGTTGACCTAGGAGGCAGTGGCAGGAGATCTGAGGCCAGAGGAGGAGAGGGGGTGGAGGTTGTGTCCCCCAGCCCTGGACCTTCTTCCTCTGGCTGGGCCCAAATTCCCTCTACTCCCTGCTGCAGCTCCCACCCTTGGCCCCTCCATCAGTTGCTGGGTTCTGGTACCCGCTCCCTCACTTTGGCTTCTGGCTTGCTGGGGAAAGGGGTAATGGCTCCTCAATCCCGCCCCTCCCTGGGTGCTCTGCCCTCCCTCACTGGTTCCCTCCAACCCGACCAGATCTCTGGAAATGGTCCCTTTGTCAAGCTTTTTTCAAGTACACTCTGAATGTGCCCACTGTCTCCCCCTGGGACCCTGATTGACACACTCTCCATCTCCATCTCCATTTCAGTCTGTCTCCCCACCTGCACCTGCTTCTTGACCCCATCTCCACCTCTCCCTCCACTTCCATCCTTCTCTCTCAATCTTTCTGCCTCATTATTCTAGCTCCATCTTTCTAATTCCATCCCTCCCATTTCTGCCTCATTCTCTTGGTCCCCTCTTCTCTTCTTTCTTCCTTTCCTCTCCCCAGATCACATAAAATCCTTCATTTCAGAGATACCCCCCCCCCCAGACAGCACCGAGGAACTTTCTGTGAGGATCCGAGGCCCCTGAAGAAAGCACCCATCTGAATGAGCCCCCCACCACTGCTGCCCACACCTCCTGCCTGAATTCCACCTTTAGGGTCTCTCTAGAAGGGTCAGAGCATTGTCATGCGGGAAGAACAAACACCTTTGTTCTTTGGACTTGACCGTTTGGCAGCAATGAGTCCCCTGGGTGACCCTTGAGCGTGAAGTCGGGCAGCGAGGGAAAGATCCACCCTCACTCCTGAGCCCTGGGCTCTCCGGCCAGTGCCTCTAAGAGTCTCACTAGCATCTCAGACTCCACAAGCCGCAAACACGATCTTCCCTTCCCCTCCCTCCTACTCCCCACCACCCCCAATCCTCCCAAGGAGTCACGCTTGGTTCTTCCCTTTCCTGCACCCACAGCCTCGAAACCAATGGCATGACTTAAAAATTCTACCTCTGAAATAAATCTCCAGTGAGTCCATTTCTCTCTGACTCCCGCCACCCTGGTCCAAGCCACCATCACCTCCCTCCTGGGTGATGGTGACAACCTTCTCACTGATCTCTCAGCCTCCACTCTTAGCTCCCTACGCTCCATTCTCCACCCAACAACCAGTGTGATTGATCTTTTAAAAGCGTAAATCAAATTAGGTCATTCTCCTAAAACTTAAAACTCTGAAAAACTTCCTATTACTTACAGCAAAAGCTGAACACCAGCCCTGGCCTATGAGGTTCTAACAAGCTGCCTGCCAACCTCTGCCTCACTCTACCTGGCTCCACCCACCTGTCCCCCCCGTGTCCCCCACCCACAGTGTCATACCTGCCCAGCCCCTAGGACCCTCAGATGCAAAGGACCAGAAGGCGCCTAGACCCATCAGGTCCCGAGGCTCAGTGCCTGCTGCTGTCATGGCAACACACTCTCCCGTGATAAGGGAAGGCTGCACCGGAAGACACAGCTGCCAGCCCCACACTGCCTGTCAAAGCAGCATCTCCTCCAGGAAGTCCTCCCTGCTCAGCCCAACTCCCCACACTTCCTCGCTAACCTCCCAAGGCCAGTCTACGCACCACGTCCACACATGGAATGTCTTCCTGAGTCTGCTCTTCGGTCATTTGCGGGGGGATATATAAATCTGTGATCATCTTATGTCCCTAAATCTCATATATGAAGTCAGAGCAAAGGCTCCTAGCTCAAGGTGGGGCCTTAGGTATAAGGAATCCCCAGAGGGCTGTAGGCCCACCCCTGTCCCGAGTGCCCCTCCTCCTCCACTCACTCCCGACCCTGAGGACACCCCTCTTTAGCCCTCAAGTGTCCCTGAGCCTCCCCCTCTTCTGCCCATGCCTTCAGACTCAGGTGAGAGCAGTAAAAGTGAACGTCAAGGTCATGTTAACGGGGAAGGACGAGAAGGGGGACATTGGGAACAGGATCTGCGAGACTCAAGTAGAGGGGCCCACAGCCAGTGTCAGCAGGTGACGTACTTGCTCCTAGAGAGACATGCCATGATCTCCTCTAAGGACGAAGCAAACTCCTGCCCTTCCCGGGGGCCCCTGGGGAAGGGGACTTTGATTTAGACCATCCTGGTTCCCACTCTGGACCTGGTCATCTACTAGCCCATAACTTGGTCAGCAGGATGACGACAACAGCTGACATTCACTGAGCACTTGTGCCGGGCTCAGCGCCCAGCATGTGAGGTGGGTTCATTCATTTAACTGACAACAAGCATAGAGTGTAGGTGCTGTTATTACCCCCATTTTACAGATGAGGAAACTGAGGCACAGAGAGATTGGGACCTGCCCAAAGTCACGGAGCTAGGAAGTGGTAGAACTGAGGCATACACTGAGGACTACACAGTGCAGCAGCCCCTGTCCTTCACAATTCCCTCCCCGCCACTGCACTCGTCAGGGACCAAGTGCCCCAGACAGGGCCGCTTTGCAGGCATGCAACCTTTGCAGGTGTGCAACTTGTGCAGGCACAGGGGGTTTGGTTTACTGCTCTGCTGTCACCATCTTGAAATTCTTCATAATTTTTAACAAAGGGCCCTACATTTTCATTTGTACTAGGTCCTGCAAATTATGTAGCCGATTCTGCCTCTGGATGTCAAGACGACTTTGCAGGATAATTGTGAGATTTGGGGACAGTGATGTGTGCCCCGCGCCCAATGGCCTGCCCACTGTAGCTGTGAAGCAGAGGAACTGAGTTCCCACGTGCGCACCCCCTGGAGGCGGGCAGTCTGGCCAAAGAGCCAATGACTGTGACACGGATCCCTCCCGGTTTGTTGTTTCGCTCCTACCCCGCACAAGCTGACAGACCCACACGCAGGCGAGCATATGCCGACCGTCCTCACTTCGGCACGGCTTTGCATTTTGTCACTCAACATCCCCCAGATGGGTGCCCGCCAGCAATCATCGCCACTCATGCTGCACGGCACCTCTCAGTGTCGGAGACATTCCCACGTGCCGCCTCTCACCGTGACCTCAGCCCACCTCAGGCTCTCGGGCTGGGCGTGAGACAGAGGACCGGAGAGGCACAGGCTTGCTCCAGGTCACAGGGACACGAGGTGGAGAACTGAGGCTCAAATCCAACATTCCTACCTCCAGTCCAGGCTCTCTGGCCATGGCCCTGCCACTCTGCCTCCCTCCGACCCCACTGGCTGCTTTGATCAGCATCTGCCCGTAAAGGCAGGCACAGGCGATGCTGCCCCGCTGCCCCCGGTGCTGAGTCAACACTGGGCTCGGCTGTCTCACCAGGACTGTGTGACAGTGGAGGGAGGGAGGAGGGGCCAGCTGAACAGGACACCAGCCGTCACTTATCTACCAATTTATCTGCCTGCCTGGCAACCTGCCTATCTGCCTTTTCTTCTGTCTTCTATTTATTTACCTGTCAATCTCTCTGCCTGTCTTTTCACCTATCACCTGCCTCTCTTTGTGTGTCAGGGCTGCCCGTGGCCTTTGCTCTCTCACCTGCCTTCCAGCAGGAATCCAAACGCGTCCACAGCCTCCGTGGGCTCTTTCCTTCTTCCCGAAGCCAGTAAACCCCCACCTGTGTCCCGGAACCCACGCCTGCCCCTGCAGGCTGGTCAAAGGAAGGTAGAGACACCAGGCTTCAGAGAATCCTACAATCTTGCAGCAAAATTATTATCATAAACAGCCATGGTGATGGGGCACCCACTCTGCACTCCATTATTCACTCAACAAATGTTTTCTGAGCACGTCATGTGCCAACCACTGTGATTAGGCCCTGATGTTAGGAGGTTAGAGAAGGCAGCCAGGGTCCCTAAGTTTCCACTCTGGGCCAAATATATAAACCACTGTCTTCTACACGTGCGAGAACCCAGGCCCTGAGAGGTTAGGCGACTTGTTCCAGGTCACACAGCAGTGAGGGGTGCAGTTGTGTCCAACCCAAGTCGGATGCCTCCCAAGCTGGTCTGTCGTCTGTCCAAGTCGGTTGCTGATGGGCAGCTTTGCCCAGAGAGGCCCTGCAGAGCCTGGACGGTGTCAGGGAGGCAGGGATGGGGTGGGGATGCGCACCTCAGCTGCCAGCAGATCAGCATCTGACTCTCCAGGGCCACGCACTCCATCAGCTATAAATCCCTCCACTCAGCCGTGTAATTCTACAGCATCACGTCGCCTGTGATGGGCAGCAATTACCACAAACAATTTGCCTTCCACTGGGGAAGGAAGGGACGTGGGGCCCCTGGCACCTCCCAGAGCCGTCATGGGACTGAGCCACAGGCCTGGGGGGACGGCCTCAGGGTGTCGGGGATGGAGGGGGAGGCAAAGGCCACTCGCTGCACCCCACTCCTGTCTTGGCACCCCGGAAAGAGTGTAAGAAATCTTTGCTGAAACATGCTCTGAAAAGGGGCCAATTTGATCTGGAGTGGAGGTCAGCAAACTTGCTGTAAAGAGTCCGGGAGTAAATATTTTCAGCTTTACAGTCACGGTGTCTGTCGCAACGGTTCACGTCTGCCCTGGTAGCAGGAAAGCGGCCACAGACAATGTGTGAACGAATGGCGTGGCTGTGTTCCAGTAATTCTTTGTTTACAAAA
The DNA here is from genome assembly GCA_031878705.1 of Tapirus indicus. Classification (NCBI taxonomy): domain Eukaryota; kingdom Metazoa; phylum Chordata; class Mammalia; order Perissodactyla; family Tapiridae; genus Tapirus; species Tapirus indicus. Next base: position 97,674,345 of record CM062924.1, on the reverse strand, counting down.
GCAGGCCCCTTGGGCTGTAGCTCGCTGACTCCTAGTCCGGATTCTACGCCAACAAAAACAACAACAGTAATAATAATGAGCTAACATTTATTGAGCACTTACTATGCACCAGGTCAGTCCTCATAATAACCTTAGGAGGTTGGGACTATTATTCTCTCAAATTGACCGTTGCGGAAACTGAGGCACAGAAATGTTAAGTAACTCACTCGCCCAAGGTATCCCAGCCAGTGAGTGCAGCGTCAATCAGGAGGTTCTACTTTACATCCATCCATCCAGCGGCTCAGCAACTTGGTGTTGCCTTTGACCATCTCTTCCTCTCACACCCGTGTCTAACCCATGAGCAAATTCTATTGTCTCCGCCTTAAAATATCTTTATGAATCTGCAGGCTACTCACCCCACCCCTGCAACCGTCCTGGTCTGAGCCCCATCATCTGTCACCTGGTGACTGCAACAGCCCTCTTCCTTGCCCCCCTGCAGTCTGTTCTCCACACAGCAGCCCGAGGCACCCTTTACAAGCATAAGTTACCACACTCTGTAATTTAGTTATCCTGTTGCTCCTTTGCCAACACGTTGCAATGAGAGTAAAAGCCGAGTCCTCACCATGGCTGAAATGGTGGTGGGATCTGTCTCCACCACTCCCATCTCTCTGACCCCCCTCCCACATCTCTCCTCCTTCCCTCTGCTCCAGTCACTGTGGCCCCCTCACTTTCCTGGAACATGGCAGCACCCCCTGCCCCAGGGCCTTTGCAATGGCTGCTCCCTCTGTCTGGCATGCTCCCTGCTAGACATCCACAGGGCTGACTCCTTTACCTCCTGCAAGTCTTTGCTTGACTCTCATCTTCCCAATGAGGCCCTTTCTCACCACCCCCTGCATTTCTACCACTTGCCCTCCTGCCCCTCACTCCTGCTCCCTCTGACTCTGCTCTACTCTTTCCTTCTCCATATCATGTATTACCTTTGGCACACTATTAATTTAGTTATTTATTATTTTTATCCAGTTGCCTGTCTTCCTGCACTAGAATGTCACTCCACAGGGCCGGGTAATGTTTGTTTTGTCACTGATGTGCCCCAGCCTCTCCAGCAGTGCTGGCCCATGGAGGGCACCCAGTGATATTTATTGAATGGATGCATGAATCCAGCCTAAGCTTTCCTCACCCAGTCCACATGTCAAGGAAATGACACTTTTGCTGGATACCTTAGAGAATGTCCCCACTAAATTGCAGATGCCAGCACCTGAACCGGAGTTTCCACACTAGCTGGACCTGGATGAGCTCAAAATGTTGCTTGTGTCTTTTTATTTGAGCACACAAATCAGGCCAGTCCTCAAGGAACAGGTCATCTGCCTCCTTGGGACCCCTTTCCCTGCTCCTGGAACAGGCAAATTGAGAAGAGAGACTCCCCACTCCTTTTGCACCCAAGGAGGCTACAGAAATCCAAGTGGCATCTGAGGAACAGCAAAAAGGGACTCTGAGGATATTTGGCCAACGAGGCGGGCAGTTGATGAAGCTTGTTTAGAGCCAAGCTGGACAGCTTTACCTGGCTACTGGGACCAGAGGGCATGACAGGAAAAATTATGCGATTCCCTAAACAGGCAGATTTGGTCTAAGGCTGATGTGGATCCCAGGCTCTGGCCGGTTGGAATGGCAAGCTCATTCAGCCACCTAATTCTCACCCCCTTAGCTATAGCTCCAGCCATCACCTTCCGGCCCAAGTCCTGTTAATGACCCACTGGCTTTCCTTGGACAAATTGCTTCACCTTTTTGGGCTTCAATTTCCTCAACTAAAGTGTTTTTTAGGCCTCCACCTAGTCAGGACAGGCTGTGGTCCTGGGATTCCACATCTAATCCTTCACCAATAACCTGGTACAGATTTTAACTCAAGCAGGGAGAAGAGAGAGAGGAGATTCCCTACAGTACACCCTGGCCACAGAGCCAGGGAATTGAGTCTGAATTCCAGTTCCACCCCTTGCCATTTGTACAAACTTGCCCCTTCAGCTTCAGTTCCCACATCTGTAAAATGGGGATAATAACTCCTTCATCCCAAGGTTGTCAGAATCAGGGGAGAGGATGTGTGACAGTTGCTGAGGGCAGACTGGAGGTGGGCAGCTATTCTTCTTCCAAAGAGAGAGGGACACTCCTCAAGAGAGTATGAGTATGACTCTGAGGCCTAAAAGGAAACAGCAACGACCTTGGGTTTCAATCTGGAGAGAGAAAGTTATTGCACTTACCCTCGCAGCTCCAAAAAGACACAAATTCCACTTCAGGGGAAATCAAGAAGTATTTTCGTTTGGAAACTGGAAGGGGCAAAATGGCAAAGTAAGGCACGGGATCTGCAAAGCTTTGTACTGTGTCCACTCGGTTAAGCTGGAACTACATTTCCCAGCATTCTCTTCTCTGTAGTTCCAGGAATGAACCCTAAGGATGTTGGATGAGGGTGGAAAAAATATATTGTCAGATCAGGCCAAATGTCTTGACATGAGTGCATTAAGCCGAGAGTTTGGATTCAATGCATCGGCTCAAGCAGCTGGGATAGGCTCTCACAGTTTGCTCGGTTGATTGACTAAAACCTGGACGCAAAGGTGGCCACGCTAACTGAAGTCCTAATGCCGGCATTTCCCTGGTAGACCGTGGAGGAAGGCATCCAAAGGCTTAGGGATATTGGACTGCTGAAGTGGATTTATCATGCAAGACCTGCTCATCCACCCCCAACAGGTGCACGCTGCCATGCAAGCTGCTCTGCCAGGTGGGCTGTGTGACCCAGAGGACCTGATGATGCTTGAAAGGTCTGTGGCAGAGAGGGTGCTGTATGGAGACTTAGGCAGGCCCCCAAGGTGAATCACAGCACAGACTCTAAAGATTTTGGAGAAAAGCTTTGCCACCCTCTGAAGATAATTATTCTCCTTCTGAGAAAGGGCTTCTGCATTGCTCCTGGACCTTTTAGAGACTGAAAGCTTGATCATGGGCCACCAAGTTACCATGCCTTCTGAGCTGCCCATCATGAGCTGGGTGTTGTCTGAGCAACCAATCCATAAAGTTGGGCATTTGCAGCAATAATTTCATCACAAAATGGAAGTGGAATATACAATATTAGCTCAAGCAGGTCAGGAAGACACAAGTAAGTCACCTGAGCAAACACTCTAAGTGCCCCCTCCCCTGCTCTTGTGACATTACTTCCTCTCCCTCAACCCACACCTATGGCCTCACGTGGAATTTCTGACAAGCTGACTGACGGGGAAAAAATGGTTCTGGTTTCTAGAGGGTTCTGCACCATATGCTGGCACTACCCAAAATGGGGCAGCTGCAGCCCCACAGCCCCATGTTTTGGGCCAGTGGTGGAGGAAAATCCTCCCAGTGGCAGAGCATTGAGCAGCAAGCCTGATTGTTTATTTAGCCTGGAAGGAGAGATCGCCACAGTATGAATCTACATTGATTCACGGGCTGTGGCTAATGGTCTGGCTGAATAGTCAGGCACTTGGAAAGAACAGAATTGGAAAATTGGTGAAATGAGGTCTTAGGAGAAGTATATGCTAGAAGCTTCTGAATTGCCAGATTGGGTGACTATATCTGTGTTTGTGTAAACAGTCGGCAAAGGGTGACTTCAGCAGAGGAGGATCTTAATGACCGACGGGCAAAATGATCCATTTTGTGGATTTCAGTCAAACTCTTTCCCGAGACCTCGTTATCATTACCCAATGGGCTCATGAACAAAATCGTCATGGTGGAAGGGAAGGAGGTTATGCATGGGTTCAGCAAACTGGAGTTTCATTCATCAAGGCTGATCCAGCTACGGCCACTGCTAAGTGCCCAAGTACAACCACAGAGTCCAACACTGCACACCCAATATGGCAGCATGCTTTGTTCTCACTCACTCGTCCAGAGCCTCACCCTGGACATAGATTTGCCCTCTCTGCCCACAGTGCTTCTGCCAAAACCACCATCTGTGGACTTACAGAATGCCTTTTCACCATCATAGCATTCCACACAGCTTTGCTTCTGACCAAGTGAGTTGTTCACAGCAAGTAGAGTGTGGCGATAGGCCCACGTTCTGTTCATTCACTAGTCTTACTATGATCTCCAACCCCCTGAAGCAGCTGGTCTGGTAAAACGGTCGAATGGCCTTTTGAAGGCTGTTATGGCACCTGCCTTGTGACAACACCTTGCAAGCCTGGGGCAACATCCTCCAGGAAGCAGTCTGCGCTCTAAAAATTAGCAACCAGTGTACAGTGCTATTCATCGCACAGCCAAGATTCCCAGGTCCAGGAATCAAGGGGTCATATTGCTGTGGCTCTTCTCACTATTATCCCATGTAACCCACTAGCAAAATTTTTGCTTTCTGTCTCCATGATGTTAGGTTCTGTTGGTCTAGAGGTCTTAGTTCCCAAAGGAGAAATACTTCCACCAGGAGACAGAACGAGGGTCCCATTAAACTGGAGTTGAGATTGCTATCTGGCTACTTTGGGGTCCCCATGCCAATGAACCAATGAGTATAGAAATGGGTTTCCATACTGGGGAGAGTGATTAATCCTGAACATCAAGGGGAAATTGGGTTGCTACCATACAATGGAGATAAACGGGAAGATGTCCTGAATCCAAGACATACCCTGAGACATCTCTTAGTATTCCCATGTCCTGTGATAAAAGTCAATAAAAAGCACAACGACCCATTATAGGCAGGAGAGTTAATGGCTCAGACCCTTAAAGAATGAAGGTTTGAGTCACTCCTTCAGACAAGGAACTGTGATAGGCCAAGGACCTTGCTGGGAAAATGGAATATGAAATGGTTAGCAGAAGAAGGAAATTATAAATACCAGCTACAATCACGTACATGACCAGTTGAAGAAATGAGGATAATAGATTTGAGAATTTCTTCCTTATTTTGTGTAAAAATATTGGTGTATATGTTAATCAATTCTTTTACTTCCTCTCATTCTCCTATCATCTAACTTGAGATTTGTTAACAAGAGTTAATTTATCATTCAGTATTTAAATGACAGGTTGTCTAAGGAGTTTGACTCAGCTAGAAAAGGTATGAACATCACCCAAAGATGAATAAAGGGACTGCGTATCCTCTTTGGGGAAGAAGGTTAGTGTGTTTTCAGATGTTTCAGGAATAGCTGCGTTATATTAGGAGGAAGCGTGATTTTGCTATGATCTCAGTTTGGAAGTTCAGTGTGGTTAAAGAAGTATGTACATGTGCCAAGTTGACATGGGTAATCTATGGTGGTTTTGTCCTGGGTTAACTTAACTAAGCTGGAACTACATTTCTCAGAGTCTCTTTCCCTTCCTGGTTCTGAGTTTGGTTGGCAGTAGAGAAATTTGCTTGGGATTTGGAAGGCAGAAGTGAAATGAAGCAGCAGCCATGCTTGCATTCAGAAGGTCAGTGCAGGATCAGACACAGTTTAGTTCTTGCACATAGCTCACCTTGTCGGGTTGGGGGAGCAACTGGGCCTCGAAGCAACCCCATCTCCTGCCACTTCTCCTCCTCTAGCATCTCCAGATCCCAGGCTGGGTGCTGTGCACTTCAGGGTGAAGCATACCAGCTTCTTCTGCAGGTTGGAAGCTTGGAGATGGCGAGAGTCATCCATGAGTTGCAGCTCATCACTGTGGGTTCTGGGTTGTTCTTGCAGGAGTCATTGTTTTCCCCACTGCACATTCATCATTCTTTCCCAACTGCCTGAGAATCAGCACCAGATGCAGAGGCAACAACCCTACATAGACTGTTTAACCAGTCCCCACATTTACATAAGGTCAGATCTCTATAACAAAGCCTTTATTCTTTAGCACTCCCATTGGTTCTGCTTCCTTGACCAAACCCTGACCGAGACTGTCTTAGGTTGGGTTCCCTACAAGAGCCTGAGATGGGAAGTCCCATGTAAGTGATTTATTCAAGGTGAGCTCCCAGGAGAAACCTGGGAGCGAGTGAAACAGGATGGCGGCGGGGGAAGAAGCTAAATAAAGATATGGGTTCAGCTCAAGTCTAGCTTCAGCCTAGTCCTATGGGGAGCTCTGGAGCATGAATGACACCACAGAACTGTCCCACCTTGAGGGAAGAGGGTCAGCATTGTGCTCCCAGTATCAATCAGCTATTTCCTAGGGGGATCCCTGGGGGATGGTGTAATCTTCCAGGCATTTCCTGATGAAATGTCTCCTGGAGGCCAAGGGCAATTCTCAGAAGTGGGCAGCTGTGAGCTGTTAGCAGTCCACACTCACAGGAGCTGGGGATGGGCGTACTGGCCTCGTAAAGAGGACCTGAGTGGGGCAGCAACAGCATCTCCTACACATGGGTTTTAATATTAGGAGACCTGGCTTTGAATCCCAACTCTACTACTTACTGTCTATATGATCTCGGGCAAGTTTCCCAAATTCCCTAAACCTCAGCTTTCTCATCTGTAAACTGGGAGTAATAACAGTGTATAATATATGTAAAGATGCTTAGAACAGTGCAGGGCACATCACAAACATTTAATGAATGTTACTGTTATTTAAATTGTTATTAATAATAATAATAGCTTAGAGAGTAGGAATCAGAAGTCTGGGCTCTTGTCCCAGATCTGCAACCTACTGCTCTCAGTTTCCTCAGCTGTAAACTGGGAGGAACTAGGTAATAATATCTGTGTTCCCTGCCATGGAGGGAATGGCAGGGTCTTTGGTAGGCAGAATAATGACCCCCCCACACACACACACAAGTTGTCCACGTCCTAATCCCTGGAACCTGTGAATATGTTACCTTATATGGTAAAAGGGACTTTGCAGATGTTGAGATGGGAAGATCAGCCTGGATTACCCAGGCAGGCCCAATGTAATCGTGAGAGTCCTCATGAGAGGGAGGCAGAAGGATCAGAGGCAGGAGTAGGAGATGTGATGAGGAAAGAAAGAGGCTGGAGTGAAGAGAGGAAGGGGTGATGAGCCAAGGAAAGTGGGTAGCCTCCAGAAGCTAAAAAAGGCAAAGAAATATATTTCCCCCAGAGCCTCTGGAAGGAAGCAGCCCTGCTGACACCCTGACTTGAGCCCAAGGAAACTCATTTCAGACCTCTGATCTCCAAAACAGTAGGAGAATAAATGTGTGTTGTTTTCAGCCACTAAGTTTGTGGACATTTATTACAGCAGCGACAGGAAACTAATGCAGGATCCAGTAAGACAGTGTGTCTGAGTGTGGTGACCACCAGGACCCGTTCATCACTGTAGCCACAGCTCTGGGGCCTAGAGTCGGGTCATGAAAACTGAGAAAACAGGCCTGCAGGATCTTTGGAGATTCTACTGGCATGTGCCAAACCATGTGAGTTAGGCAATGCCCAAACCAAGCCTGAATCAGAAAGAGAGACTTTCACAAAGATTATGTAGGTTCCAAAATTGCAGAAACTTTCCAAGTTCCTTCCCACCATTCCCATCTCCCTCTCAACACACCACTGAAACCACCCACATCCATATGACAGATTTGGGGAGCCGGAAGGAGAGGACACATCAACCTTTCTTCTGAGACATCTTCCCTCCTTGCTTAATATTTCAAATAGTTCAAACCAGACCTCCATGCCCTGGATCAAACCCTGGAGGTCCTAGCTCTAGATTACATTCACCAAAGTGACAGAGGGGACAGGCCTTGCCCACTCAGATTCTTCTAGAAGGCTATGGCCAGGTACTGCATTTGGAGGCATATTGGATTATCAGAGGAAATGAAACTTCATTAGCTATATAACAGCAAGGACAAAGAAGAGTCACCATGTGGGTGCCTAGTCCGTCAAAGGCCTCCTCCCTAAGATGTTGCCTAGCAAGGATTAGGGGAAGATGGAAAGTCTGAATGTTACCTGCTTGCTCAAGGGTCACTGCTAATTGGACTTTCATGTTAGATCTCTCTATGATTAAGAACAATACAATTCAACAAGGGTGCAACACTCACGCTGGTCTGATGCTTAATCTATATAGCGGTCAGGTTTCCACTATGCTGATGCTGCATAACAAACATCCCCAAATTCTCAGTGAATTGCAACACCAAACATGTTTGTCATACTCATAGGTCTGTAGGTCAATTACAGTTCAGTTGATCTTGGCTGGGTTAGGCTGGGCCAGGCTGGACTCCAAGCTTTAGTGGGGATCAGGTCTGTTCCAAGTGTCTTTATTCTTGGACCTCAGGTCTCAGGTTCTCTCGCGGAGAACAGAAGCTCAAGAGTGCTGGCAGGAATTTCCCATGGCTCTAAAGGTCTTGTCTTGGAACTAGCACACAACGATTTCTGCTCACATTCTGTTGGCCAGAACAAGTCAAATGGCTAAGTCCAAAGTCAATGGGAGAGTATATTCCTCCCACAGGGAAGCCATGGGAAGGGCAAGAAGGAAAAAGAAATCGAGGGAAAACAATAAAATCTAACAGTCCAGAAAGAGTCTCCGCTATGTTCAAGCTCTCACCCATCTCCTTATCCATCCTTCCGGACCAAAACTGTCCTAGAAACAAAAGGGACCCTCCTCCCCCAGCCCTGTGGGGTCCCAATCACATTTCTACAAGAAGAAGGTTGCTGACCATGGAGACAGTCTCTGGATAGAAGAGAATCCAATGACAGTCTTCAATGAAAAAGTCCTTAAATATTACCTCGCCCTAATAATTAATTGTACAGATGTGAAAACTGAGACCCAGACAGGTGAAAAGTCTTCTCTAATGTCACAGAGACATTCAGCTCGGGGGCTGTAGAGTCAGCTTGCTCAGCATCTATTTCTGATTCCGCTATTTATTAAGGTGTAATCTTGGGTAAATCACTATAATCTCTCTGCATCTATTTCCTCATCTATAAATGGAGAAAATAACAGTTCCTGCCTTATTGAGTTATTATGAGGATGGAATCTTGAAGCACTTAGAACAGTAACCGGTAAGGACCCAGTAATCAGTAGCCACTGTCATTATAATAATTCCCCAAATAGTTGTTATTATTATAATAATTCCCCAAATGCCACTCTTTCCTAGGTATGGAGGAAATAGTTCCTGACCCAAAGAGCTCCCATGTCATGGAGGAGACAGACAGAAATAAGCAAATTCACCATCTGAAATGTTCTTTGGTAGAAGGAGTCACAAGGGACAGAGGGTGGGTCTAATTTTGCCCCAAATGGGGAGAGAAAAGACCAGTAAGACTTCCCAAAGGAGATGTAAATCTGAACCTAGTTTCAAATAGAGTACAGAGGTTTTCCAAATGGACAAGAGGGTGAAGGAGATTCTTGCAGGTGAAAGAGTATGTGTGCAAAGGCCCTGAGGTATGAAAAGATAGCTCAAAGTGTTTGGAAATTATGCAGTTTCAACTAACTGGTTGACCCCTTTAGAGAATGACAGGAGAGGAGAGTAGGGGTCAGATGCTGGAGAGCTCAGAATGCAAGGTTCTGAGGAATTCACTTGAAGGCACCCAGTTCAAGACACTTTCATTCCTCCTGTCGGCCTATGATCTCAAATCTTCCCTCATAAGAAGCACTAAAGGTAGACGGAAGGAAATATTGCCTGTAGGAGCTGATAAATAAAATGGCGAGCAATAGGATATACTAGAGTATATGAGGAAGCCATTTGGTGTAAAACTAATTCTCAACCTGACCTTGTTTTTCCAAAAGGGCCTGACTGGCCTTTGAGCATGCATTGTATATCTGCTTTGAGTATTTACCACGTCCCAGAGACAAGAACAAATGTCCTTAAGATAAGAATGCAACTTCCCCCACATTGGCCTTTCCTTAAGGATAAGCATCTCTCCCTAGGCTAGGATTTGATTGCTGTTCTCGTCCTGTGACCACTCGACTCAAGACAACAGATCTGCTGCCTGCTGTGCCCATCAATCGCTGTGCCGACAGGGCAATCTCGTGACTATTGTAAAGAGGACATTGCAATCATATGTGATATATGCTCTTTGACGCTATGTAACCACTCTGCACACCCCACTTCTTTGGTGTCCTTCCTTCCTTGGGGAAGGAAGGCCCCAGGCTATATGGTCCTCAAATTTCGCTCATAATAAACTCACCCCAATTTTGACTGATAGATTGGTTATGGATTATTTGCATCAACAGAGTCTAGACAATGGCATTTCTTCACAATACTTTTAAGTCCATTTTTATCTTAATTCCTATAAATTGGTATCTTCTTTGATATTATATCCATGTTCATTTACTCATTTAAAAAATACTTATTAAGTGCCTACTGGGTGGCACTTAGAATACCGGTCAATAAAGCCAAGATTCTTGCCCTTGTGGATCTTCTATTTTAGTGGGTCAGAGGAAAATGGTGGTGAAGAGAGAAAGACAACAAAACAATAATGATGATAGAAGGTAGATAACTGAGTGTGTTAAAAGATGATAAGTGCTTTGGAAAAGAGGAAAATTAGAGCAGGATAAGGTAGGCTGTCATTAAATGAAGTAATGAATGAATGAAGATGGATGGATGGGTGACAGATAGATGGATGGATGGGTGGATGAATGGATGGATGATGGATAGAAGGAATGAGAAGGCTGGCTAGATGATGGGGAACCACTGAGTGGTTTCAAGTAAGGGAATGACAATATTCACATGTGTCAATCCCCTGCCTCCTACGAGGCTTCCACTCTCTAGGCAGCAGGTGCTGTTTTGTACATTCAGGGTCATGGAAAGGGGAGACCCGCCAGAGCTGGTTTCCCAGATCCCACCTGATCCCCAAGCAGGTCATCAGCTTGTTACTCACACTTCAAATGAGGCTGAATTTCCAAATGCGCAGTTGATATAAATACCTTCTGGGCGCATAGCAGTTAATGAATAACTTGCTTAAATTGCAGCCAAGGGAGGAAGCTGAAAACCTGGAGGTGGGATGGAAGGCTGGGGAACTCAGCCCTTATTAACGACCAAAATCCAATCTCTGAAAGGAAGGGAATGAGACTTTGGGAAATGAGCTTATGATAATCATTCCTTCTGCTGACAGAACACCCCATGGCTTCTCCCAGACACAGAGCCACCTCTAACCCAGCATCTAGGGAGAGGAGGCAGGAGACCAGGGCTCCCGGCTGCTGCTCGGGGCGAGTCACCTCACCTCTCTGAGCCCCAGCTCCCTCATCGCTAGAATGGGAGGCCCTTCTCACGGGATCAAGCAAATGAATAGATGGGGAAACTTTGGAATCTGTGAAAAAGAAAAAAAAGGATGGTGTGGGTCTATTAATTAAAAAGAAAACTAAATATTTCCCACTTTATGAAGCATGTGGCAGCGATGAAGAACGGAATCCCACACAGCTGGGTTCCAATCCTGATTCTGCTTCTTTCAAACTGTGATTTGGGACAAAGTGTTTTCTCTCCCCGAGCCTCGATTTTCTCATCTGTAAAATGGGGGTTGTCACACTTCCCTCACAGGATTCTTGGGAGAATTAAAAGAGATACTGCACTTTGATGCCTGGCACATAGGAAATGCTTTATGGACAGAGCTCTGACGACTGTTGTCACTGTTCTATGGCCCGGCCTCCTGCCCAGGACCCTGTGATTCAGCACGAGTTCCTCCAAGCCTGGCTCGTGCCCCACCTTCAGACACTGAGTGGTGGGTGCAGGTGTGTGGGAAGAGGTCCACATATCACAAAAGCCTGGAGTAGACACTGCAGCCCCCACCTCCTCAAGGGCTCTCTTCTAGACAATTTCTGGCCGAGACAAGCAGACAAAGGCAGGAACAGGAGAGGTAGGTGGCTTTGATCCTTGCAGAGCGAGGTCACCACTTCCGCTCAAAGGCAGAGAAGGAAATGCTGATGGAGCTCCCAGGAAAGGCTCATCAGCTCAGGCCTCTCGATACCAGACCGAGTGCCCCAGGCTCAGGGTGACATTTCCTGAGCAAGTCCAGACCCTCTGCTCCCTGCACACACGCCGTCACATCCCATGATGTTCACACCCAGGCCTCCGCTGCTCCCAGCACTGCAGGCCCAACCGTGGGCCCCAGGCGTGGTGCCCAGGGACCCAGGACGTTTCACAGCTGGTGGAGCAGCTGGTTTGTGAAATGGTTCTTGGCAACTCGGCCGCGGCTCTGGGCTGTTTTCTCCCTGAGCCGCTGTCTTAGAACCAGCCCTGGTCAGGGAGGCCTCCTTCTCCCTCCGGTGGGCAGGCTGCTTTGTTTTATTGCTGCTATTGTTTTTCTTTTTAAATGCAGTGAGATGCAAGTTTCAGGACACTGAGAGACAGAGACCAAAAGAGTTCTATTCTCTTTTTACTCCCTGAACCAAACTGCAGTATTACTCTGGGACTTACAGGCTCCTACCCTCTGCCTGAGGTTATACGAACACTACGAATACTAATAATAATGGCTTACATTGACTTTGAGTCTGGTAGGCACTGTTCCCAGGGCTTTACTTGCGCCAACTCATTTAATCCTCATAAGAGTCTGGTGAATTCTGGGTCCCAGAGCCGGTGCGGCTCCGTTAGTCACAGAGGGGCCCCCTCTTTGCAGGTTTGCAGCTGAGCCTTGGGGACTTAATCAAGTGCCCATTTCAGGTACGGGGAGCTGCTCTGACCTTGGACATTGCCCTCCTCCGGGGAGAAATGGCGGGGCCAGAACGACATGAAATCCCAGCTCCTTTAACTCACTGGAAACTCCCAGTGACAAGTTTCACCACTTTCTCCCGTGGATCCATTTTTTAAACCCCTAAGGTGACTTCTAAACAAGGCAAAATTTACTAGGGAAGCCGCAAGCCTTTGGGGGTCTCATCTCCTGTGGCAGAGGCAGCATCTGTCTTTCTGGAAGGGATGCCCGTGGCTTTTGTGCAACTTGGTTGAAAGCGGAGTCAGTTGTCAGAAGCTGTTCATCTCTTCTGCTCTTCGAGAGAAGGAAAAGTCACTGCATGTTGGTGTTCGGGGTCTCAGACCCATAAAACAGCCTCTGAGATCTCCTGCAAGTGCACACCCCCTCGAGCGCCCTCAACTGAAGATCGCAGAGTTGGGCTGGGAGGGCAGCGGGGGGCCGGGGGAGGGTGACACAAAGAAGCAGAGCCTTGCCGTCACATAAGGGCTGCCCCGCTCTGCAGGCTGGAACACCAGACTGGGTGTCAGGAGGCCACTCACTCTATGTGACCTTAGGCCAATCTGAGCCTCCTCTTAGCCTCAGGCCTCCCCCTTTGAAAAATGGCAATAATGGTTGATTGATCCTGTCCTGCCCAGCTCACAGGGCTGTTGAGAGGATCACGAGACATGGTGGTTGTGGAAACAACTGGAAGACCTTAACATCCCATTCACATATAGATGATGACGATAATGATAGTGTTGGTGATAACAGTGGCCTGGCACTCTGAGACCTTAACAAGAGGTTGGAAGTGTTGGTTGGACTGGCACGCTGTGTGACTTTGGACAACTCACCAAACCTCTCTGGGCTTTGGTGTTCTCTCCTGTCACAGGCAGATAGCGAAGGACACACTGAGATATGGAAAGACTCTGAACACCTGTTTGACAGGATTTTGCTCTAGTCAACACTTATTTGACAAGAAGAGCTTTTCTGACAATTACCAGAGGGACAGCTATGCCCAGGAGAATAAACTCCACTTCGGCAGAAATAGGTGAATTCAAATCTTCACTGTGCTCACCCTCCTAACACAGCAACAAAATAAGAGCCCTGACTTTTAAGGAGAGCAAGGGGATGAGTACTGATTGATTTGTCAGTACCTAAGTGCACAGTAATTAAAAAGACAAAGATGATAATAACAATGGGAGCCAATAGGAAGGAATTGCCTATGGGCCAAACATGGTGCCCATTGCTTTACCTGCACTATTTCATTTCATCCTTGCTGCAAAATAATGGGATTCAACTATTATTTTTGCAGTTATTTCCATTCTATACATAAATTGATGCTTGGTAATATACAGTCACTTGGCCAAAGTCACAGCTAGGCAGTGTGCATGCCTGGATTTGAACCGCCTCTGACATACCAGGCTCTTAACTGTCCCCAGATATAATCTTCACTCCGATCCTTTGGGTTGGAATGACTGCTACCCATCATCCAGATGAGGCACCGAGGCTCAGAGAGGGGAAGGCACTTGCCCAAGATCACACATTGGGTGAGTGGTGGATTAAAGCCAGGTCCATCTTTGGGAATAAACCTTCAGATACTAACATTCCAAATAGAATGACAGGCACAGGATTGCTCAGCAAGACAGGGCGGATGCAGGGAGAGTGGAGCAGCATTCACCGCTCAGGATTCCTGGAAAGGAGGGCAGAGGCAGAGGCTGTGGGGGCTGCACACTCAGACTGGGCCAGGCCCAGAGAAGCCACTGGCTCTCTTCTATCAACCCAGGCAGGCTAGTTGGCAGAGGAAAAAATTCCAGCCAGGGGAGGCGGGCCAGGCCAGGCCCCCAGCCCCGGTCGAAAGTCAGGCCAGGAGCAGCCAGGACAGCTCAGCCTTGCTGTTTTACGGGGTGGGACAGATAGAGCTTCCCAGAGCCAGAGGAGGAGGTCTCCAGCCGGCCAGGAGACAGATGGCCACAGAGTGAGAGACCCCAGTGACCACTACGGCCATCCCATGCCCCCAAGAAAGACTGGTCAAAGCCATCCCGCCTTCATCCATCCATCCATCCATCCATCCATCCATCCATTCATTCATTCAGCACGTATTTATTGAGCACCTGCTGTATGCCAGAATCTTTGTTCAGCACTGGAGAATCAGCAGCAAACAAGACCAAGCCCTTGCCCACAGTGTGGGGAGAGACAGCACATGAGATAAATCAGCTGTGCAGGGAGGTAGACAGTGACAGGTGCTGTGGGGGCAGCAGTGGGTCAGGGGCTGGAGAGCTTATGTGCTAGTTGTGCTTCTCCTCCTTACTAGAACGTAAGCTCCCTGCAGGCCAGGACCTCGTGGGTCTTGTTAGATTTTCTATCCTCAGAGCCTAGCATGGTGCATAGCTCAAAGAAGCAGCTCCACCGATGGTCATCTCCAGGCCCTGAGCCCTGGGCTGGGGTCTGGCAGAGCCCCCGAGTCTGGGATGAGGACTCCCAGCCAGTCCTTGAGATGGGGAACAGAAATAATAATGGCTCCCATTCAATGAGCACTTGCAGTGTGTCTGGGTGAGGTTCTAAGTGCCTTGAATGCAGCCCTCATTGAATGCATCGTCCTTATTATCCCCATTTTACAGTGGAGCAAATTGAGGCCCAGAGGGGCAAAACTCACTTGCCTGAGATCATGCAAACACTGAGGGGCAGAGCCTCCTTCTTCCCACTCCCCCAGCCCCACCCCACCCCCACTTAGCCACCAAGCCCAGCAGCTAGCGAGCACAGCTGGCAGACTCAGAAGTGAAGGCAGCAATCTGAGGCAGGAGCAGGGAGCAGTGCCCAGCAGAGGCCAGGAAGTGGGCTGACCGTGAAGTGGAGAATCCTCCCCACCACCCAGGAGCAAACACACTGGGGGCCAGACCACGAGAGGAGGAAGGGTGAGGGTCTCGTTTAGCCCAGAAGGGAGGTGGCCAAGAGAAGCATTTCAGCATGGCCTGCCCAAAAGGGGCATTCTGCTCATCAGCCTTTTTAAGACCAAAAAGACCCTTTCCCCAAATTGGGGTTGATTTTCAAGCTGGGTTTAAGGGCAGCTCACCCCAACCATCCCATCTTTGGACAGCTCAGCCAAGTTCATTGATCGTTAGCTCAGGGATAATTAGTGGCTTAAGAAGGGGTATAAGATCGAAGACTAAAGACAATTCTGTCCATTCATAGTATGTCCAGACCCCATCTCTAGCAAAACCCAAATTTTTTAAATTATTTTTTTAAATGACGGCCCATCTCCAAGGAGTAAAGCAGTGAGACTGATCTTAGTGCCGACAGTCAGGTGTTCAGCCCAGGCGGTGGTAACCCACCAGCACCAACGTTGCCCTTCAAAGTAGTCACCATGGAAGGCTCGAGGCTGCCATGACTCTGAACGTGGCTGGATCTGCTTTGGGAATTGCCTTCCAAGCTGTTTCTGAGTCCCACAAGGAAATCCATTCTCATTATCTACTAATCTGACCTTACATTAGCCATACTGGCCTCTAGTTCACAAGATCTGTTATTGGGATGATGAAATCAGGGGAAATCAGATCCTTTTGCAGCTGGAAGGATTCAGGTTAGACCCCAAAGTGCACTTCTAGTCGAAACGGCTGGGCCAGGGCCAAGCCCCGAGCGAGGCTGTGCCATCCTGTTCTCAGAAGCTCCTCTCTTATTTCTCAACTCCTCTGGCACTCGGTTCTGTACCTCGCCACTCTGGTCTGGATTTATTGCTCCCTGGAAAGGATTCATCATAGCCCAGAGCCCGAAGCCACCATTTAGTTTAATGCATGTCGGGTTTGCACCTCTGCTCCGAGAGCAGGCAGCTCCAGGTCTGGCTCCCGTCTCCATTCCCAGCGCCTGGCATGGCTCCTGCATGCAGCAGGCGCTCAACACATGCTTCTGGTTTGCTGGAGACGCTCAGGCAGGGGCCCGTCAGTCAGTAGAGGATGGCAGTGGATGGAGGGGACAGCCACACACCGAGAACTTCGCACCGTGACTCCACTCAATCCTCCTGACAGCCCTGCGGGTTAAGCTTAATTAGCTCTGTGTTAAGAAAGGTGACACTGAGGCACCGAAAAACCCACCCACCCTTCCCAATCTTAGACACGGAAACGGTTGGCCAAGATGGTGGACTCTTCCTTCTGGAGTCACTTTTGATGGAAACTCCAGATTCATCCTCTAAGAACAGGCTTCACTGTTTGGCTTCAGTTCTGTCTGAAGGCAGGGCACTGGACCAGAGAAAAAAACAAGAATAAGGATAGATGACCCCTGTGAAGTACTGATCCTGTGCTCGGTAAGCACTGTTGTGAACGCTCCAGATGTACTAACTCCTTCCATCCCTCAAGGAGGGGAGGTGTCGCCCCTATTTCACAGTCAAGGAGACTGAGGCACAGAGAGTTAGCCACTTGTTTGAGCTGGCCCAGCTAGGGAACGGTAGAGCCAGGGAGGATGGGACACAGCAGTCTTCTGCCAGACCACGTGCCCTTTACCACTGCGCCATACTGCCTGCCCGCCCGCTCTCTGGGGAGCACGTTTACTGCAGAGAGGCAGCCACAGCCTTCCTTTCCGCAGAGGCCCAAAGAAGTGACCAACCTGATGTCACACAGCAAGGCTGTGACCGAGCTGGCTTTAGACGACAGGCCCCTAGTCCCACCTACCTTGGGAATAAGGGGGAAATAGGTAGGATGCTTCCGAGCCAGGCACTGTGCTTGGCGTTTTGTTTACACAAGATCTCATTTGATCCTGACAGCAGTCTTATGAGGCAGGCCGTACGACCCCTGTGATATGGACGAGAAAACAGAGAGGTTAAGACACCTGTTCCCAGCAACTCAGCGGCCTGGCTCTCCACCCCGGAACACACACCTTGCTGACTGGGAGGGTCTCCCTGTCCCAGGGGGGAGTACATGGGCCATCTGTCCCTTCCCTCCTCCTGTCCTTATGGCTTCTTACTGCTAATTTATGGGCAGCAGGCAGAGTCCGAGGTGATGAAGGCGAGGTATTAAGAGAAGGTAGGAGGAAGGAAGAGCGGGCGGGGCTGTAAATACTAATTCTTGCATCAGGAGGCTGCTTTTCATTTCCTCGCTGAAGGGAAGGCTGTGTTTAATTAACTCTGCTTGTGTGCTGGGGACAGGGCCTGATTGAAAATGAGCTACAGGGCCTCTGTTACAGGATGGAGGGCCCAGCGGCCTCACAAATGCACCAGCCCCGTCGACACCTGGGCACAACTCTGGGGCAGAGAGGCCCACCGGCTCTGCACTGTCTGTCCTCGGGAAACCCTCCCCACGGCCCCCTCCCCTCCGTGCCAGCCTGCAGGTTTCCAGGCCTTTGCAGGACTGTCTCTGCCTCCACCCTTCCCCACCTTCTCTGGCTGGCATGGACGCAGTCGCTCATCTGTCTTAGGCTGGCATTGTTTGTGGCAAGAAACTGAGCCCCCCTCTACCTTCACTCAAGTAAAGAGCATTTGGTTATCAGGCCACAAGTGGCCCCGTGAATCCCAGAAGCTGGAAGAACAGCTGGGTCTCTAGAACTCAGACGTGGAAAGAAATTGGATCCAAACCACGGTTCATTGCTGCCCTTTCCCAGTCACCCCCAACCCCTACCCTAGTCTCTTAGCTCTGCCTCTTTTCAGATCTGCTCTAAGCTCCCTCTTCCCTCTGCCCCAGCTCCTCTACGACCCCCCAGTCTTCAGACACTGTGACTCCATTCTCCGGTCACGCACGTTTAAATTCTTGAGAGCAAGAGTCTGACTGGTCCAGCTCACGGTGCAGGTGCCCATTCTGGTCCAGTCAGCCAAGGCTGGGAGAGACAGGTCACGTGACTGCCCCTTCAGGGTCTAACAGTGGGTTGGCTCTCTAGGGGGCAGGGGGCACCAGGAAAGAAGGGATGGGGGTCTCAGGATTCAAGGACCCCCTCAAAGCTCTCCCTTTTGGAGGCGCTCCCCTGCCTGACTCCCCCTTTGGAGTTAGCAACCCTTCCTCTGTGCTTCCACTGCCCTTTTCACCACCCACCAGCTGTGTGACCTTGGGCAAGTTACTAACCCTCTCTGTGCTCCAGCTTCCGCATCTATGAAATGAAGGGGAAAACAGTACTCACCTCTAGGGTCGTTCTGAGAATTTATTAAGGCAAAGAGGCAAAGCACTGAACACAGCCCCCGAGCACATGGTAAGTGCCCAGATATGTGAACTTTAATTTTGTTGTGACCATTGCTTCATCTTTTATAGCGTTTTTCGTGTCATTTGGAATAACTTTCTTAGGTGTCTGTCTCACCCACCATCCTGGGCACTCCCCCCGCCAGAGACACTGGTTGTATTAGTCCAGCTATTTGCCTCTGAACTTGGCCCAGCACTTGGCATCACGTGACCGCTCACTACACCTGATGGCCGAGTGATACTGACAATCACTCCCACGTACTGAGCGTCTGCTGTGTGCCAGGGCAGGAGGACACACGACGGAGCGGCCCTTAGGACCTGGGCCCTGACTCACATTTGCTGAAAAAACCGGGTGCTTTACAAACCCTCGCATTTAATCCCGCCACAGCTTTGTGGGTAAGAACCTCCGTCCCCATCTTACAGACTGGGGTTCACCATCCCTGGTGAGTCTCAGGGGCCCAGAGTCACCGGCCATTGCGGGGAGAGGAAGGACTGGACCCAGGTTCTTAGCGCTGCCCCCTGAGCTCCCGCTGCGCCAGCATCACAACGAGACTACAAACAGGTTCAAGGGCCCGGGGGCACCAGATTGAGTGGGGTGGGTGGCAGGCGGGCAGAAGTCCTCTGTCCAGCCATGACAGTCCAGGGGGAGGTTGTGGGTGGGGGCAGACGGCAAAATCACTCTGCTCTCCAGGGATAAAAAACAGAAGCAATCCCAGTGCCAGGTCCACACGCAGGTGTGCACAGGTGCACACACATCTGGGGTGCCTCTGCGTGTGAATGTGTGCGCGAGTCTATCTGTGCATGTTCTGTTTGTGGCCCTCTGATGGCGCCAGCAGATGTGATGCGTTTTTGTCAAATTATTCAAGGCATTCAAATTTGGAAACCTCTTTATCCCTTAGCCCCAATCTGGGATTCAGGGTTCTAACCCCAGCACTGTCACAAATCTTGCTGTGTGACCCGGGGCGGGTCCCTTCCCCTCTCTGAGTCTCTACATGGTAGTGGAGTTGAGTGAAATTATTTGTAAAAACTGTTCTAGCTCAGAATGGTGGAGAGACCCAGGGGGTCGGGGCCGGGTGCCTCGCTCTGTCCCTCCATGCAGAAAGGGCTGCTCCGGACCTCGGAGGGGAGGGCGGGGTGCAGGAGCCTGTGTGATTTTTGGTCCCGCATCAGGAGCCTCTTGCTGGTCTCTAGGCCCTCTGACCCCACGCTCCCTCATCTGAAGGGTGCGCCAACTGCTTAATCAGACTGTCCTCAGCACAGCTGATTAATAGAGGTTCCTGCTTTTAAAAAAAGAAAGAAAATGCTTCTGTAAATCAGCTGTTTATTTAACTTTCCCTGGCATTTAATGATTGCAAGCCTCGGGAGAGGGGGAGAGATGGAAAATTAATTTGAGTCTCGCCAGAAAAGCCAGTCAGGGAAATAATGAACTTCCCGGTCTTGCGGAGAACAGAGATGGGGGAGATGCTGGGGAGACAGAGTCCCCGAGCCTCCACATCCGGGGCTCGAGCTGGGCCCAGCCGAGTGATGGACAGACTCCCCGCCCTCTCGGAGCCTGAGAGCCAGGTAGGGTTGCGGCTCCTTTCGAGATGTAGAGCCCCATCAAAAAAATTTCCCCCCAGTGTTGTTAATGGAGGGAAGCAGAGGGACAGCAAGGATGAGCCAAGAAATTGCAGATAATAACGATTGTTACGTGCTCTTGTGCTCATGTGCTCAGCTGTTCCGCAGAACTCCCCCCCATGACAAACGCGCGCACACGCGCACACACACACACGCAAGATGGTGGCCTCAAAGAATGGGGAGGAGATGGGCATAAGAGACGTAGAACTTCGGAGTGGAAGAGCTGGTAGGCCTTCAAAGTTCATCTAGTTTCAGTTCTTTGTTCTACAGACACAGAAACTGACCCAGAGGGAGGACTAGACATTACGCATAGGCGGAGCTGTAGCGCCAACTGACATCTCTCAGTTCCTGGTCTCCCTCTCTCCCCGTTGGAGGATGTGCATATAATAACTCTGCTGTGGACCGAATGTTTGTGTCCCCCTAAAACTCACATGTTGCAGCCCTAACCCCTAATGCGGTGGTATCTGGAGGTGGGGCCTTGAGAGGTAATTGAGTTTCGATGAGGTCACAGAGGTGGAGCCCCCATGATGGGACTGGTGCCCCTATAAGGGGTTGAAGGGACCAGCGCTTTCTCTGCTCTCACCGTGTGAGCACACGGCAAGGAGACAGCCATCTTCAAACCAGGAAGAGGGCCCTCACCAGAACCCAACCATGCTGGCACCCTGACCCAGGACTTCCCAGCCTCCAGAACTATGAGAAATAAATTTCTGTTGTTTAAGTCACCCAGTCTATGGTATTCTGTTAGAGCAGCCTGAACTGACTAAGACCAACTCCCTTGGTTATAGATGACATAAGCTGTGGGGTGATTTCAGAAAAAGTCCCATGGCTGATTCTCATTGGACCATCTTGGATCACATGCCATTCTGGAACCAATCACGTAGCCAGGAGAATGCACTATATTGATTGGCCAGATGTGGGTCAGGTGACTAAGCCTTCCCTGACAACCGCATCTTCCACAGCCCCTCTGCCCAAACCACATGCCTCAGGCAAATGGTGGCCCCCACTTCCGCCTGTGCCTCGCAGACTCCCACCTCTGGGTCTCTGTCCACACTGTCCTCTCCTCCTGGGTAACCTGAGGCCCAGTTCAGACACCATCTCCTACAGGAAGCCTTCTGTGATTTCTTGGTCCCAAGTATCATCTCCTTTCACTCCTCTGAACTCCTGTTGTCCCTCACTGGCCCTCCACGATGGCACCACCAGCTTCAGTGTGTCATCGTTAGCTGGGTTCATGTCTTGTGTCACTCATAGACCCCTTGAGGGCAGTGACTTTGTCTCATTTGTCTTATGAATGAACGAATGAGAATTCATAGAGATGGTTCAGAAATCAGAAACTACAACCTCCATGCAGGTATCCACGCTCCTCTTTGAGAATGCAATTCCCTGTTTGGCAACCCGCCATGCCAGGATGTTCTTCTTGGGATCTGACTTAAATACTTCCTGCTCTTTTAGGGGGAGTGGGGGGCTCCATAGAGACAGTCACCACCCTTCCCACAAATGTCTTCCTTCTGCGCTTTCCTCTGACTTCTCTCCCTGAGGCAAATCCCTCCCTTCGGGATCCAGCACACACAGGCTGTGGAACGTGGGAGGTGGGATCCAGCCTGCAGCAGCCCCACTGGGTTGGCAGTTCCCCAGGAGAGGCCCAGAGGCTGATGCCCAGAAATGCCACTGCTTCTCCCGCGGCTCCCCCTCACACCCCAGCTCGGCACCCTCCCTCTCTTTCAGCAGCCTGTCAGCAGCTGATGGACAAGAAGCTGTCATCCTCTTCCCCCGCCCAACATCGCCACCACGTCCCCCACCCTGCCCCCTCCCGGCTCCAGGAAGCTGGGAAGCTTCTCCTAATGAATTGGCACTCGGCCTGGCTCTCATCACTCGAGGGAAAGCAGCTCCTTGCATGCTGTGCCGGGATGCCGGCGAAGGAAAAGAGCTCTCCTCCCACAGAGGAGGCAGCAGAGAGGGCCATCTTCTAAGCCTGGGGTTCAGTTTATGCTCATCTAGACCCCAGTGTGAGCTGCCCCTCGGTGTCCCAGCCTCCCCCAGGACCAGGAGCACCCAACACCTCTGTGTCCCCGAGCTCCTCCCAGTAAACCCCGGAGTGTGGGAGATGGAGAGGTTCTTAAGGATCATCTTGTGTAGACGTCTCACTTAGAAGACCAAGGCTGGGGTGGACCAGGAGGAGGGATAAAACCCCTAGAAGGCAGACTGGCTGTGAGTGCAGAGGGACCGTCCAAAGGTGACTCAGAGGCCCTGTCAGTGCGGGCACCCAGGACCCCACTCTGTGAAAATCGTCAGCTCCCCAATGATGCTGTGAGCTCCAAAATGGCACGAACGTGTTCGGCTCTCTCAGCGCCATAATCCTAATGCCCGGCATATAATAGGTGCCCAATAAGTGCACACTGAAAGAATTATTACAGAGTGAACTTCGTTTATTAAGCTACAGCCAATGTGGTTTTCATCCCAGGTAAATACTTGATCCCTTCTACTCTTTTTTGAACAGTGGAGGAAAACTCTAGAATCCCTGGACAGCCTTTGGCACCCTCTAGAGATCTGGAACGCTTATGTTAGGAAACAATGAATCTGAACAAATTATCTCACCCAATGTGTATTCATTCATGAATCCACTCGTTCATCCAACAAATGTTTGCTGAGCATCAACTATGTGCCAGACACTGTTCCAGCTGCCGGGGGACAGCAGCGAGCAAGACTGTGGTGTGGACATTGTCGCCTCTGCAACTTGACTCTCACGATAAGCAGATAAACAAAAATATACATGACGTGATGTGAGGAAGAGCAAACACTGAATGGAGGGTGATGGGGTGCTGTTTTCACTGGGGTGGCCGGGGAAGGCCTCTCTGCCAAGGTGACACTTAAAGAGATTTGGAGCGAACAAGGCAGTGAGCCATCCAGATATCTGGGAAGACTGTCCCAGAAAGAGGAGCAGCAAGTGCTAAAAGCCTGAGGCAGGAGCGTGCGTGGTATGTGCCAGGAAGAACAAGAAGACCCTTGTAGCAAAGGTGGATGAGCAAGAGGGAACGTGGCAAGAGTTGAGGTCAAAGAGCTGGGCAGGGGCCAGCTAGATCCCCCAGAAGTCAGAGGTGCCACAGGAAGGAGTGTGTGCTGTTCTGAGTGTGGCAGAATCAGCTGCACACCCACTGTGTGCCCGTCACGTGTAGGGCCCCTAGAGCCTCGTCATTCTGTAATTCTGTGACAGCTGTGCTCTGCTGAGGTCTCAGAGCTGAATGGACCGAGAGGTTATGAGAGAGGATGCGTAGTCATGGATCAGCCTCAACTCACCGTATGGCTGTGACCCCCAGGTTCATCTTCAGCTCATAAACATGGGGACCTCGAGGACAGACAGGTTTGGGGCGTCACCAACTTGCATCAAGCACCCATTATGTGTCGGGCACCTCCCACATCATCCTACCCGCCCAGCAGAGCCATGTGAGTCAGGGGCTAGTGTTATCCTCAGTTTACAAATGGTTCAGGGTACCCCTCATCAGGGATAGCGTCCCAGCTTCCTGGAGCTAGGAGGGGCTGGGTGTGGGGCATGATGGCGATGTTGGGCTGAGGAAGAGGATGACAGCTTCCCATCCATCAACCGCTGACAGGCTGCTGAAAGGAAATGCAGGGGTGCAGAGCTGGGCTTGCTAGGCGAGAGGGTGGCATTTCCCGGGCACCAGCCTCTGGGCCTCTCCTGGGAACACGCCCACTTGGTGGGGGCTGGTGCTGGGCTGGATCCCACCCCCTCCCGAAGAAGACATTTCAACAGCCTGTGCATGCTGAGTCCTAGAGAAGTGAAGGATTTGGCTTGCAGAGGGAGGAAGTCAGAGGGTATCCCAAAAGGTCAGCAGTGACCAGGATTCAAACGCAGACCCACCTGGAGCCAAAGCCTGGGATGCTTCATAAAGCTGCCAGCATCCTCCAGCTGCCCTTCCCAATTCCCTCCCCACGGCTTAATTGAAGGTAAACTCCCTGCTCCCCCAGTCCGCCCTGGGCAGTCTACTCTCACCCACAGGAGAAACACTTTGAACTCAGGAAATGCAAACTTGTTTTAATATCCACCAAAACAAAAGTTCCCTTCCTCCCAGAAGGAAAGGACATAATCTGTTAGGCCTCCCTGAGGTGCTGGCATTCTGAAAAGGGACTCGGGGAAGGCGCACACTAGAATGGTGGGACTCCAGGTGCTTTGGCAGCAGGATGAGCGATTGAGATATTTTGGGCCGGCCCCTTCCCAGCAGCCATCATCCACACCACACAGGCTGCCGCCTACTCCACTTATACATAAGGCTGGGCTTGCACATATGTGGGTTCTTGCAAACAGTTTTTAAAAAGCATTAGTCCCAGAGAAAGCTTATGCAAGACTCTTAAAGCTGGAGGACCCTTAGAGAGTATCCTAGTCCCATCCTTCCATTTTCAAGTGGAGAACCTGAGGTCCAGGGAGAGGAAGTTCCTTGTCCACGTTCACACCACCGAAGCTCAAGAGCACAGCCAAAATCAGAACCCAGTTTGGCTGATTCCTGCCCGAGGCTCCTCCCAACAGTCCTGCACTGTCTAATTCATCTTCAAAGTCAGACAGACACTGATACTCAGTTTTGCCACTTCTTAGCTGCGTGACCTTCAGTAAATGCTTTAACCTCTCTGACCATCGACTCTCTCATAATAATAGCACCAGCATCACTTGCTGTAGGTTCGATGCATGCTTGGCACCGAGTAAGTGCTCAGTAATAATTATGAAGTATCCACCCCACTCATGTCTCAGGGTCTCTTTCCACTTCTTCATCTCCTGTGACTCAAAGAACATCTGCTCCCAGCAAACACAAGCCCCTCCAGGAGAGAACTAGCACCGCAGGATAGGAAGCCAGGCTGCGGCATTACTTTCTTTTCCACCTGCTGCCTTGTTTCCTCTGAGTGCCAGCTCAGAGTGTCCTGCAGTGGGAGACTAGGGAGGTGGGGAAGAGGAGGAGGGGACAGGGTGGGTTGTTCCCCAGCCCTGCAATGCAGACCTCTATGGGAACAAGGAGAGTGTCTGTTGAAATGCCACAGAACCAGGCAGTGACATGGGGTCACACAGAAAAGTAGTGCAAACCTCCATCTGAAAGGCATAGGATCAGCCCCAGCTGCCATGATGGGAGTCAGAGGGCTGGGATTTGGAGAGGTGAATAACAGAGAGATGATGGAGAGAGCAGAGATGCTGGGGGACAAGGACTCCACTCACTCCAGTGAGCTTAGAGATCCTCAGGGGTCTCCTAGGGGGGTGCCAGTTGGGAAGCCTTGCCCCAAGGGTGGACACAGGTTAGAGGGTGCCATCTGCTGGCCCCTGGGATCCATGGCCTCCATCCTCAGAGGCCCATCACAGACTCAAAGCCTGCCAGAGCCTGGCAAGTCACCCCTTGCCGTAAAGATGAGATAAGAGTGTCCCAGAGCAGGAAGGAGGACTCTACTTTCACTGTCCCCATCCCCAAGCACACATGGCTGTTGAAGGCAGACTCAGGACTCGAATTTCCCTCTCACTGGCTCCTTCAGTCCTTTTTCTACTATCCTGTGGTAAACAAGACAGATAACCCCAGAATCGCTGGACTATGAGCATTTGTGGCCCTGAGCTTACCAGGAGGCCTGGAGACAGCAGTTGACAGAGTTCATGTGGTTCGTCGTCCTTTGGAGGAAGAAAATGTGCTTGTGATGGGGGCATGGGAGCTGTCCCTGGTGCTGACTCCTCTTCTTTGATGCCCTGTCTACTGAACACTGTCTGGGGTTGATCTACTTGGTGGGACATCCATGGCAATCCTTTAATGCCAGGACAACTTCTCCTGCCATTGCAACTCTTCTGTGTCAACCCTAATTAAGTGGGGATGACACCAGGTAACAAATACATTTTAGGAAAACTCTCTACTGAACATTACCATGAAGGCAAACCTTTATTGAGCATAGTAATATGGTACATAGTAATATGTATCAGGCACCGTTCTAAGAACTTAACACCTAATGATTCATTTAATACTGACGATAGTTTTATGATATATACTATCATTAGACCCTTTTTGTTACAGATTAGGAAACTGAGGCACACAAGGTTGAGTACCTCTCCCAAGGTCATGCAGCTAGTAAGTAGTAGAGCCGAGATACACACTCAGGCAGTCTGGATCCAGAGTGCACACATTTAATTCCATCACACTCTCCCATCCCCTTGTGATCACGTCATGCTACTGAAGGACAAATGTAAATGATTTTGCATTATCTGCTGCTTTGCATGATTGGTGAGATGGCTCCCTTCCATAAGTGCAAAAATCCAGGAGTTGACTGATGAAGAAGGGGTTTATGTCCTTCCTCTAGAGGAGAGTTTACTGGGGTCAGGGGAAGTCCAGAAGCAAGAGCAGAAAATCCTTGGGCACTTACAAGCCACATCTGGTTGCCGGGTTGAGTCTAAAGGTGAGTAATCAGGACCCTGGGAGTAAGAAATGCAGCAAATAGGAAGTGGGGCCTGGAAGACCAGAGTCAGGAGAAGCAGACTGGGTCCCAGCGTGGATAGGTCAGAATTAGACTAGAGAAGATGTTCTGGCAGCCTCTGGAGTAAACTCTGTAATGCGACACCCGGATAGTCCTTCAGGAAGGAATGAGGGCTTGTTGTCCCAGCTTCTGGGAAGGCTGCCCACTCACAGACCTTGGCCATAAGCCCCTTTCAGGGATGGCCTCAGCTGAAGAGTCACGTCTCCCAAGTCTTGCCCCCTTCCCAGGGTGGCCCACATCCAGTGACCGATTGGCCCAAGGATATATAGGCCCAGCCCCTCACTCCCAATTTGGGCAGACTCTGAAGAGCTGTTCCACCTTTGGCTGGCCAAGGCCATTTGGGGACTGTATCCTAGCTCAAATTCTCCCTCTGCCCAGGCTTGCTTCCTTCCTCTCCCTTCTATTGGTGTTGTTCCCAAGAGCACCTCCTAATACACACCCTGCACACCAACCCCATCTCAGAGTCAGCTTCCTACAGAACTCAACCTGAAACAGCCTTCAA
This sequence comes from Tapirus indicus, assembly GCA_031878705.1. Lineage (NCBI taxonomy): Eukaryota > Metazoa > Chordata > Mammalia > Perissodactyla > Tapiridae > Tapirus > Tapirus indicus. The sequence goes on along the minus strand of CM062924.1, from coordinate 97,647,127 downwards.
CGCCCAGCTTCACTTAATGGAGATGCCCAACCAGCCCATCCTCTGGTCACGTATGTACTTACACTTTAGACTAGTTATTTATTAGTAAGCTGATTTTTCATATAGATAAAGGAGCAAAGAGAGGATTTTTCAACAGCATTATTTAAAAAGCAGAAATTTCCCTTCCTGGACCCATATCATCCATGTGGAACACCGCAGAGGGGAAAGGAAATGAGTGGGTGGACAAGAAGCAGCAGATATTGCCAACCTGAGAGGTGATCTGAGCCAAACTCCCCCATCTTCGTGAGCGGTCCCTACGGAAGTGACACGAGGGTATGAGGTGTATCCCGTATGTGACAAAAATACAGTTACAATTAGTAACACACACAATGGTAGTTGACAATGGACGTTCACTCTCGCATCATACTCACCGTGCCGTCGAGAGGTCCGTGCTGCTATCACACCCGTTTTGTGTGTGAAGATATGGACGTTTAGTCACCTAGTTGGCCACCGGTGCACTGGATTTCCAGTCTGGGTTTCACAGCTGCAGAGGCCAAGTTCATTTTCTCACACCTGGCTGGGGAATGAAGAGACCAAGGCACAGACAGGGAAAGACAAGAAAGAAAAAAGCAAGGAGAGAGGAGAAAGCAGCACAGATGGTGATGGGGAGGGCAGCCAACACCAGCTCCAGGAGCTGCTCCACCGTCTTCGTGCCCAGCACTGTGGACAGAGAGGAAGGAGACACGGCTGTCTTTATTTCCCAAAGCCAGCGCTTGATGAGGAATTTCAAAATTCTCTCAGCTGCCCTGGCCCGGACTCACCACTGACAAATGGAGAACAAATGAGACCGTTTAGCCAGTAATTAAGCAATAATGGCCTACTCAGAGGTCTCCACCAGGCGGGAAGCAGCCAAGGAAAGGACCTTGAGGCTCCTTAGAGGAGCAGGGTGGGAGGGAGCCATTTATCAGATTATTACAGGGAGAGAGAGACTCGTTAACCCCACGCCAGCCTCTGGGCTTTCCTTTCACAGCGTGGACAGAGAGAGGCCTCGGCAACTCCGTGCTCCCATACGGAGGGAACCCAGCCTCCAAACTCAGCCTCCTTCTTGGATCTGACTCAAAGCGTGAGACGCTCCATTCACCACTCAGGTGCCAGAGCGTCTCCCAGCCCCCAGCCCATAATGGCGGCTCAGGGGGGAGATTTAAGTGAGGTCTGTTTTGCCAACCTTCAAGTTAACCTCTATGGCTGGGAACGCACTCCAAATGGACCCTTGATGACCTGGCACATCAACTGGATGGACTGCAATCCTTGATGCAATGCCACTCAATTCAACAAATAGATATGGACATCCCTAATGGTCAAATAGTAATAACAACCGTAATAAGTAGCAACTGCCACTCATTAAATGCTTACTGGGTGCCACACGTTCTGCTGAGCTGTTCCTTGCAAAGACCGAGAGCAGGTTCCACCGTTATCCCATATTGCAGTTGAGGAGTTACACATGTGGCTCAGAGAAGTTGAGTCACTGTCCAACATCACCCAGCTCATAAGAGGTAGTGCCAGGGCTCAAATTGGCATCTGACTCCAGAGTTCGTCTCAGCCACCATGCCACCCAGCACCTGCTCCAGAGTCACTCACAAAAGTCCCTGACATGAAGATTCCTAGAAGTGGAAGATTGTTTCCAGATGAAGAAATCAAGAAAAACTTCCTGGAAGAGGTGAATTCCAATGGATCCTTGAAGGATGAGTCAAAATCTTAGGCAAAGGTCAGGCGATTTGAAGGGGTGAGCCTGGGTGTGGCTACTAAACTGTTTCACATCAGGGTCTGCCCTAGAGGTTCTTTGAGGTATTAACTGGAGTCGCAAAGGATAAATGAAGAGTCCTATGGTCAAATACAGTTAGGAAATGTTAGATTCGACAAAAATCACATCAGTTTGCTTACCCTGGGGATTTCTCGAGAAGGAGTTGTGAATGCGGGTTCCTGGAAGCTTTTGACCAAGGAACTCCTTTCTTGGGGGCCAGTTTACAGAGTTTGGGTTGCTGGAACACACATCAACAAGCTGTTCTACGAGGTGACAAACCCCTCCCCATTCTGTGTTCTGGAGACCCCTGGCCTGAGATCCACGCAGGCCCCACGTGGCGTCTTATGAATGTGTTCTTCCGATGGTGTAAGGCATCAGCCCGGAAAAAGGTACATGTTGAGAAAGGGAAGCAGGATAAGTGAGTCCCAGGAGAATGCGATTGCGTTCTGGAAGGAGTGACCTCAAGATGTAGGAGGAGAGGCCAGGGGTCAGGGTCAGGGGGAGGTCAGGGCGAGGGCCTGGAGGTCAGATTGGAGGCCCTCTTGGAAAGGTCTTCAGCTTGAGAGAGGCAGAACTGGAGATCCTGGAAGAGGGCCTTCCCCCTCCCACAGGGACGCAGACAGCCTTCCGGGAAGCCAGGCAGAGGGTCTGGAGGAGAAAGGGTGCGAGATAAGAAGTGCCTCCCTTACAAGAGGGAAAGGATGGCCTGAGGGTTAAGAGCTCCAGCCCATTTGAGTCCCAGTCCTGCCACTCAGTACCCCTGTGACCCTGGGCAAATTCCTTAATGTCTCTGATTCTCAGCTTCCTCCTCTCTAAAATAAGGATCATACTATTCTCTACCTCGTAGGGCCACTGGGAAGATCAAATGAAATAATCTTTGTATAACACTCAGCCCAATTTTTGGAACCCGATAAACTCTCCATAAAAGGGAGCGATCGAGGGAGTTATCTTGATCCGTGAGGTTCCGAGCCTAATTCAGCCACCTGTGTAAGAAACCCTGTGGCAGTTCAAATGGTGGAACCTCATGAGGGACGAGCCAGCCCCCTGGTCTGAGAATGAGCACATGACAGGGCAACCATGTCTGGATTCGGGGAGGCATGAAGAGGTGGGCCCGATACGGTGGGAGACGCAGGACCTGTGACAAACTTGGACACGAGGCAGGGACCACAGCCAGCACCTCTCTGAACACCACGGCCTTGCACACAACAATCTTCAGAGGTCACATTCTTTACACACACTTACTATGTGCCTTTACACTTAATTCATTAATTTCTCACAACAGCCGTGGAGGCGAGTACTATCTACAGGCCTGTTTTTCAGATGAGAAAAGTGAAGCACAGAGAGGTTAACTAAGTTGCCTGAGGTCTCACAGCTAGTGTGCCTCACTGAGCCTTGTATGCAGTGGGAGCTCAATAATGGCCACGTCTTCTGTGAATCTGGGGAATCAGAGTAACTTCGTGAGTGAGCATTGACAGGCATGGTGAGAAGCATTTGGCTTGGGGTCGCATAGTCAGACACGGACGCCAAGAGGGAGGGGCTGAGCCACCCACAGGACAGGACTCAGAGCAGCAGGTGGAACCACGAAAACCAAAGCCACATGTCTTCAGCGCTGGCTGCACGCTACTGTTCCAAGCATTTCCCCTCTGACATTTAATCCTCTCAACAGCTTTGTGAGGCGAGTACTCATCTTTCCATTTTACAGAGAGGGAAACTGAGGCACGGAGTGCGTATGTTATTTGCTCAAGGTCGGGCCAGCTACAGATCCGCCTCTTCTGGGTTTGGAGTCATGACCTGCAGCTCACCTACTGCAGTGAAATTCTTTCTGGACTTTCGTTGCTTAAATTTGGGCATGGCTGGGACATTGGGACGGGGTAAAGGGGCCGCCACACCGAGAGCTTGGAGAAGCACTATTGAGGCCCTTAGGGGACCAGACAGGGGTTGGGAGGAGTAGCCAGGTGGAGAGTGAGTGATCAGTGGATCACGTGGGGAGTTCCTGTTTAGGACCCGTTCCTGGACAATTCTGCAGTCAGTTGACCTCGGCTGGCTGAACCAAGGTGCCTCTAAGGAGGATTTAGCTGGATGCCAAGGCTCTGCTGTGTAACTACATGGCCTAACTGCAGAATTTGAGCCCAGGTGCTCTTGGCAGGAGAGGCTAGAATGGATCTGGCACTATGGGGTTTGTCCCCTGACGCAGGACACAGTGGAATGTGGGGGTCATGAGTGACCTAAGAGACGGCAGGACAAGCAAAAGGGTCAAAAGCAGAGAGCCCCACCCAGGGAAAACTCCCTGGGGGCTTTGTCGTACCGCCCAGTGGGGAGCCTCAGAGGGTCCATTTAGACCCTTCATTTAGAGCCAGAAAGGCCGTTCTGACCAAGGGAAGAAGCAGAATCCATCAGAATTGTCAGAGGCTGGAGTGCTGTCCTCCCCTGGCATTTTAATGCCTCAACGGCTGAACACGATGGATTCTCTGTTGCTGCCTGATCAGTGGCCCTCCTTTGTCTCTTATCCACCATGGCAGGTCTTTCAAAGGACATGATATCACTTTGACTCCCAGTATCAGTGTAGATCCTAAAGGCATTTCCCCACTGTGGTAGAAAGAACAAAGTCCAAAGATTCTGGAGATCTGAGCACTGTTGCTGTTGCTCTCTCCACCTGTGTGACCCTGGAAATCAACTCACCTCTCCGGTTCCAACTTTAAAACAAGATGTTGGCATGATTGTAAAGGACCCTTCCAGCTCGGGCACCTTCAACTCTAGTAAATTGTTAGCTCCTTTAAGAAAGGGATCATGATTTATCTTAGTATGAATGCCTTAGCAGGGTGCCCAGAACATACTGGGCCCCAAAAACTGTTGGAATAAGGAAGACAGGCAGTGGAGGAGGGAAGAAAGAAGGAAGACAAGGGAGAAAAGAGGGATGAAAGGAAGGCAGGAGGTCTCTCAAAATCGGGAAGTTATTTCTCTTTGTGCCCCCCGCCCACCCACGCAGCCCTAGCACTGGGACTTGCGCTTAGTAGGCCAAATTCTAATTATGACTTGAATCTGAATGGAGGCACAATCAACCTAAAACATCAGCTAACGGAATCCCACAGCAAACTTTGGCAGAAGTCCTCCTAATAATGCGATTCCAGTCTTCTCAAGCGATGAGTAATAGAGTTGTTGTTTTAAATACAGCCTATCCTGGCAATCCCCATAATTCAAAGTCATGTACATTTGTATGTTTGTCTGCTACACAAATAATCACATTAAGACCTGCAGGGAGAAAAAAAAAGCTCTGTGCTCTCTTCAGAAGAAAAAGCAGGAGAATTAGAAGGACTCATAGCATTATTCTCAGTTGATGGGCGACAGCCCTGCCAGTGTGGTTGGCCAGGCAGACAACTTTGGTGCTGTCCCGTGTCGCAAATCACAGGAGTCCAGAGGGCCCAGGAAAGGGCAACAGGAGGCAGCGGGCTGGCTTCTCCACAGGCTCAGGCAGTGGCCATGAGACCACAGCAAGGCTGATCCCTTCTTGGGCCTCAGTTTCCCCAGGGGAGGGATTGGAACCAGAAGAGAGAAGCAATGAAGTGCTATGGTTTTGATCGTTGGCTCTGGGGTCAAACAAGCCTGGATTCAATCCCAGTTTTGATGCTTATTAGTAGCCTGTGACCTTGGACAAGTGACTTGACCTCTCTGAGCCTCTGTTTCTTTCTGGAAAAATGAGGATTAAGATAGTGATCCATGGGGTTGTTGTGAGGAGTAAGGTCATGTAAAGTACTTTATAGAGTCTGACATTTAGTAAATACTTAAGAAATATTATAATATGCAATATGCATATTTCATATTTATGGATATATGACATCATGCTATATATACGCACACATATAAAACATAAGTGTGCTTCCCTAAAATTCAGCTGAATATGCCATCAGGTAGACAAACGCACAAACACCAGTAACAGCAGTAAGAGTCAAGTCATTAAGTCATAAATGTTGACACAGATGACAGGCAAGTTGTAACTATTTATAAGCAACTGTTTGTACCTTAATCATTAAAATGTTTTTAAAAAACAAACTTTGAATTTTCTCAAGCTGGAAGAGTAAACATGAGCTGTCTCTGCCCTTATTCAGTGACTAAAGTATTTGTAGGAATTTCACTCATTTCTGGGTGCTGGTTTAATTAATCAAAGAATGGGCTGTGTCTTTGAGCATTCGTTGAGTTCATCCGAGATTTCAAAGCTTTCAGAAGTGCAAAAAATGGCTGAACTGTACGTAAGAACTCGGGTAAACGTGAGAGAGTGGCTAATAAAACCTTAGAGGAGAGATTAACGAGCACGTGGGCAGAAGGAAGCCCTTCCGTTGGGTTCCCCTAGGCGCGGTACGCATCTCCCAGGTGTGACAGACTTAGTGTGATTTCAGGTGGGAAGAGAAATGACATCGGTGGCATTGATAGCACGAAGTCACACCAGGTGAGAGCGAACCCCCTTCCAATTTTATTTCAACCTTCTGCTCACGTCCAGGAGAGCCCCCCCCCCGGCATTGCTCTTCAACACCCCTCCTTCTTATTTTTAACGTTTTCTGTTTAATGAAGAGCCTCATGTCCACGGCCTTTGCCAAAGCAGCAGGATCTTGCCAGAATTTAATTAACACTGACTCAGTTTCGTGGTATTTATTTATAGTGATGGCACATGATCCCAAGTTTCTATTTACAACAGTGATAGAAAGGTTTTTTCGTAACTAGATTTATTAATGCGTTCAAAAATAGAGCGGAGAAAAGAAACAGGACGCAGGCGTGACAAGACTCAAGAAGGGAGTTCGAAGCGATACCTGAGTATGGAAACATTGAGAAGGGGGTCGGGGATGACAGGAAGCGAGAAGAAGGGCAAGACCACTTAGGACTAATTAAGTAGAAGCTGAATGCAAATTACTGCAAACAAGCAGCAATGGGTGTGGACGCTTATCTCACAGGATGTGTGCCACCGATGTAGGCACAGCAATGAACTTGGACGTTGTGCAAATTCTCATCCCCTGGTATAGATGTACTTTTATGGCCCCAGGCATTCAGCCTTATCGACGGTCATCAGAGGGACTGACTTGGCAGAATCTGCTTATACCTCCTGGCTGATCCCGGGTGTGTATGCCCTTCTCTCATTTCCTCACCCCGCCCAGTTTGGGTCCAGAAAGCAGAGGAGGGCCAAGCACGGGAGTTTCAGAGACTCCCGTGGTAACTGGCTTCTGGCTGGGTTTAGCCAAGAGGAGGCACTGTTGGAAAATGAAAGGATGGAGGAAGCAGAAAGCCAAGGTATTTCTCCTCCTCACTTTCTGCTCAGGCAGCTCTCTGGGAAGTGGCTGCCTCTCCCTCCATGACACTAGCTTCCCCGGACAGGGCTGCTTCCCCTGGACCCTGGACCCTGGGCTCCAGCATCACCTCCTCCTCCTCTCCCACCAGCCAGGGGGTGGTTCCCGTTCCCTTCTGTTTGGTTTTTCAGCTCTCCCATCACCTGAAGATGCCAATTCCTCATATTAAGGCTCCCTTCACCTCCCCTCCCACCCCATTTTCAATACTTAACAGCAGTTTCTGTTCTCCTGGTTGGGGCCTGACTGATACACCCCCCACGACCTTCATTTAGTCAGAAACAACCTCGTGTTGTTCTGTGAAGGGCCCTCTCATTCGATTCATTAAATGTTGGATTTGAGAAGAATACGCTGGTTCATTGCGTTTACAACAAAATCCATCAGGGGGGGCAAACTTTTCCTGCGAAGAACCAGATAGTAATACTTTAGACTGCACAAGCCAGATAAGTCTCTGAAACATAGTTTTTTGGGTTTTTTTAAATTAAGCCCTTTAAAAATGTAACAACTATTCTTCGCCTGGGGATAGCACAAAAACAAGCTGTGGGCTGGATTTTGGCCGGTAAGCAGTAGTTTGCCCACCCTTGAAATAGCTGATAAGTAAATACACCCCCTCCCACTCTCTGGTGCGTGGCTTGAGCGTGGCCCACCCCACCCTCCAGGGCCAGGGCTGGTCATGTGACCCAGGTCTGGCTGACCATTGTCCTGGCCCTAGATTGCAGACCCTGGTGGATCTAGTGGTTAAGATTCGGTGCTGTGACCACTGAGGCCTGGGTTTGTTTCCCGGTCAGAGAACCACACCACCGTCTGTCGGTTGTCATACTGTAGCAGCTGCGTGTTGCTATGATGCAAAAGCTATGTCATTGGCATTTCAAATACCAGCAGGGTCACCCAGGGTGGACAGGTTTCAGCAGAGCTTCCAGACTAAGATGGAGTAGGAAGAAAGACCTGGCCCCCCACTTCCGAAAAAACTGGCCATGAAAATCCTCTGAATAGCAGCAGAGCATCGTCTGATGGAGCGCCGGAAGGTGAGAGGATGGCGCAAAAAGACCGGGCAGGTTCCGCTCTGCTGTCCCCAGGGTCGTTAGGAGTCAGAATCGACTCGAGGGCACTAACAACAATAAGATTACTTCTGCACATAAAACAAGTGTTTTGAGAAGGGCAGCCCCAAAGGGAAACAGGATTTGAAATAAATTAGCCTACTCTAAGCCAGGCCCCGTACTGGGCACCTTCACACATGCTGTCTCTTTTACACCCACGCTGGGCGTAGAGGCATAAGTCTCCGGAGGTAAGACAAATAGCAAGTGGCAGTGCTGGATTTTAGAAGGAGGTGATTTTGGCTTCAAATATTTTTACACACTATGCCATCCTACAGGAAAGTATGGGGCTCGAGAGAGAGGAGGGGGAACAACAAACCTCCTTGACACATTGTCAGGAGCCCTTGGCTAAGAATAAATGCATCGGAACTGGCCATCTATAATCATCGCTCATTCTACAAAGCACTTGATGGTCCCAAAGGCACTTTCATGCACGTAATTTCATTCCATCCTCACAACAATCCAGCGAGGTAGGGAGAGCAGGAATCCTATCTCCCAATTTGTGAATGAAAACCTTGAGATTCAGAGGGCGGAAGCACCTTGCCCAAGGTCACACAGCTCATTGGCGGCAGAGCTGAGATTGAACCAGACTAAGGGTGAAGGTGTGAGAATTTGTGAGGTCTTAAACAGAGCCTGAGGGGTCTTTTCTAAGCCACAGAATTGCCGAGCAAGGAGTGCCCTGGTATCGCACACTTTGACCCACGTGGGAGGCCCAGCCGTTCCTCGTTGCCGCTGCAAATCCTCCTGTCCGTCAAGCCCAAGTTCAGAGTCTCTCTCTCTCTTTCAGAAACACTTTCCTGACTGCAGCCCACAGTTCTCAATCTCCTCTGAACTCCTGCAGCAATTACTGTCTGCACCGCTCATTTAGCAATTAATCACCTCCAGCCTCCTGACAGCTCTTATACAGCTGCCTCCACCTATTGTTCAAACGCATTGTTGTTTTTAAACTCTGGCTTCCCCACGTAGACTGTAGATGTCCCCCTGGCAGAAGCTGGCTCGCCTGCTTCTCTTGGCAGCCTCGCACACAGTAGGTGCTCAATAACGCTTTATCCATTCAATTTAACTGAGTCCCAGTCCTCTCTATACTGATTGAAGGGAGTCTAGATGAGTTGCCCACGGTCACTTGCCGGCTATGTGTTCCTTCTGACCCTTCACATCCTCATCTATAAAATGTAGTGTCACTGTCCCTTTCTCATGGGGTTGTGTGAGGGTTAATGGGACTGCACCGGGTAGATGTAGCCTTTTCTGTGCACAGCATTAACAATTCCAACAGGATTGTCAATCTCGGAGCCCCACTTCCACCCCACCACACCCTCAGGGGTGGGCACGTGACGTGTGCCTGGCCACGCACAGACCCCATTGCTCTGGAAATACTGATCAGCCCAGGGGTGGACTTATGTTCCAGAGGAAAGCCCATCAGAGACCTTCCCTGGAATGGCTATACACACACCAATGAGGCACAGTCTCGGTTCCACTGAGGTGGTTAAGTCAGGAGAATGGAAATCTGGGGGCAGCCACATGGAAAAAAGCCCTGCTCCAGGGGCTGACCCGGTGGTATAGCAGTTAAGTTTCTGTGCTCCACTTCGGGGGCCCGGGGTTCGCAGGTTCGGATCCCTGGCACGGACCTGCACACTGCTTGTCAAGCCATGCTGTGGCGGCGTCCCATATAAAGTAGAGGAAGATGGGCACAGATGTTAGCCCAGGGCCAGTCTTCCTCAGCAAAAAAGAGGAGGATTGGCAACGGATGTTAGCTCAGGGCTGGTCTTCCTCACACATGCACACGCACGTGTGCATGCACACACACACACACAAGCCCTGCTCCAGCAGGAGAGAATGCAGTTGCACATGGAGGGGAATGGAATTGAATGGAGTGGAATGGAGAAAATGAAAGACAGGATTTAGCTCCTAGATCTGGCTGTGTGGGGATCCACCCCAGGATTTACCAATTATGTGAGCCAATAAATAACATTTTGCTTGGGCCAGTTTGAGTTGAATTTCTTCACTTGCAAATGAAAAGGTCTTCACTGATACAGAGACTTTTATTGCACATAAAACCACCTGGAATAATAGCTGACAAATAGTAGATGCCCAATAAATGGCAGCTGTTGATGTTTATCATCATTAGCAGCAGTTATTAAATGCTTTTCCTTAGGACCCTGGGTGGCTTGGTGGCTGGAAGAGGGACCTGGGTTCAGTTCTCGCTTCCATGCCCGGGCAGCTCTGTGTCTCTGGGCAAGTTAGCTAGCCTCCAACCTCTCAGAGCCTCTGTTGCTTCATCTGCAAAACAAGCTTAGTCGTGCCAGCCTTACAGAGTCGTGGGGCCAAGCAAATGTGTGCCGTTTGTCTTGCCTGGTGCAAGGTATGTAGTAGGTGCTTAGTAAACACAAGGTGGCACTCCACTGCGGTTCCTGGCTGGGGTTCCAGGCAGGACAACCGCAGGCGTGCAGGCCAGCCCCTCCTTCTCCATGGGGAAAGCTGAAATTCAGGATGGGGAATTACGCGCCCAGGATCTCACTGCTGAGGGTGGAGCCTGGGTTCAGCCCGGTCTGCAGGGTTCTGGTTTAGAGCTCTAGCTGCCCCTTTTTAAAATCACACCGCAGCTCATTTTCCTCAGGGAATCAATCATCTTAGGGCCTCTCTCCCCGGGCATGAATGGAAGGAACCCTGAAGGGTTCTCACTCCTATCTTCCACGTGCGTGCAGGCCAGTGACTGAATCTCTCCGAGCCTCATTTCCTCCATCTGTAAAACGGGGACGGTCACGATGTTTATGACACAAGGGCTGTATGAAGAGTGAGAGCTGTCATTCTTGACCTGTTCTCTCTTGAAGGGGAGGGGAGGAGGGCATGCTGAGTCACGTGGCCACGGATCTGAGACCCTCTTCCCAGGAACCCGGCCTGGCGTTCCCAGCCCAGTGAAGGGTTGTTCTGGTCCAGTTTCCGGGTGGTGGAACACCTTCAAGGTCTGTGATTTTCCTGTCAGACTCCAGAGGATGCGGTTATTTCTCTGGCAAGATGCTGCCAGGAAGAAAAGGCCCACAGGTCTCTCCCTCTGCCCCAGCTCTGCCGCGCCAGGAGCCAGCCAGCCAAAGGCGCTGCTGACAGCTCACTCTCTCTCTCTCTCTCCCTCGCACCCACTCACCTGGAGCTCAGTGACAGCTCCTCTCCGTCTACAGGGAGGACGAGGAGATGGAGCTGAGCGGAACAAGGGGCCGTTCACTCGGAGAGGATCCTGCCAGGACTTGAAGGTGAAGCCCTTGGTGTGTCTCCATCCCCTGACTGTGCCCGGGCCCTGGAATCGCACCCGTGGACAAGGAGGGTGATTTTTCCTGCACTGTTTGCAGGTGGCTGATCAGCCCCAACATGGACTCATTCATCTTCTCACTCCCCTACTCCCTGACACCTCCACTCAGTTATTCACGGATGCGCTGACCCAATACCACTCACTCACTCAGCGTACGGGACACCTCTTGGGCACCCAATTCATATCCTCTCCACCCACCTCTTATTCCAGTCACCACTGTGGTGGCAGTTCTGCACAGACTTCACTCAGCTTCATGTGGGTGCCACCTGGAGGTGTCTCACCTGAACCTAACCTTGTCCTCTCGCCTCCTGCCCAGAGCTTCCCTCACTCTGTGACGTGGGATGCCCGCCTGGCACATACACATGAGCAACCCACAAGTGCAGGGGCATCAACGGAAGGGGGAAGCCACTGGGTAAATGCTTCCCCTTTTCTTCTCTTGGGCAGACGGTCTTAAGACACATTTTACACGCTTCTCAGAAGTCCCTTGGCATCAAACAACCAGTCACCCAGAGCAGTGACGAATTCAACACTGAAACTTTTTGTTATCCAAAAACTCAGCAGCTTAAAATAACGATAAACATTTAAAATCTTGGTTTCTGTGGGCTGGAAACTTGCGAGCAGCGTAGCTGGTGGTTCTCGGGGGTCTCTTAAGACGTCATGTGGGGCTGTGGTCATCTGAAGACTTGACTGAGGCCGGAGGACCCTGCTCCAAGATGGCGCACTCACGTGGCTGGCAAGTTCATGCTGGCTGTTGGCAGGAGGCCTCAGTTCCTCACCAAATGGACCTCCCCTTAGGGTTGCTTGAACGTCCTCACGACACAGCAGCTGGTCCCCTCAAAGCAGGTGATCTCAGAGAGCAAGACGGAAGCCCCAGTGTCTCTTATGACCAGGCTTCAGAGGCCACACAGTGTAATTCTGCAATATCTTATGGTTGCCAGTGTCAGCCCTGTGGAACATGTACTGTGTCAGAAACTTCCTTCACAGTGCCTACCTCTCAGAGGTGGGAGAGGATTAAATTAGTTCATGGATGTAGAGCTCTCAGAATAGTGTCTGGCGTAGATAAATGCTCACTAAAATGTCAGCTATTATCTTAGGTCAGGTCTTCTAGAAGCGGAGCCTGGGATGGGATTTGTATGCAACTGTTTTTTTAAGGGGGAGCTCTCTGGAGAAACCTGTCAGGAGGTGAGAGAAACAGGATAGGAAGGGCAAGGAGCTGAGTAAATAGGTGCTCAGTTGAAGTGTCCCCTCAGCGTGATCCCACAGCGAGTTCAGGGATGTAAATTGCATGGCAGGGTTGTCCCACCCGAAGACAAGGGAGTTGGGTTTCCAGATCCCCTACACACATGCAGGGGCACGTGCACGCGTGCGTGCACACACACACACATGCCATGCAGTCATTGACCAATGGCCACTCCTGGAAGCAGGGGCATAAACTCCCTGATATCTCCAGGCTGGTGGCTCTAGTCACCCAAGGGCTACCTTCAACTAAAGTGTTTATCTCTCCCCCGCTCCAGCCCAGTCTGTGCCAGCAAAGCCCCTCTGGGCTCCAATCCCACACTCGAAGAGCTCTCAAGCCCCCGTCCCCCTCTCCCGTGTGCCCACCTGTGCCTCAGTCGACCTTCCTTTTCTGTCAGGAATGTGTGGCCGAGTCCTCCTCTGCCCTCCAGGAGAAGAGGGTATTAACTTCCCGAAGCTGCTATAACAAAATACCACACACTAAGTGGCTTAAAACAGCAGAAATTGAGTTATTCTCTTGCAGTTCCAGAGGTCAGAAGTCTGACATCAGTATCACTGGGCCAAGTTCAAGGTGTCAGCAGGGGGAACTCCCTCCGGGGGCTCCCAGGAGAACCCATTCCTTGCATCTTCCAGCTTCTGGAAGCTGCTAGTGTTCTTGGCTTGTGGCTGCATGCTTCCAACCTCCGCCTCTGCCTTCGCATTGCCTTCCCCTCTGCGTGTGTGAAATCCCCTCCACCGTCTCTTATGAGGACACCGTGGTGGCATTTAGAGCCCACCCAGATGATCCCCAAAATCTCCCCATCTCAGGATCCTTACTTTCTTTTTTTACCATATTTCAATCAAGATGTAATTAACATATTATATTAGTTTCAGCTGTACAACATACCGATTTGATATCTGTATAAATTATGAAATGATCACCACACTAAGTCTAGTTAACATCCATCATAGCACATAGTTACAACTCTTCTTTCTTGTGATGAGAACTTTTAAGGTCTACCCTCTTAGCAACTTTCAAACAAACAATACAGATTATTAACTATAGTCACCAAGCTGTACATTACACCCCCAGGACTTGTTTATCATATAACTGGAAGTTTGTACCTTTGATCACCTTCTCGCCCGCCCCCTGCCTCTGGCAACCAATCTGTTCTCTGTATCTATGAGTTCAGGTTTTTCTAGATTCCACATATAAGTGAGATAACATGGTATTTGTCTTTCTCTGTCTGACTTATTTCACTTAGCATAATGTCCTCAGGGTCCATCCATGTTGCCACAAATGGCAAGCTTTCCTTCTTTTTTAATGACTGAATAATATTCCATCTATATATATATGCCACAACTTCCTTACCCATTCATCCATTGATGGACACTTAAGCTGTTTCCATGTCTTGGCTGTTGTAAATAATGCTGCTGTGAACATCTTTTCAAGTTAGTGTTTTCATTTCCTTCAGATAAATACCCAGAAGTGGAGTTGCTGGATCATATGGCAGTTCTATTTTTAATTCAAGATACTTAATTTAATCATATCTACTAAGAGCCTTTTTCCAAATAAGGTCACATCTCCAGGTTCTGGGAGCTAGGACCTGATATCTTTGGGGGCCACCATTCAGCCCATTATAGGGAGTAGAGTTCCATCTTCTAGCTATAGAAATTGAGACCTAGGAGAGTCACCGACTGCCCTAGGTGATAGTCAGCATCCCTCTCTCGACTCAGCCTCCTTGGGGAGGAGGATACTTAAAGGAAGAATAAAGAAAGAGATTTCCACTGCAAGAGGGGACAAGAGCTCACGGGACAGAATGTCCTTGGGAGATGTTCCAGACAAGCAAACATTAGGGAGGCTGAGCTGTCAGCAGTTACCCTGGACCAGGTTGGCAAACAGCCGGCACCAGGACTGTGCCCTCGAGCTCAAAGATGGCTGCTGGCACATGGCCACAATAAACTCTATTTATAACACCTCTCATCCCAGGTGCTCCTGGAGCTGGGATTAACCCTGCAGAGCCCAGAGAGGAGAGTGTGAGCAGAGGAAGAAGAGGAGACCTTCGGCAGATGGAGAAACTGAGGCAGGGAACCCTCCATGGCATCTCCAGAGTTGAGCAATGTGGGAGGGTGAGGAGACATGGGCAGGGACTTTTCCATTGTTCCAGTCCCAGGTGTGCCACTGGCCAGCCGTGTGACCTTGGGCAAATCACGGCACCCGGGTCTCAGTTTCCCAACTGTAAAATGGAGCTCCTCCCAATCCTCCTGGAAGGGCTCTTGTGAGCATTTCAGGAGATGGCAGGTGTGCAGGCTCCTGGCCGAGTGCCGGTGCTCAGGATGTATGTGTGGACTCCGGGGGTGGTGGTGGCGCTGAAGGGGAGGCTGAGGTCGATTGGGATGGTGGGACGGGGCTGGGACAGAGGATCCCGGGAAGCAGGGGGTGGGCATCAGAAAACTTTAAATGGCAGTGACTTTGGCTCCCTGGATGCTGGGAGGCTCTCGGGGGACTTTAGTCCACTCCCCTTTCCCCGCTTTCCAGCAAAGACCACTCAGGGGAAGGGGGGTCATGACAGATGCCTGGGGACACCAAAGCCAGTTGGCAGACTGGTCAGAGAGCAGGGAAGTGTCCCCCAAAACCTGCTTGTGCTGTGCACTGGGACAGCGCCCCTTCTCCAGGAATTTCTTTTATTTCCTTGCCCCCACACGTGGAGGTGGGCTCACTTGATTTATAGTCACCTGGTGCACTGTGGGCACCAGAACAGTCTAAACCCTGCCCCTCTGGAACCGCTGTGACGTTTACATGACTGTAGCCTGTCTCCTTCATCTGACTGGGAGGTCCCAAGGTCTGGGGGATGTCCTCTCCCTTCAGGGGGTCCCAGAGAGCAGACCCTTCCCCACTCACTGATTTGTTCTATCAGCACATACTGAAAATCACTGTATGCGGAGCACTGAGGAAAGCAGGGGAGAATCCAGGATGGATGTGAAATGAGTTTCTGCCTTCTGGGGTCTCCAGGTCAGCCCCAGAGGTAAAGAATAATAATGACAATATAATAAATAGCCCTTATATGGCACCTGCCTTCTATGAGACCCTGTTTAAGCTCTTCACACGAGAGGGGCACTATTCTACTCCCAGTTTATAAATTAGGAAGCAAAGACACACAAGTTCAG
Source organism: Tapirus indicus (assembly GCA_031878705.1). NCBI lineage: Eukaryota > Metazoa > Chordata > Mammalia > Perissodactyla > Tapiridae > Tapirus > Tapirus indicus. The sequence goes on along the minus strand of CM062924.1, from coordinate 97,631,242 downwards.
TGATCTGCCCACCACACTGCTTGTAAGTGGGGGATCTGAGATTTGAATGCAGGCAGCCTCGCTCCAGAGTGGATGCTCCGGTGGATGAGTGCACGGCCTGGCCTGGCAAGTCTGACGTGTGGAGGTATGCGGGCAGCGGGTGAGAGGTGAGGCCCGAGGTGGGTGGAGTCCACATCCCAGAGGAGGGCTGTATCTGCCAAGAGAAGGACCTTCAAGTGCACATCCGACTGGCAGTGGGGGGTGATGGAGCTGATGGGAGCAGAGGACAGGCATGGTCAGATTTAGAGAGACCACTCTGGCTGCAGGGAGGAGGGTGGTTAAGGCACATCGAGGAGGAGTTCATGGGGTCCCTGTGCACGACACTCAGGGCCAGAGCTGGGGGTTGCTGTTGAGATGGTGGGGGAGGAGGAGATAGATACTGGAGATGCTCAAGGGGCGGGCAGGCAGTCTCAGAGGCGCCCCTCCCTCACCTCATCTGGGAGAGAGAGCACCCACTCCCCGCCTGGGTGGGGGTGAGTCCCCAACTCCTGCTCCTGAGTGTTCAGGAGATGCAGCCCTCACAGCCACGTCCCAGAGCCCCTCCCTTGATCACCGCTCAGCCCCAAAGCACAGTTGATCTCCCTGACCTACATTCTCTGCTCGCTGGTCCTCGCAGACAAAGGCTGGGTGGGCTGAGGCCCTCAGCACCAGGGCTGCTTCCTCCCGTCCGGGGGCTTGGCAGTGGGGACAGTGATGAGCAATGTAGGGACACAGATGTGTGTGGGGTGGGGGGTGAGAAGGTGGAGAGGAGGAAGAAGGAAGGAGAGAGCAGACCACAGAGCAGGTCCCTGGGCCTCTGCTGACGAGCATCGGGGTTTGCAGGAATTCCTGGGGCAGGGAACAGACCTGCTTCCGGGGCCTCAGAGACCTAGATGCCAGCCCCTGTGCCACCACTGCCACTGTGTGACCAGTCACTTTAAGAACACTGGAACCGAGCCTCCGTTTCCTCATCGAAAAACGGCCAAAGGGCTGGAGCCAGCCGGATTCCACGGCCACACCCTCCCGGACACCAGGTACTGACACCATCTGCCCTGACATGGTTCTCAGAGGAGAATCGCCGCGTGGGGCGCAGGGAGACCAAATCCCGCCTCTCCTGGTGCCCAGCAGGTGGGAGCAGGCACACACTGCCGCCGAGATTAATGGACCAAGAAAAGGCATTAAGTAAAGCAAATGGCTCCCAGCTTAATGGGCCCCTCCGCTTCCAGGTGCGGGAGCCTGCACCCTCTCTCTCTGCCCGGGAAGGCTCCGAAGGCCCCGAAGGCCCAGCCCCTCGCAGGGAGCAGAACCCCTCTGCCCCTCGCCCCTCCCAAAGAGCTCAAAGCACCTTCTCCATCCTCCACACCCTGGGATTGCCCCACAGTCCTGGGAGCTGAGAGAAGAAAGGGCACTGAGCCCTGATTCTGGTCTCCTTGAATCTGTTCAGAGACTCTTGTTGTGCTGTGGACTGAATTGTGTGTCCCCAAATTTCATTGGTCAAAGCCTTAACCCCCAGTGTGGAACTTGAAGACGGGGCCTTTGGGAGGTGATGGGGTTATCTGAGTCACAAGGGTGGGGCCCACAATGGGATTAGTACCTTCTTCATAAGAGACACCAGGGATCTCACTGGCTCTCTCCAGGCCGCGTGAGGACACGGCGAGAAGGCACCGTCCGTGAGCCAGGAGAGGGCTCTCAGCAGGAGCCGAATCAGCCAGCACCCTGACTCCAGACTTCCAGGCTCCAGAACTTGAGAAGTGGACGTCTGTCGTCTCAGCCCCCAGTCTGTCACTAAGACATTAGTTTGATCACAGAAATGCACAGGTCTCCTCTCACGACTCCTTCAGATCAAACCACTTGCTGCTCCTGGACATGCTGGGCTGAGTCAGCCCCAGGACGCTTGCACCTGCTGTTCCCTGGAATGTCCTCTCTCTGGTCCCCTCTGTCCCAGGGGTGACCACCTACCTCAAGACGAAAACGCAGCTGCCACCTTCTCCCTGAGCTTCTCCTGGTCTCTTCAGATGGAACTGACCTCTCCTGCTTTGCAGCCCACAGCCCTTGTGAGCCATCTGTCCAAGATGCACACAGTGGTGAGGGCATAATGTCACCTGTGTCGTCATTCTTATTAGAACCCAGAGACCATGGTGTGCCTCAGGGTTCCCACCTGTGAAATGGGGCTATGGACAGTGCCCATCTCATTGGGTTGTTGTGACGATTAAATTACTTAATATACTTGGGGCCGCCCAGTGGCGCAGCGGTTTAGTCCGCGCTTAGCAGCCTGGGGTTCGCAGGTTCGGATCCCGGGCGCCTGCCGATGCACTGCTTGTCAGCCACGCTGTGGCGGCGTCCCATATAAAGTGGAGGAAGATGGGCACGGATGTTAGCCCAGGGCCAGTCTTCCTCAGCAAAAAGAGGAGGATTAGCAACGGATGTTAGCTCAGGGCTGGTCTTCCTCACAAAAAGAAAAAAAAAACATTACTTAATATACAAAGCACTTAGAATATACGAAGTGCTGGCACATACTTAGCTATTATATTATTATTATTATTACTATCTTTGAATTCCCATGGTTAATGAATAAAGAGATGAATCATTATCCCCATTTTACAGTCGGGAGAAGTGAGACTGAGTGGTGGTGGGGGGGGGTTGTTCATGGTCACGCAGCCGGCCACCAGCAGAGCAGGATCTGACCCCAAAGTCCAGGCTGTTTCTGCAATTGCTCATGCTCCCATCATGGACGGAGACACCGAGGCCCAGACAGGAGAAGGACCTTGCCCAAGGTCACACATTGGTCAGCCTGCTGTGGAACTGAGATCAGAGAGCAGGGCCCTGTCCACCGGGCAGGGAGCAGCTGGCAGCCGAGCCCGAGTGGTTTTCTGGAGGTGATTTCATTCACCCCGCCCCCAAGACCAGCCTTGGCTGGTCCCACGGCTCCCAGGAGCAGCGACAGGTGATGGAGCAGGAGTTGATAAACACACCCCCTGACTTCCGTGAACTCCATCCAATTTGCAGTTCCCGGGCCCATGCCAAGAGTGTTTGTGTTAATAAACCAAATGGACTTTTCAGAGTCCACCAGGGTGACTGATGGCGGAGGCTGCGTGAAATAGCCGCAGGCTCCACAGCCTCCTTCCTACTGAGCCCAAAGCGGGTGGGGGTACGGGGCACGGGCTTCCAGTTACAGCCTTTTGGGATTTCTGAGCCCAGGGACTCTTGGAGGTCATCTCTTCCAACACCTTCAACGTACAGGTGAGGAAACTGAGGCAGGGGCATTGCTGGGACCAGCATCGAAGGTTACTTGGTCCTGGGCCAGGTGTGGGTGGGACCTGGGGTCGGGGCAGGGGGTGGTGTTTGGATAAGCCCGAGACCACGAGGCAGGACAACAGGGTGGAAAGAGGACAACAGCGAGGACTCGGGCATTTGTCAGAGGAGGGGTTGGGATGGAGACCCACCACAAACCCAACCCCAAAAGGAGAATTGCTAACCCCACTTTAGGAGGCATTTGAATTGTCCTCCAAAATGACCTTTCCCAGAGCAATCTGAGCCCCTGGAGGGGCTGTCAATCTGAGTCCCCCTCACTGAGCCCCTACCCCTCACTAAGCTACACCCCTCACTGAGCCCCTACCCCTCACTGAGCCCCCCTCTGATCCCCCACCACCTCACTGGGCACCCCCTGATCCCCCCACCCCCTCACTGAGCTACACCCCTCTCAGATCCCCCTCACTGAGCCCCCCCATTCCCCCACCCCCTCATGGAACCCCTCCCCCTCAAAGGCCATGCCCCTTCACTGAGCGCCTGGGCTCTTTTCTGGAATGTGTCCCTCATCTCCAGGACCAAGTGACATGGACTCCAGTGACAGCCCAGGGAACTCTTCACGCACATCCTGAAATCTCCCAGGCCTCGGGCTAACAGCACCTCCCCAGGCCGGACCCTAGCCACGCCCACCACACACCCTTTTCCCAGCCCCGCTTCTGCCCAGCTCGAAGCCCGACACCCCCAAGCCCTGCCCAGGCCTCCCTCTGAGCACCTCCCAGCTCACAGTGAGCCACACACAGACTCCAGGTGACAAGGCCCCGGGGACGATGGAGAACCAGATCCTCCCACAATCCCCTCTGTTTCTACCAGCAGAGGGTCAAAGGGCAGGCAGTGACTCCAAGCTGCCCCTGCAAGTCCCCCTAGAGGAACCGGCTGCAGTGGGCCAGGCTGGGTAACCCACAGACCCCGGGTTAGGTATGGAGAGGCCAGCAGCAACGTGAAAGTGTGGCCCGATCTGGGTCCCACCTAGGAGACCCTGAGGGGCCTGGATTCCCTCCAGCTGGGGAGGATGGACTCATGAACTCTCAGGTCACCACGACCCTCTGCGTGACCCCAGTGGCCAGTGTCATATCCCCCAGGGTGAGGCTCGCCCCAAGGAAGCCCTGACCCCAGCTCCGTCCCCAAGGAGCCCTGCCTGCCGCAGGGCGAGAGAGAGGGGGACTCATCGGGAAGGGACAAGGACCTCCTGCCCACCCACCCCCACTCCACCTTCAGTCAGATCCACTCTGCTTTTACAGGTTTCCATAGAGAGTTTCGGTGTAAGATTTTGTTTGAACAAAGCTTTCCTCCACTACAAACATTTTGCAAACCTCTGATCCAGCCCTGCTCTCATGTCTGGCAGCCAGCAGAGGTTTGGCAGCCGGGTGGCCTTGGGCTACAACCTATTTATAACAGTCACTAGCTGGGAGGTCTCTTCCCCTCTCCGAGCCCCAAAATGGAGAACTTTCCAGGACTGTTCTGAGAATCTGAAACCATGTAAGGAATGCGCCTGGTACACAGTAGGCTTTCAGTAACATTAATGAAATTCTTTTTATTTACAAATGAGGCACCTGAGGATGTGCTGGGATGTCGGGCACCTGCAGGGTCACCTAAGGGCTGGCAGCAGCACCCCAGGACTGGACGCTGGCCACCTAGCTCCCTGCTGCATGGACTCCCTCCCTTACGCCCCCCTCCAGCCCCCTCCAAGGACTGCAGCCCGAACAGCCCCGGGTTTGTGCAGCCTCAGCCCCCAGAGATCCTCGCCGGTCCTGACAAAGTGTGGGCACTAACCGGGCCCGACAAGCCTCCTACAACAACGTCCAGAGCGGAAAGGAGAGGAGACAGGAGATGGCCAATAAGCCCGCATGTTGTTCATAGAGCCCGTCCCGGCTGTTACGGCTGCTATTCAGCATTTAGATAACACTATATTTCCGCAGGGTTTGCTGCCTGGGCCTTCGGTAACCAGCCAGGAGGGCGAGATGCTGGCTCCAAGCAAGGAGGAAGAACTGGGTGGAAGCAGCTGACTGCCCTGAGCCTCGCTCTGGCTCATTCATCCATCCATTCATTTGTTCACTCATTCATTCAACACACAGTAGCAAAGGCCCTAGAACATTCCATGTCCTGCACTGGGCATACAGTGGTTAGACCCAACCCCTGCCTTCCAGGAGGGTACTGTCCAGAGAGGGAGACACTAAGCCTGCAAAATGTGGCTGAGGACCCACTATCTCTGGGAAGGCTCCCCTCCCCCCCCCAAGACAAACACACACCTGTACACGCACGTGGGGCCATGCCCTTAGCATTTTGGGGTAGTCAGAGGGCAATGCAATCACCAAGAGGTGACTGTATTCAACTCCTGCTCAAGGCTGCTAAAACAGCAGAGCACATGGGTTGCATTGAGGTGTCCAGACCCTCTCATCCCCCTGCAGGGTCTTGTGTGCTCCTCTCCCACCTGCTAGTGACAGTTACAGAGCCCATGGAGTTTGTGGAAGGCAGGACCATGAATGACCTGCATTTGACAGACCTCTGCTGAGGACCAGGCTGCAGGCCCAGTCTAGGACCAAGGTTGGAGGTCAGTCTGTGGCCAGCATTGGGGTCAGTCAAACTAGGGATGTCCACTAGAACAGAAGCTACATGATGGCCAAGACCTTATTGGTACTGTTCACCACTGTAATCCCTAGTGCTTAGAACAATGCCTGGTGCTCAACAAATGGATATTAAGTGAATGAATGTTAATCAAGTTTTGTTGTATAGCTGGGGTCCTGCCTCAGGGACAGTCTGCCTGTGTCCTGGGATAAGTCAGGCTGAGAAGAGTGTTGGAGTCCTTCTGTAGCAAGCATCAGGGCCAGGGAACTGAATAGAAACCAAAGGACCCACTTGGTGATTAAGCCACCATCTTGGTTTCCCCAGTCCAGGGTCCTACACCAGCTCCCAAACTCACTGACAGTTCCAGCCCCTGAAGACCCACCATAGGACAGTACCCATTCTGCAAGGGTCTCTGGCACATCTAACCCTCCCATCCACCACCACCACACACACACACACACGCACACAGAGACACACACAATAGCTGATCCCATCAGGTGTCTCTGGGTACCTCAACTCCCAGCTGAGCTGACTGTGCTGTGTGGTTAGTACTCACTATCATTGTAAGAACCAGGCCCAACTTCTTGGATGTGGCATTCAATGCCTTGCCTATCTATCCAGCCCCAGCCCAGGCTTCATGCTCCAGCAACAGTGAACACCCAGCCATTTCATGCTTCCAATCCATTGCACATGCAGTTTCCCCTCCATGCAATGCCTTTTCCTTCCTTAAGAATCTGGCAAATAATTGATTTTTCAAAACACGTATTTTCTTGAAGAGTTGACCACTTTAGTCTGATGTTGCTCTGTGATTGCCCTTGTCACACAAAGGATGGTAATTACCAATTATGTATTTATCTTTCCTGCTTTTTTAAAATCTCCACATCCCCAGCACTCAGTCCCAGGCCGGAACTACATCACCACCACCACCGTCACCATCACCACCGCCATCCCTGCCGTCACTCTTGTCACAGCTGACATTCACTAAGCACTCACTGTGTGCGGCAGGGCTGAGATATTCACGTGATTGTCTCTGCTAATCTTCATAACATCCCCAGTGAAGAGGAGGGTACTCCATCACTATCTCCACTGTATGGATAAAGAGATGGAGGAATCAGAGAGATTCAGTAACTTGCCTGAGGATTCAAATTCAAGCTGTTTCTCACTTATCCAGATCCGGGAAAGAGCCTGGAGGCTGGATAATCCAAAATTCCTCATAACACATTAGTTCTGATTGACTTTAGAACGTCTTGAGAGGTCAACCACTCAGAGGACCACTAACTTCTGTGGACTCCAGCTCCAGCCACCACATCCCAGGATGCCAATGTTTGGGACAGGGCTCTGAGTTGCCATCTTCCTTCCCCAACTCCCACCCTACTCCTGAGCTCAGGAGCAGCCCCAGGCTAGTTGACCTGCACGACCGTTTATGGAGACGCCCACATGTGGCTCTGCACAGCTGTCCCACGAGGCACTTACCCCTGGAAGGATCAATTCCGGGAAGCAGCCAGCTGCTGGGACAGTGTGACGGATTTTCACAGGAAAAGAAAACCTCCCCGCCAGCCAGTCAGCCTTCTCTCCTTCTTGCTGCCTCTCCCCTCACCCTCTAGGCTGGAGAGAGATGGGGAGAGTCCTTTCCAGGTGATGTCATCCTCCTCCTCGGCATCCCTACATCCCTTGGCATTGTCTTCTCCCTGTCTGCAAGCCTGTCCAGGCCTTGGCAAGGCCTCCCGCCTGCTCACGACCCTACCCACAGCCCAGCACAAATGCCAGGAAAATCCCTTTACTGCAATATCCTGCAAGCCGTGGAGACAGGAGAGGGGGCTCTGCCAACAGTTCTCACATTTCACAGCGACATCAGGAGTCCCTTCACTTCAGAGGGCTCTCGACAATCTGTCACTCACCACAAGGAGCTCTTTCTCCAGAATCTTGAGGGCAGGTGGGGTCACTGCGCCCAGCCCCCTCCCAGAGTCAGACTGTACTCCAGAAGCATCGGGATAAAGTTTAGGTTCCCTTGCCCTTCCACTGATCGTGAGCCTTGCACGGTAGTGATGAGGAGGATAACAAAGTAGAAGCCGATGTTAAGTAGGCTCTTGCTTTGAGCCGGGCACTGTTCCAAGTACTTTACAGGTATGAAATCACCTCATTCACACTCAGGCCTGAGAATGAGGATCTCCCATAATCTCCATTTTACAGATGGGAAAACTGAGGCTCAGAGAGGCTAAGCCACTCTACAGGTCTCCCAGCTAGAAGGTGGCAGTGCCAGAATTACTTTTATATACCTGGAGGGGGAACGTCCTTCAGGGCTTTCCTGTCTTCTGGCAATAACCCCTCCCCCGCTTAGCCCCTCCCCCAGCCCCCTGATTGGTGAGTCTAAGAGCAGGCACTGAGCATGCGTGATACGCTCCACCCTCCTCTATCCTGCCTGCAGAGGGCGCTCTCAGGCCTCGGTCAAAGGGTAGGACGGGAGTTGCTCCCACTGCCAGGGTCTGGGCGGCTCTGCCAGTGGGCTGAGGAGGAGGAGGCTGGCTGAAGACCGAGCCACACCCTCCAGACAGATGACGTCTGACCTCCTTCTGTCTGACTCAGGCGTCTGTTTCTCAGTTGGTTCCAAACTTGGGCACAGAGCAAGGTATTATTTGCTGTCTTCCCTTAAATCCTAGTAATTATAAATCCACAAATAAATAAATGATTGTGTTCGCCCCTATTGGAATTCATCACCTTCTACATATATCCCTTTCCAAATATAAACATTATCATTCTTCTACATTCACCTCACATTTCATTTGATAATAGAAATAATAGTAATAAGAAAAATCGCTGCTATGTTTGGTGTCTGCAGTATGCCGGGTGTGGTGGTATTATTACACTTTATTTCACAATTTCCACACAATTGGGCCCTATTGGACCCATTTTTGCAAATAAGGAAATTTCAGCTCCAAGGTAAGTGGCTTTCCCAAGGAAACGTGGCTGGTAAGAGATGGATTAGAATCTGTACAGGGTTCAATAGTGTCCCCCAAAATTTCATGTCTACCCAGAACCTCAGAATGTGGCCTTATTTGTTCATAGGGTTTTTGAGGATGTAATTAGTTAAGGTAAGATCACGCTGGATTGGGGTGGGCCCTAAATCCAATGACTAGTTCTTATAAGGAGGAGACATGCAGAGACAGGGAGGAAATGCTGGGGAAGATGGCCATGTGATGACAGAGCAGGAGATTGGCATGACACATCTACGAACCAAGGAATGTCAAGGATTGCCGGCAACCAGAATCTAGAAGAAAACAAGGAAGAATCCTCCCCTAGAGCCTTCAGAGGGAGCGTGGCCCTGCCAACACCTTGATTTTAGACTTCTAGACTCCAGAACCAGAAGAGAATAAATTTCTGTGGTTTTAAGCCACCCAGTTTGTGGTACTTTGCTACGGCAGCCCAGGAACCTAAGATGAAATGCAACAGTGACGAGTCTGATGCCCTCCCAAGCAAACTCCCCTTCCCGTACTCAGGGCCACACAAGTATCTAGCGAGAGCCAGTGGGTGCCTGGCACCCAGGACAGAGAGAAGATAGAACCCCTCACTCAAGGGCTCACACACAGTGACAACACAGCTGTCCCTTGTCCTAGTTGCTTTGGCTTCTGGGGGGGAGCAGGAGGGGGAAGAGACTGGACAAATCTTGCTTTTGCATCTTGGCACCATCACTTCCTGACTGTGCCACCAAAGGCAGGTCAGAGCCCACCTCTCTGAACCTCAGTTTCTTCATCTATAAGATGGGGGTACTTATACCAACCTGCCTCCTTCAAATTAAGGAAGGGATAGGGAAACACTTAGAAACGGTGTCTGGCTGCAGGATCAGCAGTGCCTTCGTTGGGGTGGAGGGAGGGTGGTGTATGCACTTCTGAGCACACACACACGTATCTGCACTTTTGAAATGGGAGCTAACTCCCAGTGGTTAGTAAACAGGGCTTGGTTAATATTATTCTTTACATCTTTCTGCATGTGGAAATATTTCATACTAAATTTAAAAGAGAAAGAAAGAGGGCGTGGCGATGGAGGACGCAGGGCGGTGAGGTTCTGCACTGGATATGTGTTCTTCTCTGGCGCCCCTTCCTTTGGGAGCAGAGTTGTCCTCAAAGGGCATTTTGAATCGCAAACAGCCAGAGCCACAAAGGAAAGAAAAGACGCTGGGGGAAGAAGGCGCCTTTGGATCAGTCCCCAAGCTCCGCCGCCGCCAGCTGGCCAATGTCGGTTCCTCCTGCCTCTGCTGCCAGCATCAGCCATGCCAGGGACTGTGCAGTAATCCTGAGATTTGTCAGAGGTGGCTTCTGATTGCTGCCAGTCAAGGAGAGGGGAAGAGAGACCTGCAAGATCAAACAAGGCTGCTTTGAAAATCGCTCCGTGCAGGGAAAGCCTCGGAGTGCATGCACCAGAGCCAGAGCCTGCAGGCTGCCTCAAGGTGGGAACGCTTTCCCTGCTGAATCTGGGAGGATGGAGAGAATGGCGATGCTGGGGGTCCAGGCTGCAGAGAGGGCTTGGCAGCGGCCGGCACCACTGACCCAGGTCTGAGCAGACATCGTCCTTCGAAGCCTCTGGACCACCCTGGGCAGCCCAGCCTCCGTGGTGGGCTCAGGGGCAGCTCTCGGAGGCATGCTGCCCAGTCTACTTGGACCCTTGTCGGGGCCTCCCTCACGGGAGCATGACTTCACCCCCTGACTCCTGGGGAAAGACGGATGCGGTTGACTCAGCCCTGCAGGGACTCATGAAAACTCAGCCCCAAGCAGCCCTGGCAAAAATCATTCGGGTGATTTAATTCAATTCAATTCAACCACTATTTATTAAATAAACAGACAGCCGGGCACAGAGGATAAGAGCAGGGAGTCTGGAGCCAGGAGGACTGGGTTCGAATCCCAGCTCTGATGCAAGTCACTTAGCCTCTCTGAGCCTCAGTTTCCCATTTGTAAAATAGGGATAATAGTTACACTTACCTCATAGAGCTGTCTGAGCACAAAACGAGTTAATACTTGTAAAGCACTTAAAATCATTGCAGGCATATAGCAGTGCTAAATAAGGGCTACTTAAGGGATTGCTAAATGAAGCAACATGGAACGGTAGGATAAACCAAGTCCCTGGACATCCTACCATGTCCCCACACATAGACCACTGGGGCCGGAGAGAGACCACAGTGGCACAGCTCAGAAGTTGTCAAGGCAGGATTTGAACCCACAAAGCCCGACTCCAGAAACCCCAACCTTAACCGCCAAGTTATAGAGAATCCTGTCCAGCTCACTCTTTCCCCCGGGAGTCTGGCCCAGAGCATGGCTCATAGAAGACACTTGGTAAGTGCTGAATGAATGACAGTGTCGCTGCATTTGAATCGTCATCCCTTCTTTTACTCTTTATGTGACCTTGGGTGTGTGACACAGTCTGTCTTAAGTGTCGGTTTCTTTGTGTGTAAAAATATGTGCCCGAATATCCAATTCACAGGCCTATTGATGGGAAGCAAATGAAGCTCCGATGCAAACACGCCCAGTGGGGTGTCTGACAGTTAGTCTGGGTTAAATAAATGTCATCTTGATTTTGTTTCATTTCCTTGACTCTGTGCTCAGTTCTGCCCAAAGACCCATGGGGAACACAAGAGAAGGAAAAAATGTATTCTTGTCTGGAAGGCCTTTACACAAGACGGAGAAGTAAGAAACTGTTCCTTTAAAGGACAAACTACAATTAGGTGCCAAAGAAGTTGCCGAGGAGTCAGAGAGCTCTGCCTGGACCGGGGCAGTCCGGAGGGCCTCTGGGAGGAGGTGTTTGAAAGAGTCGTCCACCTCATTATCTGCCACGCTAAGGGCCTCACGGACTGTGCTCCCATTAGGCGAGGCTGGACCAGCGATGCCGGCGAGAACATGAAAACACTGCCTCGAGGTTTGAAAACTGCTGCCTCTGAGGAGAAACTGGCTCTGATCACTTCCCTCCGATCAAAGGATTGGGGATGGCAGCAGAACCAACCGGAGTGCTGGCAGCGGGAGAGACCGAGCGAGTGATGTTCAAAACTGTGCACTTTGGGCCCAGACATTGATGTCCTTCCAGAAAGTGCCCTGTGTGGATGGGAGGAAGAACAAAGGATGGAGGGGATAGAAAATGCTTGGCTGGGAGAGTCAACCCAGAGCCTAAATGAGCCAATTCCACAATGTCTTAGCTGCAAGGAGACTCGAGCATCACCAAGTCACAAATTTCAAGGCTGGGCAACTCTCCAAGGTCATTCCATCCCGAGAATCCCTCCATGAGCCTCCATGTCCTGCACCCTCATTGAGCAGGAAAAGATGCTGAAGCCTGGGGAGTTTATGAGCACTGCCCAAGTTCGTGGTGATGGACAAATGCCTAGCATACAGTCCCTCCCCCAACTTCAGCCTGCTGGGCTGGCCAATCCAAGCGCTGCAAACTCCTGGACACAGTAATTCATTCTGGAATAAGCTTATGAATTTAAGCAATGAGATACAAGATCCGAGACTTTGTTCAAACTATTAAGAGGTCAGTACACAATCCTTTCTGCTGGCTTTGAACCTGGGAAGTGGAGGTCTAGAGTCACTGGCAGCCACACTGCCATCCCATGGAGCCTAAGAATGAAGCCAACAGAGAAGAAAGCAGAGAGAAAAGAGGTCCTGATGGTATCTGTATTAGTTAGGGTAATGCTAGCTGCTGTAGCAAACAAGCCCTGAAATCTCAGCGGCTTAGCCCAATAAAAATTTATTTCTTGCACCCATAACAGTCTGATGTGGGTCTTTCTGGTGATTCAGGATCCAGGGTCTTTCTACCATACCCTCCCTCCCTAGTGCCTTGGAGTTCTCTGCACTCAGCCCTTGGGAGAATTTGGAGAGGAGGGAGCACATCTGCTTCTTAAGCTCCTCTGTCTGGAAGTGACACAAACCCCTTCCACCCTATTCCATTGGTGGGAGCCGGTCACATGGACACACCTGAATGCAAGGGGGGCTGGGAAATGTAGTTCCTGGCCTGGAATGGCTTCTCGGCAACAAGTCTGCACTAAGAAAGAGGGAGCCTGAACCTTCAGGAACCAGCTAGCCACCTCCACCTGCACATCACTGAGTGCTTACTTCAAGCAGCTCCGATCTGCCCTCTTCTTTTTCACTCATATAAGCTATTAAATTTCCTATTTCTGCTTAAGCCAGTTTTGGCTGGATTTTCTGCTATTCGTGCCCGGAGAGTGCTGACTATTTAATAGAGTCCTCAAGTCCATTTGTACAGATCAGAATAAAGCCCAGTCTTCCTTTTCCCAGTTCAATGACACCCTACAAACTCCCCTCCCCAAAGCTCCACAGCCTAGTCCTCACCCCATGGGATCGGTTAACACGATCATCCCCAAGGAAGAAGGGGACTGGTCCACCTGATGAGCAGAGACCAGAGACTGCCCATCATGTTCCCCAGTGTCCCCCTGTAGGAAAGCCACATAGAAGAAGGAGCAATAGACTTTTTCTCTTTAGTGAAGGAACAGTTGCCCAAAGAGAAATGTTAAAAGTGGTCAGTTTAAGGACGGAACTCCAAAAAGAACACCAGGAAGTTTCTCCCACCCCTGTGCCCAATCAGCGTCTAGACCAGGGCTGAATACGGTGGCATTAAAATATGTCCACAGACTCTATGACATTCCTCCCTTTTATAGAGACTAATAGTCTTCCCCTGAGTGTGAGCTGTACTTAGTGACTTGCTTCTAATGTACAAAATGTGGAGAAAATGACAACGTGTGACTTTTAGGGGAAGGTTATAATAGGCATTGTGGTTTCCACCTTTCTCTCTCTCGGGTTACTCGCTCTGGGGAAAGCCAGGTGCTGGGTCATGAGGAAATTCAAGCAGCCCTGTGAGGAAATCCATGTGGTGAGGGACTGGGGCCTCCTGCCAATAGCCATGTGGGTGAACCTTCTTAGAAGCAGATCCCCAGCCCCGGTCAAGCCATCAAATGACTACAGCCTTGTGCAACATCTTGACTGCAACTTCACGAGAGACCCTGGGCCGGGACCACCCAGCCAAGCTGCTCCTGAATTCCCGAGTCACAGAAACTGGATATCTGTTGTTTTAAGTCACCACGTTTGGGGGTCATTTGTTACACAGCAACAGATCCCTAATACAGCTGAGGAGGGAATAGCTGAAGTAAGGTTTTCCGCCTTGGTCACACTCAAGAGCCCACAGATATATGTCGGCTGATCGTAGGTGACTGCTGTGAAGTATAAGACTTATGCAAATGCAGGCCGGCTTATACATATTCACGCCCCTCATCAAAACAGAAGCCAGTGATTCAGCTGAGGGTAAATCACCAGTAAGAGAGTCAAACGAAAACGTGGTAGATGGGCTTGTTGTCATTAGACTAAGGGAAGTCATATGACCTAGGGCAATGATTGAGTTGAACCATATGAAATACAGTCATCCCTCGGTAGTCACAGAGGATTGGTTCCAGGACCTCCTGAGGATTCCAAACTCTGCAGATACAAGTCCTTTATATAGAATGGTGTAGTATTTGCATAAAACCTACACACTTCCTCCTGTATACTTTAAATCATCTCTAGACGACTTATAATACCTAATACGATGTAAATGCTATGTAAATAGTTGTTACACTGTATTGTTTAGGGAATAATGACAAGGAAAAAAATGTGTACTTGTTCAGTAGAGACGCGAGCATCATAGGTCTTTTGAATCCCAGTTGGTTGAATCTGCTGTTGCAGAACGCAGGGATACAGGGGGCCGACTGCGGTGGGTCTACAACCATTTTGTGACATCAAAGTGATAACTTCATGTGGTTCGACATAATCCTTCAACTCTCTGAGCCTCAGTTTCCTTTTTAGTGAAATAGGGATCATGACCCTCACTGTGGGATTAAGCTGATAACCAAAATGACTTTGCAAACCACAGATGGGCTGCCTCAGAGCACACGGGATGGCCCGTGATCATTGGGTGACTTGCCGACAGCACAGAAATAAAACTAGCGGGACTTGGAGAATGAACGTGGGAAGTCGCCAGCTGTTGGAGAGTTGAGATGTGCCCTTAGTCTCCTAAAGAGAGAGAGAACTGGGACCTCAAGATCCCTGCCTCCATCTTCCCACCTGTGTAACGGAAACGACACCGGCATGGTGCCCTTCCTGAGCCGGCCATGCCCTGCTGGCCCGCTTCTGGCCCCCTGGAGGAAGAAGACAGAAAAGGCGGAGGTTGTGTCTGTGCTACCCGCCCTCCGTCTCAGCCAGGGGGAGGGCCCTCATTGCTGAGGCAGGCCTCATCCCAGAGGCCAGATTTAGCAGGATTGTTCCAGCAAATGGCTCAATTCCCTCCGGTTTTTGTAGTACAAACAACCCCAGACAAGTCTTAGAGGGAGGGAAAAAAAAGAGTAATTTTTGTGGGTAAAAACGTGAAGCTCTGAGCACGGCCTTGCAAGGCATTTGCATTTCTAAACAAGAAATCACTGGGGCTGAGTGTGGCTGTCACTTGGTTGTCTTGTTAACTCCCTCCTGGCCCAGGCAGCCGAGGCAGCAGGCTCCCAGCCCCCCTGAGCATCTAGGGCTTGGAAGGAGAGGCAGATGGCTGCCCTGAAGACCAGAGTTCAAGTCCAGCATTGTTACTAAATCTAGAGGTTTCCTCTTTGGCCCTCAGTTACCCCTAATTTCTATAAAATGGGGAGGTTAGACTAGATGACCTCTAAGGGCCTTTAGAAGTGACAGTCCATGGCTATAAAATCTAGGAGTCAGGAGACCTGGGTTTGAATTGTGACCCCGGCATTAACTGACCAAGCGACCTCAAACTCGGTGCTGGAAGGAATTTCCGGGATGAACTGGTTCAGCCTCCCACTCCTGTAAACTTCTCCCCAGCATCCGTGAAAGATGCCCATGTAGCTTCTGTGTCAATGCCTCCAAATGTGGGGGGCTCACTTCCCTTGATCAAGGGGAGGACACCCTTTCCATTGCTAGACGGCACCACAGGTTACAAAGTCCGTCCTTAGACTTGAGTTCAAATCAACTTTCGTGAAGCTCAGGAAAGTGTAGTAGGCAGCTGCACATGTTTGCAATCAGGCAGGTCTGTGTCCTGATCCCAGCCAGGGGATCTGAAGTGACTTCATCCTTCTGCATCTTGGTTTCCTGTCTGTGAAATGGATAATCATTCAGTCCACCTCCTAGGGTTGCTGTGAGGATTAATCAAGCTGGTCACTTAGCACAGCAATGACAATCATATGTCCTCTAGCTGGGACACAGAGCATACTATGTTCACAAGTGTGATGCACAGCTGTGACCTGCAGCTCAGGAAAGACAGCATGGAGGTCCAGGTGACTCCCCAAGAGTCCATGAGATAGAGCTCCACCCTCTCTGTCCTCCCCAAAAAGCCCATCAGTGCAAGGGACTGCTGAGCACACCCATGATGGACAGCCTGGCAACCACTCTAACTTTCTTTTTTTTAAGGCAGATCATTCACACACTTTGGTACTTGTGGTGGATTAGACATTATTCACAATCCTCCACACCCTCCTCCTATTAAAATTGCACGTCCACTCTCTTTGTCATTTGCTCTTGCAGAACCACCCACTAGAAAGAGCAGAGTGCGTTTCTTCCCCCATGGATTTGGGCATGGCCATGTGACCTGATTTGGCTGCTGGGTTGTGGACAGGAGCCGTAGGGTGGCAGTTCCAGGATGAAGCACCAATCGCATCGTGCGTTTAAACTCGCTCCCTTGCACTCCGGTGATCCAGCCTGGCAGCAACTACCCTTGCCCGAGCCCCAGTAGATACACATGTAGGGCAGACCTGAGCCCAGCATGCTGCCTGGAGCCCAGCCCACCTGACTTGCAGGCAGAAACGGAGCCGTTGGACCAAGTCATCCTAGATCAGCTGAACCGCAGTTCTGTGGCTTGAGAAGAAATGCTTGTAGCTGTAATCCAACTGAGTTCACGGATGACCTCTTATGCAGTCACATTGTGGCAGTAGCTGATACCATATTATGTATCAATAGCAAGTTACTTATGGCACCCCAACTGATTAAGATACCCAGTGAGTCCTACCATCACTGCCGAAAGCAATTCTTCACCTGAGAGTCCTTTAGAGTTTCTCATAGGAAGTTCCCAGGAAGATGGGAGAGGACAGAGGCCCTTGTAAAATGTCCTAGTCCACCAAGCAAACTTGGACTTAAATGACAGCGGGCTTCCCGTCATCTCTCAGTTCTGGTGCACCCCCGCCCTACCCTCCTGGACCTCAACTTCTATGTCCATATCATCAGAAAGATGAGAAAGGAACTTAGTTGATGTGTGGTTTGGATGGTCAGTGCTAAAGTCCTTCCCGAGTGTCCAAGCCCTCCCTACTTCCAGGGAATGTTCACATCCATTAAGTGGTAGTCAAGCTCCGGGATGGCGGCCAAGGATCTCACCTCCTGGGATTCACGCCCTGTGTGGTCCCCTCCCACACTGTGCCAAGGCTGGTCTGTGTGACTCAAAGAACATAGCACAATTAATGGCGTGACGCTCCAAGAGTAGGTTATAAAAGTCATTGTCATCCCTACGTAGATCCCAGCAGGGTTTTTTTTGTAGAAATTGACAAATTGATCCCAAAATGTATATGGAAATGCAAAGTAAGTAGAAGAGCCAAAACAACTCTGAAAAAGAACAGAGTTGAAGGACTTACGCTATCCAATTTCAAAACTTACTAAAAAGTCATGGTAAACAAGACAGCACGGTCCTGGCACAAGGATAGACATATCGATCAATGGAGCAGAATTGAGAACCCAGCAATGACTCCTTACCTTTATGGTCAACTGATTTTCAACAAAGGTTCCAAGATGCCAATCTTTTCAACAAGTGGTGCTAGGACAGTTGAATATCCACGTGCAAAAAAAAAAAAAAATCAGTTTAGACTTTTACCCTACACCATACACAAAAATTAACTCAAAATGGATTGTAGATCTAAATGTAAGAAATAAAACTCTTAGAAGAAAATCTTCATGACCTTGGGTTGGACAAAGAGTTCTTATATATGACAGTAATAGTATGATCAATAAAAGAAAAAAATTGATAAGTTGGACTTCATTACAACTAAAAACTTTCATACTTTAGAAGACACTACTGAGAAAATAAAAAGGCAAACCACAGACTGGGAGAAAATATTTGCAAATCATATATCTAATAATGGACTTTTATTCAGAATATATAAAGAACTTTTATAAACTAACAATAAGATGAAAAGCCCAATAGGCAAAAGATTGGAATAGATATTTCATCAAAGAAGATCTATGAATGACTAACAAGCTCATGAGAAGATACTGAACACAATTAATCACTGGAGAAATGCAAATGAAAACCACAATGAGATACCACTATGCATCCACTAGAAAGGCTTTCATCAAAAAGACAGATAACATCAAGCATTGACGAGGATGCAGAGGAAGTGGAACCCTTGTGTGTTGCTGGTGGGAATTTAAAATGGTACAGCCACCCTGGAAAACAGTTAGGCAGTCTCTTATAAAAGACAAACATAAATTTATAATCACCCAGCAATTCCACTCCTAGGGATCTACCCCAGGGAAATGAAAACATACGTCCACACAAAGACATGTATGTGAACGTTCATGGCTGCATTATTCATCACAGGCAGAACCTGGAAACAACACAAATGTCCATCAACTGACGAATGGATGAGTAAAACGTAGTGCATCCACACAACGGAATGCTCCCCAGCAATAAAATGGAACAAATTCTTGATCCTGTGACAACATGGATGAACCTCAAAAACATTTTTCTAAGTGGAAGAATCTGGACAGAAAACACGACATATTCTATGATTTCATTTATATGAAATGACAAGAAAAGGCAAATTTATACAGACAGAAAGCAGAATAGTGGTTGCCTAGGGCTGAGAGTGGATACAGGGGCTAACGGTAAATGGGCACGAGGTAACGTTGGGGGATGATGGAAATGTCCTAAGACTGGATTGTGGTGATGACTGCACAGCTCTCTACATTTATTAAGACCTTTGGGGGTAGGGAGACATGGTAGCTTCCATCTTAGTGGCTCTCTCGATCATTTGCTGCCCACTCCTTGTCATGAGCTCATTTCTTGTCCCAGAGGGGTCCACGTCTTAAGGACAGGAGGCCACCTGGAGCTGCATTTCAGTGCACCATCATAGAAGTAGATCCTCCATCTCCAGGCAAGCCTTCAGATGACCACAGGTCCAGCTGACATCTTGACTGAAGGAAACCTTGAGAGACACCCTGAGCCAGAATCCTAAGCTGCTCCGAGATCCCCCACCCTCAGTAATTGTGTGAAATACGAATGTTTGCTGTTTTAAGCTGCTACATTTGGGGTCATTTGTTACACAGCCATAGATAACTAGTACACATTATCTCACGGGGATCCTCACAGCCAAGTTTTTGGTGGATAACTGTATCCCCGTTGTAGAGGTACAGAGACTGAGGTTCCAGTTCTGGTCCAAGATTATGCAGCTACCAAGAGGCAGGGCTAGGATTTAAACCAGGCCGGCCTGACTCCAGAGCTGCATCCTTCCCTGACACCTCACTCAGCATCCTGGGAGACACCAGGAAGGAGGAAAAGTCAGATCCATGCCCTGCAGGACGTCTTAGTCTGATGGGGGAGGCAGGGCAGCAGAGCAGAAGCCCTCTTAGCCGTGTTCAGTGACCGTCCCCCATCCTGTGGCTCCTCCTGGTGCTCCATTCAGCACCACAGCTGCCAAACCCATTTCATTCAATTCTGCAAAGGGCTCGGAGCACCCCGAGTGGGAGTTCCTGCCTCTCCCTCGAAGCGGAGAGCAGCGAAATTGGACGGTAATGTGTTGTCGTTCAAATATTTCAGTCGGAGCCGGGGTGAATTATGATGCCGTCCCACTTTATTCAGTGTAGCATCCTTCACGAGAGTCGCGTCTCAGAAACACTTTGGAGAAGGAAATAATAAATAATTGCCCAAGGGGACAGAGCATGAGATGAAAAGCTCCAGGCTGGTGGGGGTGGGGAGGGGAAACTCGGTCTCGAGGAGCTTGTGAGCGCAGGGAGCTCAAGCTGCACAGCTGCGTCCAGGCACGCAGAACCTTGGGCTTGAGCACTGGGTTCCGGATGCTTCTGGGCTTCCTGGGGAGGTGGGTACAGGGCCCCCACACCTCTGCACTGGGTCTCTCCATAGATGACCACTGACAAGGGGTCCTAGAGCTCCTTCCACCCAAGACAGGGCCCCTGGATGGACTACTCTGACTCTGGCACATCTCTGCTCTCTCCACTCAGAACCCGCAGTGAGTGGTTCCCATCTCACTCGGAGTCAAGGCCCTAGTCCTTCCTCTGACTCCCAGGGCCCTACACAATCTCACCCCCATTACATCTCTGACCTCTAAAATGCTTGCTCATTCCACTCCAGCCCCACTGATCTCCTTGCTGTTCTTTCAACATGCCAAGCACATGCCTGCCTCAGGGCCTTTGCACTGACTCTTCCCTCTGCCTGGAACACTCTTCTTCCAACTATCCACACAGTCAATGCCCTCACCTCCTTCAAGTCTTTGCTAAATATTACCTTCTTGGTTAGACCTATCCAGACCTCCCTATTTAGAATTTGTTATTCCCTTTTCCTCACTCCTGATCTTCCTGACTCTGCTGTTCTCTCCCACCATTGCACCTCTCACTTTCTCACATGCTCTATAACGTGTATATTATTACAATCAACTGTCTCCTACTGCTAGATTGTAACACCATAAAGGCAGCCCTTTTGTTCCCATATGGCTCTGGGCACAGCCTAGGCACTCAACAAACACTGGTTGAGTGAGCACAGGCCTGTGCATGCAGACCCTCAAGCTTCCATGTACAGATGCACTTGTATACTGTGGACCCACCTGCAGGCTTGCACACATATGTGCCCTCAATGCAAATCCACAAGAAGTTTCTCCCAGGCACTTTGGAAAGAATGCTCTCTCACTTGGAAGGCCATGTCCCCAAATGGGTAAGAACCTGGTTCTGGGCCCCCATACCTGAGTTTTAATGCCAGGTCTACCACTTGCTGTTGTGTAACCTTAGGCAACGCATGTCACCTCTCTATGCTTCAGTGTCCTCGTCTACAAAGAGGAAATAATAATGACTGCTACCACTCCACTAGGTATGAATTATTTATTATGTCCATTGTGCAGACGGGGAAACTGAGGCACAGAGAGTCAAAGTGAGGATGAAATAAGATACTCATTTACAAAATAACTACCGTCGCTCAGGTATTTGCTGAGCCCAGAAATTGGAAGTGAGAGAACGCAGGAGCCAAAGGAAGCCTAGAGTGCAAACCTCAAAATACAGACAGTAGGGCTGAACTGGAATCATTTTTGCCCTAATCCCCGTACAATGGAAAGTCAATTCGCCTGGACAAAGCGAAGCAAGAGCCGATGCCTGTCATGTGGACCAAAAATAACCCTCCAACGGCAGTGCAGGAAGGTTCTTAGAGATAATCAGCCCACACTCCCACTTCCCAAATGAGGAAGCGGGGTTCAGAGAAAGTCATGTACTGGCGATCACACAGCAGGTAAGAGTGTGAAATCTGGGATGTGAACCGGCTCTGTCTGACGCCCAGACCCTTGTTCTTTCCGTTGCCGATTTCTTTTTGATTCATTCAACAGGCAGCCGGTTCTCGCCCAACTGGTGAGTCAGCCACGTTCCCGGGACCCAGCGGTCCTGGGGAGGAGCTCTCTGGAGGCCGGGAACATCCCCCGTCCTGGGTCTGCGCTGAAGACAGCAGAGCCACTCACGGGGCCAGGAGGAGGGGTCCGTGGGGTTCGGGGCAGGATGTATGTGTGCGCCCACATGTGTCCATCAGACTCACAGCTGCCGGCAGCAGGAGAGGGAGGCAGAGCCCAGCAGGATCTCCACGAACGTCTGGCTTGAGGCGCTTCAGAGAGGTTTTTTTCTCATTTGCTCAGAAGCAGTGATTTCTAGTTGGGAAGTGAGGGAGATATCGCAGCACAGTCTGAGTTTAAAATAATTAAAGATGGCTCATCCCTCAGGGCCTAAAAGGAAATTTAGGGCTAGGTCCTACAGTGAGCTTTGCATGCCAAAGGGAAGGGGAAAATGAAAGAGCCTCTCTCCTTTCATTCATTCCATTCAACAACACTGCCATGTGGCCGGGATCAGGTGGGGTGAGGGGGGACCAGGCCAGGCTCTGGGGGGCCCAAGGATGAGTAGGACGTGGCCTTAGTACTCACAGAGCCCACAGTCTATTTAGAAATAGGACGATCCCACGGTGATGGTGTCTGAATCTGGGCAGCTGCCGCTCCCTCCAACTCAGCGGTTCTCAGCTGGGGCGATTTTACCCCAGGGGACATTGGCAAGATCTGGAGACATTTTTGGTTGTCACAACTTGGCGAGGGGCATGCTACCGGCATCCAGCGAGGTGAGGGATGCTGCTCAGCGTCCTACAATGTACCGGTGGACAGCCTTACAGTAAAGAATTGTCCAACCCAAAACGCCAATGTTGAAAACCCCTGCTCTAAACAAGGACTTTTTTACCAGGAGTTCTAGGACCCTCAGAAGGCCCATGAACGTCCTTCCAGAAATCCAGGCCCCTCTCTGAAATCATAAGCAAAATTTGGGATCTATGTGTATGTGTGAATCTTTCCAGCATGACAATCATTTTAAGTTTCAGCCCGGTTTTGAGGCCAGGCGTGATGCTGAATTGTTTGGCTGTTTAATGCTCAGTCCCCAGCATGGGGCACAGCACAAGGACGTGCTTGGTACACCCTGTTCGGATGGGTGGCAGGGGGGCCTTAATGAGACCCAGAAATAGTTCTTGTCCTCTCCACCCAAGTTCTAAACACATTGAGAAATAAGACAAAGGAGTCGCAGATGGAGACCAACATGTCACCTTTGGTATGCACAAAGGCTAATTTGGAGAACAGAACATAGCTTTCTGTGAAAGCCAAATGGGCCTGCTCAACGAACCCCAGAATTAGGCGGACCAGCCCACCTAGTCACAGACAACTCCGGGTGAGGGCAGGCCACCCACCTCCCAGCCCCGTCACAGGACCAAAGCCCATGTGTAGACTAGCCTTGTCCAACACAAATATAATGCAAGCCACAAACGTAATTTTAAATTTTTAGTAGCCATGTTAAAAAAATAAAAATAAACGGGTGAAATTCATCTTAATAGTATATTTTATTTAACCCGATATCTCCAACGTATGATCATTTTAACCAAAGTCAATATAAAAAATTATTAATGAGATATTTTACTTTTTTTTCATACTAAGTCTTCAAATTCCAAAGTGTATCTTACACCAACAGCACATGACAGTCTGGACGAGCCATATTTCAAATGTCAACAGCCACACATGGTGAGTGGCTGCCATATTGGACAGTAAAGGTCTTAGGGGGTCAGGGAATTATGCCTGCTTCCTGTGGACAAGCTCCAAGCGGGAAGAAGAGGGGAAGGACCAGGCTACACGAGCCAAATTCACCAGTCAGATAAATCACTCCACATCTCCCGGGACAGGACGGGGAGAGGCCAGGAATTACACCAACTGAGCCACCTTCACATGGAAGGAAATATTGGAATTGGATATGCATTCCTCCCAGATGGATGGATGGATGGACGAATGGATGATTAATGAACAGATGATGTCAAATCCAGGTAAGACATAGCACACACACAGCAGGGCGTGGAGTCCTTTTCTATTTGTAAAAAGCTACAAATGTCAAACCCCTATGAGAGAGAATACTGCGCTTTTGGTAACAATATGTCCTTGTTTTGTAAAAGACCAGAATCCCATCCACTGTCACCTCTGTGGGTAGAGGAAACAATAATATCTAAATAATAAATATCAATAATTATAAATAATCAATAACAGTCAACATACCTACTGTATGGCAGACAATTGAATACTTTGCCCAGGAAGAGTATAAGCTCTAGCCAGAGGGATTTTACTCTGATTGTTTGCTGTCCTATTTCTAGTACCTGGCATATAGTAGGTGCTCAATAAATATTTGTTGAATTAATAAATTATTAAATTTACTCAAGAGGCTCAGAGAGGTTGAGTAACTCGCCCAAAGTCACACTGCTACCAAACGGTAAAACCTGAATTTGAACCCAGGTCTCATGGAGTCCAAAGCCCATTCCACCATCTGCCTCTCAAGTGAATGATGCAGAAAATCACATTTCCCGTCTGTTCTTCACGAACACGGCACCAGGTCAGCCTTGTAGATTGCTCACCCTAGAGTGTACCCCAGCGAGAGTTCAAAGCCAAGCTGGTTTTCTCCACTTCTCCAGCTTAAACTTCTGCATGATGCGCTCCCCACCCCCTGAAGCAGAGAGTGCTGGGGAAAAACAAATTCATTTGAACTAAAATAAGTGGAGGGGGCTCACCATGACCCATGAGAGCCAACTGTTAAATTTTCAGGAATTTTGTGAGACAGTTGTTAAACACAGCCATTATTTTTAAATTGTAGTTCATAAGCTTACCATTAAATAAATTATGTTAAAAACAAAGATAATAAATCCTCAAAATTCAACACTTCATAATTATTTTACTGTGTTTTGCTGCTATTTCTGCTGTTAAGGTTGTTAATGTCTATTATATCCATATGATGAAAATACTCTATGATAGTGTCCTACTGCCCGTCTCTTCCCAATTCCAAGTTCAATGATGTCACACTGGTGGCTTGAAATCAGCCATGGTGGGAGCATTTACACCACGGAAAATGGCAAATGCTGCAAAGCAGGTCCCGTTTTTATTAGATTGTTAGTAAACAGAGAGATTGTTATTAAACATTTACCAGCGTTCTATGGCTGGTTTACAACCTAGGATGTGGTCACAAATCAAAGAGCGTCGTTTAACGATTCTCCACGACACCACTGGATACTCAAGAGAAAGCCATCTTCACTCAAAAATGACACCTCACTTCAGAAAACAGCACCAGCTTTGGACTTTCTGAGCCTCCCTATGGGAGGTGGGAAGTTTAGTGCACGTTCCCTTTGGGATCCAGCTGCCCCCCGCTCATCTCAGCAGGGAGCCTCCATGACCATAGGATCCAGTTAAAGGGCTCTGCCACGAACATCCAGCTCCCTTTGGAAATATCAACCCCCCGCCCTCTGGGGTCATTGCTATGCATAGCAGAGCAGGTCTCTTGTCTGTAATGAGCGTTGGAACGATGCCCGTGGTTTCGTTCTGGGCCTCCTGCTGAGAAGAAAGTCATTTAGCCATATCCTGCTGTCCACACCGCCCACCCTTTGTCTCTGCTTTTAACACCTCTGGTGGGTACATCAATGGTTCGAGTGGAGACCATGCAAAGCAGAGAACAGAAGCAGGAGAAGTCAACCTCAGGAAGCACGCCTGTCCCAGTCCTCCACCTCATCTATGTACCCTGAGAGTCTAGGAGGATCTTTAGTTAGTTTTGCATTTCCTCCTCTGGGGAGTCGAATATTTGTTGAGTATCCCCTGGCTGCCATGAATGTTGCAGGGCACTTACAGATAACCTTATCTAATGCTTTCACTACTTTACAAAGTAGCTATCATCAACCCCTTTTACCTGTGAGGAGATCGAGACAGGAGGTTGAGTTCCCTTCCCGAGGTCAAGGAGCTAGTGGATGGCCAGGCCAGAACTACGACACTCATCTCTCTGGCTGTAGATGCACACATTCTCCACTGCGCTACACTTGACTGAAATAGATACCCTAGAATAAACCTTGAAGAGGGGGTATGATTTCAACAAGCAGAGTTGAGGAGGAGGAGACTAATGGCATGGCGGAGACCATAAACAAACTCACGGAAGCAGGAAATGATGGGGCTCATAAGAGAGATTGAATGGGCTAAAGGTTTACATGGGAGAGGAAGAAATTAATGTGGATGGAAGGATGTGTGGACAGAGAGGTGGTAAGAAGCAAGAATGGATGGGTGGATGGGTGGATGGGTGTGAGGGTGGACATGGAGTATGGAGAGGTGGGGGAATGGAGGAGTGGACAGTGCTCAGTGATGGGTGGATATGAGAAGGAGTGGATAAAGAGATGAGTAGAAGAGAGAAGAGAAAGAAAGGGGAGGAGAGGAGAGGAGAAAAAGAAGAGAAGAAAGGAGAAGAGAGGTGGGTGAAGGGAGAACTGGGAGGTAGGTGGGTAGTGAAGGGGGGTGGGTGGATGGGTAGAAAAGTAGGCAGTGGAAACATGGACACGTGGAACCAGATTCATGGTGGGTATTAACGTGGCGTGTGGAAGAATGAATGGGTGGACGTGTGGATAGTGGAAGATTGAAAAGGCAGGAAGGTGGATGACAGAAAAGTGAATATGGATGGGGGGGTGAGCGGGTGAGTGGGTGATTGGGTGGGTGAGCAGATGTGTGGGCATGTGGATGTCATAATGATGAAACAATGAGAGAAGGAAGGGCGAGAAGAAATGTGGGGAAAGGCAGGAGGGAAGGGCTCATCCCAGCCCATGTGCACGACAGAGGCACATCCCAAGGACCACAGGGAAAAAGAGTCACCCTGACACGGCGCCCGAACCAACCAGAGCCGGGACTTCCTGGGTGACGCGGGGAACCGACAGCTAAGCTTTCTCAGCTCAGCCCTGGGGCAGCCCCCTCTGAGCCCCTGGTCAAGAGCTAGGCTCCCGTGCTGACCCTTTCTCCACCTCTCCTCCTCCCACGCCCCGTCTCCCTGCCCCTCCCTCCACACACAGCCGCCTCCTCTTGGCAAGAGGCTCACTGGAGTCGAGCAGTGCAACCAGCTGGTTTGACCTTCTCTGTTCTTGGACATAATTACTGTTATCCCAGATAATCGCTTTGAAATAACTCTATGTCGTTACACCTTCGTGCTATTTCGCCCATTTATCTGTGAGCAGCCCTGTCCTGGGGAGCAGGGATTTGGATGGAAGAGCCTGCTGGGTTGTTTCTCTCTCTCTCTCTTTCCTCCCATGCACCATGCCTGACTTAACCCTTCCAGTCACTGCTCCCATCAACACGCAGTTCAAAAAATTGGACATACAGCCCCTCCAGGCCAGGGACCAGGCAGCTCTGGAGGCATGAGGAGCTGGTGGGCCCAGGCATGGACTCTGGTACCACGCTGGGCAAGATACACATTCGGAGGGGCCAGGAGTGGGTAGAGGTGGGAGAGGGAGTCTATCGCCAAGGGCAAGAGCTGTGCAGTCTAAAGGGAAAAGCCAAGGTCAGGCCCAAGAGAGAGAACGAGGAGGCCAGTCCAAGGTGAGGACTGACCCAGAGTGGGCTCAGCGCCTGAAGGGTGGTTGAGGTTATCACACATGCCCCCAGTTCCCCTTTTGAGCTGGCAGGGCTGGGCGTGCCTGGAGCACTCCAAGGCACAGGGCCAAGGCAGGAGGACTTGCATGAACCTGACCAGGAAGGAGCACTTCTTTGGAGCCTAAAGACCCACACCATTAAGGCAGAAGAGCCCAACCATAAAGGCATATCTCCCAGTTTGCAGAAGAGAGGTAAAGACGCAGACAAGCCCTACCCAAGGAGAGGGCTCCAGCTTCATTGTCTTAGCTCTGGCTCCCACACGTCGTCAATGTTCTTGGGAGGGTTTGGCCCCAGCCTGCCCGTAGACTTTCCTTCTAGGACTGGCCTGCTTGGAACACTGCCTTTGGAGTTTTCCAGACTTGCATCTGAATCCTGGCTCCATCACAGAGTAGCTGTGTGACCTGGGGAAAGTGAGTTAACTTCTCTGAGCCTCCGCTTCCTCACTTGTACGGTGGGGATAATAATTGCACCCACTCATAGGGTGGTTGGGAAGATGCAATGTGATAAAGTTCATAATTAGCCCAGTGGCCAAGGCATAGCAATTGCTCAAGGAATGAAAATGAGAGGAAGAGGACACTTGGTGATCCTACCAGTTCCCAGCCCCGATCACCCTCGAAACTTCTCTCCTGCCACACAGATTTGGGGTCTCTGACCCTCCAACTTCCCACTGGTTTCCACTTGGCTCCAGCTGTCCCAGTGTCACCAACGCCTCTCAGCTCCGCCTTGGGACCCAAGCCACACATGGCAGGGCTGGGGGTTTAAATGGACAAGAGGGAAGAGTGAGTCAGGCGGTCTGGAGATCGAGGCCGGAGAAGCCAGCCGAGGGAGGCGAATCGGGCGGGGTCCAGCCCTTTGTGGTCCATCCACAAAGCTTTGCTCTCCTCCCAGTGCACATCCCAAGACTCCCGGAGCTTCCTACCCTTCTCTGCCCTGTTCCTGCCTGTTGCTCCATCACCTGTCCGTGGTGTTTGCTAACACTCGGCTGCTGCCGGCCTGGCCTGACTCCAGCATCCAATTTGTCCGCACTGAACGCGGCCACGACAGGTGAACGGGAGCAACCAATGTGGCAGTTGTGGGGAGTATTCATGACTGGGGAGCACGGGGGGCACTCAAACCAGAGGGCTTCTCCATTAGAAGCTGGACCCTCCAGCGGGCGTCTTCCATCTCCTTTAATTATTTTCATTACACCTTCCCATTACAGCCTTTCAACATGTCCTCTTGCTTGAATGCATCGTCACTCCTGGGCTGCTTAGCTCAGCTGCCCGGGGTGGGGGGTGCAAGGTGAGACAGTGAGGCCCGCAAAGGCTGAGAACAGGCCAGCAGCTGAGATCCTCCACGGGAACTTAGAAGGGAGGTCAAGTCCTCAAAGTCCAACCTCAGGGCTCTCCTCCTACAGGAAGCCCTCCATGATTTAAACCTGCCCAACTAAGATTAGTTAGAGTAGCGACCATGACTTGGGTACTCACAGCCAAGCACTGTCCTTGGGGCTATCTGAGTATTAACTCACCTAAATAATATCCCCATATTTAGCAAGAAAGTATGCTCAGAGAGGCAAGATCACATACCCAAGGTCACACAGCTTGTTAGTAGTGGGGCAGGAATTCCCACCAAGTCTATGCGACTCCAAAGTCCATGTTCTTCCCACTGAGCCACACTGCCCGTCACGTCACTCCTTGACATAGGTGCCACCTCAGTGTTTTTAGGCAGGGTTTTCAGTGATTGAAAACTACATCAAGGCTTCCTAATATTTTTCGATCACCTTCTTCTTAAGACTGGAAGGTCCTGAAGGGATTGTTACTCGCCTCACTAGACTGGGAGCTGCTTGAGGGGAAGCTGCACTCCCTGTCAGACTGGGAGCAGACGCCGTGCCTCCTCCATCAGATTAGTAGTTCCTGGAGGACAGAAATCGTGCCTCCTCCACCAGACTGGGAGTTCTGACTCTCCCTGCCCACCCGGCGCCTGCCCTGCCTTCCTCTGCCCTCCGTCTGTCAGTTACTTTATGAAGGCGACAGCTGGGGCGCCACCTTCTCCGCCGGCATATGGGCCTGGTCCTGTCCCTTCCCTGGGTGCCCGCGTGTGGCTCCTTCTCTTCCAGGCACAGAGCACATCCATCATCTCACTAACGGGCGTCACGCACTGCCCACCTCCGTCTCCCCGACAGCTGGAGCAGGAGGGAGTCTGCACGCTTGTGTGGGCCGGGAGGGGGGTTACACGGTCCTGTCCTCCCTCCCGTGGCTGCACCGAGCCCACATCTGGACCAGGCTGTGAGCGAGGGGGGCTGTCTGCCCCCAGCTCCACCCCCAGCAGGGTACAAAGAGAGAGTCGTCCCCACCCCACAAAGACTGCGTCTGAAGCCCCGCTCTGGAGTCTACTCCCGGGTCTAACCGACCAGCCGCGTGGCCTTGATTAAGTCCCCTCTCCGCTCTGAGCCTGAAAATCTCCATCCCAGCCTCGGCCCTGCCCCTGCTGCTCCATCTGCGAGATGGAACGAGAGCCCTCCGGCCCTCCCCTCACAGGCTGCTCCTGAGGACAGATCGGGCTGTGCTTTCGGAGGCTCCACGTCCACGGTGAGGGTGGTTAAGGCTGAGGCCCACGACCAGAGGCTCCTGCCAGGCTGGGATGGAGCGTCTGTGCACCCCAGGCAGGACGCGGCGGGCCAGCTGGGGCAGGAGGCTTGGAGGCCAGGCCCTGGGTCTTCTAACCTGGGTCTTTCCTGGGCTTTGAAGTCAGACATATTTGGATTCAAATCCTGCCTCTGGTATCTATGAAAACATAAAATGTTTATAACCCCTGACCCTCAGTCCCACTTCTAGAATCGATCCTCAGACGTAAAAGCACCATTACCGGCGGACGTCCATTCCAGACTAGTCCTTACAGTATCGTAAGAGCAGAAACCTTGAAACAGTTGCGACGTCAAAACGGGGACTGGCTGAATAACCCACGGCAATCCATGCTACTGGCTACTAGAAAACTATAAAAACAGTAACTTACATCTGTCTTATTGACCTGAGATGTACAGAATGTGTTGTCAAGCAAAAAATATATTGTTAAGAAAAAATATATTAAGGGGAAAAAGTTGTGGAGTAGCGTGTGTGGCACCCCGCCCCCCATCCCCCCCCAGGCTTCCCAGGGCCTCTCTATCCATGTGTACTTTGTATATATTGATAGGTGTGGGAGGAGTTGGTTGTCTTAAGTGGGAGGTAATGTGAGGGTCGGGAAATGAAAGAAGAGTGGGAAATTCTAATAATATTTTATATACTTTAGTATTGCTTAAATTGTTTTCAATTTTAAAAATAAAGCAACAGCTATTTTTAAACTCCCATCTGTGTCACTGATGGACAAGGGACTTGGGCCTATCACCTCAGTGAGGCTTAGTTTCTTCATCTGTAAAATGGAATTAACACGGTCTGTCTGTGGACTCCCGGTGTGGATTGACGAGGTCGTGGCACAGAGTAAACTCACTTCCCTCAGGTGGTGGGTGGGACAGGGGAAGGGGAGGCCCCGCCCCTGCGGCCAGTGGCCCAGCTCTCACGGGGCAATCACTTTGATTGATGTGGGGAAGATTCTGCCTTCACTCCCACCCACAAATGCCACCCCACCTTCCCTGCCTCCCCCAGCCATTGGGAATGCTAAACCAGCCTCCGTCACTCTGCTGCCGAATGACCTAGACAAATGCCCCCCCCCCCAGCTCCGGTGGCCCCACCAGGGAAAAGGCAGATGTCTCCCGCTGGTCTCCTAGGTGTGCCCGGTGTACCTGGCTTCCCGTGAGGCCCGGCGTGATGTCAGGCACGGCAGGCCCTTCCGCGGAGCCTCTGGATGGTGAATGGGCGAGGAGAAGGCGGAGCTCTCGGGTGAATACCGCCTGTCACGCAAACGCTCTGAGCTCTACCCCTGCAAAGCTCACCTGAGACGTCTGAAGCCAGCCGAAGAATCCCAAACGCTTTGCAAACACAACCTGAGCAGATTGCTGCCCCTCGGGAATTGGGGTTAAATTCTGGGCTTCTGCATGGAAGAGCATAGAGATTTGCTGGGTTCCACCAAGGAGGGGAAGGCGGGGAGGGATGAGGAGAAGAAAGGGGACGAGGAGGGAAAGGAAAACAAAAGCAGGGGAGAGGGAGAAGAGAGGAGAAAGGAGAGGAGGAGGAGGGAGGAGGAAGAGGGGGAGGCAACCCTCCTCCCTGTCAGAGATGAGGCACAGATCGAATTCCTGGAGACCAGAGAGGAATGTGGGTGCCCAGACAACGCCTTCCTGGAGGAGTGACCCCACCAAGCACCAGGCTTGACACGGTCCACCGCAGTGGAGACCCACGCGGACAGATGCTGATGCCGAGGCACCGACTCAGCCCGCCGATTCGGCTATGCCCCTGGAACGAAGCCGGCGCCCTGAGGATCAGCGGGGGAGGGCAGTCCCGAATCGACCGAGCTTAAACCCGACATGACTGAGTTTACCTGGAATTGTCTGAGATTACATTTTCTGCCCTCGGGCAGAAAGGGAGCTTGAGACAGAAATTCGGTTCAGTGAGAGAAAAATAAAGTTACAGTTCTTGGCACACCAGAGTGCGTGGCTTGAAAATTCATACTCGCTATATACACAGTCCTAAACTTGAAAATAATGAAAAGAGTTGTTGGGGTGAGGAGAGGCCCCAGATCCCCCCCGCCCAGCCTCTCTCTTGCCCAACACTGAGGCTCTGGAAACACAGTGTGAAAACTTCTACCCCAGGCCAAAGGCGGACGCCGCGGGAGAGTGGGGACGGCTGCACACATCCCACCCCTGCTGGTACGCTGTCTCTCTTTCCCCAGCTTTGAGTTGTCAACACAGATGAGAGCAGGTGGAGGCGCGGGGCCCATCCCAGGAGCAGGACTGGGCAAGCACACATCCATTCAGAACCTCGTGTTGAGTTCCGGTCTTGAAGAGCAACCTTACCCGCCCCGGGAGCCGTGGGCCCGCAGCAGGGTTTCTCGGCCTCGGCACTGTTGAGCTGGGGCTGGACTATCCTTTGTTGTGAGCCGCCCTGTGCACTGCAGGGTGTTTAGCAGCATCTCTGGCCTCTACCCACCAAAGCCAGCAGCACCTGCCACCTCCAGTTATAATAACCAAAAGTGTCTCCGGGCATTGCCAAATGTCCCCTGGGGAGCAAAATCCTCTCCATCTCCCCCCATGGTGCACCGCTGCCCTAAAGGATTCCCTTGGTCTCTTGCTGGTTCTTGAACGTTCTCCAGGTCCAGGCTGCTCACCGGAGCCCCTCAAAGGCCTGGCACCCGATCACTGAAGGGGGCCTTCACACAGGTGGGAGGGTCTGGTCTGTGCCAGCCCACGTGAGCACATGAGAAGCAGCTGCCCATGTGGACCTGGCCGTCCCTCCTGGGGAATTACTACATGGAACCAAATGGTACCAATCCCAGCATGGGCCTAGAGCAGCAGAAGCAATTCCAGAGACGCATGGAAGACAAGTGCAGAAGCAGGCACTCCGCCCCGGCAGGGCGGGGGGGACAGAGAGAGGCCCAAGCTGCATTTGGGGGAGGCCTTCCCCCAACCCCTCCTGGGGCCCAGGGGGGCCACAGTCTCTCAGCGTCCTTCAGACTGCAGGTGACCCTGGCCCTGGCAGCCTGCTGCGCATGACAGACAGGATGGTGACACAGCCCCTCTGCTCCAGGAGGCCTGATCCACCCGGTGGGGCTGGGCTGGGGAGGGAGCCAGCAGCTGTCGGTTTGGGAAGACCAGCTTACGGGGGTGAAGACGTGGGTCCCAGCCACACTCCTGAGCTGGCCATCAGGATATGCGACGGGGCTCTGGGCTCCCCGCTGCCCACCGTGTTCCCCATCACACCCACCCAGACTGCAGCACGAGACCCGAGACCTGGGGCTCAGTGGCTCCTTCCACAGCCGTCCCCCGGGCACCACTGAGGACCCAGCTGTGTGCTCAGCATGGGGGACGGGAGATGACACAGATCTGAGGCTTGGTCTCTCATGGAATGTCAGGGAGACGGGCGTGTGAATAACTCACTGTACAGTCTGATAAGAACCAGGAAGGAGGCGAGCCCTGGGGGCCGTGGGGCATGGGGCACCTAGGGCTCCAGCCCAACATCCCCCTTGAGCTACCTGGATGCCCTTCAAGATCTCAAACTCAGCACATCCCCAAAAGACCTCCTCACTTTGCCCCCAAACCTGCCCCTCCTCCGGTTTCCCCATCTCAGGTTCTGGAATCACTTTCAACCCTGGGCCCGGGATGGGAACGGGGCAGAAAACCATGGGTGTCACCTCCTCCCTCACTCTTCCGAGCAATCAGGGACCAAGTCCTGTCGACTCCAATTCTGAAACATCTCAAATCTGACTCTTCTCCATCCCCACACCCAGTACCTGATTTCTTGCCCTTCCATCTCCGGCATTAGCAGGCCTTCCAGCCTCCCGAGAGGCAGGATAAGGAGTAGTTAAGAAACTACCTGGGTTCAAAACCTGGCTTCACCATGACCTGTTAGGTGTGGGACACTGGGTATGTCTTTCAACCTTTCTCAATTTTCTTATCTTTAAAATTAGCATAATAATAGTACCTACCTCGTAGGGCTGTTCAGAGGATTAAATGAGTTCATACACGTGAGCACTTGGGACTGTGCCTGGAGCGTAATAAATGAGCAATAATGACCCGCAATTTTTCACCCCCCCACTCCAACCTCTTGGCTTTACTTGGAGAGATCTTCCTAACCTGCAAATCCGCCGGCACCTCCCACTCAGAGGGCTCCCCAACAGACCCGTCACAGTCGGGGTTCTGCGAGCCACTGTATCAGCTATCAGTTGCTGTGTAACAAATTATCCCCAAATGTAGTGGCTTAAAACATCGAGAAACACTGATAATCTCACCCGGTTGCTATGGGTTAAGACATCAAGAGCAGCTCAGCTGGGCAGTCCTGACCTCTGGTCTCTCGTGGAGCTGTGGTCAGTATGTGCATTGGGGCTGCAGCCATCTGCAGGCTTGACTGGGGCTGGAGGATCCCCCTCTGAGATGACTCGTCCATGTGGCCGCTGCCAGGAGGCTTCAGTTCCTGGCCACGTGGGCCTGTCTGTAGGGCTGCTTGACATGGTAGCTGGCTTCCCCCAAAACAACTGATCCAAGAGCAAGGAAGAAGCCATAGGCCTTTTAGGACCTAGCCTCTGGAGTGACGTACCATCACTTCTGCCGTATTCCATTGGTCACACAGACTAACCTGACACAGTGTGGGAGGGGGCTATACATGGACACGATACTACCTTGGAGGCTGGCTCCCACACCCCTCCAAGACACTTCCTTCCCCATTTCACAACTTTCAGGCAATACTCCTGGGGCACAGAACTACTGCAGTTCCTGGTGCTGCCTGCGCAGTGCCTCTGTGCCTTTGCACATGCTGTTCCCTCTGCCTGGAATGCTTTTCCCTCACATCTCAGCCTAACCAAGGTCTACCCATGTTTAAAGACTCAGGTAAGGATTTCACTTCCAGAAATCTCTGACCTTACTAGGCCAGATTAGGTATCTTTCCTTTGCTTTTGACTGTCATAGTCATTAAATAGCCAGTAATGACAATGATATTAACTAACATTTATTAAGCACTTACTATGGTCTAAGCACCATACTAAATGCTTTACGTGTAATAACTCACTTGGTCCCTCAACTGCTCCATGAGGCAGGTACTGTGTTACAGAGGCGGGAACTCAGAGAACGTAAGCAATTTGCCCAAGGTCACGCAGGTGGTAGACGGGAGAGCCCAAAGGTGAACCCCAGCTGTCTGACTCTTATCCATTCTTAATACAATGCTAGGCCTCTCTCCTCGACCATGAGCTCCAGGAGGGATGGAATTTTGACTGATTTATCCCTGTGCTTCCAGTGCCTAGGACATGCCTGGTCCACACTGAAGAGAGAAGGAAAGGGTTCAGAGGGAGGAAGGAAGAAAGAAAGGAAAGGAGGTAGAGAGGAGGAGACTGGCCTTGAGCTGAGCCTGATGGGTAAGGATTCAGGCAGGATCCCAAGCAGGCAAGCTGGGTCCACCCGTGTCAGTTTGTCCTCCTCTGGGGAGAACTGTGAGATTCCCAGGGCCCCAGCCTGTTCGTTGAGCGCCTCCCCCTGTCAGGAAAGGGAAAAGCACCCTGCCCCATCACACCCCGTTCCTGCAGACTTTTGTAGTACTGGCTCTTAATTTTTATGTCTGCTTAGCCACTTGTCCTATTAAAGGAATAATTTAATTAACTCCAAGAAATGTAATTAATTTTAATTGTTCATGATAATTCATTGTTTAATACTCTATTAATAATTATAAAAAGTCCTAATGCCCAGTTACCGTCCTATAATAGGATAATTAAACACTTGTATGGGAGACATTTCATTCTCAAGTGCTTCCACATCACTTTGGTCTTCAGAGCAAAGGTTTCTTGACTCAACCAGAAACGTGCTCACGTGGAGACTCCCGAAGGTGGTGACTTCTTCATTCTTGAAGTTTCTTTTACTTTGGAGAAGGACATGGTGGCCCAGAAGTTGGCAAAGAAACAGGGCGCTGCTGCATCAGAGGTGAGAGAAATCCCTGGGGTGGTTCCCTGTGCAGTCCCCTGAGCCAGGGCAGGCCTATCCTGATCTGGCCGCACAGCATCTCTGCGACCTTGGACAAGCAGATTAATGAGGCAGTTAACACACATCACTGAGCATGTACCGCATCCATGGCTTTGCATGATTCTTCATGGAGGGGCCATGTTAGCGATCAAGACAGACAAAATGACGCCCTAGTGGAGGGTAAATTCTGGAAGGGGGAGTTAAACCATGGGTGGGTGGATGGATGGATGGACAGACGGACAGGTGGATGGATGGATGGATGGATGGATGGATGGACAGATGGGCAAAGAAACAAATGAATAAGTAAATTCAAAGGGTACCAGTCCACTGAAGAAAATAAAACAGGATATGGCAAAACAAGACTTAAATAGGGAATGCTTTTTAGCTAACCTGGTCAGAAAAGTCTTTTTGAGGAGGTGACATTTGCCCTGAGATTTGTACTATGACAGGCAGTCGATCTTATAAAGATCTGGGGGGAGAGTATTCCAGGCAGAGAGAACAGCGAGTGCAAAGGTCCTGGGATGAGGACAAGCCTGGAGTATTTCAGAGACATAGAGAAGGACACAGTGGCCTGGGCAGAGACTCCAAGGAGGAGAGTCGGGGGTGATGAGGTGGAAGAGGGTGACAAGGACTGGATCATGTAAGATCTTGTAGGTCAGGAGTCAGCAAACTACAGCCCTGGGGCTAAATTCAGTCCACCACCCATTCTGGAAAATAAAGTTTTATTGGAACACAGCTGTACCCACTCATTTACGAATCGTGGCCGCTTTTGTGGTATAGCAGCAGCGTGGCGTAGCTGCGACAGAGACCATATGGCTCACAAAGCCGAAAATATTTACTACCTGGTCTTTTATAGGAAAGGTTGCCAGCTCCTGTTGCAGGGTGGGGGATTTTATTCTAACTGCAATGGGAGCCCCTGGAGGGTTTTAAGCAGGGGAATGTCATGATCTAATTTATATTTTTCAACTATCGTTCTGGCAGCTGGGTAGAGAGAAGACTGGAGGGGTGGCAGGCAGGGAATGCAGTCAGAAGTTTGCAGCGCAGGCTCAGGTGGGTGGAGGATGACTGCTGTGCGGACGCCTGGGTAGAGGAGGTGGAGGGCGGTTAGGAGAACCTGCAGCCTTCCTGCGAGAGGTGATGGGAGTTCGGACGAGGGTCAAGGGGGCCAAGAAGGAGAGCAGTCTGAGCTAAGAGGTCTTCGGAAGGTTCAAATGACAGGCTTTTTGATGGACTGAAATGTCAGGAGTCCAGTCCTCGCCCTGAACCTGCCACACCTGTGACTCACCTATGATGCTTCCCCTCTTTGGGCTCAGCCTGTCCATATTGAGGATGAGGAGCGAGGGCCCTTCCATCTCGGCCTTTCTGGGTCCCTCGGTCTACCCGGGAAGCCAAGTCTGGAGCAGCCACCCAATCCTTAGTCCAGCGGTGCCTCCCACAGCCACCCGCCAGCTGCAGGAGCCGGAGGAGGAGAGCAGGCTGGGCGGGGTGGGGCCGGCTAGGAGTAGGGGCTTCCTGGGCCAGACTGACCTTGCAGGACCAGCTAGACTTGGCTAGGCAGACGGGTAGGGGGGAGGGCGCCCCAGGAAAACCAGAGGAGGGGCTGTAGGGTCAGGCCAGGGGTTCAGTTCAGTTTCACAAGGTAAAGGAAAGATAAAGCAGCAGAAATCCATCTGGATCTCTCAACTCCAAAGACATCCCACGACCTGTCATTCATTCATTCCAGAAACATCTGCTGAGAACCCAATGTGAATCTAGCAGTGAATAAAACAGACAAAATTCCCCGCCCTTGTGGAACCCACATTCCACGAGAAACTATCGAGGACCCATTGTACGCCAGGAGCAGTGCATGAGATAAACTAAACCCCACCTCACGGAACTTCCGTGCTCCTGGGGAAACCACCACCCTTAATCATAACCACCCACTTAATGCCTGAGAGGTAGAACACAGTGACTCCAAGGGGCCGCAGGGGCCCAGAGCAGGTGCTCCCAACTCCGTCCGTGCCACCTAAGGGCCAGCTGGGCTGTAATGGTTAATTTTATGTGTCAGCTTGGCTAGGCTATGGTGCCCAGCTGTTTGGTCAAACACCCATCTAAGGTGTTGCTATGAAGGTATTTTGATGGATGTGACCAACATTTAAATCAATAGATTTGGAGTAAAGCAGATCACCCTCCATGCTGTGGGTGGGCCTCATCCAATCAGTTGACGGTCTTAAGAGCAAAGTTGGAGGTTTCCAGAAGAAGAAGCAATTCCGACTCAAGACTGCAACATAGGAACCTTGCCTGTTTCCAGCCTGCTGGCTGCTCTGTGGACTTCAGAGTCTAGACTGCAGTATCAACTCTTCCCTGAATTTCTGGCCTGCCAGCCCGCCCTACATATCAGATTTGCCAGCTCCCATACTCATATGAGCCAATTCCTCAAAATAAACCTGTGTGTGTATGTGTACATGTGTGTGTATGTATATGTGTATGAGTACGTGTATATACCCTGTTGGTTCTGTTTCTCCCGAGACCCCTGATCAATACACGGTCCTATGGTCCATCTTCACCTGAGCTGAAGAGCCCTTAGAAGATGCCTGGTCCACCCTTCCCGGTGTGCAGATTGAGAAACGGAGGCCCAGACCCAATAAGGGACTTTATCAGGACCACAGGGGCAGAGACAGAACTTGAACTTCAGCCTCCCAGTGCCATGAATGTCCCCACACCTCCTCAGTCTGGAGCATCCAGCAATTCACCTGAGAGTCCAGGGTTCCCTGGTAGAGGGAGACCTGTGAACCTGGAACATTCCATCAGGAGGCAGTCAGAGTAGCAACCCACCCAAGCCTGCCCACCCCACCCAGGAAGGCTGTCCTGGCTATCAAGAGCGGCCCACCATTTGTCATGTGTGCCAGGACGCTGGCTGGGGTGGAAACCACCCCATGTTTTCCAAGGCCCTTGGGAGGACCCTTTGGCACTGGAGACCACAGTGGGTGGAAAAGCCCCCAGATA
Source organism: Tapirus indicus (assembly GCA_031878705.1). Taxonomy (NCBI): domain Eukaryota; kingdom Metazoa; phylum Chordata; class Mammalia; order Perissodactyla; family Tapiridae; genus Tapirus; species Tapirus indicus. Next base: position 97,592,582 of record CM062924.1, on the reverse strand, counting down.
AGCTGATGTTCGGGCCTCCTGCTTCCCCCACCTCCCAGACAGACCATCCCCACCCCATGACGGGGCGGGCCCTAAATTCAGGGCCAGGAGAGGGCTGAGGGAGGGATTCGGGGAAGGGCTGGTAGGGCGACCCGGGCCCATTCGACCCAAGGCTGGCTGACCTGGGGGAGGCCGACAGAGCCATTCCTCTAGGGGCTGGTGTCTAGCAGCTCAGAGGGAGCGAGGCAGATGGGGGCTGGGCCCGGGACTTCTTTCTGAGGCAGCCAACAGCCCTTCTGTGCGCACACATACACACCCAGATACGGGGCAGGGGACACAGGCACAGAGGGGCAAATGTCCTCAGACACCCAGAGAGACACGGTGTCAGACACAGCCCCAGAGAAGGGCACCGTCAGACACAAACACACACACACACACCACAGTAGCCAGCCACTAGCTTCCCTGGAATTATCCTCCCCCCGTCTACCCCAGGCTCTGGAAGAGAACCACGAATTTGCACCTTGAAAGGGCCAAGGGGAGGAGAGCTCTCCAAGCTCCTCACCTCCACCCCTGCCCTCGAAACAAACCCGGCCCTGCCCTTTCCACAGCGGACAGCGGGTTTGGAAGGTGGGCCTGGGGCCTCCCTCCTCTGCAGGTGGACTCTGGAGATGGGGGGTGTAGGATGTTGGGAAGGGGGCTGGCTGGCAGAGGGAGAACTAATGACCCCACCCCGTGGTCCCCAAGGCCCAGAATGTGGCCCATCCCCCACCCTGACCCAGAGGCCACCTGGGGGAAGCAGGGCTGAGGGAATCAAGGGAACACACGGCCTCCCACCTCCTGAACACCTACTATGTGCCAGGGGCTGGCGCAGCACTCTACAGGCACCACCTCTGGGAATCTCCTTCAAACCCCTAGGTAAGCATTCTTCTTCCATTCCACACACAAAGGAACCAAGGAACCGGGGCTCAGAACATTCACAGAGCACACCCCAAAGAGGCCCCAGAGCTGGAACTTCTGCCTGAGTCAGCGAGTCCTGCTACTCCCCTTCTCCTGCTGCATTCAGTCAACTCATATTCTTGAGCACCTGCTGTATACCTCATGAACAAGCCAGATGGGGCGCCTGCCCTCTTGGAGTTCCACAAATGCTTGGAGATCCTACCGTCCCCTGCAGACACTAGGGCAGTGAGGGGAGGCCTGAGCCTTGAAGACACCTGGGGAGACTGTCCCCTGCTGGAGGGGAGGGGGCAGTGAAACACATGCCCTTGAACCTTCCACCCTGACCTGATTTTTGGGGTCAGGCATGGCCATGTCAGGGGAGGGCAGGGGGCGGGCACCGTCCGGCCTCAGAAGACAATATGAGGGGATGCCATCTGCCCCCACCTTCCCCGAGCCTGGGCTGAGCCCCCCTCCTCCTCCCTCCTGCCCCCGGCAGGGGCTCCAGATACAAGAGCCCAGCATCTTCCTAATTTCCACATAGAAGCAAGTACCGTGGCTGCATCCCCACCCTAAGCACTTAAATATACGATTTACTTGAAGGAATTACACACTGCCGGCTGCTTTTAAAATAGAGCAAAGACCCCCCACAGAACTGTTTCCTTTCCTCAAGTGGCATCATCTTCTGCGGAGAATCTGTCCAGTCTTCTAATTGCACCATCTGTGCTGGGGAGGGCTGGGGCTGCGCTTGGCTCACGTCTCTTCCCCTCCAATGTGGTTTTTAATTCCACATCCCCACCTGCAGGGTTGTTGCTGGGTGGCCCTCCCACTCTGACCCCACAGCTGCCGGTGCCCACTGCCCTTGGACGTGGTGAGACACCTCATCCCTTCAACTCTCCCCACTTTAATATGCAAGGCACTAACCCCTCAGCCCCTGCCCTGCAGGATCCCCCAGCCCCGGATTTGAGGTCAGCAATGTCTCTTCTAAATTCTGCCCCTTGCAGAGTCTTCTGGAAGCCAAGCTGGGCATGACCCCCAGGGACCTTCTGCTGCGTTTAAACAAGACCCCAGGAAGGTTTCAACTCCAGAGACCCAGCTCCTCTTTCCTCTCCCCACGTTACTGCTGAGGGCCTTGTGAACCAAAACAGGCCTGGGTTCTGAGCCAGCCTCCTCCTTCCTGGCTGGATGACATGGGGGAAGCTGCTTAACCTCTCTGAACTTCTGTTTCTCCATGAGAAAAACAATGCAACCCATCCTCTTCTATTCTCGCGACCACTTTTCTTAGTTTGGGTCCCCCACAAAGCAGACAAGGATTTGGGTACAAGACATTTATGAAGGAGGTGACCCAGGAGACCAGGTGCACGGCCAGGGAGTCAGTCAGTGAGAGAAGGCTGGAAGGAAGGCCATCAAGGGTGAGCAATGAGCAGTTACCACTGTGGCAACCGGGCCCAATCCCGCCGGGACCCTCTGAGAGACCTTGAGGAACACAGCTGAGAGCCAGCCCCCGGGGGCGATGGGTGAGGAGCCTGGGCTTTGGTCCACCAGCCCCCACCCTACTGGTTGAAGGTTGCTCCTGGAGCCCTGACCCTGGGGCACATAGGGCCATCCCAGGTGAGGGCGGAACCTGTGCAGGCAGGGCCGCAGCTCGCCTGGGGAGCCTGCAGGCCACCCTGGGGAGGCACCCACGCCCACACCTGCCTCACCTCCCGCCAGGTGGTGGTTAGCACAGCACGTCGCACATAGCAGGTGCTCAATGAATGGCTGCACAGCCGCCCCATCCCGCACCCGGTCAATGGCCTCATTTAAATTCTGTTCTCATTAAGATTAAGACGATAGAAAACATCTGTGAGCTTCAGGAGGGTAATGAGCGTGTCCCAGGCCACGTGGCCACTACCCTCCACACCGACTGAAGCCGAGCCAGCCAAGGGAAGCTGAGACCGGAGTCTCCAACTTCTTCTCCGTGGCCGGATTGGCTTCCTCTGCTGGACCTCCCACCTGCCCCAGGGGTCTGTCTGCACCACCCCTCCCTGCCACCCCATCCCTGGGCTGAGAAGCCCTCCCATGGTCCAGCCCGGTGTGGCGGCTGGCTCTCCCCTGGGTGCAGCTCCACTCCTCCCCGCCCCCAGCCAGCCTCACTCACAGCTGGGCCTCTCGCTCCTGGGCAAGCTCAGCGACCCTGAGTGGCCTCCACCCGGGCAAGGAGGTGGTCAGCGTCCCACCAGTACCTGCCCACCAAGTCACCTCCCTGCTTCTTCCTGTTCCAAAATTCACACCCACCTGTCCTGGCACTCAAGTTCCCGCTCAGGGTCTGAGCATCTGAGTTCCAGCTCTCGACTCATCAGCGTAGGAGAGAACCCAGGGGAAGCTGGACAGCCTGGCCCATGCCATTCCGACCAGCAACACACCTTTGCCACCTGCATCGGACAGATGGCAGAGCTCTGCAGTCCCTGTTACCCTAGCCCCTTTGAGATGTCCCAGTCTTGACCAAATCCTACAGGCTAAGCTGTGAATCCCCCATCCTGATTGACCAGAGGGAGGGGGAAGTTCACCCAGTGCATTCATCAGCCTTGTGTCAGGCACCACTGTCAACCCCGGGCTTACAATGAACAAAATTGACCAGGTCTCATGGAGCAGATGTGCTAAGGTCAGTGGAGGCAGGGGTGTGAGGTGGAGATGGACGATAAACAAGCAAACAAACAAGCCACTTGAGGTCTTGATAAGTCTCTATAGGAGGAAAAGAGCAGGATGATTTGACAGTGTGACTAGCTTGGGAGGGGGAGCGCATGACCAGATGAAATACCTGAGGTCTTTAGATGATGCCTCCACCATGAAAGGATCTGGAGACAAGACATTTAGGCAGAGGAGGAGGGAGTAGCACATGCAAAGGTCCTGAGGTAGGAAGCTTGAAGTACATATGAGGGTCACTGGGTATTAAAATGGAACTATTTCAGTCTCAGTTTGGATGAGGCCCCAAGACAACAGATGCCAACCACACCTATATTCCGAGGTGAGGGGTGAGACCACGCAAGCAGGATTTGCAAAGGAGGCGGTGAGAGCTGGCCTGGCAGCCTGTAGCTTATCCACACTGCTAGCTTAAAAGAGGTTGGGAAGGCCAAGAGGGGGCTGGAGATGAGGAGGGGAGTTTTGGGGACAGCTGTTGGGGTTCTGAGAGTCCCCCTACCAACAGAGAAGGAGAGGATGCCTGCCCTTCCCTCAAGTTCGGGGAGGAGGGTCTTCAGCAATACCACTGGAGAGCTACCTTTGAGTCCCCTGGGTGTGTGGGCCGTGGGGCTCACAACAATGATCCGTGACTCACTCGGGAAATTAAGATGATGTTGTGGAGGAGGGGAGGTGTTTGTGGGGCAAAGTGTCTCCCAGGGACCAGATGTGGGCCACAGAGGGAGGGGGCTGATGGGGAGGGTCCCTGGGGGGCAAGAAGACCTCGGCACGAAGCAGCTAGAGACGTAAGACAGGAGGGGAGGACGAGTGTTGAATCCCATGAGGCGAATCCCACGAGGCCAGCCAAAGGAGCTGCAGGTGGGTGAACGAGTCCACAGGAGGGCAGTGGGGGGCACTAATCCACTCCGACTGGAGTCTTATCAGAAGAGGAGATTAGGACACAGAGAGACACCAGGGGCTCACGCAGAGGAGAGACCACATGAGGACACAGAGAGAAGGCACCTGTCACCCAACCCTCCAGGGTCACCTTTGCTCTTGATGGAGCCGCCGGCCAGCCTTCCAACCCCTGGGCTCTCCTCTGCACCTTCGCACAGGCTGTTCCCTCTGCCTTGAATGCCCTCCCTTGTCTAACTCCTACCCATTCTCCCAGGCTGGGCCCAATAGCACCTCCTCCAGGAAGCCTTTCTGGGTTCTCCCCTGTGCTTCCACGGGGCTCAGGGCTTCCCTAGCGTCCTGATCAGTTTCCTGGACGGTCTTCTCTACTGGACTGAGAGATTCTAAAGAGCCAAGGCTGCCCGTGCTGTGACCCTCTTCCCAAGGGCTTGGAACTTGGTAAATGGAAAGATACATAGAAGGAAGGAAGATCGGGAGGGCTGGAACCATCCTCCCCCAAAGGCACCCCACTGGACCTGAGCGTCATTGACTGTCAGAGCTGGCGGGGACTTTGGAGACTCCCTGTGCCAACCTCCTCTTCTGCACTTGGGGAAGCCGAGGCCTGGAGAGAGGAAGTTGCTGGCCCAAGGTCACAGGGATCAGACAACCCGACGGGTCCCAGAACTCCCGTCTCCTAGCCCAGTGCTCCTTGCACGGTGTCACGGTTTCCCCCACCCACTCTCTGCCCTCTTGACAAGTGGAGTTTAATTATTTATGACGGCGCTTTATAGCTGTGGGTGAACCCACCGGAACATATTTTGTAAAAGTAATGAAGGCTCAGTAATGCGAGACCTCGCTACAGCTCCCGTCACTAAATCTTGGCCCAGAGTCGGCCAGACTGCATCGGCATTTTTTTTTTTCCTTCTCTCTTTTGGAGAAGTACAGAGTTTGCAGATTAGGGGTGGTTGCGACGCACGGAGTATCCAGGACATTCTTTCTCTTTTTGGGGGGAAGAATCAGGCTTCATGGAACCAGAGTCTGAATCTCCCAAATGGGGATCAGGACAGCGTGTCAGCTACAGGCCCCCCAGACACCCCTCAGAGGTGTCACACTTGGGGCAGACAGGATGCTGTCATGGATCCCCGACTGTGCCCCTGTCCTGAGAGGGTGGAAGAGACACAATGACAGTAACTCGGGAGAGGGGGCCAGCCGGGGAGTCAGCGACACACGTCTCTGCTCCACATTTCTGGGCCTCAGTTTCCCCATCTGTAAGTTAGGGAGCTGGATGAAACTTGGCCTCTCCTATTTCCTTCTACAATGTTCCAATCTTTTCCCCAGCAATAATAACAGTGAGACGACAAGTTTATTCCAGGAAGGCACCTGTGCAGTGGGCTCCCCACTGACCTCCTGCCACAACCCCTCAGGCCGACTGAGCTCCAGTTTGCCGATGAGGCAGAGAAAGGTCAAGTGATTTGTCCAAGGTCACAGCATGAAGATCAAGAGTCAGGAGTTGAACCCAGGCCTTCTGGCTCTAGAGAGCCGTTACCCACCACTCTACCAGCTTTGCACTGAACACTTTCAATGGGCCAGGCGCAGTGACGGGCACCTCGCATGCTGTGGCTCATTATATCTCCCCCACAATGACGAGGGGGGTTTTCTCAGCCTCACTTCTAAATGAGAAACCGAGGCCCACAGTGAGTCCAGACTAGGAACCTGGGCCTCCTGCCTAACAACACAGTTTTAGGTCTCTCCGCCCCGCTTGTCTCTTGCCCCAGGACTCTGAGATAAGTTCCCTGGACTCCAGTAGCTACAGTTGAGTTGAGAGATATAAAGTTCAGCCTCCCAAAATATCTGAGAAATAAAGACGTTGCCCCCCCAACCCCGCCCGCCGCTCGCTGCATGCAAGGGTCTGGGGCACAGATCAAGCCGGGCAGGTGATGCTGTTTTGAGGCAGATTGAAGAGGAAGAGAGAAAGATGGGGCAGCAGAAGGCATGGAGGTAGTGAGGTGGGGGAAGGCAGTGGGGGCGTTTTGATGGAGGGTGTGCCCAGAACATTCCAGCATTTGGGAGGAAGGTTGACAGAGCCTTAAATGATGGGATTTGGGATGGGAAGATCAGGTGGTGAGATCGAGTGTCTAGACAGTGAGCCCCTCATGGACAAGAGCCATTCATCTGTGAATCTCCAGTGCCTAAGTGGGGGCTCAAAAAATGGAAGCAAATGCTGTTAAACAAGATGACCTGATTTGGACCTTGTTTGCTACTAATAAGCGGGTGACCTTAAGGGGATCCTCTCATCTGTCTGGGATTCTTCCTTATCTCTGTAATCAGACCCATCTCCCCATGGCAGAAAGTTCTACCAGGCAGCTACCCACATACATAATCCTGTGGGTGAGAGGCTTTCAAACCTCCTAGAAAGTCAGTTCAATAAATGTACTCACAAGACCATGCCAATATTTAACTCAATGCCAGAAAATTCTGCAGGCAGCAGTCTAAATACATCCTGCTGGATGTTGGAGCCACACCCTTTTGCTTGGTCCTCAGGAGAGAAGGAAGAGCTGGCTAGCCATTCTCTGCAGATTACAGACCTACTCTCAGGGAAGGCTGATTCAATCATTCGTTCATTCAACAAACATTTATTGAGCAGGTACTATGCGCTGGCACTGTTCTAGGCACAAGGGATACAGCAGTGAATAAAACGTAAAGTCCTGCCTTTGCAGAGCTTATATTCTAGTGGAGAGACAACTTATACATCTCATCTGTTGCCAATCTTCCTCTTTTTTTTCCCCTCTCCAAACCCCCAGTACATAGTTGTGTATTCTAGTTGTAAGTCCTTCTAGTTCTTCTATGTGAGCCGCTGCCATAGCATGGCTACTGACAGACGGGTGGTGTGGTTCTGCTACTGGGAACCGAATCCGGACCACTGAGGCAGAGCATGCCGAACTTTAACCACTAGGCCATCAGGGCTGGCTCAGAGGGAAAAGAGAGGCGGCATGGGGGCTGTTACTTAATGTGGGGTGTAGGGGTCAGAGGAGTCCTCTCTAGTAAGGTGGTATCTGAGCAGTGGAAGAAGCAAGAGAGTGAGCCAGCAGATGTCTGGGGAAGGTGTTCCAGACAGGGGGAACAGCAAGGACAAAGGCCTGGGCGAGAGCACAGCTGGCAAGATGGAAGACCCCTGGGGAGGCCAGTGGGGCTGGAGGGCAGTGAGGAGGAAGGGGAGGAGGTCAGAGTGTAGCAAGAGTCACACCAAGCAGGGCCTTATAGGACACAGTGGGAACATCAGCTTTTACTCGGAGTGAGATGGGAGCCAATGGAGGGCTTTTTAGGCAGAGCATGATGTGACGTCACCTTTGACAAGCCCGCCTCGGCCATCATGTGCGTTGAGAATAAACTGCATGGGGGCAAAGCTGGAAGCACCCAGGCAGGTGGGAGTCCCTTGCAGGAACCCAGGTGAGCAATGATGGCTGCAGTGGTGGCTTTAGAGTGGGTGAGAAGTGGCTGTTTCTGGATATATCTTGAAGTCAGAGACAACAGGGAGATTATTTATTGCTACTCTGGCTTACCCAAGGTGAATCTGACTTTCAAGGTCTTGGCCACCAGGTCAACAGTTTTGCTAAGAGACGTCTTTGGTTGGCATTGACAATCTCTCTTTTGACTTTAATCTGCCAGAAGCTGGAAGAGGAGAGGCTTTTCACATTAAAACTGTTAACCACCTCAGAGCAGGTGCAAGCCAGAGGGCGGCAGCTTGGAGGAGAGACCAGCTCCACTGAGCCTGGTCTGAGTGGTGCTGTGCAACTCTTGGGGGGAGTCAGGCCTTCCTGAGGGGTCCCTGCACATCTGGCAAGATGCTGCTACACTGCAGCAAACTCACAGCCCCTGGTGTGGCCAATAACCCCAGAACAACTGTGGCTTTCAAAGTCAACAATCCCTCCATCAGCCAAAAAGATTAACAATAATTATCAAAATCACAATCACAACAATAATAATGATAGCAGCCACATTCATGGCACGTTTACTGAGAGCCAGCTATTGTGTGAAGCATTTTGTTTAAAGCAGCTCACGTAATCTCTATACACCGTGAGATAGCTACTATTCTTATTATTCCCATTTTACAGATAAGAAAGAGTTTGAAGCACAGAGATACCAAGTACTCAGCCTAAGGTCACACAACTGGGAAGTGACAGAGCCAGGGCTGAAACTTGGGTCTCTATAACTGCTCCTTCGGCCCTTTACAATCCCCTGCTGACCAGCTCGCCTTCACTGGACGGCCCCCACCCACCCAGGGCTCACCACCCTCATCATCATTGCATCGCCATTGGCCCCTGGCTCCACTGCCCCACCCTTCTTTTCTGAGGCAGGCCAGCCCTCAGCACCCACCCCTCCATCCACATGCCCCCGCTGACTCCCTGAGGCAAAGGTTCTGCCAGTCCACCATTTCCTACCTGGAGTGAGACACCTTAACACCAGGTAGAGGGCCAGGTGTTGGGAAACAGACAATATTTTTAGAGAGATGGAAGCCAAGTTGGTTGCCTATTGCAAGAATAACAAACTAATACCTTAGCAAGGCCCCCGGGGAAGAATTTTAATGAATATGTAATGACTAAGATGTTATATAAAATGACGGGACCATAGGGGATTTTTCCCCCAACTTTGGATGGCCTCCTTCTGATGAGCCAGGCACTTTGCTGGGTGCATACTCACACAAAACCCTGTAGGACAAGCAGGGCTGAGGGCTTGTCAGCACCATCCTACAGATAAGGAAACTGAGGCTCAGAAAGGCTAAGTAACTTGCCTAGGGCTGCACAACCAGTAGAGGTGAAGCAGTGACTCACACATAGTTTCATTCCTGCACAGCCCACCCTCCCAACAACTGTTAAACTGGCTGGGTGAGGGAACGCATCCTGAATCATGTTCCCTTCAGCAGGTTAAACATCACACCTGCAATTTTGCTCTATTTACTTTCAATGAACCCATTCTTCTCTCCATAAATCACACAGCGTCCTGCCCTTGTCAGAATCATCAAAGGCCCAATTAACCCTGAATACTGTGGCCCCTTCTCTGCAAACTTCCCCCAAACCCACAGCTTCTCAGGCTGAGAATATTGCAAAGCTGGTAGAAAACCAGCCCAGCAAGCAAGCATTTATTCTATAGCGACCCTGTAGGGGGAGGGGCGAAACCCACATGCATAAGAAAACCACCCACAGCAGCTAAATTCCGACTGCCAAGCCTTTATTAGTGGTGATAAAAGGCAGCAAAAACAGCGCAGGGCTTTCTACTCCCAGGTGGGGGCTTCAGTCCCAGAAATTAGTCATGTTTTGACTGGTAGAGTTATGGAATTTATAATGGAGGCCCTGGAGAAATTAAACACGGATTATGGCCAACCCCCTCCCCCAGCCAAATGTCTCCAGTGGGAAAAGTACTGCCAGGTTCCCTTTCCCCCTCCAGGAGCCTGGTTTTCTGGCCCAGAGAGCTGGGCAAAGATGGTAACCCCACAGCGCAGGGTTACAGAGGAGGTGGCTCTGGCCTGCTCCCCACCTCCCTGGGGTCGTGTCCACCCTTCATTGAATCCTGCACAGTTGGAATCAGGTCTACCCTCTGTGTCCTGGGCAGCACCAAGCACGCAGCCAGGGCTTGGTAAGACTTATTAAATGAATGTGAGTCTTCAACCCTACCAGTGCCATCCTTCCTGGGTTCAGCATCATTCTCTCCCTGGAGGGAGAGCCTCAGAAATGAAGGTCAGGAGAAGTGGCCTGAGTATGGGCAAGTCCAGTGAACTCGGTCTTAATTAAAGAAAAGACTTGGACCCACCCCTCACACTCTGATTTTAGGGCCTCTTTAAAATGCCAAGGATCCCTGAGAGTGGTTGTTTATCAAGATCCGAATACCTTAGTGGAAAAGTTCATCAAAAGGACAGGATGAAAAGGAACCATTGCTAGCAGCATGCATGAGCTTTGGGGCCGTGCTTTGTGATGCCTATATGCTATGCGGTTGACTGCTCCTAGGGTCTTTAATCCTGGCTTTTTATTGCAGATGAGTGACTCAGGGAGAAAATTAACCTTTATTGAGCACCTACTGTGTGCCAGGCACTGTGCTAAGCCATTTTATAAACATTCTTCAGCTTAACAGAGCCTAGGAAAGGACTCAGCACATATTTACGCCTAATAAATATTCACTGAATGGATAAATGACTTTAAGCCCCATATCAGCCTTGTGAGGTAGATACTGTTATTATCTCTTTACAGATGAGGCAGTAGAACCAGAGAGGGGCAGTTCTTTGACCCAGGCAACACAGCATGCAAGTAGGGAACAGAGATGCAAGCCCCGGTGTCTGATTCCGACACCAGAGCTCTTTCCTGGCAGCCATGGTTCCTCCTTTCTCAGCAGAGATTGGCTTCTTGGAACAGGAGATCATGAATGAGGTGGAAGGAAGTGAGATGCCCAGGAACTGCCCGGGATTTGCAGTGCTGAAAGGGAGAGCACGTGGGGGAGCTGTCCGGGGCTTGCAGTGCTGAAAGGGAGAGCACGTGGGGGAGCTGTCCGGGGCTTGCAGTGCTGAAAGGGAGAGCACGTGGGGGAGCTGTCCGGGGCTTGCAGTGCTGATAGGGAGAGCACACAGAGCCAAGCACAGACTCCCAGCTGGAGCAAGTCACATCTCGCCCTCAACACGAATTCATCTCACTCTCTCACCTTGAAGACTACTTTCCCCAAGTCCTGCACTCTGGGCTGCCTCTCCTGCCACCACCCAGGCCAATGTGCTCTAAAACTGACAACTACCAGACAGCTGTCAGACAGTCGGAAGGAAGATGTTGGTCCCTCAAACCCATCACAACCCCAAAGTATCACCAATGCCAAATGCCCATCTAAGGCATCAGAGAGGGGCAAGGTCCCGGACAATGCAGAACATTGAGCCTGGTCTAATGGAATGCATGTTTTCGTGATTTATGTTATTGCTCTGGTCTGGTCCCTCTGTGGGCCATTCTCCAAGCTATACCCAGAGCTACACTTCTTCAAGTGACGTCATGACTCTGCTTACAATTCTCACAGGCCTCCCCATCACCCTCAGGATGAAGTCTTCACTGCTGGGTGTGACACTCAGTGTCCTTCAAGAGCTGGCCCTATCTACCTCCACCTTCATCTGTCCCCACTCCCTACCCTCATTCTCCATCCTGAATGCCCAATCCAGTTCACCCCCCATACCAGGTTGTCAAAGGCAGCTATGGGGATGGTATCAGGGACAAGCATTCCAAACAAAAGGAACAGCATGTGCTAAGCCCTGCTTCTCTGGCAAGAGTCATCTCAAGCATTACTTCCTATGGAAGAGTCCACTGGTTGACCGCCCCTCCCTGTAGCCAGTCACTCTCCGTCCCTGTGATACCTCTGTGTACACAATGGGATTCTGCTCCATCACTCTGACAAGGAAAGAAATTACCCTGCAATGCCTCCCCCTGGAAAGTAAGCTAGCACTTTATGATGTTTTATTCATTTTGTATCACTGGCACCAACTTGCATATGAGCAAGTAAAAATAAACAGAAGAGCCAGGTTTCTGCTTAAGGACTTGGTGTGTACAGAAATAATAATAGCGAACCTTTATATGTCTGGCACTTGCTAAGTGTTTTATATATATTAAGTCATCAGAACCATATGGTAATCATCAAAATCACCCTGAGGTAGGCATCTTCGCTAGGTCCATTTTATAGATGGGGAAACTGAGGCACAGGAGGTTAAGTAACTTCCCCCAAGGCAACAGAGCCAGAAAGCAGCACAGCAAGGATGATAATCCAGACAATCTGGCTTCAGAGCCCAAGCCTTTGTCCATTTCACCATATGCCTCTCTAAAGAAAGGGGGCCTAGAGGTGGGAGAGGCAATGAAAGTCTCTTCTAGAGCCAGGAGGGTACTAGTGTTACACTGACTTTGCTTTCTGCATCAGCAAAACCTAAAGCTTCTACCAGGGTTATCCCAGGGAACTTGGGCATCCAAACCCCACCCAACCCAAATGCAAGGGCTCCAAGCCCCAGCCTTGGCAACAGAAACTGGCAGAACTGTACCCTCACAGCTGGGAATGGCCCGCCTAGGGGCCCTTCCCTTTGTCCCCTCCTCCAGCCCCACCCAGCCCCCAATCCCCAGCTGCCAAGACCCTGCCTCCCACCCCTCTGCACCTGGCTGCCCCTGGCAGGCAGCCCCAGACCCCTCGTGGAGGGTAAGCTTCCCCCAGCTCTGAGCAGCTGCCAGGCCATGCCAGAGCCGGCAGGCATCTTCCGGGCACCACTCGCCACCCCGCCGGGCCTAGCGTACCAGCAGTTTCGCGTTTGGTTGCTGGCCCTGCACAGCCCCATGGAGCTGCTATTTTTAATTTAATTGGAGAGTCGGAGGAGAGAGATGGTACCCAGAGAGGGAGTTTTAAAAGCTTTCAGGGTGGGGGAGGGGGGAGAGAAAGCAAAGAACAGTTCATAATTATACACCAGGCAGCCGGATTTGATGCTTGAACAGAAAGGTTAAATGTTGCATTTGGAATAAAATGAGAAAAAGAGTTCTGATGACAGTTGCCCAGAGCTAAATAAGGGGGAAAAAACACCCCTTGCCCATCTTTACTCCAGCTCCTTCTTCTCCATCATACTCATGTCTGGGTTTCCCCCCTTCTGCCTTTTAAGGCTCAGGAGTACACAAATAAACCAGTTTGGAGCACAAGGATTAGTGCTCAGTATGTCAACACCTGAATGCCACCCAAAAGCAGCTTTCACTCACACCTGGATAAACCAGACGTCTTCATCTCTCAGGCCAAATGCAACAGGGCCCAGAAAACTGGGAAGGTGGTCTGGCACTGTGGGTAACAACATGGCCTTTAGTATGGATGGACCTAGGTTCAAATCCCTCCTCTGCCAAAGGACAGGTGCTGTGGGTCAGCTCACCCAATGCCTGGAGGCCTCCTGTTTCTTTTAGCTACATCTAAATAATGAGACATAAACAGAAGTCTGCTGGGTGAGGCTTTCCTAATATAAAGAGAGACACTCAGATGGTACACTCCTTTCACCCTTCCTTTTCCTACAAGGAATATAGGTGTGATACCTGGAGCTGCTGCAGCCATTTTGTCACCATGAGCCAAAACACTCACAAAAGTGGAAAAATTGAAAGATAGGAAGAGTCCTTGATGCTGTAGATACACCACTGGTCGATTGGGCTGCCTACTTGTTACCTGAGATAAATCCCAGTATGTTTCAGCCACTTCCAGTCCAGTTTTCTAGGAATGCTGAATCCATTCCTAACTGTGATCATCTCTTATTAGCCTGAGCTTGAGTGTGAACTTGAGCAAGTGCTTAACATCATTAAGCTTGTTTTCCTATTTGTAAATGGGGGGAATATCACCCACTTCACAGTGTGCATGTGAGAATTAAATGTGACTCCATTTGTAAAGCACTCAGCACAGCGCCTTGCAAGTCCCCATGGCTGCTGTTGTCATTAATACTCCTGATTAATAGGAGAGCAATATCAAATTATAAAATTTAAAGTGACATCTATTTCAATAGCACTTTCTAGTTTTCAGAGACTTCTCATCCCTCATCTTAGCTCATCCTCAACCCCAAATCTCTGAGAGGAGGAAGTATTACTTCCTATTTGACACCTGACAGACTCAGAGAGGTTAAGCAATTTGCCCAAGGTAGCCCAGCTAATGGCAGGGCCAGCCTGTAACTCAAACTTGACCCCAAGTCCCTGGGGTTTGTGCAAGGCTGGTTCTGAGCAATTCCACTGAAGAGGCAGCATTCTAGGTCCCCACCCTCTTCCCCTGGGGCCACTAATGTCTCAAGTTTGGGGATAAAGTTGTGGCCAAGAGAATATGGTTCAGGTGTCAAAGACAAGGGGAGCTGGACTCTGGCCTCTAAATTCCTCCTCCTGTCCCTGTAACATCGGGGTTCCTTGGGCTTCCCTCCTCCACCCACCATACTTGTTACTTGATTCCTGCTAACACTGGGGAACCAAGAGCCCCTTTCAGAAGCAGCCATATAACATAGCGGTTGAGAGCCTGGACCAAATTTGAACCCCACTTCTGCCACTTACAAGAAAAACTATTTATTAAATAAATAGTACACTGTGGCTCCTTTCTCTGTATCAGTCAGAGAAAGCAACATAGCTGCTGTAACAAACAACCCCCAAATCCCAGTGGCTGAACACAGCAGGCTGCTCCTCACGCCCCAGTGCAGTGCAGCTTGGGGAGGGGGCTCTGTTCTGCCCGGTCAATCAGGCTCCGGCCACCTGCAGCTCTTCCATTGATCCTCTGCGCCCCACAGGCTGACAGGGCTGTTTTAAGGGTCAGGCACACATTGAAATGGCTAGAACCTATGGTGTGGTCACGTGGCCCTACCGAACTGCCAGGGGGACTGGGAAGTGTCACCTCACAGTGTGCTGAGGAAGGAGGGGCACAGTCACCAGCAGTCTCGGTGGTCTCCATCTCAGTCCACCCCAGGGAGGTAGGCATCCCTCCACCCCCAGATCACGTGACCTTGTTATATCTGACTCATTTCATTCTTCATCATCTGAAATATATTTACTTATCTATTGCCTATGTCCCTGGAAACCTCAAGTATCCTTTTCACCTCAAAGTCTCCGGTGCCTAGCATAGTACCTGGCACATAGTAGGTTCTCAGATACTTATCAAATAAATATTACACTAATAGGAACTCAAATTTTAACAGAATACTGGGACATCTGGGGTAAATGGAGAGAATGTGGCAATAGAACAGGAGGTTCCAGGCCTGTATCCATTCTGCTCAGTGGAAACCACTGCTCATAGGCCCCCAAATTCCTCAGAGGCTGCCCTGGCCCCACCCTGGTTCCTCCATACTTACACCCCTGGGTGTCCCTGAGGGACTACCCCCCACCTCCATCCATCACAGAAGCCAGCACCGGTTCCAAACAAGTTGTTTATTTGCATACATAAAACAAGACCCTGGCCACAATGAGAAGAGCATTCCAGCAATTCCTCCCTGGCCAGAAAGAGCGGACAGGACTAGAAACTTCAACTCTCCTCATCCCCATCCTCTCTATCCCCCATTCAAAAATAATTCTCTCTTGCCCCAGTTAAAACCTATTCAACTAAGAAGAATGGTACAACCCAAGGGAGATGCCAGTGAAAAATAAGTGGCTTTTAGACATAGAGATGGCAGCTGGCAGCTCCCATCCCAATGACAGACCATCCCAGAAAAACCGTCCCCTGGAAGGCTTCCAGGGATGACACGCTGTCCTCCCATGGGTTAGATCCCACTCTTGAAACAAGATAAAACTCTGGAACCTAAAAAAATCCTCCACGGCCTTAGAATTCCAAAGCCAGCTAACCCCACCCCTGCCCAGACCCTTTTGCTGAAATTAATCCACCCAAACCCTCGTGACAGGAGCCAGGTCCAGGAGCCGGGCACAGGTCACAGCCTCAGACTCTCGTCATACTCCTCTTTGGTCATCCACTCAGACTTGTAAGTAGACAGATGAGCCACCACAGACGCTCCTAACCAGACGCTAAAGTTTCTGTTGGAGCCCACCCATACGGTGGTCTTGGTGGAGGAGAAGTGATGCTCGATCAGCTCCTTGTACAGGCGTTTTGTGAAGCCTGGATAGAGGGTGTTCCCCCCACAGGCCACAACGTGGGAGATGAGCAACGGGTGCAGAGAGGACTCGCAGGCCTGGACGGAATCCACGACGGCCTGAGAGACGCTGGGCCCTTCCAGGTCGAACACCTGGGGACTGAAGAACATCTCGGGAGCCAGCCGCTGCATGGGGGTCAGCTCCACGGGGGTGCCGTCCGGGAGCTGGTAGGTGTTGTTCTCATCCGAGCCGTTGGGCACGCTCTGGCGAAAGTCCAGCGCCTCCCCCAAATTCTGCGGCACATAGCACTTGTTCATCTGCGTGTTGGTGACCGTGTCCAGCTGAAACAGGTTGTGTTGGTTGCTATCTTCCTTAAAGAGGCTCTTGAAGAGGTAGGCGGAGAGATCCTGGCCCGCGAACTCCAGCGTCTTACCACTGGGCCGTAAGGGGCGGCCCAGATGGAAAGGCTGCACGCGGGTCAGGCCGTAACCAGAATCAACCACCACGCCCGTCAGGAGGCCAGAGGCGTACAGGGACATCTCCAGCTGGTCAGCCAGGAGTATGGACCGGACATCCAGCAACTCAAACATAATCTGCAAGAAAGGGGAAGACTGACACACTTAGGGTATTTTCTCCAAAGGGCCCTGATTCATTTTTGTTTTCCCCAAGACCAAGCCACGGGCTCAGCTCCCAAAACTGAAATCAGCACAGACCTGTGTCTTCAAGGGACTGGTGGGCTGCCCCAGGACATTGGTCCCAGGACCCCTGAAGCTCATGCTGTGCAAATAAGGGAGGGGTTCTAGGGGATTAGAAGGAGTCGGATTTGCCCACAGGGGCTGGTTTGATCTGGGCCTCTCAGCAGACCATTCAAGTGGAGGGGTGGGAAGAGCTATCTGGCTGCAGGAAATGGCACTGACATGCCTGGCTCTATGAGCAGTGGGGGGACGGGAGGGGGAATATGGCCAAGGGGCAGACTTGCAGGCTGAAACCTTTCTTTAGAAGAGGGAAGAAGAGATAAGAAACAAGTGCAGCATCTTCACCACTGCCTCCCCAAAAGTGGGGTATAAGGCCTGGCCCGGGGGCATAGTGTTTGGGTTCGTGCGCTCTGCTTCGGCAGCCTGGGGTTCACGGGTTTGGATCCCGGGTGCGGACCTACTCACCACTTGTCAGCCATGCTGTGGCAGCGTCCCATACAAAGTAGAGGAAGACAGGCATGGATGTTAGCCCAGGGCCAGTCTTCCTCAGCAAAAAGAGGAGGATTGGCAACGGATGTTAGCTCAGGGCTAATCTTCCTCACACACACATACACACAAAAAAGTGGGGTATAAAGAAAAAGAAAAATATACCCACCTCCTCGTAGATGAAGCCTTAGGTTTTTTTCAAATAAAAACTTTTCAAAAATTCAAGACAAAGCTAGAATTCTGATATTTAGGGTTTGGCAAAGTCCCTAGGCTGATTGTTCCCCTATGTCCATCACCCCCTAGATCTTTACAGAGCACCTGCACCACCTTCCCACTTCCCCAGCTCTGGCTGCATCCCCAAGTTTCTGATGCTATAGATGCAGAAAGGCAGCAACAGTCCACCCTGCTGCAGCCTTTAGCCACTCACCTCCCCCTTCAAGCCCCACAGACCCATCTTCTGCCCTCAGTGGGAGGGAGCTCCCTCCACTCCCATGCTCAGAATATTGTCCCCCACCATCCACTTCCCTAATAGAAGCCAAGGTCCTCCTTTTCAAATAGAAAATCAAATATGACTCCCCCACTCAGAACTCTCCAGGAGCTTTCTATTCATTTAGAGCAGGGGTTGGCAAGCATTTTCTGTAAAGGGCTAGATAAGATTGCCAGATTCAGCAAAAAAATATAGGATTCCCAGTTAAATTTGACTCTCAGATAAACAAGAAATAGTGTTTTAGTATAAGGATGTCCCATGCAATATTTGAGACATACTTATACTGAAACATTTGCTGTTTATCTGAAATTCAAATCTAAGTAGGTATCATGTATTTTATCCAACAAACCTACAATAATAAATATTTTAGGTTTTATGAGCTATACGGTCTCTGTCACAACTACTCACCTCTGCTGTTGTAGTGTGAAAGCAGCCATAGATGATATGTAAATGAGTGGGCATGGCTATGTTCCAATAAAACTTTATTTATAAAATCAGATGGTGGGCCAAACTTGGCCCACTGGCTATAGCTTGCCAACTCTTGATTTAGGGTAAAATCCGAGCGCTTTCCACAGCCTATGAGGACTGCAAGGTCTGGCCCCTGCTGACCTCATCTTCTATGTCCCTCTTGCCACCCTCCCCAGTTTGCTGGGCTCCAGCCTCGTTGGCTGAAACCATCTTCTTAAAGAAGTCCTCCCTCATCACCCTCTTCAAAGGGGCTCCCTCTGTCCCCACCAGTCAGCTGTCACCCCATTTCATTTTGCTGTTAGAAGTGATCGCTCTGTGGGTTTTTATTCATTAACTTATTCATGGTCAAGACTTCCCCAGACATAAGCTCGTTGAGAGCCAGAATATGATCTGTGAACATGTATGGAATCCATGAATGAACACCTGGTGTCTCTCCCAGTGGCACCCTTTCCACACAGCATTCTACCTGCTGTGTCTCTATCAGCAGGAGGAGCTTCTGTGAGCCCCCTCTTGCCTAGCACAGTGCTGGGCACACGCTAGGTACTCAGTAAGCATTTGTGGGGCAAATTATTTAGAAAGCAGAGCTCCTGATGCCCGGCCATGTCTGAACACATAGTGTCAGGCTGTTCCCACTCCCCAGTAAGGGCAGCCCCGAGAAGGCCTTACCTCCAGGGTCTTCTGTCGGTCCACAGGCTCCCTCAGGGGGGACTCTGTGACTATCACAGGGGAGTCCTCGTGCTCCCGTCTATGTGTCTCCAGGACGAAGGACCAGATGTGCTCCACGCCCTCCCAGTTGAGGACACGGCCACGCTGGACAGGGTAGCTAAAGGTGTCAGGATGGTAAATGTCGATGCCTAGACTCACGCGCCTTCGGGCATAGCTGGGGCCGGGGTTCTCCCTGCACGGGATGTAGTTCACAACACTCGGGAAGACCATCTGGGGCTCATTCCACCCGGACAAGCCAGCCTTCAGAAAGCCAGACCCGTGGTCGATGATGATGGTTCTCGCAGCCATGGCAGAGGCAGAGGTGGGAGAAGTCTTCTGGACTTGGCTTCTCAAGGATGT
Organism: Tapirus indicus; assembly: GCA_031878705.1. Lineage (NCBI taxonomy): Eukaryota > Metazoa > Chordata > Mammalia > Perissodactyla > Tapiridae > Tapirus > Tapirus indicus. The sequence continues at coordinate 97,573,350 of CM062924.1, read as the reverse complement.
TTGGCAGACTAGGGCCACCTGTGGAGGGAAAAGACGGTTGTGAACCCATTCTAGGTCACTGTGCGCTTCTTCCCATTCTCCACCCGAGTCAAACCCCAGGCTCCCCTGAAGCCTATCTGTTCCCTCTTTCAAGACTTTGCACAAGCTGTAACCTGCACCTGGAATGTTCTTCCCATCCCAAACTCCCAATCATCCTACAAGGCCCACATAATGGGCCCCGTCTGGGAAGTCTTGCCAACCCCTCCTTCCCACCAAGCTTCTCCTGTTGCACTTTGCACACTCATCTATTACAGCAGGTGGGCACTTCCACCCCACGAAAGCAGAGATTGGGCCCTATTACTCTTTGCAGACTCGGCAAGAAGCTTGTCATGCGGGCAGTACTTGGTGGACACTGGCTGCCTGATTCAAGGACACGTGGAACACGAATCATCAGCCTCAGGGCCCCACCCTCAACAGTAATAGTTCAGCAGCAACAGCAGCAGGAGCAGTAGTAATAACAGTGACAATGACAATAATGACAACAGCTATAGGTACCACTTCTGGAGGACACACCCTCTATCTAGTACTGTAAGGAACATTCACATATTAGGTTGAACTACATAAAACCGTCTTTTATGTCAGTCAAAAATGATCAAACATCAGAAGTAGTTTCGTTTGGTTTGACCTGATACATGGACTCAATCTTTAACACAATCTCTAAGACAGGTACCATCATTGCACTCATTTTACAGATAGGGAAACTGAGGCACAAGGGGGTAAAGTTACTTCCCCGGGCCACACATTAATAAAACCAGGGCTGAAAGTTAAACCCAAACCAGACTCCAAAGGCCAAACTCTGAGCACCAGGCGCAGCTGAGAAGATGTGGGTTTTGCATATGAGCTGAGCAGCTAACTTGTTGTAACAGGGAGGCTGTGAGCAGACATCTAAGCACGATGGTGGTCAGTTTCCTTATGTGTAAAGTGTGGGGAATGATAACCACCAGCTAAAAAGACAGGTGTGGTCACTGCCTGATTTCCAGACTTACTATAAAACTGAGACCACGTGGTATTGGTGAAAGGATCATCATGTAGATCCCGGGACAGAATGGAGAGTCCAGAAATAGATCCACCTTAAAAATGTCAACTGACCTTTGACAAGGTGCAAAAACAATTAAATGGAGGAAGATGAGTCTTTACAACAAATGATAGGAAACAACAGGATGTCCACATGCAAAAAAACAAACCTTAATCTGTACCTCACACCTTATGAAAAATTAACTCAGAAGGGATCATAGACCTACATGTAAAACCTAAAACTATAAAGCTTTTTTTAAAAAAACATAGGAGAAAATCATTGTGACCTTAGGTAAGGTCAATTGTTCTTAGCTATAACATCAATAGCTTGATCCATAAGAGAACAAATTGATAAATTGGACTTCATCAAATTTAAGAACTTTTGCTCTTCAAAAGCCACTGTTAAGATAATAAAAAGAAAGCCATAGACTGGGAGGAAATATTTACAAATCATATATCTGATAAAGAACTTATATCCAAAAAATATAAAGAATTCACAAAACCCAGAGTGACGTCAGCATCATGGCCGAGTGAGAGTCCCCCTTTGAATCTCTGCCCCCTAGCACACAGCAAAAACGTCATTCGCATACCAACAGAGGTCAATCAAACACTACAAAGGACTTCTAAGACACCCACACCACGGTACATCTGATGGTGGAGGCACGGGAAGCCCCAAAGGACTTGAGGAGAGGTAAGGAGATTTACCCCCCTCCCCATCCAATTGGCAACACCAGTCAGCATGGCTCGAAGACAGAGGGGTGAGGGGCAGTCCTCGGTGGGAAAACTATCGCCCTCCAGGTGCTCTCACAGACTGTCAAGAGATTCCCATTGGGAAGCGGCAATGAACTGTTGTGGGGGGGTGCAGTCAACGTCCAAGGGCACCAGGAGAGCAGATAGCAAGGGAAGAAGGGAGCCCCCAGGTCTGGCAGGTGAAAGAAAGAGCCCCTCCCCCCCCACATGCCCTGCGCTTCAGCACAATCCCTCCAGGGACTGCAGCGGGCTCAGAACACACTGCTCGTGACCTCCACCCAGTGGTGGCAGGTGGAAACTGCAGGACCAGATATCTTCAAGATGAGAAATAGCAAAGGAAAATCAGCCGGCTCTGTGCAAAAGTATCTTAAGTCTCCAGACCAAGAGGAAAATGACAAATACCCAGAAACCAACCCTGAAGGCACAGAAATCTATAACCTAAATGACAGAGAATTCAAAATAGCTATCATAAAAAAAACTCAATGAATTACAAGAGAACTCAGAGAGACAACTCAATGAATTCAGGAATTTCTTCACAAAAGAGATTGAAACCATAAATAAAAACCAATCAGAAATATTGGAGATGAAAAACACAATGGACGAGATAAAGGAAAACCTGGAATCTTTAAAGAGCAGAACTGACAATATGGAGGAAAGAATTAGCATTATCGAGGATAGCCATGCAGAAATGCTCTAGACAGAGGAGGAGAGAGAAATAAGACTAAAAAGAAATGAAATTCTTTGAGAAATATCAGACTCAATTAGGAAAAGCAACATAAGGATATAGGTATTCCAGGAGGAGAAGAAAGGGAAAAAGGAGCAGAGAGTTTGTTCAAAGAAATAATAGCTGAGAACTTTCCAAACCTGGGGAAAGAGTTGGAAATAACAGTGAATGAAGTCAATATGTCACCTAAATATATAAACAGGAAAAGACCAACTCCACTGCATATCGTAGCAATGCTGGTAAGAGTCAATGACAAAAAAAATATTAAGGGCAGCTAGACAAAATAACATACAAGGGAAACCCCATCAGACTCTCAGCTGATTTCTTGACAGAAACTCTACAGGCTAGGAGAGACTGGAATGATATATTCAAAATCCTGAAAGACAAAAACCTTCAGCCAAGAACACTTTATCCAGTGAAAATATCCTTCAAATATGGTGGAGAAATAATAACTCCCCCTGACAAACAAAAGCTAAGGGAGTTCATCACCACAAGACCCCCACTACAAGAAATGCTCAAGAAGGCCCTTATGCCTGAAAAAACACAGAAGAGAAAGGGGATACAAAGTTCTAAGCAAAGAGAAAAATAAGGAGACTAAACCAGAAAAATTGCAGTTGGAAAATACCAAAAATGAATATAAACTCATCACTTTAAACACACATTCACAACACAAGATGGAATAAGTCGTGACAACAATAAATTAGAAGGGGAAGAGGAAAGGGGTCAAATTGACTTAGTCTAAGGAAACAAAAGGCATCAGAAAATGGACCATCTCATCCACGAGATTTTTTATATAAACCTCATGGTAACCACTAAACAACCAGAAGAGAACCACATATGACAAACAAAGAGAAAACTAAGAGAATCAGCATGCAGAACTACCAAACTGAATTTGCAGTCCAAAACACATGGGACAAGAAATGAAGGAAATGCAAAAGAACCAGAAAATGAACAATAAAATAGCAACATTAAACCCTCATACATCAATAATCACGCTAAACGTAAATGGATTGAATTCTCCAATCAAAAGACACAGAGTGGCAGGATGGATTAAAAACCAAGATCCAATAATTTGCTGCCTCCAGGAAATACATCTCAGCTCTAAAGACAAACACAGATTCAAAGTAAAAGGATGGAAGACAATACTCCAAGCAAATGGCAAACAAAACAAAGCAGGAGTCACTATACTTATATCAGACAAAGAAGACTTCAAGACAAAAAAGGTAATGAGAGACAAAGAGGGGCAATATATAATGATAAAAGGGACACTTCACCAAAAAGACATACCACTTATAAATATCTATGCACCCAACATAGGAGCACCAAAGTACCTAAAGCAACTATTAACAAACCTAAAATGAGATATTAACAACAACATAATAATAGCAGGGGATCTTAACACCCCACTTACATCAATGGATAGATCATCCAGACAAAAAGTCATTAAGGAAATAATGGACTTAAATGAAAAACTAGACGCAATGGTCTTAATAGATATATACAGAGCACTCCACCCAAAAACAGCAGATTACACATTCTTCTCAAGCACACCTGGAACATTCTCAAGGATAGACCATATATTAGGAAACAAGGCAAACCTCTATAAATTTAAGAAGATTGAAATCATTACAAGCATCTTTTCTAATCATAATGCTATGAAACTAGAAATCAACTGCAAGAAAAAAACTGGGAAAGGGACAAAGATGTGGAGACTAAACAACATGCTACTGAATAACCAATGGGTCGTTGATGAAATTAAAGGAGAAATCAAAAACTATCTGGAGACAAATGAAAATGAAAATACACCATACCAACTCATATGGGATGCAGCAAAAGCAATCCTGAGAGGGAAATTCAGCAATACAAGCTCACCTTAACAAACAAGAAAAATCCCAAATAACCTTAAACTGCACCTAACAGAATTAAAAAAAGAAGAACAGACAAAGCCCTGAATCAGCAGAAGGAGGGAAATAATAAAAATCAGAGCAGAAATAAATGAAATTGAAACCAAAAAAACAGTAGAAAGGATCAATGAAACAAAGAGCTGGTTCTTTAAGAAGACAAAAAAATCAACAAACCCTTAGCCAGACTCACTATGAAAAAAAGGGAGAAGATGCAAACAAATAAAATTAGAAATGAAAGAGGAGAAATTACAATGGATACCACAGAAACACAAGGGATTATTAGAGAATACTATGAAAAACTATACACCAACAAATTGGACAACTAAAGGAAATGGACAAATTCTTGGATGCATACAACCTCCCAAAACTGAATCAAGAAGAAACAGAGAATCTGAATAGACCAATCACAAGTAAAGAGATTGAAACAGTAATCAAAAACCTCCCCAAAAGTAAAAGTCCAGAACCAGATGGCTTCCCTGGAGAATTTCACCAAACATTCAAAGACGATTTAACAAACTATTCCAAAAAATAGAGGAAGATGGAATACTTCCTAACACATTCTATGAGGCCAACATCACCCTGATACCAAAGCCAGACAAGGACAATACAAAGAAGGAAAACTACAGGCCAATATCACTGATGAACATAGATGCAAAATCCTCAACAAAATACTGGCAAACTGAATACAGCAATACATCAAAAAGATCATACACCACGATCAAGTGGGATTTATACCAGGGACACAGGGATGGTTCAACATCCGCAAATCAATCAACGTAATACACCACATTAACAAAATGAAGAATAAAAACCACATAATCATCTCAATCAATGCAGAGAAGGCATTCGACAAGTTCCAACATCCATTTATAATAAAAACTCTCAACAAAATGGGTATACATGGAAAGAACCACAACATAATAAAGACGATATACGACAAACACACAGCCAACATCATACTCAACAGGGAAAAGCTGAAAGCCATTCTTCTGAGAACAGGAACAAGACAAGGGTGCCCACTCTCACCGCTCTTATTCAACACAGTACTGGAGGTTTTGGCCAGAGCAATTAGTCAAGAGAAAGGAATAAAAGGACTCCAAGAAGGCCTCAAAGAAGTGAAACTCTCACTATTTGCAGATGACAAGATTTTATACATAGAAAACCCCAAAAAATCCATTGGAAAACTACTAGAAATAATCAACAACTATAGCAAAGTGGCAGGGTACAAAATCAACTTACAAAAATCAGTTACATTTCTATATGCTTTGAGAAACTAACAGGAAGAGAACTCAAAAAGACAATCCCATTTACAATCGCAACAAAAAGAATAAAATATCTGGGAATAAATTTAACCAAGGAGGTGAAAGACCTATACAATGAAAACTATAAGACACTATTGAAAGAAATCGAGGAAGACATAAAGAAATGAAAAAATATTCCATGCACATGGATTGGAAGAATAAACATAGTTAAAATGTCCATACTACCTAAAGCAATCTACAGATTCCATGCAATCCCAATCAGAATCCCAACGACATTCTTCACAGAAATAGAACAAAAAATACTGAAATTCATATGGGGCAACAAAAGCCCCTGAATAGCTAAAGGAATCCTGAAACAAAAGAACAAGGATGAAAGCATCACAATCCCTGATTTCAAAATATACAACAAAGCTATAGTAATCAAAACAGCATGGCACTGGTACAAAAATAGACACACAGAGCAATGGAATAGAATTGAAAGCCCAGAAATAAAACCATACACCTATGGACAGCTAATCTTCAACAAAGGAGTGAAGAACATACAATGGAGGAAGGTAAGTCTCTTCAATAAATGGTGCTGGGAAAATTGGACAGCCACATGCAAAAGAATGAAAGTAGACCATCTTCTATCACCATACACAAAAATCAACTCAAAATGGATCAAAGAACTGAAAGTGAGACCTGAAACTATGAAACTCCTGGAAGAAAATATAGGCAGTACACTAATTGACATCTGTCATAAAGGGATCCTTTCAGATTCCTTGTCTACTCAGACAAGGGAAACAAAAGAAAAAATAAACAAGTGGGACTTCATCAGACTACAGAGCTTCTACAAAGCAAATGAAACCAGGATCAAAATGAATAGACAACCCACCAGCTGGGAGAAAATATTGGCAAATTGTATATCTGACAAGGGATTATTCTCCATAATATATAAAGAACTCACACAACTGAACAACAAAAAAACAAACAACCCAATCAAAAAATGGGCAGAGGATATGAACAGACATTTTTTCAAGGAAGATGGCCAACAGACACATGAAAAGATGTTCAACATCACTAATCATCAGGGAAATGCAAATCAAAACTACACTAAGATATCACCTTACACCCATTAGAATGGCTATAATCACCAAGACAAAAAACAACAAATGTTGGAGAGGTTGTGGAGAAACAGGAACCCTAATGCACTGCTGGTGGGAAGCAAACTGGTGCAGCCTCTATGGAAAACAGTATGGAGATTCCTCAAAAAATTAAAAATAGAAATACCTTATGATCCAGCAATCCCACTCTTGGGCATCTGCCCAACAGACACAAAATCAACCATCCCAAGAGGCTTATGCACCCCTATGTTCATTGCAACATTAGTCACGATAGCCAAGAAGTGGAAGCAACCCAAGTGTCCCTCAACTGATGACTGGATAAAGAAGATGTGGTATATACATACAATGGAATACTACTCAGCCATAAAAAAGACAGAATTGTCCCATTTGCAACAACATGGATGGACCTAGAAGGTATTATCTTAAGTGAAATAAGCCAGAGAGAGAAGGACAGACACCACATGATTTCACTCATATGTGGAATATAAACTAACACACGGACAGAGAGAACTGGTTGGTGGTTACCAGGGAGAAGGCAGGTGGGGGGTGGGCACAGGGGAGAAGGGATGCATTCATATGGTGATGGACAAAGAATAATGTACAACTAAAACCCCACAACATTATAAACTATTAAGACATCAATAAAAATTTTTTAAAAAAGAATTCACACAACCCAATAAGAAAAACAACCTAATTTTTTAAATGGGCAAAAGATTTAAACACTTCACAAAAGAAGATAGATGGATGGCAAATAAACACATGAAAAGATGCTCAACATCATTAGTAATTAGGAAAATGGAAATTAAAACCATAAGAAGATACCACTACACACCCATGAGAATGGCTAAAGGTAAAAGCTGACAATGCCAAGTGCTGACGAGGGGGTGGAGGACCTGGAACCCTCAGTCCAATATTGCTGGGGAATGTGAAAGGGCACAACCACTTTGGAAAACAGTTTGGCAGTTTCTTAAAAAGTTAAATTTACACCTACCATACAACCTAATATTTCCACTCCTAGGTATTTACCCAAGGGAAATGAAAGCTCACGTTCACACAAAATCCTTTATGCACATGTTTATAGTAGCTTTATTTATAACCACCCAAAACTAGAAACAACCTAAATATCCTTCCCGCCAGGGGGGATTAGTACAATGAAGAAAAATAAAATCTGTAAGAAGGACAGGGATTATAAGGGACACAGAGGCATGGTGTTATTCTAAATAGGGCAATCAGAAAAGGCCTCTCTATAAGGTGACATTTGAGCAGAGAACTGAATGGAGTGAGAGAATAAGGCATGTGATTACATGGAAAAGCATTTCAAGCCAAAGGAACAGCAAGTGCAAAGGCCCAGAGGAAGAAGCTGCTAAATGTGTTCTAGGAACAGCCAGGAGGCCAGGATAGTGAGGATGTAGTGGGCTAGGGGAAGGGTGTTAAGATCTTGGGTGGGCCTGGCAGGCCTTTGTATCATGCTTAGAGACGTGGGAAACCAGTGGGGGTTTGAACAGAGGAATGACTTGACCTGACTTGAGTTGAAAAAGACCACTTGGGCCGATATGAAGAATAGACTGTAGAGGGCAAGAGAAGGAGCAGGAGATGGAAAGGGAGGACTTGAAAGATGACAGTGGCCTGCACTAGGGTGACTAAGGTGGTAGCAGTGAAGAGGGTGAGAGGTAGTCAGATTCTGCATATATTTAAGAAAGGCTGGTACAATGGCATATGAGATGAGAAGAGGAATGACGGAAGACGCCAAGAGTTTTAGCCTGAAAAGCTAGAATGAAGTATCCATTTACTGAGATGGAGAAGACTACAGAAGGAATAGGTTTGGAGTAGGGAGGAAATTATTTTGGACATGATAAGAGTTTGAGATCCTACTAGACACCCATGAAGATGCCTGAACACAGAATTTACAGGTGTCTGAGCTGGAGGCATCATTGGGAATCACAGAATGGATGGAATTGCAAGTGGTGGGGACGGACAAGATCAGGAAGGGACTCAGTGCCGGTAAGACTGATGCCTGAGGTGATGCTGGGGTCTGGAGGCTGGGCCCTGGGAAGGAACCAGGGAAGAGGGTGAGAAGGAGTGGCCAGGGAGGTAGGAGGGAAGCCAGAGGGAGTCATGTCTCAGAGGCCAAGCAGAGAAAGTATTTCAAGAAGAGAGGAATTAAATGTGCTGAGAAATTAAGATGAAGACAAAGAAATACCCAATGGATTTAGCAACACAAGTCATCAGTGGCCTCGGCAACAGGGTTTCATTGGAGTGGTGGGGAGAAAAGTCTGAGTGGTGGGAGGCTGAGAGAGACTCGACACAACTGGCCCCTGTTCTGCAAAAACATCAGCATGTACAAAACCAACAATGTTCAAGAACGTTCAAAAGTAAAGGACATGGCCACCATATGATGTACATTTTCTGATCCTGGATCAGAACAAAAAATACCATGAAGAGTATTACTGCAGGCTCCGGTACCGGTCAGGACAGAGTAAGCACACTACAGCCCTCTCCCATGGAAGATGACTAACAATTTCAGATGAAATACAAAAAGCAACTCCCTGAGGACTCTGAAAAGCAAAACAGACAGATCGAGGAGAAGAGTCAAAACCTAGGGAAGAAACCCACATAGGAGTGAGGTGCTCATTTGTTCTAGTTTCCTCTTTTCTCTGGCAGCGTTGACCTGAGGTTCAGAACTGGGTGACTAGTAGCTAAGACGAAGAGAAAACTTGTCTTTCTGGCCATAAGATCAGGAAAAGGGCCTTTGCAAGTCAAAGAGGGTGGAGAGAAGAGAGCAGAGAAAGGATGCCCCTCGTTCTGTGTAAGAGCTGCTCAAGTCCCAGGCTCCCTTGTGCACGGGGGACAGACCCAAAGCAACATAGCAAAGGCCTTAGGAGCTGAACTGACATGGGAACGACCACCCACGGAGGAAGACAGATAACAGCGGGAACCCAGCTGGGTCGATGGCACGCTAAACATAACAAAGAAAAACAAACGTTCTCCCGAGGATTTTAACAGAACACAAAGTTTCACAGTGTAATACTCAAAATATCCAGGATAGAAACCAAAATTACTCCACATACAAAGAATCAGGAAAATGTGACTAATTCTATGGGGGAAAGATGAAGATGCCTATCCTGAGATGACCCAGATGCTGGGATTATCAAAGACGTTAAAGCAGCCATTATTACTGTGCCCAAGATGTAAAGGTAGACACACTTGGGAAAATAAGTGTTTTCAGAGAGAAACAGAAACTATAAAAAGAACCAAATAGAAATTTGAGCAGAGATATACACAATACCCGACTTTTTAAAAAAAATTCGGCTCAATAGTAGAATGGAGATGGCAGAGGAATGAGTAAGAGAAGTTAAGATAGCAATAGAAATTATCTGATCTGAAAACAGGAAAAAAACAATTTAATGAAAAGAGCCTCAGTGACTTGTGGGACAATATAAAACGGTCTAACATTCACGTCATTGAAGTCCCACAAGGAGAGAAGAAAGATTGGCACAGTAAAAATATTTGAAGAAATAATAGCTAAACATTTCCCAGATTTGGTGAAAAACATAAATAAATCTACAGATTCAGGAAGCTCAGTACATCCCAAAGGGAATAAATTTTTTTAAAAATGTACAAACACATCATAGTCAATTGCTGCATACCAAGGATTTTTTTTAACAATCTGGAAAGCATCTAGAGAAAAGTAAAAACATTGTGTACAGGGAAAGAACAATTAGAATGACTGCAAATTTCTCATCAGAAAACATGGGGGCCAGAAGATAGGGGAACACCTTTAAAAGACAAGCTGAAAGAAAAGACAAGTCAACCCAGAGTTCTATACCCACCCACCAAAAAATATCCTTCAGGAATGAAGACAAAATAAGACATTCTTAGATGAAGGAAAACTAAGAAAATAATCATCAGCAGAATTTCTTTAAAAGAAATGGCAATGAAAGTTCTTCAGGTTAAAGGGAAATGATACCAGAATATGGAACTTCAGGAATGAAGAAAGAGCAAGAGATACGGTAAATAGCTAGGTAATTATGAAAGGATATTTTCCTCTTCTTAAAATATGTATGGCCATTGAAAGCAAAAAATTATAACAGTGTCTGATGAGGTTTCCAGTGTAGTAGATGTAATACACATAACTACTATGGAAAAGGAGGTAAAGGGACCTACATGGTTACAAGTCCCACACGTTACTTGAAGTGTCAAAACTAACTTTAATTAGACTATTAAAGATGAGATATGTATATGGTAATCTCAAGGGCAACCAATAAAAAATATAATACGAAGAGATAAAGCCAAAAATCCAATAGATAAATTAAAATGGAACACTAAAAAATATTTAAATAATCTAAAACATGGCAGGAAAGATGGAAAAGAGAAACAAAAGAATGGGAAGGGGAGACAAAAATGGTAGGTCTGTATCCAACCATATCAACAACTGCATTAAAATCAAATGTCCCAAGACACCCAACTGAAAGGCAGAGATGTCAGACTGGAAATAAGAACAACAAAAAGACCCAACTATAGGCTACAAGAAACCCACTTTAAATAAAATGATAAAGATTGGTTAAAAATAAAAAGATGGGAAAAGATATACTATGTAAAAATAAATCAAATGAAAGCTGGAGCAGCTATCTTAATATCAGACAAAGTAGACTTCAGAACAAGGAATATTACCAGGAATAAAGACAACATTGCATAACGATAAAAGGGCCAATTCACCAAAAGGACATAACAATCCTAAACACGCATGCATCTAACAACACATATTCAAAGCTCTTTAAGCAAAAACTGAAAGATATGCAAAGAGAAATAGAAAAATCCACCATTCAACGTGTAGACTTCAACTTCTTTTTCAGTAATCGATAGAAAAAGTAGAGAAGTCAAGTTGGTTGTTCAGAAATTCCATACCTTTGCCAATTTTCTAACTGACATTTATAGAATACTCCATCAAACAACAGCAGAGAACACATTCTTTTCAAGAACACATGTGATGCCCACAAAAATAGGCCACGTTATAAGCCAAAAATAACAAAATTAGAAATATTGAAATCATATAAAGCACATTCTCTGATCATAAAGGAATTAAACTAGAAACCAAAAGCAGAATGATATCTGGAAAATCCCCAAATATTTGGAAATTAAACAGTGCAAGTCTAAATAGTGCACGGGTCAAAGAAAAATTAGAAAATACCTTGAACTGAATGAAAATAAAAATACAACCTATCAAAATTTGTGGGATGCAGCTAAAGCAGTGCTTAAGAAACTAGACAAAGAAGAACTCATTAAACCCAAAACAAGCAGAGGATGGAAATAATAAAGAACAAAATCACTGAAATTGGAAACAGAAAACCAATAGGGAAACATCAATAAAACCAAAGACTGGTTTTTGGAAAAGATCAAGAAATTGATAACCCTCTAGTCAGACTAAGGAATAAAGAGAGAGGATACAAATGAGGTGACATTACTTCAACTCTACAGACATGAAAAAATAACAAGGAAATGTTATGAACAACTTTGTGCCTATCAATCTGACAACTTAGGTGAAACGGAAATTACCTGAGTTTACTCAAGAATATATAAGAATAGCCCTATAACTATTAAAGAGATTGAATTTTTAGTTAAAAACCTTCCAACAAAGAAAACTCCAGGCCCAAATGGCTTCACTGGTAAATTCTACCAAACATTGAAGGAAGACATGATACTAATTTTACACAATCTCTTCCAGAAAACAGAAGAGGAGAAAATGCATCCCAATGCACTTTGCAAGTCCAGCATTACCTTGACACCAAAATCAAAGATACTACAAAAAAAGAAAACTGCAAACCCAAATCTCTCATGAACATAGATATATAAAATTCTCAATAAAATGTTAGCAAACCCAGCAATATATAAAAAGGATAATACACATCAACTAAATGGGGCTTATTCCAGAAATGTAAGGCCAATTCAACATTTTTAAATCAATGTAATTAAACCTGCCAACAGACCAAAGAATTAAAACCACATGACTATCTCAATGGATGCAAAAAACAGCACTGGATAAAATTCAACATGCATTCTTAATAAAAACTCTCAACAACTAGGAACAGGAGGGAATTTCCTTAACCTGATAAAGGGCATCTACAAAAAACCTACAGATAATATACTTAATCATGAAGGTCTGAAAGCTTTCCCCCTAAGAACAGGAACAAGATAAGGAGATCAACTCTCATCACCCATATTCAACAATTAACCGGAAGTCCTAGTCAGTGCAATAAGGTAAGAGAAAGAAATAAAGGGCACAGAAATTGGAGATAAAGAAATCATACTATCCCTATTTGCAGAAGACATCATTGTCTATGTAGAAAATCCCAAAGAACCCACAAAAAAGATCCTAGAACTAATAACGGAGCTTGGCCAACTCATCTGACACAAATTCAATATTTTAAAAATCAATTATACTTATACACTAGCAAAAAACAGTTGGAAATCAAAATTTTAAAAACAGTGCCATTCAGGGGCCGGCCCGGTGGCGCAGCGGTTTAGTCCGCGCTTGGCAGCCCGGGGTTCGCCGGTTCGGATCCCGGGCGCCCGCCGACGCATCTGCCTGTCAGCCATGCCGTGGCGGTGTCCCATATAAAAAGTGGAGGAAGATGGGCACGGATGTTAGCCCAGGGCCAGTCTTCCTCAGCAAAAAGGGGAAGATTGGCGACGGATGTTAGCTCAGGGCTGGTCTTCCCCACAAAAAAAAAAAAATTAAAAAAAAAAATAAAAACAGTGCCATTCATAATACCATCAAAACCATAAAATATCTTGGTGTAAGTCTAACAAAATATGTCATAAAATATGCTAAAAACTACAAACACTGTTGAAAGAAATCAAAGAAAACCTACATAAATAGATAAACTTTGTTCATGGATTAGAAGATTCAACATCATTAAAATGTTAATTCTCCCTAAATTGATTTAAAGATTTAATCGCAATCAAAATCTCAGCAGGAGTTTTTTAAATATCAATAAGATGATTCTAAAATTTATATAGGAAGGCGAAGGAATTAGAAATAGCCAAAACAATTTTGAAAAAAGAAGAACAAAGTTGGAAGACCCACACAATCTGATTTCAAGACCCACTATAAACCTACGGTAATCAAGACAGTGTGGTGTTGGTGAAAAGATAACCACATAGACCAGTGGAAAAGAGTGGAGTCCAAGAACAGACTCAGACAAATACGTCCAATTGATTTGACAAAGGTGCAGGGACATTTCAGTGGTGAAAGATAGCCTTTTCAACAAATGAGGCTAGAAAAAGCTTGACCTCTCTGGGTGGGGGGGGGGGACTCAACCCATTCTTCACCTCTTACACACACAAAAAAATAACTCAAAATGGGTCATGCAAACTGTAATTATAAAACCAAAAACTGGGGGCTGGCCCCATGGTCTAGTGGTTAAGTTCATCACATGCTTCTTCCACAGTCCAGGTTTGGCCCAGGCACAGACCTGCACCACTCATCGGCAGCCATGCTGTGGTGGTGTCCCACATACAAAATGGAGAAAGACTGACACAGATGTTAGCTCAGGGCAAATCTTCCTCAAGCCAAAATAAGAAAAAAACTGTAAGACTTGTAGAATAAAACATAAGAGAAAAATCTTTGTGACCTTATCTTAGAATATCTAAGTGTTATTAGATACAACACCAAAAGTACAATCCATAAGAGGAAAAATTTATATGCTGGACTTCATCAAAATTAAAAACTTCTGCTCTTTGAAATATACTATTATAGGAATAAAAAAGATAAACCACAGGCTGGTAGAAAATATCTGCAACCCACATTTCTGATATAGGACTTGTATCCAGAATATATAAGGAACTATCAAAAATTGATAATAAGAAAACAAACATTTTAAAGATTTGGATGCTTCATCAAAGAAGTTATATAGATGGGAAATAAGCACAAGAATAGATGCTAAATATCATTAGTCATTAGGGAAATGCAAAGTAAAACCACAATGAGATACTACTACACACACATTAGAAAGGCTAAAATTAAAAAAAAATAAAAAGCACAATACCAACTGCTGGTGTGGATGTGGAAAAGCTGGAACTCTCATACACTGCTGGTGAGAACACAAAAAGGTACAATCAGGAAGCCAGCTTGGAAGTTTCTCATGAAGTTAAACATACACTTACCATTCAACCAGCAACTCTATGCTTACGAGAAATAAAAACTTATGTTCACACAAAAGCCTTTACACCAATGTAGAAGTCACTTTATACCAATGTAAGTTACTAAAAACTGGAAACAACCTAAATGTTCTTCAACTGGTGAATGGATAAACAAACTGCGGTACATCCATATGATGGAATACTACTCAGCAGTAAAAAGGAACAAATACTGAAACATTCAACCACATGGATGACTTCCAAAATCAGTATGCTGACTGAAAGATGCCAGACCTACATACTGCCTGGTTCCATTTATAGGGAAAGGTAAAACTTAAGGACAAAGAACAGATCAGTGGTTGAAAAGGGCTGGGGGTGGTGGGAAGGGTTGACTACACGGGGGCACGGAGGAATTTGTGTGGTGAGGGAACTGTATGATATCTTCATTTAGTAGTAGTTACATGCCTGTAGGCATTTGCCAAAATTTAGAACTACACACCAAAAAGAGTGAATCTTACTGCATGCAAATTTTTCAAATGAATTTTTAAAAGGAACATTTTGGGAACCATTGGTGAAATTTGAATATGGGTTATATTCTCAATGTTAAATTTCTGCATTTGATCACTACATTGTGGTTCTGAAAGAGAAAGTCTTGATTTTAAGGAGATATATGAAGAAGTATTTACAGGTAAAATGTCATGCAATTTCTTTCAAGGAGATAGGAAAAAAACAGCATACATAGAAAAAAGTCTCATAGCAAATGCGGTCAAAAGATAATAACTACGTCATCTAGGCGAAGGGTTTTTGAGAAGGCATCGAACTATTCTTGCACCTTCTCTAAGTATGAACAGTTCTTAAAATTAAAAGTTTTTAGAAAAAGAAAGGATGGGAGGAGAGGAATTAGAGACAGCGAGTATAGACAATTTTAACATGTTCTGCTACAAAAGGAAGCAAAGAAATACAAGGGTAGATGTGGTGAGATACGGGGCCCGAGTGGGTTTGGTGTTTTTTTTTTTTTAAGATGAGAAATAATACGTTAAGGGTTTGTGCTGACAGGAATAGTGTAGTGGAGAAGAAAGTGAAATAAAACCAGAACAAACCACAGATAAATCTAGACTCTATTATTAAGACTTTGCCTATCTCTCTAACATCATTTTCTCCCCTGTCCCCCAGATCAGCCCCCCTGACCTTTTCCTGTTCTTTCTGTCCCTGGACCACAGACTATTCCATCCTCCCTGGGCTTTGTACTTGCTCTACCTTCTGTCTGGAACACCCACCCCAGCTCTTCTAGAAACAGCTGCTTCTTGTCATTCCGGTCCCAATCAAGGGTCACCCCATCAGAGAAGCCTTCCCCGACCACTCACTCTACTCCCACCAATATCACGTCAACTACTTTCATTATTCTCATAGCACTTATCCCAATACGTAAGGATGCTGTGTGTTTTCTGGCTTGTCTGTGTCCCTCTAAGCACCAACAGAATCTAGGCTCCAAGGTGGACAAGTTTTTATATGTCTTTAGCTTCCATATTCCCGTCACACGACCGGCATATTTTTGTTAAATCAATTCGTGTTGAATGAATAAATTTTTTAAAATACATTGGCTTGCTGGCAGCATGAGGGTTCCATATGGACTCCACTAAAACATTCATTTCTTCTGTAGGCTTCTGCTTACTTTCCTGCTCACAACCCTTTACCAGCTCCCACCGCCAACAAGACGAAGTCTAAACTCAGCTCAACACGCAAAGGCCCCGGGCCCGGGCCCCTGGCTGGCCTCACCTCCTTCTCTCCTCTCCGTGCACTTGAAACTAAAGCCATGCTCAAATATTTGCTGCTTGAGAAATGTGCCCTTCCTACATCTCTTCTCTGCCGGAAATTCCCTTCCACCTCACCTCTCAGGTCTTTAAGACCCAAATCAAACCTTTACTCCAGAAGGCTTGTAACACCAGACAGCTTCCACGCGGGAGCTCATTCCTCCAGGGACCACCACGAACCAGAACGCTTGCTGAGTGCTTACCATGTGCTTGGCCCTGGGCGAGGTGTGTTCCACATATAATCTCATTTAAGCTACACAGCCACCCAATGAAAGGGCATGGGACCACGTCCAGTTTACGGATGGAGTGATTAAAGTTTATAGAAGTGAAGGAATTGGCTCCAAGACACCCCGTCTACAGGGCAGTCAGGATTCAAATCCATGCCTGTGGATTCAGAGCCCTCTCATGATTAACCACGTGGCCTGAGGTTAATCAATTCTCTAAGCCTTCATGTTCAGGTGAGAATAACCACCTTTCATGGATGCTCCAAGGACTGGCAATATCATTTGAAGAAAACGGGGTGCAGAACCATAACACATCAGCTCCTGTTCGTCTCTGGAGCTGCTTAGTGCTGTCTGCTCCTGTAATTGTCTGCTGGGGGTCTTCTCTCCCTTCCGGGGCTGTGGCTCCCCGTCGGGGTCTGCACAGTGTTTTTACGTATAGGGCACTCAAGTGTTTGTCTATCGAGGCTCCATCTGGGGCCCCTACGAATTGCCTTGTGGTTGTAAACATTAAGCAAGGAGCTCTCCACTTACTCAGCACTTTTATGGACCTTCTCACTGAATCCTAAACAACCTCATGAGATTTTTATCCCAATTTATGGGTATGGGCACTCTATCGCTGCCAGCGAACACAGCATAATTCCTATGATCCAAGCACCACGCTGGGCAATTTGCTCTTCATTCCACCAGCACAGACACTCTGGGAGGCAGGCACTGCTGTGTGCCTCAGTTTTCTACGTAAGGAAACGTAGGCACAGTTAGAAAACGTACCCAGCTTCCACAGCTATTGAGGATCTGGGCTAGGATTCGAACCCAGAGTCTGGCTCCAGAGTCCGTGCCTCTAACCAGCAGCCACAATGCTTCTCATCCTATGGATGCTGTGGTCGGCACAGCACAAAGACATCACATCCCAGTCCTGGAAACTGAACACGTCAGGTCACATGGCAAAGGGGGATTAAGGCTGCAGGTGGAATCAAGGTTAGTAAGCATCTGACCTTGGGAGAAGGAGAGCATCCGGGATTATCCAGCTGAGCCCGGTGCAACCACAGGGGTCCTTTAATGTGGAAGAGAGAGGCAGAATGTCTGAGTCAGAGAAAGATCTGAGGATGCGGCAACACCGCTGGCGCTGAAGGTGGAGGAAGGGGCCACAAGCCAGGGAATGCGGGCGGACTCTAGAAGCCGGAAAAGGCAAAGAAACGGATCCTTCCCTAGGGCCTCCGAAAGGAACACAGCCCCGACAACACCATGACTTTAGCCCAGTGAGACTCATTTCATGCTTCTGACCCCCAGAACTGTAAGATAAGAAATCTGTGTTGTTTGAAGTGCTAAGTTTGTGGTCATTTGTCATAGCAGCCATAGGAAACAGACGCAAAAGCAGCTCACATTTCTTTCCTGCTCAAAGCCGACCAGGCCGCAGGGGCTCTGTGGCGGGGTTCAAAAGGAGGCCCCCATCCCAAATACCCGCCCCTTGCCCCCTGGGGGAGATCCCGCTGGAGGCCCACTCAGGCTTTGTCTGGCTACCAGGTGAAACCAGACATTTTATCCCTAGGCCAGACATGGCTCAGCTTCCCTGCAAACCAGGTACCACGCTGGGAGGACAGAAGCCAGGGACCCTGAAACAGGCCTCAGTGGCTCTGGAGTCCCCTCCCTGGGGCCGGGGAGCTGAGCAGGCCCCACCTCCCACAGGCAGATGGACTGACCATCACTACAGGACATCCAGGGGCAGGGGTGGAGTTGATCTTCCAAGGAGCATCTGGGCTCAGGCAGTGCCTTTACTGGGGAAGGGGATGGGGCCGGGGGGGCAGAAGAGAGTCAAAGAGAAAGAGAGAGAGAGACATCAAGTGTGCATGAGGGGAAGACAGGGTTTTAATTACCCCTTTTCTTAACCTCGTCGTACCTTGAGGTATTTTAACATTACTCTCCTCGGCAGGAAGGATTGATTGATTGTCTCTTGGCATTCAGAAACCCTGATTAATGTAAAACTAACCAGTCGTTCTGAACTCTGGGGAATTAATCACTTAAATGTGGGAATTACTCAATAAACCGTTCAAACATGCAATAAACCAAGCCATTAAAAATTAATCGCTCGACATCCCAGCCGTGTAAACAGGGCTAATAAGATCCTGGCAGCCTAGAGTGAGGAGGAAAAGGAGGGAGGGGGGAAGCAACGCCTTTAACCAGCTGCCCTCAAGGGCCAGAGTGGACACGCCAGTGTCGAGACCATCAGGGCAGGTGACATCTGGTCCCCGGGACCTCCCACCCTGGCCCTAGGACAAGGGCGGGCAGGCAGGCAAGTGAGAGCGAGGGAGCCTCACTGGGATGTTAGGAAGAGGCAGTGGGGTTAGAGCTATGACCTTTGGCAAATACTCACTTAACACCTACTGTGTGCCAGGCAGTGTTGGGCTCTGCAGATGGAGCAAGAAGACAGTGGGGCTGCCATTGGTGTGTGTGTGCTGGAGAGAGGTAGAGAACATATCTGTTTTATAAAACATTGGCTATAAAGAAAAATAAAGCAAGGGGTGGATATTATGGGGGAAGAAAGTTCCTATTTCAGATGGGCAGATCAGAAGAGGCCTCTCTGCCAAGGTGCCGTTTGGCCGAGACCCGAGAGAAGGGAGGGAGCACAAAGCATACAGACATCTGGGGAAGCGGGGAGGGGGGGGCGGGGGGGAGAGGCCCCGAGGCGGGAGTGTTCCCAGCGGCTGGAAGGGAGTGACCAGAGGAGTGGTTTCTTGTGGAGGGGACAGTAGTGCAGAGCATCGAGGGCCTGGTCAGGAAATTGTAGACTCTGGCTTCTGCCCCTTGGAGATGTTGCCATTGAAGGTTTCTGAGCGGAGATGAGAGGGGGTCTGTCCCTCCGGCGTGTCAAGTGAATCACGCTGGTTGTTGGGGGGAGGATGGGTGATGGGGCAAAGGCGGGAGCAGGAGGACCAGCTACGAGGCAGCTGCAAGCATCAGACATTTGTGGCCTCCCCTGTATTTGTGTCACCTCCTCCGTATTTGTGTCACCTCCCCCGTCAACAGCACCCAGACCCTGCTCTGGACCTGCCTTCCCCCACTTCCGCATGTGGCTTGGATGGGGTTTGCTCAACTCTCAGCTCAGGGGTGCATCCCAACCTTTGACCACAGTGACTGGTTCAGGGAGAAACATGTCACCCACTTCACCCGATGAGATGAGGAGACATTAACTCAGGGCTTCTGGGAAAGAACGTTTTCTTCTCCTATCACAGAAGGCACCTCCAAAAGAACCATTTTCTCTCGTTTCGAGCATGGATGTCAGGTCTGAAACTGCCATAGCCATTACTGTGACACAGCTACAGCCTGAGGATGAAGCAGGCCCATGGAAAAGGGCAGAGCCAAGAATGTGCCAGAGGAACAGGGCCAGGGCATGACATCATGAACTTCTGGATCAAACTGCTCCTGAAGCCAGCTGCCTCTGTGTTTTCAGTTCTTTGAGTCAATCAATTTCCTTGTTCTTCTTTAAACCAGTTTGGGTAGGTTAGATTCATAACTGACACAGAATTCTTATGCTAGGTATATCATTTCACTTAGGCTTAATAAGTGCCCTGCGAACTAAGTATTATATCTAATTTCCCAATTTATAGATAAGGAAATGGGCTAAGAAAAATAAATTGCCTAATGGCATATTGCTGGAACTTGGCAAAGCTGGAAGTTGAACTCAAGTCTTGCTGGCTTAAAAACTCTTGCTTTGAGTATATATTCTCATTTTCTCTCTCTCTCTCTCATTTTCTCTCTCTTTAAAATCATAGGGACCTTCAGCTGGGCTGAATGACTTAATTCAAGATGAACAGGTACAGCACATACCGCCCCCCTCACACCCTCAGCAGACATCATCACTAAGAGACATCACTAACCGTTGGAAGAGCTCTTTCCTGCAGGGCCTCGAGGCAGTGTGGAATCCCTTCACATGCTTCCAGTCACTTGCAGCTCCCACAAGAGAGAATAACTAAACACGGTCACGACAACATGGAGGACTAACACCGACCCTGAACTAGGGCTCCCCAGTGAATGCAAGCTGCCCAGACCCTGTCCTGCTGGTGCCATAGAAGGAAGATGGATGTTGATGATGAAATCTAGGAGAAGCCGCTAGGAGACGGATGGTGGCTGGGCTCCCTGTGGGCAAACAGCAGCCTGAGGGGAAGACAGCCAGGCAGCACCCAAGGGGAAGCCAGACACAACAATGGCACCCTTTCCCTCCCACTTTGCCCTGGTCAGGTCACAAATTTGAAAACCAACTAAAGTTTCCAGAAAAATATAAAACACCAACATTGGTAAGAAAAGAAACCAAAAAGTTGAGCAGACGAATCCACCAAACGAATTGAAACGGTAATCAAAGGTAACCCCCCAAAGGGCCATAACCGCAGATGATTGCATGGGCGAGTTATACCAAATTGATCACCCCTAGCTTATAAGAAAGAAGGAGAGTTACTGAATTCGTTTTATGAGGCTAGTATGATCTGGATTCCACAACCAAATAAAGATAATATAAGCAAAGGAAATTGCAGGCCTATTTCACTCATGAACATATTTTGCAAAACTCCAAAATAAAGCATTCAGTTAACCAAGCGTGAGAGTCAATTAAAAACAGTCCGGTAGAGAGGCTGTCGGTTCAGAGCGTGGACCTGAGTCGGACAGCCTGGGTTCAAATCCCGACTCCTCCACTCCTTACTGTAGTAACTCCCTCAGACGCAGGTAAGAGGGGACCCTGCCCTGGGCCCCATAAGTATGGACGCACACACACAGGTCCTCTGTCACTCGGTGCCAGCACAACACATCCTCTAACTCAACCTCCACTCTCATGACCAACACAGTTCAGACCCCAGAGCAATGCTTTGCCACAGCTCCTGCTCGACATCATAGAAACAAGGGGCAACCTGAGCCCCAACGCCGTGGACGCCTGTTGAACACGCTCTGTGGACAACAGAAGGACACCGCTTGGAGGTGCAGGGAGGAACCGAGCAGCAGAAGCACTTTGGTAAGAGAAAACACAAATTAACCAACTTGTCAGATCTTCCTCTCAGCACTCAGGCCATAGACGCCCGCAGAATGAAGTAGCATTTCCTAGAAGTACAGTGCATCTACATCCTCGCTTCTCTTCATGCTCCAGTCCGTGATCCCAGAGGTACTCGTGGGTCAGCTGGAGTGGAGCGGTATTCACAACAGCTGTACGTGGCAGCTGGGGGCATTTTGAAATGCTGAACAACTCATATGACTCATATTTATACGTGCCTAGATCTAGATGTAATAAGGCAAAAAGCACAATGCCAATTATTTATATTGGCAACCACGTGGACATTGAAT
Source organism: Tapirus indicus (assembly GCA_031878705.1). NCBI lineage: Eukaryota > Metazoa > Chordata > Mammalia > Perissodactyla > Tapiridae > Tapirus > Tapirus indicus. The sequence goes on along the minus strand of CM062924.1, from coordinate 97,551,064 downwards.
GCTAGAATTATAGATTCAAAGGCAAAATAAATGTAAGCTTTGAAGAATTGTGAATTTAAACTTTTTATTGATTTATATTTTGCCTTTTAATGTTGGCAGATAATTTGAAATTTTAGATGAAAACTTTTTGAAAGCTTAAATTCTTTTTTCATTTTTTTTACATTTATTTTAATTTATAGTGGATAAAAGTTCAATGTTGTATACTTCGGACATAACGTGAAAGCCTCGATTACAACAAAATTTAGTTATTTCATTGAATTGCAGGCAAGAAAAGTAAGTTCTATGGAATGAATGTGTAATTTATGAATTACGTATGACTTGATTACTCATCCAGATATCTCAGATCTATCAACAGAATACCGAAATGTGTGGTAATAATTAAATTTGGTCATCTTGGTATCTTGTAGATTTGATATTTATCAATGTATATTTCTCAGATAGGATAGACTATATTTTATTTAACAGTTTGTTAGCTTGTTTTATAACTTTAAATATTTATAATTGGTATATGAGTATCCATTTATACACTTCCCCTGGCCCTGCAAATGCTAGAGTTGGGCCTGACTAGCTGTGTGATTTTGGGCAAGTTAATTAGCCTCTCTGTGCCTATGTTGTCTCATCTAAGAAGGGGATAATGCTCACAGAGTTGTTATAAGGGTTGAGTTAATATTTTAAAGCCCCTATAACACAGTCTGGCACGTAGAGCTTTATAAGTACTGTTAGACAGAGTAGGATTTAGCACAGAAGTGCAAGAATTATTTCAATACATTGACAAAAGCATTTGATCAAATTTAAGAACTATTTCTTTTTTAAAATTCAAATAAGGGATTGAAGAGAATTTCCTTAACTGGATCAATGCTACATTGTAAAACCTACAGCAAGTGCCATCCCTGGTTGAGAATCTTAGCCTTATTCCTTTTAAGATTGGGGATAAGTCAAGGAAGACGGCCACTAATGCCACGATCCAACATCGCACTGGAGGTCCTGGCACATGCAGTAGGACAAGAAGAAATGAAATGCAAAATAATTCGGAGAGAGAGAAAACTATCATTGTTCACATTTAAGAAAATAATGTCAGCATTCAGAAAACAAAATCCAACAGAATCTAAACATCTTCAGAACAAACAACTTAAAAATTCATAACATTCTTTCCCACCGGCAATAACCAACCAGAATCATAATAGAAAATGGGATACCATTCATATTACCAATTAAAAACTAGAAACTATTTCAGGATTGACCCAAATGTCCAAGACTTGTATGGGGAAAAGTTTTAAATTATTACATGACCAAAAAAAAAAAAGGAAACCTAAATGTCATGTTAACATTATTAATATGTTAACTCCCCAAAGTAATCAAGAAATTTTAATGCAATTTCAATAAAAATTACAGCGGGCTTTTTAAGGAATTTGATGAACTGATTCTAAACTTATGTGGAAGAAGAAAAGGTCCACCAGTTGCTCAGTCTTGAAAAAGAAGAGCAAAGCCTCTGGCCTTTGAAGGATTAAGAGCTACCCCAGAGGCACGGTGATGGAAACTGTGATGCTCACATACAAACAGACGAGCCAACAGAACAGAAGAGAGAGCCCGGAAATAGAAGCTCCTGTGTGTGGAAAGTTATGAAGGTGCTTCCTGAAACCGGAGGAGAAAGGATGGAATGTGGGTGGTGGGGGCAGAGGGTGGAACTGATTCACGGTACGGAGAAAAATAAAGTCGTGGGCTCGCCATCCAGAGAACACAGGACAGAATCCAGATGGATTAAAGTCCCAAATTTAAAAAGAAAAACTATAAAGTGAAGGGAAGAAACCGTGGGAGAATCTTTTTGGCCTTAGCATAGGGAAGGACTTCTAAAACCAAGAAAGAAAACACCACACACATTCACAGAATTTCTAGGGAAAAAAAAGAGAGAGAGAGAGAGAGAAAGATGTAACAACATAAAAATGTTAGATTTCTGTTCAATGAAAGCATAGATAAATCTAATAGAAAAGTATCAAAATGGGACAAGATACTGGCGATGTCTAAAAATGACAAGTAAGGAACTCTTAGAAACCAACAAGAAAAAAGATCAAAAAATGGGGAAATGGATAACACGTATGATGAGCCGATTCACAGTCCAGCTGTCCAAACGGCCAGCAAGCGTATAGAGTGTTCAAGCACACACTGATCAGCAGCATACGTGGTAGAGCAAGGAGATGTTTTACACACATCAGATTATCGAAGCTCGAAAATCACCACCAAGCACTGGTGAGGATGTGGGAAAAAGGAAACTCCCAGCCCTGCTGGTGGGAGTGAGCCCAGTGGAACTTTCTGGAAGGTCATCTGGTGGAACCTGGTGAATTCCATGTGCGTGTCCTGGTGACTCAGCTTTCCACTCCTGGTCTACACCCCAGAGAAACAACCCCCTCCAAGCCTGTGATGAGGCTTTACAAGGACATGCCCTGCAGCATTGTCTGTGGAGTAGGAACTTGGAGATGTAACTGATGTGGGTACCACTCTCATCCTGGGATACACTGAGCCCAGGATGCATCCATGGAAAGCTTGCTCGTGGGTGGACGTGCCAGCAGCGTGGACATATCTTTAAAACAGACTGTTGAGTGGAAACGGTTAAGAAATCAAATGAGCTGTTCAATAGCACAATACCAGTGACACAAAAGCCTACATGTTAACACAAAAGCCTATATATTTTATATGGATGCACACGTATCTCAGAACAGACAACAAGCCCTTGCCTTCCCGCAGGGAGGGTATGGGAGCAAGGACTGGGAATGAAAGATTTGTAAGACATGAAACCAGAGAGGGGACTCGACCAGACAAAAGGTAGAATGACATGATCTTGCTTCACCTGGGGGACAAAAATAGAAGAATTAAAAAAAAAAAAAAAAAGCTAGTTTTGACGTTTGAAAAGCATGTGTGGAATGAATGCAAAGCAACTGCATCTCAAGCATCCCGGTAGAAATTAGGACACAAATCAGAATAACAAACCTTGAAACCAGAGGCTCCCAAGAAAACTCTACGGGCCTTTCAAATCTCTCTATCATTTCCTGTCTCTCTGGCTAAAACGTCCTTGCCCACGCTCGGCACCCACCAGGCATGCTGTTAGTCTTCCCTTGAGAGCCAGCACCCCCTCCAAGATGCTGTCCATGTCCTGCCTCGGGCATCAGAGGGTCGGTCCCCTGCCCTTGCGGACCCCACCTGGCTGCCTATCCTGATTGCACATTCACTGCCCAGCTCCCCCACTAGACGGTGAGCTCATTGGGGCCCCTCACCTGCCCCACTCCGCCCTGGGTCCGGGCACCTCAAAGGTGGCCAGTGTTTGTGAAGGGAAGTGACAGCGTGTGCTCCATCCCACAGCACTTCCACTGCATAATTCAGGACGAGACGGAAGGCAGAGTTGGGCTGTTTCAGGCTGCTTAGTTACACCGCATGTTTCACAGAATTACAAACGCATATGACCTCTGCCTTCTAGGCAGAACTGGCCTAATTAGCTAATTCTCTGCGATCCTCGGAGAGAACCCAGGAGCCCCCTGAGTGAAGTGGTGGGGATGACTCGGCCTGTGAATTTACCCAAGGATTTGGCTACACAAAATGCCTTGATGGAAAGAGAGGGACGTCCTCCCTCGCCTCCCGTCCTCCCTCACCTCCGTCCTCTCCCCATTCAGATCTGATAGCATTCCAGTCTCTTAATTATTCCAGGTCCCACCTCGTCTCCCCCGGAGCCAAGTCAGACTTCTTGCCCGCTCACCCCACACCCCCTTCTGCTGGTAATAATGGTTACCGTTCCCTGGGCACCCACCGTGTGCCTGGGGGTGTGCTAACAGCTTTATCTACATCACATCATTTAATCCTCACAGCACTGGATTCCTCTCTCCCTTTTACAGATGAGCAAACCAAGGTTTGGACAGGTTATACACAGCCACTAAGTGGAGGGCGCTGCTAGAACCATGCCCAGGCCCACAGGCATCCAGAATGTTCTCTCAACCATGCAGTATACTGTGTTCCATGGGGAGAATGAGAGGAAGGTCCAATGGACAAGTTTGAGAAACGCTGCATACCTGGCCCTGTCCTCCTTAGAGACTCGCCATGTTCTTTGGCTTATTGAAGACTCTGAGAAGCCTATTTAATACAGTATTTCTCACAAACATTGGTTACAGACGCCTCCTTTCCAGGACATTCATGTCCCCAGAACATGGCTTGCAAAATGGCAATGTGACACTAGGTCAGCTCAGCAATCGATGGTGCTTCAGAGAGGGGGGGACACAGCTCCAAGCAACTGTGGTCTCATAGGGGAGACGGCGGTCCTAACATTAAGACTAACAGCTACTACGCATCCAGCACCCATCACAGCAGGGCTTGGGCATGTTATCAGCATCACCTCAAATCTCCCAGTGGCCGCTGCCATCCTGCCTGTAGTGGTGCAGAAACTGAGGCTCCGAGATGTTGGGGAACCTTCCCTGGACCCCCAGCTAGGCAGGAGAGATTCAGGTCTCTAACCCAGCCCGGTTGGAAGTCCAGGCTCTTTCTGCTGAAGCAAGTGCTTCTTAGTTAACGCTTGCTCCCAAACTGGGCTAGAAGCCTGTGGCGGGGGGAGCGTGGGTCCAGGAGTGATGGATACTGCCCCGGGGCTGCCAAGGAAGCCCCCGACCGGCTGCACTCTGGAGAGTCCAGAGCAGAGGGGTGCCCAGTCAGTGACCGGAGTGGACTCTGCCACCCGCCTCGGCCCTCGGGGCTGGTCTGGTTCCCACTGGAGTGCCAGACATATGCCAACTCTATTGTTCTGGAAATGCCCAGCCTGGAAATTAATGAGCTAACTCTAGGAGCACAAGTGACTACTCCAAGAGGCTCCCTAGTCGGTGCAGGCTAAATCTAGAGTGTAGTACCCGCGGCTGAAGAAGGGTGCAACTGGAAGAGAAGACGAGATCAAGAAACACACCATCGGTGTTTGAAGACAAGTGGAGCCGGGGGTTGAATCCTGGGCCAGGCACATGGTAGCTGTGTGAGCTGGGGGTTGGAAAGTTCCAGCATCCCCTGTGCCAGGATCTTTACACACACACACACAGCCAGGCTCCTCCTTCCATCAAGTTAAAGCCCACCCAAACTACCTCCTGTTCCTCCTCTTTCTCCTTCATCCTCCAGGGAACCAAACCATACCCACTGGAGTCGGTCTGGGCATGCTCAGTAGTTGGGGCAGCTGGAGGTCCCCAGGACCTGCCACCCCACTGCTGACTTCAACATCCCTACCCTGGTGAGACCCCCGGGGGAGAGCATCATTCCCAGCAGCCTCCGCTGAGCAGAGCCAGCTGCCTGCTGGGCTCCTGCACTCACTAGCTCAGCTTTTAAAGGCCCCAGAGGGGTTCCCGGGGGGTCAGCTCTGGCAGGAAGGGGTGTCAGGGGAATGAGATGCTGCACAGTGCTGCACCCCATGCCAGTTTGCTTGGTGTGCAAACAGTCTGGGAATTGCCCACGCTCATCTTGAGTTGGAAAACAGCCACATTCAAACCCAATCCGCCTTGTGTAAGTATCACATGCACTTGGGGAAGACAATCACTGCAATTTGGGGGAATCAAAGGGCAGGCAAAGTCCTTCCAAGGTCACTGGGTCCACAACCAATTTCTACACAAATCTAACCTCTAGTGATCGACATGGGACCCCGGTCCTGCTTTTTAGTTTCCATTTTACAGCCTCACAGATTGGAGCCAAAGGAAATCTGTTACCCAGGGTTCTGGCGTGTGCTGCAACCTCCCAAAGAGTGTTCTTTTTTTATTGCTCCTAAATCTTTCCTGGTATAGCTAAAGCTTCCCTCTTAGTCCCAAGTAATGGAGGGAAGGGAAAACTAAAAATAGAAGGAAATTTACATTTGCAGAACACCTGTTATATTTTACTACACCCTTATTTAATCCTCACAAGAACCCTGCAAGGTGGTTAGAGTGTTTATGGTTGAGGAAATGGGCTCAGAGAAACCCGGGTTTGCACGGTGAAGACCCTTTCGCAGCCTCCCCTCAAGCTCGGCGTGGTCCTGAAACTGGTCAATGAGGAGTAGAGGGGGCGGGTTTCCAACCGCAACTTCTAGGAAGTGTCCTTAATGGGGGAAAGTGTGCCCTTCTTTGTCCTGCCATCTGCTGGCTGGAGTGCAGACATGATGGCAAATTCCGGGAACCATCCTGGAACATGAGTGGTTTGGAGAATGGAAGCTCTTACAGAAATAAGAGAGGAAGACTGGGTCTTGACACGTTGGAATGGACCCACCTCTCAACTATTTGAATACAAGAGTGAAATCAACTTCCCTATGGCTGAAGCCTCTTATTTGGGTTTTTCTGCATGAATCTTAAACTGATACACGGACCTACTAAGTAATCCTCCTTTTACAGACTTTATAAACAGATTGCCCTACTGCCTCCACATTCAAAGGGCTAGAGGGAATTTCTAGTATTACTAACCACCCACTCCCACAAGAGCAGATCAGTTTTCAAAGATGCTTTTCTCTAAGGGGGAAGAACTAGACACTATCTGGAAGAGCAACTCTCTAGGATCCCTACATTGCCCTCAACCTCCCCTCTGATGGCAACATCAGCTTGTGACAGTCAGAGCTTCATATAAGAATTTAGAAAATGTTATACAATTTCATACAGTGGGAAGTGAAACACAATGCAATGAAAAAAATTACAGCAAAGAGAAAAGTAGAAAAAAATAAGATGAAACCAGGAAGGGCTATATACTCACAGCAATTTGACTGAGCTTCCTAGCAGCCAAAGCAGAGAGGGAAACATAATCAACTCATGGTGACTGTTGGTTGCCCAACAATATTTTCCAGGCTTCAAGGCCTGAAAGCTATTTCTCCTGTGGGGCGTAGAGGGGACAGCACAGTTGATGGACGATACCAGCAACAGTCCTGGTGGCAAATGCAACAATGAGTGTTGCATTATAACGTATTTAATCCTCCCAACAACCCTGGGTATTGTTATTAATTGTCATTCACATTTCACAGATGAGGAAACCAAGGCAAAGGAAGTTAAGTAACTCTGCCCAAGGTCACATAGCTAGGATATAGCAGAGCTGAGATTCTAGTCCAGGAAGTCAAACTCCATAATCCAGGCTCCTCACCAAGGGCCTTAAGGTTAGCCAGACCTGAGTTCAAATCCCACTCACTGTCCACTTCTGAGCAGCCTTGAGCAAGTGACTGCACCTCTCTGAGCTTCTGTTTCCTCACATGTGATGGGAATAATCCTATAAACCAAACAGTATGGTTGTGAGAAGTCAGCAAGAGAAATTTGCATGTGGCAGAATGTGGGTGGGACTTTTCCTGGTGCCCTGAAATTACAGCCGAAGCCAAAATGAGAGACAAGGAGGGCCAAGTGCCCTCAGATTCTAGAGGGACTACTCAAAATTGAAGCCAAACTACCTCTTCTTGTCCCCTGCCAAGATTTACCAGCAGGCAGCAGAACCAGCCCCAAAGAGCAAGTTCCCCCACATACATTGTGCACAGAAGGTCAGCCTCACAGAGAGCAGGGCGCTGGCCACTGGAGAAGTGACACAGGCCGAGAGATAGGGTGATCAGGGAGCAGGTGCCAGGAGCAACAGAGATCACCAGAGTGCACGGAACCAACCCAAACCAGGGCAGGTGGCCCCCCACCCTCTGCAACCTACCCGATCCAATGGATCCAGCCCCCTTCTTTGCCCTCCTCCTGGAGGAGCCTGGAAGTGCTTGAGGGGCGGAGTGGATAGATGGCTTTAGATGAGATGTGAGATCCGAGGTTCTAAAACAGATTGGACTACGTTTTAATACCTGGAAAGGGCCAGAAAATGGTGAAATCTGCCCAAGGACATTAAGGGTCAAGAAAGGAGAACTTGGGGGGCCACCTCGGTGGCGTAGCAGTTAAGTTCATGCGCTCCGCTTTGGCAGCCCGGGGTTCGCAGGTTCGGCTCCCGGGCGTGGACAGACACACTGCTTGTCAGCCATGCCGTGGCGGCGTCCCATATAAAGCAGAGGAAGATGGGCACAGATGTTAGCCCAGGGCCAGTCTTCCTCAGCAAAAAAAACAAAAAACAAAAGAACGGAGAACTCAAAGGAACTCTGGTAAGGGCAACAAGTAGAAAAATCAAAACCGTTCCCTGTTTTTACCCACGAAGCACTAACACTGCCCAGTTAACCGGCGACGTGGATAAATGGGCAGGAGGGCGGACACTGCTCAGGAGTGATGCCCCGTGAACTCTGGGATGAGACAGGAGCCATCATCCCCGATGTCAACATAAAGATGGTGGCAGGACAGCAGGGTCCTGGGGGAGGCAAAGGGGCGGACTAGGAGGGGGATGGAGATGGACGAGAAGGGACTTCCATCCGAGGCCTGAAGGGAGCAGAAAATAAATGCTGTCCACAGATTCCCGGCCTCCGCGTAGGCTCCCATTTGATTACGAGAAAGACTGGGCTCTCTCCTGTGCCCAGTACAACCAGAAAACCCTTCCGGATATCTGAAGTCAAAGCCACGTGCTCACACAGCATTCAAGCAGTTCTTAGTAAATGTGGGAGTGTTTCCAAATATTTGATCAAACCAGCCACAGGCCCGTGAAACCTAACTCTGCGCCTCAGTTTCCCCATTTGTCAAGAAGGATTAAAACCACATCCTCTAGGATAGAGAGAGTCGGGGCGATGGAGATCAGGTCGATAAGGCACCAGCTGGGGACATCTGTCTACGGTAGGAGCCTAGTAAGTGCTCGGTTCGCCCTTTCTTAAGCTCAGACCGAGGCAGCTGCCCCGCTTGGCTGAGCTGCATGCTGCTCTGAGGCTAAAAGAGGGGGGACCGAGGCACCGAGAGGGGCCCAATGGGGCGGCAGGCCCTGGCTGCAGCCCAGCCTCGGAGGGACGGGAATCAAACCCAAGGAAGCCATGAGTCACGAACCTCACAGATGGTGGAGAGAAGGTGCCGGAACACACATCCCATCTCCAGTTAGGAGGAATCAGTCTCGGGGGGAGCTCTTATTTTTTCCCTCTCTTCCTCGTGTGATGTATTTCTGACACTAATCAGGGATCCATCCCCCGGGAGCCAACAATAATGATTAATGGTGTTAAATATAGCCAGAGACTGCCGGGGCAAAATTAGGCGCCATGCATAAAACATCACCCTCCTCGTTAGGCAGGCAAATCAGCTGGGCTTTCGGGCGTGGTGCCCATAGACCACCGCCCACCATCGGGATGGCCCCATCCAGCCGGCCCCCTTCACCGCATGCCCACAGGGAGGTGTCTGCCAGGCTGCCCACCATTCAGTTTGTGTCCATATGTGCCCCCTTCCGACCTCAGAGCCGTCGTCAGGCCCCTGAGTGGACCCAGAATAAAGAAATTGCTGTCAAGGCAGTGGAAAGAAAATGTGCTTGGGACCCAGGCAGACCTGGGTTCAAATCCCAGCTCTTCCACTTCCTAGCTGAGTGGCCTTGGGCAAGTCACTTCCCATCTCTGAGCCTTAGTTTACTCTTCTGTGAACAGGCTTCTTCATAGCCAGTGAGGTGGCACCAAGGTATAGTAGGAGCCAGACATTTCGCAGGCACTAAGAAAACATTAGCTCCCTTCCTCCCGTTCCTGTACCCAAGTAGCTGTGTGACCTAGAGCAAATTACTCAGCCTCCACGAATCCAAGTTTCTCACCTACAAAATGAAGACAGTGATGTTTACCTTCATGGGGCATGGAAAACACCTGCTAAGTGCTCAAAACATCCATTCCTTATGCTGTAGATAGGTATGAGAACCAACTATATGTCAGGCACTGTACTAGGTGCTGGGGACACCCCCAAAGACTCAGATATCAGTCCCTGCTGTCAAGGGGCTGACAGTCTACCGGGGAAATAGGCAAAATGTTAAACAGACAAAGTAACTACAAATTATAAAAGATTTTCTAGAGGGAAAAGAAAAGGCTAAAATAAGGAGGTGCTACAGGAGATGGATCCGGCCCTTCCAGGAGCATGGGAGAAGTGCTTTCCTTCCCAAGATCACTCTCCCAGTCTCCCCCACCCACAGGAATGTCCCTCCCTTCTATGTCAGTGGGTCCCCTCACTCTCAGGGGTGGCTGGGGGTGGCTGAAATAGCTCATCCCACTAAGATCAATGGTTTCCAAATTTTTTAAAGTGCACGTGCCCTAATATGCATTTGTTTATAATTATAAACATGCACTGCCTTTCTCATTTTATGTACAACATTAAACATACACAAAAATATACCATTAGGAGGAGATGAGAACATAAATAGAAATGAAGTTCTAATTCTGCTTCCTGCACTCCGTGGCCCTTTTCACACTCTCCTGGGGATCCACGTCGTCCACTTCGGTGACCACTGATCAAGAGTAGCCAGCAGCCCCAGAGATGACCCGAGGCACACCAGGAGGTCGCCGGCAGACACAGGGCCTGCCCCTCCAACACAGATGCACCAGAAAGAAGTAAAGTTTCCAAGTCCACCAGCACAGCTCTCTCCTCCGCCCACATCCCCTGGCAGTGGGCATCAGCTCTGGGTCCCTTTGTTTTTCACTTGACCTTCTGCAGCATGGTGGCACCCCTCCCCTGCACCCACCTCTTCCTACGGCCCAGGTCAGGACTCCTCAGGTAGGACAAGCCCCAGTGTCATCCCTCCTGCTGTTCCAAGGATTCCCCCTCCCCCCCTCCTTCCTCGCTGGCTAACTCAGCCAGCATCCCTGAAGCATCGGTGAAGGCAGCCCCACAACATGTAACACAGGGAAAGTGGTACTTGTATGGGGTAAATGGATGAGGCTGCCCATGGCAGGCGGTGACCTTCCTGGGGGCTTGGGCCACCCGAGGCCCCACCTGTCTGCTCTGAGGGCTGAGGGCATTAGGCCTTGGCACACCTGTATCCTATATCCTGACCAGGAGGCTCTGAGCTAAGGAAGCAGCCCACTCTGACCCCTGGCCACCTGGGCTCCGTCACACTGTTGTAATTATCTGTGTGACACTGAGCTCCTTGAGGTGGGACCGTTTCTTATTTATCCCACGTCTGTGGTGTGTGGCCCAGGGCCTGGCACCGACCACACACTTTGCAAAAGTTTGTTGGACTGAACTGTTGGTGTGGAAAGAAAGCAAACACACGTGGGCGAGGAAGCCTTCTGAACCAACACTGGAGATCCAGAAACCACGGAAGAAAAGACAGGTATTTTTGACTACACGACAATTCAGAACTTTTGCATAGCAAAAGAAACTATAAACAGACAACTCAACATCTCCGGCAATATCACTGCTCTGCAGAAGGACAAAAACGGTTCCTATCTATGGTACACAGAGAGCTGACAAGAAGGGGACAGATGACGCCATGGACAAATGAGCAAAGGATTCGCAGAGGCAGTTCACAGGTGCGCGCGTCCAAATGGCCAAACAGACGAAAAGCTGCTCAGTCTCACTGCTAGTCGGGAAAATGCCGATTAAAAGTAACAGTGAGATGTCACTTCACACCTCTCACCCTGGTCAGAACTCACAATACCAGTGACAACTCTTGCTGGGGCACACGGGAAAAGATGACTCTCAAGTTACTGGGGTAAATGTGAGGTGGTTCTGCCTCCGGGGAAACCAAGTTGGCAACAGCTGTTAAAATTAAGAGTCCACAAACCTTTTGACCCAGCGGTTCGACCTCTGGAATCATACCCCAGAGAAATAAAACCTAAAGATGTGTGTGTGCGTGCAGACTTATCTTCATGTTGCTTGTTATGGTAACAAATGGGAAATCGATGATAATCAATAGAGGAGTGGCCAGTGAAATTATAGTACCTCTGTGCTCTGGAATATTATACAGTCATTAAAAAGAATGCGCTAGAACTATAGATATCAGGGTAGAAGGATTTCCACTGGGCACTGTTGAATTGTTGAATGCATCCAGGAATGTAAAAATATTAACACGTGTTTGTAAAGGCCTACCTCATTTTATTGCACTTCGCACCATGGTGCTTCGCAGATATTGGTTTTTACAAGACCCTCCACTAGCAAAAGATTATGACTTACTGAAGGCTCAGATGATGATGACGGTTAGCATTTTTTAGCAATATAAGGTATATACATTGGTTTTTTTAGACATAATGCTGTTGCACACTTAATAGACCACAGTATAGTGTAAAAATAACTTTTATATGCACTGGGAAACCAAAAAATTCATATGACTCGATTTATTGTGACATTCATTTTATTTTGGTGGTCTGGAGCCAAACCCACAATATCTCCGAGTATGCCTGTATATGATTATGAGAACATGGAAAAATATAAAAAGATCTGTACTAGATCATTAGCACAGTTTCACAGTGGGAATAAGGGGGGATGATATCACTGAAGGAGGATTAAGGGATAAACAAAACAAAGGAAAGTTACACTAAAATGTGTAATATAACATTTATGCATTTATATAAAACTGTCCAGAAAAAGACATTTGCATATGTATGGAAAGAAAGTCCACGTACATGATCCCCTCCCTCCTTTATCCCTCTTGGCCTCGTGCTCACTTTCATCCCTATTTTCTTCACTCTTTCTCTCACTTCACACAATTCAGACAAGAAAAATAAACAGATTCCCAATAAGAAGCTAAACACCTTGTTTATCTGGCACCCTTAACTCTCCAGAACACAGCCTAGGACAACAACACAAAACAGAGATCTGATAGCCAAAAAGGACTACATATTCTTTACTCTGAGGAAAGAGCTAATTACTCTGTTTTATACCATTTTCATAAGCTCATGAAACTCACTGTGGCAGCCACGGCCCGAAGGTGACCCCAGTGATTCCCATCACGGCACAGTCCTCTCCCCTGCACGTGGGTGGGACCTGCGGCCTGCCTCTAACCAATAGAATGTTGCAAAGGTGATGGAATGTCACTCCCGTGATTGTGTTTCATGATATAAGACTCCGTCTTAGCAGGCTGAAGACAGGGATGCTCTCCTGCTGGCCTTGAAGAAGCAAAGTGCCACATTGCAAACGGCCTATGGAGAGGGCCGCACAGCAGAGGTCTGTGGGCAGCCTACAGGACCTGAGGGCAGCCCGGGCCAATGGCCAGAAAAGAGCCTAAGCCCTCGGTCACACAACCACAAGGAAAGGAATTCTGCCAACAACCTGAATGAGTTTAGGAGCTATTCTTCCCCGGCCGAGCCTCCAAATGAGAACACAGTCCATCAGCAGCTTGACTGCTGCCTCGTCGGATCCCAAGCAGAAGACCCAGCTACGCTGTGCCTGGGCTCCTGGCCCACGGACACTGTGAGATAATAAATGCATTGTTTTCTGCCTCTAAATCTGTAGTGATTTGTTACCTAGCAGGAAAAAACTAACATACTCATCAAATTAAGGAGTAAAAGGGTGAATTGAGAAAAAATATATCAAGAACTGTAAGAAATGACCATGAGGATGAAGAGTAGCAGATAGAAACTAGCTAACAACTGTTTAGGGCCGTTGTGAGTTAGGACAAAGGACCCTACAAGTGTCCCCATCACAGCAGGGGATTGATACCTAAGACCCCGAGGGACCGGGAAAGAGGCGGGAGATGGAGGGAGCAGTGACACCTGGACTCTCAACTACTGTTGCAACAACCTGTCAGAGGGGTGCTCTTCCCATCCCCTGGGACAGAGGGGACAGTCCAGACCCTTCCATCAGGAATCAATAGTGCACTGCAGAACCAAACCTTTCCAGTGAAAACGGCTCTCCCTGTGTGTGCCAGCACACGCTGAGCATGCAGGGCCAGGCACTGACTGAGCACGTGGTCCAGGCACTGAAGCGGCCTGGACAGATCAACCAAGCACAGGTGTTACTTCCATTTAACAGATGAGAGAACAGAGGTTCAGAGGTCACACAGCCAGCAAGTAGCCCAACGAGCATTCAAACCAGCTGCACAGGGCATCCAGATGGTGCTGTGTCTGTAAGTCCACAGCCCACGCTCCTAACACGCCAGGCTGCTTCCCTGGGCCTCAGTCTCCCCCACCTGTAAAATGGGGAGAAGCACAGCGCTTACCCCACGAGGAGCAGATGGGTTAACGCACGCATAGCATTCAGGAGAGGGCCTGGCAAGGGGAACTGCTGAATCTCTTCCTGATTGTTCTCTACTGCTCTCCAAAAAAATGAGGAAAAAGAGAATGAAAGTTCATTTTCTGAGTAGTAATAACTCCTGGTGAAATGGGTTATTACAAATCATTCTTCGAAGCAAACGGTACTTTTCCTTCACCCACAGGGGCCAGGGTAGCTAGCTTTGTAACATTCCATGAGGCACGTGAGGGATGGGCTGTCTTCCCGTATCACAGACGAGGCGACTGAGGCCTGAGCTGGCTGAGCACCTGGGCCAGGCTGCACGGTGGGAGGCGGGGTGGGAGACGGGCTCCTGCTTAGACCTGGAGGGTGACACGGGACACCTCAGAAACCCCAAGCTCCAGGTTACCACCTGTTCAAACGCTTTCAGCCAACTGGCCAAGACCTCCCCTTTGTACCAGCCCAGGCCAAGAGTTATTTCCCGTTCCAGAATCCCAGGCCAGTGCAGCCCAAGAGACGCGTCCCCCAGAAAACAGCTTCTCCTTAGGAAGGAAGAGAGCGCTTGTCTGCAGAAGAGGCCTAGAGATGACACCTCCAGCACCACAGCCGTGCAGTTCTAGATCTCTTAAACCTCCTGAGAGACCAAGAACTCATCTCTAGGATACACCAGGGGGCCAGAGTTGCAGAGTCACGGAGAACCGACGGGCAGCAGGCACGGGACCCCTGTTCCTATATTCCCAGCCAATTCAGTCCAGGACACAAGCAGTGAGCATGAATGTTTCAGATAACGACCACCTTCTCAGAGAGCCTCCAGGCATCATCTGACACAGACCCAGCTGGGATCACAGGAAGCATAAAAGCCCTCGTTTCTGGGCTCACCCACGCCCCATACACGGGCCCAGTGTCAAATAAAGGCTTTTGAAATGGGGGCATCAGTAAAGTGCTTTACGCTTAGGGTTTACAACATACGTCCCCCTACAGAAGCAGACAGACAAAAGCAGCTGCAAGGATGTATGCAACAGAATTGTTTATAAGGAAGGAAACAAGGCATTTGTCCCAAAAACAGAAGATGGTTAAGTTATGGTACATCCAGACAACAGAATTCAATGCAGTCAGTAAAGATGCTTCCTGAGCATTTCTTCACGTAAAAGGTATTAAATATTCCAGGTTAAAATGTGAGCTTCACTATTACCTATATATGTTACTATATATTATCATCCCTTTCGTGTCAAATAAAATACAGAGAAAAAGGTTCAGGAGGTCAGAGACCAAGGTGGTATCTGTGGGTAATGAGATTAAAGGGATTTCCTCCTTGGCTTATCTGCATTTCCTCATTTTTTCCTGCCGTGAACTGATGTTGCTTTGTACAGTTTAACAAAAAAAGACGAAGCAAGTAATTTAGCTTTTAAAAGCGGGGAGGACTTTCACCTGTATCATCTCTCGCAATCCTCAAAACCAGAAGCAGAGGCAGCAGCGCGCGCCCCTGGCCTCCTAATTGCCAAATCCAGCCCGAGCCGCCTGCAGCATTTAGTGCTGCTTCCGCCCCTCTGTCCTTCCAAAACTCTTCTCTGCTGGGGGCTCCTAACCGGGGTCTCTGGGGGTCCAGGGATGGGCTTTGGGATGGGGGAGGCACATTCCCTGGAGTTGTACCCCAAAGGTGTGTGTTCACAATGTACATTTTCCTGGGAAAGAATCTGAAAAGTTCATATCCTTGAAGATCCCTATGACTGCTGAGAGGGACGACCCACTGTCCCAGGCCCTCCAGAATACCCTTCCGCCCTTCTCCTCTTTGTTCCATCAGGCTCCTTCCTCGGTGGCCCGTTTTCCAGATCCCGCCTTCCATCTGTGTTTCCTGTAACCTGTCCTCTGTCCTAATAGTCCCACCTGCCGGAGATGTGTCCTGCAAGAGTGCTGGTAACTCATCTTGGGGTCTCTGACAAATCAAAGAAAGCATGTGTCTTTCCAGGGGGAAATGCACACGCTGAATTTTATTATGGATCTAGGTGGCTTGCACCCTTCTGAAGTCCACCCATGAATGGCCTCTGTTGGTTGAATAGTGTCCTCCAAAAATTCATGTCCACCCAGAACCTCAGAATATGACCTTATTTGGAAATAGGGTCTTTACAGATGTAATCAGTCAAGGATCTTGAGATGAAATCATCCTGGATTTTGGCTGGGCCCTAAATCCAATGACGTGTAAGTTCCTGGTGTCCTTACAAGAGGAGGAGGAGACACAGAGACACATGAGGAGGAGGCCACGTGAGGACAGAGGCAGAGATTGGAGTGATGCTGCCACAAGTCAAGGACACCAGGAGCCGCCAGAAGCTGGAGGAGGCAAAGAAGGACCCTCCCCTAGAGCCTCTGGAGGGAGCGTGGCCCTGCTGACAACTAGAGTTCAGCACAGTGACACTTATTCCAGACTCCTGGCCTCCAGAACTATGAGAGAATACATTTCTGCTGTTTTAAGCCACCACATTCGTGGTAATTCGTTATGGCAGCCCTGGGAACCCGACACAGCCCCCGATCCCAGAGAGACTGTGGGCCCCAGTTTAGAACCTCTTTGGTATAAGCTAGTTCTCAAATCTGCACGTGTAGGCCAGAGCCCCCTGAACACTTCTGGGGGCTGCCTCTTCGCCCTTCGGCCCCAGGGTGCCCCCCACTCTACACACCCCCCACCCCTGCTCTTCTCCAGTGTTCCTGACTCAGTGCCGGTTCCATCAACCCAGCTCTGAAGCCAGCACCCTCAGCCACAACGCACACCCTCCCCTCCCCTCCCACCTCCTATTAATAAAACAAGGTAAAAATCAAATTACTTCCAACCCACCCCCAGTCTGCTTTCAAGACGGCTAGATGGTTTGAAATTCTAATTTGCTTTCCAAGGTCTTAAAATAATTTCACAAGAGCCCAGCGACGCCGCCCCCGTCCCTGCCTGCATCACACAGCAGGATTACACAGCAGGACTGCAGGCGAGAGCATCAGGACAATAAGGAGGAAAGGACAGTGCCTGGACAACAGGAGAACTGGGATCCACTCCTGGCCTCTCTGCAGACTCTGGGTCCCAGACAAGCCCCAGCCCTCTCTCTCCCATCTGTATGTTACATGGGAGGCATTCTGAGGTCTGTCCATGTTTATGCCACTTCTCAGCTACTGCCAGTCATGAAACCAGAGGTTCTAACCCTTTTTGGATTCATGGACTGTGGTAGGGTCCCTAGTAGCCACCCAGATCCAGGTCCCCCTCCCCAGGTGCATGGAAAAGTAACTTCCCATCCCCAGGTGGGGCCATGAGACTAGTTCTGGGCTATGAAATGAGCAGAAGTGATCACTTCTGGGCAAAGGCAGTGGGCCATCTCCACGCACTGCCCCTTTAGCGGTGACCATGGGGGCCCCATGCTGAGATGGTGAAGCCACAGATCCACCCTGGATCTCTGAGTTACAGCGTGGAAGGGAGCCATCCTGCAGTCACCCAATTCTTCTCGGACTTCACATGAGCAAGAGCTAGCCTTGGGTGTTTTAAGCCACTGAGATTTCAAGACATATTTATTAACGCAGCATAGCCTGGCCTAGCCTGACTGACAACGTGCTATTTCCTTTTAAGGATCTGATGGTGAGGAATCTGGGTAGAAAGTAAAAAGGACTTTCCTGAATTCACAAATTGACAGCAGTCAAATCCAGACAGTGTGGCCAAGAATTTAACGGGTGAGGGGAGTGGGGAGAGGGGGTCTTGGATTGCCTCTAACTCAAGCCAGGCACGAGGCAGAGAGAAGAGACAGCTTTCCACGGAGGTCCACCCAAGCTGAGTGTTGAAGGAGGCGAGAAGGGTCAGAGGAAGAAAAGAGATCCAAAAAAGAGGGATCAGCAGGTGCAAAGGCCCAGAGGCTGCAAAATGCTCAGCATGGCTGGAATCTCAGGTATGTACCCAGGAATGGGGTCTGGAGAGGCAGCGAAAGGAGCACCAGGGAGGGGGACGTGACTGGAGGCTTTTCCATGAGCCTACCCCACCTCCAAGCCAGACCAGCCCTGGGGAGAGGTGGGCCTGCAGACAGGGCCTGCCAGAAACTTGCCCAGCTGCTCCTGACCCTGGGGAGGCCTGTGTCATCAGTCCCCCTGTTATCTCCAACACTGGCCACTCAACTCAGGCACTCCTTCAGTACCCACTCACCACCGCACACACGAGCAGGACCATGCAATCAATGTCTGGGAGAGTGGGCTCCGGGACACACCATCACTGCTGGGCCTCACCCCTCAGACATACCCCACCTGAGGCTAATCGGACACAGGGCTGTGCCCAGGACAGCCCATCTCCACAGTTAGAGCAGAAAAGACCCTTAGATCTCTAGTCATCCCCCGTCCTGTAGAGAAGAAAGATGGGCACAGAGGGGGAAGCAACTTGCCTAAAGCCACACAGCAAATCCATGGCACAGCTTTCTAAATAGAACACAGACTGGGCCCCAAGAATACTATTCTTTCTTTTACTACTCTGCTTCTTAAGATCCCAGGATCCTTGGGATTTCTGTTTCACCAGAAACTGGCCCTTATCTGAATCACCAGCCACGCCCAACAATCCACCTTCAGCTGACTGGGCATCAGTTCTAGTTTTTAGGCAGGGAGGAGGGGAAAGATGATCCAGGGTTTCAGGGGGGACAGCTAAGCCTGGGTCCCTTCATGGGTTCTGGTAGAGACCCTAGCCCTGTGCTCCTCCCCACCCCGACCCCCAGGAGCCTGAAAGATATCTGGGGTATGACCCCAGAAATGCTTCAGCCTGGAAGCCCCCTGCCCAGGGAGACTCCACTGAGGAAAGAGCAAGCCCTTTGCACCGAGGCTAGAAGAATCTCAAGGCTTGGGGCCTGGACAACCCTTCCTGCTCACCCCAATGTCCCGGAGGTGCCTCAGCCCACCTCAGCAGAGGGGGCACCGCATGGCTTGCTGCTGGCGAAGCACATGCCCTTGGATAAACACATGTCTCAGGATAGAGCCATTCCCAACTGTTCCCCAAAACCAGCTGGGACTAACTTGTCCCCCACTCAGCCTTCAAAGCAGCCAGTGGGCACCACCATCTGCGACGCCAGCTTCCAGAGCACACGGCATGACAAAGGAGGAAAAGGCAAGGGGAAAGGTCCCCAGCCTCAGGTGGCACATTCTAGCACATGCGCCACCACTCTGCTCCCTCACACCACAGCAGACATCACTAATCAATCACCAGATTCCTTCCCACAGAGCGGAAACACAACCTAGAATCTCTCTGCACTGCACCCCAGTTGGCGATGGCCATCTATCAGAGCTGGCACACGAGATGAAAGCCACTTCCCACACCTGCTGTCACCAGCCAAGGATCTCAGACATGAGGGCTGCCTTACACCTTTGGGAACACATTTATCTGGTAGCGTGAGTGGAAGAATCAGCACACACTTAGAAGTGGGAATGACGCCTGCGGGGGCCCTGAGATGAAGAATTTCCAGTGGCCGAGATGCACGCAGAATCCCTGGTGGGGAAGGTGGTGTTTCTACGACCTAAACAACCAGCCAGCGCTCTGGAGAGGCCAAGAGGTTCCTGGAGAAGCAGGACATGGAATCTCAGACTTCCTGGAAGTCCTGAGCGGCACGACATGCACATTATTTGTGTTTTTTAGGAGATGGGCTTCTTCTGCCATGGTTAGGTCATCGCTCAGAAACAGGAAATAAAGAATAGGGACAAACAGGCCCCTCTAGAAGGAAAAATGTAGAAAGTGAGGTCGCCCTAGGGACTGGTGCTAGAAGCAGCCTTATTTAAAACCCTGACAAGGGAGCCGAGCAAACAAACGTACATGAGACTGCTGGGTCTGCAGGTGGCGACAACTCTGCCTGGGAGGGAACGTGGGGCCATTAGGGACACGTGGCAGGGAGAAGGGAAGAGAGCGGCGTGGAAGGGACGCTGAGTCTGCTCCGGGACACCGCGAGGAAGCAGCTGCCCAGGCTCCCGGGAGGCTGCAGGGAGCCTCCCGCCGGACTCCTGGAGCTCCCCGTGCACCGGGGGGGCAGAAGGGCCCAGAACACGAGCGAGACGAGTTCAGGACCCACATGGACGTCCTCGCGCCCGCTCCGGGCACCGAGAACATCAGACTCGTCGGCCCCAGAGGATCTAGTTCGAATCCAGGGTCTTCGCCTCTTCTAGGTCCGCGGCAGAGCCTCTCAGAGGACGGCTGTCGCCAGGCCCGGTGGAAGGGGCGGGAGGAAGGCTGCTTGAGCGGGTCCCACCCTGCCCAGGCCCTTGGTGCTGCCCTCACCACGAGCTTCTGTCCACAGCTCCAAAGCCTTCTGCGGCTCCCTGTGGCCCTCAGGGCCAGGCCACAAGGCTTGGTTGGGGAGAAGTGGCTAAGGGGTGCAAATCCTGTCCCTGTCACTTACAGGTGCGAGCTGGACCACTGACCCCGCCTCCCTGTGCCTCAGCATCTCCATAGTGCAGACGATGACAGCTACTCCCAGAGCTGAGGACAGAAGACAGCGTGTGACGAGCACCCCTTACATGCTCAAGAGGTCACTGTCATTGTTATCAGTCTGTATAAGACCTTCCATGATTTTTCTTCCCAGCCTCCTATCCGACATGCCCCCCCCCAACTCTCAGAGATGAACAGCAGTCACACAGAACTTTCCACAGTCTCTCAAGCACACCACACTTTCATATCTTTGTGCCCTTCTGCCTGCAGTGACCTTCCCTCCACCGTACTTTAGACTCCCAGGTCCTCTCGTGGAGTGGCACCTCCTCCAGGAAGCCCTCCCTGACTCCTCCGGGTAGACCAAGCACTTCCCCACACTGTCCTGGGACTCTCCTGTCCTAGCTCTCAGACCTCCGCTCCCAATCCCATGCTGGGTTCATTAGCTCTGGCCTGTCCAGCCCACCAGACCGAGAGCACCCAGGGCAGGTGAGTGTTAGGAGGGAAGGAGAAGCCTCAAGGTGCTCCAAAAGACAAGTTCTCAAACATAAACAGGTGCACGGGGTTGAGTGAAGCCAAAAGATGGGGAGCGTATCTTTCTGAAGTGGCTGTTAGTTTTAGCTCTCATTGCAACAGGCGACCTCGGCAGGGGACTGTAGTCTTCTGACGGTGCACCCCTGGGCCAGGCCTGCAACGGCTCCCTTTCAGGTGTCACCTCTGGGTCCACCTGAGCTTTTAATGCTGGCGGCACAGCCCTGGCTGGCTGGACCTCCTGGCCTCTGGCACCTCTCTGCTGACTTCCCTCTAGAACCTCCAGCCTCCCCAGTCCAGTGCTGTTTGTGACTTCTCGGCCACTCCCATCCTAAGAACCAACTCTCCTTCCTCCATTTCCAGGCAGAGCTAAGTCAGGCTCCAGAAGACAGTCAGCAAGGAGGGGAGGGGGCAGCCTCTGCAGGCTCCTCCAGGGACCCTCATTCCTGCCCAGCCCAGCTGGACCCCTTGGGCCCCAGACTTCCAGCCCGATGTCAGCCCTGGGTCTCCAATTGCTGCGCGAACTTGGGCCAATCCCTGCCCCCTCCCATCAGTTTCCCTCCCTGTGTTTTGAGGGAGTCAGACTTAATTCTGCTCTGATCTGACAAGTCCTCCCTGAGGAGCCGGCGGGAGTGCCCTCCCAGAACTTCTGCAAGGAAGCGTTTCCCAGGCACCTCTAGGCCTCTGTCTCCTCGCCCCAAAAGGCAGAGGCAGAGCCTGACATGGCAGATGCATCCAACTAGGTGAGAGGGGAGCCCTGTCACCAGAGATGGGACAAAAATATTGCCAGCAAGCCTTCAAGGAGGTGTTCCCCAGGCTCCTTCCAGCTGCCCTGGGGATCAGGCCTGGAGCCTGGCACCCTCAGCTGCTGTCACAGCTCGGAGAGCTCTGCCCTCATCCTTGATCCCCCTTGCTCACTCCATTCGAGGATCCCTAGCTCCCTTCTGTTCCTCAAACACTCCAGGCGTGTGCCTACCTCAGGGCCTTTGCACTTGCTGTTCCTTCTGCTAGAACACCCTTCCCCCAGGCAGCCACACAGCTTTCTCCTTAACCACCTCAGAGTTTCTCTCAGATGGCACCTTTTTGGTGGGCCTGCCTTGGCCCCTGGGGAGTTAAAATTGCAAGCATCCCTAAACACTCTTCAGTACCCCTGTCCCCACTCCCTGCTTTATTTTCCCCATTACACATATCACCATGTGACATACTGTAAGCACCACTTGGGCAGGGTGTTGGTCTGATACTTACTGAGCACCTACTGTGTGCCAGGCGCTGTGTCCAGTCCCGAGACCCTGCAGGGGACGAGACAGCCCACACCACTCCCCAGCTCTGACATCTGAGCTGGTGATAAACCAGGATGCCCAGCCTGCCTGAAAGCCAGGGTGCCGTAGCTGCTCAGCTGGCAGAAGAGTTTCCCCCATCAGCAAAACGGGGAAAATGCAGGAAGCAATTACTTGTCAGGCTGCCGAGCCCTTGGTCATAGAAGCGTCCCCCTCCGCCCCCACTGGAGCCAAATGAGCCCAGATTTTGGCCTCAGAAAACCCCGGGCTTTAGTTCCCAGTCTGCTATTTGCAGCGTGCACTTCTGATTGCCCTTGTCTGTGCAAGGGACTGAGAGCCACCTCTAGGGTGGTCGTGAGAACAGAGAGGCCACAGCAACGACGCCCCCCCACCTCTGACTGCTCTCGACGCACCAGGCATCGCACGAACACAATCCCGCTGCGTCCTCACGACAACCCTGCAAAGGCAGCATCATCTCCTTCGTTTTTATAAAGTAGAATACAGAAGCTGAGAAATCCCGTTAATCTCACAATAAGCAGCATCTATTCAGCGTGAGCTGAGCACGGTCCTACACACTTGCGTGGATTATCTCGAATCCTCTCGTTAACACTGTGAGAGAGATCCTGACTAGCCCCATTGTGCAGACAGGGAAACTAGAGCACAGAGAGATCAAGAATTGTACCCGAAGTCACACAGCTGACAGGAGAGCAGAAATCTGAGCCTTTGCAGTCCCATCTCTTCTCCACAGGCAAGACTGCCCCCTACATGACATAAAGTTACTGGGACAGAACCTGGCACTGGAGAAAGGCTCATTCCAGATCCAACTGCCAGCCCCTACAGTACAATAAATATATATGTGGGGGTGGGCCTACCTACCACTACGTCTTTCTCTGGCTATTTCCGAAACAGCCAGCATTGATTAATACGTGCTGTGTGCTCAGACAGTGCTTCCCGGGCATTCTCACTTCACTGTCATTACTCGTGCCCTCTCGTTTCACACAGGAGGGACCAGAGAGGTGAGACAGCTTGCCTAAGCTCACACAGCAAAGCGTGGTGAGCGGTGAGCACCTGACACCCAGCCCAGTGCTCTCCTGACTTCCGAGGGATGCTGGGGGGCACTCTGTGGGCGGCCGGGTGCTGCTTGAACAAAGAAATTCTCTGCTTCTCCTAAACATATAAAACAAGTCTCTATTCCCTGTTGTTAATGTAAATAATATTCTGGCAAAGAACGTGAACTCCCTGCCTCCCTTGGGGCCCTGGGGGATCACGTGTACAGTGTCCAAAGCAGCAAGGACAATAACCAATTGACTCTTATTAAGACCCCAGTAACACTGGTGTGATTGCGGCTTTGATAAGCCCACTGCCGTGAGCGGGGGATCAACCACGTTAGGAAAATGTAATTAGTCTAATAAATTCCGGGCAACCTTTTTTTTTCTTTCCCCTCTTTGCTCCAAGGAGGAGCCACTCACAAGACCTCATTACCCACGTGGAGGCCCCATCATGGGCTCTGCTGCAAAGGAAGGCGGATTCTTAGACTGCCTGGGTCTGATGGGAGAGACCCCTGGGCCTCCATAGCTCCAGAGCACGTGGGATTTACTGGCCAACAGCAGAGGCTCCGGGGAGCTGGGGATGCATGGGCGGGACTGGGATTTGCTAGAGGACCTGGGGTTGGCGAGGGGACGGACTTTATGGGACAGCCAATCCCACTCGAGTCCCAGATGCCGTCCTCGCCCTGAACGGCAGAGTCCAAACCCATCAGGCGCGAGGTGAAACTTACAAGGAAGTCTCGGCCCATTTTGTATTTTTTCTCTCCTTCCTCTTGTCTTTTTCTTTCTCTCTCTTTCGTTCTCTCCCTCTTGCACACTGGGTGCCAGGCGTGGGAACTGGGCGGGCGGCCAGCAGGTAGAGTGGGCACACACTCCCACAGGCAATCTTCAGGGCTTTGTCAAGATGAAGTGCCACACTTATTTTAGTATTTATGTATTTCTTAACCTTAAACATGGATAAAACTCAGCTACCATTTTATTACTGCAGAGTCCTCCTTTTTCTTTACGTGTCACTAACAAAGTGCCTGAGGGTTGTGCCCCTAGCCCCATTTTCCCATAAATTCTGTGGTTTTAATTGTGCAATTTTGCACTACACGGCGATTCTGAGGCACACATCTGCTGTGTTACAGCAGGGGGCTGTTCTTCGTACACACAGACCATCCTGCGAGGCAAGGGCAGTGTGGTGGAGGATCATGTCCCCATCACACAAAAGGGAACGTAAAGTCTAGACTCACCAATCTCCTAATAGACGCCAGCTGGCCCCTCCGTCTTGGAATTTCATGTTTATTGCGCACCTATTCTGTGTCCATGCTGGCTAAGCCCTTTGCAGCCAAGTTCAAGGCAGGAGAGCTGAGTGAGAACAGGCTTCAGGGTTAGAATTCCTGGGTTTACATCCCAGCTCTACAGTTTAGCTTTGTGACCTCAAGCAAGTCATATAACCTCTCTGTGCCTCAGTTTCCTCATCTGCAAAATGGGAATAGCTCATAGAGAGGTTGTGAGGATTACAAAATTAATCAACGTTAAGAGTGTATTTATTCTTTTACACCGTAACTTGGAACAGTGTCTGGGCCATGGTCGCCACCCTAAAAATGTTGGCTACTCTCATTATCGGGGCTCACCTTACACGCGTGGACTCCGGTGCCAGCCGAAAGGTGATAGGAGGTGGGGATGTTGGGCTGGTGGTGCAGGCTTTTGCTGTCAGACCCAAGTTCAAATTGCAACTCTCCACTTCCTCTGTGGCCCCGGACAGGTGACCTGGGCTCTCGGCCTCAGTTTGGTCACCCAGGAAGTGGGGAAAATGTGGCCTGCTCCTCAAAGGGAGTTTGGGAGGATTT
Source organism: Tapirus indicus (assembly GCA_031878705.1). Taxonomy (NCBI): domain Eukaryota; kingdom Metazoa; phylum Chordata; class Mammalia; order Perissodactyla; family Tapiridae; genus Tapirus; species Tapirus indicus. The sequence continues at coordinate 97,525,996 of CM062924.1, read as the reverse complement.
AGGGGACTACCCGTGCAGGTCCCTCGTGCAGGGAGCCAGCGCATGAAGCAGGGCCGGGGGAGTTAAGACGGGGCCTCCCGCCTCTGCCTGTGGGCATGTGCCTCGCCTCAGCCGAACCCCACCTGACCCGTTCTCCCAGTTACTCTCCCAGCCGGTCTTCCTCCCCAGGCCCCACATGTGCAGGAAGAGAATCCACTTCTGGTTCACAGGGCCATGTGGAGGCCGCCCTGGGGACCACAGACTCCCCGCCCCTGCCCTGCGTTCATGTCTCTGCGTCTCCGTGGACAAGGGCCCCAGCCCCGTTGACTGGGCCTGTTCACAGCCCCGACTCTGCCTCCTAACACCCACCCCTCCCCTGAAGATGCCGGCACCACGGGGTCAGGGGAGGACTCCGCTATAGCAGACTGCCACGTCCCAAAGGACAGGCTCTTCCCTGAGCCTCCGGGGCCACCCCAGGAGACCTGGGACCAGAGGCCGGGACTAGGGTGGACACGAATAAGCACCGCTTGAATACCTACTGTGTGTCAGGTACATGCTAGGCGTCTACGTGCAATAACCCATTTCATCCTCACAACCATTTTGTAAAGGAGGTCATATACGTCCACTTCACAGACGGGGAAACTGGGGCTCAGAGAGGTTAAATGACTTCTCGACCCAGGATTACAAAGGTAGGAAGCAGCAGAGCTGGGAGCCGAACCAGGTCCGGGACCACAGTCCATGTGTTGCCACCAAGCCATGCCTCCCCACCTAACTGGCAGGTCTGTCCAGGTGCCAGCTGGTCCTCTGTCCTCCAGCTCGCCCACCTGTTAAACAGGGGCAATGCTGGCCCTGCACACATCACTGGATTGTTCAAGAAGCAAGGAAGAGGGCAGGGTGCTGGAGAGTTAGGAAAAGGGGCCGTGGAGGAAGAGGATTCTCCCCCTCGCCCCCTCTCTCCTGGCTGGAGCTGCAGGAACCCAGCTCGGACCCCAGCACCTCAGCATCTGTCCATCCAGCGAGCCAGCCGCCCCCCTCCACAGCGTGTCAGGGGCATCCGGCCTCTGCTTGAGCTCTCCTGGTGAGGGGAGCTCACTATGCCCAAGGCAGTCTGTTCCAACTTTGGTACCTCTAGCTGCCAGACACCTCGGAGCCAAAACCCCATCTCCCCGTCAGCTCCGCCCACCAGTCCCAGAGGGCACCCCTATCTTCCCTTCCTGGTGGTGGTTATTACTCACCCTCCCTCCCCTGGCCCAAGGCATCTCTTTCTGGGCCAAACATTTTACTGCCTTCAACCCACCCTCCGAGGATGGAGAGAATAATGACGAAGACAGAGGTAATATCAGGGACTCACACTTAATGAAGATGTGATAGGTGTCCTCCATCACGAGCCAGCAAACTGTGGCCCGTGGGCCAGTTCCGGCTCACTGCTGTTTCTATGCTGCCAGCCAAGAATGGTTTTTGCATTTTTACACGGTTCAAAAAAAATCAGAAAAAGAAGGCTCTTTCGTGGCACATGAAAAGTATATGAAATGCAAATTCCAGTGTCCATAAATAAAGTCTTATTGGAACACAGCCACGTCCGTCATTTACATATTGTCTGTGACTGCTTTCAAGTCACTGCAGCACGGTTGGGAAGTTTGGCAGAAACTATACGGCCCACAAAGCCTAAAATATTTCCTTTCTGGTCCTTTACAGAAAAAGTTTGCCAACTCCTGTTCTTATACGTTTTACACGTATCATCTCAAGGCTTACAATAACCTGTGAGGAGGTTAGTACTATAATCTTCACTTTATAGATGAGAAAGCAGAAGCTCAGAGATGTTAAGGAAATTGCCCAAGCCCCACAGCCTCACAGTGGTGGAGCTAGGATTCGGACCCAGGCAATTTGACTCCAATGTCTGTGTCTTACCTATTTTTCCTGGTCAGAGTCCAGGGCTAACAGCTATCACACACCACAGCCCCAGCGTAGACATCTCCCTCCCCTGCCTATGGGCCCTCTTGGCCTCACTGTGTATAGTGGAAATGACCAGAGCACCTGGTCAGCTCATTGGCCACTATGACCCCCAGATCCTCTTCTAACCCTGTTGGCTCTTTTAGGTCTTTCCCAAGTCCACCCTTAAAGGGCCTATAAACACATTGCTCTCTGGATACTAAAGAAATCGATCCACGAGCACCCTCCAGACGGGGAATAGCAGCAGATGTGATAAAGTCAGTAGCCCTAGCCAGAGTTCTCTAAAAATTTATGAGAGCAAATAAATCTTGCTCTTGGGCTGCCCGCTGGCTTCAGATAAACCTGTCCCGCCCACAATCTTGCAGAGGTGGAAAGTAGAAGTCCCTGGGACTGTCCAGGTTATAGAAATCTCAAGGCCACCCGCCCCACTTTTCTCTCTCTGAAAAGTGTAGGAGGGGAGAAGGTAGCCTGTTCTGTTGCCATAGAAACTAGGCTAGGCTAGGTCTGCAGCACGAAGGAGTAAAGATAGACGTTAGGGGTGGAAGTACCCAGAGAGAGAGGTACGAGCACATGGATTCCTAATCTGTGATTAAAGTTTCTCAAAGAGGTTTCCGCCCGATTATTAACTCCGAGCTTAGATGCACATTATAAACCATAGGCTCATCAATAAATGCAAATCAATAGATCTAGAAGGCAAATACTTGATTTTTATTTAGATGCATATTAAATGTATCCATATCTCATCCGGCTGGAAGAAACCCAAATAATCCAGTCGAGGCACTGCAAGCTGGTGACCCAGAGGCCACCTTCAGCCCAGGAAGCTGCTTTTACTGGCCCACACAAGTTTTTTACAAAAATTTCTAACTAACTTGCTAATATTTCGAATTTGAAATAGTTTAGAGTGTAATTCAGATTTCTGGCTTTTCTTGAAATCATCCAAAGATCCGGCAATAGCAGCCCTACATAGCTGCAACTGGTTAGCCCGGAGCAGGGGCTGCCCCTCTAGGCAGGGCACGTGCCCACCAGGCCCCTCCATCCTCATACCCTCTTCTCTCTTGCACCTGGCCCAGTTCACTCCTTTGTCTTTCCCGTAGGGCCCTGTGGGCCTGTGAGTTTGTGACACCACCACCCCCATTTTACTGGTAGAAAAACTGAGGTCTGTAGAGGAGAAACTTCTTGCCTAAAATACAACAGTGAATTTGCGACCGAGCTGGCCTCTCATTGTCCAGGGCAGGACTCAGCTCAAACCCGTCTGGAAGCTTGGTTAATATCTGTCAGCTACAAACGTGTCTAAGGTGAAAATTAGATTTTTCTGCTGACTCCAATTTTGCGAGCTTTGTTCCAGCTCTCGGCAGGGGGAAGGGAGGGAGGAGAAAAAGCTCTGCAGGGACAAGGAGAAAGTCTCCTCGGACCCTCTCCAACCCCCTTGCACTTCCACCACCCCTGCCTGCCCACAGCCATGCTCAGTGATGTCTAGGAATACGGAGAAAGAAAAGGCTGGAGGAAAAAGAATCAGGGCAATAGCCCAGGACAGGAGCTTCGTTGCTCGGCTGCCCCTGATTTCACAGCTGATGATTCTGTAACACAGACAAATAGAGAATGTCAGCCAGGCCTGGGTTCAAATCCCCTCTCTGCTACTTGCTCGCTGTGTGACCTTGACCAAGTCACTTAACCTCTCTGAGCCCCTGTCTCTATATCTGTGTAGTAGAGGTAATAGCAGCAATATCAGGTAGGACTGCTGTGAAGGTTAAATAAGGCCACAAGAGGGCGCTTTGCACAGTGTAGGTACACAGCAGGTGCCTCCACCAAAGCAGTGTGTTCTATTACCCCTCAAACTGCCTCCACCCCAGCCAGACACAGTCACCCTCCCGAGTCCAAACTCCTCTGCCTGGTGTTCAGTTACACGTTCAGCCTGTAGCTCCAGCTGCATTCCCCGCTCCCTACCCGTGAATCACCAGCCCATCTCCGCCCCCACAAACCCAGCAGGCCCGTCCCAGCCTCCCCGACTTAGGCCAAGCAGGGAGCCTCACCCAGAGCACCGGCCCCACCCCTCTCCCTCCTATTCAAGACCCCCCAGCCCTCAAGGCCCAGCCAGACCCGTAGTCTCCACCACCTCCCCCAGACCCAGGAACCTCTGTCCACTCTGAGCTCGGCTCCTTCATTGCTCGGAGGAATCTGGTCCTGTTCTCTAACATTCCGTGGGTGGTGTCCTCTGCCCTGAGCATCTTGAAGCTCCAGGACACAACTCACATGTCCGTGAGATCTTTTTAGGGGACATCAGGTATTTTTATCTGCCGAGCACCCATCCCCTCTTCTTTTGGTACCAGCACCCCCAGATGCTTCTCCAGGACTGATCCCCCCTCCAAAATGCAGTCTTCGCAGGAGTGTTGATCATGAGGCCCTGAACACTGCCATGCCAGGACTGGCCACACGGCCAAAGCCTTGTCTATTCGATCCCCTCTCTCCCAGGACATGGAAATCCAGTCCTCCAAGATCCTTAAAAGCTGGCTGGGCCACCCATCCTGGTGGGACCCCAGAGGGCACTGGGCTCCTGGCCTTTCCCAGCCAGTCCTTCAGCCGAACCTCAGATTCCACAAGCTTCCTTCTGATCAGTTCCTTTTCTGCTGAAGTTGGCCAGAGCCTATTTCTGCTGTTTGCCAAAAAAGAGCCGTGACTAATTCTCTAGATCCCATATCACACACACGCTCACACCCGCCTCCCAGAACCAAAGCCACAGACACCCAGTCCCAACGGAGGGACTCGTGGGCACCACTTCTGCACAGCCAGAGAGGCCAAAACGCTCTTGTTTTCAGGAGAAACCAGGCTGCCGGCTGCTTGGGTAATGCAGCTTCGTTTCTCCCCCGCGTCAGCGAACGGGCTTCAAGGGAGCCGAGCAGCCAGGTGGGGACAGTGCCTCTGGTTTGAAAAAAAGAAATAAATGAAGGTAACAGTGAGATGTCGTTGAGCAGATTACATATCAAACAGGTATTTCTGCAGACGCCAAAAGTAAGAATTGAGTGCCCACGCAGGATAAACAGGGCAAGCACCGATCTTCACTCACTATCCAAAGAGCAAAGGGCTCACGACGTGCGAAAAGACTGATGGGCAAGACAGCCCAGCGGGCACGAAAGGGCAGCGCTTGGGGGCCGTGGGCGTAGAAGGAGCTGAACTCACTCCACCAGGGGTACAGGGAAGGTCTCGGCCGCGAGGGAAGGATGCGTAAGTCAGCTGGGCAAGGAAAAGGAAGAGGGGAGATTTCTAAAAGGAGGCTCCTTGGAACGACCTTGGTCATCTCTCCCCTGCACCACCTCAGCAGCCCGCACCCTGGTCCCCCTGCCTCTGCCTCACCCCCTGCGGCCTGTCCTCAACAGCGGGAGTCAGAGCATCTCATTCCTCTGCTCAAACCCCACCCCCACCCGCCTTCTGTCTTCCCGACTTCACCTCCACTGCCCTCCTAGCAGGGCCTGAGGCGGGCCTTGCACAGTCCTACATCGGGGACTTTGCACACGCTGCTCCCTCTGCCGGGACCCTCTTCCCCACCATGCCCTCGTGGCTTGCCCCTTGCTCCCCTCAGGTCGCTGTCTAGCCTGTCCCCGAGCACTCTAGCTCAAGTCTCCCCTCCCCCATCACCGTGTCCCTTTCCATTCACTCTTCGTAGCTCTCCCAACCTGAAGCTGCATTATTTGTCTGCAGTGTTTGTCTCCCCCAGCTGGAATGGAAGCTCCATGGGGGCGGGAACTTTGCTCTGTTTGAGACTGAATCCCCAACACCTAGAATGATGCTGGGCACATCACAGGTATCCATAAACAATGCTTGAATGAATGAATGAACAAATGAACTCCCCAAAGAAAAAAATACAGCACGTCCAGGAATGCTGACTTTCTCAACAATCCACGTGGCAGGATGGTTAGAAGCGTGGCCTCTGGAGGCTGGCCTGGGTTCCAATCCAGCTCTGTCACACCCTGGCTCCCTGCCCTCGGGTCAGCATACCTTCTCTGGGCTCCAGTCCCCTCATCTGTAAACTGGGGATAATAACAGCCCCACCACGGCCGGCTGCTGGGGGGATTAAACGCGTCAGCCCCTGCAAGGCGATGAGGGAGGTGCACGGTGAGCTGTCAGTGCCCGAGGTTATGATTTTTGCTTTTATTATTGCTCTTCTGCAGCAAATTTCAGCCGGGTGGTAGAATCATCAGGCATTCGAGCAGAAAGGATGGGGACAGAGACAGAGCATGTGATGTGGGGGCAGGAGACCCGCGTTCGAGCCAGGCCCTGCCACTCACACGCTGCACAATTTGGGGGAACACACAACTTCTCTGCCAGATCAAGTCAGGGCCCAGCACCGCTCCCCACTCACAGGGCTCCATGAGGCTCCAAAGTGGACCAGGGATGTGAGCAGAACCTTGCGGGGACAGTGAATCAATGCGTCCCACCCGTTAGTCATTATTCTATTTGCAGAGAAGTCACAAAGTCAAAAAGCCAGAGTTCAAAGGCGACGCCTCCAACACACACCGCTAAGCACCAGCTCCCTCTGGAGACGTCGGCAGCGCTTTCGAAGCCTCAATTACAAGGGCAGAGAGTGTCACCACTTCTTACATTTCGGTCATAATATCACCCAAGAGCAGAGGGCTCTGCAGGGGAAATTACAGTAATTACCCCGCAGGAGGGCTGGCTGCGTGAACTTCGGCTGATCTGAACCCCGGGGGTGAGATCTAACTCCCTGGCAGCTGGGCGGGGGGGTAATCCGGGGGCCTCCGCCTCACATCAGGGTCCCCGGGAAATGACGCCAATGTCATTTAAGGAACTCACAACTCTTCTCAAGCCAAGGGGCAGGAAGTCTAGTGGTTGGGAACACAGATGTCAAGTCAGACCAGCTGACCCCGCCCTCCCTGTGCCACCATGAGCCGGCCACTGTCCTCAGAGGCCGTACATTCCAGGGGAGCAGAGACAAGACATTTATACACATGAGAGAAGGAGGAGGGCGTCTGTGTAACTGGCCCAGGGCTCAGGGCAGCTCCTCTGAAGGCCCAAAACCCGAGGTGAAACCTAGTGGATGGTGAAAAGCCAGCTGTGGAGAGGGGCATGGGCACATTAGTGCACTTCCCTGGACCTCAGTTTCTTCATCTGTCAAATGGGTGTAATTGTGGTGCCGATTTCACGGGGTTATTGTGAGGGTCTGATGAGTTAACACATACAAAGCACTCAGCACAGGGTCTGGTCCATAGTGCTCAAGCAGAGTTGTGGTTTGGGGACGAGGAGGGGTTGTGCTGCCTTATGAAGATAACCCCAACAAATGTGTGAGCCCCTCCTCTGTGCCAGGCCCCGTCCTAGCCACTGGGAGACAGCGGTGAGCTAAAGCAGATAAAAATCCTGGCTCTCAGGGAGCAGGGCCGGGGGAAGGCCACCCCGTCACGCCCTCGGCAGAGCCCGGGGCTCGCTGCCCCTCGCCTGCTGCTTTTCGTGGGAGGAAGCGTCCAGCACCTCCAGTGAGCCCCATCCCTCCACCGACTCTGGGTCCCCACGGCACCCCCGGCCCCTTTGGCTGAGCCCCCAACTGCTCACAGTTGCCCGCTGAGAGCCGTGTGGCCTGGCTCCTGAATCAGGGTCTCAGCTGTGATTCCCTGGGGAGCTTGCGACAAAATATAGATGCCGGGGCCCCGCCCCAGGGGACTGATTCTGCGCTTCTGAGGAAAGGCCAGGACTTCACTCGGATGCGTGGGAACCACACGCAAACCCACCCGTCCATTACACTCAGCCACGAGCTCGCTGAGGGCAGACGTCACCTCCCCCTCAGCCCATGTCCCCAGGGCCTGGCACGTAGCAGGTGCTCAGCGGAAGCCTCAGCAGAGTGGATAGAGAACTCTCTGACCAGATCAAAGCCCCCACCCCCACCTAAGGTCACCAATGGTCCATTGTGCTGCCACCAAGCAAGACACGAGGGGTGACCTGCTCTGTACCTGGCCACCTGGGGCAAGTGCAAGGTAGGGCAGGGAAGGAGACCTGGGCACAGAAATGCCTGCTTCTGAGCCTCAGTTCCTCATCCTGAGAATGGGAGCATTGACTCCATCTCCTCTAAGGTTTGGAGAATTCAAGGCTCAGACGATCTTAACCCTCAGACATGAAGGCCCCTCAGAGACCTTTCAGTCCAGCCCCTCACACCTGAGAAGGGTCTCTTCTGTTCCCCCTGAACAATGGTCATCAGCTTCTACTTGAATACTCCCAGCAATGGGAGGCTCACCACCTCACTAGAAAACCCATCACACTGTGAGGCAGGCTGGTCTATTGCTAGAAAGTTCTCACTTGGGAAGCCAGTTGTCGTGCCCTTGACTCCATAGATGAAGGCTGCTCCCTGTTTCATCTGACTGAGGGGAAGTCACAGGAAACCTGTCAGGAATGACACAGGAAAGACAGCCCTGAGCAGCAGGCTCCACTGGCATCAACCTGTGTCCACGGCCCGGCCCAGCGTCAGCAGGGGTGTGACCCAGGGCGAGTAACCCCCAATAACAGCATGCCCATTATTATGTAAGGGTGCTGTGATAACTGAATACAACAGGCAGGCCGGGTGCCCAGCACAGCGCAGGGCACGTTAAGCGCGTGAGGAATTTCACAACGAGAGGGGAGGGGTAGGAGGTAGGCAGATCACAGGGCCTTGAAGGCTGGGGTCAAGAAGGCGGGTTTGTCCTCAGAACAGCCGTGAGGGCCTCCCTCCACTTCTCTCACAGAGAGGGGGTGGCCAGACAAGTTACAAATAAGTGTCCGCACCCTAGAATGGACCAGAGCTCAGCAGCCCTGGTGCCCACAGCTCACGCCACCAACGTGGCAGAGAAAGTCTCCATGAGGCAGCCTTTCCCAGGTGGATTCTGACATTTGGTGTCCCCCCAGCCCCCGGCGCCTGGACACCTTCTCGGGCTCTGAGCCGGGGTGCAGAGAGCAAGCAGAGAGGCCTAGGCCCTCCCCACAGGGGGCTAAGTGGAGAGCCAGCCCGGAGAAGCTGCTGGGCCTATTAACACATCAGTTTCTGCGGGAGCTCCCCCGGGGAGCCAGGCCGGCAGAGTCGGAGGAATAAGGGCCTCCAGGCAAGGAGAATTTTCTTAAAGAAATATTCAGCTATTAAAACCCAAGCTCCCGGGCCACACTGGGCCTGCATACCAAGTGGGGCTGGTGGACCATCAGCAGCGTGAGGATGAGACGAGGAGGAGGCAGCTGCACCGGACATTAGCGTCAGGGTGGGGGGTCTGCGGAGGGGCCCCAGGAGGCTGGGCCCCAGGGGTCGCAGCACGGCCTCTGCCAAGGCCCAGGCTGGAGCCTGCCTGTTGGAATCTCGTGACGTTCCTGTCCACACCGACAGGAGGCAGGAGACCCCCAGTTTCCAGGCTGACCTCACAGCAGCCCCCCGGCCTTGCCCCAGATTCTTTACCAGCCAGTGCCAGGCCGGAGCTTAAGGATCCCCCATCAACCTTCGTCATGGGCCGTCCTGTGCACCACAGAATGTTTAGAGCATCCTGGCCTCTATCCACTAGATGCCAGTAACATCTTCCCCCCAGTTATGACAACCAAAAGTCCCCTGGGGGACAAAACTGTCCCCGGTTAAAAATTATTGGGCTAAAGAGACAAATGCAATTAAAGAACATGCCGGAACTGGCTGCTCCCCTGCTTCAAACCTTCCCTGAGCCCATGACCCCTGGCCTGACACTCAAGGCCCACGTGACTGGACTCTACCTCAATGCTCACCATTCCCTGCCCCATACTTGACCCCCAGCCACAACAAAGCAGAGGTCATCCCTGCCCAGGGGGCCCTCTTGCCTCCTGGCCTGTCCTTCTTTCAACCCCCTTGTCTGCCCGGCTTCTGTCTGTGTTTAAGGACTCCGCTCAGATGTGACCTCCTCCAGGAAGCCTTCCCTACTACTCCCCACCCCACCCCCAGGTAAGTAGCACATTCTGTGCTTCCATATCTAACTCCATCGTAGAACTCTTCACCCAAGCATGTTGTGGGCAGGACCATGGTCCTGGTCCGGCCATAGCCACCGGCCTGCTCAGGACAGTCTTCGCCCTCAGGGAACTTGTAATAGATGGCTGTTAGCCTCCTACTGAAAGGGGTCTCCCTTTGGTCAAGAAGGGAAATCCAGAGTTGAAGGGGACACTGTTAAATTGCAAAGCCTACAGGGACAGGGGACCCAGACTCTCAGGGAAGGAGAACTGCAGAGAGGAAGGACCAGCCGGCAGCTCAAGTCCACAGCAAGAGGCCGGCCCCTCCGCGAGCTCTGCCACTGGCCCCCTGCACCTCACTCAGCACCGCCCCACAAGGCTTTGCTTCCCTCCTGGGCTATTTGGGTCTGGGACACATCATAAAATCATGATAGAAAGCAATAGGGGGATCACTGGCTCATTCAGCCCTGTTGTCAACCCTTCAAGGGCAGTGTCCTCACTCATAGCCGGTGAGGCCAGAGCCCCATCTCAAACCCAGGTTTCCTGAGGGCAGACACCCACGACCCCACACACCTTGTCAACTCCCAGCTTCCCGTTCTTTGGGGGCGGGAGGGGGGATTGGGAGAAAATAAGAAACTTTTTGCTGTATCTTTCCCATGCCCGAGGCATGGACAGGAACCCAGAAGGCCTAGGAACCCTCTCCTGGAGAAGGTCTCTGGCTAAAGAGGCCCTGGGAAGAGAAAAACATAATCAGCCCCTTATAAAAGCCTTTCCAAGCCCCTCTCCTAGCCATCCTCTCGGGAGGGAAATCACCAGACTCTCCTCCCAGGCTGAAGGCAAGGGGCCCTGGGAGCGGCAGAGAGAGGGGCTGGGTTCCTTCATCCGTGGTTCAGCAATGGGGAAGGAGGGTGGGGCGGGGCGCCAGGGAGGGCTCCAGCTGCCGGGCTCCAGGCCCCTCCCAACGCCTGGGCAAGGGGAGGCCAGGTGCACAGGATCCAATCCTCCCTGGGTCTGAGACAGGAGCACTATGGGGGGAGGGACACGCAAATGTGACTAAGAGGGAACCAGGGACGTCCTCTCCTCAGGGGAGCCTTTCTGAAGACCGCAGCCCCAAGCACCCCTCCCCACACCACCCCCACATCATCTGTGACATCCTTGGCTAGAAGTCACAGCACGGATCATTATCTGGTATCTTCTTATGCCTGGGTTTGCTTGTTCGTCATCTGTCTCCCCACCAACCAGAGGCGCGACGAGGGCCAGCTTCTGGCCGTCCTTGCTTCTCCTGCCGCTGGTACAGCGTCTGGCACAAGAGGGCATGTTCCATAAATAAATGCTGAATTCCTTACAGTGACAGGAAGTCCAAGCTCTAAGGCCTGAAACCAGCTGTACCCTCTCTCCACCCCAGCTGAGCCCTAACCTGTTTCGTCACTTACAAGGCAGGGGTGATGATGGCTATGTTGACGCCTTGAAGTCAAATGGTGGGGGGAGGGGGGCTGGGGGAAATAGAGGAGGGGGGAGCACGAGTGAGCACACACACGTGTGTCATGGGCCAAGCCCTGGATCGCCACGGGAGCTGCACCGACAAAGCCACAAGCACCCCCACCCCCCCACCCAGTAGACACTGAACCTCAGGCCGGGATGAAGACATCAGCAGATGGAAGCTCATCCAAAGACACAAGTCCCACTGTCATTCTGAGCCCACGGGCAGCAAGGCCTGTCCCTGGTGCCCACGCCTTTCCAGGTTCTTTCATCCTCAACAGGGTGCCGGGGAGAATTCCAGAGACTCGGCTCACCCCAGCCCCAAAAGCCTCCCCTCCCCGTGGGTCAGTCCTCGGAGACATCAGCCTGACGCAAGGCACGCACCTCCCTGCCCCTTCTCCCAGCCTGACCCGAAAAGGCGAACAAGAAATCGGAGACGCGCTCCCGGCCAGGGGTCTCTCTCACACACACACTCTCCTTTCCCTCTTGCCTGGACCCTGCAAGGCAGCCTGTCATCCCCACTCACGGGGAGGGAAACTGAATCCCCACGAGGTCAGGGGATCTGCCCAGGTCACACGGCCAGCAGCAGAGAGCCCAGCATGGCCAGATTCTCCCCTCCACAGCTGCCATCAGCCCAAAGGACCAAGTCGTCAGGGAGGACCCCCAGACCAGGGACGCTCAGGGGGAAGGCCTCTCCCCAACCAGGCACAACCAGGCCAGAGGGCTCAGCTCCCCACACAAGCCGGCTGCAAACCTAGCCCCTCAGCTCGGCCAGGCCGGCCCTCCCACCCCCAGCCCCAGCGCCCCTGACTCCAGAGTCAGACACCAGGGCACTCCAGACACACTGCAAACCACTGCTCAACAGCAATGCTCAAACCACCTGGCAGAAGAAAAGGGACCCAGGACAAGAGTTACCTGCCCAGAGGTGAGCCAGAGCCTGGGGAGGACAGCCCTCCTACGGCTCCTGGCCACAGCAGTGGCCTTTGCAACAGCTGACTCTAAGGAATGAGCAATGTGGGCCTGGGCACGTGCTCGGGAGTTTAAAGGGCCTGAGGGGTGGGGGGCTGGTTTGTGCTTGATGGGGAGGTGGGCAGGGGAGGCGGGGGAGGGACAGAGAGTAGCCGTCAGAAGACCCCTGGCCCAGCCGTCGGGAGACTGTGTGCCTTCAGACTGCAGGCCCAAGCCCTGCACTGAGGGTCTAGACCCTGTGAATGGCTCTCCCCACCCTCAGTCCCGGGGACTCAGTCATGTTTGAGTCCCTTCTGGCAAGACCACCTCCCTGGCCCTCTCCCACCACCAGGAGCCCAAGTGTGGCCCCAAAGTGCAGTCTCACTCTCAGCATCTCAAGTGGGGTGAAGGTTGGTGTTGGGCTTCTAAAGCCACATCCCTCCAAGAAAGCAGGAGCACGTGGGATCCAGGTAACCCCAGATGACCCCCTCGGCCCCCCAAACCTTCCTGTTCCAGGTGGGGAGAAGCCCATGATGTCACCTCCACCCCCAGAAGCTGAGGGGTTAAAATGAGTCGGGCACTGGAGCAAAGCCATACATTAATAGCAGAACAAGGCTGGGCTCACATTCCCCAAAATCTTCCCTCCCAGTGTTCCTTTGGGATGGACACTTGGTAATTAACTGTCCCATTTTAAAGACGAAGCTATAGCAGCCCAGCAAGGTTACATGGACTGGTCACACAGAGTCTGCGACAGCAAGAACCTGGCCCAGAGAGACGGCTGCCCTGTCCAGGAGCCCGGCGCGGTCCTCAGGGGAAGAAGGAGGGAAAGCAGACATGTGCATTCAGTAAGCACCTGCAGTGTGCCCGGCCCTGTGCATCCAGGATCTTTCCAAACGCCAAGATGACCTCCAAGTTCCAAAGACTGTGGCCTCTCTTCTTCCTCCCTCTGCAGTGGAGGACCCACCCCCACCAGCCCAACCCCCTCCGGCCCAGACAGCCGTGGGGATCTGACTCACTCTGATAAGGACATCTGCAACCTTATTTAAAAGTCACTACTGCACGTAATTAGAGGCACTTACCCCTCGGATCCATCCTTCTCCTCCAATCGGTTTTATAGCCAGTAATAACTCTCATAAATTCCTCAACAGATGGAAATTTTATTTGACTAATCATGGCCGTTTGACTTGCTGGGGTGCAGCGGCTCGGGGCTCAGACTGGCAGAGCGCCACCTGAAGTGACTGTCAGGTGCCCGGCAAGAGCCCAGAACCCAAGGTCACCTTGAGGGTCTACTCCTGGGAGGGAAGCCACAAGAAGGTCTTGGAAAGTGCCAGGCACTGGGCAGCAACAGGCAGCTGTGCCCGCCTTTTCTAGGTCTGGAGGTGCCTCTGGGCAGAGTGTTGAGACTCTTTCCCTCAGTCTCTGGACCCACGATGGCTGATGCCAAGGAGAAACTGGGACGTCCTGGCTTAAACGCCCGATAATAACAGCATGGTGGCTGCCACCTGCCGTGCGTCTACTCCACGCCAGTCCCATGCCAACTGCTCTGTGGGCCTTATCCCGTTCAGTCCTGCCAACAATCCTACAGACGCACGTGAACATGCCCATTTCACAGATTCGCAAACAGATGACAGAGCAAAGCCACACACCCAGAGTCACTAGGGTGAGCTGCCACCTTCATCTAGAGGATTGAAAGTTGGTGTCCCCCCTCCCACTCACACAAGGCCCAGCGATCCTTCTAAACCCACATCGAATCCCATCACTGCTATAGAAAAAAACCGACAAAACTCACAGTAACCCTTAGCACCCTCTAGCCAAAGTGAAAGCTACTCAGCCTGGCCTTCACAAAGGGACCCATTCGAATTATCTGTCCGAGATATAAACATATTACACAAAAAGTCTTGTCCATTCGAGAATATGCACAGCACATTATTCAAAGCAGCCCCAAATTAGAACTATCCACATGAAAATGGAGAAACAAACCATGATCTATACGTACAACATGAATCACTTTGCAACCTCTCAGGAGGGAGAAACCACACAGTAATTTGAGCAGGGAAAGTTCCCTACAAAGAATTATTAATTCTAATAAGAGATCGAATTAACAAGGGACTGGCTAGAAAGAAGAAAAGAGAATTCTAGAGAATACTGTCGAGGAAGAATCCCCCAGGGCTGACACAGACCCCTGAGGAACAGGGTCCCCCACCCTGAGCTGAACAGAGACCCCCAGGAGACGTCCCCCTACCCAGGCTGAGAGAGTGCCCAGGGAAGAAGCCCTGCAAGGAGGAGGTAGAACCACAAGGAAGTACACCCCCACCCCCGCAGGGCTGACGTCCAGAGCCCATGAACAGGCCGTGCCTGTGGCTCACACAGGGCACAAAGCTGGTCTGGTGCCACACTGTGGAGCTTGCTAGAACTCCAACCTGTGGAACTTACCAGAAACTTGCCCTGGAGGATCCCACAAAAGCTGCTCACAGGAGGTGTCTCACCAAAGGCACCCTGTTACAAAACTGCTACGGGGGGTTGCTGGGGAGCTGCCGGCCACTGGGGCTACTGACCGCTGTGCACTGCAGGAGCCGGGCACCGGAGAGGCTGCAGGAGCTGCAGGAGCCTGCCTGTGAGCACAAAGGAATCAGGAAGAGAGCCCTTTCCTGCTGCAAGCTCTCCCCAGCGCCCTCTACTGACCAAGGTTAGCATGCCAGCCAGACAGGGAAACATTTAAAGGGCCCAGATCCATTTTCACTGAGCAGGCAAGAAGGGTGAATTTGGAGTCGAGAGGCAGTCATCAATAACCAGCAAACCCCACCCCTTTGAGTACTCAGGGGTTCCATGTGAACCCCTCTCACACAACTGAACTCCTGGACAACACAGCTCTGTATTTCTACCCAAGAAGACACAGCTCTCATTCTCACAGAGACTTCTCATCCTTTCCATAAAATCAAACCAACAGTCCCACAAGTCTTCATGGACTGTACTTATTACTCCTCAAGTTCAGTCACAGCCCACAGAATTTTCTGTCCCCTAAAGACTAAATTGTAAAGTTAGCTTCCAAAAACTTGCTTGTGAAGTAAAAATGGAAAGGAACAAGAAGAAAAGGGTTGGTTGCTAGGTATGTTTATTCTAATTATTCACTCAGGAACTGGGGAAGTAACCTCAGGGCGGGCCCATGGACCAACCGGGCCCACCGTGAGTCAGATTGGACCTAAGACTCTTTCTATCACCTGACTATCAGACGCACCCCCTGACTTATGGGCCAGAGCGGCACCGTGGGTCCCTAGGAATTTATGTTTATTCAGAGCCAGTGCCTAATCACAGAACCGTCTGGATGTTTCCTTTCGCCTGGTGCACAGTCTCCCTGGTAAACGGCTGCAGGGCCCCTGGGGGGAGGTTTGGAGGAAGATTTACAGCAAGTAGTTGAACCAAGGATGCAGGCTCCTTCCTCCAGGGAGCCTGGCCTCCCAAGAGCTTCTGGGTCTGTGAATTGACTTAGGTCTAGAAACTGGATGAGAAGCCAAGACTCTATTGTGGCAACTCAAGGCAGGTTTTGGCCACCAGACCCAGAGCCTTTTATGTCATATACCTCCAGCAATACTCTAGCAGGCTGCCCATTTATTTCACCCCCAGGGACACTGTGATCCATTAGCCGCCACCAAAGATCCCCCAGGGCAAGGCATTCTGACTGCTGGCACATCCCTGCTGCCTTACAGGAGGCGTGCCCACGTTGACCCTAGCAGTGCAGTGCTGCCCCTTGATCTCTGCGACTCCAGGATGCCCTTATCCCCACTGAAATCAAGGAGCCGATCTCACTAGAAGAAGCCTCTACAGCCACAGCCTCCATACAGACAAGAGCAGCCACACAGCATTTCAAGGAGGAAGGCGCTCCCCTCTCTCATGGCTTTCTCCATGCCTCTGTCTTCTGTTCCTTCTTGTGGCACATAGTTGGGGGCGGGCAGCAGTGTGCAGATTGCCTGCAATATATCCAGTACAACATTCCTGTCTCCAAGCCTTTGGATTCCCTCTCTACATCGTGACATCACAACCTCATTAACTGTAGGCCACTGCTGAGTCCAAATTTCAGTCAATCAACCAAGTAAGCTGCTAGAGCCACCTCCAGCTGCACACGCTAATAACCAAGTCCAAAATCTCTAGTAAGTGCATCCACTGCAATGAATTCAGCCCAAGCTAGTGTTAACATTCTGCTCCCTTTGGTCTAAAACCCTTCGAATCCACACCCACACGTGTTCCGCAGGTTTCTGCTGACATATATCAGCAGTCTTGCAATTCTTTTGGTATTTCCTTGTAGGTCCTGGTGTGTCCCTGTCACCATGGAACATGCTGAGATTTGACCCTTTGTGTCTAGTGACAACAGGGGTGGTCACGGTGAGTCTTAAGGGGAATGGGCACCCCCTTTCAGGGCATTTGCCCCACTGAGGTCATTCCAGGGTTTTTAAACAGAGGAAGAACAGTCGCAGAGACACTGGAGCGCAAACTAGCATCACGATAAGGGAGGCTCAGAGCCGCTTGGGGTTTAAGATCATCAGTGTCATCTGGGTCCCACAGAGTCGCCATTCCACATTTTGGAACCCTTTCTTTCCCAATTAATGCCCCAATTTTCACAAGAGAAGTCTGTCGAGATGTGAATTCAATTGTGGTTGTAATTCAGCAATCGGCACAATTAAATCATGTGTTTGATCATCAGCAATATCAGCCCTGGGGCTGCATGAAATACGAGCTCCTGTGAGGGCTGTCGTGGAAGCTCTCTGGTTCTCAGACCGTGACTTAAGGTGAGAGTTAATGGACCTGAGCTTGTCGTTTTCTCTCCACAAGTGCTCAAGAGCCCTCAAAAGAATCCATCCCACCCCACTGTCCTTACAGTCATCATTACTTCCATAATGGCCAAGTGCAGCTTCATACCAGCTCCCAAGGGACATGCCTCAGTGGCACTTCATCTCAATCCACCACAGGTGACGGCTTGGTTAACTGGAAGGCCACTCCATGCCTTGGGTTCCTAGTATCCCATTTCCCACTGCCAAGGAGGTCAGCACCACACTCAAGCCCAAAGCTGAGAAAACCAGTCCGCAAACCTCGTCTTAGCAGGTCCCTCTCCTGGTGTCACTCCCCACTCCAACTCCATATTGGTTTGGGTCCGATCAAGAAAAAAGAAACCATGTGTATTCTAACTGGGAAAGTTTCATGTGAAGAATTAACTTATAATAGGGGATTGGCTAACAAAGAATAAAGAGAACTATAATTAAGGTAAAAAGAGCAGCTATAAGAAGCAGCCACAACCCACAGAGCTGAGATAGAGACCCCACCCCAGGGCTGAGATAGAGCCCCTAGGAATCCCCCACCCAGGGCTAAGAGACAGTCCCCAAGGAAGAGCCCCTGAGGGCTTTGGTAAGACCCCCAAGGATGAGGCCCCCCAGGGGTGAAATCAAATCCCCAAGAAAGAGCCCCCCACACCAGGCTGAGATACAGCCCCTGAGAAAGAGTCTCCCCAAATTGAGATAGAGCCCTCAAGGAGGATCTCCTATCCTGGGCTGAGGTAGAGCCCCCAAGAAGAGCCCCCCCAGAGCTGAGGAAGAACCCACAAGGAAAAGCCTCCCCCCACTCAGGGCTGATACAGAGCCCCAAAGAAGAGCCCTCCCCAGAGCTAAGGAAGAGCCCCCCCAGGGCTGATATAGAGCAGAGAGCCCAAAAAAAGAGACCCCCTCCACCAGGCTGAGATAGACCCCCCCCTAAGGAGGAACTCCCACCCTGGGCTGAGATAGGGCCCCCAAGGAAGAGTCCCCCCAGGAAGGGTCCCATCCTAAAGCTGGAATAGAGTCCCCAAGGAAAAGCCCCCAGACTGAGGGAGAGCCCCCACAGCAATGCTCACACCCCCCCTGCAGGGCTGACGTCCAGAACCCGTGAACAGGGCGTGCCTGTGGCTCACACAGGGCTGGTCTGGTGCCACACTGTGGAGCTTGCTAGAACTCCAACCTGTGGAACTTACCAGAAACTTGCCCTGGAGGATCCCACAAAAGCTGCTCACAGGAGGTGTCTCACCAGAGGCACCCTGTTACAAAACTGCCTAAAGGGGGGTGCTGGGGAGCTGCCAGCCGCTGGGGCTACTGACCGCTGTGCACTGCAGGAGCCGGGCACCGGAGAGGCTGCAGGAGCTGCAGGAGCCTGCCTGTGAGCACAAAGGAATCAGGAAGAGAGCCCTTTCCTGCTGCAAGCTCTCCCCAGCGCCCTCTACTGACCAAGGTTAGCATGCCAGCCGGCCAGGAAAGAAATTTAAAGGGCCCAGATCCATTTTTAGGGAGCAGGCAAAAAGGGTGAATTCAGAGCTGAGAGGCAGTCATTGACAACCAGCACACAATGAAATAGTACTCAGCAATGAAAAAGAAGGAACTGCTGATACATGAATTAATCTTATAGCTATTACGCTGAGTGAAAGAAGCCAGACACCAAACAGCACATTCTGTAAGTTCAAGAACACACAAACTAATCTACAGTGACAGAAATCTTTAAAAAAACAGGATGGGGGGGTGTTTTACTGGAAAGGGGCACAAGGGAACTTACTGGGGTGATGGAAATATTCTGTGATGTGATTGGGGTGGTGGTAACACAGATGTGTACATTTGTGAAAATCCTTCAAACTGAACATTTAAGATCTGTGCATTTCCTTGGAGATAAATTATATCTCAATTTTTAAAAATTGGGCCCCAAATTTTTGGTTTCCAGTCTAGTCACTGTGTGCTGCCTGCACACAGTAGGCAAACAAGAATTTTTGAGTATATAAATGCGTTCATGAATCACACACTCATTTTGCTTTCCTCACATCAAATTTCTGACTGTTCCCCCAATCACTAAGCTGTAGCCCTCGGCTCTTAGTCCAGGCACAGCTTTTATTGCACTGGTGCTAGCTTCAGAGAGGCAAAATGTATCTGGTACTGCCAGAGTGACCAGCACGCCTTGAGCGCTCTGTGCCTGATGCTGCCTCAATACTCTAATATTCATGACAACCTACGCAGTAGTGGCTTCTATCGTCTCCCTTTTACAGATGAGGAAACAGAGATACTGTTTGTCTCAACATCCACACTCTCAACCACTTTGTCTCTGGAGTCAGAGTGTCTTAGGTTCAAATCCCAGGTCTTCTCCTTGAACTGTGGGTCGTAGGTAAGACACGTGATCACTCTGAGCCTTGCTCTACTTATCTCTGAAATGGGGATAATAACATTTCCCCTTGGGTTGTCATGAGGTACAAACGAGCTTATCCACACAGAATGTTTAGCACAGTGTCTGTCTCAGAGCAAGCGCTCACCGTGAGTAAACAATGGATTTCATCAATTCTAAGACACACGTGTTTGCACATTTTAACATCTCTGACGTCAGAATGTGTCTTGCAATTGAAGGCACCTCCCAACCGCCTTGGGCAGTGGCAGTTGTGCAATGGTTACCACTGCCTGTGCAAGAGCAAACCTGGTCCAAACTGTTCACACCGTTGTCATCTCTGTGTCTAAGTATCAAATAGCTCTTTCATTGTGAATAAAATAAAAATACGATGAGTGGAAGAGCATCGTGTCATTCTTTTGTTGGCAGCCGCTTTTCTTTCTTAGTCGTGCATAAATTAGTGGTGTGTCTTACAGCTGATGGTTTCCTCGATTTGATGAAATGCGCTACACTATAATCATCGCAAGTCTGTCTTCCCCACCACGGACGATTGGATTATTGTTCCCTATTCTTCCGGCCTCTCTGTTAGAGAGTTAGACATCCACGCCTCTGTCGTGTGATTTTGCAGTGCCTCCCACTAGAGCAGGCAAGGGAAATTTCCCCACCCACCAATGTAGGGCTTGGCCATGTCACTTGCTGTGGCCAGGACAGAGCACCAGTTCCACGACGAAGCCCTGGGAGATATTGCATGTCTCTGCCCAGGCACAAAAGCAGGCCCTGAGTAGCCACTGCTACAAGGAGAATGGAGACAAGTGAGCTGACCTGGATCCAACCCGCAGCCTGAAGCCAAGCCATCCCAGCTGACCCAACCACTGTGTGCTCATAGTTGTAAACCCCTGAGAGTTGGGGGGCCATTTGTTACGCAGCATTAACATAATTGCAATAGCTAGTACACTCACGAAACTATGAGTGCTTTGAGGGCAAGGCCCATGACTCATTTCCCTTCATGTGTCCAGTATCCAGACTATAGGGGATTGACTGAATGTCCAGTATCAGTCTGGATACTGGACATAGTGGGCATAGAGGACACACAGAGAGATCTTCAGAGATGGAAAAAGGATGGCATTGGAGTCAGACAGACCTGGATTCAAATCTCAGCTCTGCCACTTGAAAGTTGGATGACCTTGGGCAAGTCATCTAGAGTTCCAAACCTCAGTTTTCCTCATCTGTAAAGAGGCTCCTGTGTCACCCCGTGATGAGGAGTGAAGGACGGACAGGGCCATCACCCAGGGCCTTGCACAAGCAGGTGCTCCAGACACACAGCAGTTCCCTTTCCTCAACAGATGTGTGTCATTGAATGCACGGCTGAGACCCCTGTAACCCATTTCTGCACCCCAGAATCTGCCAGGAAAATCTCTTCCAGGTGTTCCTGGCACATGGCAGGCAGGATCTGGCAGGGAGGAGACAGCCCTGGACTAGAAGGTCTGGCAGGAGCCAGGAAAGGCAGTTGCCAAGCTGCTCCCAGCAGTGTGGCCTCACAGGGACCCCTTTACCAGTTCTATTTCCAACCCACCTGGCACCCAGGTGCCCAGGCTGGTGCCAAGTTCAAACTCAGCAGACTTTATGCTCCCCCAGAATTTTCTGCCCTGGTTATTCCCTGGGGAAAGGCAAGCATGGAGAAGATGGGGGATGAGAGGGCTGGCCATCTGGTCCAGGCAGGGAGCAGAGGTGGGCCAGCTTTCCTGGCAGAGGATCTACCACCCAGAGGGGCCCACACACACAGGAGCCCTCTGGACCAGCATGTCCCAGAACATCCACCATAGGCCCCACCCTGGGACAGAGTGATCAGCAAGGAGGCCTGGATTCCAGCCCTGATTCTGCCACAGCCTGCTGTGTGACTTGAGGCAGGTCCCTTAAAATCTCCCTCCATTTCTCTTGTCTGTACAATGAGTAATATCGAGGAAGTCTCCACGGTTCCCATCACAGACCCATCTAACACCAGCAGTCCAGGACCTTGGACCAGATGACCTCAAAGGAGCCTTCTGCTGGGCCCCAAGAGCCCCATGCTTCCTGGAATGTTGGGGCTGGAGGTCCAGGGGCTTATCTCCCACTCAGACCCTCTCTGATGTGTGGCTACCAAAAAAATCCCACATGGCCAGGGAGACAAACCCCAGTGGGCATTCCTCCTGAGCTTCTCTTTCTGTGGCCTCAAAGATGCCCAGGTTCCTGGCCTCCCCCTCCCTGCTCATTAATTAGCCCGTGGTTGCTATGGTTTTTCTGAGCCTTCCACAGAGAGCAGGCCCAGAAACAAGCAGTGAATCAGATAAGCAACTGATCTTGGGCTGAAGGGTCTTCAGAGGTGAACTACACACACACACCCACACCATAAACACATACCTGCATGCATGAGCACATGTGTGCACACACGCGCACATATACATACATGTGTGCGTACATGTGTCCACATGTGCATATACACGTGCATGCACGGGCACACATATACATACACACACACACACTCCAATCCTGTGCCTCGGCCCTCCAACCCCCCAGCACACACAGTGGCTGCTCCCCATCCCAGACGCCAGTGACTGTCACCGCCACCATCACATCTTCTGCCCTTCCACCCTCTGACCCCGTGGTTTCCTTTCTGGCAAAGCCTTCGGTGCCCACCAAGGTCAGGGAGGATTAGGGAGCACAGAGAGTTAAAACTGGGCAGCTGGGAACCACAGGATCATCAACCCTGTCACACCCTCGCTATGTGCCCCTGGGGGTTGTCAGTGATTTAATTATTGATGCTGTCACTGTTTTGACACATTCCATGCGGCCTTCAACACGCACCATGTACCATGCAAAGTGCTCACGTGGCTTTCATCCTCAAAAAATCCACAAGATGGATGTTATCCCCACATATATTTATCCACTACTGTGTGCCAAATTACCCCAAAACTTAGCTGAAAGCAACAAACATTTATTATCTCACGCAGCTTCAGAGGGTCAGGAATCCAGGAGTGGCTCAGCTGGATGACTCTGGGTTTCCCACGAGGTTGCAGTCAGGCTGTCGGCCGGGGCCGCCGTCTCATCTCAAGGCTCAGCTGGGGCTGGAGAATCCACTTCCAAGCTCGTCCACATGGCTGTTAGTGGGCCTCATTCCTTGACATGTGGGCCTCTCCACAGGCTGCCTGAGTGGTCTCAGGATGTGGCAGGTGGCTTCCCCCAGAGCAAATGATCAGAGAGAGACAGAGAGGAAGAGAGAGGGAGAGAGAGAACCCAAGACAGGAGCTGCAGCACCTTTTATAACCTAGTCTCCTAGCCTTAGAAATGAATACCATCCCTTCCACCATATTCTATTGGTCACACAGACCAAGCCTGTGGGAGATTGATGAAGGATGTAAACACGTGGAGGTGGGGATCATCGGAGGCCATCTTGGAAACTGGCTATCACACCCCATTTTACAGATAAGAAACTGAGCCATAGAGAGATGAAGTGACTCGCCCAAGGTCACACAACCAGCAAGTGATGGAGTAGAGATTTGAATCCAGGGTCCTGCATTCTAACTCCAACATCTATACCCTTAACTGTATATCTTCTCTATCTGGCCTCAGTTTCTCCAAATGTTAGGCGAAAGAGTTAGACTGGATAGTCTTTAAGGGCCCTTCCATCTGGAAAGTTCAAAGACAATTAGCCAGGTACAGTAGTGGGACCTGAATCTCAGTCTCCTGACTTCCAGCCACCAGGCTCTCGTCCACTCCATCAAAGCAGCCCTGGGAGGTTCTCTTCTGTATAAAATTGGCAGGTGCAAGTCTCAAACCATCTCTGGGACTCGGTTACCTCTTCTGGAGAAGAGGAGGAAGGGAGGGCACAGACAAGACTGATGATGATCCAGCCACAGTGAAGATGGTGATAAGATGATGATGATGGTGCTGGGGAGAAAGACGAAACGATGATGATGATAAGTAATATGCACTTGAGTGCTTCCTGTGATGCCAAGAACTCACATTTCATTTCATCTTCACCTTCGTCATCCAAAACGTGGCCCGGGGACCAGCAGCACAGCCACCACCTGAGCACTTGTTAGAAATGCAGAGGCCATCGCACCCCCTCCCCCAGGGGATCTGTGTGCACGGCTGAGTTGAGGGGAGCTCAAACTTCTCAGAATCAAGAGCCAGCACAACCATCCAGAAGGGAAATACCATTCTTGACCCTACTTTGCAGATGGGGAAAGTGAGACTTGGAAAAGTTTCCCAGCCAACAAGGAGTAGAGCCAGAACAAAGGTCTTGGTCCATACGCCATTCCTGTCCCACTCCTGCCCCTCGGGCTGGAGCTTCTGTCTGTCCCTGGGCGGGGTGAGGTTGCAGCCAGCCAGGCCCCAGCCCTGAAAGCATCGGGCCTGGTCCCACTGCCTCCTCCATCAGGCACGGTCCTGTCACCTCTGCCATCAGTCTGCCTCCTGCTGCTCACGGCCCCTCGGCCTCGCAGGGCTGCCAGCGGGTAGATCAGAGGCGAGGAGGCCCGCCTGGTGAACAGTGACCTTGTTCCAAGTTACTCCAAGGGAGGGACACTCAGAATCAAGCGACAGCACACAGCACAACAGCACACACACGTTTCGAAAAGAGGGGGAAAAAATGAAGTCTTTGAAATAACATTAATCATGATAATGCTTTGGCTGGCTCCCTCCCTTGGTGTTTGCTGGAGATTCTTTTTCAAAGTAGATTTAACCCTCAGCAGCCCGGGCTCTCGCAGAGTCCCCAGCACTACATGCTCTCCCTGCCTCGGCCAAGAAGCCCCCTGGCACCTCAGAGCACAGGGAGCATGTCTTTTCCCATCTTCCACCAGCCCCCCTGGGTCCAGCGGTCACTCCAAGGCAAGGTCAAAACTCAGGCGCAGGCAGGTCAAATAAATGAAGGACGTGGGCTGTGATCAGGACTGGGTGCCCCACTTGTCCTGGTTTGCCTGCTTTTAACACTGAAAGTCTGGCGTCACAGGACACCCCTCTGTCCTGGGCAAACCGTGAAAGGCGGTCACCTAGCTGGGACTGTCGTGAACAGGAAAAACATCTGAGGAAGCAGCTGCTACTCACCCCGGGCTGATGGCTGCCACATGATGTGATGGACTGAATTGTGTCCCCATCACACACAGAAACCCTAACCCCCATGTGACTCGATTTGGAGACGGGGCCTTAAGGAGGTTACTAAGATTAAATGAGGTCATAAGGGTGGGGCCTTAATCTAACAGGACCTGTGTCCTTACGAGAAGAGAGAGAGACACCAGGGACGCCCGTGCACAGGGGAAAGGCCGTGTGAGGACACAGCAAGTAGGTGGCCAGGAAGAGACACTTCAGGAGAAACCAACCCTGCCAGAATCTTGATGTTACACTTCCGGCCCCCAGATCTGTGAGAAAATAAGTTTCTGTTATTTAAGCCCCCCAGTCCGTGGTATTTTGTTATGACAGCCCTAAGCAGAGTAATATACATGCGGAGAAAATAACAGTAACAGAAGTCAACACTTACGCAGCCCTCAGCGTTCCAGGAACTACTCTAAATCTCTACATGAATTAACTTATTCAATCCTCATAACGACCCTATGAGGTAGGTAATACTGTCATCCCCATTTTACAGATAAGGAAACTGAGGCCCAAAGAGTTTAAGTAACTTCTCCCAAAGACTCACAGAAAATGTCAGCGCTGGGCTTGGAGCCCCTTTAGTCCAGGCGCGAAGCTCAGTTCTTCACTGCCACCCAGGAGTGAGGTCCCATGTGGCCCGACCTTTCAGTTTTCCACAGGAAAGTGAAAAATAGCCTGGTTTTTAAAGGCTGGCTGCTAATTAAGAAAAAAATAATATTTATGAACATAAACAAAAGATACCTGTGTCTAACTCTCAGCTGCCAGCTTATAGTTGCTGCTCTTAGAGAATTCCAACAAGTCAGAATTAAAATTTCGTCTGCCACCACCACACACACAACCACCTCTGCTTTCCAGTAAGAATGTGGCTCTTACAACTGTGGGGCTTAGAAACTTAGAAAATCAGAGAAACTTGGAGCTCAGTGGGAATTTAGAGACTGTGGCATCCAAGCCCGATTTCACAAGTGGCGCCACTATGCTCAGAGAAATTAAATAGGTCACTGAGGTCACACAGCAAGCTAATGTCAGGGCCAACAAGACCTCATCACTTGTCACTCATCAAATTAAGGACAAAGGGATCTACTGTCTTTGGGGTCTACTGTCTACATCTCTTCATCACCTGTTTTTCTCTATGCCTCCAAATTTGGCTTTCTGTCCATCCTCCCATCTGTCTGTCCATCCATCCATCCACTCATTCATTCATTCATCCATCCATCCATCCATCCATCCATCCATCCATCCATCCATCCATCCATTCATCCACCCATCCTTCCATCCATCCATCCATCCATCCATCGATCCATTCATCAATCCATCTATCCATCCATCCATCCATCCATCCACCCATCCACTCAGCCAGCCAGTTAGCCTGGTTCAAGTTCTGCTCTGACTGTGAACTCCTTGCAGTTCACCTTCAAGGGGCTTTGCCTTACCTGTTCCCATATTCTCAACTGTTTCACAACACGGTGTTCAGCACAGTCTTACCCAACTTAACCCCCACCTGGCTGTTACCCTTGGAGAGGGCACTTCACCTCTCCAAGCCTCAGTTTTTCCACCTATAAAAATGGGGGCTTGGGGGCCGGCCCAGTGGCACCGTGGTTAAGTTCATGCGCTCCGCTTCAGCGGCCCCGGGATTGCAGGTTCAGATTCTAGGCACAGACCTATGCACCGCTTATCAAGCCATGCTGTGGCAGCTGTCCCACGTATAAAGTAGAGGAAGATGGTCATGGATGTTAGCTCAGGGCTAATCTTCCTCACACACACAAAACATGGGGGCGTAACAGTACCTACCTCACAGTGTCATGGGGAGAAGGAGGAGATGAGGGCACATAGTTGGTGTGCAGTAACGACCAGCTCTGATCATTAGCTATGATGAGGGGCTGGAGCCCACACTCTTCGAGGCCCCTTCCAGCTCCACACTGCTGGCTCTGTACTCCCCAAGGGATGCGACAGGGCAGGTGGAAAGGCTTGCTGCAGGAGAGGGAATGTGGGAGTGAGGGACTGCATGGGGTCACAGAAAGAGGAGCACAGAGCAAGGCTGCAGAATGCTGACTGGAGGTTGAGCATTGCAGAAGAAGACAGAGGGACAGAAGTCAGCCTGTCTGCAAGGCGGGGGGCGGGGGCTGCATGGGGATTGCAGCGAGACACCCAGTCTCAGTGTCCCTCCTAGAACTGCAAACGCTCTGGGAGGCAGAGCCCACCAGCCTGCTCCCCGCCTGGCACAGCTTCCAGAACCACACAGGGCTGCACTAGTTTCCCCATCATCAGCTTCTGTGAAAAATCAACTGTGATGGCTGAACTTCTGTTCCATTGTTGTTATTGTTTTTTAATTACACCTCCTTATTTTTTTAGCTCAGGAGCCAAATTGGATCCAGTCAACCTGAAATTAATTTATGGCATAACATGGTGGTGTGGAAAACTGGGCCATTGGCTCTCGGGCTGCTGGGGAAAGAGAGGCAAGCTGGGCCTCAGCTCAGAGGCCAGAGGGGAGGCGGGGGCTTGGGGGTCACTGCTCAGCGTTTCTGCCTCTTACACTCTCCATGGGAGAAAGCGCTCCTTTGGGCACCTTTGATATATCCATTCTTCCCACAACTGCTTATGAGCACCTACTGGGTGCCAGGCCCTGGCTGGGCATTAGAGATACAGCAGTGAACAAGCCAGTCAAGCTTCATTTCAAGGAGCTTGTCGTCCAACTTAGTCAATGAGAATCGTAAGAGTTTAGAGTTTAAAAAGATGGGACTATTCACAGTCAGAGTTTTCTCCAGACCTCCTATCAGCCTGAGATTTAGTACAGTATAATGCTGGTGTCCCCAGTTACATTTGGGGATCACAGGAATAGGAGATGATGCCCACGGCTTTCACTGGGGCAGACACTTCACATGAATCATCTCATGTGATCTTTAGGGTGCTGATATTACACCCATTTTACAGATGAGAAAACTGAGGTTCAAAGGGGCAAAACTTGCCAATGGTGAGGAAGTGACAAAGCTGAGACCTGAACACAGACCAGAATGATCCCCACACCCGTTCTTATCACCACCAAGCTATTCGCCTCTCTCAGGAAACCCTGGCACACTGGGCCCTTCCCTGTGCCCAGATCAGACCTGATTGTGATCCTAGAACGCCGAGGACTAGAAACGAGAGCAGGAGGGCCAAGGTGTGTGTTGGTGGCAGTGGCGATTGGTGGGCACGGATCCGGCCTTGGCAGGGGTAGTGCCCCACTCCCCCTCTCGGCCTCCGACATGGAGATGCACAGCTGGCCCAGGTGGCATGTTGTTCTCCTCCATTCTTCTTGATCCTGTCACTGTTGGGAAAGGATGTTTTCTCCTCTGTGGAACTGAGACTGAAGAAAAGCCAGTGTTTGGGGATTTTGGCCCCTGCTTTAGGACGCAGGTGGGGTTAGGACCCACAGGGGGAGTCAGGCTCCCTGTCCCCCCACCTCCAGGGAGCACGGAGCCATGGCTGAACCATTAGAGCCTTTTTCAAGACTGGACTTCTAGCTCTCTCTGTGTATCCCTTGTTTCTGTTGTTTCAATGTATTTTTGCACAAGGAGAGGGTGGGGAGGGCAAGGAGCTCCTTGGGGCAGCTACAGAGCCTGGCCCTGTGTGGCTCAGGATTCCTCTTCCCCCTGCCAAGGACACCCCCATCAGGGAGGTGTCAGGGTCCCTGCCCCACTGCTGGGTTGGGCAAGTTCTCCCTAGAGACTTCTGACCTCGCGCTGGCGGGGAGCAGCTGCCTGGCTCCCTCCCGCATCCCTTCCTCCATCCACCCGCTCTTCCTCCACCAGCGCGGCACACAGCAGACGCGGTCGCCAAAGACACCAGGCGGCTCTCTGGGAGGGAACATCCCCAGGAAAGAAAAGTCCACATAGTTCATTTCCCGTCACCCTGGGTTTGATTTCCCAGCAGCCCCCTCCAGTTTTCTTTCCAACCTGAGTCAACGTGGGACTCAAAACATAACAGCCTCCGTAAATATGATCTGTGCAAGATGACCTTAAAAAGAATACAGGGTTAGGACAAAAATGTATACAGACATTAAACTGTGAACGGTGGTTGTCTTTGAGAAGGCGGAGAGTTACCAACAATTTCCACCTTCTATATTATTTTAATTTTTCACTATAAGCAAACATTACTTTTCTAATCAGGAAAATGAAATAGAGCTGTTTCAAAAGACAGACAAGATTCAGAAACCGCTGGCTCGGTCTCAGTTTGACAACCAAATATCTAGAACAAGGGTCTGTAAATTGTGGCAGGGGAGCCAAATCCAGCCTGCCACCTGTTTTTATAAATAAAGTTTTATTGGGACACAGCCACACCCATTCATTTACATATTGTCTATGGCCCCTCTAGTCCTACAACCATAGAGTTGAGTAGTTGTGACAGAAATTGTACGGCCTGCAAAAACAAAAATATTTACTATTTGGCCCCTTATGGAAAAAGTTTGCCGAGCCCTGGTCTAGAAGAACATAACTTTGTGAAGGAAAAATTAGTCCACGCCCACTGCCAAGGCAGGAGCCTTTAAAACATTGACAGGCTGGTAATCTGGACATCACAGAATCTTGGGTCGCTGAGGACTCAGAGGCCATTTGGTCCATCCCCTGTCTCCATTCCCCAAAGATGAGGGTCTACTCTGCTCTGACCAATCACCTAGGGAGACCAATACCACAACCACCTTCTGGCAGGGGAAGTCCTTCCTTAAGTCTAACTTAAATCCACCACCCCCTAGTTCTCCTGCCATACAGCTCAGACCCTTGGCCCAACCTCAGGCACTTTGTTGGGTCTCCCATTGTTATTGGCTGAGTCTTGGATCTTGCTCAATGTCCCATCAAGCCAGCAAGACCTCAACCATCAGGAGGGAAGATGGCACTATGGACAGACAACCCTGGCCCTCCCCTTCCTGAGCTCCAGGCCCCAGGGCTGACCAATGGGGTCCACCACACCGGCATTAAGAGGGAGTTGATGGCTTTGGAAGCAATTGTCACCACTTCTGGAAGAACGATTACTTTAGCGCTGCATAAACACCCATCCAGACCTGTTCCGCAGGAGTAAATGAAAGTACAAGAGCATCTGAGCTGATTTATCTCAGCCAGAGGAAGCCGGAGAAATTCATTTCCCCCTCTAAACGATCTGCTCTGGGTCCTAAATATTCAATAATTTCCTAGCTGGGAAATGGATTTCCTCCCCTTCCCCCGGCGGACGCTCTGCACTCTAATGCACGACATCATCAAGGCGTCGGGAAGCGCACTTCATGGAAGGCTCCAAGCCACAGCCCCTAACCCTGTCTCAGCTCAGGGAGACTTCGTAGCATGTCAGGACCACAGACCCCCTCCGAGCTGGGTCCGGGCAGCCCCACCCCATCCCTGAGCCAAGCCTGCAGTGATTGTCCCGGCCAAGCCCGCCCAGCCCACCGCCAGACTGGCTCAAGAAGAGGTCTGGCTGCCTAGACCCGGAATCTGGTGAGAGCTCAGAGTTCAGAGCCCCTTAATTGTCCATTTGCTTGTCCGTTTTCCCCACTGGGGGGTGACTTTGAGGGCAGGGACTGTCTCGGGTTTATTCCTATATCTCTCTCTGTCTGTGACATAGTAGGTGGTCCCTATTTGTTGAATAAATGAACGGATAGATGAATGAATGATAACAGAATAGAAGGGTAGATGGATGGCACTTTAAACATTCACTTGACTCCTTAGGGTAAGGACTGTGATTTATTTCTCTCTCCTCCTCAGTGCCTGAAACATCATAGGCAGCTAATAAATGTTCACTGAATTAATGTATCAGAATAAACCAGAGTCGCTGCCCCACCAGTCTTGAGGGCTGGGCTTCCTGACCCAACCAAGATCTGACCTGCTCAATGGGGACTCTGATCATTGAGTAGCCCCCGCCTTGTCCAGGCCTGGGGGGAAGGGGAAGGCAGGATGCTACAGTCTGCTCCACATGCCCTGGCCAGGGAGGCAATTCTGCCTCCATTGGCAGAGGGAGGGAAACAAGTCAAGGTGACTGAGGGGTCTTGAAGCTGTGAGCTTGAAATATGTTCATCATGAGGAAAAGGATGTGGTGGGAGAAGAGATCCAATGAGGAGAGATACTTCCAGCGTCCTAAGGTGATCAGGGGTCTGACCGTGCCTGGAGGGATGGAGACAGGCAAACAAAGGAGAAACGGAGAGAGAAGCAGAAAGAAGAGGTCAAAAACAGGAGACTGAGACAGACGTGAATAAAAAAGAGAGACAAAACCAAAGAAGAAACAGAACCGGGCAGAGACATGAGACAGAGGGTCTCCCAGACCCTCCACCACCGCGCAGGCCCTGGGGAAGACCTGCTGTCATCTCTGCGGGAGGCAGTGGGACAGACTGGGTGACCCTGCGGTGTCTGTTGCCTAGAAGCTGAACCAAGGTCTGCCATCAGGAGATGGAACCCAGGAACCCGTTTGACTCCCTTCTTGGCTGCGTTTTGGAGACTCTCCCCAGAGGGTGTGCTGGGAGCATTCCCTACTGCCCAGCCCTGATCCCACGGCCTGCCCCAGTCTCCAGGTTCCATCACTTTGACAGACATGGGTATGAACAGAGACAGGTTCAGGTGCCAGGGCACCTGTGGACCACGCTTTGCAGGGTTGGTGCCATGAACTCGAGCATGAGCTTCACAAAGGCCGGATCTCTGTTTCATTCGCAGCTGTGTGCCCCAGGGTCTAGAACGGTGTTCGTAGGAGGTGTCAGACACGTGTCTATTGAATACGGGTGGGTGAATGAACAGGCCCCCAGCAGTACCAGATTCAGGAAAAGCCATCTCAGTAGCTCCAAGAGGAGGGTCCTGAGCCGCCTGGGCCTCCAGCCTGGGGGTGGCCCCTGCCCAAGGATCTCCCCAAAAACCCCAGTGTGTGTGTTTGCCTCCCCATCTCAGAACCTCTAGCGGGACAAAGCTGCTGCTTATTCACCCCATCCCAAGCTTGGCTAAGCCCAGTAATTCTCAGCTCTTGACCACACACTAGAATCACCCAGAGAAATTTTTAATTACCTGCCCCATCCCAGACCAACTAAATCAATGTCTCAGAGTGGGGCCCTGGGCATTGGTGTTGATTTAAAATCTCCACAAGTGATTCTAAAGTGCAGCCAGAATGGAGAACCTGTCATCTAAATTCTAGAACAGCGTGACCCCTGGACCGGCAACATCACCTGAGAACTTGTTAGAAACGTAAATTCTTGGGTTCCACCCCAGACCTGCTGAATCTGAAACTTGGGAGGGGGCCTGGCAATGTGCGTTTTAAGAAGCCCTCCAGGTAACTCTGATCCAGGTCAAGTGTGACCCACATTCTAGAAGTATTTCTCCAAGATCCCTCCAGGAAGGAAATCACTCATAGGGACCCCATCAGGCTTGAAATGAGCTCCAGGAAGGCCGGGCTGCTGAGGCCCCGGGGAGGAGAAGGGGATGTTCCTGGGTGTCGACAACTTGGCGGAATGATTGCTCTGGGAGGATCAATGTGCTGGGATGGGACACAGTACTTCCGGAGTCAGTATTCTTGGGTGATTAAAACTTCTACTATCATAATTTCCAGAGACTGGGGTCCCAGTGATATTTAAATATCAGTATTCTTGGGCATTAACTTTCTGATGTGTCAATAATCCAGTATGAACCGTGGGAGACCAGCAGGATTGGGGCATTAATCTCCTGAGAGGGGGTCCCAGGCCCCTTCGATAGTAGGGCTGGCAGGACATCACTTATTTCCAGGATATTTCTCTCTACTCCCTGTGGGATCCCTTCCCATCTTCCCACCCGTTTGCCAAATGGGGGCCGTTCTACAGATCTTTCCTCGAGCCCCTGAGACTTCGGGGAGAGGGCAGTGGGGGGTCTGTAGGCTCTATCTTTGCCCCCCAAGTTGTTGACAGGCTCCCAACGGGGCAGAGGAGGGGTAGGTGATTGCCTGGAGAAACTGCAAGTCCCTTCACGGTCAGTCCACCATTTTAATGATGATCTGATCAGAACACTGGCTCCCTGGGGTGTGTCCATCCAGCTCGGGGTGGGGACAGGGAAGGCCCAGGCACTAGACACCAGCCCTGAACAGAATCACACAATTTCTAACTGGCTATGCCATCAGAAGAGGCAGAAGAGGGGAGAGGCAAGAAACGGGGGGCCTGCAGCCAGGATGTGGGTTACACACCTGCCGGCTGGGGAGGACCCAGAGGTGTCAGCAGGAGGGAGGGCCACCAGAGGTCACCCCTCAGGTCCTGGCCCTGGAGGCTGGAAACTTCTGGTCCTGGCTCCATCCCAAATGCCGTGTGATTCTGGAAACTCTCTGCTCTTCTCCAGGCTTTAGTGACCACATCTTTAAAAGGACGGAATGAGACTGGATTGTTTCTGAGATCCCTTCTGGTCTAATACATTCTGTCTAATCCAGCCGTCTGCCTTCATGCAGCAAAAGTAATATGACCCTCTTAAAGATAGAACAGCTGAGGCCCAAAGAGGTGAAGTGACTTGCCCAAGGTCATGTGATGAGTCAGGGACAGAGAAGAGAGCCAGAGGCCAGGGCCCCTGCCTTCTAAAGTGAGACAGCATGATATAGAGTGGTAAGATTTGGAAGCTAAAATCCCAGCTCTCCCTTTACAGCTGTGTGACCCGGGACAAGTTACTCTCCCTCTCTGATCCTCAGTTTCCTGATGACCTCTCAGAGAGTTCTCACACAAAGGTCAAATAGGATAATGACCACACTTGTACAGCCCTGACTGTGGGCCAGGCTGTGTTGTAGGCACTTACACTGGTTGATCGTGTGTTTCCCGTCATCCATCCACTGTGACGTACGTGCTACTGGGGATCACAGAGGACGAAGTGGGCAGAGTCAAGTCGCTCATCCAAAGATACTGGCTGTAAGAGGCAGAGCCAGAGTCCCATGAGGTCCGTCTGATTCTGGACTCCACGCTCCTTGTGCTACATCGAGCCGCCTAGAAGAGCATTTGAGGTGTGCGCCCGTGTTCCAGCTGTTTCTCTCCATCCAGCACCATCTGATTCCCTTCACAACGACAAGGGTGTCCCCCTGTGGCAAATGAACCAGCCAAAGTCAGCAGAGGAGGCAGAAACTTTCTGGGGGGCAACATCAGCATCACTCCTCGACAACCTTCTAGATGAGAGCCCTCAGGGCCCCCTTGGAGAAAGAGACCCTCCCTCTCCAGCAGTTAGGAGGAAAATGAACCAGCCCCCAAAGAGGATCCCGGGCAGCTCCCTTCTGTCCCTTCTGTCCTGCACCGGTTGTGTACTGTGCCAGGTCCCCGTCTTTACAGGTGGGAGCTCACAGCCTGGCAGTGGCCCCTGCAAGGACTCACAGCACCCCCCAAACAAAGCTAGAAGGAGGACCACCCCTCCAGGGGAACGCAGTCACTCCCTGCATGGTGACACAGGAATGCACCCAATCGCCCCTGGAGCCGATCCAGCCCTGAGATTTCAGACCAGCACCTCGGGGGACATTTCTGAAGAGAAGCCCTGGGCTTTGGGGAAATCCCAGACAGTGGCCGGGCACTAGCAATCACAGCTGGGGGCAGGGACAGGAAGCGGCCAGCAGGTGAGGTCATCGTGTCCTCTTGTCTAAGAAGGAGAATCTGAGCGCTGCCTGATAAAGAAGGCCTCCCCCGCCCCGGGCCGGAGGTGCGCAGCGGCCCCAGAGTTGGCTGGGCTGA
Source organism: Tapirus indicus (assembly GCA_031878705.1). Taxonomy (NCBI): domain Eukaryota; kingdom Metazoa; phylum Chordata; class Mammalia; order Perissodactyla; family Tapiridae; genus Tapirus; species Tapirus indicus. Next base: position 97,491,789 of record CM062924.1, on the reverse strand, counting down.
GATAAGGCTGTTAATTCCCAGGGAGAGCCCTATTCGGTGGTTCTCTTCCTCAACTGCAATCAAGCGGCAGGAGACTGCGTGAGGGATGGGAGGGAGGGAGCCACCCCAGCACTGCGGCAGAGGCGGCCCAGATGCAGCAGGCAGCAGGGTACTGAGGGCTTTGGGAGTGTCCCCTGACCCTTAGTGGGCGTGGGGAGGGGCTGCCGGGTGGGGTTTTATCCGGGCTGGGTGAGGTCCCCATTATGCATATGAACCCGGCATCCGATAAACGAGGTTCCAGTCCCAGTGCTGCCCCCAGGGCTCTCTTCTCTGTCCCTGACTCATCACATGACCTTGACACCAGCCCGCGACTCTGTGTCTTCATCCTAAAGGGGATCATGATAACCCATCTAAGTGGTTTTCGAGAGATTAAATGAGATGATCCATACTAGCTCGGAGCACGGCGCCTGCCTGGTGCCCAGGGTCAACGAGTGAGAGTCCGCAGTATTTCTGAGTCAAGAACAAATGAAAGGGGCTGCTTTTTTCAATAACCACCTCCACAAAATGCCCATTTGATGGCTCTGAAGGGAGGCTGGTGCCTTTAAGACAGGAATCGATCTGGCCCTTGGCCCAGTCAAGAAAGAATATCAATCCTTAGGCACATTAGGAGCGGGATTGATGGGGAGCTTGGAAGGTGTGATGAACGGAGGCCGTGGGGACCAGACCCTGACCCCGACCGGCCCCACCGCTACTCCCTGCAGTGGGGCTCAGGGGAGGAAGCTACAGGACCCTCAGACCCAAACCAGGACTCCTGGGCCTTTTCCCAAAGGAGCAGCAGGAATCCAGGGTGCCTCCACACACACACACACACACACACACACACACACACACACACACACACACACCCATGCAGCAGGGATCCAAGGTGCCTCCACACACACCACACACACACACACCCATGCCCGCGTCCCATGGACAACTGCAGGCTGGGGGTTGGCAGCTCACAGACTCCGCCAAGTTCCGCTGGTGCTTACAGAGCACCTTCTGTGTGCCAGGCCCTGGAGCCACTGAGGGGCGTGGACACGGGCCCTGCCCTCAGGGGGCTTGCAGGCCAGTCTGGGAGACAGGCACTGGGAATCACCGCTCAGGTGATGTGCTCTGAGAGCCCAGGGGCTGCAGGAGCCCAGACGAGGGGCACACGGCCAGGCTGAAGGCCAGGGAGGCGCAACCCCTCTGCTGAGCCCAGAGGTAGGCGTTAGGCAGGGAGAGAGGGAAAAGTGTTCCAGTTAAGGGAACAGCATGAGAAAGGACCAGAGGCAGGAGAGAGCAGGGTGTGTGCAGGGACTAGCGGGCATCCTGCCCGGGGAGGGTGGGGGTCCCGGTGTTATCCTTTGAGCCATGAGGGGGCGTTAAAGACGCTTAAAGGTGGGCTCTCCACCTTCTCTCCCAGTGGGGCATGGGTGGAGAGCAGGTGAGCTAGAAGAGAAGGCTGTCGTCCTGGGCTCCAGGAAGGGACTGTTCAGCCCCAGGTTCTCCAGGGCCGGCCTTCTGGAAGCTGCATGACCTCTGCTGGGAACCCCCAGTGCAGAGCACCGTCCTTGACCCCAGGGCTGCCGCCCTCAGCTGACCCTGCATCCGTGGGCCTGAGTTTAGAGTTGAAGGGAATTGTGTGTCTGAAAGGGAGACTCAGCACAACCTGATTCCTACCCAGGTTGGCTGTGTGACCCAAGGCACTCACCCCACCTCTCTGAGTTTTCAGGTCTCATCACTGTAATTCTCTCTCCTTCCCTTGGCCTTGGCTAAAAAAACGAGGAAGGAAACAGACTTAAATCCAGTAAGTGCCAACAACGGGCCAGGAGCTGCACCCCTTTCTCTGCTGATTACTAGAAAATTCCCTTCTACTGAATTGGCTGTGTGACCTTGGGCAAGTCTCATCCCCTCTCTGGGCCTCAGTCTCCTGCTATAAAATGCCATGGTTGCTACTGCTTGCCTTTAAGGGTCCATCAGTGCTAGCATTCTGGGAAGTGCACAGCGAACCATTTTGGAGTCAAATTCCTGGCTTCTGGCTTACTGGGCTGTGTGACCTTAGGCAAGTTCACCAAACCCTCTGGGCTTTACATTCTGCAGAACGGGGATAGTAACTCCCACCTGGGCATGGTGGGCATGCAATGAGACAACTTATGCAAAGCACCCAGCACATCCTGGGCACACGGTGGCCAACTGAGTACCTGCAATTGGTTCTGCTTCTGGCCAGGAGCTGGCCCTCCTCAAGCCCCGGCCACTAGCTCTGGCGGGCGGGGGAAACCGGGGCTGCAGCAAAGGACGGGGACAGCAGAAATGCACACAGGCGCCGGCTGTGTGCTCAAGCATTCCGTTTGGAATGAATCTCCTTTTATCCGAGCAAGCGAAGTCCCCCGCGCCGGCCGCTCATCCAGTGTCTGCTGTGACTTGGGCTCCCATTCGTCACACGGCATTTGATGGAATATTCCTCCTGGAGGAATTGCACTCCCAGACACTCCTCACGCTCGGCCAGGGTCTTTGAAACTTAACAGCAGGTTCTTTAAAGGGACAGGAGAGGCGCTCTGCATCCCAATACACGGCTTTTGAACACGTCAACATTAATAGAGGTCACCATTCCAGGAGACGCGGGGCCCTTCCCAGGAATAAATCAACAGCTGGCGCCGCCACCGGCCAACCAATCCGTTTTGCTGGCGTTACCTTTCTGATCGATCGTCTGCTGGTGCCGGGGGTTAGAGGGGTGGGGGAGGCAGACCTGTCTGCACCGCTTTACTGGGCCTTGGGGTGAGAATCCTGTCTGAAAGAGACCTGGAGAGGTCATCTGTCATCCTGTCCCTTCCGCCACTGCCAGCTAGGATCCCAGAGTTTCAGTGAAGGTACCAGAGGGCATTGTGGAGCCCTGAGCTTGGGTTCAGTGTGCCCTCTCATTTCATCCTTTCAGCTATCTGGGGAAACTGAGGCCCCGAGACGTTAGGGTCCTTGACCAAAGTCCTACAGCCAGTAAGAGACTTGGCTGAGCCCTTCCAAAGTCCGACCTTACCCACCCACCAGGCTGCCTGTCAGAAGGGCTTTGGGGTCAAGAATGCAAGGAAATGGGATTTCCTGACCTTCAGACCCACTGGGTGCAGTCCCTAAGGGCTCCATTTCATTTCAGTCTGGCCCTCCCCTTTTTCCAGAGAGGGGAACAAGGAGGCTGGTGCCCATCTGAGCACCAACCCTGAGCGTCTGCCCTGACCCAGGCTCCTGGAGAAGGGATGCTGCTATATGAAGTCCAGAGGCAGCCTGACTCGAAAACTACACCCTGGGCTTTGCAACCAGACAGGCCTGGTTCAGATCCCTGCTCTGCCATGTCCTAGCTGTGTGGCCTTAGGCAAGTGACTTAACCTTTCTGAGCCTCAGTTTGAAAACAAACCCTCACACTTGGTTTGGAAACAGCCCCTCCAGCAGGGCCTCTGCCCAGTCATGGGAAGGGGTTAGGGTCTGTGTGACAGTCACCTCTGTTGCCCGAGGCCCCCTCTGTGTCTTTCCCAACCCTTCATTGTCTGCAATAATGCAGGCACAGAAAAGCTTGCCCCTGCGATGGTCTTGCCACCTTTAAAACACCTAATAAATGCTCAGATGTATAATGTTTTATGTTTCTGTCATTTCTCCTCTGCTGATTGCTTTATCAATAGTGCTGCTTATGTGAGTTCCATGATTTATCTGGTTCTGCCCCCGCCTCCCTGTGTGGCCCTGGGCGAGTCATTCATCCTCCTGCATCACAGAATACGGGAGCTGGGAGGGAGCGACCTCAGAGATCGTCAATCCAGGCCTTTCGTTATATCGATAAGAATCCCAGCAACAACCCAAACCACCTGAGAAGCCCGTGGTAGACCAGTGCACTGGCAGCCCCAGTGAGCACCCTCTTGGTATTTCTGCCCTTGTAGAGGCCCCTCCCACATTGGCATGGGCTCTGTCCAACGGGACAGGAGCAAGCAGGAGCCCGCGGAGGCTGTATAGATGCTGCTCGTTGGGGTTTTTTCTCTTGAAACATCTCCTCTTGGGATGAATGCCACTTTGAGATTCCCAAGCTGGAAGGAAGCCCAAGCTCTGGAGAAGAACCTGGAAGCCACAGCAGAGAACCCTAGCTAAGCTCCCAGCACACGGCGAGCCCGCTGCCAGTCATGTGAGTGAGGCCATCCTGGACGTCCCAGCCCAGTCAAGCCTACAGCCACTGCAGCCGCATGAGTGACCAGACGACAGTGACCACTCTCCTCAGTTTGCCTGACACTCTCCCCATTTCAGCACCGAAAAGTCCCACTTCCTGGAAACATGCCCCTACCCCAGTCACCCTACTGAAAACGGATGGAGCAGAAAAACCAACCCACAGAATCAAGAGGAATAGTAAACAATGGCTGTTTCAAACCTCTAAGCTAGGGGTGTTTTGTTACGCAGCAAGAGATAACTGAAACATGTCGCCAGTATGCGCCAGGCACTGGCCTCGGCCTTTGATATAAGAAGTTCTAACCTTCACGACAGTCCTTTTGAGATGATTTAATTACCAGCAAGTGAAGAATGTGAGGCTCAGACAGGTCAGTGATATTTCAAGGTTCAGAAAGCGGCGGAGCTGGCTTCAAACCCCAGTCTAACTCCAGCATCTAAGCCACAAATGTCACCGCAAAAGCCCTGGGTGTCATTACTGCCATTTAGCAAACAGGAACACACAGTGCAGAGAGATGTGACTTCCCCAAGGCCACACAGCAAGTTAGTACACATTCTGAGTTTAACAATACAAATGTCTGTCTCAGTCACCTAGTGCCACAGCAATGCTGTGTAACAAACCGTCCCAAAACTCCGTGGCTTAAAACAACAAGCATTTATTTTGCTCACGATTCTGTTGGTGAGTGGAGTGGCTCTGGTTTGGGTTGTGCTCCTGTGTCCAGGGGTTGGCTGGCTGTTGGATGATCAACTGGGGCAACTCAGCTCCTCTCTGAGTGTCTCTACCCCCCAGCAGGCCAGTGCCGCATGCTCTCACGGCCAAGGCAAGCGTGCGGGAGCAAACACGCAGAAATGTACGAAGTAGATTTGGAACTGGTGCCGCATTCCCACCTGGTCAAAGCAAGTCACAAGGCCAGAGCAGGTACAAGGGATGGGGAACAGACTTTGCCTGGCGAGTAAGAGAAACTGCAAGATCTCATTGCAAAGGATACAGGTACGAGAAAGACTGAAAATAGGGGATGCTAATGCAATCGATTCATCACAAATTATCACGAGAGTCTTTACCATGTGCCAGGCAGCGTGCTGGATATTTTATACTTATCATCCATTTCTTGAGCCATTCCTATAATTTAATTAGGTGCTATTGTTAGTCCCCATAATCCAATTAGGGAAACTGAGTCATATGACAATTAAGCAACTAGTCCAACATCACATAGCAAGTCAGTGGCAGGGTCAGAACTCAAGGCCAGGGCCGTTTTACTCCAACTCCATGCCCTTAACCACTGAGCCACACCAGCACGCCAGCTTCCTGCAGCTGCTCCCGCCCCAGCATTCCAGAGGACAAGAGACTGGGCTCTCTGAAGGCTCCCACTGGAGTCAGGAGCCCATTTCTTCCCCGGCCAGAAGTTTCTACTGATGTGGCAGGAAGTCCGGCTCATAGAGACGAAAGCCCCTTTGCCGGGCGAGGCAGCTCTGCTGACAAAGGACCGGCTTCCTTTAGAGTCGGTCCTCCGAGAGGGGAGCAGGTGGGAGCCACAGGAGGTGGAGGGGAAGCTACAGCATGAGGCTGGTCCCTGGACCTGCAGACATAGGGCAGGGAGCCCCAAGCTTCGCCTGCATCAGGGGGGCCCAGGCAGCTTGGGGTTTAGAAGACAAAGGCTGCCTGAGCTGCTAGGGCACTAGAGAGTATCTAGGCCAACGGCTTATGGTACAGATGGGGAAACTGAGGCCCAAAGAGGAGCACAGACTGAAGCTCACACAGCAGGATGGAGGCAACTGGACCCTGGGTATTCCTCCTGCCTGCTGATGACCCAGCTCATCCCTGCATCAAGTTGGCGACCTCCCTATGGGCTCCCACTGAGAAGGGGGTCCCGTGAAGACAGAGGTCTGCTGAGACCTCGCACTGCCTGCTCCTCAGTCAGGCCTGGGGCGCTTGGGACCCACTGAGCTATTTCTGTGTCTTTTCCTCAAGGAGATTCAGCAGAACACAGTGCTGATCAGCAAACACCATTTATTACGTCTACCGCTCCTGGAGCTCCGTACACTGAGACAGATAATGCCCCTTATCTCAGCCTGGAGAGCAGGGCGGGGGAAGGCCAGGAATGATGATCCCCGCTTCGGCGATAAGGATTTGGAAGCGCCAGCCTCCGCACTGTGAGCAAACACAGCACCAGGGGCAGGTGTGGCATTGTGCATAGAGAATTTTACAAAGTGCAGCTCTGGGAGGCTCCATGAAGCCCCCCAGCAGTGTAGAGGACACAGGGGACACTGGCTATGGATGTCAGGCAGCCCAGGCCTTGACTCTGCCCTTGACTTCCCGAGTGACCCTGAGCAAATCTAGTGACCTCTTGAGGACTCCTGCCCCACATCTGCTCAAAGAGGGACATGGACAAGATTAGGGGTTGTCAAAGTGTATTCCTTAGGACCCCAGGGTTCCCTGGAGTAGTGCCAGGGGCATTTTGAAGGAGAGGAAGAGAGAGTGGAGTTCTGGCCCTGACCCCCAGCTGCCGCCAGATCAGACCCACTTTTATCTGCTTGATGTGCTGGGAATCCATGTAAGATGTCATTTCAACAAAGCGTTTCAAGGAATCTGCTGAAAGCGTACACTAGATGAGCCATGAAGACCCTTTGGGAGTCTAAGGAGGCCAGGATAGGTGGGGGAGATGAGATGGAGGGCTGCCTGATGGAGGGGGTATTAGGAATAAGAGAGTATGCAGCCCCCGCCTGGCAGAGCTTCCCATATCCACCTCTTCCTCCACCTCCTTCCAGCTCAGGGCCTCCCCGTGACTCCCTCCCTTGTAAGATCCATCACTTGCCTCCCACGATCCATCACTTGCCTCCCACTGGGTGGTCTGGCCCCAGTACAGGGAGGGCGGGGACAGGGGGAAGAAAGCTGGCCTGGAAGGCTGAGCTGCAGAGGCAGGGAGTACAAGCCGGCCAAAAGATGGTACAGCAGGAGAGAGGTCCAGCTGCCAACCCGACCCCGCTCTTGCCAGCTGTGAGACCTGGGGCACGTGCTTTCACCTCCCAGAGCCTCCATTTCCTCCCCTGTAAAATCGGGAGGGTAGTGGGCAGTAGTGCCTCCCCCTTGTGAGGATCAAATAAGATGTTAAAGTGCTTAGCACGGGGCCTAGAACAGAACAGGTGCACCTTTAGAAAGACACAAGATGATGGAAGCCCAGCTGTGGTCTTTGACTCCAGACCATTGGCAGAACGGGGTACCCCTCGGCTGCCCTGGGCCTGGGGAGGGGAGAGGGAGTGACCAGGCGAGTCAGAGATGCCAGGATTGGACACCTTTTCGGTGTCTGCAAATCCTCTCGCCCCCCCCCCCATCCCCTTCTCTAGCCATTGCTGCAGGCTTCCAGCGGCTTCGTGCAGGGGCCACCTCACGGCACTTAGGACGCTGACCACTCATTTCTTGCCCCTTCTCTGGAACTGCAGCGGGACTCACATGCACAACCAGAAGGACAAGAGTTAAGACCCCTGGGGCCACCTCGACCAGTTGGGGACAGGAGCCAAAGGGTGAATGCCTCTCCCTCTGCCCCCAAGTGGACAGTTCAGACACGCATTTCCTAAGTCTTCTCAGAAGGTTCCAGACAGGTGGAACACCAGTCCCCAGTGCCCCTCAATAACGCTTCCTTCCATCTCTATTCTATTCCCCTGATCATTAGGGTCAGATCCCAAATAAACTGCCTGTACCCGGCCTGACCTCAGCATCTGCTTTTGGGTGGGTGGGGGGACCCGAGCTGAGACAGATGCTCCAGGAGACAGTCTCTGCAGGGAGGAGCCTATTGGCTCTGCCTGACGGCCAGGCTTTGGGGGAGTTTCCCGGGGTTACCCCGGGACCCACAGCCAACCACCAGCCACCAGGTGGCTGGCAGGAGGTGGGGATGGGCTGAGAGCACCCGGCTCCCCGGCAAGCTGGAAGAGAGCATCACGGTCCCTGTAGGGAAGATCTGACAGGCCTGGGGGGAGGAGGAGGGAAGAAAGGTTTGAGGCCAGCGGTTATTCATGTCTCGGGGAAAATCAAAAGGACTTATGCCCTCACCCCCCAACTGCCCACGCTCACCAGGAAAAAATGGAAGATGAGGGAGAAGCCCTGAAAAACCCTGATTGGCCTTCCTCTGGAGGCACCCCACGGGACAGAAGAACCAGGGCCACAGCCCACATGCAAAAGGGACAGAGAAAGAGAAGGGTGGAGGGACAGGCCAGCAGCATCCCAGCTCTGCCAGCTCCATGCTGTGTGACCTTGGGCAGGCGACTAAGCTCTCTGAGCATCCGCCCCACGGGGTTGTACCGAGGATCAGTGAAGCCAGGAGTGTGGAGGGTTAGGACAGTGCCCAGCACATTGCGAGCTCTCGGTGAATTTGGCTGAGGTAACGTGTGGACTTTGTACCTTGTTATCTCTGTAGGGTCAGGGGAGGGATCAGCAAACCCATTTTCTAGATGTGAAGCCCAAGACTCAGAGAGAATAAGGGACTTGTCCCAAACCACAGAGCTGGGATTCCAGCCCAAGTCCATTGTGGACTAGTCAGGCCCTAGAGGTCGAGTCTAGAATCCTAAGGCAGGGACCAAACCTCCCATTCCCATCCCTGATAAGAGTGGGATGAGCAAAAGCCAGGTGAGGTTCAATCCCAAGCTCCCTTTCTTACCGGCTGTGTGACCTAGGGTAAGTGACTTCACCTCTCTGAGCCTCAGTTTCCTCAACTGTAAAAGGTGAATTGCAACATAGGGCTGATGTGAAGTCCAACGAGAGCCTCTATATAGAGAGAGCACACAAAGGTGCTTAGGACTCCACCCCTGGCTCAGGCAGGAGTGGAGCTGGCTGTGGGGGTGGGAGGAGGCTGGATTTCCCTGGAAGACCACGGAAGGATCTCCTCCAAGGCTCCCCTGCAAAATTCATCCACTACTGGAAGCTTCAAGAGGTAGCTCATATGGCGACTGCACAGGCAGAGCTGAGGTCAAGGCCAGGGGCCCCAAGACTTAGTCACCACAGTAGGACACTGGGGCAGGCACATCCCAGTGGGGAGCTCAGCCCTTCCCAGGTGAAGAGCAGCTCACGGCAGCAGGGAACGGGGAGGGGGCTGATCCTGAACTTTGTCCCCCCCCATCCCCTGCCCCTGACCAGCCCTGAGGACTCAAACCACCTCAGCCCCCCTCTTACCAACATCCCTCCCTGCCCTGCTGGCCACAGGAGGAACGGCTGGGAGCAGAAGTTCTGGAACTGACTGCCTGGGTTCAAGGCTCCATCCTCACCATTCTCAGCAGTGTGACCTTGGGTAAATTATTTCCCCATCTGTGCCTATTTCCTTACCTATCCAAGCAGGTTCTAAGACCAATAAATGAGCTAAGTGCTCAATAAATATTAGCTGTTCTTATCTGGGGTCCTAACTGAGGTTCCCCTCAGAGTCCTCCTTCACCCACCAGGCCGCTCAGCCCACATCCCGTCCAGGCAGCTGTGCTGTCTTGGCTTCTGACATAAGACAGAAGATGCGGAGGGTATAAAAGCAAGAATTCTGGCCCCAGACCAGCTAAGGAATGCCCCGGGCTGAGCACAGGGTATCAGAGAGGACAAGAAGATGCTTAGATTCCGGCGGAACCTCCACACGAGCGTGGGGATCTAAGACAGAGAGGACCTGGGCTGCCACTCCCAGGGAGGCGGGGAGGCCCCAAGTTCCCTGCGTCGACCAGGAGGAGAGCCAAAGAAAAGTCTGCCTGCGGGATCCATGCGGAGGGCCTGAGCCTGCTGTCTGCCAGGTTCCCGCATCCCAGAGGGAGTCACACACGAGAATGGGGGGAGGGGCAGTCGGCGAGTAAACGGATCAAGAACTAACAGAGACCAAGAACATCCTAGATGCCAGAGGGGAAGAGGCGGGGCGTGAGGAGTCTGAACCGACAGATTAGTTTCTGCCCCTGGTCAGATGGAAACTTGAAATAGAAATTAAGCTCAGTTCAGAACAATAAACACCGTGGCATTTCCTGCACGCTGCTGTTGGTAGACGAGATGTATATCAACGACAAATATGTGTGAAAAATTGAGATCACGATGTAGCCAGGTTTCCCCGCTGCAAGTAACACTGCCGTGGACCACTCCATGTGTCATTATCGAGTGGGTCCCACCGCCCATCATTTCAGGATGGATTCCTGAAAGTAAAGTCGCTGGGAGACAAAGGCCACTAACTGCTCAAGGCTCTTAGCACGATAGGGAAGCACCCTCTTCCAGAAAGCTCGTGCCAATTTCTACTCCGCCAGCCAGCGGTCAACAGCCTGCCTCACTCCACACTCCCCAACATCAAAACCCATCGTTTTGTTCACCTTTGCCGATCCGAGTGGAAAAAATTAGTCTCGCTGTTTCCATTTGCGTTCTTCAGTTACGAGAACGAGGTGCTACGGTCTAGGAGAGTCGGAAGTCTTAGGATTACGAGAACCTTGCTAAGCACACGTGTGCACACAGGATTTTTGATGGAAGACACTCACAATGGTGTGCTGGCTCTCCTCCCCTGGGATCACTCCCGCCCCCATCAGAGAGCACCCTCTGGTCACCTGGCTGCTCTGATCCTCAGTGTCCTCATCCATTAAATGGGGAGAATAACATCCACCTCGGAGGAAGAAAGTCGTGGATATTCATTTGCACTTTGCTTTCTTGACGTCCTCTTCCCTCTTCCCTCTCCCTCCCATTGCCCTAAATTTCCTGGCCATGTGGTTTGGCCACGGGAGGGCCTGACCGGCTTAGACCAATCGGTGTCTTCCACCTCCCTGGCACAGTGATCAGTGCAGGAATGGACACGTGACCCAACAACAGGGCAAATTCTGGGACTTGGATTTGAGCTATTGAGTGAAGTGGACTCTCATTTACTCACAGATGTGAAGGAGGAAGCCTCCTAGGGGCAGATCCTAGAGGCAGGAGGGACAGGCCTACTGTGGATGATGCAGTGCTGAGGAAGTGGAGCCAAGAGATAGAGAAAGGGAAAATGAACTTGTCCCATCCATACCAATCAGGGCATAGAGGCTGGATCAATCCTTGCCTGAAGCACACCCTACCTCTTTTTTAGTTATGTAAGCCAGTGAATTCCCTTAAGCTTGTTTGAGATGGGTTTTCTGTCACTTGCAACCCAAATTGCAGCACTGAAGATGGGTATTACTGCAGGGACAGTGCCTGGTTTGGCACATAGAGGGTGCTCAGGAGACCACGGCATTGTGCAGTCTTGTGCACAGGGGGATAGAGCAGAGCGATCTGGGTTCAAATCACAGCTCCATCTCCTCCAGGCTCTGCTGTGGGACCCTGAGAGCAAGTGGCTTCACCTGTCTGAGGATGATAACCTGCCTTCTCAGGTTTTTGTGAGAATTAAAATAAAATCCATGTAAAGCACATCATAGTTCCCAGCCCACAAGAAATACTCAACAAATTATCATTATTGTTTATTGACAGTATTATTAGAAGCCAGATCTGTCCCCACACCCGGTCCCCCAGGTGACCCCCAGACTCTGACTTTCCACTGCAAAGAGGAGGCGGCTGGCACCTCCCCGCAGGGCCCGGAGCTTCTGCCAGCAGCTGGGTTTCTCTGGACGTGGAAACACCAAGGGGCGAGGCCAGACACTCTCTCCTCCTCTGCAGCTGCTGGAGGCAGAGGTGACAATTTACAAGCACCTCAGGCTGGCAGGGGCACCATCTCTGCAGACACCCAGGGCCTCTAAAAGCAGTTTAACTTTCTTTTCCTTCCTCTCCGCAGCCTTCCTCCGCCCGCCACAGCAATCGATCCACCACCATCCCCTCTGCCCCTCCCAGCACCACACCCCCCAGCCGGCTCAGCTCCCCACCAGCTGTGCCGCCCCGGGCAGCACTTGCACCTCTCTGAACCCCGGTCTCCTCATCTGACACTGCAGGTAAAGCGACACCCCCAGGGCTGTTTTTAGGATGTAAGGGCTCAGTAATGTGGGTTTCTTTCCCGAGGAAAAGCAGCCAAAGGCCCGGGGCTCCCACCTCACATCAGGCCTGTGAGTCCCTCCCCAGCCTCACGGTGAGGCTCCAGGGACACCCTCACTGTCCCCTTTGCCCCTTGTCTTCCCCTCCCCGTCTTCCCAGAACCCAGAGTCAGGAATGTCAGCTTCCTCTGCCATCATTTCTCTGTGTCTTGTTCTCCATTGTCCTCCCAGGGCCTAGAGCAGAACCTGGCAAGTTCTCAGAGCTCAGTGAATAATTGTTGAGTGACTGATCAACCAACAGGAAAAACCACGGTCCAGGAAATTGCTGCCAGGAACCCTCTCCTCCGGGAAGACTTCCTTGATCCCCGCCCTGGGCTAGGTTAGGGGCTCCTCACATGAGCTCCTCTGGTGCCCAGAACTGTAAAATAGTTATGAAGTAGAGGCTCTGGGGTTCAAGCCTCAGCTCTGCGATGACTGTGTGCCTTTGGGCAAGTGACATAACCTCTCTGTGCCTGCACGTCCTCACCTGTAAAATGAGGATAATAATAACAGTGTCTGCCCTGGAGAATTGTTACAAGGTGTCATAAGACAGGTGGCACACCCAGCATGGCACCAGGCACATTCTGAGCGCTCACAGACCTGAACGGTTTTTATTAGTGGTCACGAGTATGGCACAGTATTGTCTCGTTTACCTGTCTTCTGCCACCTGCCCGTGAACTCATCGGCACCTGTAGTGGAGACTGGCATGTGCTTTCCCAGACCCCCCACAGAGCCCTTTGACCCTTTCTGTGCGCACCCCGACTCTGGCCTCCCCCACAATGTCTACAGAGGCGGGGGCCCCTTCACCCACGTCTGCAGGGAGCGGAGCTGTCAGGGAGTCTGCAGTCCCAAGGCCAGCCCTTGGCCAATGACTGACAGGTCACCAGTGGGGATCAACCCTGAGGAGTAACTCACACTCCAGAGTCCCCTGCGGGATCAGGCTGAGCCCGTTCTCTGAGGGGCTTTGCCTGAAATCACACGCTGGCTGGGCAGCCCCCCAGCCCTCCCCCACCCCGCCGTGCTCCCCACGCCCCCTTGCACCCAAATCCTCGTCTACCCCGGCCTAAGACAGTGGCTGATGTCCCCATCTCCCGCTCCCAGCACAGCGCCCAGACACTGGGCGCTGGGTCAGTGTGGGTGAACTGTTCAACCGAGCGATGCCAACAAGAGAAAGACTTAGTGAGCCCGCCAAAGGAAGAATTCTGAGCGGGAGAAGCCAGGCTGAGAGCCGGGGGTCTCCCCGGGACCCGCCCGCGCCATCTCCACAGCCCCTCCCTGCCCACGCCGAGAGCCACCTGCAGCCACAAACGCTCGGTGGAGCACGTGGCCTTTGGTGCAGGGCCTCAGGTTGTAAACTTTAAGGGCAAATCCGGCTGGGAGCCCCGGGCAGCCGCGCTGACGTCACAGCTGGGGGCGGGACTCGTAGGAGGGGGTCGGAGAAGGCTCTTGATGACCGCATCAAGTCTGGGATAGTAGGAAGGGCCCATGTGGCCCCAGCTGATGGTTGGGGCTTCCGTTTATTTGTTTTGCAATCGTTTCACCTGAAATAACCGGATGGAAACAGGCCCACATCCAAACGGTACCGCTGTCAAGGGTGTGGGGTATTTTGTCTTCCCAAGACAATCCACCCTCCTCTCTGCAGGCGAACGAGGGACCCCTCATGGATCGTGGGTATGGGGGCTTCGGCCCCAAGTGAACAGGAGGCCCTTGCCCTCCTGCAGCTGACATTCTAGAAGGAGACAGAGCAAGTAAACAGGGAAGTTGTGACAGTCTTAGATACTGATCAGATAAAATAAGATTGGGAGGGAAGGCTACTTTATACCGGGGGATCACGACGAGCTGACACCCCGATCATCCCTGTATGGGGAGGGCGGCCTTGGCCGCAGGCTTTGCTGCTCCACCAGCAGGCCGCTCCAGCCTTCTCCCTCCTCCCCTCACTGCAAACGCCCCAGCTGTCTGCAGATCAGACCACCTCATGCAGCCTCGCCCAGGGGAGGTTCCTCACTCAGCCTCCCAGCTCCACACAACACGCGTGCAGCATGTGGGCTCTGGAGCCACAGTCCTGGGTTCAAACCCCAGCTCTGCCACTTCCCAGCTGTGTGCCCCTGGGCCTCGTGTCCTGGTCTGGAGAATGGACACAATGACAGTCCCCACCTGGTGGAGCCGTTGGGAGGACTGAATGAGGCGGGGCATGGCACACGGTGAGCCCACAATAAGGGCCAGCGATTGCTCCCTCCTCACTCTGACCAGAGACAACATAAGCTGACCCGGCAGGTTGGGAGTGGGGTGAAGGCACAGGCTGGGGGCTGCGGGGACTCCTGCTCCAAGGATCTGGCCGAGACGAGAGGAGAAGCAGCCAGCTGACTGGAGACAGGAGAAGCTAGGCGACAAGGTAGGGGCCTGGGCGGGAAGGAGGGGCCTTGAGGGCTCCGGGATCAGGACGAGAATAAACAGGGAGCCAAGAGGGGGCTGCACGACCTCATTCAAGACACACCACAGAGGGACTCAGAGAGGCACTGGGGTTGCTCTGGGGTGCTCAGACATGCCTCTGGGAAGTTACCACAATTCGTAAGATGAGGGAGGCAGCAGAGGAGGGGAGAGCGTCAGACAGGCCTGAGTCAAGTGCTGGCTTCAGCCATGTCGGGGCTGTGTTACGAAACTTGCTCTCCCTAAGCCTCGATGGCACCATCTGTAAAATGGGGACAACCCTAGATTCCACCTCTCAGGGTCACCGCAAGGACTGAACGAGATGCTGCGTGAGGTCGGCACTCACTCAACGGAAGGGAGTAGAATTACGGTGAAGAGGCTCTGATTTTAAGATTCCGAGCGAACCCAAGGCTCAAAATTTTAAGATTCTAAGCATTTACGAGTTTAACAGTAAATCTTACTAGCGTGTCGGCTCTGTGAGGACGGATTTGGTCTGGTTTGTTTGTGGTTTTATCCCCCGTACCTGGCACCCAGGGCTTGGCACATAGGTGAGCAACATGTGTGTGTGTGACTGTGTGTATTGGATGAATGAACAAATGAATGAATGAATGAATCGGCAGAACTGACCACTCTCTGCCCAGTTGCCCAAACCAGAAATGAGGATGCCATCTCTGACTCTCCCTCAACCCCATCCAGCAGCCTCCTAATGAGCAGCTCTCCAGTCAATCCCCTCCCCGCTTCCCCCTCCCCCTCCCCTTCTCTCTCCCCTCTCTTCTCCTCCCCTCCCCCTCGCCCCCTCCTCTCTCTCCTCCCCCTCCCTCCCCCCCTCCCCTCCTCCCCACAGCCAGCCCCTGCTCACCTGGAGCTGCCACATCCTCCTGACTGGCCTCCCTTGCCTTTCTTCCCCTCCCATCTTAAAAATCTCATTTACAGAAAGAAAAGAAGTTCATTAACCAAATTGGGGGCATTCTGCCACAGGGCTGAGCCATTATGAGGCACAAAGGAAAGTCTTATCTCAGTCACTCACAAAATTAACCACGAGGAACTCGGGGAAAGCAGGCCACAGTGCCCCTCCTTCCAAGTCCTGGAGTGCAGAACCGGCACGCAGCAGGGGGATGGAGGAAATGACCTCCGCGGTCACTCACAGCCCTGGACCGGGGCGGGAACCCCACAGAGGTCAGGTCACGCTCTGCCACCTCCTCCCCTCCTCACCCCAGGACACTCGGAACCCGAGTCCAGCCGCTCCCACCTCATTAAGCAGCCGGCACAGGGCCCCAGGAAACGTCTTAATTAGGTGGCCACACTGGCTCGCGTAAATTAATTTGATAAAGATAATGAAGTTCAGCAGAGCCGAGCTGACCATGTTTCTGAGTGCAGCTGCCCCGAGACCTGGGCTCTGGGAATCGGGATGTGTAGAGGAGTGAAGGGGCTTGTGGGCGGTGCCTCCAGGGCACGCTGTCCCTCCTCTGTCCCCCATCCCCCATGCATTTCATCCTCTGGTGGCTGAAGGACCCCAGGACCCATCTTGTCCTAAAGATCTCTGGAGACAAGCTGGGTTTCAATCCTGGCTTGCCGTGTGCCACGGAAGTCAAGTCACCTGACCTCTGAGAGCCTTGGTTTTCTCAGCTGAGAAGTGGTCTGACAGTCCCACCTCCCAGCACTGATTAAATGAGATCACATGCGTAAAGCATCTGACAATGCCCAGATGTAGAGCGGGTCCTCGATAAACAGTAGCAGCCATTTTTATCACTAAAATAAAATAACGGAAGCCTCCCTCACTGAAACTTGTGTGTCCGTTTGGAAACTGATTCTTTTGGATAAACCATTAACTCCTGATTTTCACCAGCCCGTTCTTGTTCTGGGCCTTCTGCTCCTTTTGGGGTTCAAAGGGTTGAAGAATGTGGTCAAGGTCACACGGCTGTAAGTGGTAGATGTAGGATTTGAACCCAGTTCTTCTGACCCCCAAAGCAAAGCCCTTCCCACTGTCGGGCCGGGAAAATCCCCTTCCTTCCCTTCTTGTGTTCTTATGGCCGGACTAATAATAAAATTGACACAAGGCCAGATTAACAGGAGAAACACCCAGTTTAATACGTACGTGTTGGAGATCATAGAGAAATGATGCTGGGAGAGTGAACAAAGTAGGCAGTATATGTATTTGTTACACAAAGAAACAATAAATTTGTGAAGAATTGACAGGACAAAAAAATTTAGGTTTGGGGTATGTAAATGGTGAGGAATTTAAGCAGAGTTTGGGCTTGAGGTAGTAAATGTGCAAGGTTTGTTTACGCAGGCTTCTCGGCCCTGAATTCCCAGCTCTGGTGATAAGGACGCAGGGAGAGCACCTTTCACACGGGAGATTTATTTCCCACTTTCAAGGAGAACAGAGACAGGAGGGGTCAGAACGCCCTTTTCACTTCTCAAGTAACTTTAATTCAAAATAGTCAGTATGCCATTGTGGGATATTTGGGGGTGGCCTGCCCTGGGCCCCAACACCACCACACCACGCACTAAGGGCAGCTGTGCAACGTGTGAGCCTGCAGACGAATGGGCCATACCGGTGCCTGAACACACTGATAGTTCTGTTTTCCTCTGATCCAGATTTGTTTACCAAACAAGTCGGTTGCCTGGGAGACCTAAACAGCCTGAGTTCACCCTGGCCATAGTCAGTGGGTGGAAGGACTGTGGGATGGGGGTCAGGAGACCTGGGGTTCAGGCACAGCTCTGCCACAACTCTCTGTGGCACCTTAGCCAAGTCACATCCGTCCCTGAGCCTCTTTCCCTAGCTGTAAAGGGGAAGGAAGGTTTCTGACACTGAACACCTTTCCAGCCCAGTTTGTTCCACGGATCCTCCCTTGAGCCACCTGCCCTCTGGTTTGGGGATGCCTGAAATTTCTTACCATGCATCCTGCATCCCTGCACAGTGTCATCCCACAGGGGCCGAGCACACTGGGCCCACCTGCACTCCACCTCCTCAGAGAGCTGAGAGAAGGGCCAGGGCAGACGCCAGAGGTTCCCTGATTCTACACGAGATGGTATCTAGGGGATGCAGGGTCCTGAAAATGGAAGTTCTCCTCAGGATGTAAAATCCCTGAGTTGGGGTGCATGACAACCGCTGATCAGCAAAGAAGAATGACAATGATAGTGCAAAGCATTTTTTTCCCCTGCTGTAAACGGGAGAGATGCATTGGGTGTCTAATTAGCAAAATATTAGATAATTGGTGTAATCTGGTACTATTCCCTTTTTGACAGCCTCCGCTGTGCTGTCCCATTTCAAGCTTGAGCTGCCGGTAATATCAGCTGATAATTGTAATACTGAAAATGAAAAATCAAATCAGAGTCATCGGAGGCTCCTATTAAATTGATTTAGGGCTAGAAAAATTAATGGGCTTCCCTCGCCGCCCCCCTCCTCCCCTGCCTGGTGTCTGCCTCGTTCTGCCCCAGAGCAGAGCTGCCACAGAGAGAGAGAGAGAGAGAGAGAGAGGATGGGTGGCTTTCTGAGCCACTGACCCCACCTCAGTGGGCTCTGCCTCTCGACCTCTGACCTGCTCCCACCCTGCAACACGGCCAGGAGCCACCTCCCCTGAAGGCAGCTGTGCGAGTTCAGTCAGAGAACAGAATAAAGCACCCAACACTGGGGCCTCAGATGGAGCAGGTGTATCTTTTCTTTCCTTTCCCATGCCTCTGAGACAGAGAACAGCGCAGCCCATGCTATTTCTCAGTTTGATAAGACAAAGAAATGGGGTCAGTGTGAAGTGTGTCCCATCAGTTCAAGTGACAGAAATCAACTCAAACCAGCTTAAAGAAAAAAGAACATTTATTGGCTCATGAAACTAGGAAGTCCCAAGGGAGAGCCGGCCCAGAGACGCCATGAACCCAATTGTGTCACAACACCACGTCTTCTGTCCCTGCCTTATCTCCTCTCCCCCAGTGGCTGGGACTGCTCCATACTGAGCTGGTGGGGTGGGGGAGGGGAATGTGACCACAGACAGCTTCTGAGTTTGTGTCATCCCAGTTTGGCAATCCCAGAAGAAAGACATCTTCTCTCGCTCAGCATCAATATATAGAGCCCAGGAAAGGGCTCTGATTGGTTCATCTTGGGTCACGTGCCCATCTCTGGGCCAATCACTATTGCCAGGGGTGAGACATTATCCTGACCAGGCCTGGGTCCCAACCCATTCCTGTGACTAAAGGAACAGGTATTACTATGATTGGCATTCCCCGAGGTGAGCAGGTGAGGGGCATCCCAAAAGGATGCTCTTACTACCAGAAGAGGAGGAGGCATGTGGTTATACAAAACAAACCCCCCCAAAACTTAGCACCTTACAACAACACCCTGTGTTGTGATTGCCCAGGATGCTGGAGGTTGGCTGGGCTCAGTGAGGTGGGTTTCTCATTCTCCTTAATCAGGGCAAAAAGGTTCTGGAACGAAATTGGCCTGTGTTTGAGTCCAGGGCCTCAAAAGATGAGTCATGTGGCCTTGGGTGGGTCACTTCAGCACTCTGCACCTCAGTTTCCTCATCTCTACAATGGGGTTGATAATAACCCACCTCATAAGGCTCTAAGGAGAAAATGGACTAGCATGTGGAAAGAGTCCAGTACAGTGCCTGGTACATAATGAGTGCCGAATAATGGGGACCTGTTAGAAGGGTCACCACCCCTCCCTCCATCCATACCTGTTCTAAGGTCTGCGCTGGGCAGCCAAGGACACCCTGCCCTGTGGTTTCATCTCAGTTTCTTTAGCTTCTTTGTACCCAGGTGCCCAAACATCTCCTTCCCTGCTCAGTCCTGAGCAGCACTGGGGAGAGCTGGCCCCAGAGTCCTTCTCTGGTCTAACCATCCCGCAGAGACCACCGGCCCCTCTGAGCTCCTTCATCCCGGCCTGTGGGGTTCGGGCCAGCTTGGATTCACACGCTTATTTCATTTTACACGTACTGAGTTTGGGCCTCTTGAACCTCACATCCAGGGAAACATGCAAATAGATGCAAATGAGTCCCTGATTTATACAAAACAGCATGCAAATGCAAGTCGCTGGATTTGCCAAAGGAAAAGGCCTGGTCACCTAATTTAGCAGAAATAACAGGGGAAGAAGAGTTAGGTTCAGGTTGGAAAAACCTCAGGAGACCTTCTGGAATGGAGCTGAGGGGTCCCTGGCCACCCTGGGCCACAGCCCCCCAGTCGCTGGAACAGGAGCCCCAGTCCTGGGTTTGCCAACAGAGTCCAGCTTCACGGTGGTGCCCAATTCCCTTGCAGCTGAGCACCCTGATCTCCCTTCCCTCCAGATGGGGCCCTGGAAAAGGATGCTCCCCAGCCCCCCACCCTGCCCACATATAGCCACGTGCTCACTACTGGTCAGGCCTGTTATTAACACCATCACCAAGACAAGAGCTAACATGGAGTGAGCAGGCCCCATGCCGAGCACTTGACACGCATCAGCTCCTTTCCTCCTGGCAGCAGCCCGGGATAATGAACTGTTATCATCATCTGACAGCAGGAGAAACT
Source organism: Tapirus indicus (assembly GCA_031878705.1). Lineage (NCBI taxonomy): Eukaryota > Metazoa > Chordata > Mammalia > Perissodactyla > Tapiridae > Tapirus > Tapirus indicus. The sequence continues at coordinate 97,471,707 of CM062924.1, read as the reverse complement.
GAGGCCAGTGAGCTGGAGACTCCCCATCTATGAGACCCCCAAAATGCGCATTCTCTTCTCTATACATTGGGTCTCCAAGAACCTTCTTTTTTCAAACCTGTGCTGCCCGTGAGGCTGGGGGCTCAGCTCCAGGAACAGGGACAATGTCTGCTCATTCGCTGGCCCCAGAGCCCCACCTGGAGCCTGGCACACAGCAGCCAGCGGCAGACACTGCTGAATGAATGAAGCCTACTCTGGGGCGTGGCTTGCTCAAACGTGAGCATGTTTTCTGCAAACTTACCGTCTATTTTCCTATTAACTGGCCCACGGTGGGATGTCTGTCCCACAGTACGGTGTCTACTGCACTTTGCCCTTATTTTCCAGAAACGCTTGGTGAGTGGTGCTGGTGTTTGTGCGTCCTAAGTCAGTAGAACTGAGAGAAGTTTCTGCACAAACCTGCATTCTCCAAGCTGGCTGAGACGGAGCTGTGCCTCTCTAAAGGAGGTGCCAAGGGCTTCGCAACATGCCTGGGCGTTTAGTGCCCTAAAGAGAAGCGTCTCGGAGGCAGACACCTGGCAGGGCTCCTGCGTGAGATGATAATCATCCAGTTAATGAGGGCTCACTATGGGCCACGAGCTGCTCTATTTTACATCAATTAACTCATTTCATCCTCAAAACAGTCCAGGCGGGCAGTGCTGTTAATATTCCCAAGTTCTAGAAGGGGAAACTGAGGTTTGCAAACATTCTGTGGCTTGTATTGGCACGGGGGCACCTGTTCTCACATGGGGTTCTCGGGCAGCAGAGTGGACCAGGAGGGGCTGGGAAATGGCCCTCATTTTACGGCCCAGGATAGGGGTGGCAGGCGGTGCAGGGTTAAAGATATGGGGTCCTCTTCTGTGCTGTATGACCCTCGGCAAGTGACTTCACCTCCCTGGGACTCAGTTTCCTCATCTGTAAAGTGGGGATAATAATAGAACCTCCTCTGGGGGTGGTTGTGACGATTCATTGCAATCAAGGTTACATTGCACTTAACACGGGGCCTGGACCCAAATGAGGGCTCCGCACATCTCGATAGCAGCGGGCAGAACTTGGGCTTACAGAAGTGCGGGGACCTAGGGATCACACACACACGGGGACAGAGCCAAAACTCTAACCTGCATCTCCTGACTCAAGGCCCGGCACCCTCTCCCCGCACACAGCTGGCCCATCTGCGGGGACTGGCTTCCAGAACTCGGCACGGCCCCTGGAAGAGTCCATTCCTGCAGAAGGGGAGCCAGCTGTGCCTCGGGGAAGGGAGCCCTAAGGACCACCCTTCCCACCAGGAGAGGTTTTGCGGTTTCTGTTGGTACAAAAAGATGACAAGAAACAGCTCAGGTAATGATATTAATTTCCCTCAATTTACACATTCTTGCTATTTGCTGTTTCCCCAGGAAAGTGTAAATGAGGAGTTTAGAGTGGTTCGGTGGCGCTGTGATTAGGTCCGTGTTGTTAAGAAGTTTCTGTTGTGTGTCTTATTATTGGGTCTCTTCACGGTGGAGGGTCCTGGCTCCCCCTCAGACTGGGAGCTCATCCAGGGCGAGGGGCTTACCTTCCGTCTCAGCCCAGGGCGCTCTACCCTCTGACGGGAGAATCCCCTGAGGACGGGGATAGATCTTCCCCATCAGACTAAGGTCTCCTCCTGGGCAGAAGCTGTATCTTCCCATCAAACTGGCAGACCCCTGAGAGCTGAGCTGGGTCTCCCCCATCAGATTTGGGGTTCCCTAGGGCAGACCCATGTCTCCCTATCAGACTAGCAGCCTCCCCATCAAACTAGGTGAGGGGGACTGTGACTCCTCCATCAGACGGGGAACATTCCGGGTCAGTGGCTCTGCCTCACCCGCCAGATGGTAGGGTCAGTGCTGTTCATACCCCCAAGTCCTGTGGCTGACACTGACGCTGTCCTGTGTGACCGCTACCCGCTGAACGCACATGCTTCACAGCATAAAGAAAGCAGGCACCGGGCCCACAAGAAAGCAGGCTTCGGAGGCTCTGTTACCCCCATGGAACAACGGGGCAGCTCCTTGGGTTATCTGTGTGTGTACTGGGCTTTCATAGTCACACAAAACATGTTGGTGGCAGGAGGGCCGGCTCCCCTCTGACAGGGCAGAAAGCCTTTGCCCAGGAACCTGACATGGTTCTGGCCTCAGGGCGGGCCAGCTGGGGTCTCCTCCCGGGCCCAGGGTTTGGAAACAGGCCAGGCCAGTGTAGGCGAGAAGGCCGCCCCGACCCCTCCCCCAGCCCCAGTCCCTTCGAGAACCAGAGAACCAGACGTCCCCAGGACTGCAGACCTCCCCCACCCCGCCGTCCTCGTCTCCCTCCCCAGGCTGGTGCACTGCAACTTACTGCACCCCTGGAGCCTCTGTTTCTTCCTCTGCCTCCCTTTCTGGTTAATTTTGAAGATTCACTGAAATAATGCTTGTAGGAATAACGGATAACCAATACCTCACACCCACTGGGCACTCACAGCCGCCCTACAAGGAAGGTGTTGTCAGCCCATATATTCAGCCGAGGACGTGGAAGCACAGAAGGTTGTCACTTGTCTAAGGCCACCCAGTACATATGTGATACAGCCAAGGTTCAAACCCGAATCTGCATCACTCCAAAGCCCTCATCTGCTGCACCACGCCTCACTGCCTCCAGGAAGCCTTCCTCAGTTGAATCTCCTTGGCACCAGCATCTTGCTCACTAGGCTGTATGTTCCGTGAGGACGGGGACAATCTCATATCTCCAGGGACTCTAGCCTAGTGCAAAGGTGCTCAGTTGTGTAGTGGAGTGATTGTTTGAGACATAAGCCCAAGGTTTATTTTCATCCTCTATAAATCTTGATGAGCTGACATCTCCCTGGCCCCCACTCCACTGGATTAATGCCAGAGAGTGTGTGCGTGTGTGTGGTGAGGGGGGAGAGGGAGGGTGTTATGGGCTGAATGTTTGTGTCGCCCCGAAGTTCATGTGTTGAAGCCCTCGCCCCCCATGTGATGGTATTAGGAGGTGATTGGGTCACGAGGGTGGAGCCCTCCTGCTGGGATTAGTGCTGTTACAAGGGGAAGAGACTAGAGCTTCCTCTCTCCCTCGCGAGGACACATCAGGAAGGCGGGTGTGTGCGGTGTCTTGTTGACCACAGTCTACCCAGTGCCTACCTGGAACCGGGTCCCGGCATGCAGTAGACTTTCAACCAATACTGAACGAATGACAGTTCCCATGGCGAGGACTGTCTCTCTGGGATACAGAGAAGTTAAGGTGCCTGCCTGACGTCATGCAGCTGGTCAGTGAGGAAAGCACAGTTGGAACTCCGGCCTTTTTGTCTCCAGATTTGCTCTTGGAGACAGATGGCTTGGTGGCTAGGAGTCTGGCTTTAGTGGCAGACAGATCTCAGTCTTGGCCCTGCCACTTCCTGGGGAAGTTAACTTCCTCGAGCCCTCACCCGCACGAGGCCAAAAAGCAGCTGCTTGAGAGCGGCTATGAGGATGACACGAGCTGGTGCACCCGAAGCGCTCGCGGTTCCTGTTACTCTGATCCATATTTCAAGCGAGGGCCTCCTCGCACATGCCAGGCACGTCCTGGACGCCCCCGATGCTCCGTCACTCTGTCTTCAGAGACTCAGGAGAGGAGCTATTGACTGATATGATAATTCCGCCGTGGAAGCCGAGTCGGTCATCTCAGTGACGGGTCTCACGGCCCATTGGATCTCCCAGGTCCCCCTTGGCTGAGCGATCTGTATAGGTCTGGGATCCAACAGACCCGCAGAGCTCTGGATGCCAACTCCTGCACAGAACGGGGGACTTCTTAACAAGAACAGTCTGCCTCGAATCGTCTGGAACAAGGCAGTCTCTCCGATGACACAAGGAATAATCACAGAGCTGCCGGTAGAGGACCGTTCCAGGCACTTTCTGTGGATTTGTTGCCACTCGTCCTCAGCAATTCTGCAAGACGTCATCGTCCCCACTTCAGAGATGAGGAAGCCGAGGCCTGGAGGTGAAGGGACACGCTGGAAGACACACGGCAGGTCTTCGGCGGAGCTGGACTTGAATGAAGCTCTGCAGGATTCTGGACTCCAGGCTGACTCATCGTCCCACGTGGCCTCCACTCACCGCTCACTGTCCCAGGAAGTCTTAACTGACAGGATAAACGCACCCACTGGGAGCCCCACCCTGATGGGCTTTCAGTAATTAACCTGAGCACAGTGCACTGTGTCTCACTTGTGCTTAGAAAGGACCCTCTCCCATGCGAGGTGGGCAGGACGGTAGTGAGTCTCCCTTTGATATAAAATGGGAAACTGAGGCCCAGAGAAGATGGGCTCATCTGGAACAGAATGCAGTTGTCAGTGTCCAGGGCCATGGTCCCTCCAGACACAGCTCCCCCCTCCTCCTTCTGGGGACTCACGCTGGACCACTTGTCCTTTGGGAATAAGCCAACCTCTGCACACCCCACCTTTGCACAGGCCGCTCCCTCTGCAAGGCCCTTCGCCCTTTCTCTGGAGCACCCTCAACCTCCCCCAAGCCCTCACCTGCTGGCACTCGTGTCTGCCCTCCCTCTAACCGTGCACCTCCTGGGGGCAGGGATGGCTGCCTCGCTCACCTCCACGGCCCCAGCAAGGAACACGGTGCCTGGAGTCTAGAGGAGCTCAAGGGGTTTTCAAGAGGAGTGAGTGAGTGAGTCCTCCAGTGGGCGAGATCCCACGAGGCGGTTGGGAGCCGGCTGAAATGTCCTCTCCATGGCGGCTATTCCCGCTGGGTTCCTGGAGCATCACACGGAAGCTCATGGAGCCGTGCGGCCGGGGCCAGCTGAGAGGTTTGCCTCCAATCTCCACCGAGCTCTGCTTTCCTTTCCCTACAACCCGGTGCTGCTGCCGGAAGTGTGGAAGGGAGGACAGACGGGTGGGTGGACAGACATGCGGACGGATGAGAGAGGCGGATGGGTAGGAAGATGGAGAAAACACTTCCATTTTGCGTGGTGGGTTTTGGTTTTGGTTTTTCCCCTGCAGGCAGCTCTAGAAATCTAAGGATGGAGATGGAGCCAGAAGAGTGAAGCCAGGGCCCCAGGCAGCCCCACCCACCAATCCCACCCCACAGCCTGGGCTCTGCTCCCACCATCTGGAACTCACCCATCCTCCCTCAGACCCAGGGACCTCAGCCCCTCCCCACCTCACTCTGTGGCCCATAGCAACAGCCCCAGACCCCCGTCCTCCACACAGTGAAGCCCTTCCACTTCCCTCCCTCCCAGAGCGGGGGCCCAGCCTGTTCTTCAAAGAACATTTAGAAAAGAGGCTCCTAAGAGCCCCTTCTCGAGCAGAACTTTCTCGGATGATTGAAACAGTCATACCCATGTTGTCTGATACGGTCGGCACTCATCCTGTGGGCTCTTCCAGCCACACTAGAAATGTGGCTAATGGGAGTGAGGAACCGGATTTGTCATTTTACTTCATTTTAATTAATTAAAAAATTAAATAGGGGCTGGCCCGGTGGCGCAGCGGTTTAGTTCGCGCTTGGCAGCCCGGGGTTCGCGGGTTCGGATCCCGGGCGCCCGCCGACGCACTGCTTGTCAGCCATGCCGTGGTGGCGTCCCATATAAAGTAGAGGAAGATGGGCATGATGTTAGCCCAGGGCCAGTCTTCCTCAGCAAAAAGGGGAGGATTGGCGACGGATGTTAGCTCAGGGCTGGTCTTCCTCACAAAAAAAATGTTTTTAATTAAAAGTAATAAATTATGAAAAAAGAAATTCAATAGCCACATGTGGCCATTGGTGACCTCCCTGGACAGCACAGTTCTAGGGCCTGTTCTTGTGGCAGCACCTTCCTGGTGCCTGGCCACCATCCTTCCCGCTCAGGGCAGTGTCACTTCTGGTTCCAAAACAATCCCTCTCGAGTGACAGCTGCTGTCATTTCCCTATCACATCTCACACACACACAAAAAAACCCTCAATCCAAGCACTAACGTTATTTTTGCCTTTTATTCCAGCATCTCCCAGAGCTCCAATATGTACAGACTTTATTTATACACATAATGTACACCATATATACGTATTTATATATATTCACACACCAGCCCACACGCCCTCATACACTCACACGCACACGCCTTTCCAGGAGGGCACGTGGCCGCCTCAGAGCCCTGCTCGGCCCAGACAAGAGGCCCTGGGCTTGCCAGGCAGTTGTGAGGTCTCGTGTTTTTTTGCTTTTAAAAAGAAGGTCATTTCCTCCAGAGGTGTCCTCCCTCTCCCCAACCCCAAACCCCTCCCCCAAAACACTCTGAAATATAATTTTTTTAAAAAAGGAAAAGGTTTTCCTCTGTTCTGCCAAGGCAGTTACTGGAGATCCAGGGTCGTCTGCACATCCCTGTGCAGGTCCCCAGAAGGCGATTCCACCAAGCGCTCCTCGGGGTTCCCTGGACGGCTGGAAGGGCCCACAGCAGGCCAAGAACCCGGCATGGCTGTGGCCAGGCCTGCAGCTGTGCGCCCTGGGCAGGGGGCTATAGTGTCAAGGGCACCTGCCAGATGAGGAGGGCGCTGTCCGTCTCCCCACACGGGGCTGGCCTCCCGCTGCCACCCGGGGCACTGCCAAAGTTGCGGTAGCCCTGCCCGCCAGAGATGATGGCCACCGAGCAGATCTCCTTGCGGTGGGCGTCTCGGGCACAGGGCCGGCTGCGCACCCAGATGTCAGGGTCGTCGGCCATCTCATAGATGGAGCCATCCTCTTCGCTGTGCTCCAGGGCTGAGCCGTCACCGGGCGCTGGCTCCCGCATGGAGAGCAGCGGGCCGGGCAGGTGGGCCGTGGAGCGCAGGCGGTACTGCAGAAGGATGCCTTTCTTGCGGGTCAGCTCGCGGCCCACGTGGCTCGCGGGCACAGGCGCTGGCTCCTGAGCCTGCCCATCTGGCTTGTCCTCCTCGGCCCGCAGGCCCTCGGCCTCCTCCTGGTCGCTCCGCAGGATGTCGGGGGCCAAGATGCTGGTTGCCACGGCCAGGAAGGCCACAGGCCCACAGTGACCATTGAGGGAGACCATGCCTTTCCCTGCAGGAATGGGGCAGGGAGAAGGGGCCCAAAGGCCCAGAGCATTAAGGGGGCATCCACACATCTCTGATGGAGAACTTTCTGGTTTGTTTTCTTTTCTTTTTTTTTTTTTTTGGTAACTCTTAGAACCTTCCCAGAGGCCGTGGGTCTGGGGGAGGGCTCTCCCACGCTCCAGGGCTACTTTCTTTGGAGGAGTGGAGTAGGAGGGACCCTACTGGGGGAAGCTCAGCAGGGAAGCACCTGCAGCTCCCCACCTAAGCCATCCTCGTGCCTTTGCCCAAGCTGCTGCCTCCACCTGGAGAGCCTTTCCCACCCACCCGATTCTACAGCTTCGCCTTTGAAGGCTAGCTCAGGCTCCTCCACAGTGCATCCTTCTTGAATTCACCCAGAGAGAGCTGTGCCCCGCAGTCCCCGGGACACCCGTCATCATAGCACCTGCCACCCTGGACCGCAGCTGCCCCCACCAGACTGTCGGCTCTTTGGGGGCAGGGTCTCTGCCCGATGCATCCCTGCATCCCCAGGACCGAGCCTGGGATGAACAAGACGACCTATGTGACAAAACCAGGAAATCTCGAATTTAGGACGAGAGTGTCCTTTAGCAGAGGGTTCAAGATCCACCCGAGGCTGGTCTGCCCGCAGGGCTTCTCTCTCTCTCCACTCGCCCCTGCTCTCCCGCCACAGCCGCAGGAGGCCACTGCGTCATCACTCTCAGCGCAGAGGCAGAGAGGGGCCCAGGGCTCTGGGGTCTTCCCTGACTTGGCCCTTGTTCTCCTGGGCCCCAGTGACACAGGGCAGGGCAGACCTTCCTCTAATCCATGCAAACACATGTGCGCATGGACCCCATCCCCAGGAGCCCTCAGTTATTTCTCTCTCTGGAGCCTGGACATTTGAAGTTGCTATGGGGAGGGAGCAGAAGGGGCCCAGCAGAGCCTCTGTCATTAGTCAGGTGTCCCGGCCAATCCTCAAACCATCCGGCCAATATGCACTACTGTGCCCATTTGCCAGATTAGGAAATTGAGACTCAGAGAAAAGGTGGGAGACTGTGGGGCTGGGATGATTTAATTCTACTGTGCCACAGTGCCACCTGCAATGACAGAGGATGTTGGAGAATGGACCCCACACCTCTATCAGAAGAGTGTAAACATCTGGGCACGAGATTCACTCTCCCCCGGCCATCTGCAGCTGGCTCCCCCCAGGCCTGCCAAGACCGGCTCCCAGAGGCTCACCTGTGATCTTGGGGATGCCTTCCAGCCGAGGCACAGGCAGCAGGACAATGATACCCTGGTCGGTGCCCACCCAGAGCAGGCCCTGGCAGATCAGGAGGCTGGTGACACACAGGTGCTTCTGGCCTGCAAAGAGAGAGCCCAGCATAAGCAGCACACCCTCCCTGGGGACGGCAGTGGGTTCTGGGTGCCAGTCGAGGTGAGGAAATAGCACGGTCCAGGCTCCTCCCATGAGACGAGTAAGAAGTTGGACGGGGTTGCAGTTAAGACATATGGTTGGGAGGCTGACCCGCCTGGGGTCTGGGCCCTAGATCCCCCAGCTGAGCGCTCCCTGCCCCAGCCTCAGTTTCCTCCTGTGTAAAGTGGGGCTGCAATGAGACAACACCACAGAGCCCAGTGCTGGCCACATGAGCTCTCCACATGCAGTGGCTGGGTTATCTGGCACAAAGGGTAGGCCAACGATGGCCCATGCCAGGGACACAACCAGCCAGCCGGGGAGTGAAGCCAGGGAGGCCCGGGGTGGCGCGGCTTTGAGGGTGAGGCAGATATAGGTAGAGATGGGATGTGTGGGGAGGGGCTGAGAGGAGACGGGTGCAGGGCAAGCAGCAGTCTGTTTCCAGCCTGGGTCCCCAGCCCAGGCGAGCACTCAGCACACCCTGCAGTCCCCGGGCCTGACAGGGACAGGGACGACCCAGTGTCAGGAACCAGCATGTTTGTGATGTCAGGCCGGATCAGCCCTCGTGTGGCTCTCCCCTGGGCACTGTCCCTTCATTTTAGCAAGAATGGCGATGGTGGGGAGGGCGGGGTCCCCTGCTGTCTGCAGGGAGGAAGCACACTGTGGACTGTACAGCACAGTGGCCGAGAGCAGTTCACACCCCGGCTCTGCCACGTCCTCGCTACATGGTCCGGGGCCAGTCCCTCAACCTCTCTGTGCCATAGTTTCCTCTCTTGCAAAAGGGGAGGGTATCATCACACAAAAATGATGGTATTTCACAGCCTTGTGTCAGCCTTAACTGAGTCAACACATGGAAATCACTTAACCAGCGCCCGGCACATGGCGCACAGAGCAGGTGCTGTCTGCCATCATTGTTCTTAACTCTGGTCAGTGGGAATGGGCGTGAAGGACACGCTGGGAGTGGACTCCTGCCTTTCCAAAGGGCTCTCTCGCTTCTTACCTGAATCCTTCTGCCCCTCTGTTCTCCCCTCAAAGGAAATTCAAATTCACGCCACGTATCACGGCAATAACAGTGCCATGTGACATGTGAAACGGTGCTTAGAGCAGCAGCACTACCAGGAGCACTTACAACCGGGGGGGATAGCCCCCAAAGGTGAGGCCCCAACAGCATTCCAGCAAGTTCCCAGGTGACATGGATGCGGCTGGTCCAGGGACCGCACTTTGAGAACCACTGCTGTGGCGTGTCTAAAGCACTCACAGACTTGCTCTGGTTTGATAGAACCCACGCAACAGCCAAGAGGTATGCAAGACAGATGTTATGCCCATTTTCCAGATGAGGATATTGTCCAAAGGGGTCCCCCAGGTGGTGAGTGCAGGGGGAGGGGCAGAGCTCAGGTCTGCTGCCGATTACAGTCCAGTGCTTCCATCGCCTCTCCACGATTGCACAAATTACTCCGGGTGTAAGGGCTTCCTCCGCGGACCAAACAGCGCCAGGGAGAATGGTGTGGCTCCACAGTCACCTGGAAGGAGGGTTACCATCTAATGCAGTGGGCTGCACCACCACTGACCCATTCACTTGGCACCCGGAACATTCCCGGCGCCTACTGTGTGCAGGTCTCTGCACTCAGTGCTGGAGGCACAGCAGGAACCACACACACAAAGCTCTGTTCTTGAGGAGCAAACACTCTAGAACTTTCTGTGATGATGGAAATGTTCTCTACCACACTGTCCAATTCAGTAGCCATTAGCCACATGTGGCTACTGAGCACTTGAAATGTGGCTAGTGGACTGAGGGACTGAATTTTTTTATTTCATTTAATTTTAATAGTGGCTACCATATTAGACAGTGCAGCCCTGGAGAGGGGAAAGGAAATGAAAACATAAATGAGGAACCTAAACACAGGCAGAGGATTCAAATGGGGCGATGGGGCAGAGAGAGGGTGGGAGGATTCCCGGGTTTTGTGCCTCACTCTGCTTCCTGGAAGGATGGAGAGGCAGGTGTGAGGGTGCGAGATCTGGATGACAAGGAGGAGGCAGCCGCACCAAGACCTGAGCTAAGGACTGGGAGACAGCACGTGCAAAGCCCCTGTGACAAGAATGAACTTAGCAGGTCAGTGAAGCTAATGCCACTCGAGGACAGAGGCAAACTCGAGATAACTGGGGGGAGGTCAGAAGAGTGAATGAGCCAAAGTAAGGACTGTGACTGTTCCTTCTGCGTGTGATGAGAAGCTACTGGAAGGTCTAGCAGGGGAGTAATGCGATCTGATTTTAGAGGAGCGTGTGTGTATGTGACAGAGGATGGGGGAAGGGAGCAAGGACACCAGCGAGGCAGAGATGGTGGCGGCCAACATGTGGCAACAGGGAGATGATGAGAAGCCAACACATTTGAGATCCGTTTTGAAGCAGAACGACAGAGCTGTTGACAGACTAGAGCAGGAGGGAGAAGGGGAGGAATCAAGGACGACTCCGAGGGTTTGGTCTCGAGCAGCTGGGTGCACGGCAGCGCCATCGACTGAGATGGGGGAGAAGAAGGTTCGGGTGGAAGCCAGAGTTCTCCACTGGACGTGCGGTCTGAGATGCACATTAGACATCCAAGTGGGGCTGTCACAGGCAGGGGGATACGTGAGCCTGGCGACGTGATGCAAACGCAAAAAGTCATATTCGTGGTGTTGATTCAGTGTGGAACCCAAACCACACTGAAAAAAAGCCAGTTCGTCCCTTGACAACAGGGGCAATTTCACAACCAGGATCTGGGTGTCCGAGGAGCTGGGGATCTCCCCACACCTGCGTCAGTTCAGAAAATGCAGGCTCCAAAGCACGAGGACAGCCTCTCGTCCAGCGGTGGGTGCTCCCAGCCCTCACGAAATGTGCGCCCCCTCTTGTCACCACCTTCCCTTCCTGGCCCTGCTCAAGGTCTGTCATTCCTCTACTTTTCTCTTTGCTTCTTCCCTCTTTGCCTTCCCAAGTGTAAGTTCATGAGGGCAGCAGCTTAGCTGTGCGCTCAGAGTTGATTCCCCAGCTCCTGGACAAGAACCCTGGCTCGTGGGAGACACCCAGAAAGTATCTGTGAGTGAATGACTGAGTGAATGAATGAACAAATGAAAGTAGAGAAGTGAAAAAGGACACAAGTGTTGATGTCACTTACTAGCTGTGTGAATGACAAGTCATTTTCTTTCTCTCATCCATCAATGGGCATTATTAACCTGCCTTGCTCAATTTTATGATTATTGGAATTATACATATGTATACAGTCATATGTCACTTAACGACGGGGATACAAGCTGAGAAATGCTTCGTCAGGCAATTCTGTTGTTGTGTGAACATCACAGAGTGCACTTACACACACCTAGATGGTACAGCCCACTACATACCAAGGCTGTATGGTGCTAATCTCATGGGACCATTGTCTTCTATGCAGTCCGTCATTGACCAAATCATCATTATGTGGCACAAGACTACATATATTATATTTACACAGTATATATAATATATGTACACAGTTGAGCACAGCTCTTGGCCCATAGTATACAATCCATAAACAGAGGCTATTAGGATAATGTTTGTAATTATTATTAGACTCTCATGTCTTCAGATCAGCTCCATCAGAGCCATAAACCCACAAAAATAACAAAGCCAAGAAAGGGAACAGTGGCAAATTCTTCATCTCCCGTGCCTCACCTCCTTTTCCAGGGCCCTGGGGCCTCGAGACCATCAGGAGACCATTCCCCGATGCCCCCGCCGGACAGCCAAACACAGCGGACGCAAAGCAGGCAGCGAGAAACCAAGCGACACCGGAATTGAGAAATGACTTCATCTGCAGACCTCATTCTGGGGCCCTTCCTCCCCGCCCTCCGCCTCGAGGAAAAGAGCAAGCACTTCACAAACAGTCCGAAAGAAAGAAAAGAATTCTAATGGTGGATAAATATTTTATCACAGAGACTTAATGCAGCCGTGTTCAACTCACCCTAGCCATCCATCTGGAGATATAGAACTTTAAAAATCTCAGGCTCTCGGAGAACATTTTATTAATGACCTGTCTAGTTAGGAGGAGAAGGGAGTTTAGGTTCAAAGATGCATTAATACCAGTTGGGTACGCGAGTGGAGGAAAGGGGTCGGGGGGAAGGAAGCGTGATAAATTTTTAACGCGCCCTTAAAAGAATCCACACTTAGAGAAGGAACAAATTTATCACTAATTATGCAGTTATTTCATTTGGTGGTGTGGGGGAAGGAAAAATACTAAAAAGCCTTTTAAAAATATCTCTTAATAAAGAATTTAAGAATCCCGCTCTATTGTCCTTCCACCAGGGCACAATGAGGGGTGGGTGTGAAGCCGCCTTCCACCTGGGGCTGGCTCCACCCACCTCCTCTCCAGTTGGGGGTCCTGGCCTGGCAGGGCCCCAGGCTCCCCGGTGTTGCTGATTAGGAACCATCAGGCCTCGGGGAAGGAGGCCCAGGGGACCTTTGGGAAGCCCTACACCCTGGAACCTCAGCCTCCACCCCAGATGTCCCCAGCATCCAGCCCCAGGGAGGTCTGATAGCAGAGAGGTGACTTCCGTCTGCTCAGATGTCACTGATGTGGTGGGAAGGGCACTGACCAGAGGGTGGGGGCTGAGCAAGAAGGCCCGAAGGAGATGCACAGCCGACAGGGGCTAGTGCGATGAGGGGCAGGGACGGCCAAGAAGATGATGATGAAATGAGGGTGACCACACCATCATGACCCGAGACTTAATTGAGCCGGGGGCTGTGGAGCCCTTTCCTTGCACTGTCTCAGGTAAGGCCACACCTCCCTGAGAGGCAGGGACCGAGGGTCCGAGAGGTTCCCCACTCCTCCCAGTCACAGAGCCGGAAGGCGGCAAAGCCAGGATTCCAGCTGAGCCTGTCTGACTCCAGGCTCTGGCCTGCCCTACGCAGCACGGCCAAGCTCTGACTCAAATCTCAGCCCCTCATTCTATAGATGGGAAAACTGAGGCCTGGGAAGGGGAAGCTGCCTAGTAAGTCTGTGAGAGCTGCCATTCGACACCTGGCTCTGGGCTCCCTGGTGGTATGACCTTAGGCCAGTCATTTAACCTGGCTCTGAAATAAACATTTAAATGAAAATGCATTTTAAAGTCCGTCATGCCACTGGGAGCTGCTGTGTTCCTACCTACAGCCGGGTCTGTCCACAAATCCTGCCTCTGACTGTGGGATAAACTTGCTCCTTCCTCTCACTCTCCTCTGCCCCCAGAGGTGAGACTGAGATTAAAAAGGCCCACCAGATTACCCTTTTCTTGTGTTGTTCCACTAACTTGAAATAATTTAGCTATCAGCATAAATGTGGAAATATTTTTGTGATATAGAGAAATTTTTATTGTAGTTAAAATGGATTCACCTTATATAATTGGCTAAACGCTATGAAATACAATGAAACAGAGAGAGAGCAAAAAAACAAAAAAAGAAAGAGAGAGAAAAGACCCACACCCCAGGTCCCACCAGCCCTACACCACACCCTACGGAGCGTGTTGGGGGGCATTTATTCTCCTGGTGCCCCTACCACGTCCCAGGTCCAGGCAAGGCACCCTCCCGTGCCTGATGGCATTAACCCCGAGCCAGGAACTACCTCCCACCCCACAGAGGGCCCAGAGGCTCCAGGGGGCGAGGAGACCTGCCCGAAAGCCTGTGGTGGCCCAGCCAGGACTCCGGCCACCTCTGAAGCCATCTCCTCCTACCCTGTTACACACAGTGAGACTCTGAAGGAGTCCGACCTGATGTGACTCCCGGCCCTGCCTCTGGGCCACTAACAGCCACTTCACCCTCCAAACAAACCTCAGTTTCTGCCTCCGGACAATGGGGACAACGAGACCCTGTACATAAATGAGCAATGGGGACCCAGCTCCCCGGAGGGCTCGTGGCAGGATAGCACTATCGCTATTGTCGCTGATCTCGTTGTTAGTGACCACCACCCCCTGTGGCCACCAGTCCAGACTCAAGGACAGTCGTGACTGGCCGGGAGGAAGCAGGAGCAGGGGTGATCTCTGGGTGCCCTACCTGGAGTTAGGGAACAGGCCCCTGGGGTAAGAGAGAGACCCCCACGGCCCCTGAAGTGCTGGCTAACGTGCCCGCCCTTGGCCCAGCCTCATGAGACAGGAGATGAATCCCTGTCTCAGCACACAGCCGCCTCCAGCCTCCGCTGTAGCCCATCTGCCAAGTTCTCGTAACAGTCAGCTCTAGGCCCCAGAGTGCCTCCTGACCCCGGGGCCCTTTGGCTCTCCCAGCTGCGGAACCCAGCCCAGCCCGCGGTGCTCGGACAGGACGGAGCCCCTGCGTCCTCCTAGACCAGTCACGGCTCGGTGCGTCTGTCTGGTGGAAGCTGGGCCGGGCGGGGAGGCAAGGCAAGCTGACACCTGCTGGCCCTGTGGGCTGCTCTAAAGCCAGCTGGGGGAGGAACAGGCCCTGAGCAGGTGTCTGCCCTGGCTCCTCTAGCACAGGCCGCAAGGGTGTTGGTAGCATCTCGGGCAGCAGATGGTAAGGGAGCTGCCTGGAGCCAATTCCACGGAGGCCTCGGGCAGGGCAGGGCATTAGGGGAGCTCTGGTCTTAATCCTTTGCTGTCATTTCTCTCCATCTCATGTCCCAAACGGCTCTGCAGGAGGAAGCACAGCCCCAAGGGGATGCCGTCCAAGCCCTTTGACCTCCCTCTGCCTCCAAACCCCGACCGGCAAACTAAGAGGGACAAGCACCTTTCTTTAAAAAGCCTCTAGGGGAAAAGACCCTTGGTTGGCCTTCTCTCTTTCCTAGTCTCTCTTTTCCGTCACCCTATTCTGAAGGTGATCTGAGGCAGAATTGGGTTTTTGGTCAACCTGAGGAGGGGGAGGCACAGATGGGCCTGCGTTCCTGCAGCTGCCTGACTTGGGGGAGTCCCTGAGCTGGGAGCCTCGCTTCCTGCAAGCCCCAGCCTGCGGTGATGCGGTGGGAGTGAGCACACAATGACAGCACGAGGGGCTTTGGAATGACAGGTCTGGGTTCGAATCCTGACCCCGCTGCCTCCCCTCTTGGAGGCCCAGTTTTCAAGGCTGACCGAAGGCTGCCATGAGGGTACGAGATGGCAAAGATGGTTAACTCCGCCTGGCCGTAGAAGGTGCTCCTGGCACGTCAGCGCCTCCCTCCACAGACCCAGGACAGCAGGGCGTGATGGCCCCGCTGCAGCCTCACCTGGCAGGAGGAAGGTTGTCCTGGTGGCGATGTTGATCTCCTGCAGGTGCTCCAGTGTCTCGGTGTGGAAGAGGCGGATGGAGGAGCCGGAGGAGAAGGCCATCCAGACGCCGCTGCCCGCCTTCACCATGTGCGTCACGCTCACGGCCTCATCCTGGTGCGCCTCGAAGCTTTGCTGCAGCACAGAGGGACATGTGTCGGCTGCGCCAGCGCCTGCCAGCCGAGCCTCCGGGGGCCACACTAACCCGGCCTCTGGTACGACGAAGGTACAAGGTGGATGAAGAACAGAACGGGTGAAAGTATTCCCTCCCAGGAAGCAGGACTGGGGATGGCAAGTCCTTTCAGAATAAACCATTCCGTGCTATTTGATTTTTTTTCACAGATGTATGTATAATTTTGATCTTCTAAAAAAAAACAAACTCTTTTTTAAAGAGAGGAAACAAATGGCCGGGCTTCCCATCCACTGCAGGAGCAAGTCCAAGCTCCTTAAAGGGGCATTTCCAGCCCCAGCTCGGCCCCAACCCCTGCCCCCCTGGCAGACTGCCTCTGCTCCGGGGGCCTGAACGGTGCTAAGACGCACCATGCTGCCGCACCTCCGCCCTCACGACGACCTGTCTGCACCGGGCGTCACCCCTGCCCTCCTCGGAACAGCCTTTCAACATCTGAAGACTCCCCTTCGGGGTGATGGCCGTCTTCCACGAAGCCAGCCCCAGCTGCCCTTGCCCCGGCCACTTCCTTCTGCAGGCCAATTCCGCCATCTAGTCCAGCGACACCTGCACCACAGTGGCTCCATTCCGCCGCCTCCCACACTGGACTGTGAACTCCAAGGACAGACACTGAGCCTTAGGCCCTTCAATACCCCCTGCTTGGCACAGGGCCCAGCGCACGGGAAAATGCAGTCAAAGAACGAGTGGATGGACACCTGAATTCCATCCACGACATTCCGTCGTTGTTCAGTGTAGACGGCTCCACACACCAGACTGGAAACAACCCAACCACTGGGGACAGTCAGGTAACTGCCATGTCCACTTGGTCAGCTGTCCTGTGTCCATTCAAAATCCTGTTTACAGACACTCCGTGATGAACACAGGAAAATGTGAACGTTATAGTCCTAAGTGCAAAAAAAAGAAAAAGCCACATCCAAAACTGGGGAAGGAAGAGGGGCAGGGGAAGAGAAACCTGCACACTGAGGATTACTGCAGGGGCAGGACCTGCTGGTTTTCCCCCTTCCCAGTTTTCTGTTTTTTTCCATTTTTTCTATAAAGACCATGTCTGGGGTGGAGGCCCAAGTCTGCAGGAAGATGTTGGACAGAACAGGTATTTGGACTCAGACCTGTTATTAAATCTCATTTCCTCAATAACTTCACAGCCTGGGCCTCAGTTTCTCCACTTGTCATGAGGGTTACAGGGACCAGGCTGAGGGACAGCTCAGCACAGGCCCAGTTCCTAATGGGCCTCATTCATTCAACAGATGTTCCTGAGCTCCTACTAGGCGGGGCAGGTGTCTAGGTGCTGGGAGCACAGTGATGCACGAGATAACCAAGGGGCCCGCTCTCACGGATCATCCGTTCCCAGTGAGAGACAATTAAAAAAATAAACAGATAAAGATTACTGCAAATAGTGATAACCACTGCATGAAAAAATACTGGGAGACACAAAGATTGGGGGGCTAGGGAAAGTCTCTCTGGGAGGGAGCATTTAGTGAGAGACATAAAAAATGTGAAGGAATCAGTCCTGGATGATGGGGGGGCAGGGAGAGCATTCCAGGCAACAGGCATGGCAAGTGCAAAGGCCCTGGGGCAGGAATGAACTTGCCGTGTTTGAGAACCAGAAAGGTGGTCACTGTGGGGGAGCACAGTGGTGAGATAGAGATGGAAGAGGTGGGCAGGGGCCGGATCATGCTGGGCAGCCTGAAGTCCAGGGTGAAGGGTTTAGATTGTACTCAGGTGCCAGAGGGGTCTGAGCTGGTACGTGACATGATCGGGTTTACCTTTGAAAGAAGTTCAGTCCCACAGCTGTGTGGCAGGAGGCTGGGATCCTGGGCCTCATTCGAGCTTAGCGAGTGAGAAGCGGCAGCAACACGTCTCAGTTTCTTTTGCCACAAAGTCGCTGCAACAGGGACCTCAGCCCCTACTCATCAAGAGGTTCCCCCAAGATAAAGAAGCTGGGGGGTCTCCACGGGGAGCCGAGCCAATGAACTCGGTGTTCATTCCCGATCAGAATGCAAGGTCCAGATGGGCAAGATTGCCAGACGGCCAACAAAATTGCTTTTTCTGAGTCAGTCCCTAATGGCTGAGCTCTGCAGCCGAGGACGGGGTGTCCTGACGGGCTGGGGGGACAGGAAAGTCCAGGGTCCCAGAGGAGGGGCAGGGAGAGGCAGAGAGATACCCTCTTCTCCCTCACACCAGGCTGCTCTCAGACAGCAGGGTCCTACCTCGAAGCTCACCCCTTACCGGGGGGACCCCGAGAGGAGAAGCTGCAGCTTCCTCTCAGACAGGAAGTTCACCAAGGGCGGGGGCACGTCATCTCCATCAGAGCAGGGACTCCCCAGGGGCAAGGAGGGGGTCTCACATCAAGCTGGGCACACTCAGAGGGCAGGGAGCTATTTCCTCCCACGGATTGGGGGCTCACACTAGGGCCTCCTGGCGGGGGGTCACTGTTCCTCTTTCCTCAGTAACCCTTCCCCACCCCAGTGAAGGCCCAGGTGCTGGAGGCCCAGCCAGCGAGCCTCTGGGATTTGGGGGGAGGCCCAGCTTCCTCACGGCCTCCACAAGGCCGGGCCCAGTCCATGCAGTGCAGGGGGAGGGGCGAAATTTCCATCTCTCTGGGCTTTTCCCCCCACATCTGCTGCCCACAGCCTGGCAGCACTGGCTTTCAGTTCTCTCTTCTTGAGGAGCACTCCTTCAAGGAAACCCATGGCGGGGGGGTGGGGGGCCTATTATCTTCCTGAACCAGCTGGCACTCGAGACAACCTTCCTGAGGGCCCAGACCCAGGCAGAACTCCTCGTTCACACAGGACACCTCCCGAGGAGCCTCGCTGGGAAAGGCCAGCGGAGGAACCACCCACCCGGTCACAGACAAGACACTGAGGCAGTATCCGACGTCCCCCAGCACCCGCCATCGACGAGCAGATGGATGAACGGATGGGGCAGCAGGATGGAAGTGGGTGCCCAACCTGCTTTGTCTGCACACGTCTCCCAAAAACAGCATGCACGTACTTACACACGAATGCACAAACACACACGCACCCACAGGCAGGCGCATGCGTGCTCACGCGTGTGCAGTGAGACTCCCACCCGGCTCCTGCGGGAAGCTCAGAAGCACTTCCTGCCTCTGAAAAAGCCAACCACACTGAAACCAAGGGGCCTGGACCAGGGAAAGCGGCACCCGAATCTGCAGCCAGTCAGCCCTGCGTGCTGCCGTCAGAATCTAATTAAACGAGAAGTCAGCAGCGGAAATCCAGGCTCACTTCTCCAGAGGCACAGCAAGTCTGTCTCCAGGCCCGAAGGGCTTTGCACAAGGCCTGTGCAAACCTGCCAGGCCCAAGGGTACGGCGGGTGGGGAACGGCAGTAAGAGAGATGAAAGCAGCAGCTCCAGCCCCAGCCCCAAGCCCTCACTCCTCAGTCATCTCAGGACCCCTCCCCACACCAAGAGCTCGATCATGGGAGCTGGCTCCTGGGAGTCCTGGCTGGGCCTCCTGGGCACACTGGGCAGGAGTGGGTGGCATGCTGGCAGCACGGGTACCGGGGTGTGGGGGGAACTGGGGGAGATTAGCACAGCACCCCTGGGTGGGGGCAGGTGGCAGTGAGGCCCAGCCCTTGCTGCGCACTGGGCTCGGTGCCGACAAGCCCACAGCTCATTTTGTTTCCCAAACTTGGGGTGTTCACTTGCCCAGAGAGGAGCTCAGAATTAATTGCCAGGGGAGGCCATCAGCTCATCAAGCTCTTCTTTCCTCCCAACCAGGGCTGGGTGAAATGCTGCCCTCCTGGCACCCCAATTGCAAGCCATGGCTTTCCACTTCTCACCTCCAGACCCCTCCTCTAATCTCTGGCTGGTCGTGGAGGCCCAGGAGTGGGGGGCTGCCTTACCCTCTAAGAGGCCTCTATCCCCACCGAAGGGAACCAGCCAGGCACCCTGGAGGAGCAACTGATTAGGGTGGGGAAGTACCAGGTGAGCCTAGAACTTCTCCCGAAGCAGGAAAACAAAGAAGCACTCCAGAAGTGATGGGGAAGAGTCCAAAGGACCAGCAGCCAGCACAAAGGGCTCCTACTGGTCAAATCTGAGACAATGTGAGCATTGAAAATAATAGCGAGGGTCCTGGATTTTAGCACACTGGATTTAGAAGAGAATCTATGAATTTGTAGTGGTCGTAAAGGAAGGGGGATTGAGTGGGGGGAAGGGAAACTCCTCCTTAAACAAAAGTTTGCCGAGCAACAGAATATTCATGCGTTCTCCAAGAATCACCTGCAGGTGACCTAGTAATCACAAAGGGAAATTGGTGCCTTTAGGATGGGGAGACCTGGCGGACCGGCCTTAACCAAGTGATCAGGACAGGACGAGACCAGCATGCATTTCCTGCCTCCTCACGTGATGCGGTGGGAAGTGCGCGGCCTCCCTCCGCAGAACCTGGCCAAACCCTCGATCTCATCCAGAGGAAACAATCAAGGAATTCCAGACTGTGGGACCTTTTATAAGACGCTGGCTGGGATTTCTCAAAAAAGTCGTTATCATGGAGACCAGGGGAAAAAAAGAGGGATTATTCTAGATTAAAAGGACACTAAAGAAGACTTAACATCCAAGTACAACATACAATCCCAGCTGGATCTGGATGGGGCTGGGGGGAGAAGCTATGAAAGATATCTGCGGACAAGTGGGAAAATGTGCATATGGACAGTGTATTGATGTTAAGTGCCTGGGGATGGTAACACTGAGGTTATGCAGGAGAGCTGCACTAAAGTGTTTAGGGGAGAGGGGAAATGGTGTGTACAACTGACTCTTCAAACGTTTACCTGTGTGTATATACAATACGGGGCAGGGAGAATTATGGCAAAATGTTAACAGTTGGTTAACTAGCCAAAGAATATATGTGTGTTCATTGTATTATTCTTTCAGCTTTCCTGTAGTAGGAAATTTTTTTAAATAAAACCTTGGAGGGAAATAGCAAAGTTATTTAAAAAGAAACATATTGGCAGCCGGAGGAGAGAGCCTGGTCTGACTCAGCTCCCCACTCGTCTCTGGCCAGGTAACCGGGTCTCTCATCTGTCAGCGGGGAAAGGACAGCCTGACTGATGGCAGGTTCAATGGACAGTGCGGGCACACCGTGAGAGCCCCCTGCATGCTGGCTGCTGTTAGGAGCTGGTCAGGGAGCTGCGCCCGCCCACGGCACCCCATCCCCTTCAACCTCTCCCTGCAGCCTCACGACAGCCCCGCTGCGGGCGTCTGCAAGGAGGGTTTCAGGTAAGTGATGGGCCCCAAATAGTGCTGACACAGCCCAGCCTCCAGTCCTACAATATTTATGTGCCTCCAGGTGACGCTTCTGTGCCTGGTTTCTATAAATCCCAGGGCAAGCCGCTCAGCACTCAAAGTCATTAGAGCTGAGATGTCACCAAGGAGCCGGGAAGGAGCACGGGGGCTTTCGGGGGCTGGGAGCTTCGAGGAAGTGGCACAGGCAGGCAGAGCTACAGCTTGCTGGGCACCTACTGTGCGCCAGGCCTTACCCCCAGGCAGCCTGTCACCCTCACAGAGACCTTTATGAAGCAGAGGGGTGAGCCCAGGTGACCCCACTGGGCAGGGCTGTGGACCCCAAGCTCAGCGCTCTCCCCCGAGCACTCTCAGGACAAGCACCCCAGCAGGGTGTGGCCCTAAAGGGTCTCCTGCCCCCCACTCCCTGCTCGGTCACCACGACCAGCTGGCCCTGGGAGGCACGGTCATGGGCTCAGAGACAACCCGCAGAGCACTCGCCAGCACCTCGCCAACTCTGCCTCTGTTTAATGCCCCAGCAACCTGGGATGAGGGCACCACCATTCCATCCTCATCTAACAGGCAGGACATTGAAGCTTCCAGAAATCAGGGGTGTGGGGTCACTCTGCCAGCCAGGGGACAGCCGGGGACTGAGACCCAGAGGTCAAGCTCTGAGCTGCTGCAGCGGGCAAGCAGAGGGGCCGTCTCTTATAGGCAATCAGTGCAACTCCCTTCCCTGTCTTTTTTTTTTTTTTTTTTTTTTTGTGGGGAAGACCAGCCCTGAGCTAACATCCGTTGCCAATCCTCCCCTTTTTGCTGAGGAAGACTGGCCCTGGGCTAACATCCGTGCCCATCTTCCTCCACTTTATATGGGACGCCGCCACAGCGTGGCTGACAGGCAGTGCGTCTGTGGGCGCCCGGGATCCGAACTCGCGAACCCGGGGCTGCCAAGCGCGAACTAAACCGCTGCACCACCGGGCGGCCCCTCCCTTCCCTGTCTTATCTGTCTCGTTCTTATAGCGTCCACAGCTGAGGAAACACCCTGAGGGCTGAATAATGCTCACAAACTCGCAGCACTAAGGAAATGGCAGAAAGCCAGGATTCCACCTTAGGGTGACCAACGCGTCCTGGTCGGCCCAGGGAGGCCCCAGTTGTAGCAGTGAAAGACCAGCTCCTCGTGCTGGGCAAAGCGGGGTGGCTGGTCACCCTCACGGGACTCCAAAGCCCACACCGGACCTCCGAGCCGTGGACAGACACCTTTGTGTGGGCTCCAACCGATGCTTCACCCTCTGGTCTGACCTGGTCAGGGCCAAGGGCTCTGGTGCCGGAAGCAGGTCTGTCCTTCCTGACGCATTTCTGGGGAAGGCTTAAGGCATGACGTCCACCTCCACCTCCTGCCAGCAAGTTGGTTAATGTCTCTGGGTCTCAGTTTACTCATCTATAAAATGGGGGTGAGGTCATTTTTGACTAACAAGACACTTCATGGGTGCTGGGCTCTCCTAGCTCAGGGCCACCGTGGGAACCTAGAAGGGACAGAGGGATGGACATCTCTGCCAGCACCAAGACTGATATCCCAGTCCCAAACTTTTAACAACCCATTTTGGAACTGATTGTGTAAAATTAGGTGTCTTTGGTGCATTTTTCTAGAAAGTTGGTCAACTGTTTTTGCCACCATCTCAGAAGAGTCTGTAAGCCACCCTTGGCCCCTCAAAAGTTAAAAATTCCTGCACTAAAGCCTACTTGGCACTAGGCACATAAGAAGGCAGGCACAGATGTCGGGGTTGACCCCCTGCCACCCCAATCACACCCCAGATCAAGGCACGCAAGTGCCACTGCCAGAGAGCTGTCCTGCTGTGGCCACACTGACACGCGCCTTTAAAAACTAAACTAAACTAAGATCCATCGCGCATCTGGCTTTTCTGGAGGAAGTGGGATAGAAAAAGCATCTCAAAGCATGGGCTATTGATATTCTCCTCATCAGTACTATTTAATGTCCTTTTGTTTTCTTTAATTATGCGAGCCGGCCCAGCATTTCCTCTCCACCAACACCTGAGGAGGGAGGACGGGCTGTCGGCCACTTGGGGCCACCAAGCACCTTGCATGAGTCTTGCCCCAGCAGCTGCTCCAGCCTCGCCCTGTACAAGCAGGTGCCTGGGCTCCGCCGGGGTCTGCCTAGTGTCTCTCTCACACGCATACACACACGTGCACACACATGTTCTCGTGCACACACGCATGCAGGCCATTCTCAGCCCACGCGTCCACTTACACTGCTCAGGAGCCCCTTCCCACCCAACCCAATCTCGCTGAACCTGCTCCCAGAAGCGGAGTCCACCACCTGGCCACACTCCTCTCCTGGGCGCCTGGGCTCGGCGGCAGGTGTGTCTGGCCCACAGCTGAGCACGTGAACAGGGGCCAACCCCCCATCCAGGGTGCCTCCTCTGAGCCAGGCTGGTCTCGTCCCACCACCCGTCCCATGAAGCTCCCTTCTCTCCCCAGGCATTCGGGGCAGCCGACGGCCCGCCCTGCACCTCTGGTCATCAGCCTCCCTCAGAGCCCATTGGCCGTGCAAAGGCCATGGGCAAGGGGACTGGGGAGCCAGGAGCCCTGGGAGGCTTGGAGCCCAGGTGGCAGGGACGAGCTGGTGCAGGAGGGAGGGAGGGGGTGATGAGGGCCGGGGAGAGGGAGACAGAGAGCAAAAGACAGAGAAATCGGTTCAATACCTGCACTTGCCCTGCAGGAAAACAGAGGGACAAGACACTGTCCCTGCCCACAGATAATGTGCAAGCCTGCGGGCGGATGCAGGAGCTCACACGTCGACCAGACACAACGAACCACAGGCCTCCGGACGGGGAGGAGGACAGCAGTGCCAGGCCAGGGTGCTGGAGTCAGAAGCCCCCTGAGATCCTGGCTCCACCACCTACTGGGGGTCCCTATGATCCTGACCAAGTCCTGTAATCACCATAAAACAGCTGCTCACACTTGCTCTGCTTTGTGTACATCAAGCTGCTCCGTCCTGGGCTAGGTTCTGTAATTATCCCCGTTCACAGGTGGGGAAACTGAGGCAACTGGTGGTACAGCCAGGGGCCGAAGCCAGCCAGCCCAGCTCCCGAGCCGACGCTGACGACCATCCGAGCCCGCCCGGACAAGGCAGCAGGGGCAGCTGGGAATGCCCCCTTCAGAGGGTCCCATGGGGCAGACCCTCCCCCAGCCCAGCTGCCAGGCTTGAGATGGTCATCGAGTAACTGCCCGGGTGCTCACTAAGCGCCAGGACAGGCCTGAACCTCTGTGGCTGGGATCTCACTCAGTCTGCGATGACCCCGGAGTCCGGCTCGGGGCTCGCGCTCTCAGCGCCCCTGTATGAAGGCGCAGGGCCCGGCCCCCTGGGGTCCGTCTGTGGCTTGACGTCTTTGCCAAGTCCCAGGGGTCGGGCATCTGTCTCTGACCCCTGCAGCGGGGCTCAGAGGGGACAGTAATGAGGAGGGTGGGCATGTGGAGGAGAGGACAGACTGACAGCTGGAGACACTGGGGGCAGGGGCTTAGGTGGCGGAGGACTGCCACCTGGTGCCACTATCCGCCCCTCCCTCACCTCCAGGCCCCTGTCTGCTCTCCCCGCAGTGTCCCCTCCCACCGCCTTCCCTCTACTGTCCCCCTTTTCTCCTCCACGGCTTCCCAGAACCTGCTCCCGGAGCCGACGGCTTCAAACTATACTTTCAGTTTTTTTAAAACATGAAATCCTTTCATCAACCTAAATCTTCCAGGACAGGAAGAGACCAAATATTGGATACAAGAAAGATCTGAGCTCTTCCGGGTGAGGGGGGCGGGGCCTGGAGCCCTGCATCTTGGCCATCCCCAGCCCCACAAGACGCCCCTTGAAACACCTCCTCACAACCCCCGGACCCCCCGGAAGGAGAGTCAGCCACCACTGCCCCGAGTCACTCCTGACCCTCAACGCTCCCCAGGGAAGGGGGCCCCGCAGGATCCCCACCCTCACCCCCACCTCTTATCTTTCACAAGCTTCCTGAGAGGAAGTTCTTATGAACATCTAACTTGAATCCTTCCTGCTGCTGGAAAACATCCACGTTCCTTTGGAACTTGCTACTGTCAGAGCCTCCGGGGAAGTCTCCACAACCTTTTTAGAAAATCAATCTTTCAAGTTTCACCTGCCAACTTTTAACTTAAAAAAAATACCAGGATGACAACAATAACAATGACACACATTTAAAAAATTAAGACAAAACTGTTGAACAGAGACGACTCCAAGTGACGTGACCCCTGACCCGCAAGCCCAGGTGGCCCGAACACTGGGGCTCCCGCTTGGCGGCTCCCTGGCGCCCGAGGACTTGGTGAATCTTTCCGCCCTCACGCCAATTTGCATACTATTACCCAAGAAGCCCCGCGCCTGGATTTCGCTTTTGCAAATTCCCACCCGTTTCGTGTCATAAATAAGATAGGAGACAGAAAACTAATACAGCCCTGTGATGCATTATTCATGCTGCGTCACACTGTTGTGATAGATTTACAACGGCTAATACATGCAAACGAAGTTGGGGCACTAAACGTGCAAATTGAGGGTGGGGAAGGCGGTGTTTGTGGGGTTGGGCAGAGGGAAATCTGGGGGCCGCTGGTGTCCAGGAACCCAGAGAAGTTTCTTTTCTGGCGTGCTTAGGGACAAAAAGCGTTAGTGTAGGTAGCAGAGGCCAGCGCCCAAGTGCTGGGGGAGCGGCTGCGGCAGGAGGCGCGGGAGCTGATGCAGGAGCCCCTGCTGCAGTCCATGCGGAGCCCGTGCGGGAGCTGATGCGGGAGCCCGTGCGGGAGCCCCTGCTGTAGCCCGTGCGGGAGCCCGTGCGGGAGCCGCTGCAGGAGCCGACGCACGGAGCTGATTCAAGGCGGGATTATCCACGGCCCGCACTTTGGGAAACACCCTTCATGTGCTCAGTGCCCAGCTCTGAAGCGGGTTAGAATCGAGCCCTCGGTCAGTGTTCTGCAGGCCCCCCGCCCACACCTCCCACTTCCCTGATGGAAACGCCTCTGTCCTCCACAGCCCTTCACTGAGCACCCACCCTGCGTCGGCCTGGTCTCAGCACAGGGATGTGACAGGCAGCAGGAGCTGACCAGGTGTGATACTGCCCTACCGAGCCTCGGTCCCCAACACGTCAACATGCCGCTGTGGCCAACACTGGGAGAACGGCCCCGTGCTGTGGCAGGTCAGGGGTGTGTGACCCAGGGCGTGTGGAGGAGGGGGAGGTGGTGCAGACAGGCTTCTCCGAGGTGGGGGAACCGGGGTCTAGGGGAAGATGAACCCTCACAACAGCCCTGCGGGGAGGGAGCCGGGTCCGGTGCCCACACCCTGACAACCTGCTGTCTTCTGACACTGTCCAGGCGGGGCCTGTGCTTCTGCGACTGCAGCAGAGAAGCTCTGGGGAGCAGGGGTTGCCATGGAAACACCTCACTGGAGGCCTGGGGGTGGGGAGGGAGGTCAGAGGCAGGACCTGGGCCCTCGTGTGACACAGCTGTCCCACCTGCCTGAGTCACTCTGCCCTGGGGTGGTGGCCGCAATGGAGCAGGACTGACCCCTCCCCCGGCCACAAGACCCTCTGACAAGCCCTCTCCCCAAATTCCTTCCTGCCTTCTCCAGGTGTGGCCTCCCTGCCCTACCTCCTCAAAGGCACCATTCCTCCCGGGACACGTCTCCAACCGGCCCCAGCACCTCGAGCCTCTTCCAGCCCAGACTTTCAACCTTCGGCCCAGAAAGAACGGGTATGGTGGCCCGGCCCAGCCCCGCCAGCCCCACCTTTCCACCTGCCCTACAGAGGAAGGGCATCCTCACATCATCCCACTAACACTGGCTGAGAGGTGGCGATGCTCCCGGCCCTGGGACACACCAGCAGACAAGACGGACGAGGCCCTGTTTTCACCTGCTCAAGTCCACTGGGTGCAGAGGGACAACAACGGGGAAGGACAGTGACCAGTGAGACAAGACAAGAACTCCGGGTGATGTGACCAACCGTAACTGGGGGTAGAGGTGACTCCGATGGGGCCATCAAGGCAGGTCCCATTGAGGAGATGGCAGCTGAGCAGAGAGCTAGGTGATGAGAAGGAGCTGCCCAAGGGAAGCTCTGTGGGAACGGTGTTCCGGGGAACAGCAGAGGAAAAGGCCTGGTGGCAGAAGGAACTTGGCACGTTCAGAGACCAACAGGGGGGCTGGAGTGACTGGGGCGGAGAGGCCACAGACTGTAAATCAAAAGGCCTGTCTCTGGCCCACTTGCCCATCTGTAAAATGGGCCCAATGACCTGCCTGCAGCGACTCAAGGATCCAACAGCACGAAGCACACTCAGAGCCCAGCCCGGTCTCTGCCACCCCTCCCTGTCACCACAGCCGCCCTCCCATTAGCCGGGGTGGCAGAGACCCCAGCCCACGCGGTGTCAGGGAACAGCCCTGCCCCCCGCCCAGACCGCCATGACTCAGCAGAGCGCACCCCGCACGCCACGGCCGCCTGTCGGCCCGGTCCCAATAAGTTTTTTTAAATTAAGATGCAACAATCATCGCACAGTGGCTTCCCCTCCAGCGACCAGTTGAGATGAACTGCAGACAACTGGATTAGACTTTGACGGTGGTGATCTAGATAACGAACACGGAGGATGCGGTGTTGACACAGGCCCTGGTGAGCTGCATTATTATTTAACAGACGGCGCTGCTGCCTCCGCTGGGATCCAGGAGCTGAACAAGCAGCTGGGGGGCAAGTATCAAATGCAGAGACAGGCTGGGGGCGCTCGCTCTGTGGGGGATGGGCTCGGCACGGTCAGGGGCGGCCCCAGAGGCCAAGTGGGCCTAATGCAGACAGCCCAGGGCGGGCCCGGCTCAGAGGCCTCTCCCCAGGCACCATCCACACCGCGTCCTGCGCACCACCGGCTGACTCAGGGCTTGGTGAAGGCCTCTCTGCCTTCACCCACCACAGCCGACCCCCCTGCCCAGCCTAGCTCAGGGATCCTGACCTCCAAGGGCCTCCCCTGCTCCCGTCCATTCTCTGGCTGGGTCTGGCACCCCTCATGCCTCCCCTGGCTTCCCACGGGGTCTGGCCGTGCCCTCCAGGTCTCCTCACACCGGGCTGACACTGATTGTCCTGAGTCTGTCCCCACACTGGACTCTGAGCTCCTGAAGAGCTGAGACCAGGTCTTCCTCATTTCCGTCCCTCCAGCACCCTACACGGAGGGCCTGGAAATCAGGACACCCATCTGTCCACCCACCACAACCCTCTACTCAGAGCACCTGCCATGTGAGCTGGACAGTGGGGAAAGCAAGATGAGCAGGGTGCCATCCGTGACCCGGAAGAGGTGGTAGTGGAAAAAGCAGGCCCATAAACAAATGTGAGTCCCAGGGGTTACATATGACAGGACACAAACTGCGGAGGGACAGTGGAAACTACAGGACACTGAGCCTCCTGCCCACCGAGGTGGCCGGCACAAAGGTTACAGCAGACTCAGGAGTCGGATGCCTGTGCTCAGCTCTCAACTCTGCCTCTTCCAGCTGTGTGACTTTCAGCAAGTCAGTTAACCTCTCTGTGCCTCTGTTTCCTCATCTGTACAGTGGGAATAATAATAGTACTCATCTCAGAGGGTGGTTTGAGGATTAAATGAGTTAATACGTGCAAGTGCTTAAACCCATGCCTGGGCCACACGAAGCACTCAATATACATTGGTTATTACTACTTTCTGGGGGTGGAAGAAACCAGGGAGAGCTCCTCAGAGTTACACAAGCCCTAGATTCACCTCCTCTCCGTCTTCACATTTGGGCTGGAGCCACCCTAGCCACAGCCTCAGCCCACAGTACCCTCCCAGGCCCCCTGGCTGGAGCACCGAGCAGCAGTAAGTGTCTCAGATCCCTATCGGGGTTTTCTCAAATGTGGGGGAGAACGGCCCCTGCTGCTCATAAGCACCGCCCTTCCCCTGACATGTGGCGTTCCGCCCCAGAGATCGCCCGTCAGCCCTTTCCCTGCAGCTGCCGGACCCTCCGCACACGGGCGAGGTCACAGCAGCCCGGTCTCCAGGCCGCTCCTCGCAGCCTGGCCAGCCGTGCGGTGGGCACCGAGGCCAGCACAGAGCCGGCGGCGGGCCAGGCGGTCATTAGCAGCAGCCCGGGGCGGGGCGGGCCGGCTTCCTTCCTATTCCAGGCAGCTGACTGTATTAAATATGCACGGCGACCGCCTCGTGACTGCGCGAGGACCGCCTGCACCGGAGGGGAGGCGAGCGGCCGGCACCGCGCGGAGCACAAACTTTCCCATTTCCCTGGCTCAGAGCGGGGCGCGTGCTCCCTCCGGCCCGCCGCGGAGCCTCCCTCCGCACCCCCTCCTCCATCCCGCCTCCCCCACCCAGCGCCCTGTGACGTCCTCCGTGGTGTGCAAAGCAGGTGAAAGGCCATATCGATCTCCTTCCTAAGAGCAGCTGGTCCAGAACTAATCTTAAATCAGCGCAGCCTCGCTGGGAGCCCGGTGGCCGCTTGGCCCCAGGGATGGTGGGGCCAGAGCCGAGCTGCCGGGCCCGGGCAGGACTGCGCTCTGGCTGGTGAGGGGCAAAGATGGTGAGAGCTAGGCAGGGCCTGGCCTGGGCCCCTGTCCTTCCCTTCGTCCACCTGTCTCACGCTCCTCGGACTGCTGTCGGCAGGAGGAAGCCTTCGGATTTAAGTTAGTCAAACAATTACAGTGATAACTAATGTTCATCAAACGCTTCCTATGTGCAGGCACCATGTGACACAGCCCTGTCACGTGAACATTCCCATTCAGTCCTCCCGGTAACGCCACACAGTACTGTTATCACCCCATTTTACAGATGAAGTGACTGAGGCCCAGGAAGGCTCGCTGCCTTGTCCAAGGTGCACAGCTTGGCAGGGGCAGAGCCAGGGAACCAGGGTCCCACCTGAAGCAGCCTGCCAGCAAACCACACACCTCCAAGGTGGGGGGGGCCCGGGGGAACCAAGACGGGTATGGCTGGGACAGGGATGGGGCTGTTGCCTTTAATGATGCCCCCCAATTCCTCCCCCTCTAGAAAGCGTTGTGGCCCTGGGAGGGCTTTCACCAGCTCTGTGCCCCTCGGGCCCTGCTCCCCACACCTCCTCCCCCAACAAGCATCAGCCCCTTCTCGCCTCCCACAGGCCTGTGGTTTCTGGGTTCTATGGCCCCTGGACCCTTCCTTAGAAGAGTCTTCCTTGGAAACAACTCTCAGTTCCCATCCCGTCTCCCAGTTTCCAAAGCGGCCTCCTCCCTTGCGTCCCGTTTTCCCTGTTGCCGCACTGAGAATGTCCTTTGGCCAACAGACGCCTTCCCATCCCATCGTCTCTCTGCTCTTGGCTTCTTCATGTCTCCGGGGTCACTTTCCCCATATGGAGAACAGAGGCTGTATCTTCCCCATCGGACTAGAGGCCCCTATGGGCAGGCTATGTCTCTCCCTCCAGTTTGAAGGTCCCCCAAGGCTAAGGCTGAGTCTCCCCCATCAGACTGGAGGCCCCCAAGGGCAGGGCCATGTCTCCCCCATCAGGCGCAGGCCCTCATGGGCAGGGCTGGGGCCCCTCCCCCTTCCCATTGCTGTCCTAAACTGGGCCCCCAGCTCAGCTGCTGGCTGAGCACCCCTTCACCATGGCTCTCCTCCTGGGCTGAGTCAGAGCCTGTGCAGGGTGCCAGCAGGAGAAAGCTGGGAGGGCACCTGGGCCTGGCATGAGGACAATGCAGGGACGCTCGGGGAGGGGCTGCAGGGGTCAGGCCAAGGAGTCAGAGACACCTCATCCTTCTTCCTGACAAACAGCTTGAGACCCAGGTCAGTCGGGGACCCAAAGGCCCTGGGGAGCCAGCTCTCCCTGCTCATCCTCCTCCCAGAAGGCTGAGGTGAGAGGTCCTTGGAGGGAAGTGACGGGCAAGGTGGGGGGCAGCAGGGAAACCCCCCAAAGCGAACCAGGGTGTGGGGAGGGAGTCTGTGGCTGCAGCTGCTCAGGGCTCTTCCTCTCCACTCCGGCTCGCCCGGGAGAAAGAGGACTGAGAAGTCCTGAGCGCCGGGGACAACAGTTCCCCTGCTGTTGGTGCCTCCCCGGCCCCTCCCCAGAGCCCACTGCACCTGGCCTGGCCCAGCGGTGCCGGTGAGGTCGAAGGTCCTCAGTGCCATGACCTGAGCATGGGGGGCAACCCAGGCACCACCTCTAGCCCGCAGCCCTCTTCTCCTCAAAGGACAATTACAGCTCAAAACCCCAACGCTCCGCTTCCGCCCCGGGCTCTGCCTCTCACCGCGGGTGAGGTGCTGGGCCCTGGTTCCCCCACCTCCCTTCCCAGCGCCAGGGAGAGCCGCTGATCAAACCCCCCCGGCGCTGGCCCGGACTGTGGCTCCCGGCATTATCTCACATTATCTCACTCGGCGAGTGAAGGACCCAGGGAAGGGACACAGACGCCCCTTTTACACACGGGACTAGTGTTCACAAGCCGGGCGCACACGGTGAAAGGCAGAGCTGCAATGCAGAGCCAGGCGTGCACGGCGCCCACGACGGAGCCTCGCGCTGCAGCAAAAATGGGAAAGTGGGCGCCATGACCCTGAGATTCCACCCCGGGGCTCGGGGCTACCCCACAGCTCCCGGGCCTCAGTTTCCCCATCTGCCAACGGGGACTGAGTCATCGGGGACTCAGCCCTGATGGCCTGTGATCCTACAATGGCGGGCCTCCATTAGCGTCCCCACCTGGCAGCCGATCCACAGCCGTAAGAGAGATGACCGCGCAGGCGAATGAAGACGGCCCTCGCGGGGAAGCTCGCCTGGGGCCTGCGTGTCCTGACCGCGAGCCTGTCCCAGAGCTGCACTCGGGCCTGCTGGCAGCTCACTCCAAGTGGATAATCCAACCAAATCAAAAAATGGCAAATGTCACCAAAACACGCTGCGGGGCCACGCCCGAGCCTCAGGCCAGTCACCCGGGATGGACGCTGGGGTGTGGTGGAGGTGCGGCGGTGCTCGTGATGGGGCAAGGCAGGACCCAGCAGCCTCCACCTCCACGCTGTGTAAAGAGCCCTGCGTCCAGGATGGCTGTGTCCACACCAGCCGGCCCCTCAGCACAGCTGGGCCCTGGGTACCCGGGGAGGACAGGGACCCCAGCTCCACCTCCACAGACACAACCCAGGATC
This sequence comes from Tapirus indicus, assembly GCA_031878705.1. Classification (NCBI taxonomy): domain Eukaryota; kingdom Metazoa; phylum Chordata; class Mammalia; order Perissodactyla; family Tapiridae; genus Tapirus; species Tapirus indicus. The sequence goes on along the minus strand of CM062924.1, from coordinate 97,439,497 downwards.
CGGATCACAGCCCAGTGTGGGCGGGGGCCTCCCCATCACCACAGCCCTGGGGGTGCATGTCGGGCAGAGGGCAGGGCCCAGCAGGGATCTTGGGCCCCCCGCTTCCCGACAAACTCTGACTGACCCCTGAGACACAGCTCAGAGCCCGGAGCAGTGCCAGGCAGAGGCAAGAAGGGTCAGCAAGGGTGTGTCCAGCAGACAGCCCCATGGGCCAGGGGCCAGGAGCCACGAGGAAAGGCCAGTACCTGAGTCTGCAAGCTGGTAGCATCCAGGACGGTGACCCGGGACCCGCAGCTGGCCCACACAGCGTCCTCCAGGCTCAGCAGGGTGCGGACAGGCCCAGGCCCCACAGTCAGGCACACGGGAGGGCTCTCCAGGTCCCAGGGGACGCCTCCTGGAGCGGGAGGAAGGAAGCAGGTCAGCGATGGGGGGAGTGGCAAAGAGGTGAGGAGCCCAGGGCTGCTCAACCCTCGGGAACCACAGCCCGCAGTGGTGGCCCAGCCCTCTCCCCTTTCTCTGGCCCCTCTCCCCCTCCCAACAGGATGGCGGCTGGTCCCATCTGCTTCCATTATGTCCCACCCACTCTGGGGTCTGTACTGCCCAATTCACCCTCCCTCTCCCCTTCTCTCTCCCCTTCCACTCCTCTCTCCCTTTCCTGTCTCCTGTTCGTGAATTCCACATCCACTTGGTAAGCACCTACTCCATGCCAGGCCATGTGCCGGGCGCTGGGAAGACAGAAATGAATCAGACACAGACCCTGCCCTCAGGGAAACTCTGGCTGGCCGGAGAAACCAGCAGGTGAATCAGCAGTTGCCATACAACGTGCCAGGCACAGATGACCCGGTGTGCACAGAGGGCCTTGAGAACTGCTTAGATGGAAGGAACCAACTCTGCACGGGGAGGAAACCAGGGAGGCTTCCCAGAAGAGGCAGCATCCACACAGCCCTGCCAAGAAGGCAGCAGGACATAGTGGAAAGTGTCCTGGACTGAGTCACGAGACGTGGGGTCTGGCCCTGGTTCTGACCTTGAGCATGTCGCTCCCCTTCTCAAGGCCTCAGTTTCCCCATCTGTATAATAGGGAAGGGTGGAGCCAACAAGACTGTCTCTGAGGACCTTCCTGACACGGTAGCTTATTGAGACTGACACTCGCCTTCTCACAGATCTCACCTCCACACTGTCACCTCTACCAAGATCTCTGATAACCTTCCTCCTCCAGGGTCGCCACCGCCCCAGGGGTGGGAGGAGGAAGTCCTGAGAGGCAGTCAGCCCCCAGTCCACCCCCGAAGACAGAGCACACGAAGGGACCCGGCCTGGCACGGAACGAGGCTCTCCCCTGCCCACCCCAGGGACACCCGGCTCACCCCAGAACATGCCAAGAATCTTCCCTGGCTCACGAGCAGTGTTCACTGAGATCGGTTTTCTCGGAAGTCACACCGATGCCACACGGAACCCCAGTGGCTGCCCTGTCTTGCCAGGGTGCCAGGTGGGAAAGGGGCATTGAGGAGGAAGTGGGGGCACACCCCGGGAGACAAGCAGGGCTGGTGGGGCCTGGGAGGCAGGACAGAGCCTGCTGCTGGCTCACCAGTGCCCGGCCCCCACACCCCTCCACCAGGTCCCTGGAGGGAACACAGAGCAGCCCCATCACAGACCCTCCCTCAGAGCCAGCCACTGGGGCGGATGGAGCACAGCTGTCTGCAGAGCTGGAAGGCCCCGGTGTACGGTGGGTGGGAGCCACTGCGTGGGTGTGGCGGGACGAGCCCTCAGAGACAGAGCAGACTCCCCACCCCACCCCACTCCCAGGCTCTCCCTCTCTGCCCCTCCCCCACCTGTAGAACAGGTCCTCCCTCCTGTCCTACTTAAAATGGGCAGACTCCCAGAGTTGGGGAATAGGGACCCCCTCAAACACACGACCAGCTCTTTCCAGCCTGTGAACACGAGCACGTGGAAACAGGCTGGGGCAGAACCCTGGCTGCGGCCTAAGCGTCTGCGTGAACTTGGACAGGTGACTTCACCTCTGAGCCTCAGTTTGCTCGTCTGTAAAACGGGCACAATCACCGTGCCTCCATCTCGCCAGATGCTGCAGGGATCAAATGAAACGTGCAGGACATTTAGCACAGGTTGGCACTCGGTGAGGAGTGTGGACACTGTTGCTACAAACGTCATATGTAGGCACGCCAGGCACTCTGTTCCCGCATTATGTCCTTAACTCCCGGCAGACCTGGGTGGCGGATTCTACTCTTATCCCTGTTTTACAAATGAGGAAACTGAGGCCCAGAGGGTTTACATGACCAGCCCCAATCACGCAGCTGGGAAGTATCCAGCGCTCACTAGCTCGTAGTGTTTGGTGTCGTTTGCCCAACACGACAGTCTGCGGAAGCAGGCGTTGACCCCACTTGACTAACACGACCCAAGAGACCTGAGAGCTGAGAACCTGCACAGAGCCACCCACAGGGTGACGGGGTGACGGGCAGGATTGGAACTCTGGTCCTAACCTCCTTCCCCATCCCTGCTGTTCTCTCAGGTTCCAAGAGTTTCTGAAGAGCTCTGGGGCCAGGACTGGGGGCCAGGAGGCACGAGTGACCACGAGGCAGCCAGGCCTCCACGAGGGACGCAGGCACCTCAGGACACCAGAGCCACAAAAATGCAAAAATGCAAGGCTTTGAGCGCCCCCCAGTGGCCAGAGATGAGTAGTGCCTGTGGCCAGAGGTGGAGCTCCCACCACTAGGGCTAACGTGGGGGCTGTGACCCCCTCCCAGGCAGGAAGCAGCCAGGGATGCTGGGACCACACCCCAAAGACGGGGAAACGGGGGCTCTTCCCCATGGGTACAGCAATGATGGCCACCGAAGCCCTCACACCCTCTACCCTGCACTTTCCTGGAACAGAGCAGGCCGTGGCTGTCTGGGGTAGGGGCTACGGTCTGATACCCCTGAGGGTCACACATGCACTGACCACCCCTCCACTTACTGGGCATCTCCAGAAATCCTCTAAGAAGTCCTAAGGACAGAATGTCCTCCAGAACTGTGATAAAATTTAATAATACTGATATTGTTACATCAAAAAGGACACTGGACAGGAGTCTCTGATTAGAGGACCCACGGTAGGACCCTGAACAAGAGGCCACCCCTTGCTTGGACTCAGTTTTCCCACCTGCATCACGAGGGGACGGAAGTCTGACCTCTAAGGTTCTTACCAGCCCTCACGAGCCACAATTCTAGGATTTTAAATGCAGTCACTGTGAGCTCTGGGCAGGGCTAGCCGCCCCCCAGCTCCCGTGTCTGGTGGGGGATCCATCCCTCCACCCCCTCCTTGCCCTCCAGTGGCTCTGGGTGAGCTCACACATGTTCCAGAACACGCACGTGCACTCTCGCACTCACACACACACCTGTGACAGCCCATTCGTCTGGGCTGGGCACCAGCTCTCACGCTAGACGAAGGCAGATGGAGCCCCTATCTCGGCAAAGGTACCTTCAGGATGCTGGAGGCCCCTCCCCCAGCCCACAGGGGAGAGCCCAGCCGGGCTCCTTCAGGGGTCCGGATCCAGCTGGAGCCAGAAGGCCGGGCACAGAGTGAAAGCCGTTGAGACCAAGGGGCCCAAAGGGCAGCCAGCGTCCGGCAGGTAACAATGACAGCCAGGACGACAACAATGGAAAGGTAACAAGCACGAGTCTCTACACGCCAGGCCCCATTCTGGGCAGCTGGCCATCACAACCACTCTGTCGGGGGGGCTGTCTTCACCCCCATTTTACAGGGGAGGAAACTGAGGCTCCAAGAGCTGAAGCAACAGGCCCAGTCTCACAGCTGGGACTCAGCCCCAGGAAGCCTGACCCCCCAGCCCACCCCCTTACCCATTCTGTCACCTGCCTCCTCCCAGGGGGTGACCCTGGCCCTCATCCCCAGCATCTAACCAGGGACATTCCCGCACCCCCCCAGGCCTGGTCATGTTCCTGTGCCTGCTCAGAGACGGGGGAGATGGAGGGGATCCAGGAGGCTCTGCTCAAACACAGAACCGGGCAGGGACAGTGGCCACCTGGCTCATCTCCGGGTCCCAGCACCCTGCTCAGTGCCTGGCACCTCTCAGGCATTGAATACATATTTGCTGAGTGAGTGAGTGAATGAATGAATGAGTGGATGAATGCAGATAAGCGAGGCTCCTGGGGGCAGCCGACTGACTGCCATAGCCACACTGCTCTTAGCCTCAGTTTCCCCGTCTGTCAGCTGGAGGCTGGACTCCAAGGCCCCTGGCTCTGACAGTCCGGGGCTCCGTGTGGCCTGGTGGCCTTGGAATCCACACCGTCACCTCTCAGGGGCTGGTTCCACACGTCCTCCAGGACTCAGGCAAGTCACCAGGTTGGTCCTGCCCTTCTGCAGTGAGCTAAAGCGTGGGCCAGGCATGCCAGTTCTATGTGGTCCTGGTCTCAGCCAAACCCAGGAAGGACCGTAAACCTGTCACTATAAACACCGACAAATATTTCATCTAACACCGGCTCCAAGCCCAGGATAAGGGTCTGCGTTATTCACACTCCCCAGACGCTCTGGCCACCAGGGGGCACCAGAGGTCGGTTTTGCAGGCGCAGGGCCGGGAGTTGGCTCAGGAGCAGCTCTGAGCTCCGGCTCTGGAGCTGGGATGGGGTGTGGGTATCTGAGGGTATTGAGGCCTCGGTGAGTCTGGAGGAGGCCCCAAAGCTGGGTCTTGGGCCAGGCTGATGATTCCAGACGCAGCCACACGCAGCCCAGGTGAAAGACGATAGGGAGGAGTACAACCCACCCCACACTGTGCAGCAGGTCCTGAGAGCCCCCTCCCTGCCCCGGCCACCTCTGGAGGACTCCATGGGGGAGTGCCAGGTGAGGCAAGGCCTCGCCCAGCGGCCTCCCTGGCCAAAGCCAAACCAAAGGCCCAGAGAGTGGGCCCACAAGGAGAGAGTGACCCAGACTCACCTGCTCCGCTGGCTGCAGCAGCCTCCCAGCCAGCCTCCCTGCCTCCACTCCTGTCCACCAGCCAGAAGGGCACAGTGCTCAGCCACTTCCAACACTTCCCTCTACTTCCCATCAAGCCCATTCAGCCCGTCTGCCCCCAGACCTTGCCTCGTGCCGCTTCCCACTCTGGCTACTGTCCGGCACAACAGCCTCCTCTCTGGGTTCCTCCACCAGACCAACCCGTCTCCTGCCTCCAGGCCTTTGCACATGCTGTTCCCTCTGCTGTGAACACCATTCCTGCAACTCTTCACTTGAAGAGTTTTTGCTTGTCCTTCAGGTCTCAGCTTCAGGATCCTGCTCTTTGGAGAGACCTTCGCCCACCGGCCCACTCCACCCCCAGGGGGTCAGGCTCTCCCCTGTCACCCTGTTCCCTCCCTTAGGACTCTCAACACAACGTACAGTCATAAGCTTCCTGCTTGTTCACTTGACTAATTCCGTCTCCCTCTATGAACTTGGCGAGGGCAGGATCACATCTGTTTTGCTGCCCATTGTGTCCACGGCAGAGCGGGTGCTCGGCCAACACCTGGAGGACAAACGTGTGCGAGGCGGGAAAGCTGGAGTGCCTCAGCCTTCTCCTCCAGGCCAGGTGGCTTCAGCTCCGCTCGGAGAAGCCCGGGCCCCCCCACACCTGGAGGGGCTCCAGCCCCGGGGAAGGGACCCTGGGGTTCCAGCCTCGGCTCACCCATGCAACTTTGGGGAGTCCCTTCCCACCTGGAAAATGAGGGTGTGGGGTCCAGTGGTCCCCGGTGACCATCCGGTTCTGACAAACTACCAGGCTCCCACCCCGGGCTGAAAGCCAATGATTAGACCCCAAACCCCTATTATGGGCCCCCAACATTCACATGTAGACGTCCTAACCCCTGGTAACTCAGAATGTGACCTTATCTGGAAATAGGGTCATTGCAGATGTATTCAGATGAGGTCATACCAGAGGGGGGGGCCCTAGTCCAATATGCTGGTGTCCTTATAAAAAGGGGAAACAGACACACTCCAAGAGAGCACCACGTGAAGACGGGAGGGACATTGCCACAGTCAGGAAACCCCCAGGAGCTGGGAGACGGGCTGGGACAGACCCGAGGGAGCGGGGCCCAGACGACATCCTCGTCTTGGACTTCCGGCTCCAGAACACGAGACAACAAATCTGTTGTTTGAGCCACTCGGCGCGTGCAGCCCCAGGAAACCAACACATCCTCACCTCCTCCCAACCCGGGGGCCCAACTGCTGAGTCAGGATCCAAGAGGGAAAGGGCCAAAGGCAGCCCACACTGGGGACCAGGAGGCCGGAGAGGGGCAGGGCAGGGCTCACAGGATTTGGTGGAACCCCGTGGAAATCCCCGAAGCTCTGAGCCACATTTACATTCACACGCACGCTCTGTCTGACGGTGAGAGGGATTTTTTTTTCCTCCCTCTTCCCCCTTTAATTAAAAACTATAAATGCCTTATCAAAAGCTAATTAAAAATACCAACACTGTGCCAAGTGGCAAAAAAATAGCTCAGTACGAATATCCGTGTATAACTCTGCAAGAGGCTGTGACGATGCAGCAATCTGAGGCCACGGGAGAATGAGGGACTGACGCGTCGCAGAGCGTCAGGCCCGTCAGCCCTCTCTGGGGCACTGGGGGTGCCCTCCCCGCCCAGCCCTCGGCATCGAACTGGGAGCCGAGCGAGCCCCAAGGGGATGGAGGACCACAGCACTCCACGTGGCTGTGGACAAGCCGTGTCCCCTCCCTCAGTCTCAGCACGGGCGTCCATGAAGGAGGCAGCGCTCAGGGTTGTGGAGGGAATTCAGAAAACGCACGGGCACCAAGCACTCACTCATTCCTGAAACAGCAGCTCAAACACCGTCAGCCTTGCCCTGCAGACATCGTGTCTGTGCCATCGGGGGCTCGACACAATAATGGAGATTCAAATGCTTAGCTCCACTGGGCGCTCACCATGCCAGGCCCGAGGCTCTTCCCTCACTGGGCTGTCTAACCCCCCGGTACCCAGGAGGGCTGGGTACCACCATTATTCCCATTTAACAGAGGAGGAGACTGAGGTACAAAGAAGAGAAGCTGCTCACCAGTGGACACAGCTGTCATCGGGGCAGAGCCGGATGTGAAGCCAGGTCGATCTGACCCCAGAGTCCCTGCTCTTATCCACTAGAGTCTCCTGCCAGCAGGCTGAGCTGCCTGCGTGGTAGTGGGCACCCCATTCCTGCAGGGACCCCATTGGGGATCAGGGATCTCCAAATCCCCCCAAGCACTGAGATTTCAGATTTGTTTCTGAGCTGCGTCCTTGGCCTGCCTCCCACAACCACTCTGGTGCAGGATCCGATGCCCAGTCAGCGCCCAGGGCTATCCCCCAGCACCCCCACACCCCCATCCTCACCGCTGGTCCGAGGGTAGGCGGCAAGGGTCCCGTCCTGCAGGCCAGCAAACAGGTGGAAGGGGCTGTGCCGCAGGCAGAGCACGGGCTGCAGGCCTGGGCTCCTGCAGGTTGCCAGGCACTGGGTGCCTGTGTCCACGCTGCCATAAACCAGGATGCTGCAGGGAGAGGCCCAAGTGACTCATTAGCTTCCCACCCACCCACAATTCCCCGGGCCTCCTGGGAGAGGGCCCCTCCCCAGCCAGGCCGCCTGCTGTGTGACCAGGCCGTCGCCCCACCTTTCGGGACCTCAGACTTTTCTGTGGGTGGGCTTTTGAGGACGGGGCCCTCCTGGGGGGCTGGAGGTGGGGGGACTTCAGAGGCAGCACAATAAAGGTGCTGAGAGGCCTGTTTTCAGGGTCACACACACCCAGGTGCAAAACCAGACGTGCCCCCTTCCAGCTGACTGACCCCAGACCGCTGAGCCCCAGTTCCCTCCACAAAATGGGGCAACGACGCCCAGTTCATGGCCATGAAGCGGAACGAGGCACCGACACAGCCACGCAGATGAGCCTTGAAAATGTTATGCCAAGTGGGAGAAGCCAGGCACAGAAGGCCACATATGGTACATATTATATGATTCTGTTTACATCAAACGTCCAGAAGGGACAAATCCAGAGACAGAAAGCACATTAGGGGTTCCCAGGGGTTGGGGGCGGGGAATGGGGTGACTGCTTAATGGGTATGGGGTTTCTTTTTAGGAGGATAAGAATGTTCTAGAACTAGATAGTGGTGATGGTTGCACATCATGAACATATCAGAAGCCACTGAACTGTACACTTTAAAATGGTGAATTCTATGTTATGTGAATTTTATCTTATTAAAATCAAAAAAGGTGTTCACCGGGCCCCTCCCGAATCCAGGCCTTGGCTGGGCAGACTCAGGCCCGGGCTTCCCGGAGCTTCTAGTGTCCCCAGGTTGGTTCTGTGTATGTTAGCTCTGTGCTCCCCCCTCGGTTTCTTGTGTGGGAAACCGGGGGAAACACTTCACAACGGGGCTGCCGCGAGGTCACAGCCCCTGACCCGGGAGCAGCACACAGTGGGTACTCAGGAATACCCTCTCCCCTCCCCCACTCCAGGAGGGCAGTGAAGAGCGGAGAGATGCAGGGGGGGCGTGGGGGCGTGGCCCACCTCAGGGTCTTCTTCACTCACCACCTGCACCTTCCGATTAACCAGGAGGAATATTCCTGCTCCACCCACACTACTGGACATCAGCTGGGATCCCAGCTGAAGCTCTGGCCGGAGTCCCCCTACTGCAAATAAGCGTCTGCTGACTCACCAGCTCCGGGCATGTCTTACGGGGGAAGCCCCCCCACCAGCAGGTCTCATAACCTGGGCAAGGCCAGGGCCCTCACCCGCCGTGCAAGGAGAACCGAAAAGTCACAGATGGGTGGACGCTGTCAGTGACAGCTAAGTACCCCGAAGGCTTGGCATGACCCATGTCTTGGGGCACTCACAGCAGCCTTGCATGGGGGGATTCTAATCCCCACTTTACAGATGAGTAACTGAGGCTCAGAGCGATTAAATGGAGTGCCAAGGATCCACAGAGAGGAAATACTGGATTCAAACCCAGCTCCGGGTGACACAAAGCCAGCAATCACCCGCGATACCACACTGCCCGGGAGGGAGCCGGTTTGTGTGAAGCAGCACCTGCAGGGTCTCCATTAAAGTGCAAACTGCTCCTGACACTTGGCTCTCACACTGGGCATCCGTGGTCCCCACCTTCCTGCTCCCAACTAGGGGCGGAGAGTGTTGGTGGACAACAAGCTGACCGGGAAAGCTAGAGGGACAGCCCCCACCTCACCACCAGGCCTGCCCCAGGCTGTTCTCAGCCCCTCCTGCCCAGGCCCCTCACCTGCCATCCTGGAGCCCGAGGCAGATGGTTGGATGCACTGCAGCCGAGGGGTCAGCAGCCGTGTGGCTCTCGTCTCCGTCTCTGCTCTCCCCCTCCTCCGGCTCTGGAATGTACTCCATGCAGAGCACAGGGGCTGCCAGCGGGAAGGACTTGACAGTGCGGGGCGAGGGCCGGTTCAGGGAGAAGATCTCAACCTGGCCCCCTGCGCCCTCCTGCCCGCCTCCAACCTGGGGCAGAGAACAGAGAGGCCGTCAGGAGGAACCACAAGAGTAGAGGTGGGGCTCAGCCCTACCCCTCAGTGACCAGTCCCAAACTTCTACTGACCTCTGACGTTAGGTATCGAGAGACACATCCCCTCCTTCCCACTCACATCCTGCTGTCACTGAAGGTCACTTGTCCCCAGCTGCCATGGCAACAAGTTAGATTCAGAGCCCAAAGGAAATCAGGTAAGGAGCTAAGGTGGATTAGATACCCAGTCAGCCTTCTATATCCCTGTCTTTAGGGTGGATTTCAACCAACAAATAGTGAACATACACTCTGTCCCTTCAAAATGTCCCCCTCTGTCTTGTTCATTGTTCTACCTCTGTGTCTAGCACATGTAGACACTCAGTATATACGTGCTGAATGGATGGATGGATGGATGATGGAGGAGATTTTAAAAAAAGTGGGTGGATGGATGAACGGATGATGGATGGATGGATGGAGGGATGGATAGGATAAAAAAGTAGGTGGATGGATGGATGAAATTAACAAAGGTGAGTGGATGGATGGACAGATGATGGATGGATGGATGATGGATGGACAGATGATGGATGGATGGATAGATAGAAGGAAGGGATAAAAGAGTGGGTGGATGGATGGATGGATGGACAGATGGGTACACCATGTGCTAGATATTAGGGACACAGTGAAGAACAAATCACCAGAGAGGACATTTGGGCTGGACTCTGAAGGATAAGCCAGAGTTTTCCTGCCGGAGTGCCTGGAGACAGAAATAAGCAGGAGGAGTTGGAGGATGGCCAGAGGGGTGGTGAGGCTGGAACCTCGGGGAGTCTACGGGAGGGCACAATCTGCACCACAAGGAACACAGGGGGCACCTATTTGAATCGAGAGAGGCTTTGCCAGGAAGCCCGGGGGCCGAAAGGTGGGCTGGGATCTCTGCAAGAGATGGGCAATAACCAGCCCTGCCTCCTGAGGCCCGGGGTGAAGGCCCTGCCACCCAACACTCTGCACAGCTCCCCATTCATTCCCTTCACGGCACCAGGGCCATCTGCAAACGTCATGCTCACTTCTTTGTCCCTGGTTTTCTGTTGCCCTGGTGAGGTGGCACCTGCCAACTCTGAGCACAGAGCCCAGGGCAGAGGTCCCCAGGAAGACCTCACCAAGTGCAGGGGCACAAATGTGGGCCGGCAGGCAGGCAGCTTTCTCCAGCACCCCTCCCAGGTCCACCCTCCCTGCTCCCGCCCTGAGGCCAGAACCCCTGGCTGAGCATGGGGGTTACTCACCCAGAGGTAGCCCTGTGGAAGGGAGGTGCTGACCGCCGAGAAGCCCAGCAGGGGACAGCTGACAGGACTGTGGACCAGGGCTCCAAGCTGCAGAGACAGAGCCGGCACACGCACGGCTGAGTGTCAAGGTGCTGGTATTTGGCAGCAGGACCTCTGTCTGGACCACCTTCGGGGGTCAGTAAACCTGCAGGTTCCTGGGCCCCATTCAGGCCCCGCATGAGAATCCCTGAGGGTGGGGCCAGGAGAGTGGCAGGTTTCACAGGCTCTCCAGGCAGTTCCTCTGCACTCGCATTTCACCATCACTCTCCTGAACCTTTTGGCCAGAAGGGGCTTGAATGATACTCTGGGCCAGAAGAGGATTTTTCAAACTGAGCAATTTCCAGATAAGATTTGCTGAAAACCACTAACATTCACCCCCCTTATTTTACAGCTGGGGAAACTGAGGTCCACAGAGGACACACGATTGCCCTTGGCCACAGGGAAGGCGAGAGACTGGGCCTGGCCTGCGCCTGCCTCCCTCCTTGGCCTTCCTGCATCCCTCCAGAGAAACACAGTGGAGGAGGGAAGGGGGCTGGAGATCTGGGCTGCCTCACTCACCAAGAGAACCATTCTGCAGACGAGCCCACCAGGACCAGAGAGCTGAGCGGCTTGTGCAGGCTGCCATGGGAGCCGGGGGCTCCGGCTGTCACCAGCTGTCACTGAGAGCCACCGGCTGCTTGCTCCTCCTGCATCTGCTGCCCCAGATCCCACACCGGCTGGCTCTCTGGAGCCTGTTTCCCAAGCTAGACTCGGCCAGTCTGTCTCTCTGGCCAGGACAGCAATGCAAGGAGATAGCCTGACCCTTTCATGGGCCTTGCTTGAACCACCAGCCAGCGGAAGGGGAAGGAGGCAGAGTGGGGACAGCTTGACGTGTCGTGCCCCACGGAGGAATGCGGCCACCACTGGACCTTTCCCAGGCAGGTGCTGCCCTCTGCTGGTGCTGAAAGCCCTGGCTGGCCCAGGCCCTGCTGGAATATTCTAACAAAATTTCCAATGGCCATAGGTGAGGGGATCCAAAGAGGTCACCTCACCAGCCCCCTCATTTAGAAGTCAGCAAACCTGAAGTTCAGGGGGTAGGGGCTGGGGGACGTGACTGGTTCAAGGTCACACAGCAGGTTAGTGGCAGTGTCAGGGCTGGAATTCAAAGTTTCAACTCCCAGGCCCAGGGCCCTTTCTACTCTGGTTGAATTCTAGCCAACGGCCAGACTGCCATGCTGGAGGCCTCAGCCCTCCAGGTGCCCACTTCTGCCCAGCTGGGAGCGTGGGTCCAGATGCCTGGAGCAGGAGGCTCCCCTAACCCTGGCCTCCTGGGCACTCTCAGGCCCCTGCTCCCCGTCCTTTTGTTTGAGGTGGGCCACACCCAGCTGAGGGGGCTTGACCCCTTCTGCCAGGCTGCTGCTCCTGTCCTCTTCAGACGGGGAAGGGACAACTGCAGCCCTGGCTCAGATGTTTCCATGGCAACACCAGTGGGCCAGGATGTCAGCCGAGTCAACGGAGCTTGGGTCCAAGATGATGGCAAAAACTCAGACAGCTCCTTGGTAGGGCAAGGCCCTGGATGCAGAAGTCCTGTCCATGCCAGGAGCTGACTCCCCCCAAATCAAGGTGCCCATGTAGAGCAGGGGAGACTGAGCAGCACAGGCCGGTGAAAAAGGCAGGCTGGGGATGCAGCTGGCCCGAGCTCCCATCCCAGCTCAGCTGCTACCAGTTCCTCATGGTCATGGGGACCCTGACCTTTCATCAGGATGGTCATGGGGACTAGAGAAGGTGGACCTAAAGCCCTCAGGATGGGGATAGGCACCCGGCAGCAGCCACTGCTTACCAAAGACTTCCTGTGGGACGTTCCAGCACTTTACATGGAATAACTCAATCAGCAGAAAAACACTATGAGGGGAAGGACTGTTACAGACGAGCAGCTATGGCAGAGTTGGGAGACAGGGACCCCAAGAACAGCAAGCAGTTCTGGCTAACGGAGGGTGACGGTCAGGATGGAGGTGCTCGGCCAGCACACGGAGGCCTAAGACCACTCTCTGCTGATCTGAGCTACAGCCCCTGGTCCCACAAGGCACTTGCATCTTAAAGCACTCGGAGAGGACAGCACCCCACCCCTTCCCCAAGCCCCCATCCACAGGGGCCTCTAGGCTGGACCTCAGCCCATCGGGGGGAACGGGTGTGCTGAGCCCTCCCCTTGGCCTCCTGGTGTCCCTCCAGGGACAGGCCTCCAGCTTGGATGGAGCCGGGGGTCCAAGAAGAATCTCCCAACGCCTCTATAGTCAGGCCTTCAGAAATCCCCCAAAACAGACGCCAGTGGCTTTTCCTTCGTGGGGACCAAAACATCCTCAGACATTTGCTTCCATTTCTCAAACTCTGTGCACACGGCATGCAACAGGCTAATTAGCGTTTGACACGAGTCGTATCACTTAATCCTCACTCTACCCCAGGCAGGGAGGCACGGGGGCCACCTGGTTTATGCTCTGTAGACACAGCTGTGACACGGAGAGCTGAAGCAGCATTCCTGATGTCGCACAGCTGGGACGTGCAGGGCTGGGATTCAAACCCAGGGCAGGGTGGCACCGCTGATGCTCTTCCACTCTCCCAACTCAATTCCCTTCTGAGTCGGAAGGCCTGGTGTGGCCCAGTGTGGGCACCGGCCACCGTCAGCACTGGGAAGAGGAAGGCTCCTTCCTTCAGCCCCCAGCATCCCTGTTCCCTGAAGGGAAAGAACCCAACACACACCCTCAGCCGTCTGGCAGTACAAGAGTGCTGATCTCGTCTACACCGGGAGAGGGGCGGGGGCCAGCAAGCCTTCCTGGAGGACAGACTCGGCTGCTGGCTCCCATCAGGCTCCCATCCTGGGCCCCGGGGACTGGGCGTGCGGAGAGGTGGTGGGCTGGGAGGGAGGCCCAGGCAGAGGCCAACACGCTCCTATCTGTTCCCGCAGTAACTGGACAAGGCTCTGGCACTCACTCCAAGGCCCTCATCATCTGGCTGCCAGCACAGAGCTGATGGGCACATCTGCCTGGTCCGGGGTGAGAGGTGGGTGCAGGCAGAGCGGGAGTGGTGTCTTGGGGCCCAGCAAGTGGGATGTGCAGGCTCTGCTATGTCCCTCGGGAGCTCCGCAGGCCCATTACCCAGAGATTCACCCATGGTGCCCTTAGCTCACACCGGGGTCCTCAGGAGATGGCAGGCAGGGCTTCCAGACTACTCATCCCCAGGCCGCAGAGCTCCAAATGAGAAAGGTCTCAAGCCCTCATCCCCCAGGAGTGAGGCGGCAGATGGCTCCCTGCTTGGTGGCGGTTTCTTCCAGAGAGGCCCTGGAGGCAGCAGCCTGTCTGTGACTCCATCACTCAGGTGTGACCTGTCAGGACACAGCCTGGGTCCGATATTCCCAGGAGAATCGATTCCCCACCCCAGGAGTCGCCCCCGGGTCAGCCTTCTCCGTGGGATGTGCTGGGGCCAGCCGAGCTGCAGGCAGGGTGCACCCTGAACAATCCCCTCTCCTTGGACTCTGCTCCCCACCCCGAGGCCCATGGGTAACCCCGCATGTTGGGAAGGAGCTCACAAGACTCAGCAGGCCCTCCCTGCTGATCAATAATCAATCAATAAATAAAAACGAAAGGCCGCACTCCTGGCTCCCCTTGGAAATGCCTGGTGGGGGGATCGATGCCGTGGCACACACCAGCCAGGCCCCAGTGGAGGCGGGAAGGAGCAGGATCGGGAAGCAGTCGAGAAGACTCTCCCTCCCAGGTGACCGGGTGACCGTGGGCGATGAGTGCTCCTCCCTCCCTCCCTCCCTTCTCTCAGACCCATCTCTGAGGGAGAATTGGAGAGTTAATCACCGGGAAGAGAACAGAGGCTGGCACACAGATGCCTCATGGAAGGGCTTGCTACCACACTGTCAGAATTGAAGAATTTTAAATAAAACTGTTGTTGTTGCTATCACTGTGGTTATCCTGGCCACTGGCCACTGGCCATGAGTCAGGCTCCGAGCTGGGAACCTGACCTGATCTCTCTCCCTGACCCTAAACCAGGCTGCAGCACGGGGAACGCCTCCCACCCCACTGACACCATCTTCCCGGTGCACAGGCAGAAGTCCTGGGCACAGCCTTCCTCTCCTGCACCCTCAGCCCCCGTCTAATCTCTCACCAACTCAGCCAGTGCTACCCCAGCACACTCCCTGAATGTGTCCCCATGTCCCCCGCCCACCGCCTCCACCAGGACCAGGACTAGGTGAGGACAGAGGGCCACTCACCTCGGGTGCAAATCTTCGGGGGTGCCAAAACACTCAGACATCAAGAAAAAGATTTTAAAGCAATTTTTTTAAATAAAAAATAATACCAAAAAAAATCCATAGTGAACAACTACTAAGAGTTTAAATAAAGACAGGACCCAACCCTGAACTTGCACGACCCTGCCTCACCCTAACCCTGGCCCTTTGGTGACAAAAAAGCAGCCGAACTGAGGCCACAGTTTGCTGATTTTTTTTTTAATTATTGCATTAAAATATTACTTATCGTGATGACTGAGATTTGGGACGCCCGAGGGGATGCCTCACTCGCCCCGCCCCGTCCGGCCCTGGCCTGCACCTGCACCGAGTCCTGCAGGACCCCCACACCAAGCTCAGCGTTGGTCTCTCGGGACCAGTCGTGCCCTCTTTGTGTCCACCCAACAGCCAGAAGGATCAGACGATCCTTCCAAAATATAAATCAGATCCCGGCCAGGCCCCTGCTTGGAGCCATCCTTGGCTTTTCGTTGCTCTGAGAAGGAAATCCAAACCCGACCCAGCCTGGGAGGCCAGCGTGGGCCAGCTCACCCCACCCCTCACCCCCTCCCTGGGGCCTGGCCCCTCCTCCTGGCTCACGGAGCCGCATCTCCGAACGCTCCTATGTTGTTGGTTTGTCTGTGTTGGTTTGTCTATCTGGAATGTTCTTCCCCTGAGCCCTCAACGGGTTGCACCCTTCTTGCCATTCCAGTCTCAGTGGAAATGCCACCTCCTCTGAGAGGCCCCCTCTGACCCCTAACTATGTGGCCTCATCTTTGTATCTATTATATCTGATTTATTTTCTTTATAACACATCACGTCTTTCTAGTTCCTTTCGTTTGCTAAGGTTTTGCCTGTCTCTCTCTGCTAGACTAAAGCTACATGAGGGTAGGGACCTTGTATGTTTCGGCCACCACTGTATTCCCAGCCAGCACAGGGCCTGGCAGACAGTAGGTGCTTTAAAATTGTATGCAGAATGGACAAACGAATGAATGAGCTAATGAATGAACTGATGTCCCAAGGGTATGTTCTTTCAGCTGTTTAGAGCCCTGATCTATGGCCCAATCAGCTTGTCTCTTGGGGCTTATGCATCCGGGCCTGGGTCCCCAGCTTGCTCTCCCCTCCCCAGAGCCCAGACGACCTCATCTCCTTGGGAGGAGGATGGGAGTAGTTGCTCCAGAAGGAGGGGTGAGCTCTGCCCCGACATCAGGGACAGGTGAGCGGAGATGAGCATCCTAGTGGTTGAGACCACGGGCGTTAGAATCAGCTTGATTGTTCCAGTCCCTGGACCCATCCTCACTAGCTGTGTCGTTTTTAGAAAACCACATCACCTTAGCTTCCTTACCTGTGAAACAGATCTAGAAACATTCATTCGTAGGGTTCTGATAAATATTCAAACAAGAAAGGGATGGCAAAGCCCTGGGGGAGCACAGCAGGTACCTGACACACGGGAGCCACGCTGGCTGCAGGGCCAAAGCCGCGTCCACCTGGCAGCATCATAAATGCTCAACCCACAGAGTCTGGCATATTCCAGCCTATCTTCTGGGCTGGAGTCATGACACCAACGGATGAGATCATTGCTATTTGTTAGCTCAGAATAATGGAATTTTCCATTCACTTGATCCACGGAAGGCACCTACCCCCACTTTTTTGGTGGGAAAGCTCACTCCTGGAGCAACAAAAAGCCTTGAGCAATTCCCTCAGTAAGAAGTCAAGCAGCTGGAACTGGAACCTGGGCCTCTCCCGCCGTGCACGACTCAGAACCCCTGGTTCTCCCGGGAGAAAGGGAAGCACAGCCACCTTCGCGGTGGGCTCGGCAAGACCCGTCCCACTCACCTGCAGGCTGAGGCCCCGGGGGGAGAAGGCGGGGATGCAGCAGGCCAGGATCGGGCACCAGAACGGGGCTTTGCTCTTCTTGTCCTCGTCCGGGCACAGCCAGCCTGGCTGGTTCTCCTCCCCTACAGCAAGAGGAAGGAGTGGGTGAGGCTGGCCACAGTCCGGGGACCAAGTGGGCAGTGAGTAACCCTGCCAGCCCAGGGAGCCACCGCAGACCCCAGAGGTCCGGACCGACCCAGCCAGTCGCTCCCCCAGCCTCACTCCTGCTCATCCAAGATGAAATCTGGCCTCGCTCCACGGTCATGGCCATGGGCCCCAGGCAGGGAGTCAGGAAACCTAAGGTTTGAGTCCCAGCCTGACCACCGTCTCCCTGAGCAAGCTGCACAAATCACCCCAACTCTCTGAGCTTCCATTTCTTCACCTATGAAATAGGGACAGTAGAAATGCCTTCGTCCTGTGGTTCTTGTGAAGATTCAGTGAAATGATAGATGGGAAAGGGTTTCAAAAAGCATCACGCTGCTGAACTCAGTCCAGGCCCCTGCTGCCCCGACCTTACCTTCTAGAGGTGGGAGACGGACAGCAACAAGCACGTGGACAGACGATTTTGGATTGTGGCACGCAGCCATGCTGCTTTCAAACCTGACTGCAATGATGTGGGGAAGAGGAAGACTCTCCTGCTTCCTTCCAGGCTACCCTGAAACCTAGGGAGTCACCCGCCTCCAGGTCCCCCAGTCCAACTGGGCATCGAAGCCCCGGGGACCTGTTACAAGCGCAGAGGCCCAGGCTGGACTCACATGTGGAGACCTCTGCGCTCAGGAGGATCTGCTAAACCACACTCTCCGTGGAGGCTCCTTCACATGAGTCAGGGCTGCCTCACGCGCTGCCACCTCCAAGAAGACCTCCCTGACCACCCCGGCTATGGTGGCCCCTTCTCTCAGGGGGAGAGACCCTGGCTCTGAAGACCCTGTCTTCCTTTCCGCAGAGCCTTCACCACAATCTAAAGTCATTCTGTCTATTTCCTTGTCTATGGTCTGCCTCCACGTGTCTCTAGAATGTAAGCTCAGGGCAGCAGGGTTCTGGACTGTCTCGTTCGCCACGGTCTCCCTGGCACGCTGCCTGCACCGAGTAAGTGCTCAGCAAACATGAGAGGAAAGAATGAACGGAAGGAGGAGCGAGCGAGCGAGTAAGTAAACCGCCGTCTCTCCCGAAGGATTCTCCCTGCCAAGGAGCCCGTCCTTTTGGACACTCTGTATGAGGACTGCCTTCCCGGGACCCCGACGGCAGGGGCAGCGCGGCTGGGACACGCCTACGATGGGTCCAAACGTCAGGCACACACTGAGCACCACAGACACGCTCCCAGCTTCGTTTCACAACACCCAAGCCGGTCAGAATAAGAATTTTCACCTTACGGCTGATGAGCCGACAGTCGGGGATTAAATAAGTGACTAGGTCACACGCGTGCCTGGAAGGCAGAGCCCAGATGGAGATCCAGGTCTGTCTGACCCAAAGGCATGGCTCTATGCACTAAACCAGGCAGTCTTCCAGCAACCAGCCCCCCGTTGATGCCTGTGGGCGTGACCG
The DNA here is from genome assembly GCA_031878705.1 of Tapirus indicus. Taxonomy (NCBI): domain Eukaryota; kingdom Metazoa; phylum Chordata; class Mammalia; order Perissodactyla; family Tapiridae; genus Tapirus; species Tapirus indicus. Next base: position 97,421,044 of record CM062924.1, on the reverse strand, counting down.
ACCCTGGACATGGTGACGTTGGACAACGAGGAGGAAGTTCTGCCCCAGAAAGCCAGAGGCACTGGACGCCCTGGGTGAGAGGGGCCACTTAACACAATGACACGAAGCTGAGGGGCACTTGGAGCTTTGGAGACAGGAGGAGAGGCCATCGCCTAAACTATCGTGACAGCAGCCTCCCACCCCCAACACGGCTGTTCAGTGGCAACGAGGAAGCGGGACCCAGGCCCACCCTGCCCCACCCGGGGAAGAGTCAGCTCAGTGCACAAGTGTCCACCAGCACATGGGGACCGCTGGCCGGTCTTTCCGAGCTAACTACTGCCCCCTACAGTCAGCCCTCCCAACAGCAGCCAGAGCCAAACTGCTAAACTTCCGCTGGACCTCGCTGTTCCCCGCTTAAAACGTCAGTCAAGTCCCAGTCCACTCGGAATAAAGTCCAAACACTTCCGGAAGGGCTGCAGGACTCTCCTTCCCTCCCAGCCTCATCCCGCGGTCACAGGCTCCACCGCGCTGGGCTCTCCTCAGCAACTTAAACAGGACAAGCCGGGACGTCCCCTCTGCCAGGAACGCTGTGCTCAGCTCTCTCCAGGGCTGGCTCCTCTCCACCCTGAGACTTAGGTTAAGCGTGCACCTTCTTGGAATGGCCTTAACTGACCATCACCCCACTCCCCTCCCTCCACCACTTTCTGTCTCAGCTCCTGTTGGTGTGGCTCATGGCCTTTACCATGGTTTCCAGCTCTTTTATTGGCTCGTCTCTTTTTTCCTCTGTGTGTGTGCACATGAAGGTGCGTGCACATGTGTACGTGTGTGTTATATGTGCATTGTGTGCGCATGTGTGTATTGTGTGTGTACTTCTGCATGTTGTGTGTGTGCATGTGAAGGTGCATAAGTGTGTGTTGTGTGTGCATGTGTGTACACGCATGTATGTGCGCGTGTGCATGCACATGTATGCTGTGCTTGTGGGTGCCTGTGTGTACATGTGTGTTTTTGCGTGTGTGTATGCACACACATGTGTGCATGTGCACCCACAGGCTCCCCTACTACACCCCTGTTCTGCGAAAGCTGAAACCCTCCACACCATTTCCATCTACAGTCCACCCCATCCCCTCACACAGCACCAGACACACAGCAGACCATCTCACATGTGTGGCATGAACAAAGGTTCTCTTCTCAGAACCTCATTTTCCGGATTTGTCGAACGGGAACAATCCGGGAGAGCGGTTCCCCCATTCCCCCACTCCCCACCCCAATGCCCGGCACAGGGCAAGTGCCGGAGAAAGGCCATCACTGGGGAGGGGAAAAGGGGAGCAATCAATCAGACGGTACAGAGCTTTGGTTACAAGAAAAACAAATCCTAGAGATTGTCCATACAGCACAGTGCCTATTGTTAATATTCTGTATTATGTGCTCAAAATTTGCTAAGAGGGTAGATCTTATATTAAGTGTTCTTATCACAGAAAATAATAATAAATAAGAGGGCAGGAGGGAACTCTTGGAGAGGGTGGATTTGTTTATGGCATAGATTGTAGTGATGGGTTCACAGGTGTGTACTTATCCCCAGACTCATCAAGTTGTATGCATTAAATAGGTACAGTTTTTTGTATGTCAATCACACCTCAATAAAGTGGCTTTAAAAATGCCACTGCCCCAGAGAAAGGTGGCGTCTGGGTGTCAGCAAGAGGAGCTGGAATGAGGTGGCAGGTGTGGATGCTCTTTGAGAAGCCAGAAACACTCGAGAATGTCAGGCGTTGTTACGTGAACAGCCTGCTCCAGCAGAGGCTCACGCGCCCTCTCCCTCAAGCAGTAGAGTCGCTGGGCGGTGAGCTCACTCTAAATGGGCTCAGAAATGTCCCCCTGTCTGGCCCTCTGCCCCACTAGGCCCTGGAGACAGAGTCACATGAAACCTGGCTCCTGCCACCGAGGAAGAGAGGCCATCAAGGAAAGGACAAGTACAACAGAAGACGGCATCACCACAACAAAATGACTATGTGCACCACACTTCACAGTTTACAAAGCTCTGTCCCACACGTGGTCTCATTTCATCAGGGGAGGATGGTGTTTCCATCCGTGTTCTACCCCGGGGAAACAGAGGCCAGAGAAGTCAAAAGCGGGCCCAGAAGCCAAGGAACTAGCCCGGGGGGCACTTTGCACGGTGCCCGCAACGCCCGCCCTGCAGGGCAGCACCCTTCTCTGTGGCAGGTGCTCACACCACAGCCACACTGCCTCCTGGACAAGCCCCTGGGCAGCAAATAAAGACGGGTGAGACTTGAGAGTCTGCCCTGCTCTCAAGGAGCTTACAATCACTCAGTCCCCTGCCTCCACCAGACCAGAGCCCAACACAGCACTGGAGCCCAGTTCCTCTCCAGCGGCCCTGGGGCCCTCTCCCCCCACCACATCACCTGGGCTCATCTCCTCTCTTCCCCACCCCCCACCAACGCACCTAGAGCCCATCACGTCCTGGCAATTTATTATTATATATTTTTTTAATGATCTGACCTTCTCCTTCCAGATGGCGCCTTCCCTGCCTGCGACTGGGAACGTTAAAAGAAAGTGGAGCTCTTGCTCCCCATCTGCTGCTACCATTGTTCCCGTCACAAAACCAGAGCGGCTGAGACCAGATTAGAAGGCTGTTGCCGCTGAAAACTGAAAGCCCGCTTGGGATAAGTGACATTAAGAACTGGCACCGACGGCAGAGCCGTGATTTCCAACCGACATTAAGTGGGGGCTTATTTAGCACCCAAGTCTGTATGCCAGCACCCAGTGAACATGAGAGCACCCCGTGGGGCAGCTGGAGCAGCTCCAGGGCTGGAGCCACGTCCCCTTCCACTCCCCCCACCTCCAAGCCCTCAGAACGACCCGCCAGCCGCAGGAGGCTGACTCTGCCAGAGGGGCCCTGGCAAATCCCAACTCAGCCTCCAGTTTGCTGTGTGACACTGAGCAGGACACTTAACCTCTCTGAGTCTATTGCCTTATCTGGAAAATGGGGCAAATAATTCCAACCATTTGGAGTTGTAAGCACTGGAAAGAACATATACAACGCCTAGTGTACACCAGGCACTTGGGAAATAGTACCCATTACAATCATTGTCCCTGTGGTTGGGAGTATGTCTGTTACTGTGCTTGAGGGCGGCTGCCCGCGGAGCCACCTCACCACCGCTGGGCTGAGCCCACCCTGGCCCTGCCCTGCTTCTCCAGCCCGCCCTGCCTCCCAGACTCCCCCGTGCTCAGTCCCAGGGCCATGCCTTTCCCGTCACTGCTGTCCCAGGGGACAGCCCGGATGGCCCTTCTCCACTTTCCCAAATCCCAGGCTGCCATCAAGGCCTTCACACCTCGCAGGACCACGGAGCTGCTGCTGGCCACAGCCGCAGACATCGGGGCTGGCGGGACCTCGGGATGCGTCTTCTCCAAACACCCTCCCCTTCAGAGAGACGCTGGTGTCCAGGGAGGCCAGGTGGGTGGCCACGGGCACCCAGTGGGGGTAAGACCCAAGTTGGGCTCCAGGGCCAACGCCCTCGCCCAGTCCTGGAGGGCAGACCCACGGCTTCCGGCCGAGGGCTGGGGCAGGTCCCGGAGCCGACCTCTGAGCTGGTTGGGGGTGAACGGAGATGAGGATTAGAATGCACTCTGCACGCTGCCGGGCGGTGCTCAGGACTCCGGAACCGGGTTTACCGTCGGGTGGGGTGTTGGTGTTACTGTGAGGACTGAGGGCTGGAAAACTAACCACGTCAGAGGCAGCGACAGAGGGCCCCCCAGGCCGCGCCCCACACGGATATGTCCCTGAAAGCTCGAGGTCAGACCACAGCCTGCCCAACACAGCTCCTCTGGGGAGAGGGAACAAGGAGGGCCGTGGCGGGGAGAGGCTCCAGGGGCCCGTGAAGTGTAAGGGCCGGAGATGGAGACCTTAGAGAGCTGTGGGTGGGGAGTCACAGGAAGGGAATGCTGGAAGCCCCCAACCTCGCCTCTTCTGGGGCCTTTAGAACTGGAGACTAACTGGCAGAGAGAGGTGGGAGGGCATCCTGGCCCGGCTCTGTCCTAAATCGTGTGTGACCTTAGGCGGGCCACTTCCCCATCTGAGACGCAGACACACTTGTCCTAGGAGCTTCTCCCACGTGCCAGGCACCGTCTCCCCGTATGCTCACAAGAGCCCTGTGAGGGGCCACTGGCTTTCTCCCCATTTGTGATGGAGACTCATTCCCCACGATCACAGCTGTAAGTGGCAGAGCGGGGAACTGAACCCAGTCCGGCTCCATTTCACGTGACGTTAAGATCCCAAAATGCAACAGGGGAAAGAGCCCACGGAGCTCCAGTCAAGTTACGGGAGGGAGTCGGCCTTTCCCAGGACCACACACACGAGGGCGGCCATGCGAGGATGTGAAATGGGTCCCCGGGTTCCCCAGGGCCCCCCGCCCTTCCAAGGGGCGGCACTGACCCCCTTCCCGGATCTGACACCCCCACTCCAGCCCTCTCCTTTCTCAATCTTCAGTGGACTATGATCTCAGCACACGGTAGTCAGGGAGAGAGGAAGATACAGAAAAGAAAAAATTAAAGGAATAACATCCTTTGTGAAGAAATGTTTCTTACATATTCTAACAGGCTCATATTAGTTTCCCCCCCACCAGGCACTGCAGATAAAAAAACAAACTGGCAAAATAAAAGGAACAAATTATTCAAGCCCCAGGGGAACCCAGGCATTCAAATAAGATTTCAAATGACTGTCCTTCCATTACAACTTCGCCGCAGTGAAACTGCTGGAGATAAGGCGGCTGAGTGCCTTCCCAGGCCTTCAGCCAGCTCCTCTCCCTCCAGCACCCAGCCCCACTCAGCAGAGCATCCGGGTTCAAACGGGAGGTTCACCTGCCCTTAGAGCAGGTGTATGAACAGGGCTCGGGCGCCTGCCCGAGACGCACCTGCTCCCTGGGCTGGGGAGGAGGGGAGTCACCTTAGCCTTTCCTCGGGCCAAAATTGCCCCGTCCTCTGCCAGGACCAGGGAAGCCTCTGCTTCAATCCTTTCTCCACACTCCGCAGGCCTCCCAGTCACCCAGAAACCTCCAGCAGAGGCTTGTGCAACATCAGCACCAGATCCAAGAAGGGGCTGGCCGAGCAGAAGCCTCTGATTGTGGGTTCTCCAAAGCCATAACCTCCACCCCATTCCCTCTCCAACCTCCACACTTGCCCCTCCGATGCCCTCTCTGCACAGCATCCAGAATGATCCACTTCAGTGGAACTCAAACCAGGACATTGTCCGGCTCTCAGTACTACAACAAGCAGCTCCCATCACGTCCAGAACAAGTTCCATACACCTCATCCTGGCTTTCTGGAAAACGGGCCTCCCTCTTCCACCCACTTCCTTCTCTGCCCCCATTTCCCCAGCTCTGGTCACCTCAGGACCTTTGCACTTGCTGTTCCTGAAGCCTGGATCACCTTGCCCATGTCTCTGCATGGCTTCAGATGTCACCTCCTCAGAGGCCCTCCCTGAGAGCAATCCCAACCCCCAGACACAGTGCCAGTCCCATCAGGTGATGGGACTCTATCGCCTTCACAGCATGCCCCTCCCTGTAGATTTGCTCCTCGTGTAACGTCTGCTTGCCCCTCATAAACTGTAAGTTCCCTCAGAGCAGAGATCTGTTTTTGTCATTGTCCTTTTCCCCTATGCCTAAAATCACTGTAGAGACTCGATAAATAGTTTTTTAATTGATGAAAGCCAGTGATAAAGGTCCTAACTTCTTTCCAGAAATGTTTCAAAATACATTGGAAATATATACTTTTCTATGAAGACCACACCAGAAAAAAAAAACAAACAGGAAGTCCCTGCTATTGCTGAGAACCAGCATATGGGAATTCTAGTATGTCTCAGGGAATAATAGCTCTGATGGGCAAAGACCTGGGCCTTTCGCCAATTCAGAGAGAGGACAGATAATTATAACTTAACAAAAGTGGTTTGCCAGACAGAAACTTGCCAACTTGAGGAAGCAGAATGGACATGAACTTCTCTGCTGGCTCTGCCCCTTCCTGCTGTGTGAGCTCAGGCAAGTCACTGCACCTCTCTGGGCCTCAGAAGTCTCGACTGTACAAAGGGGTTCACAACAGACATGCCTCTTAGGGTTACCATGAACGTGAGATGGAAGAGGTGTGTGTAAAATGCTTAGAAAAATGCTTGCCACACTGGAAGTGCTCTGTAAATATAAATGTCCATGACTTATCTGTATTATTAGGGGACACATAGGAGAAAAAAATAAAGAGGTCCTTGGTTGAGAATCAGTTTTGTCTGACCCGCATCATTTTTTTGGTAACAGCTGTACTGAGGTATAATTCAGCTACTGTAAAACCCACCACCACTTTGAAGTATACACTTCACCTGTTTCTCATATATTCAGAGTTGGGCAATCATCACCATATCTGATTTTACAAGGTTTTCATCACCTCCACCAAAAAAAAAACCGTTAGCAGTCACTCTCTGTTTCCCCCTCCCCCCAGTTCCCTCCAACCGCTAATTTACTTTCTGCCAACTCTCATCGTTTTACAGATGGGGAAACTGAGGCTCGGGGAGGGAAGTGACTTGTCCACGGTCACTAAGCAGAGCGTCAGGACTCAGAACCCAGCTCCAGTAGCTCCTCCACTGCACCACCTCCCTCCAACTCAGAAGGCTCCCTGCCCCACCGAGCCTGGACATCCCCCACGCACTCACACACGTACCACCCCAAACCTCCCCTGGCCGCACCCCTTGTCCCCTAAGGTGCTCTCCCCGGGGCTTCACTCACGGAGTCCGATCTTGGCCAAGTGCAACCTGTTGACCCAGGAAATCTTGCTCAGGGGGTTGGGGGTGATGAAGACCACCATGAAACTGATGGGGCGACCGGACCTGCAGGGAGAAGGGCGTGAGGCATGAGCACCCAGAACAAGGGCCCGGCTCCCCTGGGCAAGCACCCAGCTCTTCCCTCAACCCACGTGCCCTGGAGAGAGTGAGGTCTGCTCAGAGCATCAAAACCCGAGAGGCCGGTGGCCTGGGAAGCCTCAGTCCCGGGGGGAGGAGTCCCTCCACCCACCATGGCCCCAGGAGGGAGGGACCTCCCCAGCCCACCCCAGGCCCTCGGCGTGGGTGCCTAGCAAAGCCGGAGGGGGCCTGGCCCTCTGCAGGCTGCAGCTTGAGAGGCCCTTCCAGGGCTCCACCGGCTCAGCTTTCCCCGGGCCTGTCAGACACCCGCACACGCGCGAGCACAAGCCTCTGCAGGGAGGGACAGGTCTCCCTTGGGGCTGCTCCCAGCACCTAGCACAGGACAGTTGCTCAGTAAACACGTGCTGAATGGACACAGGTATAAATGAAGAAATGAATGAACGGGGGTGTGCGCTGCCTGGGGGCAGCTGGAGGTCACTGTTGTCACCACACTGTCCTCTCACCTTGGAGCGGCGGGGGCCCCTTCAGAGTTCTCTGGGGCCTGTTCTCCACGTGGGCCATCCCCGCCCCAGAGGTGGGTAGGATGAGTGTCACCACCCCTCTATGGTGCCCGGGGAGAAAGGGGCACAGAGAGGGGAAGGGAGCTGTGTGAGGCCACCCAGCAGGGCGGTGGCCAATTCGGGACAGACTCAAGGCCTGAGTCTCAAACAGCGGCTGCGCTCTCCCCTCCCTGCAGCCGCGGTGCCCACAACACTCTGTCCCCACCCCCACCCAGGAGGTCAACCCTGGGCTCTGAGCCCATCACTGCACCCGCCCAGGCTTCACGGCCAGGCCCCCTGGGAACTCGGCTCTTCCTCCAACTGTGCGGCCTGGGGCCCATCACGTAAATCTGAGCCTCACCTTCCTCATCTGCAAAATGGGGTAATGACACCCACTTACAGAGCCCAGGAGGTCAGACACCCGTCCCCATCTCTGCCGGGCTGTGACCAACGCCACAAGCGTCAGCTGAGAGTCCGTGGAGCACAAGCTCCTACGGGGGCGTCTGGGGGCGGGAGACATGCTGGGGGGAGGCAGAGCCCACGAGCCCAGGGACGGCACAGTCTGCTGTGAGTGAAAAGGACCCAACTAAGAGCAGAGTGTCCGAGGGCCCTAACAGGACAGGGCTCGCCCCGGTACAAACAGGTTGTAGTGAGCATCTACTCCGTGCTAAACGCTGTGCTGGGCACGACCCACAGTGCGCACACCCACTCCCACCACTGTGATATGATGAACGGGATGGCTCCGGGGCCCCCTCCGAGTCCCCCACTTCATCAGCGGCCCCCTGCTCTCACTTGTCGGGCTTCCCGGGAAGCAGGAGCCTGAGGCGGCACTTGTTGGCCGAGTGGATCTCCTCCTCCTTCACCCGCATGAGCCTCTGCAGGGCCAGGCACCAGTCTTGAGCCACGGTCATGTTCAGGTTCTAGGGTTGTGAAGGCCAAGAAGGTCACACACAGCCCATTAGCTCCCCAAAAGCCACGCCAGATCCTACAGTGATCGGGGCCCCCCAGGGGGAGGGGACGGGGAGAATTTCTGGAGCTCAGCCTGGACCGCTCACCCAGCCACGAGCAGGAGGCCGATGCCCCACCATGCTCCAGGCCGAGGGCAGGCTGCCCAGCCCTTGGTTCAGATCCCACCTGGCACCTTCGAGATGGACACACCCTCCCAGCCAGCTCCCTCTCCAGCCGGCAGCAAAGCCCAGGAAGGGGCTGCAGGACCGACTGGCCACCGTGCAGAGAAGAAAAATAATGCCCCGCAGTCAGGACCCGCTTAACCCGAACCAGGGGCCGCACACCAGAATTCCAGGTAGCGACAGGGACCTTTAACCGCTCCTGCTGCTGGGGGGAGCTCAGAAGCCAGGGGACGTGGGGAGCCTGGGCCGAGAGAGGAGCCACCCGCACTCTGCCTGCTGAGTCTGGGAGCTGCGCACGGGGAGCAACCTGGAGCCCAACAAGGCCAGGCCAGCGGTGCGTACCTGGTAGGTGCCGTGCAGCGTGCTGATCAGGAGGGTTATCTGCTCCACCACGGCCAGGTCCTTCTGCAGGTCCTGCAGCTCCTGGAAGAGGCGTGGGGGGCCGAAGTACACCTTATCTGGGCAGAGAAGAAACTCAACTCAACCTCAGGGGTGGGGAAGGCGCAAAGAACCACCCAAGCATCCTCACTGCAAAAAAGAAGAGCTGTTGCCCCGGGAATATGGCACCAGAGATACAGAAGGAAACATTCCCAGACTCTTGTATCCTGGGGGCAGACAGATCCAATCACAGGCAAAGTCTAGCCCCTGAGATCTGGGCCACAGTCAGTCTATATAAAGGGTCACAGTATACCAGGAGACTGAGAACCAACGGTGCCCGTGAGAGGTGAGGAGACTTCACAGGGCCAGAGAGTGGTGGGCACTGCCAAAAAAGGAGAACAGCATGTGCAAAGGCACTGTGGCCTGAGGAAGCCCATGAATAGCAAATTGTTCAAAGATGTACCAAGGACCTACTATGTGCCAGGTTCTATTCTAGGTGTTGGAGAGACAGCTGTCGACCAGCCAGACAGGTTCTCTGCTCTTATGGAGCTTATGACCTGGGGCAGCAGGGAGGGGGAGCAGGCAATTAACAACTGCAGATGGTGGCAGGTACTGGGGAGAAAGATATCAGGGTGATGGGACAGTGATGGGGTCAGGCTGCCCAGATCCCGGGTGATAATACAAACGGAGTGTCGGGGGCACAAGGAGCAGGCAGCAAGAGACGGAGCAGGAGGGACCAGCAGGACCAGGTGGGGAAGTCCTTGACTGCCACTCAAGAGAATCTGGGCTCTTATTCTCTAGGCCACGGCTTCTCAAGCTGAGGTCCAGGGCAGGGGGAGAGGAGGCCTTATTTCAGGTTTTCATTTAGATGATTACCTAAAAAGCAGAGGCACATCCCAAGTCACCTGGACACAATGACTTTACAGCCACGTTCTGCTGCAAAGTCAGGGCTTCCGTGGACTGTGGTCCTGAGCAGGGCTACGTGAATGGTCACCAGGTAACGAGCAAGGGGCGAGGTGGACATGGGAGGTGAGTGACGTGCTCACACCAAACGAAGGGCACAGAAGGGCTCGACAGCAACCCAGATGGGGCAAGCTGGCGGGAAACACCGGTCACCATAAGACACCCTGTGTCCCATGGGCGCAGAAAACTCGAAAGGACCTGCCCCATCAGAGGGCCACATCCACAGTGTCAGCAGTTTGGTTCCAGCAAAACAACCTCATCCACCACATTAAATTAATGCTGTTGATTTGAATTTTATTGTTTTGTAGCTTCATTTTTATTCCATTCGTGATTTTGTTTTGGTTTTATGATTGTTCAAGGGATATAAGCATAAGGAGTTTATTATATCTAGTCTTATTTTGCCCATATTTGAATAACAACCTAATAAAAAATCATTCAAGGCCAACTGGGGTTCAGCGAGGATTTCTTTTTCCCTTTACAGGGGGTCTGGTGGCATATTACTCCAGGCTGAATGCCGCCACAGACAGAACAGTCAACGAAGGAGGGGTCCCAGAGCAAGGCCCCCGAGTAGTGGCGGGGAGAGTGAATCCGGCTAGGGCTGAGGTGGCTCCGAGGGAGGCAAAGGGGGCCAAGGAACCCTTCCCGAGGGATTCAGTGAACAGAGAGTCAGGGTCACAAAACAGCCCTTCCTGCCTCACAGGCCTGGGGAAGAGACAGCATCTGGAAGTGGGCACAGCTGTCCGGCCCAGCCCTCCGAGGGCGAGAGGGCATGGTGCAACCGCTCCCTCCGAGTTTCCAGAATTGCTGACAGCCCCGTGAGGCCATCTCCTGGGTCAGGCAATGGACAGAGCCCGGCCAGCAGGGAGGAGGAGGAGAGCCAAGTGCCTTCCTGGCCCGTGGAAGGTGCTGGGGGCACAGTGCTCCTTTCTGCTAGCCCAGCAGTTTAGCATCCTTCATTCATTCAACAAACATGTGCTAACGCCCACCGTGCACCGGGCTCCAGGCGACGGCTACAGTCACGCCAAGGGGAGAGACAGCAACCAAGCCGTCACCATAAAGGCGAAAATACAACAGGGTCTGGAGAGCACAGGACGGGGGACCTGGCCGAGTCTGAAGGAGCCAGGAAAGGCTTCTCTGAGGAGGTGCCATTAGAGCTAAAAGAGCGAGTGGAGTGGGCTGAGGTGGGGTGGGCGCCCCAGGACCAGCACGTGGGCCGAGCGAGGACCCGAGACTTTATCCCGAGAGCCGTGGAAACCACTGGCGGATCGGGGTGGTGGGTGACACACACAGATCTGCTCTGCGTGTTGAAGAGCCGGCTCTGGCGATGCGTGGAGGATGGGCAGGAAGGGGGCAAAGGTGGGGGGCAAGAAGGAAGGGGGGCAGCCAGGAAGATGCTGCAGCAGCACCGGGCACAGTGGTGACAGCCACCACGGAGACAGACAGAAGTGTGCGGCCTGGCGGGCGCCACCCTGAGTTCTCATTCTCCTCGTCATCCAACAGAATCTGAGGGATGGCCAGGACAGGGGACGGGGGATCCGGGCAGAGCCAGACAGCCCTGAGCCTGGTCCTGAGGGTTTAGGGGGCAGGGTGTCACCTGGGCCCCTCCCTAGACAGAGGGGCAAACTGAGGCACAGCGAGGAGGTGCCACTTGCTGAAGTCCCATAGGGAGGCAGGCAATGGCCAGGCAGGATCTGGAAGTCATTGCATGTGTACACACGTGTGTGCACGGGGGCATACGGGCCCCCGCCATGCGGGGCCATGCGGACGTGTCCAGTGTGTGGGGTGGAGGTGTGACTGTGGGATGTGCGTGTGCAGGTGGGGCTGTGGGTCTGCATTTGTGTGCACTGTGGGGCTGCCAACCAGCAAGAGCCTCGCGGCCAAGTGGCCCATCGGCCTGAGTGTCCCCAGTCGGGGCCCACGAGCCTGGGCAGGCTCTCCCGGGGGGCAGTGGGGCGGGTACTCACTCTGGGCCTGGGCCGCGGCAGAGGCCTTCTTGGCGCCGGCATGCTGGATGAGTACGTTGTCCTTGTCGTAGGAGCCGCCCTCCTGGCCCACCTCCACCACCTGCACCTGGGGCAGCGCCGTGTTCCACTTCACCACGTACTTGGGCCCCAGAGGCACCAGGCTGCTGATCTCCAGCTGGCCCCTGCCGGCACAGAGAGGACGAGGCCCTGGAGAGCCCGCGCACCCAGCCCCGCGGGGGCCAGCCCAGAGCGCCTCTCCTCAGCACACCAGCTCAGCCAGGCACCTCGCAGCCCAAGCACAAGACCTCAGGCCAAAACCAAGCCAGACAGAGCAGAGAGCTGTCGATGAGGCAGAAGCACTGGGGCGTCCAGGCCCCAGCCACAGATCCAGAACCACGTGCCCCCCAAGTCCCCAAACCCCTACCTGTGGTTGGCAGGCCTGAGGAAAAAGAGAAGAAGGAGGAAAAGGTCATTACTGTTACTGAGTGATTTCCACAAGGGCTGAAACTGCTGGGGGGCCAGCCATGGGGCTGGGCCAGGTATGGGCAGAGGTGACCACAGGGAGGGCTTTCTCCCTGGGCTGGGCACCAGCCTTCTGTCACCTCTGCTTCCCACGATGGCCCTGCTAGGAAGCTTGTATTATTCCAGACAAGGACACTGATACTCAGACAGGTCACGTGACTCACCCCAAATCACCCAAAATGATCCCCCAAAACTGGACCACTAGCATCCCCATCACACTCACACCATGCTAGGCCCTGGGCAACGGGAGGGCAGACAGGGAGTGGGTCATATATGGTGTCTAGGACACAAATGGGACTTAAAAATCGCAGTGCCTGATAAGCGAGGGAGGGAGGGAGGGAGTCAGCCATGAGGACCACCACGTGATCTGGGACAGAGGCTGCCCGAGTCCCCTCCCAGGGCCGGGTCTCGTCCAGAGCTGTGAACTGGCACAAAGTCAGGGCTTGATAAATATCTGACGGATGGACGGACGACAGACGGGTGGGTGGAGGCGGAGGGAGTGTGTGAGCCCCTGAACTGTACTGCTTGCTCCCCTTCCAGGCTGCATGAACCACAACCAACAATAATCGCCAAATCGGCTCCATGGCCGTGAACCCCAGCCGACTCGGGGTGCAGAGTCTAAATTAAATTAGGCTCCGCAGGTGCCCCGTACCCCGCGGGTGCACCAGCTGGGGGCTGGGAGAGCCCAGCTATGATGAACATTTGACTTTGAGTGATTCCCCTCTGGAGCTCAGTTACTGCTGCCATAGTGTGGTTTCCGTGACAGTTTTCCAAGGACTGTCACGTAGAGAGCGGAGACTCTCCTCCACTCGAGTGGATAACTGATAACTGTCCGGCTGGCAAGGCTCCAGCTGCAGTTCTTTTGGTCAAGGGTCCCAGTGTCCAACGCCGACAGGGCCAAGCCGGGATGCAAGTGAGTGAACCAGGCCGGCTGGGGACCAGAAGATCCACAGAGCACCAGCCCCAGGAAAGGGGCCACGTGACCCGGCTCCTGGTCCGTGTGGCCCCAGGCAACGTGGGACCTTCCAAATTTTCAAGAGAAGCCAAATGTCTCCATCTTTGTGTCAACTACCTCTGTGAGACAAACATAAGATTTTTCAGAGGCCGAGTGCCGCCCAGGGGCCACGGGTCTGCAGCCTCCGGTCGAAAGGATCACCCTCACCGCATCCAGGGTTCCAACTCTTTCAGGCACAGCCTGGCCGCCTGGCTCTGGGCATTTCTATAACCTCTGACCCAGAACCAGGAAACCAGGCTCCTGCAGGGAGAAGATGCTCTGGGCAGTGGGGGAGAGGCAAAGACCCATGCTGAGAAACACTGAGATCTGGCCGGAGGACAATTGATTTGAATTAAAGCAGTAGGGATTCGGGTTGGACACAGAGAAGAATCTCTTGAATTTCAAAGTGGTCAAAACTCAAAGACTGTTCAGTTACCAAAAGCAGAGTTCCAGAACAGACCACTCTATACAATGGACCGCTGTTTATGCAAAGGTCAGGAGCTGCCCCAGTGACCTCTCCAGGTGCTTCCTAGCTCTGGAGACCAGGGACAGAGCAGGCCAAAAGGGATGAGAGAGGAAGTCGGAATATCGGAGACCTCAGCCGAGCCCGCGTGAAACCCTGCCATCGAGAGGCCAGCCGAACGACTGGGACAGGACAGGAGTGGGTCCCCAAGGAAGGGCGACTGCCCAGACCCGCTTACTTGAAGTTGATGTTGGCGCAAACCAGCATGTCGTTGAGCAGGAAGACCCTTCGCTCCTTGGACTTGATCAGCTGCCCGCGGTCACCGTAAACGGTTTCCGTCAGAGTCTCGCACAGGAGCAGCTGCCGCTGGCCCGAGGTCAGCAGCTGGGGGAGGGACGCGGAGAAAGGTCAACACCAGCATCGCATGCAGGCTGCTACACAGACATCGCTGTGCCAAAGACCCAGAATTCTCCGCAGCGCACAAAGGGGACCGAGGCTGGGAGAGGCGGAGGATGAGGCAGGGCCACGCCCTCCATCCCCAGGGTGACAAGAGGCACTGGGGAGGAGGCAGGAGGACCACACGCTGGGTTCTCTGGCTGCCCCTTCTGCCCACCAGCCAATAGGTGAGCCAGCCATTGACAGCTCCTCCCTATGGCAATCCCGCACGACCGTCACTGCCAGTGACAAACTCTGGAGTCACAGACACATGCTCCCACCCTGGCTCCCGAGCACCAGCTGTGAAGTCCTCTGGCAGGTCATTTCACCTCCCCACACCTCAGCTGCCTCAGCTGTCACATGGGCGGTAACCTCCACCGCGCAGATCACCGAGGTAACGCATGACCAGGTCTGGCTACGTAATTTGCGGAGCCTAGCGCAAGATGAAAGTGCGGCCCTCATTCAAGAGTTATTAAGAATTTCAAGACTGCGATAGCAGAGCACTAAACCTAGTGTGGGGCCCTTCTGAGCGCTGGCCCTGCGTGATGGCACAGGTCACACACCCAGGAAGCTGGCCCTGCACATGGCACAGGGTGGACCCTCCGTAGACAGCCGCCGTCCCCACTGCTGCTGCTGTGTGTGATGGCCTTCACCAGGAAGAGGTGTGACCTCACATGGGAGACTCCTGGCCTGGACGTAGGTCCTGTCCCTGCACCTTGACCTGTTGAACAGCCTCGGCCAGTGTCACCTCTTGGAAGGCCTCGTGATGGGACTGGGACAGATCTGCTGGTCAATGAGGTGACCCTCTGAGGAGGCCAAACACATTCAAGCCGCAGGCACCTGAGCAGGCACTGCCAGCCTGGAACCCAGGGGCTTCTGAAGACCAAGAACCTCTGCCAGCACTGGGACCACCATCCCACCCAGGGACCCAATGGGAAAATATCTTTTTACTGACAGCGATTTTTTTGGAGGGAGGAGGGTAGTCAGCAAAATTCGTTTCCAAAACCCATGACTCTGATGACAACAGCTATCCTCCCCTTCCTTCCCAACCTTGCTGGGAAAAGGGTGGATCACCCCAAAACCTCCCCTGGAGAAAACGCCTTGTCATCCTCTGAAGAACCACATCTTTCAAGTTGACACAAGAGCCCGCGTGGGACCAAATGCCCACTGCGCCGGGCACCTCTCATTTAGTCAACTCAGCAGTCCCCGGAGGCCACCCCCATTCCCAGAGGAGGAAACAGATCCAGAGGTAAAGTGACTCGCACGGGTTGAGTGGCAGTGCAGGATGGCGCCAGGCCACACGCACCGTCCCCAGCACCGGGCAGCACCTCCAGCTCCTGACTGCACATGGCAGGAGTCAGGGGAGGCCCCGCTGCTCCTGACACAAAATAGGACCCAGCGTCCCTCAGAACTGCTAAGGCCGGGCTCCCCCACCCCGCTGCTTGCACCAACAAGCTGACTGCCAGCTCCCAAAGACACAACGGAACCCTGAAGGCAGCAGGCCCCGTAGAAGGCCGCCAAGTGTGCCGTGACCCAAAACTTAGAGGAAAGTCCCCTGGGCCTCTGGCAACCGTCCTGCCCCTGAGGCAGATTAAAGAAAGAGAAAACCCGGATATTGCGCAAACACTCCCCTGGAGACCCCGAGCAGGCACATTTTGAAATAGCCGGCATGGTTCCGTTCGGGGCACACCCAGTTTCGTTTCTGCTTCCCCCTGGGTGACAGATGGCAAAAGGAAAATCACTGGACTGGTGTTAGAAGTGGCCGAGGCTGCCCAAGGGGGGCCCAGGTGGGGGAAGGCACGGTGTGCAGCCCCCACCACGCTCTTCACAACATTCCACACGTATCAAAGAGGCCCCCACTTGACAGGTGGAGAAACTGAGGCTCAGTGCCTTCAGTCCCTTGCCCAACACCAAACAGGTCTTCCTGTCCTCCAGCCAGTGACCACCGCTCCTTCCTGCCCAGGTCCCCGGGGGAGAAAGAGCAGAAGAGCAACTGCTTGGAGTGGGGTTTCCTTCTGAGCAATCTCTGTCCAGCACGGCTGCACGGTGTGTGAGCTGAAGCAAGAGAAACCCTCTTGGTTACAGAAAAGGAGCTAAAGGAGGGAACAGAAGAAGGCTCTTCCCAAGTGCAGAGACCATTAAATACCAGCACAGGTGGCCATGACTGAGCTGAAGTCTTGTTCTCAAGAGAGATTCCAAAATAGAAGGCTTGTGTGGGACCGGCTGCCTGGAGGTGGGGGCGGGAAGATGGTCCCCACCTGTCATGCCCACTCTGAGCAATCCTGGATGGGGACATCCCCCCAGGAGGGGGCTCCGTCCCCTGACCGTCTTTTCTCCCCAGCTCTATCCTCTTGGGAGAGGCAAAGCAAACACAGATACCTGCAGGCCAGCAGGTAATCTCAGAGGGAAGGTGTGGGTGGGGACTGAGGGGGTGTGGGCAGCCGCTACTCAGGTGACCAAGGCCACATAAGAAGGTGGGCCAGCAGCCAGTTCCTCCAACTGTTCAAGAAGATCCACAAGTCTGAATTTTATGGGACATCTCTCCATTTTTAAATGTTGGTAACTAATTCTACTTTCTTAAAAATACTGAGTGGGCCTAAAAACACACGTGCACCCTGCATTTGGCCTGAGATAGGAGAGTCTTATGATGCTGGACTTGAAGCTTAGAACCGCGAGGGACCCTGCAGGTTATCTTGTCCCAGCCCAGCTTCGCAGGCCTATGGTGAAGATCAGGGATGGCAAAGTAGGTCAGAGAGCATTATACACTGTAAAGGGTGGTCCACGTGGAGAGGGCTGTCATCCTCCTGGCAAGCCTTCCTGGACTATTAGAAAGTTCCACCCTGTGGGGCTGAAATCTCAGTGGCCTTAGTCACTAGCCTTAGTTCTGCTTTCAGGGCCCACAGAGCCAGGAGGCTCCCAGTTTTTCTCCAGAAGATTTGAACACCTCCCTATGACCCCATGCAACATCCTTCCCCAAAGAACACCCCATATTCTCACCAACGTGCCCCGGGGTGGGGCTGCCTTACCCTGACCATCTGGGCCAACCTCTACCCTCTGGCGGGTGAAAGGAGGTGGGGCCCGGGTGCAGGACTCCCAGAGGTGGATGCAGCTGCAGGCAGCTCATGTCACATGCCACCAGGGAATCAGAGGGCTAAAGCTTACCAACAGGGACCTCTAGGAAGTGACTGTTTTTTTCATACTGGCTTTGTGTTTTAAAAACAGGTTTCTCTACAGACTCATTTGAAAGTGTTTCAAGACTTTTTTTGCTAGAATGTTCCTAAATTGCAACCCCAAAACATGCCATGAAATTTTCATCTTTCTTCTTCTTTAAAAATGACACTAATAATGACGACAGCCAAGGACTCTGGGCCTGCTGCTTTATAGACTCCCTCACTTGCCTCACAGCAGTCCTAGGGTTCAGGGACCACTGGACTCTTCTCATTTCAGAGGGAGCAAGTGAGGTTCAGAGAGGTTGGGTGATTCCCCTGAGGCCACACAGCAAGCACCAGTGGTAAAATCTGAATTCAAACCCAGGCTCTGACCCCAGAGCCCACTCATTTAAGCACAATACTAGGCGATTATTTCTGGTGTCTTTACTGGCAATTACACTGATGAACAAAATCAGCTTTTATCCTGAAATAACATGAATAACAATGAATGCGGGGGTCCGGCAGAGACTAACCTCAAGGTAAGGTCTGCGGGCTCAGGGAGGAGCAAGGAATCCCCTCCCTCAGAGAACACTGCCACCTAGTGGGTGGCCGCAGGGCAGGAGGCAGAGCGACGTGAGGAAGGCTGCAGAGTGGGTGAGGGCACGCACCTTGTTGAGGCTGCTGCGGTCGCTGACGCTCTTGGTCAGCTGCTGGATCTCGGCCACCTGGTCGGCCAGCCGCTTCTGCTCGTTGAGCTTCTCGGCCAGCGTCTCCAGCTCCGTGAGGGCCAGCTGCAGCGAGAGCCTGTCCGGGTGGCCCCTAGGGGTGTTCTTCAGCATGTCCTGCCAGGGCCCAGAGACAGCCAGGACTGAGAACCTCCGGCCCAGCAGACCTCCCCCCACTGGGGTCGAAGCCTCAGCCTCCACATCCCCTACGGACACCAGGTCTGAGAAGGGCCCAGCTTGTGGCCAGAACAGATGGTACCTGTCCTAGAGCAGGGCCTCGAAAGAGCTAGTGAATGAAAGAGCATGAGACAAATGTGTGGACCAACCCCTGATGCCCTGATCAACAGTATGCTGAGATGAGAGCCCACTCCTGCAGCCGGCAGCTCCGAGGACAAGAGGAAAACGCTGCTGGGGCCCTCGGTCACCCTGCCCAGCACAGAGGCGGGGGCTCACCCCCCGACTGAGGACCCTCGGCCATCAGGGGAGATGTCCCAAGCTCTTGGGACACTGCACGGGGGCTAACGCTCCCTCAGGAAGCCTGAAGTGGCCACGGTCAGCTCCTTTACTCAGCGTCTCCTCCCTGCCAGGAGCCCCACAGGTCCTGGGACTCCACATGCCTTCATTCCCTTCCCGCAACCTGGGCTCAGGACACCCCCAGTCACCCAGTCATTCCTCACCGGGGGAGACGGGAAATAAGTTGTCAGAGTGCAGAAAGGGGGCCGAGGCCCTGCCCAGGGTCCACAGCACGAGTGGGTGGTGGACGACGGGTGAGAAGCCGCGAGGCTCACTCCAGCCCATACAGACCCTATGGGTCAGGGGCTGCCGGAATCCCGGGGGGTACCTGGAGCAGGAGGATGAACTGCGGGAACCTCTGGATGGGCTTCACCATCAGCCCGTAGAGCGTGACGCGGTCGGGGCTACACACCTGCCGCCGCTGTGGGAGGGGAGTGGAGTCAGTCGCTGACCCTCTGCAGCAAGGGCCCAGCGCCCCGGGTGTAGACGCTGCCCATCCTGGGCTCCCCTCCTCAGGCCCGGGACTCTGCTCAGCCTCGAGCCTGAGAGAAGAGCCCAGGGCGCTCCCTGGTTCTGAGCCAGGGGTCCCTGCCACCACGGCATCCCCACACAGCCCCTCACCCTGGGGAGACTAGAGCCAGGAGAGGGTCATGTTAAGGTCTCTGAACTAAAAGCATAACTGGGAAACTCAGCACTTCATTCTAGAAGTAGTCGAGATAACCATTCCCTCCACTTAAACGAAAACACTCAGGTCCAGGCCAGAGCGAGGCGCAGGCACCGGGCGTCTCTCACTGTCCTGTCTCCTGCATCTGTTTCCTCCACTCCATCCACACACCTGTCACCCTGATCCCCGCCCTCATCCCCTACAACCCAGGCTGCTGCCACGGCTCCTCCACTGGCCTCCACTTCTGTCTGTCCCGGCCCAAAACTCTTCAGTGGCTCCCCACTGCCTGAAACACAACGTCCTCACCTGTGGGCCTGGAGGTCCAGAACCACCCGAACTGAACTCAGCTGCCTCTGACCCTTCTCTCCCGGGCCTCCCCAGCAGGCACCCGGTCTCCCAGATCCATCCCAACTCGCCAGCCCCCATCCTCCTGCCTCTGACCTTTGCCCCACCACCCTGACCCGGAACTTCTTCTCCATCTCCACCTACTACAATCCCCCCAGGACCCATGTCAGATGGCACCCCATTGAGAAAGCCCCCCAACCCTCTTGGATCGGGGCAATAGGCTCCTCAGCTGAGGTCCCAGCTTCTAGCCCACCCGCCCCCTCCGCTAGGCGGCACGTTTCCTGTAGGCGGGGTCTCATCTAACTCACCTGACTGCACACCCCAGGAAATCGGGGCAAGCCTGGCCACGGCTACATGAGGCCCTAGGTCCTTTAACCCCTATTCTCCCATGGGATCCCCAAGTTACCCCTTTGAGGAATTTTTCTCACTCTTTTACAAATAATGAAAAGGGATCAACCCAGCGACAAGCTGAGCCACACCTGGAGGCCCACCCAAGCCCACCCACCAGCAGAATAGGGCCCCAACACCGCCCAGACCCACCCGCCTTCTCACCCATCCGAGAGATGTCGCAGGCTCCCTGCCACCTTCAAAGCTCTAGGACCCCAAGCAGCTTATGGACACTATCACCCTCCTGCCGGGGAGTAGGAGGGACCCACTGTCTCCCATGGGACTGGGGGTGCCCCAAAGGAAAGAGGGGCAGTGTCCAGGCCAAAGTGATGATGTGATAGCCGAGGCTGGGCCACAGTGCCCTCTCGCTCCAGAGACACCCTCCTGCCCCCACCTTCGCCAGCACCTCATTGAGAGGGGCCCTGACCACCCTCGGGCCCACCTTGAGGAACTCGAGGAAGGCGGGCTTGGTGAGACAGGCCTTCTTGATGATGGACATGGCGTTGGTGAAGTTGTTGACATAGTCGCTGTACACATCCAGCACCATGGACTTGGAGAACTGAAAAGGGCGTGGGCAGGAGGGTCACGTCAATGCAAGCAGAAGGGCGGCCAGCACCCCCACCCTCACCACCCGCCCCAACTCTTCTCCTCCACCTGGGGGACCTCAAGTAGCCTCGATGTCAGGAAACCTGTGACCCCAGTGAGAGGAAGGAACCGGGCTCAGAAGGGTGAAGAGATGCCCAAGGTCGCAGGGGGAAGAGGTGGTGCCAAGGAGAATCCGGCAGGACAGCCCCGGCCCACAGAAGGGGGGCAGGCATGGCGCCCCTTTTCTACATGCACTTCCTCACCACCCCCAGGAAATAAAATGCCCCTGGCCCTCCACCCTCAAGGACAGTGCTTCTGACCCTGAGCCCCTTGGACAAACCAACCAGGGTGTCGAGTCTATTGAGAGCTGAGGTTCAAAATATACTCTTTTCCTTTTAGCAGAACCCAATTTACCTAAAACAGATCAAAGTGTAGTTCCATCGACTGGACCCTCCCTCACTCCATGAATCTCTCTGGGCCCACAGATTTCAGTTTGGACAGGTTCAGCGTGTCCCCTCCTTCCACCGATGGATACCTGAGCCCAGAGAAGGCCCTGGAGTTGCCCATCATTGCAAAACTGAGCTGGGACCAGGCCAGATCTCCCAGAGCATGATCCAGTGCGCCTGCCCTGACACCCTGTGGCATCCTCTGGAGGCCAAGGCTGTGGTGTGAGCATCTCAAACTGCAGTCACTCTGCAAATGCTCAGCAAGGGAGCTTCAGACAGGTCAGGTGGCTGCCCACAGTGGCCAGTCTCCTGGAGGTGCTGCCACCTGGACAGAGCCAGAACAGTGAGCTGGCTTCACCGGCACCACGCCTGCAGACATCCCCAAGGACATACTAGAAGGGGTCACACCCACCCTCAGCTTAGGGCAGGCAGACTCAGGCCCTGCCACCCTCTGACCCCACTGGCTTGAACAAGGTGACCAGGCAGAGGCAGCAGGCTGGCCTGGATGACATCCAGGTCAGGGCCGTGGTTTTCACCTTGGTGGGCCAGGGAAAGAGAGTTTGGGGACACCTACTGAAGCCACGAAGAGGTCCCCGATCTTCTCCGTGGCGTCCCACTCGGCCACACGGGAAGACAGTGCGATCTGGAACATGGAGTGGCAGTGCAGGATCTCCCTCACGCGGAAGAACACGACCTGGCACTTGCGGACGCTCAGCGCCTTGGGCTCCATCTCCATGAGGGGGTTGCGGTAATCCTGCCGGGGTGGGTGAGGGTGAGCACCCCAAGGCCGGGCCACAGCCCCCCCCACCGACCGCCCTCGTGGCGACCGGGACAAGGCCAATCAGAACTCTGCAGGCTCTGGGAGGACCTTCCTGGTGGGAGGAGCACTCATCTCTCACTCCCCACCTGTCCTTCTGGAAGGCTCTCCAAGAATGTAACACTCCTGGCCCCTCCTGGCCCCCCCACAACCCACCCCCAGGACTTATGTGCTAAGCTGTGTCGGGAAGAAGATGCCTGCCTGCGAGCCGCTCCATGGAGGAGGCCCCGAGGGCCAGGCTGGCCCTGTTCAGCTCTGCCAATGACCGAGCCAGTCTGTCTAATGGAGTAGTGACAGTGAGGTCACAGAAAGCTCCCTTGGCACCATGACCTAGAGCCCCCTGTCCAACCAGCTTTGTCAGAAACGTGGGATATTTTCACCTCCACCTGCCTGATGTCTGGGCTCCCCTCTGTGGATCCGAACTCAGGAAGAGAGGGTGTTATCAGCACACTCCAACCCTGATAATTCCCTTCCCTGGTGCCCTCACTCCAAGAACCCCAACATTCCAGAAGATTCACTGTCTCAGGAAAGCAAACGACAGACCAGGCTGGCACACCTCAGTCAAGTCATGTGAGCATCTACTTAGCAATCCCTGGGCGTCCTGCCGGTGAGAGAGGGGGTGCATCCTACTCCCGGCCTCGGGGAGCTCCAGGATGATGGGGAGATGCGGCCCTGCCCCACGGGGCTCCTGGAGTGCCAAGGAAGTCATGGGACCACACGCCCTCGACAACCCAGGACAGCCCTCATTTAACAGAACCCCAACTTTGTTTCAGAAAAGGCAGTCCTCTCCTGAACACCAAAGCATCAGGAATTCTTGGTGTCCCCATCTGGAGGTCCTGCTGTCCCCATAAAAGTGCTGGCCCTTGGCCCCCTCCTCTTAAAACTGCCCACAGTCCCCAAAGACTCCTTGTCAAGTGTCCCTCCAGGATCCTCCCTGCCCTCTCCCCAGTCGTACCTGGAGAACCCGCTTCAAAGACTCCACGTAGCTGCCTTCACTCTGCACGATGGAGCCCAGGATGTGCCTCCGGACCACCTGCTCGGGCCAGAAAGCACAGTCAGCACCCAAGCCAACCACGGCACAGAGCAGAGCCCCAGTGACGGGAAGAGGAGTTGCAATGTCCAAAGGAGCTGACGGCTGCAGGACAGAAGGGACCCGTCCCTCCCAGAGCCTGTTCCTGGGACCACTGGGGCCTGGCAGGCTGGCATTTCCTCCCAGAGCCCCTGCCTGCCCCAGAGGAACACCCGTGCAGGATGGGCACGGAGGTGCTGGTTCTCAAGTCCCCTGCCAGGCCTCTGCTCGCTACATTCAGCGATGGGGGAATCACCACCTCTCCTCCACGGGGATGGACGGCCTCCTCCATCTTTGGATGACTCTAGTAGAAAATTCTTTCTTAGATGAAACTGAATATCAATTCCCTCCACTCATAGATCAAATCCTTAACCAATCCCTCTCTTACAAGACAGTCCTTGGGGTGCCCCCCTCCCCACTAAGTGGGCTCCACTTCAGGCTAAACATCCCAGTCCCTTCCCCTGTCCCCCTCACCATCCCCGTCTCTCCTCGGCCCAAAACAACACATCCCTGAGGAGCAGCCTGTCAAGAAGCCCTCGTCTGGACATGGGAGGGCAGAGAGGGGCGGGAGGTGGCACACTGCTGCACACTGGAGTCACGTGGACATCTTTAAAAAGTACTGTCCCCTAGCCCCCACTCTAGACATTCTGATCGAATGGTACAGGGTGCAAGCTGGGTATGGGGGGTTTTAAAGCTTCCCACGTGATCCTAGTGTGTAGCGAAGCTGGGACAGAGCTCATGAAAGCTGTCATATGTGAGAGGCAGCTGAGCAGGAAGCCTGTCCACCTTGTTCCAGGACTGGGAGGGTGCCTGACCCCCCACCATGCCCCCCACAGTCATCCTGAGAGCGTTGGTCCAGGCGCCCACCACCATCTCCCCTGGTCCCTCTGCCGCCTCCCTCCTGCCTCTGGCACACCTTCTCCTCTCTTCCCACTACCCTGCCTGTGGCCGAGGCCTGCCCATGGCCCACACAGCCTCATGGGCTGTGTGATGGGCCAGGCCACTGTCCTTCAAGCTGTCCCACAGCTGGATGCGCTGTCAACGATCCCCAGGTGCCCAAGCTGTTCCCAGAGCAGAGTTCTCAAGCTCAGCACATTGATGTTTGGGGCCAGGTAATTCTCTATTGTGGGGCCGTCCTGTGCATTGCAGGATGTTTAGCAGCATTCCTGGCCCCACCCGCTAGATGCCAGTAGCACCCCCAGCTGTGACAACCAAAAACATCACCAGACCAAAAAAGTGTCCCCTGGGGGGCAAAATCGCCTCTGCTGAGAGCCGCTGGCCTAGAGTAACTAATATTGCCTGATCCAGGAAATGCAAAAGTCTCCCGAGGAGACAGACCCGGCCAACAGCAGGCAGAGGAGCCCTGGATGACGAGCTGGAAGCCTGGGGTCTTGTCCGGCTCCAACAGCTCTACTGGTGACTGGCTGCGCTGGGGCAGGGGCAGCGTGGGGGTCACCATCTCAGTGCCAGTCAGGGGCCAGGCAGGGAACAGAGGTGAAGGAAGCAGGCGATGGACTCCCAGGCGGGAGGTGTGGCCACATCTCCCTCATTTTCAAAAGAGGCCAAACATCAGGATTTTCTGCCAACCAAAAAAAACGGCACATCCCTTCACTGAGCTTGCGGCCCCGACACGTCGTGCTCAGTGTCCTCACAACCAGAGGAACGCAGGGGTCTCGCACCCTGTCTCGTGGCCGGGAAAGCCCAGACTGGGAGGGAATCAAGCGTGACTCTGCCAAGGTCCCAGAGCAAAGCCGCCCGACCTCGGTGTGATGCTCTGGGGGACGGAAGACATCGCCCCAAGAGCCCCAGCTCCTGGGAGAAGCCCGCAGTGACTCTGCGGTCCGACCCGATGATGGTGGATGCGGGGGACAGGGCACCTCCAGAGTCTTCCCTGAGTTGGATTAGCTCAGTGCTTCTCAACCCTTTCTTTACTGCTGTCTCTTTCTTCAAACGACACCTTCGTTTGAAATAGGTACTAGGAGCTGCTCTGGTTGCCGTGGGGTCGGAAGCACGTGCTCCAAATGCTGGGGCCCACTGCCCCCCAGGACAACGGCAGAAAACCCGCAGGGTCCAGTTTGGGAAGTCTGTGCAGCTGTCTGAGAAGAGACCCAGAAGCCTCCTGACCGTCACTTCCCCTTTAAGACCCAGACCTGCAGGGACCCAGGTAGCAGGCTGGGACCCCGACCCGTCCCTTCCCCTGCAGACCCCCAACCCTCTGTTCTCCCCACAGACCTGCTGAGGGCTCAGGCCATCGGGCATGGGGCCCAGCTCCGGGGCTGGGGGCTTGATGTCCGAAACGCTGACCTCCAGGAGCCCCATGTCCTCCTCCTCCGAGTCACCTGGAAAGTCAGACGGGCTGGTGACACATGCAAGGTGAGGACGACACACCCTGCTCAGACTCCAGGAGCTGGGAACCACCCTAGACCAGGGTCCCGGGGATGAGCAACTCCTGGGGCCACACGGGTCAGGGCCCATTCACTGCTTTCCGCTGCAAGAATCGTCCGTCGGTAAGGAAATGGGAGTGAGCGAGCGAGGGAATAAAAGGCAGCGTGAACGGGGGCTCAGCTCGCAGAATCCACTCTGCCAGAAGTCACTGTCCCTGCTCAGACCCGCCTACTTCTGGCCTGGCAAAGGCCAGGCCGCCCAGCGTCCCCATCACTAGGCACTAAAAATAGTATTTTTCTGGATGCCTAAAAGAAGAAAGTAAGCCCCAAGAAGAACAGGGCTGTTTGGCTTTGTGTTTTCATCTCTCAAAAAAAAAGAAAAAGAAAAAATTTAAAAGGGACAAAGTTCACTGGCGTCCAATAGGAACATGTGGGCATGAGTCGGGGGGTCTCAGATGGAGGACAGAAGGAGACAGACAGGCCCAGGCAGAGAGAAAGAGAGGAGACTGGGCAGGGATCTGGCATTGGAGGTTCCGATCCCCAAAACAGAGAGACCCAGGCACAGGGAGACGGGACCCTGGCTGCTCGTGGCTCTGAAACCCGGCGGCGGCGGCCGTGGGCAGCAGGAAGTGGGTGCTGTGGGGCAGCTGGGAAGAAAGGAGAAGTGGCAGTGACCACAGGGGGCAGAGGGGGCAGGGACACCCAGGCGGGCCCTTACCTGAGCAGGAGACAGAAGAGGAGGAGGAGGGAGAGCGGATGACAGCGTGAGGGTGGGGGTGGTGGAGGCCCTCCTGCCTGGCCCACATGGCACCCCGGGCATCGCTCCGCACCCACCCCAGCCGCCGGCCCCGCGGCTTCCTCTTCCCCCATGCGCCACTGGGTAACATTCTTGGCCGGTGATTCGAGCCTGCCGCGGCTATTAATAACGCCTCTGGTGGGAGGGTCACTTTAGGAAAGGCTCTGGGCTAACGGGAGGGGTGGGAAGGGCCTGGGGAGAGCCCGCTGGCTGCCTGGCCAGCCCTGGGGGTGGGGAGGATGACCAGGAACAGTTCCCAGATGCCAGCCTGTCCACCCTGTCCTTTCTCCAGGACACTCCACTAAGTTTGGAATGGCTCCTTGGCCTGTCCCCTCCCTCACTGGGGGCCAGGGCTCCCTCAAAGGTTTACCACTGCAGCAAGAGCATGCAGTGCTGGGGTTAAGCCCATTTCACAGAGGAGGAACCTGCCGCTCCGAGAAGGGAAGAACTGTGCAAGGTCACATAGCCAGGAGGTCATGGAACCAGGATCTGAACCCAGGTCAGCAAGACGCTGTCCTAGCACCAAACACCTCCACTGAGTGACTGCCCACCAAGAATAATGCCTGCCACACAGGGGCCACAAACTGTGCCAGGCTCTTTCCGTGCACTACCTCGGTCATCCTCACACGGCCCCCTGAGACAGATGCCATATTAGCCCCATTGTACAGATGAGGAAGCTGAGGCACAGAGAGGGTAAAGTATATCATTTTTCAAGGAGGCAGAGTCTTGAAGTTCTCCCTGGCCTGAATGCCTGTGCTGACCTGGCCCCGACCTCTCACCCCTGACCTTGCTCCAGCCAGATGAAGCCTCTTCCATCCCTTGCATGCCTATGTGTCCCCAGGCAAGTCACTGAACCACTCTGTGCCTGTTCCCTCATCTCCAAATAGGGTCAGGACAGTCCTCTGTCCCTGTTTAGTGTTTATAAGGATGAAGTGAGGAACAGTAAAGCTCTTAGGAGAGTGCCTGGCACACAATAAACGCTCGAAGAATGTTGACTATCACAGAATTCACTTCTCGGACATCTCATACTTCCCCACCACCGGGCCTTTGCACATGCTCACTCCTCTGCCTGGAGCACCTGTTCCCTGCCCCGCTTCCTGCTGCCTGACTGACCTGGGTCTCCTCCTTCTGCTCTCAGCCCTTCCTTGGCCTGTCAATCCCACGTTCCGTACTCATTTCCTCCATGCTCCCACCATGGTACGCCAACTCCCACCCTGGTTCCCCACCATGTGGCTCATGGATCTCTATCATCACCCCGTTTAAATGCCTGTCTCCCCCACTGCACCAAGAGCTCCTGGAAGAAATGCTGCATAATTCATCTTAGTGTCCTTGCACACAGGGGACACTAAGGGGGTGTGGCACTTGTTAGGTGTTCAATAAATATTGGCTCGTGGAGAGATGGGTGGATGGATAAAGGAAGGAATGAACGGGAGCACCCAAAGATGAGGCCAGTGGAGCCCGACAGTCCCTGCTGTCCCAGGGCTGAACACCAACCCGCCTCCCAGTCGGGCCCGCAGAGCCTCACCGAGGACGTCTTTCCTGTGCAGGAAGGACACTTTGCGCATGACAGCAATCCTCGTCTTCTCCAGCCCGTCCTTGGTCCCGCTCTTGGCGGCCTTCATGAGCTGGGTCATCTGAGCGAAGGCAGAGGGCTCATCAGGGAGGCTGAGGGAGGCCCTGGGACACCTGCCACCAGGGCCGCCAGCCCTGCCCAGACCTCCCAGCCCAGGCTGCAGGCATCAGGACCCCGGGGCTCATTCTCTCCCAGGGAGGTGGGCAGTAGAGGTCAAGAGAGACAGCACTCCCAAGACCCCTTGGGATGGGGTGAGAAGGGACGTTCACACCCGGGGGATTTCCCTCTTCCTGCCAATGTTTTTCCTTTGGGACAAACTACATGGGTAGCTGTCAAATTAAGGAGATGGTGTGACACGGGGGAAAAGGCTCAAGGCCTAGAATCCTAGGCCTTGGTTCAAATCCCAGCTCGGCCACTTCTCAGCAGCATGACTCTGGACAAGTCGTAGCCTCACTGAGCCTGTTTCCTCTCTGAGACTTGCCAGGGTCTGTGAGGACGAAACAGACAGGGTCTGGGAAAGCATGCTGAACAGTGAAATGAGCTAGACAAATGTCGGTGGTTACTTTAGGGACAACTAAAAGGAGGGGAGGACCCCATCCCATCTGTTGAACCCCAGTGAGGAAGCCCAAACCTTGCCCCCCAAACAGCCAGATTTCTTACTGAGCCACTCCCCGGGAAAGTGGGGGCAGGCTGAAGTGCAGAGTGCAGCTCCCCTTGGGCGGGGAGGGACCCGTGGACACCGGCGCAGCAAGCCAAGCAGAGCGTGAGGCAGGGGGGGACAGCATGCCCGGGAGGGGGAAGCGGCCACCCTGGGCGCTGGGGGAGCCCTGGGTCTGCAAGCAGAACTGCTGTCCCCTAACTCATTCTTTTGTCCCCTCAGCCTCCAGCCCCCAGGCCAGCCCTGGCATCTTCCCCGACACACAGCCAGTGCTGTCCAATAGGACTTTCTACAATGATGGAAATGCTCTCTATCTGTGCTGTCCAGTACGGTAGCCACTAGCTACGTGTAACTTCTGGACACTTGGAATCTGGCTGGTGCAACTGAGAACCCAAATTCCTGATTATACTTAATTTTAATTAATTTAAATAGCCACATGGCTATCATAACAGAGCACAGTTCTAGGAAAACTCTTTCCTGAAGCTCTGCTGAGGGGAGCAGCATGCATCTGGAAGGTCTCTGTGACCACTATCACCTTCCTCCAAAAACCCCTTGGTCCCCACTTAAGGGCCCGGGCACTTCTTGGGGGTCTGGGCAAGGAAGGCTTGCTGAAACCCAGTGGGAGCTGGGGCTGCGGGCAGGATGGCGGCTTTTCAGGAACAAGGCTGGCTTTCTGGAATCAATTGTCAGGGGGAAAGGGAAGTCCCCAGCCCCTCCCTGCATCTAAATGGTACAATTCTAAAGCAGTGTTTCTTGGCCTTTTGTGGGGTGGTCATGAATGCCTGTGAGAATCTGAGAGAGATAGATGTTGACCCCCAAAACAGCACAGAGGGGTTCAAACTCTTCCAGGGGGCTCACAACTCCCACAAGGGAAACCTCTGGTCCAGAGCAAGGTCCTGCCCTGGCAGAAAGCCATTGAGGCCCCGTCCTAGGAACTCCCATCGGACACCTTTCTCTTGGCATTTTCCTGGGCAAAAAACAACAACAGGCAAACACCATGGAAGGTGTCCCCAAGTCAACCCGCCACCTCCACCCATCTTCACAGTGCAGAGGCCAGGGCCAGGGCTTCTAGAGAAGTTAAAGCTGCCCCCACCCTGGGTCACCCGGGGGGTGTGTGTAAAAGGGCCATGCAAACTGTAAAGTGCCTCTCCTCCTCCTCCTCCTGAGAGGTCTCAGGTTCTGATGAAAGAGGCTACAGGATGGAGGGCCTGCAGGCTTTGGTACGGACCCAGGATTGAATCTTGCTCTGCCGCTGACCAGTGGGGTGACCACCAGCCGGGTCCTTCACTCGCCGGCCTCACTGACACTAAATGACAGCAGTCAGCTGCCTCCCAGGTGCCCTGGGGACAAAACCGTCAGGTGCACAAACAACAGTGCCACCCTCCACTGAGCTCTGAGGTCGTGCCAACAGCGGCACTGGGCACCTTCCAGACCTGAGCTCATCGAGTTCTCACATCCACCCTGGGAGCTGGACCTGTTACTGCCCCCATTTCACAGGCAAGGAAACCGAGGCTCAGAGAGGTCAAGAGGCCTTCCCAGGATCACAGAGCAAGGAAGCAGTGGGACTGGAATTCAAACCCAGGCCTGCGGGCCCCCAAAACCGATAGCACACAGTAGGTGCTCAATTAATAGAAGCTATTGCTGTCAATATCATCATCCAGAAGTCTGAGTCCCGTCTAAGAAGGTACTGCAATTCCTCCTACAGGTTCCTTACTCTGGATCTCTCTGAACAGGTTGGAGAGGGAAGAAATGTCCAACATCACCAACGCTCACATTTTTCAAAGCATAACCCAAACCTGCCTGCCATAGTTATCAAATACAAAGACTCTTGGGCCTCGGTCCAGACCTGCAGACTCGGCATGTCTGTGGGTGGAAATCAGGAATCTGCATTTTTCAAAGCACCCCAGGCCATTCTGAGGGCCCTGAAGTTTGAAAACCCACCCAGGAATTCTTATAGATGGTGAAGGTGTCACTTGAGGGTGAAAGAGAAGAGGCAAGAGCGTGGAAAGCAACAGAGCCGGCTGAAGGCATGGACCAGTCCCAGCATAGGTGTGAGATATGGCCAGTGCCAGGTCTCGGGGGCAGCCCTGGGACTCAGGCCCACCCTCTGCGGCCCCAGGAGCAGAAGGAAAGGCCCTGGGCCCCACCCAGGACCTGGGAGGGACAGACAGACAATACCTTACAATCGTACTTGTGCTTCAGCTCCTGCATGTCTCTCCCCCCAACTCTTAAAGCCAAGATGTCTCTCTTAGTTCTGGCGTATCTCTCCTTTAGCCTAGTCAGGTCTGGAGAAAGCTGGAGCCCCCAAGCGGCCAGGCAGAAGGAGAGCAGGTGAGAGGAGCAGGCGGGACAGGTAGGAGACAAAACAGGGACATCAGAGGAAAAAGGAGACTCAGGTAAGGTGGCAGATGGACAACTCGGAGCAGGCAGGATTTGGGACCTGGGGATGACCGGGGCCCAAGCAGCAATCCGGCCAGGCTCCTGCCTGGAATTGGCTCCAGCAGCATCCAACCCCAACATGCCAGGCAGCTGGGGGCTGGTCTTTGCAGCAGGGAATCCCGCTGCTGGGGAGGAGATGGAAGGGGAACACCCCAGGCCTCCCTTTCTCGGGGAAGGCAAACAATGTTTGGAGAACAAGGACTGTGTCTTAGTTATCTTCCCATCCCGGGGGCCCAGCATAGGGCTTGTGACATAGGATGCTCTCAGCAAGTTTGTGAGATGGATGGATGGCAGGTGGATGGATGGGTGAAATTGTGGGCAAGGGGATAAATGGATGAGTGTGCAAATGCATATAAAGATGAGTAAATGAACAGAGGGATGGTTGGACAACACAAAGACAGATGGGCATATGGACAGGCTCGTAGATGGATGGATGGATGGATGGACAGGTGGGTGGACAGACAAATGGATAGGTGAGCAAATGGATAAATTTAGTTAGGTGACTGTATAGCAAGGCAAACGGATGGAGGGATGAACAGACAGTCAGATGAATGAATAAAAGGATGGATGAATTGGTGGATGAATAGAGGCAGTGCTGTGCTGGTAAATATTTAACAACCAGTTCTCCAGGAAAAAGAGCCCTGCTTTGTAGCATTTCCATGGTGGGAATGCTCCCACCTTGGCCAACTTCAAGCTAATGACATGACTGAAGGTTGAACTGGAAGGAGATGCACATGATTGATTCCTGCGTTCTTGTGAGCTGGGGGGAGGTGTCTCTAATACACCACTGGAGGAAGGGGTGGATGACTAGAGGGAGGAATCGATGGAGGAAGGAAGGGAGGGAGAGGTGGGCAACTGGATGGAAGGACGGATGGATGGCAACCTTACATACTATCTGGGAAGACAGATGGATGGACAGATGAGTGGATAGACATTCAAATGCATGAACTGTATGAGCAATAGTGACATCTGGTGAAGTATAGGGAAGACCAAGACAGGTTCTACACTTCTAGAGAAGTTGACAAGTAGGGGAATCAAAAGTATGAGCTCTGGAGGCAGCCAGGCAAATCACCGCTCCCCACTTACTAGCTGGAAAACTCTCTTTCCCTCTCTGAGCTACAGCTTCCTCACTAGTAAAGTGGCCATAATAATAATAACTTCATACAGTTACTGAGAAAATTAAGTGGACAATACATGTAAAGCCCAGAGCTTAGTAAATGTTCAAAAAATGGAAGCTATTATACTATCTTTCAAATAGTTCTCATTATTTGTTGAACAGATGGATAGTTATTTGGATGGAGTGTTGGAGGGAGGGAGGGATGCATGGACGGACGGGTGGATGGATGGATGGAGGGATAGAGGGATGGATGAATGGATAGAGGGAGGGAGGGAGGGCAGGAGGGATGGAGGGATGGAGGGATGGAGGGATGGATGGATGGATGGATGGATGGATGGATGGACGGACGGACAAGGTATTTTCTATCAAATCATACGCTGAGTTGCAGCTCTACCACTTACTGGCTGTGTGACCCTAGTCACATCATCTAACCTCTCTGAGCTTCTGTCACTTAGGTTCTCAACAAAATGAGACTCTTAATGCAAATAATTCCAACCACTCTAGGGCATTAGGAAAATTAAATGAAATTTAAGTGGTAAACTGTACCACGCTAGGCAAGTGTTCACTATTATGTAAAGAAGTAGCAGGACAGGGATCCTTCTGAGAGTTATCAGACTCCCAAAAAACTGCGGACTTTGGGGTTTGTACTGAGTCCTGTTTCTTCTATAAATAAGATTTTGACACAATAAAATCAGAAAGCCCCTGGCCTTCTGCTGCCCCTCCGCCTCTCTCAGGGTCAGAAGAACTAGAATCGGAGGTCAACTGCAGAACTGGCCAGAACGGACCAGGGGAGTGAACAAGGCTGAGGTCAGAGCTGGCATTTCCGCCCAGTCCCCTGGCCAGCTGGATCACAGTGACTTTGACTATGAAGAGATCATAGTCAGAAAGTGGAAGGGTTCAATGCAGCCCCTTCCACAACTGGAAAAAAAAAACTCCCCCTGACCAAGAGTGGCAACCAGCAAGTACTTGTTAACATAACGGGATGAGGCTCCTGCTTACATCCGAGTCAGGTGCTCCCAAGGAGGTCCCTCTGCAGACCCTCAGTCACTTTCTTTGGCAAAAATTCGCCCACTGAGGGCTGGCCCCTCGAGACATCTGAAGGAGGGGCTCCACCAGTTCTCTTGCAGCTGGGCAGGGTGCCAGGCCCCCGGTCAGACTCCAAGGACAGGACAAAAGATTTCCCCAGGTCTCCGCTGCCCAGTGCCCCACAGCACACACAACACACAGCTGAGCAGCCGTGCCCCCAAACATGCAGCCGCTGCAGTGCCAGGCGTGGGAGCAGGTGCACCCTAAGCAGCTCAGCGGGGCAGAGTACCGCAGGCGGGGCTCAGCGAGGTTTCCCGGGCAGGGGTGAGGGCCAGAAGAAAGGCCCTTCCACAGGCCCATCTCCCTGGGAGCCTGCTGTTCGGGGAGCAGGCGGGCCTTGGTCTGTGGCCAGAGAAAATGTCCTCGTGCTTAGAAATTCCAGGAACTGCCACATTGTCTGTCTGCTGAGGAAGAGTCCAAAACCCCCAGCCTGAGGGTGTGAGGGACAGGAGCTCACAGGCAGCCCCCAGAGACCCCGCCCCTGGGGCCAGCCACCTGGAGGGCCAGCCCAGCATTTGTCAGAGTGCTCTGTGGGCCCCCTGCATCCCCTGGGGGCTGAGCGCTGGTTAACAAGCAGACTGCTGGGCCCCACCAAACCCTGAACCAGGGTCCCTGGGAGCGAGGCTCTGCATCTGCGATTTCAAGCAACTCCCCCCATGATCCTGATGCCCATGCAAGTCTGAGGACCACCCGTGGAGAGCCCGAATTCAGTACCCATGCCTCCTACCCTCTGAGAGGTGCCTACAGTTCCCTCCTGGTCCCCAGCAAGATGGCAGGGGGTGGGAAAGTGGCTGTGAGGGATGAGGAGGGACAGCCAGGGGCTGAGAATGTCTCCTCTGGCTTCTGCACCCCCAGCTCCAATGCACCTCTCGGAAGCCTCCTCGGACTGGCCCACCGGGTCCCACCCGTGTCAGACAGGGGGCCAGGCACACGGGCTTGTGTTTACAGAAAGGCATTTTTGTCTTCATTTTTGACAAACTGTTTCATATTCGGTATCTCCTCCTAGACCACTAGGGTCCCCCGAGCCGGGGTGGGGTCTTCCTGCTCCTGAGTACCCCAGCCACACCCTAGGACATGGACTGGGCGCACAGTAGGTGTCACAGATGCGTAGTTTTTTTGCTAGCAAGACATCAAGGCTGTTTTCCGTGGCCCAGCCCATGGAGGCCCAGCCACGAGGAGACCGGGCTTCAGGAGAGACCTGCTCAGCCCCCAGGCTGCCCAAGGACTTGGGGAGCCCATCTTGATCCGAGGAAAGTCTGACTCAACACTCTGAGGTGTGGGTGCTTCTCTGGCCAGCACCCCTCTCCAAGAGGTGATCCCCAAATTCAGAAAGGGGCAGGAGGCAATGGGAAAGAGGTGGAGTTGGAGGCCCCCAAAATCCCAGCCTGGGGCCCCCTGCCTCATCCCTGCCTCACCTCAGGCACGACTGGCTGACAGGGTGAGCCCACCTGCCTGTCTGTGTCTTTTCAAAAGGAGCCCAAGAGGGACCCTGTCACCTCTGGTCAGGCAGGGCCTGTCCATGAGAAGTTGCTCCCATTAAATGCCAAATCTCGGCACGGATAGAATCTGCCTTCTGGTGGCTTCTACAGAACAAATGGGAGGAGCAAGGCAGCCACAGGAAAGGAGGAAGCAGACAAGCTGTCCTCCTTGTGGCTTCCGTGGCTCCCTCCATGAAATCAGCAGAATGAACCCCGTCTCCAGGCAGAAACACCGAAGAGTCCAATGCATGGATGGCAATTTGAAAGGCCCTGGAGAGAAGCTTGGTCTTAGCCACAGCAGCCCAGAGAGCAGCGTGGGTCTGGGATTGGTCTGAGAAAGCATCCTGTAGGGCGGGGAGATCAAGTGGATTTGATCCAAGTGCCAACTCTAATCAGGTGTTTGGGCTGCCTGGAGCACTACGTTGAGGAGGCTTCTGAAGCCAGATCTGAGCCCAGAAGCATCAATTGCCAGGGTCTGCCATGGGAATGAGTGGGGGTAGCACCTGTGCCAGGTATTAACCACAATTAACCACACCCATCCTAGGTTGGGGCCCTCCACGGCCAAAGAACAATGCTGGGGGATCGTTTCCTGTTTGAGGACTACCTGGGCCATTTCAGCCTCTCTCACCACACATTCCTGAGAATCGCTGATGTTAAGATACAAGTCTCGGGCCTGGGCCTCACCACCCAACTTACCCCCGCCCTGAGGGGTCTCAGTGCCCTGCCTGGGGCGAGGGATGCCCCTGCCCCCTCACCTTGGGCTGGAAGGACACTCGGTGCTTGGCGGGCTCTGCCTCCGGCTTCGCCTCCTCCCCAGAGTCCTCGCTGTAGCTCTCAAACTCGCTGGAGCTCCAGCCTAGGTCCTCCACCTCCCGGGGCGCCCTGTCCCGGTGCACATCCTCGTAGAGCAGGTTCCTCTCCGCCCCTGCTGGCCAAGGGACGGGGCTGGTGAGCGGAGGTCCTGAGGCCAAGCCCACCAGATCCAATTTCTGAGCTCCAGCAGGTGGGCAGGGGGCAGGTAGGGGTGGATGGGGTGCGGTGAAGGCCCAGGCCTTCTTCTTCATCCATAAAAGGGAGGTGATGACAACACAAAATCCACCCCGTAGAGTGAGGAGG
The DNA here is from genome assembly GCA_031878705.1 of Tapirus indicus. Taxonomy (NCBI): domain Eukaryota; kingdom Metazoa; phylum Chordata; class Mammalia; order Perissodactyla; family Tapiridae; genus Tapirus; species Tapirus indicus. The sequence continues at coordinate 97,385,420 of CM062924.1, read as the reverse complement.
ACAGGAAAAATGCAGAAAAGCACAAGAAATGTGCCAGGCATGACAGCTCAGTAACTTCCTCCCGCCGTCAGGGGATCTGAGTGCTCATTCTGAGCCTCCTAGGCGCTTCTTAGTGAAGAAAAGAAGACGTGGCAGCAAGTCCTGACCCCGGCATCCTCAGGGGTAAAATGGAGACGGCGGGAGCACTAAACGAGCCAGGATCCCTCACCCCAAATCTGAGTTTTCCATGTGGGTCCAGGATGGTCCAGTAGGGGGCGCACCTGGCCCAGCATCCAGGAGTGTTCCCTTTTCCTCCAAAGCTCCACAGGAAATGCCTTGAACCAAAAACTGGGGACAAAGAGCTGAAAGTCCACTGGCCTGGAGGAACAGGGACCACCAGGGCCTGGCACTCTTGGGGTCCCTGTCAATTCGGGTGGGAGATGCTGCTTCCGGGCTGAAATGGGAAAGCCACTTTCCTGGGACAAAACACAGGGTCCCAGCCCAGCCCCAGCTCTGCCACTGGGAGATCTGGGCCTTCACCTTCACCCCCTGGGCTTCACTTCCCGTCTGTCACCTGGGGAAGAACTGAACGGCAGGCCTCACAAAGTGAAGACAGACTCCAGAAAGTGCAGGAAGATGAAAATGCTTTAGTCAACACAGAAGAAATACAGCACAGGAAGGGTTAACAAAATCTACTCAGAGAGCACGTGTGCTCAACAACAGGGAGCTTTGCTTTTCAGAGACCTCTCTGCAAAATGGGGATAATAATAAGCTGAAAGGTCAAGTAAATAAAATATGTACAGAATGCTCCAGCAAAGAGTCTGGCACACAGCAGGCGCTCAGCAGAGAGCAGCTGACGCTTACTCGTGGGGGCTCCGGGTGGGCTCGGTGTCAGAACACCCACCTGCACCCCACAGGAAAGCTGGCGGGCCGAGGGGTCCGGGAGATGGTCAGCCAAAGAACAAAACAGACGCTCTGAGGCTTAGCCAGAGACCCACATCCCAGGATCGGGAGGGAGCAGAGGGTTATTTTTAAGCAAAAGATAATAGTGACTAATGTCTCCAGGGAGTGGAACAGCTGGTGACCAGGCTGTGACCTTTATAAGGCTGGGCTCATTGTCCCATTACTGCAGTGGAGGCTCCACAACCCGTGAGCCCAGTTCTTGGGGCTGCCCCTGTGGAAGAAGGCAGCATCTCGAATGTCTACCTCCCCACGCTGCCAAGGGCCACTGGCCCCCCGCCCCCCTACCTCTACATGCCACATCTCTCACTGGATTCTCCCAGCAGCCCTGTGGGGTCAGCAGGGTGCAAATAATCACCCCCTCCTATTAGACAGATGAGAAAACGGAGGCCAGAGAAGCTACATGGCTTGCCCAAGGTCAGGCAGTACACGGGGAGGGGGCTGTAGACCCCTAGGCCGGGCTCCATCCATTCACCACGCTGCCTTCTGACAAGTCCTCACCACCCTGCTGATCACCTGGGCTTATTCAGAAATATTCTCTCCAGTGGAGACAGTGCACCAGATTCCTGAGCCTGTGCCAGTTCCTCAGCCTCGGGGGCCTCACAGTGGTCCTGGTCCCCGTGCCCTGCTTCCCAGGGCTTCGGGCCTCACTGATGCTCAAGACCACGGCCCCCTTCCAAAGCACTTACCCCCGCTCGCTCAATGCTCTACGTCAGTTATCTCACGGCATCCCCACAAAACCCCAAGGATGAAGCTATTATTGTCCCAATTTTATAGATGATCGACTGAGGCCCAGAGAGATGAAGCAGAAGTTCTCTGGCGTGACCCTCCCCAAAGTCCCGTGAGGTCAGGATGATATTCTGATTTTATATAAAGAAGCCAAGGCCCAAAGGCACGGAGCCCTGTGCCCTCACCAATGGCAGAGCCAGGATTTGAACCCTGGGCTGTGTGCGTCCACTGGCGCCTGTGGTCTGCTTCTCAGCTGACAACCTCCCCACTGAGCACCTTCAGAGCCCACGTCAGTCCACTCAGGTCAGTGCTGGGCCCTGGCAGGTGTAATGCTAGCAACAGCGCTCCTCGTGCAGCGCACCTGCTGAGAGCCGGCCACAGCCTGGTCTCTCTCAGTCCTCCCGCAGCCCTGCAGATGGGGGTCCCGGTCCTCAATGTGCAGACTCAGAGCTGACTCCCAGGCCACCTGCTCTTAACCACCTCAGGGTAAACTGCAGGGCAGCAGGGACATGCCATATCCCCATACCCCGGGGACACCACGGTGCTCAGTGAAGACCGAGACCAAGTAATTCATAGCTTGATTTGATCGAGGTGAAAAAGCAGCCCAAAGGGGTCAAACAATGGGCTCAGGCCACTCAGATCTCCTGGCTCTGGGACCTCCCTACAAGACCCCACTGCCTCCCAACAGTGTGTGCCCTTTCCCCACCTCTCTTGAATTCAGATGAGCCACAAGCAAAGAAATGTGCTCCAGGCTGGTCCAGGGCTTGCTAGACGGAGGAGCCCATCTGTCCCTGTTCCTGGGACAGGAGTCAGGAGTGTGGCTCTGGGGCCCTTGGGCCTTGTGTTATCTGTGTGTCTCTCCCATTGGACTGTGCACAATACAAGGATGGTTGCAACCACCCCTATCAGACTAGGAACTCTGTATTTTCCCCACCAGATGGGGAGCTCCTGAAAGCAGGTAGAATAGTGTAGCAGAAAAAGCAGAGTCAGGCAGATGTCCATAAAATCCTGCCTGTGTGATCTGGGGCTGGTGGATTAACCTCTCTGATGAGACTGTCAGCTGGAGCCATAAGCCCTGCCCTGCAGACCTCATGGGGTTAACTGAACAGCGGGAACAAATGTGCTTCATCTGTCATAAAATACTGCCCGAGTCCTCCTGGGGTAGTGGCTGGAGCACTGGACTTGGAGTCAGAATGTCCTGGGCTCGAATCCCAATCCTACCTCTACAGTTTCCTCGCCTGCATGACAAAGAATGAGGATGGAATACCACAAATCAAAGTTTCGAAACAGATTATATGAGATAAAACACGAAGAGTCGCTGGCCTAACACGTTCAAGCAAAGATGGATCTTACCATGAATAGTTATTAAATACCCCTCCTCTGTGGGTAGCCCTCTCTCCGGCTGGTGAGTACTGGGGCTCAGCTCCAGCACCGCCTCCACCCTGTTTCCCCTCTGCGGCCACAATCACCCTGCCTTCCCGGCCCACCGTGGGCCTCACCCAGAGCAGGGCACAGGCTTTCCCGAGTTTCTCTGTCCACAGTTGGGGTTTAACCAGCTGTCATTTTCCCCACAGCCCTGGGAAGCCCAGACTATCACCCCATTTACCCGCTAGAGGAATGGAGCCTTGGAGGTGTGAACTGCCTCGCCCGGGGACCCACCCAGAGCGGCCCCCAGCCCGTGAAGCCCTAAGCCCACCCCAGCCCCAGCCTGGCCACGCCCTCAGCCGGCTCCCGACTCTCTCTGGACGACTGCAGTGGTTTTTAAAAGCCAGGAGGAGGAGCAACGGGCTGGGTGGGGCGGGGCAGGAAATGGAAGGAGAAGACCCTCCCCAGTCCCCGCCCCGCCCGCCCGGGTCCCCAAGAGAAGCAGGGAAGCGTGAAAGAGGCTTTACCCGGTTGATGGGGATCCAGGTTCTCGCAGGGCACGTCGTCATAAATCACATCTTCTTCCAGGGCGGGGAAAGTGAACCGGTCGACTGGAGGGAGGGGAGAGGCAAAGAGCAGGAACGAGGCTGTGGAGGCCCAGGCGGGAGGCGGCTGCCAGGCTGACATCAGGACTGCACCAGCTGGCAGCTCCGTCCGCGGCAGCCTGACGGCGCAGCCAGCATCACCCAGCCCGGCCCCTGAGGAGCCCCTGCCCGTCGCTGCTCTCCCCGCCCCCGACCGCTCCAAGGAGCCAGCCCAGTGACGGCGGCAGACCCCCACCTGCCTCCCTGCCACCCACAGGCCTGCCCATCTGGCCGACTTGGCAGCTGCTCCACTCACAGCACCTGCTGGGAGCATGAAGCAGACCCAGCACCTGGGCCCTGGGGCCCCGGAGCATCTTCAGTCGCCCAGGCCCCCAGGACCACCCCAAAAGGAGCCACCTCCCACCCAGAGACGGGCAAGGGCAAAGCAGCCCTAGTGAGTACAATGATGGGGATGGGGGATGGATTTGGAGACTGGGGTTAAGGAGAGGCCCCCAAAGCTCAGCCAGCAGAGTCCTGATTGGTGAAAATTTCAGCAAATGAGCACAGCCCTCCCCTAACCTTTCGCTGGGGGGCTATGAGCAGGGCGGAGCGCACACTGCCCATGTTCACAGCCCCCTGGATGCAGTGTTTAAGGCAGTCTCCCCATGAAACTGCGTGCCCAGTCTCTGCCCTCTGTAGGGGTGTGGGGCCCTGCAGAGCCAGGGTTTGGAAAACCAGTCCCCACCCTGATGGGGGCCTGTCCTTGCCCCACAGGCCTCTGGGAAGACATGGGACCAGATGGACTCTGAAGTCCCCGCTGTCCTAACTGCATTGCTTCCCGTGGTCCCCGGGCCCCCAGAGCCTCATTCTGGACCCCTCTCCCCTCCATGGATTCTGCCTCCCACCTGGCTCTCAGACCAGCCCACCTCTCTCCAGGTCCCTCGTCCCGGCCATCAGTCCCCCTTTTCTGGACGCCTCCTCACTGGGCTCCAGCCACTCCACCTTGTCCTGTGGCTTCACCCCCTCCCCCCACAGTGACTGGACTGAGATGCGATGTGGCCGTATCACTGGCTCTCACGGCTCCCTCTTGCCTTAGGAAAAGCGTGGCCTCCGAGGCCCCGGGAGGAACTGGGAGACAGCAGCCTCACCTCGCCCCGTTCACCCCTTAGACACCACCCTCCACCACGCCGAGGCTCGCTGCTTCCCAGGTGCCAGGTGACCCCTCGCCCTTGGCCTCCTGCACAAGCTGGCCCCTCTGCTGGACACGCCTTCCCTGACCCCTGCCCCTCGCTCTCTGCCTTCAGGACTCATGGGTTCTCCTAACTCCACCTCCCCATCCTGACACCTGCCCTCGGCATAGGAGCTGCTCTCCCATGTGTCAGAGGGACCTCGTCTTGGTCATCAGGGTACACCCACTGCCCAGAGCATCCTGGCCTGTCATAGGAGCTTTGGAAGCATTTGGGGAACGGATGAACAGTAGACTGTGTGATCTACTCCTGGACCACGGCTCTCATCAGGCGGCAAATGGGGGCAACTGTCAAGCGTGGCAGTGGCTGGTCCACCTCAGGGCTGCCACAAGCCCACAGCAGCCCACCCAGTGAGGACGACCCCTTGGCTCCCGTGAGCCCACATCAGCTCTCTCAGCCTAAAGAAGGGGACTCTGAGGTTATCCTGACACTACACTCCCAGGGCTAAGACCTGGAGGGGGCGGACTTACCACGACGGGAGCTCTTCCGCTTCCAGCCGGAATGCTGGACCCCAGAGAAAGCCGTGTCCACGGCATCCCCATTGCTCACCACAGCCGGCACCCTGCAGGCCGAGAAACAGTGCCGGTGAGCCGGGAGGGATGGGACAGCTGGTTCCCCGAAGCCTCTGGCAGCCGCTCACCAGGGCAGCAGCGGGGACTGAGGACCAGGAGCCACTCGCCCTCATGGCCGTCAGTCAGGACGGCTGGGGAGGCCACAGCTGGGCTGGCCTTGGATCAGCCCCTTCCCCCTCAGTCTCCTCATCTTTAGAAGGCACTGCAAGGCTGACCTGCTGCTTTACAAGAGTGGAAAGATCAAACGTGTTCACGGTGACAAGGATGGAGTGCTCTCCAGACAAGGGCACCCCGTCTTTCATCCATGGCAGACCCAGTGGGAATCCCCATCCCCCCATTCTTCCCCGTGCAATATGGAGGCTGGGGCTGGGCATCCCTGCCTCCTGGGATAAACAAGAACTGCAAACCTTCACCAGACCGTGCGTCGGGGGCAGAGCTCAATCCACACACACACTGGAGGATGGGCCGGACTTAGAGACTCCCATCCCAGGAGCAGAGATGCGAAGGGAGACAGTAGGAGAACAGCAGACACCACTTAACCACGTGATCGAGTGAACACCTCCAGTGACGTCACGGGGACATCACGCACCCCGGATATGACGTGACGGGAAGGTGCCTCACTCTGGTATTCTTACCCCCAACCCAGGACCTCAGTCTAGTCATGAGAAAAATGCCAGGCAAACCCAGATTGGGGGACGTTCTACAAAATACCTGCCCATGACTCCTCAACACTCTCGAGGTCATGAAAACCAAGGGAAGACAGAAACTGTCACAGAGCGGAGCAGACAAAAGGACAACTAAATGCAGTGCAGGATCTTGGATGGGGTCCTGGGACAGAAAAAGGACACAAGTAGAAAACCTGGTGAAATCCGGACAAAGTCTGGAGTTCAGTGATTGGTATTCTTAATTTTGACACATGTTCCATGGTTGTGTAAGATGTTAATGACAGGAAAACAGGGTGAGGGGGTATATGGGACTCTACCTTTACAACTTTTCTGTAAATCTAAAACTACTCCAAAGTGAACGTTTTTTGTTTGTTTTTTTTAAAGTCCAGGCTCAAAAAAAGGCCACATCTGCCAATATGAGGACAGAGGCCTTCAACTGTCCAAGACAGCGGCCACTGTTGCCAAGAATTGACTTGAACTTCCTGCCCCACAGCCTGAAGCAGGTGTTCCCCAGGCAGACAGGACAGGACGAGGGCCTCCCAGGCGACAGAAGGGGACAGCATGGCAAGAGATGAGGCTGGGGGCACCTCCTTCTCCTCCTTGCCCCTTCCGACTGCCCCAGGCCACGACCCACCCAGGGGGCGGCCTCTCCCAGCTGCTGCCTGGCTGGAGAGTGTAATTCTCTCTGTGAGCCTACACTGCTTCCTTGGGAGGCCTCCTCAGTTTCCAGATAATAGAAGAGCCATAAAAAGCCATAAGAGGCCAATTACCTCCTTCTTATCTGAGCTTCCTGCACTTCTAATGCCTCTCAGCTTACACAGGAGAGAAAGGCCAGAGAGCTAGGGTGACGCCAGTCTTACAAGGTGAGGCCACCGCCACCTGAATGCAAAGGAAAGGAGCCGAGTCCACAGAGGGGAGCAGAGAATGAGGAGCTCCACGAGAAAGAGGAGGCAGGAGACAGACGCAAAGACCTCTCCCAGGCCTCCAGCGACACTGTCTGTTGACCAGACTTAGGTCAAGTACACGAGAAGGCCACCACGGAGCTCAGAGCACCTTATGCGCCCACCTCCCCTCTGTCCAGGGACAAGCTGGGGACGAGGGGGTAGGAAGTGCCCTGGGACAAGAGGGACCCGCTCTGTCCTGGTGGCCCCATTCTGTCAGCCCTGGCACAGAGTGGACACTCAGTGATGACTGATCTCCACTCCAGAGAACAGCAGTGTCCCCGTCCCTGCTGCTAGTGGGACAGACCCATATATCGGCGACTCTCTATGGACAGCAGACTCCACAGGGTCCCTTCCCAGAAGCTGCACAATAGTCAGGGAGAAGACCTCCCAAAACCAGAACAGTCTGAGGATTCCTGGCCAGCTGGGTCCCTCCCCCTGCCACCCACACCCACACCCACACACCCACACCCACACCCACACCCACACCCACACACCCACACACACACACACACACACACACACACACACACACACACACACACACGGCATTCCTGGGGCCTTTTTCAGGGCAAAAATATGAAAGAGGAAAGAATTCCACCTTTGGGGAATAGAAAGGACCAGAATAACATCTGCCTTATAAGGCCTTGAGTCAAACCCCATCTCCAGCATACAGAGGGCCGTGACAGCAGGCTTGCCCAGGGTGGCCCTACTCAGAGCATCACCCCCTTCAGAAATTCCCCCACTACCATTTCCACCACCCCTAAATCCAAGAGACACAAAAGAAGCAAAAGAATTAAGCTCAGAGCCTGCTGCCAGATTTCTTTTCAGCCCTGGCCACTTTCTAGTTCACAGAGCATGTTAGAACCAGAGGACCTTAAACTTCATCTGCTCGGATGACACAAAGCAGCTGCCCACTGCAGACACCCAGGAAGCTCCTCACAGATGTCGGCCCAGGGTCTGGAGGGGCCCAGCATCAGTGTGTTTAAAGCTCCCCACAGGCTCCAATGTGCAGCCAGGCTTGAGAACCGGGGCTCACAGACTTGAGGTGTGAAGAGGATGTGGGGGTTCGGAATTGGCCACTTCAAGATGTGCCTCCTTACCTTATTTTCACTGAAGGAGGCTTTGACCTTCCCCGTCCCCACTAACTGTCTGAAGGGATTTGGGATGGAAGGCCTGTCCCCAGGACAGACGGCCGTCACCATGGATAACTCCGGGTATCGGATGACTGGGAGGGTCTTTGCTGGGCCCGTTCTTATGCCAAGTTCTGTTTACCAGATATTTACATTTGTAAGGGAAATCTCCATTTGTAAAGGTATCTCCTTCTCTGTACCAGGAGGGGGGATGACCCTATCTCTAGAAAATCTTATCAGTGCAGAAGACTTAAATCTGCATACTTTTGTTTACTGTGCTTTCTTGTAATCCCCCATAGCTGACACCCCCAACCCCCAAAATCTCTTTTTTTTTTTTTTGTGAGGAAGACCAGCCCTGAGCTAACATCCGTTGCTAATCCTCCTCTTTTTTTTGCTGAGGAAGACTGGCCCTGGGCTAACATCCGTGCCCATCCTCCTCCACTTTATATGGGACGCCGCCACAGCATGGCTGACAAGCTGTGCATCGGCGGGCGCCCGGGATCCGAACCGGCGAACCCTGGGCTGCCAAGCGCGGACGAAGCCTCTACGCCACCGGGCGGGCCCCCCCCCCCAAAATCTTCTTTTGTCTGTTTAAGAGGAGAAACTCCACCATTCTGTCGAGAGAAACTCAGTTTCCCTGTTCTATTCCAGGTATACACGTTATAAAGCTTTGTTTGATTTTCTCCTGCTATTCAGCCTCGTGTCAATTTAATTTGTAGCCCAGCCAGAAAGGATCCATAGTGGGTAGAGAATGCTCTTTCTCCCCTTCAAGGAGTACACTCCAGAGCCAACAGACCTGGGATAAAAACCGCAGCTCTGCCACCTGGCTCTGCGCACTGGGACAGTCACTTAATGTCCCAGAGCTGCTGTGGAATGGGGTGAATAATCGCTTCTACTTCCTGTTGTGAAGATACAATGAGATAACGCAGGTAAAGCACGTAGCGCCTCTTTGCCTCAGTTTCTGTATCTGTGAAATGGGGCAACAGTACTTCCCTCTTAGGGTTATAGTAAGGAGTAAATACAGAGGCATGCACAGTACTAAGCATAGGGTCTGGCCCATGATAAATCCTCCTGGTGTGTACCTCCCTCCCCCATCTTTCCCCTCCATCCTCCCCAGTTACAGGGTCCCTCCCACCTCCATGCATTCACCTCTTCCCACTGCAGCCCGGCCAGCCCTCACATACAGAAGGATTCAGGGACCCAGTCTGTTTGTCCTGTGCCACCCCACACAGAGTCAAAAATCCATTTACTGAATGAGTAGAGTGGTGAGGAGCCACCGGAGAAAGTCTGGGGAGGGGCCCCTGACTTGGTACACAGTCCCCACAACACAGTCCTCAATGGGGAGTGAGCGTCAAGGCCCCGGGGAACCATCTCAACACATGAGCCCGGCCCCAGAGCCACTGATGCCCACCCAGACCCCGCTTCTGGCCTTCTGCTCTGGGCGTACCACCTCCCCCCCCAACATCTCGAGGGCCAGGGCTTGGCAGTCAGACCATGGACAGGTGCTGCACCCCCAGCAACAACTTATCAAGAGCCACGTGGGGTGTCACAGAAGAACACAGGTTCCCATGGGAAAATGTTCATGATGGGCAATTAGGTCAAAAAGTGAGCCGTGAAACAGCATGTGCAATAAAACCACAGTTCTATAAAAAAAAACTATGTACACTCGTACATGTGCACAGCAAAGAACCTGGACAGAAACACAGTGATAGAATGAAAGCTTGCTTTTAGTCCATTGTTTTCTGTACTTTCCAACTTTTCTACAATAAACATATATGACTATTACTAAGCAAAAGAAGAGACAGAAAACACATCTTGGGAAACATTAAGCAATGCCCTGGCCAGCATGGGTCCCTGTGCCCCAGAGTCTGCCCCAGACAGGCCCGTACCCTCTGGGGACAGGATAAAGAGCAGCTCACTGATGGGCATCTGATCCTTACACCTCATTTCATCCTCCACGTCCCAGAGAGGAAATGGAGGGTTAGGCCGATCCGGCCATGGCGGGTCCTGGTCACAGAGCTGACGTGTAGGTGGGTGGATCCAAACCAGATCCACGTGGGAGACGGGAGCGCAGGGGGTTGGCATACTGGTTCTGGAAGCCGACTGGGTTTAACCCTGGCTCTGCCTCATCTCAGCTCTGTGACCTTAGGCTGACGACACGTCCTCTCTGTGCCTATTTCTGCATCTGTCAAGTGGGGATTACAATAGTGCCTGCCACTGAGAGCGATATGAGGACCAATGAGAGGAGGCAGGAAAAGCTCTCAGGACAGGGCCTGGTGAATAATAACTGCTGACTAGGTGTATTGTTATCTGACTATAGAGCCCATGCACACAGCCAGGCACATGAAAATAGTACAACCTGACCCAGAACGTCAGCCCCCCGAGGACAGGAGCTGTCGCCTGGGTCTCTGCAGTGCCTGGCATGTCCCCTACCTGCCGGCCCAGCCCCCTCGGACCAGTGGCTGCACCTCTCTGGGTATGCAGAATGCGGCCCAAAGTAATTCCCTCTTTCCAGGGCTGTTGTATTAGTCTCCTATTGCTGCTGTGACAAATCCCCACAAACTTAGTAACTTAAATTTATTATCTTCCAGTTGTAGGGGTCAAAAGTCCAAATGGGTCTCACTAGGCTAAAAAGCAACGTATTAAGAGGGCTGTGCTCCTTCTGGGGGCTCTAGGGGAGGGTCGGTTCCCTTGTCTTTTCCCAGCCTCTTGGAGCAGCCTGCATTCCTTGGCTCGTGGCCCCCTCCTCCACCTTCAAAGCCAGCGGTGTGACATCTTTCAGTCTCTCTGACTCTGACCCTCCTGCCTTCCTCTTATAAGGACCCTTGTGATTCCACTGGACCCACCCAGAGAATCCAGGAGAATCTCCCATCTCAAGATCCTTAAGTTAATCTCATCTGCAGAGTCCCTTTGCCACACAGGTAACACGTCCACAGGTTCTGATGATTAGGACATGGAAATCTTTGGGGGGGGCATTATTCAGCCCACCACAGTTGTGAGAATGAAAATGAGATGTGTATGGAAAGAGCTACATAAACTGTAAAGTCTGTGCACACGAAAACTATTAGCATTGCGCCTGCTTTGTGCCAGGCGCTACGGATGAAAGATGAATAAAGCAGAGTCTGACGGCTGCGAGATACAGGGATGGACTTCACGAGATTCCTGAAAGGGGCACGCGTGCACCTTTGCAGGGGAAAGACTGTGTGGCTTTTATACCGGGTACTGAAAGGGCCTGTGATCCAAAGGTCATAGCTCTGACATGGAAACCCCTTGAAACCAGGAGTGGAAAAGAGAAAAAGACAAAATACAGCTTTTCCAATTTAGAGACTGGCAAGGGGCCAGAGAGCGGTCTTTAACAGAAAAAGTGGCCTGTCCCCATAACCCTCGCATAAGGGACTCCACTGGGGGGAGCTGATCTCTGCCAGGCCTCAGGTCCCACTCGGACCCTGCAGGACAGGACACAGGAGGCTGTGAATGCTCCAGATTGCGGCAAACAGCAAGTCTGAGGACAAGCCCGGGATTCCAAACAAGCCCGACTGGGTCTGCAGTGATCGGGAAAGCCCTGAGCGATAACTCCATGACTGGCTCCCCAGGGAGAATCCCCTCCGGGGCTGGGGGCTTCTCCAGCCTTGTGGAGCTGCCTCCCCTCCCAAGAGCCCCCACTCCCCACACCCACCAGCCTCAGAAGCCACAAGGCCATGGCCAGTCTGCAGGGAGGCCCCCTAGCACCGTTTCCATTCTGTCCAAATGCTGCTTCCCTGGGCCTGGCCTCCTCTTGACCTGAGCCTCTCAGCACATGATATGTCCAGGGAGGATGGGTCTCCTTGGCCCTTCCAGGAATCCAGCTGCCAAGTGCTTCCCTCAGGATCCAGGCCCAGGTGAGAGATGCTGGCCAGTGGGCAGCACAGCCCATCTTGTCTGGATAAGCCCAGGAAGGGGCAGGACAGCAACCCCCAGGGAGCCACTAAGAGGCCCTGCAGCGGGGCCAGGACCCAAAGGCCTGACCCATCAGGAAACACTGAGGCTGCAGGGGGCCCCCTGGGATGGCAACAAAACTGGGCAAGAAAAAACAAACAATTCCAGAGGGGGCCGGAGTCCATGGCCAGTGCACTGAGAGATGAGAGGTGCAGCCTGAGTCCAGGAGAAAGGGAGCCGGTGACCCACATGCCCTCATTTCCCTGCAAGCACAGGGCACTCAGGGCTGCCCTTTCAGCCAGGACTCCCCCAGAGAGCTCAGGTGGTTGTCAGTGCGCAGGCTTCAAAGTCCACCAGAAAAGGCCAACCCTGCGGGCTCCAACGGATGGCTGTGGGGTCAGACGGGCCGAGCTCCAGCCCTGCCATTTACCAGCTCCGCAAGATCTTGGGTAAATTACGTCAACTCTCTAAGCCTCAGTCCTCATCTGCAAAACGGGCATAATCAACAGTCGCCATCGCCTAGGGCTGCGGTGCCCAGGAGATGAGGTAACGCGCGGGAAGCGCTCAGCGAGTGGCAGCCAAGAGCATCGGCACCAGCACCGGGGGATCCGACTCTGGCTGGCTGGCCTCGGGCACTCAACCAGTCTGGACTCCCTTCCCGCTGGCCTCTGGCCTGGCCCCTGTCGGCTGCCAGAGTCAGAACCCGGGTTCAGGGATTCCATTTCCACACCGTTTGCTTTCTCCTCGTTTTCATGGAGACACTGCAGGTCACCTTCTGTCATCAGCACCCACCATCCACTCAACAGGGATGTCTCCAGCACTCGCGCGGTGCCTGGCAGTGTGCAAAGCCATGAGGACGCGGCAGAAAACAATACATCCCCCTGCCCCCACCATAAACATCCCCGTCCCCGTGGGACCAACCTGCGGGTGGGGAGACGCTTCCACACACCCCTGCCATCACGAGACCCCTGTGCGGGCCCACGGGGAGGGGGCTGCTCCCATTTCAAGGGAAGGGGCCTCACTCAGATCACACACAGGCAGTGCAAGGCCACTCCGCTGGCTCCCCAGGTGGGGTCTGTGGAACATTCCACCAACTGCTTGGAAACTGCTCCCCCAAGAGCTCAGAGAGCATCTCTTAGCCGGCAAAATTCTTACCCCAGTAAATACACACACAACCTGATCATTCACATGAGCCGGCCACATCCTCCACCGAGAGCCGAAGTCCGGGCTTGGGCCTGGAGACCTCAGCGCATCCCCGGAGGGCAGTGTAGTGGTCTAACACCTGGCATCTGGCTGGCGAGGCCCTGGTTCTAGTCTCTTGTTCTGAATGAACAGGGACTATCTATACATAACCGTGGCCACCCAACTTCCCTGAGCCTCGATTTCCCCACCTGTAACATGGGTAATGGCAGTGTCCACCTCCTGGGGACAGGAGGAGCCAGTGGGACTGGGCATTTAGCTCAGTGTCTGGTACACAGTAAGCAGTATCACTGTTATTACTATTACTGTTTGCTATAATTATTGTCTGATAACAAATGTGTCCCACTGAGGAAAATGCCACCAGTGAACTGAGCGCTCTGAAGGCCACCTTGGCCGGCAGCAGGACGGACGAGATACCGCCCACACCCACTCCTTGGGACTGCTGAGCAGGGCGGCCCAACCCTGAAATTGGCCAAGCAGGTGAAGGGACTGGGAAGTCCACAGGCCTCAAAGCCAGGGACGGACCCAATGCGCCTGCAGAGGTCGCCCGGACTGCTGGTCAGCTTTGGTCGTCCTCGTTACCACCCCCCCGGCAGGTGTGATTCGCTTCCTGTGCAGACTCGGAGAGGTGGGTAGCTGGTCAGTGACAGCCGGATCCAACCCAGGTCTGTCTGCCCAACCAGCTCCCTCTAAAACCGAATCTAAACCAGGACCCAGAAAAACAACAGCAAATACATTTGGTGCAGCCAGCACGTGCTGGCCAGACTAAGGACTGGATAAATGTTAACCAATATACACCTCACAGAGCCCGGCAAGAAAGCAGATTTATTATCCCCATTTTACTGATTAAGAAAGTGAGGCTGGGGACAGGAAGCCACTTGCCCAATGACACACAGCTAGTGACTTGGAGCGAGACTTAGAGGCAGCTGTGTGGCTCAGGGCCTCAACTCCCAGGCCCTCGAAGACCCCGACTCCAGCCCTCACTTTACCCACCTCACTCCTGCCTGGCCAGCTGGGAAGTGGGGATGAGGCCTGGCCCCGCCTCCTTCCCTCCGCAGCTGAGGACGGGCCCTGATGGGAGTGAGGTCACTTGGAGGCCGTGGCTCTGCACAGACTGGGCAGTTATTCTAACCGTGCCCCCAGGAGCCTCCAGTTCCCTGGAGACCAGGTGGGCAGCCTGGCAAACCCAGGGCCATTTCCAAGCCTCGGGGCAAGAGCCGCGGAGGAAACACAGTGACATGAGGTGGAATGTCCTCCACTCGGAGATTCGCGTTTTCAAAGCAGTGTTTGCTTAGTGACTACCTTTGGGGAAGTTAAAAAAAAGAAAAAGAAAATCAAAATTTTTTTTTCCTTTCTCTTGGGTAACAAGGAGGAGGAACGTGATCTGGACTGATTCTCTCCCAGAGGACTCCAGAGTGGAAAATCACCACCCAGGGAAGCAGCTGGAACTTAAGTAAATGGAGACCTGGGAGGAGGGAATGAAGCTGGGAGCAGCGTAGAGAGCACTGGACAAGGAGTCAGGAGCCACCAGCACCTCACTGGGTGACCTTGGGCAAGCCCCGCACTCGCTGTCCCCATCTGTAAAATTTAGGGCTGGAATGGAGGCCTCTCGGGACTGCTGGCGGTCAACGCTTTGCAGGGGCTCATGTGCCACGAATGTTTGCCCCCTTCAGGGGACTTGAAAGTGATGCTTATTCTCTCCTGTTGTCGGGGAGACGCCGCCCGGAGATCCAGGCCCAGCCCCAAAGTCCGAGGCGCTGGGCACACAGTCTCTGCCCCTCTGGCCCCGTCACACGGGAAGCACCCAAACCGGACAGGAGGCGGGAGCAGAAGCCAACGCAACGGCGTATGTAGGAACGGCTGGTGCTCCCCGCGACCAGGCTCACTTGTTCTTCACGATGCTTCGAGGTGGATATTCTTATTCCCGTCTCACAGATGGGGAAACGGCTGAGAGGGGTACACGGGCAGCTCAAAGCCACACAGCTAGTGGGGGGCCGAGTGCGAATCTGAACCTCCAGAGCCCACGCCCTGCTGCCTCCATAGCTCCAGGGTGACGACAGCGTGGTGCTGTGGGGCGGAGGGGCAGGCAGTGGGTCAAAGGCGAGGGCTGGGCTCCCTCTGTGCTGTCCCGACCAGTGGGGTGATGAAAACAACACAGCGCAGCACCAGCTCTGGGGGCCACTGGCTCACGGCCTCCGTGTGGCATCGGACACCAGCCAGACACACGATCTGGCTGCCATCACCAGGTCTCCGGGACGCACAGGGAGAAGGCAGGCAGGGACGGGCCAGGCTGTGCAATCCTGACCCCGAGGTTAGGAACGGGGTCTCCAGGAGGGTGGCCTGAGAGAACCGAGAGCGCCAGACCCCGGGTAGGGGTGCACCTGCTCGCTGCCCACACTGTATCCCCCGCCCCGGCCTCTGCTCGGTAGGTTCCTCTGTGTGGACACTCCCCACCCTCCCCTCTCCCATCAGTGAACTCGCGCTCACTTGCTCAGCCAAGACCTCCACCTGGCCCCTCTGGTCAGTGTCCCACTTGGACATGTCTGCATCCCCCACCACACTGAGTTTCTGGTAGCTTCCTTCCTGGCGACCCTGAAGGGCTATAATCGCTGGGAGATCACAGCCATCTCAGAACTCCCCAGCGTTGCTGATTCACTTCAGCTCCCTAATCAGGGAGAGGCTGGCCCCACTTCTGGCCTTAATTACACAGTGGCAGGGTCCGCCCACTCCAGACAAATGAGCACACACAAGGACTCCTGGGGGCTCGGATTTGAATCCAGGACTGCCTTCCCACTCCAGAGGCCCAGGGCCATGATCTGCATCTCTGAGACCTCCAGCTGGCGACACCTGCCTGAGAATTAGCCCCTGTGGCTCAGCTCACCCCAGGAAGACAATGGGAGGCTCAAACACCCCTCTCCCACCTGAGTGGCCAGGATTGAAACTCAGAGCCCCAGGGTGGCTGGCCATAGACCCCAGGGCCTAGATCCACCACTAACGCTTCCCTTAGAAGAGGGCTCTAAGCACCCGGGGAAAGCCTAGCGCTGAGCAGCAGTGAGCCAGGCTGCCAGAGGCCTCAACTTTCACAGCCTCCCAACCCCCGACTGTGAATCCAACCCAGAGCTATGTGCCCAGGACCACAGAGGGAACGTGGTAAAAATACCTGCCTGATCAGGTGCCTGCTGCCTAGTTCTTTGTTCCTCTAGGGAGGAAGCAGTGGCCCATTTTACAGATGCGAAAACCAAAGCCTGGAGGACCGTGACTTACACAAGGACCCACGGCCAGTGATGGGGCCAGAGGCAGACGCAGGCAGTCACGCCAGCATCCAGGCTTTTAGCCACTGGGTGCCCTGCCTCAGACAGGCTCCCAGGTAGAGAAGGGCAGGGTCCCCAATAACAGTCACAGGCGAATGGAAGGATGTTGGCAAAACCAACAGTAACAGCAGGGACAAGCACCAGGGGCCGCAACCCAGTGGGGTGGGAACGTCATTGTTTCCACTTTGCACAGGAACAGACTGACACTCGGGGAGTTTATGCGACTCCTTCGAGCCACACAGCTAGCAAGGGGCAGAGCCAGGGTTTGGAGCCGGCCTGCTTTCTGCTATTTCACAGGCTTGTGGGCAAAATAAAGGAAGAAGTAACAGGAGCTTTAGGCACTGACCTCTTCCCTTGGGCCCAGGGATGTTGAAATGGTTCCTCCTTAGCCAAAGGCCTGTGCTGAGCCCTCTGGGCTGCAGCTCCCCGCTCTCCCATACCTCCCGCCCAGGCTCCCCTCTTTTTCCAGCCCCCAAAGCAAAGAAGCTCACTTACTGTGTCTGGGGCGGTGCAGCCGCTGGGTCTGGGTCTGCGGGAGAAGAGCAGAGGGAGAGCCCATCAGGCTGCCGGAGGCTGGCCTGATGGACTCAGCCCATCCCCGCCCCCTTTCCCAGCCTCCCTGGGGGGCAGAGACAGGGCCTGGCTGGCCTGGGTGCCTGCCTCCCTTCCCCCAGCTGCTGCACCATCATTAAGCTCCCCTACCTGTCCTGCCTGCACCACCCCACCCCCACCCCCATGGCCTACATCCCAAGTCCGACCAGAATCAGCCGCCCTGCCTGCTCTGGGCCTGCCACCCACCCCCAGCTTCTCAAGGAGCCCCTTGTCCCCAAGCCTGCAGGAAGTTCCTGCTAGTCCAGTCCCCAGTCTCTCCAGATGACAGAATCAAGAGCCCAGAAGCTGCCATTTAACACCAGCCTTATCAGGGCCCTCCCACCCCCAAGGCTGCTGGCTCCCTATGGCCGACTGGAAGGGGGACCTCTGGGAGGCTGCTCCTCTGGCTTGGGTGACCGCCTGGGAGAAGCTGCGGGAAGGTGGGGGGCTTCAGAGACACAAGCCTTGTCCAAAACACAAACCAGGCCACTTCCATTTACAACGTGCCAAAGTGGGCCACATGCTGCAGGAATGCTAGGAATCTCCAATTCCCAAGGGAAGGAATGGAATGCAGCTCTTTCCCAGTGGTTTTTCCCTTCCTGCTTTCTGGGGACAGCAGAGGAGCCACGAGGCATCACTGGGAGCCCGGAGCTTCCACCCGTCTCTAAGATCTCTGTAGCCCCAGAGGCCCGGAAATGGGAGGACCCAAGGCTTCCAGGACACCTTACCAGTGACGGGGGTGGAGTCCAAGTGGATCAGTGGGGTGTCTACATCCTTCTCTGGAGCAACCCCTGGGGCGCCCAGGCCAGCGCTTGTGTCCTCGTCATCGTCACTGTCGTCAAACTCAAAGGCCTCTCCAGGGTCGTCCTCCGCCTCGGGGGAGGGGCCTGGGCCTCCGGGAACCAGCTGATCTCCTGGAAGGGAGGAGGAGTTAGAGGCTGCAGGGTCTTGGGGTTTGGTCAAGGGAAGTGGCTGGAAGTGGGCGAGCAGCTCAGGTCTGAGTGAGAGCACAAGGACAGCTCCTAGGAACTAGATTAAACCCATACCCAGGCCAGGTGGCCCTCCTGTGCCCCTGCTGCGTTCTGTGGTTGGGTGAGGGCTTTGAGCAGATGGGCAGTGGACAGAGGGGAGGGAGAAAGCGTCCATGGTAAGCGTATGCGCATCTGTACTTGACTGTAGGTCTTTTGTATTCTTGTTTTCTGTTTTCCTATTTTGTGAGCAAAGGGGCTTTTTCAATGCATCTGCGCATGTGCATGTGGGCACACACCTTCCTGTGTATTTCCATATGTGCGTATGTGTCTGCATCATGCGGATGCATGAATGAGCACACACAGGCTCGCTCTGCACGCTGCACTTTATCTGGGTCTGCAGAGCAGCATAACACACAGCTGTCTGGAAGAGTTTGGAGCCTGAAGTAAGCCAGCTTTCAGGTACGAGGGCGCAGACTGGTAGGGGTGGGGAAGGGGGCTGTGCTCCCAGATGGAGGTCTGCCCGCTGGGCCTCACACCCTGCTTCTCCTTCCTGGGAGATCCCTTTCACGGCCACGTCCTCCTGTCACCCCTCAAAGCTCAGCTCAAGCAGGGAGGTCACCCCAACCACCCTGACTGAAGGAGGTCCTAGCCCCCCTTCCCTGAATTAGCCCCTTGTTTTCCTCATCGGTTCCTATAACACGTAAGGATGCTTTGTGCTCTTGTACTCCCTACCAATCTCGGATCTCTAAGAGCAGTCCCTTTTACTGTTCCTTTTAAGGGGACAGGTCCTGGCCTGGCCCGGGGTAGGAACTCAGCAACTCCCGTTAAACAAGTGAAGAAATGGATTCTCTGTCCTAAAGAGCTTAACAACCCTCACCTTTCCACCAAGCTGAGGTCCCCCAGTCTTCCCCTAGAAGACTTCCTTCCTAGAATCAGAGCCAGAACAGAACCTCAAGCCTTCACTAAGCCGGTCCCCCTACCCGCAAAGCGGCTCCAAAACCACAGGGCGACGTGGTCTGGTTTTAAAAGTCTGCAAGGCCGACCACCCCTCCTCGGCTGCCCTGGGCAGTCCTGTCACAGCTCATGCCACACAATTAGAGCACGAGCTTTGGGCTCAGCCGGTCCCGTCTGGGCCTCCTGCCAGCTCCGTGGTTCTGAGCAAGTCACTTCACCTCTCCGAACCTCGGTTTCTCCCTCTGTAAAGTGGAGAATAAAAACAGCACCTACCCCTATGGCTAACGTGCACATAAACTGAGATGCAGGTCAGGGTTTCAGTGTCACCACTATTGACATTGGGGCCGCATGGTCTCTGCTGTGGGGGGCACCACAGGCTATGCAGCAGCATTCCTGGCCTCTGCCTCCTAGAAGCCAGTAGCACCCTGCAGCTGTGACAACCTAAAATCTCTCCAGACATTGCCAAATGTCCCCAGGGGGATACAATCGCCGCCCGTGGAGAACCGCCGGGGTAGCTGCGGCACGTGGCATAGGGCCTGGCACATGTAAGGGTGACACAAGAACACCTGCTGTTGTCATCACTGCCCCTCCCGGCCTGAGATCCTTGAGGACAGGACTGTCTAGTCAGTGTCTGTGGACTAACCCCAGCAGGTGCTCTCAAATGGATCATGAGTGAATGGGGGGGGGGTGGATGGAGCAGAGAGATGGAGGGAAGAACCAGCAGATAGACAGATGGACATATCTGATTCCAGCAGTCTCTCTGACCAGAAAAATCCAATCCCTCCTCCACAGTGACCTGGGGATTTCCAGAGTAGAACATTTTAGGTGCAAATATATCAAATTCAAGAAGCCCCTTCCTCAGCAGCTCAGCTACAGCTCACCCTCCCCCTAGCTTCCTCTGAGGGATGCTGACCACAGGAGGCCACTGAGGTGGGGGCCCAGCCCCTTCTCCCAGGAGCTCTGGGGACCCCATGGGCCAGCGTCGGCAGGGGTGGACTCCTCTGGGCAGAGCTGTGGCCTGTGGCAGAAGCACCGTCCACAGGTGTGGAGAAGCAAGCACTCACTGACAGCCTGAAATGCGCCCCACGTGACTCCTTCTTTAAGCCTCATGACCACCCCATTTTATACAACGAGGCCACGGAGATTTCCAGAGGTAAAGGGATGCATCCCCAGTCACACAGTAGTAGTGGGGAGCCGGATTTGAACCCATATCTGTTTTGGTTCCCCTTCCATACTCTGAGCCCGCTGCCTCCTGGAAGTCGCTTGAGCCCTTGGGCACCCGGCCCCATCCTGAGGAATTAGCAAGGAAATCCAGGGGTGAGTGGGAAGCCAGAGCAGCGGTTTTCACATCACAGTTCTCAGCCCACTGGCGGGTCGTAAAATCAATTAGGGGATTCCCAGGAGGCATTTTACTTGTTAGGAATTGCTTATTGGAGATATTTTAACATCTTGTATTAGAATATTAATAAAATTCATTTGGTATTAACTTTTGACATGGTTTTTGACACTTGTTTCAGTTATATATACATAATGTGTGTGTAGACTCTTTTACTGCTCTCCCCTCACTCCCTCCACTCCAGCCACATGGGTCTCCTTGCTGTACTGTGAATGGACCAGACATGCTGCTGCCTCAGGACCTTTGTACTTTCAGTCCTGGGTTCCAGAATGTTCTTCCCCCAGGTCTTCTCCTGCTCTTACCTTCTTCCCGTCTTTACTATATGTCATATCTCCCTGTGAGGCTGCCACGACCAAAACACCCTGGGACTCTCTCTGTTTTGCCTGCTTTGTTTTTCTCTATGGCCCTTATCAGCACATGACGTGCTACGTGTTTTATTTACGTTACTGTCTGTCTCCTCTGCGAGAACACAAGCTTCCTGAGGGCAGGGATTCTTGTCTGTTTTGCTCACTGTTGTATCCCCAGCATCCGGCACAGTGCCCAGCACGTGGTAGGCACAGAATAAGTATTTGTTGACTTCACACACACACACACACACACACACACACACCCCAGTTGTCATAGCTGTGGCTTGTGGTTTTAAAAGTTTAAAAACTACTGGAATAAGTGACCACGAAGTCCCTGCCCACCACTAAGGGCTACCAGACACAGACCCATCCTGACCGAGCGGCCTTCAGTGCCCTTGGTGCCAGCCCACTTGAATCTGCGGGGCAGGCGGTGGGAGAGGGTTTCCCCGTGCACCTGGCTGGCACCACTGTAGTGATTTCGGCTTCACAGTCAGACCACCTGGGTCTGGACTCCAGCCCTCCCATGGTCTGGCTGTACGAGTGTCACGCTCGTTTACCCCTCCACGCTGTAGTTTCCTGATCTGTAAAATGAGGACAATAATAGTAACCAGCTGACGGGGTTGCTGGGCGGATGGAGTGCATCGACACACAGAGAGCACCAGGTGCGGATACACGTTCAGTCAGCGGTGGCTATTCTTATGATGATGATGCTAGTTCTTATCACCGTCATTGCATCATCACCACCATCACCACCATCATCACCACCATATTATTATCATTGCCCTGAGTCATAGGCCAGGGTGAGGTGGGCAGGCCTTCCCCACTCACAGGCCACCCAGCCCACAGGCTGTGTCCAGGGACTCAGGTCACCTCTGCACCTTCCCCCTTTCAGAGGACAAATGGCTCCAGTTAGCACATCGATCAACACAGTCAGGGCCGCATCCCAGGACCTGGTCCGGGCAGCCCCTGCACCAGGAGGTTCCAGGAGAAGTAAGACACGGCCCCTCAACATGAAGAAGTTCACTGTGCTGTGAGACAGGCAGATACGGCAAGAGAAAAACCTAAAACCCCAGAGACTGAGCCGGGGCCGAGAGAGAGGAGGGGGCTCTGCTCGCCGCGGCCTCGCGCACGGCTTCGGGCACAAGGCTGCCCAGCGCAGAGCCCCGAAGGATGAGCGGAGGGCTGACAGGCTCACGGGGTGGCAGGGGGAGCTGTTCCACGCTGAGGCCACAGCAGGTGCAGGGAACAAACAGCAAGTGGCCCAGTGGAGCTGAAGACATGAGCAAGGATGAAGGGGCTATAAGACAGCTGAAGAGGTGTTTGGGGGAATCTGAACTTTATTTGGTAAGACCATGGGAAGCTCTCAAAGAAGCAGAAAATGGCCAAGAGCCTGGTTCACCCAGACGATACTGGGCAGCAATGTCAGACATAGCGGGAACAACAAATGTCCATCACACGTTCGTTGAATGGAACCAGATTGATTGAATCATAAAATGATTTTGTTCTCGCTCTCCATGTCTGGCCCTCTTGGTGGGTAGGAGAAAGGGTGCAGGGTGCCCATGGCAGCAGGGGATGGGGGGGCATCCTGGGACCCAAAGTCATGGTCATGAATCAAGAGATGCCCTTGTCCCCAAGGCTCTGTTCCCAGGCTCCCGAGACCCAGGCAACCAGACATCACTCCTTATCAGAAGGAAAAATTGGGAGGCCCATCCCTGGATAATTGAAAGCTGAACTGAGCCCTTCCCGCCCATCTGTACAGGTGGCACCACTGCAGCTGGCCACACATGCCTTTGATGTTCCTGGACACTCCCCGTCCTCGGGAGAGCCAGCCCCAGCAAGTCTAGGAGGCAGAGGACCCGAGAAGCCACCCAGAACCGTGGAGAAGGCAGGCGCCCTCTGCCGGTCCCCCACCCTTCTGAGAGGAATCCGGAGGAGGAGACTCCTTGGCCTCGGCCCAGGGCTCAGAGCGGAGCACACAGCCTGTCCTGCCAACACCCGACAGTGATCACAGCTCCCGTCCACTGAGGGATTGATTACCACACGCTGGGCCTTACATAGATTTAAACCTTGCAACAACACAAGAGAGGGCGTCATGACTATTCCCACGATTATGGGTGATGAAACTGAACCGTGGAGATGCCAAGTCACTCAGCTAAGCTCACAGTGGCAATGGCAGGGTAGGCTGGTGAAAAAGCCCTCACTCGTGACCGCTCTGCTATCTGCCTCCCCCAACAGGGGACAAGAGGACAGGAAGCTGGGCCCAGTGGGTGGAACGGCAGGTGTCCAGCTCCTCCATTGTGGGGCCTGTGTTCCATGTGCAAGACCCCACTGCTAGGGTTGCCAGATAAAATACAGAACATTGAATTGAATTACAGATAAATCACAAATCATTTTTTTAGCATAAGTATGTATTTTTCTTTTTTCTTTTTTCTTTTTTTTTTTTGCCAACTCTGGCAACCTTACCACTGCTAGATGATCTGACCTTAGTACCTTGCAGGTGGAGATGGATGGCCCAGCCCCTTCCCCTCACCCCTCGGGTCTCCACCCTCAATTCATAAGCTTCACCCCCAAGCACACCTCAATCCCCAGACGGGCTCTGCCCACCTCTCTGGGGGATCTCAGGGAGACAGGCAAAGAATTGACCCTTGTCTGGAGCCTACTCTGCAAGGAGGAAATTATTATTTCCATCTTGCAGACAAGGAAACGGAGGCAGAGGGGTGAAGTCACTCGCCCAAGGGCACATGGCTAACCGCCAGCACAGCCAGGATTCACACCGGGTGGGCCTGCTCCAAAGCTGGTGGCCCTCTGCCAGCCCCCCGGCCCGCTCAGAGGAGGGACGAGCAGGAAGCCCAGGGTACTGTACCTCTGGTAGCCTGTGCAGGAGGGTCGGAGGAAGCCATCAGACAGGGTCCAGCTCAGACCAGCACCGTCCCAGCCGCTCGCCTGTGAAAAGAAGCCAGAGGTCTAGTCGAATGGCATTCAAGGCCAACGTTGCAGCAACAGAGGGGTGGTCACCAGCTCTAAACCTGTGCACTCCAGCCCACCAGCTCTCACACTCCTTTCTCGGCAGCTCTGGGAGCACAGGACAGCCCCAGAAGGGGCCCAAGCCCCACCCATCATAAATCATTAACCTAGAAAACCAGCAGCTCAGGACCATAACCCCGTCTTCCCAGAAAGCCCTGCAGCTCAGATCTTCCAAAAGGAAGCAAAAGCCCCAAACCAAGGGACCCTCAGGAGTCTGGTGGGTCCAGCTAGACTACCCCCATCATGCCCTCTGGCTTACAGGTGAGGCTCCAGCAGGATCACACTCAGGCCCCTGGGTTCCAGAAGCTGGATCACACCTGAACCGTCATGGACGTGGCCGGCCACTTCCTCCTCCTGGCTGCCCAGTAACCACGGGCTCCCTCAAGTCCGCCCGTTCTCACCAGCCCCCACCTGCGGCCCCACTGAAGGCCATTCACTCTCTCTGTCTCTCCCTGTCCTGCCCCATGGGGGTGGCCAGCTGACAAGGGGACACGTGGCCATGGCACACGGGTGGAAGGGAAGGAGAGGGCTGCAGAGAGGCAGATGGCGCCAGATAGGGGGGAATCCCAAGTGCCCGGAGGAGCTGGGAGCAGTTTCTCCTTACTCGCAGTGAGACTCAGGCCACCAAGAGCTTCCTGGGCCCTGGAGCCAACCTTGCAGATGTCCCTGGCCCAGTGAGGGAAAGGGTTCTCCCCACTCCCTGCTGGCACCCAGATTCTGAGCTCGGGCTGTCCTTCTGGACTTCCCTGGGGAGGAGGCAATCAATCCTGGAGGGAAAGCACCGAGCCCTCCAGTCGAGTCAGCCCTGCCACAACCAGCTGCACATCTGCTTTCCTCCCCACTCCTAAAGCCTTTCCTTTTATTAACTGGCCTCCTAAATAAAAATAGAATGTGTGTAAATGGCAATTAATTGATAACAGCAAACATTCATGCAGTGCCTCAGACATTATTCTAAGCACTTTACAAGTAATAGTAACATATATTAATCCAAATTATAAATGAGAAAATGACGCCCAGAGTGCTTAAGTAAGTTGCCCAAGATCACGCAGCGAGTAAGTGGCAGAGCCAGGGTTTGAACCCAGGCCATGGGCCCCAGAGCCTGTGCTCATTAAGTAACCACCAAGCTCTGGTGCCTCTCAAAATCCAAACAATACAAAGGGTGTACAACGAAAAGTAAGTCTCCTTGTCACCCCAGTCGCCCTAATCCCCTAAAGTGACCACTGTTACTGGTTCCTTATGATCCTTCCAGAACTCCCCCACGTATTACCAGCTTGCACACCTGTATACATGCTTGTTTTATATGGGAGGAAGCACACTGCACCCACTGTGCTGCAACCACATTTTTTGCTTAAGCATCTCTGTGATCACTTTAGAACACAGAAATCAGTCTCACTTTTCTAATTGCTGCACAGTATTCTCGGGGGGTACACCATAATCGACATAATCCCCACCAGTGGACACTGAGGTCGTTTCCAGGCTTTTGGTGTTATAAACAAGGCAGCAACTACCATCCTCCATACACAGCCTCGGGTGAATGGACACGTGGACGTGCAGGGCACATTCCCAGAAATGGATCTGCTGGCTGGTCAAAGAGAACTGCATTCTTCATTTTGATAGAATGCAAACTGCTCTCCACTAAGTGTGTGACTGTGCCTTTTAGCCCCACACTGACAACTCTCAGGACTAAAATTTTATCTTCGGCAAAGGGCTTGGGAAGGCAAACTAAAATGTCTGCAAATCCCTCTGCAAGTTGAAAGATCAAACAAGAGCGGCACAGCAATCCTCCCGCAGGTGCCTCCTCCCTCTGGGCTCACTCGGAACCACTTAGGAAGGAGCAGGGAGGCTTATACCTATTTTACAGGAGGAAAAAGGGAGGCACCCACCCCAGGCTCTGTGCAAATCGCTCCCTGAATACAATTTTCTGATAATGCAGAAAGCCAGGATCCTTCCCTCCAGGCCAGAAAGTCCAACGTCCTCCCCTTTTTCCTCACCCTTCAGGGCTGATTCCCACCCTCCGCCCCAAGCCCAAGGCTTTCCCTAGAAAGGAAGAGGGACACCAACATTTATGGAGCCTGAAGCTTTATTTGCATTATTCCATTTACAGATGAGGAAACCAAGGCTTGGAGAGTAAGAATTTGCCCAAGGTCACAGAGACAAGCGAACAAGGTGACAACACTAGGACTCAATGAGGGGCATTGACCCCAAACCCTAGTCTCACTCCTTGAATCACACTGCCTCCCTGGATGTCAGGGCTGGAATCTGGGGGCATCTGCTACAAGCTAATCTGGGGCTGCGAGGTCCCCAAGCAAAGACACAGACCCACGAGCCGCGTGCTCACTCATAGGCCTGTGGCCACCATCTCGCACAAATGTGCCCCTAGTCTCAGAAGGATGTGGGTGAGGAAGCAGGGATGGCTCAGAGCAGCCACGGCCACCACTAGAGACCCTCGTGGCACAAGAGTCAGGAAAGAGTTCACGCTACCTGACACCACCTGGGTCCCACCACAAAGTACCCACGATACCTTGGATGAGTCACTTAACCCCATCTCTAGGCCTCAGTTTACCTATCTGCAAAATGAGGATTAAAAAGTACCCACCTCGCAGGGTTATTAAGAAAATTAAGAGTGAACACATGTAAAGCTCTTGGGAGGGCCCCTGGGACACACTGGTCTATGACTGTCATTAACACTCAGGGCACAGGCTGTGATGACCACAGCTCTGCCTTGGGAGTCGGGGACCCAGGCAGGAATCTCAGAGCCACTGGCAGGCGAACCTCAGTGTCCTTGTCTGTAAAATGGGGGTCCTGCTACCTGCCCCACGGGACTCCCAGCAGCATACTTGAGGTCCACCACGGAGCCCCCAGCAGCACCAGTCAGCACCAAGATGCCCGTCCTTGAAGCTGTCACCACCAAAATGGGGGCTGGCAAACAGGACTCTGTCTGGACTCTGCACCCCAGGAGTGTAAGGGACCCTGAGGGAGGCTCACGGAGGGACCCCAAGAGCCTAAAGCTTCACGCCGTGGGGATCTGGGGGCAGCGGCCTGGGACAGCCGGATCCACCTGCAGGCTGGGCTCTGCCGTGACCTCTCCGAGCCTGGCCTTCACCCGTGTACAGCGGACGTTCCAGAACTGGCCCAGACAACCGCACACGCTGCTGCGAGCAAGGAGCCGGGTCACAGTGTGAAAGCGCTGAGCAAATGGGAGAAGTTGCCGGGCTGTTTCCTTTTTTTTTTTTTAAGTCTTCCTTGAGCTATGCATGGCCTAGAAGCTTTCAGGGTGGGAGTCTGAGCCAAAAGAAACGTGTTGCGATGCCCCTGAAATGAGCCTCTCTCTGAAAAGAGATCCAGAACCTTCCTGCCATGACAGTGGCAAAAGAGGCCGTCCAGCTGGTGACAGAGAGGGACTGAAAACAAAAGTGGCCCAGAGAGCACAGACTCACGGGGACTCCAACTGTGTTTTTAAAGTGCACAGAGGAAAAGGACAGGAAGGAAATCCACTGAGATATGAGCAGCATTTGCTCGGGTGGCAGGGTTACAGGAGATTTTCTTTTTACCTTCTTCCTATTTTTCTGAATTTCCCAGATCTTCTACCGTGAGCGTCATAATGAGAGGAAACGAAAATGAGCATCTCATTTTAAAAAGAGGACTAACACAAGAACATCACAGCGGGTCGGAACCAGAAAGCAGCCACAAGACGGTGCAGCTCCAGTTTTACAGATGTGGAAACCAAGTCCAGAGGAGGAAGGGACTTGTCCGCAGCACTGCCACACCAGAGGGGCGGAGACCCCGTGGCCGCGGTTAAAGGATGCGACCTATTGCTAGATGTGAGCTGACACCCCAGCTCTGCCGGAACAGGTAACACCTTCTTCACCAGGGCCTGCGCAGGGGTCGGTGCTGATGCACTGGAGACAGAGGGGTGTGTGCAAGGTATTTCGCACAGACTAAGCTCTCGGGAACAGGGGCCGTGTTATCGCTGTGATATTAACAGTGCTGTGCTTGGGTGGCAGGGTGACAGTAAATTCTCTTCTCTTAGGGTCATCTCTTTAAAAACCACTGCCAAGACTGGACGGGCAGGCAGACCCCCTGAACCGTGCTCTCTCCCGCTACACTGTGCAGAATGACTCGTAGGAGGCTGCACTTTTCAACGACGCTCAGACAGGGCGAGAGGCAGAGGAGCAAGGGACGAAGCCCCCCCGCTCCGGGCCGCAGGGTGGGCCCAACAGGACAAGCTCAGAGACCCGGACCACCCGAGAGCGGCCAGCTTAGGACCTCCCTCCACGCCCAGCAGCCCTGCTCACCACGGCAGGTGTCTTCCCGCCTCTGATTTAATGGAAGCGCTTATCAGCTCCTCCTCCCTCTAGCTTCCAAGTCCATCCAGCCCAGAGGCCCCAGCATAGGAAATGCTCCCCCAGCCTGCTCCTGCCCCACTCCCTGCCCCTCCTCACTAGCCTGTGAGACTCACCCCATCCTGGACCATCTCCCACCCCCCATTCCTTCTTCCCCTGAATGAGGCTGGGAGAAATACACCTGGAGGGCTCCTGGAAGTCAGGGAGGCTGCAGGGGAGGCTGGCCTCTGGGGAGAGAGGCCAGTGTGGGAGGGGAGGGTGGGTGGGGAACCAGGCAGGCAAGGAGTCAGTCCCAGAAGCTGGGGAAGCAGCAGACGCTGGCACATCCGAGTCGGGCAGCATCACTAGAAGGGCGGCTGCCACCCAGCCCTGCACAGAGGGAGACGAGGAATAGGTTCCAGCCCAGGCACCCACCTCAGACCAGGCCTCAGAGGCACCCATGTCTGACTCCCGGAAGCCAGGAAAAAAGTGCAGGACAGGGAGCAAGCCCAGGTGCTTGGGCTGGTCAGGACCAGAGCTCCTCCATGTGAATGAATGCACCCCCCAAGAGGTCCCTCTGGCTTTCAGCCCTGTCAGACGTGCACTTGGCCAACCTGACCCCCAGCTCCACTGCTACAGTGACTGTTCCACAACACACACCCTCAGACTCTTCCTCATCACCTTCAGAATGAAGTCCAGGTCCTAAGCAAGACCCTCAATGACTCTCCCCTCCTCCCCATGGACCTCTCCAGTCCCAGCAGCTCCCACGCCCAGCCTGACTCAGAACTCTGCTGCAGCTCTCATGAAGGGCTTTCGGGCCCGTGACCTTGCCAACCTGTTTCACATCTCTGGACCTTTTGCTCAGGCTGTTTGTTCTGTCTAATTAGAATTCTCTCACACAACCAGCAAGCAAACTGCTATTCAACCTTCAAAACCCAGACCCAGTTTCTCTTCTGCGAGGCCTCCCCAGATCCATCTCATGCAGTGGCTCCCAAGCCTGGTTGTGGAGCTTTATTAAAAATACACGTGTCCCAGGCCCACAATTCTGATTCAGTAGCTCAGGGGTGCAGCCGGGAAAGTATGTGTGCAAAGAGCACAAGTGATTCTGGGACACATACAGCCCCTACGATAACTGTGTCCCTCTCTAGACTGTGACCTCTTCTCATCTCAATGTCTGGAGTGCTGGCCCACACGCCAGACAAGAGCTGCTGAACTGAATGAGGCCCAGAAGCTGAGATGCCTCATCTGCTTGGGATCTGCTCACTATGGAACCCGTGAGGCTGGGGCGCTCCCGGGCCTGGGGCATCCTGCCTGATTGCAGGAGGGTCATGGGCCCAGGTGAGAACCTTAGCCCTCCCAAGTGTCCTCTGCCCTGTTCAGAAAAACCAGAGCTGGGAGGAAGTGGAGGGGATGCAAGCTGGACAGTGGGCCCGGCCGGGAAGAGGGACCCGCAGGTACTGTGTGCAGGGTAGCAGGATGCCCCCAGCTCTGCCCTTGGAGGCCCTTACCACAGATGGCCACCTGCCAGAGACTCTGGAGGGAGATGCTCCCAGGGGCTCTGGAGGGATGAGGTGCCCTACCCAAGAAAACCGTGGTGGGGCTACAGCAAGAGGAACATGACCAGAACTCAGAGCCCTGAAAGAGACGTGAGATGCGTGGAAGGGGCTCGGGCTGGGGTTCAAGAGACCCAGCTCAGACGCTGAATCTGCTGCTCTCCAGCAGCGAGACCTCGGGAAGGTCTGTCCTCATCGGTCAGATGCAGATATAAATGAAACGACATCTGACAATGCTAGTAGGTTCTTAATAAATGTTACTTCCCTTCCCAGAGTTCCTGTCACTCCTCAAGGACAGACAGCATCATCTCATTCTGCAGACTTTTCAACTGAGTCCAGGCCAACCATCCACCAGAATACCGGCCCTGACCTTTGTGACCCTCATCACCCTTGAGATCACAAAATTATCATCTTCGAAATGATAATAGCTGACCTCTCCTGACACTGCCATGCACCAGGCCCCATGCTGAATATTTTACAGTTTTTGTTAATTTAATTCCCACAGCAGATGAGGAAAACGAGGCTGAGAGATTGAGGGATGTTCCCAAGGCCACTCAGCTACTGAGTGGGCAGTCACCGGGCTGTGAGTCAGGAGAGCCAGGGCAGGAGCCCCGGGCGGTTCTCACGGGATCCCAGCACCGAGCAGGTGCGGGGTAAACAAGTGGTGGGTGAGTACACAGGTGGGGGGCGGGCGCATCCTCCCAGGCCCTCCCCAGCCCATGGCAGGAGCCTCCAAATGTCAGACAGACAACAGGGCCAGCTCCTTCCCTGGCCTAGTGGGCGCCAGACCATTCAATGGACTTCACAAAGGCAAGGAGGGGGAGGGAGGCCCTGAGAGGTGCACCCTGCTGGCTGCAGGCCTAAGAGAGGCTTTGGTCAATGGCTGAGGCCTCAGACAATGGAGGCTCTGTCCAGTGCCCAGAGCAGGCATCCCCTGCCCCCCAGCGTCCCCCCTCCGCCAACCTCCTAGGGGCGCCCCTGGGTCAATGATCCCCAGGCAGGACAGGTGGGGAGCAGCCCCCAGGAGGAGGCCCCTGGGCAGAGGAGCCTGCCCAGCCCCTGCCAGAGGGGATCCCTGGGGGCTGTTGCCTGGGAAACCAGAGACAGCCTGGAGAAGCTGCTGGACCCTGTACACAAAGGGGGCTGCTGCCAGACTGGACTCCAGCCCCTCCTCTTCCTCCTCCTCCTCACAGCCCACAGGCACATTAATCCCTTTGTCCCCAGCGACCCAGCCAGGGAGGGGGAGTG
Source organism: Tapirus indicus (assembly GCA_031878705.1). NCBI lineage: Eukaryota > Metazoa > Chordata > Mammalia > Perissodactyla > Tapiridae > Tapirus > Tapirus indicus. Next base: position 97,354,413 of record CM062924.1, on the reverse strand, counting down.
AGGAAGCTGAAGGGCCAGGTGAAGCCCTCCTACTATTGGCTGAGCTGTCCCGCCCCCATCTCCAGACGGTCCCAGACCCTCGGCCACATCCTGGGGGGGTCCTGGGTGGCTGATGCGATGGGGCCCCACGGCACACACACCTAGAGGCCGGTAGGGAACAGCATTGAGTTTGCGCCACCCCTTCACCTTTCTGAGCCTCAGTTTCCCCATCTGAAGCCCACCTCTCGGCAGTTTAGTGCCAGCACAGCTCTAGTATTTTCCTGCTGGAACCAAACCCAAGAGGTGGGTTTTGTTCCCTCCTTTTCACAGACGGTGAAGCTGAAGCTCCGGTCAGCCACTTCCTGAAGTCACCCGGGAGGGGTGCGGTAGGACCAGGAAACAAAGGCATGCCTGACTCCATGCAGTTTGACAGAGCTGACGCAGGGGCAGGATGGATGCAGAAATGGCTCCGGCAAAGGCAGAGAGGCCACAAGGAGCTGGGGTTTCCAGGGAAGGGCACCTTGAGGGGAAGCAGAGGAAGCCTGCAGTTGAAAGTGGGAGGGGGAGCAGGCACCAGGGGCATGCCCCCCACCCCTCCCCATTCCCGTCCTAAGCGTCCAGCAGGAGCCAAGGGCAGAGCCAGGATTGCTCCCAGACACTCAGCAAGCTGACCTAAAGCCTCGAGGAGAGCCAGGCTGAGGCATGACTGCTCCACCCCCAAATGCCCAGGTATCCCAGGTGGCTGCCCCAGGAGCACCTAAGGTCCCTGAGTGGCCTTGGGAACAGTGAGACCAGGTCCCGCCATTCGGGGACTCAAAGACTGGCGTCCAGCCCCTCGGTGACTCCCACTCACCCTCCCTAGCTCCAGGGGTCAAGCTCACCTCCCCCAGCTCGTGGCAATAGCCACTCATCCTTTCCACCACTCAACAAACACTTCACCCATACCTGCTGCAGTGCTGGGGACAAGGGACAAAAGAGAGGCCCAGGTTCCTGTTCTCAGGCAGCAAGCACCTGTACCTGCACCTGCACCTGCATGGCAGGGGGAGGCCCCGGGGAACTCCATGCGCATGAAAGTGGGAGGATGGCCTCGCCCACGTGTCTGACCAGGCAGTGCCCCAGGGCAAGGAGGGCACAGAGCCTGCAGGAGCCCAGTGGACTCAAGCCTGCATTTCATTCCAGATCAGAGCCTAGGGCACGGGCTCCAGGGTCAGACTGTACTCACATCTGGCTCCACTACTGGTGAGAACTTGCTGTGTGTGTAGGGGGGGTGGGTATCCCGGGTTAGGATGGGGAATGAACAAGGTAATGAACACTGCCTGACACAGGCAGGAACTCAGCAAAAGGCACCAGTCAGTACCACGCACTAGACTCATAGCTGGAAGGAGAGTAGCACCTTGCTCTCTAGATACTGCAGATGGGAGCCAAACTATGTTAAAACTCTCCTCCACACCTGCAGAGCTTTCCCCAGACCTCCCCACAGGGCCCAGCTGACCAGGGAGCTGAGGGAGGTGTCCAGGCTCCCAACATGGACCCGGTGGCATTCTCCTCTCTGCCGGTTCCCCACGTGTCTGACCCTCCAGGACCTGTGGATCGACTTCTGCAGGCAAAGAACTCAGGGTTCGCTCAGGGAGATGGTTTCACAGGGCTGAATTCCAGAACTGCTCTGGACACGCCCTGTGCCTCCTGCTTCCCGCCTTTCTGAGCAGGAGTGTCTGCAGTGGGGACCCTTGCCTGTCCCATCCCGGGATGTTCACAGGTCCACTGGACGTCTCTTTACTCCACGGGTCTTCAGATGGGGGAACCTGAGCGCCTCATCCTCACCTGGACCCCGTTTAGATGACAAGATCCTGGACTCTGAGCTGATGCCAGAATGGGATGAAAGTTGGGGTCTGGGGGAGGAGAGTGCATTTTGCATGGAAGAGGGATGTCTTTCTGGGGAAGAGGCTCAGGCAATGAAGAGATCCCTCAGTTCTTCTCTACAGGATCATTCCCAGCAAATATAAATATGCTGCATTACTGCTCATCCTAAAAAAAAACAAACCTCACTGACCCCACATCCCCTCTCCCCACCACCAGACTCCTCTGCTCCCCCTTATGAAAGGGTTCCCTGTGCTCCGTCCCCTGGTCCTCTCCTCCCAATCTCTGCAGAACTATCTCCAGGCAAGTGTCCCCTCCACCGCTCTGCCAGGCAGCTCTCCGGGGTCACCAGCAACCCCCCATGATGCCAAATCCAGTGGACACATCTTGGCCCCAATTTACCCCCTCTCTCAGCTGCTCCCTTCTTGAAATGCTCTCTCCAGCTCTCCAACCTTGCCGGCCGCTCCTGCGCTGCCCCCTCCTCCGCTGCATCTTCAGGACCTCCAAATGCTCCCAGGCTCAGGACTCCGACCTCATCTCGACCTGCACCTCCCTGGGCCACCTCACCCGTTTTGTGGTTTTTAAGACCATCTCTACAGTGATGCCTCCAGCCTCCCCTTGAACTCCAGACTTCTGCCCAGAAGCAAGCCCACTCAGCATGTCTGTTCTGTGGTCTTCTGGGCATCTTGAACTTAACATTCCTTCCAAACTCCTGACCACCACCTCTACTCCTCCCAGGCTTTCCAATCACCTGAGGGCAGCTCCGGCCTGCCAGGTGCTCAGACAGAAACCTCAGACTCATCCTTGACTCCTGCTTTCTCTCACACCTACATCCTATCCATTAGCAAACCTTGTTGGCTCTACCTTCCAAATATGTCCAGAATCTGACCACTTCTTGCCACCTCCCCTGCTACCACCCTGGTCCAAACCACCGTCATCTCTTACCTGGACCATTAAACTAGCCCTTGACTGGTCTGCTTCCACCTCCACCCCCAACCCCACGTACTTTGTTCTCAAGACGGCAGTCAAGTTACTCCTCTGCTCAAACCCTCAAATGCTTTCCCACCTCAGAGTGGAAGCCAGGGTCCTTACCTTGACCTACAAGGCCCTACAGGATGTGCCCTCCACTACCTCCCTGATTTTAGATCTTCTCTCCCCATGGCTTACTCTACCCTTGTCACAAGGACCACCGCAGCTCCTCAAACACCCTACTTCAGGGCCTTTGCACTTGTTCCCTCTGCCTGGAACACTCTTCTCCAGACATATATATGGATGGCTCTTTCACCTCCTTCAGGGCTCTGCTCAAAGGTCACCATATCAGGGAGGCCTTCCCCCATGACCTTCTTTAAAACAGGACACATGTCCCCATCACGCTCCTTCCCTTGACCTGCTTCCTCCGTCTTCAAAGCACGTAACACCTCCAGGCATCTGTATATTCTCGTTGTTAGTATGGGTTTCCTCCTACTAGAATGTGGACTTGACAAAGGCCGGGACATTATCATTTTTGTTCATCGCTCTGTCCACAGCCCTGGATCAGTGCCTGGCACACAGCAGACCTCAACACACACTTGTTGAAGGAATGAAGGAATCCCTGGTGCCACGCGGTCCGGGGCCAGTCCCGCCACCACCATCAGGGGAGGGGAGAAGGCGGCCAGGGCCCGTGGGGCGCCCTCTCCTGGAACTTTGCCTCCCCTCATCCGAAACCAGCCTGTGGCCAGGACAGCTCCTCCCAGGACAGCTTCACAAACAGATTCACTGCCAAGCTGTGCAAGAGGCAGCTCCCCAAACCAGTGTGGGAAGAGGTCTGGGGCCATCGCCAGGGTGAGGTCAGAAGCGGGGTGGGGCAGGACAGGAGGAGGGACTTGGACTATTTTTAAAAACTCATTCCCAAAAAGACCACATTCCTGCTCTGATGAGTCAGAAGCATGTGGCCGGGAGAGGGGACAGGAACCCAGAGCCCCAGGGGCTGCCACCCTCAGCCACTCTGGCAGGCAGGTACGCACGCCGGCCTTTCCTCACACAGGCAGGTGAGGGAGCCTGGCGTACATTCAGCTTTCCAAGGAAGGAGCAGGCGGCTTCCTGCTGTGGCCACAGTGGGCAAGGCCAGGCACTGGTGCCCCGGGCTGGCAGGCCACAGAGAGCAGAGGAGACCTCCCTTTAAAGCCCACTAGGGTCCAGCCCGGCTCCAGTCTCTTTCTTCAGGCCCAAGCTCTGCCTCTCTCAGGGAGGGGGCCGTCCACTTTCTCCCACAGGAGAGCCTCTAGGCAGGAAGAAATAACCTTCGCAAAACTCAGAGCTAAAAACAGCTCAGCCCACCCAACCAAGGCAGGGGAGCTGGCCAGGCAGCATCCGAGGTCCCCTGGTCCCCTGAAACACGAGCCCTGCACGGAGCCCCAGGGGGCCCAGAAGCCTCAGCCACATGGTCCAGGACAGCTCTGGCTGAACTCTCCAAGCGGCCACCACTTAGATCCCAACCATCCCGGCTTAACAGTGTGCCGCCCTTCCCTGAGAAAGATGCGCGTGTCCTTCCAGCTGCTGCCTGTTCTCTGCACCTGTGAGGCGGGTGCAGCAACGTGAGGCCTCCCACCAGTACTTCAAGGGGGCGGGCCATCCCGTTTTACAGAGGAGGAAACTGAGGCTCAGAGAGGTAGAGAGATTTGTCCACAGTCAAGAAACTCATCTGAGGGAGATCCATGACTAGACCCGAGGTCTGTCCACGTCTGTCCCCTGGAGCTGGCTGCCCCTCCCTCCTCAGGCCCATGGATCCATGCCACTCCCTTGCTATCAACTTCAGCCTCTGAGAAGATGCTGTCTGGGGCTGTGGGGAGGGAGCAGGGGAGCCTGGGCTGGGGGTGTTGGGGGGCGGGGAGAGTGCAGGGGTGGTTTCAACCTTGAAATGGATTGTCCTGAATCCTGCTGTCCTGGGGTGGAGTGACATCCAGGACCATGACCCACACAGGGAACCCGTCCCAAACACCAGTCCTCTTTCAAGAGCAACTTTAACAAGAACCTCCCTGGTGCCCACCAGCCCGGAACGGGACTCGTGAGGAACCAGATGACTCAGGTGCCGCCCACACAGATGCTGGTCCTACGAAGATCACCTAAGCTCCCTCTTCGTATTCCCTCTGCCCTTGGCACTGAAACCTCACTGGGTGCCATGAGCTGTGAGCCCACCCCTGCCTGCATCCCGCTGCCAGAGACGCGACCGATTGCCCGATGGAAAATGGGGGGCCCACTGTACTCAGGGTCGCCCCTGCTCTGAAGCAGCCTCCAGTCCTGTGGGGTCCCCTCGGGTGCCCCCTTTTGCCACCACCATGCCCTGGGTATGGTTTTTAGGACAGTGAGCCCTGTGATCAAACCCGGTTGGGTTCCGGCTCCTCACTTACTCACTGTGACACTAAGATGTTATTTCACGGTTCTGGTCCCTGATTCCCTCTTCCGTGGGAGAACCGTAAGAATCCCCACCGCACAGGGCTGTTATGAGGATTAAATGGGATAATAATTCACATAAAGTGCCTCACTGAGAGCTTGGAACACCGTAGGTGCTCAATAAATGTTTGTTGAATGAATGAATGAAGGACAACCTCCTTCCAACTGGACAGCAGCCCTGGCCTACAAGAAGAGAGAGCTGAGTGATCCCAGAGCCTCCCCATCACTGCCCTCCAGGGCCTTCCTGGGTCAGCGAAAGCAAGGTTACAGGGGGCAGCCTCTCCTGCAGCATCTGACTATGTAGCACCCACCCCCCGAGGGCCCGGGGTGCTCACTGACGTGCTCTGGGACAGCCACCAACTGGCCTGCCCCTGAGGCTGACACTCAGCTCTGTAAGCTCCCCAGAGCCTCCACCCACCTTCTGCCCCTTTTAAGTCAAGATTCCAGGGAAGGGGCTCACAGTCAGGAAAGCGGAGGACCCCAAAGGGCGACAACCGAGGCTCTGAGCACAGTGCCTGGGGACATTCCAATTCCCTGAACGCACCCGGTCAAGCAGAGGGGGCCTCGGAGGCGGGGCAGGTGTAGCCCTTTACGTAAAGCACTCTGGCTGGAGACTCAGCCCCAGGCAGAGCTGCAGATATCAGGGTGCTTCCATTTCCTTGCTCCACTCAAATATATTCGGCTAAATTCAGGGTCACAACCGCCCTCCAGGCAGCAAACTACAGTGACCTCGCAGGACCACAGCTGTCACTCAACTCTGCATGGGGAGCATCCTCAAGTGATCCACGGAAAGAGACAGGCCTGGGAAGGCGGGATCCAGGGCTCTCTTCCCTGCTTGCAGCCAGCACACTGACCAGGCGCTCAATGCTAGACGGAGGGGTGGACGCACGCACGGACACCTGTGTGCCCTGCCAAGACTGAGCCTTTGCCAGGTTCATGCAAGGTCTGCCCTGTGGCCAGCGTCTTGGTCAGAGGACGGGGATACCATCTCCTTCCACATTAGGGTGCAAACCAGGGAGTGAGTGATGGAGGTCACATCTCCCACACGTACCATCTGTGATAGACAGAGATCTCCAGCCCCGCTTCCTCATCTGGGAACCTTTAAGCTCAGCAGCATTCCAGAGGAGGGCAGAAAAGCCGGTCTTCATCTCTCTGGATCCCTCTGCCATCCCAGAACACCCCTAATCCTTCAACAAATATTTATTGAGCACTACTGTATGCCAGGCACCAGGCAAGGTTCTGGGGATTCGCTGAGGAGCAAGACAGCCTTGGTCCCTGCGCTCCTGAAGGCCACAGTCCTTCTACTACACACCCACCCAACTACACACCCACACATCACTGCAAACCAGGATGCGCAGGAGGTGAGGGAGAACGTCAGGGCTGAACTGAGATTTAGGCGGACAGTCGAACATTCTGGCTCTACTCTCCCAGGACCGGTGCTGGTCTCGTGTACTCCATGTGGTCATCTGATGACCTGCCCTACATCGTACCCACACGGAGCAGGGGGACACGAAGACCTGGTAATGATCCAGTTAATTCCGCAGGGGCTCTGCCTCTGTACGGCCTGGGCAAAGGCACACAACTGCTCCGGCCTCCACGGGCCCTTCCTCCTCCCAGCGGATGTTGGCATTTTATGCCAAACCAGCTCATTTATGCACCCAAGGAACACAGAACATTGTGGGCTCTTTTTCTTCTTTTGCTATTTTTGGGGAAGGCAGCATTAGATTTCAAAATTTCCATCCCATTTGACTTATGCAGCTACAGTTTTACTGATCCATTTAAGGCTGTGGTTCTCAACTGAGGGTGGTTTTGTCCACCCGGGGACATTTGGCAATGTCTGGAGACATTTTGGTCGTCACAACTGGGGGAGGGGGGTGCTACTGACATCTAGGGGGTAGAGGCCGTGGACGCTGCCAACATCCCACAGTGCACAGGACACCCCACGACAGAGAATGACTCTGCTCAAGTATCACCAGCACGGAGGAGAAGACCTGGCCCGAGGGCGTCTGGTCCAGACCTCTGAGGATCTAGTGCAGACAGTGGTCCGTTAACATGGGGTAGAGTTACTGTTATTAGTCCAAAGTCACAGCCACTGGTTTCCATGGCAGATAATTACCAGGCTACAAGTCTCTCAAGAAACTGCACTACTTTGTTACTTGTTTTTGTGGATTTCCCGGCTAGACTGTGGGGGCAGAGACCACGACCTACTTCTCTGTGCTCTATCACCTGGCCCAGCCTCTGGACAGAAGGTGCGGGGAGAGGGAGGGAGGGCAGACTGCAACCTCTTCGAGGCGGGGACTGCATCTTACGCCTCTCCTGTCCTCAGCACCTGACTCCCCAACACCATTCCTGGCACGGAGCAGCTGTCTCTTGAGTTAATGAATACACAGCCAGACCGTGAGCCCTCCAAGGCCAGGGGCTGTGCCCCACTCCCCTCTGTGTCCCTGAGCCTTCCCTAGTGCATGGCTCAACCCTCAACACTTACTAATGGCGCATCTCCAGAGTGCTCGGTACCTGGCTAGGCCCTGCTGAGCTGCCCCTGTGATGAGAAAGACCCAGCCCCTACCCCCTGGAGCTCACAGTCCGGCAGGGGAAGGAGAGATGAACAAGCACCAACAATAAAAAGCAGGCAGTGCTTCTGCAGGGGAGTTCTGGGGGCTGTGGGAACTCCTGGGAGGGGTCCTAAACCTAGACGGGGGTGGGGGGCTGCCCCGTCCATCCATTAATGCTCCTTAAGCAAGGAACAAAAGCATGAACAGTTCACCTCTGCAGGGCCTGGGACACGGTAGCAATGAGAACATGTGAAAAGGACAGAGGAAGGGAAGAAGGTAGAAAGGGGGCTTCCAGTGGGAATCAGGGGCCCATACGCTGCCATCGCTCCCCTCTCCCCAGTGACCTGGCCCAGGTACACGTTCACTCATGACAAACAGTATCGAGCAGGTGGAATCCAGGGCCCAGGCACTGGGCACAGAGAAAAGGTAACAGCTCCGCGGGTCGCCCAATGCCACCAAGGAGTGAGTGCCAAAGTCAGCATCGGAACAACCAACATTCATTAATTGCTTGCTAAGTGCCCAGAGCTATTCTAAGCCCTTTAGTCCTATCATTATTTTAATCTTGACAACAATCCTCTGAGAGAGGAACTATTATCATCCCCATTTTACAGATTAGGAAACCACAGAAAGGGTAAGAAAACTGCTCAAGGTTACACAGTCAACAGATGGGAGAGCTGGGATCCGAACCCAGGCCATCCGGCTGCAGGGCTGTGCCTTGAACCCCGACAGTATTTGCTCCTTCAAACCCCAGCTGCCAGCCAGCTCCTGTGCTGCCTGGGAAACACTCGGGTGAGCAGATGGGACCACGAGGACCCCACTCTTGGGGAGCTGGAGGGACAGGGCCCCTGTGGGGTGGCACATCTCCTCCCCAGGAGAACTGGGGGACTGGCCGCAACATGCTCCCACCCAGCAGCCCCCGGGGAGGGTTCTGGCTGCACTGCCCCCAACGGAGCCTCGACAAGCAGCCCCCTCTGATGAGCAGCCCCCTCTGTCCGGGTCCTGGCTGTGGGTTCCCGGAGCAGCTGAATGCAAACCCGTTAAGTCTCACGGGGCATTCTAGTCTGGAACGACCGAGGGCAGGCCAGTGTTCCTGTGAACGCCCAGGAGTCACCCAGACCAATCCAGCCAGCACCCTGGAGAAGGCGCCCGGGCAGGGGCAGCCTGAGATTCAGGCCCCACTGTGTCAACCAGAGCGGGCACAGCTGCGTACCAGCCACTGCCTGAGCCAGCTTCCTCCGCGCTGCTATGACTGAGGATGACCACGACGTCAGACCAAGCCTGGAGGGACCCCCTCAGGGCCGGCAGCATTGATTCCCCTCCTAACCTGCTCCCTAAAAGGGCGCCCACTGACCGGAGCAGGAGCTCATGGCTGGGGTGCCCCCTGAGATTTGCAGCACTGACCCCGCTATTGTTTCTGAGCCAAGCATTCTGTACTTTCCCACAATCAGTCGCTCAGAAGAGAGGATCTTTGAGAGGCTGAAATCCAACCTGTCAGCCAGAGCAAGAATCCCTTCTTGAGGATCCTAACAAATGGGTGGTCAGAGCACGAGCTTTGAAATGGGGCAGCCCTGCCTCCAAACCCCAGCCCCACGACCGAGAAAATGTGTGGGATGACCTCCCTAAGCCTCAGTTTATTCATCCGCAAACTGGGTGGAACGACCCTCCGAGACCCAGTTAACTAATACACTCATTCATTCAACCCACGCTGATGAAGCACCCCCACGAGCAAGGACCGGTCCAGGTGCTCGGGATACATCAGTGAACAAACAGGAAAAGGGCCTCCGGCCCTGACGGAGCTCGCTGAGCCCAGCCCTGCGCCTGCACAGAGGGGTGCTCCAGAAACACCCCCTCCACCCCGAGCCTGAGTCACTGTCCACGTCGTACTCTCGTGTCTGAATTCCTCCTTCGGCAGAAGATTCCCTGCCCCACGTTAGAAGGTCTACAACCTGCCCTCCTTTCATCCTCTGCAGTTTCTCAGAACAAGGCTCCTCCCTCCTGCACAGGTTACCCGTCAGCTGTCTCTCCTTGCCCGTGTCAATCACACCCCCATAAGATGCGTTCCAGGCTGCCACTGTCCCTCTCCTCAGTTCAACGAACACCACTTGGGTGCCCACTATGCGCCAGGGGGTGGGCTACCCCAGGACATCACCAGGGTTGCATTTCCTCCTTGCAAAGATCAGGGCACATGTGGGAAAGCGGCAGCCTCACCTCACGACCAAGGGCACTAACTCACCAACGTACACGGGGAATCAACACTGTCCCTCCAGAAGCAGCCTCCGCTCTTTCCTGCTAACAAGTGTGAAATCAAAGGGACAGTGATTCACGTGAAACCCCAGCTACTGCTCTCACCGGCTGGGAATAAAACTAACGCCCACCATCACTTCTGAGCTTCTGTTAAAACCAGGAGCCCTGTGTGGAGCCTCACATGTTATTTCAGGAGATCCTCGACGCTTCGAGGTCGAGATCCAGGGCCCCACTTGACTCTCGCTCAGTCCCGAGGCTCCCGGAGGACAGTGGCTGAGTCTGCCTGTTCGCTGCTCTTCCCGCAACATCTAGCACCATAGCTGGCATCTAACAGGTTTCAATAAATGCGGATTGGAATGAAATGAGTAGGAAAACTGAGAGAAGCGAAGTGACCCTCCCAAGGTCACATGGCTAGTGTGGGCCAGCCGAGCTACGGGCCCAGGTCTGTGTGGCCCCAACGCCTCTGCTCGGCCTCCCTTTTAACTTTCTCACGGTTGAGCACCTGCTGTCCAGCAGCCGCCTGCCAGGAGCTCTCCCTGGACAGGCTGCCCAGGGCAGAAGGCACCGCCCCTCCAGACCCCAAGAAAGGAGAGGTGAGCGCCACTCAAGACCTTATTAGGGAAAAGTAGAAAGAAGGAAAACGAAAAGTGCCCTGGCAGAGGGAGGGCCAGCCTGTAAGTCATGTGCCCCAGAATATTCCGTCCATAGTTGGCTCCAGGGCAGGCCGGAGAGGCCAGGGAGCCAGACAGCCCCAGGACCTACCCTAGGGAACTGAAGGTGCAGGATCAGGATCGGGTGGGCCTCGGGCTCTCCAGCCTGGCTCTGCCACCAGCGTTGGGCAAGTCACCTCCTCTCCCAGGATTCTGACTTTCTGAAAACTGCCCAGGGCCACGCTGGGGCTGCTCTGCCTACAGGGCTGGGGGTGGGATGAAGTAAAAGCCAGTACCTCCCTCTCTCCACAGCCAAGCTTAGCCCCACACCCCACCCTGCCCTGTCGTGGAGCTGACGCCCCACCCTGCCCCGTCTCCCGCAGCCTGCAGAACCAAACGTGCTGCTCCTGGGCTGTGGGCTGTGAGCAGTCCTCACTCACCTTTCAGACATGCTGGTCGCTTTCAGCCTTAGAAGACTATCGTCTGAGGGCCTGAGAAGGGAAGTCAACTCACTGAGCACCGACTCTGCGCTAGGGTCTTTGGGAATACCATCTCACTTCATCCTCGCAATAGCCCAACGGAGCAGTTTTTCGTTTTGTTTTGTTTGGTAGGAAGATTCGCCCTGAGCCAACATCCGTGCCAATCTTCCTGTATTTTGTATGTGGGTCACTGCCAGAGCATGGGTGACAAGTGGTGTACGTCCGCACCCAGGATCCGAACCCACGAACCCAGGCCGCCAAAGCAGAGTGCACCGAACTTAACCACTATGCCACGGGGCCAGCCTCCGAAGTAGCAGTTATTATTCCTATCTTTCAGGGACGCCCCTGAGGCTGAGTGGGGCAAAGGCGCCTGCCCAAAATCACAGGGCTAATGAGGATTCGAACCCAGGTCCTGAAGCCCCAAACTAGCATTCTCATTCCCGCTCGTGTGTCAGCTCCCAGAGGACAGGAACTGTGGCTGGGCCCTGGGTACCCCCACGGGCCTCAAGAGAAGGCTTGTTTGGTTGGCCAGCTGGTCGCCCCAAACCCCAGCCCGGGCCCCAGGGAGCCTCACACGTCCTGAGCAGGGAGAGCTCTCCACGTTCTGCCCGCAGCATCCCTGCACTCGGGTGTCCTGGACCTGGGCCTGCCTGCCAGGGGCCCCAAACCAGCCTGTCCCCACTTTGCAGGAGGGGAATCTGAGGCCCAGGCAAAGAGGAGCCCGAAAGCAAACCTCAGCACCAGTGGCACACACAGCCCCTGGCGTGGCCCTAACAGCAGCAAGGAGACCACTGAGGGTCCAGGGTGCAGGGAGACTCTTCCGATTCCAACCACAGGTCCACCCTCATTAGCTGTGTAGACCTGAGCAGGCCTCCTGCCCTCTCTGGGCTTCAGTTTCCTCCTCTGCTGTACAACAGATACAGCAGCCCCTGCCCTGGACAGTGAGGGCAATGAAATGTGGTCACCTGGCATGGAGGAGCAGGAGCCCTTTCTTCCCCTGCAGGACGCCTGCTTGTCCTGGCTATCAGCTGGGGTGGGAGGCTCAGAACCTGGCAGTCCCCCAGGCAGCCGGCCCAAACAACTTTACGTTCAGAGCTAGATTTCTGGGGTTAATATTTACCTGCTTGTGACTCAAATTTTCTGGGGCATCAGGCATGCCCGAGTCACTCAGCCCTAAGAATTCAAGCAGGGACATGAGGTGGGAGGGGCAGGTGCTGAGTCCAGGACAGGTATCAGAAACCCTGGTCTCTCCAGGGCACCGAGACCCAGCCTGGCTGGGGGAGGACTAGTGCCCCTGCTGACTAAGTGCAGCCCTCCGCCCGTAGTACCCCGCTGTCAGGGCCCGGAGCCCCAGTCATAAGATAATCCATTTCCATAGGGTCCCGGAAACCAGCGAGGGCACGTGAAGGGGAAGGCTGGGGTCCAGAGAGGCGGCCCTGCAGACACGACACTGGCCCCGGAGCCTGCAGGCTGTGGAGGTGGCTGCGCACACCACCCTCACCGAAAGGAGATTTCCCTTTACCTGCTTAGACCCAAGCTTGCTGACCTCAACAATAAGCCAACGCAGAGAAGGAACCATCAGACCCAGCGCTCCTCCCAGCAACCCTCTGGGGCATTGATCCCCATGTCACAGAGGAGAAACGAGCTCAGAGCCTGAGTCGGCTTGCCCAGGCCTCTGTAATTAGTCAGAGGGAGAGGTGGGATTCGAACCAGGTCTTCTGGCTCCCAGACCAGCAAGTACCCAACCACCCAGCAGGACTGCCCCCAAAGCTCCACATTTCAGAGAATGTTTATCGATGTTTACCGGGTGCTAGGCACCGCTCTAAGTGCTGTACATGTGACAATTCTCTTAACCATTCCAAGAGCCAGATGAGGGAGAGGCTGTTGTTATCCCATCTGACAAGCTGAGAAACTGAACTGAAACACAGGGAGGTTGAGAGACTTGCCCCAGGACACACAGCTCACAAGAGGCAGAAGTCAGAATCAAAACCAGGCAGTCTGATTCCAGAAGCCAAGGCTCTTAGCCACCACTGCATCTACTCACCCCCCCACACACACACACTACTCCGTCCCCCTCACCCCCGAAGGAGCCAGAGCCCTTGGGTCGCAGGAGAGACCCACTGTTGGGAAGGGCTAATGGGCTCGCCGAGGTTTCACAGACGCAATGGCCTGGGGAGGCCCCCTCGGTCATCCCCCTCCACCCTCCTCCCCCAATCGAAGGAGCCTAGATGATGGTGTCATTCCCCCGCCCACACCCTGTCCAGGGCCCCACAGAGCCACAAGCTCCTCAGCATGGCCCACAAGGCCACCCTTTCTGACAGATCACCCCCCATCTCCCCATTCACCAGTGACGAATGTTTGGTGAGCATCTACTGCGAACCAAGCCTCATGGGGAAACAAACATGGAAAACAAACCACAGAGCTGAGCCCCAGGAGCAGAAGAGGTTCCTCCCTGCCCAGCCACGTGGCCTGCCTTCCCAAGGGCACGACCCTTCCTTGGCGGGGAAGCCGTGCCCCACCTCGTCTGCCTGGGACACTCCCACCACTTACCCATCAGGTAAGTCTTCCATGATGCCCACTGGGAGAGCTGGTCACTCACCCCTCTGTGCACCTAACACTCTGGACTGGGATCATTTGCCCCATTTTCTGACACCCTCACCAGACTGTGCGTTCCCTGAGGCAAGGGACAACGTCTTTCGTTCCTGTCTCTCTAATACCCAGTGCAGTCCTCAGCACATGGTAGAGATTCAAGCAATGATGGATGGATGGACGGGTGGGTGGGTGGATGGATGGATGGATGGACAGACGGATGGACGGGTGGATGGGTGGGTGGGAAAATAAATAAATGAATAAGCAAACAAACAAATGACAGGAGTCCATAAGTAGTGGCCAGAGGCCAGTGGGCTCAGGTCTTTACTTCAATCTGGAAAAAGCAGGGATTCTTGGGTAGCTGTACTGGAGCTCAGCCACCCAAGGATCCCAGCTTTGTCCCAGGTATTTAGTCTGACCCAACCATTTTCCAGACACGTTTCCCAACCTGGGGAACACCACTATGTGATCACTGTCCGTCTCCTTCACCAGGCTGTCGCATGGGTGACATAACGTCCGAGACTGCATCTGGCCTAACAATTATGTCCTCCACGCCTTCCCCTGGGCCTAGGCCATTGCAGGCCTCAGTAAATACTTGTTGAATGAATGACAAACAAATCAACAAAAGACTTAGAGAGCTTTTCAAACATGGAGATTTCTGGGTCCCAGCCGAGATCTGTTTCAGAATCTCTAAGGGTGAGACCCAAGAATTCGTATTCTGTTCAAAAGCTTCCTGGCCATTCCAGTAATCAGCCAGGTTCGGGAAACACTAGCTTGTGGGGAAGAGGAGTTGCCGGCTACTGAGGCTGTGACCGCGGCCGAGGGCATCTCGGAACACGGCATATGGAGCGGTCACCGCCCCGCAGGTCATCACTCTCCTAAGCATTTTTTGGTTCAAAGAATCTAACAGTCTTTTCAAAGTGTGGTCCCTAAACTTTTGACTTCAGAACCACCTGAGTGAGGGGGAGTCTTTTTAAAAGTGTAGATTTTAAGGTCCTGACCCCAACCTACAAACTTAAGAGTCTCTTGGGGTGAGGCCCGAGAACCTGCATTCTTAGGCTGTCTGGGCCATCCCGACACAACAAGTGTACGAGAATTACTGTCGCACGGGTTCCCCAGGGTGCTAGGACCACCTGCTTGTGTCTGGCACCTTCGTGCACACCTAGCCTTCTGAGAGAGAAAAGCTCCTGACGGGACATCTTGGATGACTCCAAGAAACCCAGCAAACCAGGGTTTGAAGCCAAAAGGTAGCAAATGTGCCCATTCCTCAGAACGTCAGTCCTGAAGGGAAGCAACACATCACTAAGCCTGGCCTCTCCTCTTACAGATGAGGAAACTGAGGCCAGAGACAGCTGTCTTTGCCCAAGGTCATAAAAGAGTGAGTGCCAGAGCCAGGCTAGAAGCCAGGGGGCCAGGGCCCAGGCTCACCCCACAGTTCCCAGCTGCCCTGGCCTGGGTGGGAGGCTCTCTCCTCCCCCGCATCCTCCGAACCTGCTCCCAGGTGAGCCGGGATCCCTGGGAAGAGCCTTCAGCAGGGCAGCAGCCGCCAGCCCTGGACATCTCAGCCACTCTTGCTGCCCAGGAAGACATGGTGGCTCCAAACACATGGACAGTGATAACACAACTCGTGCTCCAGGGAGGAGGAGGCATCAGAGAATGGAATGAGCAGAAACAGTCTGGGCGGTTACGGTTCTGCTGCTGACCCCAGGGAGATGGGGGGGAGGGGGTTGATTGTCACAGCTCAGTAGGGATGTCTCCCCAAAACTCCACCATCAATCCACAGTGTCCAAGTTTAAAAGTTTAAATAGTCCCGAAGAACCACCAACATCAGTGTTTCTCAATCTGCATGTCTAGAGGAACACTTGTGTCTTGAAATATGCTAATAGGGGCTTATGGAAAAATAGGGTTCAGAGGTCAAAGGCTATAGAAGAACCAGAGTAGAAATCTCCGTCCTGGAGATTAACAATACTCAGCATGTTAAAGGCACTGAGAAGTCCTGCAATTTCAGAATCTGCTGAAATCATGAAACAGATGAAGAAAGTTGGAGGCTAAGAGGAGTTAGGTGCCCTGCCCAGAGTCACAGTGCTGGGAAGTGGGGGCGGTGGGACCTGAGCAAGACAGCCTGCCTCCAGAGTCCATACCGGCGACCAACGTGCTTGGTATTCAGTGAGATGATTCCTTTCGTTTATTATTCTTCTTCTTGTTCTTCTGATGGGAGGGAGGGCAGGCAAGGCCTGCGCAGGAAGTCAGGCCCGTGAACGTGACCAGGAGGTGAGGCGGGGGAGCCAGCTTCCTCAGTCCTCTTCTGTTCCTGGGTCTGCCGCCATCGGCTGCGTGGGGCAAGTCACAGTCCCTCTCCAGACGAAGATGACCCCACACAGAAAATGAGGAGCTTGGACTACGTGATCCCAGCCCTTCCGGCTCTCAATGAGTCTCGACTCCATCACCCTACCCTCAGCTCCTGTTTCCCTGCACCCGCCACCTCTCCCTGCCTCCTGGCCCCCTTCTCTGCAAACAGCTGAGGCCTGCTCTCCGGGGCTGGGCTGCCGGCGGGGCTGAGCTCTGGCCAATGGTGAACTAAACGATGTTTTTGCTCTCCCTGCCACTGTCCCTTCACCGTCCTCACTGTGACTCACCCATTTTGCATTTCCAGATTGGCCCCTTATCACCATTTCTCCAGGGTGGACAGACAGGGTGAATTTTCTTTCTGGGGCCCCAGAGCCGGTTTTGCCGAGAGCTCCACGTGACGGGATGTGAGGCAGGAAGCGTCCCGCACGCATATCCTCAGCACCACCTCCGGGCTCCCGAGTCCGGATCTCAGGTAAAGGTAACTGCACACTGGGCCCTTGGGAAAGTGAGCTCACCTCTCGGCACGGACCTACACCTGGGCTAACAACACTCGCCTCCCCAATGAGCACGCAGTCAAATAACAGGCAAGGCAGCCAGCGCAGCGCCCGGCATACAGTGGTGCTCAATCAATGCTGGTATCATAAGCTGCTACCTAACTTTAGGACCCTCTAAGTTGTTTTCTCAATTCAATCTCCCCCTGTCCCCCAGGTGACAGAGGACAGGAAGTAGAAAAAAGTGGCAAATGTCTGACTCTTGCAGACTCCTGGAAACCCAGAATCTCATAGTCGTGGATCATCAGAACTGGTAGAGACCCCGGATCAACCTGCCCATTCTGCGGAAGAGGAAACTGAGGCTTAGGGTGAAGTCAGGGGCAGGATGAAATGTCGCCAAGCTTTCCTGGCTGGTTGGAGGAAGAGGCGGGATTAGAACCCAGGTGCTCAGCTCCCAGTCCGCTGCTCTTCCTGAGGCCCTGGGGTAGTGAAAAGAGCAGAAGGGTCTGAGATGCTGGGATGCCGGTCCCGAGTCTGCTGTGAGATGATGAGCAAGGTGCTTTGGCCCACTGGAGCTCCAAGGCTCCGTGATGAAACTTAAGGGGTTGGACTAGATTGGGGTGCCCCAGTAGAATGCTGGAGCCCCACAAGCTCCAGCATCTGCCAAGGAAGGGCTCGGCTGAACAAAGTTTGACAGGGACCAGAGAGGTTTCAATAGAGGGCTCCAGAGTCACATGGATCAGGGTTCAAGTTCTCCCATTTACCAGCTGTGTGACTTTGGGGAAATTACCTACCCTCTCTGTTCCTCAGCTGCCTCATTCATAAATGAGGATAATGACCATACACACCTCACAGATTGCCACACAGAACTGAAAGAAGATAATGCACGGTGCCTGGCACACCCCGGGCCCTCAGTAAACACTGGTTATGTTTTCAATCCTTTGCGATCACAGCTAATATCATCCCTACTTCACAGAAGAGGTAACCAAGACTCCGGAGCGGCAAGACACCTGTGCAAAGTGACAGGGCCCATAAGGGGCACGGCTCCGGGAACTGCCCCCCGCCTCTCCCAGCCCCGGGAATGAGGCCTCTGCCTGGCACCTGGAACATACAGCTGCCCTCGCGGGGGGGGACCGCCTCCCCCACTGGCCTCTCCTGACCTGGCCCAGCCCCAGCGTTTTCCAATCACTCACTCGGGAGGAAGCCAATGCCCAGGAAGCTGCCTACACAACTCAGGGGCTCTGGCTCCCAGGGGAGGGTCGGTTCCTCCCCCCAGAGGCCCCACCCATTCTCTGAGACTGCAAAAGGGCAACATTTAAAGGCTCAAGGGGACCCTCAGATGGTGACATTCAATCGGAGCCTCTGGTAAGCCCCTCCCTGGGGTGACTCACCACCACCTGCTTCCTCCCTTGAGGCTCGGGATGTTTCAAGGGACCAGTCTGAGCTTGGATGCCCTGTTATGCTGTGTGACCTCACGTAAGTTGCTTAACCTCTCTGAGTCTTGGGAACCTCTTTAGAAAAGAGAGAAGAGCAGAGTTTGGGAAGCACTAAGAAACAGCAGGGTTCACAGAAAGACCTAGGAATCAGAGAAGCTGTAACAGCCTCTACAGGTCTCCCTGATGTCTCCTGTTCCTTCCAACCTAGTCTCCACCCAGCACAAAAAGTTCTGATCATGTCCCTCCCTAGCGCAAAACACTTGACCGGTTCCCTGTGGTCCTCAAGATAAAGCGCAAGCCCCTAGAGATGGACAGAGCTGTCCGGGGGCATCCCCCAGCACACGCTGCCTGACAGGGCAGGGCCCTACTACGCGCTCACCCCCAGCCTTTGCACAGGCCTGGAATGCTTCCCTCTCCCTGAACTAACTCTGCCTCTTGGCTGCTTAGCTCAGACCCTCCCCTGGAAACTTCTCTGAGCCCCTAGGCCTGGGTTAGGCTCTCCCCATCTTTCCATGGTCACCTGTCTGCCCGCCCCCCACCAGAAAGAGGGTCACCATGTCTCACTCATCTCTAGCTCCGAGCCCAGTGCCCAGCTCCCAGTAGCTGCTCCATAATGATGTGTTGGGAGGAGAGGAACGCAAGGACAGACAAATGAAAACAAATTAACTAACCCACAAGCTGTGGTATCCTCCTCTGTGAAACGGGAGTGTCCTGGGAGGAGTAGCTGGAAGCCTGGGTGTAGACCCCCACCCGACTCTCGTAGCTGGTGCGTGCCTGCGGGGTGGTGTTTCACCTCTCAGGGCCTCCCTCCCCTCTGCAAAGCGAAGCTAATAACAGCACCTGCACCCCACTTATTGTGGGGACTCAGTGAGCTAATCCCCCAGAGTGCTAGTTCAGTGCCTGGCCCCACGCCCCAGCAGCCCAGAGCCCTGGAGATTATAGGCCCTGCAGACTTAGAACATGAGGGCTCAGCCCCACTGTGCCATCTTAGACAAACCACTGACCTCTCTGATCCCGTTTCCTCCTCTATACAAAGGCAGGCTAAGGAACACCTGCGTTCGCCATTTTGGGGACGCAGCAGTCTCTGCCCATTCTCTTAGTGGCTGCAGAATGACCTCTCCTGGGGTGGGTGGTGTTGGTGGGAATGTACCCCACAATCACCGGGTCAAGGTTTCATTGAGAAACATGAGGCCATCAGACGCAACCGTCTCCACCTCCCATCATGTATAATCTAAATCTACCCCGTCCTCTCCCATTTCCTAAGAAGGATCCCTGCTCCCATCCAACATCAACCCCTCCCCCGCCACCCCCACATCATCTCACTGGGTACCACCCTCTCTCGTTTACCTAAAGGTCCGGCTTCTGTAGCTGCCCCATGCATCTCGGCCCATCTCAGGCAGTCCTGGCCACCAGCACAAACCATTCTCCTGGGGTCCCCCACTTCCTCTCCAACTGAGACATCTTTTCCTGGCTCCTTTTCACTTATCCAGCATCTCCTTGCTCACCTTCCATCCCCTCAGCCCACTCCCACCTTGGACTCCAGCCCCATCACTCCTCCTAAGCTGCTCTTAGAAAAGGCCCAAACTGCCCCAGCGTTGCCAAAGCCAGTGGCCACCTTTCTGTCTTATCTCACTTGGACTCTCAATGGCCTGCCACCCTGCTGACCACTAGCTCCTGTCTGAAACAGTCCCCCATGTCAGCTCCCGAGAGACCCCACGCTCCTTTCTCCCCCTAGCATCCTGGCTGGCCCTTCCTGGGCTCCTCTCCTGCTCCTGTCCTCCACCTGACCTTGGGAGGTCCCACCTCCCCATCTATATGCTAATGACCCCCAATTTTGAATCTCCGCCCAGGGGCCCCCACCACTCCCCTGGACTTCTAAGCAGCCTCTCAATGTGAACCTGTCCCAGACTGGGCTCCTGGAGTCTCCAAAAACCATGCTCCCCATCTACTATTAACCATCTCGCTTCATGACACCACCACCCAGCCCGATACTCAAAAGAAGATTCTAGAAGTCACACTTGATTCCTCTTTTTCCCTCACCCCCATGAACAACCCACCAGCAATTCCAGCCAATTCTCTCTCTGATATATAACCCAAATCCAGGCACTTCTGTCCAACTCCGCTGCCACAACTCAAATCCGAACCCCACTCGCCTTTCCTCTGGCCCCCAGCTCCACCTGGTCCCTACAGCCGGTTCTCCTCCCTGCAGCCCGAGGATCCTTTCCCAATTGGAGCCCACAGGGCCCCAGGGGGTTGTGGTGAGTCAGCGACACGGAAGCAGGCACCGCAGGTTACCCGCGGGGGAGGCCCCATATTATTCAGTTCTGTGTCTGTCCCTTACCCCACAGCACCTCCCCAAGTGCTTCCACATCATAGGCACTCAGTAAGTTATGGAGTAAATTATCTGGAAAAAGGTAAACTTCTTAACAGAGTTATTAATAGCTGGAATCTTTGAATTGTATTTCATTAATAAAGGTATTTATGTGAAATTTAAAAAAAAAACCTCCAATGGCTTCCCGTTGCATCTACATTAACCAGGCTAACTGCTGGCCTGGATCTGCACTGCTCTTCTCACACGCCGCAGGCTCTGGGCTTTCTGCTGCTCAAACAGGCCTAGATCATTCTGGCCCCAGGGCCTTTGCATGTGCTGTACTCCCTGCCTGGAACACTTTTCCCTCAGCCCTTTGCTGGGGGAGGAGGGGGCTCCTCCTTGTCATTCAGGTCCCAGCTTAAATGTCTCTATTCAGAGAGGCCCCCCGACTCCCTAGCTAACAAATTCTGCACCACTACCCCTCCACGCCCTCCTGCCACTCCCAACCCAACCCCCCCAGTTATTCCCATCACATAACATTAGGTTGTTTCCTTCGCAGGACTTATTACACGACACGCAGTTACTTTATTGACTTGTTTGGTTTTTGTCTCCTCCACCTTCACAGAAAATCCACAAGGGCAAGGCTCCCTATCGTAACAACAGCCAACACTGCTAAGCTCTCCCGTGGGCCAGGCACGGTCCCGAGCAGCCTGTTTGCACTTTTTCGTGACGTCCTCACACCCTATGACACAGCTAGAGTATTAGCCCCATTTGACAGATGAGGAAACTGAGATCCAGAGGGGCAAGTGAGCTGCCCAAGGTCCAGCATAGAAAGAGGGGCGGCAGGGAGCAGAGCACCCATCTACCGCCAAGCCCAACACCGGCCTGGCCCTCTGTGGGCCCTAAATAGGTACTTGCCAAATGAGCAAGCCAACCCCCGAATAAATGATAATACACACCATAACATCGAGAGAGGTTGTCTTTGGGTGGGGAATAAAGGGTGATGTTAATTTTCTTCTCTCTGTATGTTCCAAGTTTTCTTCAATGGTCATGCGATACACGCATAATTTCAAGTAAAACAAACCCTTATTTCAAAAGAAATTCAAAGGTTCTGGATAATGTTGGGGTTCAGGAATATTTTTCTTCAATTTCCAGAGACTGTTATTCCTCTACTTAATTTAAACCATTGTTTTCTAGGGAAATTGAATAAAAAGCCCGCACTTTTAAAGCTCTGCTTCAAGTCTGCCCACTCCAACAATGACGCGAGGGACGCCGCGGGAGCTGGTCCTGCCTCCTGTGCTCACGGCTGGAATTCAGGGAGCATACCAATCAGGCAGCCGCTGGGAGGGGGATCTCTGCAGGGAGGCCAGGCTCTCAAGGAGGAGGAGGGGGTCCAGACCCAGACCCAGCAATGCTGCCTTGCCTTGGGGCCTACGTACGGTCATGGGCGGGGCCAGCCCAAGCCACCTGTGCTGCCCTGGACTGAGGATGTACCTGCAAAGAAGGTGGTGGTGGGGTCCGGGCCAAGACCACGTTCTTGACAGACAGGGTGGGAAGATGATGCCCCTGGCAGGGGGCTCAGCGCCAGGCTCTAACCAAGAGGTGGGCCCGACCTGTGCTTCTGGCCAAGCGGTCAAGCGTCCTTCCCTACTTCCCACAGCATGTGGGCCCAGCCGCCAGGGGCCATTGGAGGCACAGCCAGGCCAGGCCCTGGAAGGGGTGGCACTGCTCTAGGACGCAGGAGCGAGATCTGGGCTCTGGGGCAAACAGAATAAGGTCCCCGTGCTGCTTCCACCCCTCATGCTGTGTGACCCTGGGCAAGCAAGATGACTTACCTGGGCCTCTGTTTCATGGGGGCAAAATGGAGATGATGCAACCCCCTCCCAGGTGGCTGAGGACTGAACAAGCCCCCACGAGCCACGTGCCTGCCACTCCGTCAGTATGAGCCACAGGTACCAGCTTTCTCCATAAATACAAGCCATTATTATTAGCTCTTTCCGACTCCGGCGAAAGGGCCCAGTGGGGCACTGGGGTTCTACTCTAAGGCTTGACCCTCAGCCCCAGGGCGATGAACCCAGCTACGTGGGTGAAGCAACACCTGTGGTCAATCTTCTCTCCCTCCCATCTCCAAAGGGAAAAGGAAAATAGGATCGTAGAGAGATTCCAGGGCCTACCTGGTTTGAATCCTGCCACTCACAAATGCTGTGGCCTTGGGAAAGTCACTCACCCTAAGCCTCCGTTTCCGCATCTACAAGGTGGGATAATAGTTCCTACCTGCAGGATCGGTATGGGAGTTACATGAATTGATGCATGAAACATCTAGCTCGTATAGGCATAAAGTAAACAGGAGATGTCTTTAAACAAATAAGCTCTCAATTATCTGCCTAAATGAAGGGTAGGAGTCGCAGAGGTACCCCAAATCACTGGATAACCTACATACCAGCTACTTTTTCATCTTTGGCTTTTCTGGTATTATGGGGGGGGGGGCGGCAGACTCACCTTCCCAATTCTGTTTTGTTTGGCCTGATATGAAACTGGAAATCTTTTTTGAGAAGTCACCAGCCACAGATGCCAGGGCTGGAGCAGCAACAAGATTGGGGGATAATAAGAAATTACCAAGAAACCTTAAAGATTTGGAGGTGGAGGACGGTGATCTTCAGAGCATGATGTCCCTGGCAGGCGAGGTTGGGCAGGTTCTCTTGCTGGTACCCGGACCATGCTGTGCCCTCCGACTTGAGGAAGGTTCAGCCCTCCCCCTGCACCACCGCAAGCCCTGCACTTTGGGTTCACTGACACCTGAGCCAGATTGAACTCCCAACAGCTCATGCCTCTGAGCCTCTGCATATGCTGTTCCTTCTACCCAGACCCTTCCCTCTCCCCACCCCACTCTCCTGCTACACTCTGCACACACCTCCACTGTATGTAACTGTACACAGGTCCATTCCCCAACCGGAGCTCACGGACTGTACAGGAGCTACAGCCTGTCCATTCAACGGTCTTGCTCTACTCTCTTATGCCGTCTCTGAATCCACATGAATGGGTCATGCCCGCTGTTGCCTATGCCACCCCCAAACAGCTCTAGCCACCCGTGTCCTGGACACCACACTTTCACCAGCCCCAAGCTATTTGACTTGTCCACAGTCTGTCCCCAGGCACCACCATACCCCAGTCACCTTGAGTGTGGTTATTCAACCAATGGCAAAGCAGGCTGTCAATTAACTGAATCTTACTCTCTTCCCCTTTCCCCTCCTCTTGGTGCGCAGTAATGTAACAACTCAGTGTCTGGAGTGAGAGCTCACTGGAGGGCAATTTACCACCCCGACCACCACAGCAGGCCCAGCGCCACACCTGTCCCTCTTGCCCTGCACCTATGAGGACCCTAAACCAGCCCCGGAGTGGTGTCTCCACAACCAAGCTCCAGGGAGGGACTGTGTCCGAGTCACTCACTGCTGAGTCCCCAGTAGTGTGCTGGTAAATGTTTAACAACTGGCTGTTGGGGGGAAAAAACCCTAATTTGCAGTGTTTCCCAGTTTCTGTGGTGTAAATACTCTCACGATGGCCAATTTCACGCTACCAAGGTGACATCACTGAACACGGAGTTGGGAAGAGACGTGCAATAGCACACCAGGATATACATTATATATACACACATACAAAAGACACAAATAACCACAAACACATAGGTAATAGTGAAATACTGTGAAATAATTAGGAAGTACTGTATTTTAAGTATTACCCTTGTTTTTAGTATAATTTATTTAATTGTAAATTAATATATTTACAGTTTTTTATAATGGCTGTGTTTAACAGCCAGCTCAAAAATTCCTAAAATTTAGCAATCAGCACTCATGCTTTGGTACAAACTGACTCCAACACACCCCTGCCAGGGCCCGGCACAGCCTCTGCAAGGACGGTCACTCCTGGGAGCTCGATCAGACCAGGACCCCAAAGGAAGGTGGCTCTGATGCCCTCCACGGAGGCACAGAGACCAAGGAACTCTCCGGGGATACCTGGCCAGGAAGCAGCTGAGCTGGGGCCGAGGCGGCAGAGTGGGGTGGAAAGAGAACTTTGGCCCATTCCGTTGTTTATGGGTCCGATTCTCTTTCCTGGACTTCAGATCCCTTGAGGGCAAGGACAGTGGCTCATTCACCACTGTCGAGCCGAGCCGGCTGATGAGAACACCAAGGCGCTGAAGACAAGCTTGCGGAAGAAAGCAAGGACTGGGCAGTCAGGGAGACCAAGGCTCGAATCCTTCAGTGACTAACTGTGACCTTCGGCAGTCACTTAAAAGCTGTGGTTCATTTTCCTCATCTGTAAAATGGGTATGAACCCATCTTCCCTGCCTAATTATCAGGGCCGTTGCAGAAACAAAGAGATAGCGGACGTGAAAGAGCAATATAAATCTAAGTTACTATTATCATATATATATATATCACCTACTCCATCTTTTCAAGACTTATCTAAGAAGATTATATTCTTTCCACTCTGCGCCTTCCCACTGTTTAAGAGATCACATATGTGAAGCAGCTAGCCCAACATCTGGCACTTACCAATACATATCTGTTAATTAATTTACTATTTATCTAATTAACAGTGGGCCTTCCTTTTACACTACCTTGGTACCTGGGCCCGGAGGAGTCCACTAGCTTTCTCCCCAGACTCCTCAAAAGTTAAAACTTGAAACAGCAGAGTTAGGAACCACAAGTTACTGGACATCCACTTAATCAGCAACTGTTTGTTGAGTGCCTACTGTCAGGCACTGCTCTAGGCTGGTGACCAAGGACAGACATGGTCCCTGCTCTCAAAAGCTTACAGGCCCTTGGGATGTATAAACAAGCCACCCCCACCAGAGCAAGGGCTCACCTACACTGTGGGGGCGCAGTGCTGGTGGATGGACGGATGGAATGCTGCAGCTGATGGCCATTTGGGCAGGGCCCGCAGGGAAGTGCCAAGCATTTTAATGAGCCTGCACAACCTGTCCTCTCTCCCCAGCATCCGAGGAGGAGCAGATGGGGCTTCGGGCAGACGAGGCGTGGCTTCCCTGGTTGAATCCCTCGGGAAGGCCAAGGGCTTTGAGGCAACATCTCAGCTCCAAAGCCAGTGGGAGGTGCGGCCCACTCCCCACCACCTCCCTGCTGTGCCCCGAGACACGGAGGCTAAAGGAAGATTCCTGCCCCCTGCCCCAGGACCCTACCCTGGGAGAGGGAGGAAGAACTATCCCCACACTCTCCTACATCAGGCCTGGGCTCCCTCTCAGAGACCAGCCCTGGAGGCCAGGAGGCTGGCCTTCATCCTCAGCAGCACCCACCCCGGACACACTTCCCTGCCCGAAGGGGTGCCCAGGCCTGTCCGGGCTCTGCGGCCACAGCTTTCCGGCTCGCCAGGGCATCCTCTCCTCCCACACTCCCCTCCCCTGTGAGGCTGCCCCTGTTCAGCCTCTGGCCAGGGGTTTAGGGTGGGAGAGGCCGGCCCAGAAGAGAGCTAACTGGAGCATTCCCTGACTTCACGTAATGCCAGGGCCCCCCAAGGTCAGTGCAGGGGGGGTGGACTACAGTGACAGCAGGACCTGAAGGCCTGCTGAACTGACTGGAAAGTAAAGCACAGGGTCTCTCTCTCTCTCTCTCTCACACAGACTCACACGCTGATGCACAAAGACCAGCCAGGAGTCATGCAAAGGGACTGGACACCCAAGGGACACAGAGGCTCCCGTGGGGGTGGAGGAGGTGTACACACACGCTCACTCTCAAATGACACAAGGAGAAACCCACACGCAGAGAGAAGACCCAGGCTCCCGGGACTCACGCACTCACACACCCAGAGACACATCCCCACCACACGGGGTCCCAGGGACACAGGACAGGGAAGACGCCAGCTCCTGGAGACACACTCACACCAGAGACGCGGGGAAGACCCAGCCTCGGGGCCTCTCACACCCAGAGACAGAGATACACGCTCGCAGACACACCCTGGGCCCCACGGGGAAGCCACCGGCTCCTGGAGAGCCACACTCGGCCACGGGGACACACAAAGACCGCGCGGAAGCAGAGCCGCGCGGAGGGGCCGGCACGAGCCGGCATCGGGGACCCCGGCCCCTCGGCGCCCCCGGCCCGGAGCCGCCCGCGGCCGGGGGGACCCGGGACCCCTCCGCGGCCCCGCCGAGCCCCCCGCCCGCCGCGGCGCCCCGCGGGCCGCACTCACCGGCTCCGGCCGCCGCCGCGCCTTTGTCGCCGCGCCGCTCGCACGGGCGCCGGCGGCCGCTCCGCGCTCAGCCGCCCCGGCCGCCGCGGGCGCCCATGGCCGGGCGGCCCCCGCCCGCGCCCCACCGCCCGGCCCGCCGGCCCCGCCGCCGCCCGAGCCAATGGCCGCGCCGCGCGCCGCCCGCGAGGTCGCGGCCCGGCCGGGAGTGCGCCCGCCGCCGCCGCCCAGCGGCCCGGCCCCGCCGCGCAGCGCCACGCCGTCCCCGCCCGCCCGCCCGCCGGCTCCCGCGGCTGAAGTCACCGCTTAACCCCTGGTGGCCGGGCCGCGCCGCGCCCCCAGGGGGCCGGGGAGGAGGGCGCCCCCCAACCGCCCGGCCGCAGGGGGCCTCCGAGCTGGGGCCACACTGACCCGACCTCTCACGACACGGGCGGGGACACTGAGGCCCGCAGGGGGTGGGGCCTGGCCCCGGGTCACACAGGGACCCGTCACTCCTTCGCCCCCAGGGTCCCCTCCCCCTGGCCCATTTCTCCCACCAGAAGCTCCCCCCCACCGTCCCACTTCCCCGTGTCTCCCTTGGAAAGGTGCCGCACACACGCGGCCGCTGGCTTCTCCTCCCTCACTTGCAGGAGTTGGCCCAGGGGTTCCCCAAAAGGGTCAGAGAGTCCTGGGCTGGCCCCAGGGGAAAACCCAGCCGTGGGATGGGCCCCCACCCAGTCTCAGTGGCTCAGAGCACTCCCAGCCCCTCTGGCCTGGCACCCTGGCCTCGGGTAATAAGCTGGGTAACCATAACCCCGGGGCTGCAGGCACCGAGGGCTGGCTGTGCTGAGGGCTTTGACAGCATCTCACTGAACTGCCAACGGCCTGCCACGCAGCCCCTTTCTCCTGACGAGGGAACTGAAGCTCAAAGCTCGCCAGGGAGGAAGTGGTGGAGCCCAGATCCCAGCACTCCCCTCCCTTCCAGTCCCCCATGCTGCCAAACACTAGTTACTCCCTCCCAGAATCCCAAGGAGGGCCTCCGGATATGATGCAATTAATTATAGTTATCAGCTCATTAATGAAGATTATCCTTGTTGTTATTAAACACTGCCCTGCTACCTCTCTATTTGCAAGACATTCACATGCAGGCTTATCAGCAATTACTCCTGGGTGGATGAAAATGAGTTCTGCAGACTCCGAAGGGCACAGGTGTATGTAGGCTGGAATCTTTGGCCGCACGTGTTCATTCATGCAATGCGGCCAGCAAAAACATTTTTTTCAAACTACTCCCTATCTGTCAGGCACCGGACTGAGAGGCTGGGAATGAAACAAGGAACCAGACAGACCCGGGCCCTGCCCCCTCGGCTCTCCTGGGCTAGGAGGAGATGGGAATAAACAGGCCACTACAATGCAGCGAGACAAGCCACACCAGGCCACGCTCTCTGAAATCATCGCATTCACTGCTTTGTTGGCTTGTTTATTGTCCATCTCCACACAAGAGCATAAGCTCCACAGAGCTTGTTCTAAGACTCCTTCATAGACTTGTCCGAAGCCCCAGGCCGAGGGCAACTCGAGGCTCCTAGCAAGCAGCCAGTAAATCTTTGTTGGGCACTTAGCATGGTCCAGACATCGTTCTAGGCGTGCGGGAGACATCCGTGAACAGATCAGGCATGACCCCTGCCCTGGTGGACCTTCCGTTCCAGGGTTGAATAAATGGTGGCTGTGACAGCAGAGCGGAAACTTTCTAGAATGTCAGCAAAGCAGCAAGAACATCTTCAGATGTCCATCGAGTGACCTCAGGGCTCATAGCATTAGGCCTTGGACCAGAATTTTAGATGCTCAGATCCTGCTGGTATAGGGGGGCCAAGAACAAGCCCCGGGACCTGCAATCAAAGCCTTTCAGACCTACTCCAAACCCCTCCTCGCAGATCTTATTTCTCCCCTGGACCTGAGCCCTCCCGAGTCCTCCAGGCTGGAATGCCTGCCCCTCTTTGGTTGCACTAAGGCTTACCCTCCCTCCCAGAACTACCAGAAGGCCCAGAATCCCCAGGAAGCCTCCCGCATGGCCTCTATTCCCTGACCACCCCTCCTCTGAGCTCTACAGCACCTGGTGCTTTGGGGAGATGCGTTGTTAGCATTTCTGTTGTTTTGTTAAGTTAGCTCTGGACACGCTGACTTGAACTGTTTCCAGCTTGACAGCAGCTGTGATCCAGGCTGGAGGGCAGGGGCCGTACCCCAGGCCCTCCTCGTTACCCCAGAGTCCAGCACAGGTTGGAGGCACGCTCAACATCAGAGGATCACGGTGGATTCCAAGTGGACACTCTCAGACCCTCATCAGTAGAACCTTCGGGATCCAGGGTTGCAATTCACCAGCTCGTAGAACACATGGAACCCCCAGAGCATTTTGTTTTACTCACAGAGGTTCTGTTGTTGTTAATTAGTTACCAACATTTAACAATTGGGAGATTTCCCATAAAAAGCCAGATTGCTGGCTTCTCTTAACAAATCTGAAGATCTGGTAATGCCGGGCCCTCGTTCCCCCAGGGCCACACTCTGCAGGCCCCAAGGAGCAGTGTGCCCTTACACAGAGCTGTGTTCCTCCACTTGCCACCATCCCTCCCAGCCCTGTGTCACCTGTCTGACTTGGAGGCCCCTTCTCTGAATTAGTGTTTTCATTTTGTTTTCCCTCTACATTCTACTTTTACAGGAAAAAAAATCATATCACGAAACATATACTTGAGAATAAATGAGCCTGCAGCCCTGACCCTCCAGGCCGCAGCCCAGACCACATTCTCCTGCATTCTTGCTCTTTCCACCATCTGGTTCTCCTGACATGCACACACCCCTTCTCTCTCGCCTCCCCAGTTTCACATTCTAAGCTCCACAGCACAATTCCACATACGAGGGGTTTCACTGGGCCTTTGCCCATGCTGTTCCCTCTGCCTGGAACGCCCTTACTGCTCCATCGCCCAGACACTGACTAACTTCTTGATGCTCTCAACACACATAACACCTTCTCAAGGATCTCTTCTCTAGTGCCCCCAGACTGGACTCCTGGCTCCCACAGCATCCTACAGTCCCCTTGTCAGTATACCCATTCCTACCGTGTTGTGTGGTATATTTGCCCCATGTCTTCCCCTGGTCTGTGAGTCCTTGGGGGCTGGCACTCTGCTGTCTCATTCATGGTGGAATCCCCAACGCCTGGGACAGAGCCTGATCAAGACCAGGCACAAGACAAATATTTGCAAAATAGATGAGCCAATGGGTTTCAATAGCCACAAAAAGAACAAAAAGGATTTCTGGGAACGTTTCCATGTCCCAGAACATTCAATTAATCAGAATTTCCCGCTCACTGAGCATTCTGGTGGTGCAGGAATTAATGTATAACCATGATCATGAAGGATACATCTGGATCGACTGGGACTCTGTTCTCCCTTATCTCCAACACCATCCTGGGAAAGAGGGAGGGAGGGAGTGCAGCAGTGTATTTTCCATCGGCCAGAGAGGCTAAGTGATTTGCCCAAGGTTGTTTAGCAAGCTGGGGCAAACTCAAGGTTGGAACCCAGGGCTCCTGCCTCTGCCTCCCAGCCTGGCCCCCCTTCCACCAGCCCAGCCCCATAGTGGATCAAAAAGGAAGTGAGTGGATGGGAAAGTGGACTTCCCAAGTCCAGTTACCACCTTCACACAGGTATATGAATGGAGAGCGTGCAGGAAGCAGTTAGTTCTGATCACTGAACTATATCATCAAACCAATCACGAACAGCCTATTATCCAAGAGGGGCTGGATCACATTTTGATTACGGATGAGGATGGTAGAGTCTGTCTTACCAAGATGAAACCCTCTTCCCATGACACGCCTGCCCCTGTTCAGTAGGATGGGCATTTTGAAGGGGGCGGGGATGGACTGAGCCCCCCCCCCCCAGGCCTCCCAAGTTCCTCACAACCCATCACCTGCATTTGTGGCGAAGCAAGCTGAGGTCACAGCACAGCCCCAGGGGGAGGTGGTTCTGGGGGCTCAGGTGGAGAAGGAAGCTGGACTTTTCTGAGCTGCCACTTTATGGGCCTTGGTGTCAGGGAAAGGCCAGTCTGAGTAGCTCCTTCTCTTGGGGATGAAGTCTCAAAGTTCTTCCAAAACAGCCATGGGAGGGTGGTGGACACTCATGTCCAGTGGACAGGACACGGACACAATACAGGGCTCTAAAGGACCCTGAGAACAGCCCTCAACCTCTTCCACTTGGGCCCAACGCCTGTAAAGTGGGAACAATAATCCTTTTGCCCTCTTCTATCTCACAGGATCTTGAAGGATCAATCCAATACAGTCTAACAGAGATGTTTCAACATCTCACTGACAAAATTAGATTAATATGCTATTTGATACTATACTGTCACAAAGTCATAACTATCATTTATGAGAGGAAACCTAGTATAGTAGTGGTCAAGAGTTCAAACTTGGGATCCTCACTGTTGGAGAAGGGAATTGCAAACATGGAAAAAGAGAAAAGGAGAATGAAGCCTACTTCTACTGGAAGTGTTGGTGTTGGACTGGAATTGGAAGTATTGGTGTGAGCTCATAGCTCTGTCCCCCAAATGGCCTTGGGTCGGGGACACCCAATAGCACGGAGCACACTCAGCAGCCAGATCATGGTGTCCAAATACCATTCTCCACTAAAGGCAACTAGAGCTCCTTGGAGAAATCGCTGATTCCAGAGTGAACAGTTGAGCCTGAAACATATTCTTGGGCCAGAAATTAACAAATTGCTCAAGAAGTGATGGGAACGTAGCAAAAAGAAACAGAAACCAACTCAAAGAGGCTCCCAGTAGCCAAATAGAGGGTGATTTGAGCATCAAAATAAATAATGATTGTAGGGATTTACATTCCATTGACTACAATAGGAAATCAAGAGTCCCTACTGATGTAAATAAATTAAGAGCTAGGAATGACTATTTACATCATCTCAAGTACTTCCCCACAAAATGCTTATTAACCACAAGGGGGAAAAGAGCAATGTCACAGTAGAGAAACTTGGCAGACACCTCCTCGCCCAAGTGGTCAACTTGGGTTACCATGACCAACCAGGGGATATTTGACATCACGAATCTCCCAACGTGATGCTCTAAGAAGGACACATCACTGCCTGACATTCCTGCCCAAGGCGCACAGCGCACATAGTCATCAAACAAACCCGAATGGAGGGACATTCCTCTAAATGTCTTCTAAAATGCCAAGGTCACGAAAATCAAGGAAAGACTGAGGAACTTTCCCAGACTGAAAGAAACTAAAGAGACTCCACAACTAAATGCGACATGTGGTTCTGAATCCTTTTGCAATAAAGGACATTTTTGGTCCAATTGGCAAAACGTGAATAGGGTCTGAGGATTCGATGGTGGAAATGTATCGTGTGAATTTCCTGATTTTGAGGGTTGCGTGGGAACATGTCCTTGTTTGTAGGAAATACACGCTCAATATCCAGAGTAAAGGAACGCCAAGTCAGCAGTTTCCTCTGGAATGCCTCAGAGGGAAAGAAAGTGAGTTGTTTGGTACTTGCAGCTTTTCTGTAAGTTTCAAGTTATTTCCAAAGTCAGATGGCCTTGCTGATCTAAAGCAAGTTGCTTAATTCTCTGAGCCTCAGTTTCATCTGTATAGTGTGGGTGAAAGTAATAATACCAACCTCATGGGGTTGTTTAGAGAATTAAATGAGATATTTGTGGACTATTCGGCACACAACTGGATTATACACATATTTCAAAATTTTGAAGAGCTGTATAACTTTTTTTCTTTGTGCAGTTCCCATTTCCTGGTAAAGTGCCAGCTTGTGGAGTAAAGTGGCAAACTCCAGTGACTGGGGGGCCAGGTAGGGGATGAAAATGGGAGAAGGCAGGATGTGCCACGACAACTAATACTAGGTCTCCAGGTTGGGGACACCACAGGAAGAGGGGGGCCCTGGAGGTCCAGAAAGCACGTGCCCCAGATGGAGGGGCCGTCACCACCTCATTCTAGGGGCTGCATCACTATGCCCAGTGTCTCCAGAGCTTTCTTTTTACTTTCCCAAAAGAAGCCAGAAATCCAGATTTCTATATGAAATCCCCTGATTTTTACTATTAACAACTATTTCAAATTTTAAGTGAGCCAATATTTTGTGAGCCAAACAGTCTCTGAGTGCCAGCAGCAAGAGGAGTTCTGAAAGCTTGTCCCGAACACTTAGAAATGTGGAAACGCCCCTATGGGTTGGCAGAAAAAGCACCAAACCACTGTTCACAGTTCTGCTGCTGCTTTGATAGAGTGTCTGAAGAGGCTGGGGTAACGTGCCAGCACGCTGCCTCCCTACACTCCCATGAGCCATGATAGCCACTCCTCCCGCAGCACAGCTGATTGGTCAAGAGGGTGGACATCTGACCAAACTGGGCCAGTCAGCTGTTTCTCGCAGGAATTGAGAGATTGAGGGAGAGCTGAGAGACTGAGTTGGCCAAATGACCGTGGACACTGGGCCTGAAAGATCGTGCAGAGCTGGGGCCACGTTCACATTCCGACGAACCACAGCCAAGTTCAAGCTGCAGTTCCAGGGGATCCAAAACGCTACAGGAAAGCAAAAAAAGAAAAATCAAGAATGCAGAGTAAAAGACACTGAGGCAGAGACAAGATGGCCCTGGGAGGTAGTCACGACAAGAACAACAACGGTAACAATAACAAACTCTTCCACGGCGCTCTCTTTACACCAAGCTCTGTTTAGTCACTTTACATGTATTAACTCATTTAATCCTCACAGCAACCCTATAAAGGTTTCTGGGCTGGTGCCAGGCTTTTAAAAAAAGGCACTTTTATAAAAGTAGGTACTTTTATCCCTGTTTTACAAATGAGGAAACTGAGGCACAAAGACATTCTGTCCTAGCCTTGGATATCCATCAGAGTGACCTGTTGTGTCCTCATACAGAGCCCCCTCTCCACTTATACTCACCCGAGTGGATCTTTATCCCTTGAAAGTAAAGCAGCCTATGACAAGAGGAGGGATTAACACTCAGGCAGTGCCCACTGCCCACAGCCACTGGCTTGGTGCAGGGAGAGGGGGGATTCTGAGACCAATTAAGTTACAAAGTATCCCCAGCATCCTGCCATAGCCTTCCTGTATCTCCCAAAATGGAAAAGGTGAAGGGGGAAAGGCACAGCCTGGGGTAAATGTGGGCCATGGGCTCCAAACCCCTCTAGATTCTCTGCCCTCCAGCCCAGACCCCACAGGCCAATCTACACTAGGAAGCCAGCCTCACCCACTCCTCGGGGTATCTGCAGCCTCTGCTGGGGATAAGCAGGCAGAGGGCGTGGGGCTGTCTGCTGAGCCAAGGGGAGATTGGGTTTCTCTGCTTGGGGCCTAGCCAAGGAGCCAGAAAGGACAAGGAGACAAGGTCTTCGCTCCCTGGCATCAGGTTACTGCCCCTGCCCGGGGCTCAGGGTGCCAGGCAAGGCTCCCAAGCATGAAAGTGGCTGGTCAGCTGATGGCAGACAGGGCCCAGGCCTGTTCTAGAAGCTTCCATAAGGATGAAGAGGCTATGGCACTGGCTGCTGAGGAGGGGGAACAGGGAGGGAGCCCCAAAGATACAGTGAGCCTCCCGCCTTGCCAAGCAGACCATGCTGGGAACTGGAGGCCAGACAGAAGGTCTCCAGGAGGGAAGGCATTGGGCCTGGGGAAAGGGAGGCACTGCAGCTGCCAGCCCTGAGCCTGCAGTGACACTCCAGGGGGCCCCAGCCCCCACCCGCCCTCCCGCCCCAAGCTGTAGCAGGAGGGCCTGGCCGTGGCTACAGCCTGGCACCAGCCCCAGAAACCTTCAGCATCTCCCAGTTTCACCGCCCAGGGCTGGGAGGTTCCATAAGTTCCCTGGTCTCCCAGATGAAAGACGCTTTCTAAGAGTCATAAAACCGTCCTCTCTCCAAACAATGGGCCCTTATCCCACTGTGTCCTTCACATAAACTCCCATTAGCAACGCACCAGAAGCTGCACGCAGGAGTTTTATAGACTGGAGTTTTGGACCGGCCCCAGCGTTCGTTAACATCTACTCCCTCACCTCCAGGGAGCCTCACAAATCACTCCCATTCACAGAAGCCCACTCTGTGCTCAGCCTCCAGGCAACCCCGCAAGGAAGGGGGCTTTGTCCAGATTTATGAATAAAGAAACAGACCCAGAAAAAAAAAAAAAGAAAACAGACCCGGAGAGGTTAGGTGACTTGCCTGGGGTCACATAGTGGGAGGGTGGAGGAGCTGGGATTTAAATCCAGAGTCCATGCTCATTCCCCCATGTGGCCTCCAGTTGAGATCAGCCAAGTCCTGCCCCACGGAACTCAAGAGGTTAAGCTGAGGGGGCCGCCCGGTGGAGCAGCGGTTTAGTTCGCGCTTGGCAGCCCAGGGTTCGCGAGTTCGGATCCCGGGCACCCGCGGACGCACTGCTTGTCAGCCACGCCGTGGCGGCGTCCCATATAAAGTGGAGGAAGATGGGCACGGATGTTAGCCCAGGGCCAGTCTTCCTCAGCAAAAAGAGGAGGATTGGCAACAGATGTTAGCTCAGGGCTGGTCTTCCCCACAAAAAAAAAAAAAAAAGAGGTTAAGCTGAATGGTTTTCTTAGGTTTTCTCCTGGAAAAAAAGCATCTCCTGAGACCTCAATGCCTTCCCCAGGGCGGTCCTGTTGACCCACCCAATGCGTCAGCAGAGATACACCGAGGTGGGTCACTTCAGAAGGGAGCCCCAGTGCATCAGGGAGGGACCCGAGCCCCTTCCCTTGGATGAGACCCAGAGTCCCTTGCTGTATCTCACATTCACACTCCCAAAGCCCTTTCACCCCATCCCTCCTCTGAAGGCCACCAAAGATGACGACAGTCCCCCCTTACTGAGCACTTACAGCAGGCCAGGCTCTGTGTTCTTCATGCATGATCCCATTTACTCCCACAAGAACTCTGTAGAATGGCTGCTTTCAAGATCCCCTTTTTCACATGAGGAGTTGAGGCACAGAGAGGTAGGTAGTCTGCCTAAGGTCACACAGCAAGTAAACAAGGGATTCCAGGTCTGACTCTACCCCACCATGCCTCCCCAAAACTTCACACTATGGGGTTCAGCAGACACTCCATCTGTACTGGCCCAATCCCACAGTCCTGGCTCACAACTCTGGGTGTCACCCCAGATGTGTGGATACTGACTACAGCCATCACTCTTTATTGGGTACCTTCTAAACCCCTTCCCCAGCTCCCGTCTATACAACAACGCTCAATGTCGATATTGCAATTCCTGTTTTCAGATGAGGAAACTGAGGCTCAGAAAGGGAAAGTGTCTTATCCACAGAACTTCCAAGCTGGTAAATGGGGGTGTCAGGATTTGAACCCACTTCTGTCTGGTTTCAGAACCACTGCTGCTTTCAGATAAGCCAGCATGATAGTCAAATCAGACCATCCCAATAGCGTCTTGGTGCACGTTCAATATGTACTCCCAAATAGTACCTAAGATGTGCCTGGCACCGTTTCAGGAGCTGGAGGTACAGTTGTAAACAAGACTGACATGCCTCAGCCCCCATCAGCCCCATGGGGCACCATCAGGGACCCTCTGACCACTTCTGGCTGCTCCACCTAGAGCCCCAGCCACAGCCCCCTCTCCTGAGCCCCCAACACAGGGGCTTATCCCCAACCTCTGCTGCCCTTGGCCGCCTGCCTCCCCTCAGCTTCTGCGAGCTTTCCAGATAGCCAGCCCGGCCCCTGAAACAGCTCCTGGTTTCATGGCTTATTTCGCTTCACAACCAACTCCTCACTGGGCAAACCAGACAGGCAGCTGCGTTGACTCAGGCTCCCCCAAGAAGCCCTCAGACCCACACACCCTGGCACAGATGGCATGGCCAGCACCCACAGCCTCTTTGTTGAGATGATTTGCTCATGGGCTGCCCCACCCTGAGAAGCTGGCTTGGGGCCTACCCTTCATCACCATTCCCCTGTTACCTTTTGTTGCTGCCAAGGAAAGGCAGCCTGCCCAGAACAACTCATGATACATACTGTTGCTTAGCTAGTGCCAGGCACTGTTTTAGGTAATCATCATCATCACCTTCATCGCGATCATGATCATCATTATCATCATCGCTAATATTTATTGAGCACTCGGTACATGCCAGGCACTGGGCCAACCCTTTACCCATATGATTTCATCAGATCTTCACAATAATCCCATGAGGTAGATACTGTTATCGTCCTATGCAACAAATAAGGAAACTGATAAACAGAGACGGTAAGGCCACAGCACAAAGTACTGTATTGCTGTTTAAATTGTTTGCCACCCCTGCTGTACTGTGATCTCCCTGAGGGCAGGAGCATGTCTATTTTGCACAGAGTTGTATCTCCAGAACATAGTGCTTGGCACAGAGTGGACACTCAATAAACAGTCTATAGAAGGGTGGATGGATATATGGTTGGAAGAGTGGATGGAAGGACAAATAGATGGATGGATCATTGGATGGTGGATGGATGGACAGATGGATAAATGGATGGATGGATGGACGGATACATGTATAAATAGGTGGATGGACGGATGAATGATGGATGGATGGATGATGGATGGATGATGGATGGATGGGTGGATGGATGGATGGATGGATGATGGATGGATGATGATGGATGGATGATGGATGGATGGGTGGATGGATGGATGTATACATGTATAAATGGATTGATGGATGGATGAATGATGGATGGATGGATGGATGGATGGATGATGATGGATGGTTGATGGATACAATTGAAAAACAAGAGGACAATACTTCTCCCACCCCCAGCTGCCCACTTCCTCAGTGAAACAGGAGGAAGCTGGATGCAGTTTATCTGCTAATTGGAAAATCCCTGGCCGGGATTCCAGGAAAGCAGAGAAGAATATGCAGATTTTTTAGGAGATGGAAAAAAGGAGCACCATGTGGGTGATGAACTTTGAGATAGCTTAATAAAAGCAGCAGCATGTAGTCTGATCAAGATTGTTCCCCCTTCCCAGAAACCACTACTCTGCAAGGAATTTCATCAGCTCAATCCCAAAACACGTATCTCTGAATCAGGGGCAGCCACAAAATGTGCCCAGTGTAGAAGCCGCCTGCCCTGTGGCTCCAGGACTGGGCCTAGGAACAGAGCTGCACCAGGCCTGGGGTTTGGTGAGAGTCAACCACAACCCATTCTCTGAGCGCCATCTTGGGATACTGGAGCACCCACCAGCCTTGAGCTTTAGGGGGCTTGTGCTCTAGTTAATTTAAGAGATCTCACGCTGACCCACAAATCCTCATGCCTCGTGAATTCTGATCAGTGACTTGAGCCAGCCAGCCCGATTTGGGGGAGACATTAGTGTGAAGCAGTCTGCCCCCCTCCCCACTATTCCCTGGCCAGAGCCTAGGGCTTCCAGTTCCTGTGGGGAAAGCAAGGCTCAGGGGTGAAGAAACCCAGCAGCACCAGGAGAGCAGGCATTGATATGGCCCAGCTTTGTGGTTTCCAAGGCAGCTTTAGGAAAGAGGAAGAGGGAAAACTGGAAAGCCCTATATCGTTCCCACCACACCCGGAGACACCTGCTCATCTGCACGGAACGTGAGGTCCTGGACAGCACAGGGAGGCGCCCTGTCATTCTGGAGCCTTATCTGTTTGCCAGAGATGGGGAGTTGGGGTGACACTGGTGCAGGGACATTCCCTTCCTTTTACTGAGCACCTACTATGCGCCAGGCCAAGTGCTGTGCCTGGGATAACGCATAACCCATAACTCCTAACACCTCAGTGAGTTCGACCTTGTTATCTTCCTTTTCTGGTGCTGAAACTAAGACCAACTGACTCGCCCAGCTTCACAGCATCAGAAGGGACAGAGCTGGGATTTGAACCCAAGTCTGACCCTATTTTTTCCACTAACAATGAGGTGGAAAGGACCTCAGGGGGCCTCTCCCCCGCAGTTGGGCAAATGTTGGCATCTTGGGTTTATTCCAAAATTGGCCAGACAGAATAGGAGTGGGATTTTTGGAGATTACTCCGGTCTTCGCCGGTCCCCATGTATCACAAGCAAACTCGAGCCTCCCCCACATTCCTACACTCCCCGGGCTCTGCGGCCATGTGGGGAGGAGGGAGAGCTGGCAGGGAGCCCAGAGGACACCTCGGGGCCATCCATTGGAGCGATTCGAAGACTTTCAGAGCTGGAAGGGCCCTTAGGAATGACCCAAGCCAACTTCTTCTGTTCACAGAGGGGGAAACTGAGGCCTGGAGAGGGCAAAGGATTTGCTCATGGTCGCACAGGCAGTGAAGACTATAATGGGAACAGAGGCAGCTCCTGGCTCCCAGCCCAGGTTCCCTCCCCCACCCCAGCCCGTCTCAAACAAGCCACAGCATTGGAACCCTTTGTATCAGATAGAATGAATGGTTATCAGATTTAATTCTGACATTGCTCAGGAGGAGAACGGGGGGGGGGGGGGAGAGCAAGAGGGGTGGGGGGACAGGGTGCTTCCTAACCCCCGCTGGCTCCTTCCCTCTGTTGGGGCATCAGCCATCTCTGTGCAGTGGCTGAGCTGGACTTGGCTGGCCATGAGGAGGTGTCAGGGTTACCTGCAGAGCAGGTCCCAGCGTGGCCAGGAGATCTCCTTATTTTCCTGGTCCACTTGGAACAAGGGCTGCCTCTGTCCCTGGGACAAGGAAGGATGGGGGAGGGGTCGTCTCTCATTCTGCTGAGGGGCAAAGCGGGAGGAGGCCTGAGCGGGGGAGCTGAGGACACATTCATAGCAGCGCCACCCCACCTGCCTTGACCCTCCTGCTGAGCTCCTGGGGACCGGCTCCCATGAGTCTGACCACCTTGAATCTGCTCACTGCTCCGGGCCTGGGTACCCTGGGAGACCTCCATCTCCAGGGAGCTGACTTTCATCATGGTGGAGGGTGCTCACTGCTGGGAACACACAGACCAGAGTCAAACCTCTGCTTCCCCACCTACTAGTCCTGTGACCTCGAGTGGAGCGAGTTACCTCCCCTCCCTGTGTCTCAGCTTCCCTGCTATAGAGCCCAGCTTGTG
Source organism: Tapirus indicus (assembly GCA_031878705.1). Taxonomy (NCBI): domain Eukaryota; kingdom Metazoa; phylum Chordata; class Mammalia; order Perissodactyla; family Tapiridae; genus Tapirus; species Tapirus indicus. The sequence goes on along the minus strand of CM062924.1, from coordinate 97,314,845 downwards.
TTCCTGCATCCCGAGGTGGCTGTGGGGATTAAATGTCACGGCTGTCCCAGGCACAGAGGGGACTGGAGACGCTGCTTGGGTAATTACCTTTCTTCATACTAATTCGCTGCATGCATACTGTGCCAAGGTTTTAAAGGCATTCCTAGCCGTGACTATAATTCACAGCCCTCGGTGAGATCACAGGGAAGAAATGATCAGCCCCTGTGCCCAGATGGGGTGACCCAGGTCCCAAGAGGTTGACTGGCTTGCCCAAGGTCTGTAGTATTTAGAGGCAGAGCACAACCAGAGCCCATGGTTCACGAGTCCCACCGCAGCCCAGCCCAGCCCAGAGGCACCGAGTGGAAAGAGCTTGAAATTGGAGTCAGTCAAGCCAGCCTTGGTCTTGGCTGCACCGTTGGCTGGTGGAACTTTGGATGGTGACTCTGGGTGACGTGAGCTTTCAACTTTCTGACTGATGATTTCAATGCCATTGGCCAGCTGTGTGACCCTGGGCAAGTGACTTCACCTCTCTGAGCCTCAGTTTCCTCATCTGTGAAATGGGGGTTGTCAGGAGGACTCAACGAGCCACAGCACACAGGATGCCTGGCACAGAGCTTAGCATATGGTGAGTGCCCAATAAATGGACATGTAGGAATGGTGGCTGTACTAGTAGTCAATATCACTGTTAGCATCACTATTATTATTAGGAGGGGACAGAACAGAACCACCCTGAGCACCTCTTGCCCACGTGACTACCCTAGAGAGGAAGCCCTAGAAGGAGACACGGGACCCTTCTCATCTTCTAGGTGGTAGGGATGTGATTCGGGCCAGACCAGTCACCCCCTGAAGACCCCAAAGTCCCACTAACCAAGGAGACCCAGCCGGAAGGACCGATGGCATTCCTTCCAGAGGAGCTCAGCCCTCAGGGGGACAGAAGAGAGGTGGTGGCTCCCGCCCGAGCCTCAGGAGACCCTGATTCACAGGCCGAAAGCTGGGGAGGCAGCCTCCCCTCAGCCTCTTCTGCCCCAGATGTACCAGGACCCTCTGGAGAAAAGCCCCTGAGAGGAGGGTCTGGCCCGGTGTGCAGCGTGCTCTGCTAGGAGCCAGGAGGGAGGCCCTGACTCTCTGCCATCTCTTAGCTGTGTGGCCTCAGGCAGGTCACTTCACCTCTCTGAGCCTCATCCCTCATCCGTGGGAATCATCATTATGGGGATCACAATGCCTGCCCTGCCCAGCTCCCCAGGCTAATATGAGCCCATCGGGACAACGGACATGGACCTGCCTTGTAAACCGTCGAGCACCTTAGGATTAGGCACTGCCCTTGTTAATCACCAAAGAACCCTGTGTAGACAGACAAAGCAAGGTGTAGCATAGCAGAGACCACTCCAGAAGGTCACAATGGAAAGAAGAAACAGACTCAGGACCGAGGCCCCTCCTGCTCGCTCTGCCACGCCCACCCACACCTCCTGCCTCCTGTGCCGATTGGACTCCATGGAAACCCCTGACAGTGGTGTCTGGGGTTGAAATTCTGGGCCAGCTGCTTTCAACCCTTCTTCAGTGGCTCAACAGAGACCACCCTGGAAGTCATTACCCATTTGTCCTGGACTCTGCAGCCGGGGGGCTGCGTGAGGCAGAGTGATCTGCCACAGAGCTGAAGTGGGTTAAGGGAGAAAAGCTTCAACAGTGACATTTGTGCCCCCAGGACCCTGGAAGGCCAGCCAGAGGGACACACAATCATCTGAGCATCCCCTCTTACAACCTCAGCCTCGCCATGCCCAGGCAGACCCCCGCCCTGGTAACCTCATCCTCACATGTCAGCAGAAAAGTGAAGGAGCCAAGAGCTTGGTCAGCTCTAGAACCAGACTTGTCTGGCTTCAAAGCTCAGCTCCCCTTTTTCAAGCTGTGAAATCTTGACTAAGTTACTTACCCTCTCTGTGCCTGTTTCCTCAGCTATAAACAAGAATGATAGTAATAATACTTGCCTCATAGGGGTGCTGGGAGGATTAAATGAGTTCACACATGCAACGTGCTTCGTTTGCAAAGTGTCTGGCACAAAGTAAGCCCCGAGCAAGCATTCTGTCGTCATTTGCCAGACATCAGCCACACAGATGAAAGAGGCTGCCTCGCTCCCACAGCAGTGAGCTCTCCATCACCGGAGAGAGTCAAGCTGTGGCTAAACAGCCACCTGTCGGGGATTCACAGCCGGGACTGCCTGGGTGACCTTTAAAATGCTTCCAACAGGGAGCCCGTAACATCACGCCTGTGAAATTGCACACGTTGCATTCCTCCCTCCTTCTGGCCAGGATGGCGTGAGAGGGGAGAGGGCCGTCGGGTTGTGGGGGGGGGGCAGAAACAGAGGAGCAGGCACCGAGGAGCGAGGAAGGAGCACCGGGCAGGCCTCTGCAACCATTCTGGCTTCCAGCTCCTGCTCTGCCACCCATTCACGGTGTGACCTTGAGTTACTCCCTGTCCTCCGAGCCTCAGTTTTCCCAGCTGTAAAATGATGCCATTGAACTAGGTGTCCTTTGTAGCCACATCAAGCTGCAACCATCAAACCCTGTGACCCTAAGAAGGGGGTGGGGGAAAGTCCCCACCACACGCACGCCCCTTCGAGGCTCCCTCTGCGTTCCTCACGCCCACATTGCCCTGACCTGCCCCACAAGGTGGCCACAAGGGTCAGGATCATGCCCACTCCCAGGCAGAGTTCTCCTCTCTGAGCTCTAGCATGAGGCATCCCCAAGCCCCACCACCACCTGGGAGGGAGCAGGGTGTCCCTGGGCCCCCCAAGGGTGTCAGCGATGGCAGAGACCCCACACACATCCAGTGACCTCCAAAGGATCCTCTTCCAATACAGTGAGGGAGAGACATGTTTAAAAACCAGAAACCTGACCTGGATTCTGTGCGGTCCAATTCCGGCCTTTGGGGAAAGGAGTGCAGGTGATGGGGGCTGGCGCCACCGGCAGGGAAGGCTTCTGTCTGTCGCAGCAGCTGGCAGGGCGGGCAGGAGCCCAGGAGTCGAGTCCACTGGCTCCCCTCGCTGGGCGTACAGAGGGCCCCGGTGTGTGAGTCACTCACCTGACAGACCTGCTGGGCGGGCAGAGGGCGGGTGAGCAGGAGGACAGAAGGCGGCCCCTGCAGCCCAGGAGGAAGGGCTAGACTGAGTCAGGGCTGGGCTGGGCTGGGCAATCCGTCAGCTGGGCCTGGGAGGACCAGGAAGTTGCCAGGGTGAGGAAGGGAGGAGGAGCATGAGCAAAAGTGGGGGCCTCCAAGGGGGTGCTGAGCAGAGGGCCTGAGCGCTGACAGCTGCCCTCTGGCCCAGGAAGGGGCACAAGGCAGGGGCGCAAGGCAGAGGCACGGGGAGGATGGGAGGTTCACATACACTAGGACCCTTTGAACCAGCGAGGGCAGAAAAAAACACACCTTGAAGTCAGAAAGGTTCAGGTTTGAATCCCTGCCCTTTCCAGCATGATCTCGTCTCTCTGGGCCTCAGTTTCCCCCTTGTTCCACTGGGGTAATAGTAGGCCCTCTACGACAGGGTTCTCGTGAGAATTAAATCAGACTGTGTAGGGACAGGGCTCCAGAGTCCCAGCTCCTGGGGGATAAACAGTAACAGTGGCTCTGATCACAAACCCACTGTTCCAGGAAACCAGCCTGGTGCCCTCGGGAGTCTCGCCCTGTGTGCATTCTTACTGTCACTGTTAATCACCCCCAGATTTTAGCCAAATATCCGCTGAGTTGACTAAGAGCAGGAGCATCCGGACATCGGGAAGAAGTCATTTAACCACAAACACTTACTCTGTCCTTACCCTGTGCCCCCGAGAACCCAGGAGGGGGGGTCTCAAAAGTAGATTAGCCGCAACCCTCAAAACACTCACAGACAGCGGTTTGCACATGGACACGTGGATTTCACACCAGACCACACCAAGCAGCCCCTCCACCAAACCTGGCCTGGGCCCTGCTCCCCTTTCTGCTACACGACACTAACAATCAAGCCCCAAAGTCTTTGATCAGGAGGCAGCAAACTACCTCGGGCCAAATCCGGCCCACCAACCATTTTTGTAAATAAAGTTTTATTGAAACACAGGCATGCCCATTTGCTATTGTCTATGGGAAAGACGACAGTAGAATTGAGCAGTGACAGAGACTGCAGGGTCGGCAAAGCCAAAAATATTCGCTGTCTGGCCTTACAGAGAAAGTTTGCTAACCCCTGCCTTAGATGATGATGATAATAATAATCATGATAATCCTGGTTTTGCCTATTCCACGTTTTATATGCTAAAAACTTCTCCATGCATAACTTCAGATAAGCCTCACAACAAAGTTTCCTTTTTGCAGAGAGAGAAACTGAGGCTTTTGAGAGATAAGCACCTTGCCCAAGGTCACATAGAGAGTACAGATGTATTTTTGAATTAAGGGCTGATGGAAACTGAAGCCTCTGGCTCCACCAGTTACCCAAGTGAGCACACAGGCCTGACGCACTAAGGGTTTAGCAGGCCCCAGAAGGATTGAAAATTCTGCCCCAGAGGAGAGAGTAAACATCCGCCTGATTCACTGGATTCCCACGGGGGAGGCTTCAACCTTTGGTCCAGAGTCAGACTGTTTCGGTTTGAGTCCGGGCTCCACTCTGAGCCAGCTGGCAGGTGGGAACACGAACTGTGCAGGAGAATTAAATGAGATCATGCACGTAAAGCCCCTAGAACAGCGTGGGTCAGGCAGGAGCCCTCCGTCATTGCTAGAGCTTCGTATTCATTATTACAGGGGCTTGAAGTGTGAGCGAAAAGGAAGGAAGGTGGGGAAGCAGTCCCTCCACCTGCAGGAGTAACAGAAGGGGAGCGCTCTCCCTTTAAGAGGGCCCGGCCAGAGTTGGGAGGGATGGTTCCCGGTATGCGGGGCAGGGGTGCCTTGAAAGGAGAAATGCTGTCCACCACCACCTCCCTCACCTTCATTCCAGCACCTTCCCTTAACCCCTGCCAGGGGAGAGGCTGCCACTGTTGGGAGGCCACACTCTCGTTCCCAGAGCCCCACCCCAGAGGGCCACCGCCTTGCCCACCGTGCCCACCCAGAAGGGCTGGCCGGGGCCTTCCACTCCCAGAAACAGCAGCACTAAAGGTCATGGAGGAGCGCATGGGGGCCAGAATCACCCTTGGTGGGTTTTTTTGGAAACCTGGACCAGGCCGCATCTTCTGAAGAGTATAAAGGCCTCTGGAATTTTCTCTGCTGCTCTCTGGGGGTCTTCTTGTCTCTTGCCCCTCCTCTCCCCACCCACCCTCAAGGCCCAGGTGGCAGAGAAGGGACTGAATATTAGTTGAGAAGAAGCCTCGAGTCCAGAAAACACTCAGTAAATCCACCTCCACTTCTTTTCCCAAACTGTCGGTCATTCCAAGAGGTTGGAGGAGCTTGCTTCTCCACTATCCATACAATAACTGGTTGCCTAAGCAATGCTCTGCTAGGTGGGCAGGCTACAGAGCAGCCGTTTCTCAAGCATTCTGGAAGGACCTGTTGCCAATAGAGGCTATGCTCACCCACGGCCACTACTTTATTCTCTGAGCCGGTGCCCCAAGAGCCCCTGCTCCCCAAGCTTCAGCAGCCCAGTCTGCTCAGCCATCTGTGCAGGGTCTCAACACAGTCACATGCTGGGCTTTCCTCTAACTGAGGCTAAACTTTGATGAAGAAACAGTGTCTGAGTGCCCATCATATACTAGACCCTCTGCCCCCTCCCTACTATAGGGAGGAGTCCCTTTCCACCTCTGTGTCCTTACCAACCCCCACGTCCCCCGAAACCCAGCACCAAAAATGCTCAGTAAAGATTGGCCGAATGAATGAATCTTCCAAGCTGCTCTAGATCAGCCTTTCTCACCGCTGGCACTGCTGACACGTTGGACCAGATAACTCTCCGTTGTGAGGCCGTCCTGTGCACTGTGGGATGTTTAGCAGCATCACTGGCCTCTACCCCCAGATGCCAGTGGTACCCACCCCTCCTAGTTATGTCAATCAAGAATGTCTCCAGACATTGCCGAATGCCCTCTGGGGGGCAAGTTGCCCCCAGTTGAGAACCCCTGCTCTACAGTCATCAGATTCATGGGATTCCTGCACCAAGTCTCTGAAGAAAACAGGATGGGTGTCATTGGCCATTTTATCAATAAGAAAACTGAGACTTAGTAATATCGAGAGATGTGTCCCGTGTCATTAATTAATGGATCATACTCACAAAACAGAAGTTGGAGTAGGTACAAGTTGCTCTAAAGGATGAGTGAGGATTCTGGGGCAGGGGCAGGGCTGGACCAGGGGACCACTGGCCCAGAGGTTCTGAAGCAACAGCTGGCTGATGCTCCTTCCTCCCGCATCTCCAGCCAACTGGCCTCCAAGGTGAGCAGGTCCCTAAGTCAGACCAAGATGTTGGCCTAAGCAGGGCGCAGGATGACTTGTAGAGACCCCCACACTTATACCTCAACAACAATAAGCAAAGGGCCAGCCCCGTGGCCTAGTGGTTACGCTCGGTGCACTCTGCTCCAGTGGCCCAGGTTCACAGGTTCGGATCCCCGCCAAGGACCTATACCACTCATCAGCCATGCTGTGGTGGGGACCCACATACAAAATAGAGGAAGACTGGCACAGATGTTAGTGCAGGGCTAATCTTCCTCAGCAAAAAAAAAAAAAAAAAAAAGCCAGAAGACACAAAACATACGTGTATGCAGAAATTAAAATAGCATCTTTCTGAGTCTGCTGGTTAAAAAATGCCAGATAGGTTTATCAGAGGAGAAATATTTCCATCTGGGCATGTCCCAGCTTAGTTTCTTGTTGAGGGGGAGGTTGCCCAATCCCGAACAACTCCTATCTCCTTTCCAAGAACCACTCCCCACTCTCAAGGACAAATCCCAGCAGCCGTATGACACCATGTGACCCCGTGCCATGGCGTGCACACTTGACAGTCATAGTCTCTGACTCAGAAACTTGGAACTGGGGCTCTGCCGGTGGCTGGAACTCAGCACTTGCAACTCAAAAGGTGCCGGGTAGCCACCCTCTGCCACGTGCCCAGAGAGGCCAAGAAATCTGGTCCCCGATGCAGAGAGAAGCAGAGATAAGATAATGCTCTGATGTTATTCACAACAGCCAGAAGGCAAAAACAGCCCTAATGTCCACTGGCGGCTGAGTGGATAACAAAATGCGGTCCATCCACACCATGGCATATTATTCAGCCTCAAAAAGGAATGAAATTCTGACATGTGCTACGACGTGGATGAATCTTGAAAACACTGTGCTAAATAGAATAAGCCAGTTGCAAAAGCTCACATTACGTGACTCCATTTGCGTGGGGTACCTAGAGTAGGTAAACTCATAGACAGAGAGCCGGATGGTGGTCACCAGGGGTTGGGGGAGGAGGGGTGGGGAGTTAGTGGTTAATAGGTTCAGAGTTTCTGTCTGGGATGATGACAAAGTTGTGGAAATGGACAGAGGTGATGGCACCGAACTGTACACTTAAAAACGGTTACAATAATAGATTTTATGTTATGTGTATGTTACCACAATTTAAAAAAGGACAGAGAGGGGCCGGCCCAGTGGCCTAGCAGTTAAATTTGCGCACTCTGCTTCAGCGGCCCAGGGTTCGCAGGTTCGGATCCTGGGCGCGGACTGATGCACCACTTGTCAGCCGTGCCATGGCAGCGTCCCATATAAAGTAGAGGAAGACGGGCACGCATGTTAGCCCAGGGCCAGTCTTCCTCAGCAAAAAGAGGAGGATTGGCAACAGATGTTAGCTCAGGGCTGGTCTTCCTCAAAAAAAAAAAAAAAAAAAGGACAGAGAGACCATGGGAATAGAGACAGACAGGCAGGCACCGCCTGGGTCCCCAGCCCTTGCCCAGCTCCTGTACCGGCCCCTCACGGAGCAGGGCAGCCTGAATATGTCGCCAGGGCTCTGAACTCGCAAATGAAAGGCTCTCTCGGGGTGTCTGCGGACAGTTGTTTCTGGGAGGCCATCTCCCTCTGACCAAGGTCGGCCACAGGAATAGGCCTGGTGCCTCCCTGCCCGGAGCTTCTCTTCCTGGCCCGGAACAGGACGCCCTCCGCACATTTATTTTAAAACTGGTTAAATCAGGTCCACAGCCCTCCACTGGAGAGAACCTTTCTCCACCCTCCCCGGTGCATTTTTAATTCTCTTTTTCCCTTGTCAGCATTTTCCGGCTCAAATCCCCGCCCAAAGTCAGCAGTCGTGGGTCCAAAAGATTCCTCGCTAATTCCAAACACCAGACCCACCCTCGGGATAATGCGCTTCCACTGAGTACTTTCAAAGCCGGGCCACAGGCTCTGCGGACATTTCCAAGAGCCACGTTCCAGGAAGAGCATCCCGACAGGTGACTACTCTGAAGGGACAGTAGTCTCTTACACGGAGAAGCAGTTGTGCAGGTAGAACAAAATCAGAGAAAGGACATTTGTGGGTCACTCTCTGTTTTGTAAACTCTCCACATCAGTGGGGGAGATGCCGACGTCCCAAGTTCCTGGAAGGAGAGGATTTGACTCATTGACTGCACAATCAAGTACTTTATGTAAATTGTCTTATTTAATCTCCCAGACAGCCCAAGAGGCAGATCTTATTAAGCCCATTTGAAAGATGAAAAAACTGAGGCTCAGAGAAGTTATGCCACTTGCCAAAAGTCACACAGCTAGAAAGTGGGAGAGCTGGAATTTGAATCTAGGTCCTTTTATTTCCAGGACCCGGGCTCTTAATCAGAGAGAACAGGATTGGGGCTGCCAATGGCAGGTGGTCCTGGAGGCAGAGAGTCCAGATTCTGAGCTTGGGGTCCTCTATATTGGCTCCCAACTTCCTAAACCACCCGCCACAGCCTTGAAAGTGTGAAAGGTCAAGGCCATGAGACATGCTGGCCATCAGGTGCTGTGGGGATGCAGAGTTGGGGCTCCCACGCCCACCCCATCATCCTCATCCAGCTTTTGCAACCAAGGTCGAGGCCAGAGGCCCTTTTCCAAGTGGGCCCATCAGCGTGTCTTGGAGACAGACACCATGTGCTCCCATTTATTATGAGATAGGCCTCTGGGCTGGGCCTTGACAGCAGCAACCCCCGGCGCCAGCTCAGAGGGGAGGCCACATCCCCAGGTGAGGGCACAAGCCCACTAGACAGTTCCCCTCGGCTGCTCTCTTCCAGCCCTCCAGCCATGCGGCTTTAAGAGCTCCCTGCCCAGGCTTAACAACAAGACAAATAGTGTAGCATGAGCCCCAGCCAGCACTGCGGGGACAAGGTCTACAATTACAGCAGGGACAGATCAAACAAACGCAAGCCATGTGACCTCTGGCAAGTCACTTGACCCTTAACCTCTGTATGCTAATCTGTAAAATGGGGATAATGACACTCAACTATGAGAGCTGCATGAGGAGTGAATGAGCTCATTTATATAAAGCACTCAGTCACATCTGCGGCCTCCACAGGCCATTGATATACATGGAGACTGTGGGGTGGTTATTCCCATTTTTTAATAGTATCCTAGAAAAACCTCAGATTCCATGGGCTAGGCTAAAACTCACCTTTGTGTCATTTAAGCTATAATAAGCAAATGTGTTTGTTTCCTCCAAAGCATTTATGCCATTTGTAATTATGTAATATATCTGTGTGATCGCTTGAGTTTTATCTATGCCTTCAGCTGGGCTATAAACCCCATGAAGCTAAGAGCCTGTCTGATTCACCAGTATCCTCAGCACCTAACCCAGTGTCTGGCACATAGTAGGGGCTTAATTATCGTTTGTTGAATGAATAAATAAATGTAAGAACTTTAAGGAGGCAAAAGTGAATACCATGGAAGCCCCATTTGTATTAATGATGGCCAGGCTAATGGCAAATGATTTTTTTTTATTGCATTAACATTGGTTTATAACAGTGTATAGATTTCAGGTGTACATCATTATACTTCTATTTCTGCATAGATTACGTCATGTTCACCACCCAAATACTAATTACAATCCTTCACCACACACATGTGCCTAATCATCCCTTTCAACCTCCTCCCTCCCCCCTTCCCCTCTGGTAACCACCAATCCAATCGCTGTCTCTATCTGATTGTTGTTATTTTTATCTTCTACTTATGAGCGAGATCATACAGTTTTTGACCTTCTCCCTCTGACTTATCTTGCCTAGCATAATACCCTCAGCGTCCATCCATGTTGTCACAAGTGGCTGGATTTCATCTTTTCTATGTCTGAGTAGTATTCCACTATGTGTATAAACCACATCTTCTTTATCCATTCTTCCATTATGGGCACTTAGGTTGCTTCCAAGTCTTGGCTATTGTGAACATGCTGCAGTGAACACAGGGGTGCGTGTATCTTTATGTATTGGTGTTTTTTTGTTCTCTGGATAAACACCCAGCAGTGGAATAGCTGGATTGTATGGTAGTTCTACTCAATTTTTTGAGGCATCTCCATACTGTTTTCCATAGTGGCTGCACCAGTTTACACTCCCACCAGCAGTGTATGCGAGTTCCCTTCTCTCCACATCCTCTCCAACACTTGTTATTTCCTGTCTTGTTAATTATGGCCATTCTGACGGGCTGAGGTGATATCTCATTGTCGTTTTGATTTGCATTTCCCGCAAATGATCCTTATCTGTCGTTTAAACAGATCTGCTGAAAACCTCTACTGGGACAAGTCAATTCGTTAAAAATGTGTAGAAGAGATTAAACTCTCCCTTTGGAGTTCAGGATTTCAGCTGCCCTGTCTGCACTGACTGTCCTGAGTTGAAGAGAAAGGGGAAGTACAGTCCAGGTGGGACAGAGGTGGGGAAACCTTATCTCAAAGGATAAAGTGCTCCAGGGGGGAGAGAACTTGATGACAGGCATTTGTGAGTGGCTGCTCCATCCCCATCACTGTGCCACCAAGATTCACCTCCGTAGATTCACCATAGGTTTATTATTATCCCCATTTGCAGATGAGAAAATTGTTCAGAAAGATTTGAGTCTTCCCACGATCACAGAGAGAAAGAGGCAGAGCTGGGATTTGAGGCTTCTATTTTGTTCCAGTTTGGGCCCGATCTGGGCAAATGTCAGGCCATCAGAGGTCCATCCCAGGCTGGGGTCTTGACAGCGACCTCCAGGTGGCGGCGTTACTAGGAGGCTGGTGGCACTGTGGTTTGGGGCCATCTTTCGAGCTGCCTGGGCCCAGGAAGGAGAATCCAGTCCCTCTCTACTGCAAGAGACGAGCAGAGCATCAGGGCCCAGCCCAGGGAAACCGAGGCAGGTGTCCAGGTACATAGGACAGGTAAGGCAAGAGGGCCATGGAGGGTCTTCCCTCCCCCTCACTGGGAGACAGAGGCTCTGACCCCAAGGGCCAGGCCAGCACCGGCAGGGCCTCCGGCGGGGCTGCCGTGGCGCACAACCTGAGGGGTGCCATCACACACAGCCAGTCTGGACAGTGCCCCTGGAGTCACACAGCGCTCGGCCCACAAGCCTAAATGTGGTGGCCCCGACATCGGGTACCCCAGCTGCACCAAAGACAAGGGTCCCCGGGTCCTGGAGAGTTGAAAGGCTGATTCCTTGAAAAATGGTTCATTCCAGAGGCCTCACTCCCCAAGGCCTCACTCTCTCTGAATCCTGTGGGTCCTGACGGGCGGCAGGCCATTCTTTCAAGAGCCGATGTTGCTTCTTCAAAGACTTGCAAGCGGGCCTCAGCATCACAGATCCAACCTGAGAGAAAGGAATGTTTAAAAAACGTAAGTGGTTCTATTGCCAAGAAAGTTCTTCGGTTGGGGCCCCGTGACGCTTCACCCCCGCTCTCTAGACAAACGTCAGCCAGCCAGTGATGCCAAGTCAACACTCCTCGGGGCTGCACCCGCCACGACTGGGGACGTGGGGAGGAAGTGTGAGCAGGGCCCAGCACTGGGGGGCAGGACTGGGGGGACAGGGCAGGAGTTATCTGGGGCCCCAATGTCTCAGAGCCCCTGAGTATAGACTACAAGGAGCAGGGAGGTGAACGGGAAAGGCACCTCAGCCTCCTCATCCCCAAACCAGATGGCAGTGCCCTCATAGGGAGAGGGACATGCTTGGGGCCCAGCAGGTGTCCATTCCTAGGAGGCTTGTTATTGCTCCTCTGAGAAGTCCCCAACCCTTTTCCTGGATCTCAGTGCTTCCCAGGGACCCCGGGCCTGACGCCCGCCTACAATTACAACCCAATATGATGCCCACACAGCGTGACGGGGGCCTCGGACAGAGGCTCAAGCGAGCAGGTGGTTTTGTAAAGACAAGGGGTATCTTCAGAAACCTCACTCAGCTCCCCTTGTAGGCACAGGAGGGCAGCACCGGGAGGCTGCTCCTGGCACTCTGCCTCCAGTAGCTATGATGGGCTGCACTCAACCATCCACACTCTCCACAGGCCCCCAGGAGACCCAAGGGAACCCACCTCCATGGGCTCGGGGAGCACCCGCAGCAAAGCAGGAAGGCAAGAAGCTGTCATTGACCACCTACTAAGTGCCAGGTGCTTTTGTAAGTCTCTCGACCTCCCAACGACCCCCCGGGGCAGGTGTTGTCAGCATCTGCATTTTCCAGATGAGGAGACTGAGGTCCAGAGTGGGGATGTGCCTTGCCCAGAGTCTAGGAGACATGGTCTGCCATCAAGGAGTTTGCAGTTAATGTTGGGAGGTGAGACTTTCCCCTGAAAAGAAATTCAGGTGCTCCCTGGAGTTCTGGAAACTGGAGGAGCATGTAGCTCAGCCCCCCTCACTCTTGCATCTGGCAATCCAAAGTCCACACCACAGGTGTGATCTGCCCAAGGTCACAATCTGCCCGGCTGAAAAGCCAGTGCTGTACCCCTGCCCACGGTGCTCCCCCAGGAGACTGGGGGCTGGACCACCCTCCTCCGCCTGCAGCAGCTGGTGAAAAGCAGGAAAAGCCATCAACAGCCCGTGTGGAGTTTGTGGGGAGGGGCCAACATAGCATGGAGGCAGCTGGAGTCCCCTCAAGAGCTCTTTGCTGGGCAGTGGAGGACAATCACTCCCAGAGAGACCGCCAGTGTTGTCCTCCCTTGCCCACTCCAAACCTACGGACCCCAAGGGGTATTGGGCGCCCCCTGCTGGCCACCAGGAGCATGTCCTCCAGGATGAGGACAGGAAGCTCCTAGAACAACAGACACCCAAGACTCTCAGAGTATTGCCAACAGGCAGTGATGGGATGTTGGAGGTCAATGCTAACCCGAGCCTCTGCACCATCCCATTAGGGTTCGTGCTTTCTGTCCCTGCTTTTCAAGGCTGGTCAGGTACTGATGCCACCCACCCGGAGCAGTTTTTAAGCATGCCGACAAATTCTTTGATGCTGTCTCATGGAGACATAGAGTCTGTGGCTGAATCTGGGCAGGCTCATGGCTGGTTTGTAGCCAACAGGATGCAGCAGAAGTGAAATTGCTTGATCAGAAAAGGCCATGAGATCTTAGTCTTGTTAGCAGGGACACTCATCTCTAGAGCCCCCATGTAAGACACCAATGACCCCAAGGCCGCCATGACGCAAGGAAGCCCAAGCTACATGAAGAGGTCCTGTGCAGGTGCTCCGGTCAACAGCCCGACTGAGTCCCAGCCATGGCCAGCACCAACTGCCCAACATGTGAGGGAAGATGCTTCCAGATGATTCCAGCGCCCAGCTCTCCAGTCATCGCCAGCCTTAAGTCTTCCAGCTGAGGCCCCAGACATTACGGAGCAGGGACAAGCTGTCCTCCTTGTACCTTGTCCAAATCCCTGAATCCGTCAGCATCATAAACGGCTGTTTTGTGCCGTGAAGTTGTGGGGCGGTTTGTTACGTGGCAACGGGGTATGGGAACACCACCATCCACACTGTGTCCTCCCTGAGCCCCCAGGTGTGGAAAGGGTATTGTTCTTGAAACCAGGTGACCTGTCCTGTGACCTTGAACATTTTCCCAGGCCTCAGAGTCCACCTGCGTAGAGTTGGAATATTAATACCTGCTTTGCCCATCTCTCAGGTTTGTTGTTGTTGTTGTTGTTGTTGTTGTGTGTGTGTGTGTGTGTTTGGAGGAAGATCAGATGAGCTCAAGGATGGGAAAGCCCTTGATAGCTTAGGGGTTAAAAGTGAAGACACGGGGCCAGGCTGTCTAGTCTCCAATCCCAGTTCCTCACCAGCTGTGTGACCTTGGACAGGACACTTAACCTCTCTGTGCATCTGTTCCCACTTGTGTAAAATGGGGATGATAACAGAGGGTTGTGGAGAGGTTTCAATAAGAAAATGCTCACGAGGCACCTAGTGTACGTGGGTCAACAGCAAGAGTGCAGAGATGATGGCGTTTGTTATGAACGACTTTGCAAAGGGAAGAGCCTGCATTCAGTCTGATGGGGGTTAGAAAATCCTGAGCCTCTTGGCTCACCTCAGACGACACTGGAACTCCTCAGAGGAAAGAGGTTTTAGGAAAGTGGAAGGGGCAGGAGGGATAAAAATGCAAAAAAATCTGACAGCTTTTCTGATTTCTGATCATTAGCTGATAGGAGTCTGGGAACGGCCTGGGCTGGCCGTGTTAGGCCATGAAAAGCCTGTGCAGCTCCTCACCCTAACTCTGGGCACCCTCCCCAAAGCCCTTGGTCAGCCTTTGGGGGACTTTGTTGTTTTTTTTTTTTTTGTGGGGAAGACCAGCCCTGAGCTAACGTCCGTCGCCAATCCTCCTCTACTTTATATGGGACGCCGCCACGGCATGACTGACAAGCGGTGCGTCTGTCCGCGCCCAGGATCTGAACCTGCGAACCCCAGGCCGCGGAAGCGGAGCGCACAAACTTAACCACTACGCCCCCAGGCCGGCCTGGGGGACTTTGAAAGAGGCCACACAGTTTACCAGAAAGAAAGTGAGCTTTAGAGTCCTGGATCCAAACTCTGGCTCTGCCACCAGCCTGGAACGCTAGGCAGGTCCCGTAGCTCCCAAGCTATATCCTCTGTCAAGTGGAGACGAGGACTCAGGGACACATCTAAAAGGCCTCTCCTTGTACCTGGCACATAGTAGGTGCTCAAAAAATGGAGCTGCTATTATTCCTTCTATTAGCACTGCTTCTGTTATTGTTTTGGCGTTTCCACTCTCTGGACTTGATGGCGAAAGCAGAAAACAATAACTAGCATTTACAAATCCTGTTCACCAATATCGCGGCTCTCTCCTGGTATGAGGGCTGGCACTTCCTGACCCGTCAGGTGGGTGGGGCCAATGAGCCACGAACGGAAGTGCCATGCCTGTCACTTCTGGGCTGAGCATCCAATTGCCAGAGCAAGACCCTGCCCCGTCTCTTCTCCCTCTGGCACAGTGGCCAGCACAGCCTTTCAGGATGGGGAATTCACCAGCCGGGACCCTACACACCCAAGACGAGCAGAGCCCCCCGCCCACCTGCCCTCAACAAGTAGCAAGAGCAAGAAGTAGACCTTTGTTGTTTCCAGTCATTAAGATCTGGGGGGTGGTTTCTTACGGCAGCACAACCCGGCCTATTCCAGCTCACCCTCTCCGTGTCAGGCCCTGTGCTAACGTTCTATGGGCATTTCACTTACTCCTCATGTCAACCCTCCAGGACATAGGCTTATCATGCCCATCTCACAGATAAAGAAATTGAGGCTCAGAGAGGGTAAGCAATTCGACGATGATCATTTAGCTACAAGTGGCTGTATCAATAAATTATCGCTGCAGAATAAACCAATCCAAACTTGACTGCTTAAAACAATAAGCAACTATTATAGTTCACGGTCAGCTGTGTGGTTCTTCTGGCCAGGGCCGAACTAAGTTGATCTCAACTGGCCTTGGCTGGCTCATGAGTCGACTGTCAGCTGGTCTAGGGTGACCTTGCTTGGGACACTCTGGTCCACGCAGTCCCTCATCCCCCAGCACTCCAGCCCAGGCTCAGGTCACATGATGGTTCCGAAGGTCCAGGAGACAGAACATGCAAGTGGCCAAGGCCTCTTGAGACTGGCTTGGAAGTCACATGTCCTCACTTCCACCACATTCTACCGACCAAAGCAAGGAGCAGAAAAACAGACTCCACAACGATGGGAGAAACGAAGCACAGTGGCCTTATTTGTCACTTATACAGTGGTTGGGCAGGATATGACACAGGCCCGTCACCTCACTATTGTACCATCCCGTCTCTAGTCCCAGCTCGGGTCACCAGCAGTCACCCTGTCTGGGTATGAACTTGAACCTCTTCCCTTTCCAGCTCAGGCCCGTAAGCGGTATTCTAAGGGTGAGTTACCTCAACGAGGGGTTCAGAGGCACAACTTACTTGTGTCCATGTGCCTGGCTGCCCACATATTTATTAGACTCCTATTGTGTCTACCTTCTGCCAGCTCAGGGCCATCCTGGGAATTAAATTCACAGCACAGACAGCTGGGGCACACTCAAGACATTGCAGAAATGGGCAGCAAGTCGGAGGCGGCACCAGAGCCAATGGCTTGGAGGGGGCCATGTTCCCTAGAGGCCAGCAATAGGCATATCGGTCATTACCACCTACAGTGCTGTCCTCACCGGACTGTCTTCACGGAACTCAGAAGATGGACACAGCTGCAGCTCAGAGGGACAGCCCCGGGGCCCGGGGATCCCCAGGAGGGTTCTGCGGTGCGCACGGCGCCCCCTGGTGGTGCGCACCAAGCGGAACCATCAGGTCTACAGACCGTGTCAAGGGCAGGTCGGTTCTCATGTTCTCACGCCCACTCCTCGGCCCCAGAGGCAGCCTCTGAGCCACCTGGTCTTGCAGATGGATCTTGAACAAGTCACTCCACCTCCTGGAGCCTCGGTTTTCTTCTCTAGAAATTGGGATGACGATGCTGCCTCTCACAGTTGCTGTGAGGAATCAGTGAAGTCACACATGTAGAGGGCCAGTGCCTGGTGGGTGTTCTGCAAAGCAGCTTCCTCCCTCCAGTCCCCGCCAAGGCAGTACCTCCACCTCTCCACTCAGAGGCGGGGGCACAAACATCAGGTGACCTGAAGCTCAAGGTCAGGCCCACCGCTGGTGTCAAGGCACAGCGCGGAGAATATATACTTGTATTGCTCAACTAAAGATTTTACAGAAACCCATTTGGTTTCTAACGTTAATAACAACAGCAAGAGTAAAACACACACACAACATATGTATGACATTTTCAGTTCTCCCAGCATCTCTATGAGGAAAGTGAGGCTCAGAGAGTCACTTGCCCCATGTCACACAGCAGGTAGAAATAGAGTCAGGGCCAAACCCAGATCATCAGGCTCCAGAAGATGGGCTTTTCCCCTGCATCTAACGCCGCTGGCTGGAGATGTTCTACCTTCCTGCCCTGAGAGGTCCCCATTACGTGGATGGAGAAAGAGAGAGAGTGGTGTTCAAGCTCCCCCCCCGACCCTAACCTCCAGGTTGGCTGTAAGGCTGACCCCACCACCAGCACCCCCTGCTGCCTCACCTCGCCCTCACAGAGAGCAGGGCCCCAGGACGGTCTTCTGTGGGGTGGGCATGGGGGCATCCAGGGGGCACCCGGGACTCCCGCTCCTGCCCTGAGCCTGTGGGGTGCCAAGTTTCCAGACACCATCTGGTACCCCAGCTCAGGCCAGAAGCCTCAACCAACCCTTCTCAGGAAAAGTCGGGACACAGATCCTTCCGCATCAGGAGCAGTAGCTCTGGGGGAGCAGGGGGACCCAGGAACGCAGGGTGGAGCAGCCTTTACTCTGGACCCATAATCAGCTGGGACATGACAGATCGGAGCTTGATCATTACCATCATCAAGTAATAATAATAAAGGGAAATGATAACACAGCACCTACCACGTGCTCGGCCCTGGTCTTAGTGTTTTATATATACTAACTCACTAAATTTTCACAATAGCCCTGTGAGGAGGTAGTTAAAATTATCTCCATTTTACAGAAGAGGAAACTGAGGCACAGGGAGGTGAAATCATTAGTCCACGGTCACCTAGCTAGTGAGTGGTGGGCACGCGACTCCTGAGCCAGGCTGGGCTAAGCACGTCACGTGATCATTCTATTAAACACTCAAGAACTCGCAAGAGGCATTACGGCCAATCTATAGACGAGAAAATCAAGGGTCAGATGGGCATGTCACAGAGCCCGAGGCCACACAGCTAGAAATGTCAGGGCCCAAGTCCCAGGCTCTTAACCACTGGTGACCTGGTTCTCAAAGAACAAGGGAAGCCTCACCTTTGTCCTGAGGCCTCCTGAGCTCAGGAAGGTCGGGGCTGTTCACCCCACAGGCTGAACTGAGCTGGGCAGAATCATGGTGCTGAGGCGCCCTCTGCTGGCCTCAGTGAAATGAACATCAAGAGGACCGGAGATGCTGAGACGGATGAGGCATCATCCCCGCCCTGATGGGCTCACAGACCCCTCACAGGAAATGGACAGTTTATGAGAGGGGTAAACACAGGGCTCAGGAGAAATGCCTGACCAAGGCAGGACAGTCCAGGAAGGCTTCCTGGAGGAGGTGATCTGCACTGAGCGATGGGTAGCTGATTCAGCAGTTCAATTCACTGAGGCCAAAACAATTTAGGTTTGATTGGCCAGGGCAGCTGGCATGGGCCACCCCACCCACGATGAGAAAAGCTGAGAATGTTGTCTGAGCTGTATCTTACAGAATGAGAAGGCACTAGTGGGGCCAGAAAGGCGAGAAGAACCACATGTGTAAAGGTGCATAAGGACAGAAGAAGAAATCCCGGTCAGGTTGGGAGGACGGGGGAAGGATGGGGAGCCAGGCTGAGCAGGTAGAAACTGAAGCCACAAGTTCGCAGTAGACTCAGTTGGTGAAGATCAAGAAAGAGAAACGGTGCTGGGCTGACAGCCAGGATGGCTGACTGCAGCTTGTCACCTGGGAACTTGTTAGAAATGCAGATTCTCGAACAAGCCCCCCATGTGGTGGGGAAATTTGTGCATCAGCGCTCTAAGCAGTCCGAATCTTGCTCTCTGATTCAGACTTTACAAACCAATTCCTGCCGCACCTCTAATTCCCTTCAAACACCGGGCGAGCCCCAGAGAACACGGACTAGCCTGAGTTCTGAGAACCACGTGGCTTCATTTCACGGTTTTGTGGATTCCTAATAACACGCTGACATTTGTCACGCGGTGTTGCCATGCTGGGCAGTTCACCTACATCCTTTCAACAAGCGCTAGCAGCAGCAGCGTCTCCATTCTAGAGATGGGGAACCTGAGGTTCAACGAGGTGAAGGGCCTGGTCTAGTGTCACATGACAAGAACTGGGCCCACCAGCTGGTCGGGGGAATGCAGGCCTAAGCACCACATCCCACCGCCTGGCCTTGAACTAGACCCACTGCCCATCTGGACGAGCTCTTCTCTCTCCTGCTCTCATTTCCTTGTCTTTAAAATAATGGGGTCCCAAAAAGATCCTAAACCCACTTCCAACTCTAAAAATAATGTAATTCTACTCCCGGGACCTAGTAGTCACGCTGTCCTTCCACTCAGCAAATGCGCAGTGGGGGAGACAGGCTTACACAGTTTACAAGGAAGCGCAGACTGTGCCAGCCCATGGTAAATGCTAGAGAGAAAAAAACGTGGAGAGGGGCCAGGTGGGGCGCTTATTTAGTTTGGGCCTCCCTGAGAAGGTGACCTCGGAGCAGAGACCCCAGGGAGGTGAGGGCTCTGAAGAGCCATGGGATACTGGGGGCAGCACATCCCAGGCGGAGGGGGCAGCGAAGGCAAAGGCTGCGAGGAGGGGAGTTTAGCCTGCGGAAGGGACCCCGAGGAGGCCAGGTGGCTGGAACAGAGTGAGCAGTGGGAAAGGGAAGACAGAAGGCCGTGTGTAGGGAAAATGGTGAAAGACTTTGAAATATAGTGGGTGTCCCGACTCCACCTTTCAAAGTCGTTAAGGTAATTTACAACTCTGTAAATTGTGGAAAACTGATAGTCATGCAAATAATTCTTACGTTAAAATGTAAATTGTGTCCTGGGAATGCAACTGATTTAAAGGTTGAAGGAGGGAGGGAGGAAGGAATGGATCTGGCTTATTCAGATCTTCAAATCCGGCACTCCCCAGAACAAACCAAAACACTAGGCCATCTAATCAGAACGCAGAGGAAAAAAGGGCCTCAAATAGATCTGCCCTGGGTGGCTCGGGATTCGGTGGGTCTGGCTCACTTCTCTCAGTCACTATTAGTCAAGCTGAGACCTAACTTTTTCTCTCAGGTACTTGTTCCCAGCAGCTTCCACTCTTTTCGTGGTCGTTGCACCATCTGCAAATCTGGGTGTGACTCCCCCCAACCCCAACATTATTGTATAGATTTGTTTATTAGGGGTTTGCAGGGGCCTGGGTGGGTATAATGTGCTGGCACTGCAAATAAAGGACATGGGATTTAGCAGTTAAGCCTCCTTTCTTTAAAAGCTAGTTGTGTGTGTGTGTGTGTGTGTGTGTGTGTGTGTTTAACCCTCCCCAGACATTTTTAAGAAAACATCAAACTCTCTAAGAACATCTGAGCCAGTTCAGCATGAAGCAAGTCACCAAATGATCTCTCGGGCTTCCTTCTAACCCTCTGATTCTTCTCCTTTCTAGAGATAGGTGCTATCTGGCTCTCAAAACTGCTTGTACAGCAGAATTACTTATCTGTGCCCTCACATCAACCACTGGGTGCGGATGACCTTTACATTTGGTTTTGTTTTTCCAGAGTTCACCATCCCGAGGCTATTGGGGAACTTGCTGCAATCACGCTCAGCACCCTCGTTCAGAGTTAAAATGGAAAATTTGCATTTCTTGGGCAGGCCAATTGCAGGCCACCTCCCATCCCTGGGTGCATTGGATCCTCACAACCCAGAGAGGTTAAATAACTAGCCTGAGGTCACACAGCCATCCAGAGCCGGGCCTGGATCAGATCCCAGACCCGCTCTTCTCCCCCTTCTCTTCGTAGAATTAGATTTTTCTTCATTAACCAAGACATCACTTCCCTGTCATCACCTTTCACTGCAGCGAGGAGGCCTGGCAACTCTCTCAGCATCCTCCCCACCCCCGGACAGTTTATAACAGTGAGAAAGCGTCTCTGAGGCCCCCTCCAGATGTGAAACACGTGGCCGTAAAGTGGGCCTCAGTGTAGTGATCAAAGCTGTACATCTGGTTCTGGGCGCCCCCCCCCCCAAGGGGCCCCTCCAGCCCCCCGCCTGCTGCCACAGCTGAAAGCAATTCCTTCCAGGGACTCTAGTTCTCAGCTCGGGGACGTGACTCTGCTCCTAGGGAACATCTAGCACTGTCTGGAGACATTTTTCGTTGTCTTAACTGGGACAGGGGATGCTACCGGCATCTAGAGGGTGGAGCCCAGAGATGCTGCTAAACACCCTACAGGGCACGGGACAGCCTCACAACAAAGACGTCCCCGGCCCCAGTGTCAATGGTACCTGACAAACCCTGAATTAGCACAAGCACGTGAGTAAGAGCTCTTCGAAGACCCAGGAAAGAGGGTCATTTCCAGAAGCTAAGTGGGGAGGAAAATTCTCGAGCAAAGAGAATGGTCCTCAGTGGAAGGAAGCTGATCCAGGTTTATCCTCAATGAGAGGCAAATATCCCCACCCTCATACCCAAACCTTGGTCTTTGGAATGGGAAAGGCCACTGGACATCTCCTCCGTTACCGCTGGCTGTGGATGTGTCGTCTCCAAGGCATGAACGGGGAGCGTGAGGCAGGCCGGGCGGAGCCATCCACCCAACACCTTGCAGTCTTCCTGGGTCACTTACACGTCCCTGGAGCTGGGCCAGGCCTGGTGCAGTTTATAGAAATGGCAAAGCACAAGGGTCCCACCCCAAGGGAGGTTATTCCTACAAGATGGTCACAGACCATCTACAAAGTGGTTTCTACTGTTTAAGAAAAAATTATTCACGGCCCTTGTTAAAGAGCAGACTATTCAGGGGGACTGTTGAAGTACATGGAGGGGCCACTGCAATGGGGTTTTGCAGTAGGGGAGAAAGTTTGGGCTCAAATCTGAAGACAAGAAAAAGTGGAAATGTATAGCCACAGAGCAGGGTGGGGGTCAGCCGATGGAAAATGATCAAGAGGAAACATTAGGGATAAGGGGGGATTCTGACCAAACACTAGTAAAAACATTATTGTTTTCCTTTACACACAATACTCTGAACACTTCTGTACTCTGGTCACCAAATGTGGGTGACCACACCAAGCAATTCTGGGACACCAGCTGGGTGTCCTACAATTTAACTCAATTCTGACACTGTCTACCTGGAGCTAGCATCAGATCCCACAGTTCAACGGTTCAGTCCCACAGGACTACCCCCTGCCTCCCACTTCAGAGACCACTTGCAAGTCCAGGTTGTCACCTGTGCTTCTGACCAACCGGCTTTACATCAGAGGTTCCCATGCCCCCCTCCTTGGGTTTGGTTAATTAGCTAGAGCGGCTCAGACAACTCAGGAAAACATTTAACTTACTACATTACTGATTTATTATAAAAGGTTACAACTCAAGAATAGCCAGACAGAAGAGATGCATAGAGCAAGATGTGGGGGGCAGGGGTGTGGAGCTCCCACAGCCTCTCCAGGCATGCCACTCTCCTGAATCTCCACCCAGGAGCCGTCTGAACCCCATCCTTTCGGGTTTTAGTGGGGGCTTCATTCCATAGACAGCGTTGATTAAATCATTGGCTATTGGTGATTGAACTCAAATCTTCAGCGCCTCTCCCCCGACACAGGAGGTGTGGGGGAGGGGGAGGGAGCTGAAAGTTCCAACCCTCTAATCTCACAACTGGTTCCCCTGGCAACCAGCCCCCACCCTTAGGGGCTTTCCCAAAGTCAGCTTATTAACATAAATTCAGGTGTGGTTGAAAGGGGCTTGTTATGAATAACAAAAGACACCCATTTCACCTTTATTGTTCTGGAACTATTTCAGGAGCTGAGGACAAAAGCAATTATTATAACAAAAGATGCCTCTATGGCTCTCATGTAGGAAAATACAAGGGTTTTAGGAGCTCTGTGCCAGAAATGAAATGAAGACCAAATATTTATTTCTTATCATAAGTCACAATATCACACCGACCTCACAGGATTCCTGCCGAAGGCAGGGAGGGGTGACCAGACATCACCTGGGGGTGGTGGGGGTTGAGGATCCAGTCAGATATCGAGGTGACCGGATATGGAGGATTCTGGCTGAACTGAGCAGGATTCTTGCAGAGAACGCAGGACAATGCAGGGACGAATATGGGACAAAAGTCAGGGCTCAGTCGAGTTTGGTCAAGGAGAGCATCTTTGTCACTGTCAATTGAAATGGAGTCTAGGTGATGTTACTGGGGGAGTTCATTCAATCAGGTGGGGAGTTTGACCCCAGGGAAAACAGTTCAGCAGAGGGCTCTGACAGAACTGCTCTGAGGGCTGTGAGTTAAAGTGCAGCTTATACCTCGTCCACAAAACAGCGTACGTGCAGGGACGAGGAAAAGAAAAAAACTTAACACCTAGATACCATATGTGTCAAAAAAAACAAGGGAATAGAGTACATCTGGGCTTTTTTCTAGACAATACACTGAAGGTAACAAACAAGAATTTCTTGGTTGTACATCAAACAAGTTCAGCGATGCTGACGTTATGTGTGGAGGGAGGGAAGGACCAGGGCCGTCAATTAGTCCCTCAGTCTCTAAGAAATGCAGCTGGGAAATGTGAGAGCGAGGTTCCCCTTTATCTCTTCGGTCAGGGGGCATCTTTAGTCATGAGGTGTGGGGTCGCAAGGTCATTTTGACGCAGGCTGAAGACGGCGCACGGCTGCTTCACGGTGCAGTGTGGATGTGGCTGTAGTGACTTAATGCCTATGCAATTTTCCTCGCTAGATTCGCCTGTTAGACCAGGGAGAGGGGTCCCAGAAGTCTGTCCACGTCACCACTAGGTGCTGAGCTCTGGGCTGTGAACACAAAGTGGTAAAGACACAGAACCCAGAGTCTGATGAGATGGGCAGAGGCCAGAGAAGGTCCCGGGATGGTCTGGGCATGAGAGACTGAGCTGGCTTCCTGGAGGAGGTGGCACCGGACCAGGAGTCAGAAGTCCTTCAGGCCTCACAGGCCATGAGGTTGGGGGAGGTCATCTCAGCTCTCTCGTGACCTCATAAGCTGGCCATAGTTGCCAAATAACCAAGTGTGAGAGCCCTGTGAGCTTTATTCATCCTAAAAAAATGCAATAACAAACAAACAAAAAATGTAGGAAAGGGCGCTGATCTTGGCAACCGGGGAATGGAGGTCATTTTCCTAACTTGGCCATCAGCTGGCTGTGTGACCTTGGACCAGTAACCTCCCCTGTCTGGGCCTCACTTTTTTTCCTGGGAAATGTAAGCACTGGATTAGTGGAGCTATGAGGGGCTTCCCAGTGCTATTATCTGAGAGTCTCTTCCTTTGAAGATCTAGAAGCTTCAAGGCTGTAAATAGTATATCTCTGCCACAGAGGATGACTCACATACTTACGTGTCCAGGCCAGACCCCTCCCCGACTCCAGACTGAGAGCCAACTGCTGCTCAACATCTGCACGGGGATGGCCAGTGGCATCTCAGGGCAGCATGTCCCAGATCGAGCTCTGTCGACGCAAAATAACCCATAACCGTTCTATAGACAAGAGAAATAAGGTGAGTTTTCTTGAGCCAGAGTCAGGATTATAAACTGGGAAGGCCTCAGAAAGCATTCCGGAGAAGCATGGTTTTTAGTACAGTCTTATATCTTTCTAGAACAAAGAACATACATTAAACACACCCAGGATACATTTCCATCAAAATTTCTAAAGGTATTCAGCTGCAAATTAGCGGGTCAACGTGACTGTGACGTCAGGACAGGGACTGATCCGGGCATCACCAACAGGGCGTAGGAGGGGAAGTATGCATTCTTATCTTAAGGGCATGCATTCTTTACTCTAATGGTTGAGCAGATGTGCAATGTACCTTTGACCGGCCATAAGTCAGGCATTTAGTTCAAGCCGGATTAGTTTTGAACCCGAATAGTTATCCCATGTACCTCAATATATGAGAATCTCTTGTCGGCTCCCAGGGGGTCCCCCTCTTCTGAGCTGCTCCTCTCCACCCACCACGCCAACCTGCTTCTTCCTGGTGGGACTTCCCCTCTCCTTTGATGAGGATGACTCCATGCTCCCAGTTGCTTAGGTTAAAAATTGTAGTCATTTTGTTTTTCTCCCACATCCAACAACCAATGAACCCTAACGGCCCCACCTTCACAACACATCTCGACCACAACCATTTCTCACCACCTTCCCTGTGCTCGTCTCTTACCTGGATTTTCACGGTGGTCCTCTAACAAATCTCCTGCTGCCTCCCTTCTCAACATAGCCAAGTGATCCTACACCCCTTACTCCTACTTCATTTCCTCCCCCACTCTCCTTCCCTCACTCGGCTCCAGCCATACCAGCCTCCTATGGATCCCCAACAGAGTATGCAGGCACCTGCCTCAGGGCCTTTGCATCTGCTTTTCTCTCTGCAGAAAGAGGGTTTTTCCTCCAGGTATCCTCTGTCTCCCAGCTAGCTCCCTAGCCAGAATGTCTCTTTCCCAGTGAAATCTCCACTGCCCACCCCCTGTTTGCAGTTGTAAACCTTCCAACGTGGCACTCTTTCTCGCCTTCCCCTGCTGTTTTCCTGTTTAACCTCAGGCGTGACTCAAGGGTCACAAAGATTTATGGGTTTGGTTTACAGAAGAAAGAGACTGCCTTCAAGGATCACCAGATAACCAGCCCCCAGTTGCCGTTGACGCCCAGAAGTCAGATTGACATCCTTCCCTAACAGACGCCACAATCCACTTCTTTATCTTGTTTAATGTCCGTTTCCCCCAAATAGCGTGGAAGCCCCCGCAGGATCTTTGTTTGAATTGGTCACAGCTGTATCCCTGGTGCCAGGAACAGTGTCTGGCTCAGGGCGTGCTCAGTAAATATTTGTAAAAGGAATTCTTCCAAAAGGTGGGTCTTTGGAAGAACGGAATGCTAGGGTGAGTGTCTAATGGAGAGATTCACCTTAACTCTGAACGAGTGTTACCAAACCTCTTCATTCTCAAGTTCATGTGCCTGATGCACAGTAAGCCAAACACTGAGATGCTTGAGAATGGAGAAAGGTTTATTCAGAATGGCCAAGATGAGAAGGCGGGAGCATGGGTTCTCTCAAATCCACCTCAACAAGAGGAGAAGGCAGGGGGTTTTATAGAGCTAAGGGGTATGGCAGGAGTTTTGGAGAAACAAAAGGGTCACCTGTGTTTCTTTCACTCCCGATAAGCCCCTGGTCAATCTGACTTCTGGGCGTCAACGGCAACTGGGGGCTGGTTATCTGGTGATCCTTGAAGGCAGTCTCTTTCTTCTGTAAACCAAACCCATAAATCTTTGTGACCCTTGAGTCACGCCTGAGGTTAAACAGGAAAACAGCAAATTGACAAGATTAACTTCTTTTCATAACAAGGTCGAAAGGTAATCTTATTGAATATTTACAGTAACTCTCAGGTACCTGACTTCACAAGTTCTTACCTTTTAATTTTGCCCTTCCACTTTCCCCTCCCCCTACTCTGCCTCCCAGCTTCTCCCCTCAAAAAATTACAGATGGGGGCCAGCCGGGTGGCATAGTGGTTCAGTTCGCGCTCTCTGCTTCAGTGGCCTAGGGTTCACAGGTGTGGATCCTGGGGACAGATCGATGTACCACTCATCAAGCCATGCTGTGGCAGCGTCCCGTATACAAAACAGAGGAAGATGGGCACAGATGTTAGCTCATGGCCAATCTTTCTCACCAAAAAAAAAAAAAAAAAAAATTACAGACGGGGCCACCCCCTCCCCCGTTTGTGAAAATGTGCTAGGTCTGTCTCCCCAATCTGGACCTTAGGGCAAATACGAGTGAGGAACAAATCAGGTGAGCCTCTCCTCCTGATAGGAGCACTGCTGAAGCCAGATTATCCACCCCTCACGCTGCTCCTTGACTGTACATCCCCAGCTGTCAGTGATGTATGTGGACTTGAGTTCAATCTCTCTCCACTATTGCCGTAGTCTGGAATAATCTTCCTTGCAGTTTTTAACAAGTGTCCAGTGCAATTTTTTTTTCTTTAACTGCGCACATTGTCATGGTTGGAATTTACACACACACACACTCACCCCTGAATTTGCTAGATCTGGCGCTCCTTTAGGGCATCTCCCCCATTGCTGGAAAGGCCCTCTGCTGGCCTATTTCTGTATCTCACATCAGCCTCTCTCATTATCTGGGTCCCCATACAGTGAAATTATCTGTTCCCCTAATCTGCTCTGCCCTTAGCCAGGCAACTCTGTAAAGGCTAAGGCTGGCTGTCCCTCTGGCCCTGGGGCCCCATGGAACCAGCGCCCAGCCCAGGGCCAGATACTGAGCTGCTGAGCTGCCCCATGATTTGGTTCGGCATCTGGTGAGTGCCCTCGCCCAGGGAGCACCAGGGAGAGAAGGGGCCGAGGGAACTTTCTGGAATTATGGGAATGTTCTGCATCTAGATAGGGGTGTGGCCTACACAGTTGCATGCATTTGTCAAAACTGATTAAACTGTACCTTACAATCAGCACACTTCACTGTATGTAAATTCTACCTCTGTGAAAAGAGTCTTAAGACAAAAAAGAGGGAGTGAAAGAAAGATTCCATTTTTAAAAGAGAAGGATGGGCAAGCAAGGGTTAACTTCACAGCCAGCCTGAAGGAACTGGAAGGTAGAAAAAGCTGTTTCCAAAAAGATCCAAAACTTCTCTTAATGAGAGAGCAGATGTAAGATTCACATATGGGGGCCTGTTTTTTCACCAGTCCCGAATGGAGAGTGTGGCCAAACTTGCAAATACCTGTGAACAAGCAAGTGCACACAATCTCTCAGACTTTGCCAAATGGTAACTCAACCACAAGGAGCACAGGGGCCGGTCCCTGGTGGAATCACTGAGGTTCTGGGGCCGGGCTGCTCAATGAGAGATTGGATGGTCTGCACGGATGGAAGAGAATCCCACAGTCCCCCGTTCTAGCCCCTGCCTGAGATCAGATGGGATCATTTCGAATCCCAGGCCCAAGTCCTCACACAATGAAATTGCTAGTTACCCATGTACAGGGTGGCTGTGAAGAGGGAGGGCTTTAGCATCAGTAAGCCGGTCAGAGGTCAGGGCTCAGGGGTCAGGGTGAGCTAAAGATCAACCCATGCAAGTGTGGGGTGGACCTGGGTTCAGGTCCAAGCTCCCCCAAGGACTGGCTAGGCTGCTTTGAGAGGCCCCTGTGTCTTAGTTTCATCACCTGTGAGCTGGGGATGTGGATGGAAATGGCATCCACCTCTTAGTGTTATAATGAGAATTATACCAAATTATATATATTGTACGGAAAACTTTGCCAGCACTCTGTAAGTGCTCGATACATGCTAGCTGCTATAAAAATAATAAAATAATAAATTGTCATTATTATCTAGACCTTACCACATACTGTGTGAGCTGAAGCTAATCAATAACAATGCCTCCTCCCCAGAAGGAATCAAATAATGTGTGTCAAGTGCCCCACCGTCCCTAGAAAAAGCACAAGAAATGGGAGCTCTAATTATGATGATTTCTCCAAACAGCAGGCCTTTGTGTGCTAGCTTTCTTTCCGGCCCCAAATCGGCCTGTGTTTAGCATTTAGATCCCTCGGGGGCAGGAACCAAATTGTTTTCCAAGGGCGCAGACCCAGGGCACTAGGAAGATGAGGTTTAGGAA
Organism: Tapirus indicus; assembly: GCA_031878705.1. NCBI lineage: Eukaryota > Metazoa > Chordata > Mammalia > Perissodactyla > Tapiridae > Tapirus > Tapirus indicus. Next base: position 97,286,250 of record CM062924.1, on the reverse strand, counting down.
CTGCTCCTTGATCGGCTCTAAAAGGTCACCACCAAAAAAAAAAGAAAAAATCTGCCAAAATGGTTAACCCGCTGTGTTTAGATTTTAAAAAATAAAGGCCACCGGAGGGACGGATTACCCGGCTGAGTTACTAGCCGGCCGGGCAAGGGAAGGCAGAGAAGCCGAGAAACACACATGGCGGGGCCCCTGGGACATTCAGTGCTGGAAGGGGACTCGCGGTGTCCTGCGGAGAAAGCTTGGAAAAACAGTGCTCTGGAGAGGACCGAGTGAGTCCCCAGGTCTGACACGGTAGCTTAAAACACGTCCCACTGTTCCCCATCAGGAAGTCGCCTTCATTAGGTCCAATAAGAGTCTGGGTCCCCGCTGCTCCAAGTTCATGCTCTTTTATCAGCTTCAGCTTGCTGGAGTCCCTTGCGGTGAAAGGAAGCAGCCAGATACGAAGGCTCCTAGAAAATGCGGCTATAAATGGAAAAGATATTTTACAGTGATGGGTCATCGGACGATCTCTCTTCTCCCCCTTTCCTGGATCTTTCTACTTTTCCTTCACTGATCTTGTCTTGTTTTCATATTTAAAAAAGACTTTCAAGAAACAGCACCATCTCACCTATCCAAGGTTCGTAGAGTAGTCGAATTCGTAGACAGCATGTAGCGTGCTGGCGGCCACGGGCTGGGGGAGGAGAGATGGGGAGTTAGTGTTTAAGGGGTCTGAGTTTCAGTTGGAGAAGATGAAAAAGTTCTGGAGGTGATGGTGGTGGATGTTTGCACAACAATGAATATTTTTAATGCCACTGAACTGTACACTCAAAAATGGTTAAAATGGTAAAATTTATGTTATGTGTATTTTATTGCAATTTTAAAATTTTAATTAAAAAAGAAAGAAACATCATAACAAGCAAGGTGAGCTTCGCTGGGAGCTGGGATGGAGTAACTGGTCCCACACAAGCCCTCCCATCGTAAACAACCATAAAATTGGACAAAGTGTATGAAGCGACAGTTTTCAGGCATTGAGCCACCACACAAGCCTGTGATGCCCGAGACCCAGAGGAGGAAAACTCACAAGGTGGGCCCCCACCCTTTGCCACTCCCACCTTCTTCCTGGGGACAGTCCCCAGACACTGCACAGCAGCTGGAGCCCAGGCGGAGCCTGGCGATCGCTGAGCAGAGATCAGCCTTCGGGGCAGCAGAGGTGGCTGGAAGTGCTGGGGCAGAGGGCCCAGAGGCACTTCTGGCCAAGCCTCTCACCCTCTGTGCCTCAGTTTCCTCATCTGTAAAATGAGGACAAGAGTACCCACTTCCTAGCGTCATTGTGAGGCTTAAATAAACAAGTTAAAATATGCAAAAGCATCAAAACCTTCACATGGCGTGTGCTAAGGGCCAGAATCGCCCTTTCACGTGTTCGATGAAGATGTGCCGAGGGTGGTCACACGCGGGGTGTTTGGTGTCAGGGATTCAAAATGCATCTGCCCATGATGCCAGGAGTTGAGTAGGGTCCTGTCCGGCACTGCTCGTGGTGGGGTACACGGCACCTCTATTCTTTGTGTGTGTGTGTGTGTGAGGAAGACCAGCCCTGAGCTAACATCTGTTGCCAATCCTCCCCTTTTTTGCTGAGGAAGACTGGCCCTGGGCTAACATCCGTGCCATCTTCCTCTACTTTGTATGGGACGCTGTCACGGCATGGCTGACAAGCGGTGCGTCGGTCCGCGCCCGGGATCCGAACCTGCGAACGCTGGGCCGCTGAAGCGGAGTGCGCGAACTCAACCGCTGCGCCACCAGGCCGGCCCCAGATGTTGTTCTTAACACGTGCATGAAGCAGTTTGGAAAGGAGCTGTTCTCTAAGGCAGGACGTAGTAAGGATTCATGGCCAGGCTGAAGGAGGTCTGTGTTGCAGGCTGAGGTTCATGTTTCAAGGTGGACCTTAGAACAGAGATTTTCCAGCCTTCTCTGAGCAGAGCTGCTGGCTGGAAGAAAAGCTCCGATGTCCCCACCCCCTGGTGCCTGCCTTCCACATGCCACCCTGAAGGAGCCTGGGAAGACGGGCTCTCTCACACAGGGGTTTCGCCTGAAGCATCCTGCTTGGCCCTGGCACAGCCAGGCTGCCAGCTGGAAAGTCAGGGCAGCCCAGTTGAGGGTCATGCCAGGCAGAGCAGGTCTGAACCTGGTGCGGCTCCCACGCCCCTCCCTCTCTCACGCCACCCACTGTGCAGCTTCCGGGTGCCAGGACCCAGAGCGTCCTGGGCTGAACCGGGCAGGAGGAAGGCGCTGGCTCCAGGGAAGCTGACGGGCTGCAGAGGAGGTGGTGACCCCGGAACCCACCATGTGGATGGTGGAGGGCTCCAGGGAGCTCATCACACCCAGAGAACTCTCCCGAGGAGGATCACTGGGTACCGGGAGAAACCGACCCTGCTGCGGAAGGGGCCCAGGCTCTGGGACCCCGCCAGGCTGGGCTGAGTCCAGCTCTGTTGCTTACTGATGTGTGATTTCCGAGAACTTGGCCCACCTCTCTGGGCACCAAAACAAAAGCAATGGTAACCACGATGATAGCTGCCCCTCTGATTCTTATAAAGATTACATGACATGGTATTTGAGAAGCACCTGGTAGGGATTTTGAAACTTTTGAACATAGATGTGAGAAAGTATTTATTCTTGTTCTGGAAGCAGTAGAGTGTGTGGTGGAGATCACTGACTCTGAAATCAGTTTGACCTGTGTTCAAATCCTGCATTACTTGCTGTTCAACCTTGGACTACTTACTTAACCTCTCTGAGCTTCAGTATCCTCCTCTGTAAACTGAAGTTGGTAAAAACAGTGGCAGGTCATAAGGGCTGTTTTGAACATTAAATGCAAAAATACATTAAAAAAACAGACCCTGCTCTATCAACATCATTATTGATAAATCGTGAAGGCTCCTGGGAAGATATAACCTTGGAAAGGGCTTTGAAGGATGAATAGGAGTTTGAAGGACTCAGAATAGTGCTGGGACATGACAAGCAGCTAAGAAGTATTTGTGGTTGCAAGACATAGCAGAGCAGGTTCTGCAGGACTTGGGGCAGTGGGAAGGGACAGCCCCGCCTTCTACAGATAGCCTGGTGTCCAGGAGACAGACTGGGCTTAGGGGTTGGTCAGCCTTACGTCTGAGTCAGTGTTCTCCAGAGAAACAGAACCAATAGGACACACAGAGATATGTAGAAAGAGCTGTATGGTTAAGGATTAGTTCACTTGATTACGAAGGCTAAGTCCCATGATCTGCCATCTGCGAGCTGGAGGCCCAAGAAAGCCAGGGATACAAACCCGGTCAGTCCAAACCCGAAGGCCCGAGAACCTCTGTGAGCTGGAGGCCCAAGAAAGCCAGGGATACAAACCCGGTCAGTCCAAACCCGAAGGCCCGAGAACCAGGAGCCTCGATGATGATCGAGGACGGGAGAATAGGGACGTCCCAGCTCAGGCAGAGAGCAATTGGCCCTTCCTCTGCCTTTTTGATCTCTTTGGCCCTCAAGCATTTGGAAGACGTCCGCCCACATTGGGGAGGGCCATCTTCTTTACTCAGTCTATCCATTCAAATGCTAATCTCTTCCAGAAAGGGCTCACAGACGTACCCAGAAATAATGTTTTACCAGCTATCCGGGCATCCCTGAGCCCAGTTAGGTGACACATCAAATTCGCCATCACAGAATCCCAGCTCTGCCTCTCACTGACTGAGAGAGCTTTCTCGGCCTCAGTTCCCTCACAGGCAAGCGGGATTCTGACAACATTCTCCTCGCAGGTCAGTGTCTTTGGAAAGCCCCGGTGCACGATGGGTGCTGCGTAAATGACAGTCACCATTATAGGGTCTTTGGGCATGTAGCAGCCTTGTCCCCTCTCCTCGAAGCTGCTCACCTCTCCTCCTGCCACCCCATCCTCCCCTGCCCAGGGACACAAAATCTGCCACCCATGTCCTTGTCATTTTATCTGGATGCCCCAGTCACCCCCAACGCTTGCATTAAGCTCAAGTTTCCCTCCCTCCAGAGTTGGGGTTGGCACACTTTTTCCGTAAAGGCACAGACAGTAAATATTGGAGACTTTGTGAACCAAGGCGCACACTTACGGATATTACGTGGGTACTCGTGCAACAAGAGAAAATATAAAATTTCTCAAATGCTTTATTGTTTGTTGACAAATTCTAAAATAATAATTGAGTAGACGTTTTGTAACACAGGTCTGCCAATGAACACAATGAAATTCTTTCAGGAAGGGGGTAACATTTTGCTGAACTGGGGTTCAGATGTAGAAACCATTCCTAATCCGCAGGCTGAATTTGGCCCTTCCGGTGCCTTTCCTTTTTCTGAAGGTCTTGGACCATTTATCGCAAACTCCTTCCTCTTGTTTGTCGTTATTTGCTGGATCTTGTTACAAAAAGAGGACCGTTCACCCAAGCTCGCTGGGGGTTAGCTGTATTACCACGGGCATGACTGTGCTCACCTGCAGGGTGTTTACTGAGCAACTACTAGGTTCTAGGATCTGTGCCTAGACCTGCAGACACAGTTGTAAACAAGGCAGGCCTGAGCCCTCCCTCTCGAAGCTTCCCGTCTAGTGGAGGGTGACAGAAAAGTGAAAAGGCAAACCACTTGACCCTTCTGAGCCTCGGTTTCCCCTACTATAAAATGGGCACAATAATCTGTGACCCATGTCCTCACCAGATGGTCTTGAGGCCCAAGAGCGAAGGCAACCGTGCTTTGCAAATTTTAAAGCATCGTACTGGTGTGAGCGGGGACCTTCCGCACAGATTATTTTTAGCTGCCTTTTCTTGTCTAAAAGAAGAGATTTTGACAAGCGACCTTCAGGTCTCATTGTAGCTGGTAAGGGAGGCAGAGAGTGAAGAGTATCAGTTAACAAGGAATCTGGGCTGTGAGATTAATCCGGGTGCATCCACACGTGTTCGGGGGGCAGGGGGAGGGTGTTCCGCTCGCCCCTTCAGCCCTCTGCAACTTCTCCGGCATCACCTGGGGCCTGAGAGGCTGTGCTCCTCTCCCAGCTTCAAAGAGCCCGGTGTCGGAGGCAAGGATTGGAATTAGCATCGTGAAGCCACCCTTCCAAGTCCGCAAGGCCGGTCTTCCTTCTCGATCTCCGCCTCATCCCCGCCTCCGCCACGCTGCTGGCTCGTAATTGCTCCTCGCAAGGGGGCTCCCGGCCTCCCAGCGGGCCCACGCCCCTGGCCAGGGATGTCATTTGTCCCACTAATGAGCCTCCAGTCAGAGGACCTGCTCCTTCTGTGGAGAGAGGCCCCATCTGGGGAGGAGGCCCCAGATGGTGGGCCGGGAAGAGCCCTGGCTCCTGGAGTCCCTTCCCTGAGGGGCTTTCAAGCAGGGTGCTGAATTTCATGCATTGCCCAAGGGCTTAGAACTAACAAGATATAAGAGCCAGGGGAATGGCTGCATCTTCTAGTTCAACAGTTTTCAAACTATTTTAGCCGTGGAATTTTTTTCTTCAAACAAAATCTTGCAGGGAACACGAAAACATAAGTCACAAAGGTGGCAAAGCGTCGTGGTTACAAGTCCACTGAATAGAGCAGGAGCAATTGGGTATCCACAGGCCGAAAAAATGAACTTGACCTCAACCTCACACCTCATATAAAAATATATAAAAATTAACTCAGAATGGACCACGGACTTAAAAGTAAAACATAAAACTGTAAAACTTTTAGAAGAAACAGGAGAATGCCTTTGGGACCTTGGGCGAGTGTTCCTTAGACGTGATGCCAAAGCACGATCCATGAAAGAAAAAAACCGATGAATGGGACTTCATCAAAATTAGAAAATTTTGTTCTATGAAAAACCCTGTTAAGAGGATGAAAAGACAAGCTATAGACTGGGAGAAAATATTTGTGAACCGCATGCCTGACAAAGGACTCAGATCTAAAATATATAAAGAACTCTCAAAACTCAACAGTAAAAAAAAAATATCCAACTAGAAAATGGGCAAGGGGCCGGTCCAGTGGCACAGCACTTAAGTTCGCTCGCTCCACTTTGGCGGCCCAGGTTTGGGTTCAGATCCCAGGCACGGACCCACACACCATTTGTCAAGCCATGCTGTGGCGGCGTCCCATATAAAGTAGAGGAAGATGGGCACGGATGTTAGCTCAGGGCCAATCTTCCTCAGCAAAAAAGAGGAGGATTGGCAACGGATGTTAGCTCAGGGCTGGTCTTCCTTACAAAAAAAGAAAAGAAAATGGACAAAAGACATGACGATATTTCACCAAAGAGGATTTACAAATGGCAAATAAGTACATTAAAAGATGTTCAACATCGCTAGCCGTTAGGGAAATGCAAATCAAGCCCCTATGAGACATCACTACGTCCCTATTAGAACAGCTAAAATAACAAAGATGGTGACAATGCTGAATGCTGGCGAGGATGTGGAGAAATTGGACCTCTCCTACATGGCTGGTGGGAATGGAAAATGGTACAGCCACTCTGGAAAATAGTTTGATAGTTTCTTTTCAAAAACTAAATATACACGTACCTTAGGATCCAGCAATTACACTCCTGGGCATTTATCCCAAAAAAACAAAAACTTCCGTCCACACTAAAACCTATATACAAACGTTCATGGCAACTTTATTTGTAATAGGCAAAAACTGGAAACAACCAAAATGTCCTTTATTTGGGTGAATGGTTAAACAAGCTGTGGCCCATCTAGACCATGGAATACAGTAATAAATATTCAGTAATAAAAAGGAACGAACCACTGAGACACAGCAGTGTGGATGGATCTCAAGGGATTACACTGAGTGAAAAAGTCAGCCTTAAGAGTGTATGATTCCATTTATATAACGTTCTCAAAATGACAAAATTACAGAGATGGAGAACAGATTAGTGGTTGCCAAGGGTTCGGGCTGGCAGGTAGGAGGGAGGTGGGCGTGACGATGGCGCCGTTCTGTATCTTGATTGAGGTGGTGGTTACGCAACTCTACGCGTGTGATATAAAAGGGCACAGAACTATACAACACTGTACCAATGTCAATTTCTAAATAAATAAAAGCCCAGGCTCAGAGGTCACTCACGCTCGGGTTCAAATCCCAGCTCCACTGTGAACTTGCTGTGTGGCCTTAGGCAGATTGCATCACCTCTCTATGCTTCATTTCCCGTCTGTAGCATGTAACTACCTCAAGTGTTTGTAAGGGTTAACCGAGATAACGCAGGCATGCATGTAAAGTACCTGATAGGTGGTAAGGACCCAACAGATGTTTGTTATTATTTTAAAAAGGAATATATTCTGATTGAATGGGGGGGGCCTGCGGCACAGGCACCTCCAAGGAAGCGTCATTGGGAGACCACTCACGGGGTTCCGCTCCTCTCTGTACCTGTGGTGCGGCTGAGGCCCTGCAAGTGGGAGGGACTTGCCCAGGGTCATCCGGCGCCCAAAGCTCTGGGAGACTCAGACCCTGGGCTCCTGGCTCCTCACCCCGGGCCTTTTCCACTGTACTCCCCCCATCCATGCGGTCAGGGACATCTGCTCCTGAGCGTCCATCCCAGCACTCCCTGGGTGAGGCCAACGCGATTCCCAGGATACGTGGACAAGACTCTTAGCTAATGCGAGTCCCTCTTTCTTGAGGGCTCCCTCTGTGCCAGGCTCTGGGTTCGAGTCCTTGACTCCTTGCAACAATCCTAGGGGGGAAGCGCTGTCACCACCCTGATTTTAGGCTTGAAATAACTGAGGTCCAGTTGAGTGCAGTAAGTGGCCCAAGTTCGTGGTGCTAGCAGGGTTGGAACTGTGGTCTGGCGGGGTCTGTGCGTCCAGGGGCTGCCCTCTCAAGGTCGATGATAATAGCAGCCCAATAGCACTCACCGCATGCTGGGCACCGAGCTTTTTTTTCTTCTCTTCTCTTTCTTTCTTTCTTTCTTTTTTTTTTTTTGCTGAGGAAGATTGGCCCTGAGCTAATATCCGTGCCCATCTTCCTCTACCCTATATGGGACGCTGCCACAGCATGGCTTGACAAGTGGTGTGTCAGTCTGTGTCCGGGACCTGGGCCAGGAACCCTGGGCCACCGCAGCGGAGTGCAAACTTAACCACTTAACCACTACGCCGCCGGGCCAGCCCTGGGCACTGTTCTAAGACTAGCTCACTTAGGCCACAGAATGAGGTTCCAAGGTAGATTCTATTGTCATCATTTCCACTGACAGAGGAGGGAAGTGAAGCACAGAGAGGTTATTTAACTTGCCCGAAACCACAGAGCAAGTGGCAGAGCTGGGATTTGAACCCGGGCAGGCTAGTTCCAGAGTCTGTGCTCTCCATCTCCCTCCCATGCCGTCTCTCCCTCCAGTGCACTCTTTTCAGCCTCCGTAGAAGGGCCCTGCCCGTGTTCTCGGGGTCACCTATGCTCACCGCTGCCCTGTGAGTCATCTGGAAACCCCCTCCCTGTCAGACTGGTTGCCCAGAGGTCCCTAGGATCCTATCTGGGACACAGAGCATTAGGTAATGGTGTGTGGGAGGAGAAGGCTTCTGCGTCCAGCCAAATTCCTTCCTTCCCTCCAAGGCAGGGAGGGGGAATCAGCTCAAGATTCGGGCAATTGAATGAGGTTTGGTAATAGACGCGCTCTTTTGAAATGTGCTCATGACAATAGTTATTTAAACTACCCAGAAGATAAAAAGTAATAAGTGGTTTCCTTGTCAGGGTGGCTCCTGGCGGAGTGGTGGAGTGGATGCACCGTGACAGCTCACCTTCCCTGGGTCTTAGTTCTCTGATTCCTCAAGAGGGACTGGATTCCAGCTAGAAAATGATACTTTGCAGAGCAACCCAGTGGACACAGAAATGACTGTATTTCGCACATGCGCACTAGACACGACAGGCCAAGCTCAGGTTCCCACCTGCAAAGCTCACCCTCCCTGGGTGCCAGCTTCCTGCTTCCTAAGCCCCATAATCACCCGGCGTCTGAAGATGGCTCGCACACCTGGTCCCACACGCAAAGCCAACACATTTTCCGTGGATCGGGTCCAGACCTGCGTGATTCAATTTAAACAGGCGTGCTTTCTTGTCCACTACCGACTTCCCTTCACGGCGGATTATTCTAGACAGTCAGAGTTCGTTTTCCATCACAGATGGAAGAACGTCAGAGCTGGGAGAGGTGTCAGAGGGCAGCGGTTCCTGGGCTCGCAAGCCAAGTTTGTTGGCAAACCATCTTCCCCGTTTTTTCAAGATCTACATAACACCTGATTGAATATCTTTCTTTAAATAAACACCTATCTTAAACTGAAATGAATCATTTTTATTTATTTTATTTATTTATTTATTTTTTTGTGGGGAAGACCAGCCCTGAGCTAACATCCGTTGCCAATCCTCCCCTTTCTGCTGAGGAAGACTGGCCCTGGGCTAACATCCGTGCCCATCTTTCTCCACTTTATATGGGACGCCGCCACGGCATGGCTGACAGGCAGTGCATCGGCGGGCGCCCGGGATCCGAACTCGCAAACCCCGGGCTGCCAAGCGCGGACTAAACCGCTGCGCCACCGGGCGGCCCCTGAAATGAATCATTTTTAAAAGGAAACTATATCATTCAGTATAAAAAGCACAGATTTAATTGCTAGTTATACACACACATTTCTAATATGCACTGAAATAAATATGTAGCAAGTGGAATTTTTAATGTTCATCTGAGTACCAGCCCAAACCACCTCGAGGTGCACGTCCACAGATCCAGCCCCTTCATTTTGCAGCAAAGATGCCCGGGGTCCAGGAGGGTTGCCCACAGCCTAAGCCCAACATCACTGATACACATTCTGAGAAGAGGCCCAGGTCTCAGGGTTGAGGAGCAGTGAGGTGTGGCAAAAAGAATGTGGGTTTCAGAATCACAAGGTCCCAATCATTACCTTGGAACTTACCAGTTGAGAAACCTTGAGCCTCAGAACCTCTCCGAGCTTCAGTTTCCTTGTGCCTGTTATGAAGATTAACTGCTATACATACACAAGGCACATCACACAGGCCTGGCCCTTTAAGAGTACTTGGTCTATAGTCATTCTCTTTCTCCCTCTCCACTTTGCCCAAAGGAACAGAATGCATTCCTACCTCAGGACCTTTGCACATGCTGTTCCTACTGCTTGAATTGCTGAGAGAAGAGAGGAAGCTGAGGCTTGTGGACCCTACGCTTCTGTGTCGGTTGTGGTCAAGGGGCCCAATCTAAGGCCATGATATGGTAGGTGACGGGCCTGGCCTGGGACAGTCCTGCACACAGTAGGCACTCAGCCCACACTTCAGACTTGCCAGCCTATGTGGTCCACTCCCAGGAACAGCGTGGCCCTGGAGTAGAAGTTGGGCCCTGGCACCGTCCAGCTCCACGCCTGGCATCACTGTTGCCCACAGTGGAGGCTGTATTTTAAGATGGTGCCTCTGGCCTGGCCCAGTGGCCGAGAGATTAAAGTTCTATGCTCTGCTTTGGCGACCCAGGGTTCGCAGGTTTGGATCCCGGGCACAGACCTACACCACTCACCAGGCATGTTATGGTGGTACCCCACATACAAAATAGAGGAAGACTGGCACAGATGTTAGCTCAGGACCACTCTTCCTCAGCAAAAAACAAGGTGATGCCTCTGCGTGAGACTTTGTGCCCACAGACCAATTCAAGCTATTGCTGTTCCCTCCAAAGAGGCCCCTCTGTTTCCAGCTTCAGAACCGCTGAGACCCCTGTGGAATCAACAAGATAAGGAATAGGAGGAAGCGGTCTCAGGAAGAGGGAGGGGGTATTTAAGAAAATGAAGGAGGACACAGGGGAGGGGAGCAAGGAGAGGGTCAGTGGGGGACAGTGGAGTAAGTACAGGAATGGCTTGGGTGGAGCCCCTGAAATCAGCGACAGTTGTTATTACAGACGTTGTTATAGCTCATGTTGAATCCTAGTGAACCATAAAACAGTAAGTCATCGCCGACTCACCAACAGGTGCTCGGTTAAGGTGTTCCCATGACGGCATGGCAGGGAAACTGAGGCACAAAGAGGCGGGCTCTGCCAGGCTCCGTGGACACTGTGGAGTGATGACTTCCTTGCTGAGTCTCACCAGAGACAGCTAAGAGGAGATGTGGGTGGCTGCTGTGTGGACCCAAAGCCACATTGTCCCCTGTTGCCAAGGTTCTCTTACTTGGGAGCAGAACTTTACAGTTTAGGAAGCCCCTTCACCGCCCCTTTAAAGGGCCACCCTGGGAGCAGGCAGGGCAGGGACTGTTGGCCCCACTTGAAAGCCGAGGAAGCCACGGGGAGGTCAGTGGGGAGGGGATGGAATGAACTCCCCCTCACACTCTCTATGTGTCAGGGAGCGTGCTGTCTGCTGGACCTACGGCCTTGAACCCCCTCCCCTTCCGAGGTGGCTGTTCCCATGTCCATCTTACACACGTGGGGCCTGGGGTTCACAGAGATTGCCCTGCCCGAGGTCCCATAGTCGGGGCTGCCTGACAAACAGGAAAGAATGGGGCGGGAGTCCGCTGCTTAGGTTGACATCTTGGCTTCACCACCTCCACCTGCCAGACTTTGACCAAGTTACTTAACCTCTCTGTTTCTCGGGTTTCTTTTCTGTAAAGTGGGACTGTTATGGGATGAATTGTATCCCCCCTTCCCCCCGAATTCAATTATTGAAGTCCTAACCCCAAGGACCTCAGAATGTGACTGTGTTTAGAGACAGGGTCTTTAAGGAGGTAATTAGTTAAAATGACCTCATTAGGGTGGACCCTAATCCAAGGTGACTGCTGTCCTTAAAAGGAGAGGAAATCAGGACACAGACATGTACAGAGGGAAGACCATATGAAGACACAGAAAGAAGATGACCGGCTACAAGTCAAGGAGAGAGGCCTCGGAAGAAACCAACCCTACAGACACCTTGATCTCAGACTTCCAGGCTCCAGAGTCGTGAGAAAATAAATTTCTGTTGTCTGAGCCCCCCAGTCTGTGGTACTTTGTTAATGGCAGCCCCAGCAAACTAATGCAGGGACCAACAACAGTGTCCGTGCTGTATGGGTGTAATAAAGATTAAACAGGCTTTTCTCTGTAGGGCGCGTGGCCCGATGTTGGCACACAGTAAGTGCTCAGTAAATATCGGAGCTTTTTGGTTCTATTCAAGAATTCCTTTCCTTCGTCTGGCTGACTCAGTCCATCTGGTGGAGGTGAAAATCAGACAGACCAGGTGTTTGGCACCATGGGGGCCCACATTGCTTTGGCTGTTATTTTCCAATGGGCTGTTATAGTTTTGCATGACATGACGTGGCCTGAAATGCAGTGGTTCCCAGCCACCAGTACCACCTGGCACATCAAACAGGCTGTACTTCTTCTGTCTTATCGCTAACCTTCCAGGCAAATGACAATTCTGCAGCTGAGCTCAAACCCTTGGTTTTTCTTGTCCACTCAAACTCCATCCCTTGACCTCACCAGAGAGTCACCTGGATGCTGGGCTGCATTATACAATGAATGCTGGGCGAACATCCGTGAGGCCTGCCATTCATTTGTCCTTCTGTCTCTTTCTCTAGTCTCAAGATGATATGCCCATAATGCCCACTGCCAGGGAAAAATGGAATCTGCGGTATATGGCTTTTATCTGCAAGCTTGGATGAGGGATAGTCTTAAAAAGTGACTGGAGAGCTATTGACTAGAAACCAAGTCTACAAACTGTGGTTCTATCCTGGGCCAGGAACGCAACCGGAATGCAAACACTCGTGCAGAATCAGGAAGGGCTGGTGGTTACAAACTAACGTGCAGACATTGATGAAATTGATTTCGATCCTGTTTTTCCTGGGTCTGAAAAATTAGATTTAGCTCCTAAAGTGAGCCTGTTTGCATTTCAGATTTCTCCTGGACTCTCTTGTATTCAAGCAGGAGTGATGGGACCAGTGAGGGGCAAAATTGTGGAGGTGACTGGGGCTACAGAAGTCCCTCAAACCCTCAGGAAGAGAAGTTGTGCATTGGCTCCGGGTACTGGGCAGAGCAGGGGCTCAGTAAATATTTATTGAATTTTCTTAAATCTTAGTCTTTAGTAGTCCAGCATGGGAGTCTTGGTGGCTGGCATCCTATACCTCCTCCTCCTGGAACTGCACTATGAATAGCTTCCCCAGGGCACAGACAGTGACGCTTCCCTTGACAAAAGTGGCATGACTTCGAGTAGCACTTCTTATACTTTAAGATACATGAAAACCACCTGGGGGTCTTGTTATAAATGCAGATTCAGATTCAGCACATCTGGGGCCTGGCCTGAGATTCTGTGTTTCTAACAAACACCCGAGGGATGCAGCTGCTGCTGGTCCAGGGGCCACAGCAAGGGTTTCCTGAAATGACCTGTATTCTTCCTGGCTCTCCTATGAGCCAGCTGTGTGGCCTTAGGTGGTCTCAGAGCTTCTCTCGGCTTCAGCTCTTCATCTGGATACTATGTAGGTCAACAAACATACATTCACAGCTTACTACATGCCGGGCCACCCTGGGTGCTTGCTGTAAAAGCAAAGATGAATAAACCCGGAGGGGCTTGCAGACTGGGGGGCTAAAAGGTCCAATGATAATACTTAAGGACCTTTTGCATTCTAAAATTTCATGGCTCACCGGGCAGAAACCGGGTTAAAAGATCTTCCTCTCCCAGAAAACATCTTTCCAAACTCTATGACAAGGACCTCCTCAAACTACTGTTCTCAGAATCAGGAAATATTCAATCCAGAAGTAACCCCGAAAGAAATTTAGCCCAAACTCTATCTTGCCATTTTAAGGAAGGGGGAAACTAGAGATCAGAGGCAGCAAGTGTTGGGTCCAGAGCAAATCACCGGCTTTCCAGCCATGCTTTCGAAGGTAGTACCGTCCAATAGAAATAAAACGTGAACCACAAAATTTTAAACATGTAATTTTAAATTTTGCAGTAGCCACATTGAAAAGATGAAAAAGAAACAGGTGATATTCATTTGAATCCTACATTAACCTAATGCCAAAAATATTATCATTTCAACGTGTGATCAATATAAGAAAATTAGAGATATTTCATATTCCTTTTTATTGTACTAAGACTTTGAAATCCAGTTTAAGTACACTTACAGCACATCTCAGTTTGCGTTAGCCGCATTTCTAGTGCTCAGTAGGCACATTAGAGCATTAGCTGTAATGGCCAGGGGCTACCACGTTGGACAGATAATACTGAGGTGTATTATCCCCTCTTAACCCAATCGTAAAACACAGACCATCAGGACCAATTTCCCATTGGTCAGCAGCATCATCCCCATGATCAGTGACCCTCGACCAAAAAACTGATCTTCCAACTGAAGGTGGAGCTTTCTGTGGCCAAGTTAAATAGCATTCCATTTCTGGAAAGAACCTTAAATGTAGCCTCATCTAACCTGACATATGACTTTACTGAACACCAGAAGAGGCCACAAAGCCTGCTGTGGGTCCCAGCGACGGCAGGCTGGTAGTGAACCCACATTTCCACTGTTCTGTGCGTGAAGTGCTTACCACACAGTGCCAGCCACCTAGTAAGTGCTCCAGAAATCTCAGCCACCTCCTTTCCCTTCTCCTCTTCTGTTTTTGCACCAAACTGGTCTGTCCCCAGAGAAGTTGCTCAATGAAAGCGAGATCCAATTCAGAGCACATTTCGAGGAAGAAGTGTTGTTTCCAGCTTGCCCGGTAGGTGCACCCCCCTGGGTAGCATTCGTTACATAAGCTGCAGCACGACACACCTGACTGATGAATGAATGCATCACACCCATTTCAGCCAGGAGAGCCACGCTGGCTTTCCCTAGAACGGTGGTGTGGAATCGAGGCGTGTAGATGCAACAATCACTTTTGCCATCTGACAAGTAGGGCCAGTTCTCGGGTGTTATACCCAAAATGCTTTCTACTGCAGCACGACCTCAAGAAAAACCAGTTCCAGGGGGACCACACCTAGGATCATACGATGCAATCTGATATTAGCGTCTCATTGCATCAGGAGATTCTGACGCATGTGCCTTTTGTGCTGGCGAAAAGCTTCATAATGGGGAAAGAGAAAAAAAGAGAAAGACTGGCTGGCTGAAATCTAAACGTACTGTCAGTACCGTTCCTAATTGGCCACACAGCGCGTTTGGAGGATAAACAGTGAACCAACCACCACGGCCTGACAAGCATCAGCATGCCATTTCTTGAAGGGGACTTGTTGGCATATTTAGGTGAAATTCTTTTCTGGTTGGTTCTACTTATGTTTTATATCAAAGCATCAAGGTTTAATCTCCTAAATCTTTTTTAAGACAGGTCTATTAAGAAGCTTTCAAAGGGTGCTTCTGTTCCCTGTCTTGAACTTTCTGAAGACCTCTGAAACGTACCAGTTGATTTCTCATTCCTAAAGTTCTTTTTCGTAAGCAGTCCTGGCTCCCTGGACACACAGCCTTTTGACTTTGATCAAATACCTTGGATTTGGGCCTCTTGGTTTCTCTGCCTTTAGACATTTGTTGCCTCCTCAATCCTGCTTCTTGCTTTAACAATTGAGATGAATTACTTGCAAAAATCCCAGAACTCCATCCATCCTCAGGAAGTTGCCTAAAGAAGCAACTTCCTTGTGTCAGTGTGCCCCCCAAAAAAGGAAATAGGTAAAAATCTTTGGTAGGAAACCAAGTCATATTGAGTTCGTAACGTGGGAGGGGAGACCAGTAGCTCACTTCCCTCCCAGGATGAGCCAGCAAGTTCTAGTAAAAATCACTCCTTGATGTGGCTTACTGGGGTCTACAGGAGCTGGTCCTTGCTCACTTCCTCGCTCTAGCCATCTTGCTCTTCTCGCCCAGCCCTTTGGGACACTTTTCCTCCCAGGAGCCATGTCTCTCAAGATCCCCGGACTTTTGCGTGTACTGTTCCCTCCACCTGCTCTGGAATAGTCTTCTTACTCCTGTTCATCCAGTGAGTCTTATCCATCTGTAAGTCACTCAGCTTAACTTTCCACAGGGATGCCTTCTCTGCCCCCAAGTAGGTTGAATTCCCTTGCCATAATGGTCCTACATAGGTATCGCTTTGCAACGCTTATGTAGAGGAGGAAAAAGCTTTCCTCGATCCTCTTAGGGTCCCTGGCTGCGTCTGAAAATTATACAAAGGCAGATTAACAGGAGAGAAGCATGCAAATTTATTTTATTGTAAGTTTTACATGACATGGGAGCCTTCATAAGGAAATGAAGACCCAGAGAGACAGACCTGTGTATTCTTCTGCTAGGTTTGATGAAAAGTGGACAGTCCTGGAGGACTAGGATAGGTTAAGGGGTAAGAGGTCAGTGTAGTAGACTGGGGGAAACTTAGCAAAGCTTGTTTATTAGATTCTTCTTGGTGTCCCTTTTGTCTTCGGAGATGGGGACGTTCCTTTCCTCCTGGTACAGGGAGGGCACCTGTCACCTGAGGGGTTTATGGCCTGTTTTAAGGAAGAAGGGCTGGGGGGGAGGTGTCAGAGTGACTGTCCTGCTTCTGTCATTTTCTCAAAACACCTTTAGCTTAAAATATTCAATGTGCCAAGGTGCCATATTTTGGGGTAGCATGCCTTGAACCCCATCAGTTATGACACTTGCAATGACTTGTTCGATTATCTATCCTTACCCTTAGACTGTGCATCCCACTAGGGCAGAAATCCTGTTCTTTAGCTTTGTACCCCCAGCACCCTGCATGGACTGGGGGCCCAGTAAATATTTGTCAAAAAGATGAAAATTTCCCATCAAAACCAGCTTCCAGTGCATCCTCGGTCTCTGAATTAATGACTCATTAATTCACTAATATAGCAAACCTTTATGCAACCCTACCATGTAACAGCAGCTTGCTGCATACCGGGGACACAACCACAGGCAAACAGAATACAGCTTCTCTCCGCACAGGAGAAAATTATTCAAATTGTATTCCTCTTTCATTCCAATCACTCAATTAGGGCACGTCCCTTGTTGGCGGATGGGTGAGCAAAGTGAGTCTTTTCCAGCGAGTGTCCTCAGGTGACCTGTCTAGACGTGCCCGGAAAAAACAACATTCTCCTAAAGCCCTGAGAAATCTCTGACGCGCAGGACGCGCTGCGTAGAAAGCCCCAGGCGCGCGGCGCGGCCTGTGACACGCGGGGCACCGGGGAGCGAAGGCTGGCAGCCTGGCGCCCGGCGCAGGCTCGGGTGGGTCGGGCCGCCGGGGGGCCGCGGGCGCGGGCGGGGGCCGGGCAGCCGCGGGGTCCTCCGGCCGGCAGGGGGCGCGCGCGCCCCGGGCCCCGCGCCGCCCGCCCCGCCGCGCGCTCGCTTGCCGCCCGGCCGCACATGTGTTTCTGTTTTGTGTTGTAGCATTTGTTCTGGAAGCTCGTATTTACATTTTAAGTGTATCTGGTGAGTGGGTTGGAACCCTCGTCTGGGCCGGGGAAAAAAAAAAGCCCTTCGGTTCGTCTTTTAGTTGCTCCTCTTCCCTTATCTCTCCGGTTTCTCATCACTCCAACCAGGTAGGGGCTGAAAAATCAAAATCGACAATGATCAGTTTGCGGGGTCTGGGAAAGTTTTTTTTTTTTTTCCCTTGGAGAAGAAAAGCTGAAAAAAAAAAAAACCAAAAACCTAGGGAAGGGGGGTTGGGGGACTGAATGAATAAAAAGGGGAAGGAAGGCGGATCCACGTGGTTTAATCGGAGACAGACAGAGATCCTATTGTTCAAAATCAATAAAAAAAAAAAAAAAAGCAGACAGGCGAAAACGCAGGGACGCCGGGGGAAAGTAGCGGCGGAGCGGGGCACTTAGCAGCCGGGGTCGGAGGGGTCGCCGGCTGCACGTTCGGGAAGGGGCCGGGAGAGAGTCGGGCACCATTAAAGTTTTCATTTTTCGCGTCTGTGCGAGCAGGTGTTTGGGGTTGGGGGCCACCTCTACTGCCCCCCACCTCGTCGGGGGCAGCCCACCCGAGGGATTCGGCTCATTAGAGCCCGAGGTCAGAACCCCCAGGCTGGGGCGGAATTGGGGGTCGGAGAGAATTGCATTTGAGGGGGCCTGGGGAGGGGGGCGCGGAGACAAAAGCAGCAGGTGGGGCGGTCGGGGAGGGGGAGCTCCTCCACCACCCGAGGTGCCGAAGGAGGGTCTTTGAAGTGTCCCGAAGCCGCCTCTTATTAAACCTGGGGGCTCGGAGGCTCCTTTCTTTCCTTCTTTACTTTTTTGGGGACGAGGCTGCAATTGTGATGCGATGTAGGCAAAGCCAACTTGAGGATGGGCCGGGGGGTCTCCGTTTTTCCCTTTCCCTGAGCGGATGGCAGTCGGGGACCCGGGCTCCCGTGCGGGATTCCCCGGAGGCGGCGCGCCGGGACCCGGGAGGGGCGCGATTTCCTCCCGGCTCGCCCCCTCTCCGCCCACCCCGCGGCCGCCACTTTGGGGAGGGCAGGGGAGGAAGTGGAGGCCGGTGGCTCGGCTGGTTCCCCTCCCCCCGCGCAGTTTATAACCCGTCCATTGTGCGCCGCTGCCCCGTGTCTCCTCCAGCGCGACCATGCCCAGGAAGAAGGCGGCGGCGGCGGCCTGGGAGGAGCCGAGCTCGGGCAACGGCACGGCCCGCGCCGGGCCCAGGAAGCGCGGCGGCCCGGCCGGCAGGAAGCGCGAGCGGCCCGAGCGCTGCAGCAGCAGCAGCGGCGGCGGCAGCAGCGGCGACGAGGACGGCCTGGAGCTCGACGGGGCCCCCGGCGGGGGCAAGCGCGCGGCGCGGCCCGCGGCCACCAAGGGGGGAGGCGCGGCCGTGGTCATCACCGAGCCCGAGCACACCAAGGAGCGCGTGGTGAGTGCGGGCCCGGGTCGGGGGGCGCGGGCCGCGGGCCGCGGCGTGTCCTGGCCGGGGGCGGCGGGGCCGGCGCAGGCCGCGGCTGAATCATCGTCGCCGCCGCACACAAAAGGGCGCGGGCCGGGGGCGGGCGCGGGCCTACCCGACCCCGCCGCCGCCCGCCCGCGCGGCCGTTGGCCGTTGGGGCGCGCGCCCCGGGCCCCCCGCCGGGGGAGGGGCGGCGGGAGCCCGCGCCCGCCCGCCTGCGCGAGGGGGTCATGGCCCCGCCCCCGGCGCCGCTCGAGCCGACTCCCTCCGCCTCCCCTCCCCCTCCCGCCCCGGGAAGGGAGACTTTTGCAAGTTGTCTCGGGCCGGAGGACGGGACGCGCGCGCCGGGGCACGGGGTGCGGCGCCGCGTGACCTCGGCCGCCCCGGTCCCCCGCGGCCGCCGGTCGCCCGGGTGCTGCGGGGAGGGGGCCGCCGGCGCGCCGCGGGGAGCCGCGGTCTGCGCCGGGGCTTTGAGGTTCCCGCCGCCTCGGCTCCGGCGCTCCGGGGGGGCGGGGCCTCGCAGCCGCCGCGCATGCCCCATGCGGCCCTGCGCCGTCTCGCGCCGCCGGGGAGGCGGGGGCGGCCGCGGCGGGGGCGAGGGCGCATGCTCCGAGAGCCCTCCCCCTGGAGGTCGGGCATACCCCCCGGCTGAGAGGTGCCGGGGCTTTGTTCTCCGCTTGTGGTCCCAGGGCGCGGGTGCTCGGCGTGCGCTCTGTGGAGCCCCCCCGGGGAAGAAGCATCTCCCGGGGTCCGAATGGGCTTGAATTTGCTCCTCAGAGCTGGGCCTTCAAACCTCAGTGAAGATCGCGACCCAGTCATGTGCTCCCAAATCCCTGCAGAGCCGGAGGTCTTTCCCTGGGGTCCGCGATCCCCAAACCCCACAAGTTTAGTGTGGGATGTGTGTCACCAGATCCTCATCATCCCAGAAGAGTAAAAGCTTCCACTCAGGAGTTTCTAGACTCAGGTCTAGAGTCTGACCCTTGGGAGAGGTCCTTTTCTCTCCCCGGTTGGTGTGTCAGGGTTAACAGGACCAGAGTGCTTTCTCCTAGGAGCTCAGGCAAGGTTTAAAGGGTTAAACATGATGCATTTCTATAACCACTTTATAGATGAGGAAACTGGGGCACGGAGTTGGAGGGCCTAGCCCCAGATCACACGGCCTCGGGTTTTTCCCGATGTCATCCTTAATGCCTCTGCACATTGTTGGTGTGCAAATGCGTTGTCCCTGCCCTCCCAGTGAAGGGTCAGTGTTTTAGGTGGTGGAGGAGTGTGAAAGGGAAGGAGAGCCCGTGTCACTGGAATGTCTTACCTAGGGTCGGGAACCAGGCTGGTGCCAGGGAAGTGGCCACGGTATTGAGGAACCTGGAGCAAGGAGCTGTTGTCCTCTAACACATCTAATCCTCTGTGGGAGACTCAGACTTCTGCCCCGCAACCACAGTGCGTTAGGAGAGAACTGAAAGGAAAGGCCAGGCAGGCTCGACCTCTGCTGTGGTCTCTCTTGAGTTTCCAGTCAGCCTATTAGAGTAATGAGTTTTGAGTCAGGAAGTAAAAGAGCCTTAGCCCAATGCTGAGATGCACCTGAGAAGGTAGTCACGGAGAGAGAGTGCGTGCAAAGGGACACCGGGCTCTTCACCAGCACTGCACGCAGATGGCTTGTCTGATGGAAATGGCCTTTTTCTTAATCTTACTGGGAGGTTCCATTGCTCCCTGTGAGGAGACACAGCAGTCCATTGCAGTTTACGTTTGCTTTATATTTACAACTCACTTATCTTTTAAATTCCTGAGATATCTATACGGACATCCCTTCCCCTGCCCCCTTAAAAAACAAGAGGGCCTGTTCAGCAGTAAAGCAGTTTCCTTTGGCCTGGTCAGCACACCATCCTAGGCTCAGTGCGGAAGACTGAATGTTCAACAGATGATGCTCTTTTATGCCTCATGGAAGGTGTACACCGCAAGTTTTAAGTTTTTATTAGTGTTTTTTGAGTTTAGTCCAGTGTCAAGGCCAGGCCCATGCTGCCCCATTGCCCTCTCATAGGCCTAGGTGGGCACTGCCCCTGGTCCTGGGTGGGCCTCCAGCCCAGTGTCCCTGAGCCCAGGTTCCTGGCCTCCAAGGGGGGCACAAGGTCTCCACCTGTTCAGCAGCTCTGGGGTTTCCATCTGCTGCCACAGGCCGGCAGCAGTCCCTAGCCTGTTTTAGAAAAAAGCTTTTTACTGAGCATTTTGCAAGCCTTGCCGCTGTTGGGGGCTGCTTGAAAGAGCTTTGTGCGAGAGCAGCTGCCAGGAGTTGTCTGAAACCGTATTGCCTTTCCTTAACTCAAACCTGCAGATACTGGGCTTGTGAAAGATGCACCCCAAGTACTTGTGTGGTTGCGGGGCAAAGTGGTGTTGAGTAAAAGATGTGTATTTTCATAAAATATTCTTATGGTTTCAGTCCTGGAAAAGGCATTCTCCAGAGACCTCAGGTTTATGTGTAGTCAGATGATCATTTTAAGGTTGGGGTTGCTGCAGCCTGAATTACCTGTGAACTTCATAACCCTGAGGGTAAAGCAAGCAGCTTTGGCCCAATCCTAGAAAATATGTGAGTGTCGTGAGCTGTCCAGGTCTTTGTTGCTTTGTCAGTGTTCGGTTGCTAAGGTTTTGAGGACCCTGAGACAGATCTCTCCCATCTGAAAGGACCAAATACAGACGACTGAAAACCGAGCTTGAAGTCTGTTTTAGTTGATAGCCCGTGAGGGAATTTGTTTTTGCTGGCATCTCTCTGACCGGTCTTGCCTCTGCCGAGAGCAGCAGCCTTCTAAACGGCTATATGTTAAAAGGTTGACTCGCGGTCTTACAAACGTGCTTCTTGCACTTGAGCAATAATTCAAAAATTGCTTTGGACCAGAAACCCCATTTTGTTGATTGAAGCAGCTCAGTGCATTTTTCTGCCGTGGCCGTTCATCTGGGCCCGGCTTACGTGACCGGGTTATTGGGAGGCAGCAGGTGAAATGAAATTTACTGTTTTGCCAGCTTTTCTGCCACGTGGCCTTCAGATGCACACAATATCACAGACACTGAGTCCATCCAAACACAATCAGCCCATCACTGAAGGCTGGAGGGTCACACCTCCGAGGGTCCCATGACCTCTGGCTCTCAGCCCTGACAGCCATCACTGGAGTCCTGGGTGGACCCAGCAGGCATTGGGGTCTCTCCCACCCGAAGGCGGTCCAGGTGATGAAGAGGGACATGGGTTGTGATTTAAGCGATGTTAGGAGTTCTGTTCCTTATTTTAATTTTTTATATAAGATAGAAGTTAATTATAGAGAAAATAAGGGTAAGTGGCCTGCAGCAGACAACTGTGTAGATAATAGCACTGAAATTCAGTCAGTTATCTCTGTCTAAAGTGTGAGAGAATAGGGCCCAGGACGTACAAACCTGAATAAGATAACACTTGACGCCCTCATAGGAATCAGACCATTGTCACTGGAGTAGACTCATTTCCACAGACACCTTATATCAGAAAGGTTGGATTTTTGTATAAATGCTTAGCTGGCTTGATGGGCCAGTATCCACAAGCCCTTGACCATCATGCAAATGCTGACCTCTCCAGGTCACAGAGGAAACCCTGCGCCTGCGCAGGGCGTTTGCAGCAAGTTCTGGCAGTGTGGCGGGGCTGCAGGTCCTGCAGGGGCCAGCAGCACCGGCGAATGTTGCTGTGGTGAATGCATCTCGTGTGGAGTGGTGTAGCTGTCTACAGTGAGCCCTCTGTGCGCGGGGGGCACAGGAGGTGTCTGCCGGGGCAGGGGTGCTGCCTGGCCCGGGGGTGCAGGCGTTCCAGGTCTTTTCCCACTGTTCTCCTGCCTGGTAGCTCACCACATGGTGCCTTCGCTCCTTCCCGAGCGTGGACCTCCAGAATAGTGGAGAGCAAGTCAGTGACGTGGGCAGAGACGCAGGGCCACTACTTACGTGGGGAACTTGACAGAACCCCCTGGCTGCTCTCCGTCTCCTGCAGGAGGCCTTTAGAAGGTTCCAGCCAGGCCTGCCAGTTAAAGGGAGACAAGCAGGGGAAACTAGGCTCCCTTTCAAGTAATCTGAGTCTGTGGGTGCTACCAGGTAGGACTACCCTCTGACTAAGGTCATTCTCTAAATAATTGAAAAGTGGCAAAGACAGTCTCCGTTCCTGGCGGTTTTGTTTCCCTCCGAATGCTGACTGCAGGATGTGTCCTGTAGATGGACCGTCTTCCTCCAGCCACGTAAACGTGGCCGAGCAGGCGAGCACGACGGGCCCTACTCTGTAGGCATGCCAGCCACGGCAGGTTTGGGTGGTGCAGAGTTCCCTAAGAGATGGACTCGTGTGTCGGGAAGATGTGTTCATCCTAAAAATGCATGCACAGTGTTGCCAAAAGGTCCCGCCAGGGCATCTACCACGTAGAGGTCAGAATCCCTGGATCTGGAACTGTTGGGCCTTTTTTTTTCTTCCAAGAACAATTCTGTAAACAGAAGAAAAACCTCCTCTTTTTCTTTTAATGTCCTGGGATGATGATGTAAGGGATGAAAGCAGAACGGGAAGTTCTGCTTCCCTTGCCTGCCTGGAACCGAGTGAGTGGTTCAGAACTGAATCTTGGACTAACAGTCTACTTTAAAGCTGTCCTCGGGCATTGCAGAAATAAAGCAAAGTGCTGAGACTGTTTTATAATGAGTGCCCCCTAGAATTGGCCAGTGGTCTTTTTAAGTGGCACCTGTTCCGATTGCCGGTCTGTGAGTCTGTGGTCCTAGTGACGTGCTGTGTCGAGAGACCGAAGGTGTGGAGTGACGAGTCCTGGCTGGGAACCACGGCTTCTCCCTTGCACCGCCTGGGCCAGGGAGTCCCTGGTCCCCCGGCGCGCAGCCTGCGGTAAGGGTGAGCCCGTCGAAGGCTGCCCGGGTCAGATCCATCCACCCTCACCGAGGCCTTGCGCTCGTGTGTCTGCACTCCCATGGAGGGACTGAACACAGATGGGCTCTGGGCACAGCGGGCAGCACACGGAGGAAGGGTGGGCGTGATCACCGTGCAGAGATGACGCGGGCTCCTAAGGCTTCATGTCCGTGGGGGCACCATGCTTGTGGGAAGATGGAGACTTGGCCCTAAGGACAGCTGGTTTCAATATCCCCGCGTGACACGCAGGTCTCCTGCAATACCTGTGCAAGGCAGTTTGCAGAGTGGAGGGGAGGAATGTCATTTGGCTTATTTTCTGGTGTTTTGCAAAAGAAATTTTAAAGAGAAATTAAAGGATAGAAATGAGCCCGGGCCTAACAGACGAGCTGCCGGGGGCAGGTTTGGGAGGCGGGCTGACGAGCTGGTGAGTCTGTTGGGCCTCTGTCCACCCGGCAAGCCGCTGGGTGAAAGCGCTGTCAATGAGTCATTTTTCTTTTGTCTGTTGCTGTCGCGGGACAGCCTTGGAAAGCTAGAAGCAGCATTGCAAGCTAATTCTTCTTCCCTCTCTCTGTCTCTGTAGAAACTTGAAGGGTCTAAGTGCAAAGGGCAGCTTTTGATTTTTGGGGCCACCAACTGGGACTTGATTGGTCGGAAAGAAGTGCCTAAGCAACAAGGTACGAGAACGGTTCCTGGAAACGTAAGATGCTACTGTTGGTTGAGTGCTTCCTGTGTGCACTCGGGGGTCATTGTGGTGACCATCCGCCAGGTAGGTGTTCTCTTCGTTACAAAAGTGGTCAGAGAGGCCAGGTGGCTTGCCCGAGGCCACACGTGGCTCTAGTGATGGAGCTGGATTTGAACCTGGTCTTATGCAAGTCACACTCTTCACAATTCCACCTTTAAAAAACCAATGCCATTAAGATGAAACAGAAAAAATATAAATAGTAGCTTCAGAGAAATTCAGCTTCTTCCCATCTTCCTTCGCATGTCACTTATTTTCATTAAAATGATGAGGCTGGTCCTGTGGGATGTCAGAATGTCCTAGACATTTGTCACATATCAGATGTCAGACTGTTAGATGTTTTGGAAAAGTCCACAGTTTTTTGCAAGCTGCCAAATTGTGCAGGAACTGGTTTGACAGAGCAAGTAACAGTCTGGGGTGGGGGGAGCCAAGAAGTCCTATGAGGTAACCTTTTGTCCCCATTGCTTTTAGAAAATTGGTGTCTTTGCTCAGGAGAATCCTGGCCCATCCAGGAGAAGTGAGGCTGGCACATCGCCACATTTTATGGCGTCTCGATTTCATTTGGAAAGATTCCCAAAGTACTTTCCAACATTGCCCAGCGAACAAATATTTGCACACTGACACTCCTAGCGCCTCAAGGCGGGGGTAGGGACCGTCTTATTCCATGGAAGCAGCAGGAGTTGCAGCAGCTCCTGGGGTCCAGCTGAGTTAGGAAGGGGTCCGAGCCATTGTTTTCCTGTTGTGGGAAGTGCCCAGCCATCAGGGCCCGAGTCCACCTGGCGGCTGGTGTCGCCAGAACCCCCCCCAACACCCCCGTGTGTGATGACAGGAGTTTCTGCCAGCCCTGTGTGTGTTGCATCACAACTCAAAGCTGCTCTCCGATGGAGTGGCCCAGTTGCAGTGAGAGACACCCAGGCCCAGAGAGGGGAAGTGAGTTCCAGAGGAGAGCGCGTGGCAGAGGCAGAGCCTGGGGTGCCTCTTGCGGCTGCAGGATGGGGTGGAGTTGCCCTGCCAGGCCGACCCAGCGTCAGCTGGGCTCCCCACAACCTCTGAGCTGCAGAAGGTAGGGAAGCACCCTTGTGGATTAAAAACAGTGAATTTTGCCCTAGTTGGGCTCATTGTAAGAGTGCCTTGTCTTCTCTTCCCACCTTCCCTTCCCTGAATTTTCTTCTTCCAAATGAAACTTTATGTATATTTTAAAAGTATTTGTAACTACCTTGAGGCCCCCTGTGACCTTGCCAGTAGACAGAAAGGGAAGGGGGAGGACTTGTTTTCCCACTGGTGCCGAACATGAGGGGCAGGACGGTCCTCCCTGCCACCCTCATCCTTCCAGTCTCCTCCCATCCTTGAAGTGTGCCTTCCTTCAGAGGGCAGGGGGAGCCCGTGGCCCTTAGGTGCACGTTGCTGTGGATTTTGTAAAATCAGCAAGATAACACAGCAGTCCACAGTCCATCTCCCAGTAGGACCAGGCCCCAGGAATTGATGGTCGCCAGCCTGGCCGAGGAGCGTGGGACTGCTGCCGGCCGTTTCATTTTACTGGGATCGCCCAACAGGATTCCGTGGGAGGCCTGGGAAACCCTCTCTCTGAGCTGATGGCGTGCTGAGCGCCAATACTCACGGAGCCGGCACAGGGAAGATGCTTTAGCCAGTCGGAGCATCTCCCCAGCTGGAAGCCGGGTCTGCTGAGCCACACCGGGTCAACCATGGCACTGTTGACCGCCAAGGTGTCCCCTGGCGCCATGTGGTTTCGCAAAGATGATACACGTGAATTGTGCCACCTTCCTCTTCCTTTCGTGATAAACAGACCGTGACAACCTGTGAAGGCTGTCAGTTTTGGTTTGCTCTTTCCCCAGGAAATTTTTTCCTCCACCTTTTAGTAGTGGAGGAGCGTCCTCAGGTGGAGAAGCTCGGGGGTGTTGCTGTGAGACATGATCTGTGGCCCTGAATCCAAGGCCTTTGCTCCTCTGTCTGGATGGCCCCATGTAACTAAATGAGAGGACACGCGTGGCGCCCTCTGCTGGTGGAGGGTGGGGGTCGACGTGGGACACTTTCATAGGAACTTTCCCATGCAGCCAGGTGATTGATGGAGAAATCAGCCTCTTCATCAGTTCCTGCATCCAGGTCAACCTGACACAGTGGATTTGGCAGTGGCTAGCGTTTCATAATAGTCACCACAGGCCTAGAAATGGCACTCGTGTTTCTGTCCTCCAGAGCCCCAGGTTGAAGATATTAAGCAAAAAATTGGCCACACCCTGTCCACTAATAGGTGAAGTGGGGCTTTGAAGGAGGCGCTTGTTCTTCCTCCCTCCCGCGCTCCCTGTCACATTACGGAGTGCTTAGTGTGTACTAAGTGCCAGGCCCAGGCCGTATTTGTGAGGCCCTCAGGCTGGAAGGAGCCCTGGCTCTCGCCCCCCGTTGCTAGGGCAGTGGGAAGGCAGGCACGGGGGTGAGTAGGGTAAGTGCTGTGAGAGGACTTGGAACACCGGGATCGGCGAGTTAAAAGGGGTATGGGCAGGGAGGGCTTCCCAGAGGAGGGGGTGCTAGACCTGAGTTTTGAAGAACAAGGCGGGGGGAGGGCATTCTGGGGGAGCGAATACGTGGGCAAAGGCAAGAGGTCATGACCTGGCCAACACGATGCAAACCCCTGAGAAAGGAGGAAACCAAGCGGTGGGAGATGGAATGAGGGAGGGGAGTCTGCTGGGGATCCTCTGCAAAGGACATGATAGATGTGCAGGGAAGGGAGGTGGTTCTGTGGAGAATGGGGACGTTCAGAGTTGTCTCCAAAAGAGCCTTCTGGCTGCAGGGGTCTCTGGCCGGGTCCACTGCCAGCTTCCCTGGGTTGGCCCTACACCCCGACAGGGCTGCAGGAGGAAGAGCACCTGGCCTGTTGGCCACCTGTATGCGGGCATGCTCAGTAGCATTGCACGAGGGCCCGAGGGCCCCAGGGGTCAGGGCCAGAGGCGGAGGTGGGGGAACACCAGCATCCAGATGCTCACTGACCAGGTTGACACCAGCTCCAGGGGCAGTGGGTCCGAGGCGCACACTTCCTCCTCAGGCAGCTTCCCCGTGCCAGGCCAGTGGCACCCCAGGGAGCCCCTGTGAGTGTACTTAGGGGCGTGGTCCCTTTGTGGCTCATGACGTTTTTGGGTGCTCTTCACTTTGCTGGGGGAGTGTCTGATTTGCATTCTTGTTCTCTTTGCAGCTGCTTACCGCAACCTCGGTCAGAACTTGTGGGGGCCCCACAGATATGGGTGCCTGGCGGGGGTCCGGGTGCGGACGGTGGTTTCGGGTTCGTGTGCTGCCCACAGCCTCCTCATCACCACAGAAGGGAAGCTGTGGAGCTGGGGTAAGTGCTGGGCTCGCGCCCCGCCCAGGGGCGGCTTCCTTCTGCGGCCTGGAAGGAGACCTGCAGACCTGCGCCTTCTCTCTGCTGCAGGGCGCCGTTATGTGCAGCCCCATCTCCTCTCCTCCTAATTCCCGACTAGTCTCGCCTGTGCCTTACAAATACATCGCCTTCCTCCACTTTTTGCTATTTTTTTGTCTGTACGTAGCCCCCTCATTCTTTGAATTGTCTTTTTTAAGCAATCTTTTCCTGAACATTCTGACTGAATCTGGATCTTTCCAATATTGAGGTGCCTAGAATTGAATTGCTATTTTAGGCTTGCTGTCCCCCCCCCAGCAGACAGTCCCCCCTTCTTGCTTTGTGGCACAATGTGGTGTAAGACCTCTGCTCATGCTACTTGAAATGCCACCAGCCTTTATAATGGCCACGTCGTGACAGTCCTGCGTCTCTGTGGTCCTCTTCCTGTTTTGGGGATCACAGAGGTCTGTGGGTTTTGTAGTTTGTTGCCTGTTTGGTCTGTTTCTTTGTGTATTTCCCCAGACAGTTGACTTTGCTTTTTCCGAGTTGATCTGCTTTCTCTGCTGCTGGACTCCCTCTCCCGTGTACCTGGGAGGTCTCCCCGTCCTTGCCTTTTAGCCTCCCTTCCGTCCCCGTGTCCTCTGCAGAGCCTTCCGTGCCTTCTGCCCGTGTCCTCTCCCAGATGGTTAATCCAGGTGTTGACAGCCTCAGTTTATGCGCATGTCCCCCGGTAGCTCCTGGACTCTCCTTTTAGCTAGGTGTCTTGGCACCTCTCCCCGCCCTTTGTTTCTGGTCCTTTGGCTAGTTTTCAGTACATATGACTGTATTTTTATTTTGGTCTGTTTGAAACATTTTTTGCAATTTCATGAGCTGCTGTACCAAAGTCCAAATATATTAACATCTGTTGTCTTCCCTGCACTCTGCTAATTTTGTAATTCTCTTGAAAATAAGCTAACAAGTGTGTCTGGCCCAAGTTTATATAGTCTCTTGCTGACATGCTGACATTGACACCATGTTCGTTTTCTCCTGGTTGGCAGAGAGGTGTGTCCCTCCCCTGGAGCAGCCCTTCCAACCCTGAGCACAGCAGTCTGTGTTGAGTCCAAATTTCAAATATCTTATTTCTGAACTTTACTGAATTTCACTTACGTGGTGCTTCTAAAAATGCCCCCTGTGCTGACTCTCAGGCCAGGGAATGATTCTGAAGGCTGCACCTAGCCTGGCCCCAGAGCAAGTACGTGTGTCCCCGGGAGCAGACTTCGTGCTGCAGGAGGTAACGTGCCAGTGTGGATGTCACCAGTCCACTGTTGTCACTCTGAAAGGTGAGGGGCATTGTCCAGTGTCCCTTAGCATTAGTGCTACAGCACATCACTCACGAGGGGTCTGCACCTCCAGCATGCGGGTCTCTTCAGTGGCCGAAGAACTGTGCCCAGTACCTGTTCTGTTTAAAGTGCCTTTCACGGTGAAGCCAGGCTGGTCCCTGCCCCTCCTGCCAGAGGGCCGTAATTGAAGTCCTTGTCCCAGGATGGTTTCTGCATGTGAACAGAGTCTGCTCACTTCTTCTCAAGCCCTCTCCAGGACGACTGGTGCTCGTCTTTGTGGCTCTGCTGTCCACGTTTCTCGTGATCGAAAGATGAACAGTTCGTTGGGAAGGGCACAAACCAACCCCTCCCACCCCTGGTCCCTCAGAAATTGCCCTGACTTTTTGGCCCTGTAAAATCTCTAAAAATCTCCCAAAGTGTTTGGTTACAGGTGTGGCTCTTCCCTCAGCTAGAGAGACCTGTGAGTGGCCCACTGAGTTCTTTTGTTTTGGAACTCTTGTGGCCTGTGTTGAAAACTAGCCCAGGCTTGGGGCTGTGTAGCCTTCTTCCTGGCCCACCCAACCCACCACGTCTGCTTTGGAGCTGACGGGCTTTGCCAGAGGGCCTGTGCGTGGCAGGGGCTGGCCACCGTGGCCCTTCCTGCCACCCGAGTCTGCAGCCAGCGCCGCTCCGGAGGGGGAGGTGGCCCCGTTGGCAGACAGGGCTCGTGTTCAGAGTAGGTCTGTCCCTTTTCTGTTGCCAAGGTTTATGTGGCTAAGTGTCCTGTGGAGGGTGGTCTATAGGAGGTGGGGTTGGCACTGCTGTGTGAGCGTCGTTTACAGGGCAGATAAGACACGATGGGCAGAAAGCACACAGTCCACGGTAGTTGCCCAGGACACTGAGGTAATTAAACTCTTGCGAGGCAGGTGTCAAAAATGGTTACTGTGTTAAAATACATCTCGGAGTGAAGGGAACGAGGGAATTGTCTGGCAGGTACTAGGAGAAGTGAGAACTGAGTTTCTGTGAGCGCCTCTGCCTGTGTGTGACATCCAGGCCACATCGAGCATTTCTTCCGTTTCCCTTGGTAGCTGAGCTGCGGAAAGTGCTCACTTGGGTCCCAGCTGCTGCCCCAGAAAAGAGGGTCAGAGAAGGCGAAGCAGGGGATTGCCTGTGGAGCTGTCTCTGGGGACGGCACCACATGTCCTACCCTGTCACCTGATCCCATTCGGGCAGGCCTCGAAAGGCTGGCCATTGACCGAGAAGCCAGAGCTTTCTTCTACCTGGTTCTCAGCTGTCCAGTTGGGAGCCACCTTCTGGGGGGTCCCCACTCTGCCTAGGTTTGGGTGTCCCTGCCTGCCCAGGAAGCTGTTCTGCCGCCCCCTCTCCTTCCGTTGACCTTGCTCTTGATCTGCAGGTCGAAATGAGAAGGGGCAGCTGGGACATGGCGACACCAAGAGAGTTGAAGCCCCCAAACTCATTGAGGGTCTCAGCCACGAGGTGATCGTATCTGCAGCCTGTGGGCGGAACCACACCCTGGCCTTGACAGGTAAGGAATGGCTGGTGCCCTCTAAATCTGGCAAGAGGGCAAATGGCCCACCGTGGGCGGTGGGGTGGCGTTGCCCCTGGGACTTGGGTCACGATCAGAAAGATGCCCCAGAGAGCCCAGGTGAGCAGCTTCTTGAGGCCCCGGCTGCCCGGCGAGGAGGCGGAGGCCGGGGCAGTGCGTTGGGTTTCTCTGCACGCTCAGTTTCTGCTCTGAGCTGTCTGCTCCACCACCTTTGGACGCCGTCTCATGCATTCTTCCTGGCAAATGAGCTGTTTTTATTATTTTGGGGCCTTTGATGCCAAATCTAACTCAAAACCTTCAGCATCATTTTCCCTTTTGTAATATCGGTCTTGCCTTTCAGAAACGGGCTCCGTGTTTGCATTTGGAGAGAACAAGATGGGGCAGCTGGGCCTGGGGAACCAGACGGACGCTGTCCCGAGCCCTGCACAGGTACCACGCTCCCTCCTCTCGCTCCAGAGCTTAGGCTTCTCTTGGCCTTTTTTGTGTTTGATTTTCTGCGGTGAGATCGTGTATTGCTCCCTGTTTTGAGTTAATTGATCCCTTGTAAAAACGGTCTAGATGCTTTGAATAGAACAGGGCTTAATATTTGGTCACAGTTGGAGAACATCCTGGAAACAGTTTTTCTCTCTGACTGAAGTAGTTTGTTATAGAGGCCTTGTTTTAAGCCTGTTTTATTTCAAAGAAAGTGAGCAATATTAGGAATATGGTTTGTCTTTATCTGCAAATACTTTGAGTTTTGACCTTGTATGAAGTCACCTGCCAGGTGGACACAAATGGACTAAGGTAGTCTTACTCAGAAGAGATTTAAGATGAAGTTGGAGGAGTGGGATTAAATCTAAGAAATGAACTATTAATATAAGGCAGCAGAATGCTAATAAGTGTCTGATTAGTGGTTCAGATGATGAAGGGAGGGACTCAATTTGTTAGTCTTAAAAAGATAGTGGCCAAGCTTGTCTGTGGTTTGAAGGATTTTTGAGGTGCTCCCATTTGGTCAGCGTTTGCTCTACTGTAGAATGTTGTAACAGTTTCCAGAGTGAGCAGGGACCCATGGACAGGGCCCAGGATTCCCGTGTCCCACCTGCAGCTCATGGCCGATTCCCCACGGCGCTGTTACTTCATCCCTCTGCTCCTTGTCGCAGGCTCTCCAGACCCATCAGTGGGCAGCAGCAATTTTCTAAGTATTAGACTTGTTTCCAAATCCCATGTTAAATTATTCATGGCTTTTGCTGTCTTTTTAACTTGCTAATTTTGAACCATTTTA
Organism: Tapirus indicus; assembly: GCA_031878705.1. Taxonomy (NCBI): domain Eukaryota; kingdom Metazoa; phylum Chordata; class Mammalia; order Perissodactyla; family Tapiridae; genus Tapirus; species Tapirus indicus. The sequence goes on along the minus strand of CM062924.1, from coordinate 97,254,420 downwards.
TTTCTTGGTCACACCTTCAATTGAGACTGACGAATCGAGTATCTTGATCATAGTAAAGGGAATATAAAACAGTTCATTTTGCTGGTTGGCAGTAATGCTTATAAAAAGCTTTTCTTTGTAAAGTTTGGGCTGATGTCAGAACTAGTGACAGAGGTGAGATTTGGGGTTAAGTGTCAGTTAGTTTCTCTTCTGTCACCCTCGTGCCCACACTGCTGGTCAGTTGAATTCAGCTGGGCACCAGAATCTGCGAGGCACGGTGTTGGGCATTTTGAGGGACACAGAGACTGGGACACCATTTACCTGTCTTTGGACTTGATGCTGTTCTGGGAAGGTGTGGACAGGAAGGTGTTTCTCTACATATATTCTAAGCTTTTCCCTTCAGAATTGTTGAGTCCATTAAATTTCCTTTGTAACCTAGTAATTCTTTCATACCAACCTGCAGAGAGAGGTAGAATTTTTATATCAATCTTTTAAAAAAAAAAGTCTGAAAGTCTACTGTCTTTTCTTTTCAGATAATGTACAACGGCCAGCCAATTACCAAAATGGCCTGTGGGGCTGAATTCAGTATGATAATGGACTGCAAAGGAAACCTCTATTCCTTTGGGTGCCCTGAATATGGTCAGCTGGGTATGGAAGTATATTTTTTAAAAGCTCTGTAATCTAACTGTATATTTAGAACCAGAAGTCAGTGTGGGGCTGCACACACGTGTTAGAAATGTGGGTAATTGATCACAGATAATAGCCTTGATCCATTAAGTGGATCTCACATTAGTGGAACAGCATGTCGTAACTCACAGAGTCATCTAGAGCATTACAATGACTGCCTTCATGAAAAAATAAGGGCTTGAGTCTGACAAAAGATTCTTTTTTCTGATCTGGGAATTCATTTATATATATAAAAGGATTTCAAAATTGTAAAAAAAGAAAAAACAGTTTGTAACAGTTTCCAGAGTGAGCAGGGAATTTATTTAGTTTTGGATTTAAAGATTTGCCTTTATTGAAAGTGAGAAAATGACACAGGATTAAGGTGGTTCTGAACACCCTGGCAAGGGCGATTATCAGGGACGCACATGAGGAGCCACTGCGTGTAAAAGTGACTGGGATCCCTCCCTGCTTTTCATCCCTAAACAGAATGTATTCATCCCAAAACACGTTTACTTATATCTCATTGAGTAGAAAAGAAAAATTCAGAAGGCAGTTCTCAGCAACTCTCAGTAAGTGGAAAATGTCTCTCGATCCTGATTTTACGAGGTCTCCATTTTCTTTCCTATCTGACACCAAAGTGTTTTTTTTCCCCTTCCTGGCGCCTTCCCACCACGCCAGCCCCTTCTTCCGAGTAGGAGGTGAGGAGTGGGCGCCCTCTGCTGGCACCTCGCTGCACGCCACTCCGGATCCGCGGCTGCCCCCGGATCTGGGTTGCTGGGTCCCCACGTCAGTAGACGCAGGCAGATGGAAGCCTGTATAAATAGAACGAGGAGCATCTCACTGGCCTTAGACATTAGGGAACAGTGACTTTGTGAAACTAAATATACCGCGAGTCCAAAGAGAATAAAAAAGAACAGCCCCTTACGCACATTCAGTTGGTTGCCAGAGACTGTTGGAGAAACCGTTTCCATGGCCACGGCCCCGGTGCCGACCCGGCAGAAACCCGGAAGTGTGCTCCTGTCTGCTTCCGGACGTGCGGCTCCCTGCTGCCTGCGGCTGCCCCAGATCTGCAGAGAAGCGGCTCGTCATGGCAGGTTGATTTTCCTTCAGGGAAGTGAAATGAACTTGCTAATAATGATAATGCTGGCACTTTCTGAGCAGTTCTGCAGACCAGTCACCACTGAAGCACTTGCTACAGTCTCATTTGCTTAGTTTATACTCGTTTAAAGGTAGTTTGAGAAATCGGCTTGACTTTTATCTATAGAATCGGTTAATTCTTAACTTGCCAGCTTACTTTAAAACCTGTTTTCAGTCTCACTGTCCGAATCCAGAAGAGATTCCTTCTAGAATGAGAACACAGACGTGACGTTGGAGAAGCGTATCCCTGGCACACGTGCTCGCCCCCACTCTTTCTCCGTCAGTGCCTTGACTGGGTCAAGCACAGCAAAGACAAGAATGTGCCACTTAACTCGGTGTTTCAGCAACTGTAATGATACATTTAGGTTACTGGTAATTCATAAAAACGCAAGTCTGTAATTGTGTGTTGAGCTTCTCTGTCCATTCTTGGCCCATCCAGGGGTCCTTTGAGGCCCCCCCAAGTGGGGCACAGACCATACTTTAAGACCATTCCTCTGGATCAGTAGCTTTCAACTTTGTTGACTGCAGCCCACAGTAAGAAATATGTTCTACGTTGCAACCCGATCCAAACACAGAAATACACATGAAGAATTTTCACAGAATAACAACAGCCTTATTATAGACGACGTCCTTGGGTGTTTCTCATTCTGTCCTCTTCATTTTTTAAAAATAACTATTTTCAACACACAAAATCAAATTCATGACCCACAATAAGCCGTGCTTCAAATTGGAGATGCTGCCTTGGTTGACAAGTGTCCTGGTGAGGCCGACCGGCCAAGCTGGGACAGGTGCTCCGCGCCGCAGCGGCTGCTGACCTCGGGCTCTGTCGCTGCAGGACACAACTCGGACGGGAAGTTCATCGCCCGGGCGCAGCGGATAGAATATGACTGTGAGCTGGTGCCGCGGCGAGTGGCCATCTTCATCGAGAAGACAAAAGACGGGCAGATTTTGCCCGTCCCAAACGTGGTCGTACGAGATGTGGCTTGTGGCGCCAACCACACGGTAAGGCCTGAGTGTCTCAGTCTTCCTCACTTGCTGAGGGTCCCCTCAGTGGAGGGGGCATCTGTACACTCAGTGTCCCCGCGCCTGGCCTTGGCCGGCACCTGAGCTCACATGTCCTGGCCGTCCTGGCCTCAGACCTTTGCCCCGCTCAGGTGGCCCTGGGCACAGAACTTAGGTTAGCAGCTCTCTCCGTGACTCCCGCAGACGGGGCTACGGGGACGAGGGACAGGCATTTTGGGTTAGGATGATACCATGTTTTTCTGTTTCTGGATTTTGTCTAACAGGACGTCGTGGACATCTTTCTGGGTCTCTAGACTCTATCCCATGCTAGGGCTGTGGAATCACTTTTAATCATTAAGGTGGTTTCCTTAAAGGTTACTTGTGATAAAGAGCAGTAAAAACTTTGTATGTACATCTTTTTATCTTGCCTTCTTACAGGTGTTTTGCCTGAGAATGCCTGTGAGTAGACGTGCTTCTGTGTCGAAAGAACACGGGGCTGGGGGTCCAGAGGCCACACTGGCGTCCTGGTGTGCGGCCAAGCACACCAGCTGGCTGAGTGACCTCGGGCACAGCTCCCTCCTGGAATCTTCTTCCCCGTCCCGTGCACAGTGACTTGGACTTGGGAGTTCAGTCCCTTCAAGTCTAGAAACAGATTCGCTTTTGTCCATTGCGGTCCAGGGACGTTAGGTCTCCTAGTCCCCCTAAGTCAGATTGTTTTCCTAGGCTGTCCATTCACACAGTTCAGACGTTAGACATCAAAGGTAACAGTGAAGAAGAGAAGATAGATTTTAAGTTGTTAATGTCAACTTGCTCACCTCGCCAGTGACCACAGGGAGGTGACCTGTGTGTATGGGGGGTGATTAAAGCAGAACCCAGGGCAGGCTGGCCCTCCCTCTTGCTTCTTGCTGGGGTTCAGTCATTGTTGTCATAGGAAGCGGAGTGCGTCGGCCTGCTCCCTGGAGACAGACCCTCTTCTGATGAGGGAAAGACTTGTGACTTAAAAAAAAATTAAGAATGGGAAACAGCATCCCTGGCAGAGAAAATAGTAAAGGGCCTTGAATTGCCACACCTGCTCCTGTCGCCTCCCCGTGTTGGAGGTGGGGACAAGTCACCTTCAGTGCCTGTGCCCCTTTGCCACCAGCCATTGTGTCAGGTTCTCGGGAGCAGACATGGCGACCCCTCTTGTCCCCTCCTGTCGGCAGGTCTGTTCCAACCCTGAGTCTTCTCTGTCCCTGCAGCTGGTCCTGGACTCCCAGAAGCGCGTCTTCTCCTGGGGCTTCGGGGGCTACGGCCGGCTGGGCCACGCCGAGCAGAAGGACGAGATGGTCCCCCGCCTGGTGAAGCTGTTCGACTTCCCCGGGCGCGGGGCGTCCCAGATCTATGCCGGCTACACCTGCTCCTTCGCCGTCAGTGAAGTGGGTTAGTGATGTCCCCGTCTGGGCCTTGGGAGGAAGGTGTCTAGAACCGAGTCAGGGTCTTGCCCTCCCTGACAGATGAGTGCTCTGGTGGGGAGCCACGTCGCTGTTGTCCTGTCCAAGGCCTGGAATCTTGATTTCCTTGACTTCCCAGGGTTCTTTTTATTTTGAACAGAACGCCCCTTCGTGGTCACGGGTGCCAAGTGCCCCATCCTCTCTCCTTTCTCCTTGCTGTTGCTGACGATGAGAAGTCAGCTCTTGAGGTGTCTGCTCACAGTGGGAACGTGTTCATCTTTCCCCAGGTGGTCTGTTTTTCTGGGGGGCCACCAACACATCCCGTGAATCTACCATGTACCCGAAGGCCGTGCAGGACCTCTGTGGCTGGAGAATCCGGAGCCTGGCTTGTGGGTAGGTGGCAGTGTCTCCTGGTGAGCAGGACATCTGTCCCCCTCCTGGGCATGGTAGCGACACGTTGGAGGTGCCTCCTCTCTCTCGAGAGGGCTCTGGTCTCTGTCGGAGGCTCTGAATTGGAGGCCGGGAGGGGAAGGGCTGTGCTTGGGCAGGAGGGGGTTGGTAAAGCCTTGAAGAGATGGCTTGTTTCACCGCCTTCCTAGAAATTCAGTTGCTTTGCTCTTCGAAGCTTGGTGTTCCCCTCATTGCAGGTTGAAAATCATACTTAGGAAATTTTAGTTACTCTGACACATTGGGAAGAAATTATCTCCAAGTCAGTGATTTTCAATTTATTTTGAGGACACCTGTTGAGCTCTCTAGCACTTGTTGGTGAGGAGTTTGATTGTACTGATCAACTGCCAGGTTGTGGGGGGAAGAGTGTATTTGGGGGAACAGTGCAGTGGGGGGGCAGTGTGGCTTCAATCTGCTGAAATCTCTAGCGCCCCGCGCCCCAAAGTGAGTGGATGTCGAGTTCCACCCTCTGGCATGAGCTTTCACTTCATCCTGATTTGGTCTCCTCTCCTTCCCCAGTGTGTGAGTTTGCCCAGAAGTGACACCCCCTCCCCACGAGCCCTAGAACCAGGGTTGGGTGGGGCGGCAAGGTCCAGGGCCCTGTGCTTCCTGGCGCAAAGGGCTCCATGGCGTGGGCCTGCACGGGACCGTCCTTGGGCTTCAGGAGAAGCCCGTTGGCCCTGTGTTGTTATTATTTGGAAATGAGAGCGTCATGGAGCTTTCAATGGGACGTACTTGGTTTTAAAGCTCGTAAGTGGCACCACACTCTTGAGCAGGTCGCCCACAGGAGGCGTCCGTGGTGGCCGGGTGGGTATGGGGCTTGGGCCATGGACGCGGTGGTGACAGCCGCCGCCTGTTTGCAGGAAGAGCAGCATCATCGTGGCTGCGGACGAGAGCACAATCAGCTGGGGCCCGTCACCGACCTTCGGGGAGCTGGTAAGCTGGCGCCTGCGTGGGGAGAGGGGAACCGGGTCTGGGCTCTCTGCTGTTGCCTCCTAAAGACAGACAAAATGAGTGTCTCGTGTCCTTTCCCTTGCTGCATTAAGGTCTGTAGTATTCCCTAATCTTTGGGTCACATCAGCTTTCAAAGACAATTCTGTGCCCATCAAATACTTGGAAGTCCTTTCTGGCCGCATTGTAAAATAGGGAAATCGGGAAGCTTCCAGTCTGATTTCCACTTCAGTTTGTGAGCCACTGTTGTGATCACAATGGCGATAGGAAAGGGGGTGGTTTCTCCTCTTCCCTCTCTCCAGGAGGGTTTAAATCAACAGGAAGAGTGTCGTTTTACACCTTGTGGCCAGTGGTGTGCGCCTGCGTCTAATCTTCTGGTTTTCCCCTGGGTTCTCAGAGCCATTGTAGCTCAGAAAGCAGCACTGGCCACTCACTCTGCACAGGGCATTGTGCCATCGGGCCAGCCTCTGAGGTCACTGGGGACATCTTCCCTCGTTTTTCCTAAGTCAAGTTTAAGTCTGTGTTCCTGTTTTTAATCTCAGTTATTTGAGTGATGGGAACCGATGGCCCTTGATTTTTCCTTCACATGTACTTGGGTTTTCTCCAACCAAATGTCTGACCATCAGGTTCTGGTGCTTGGTGGGTCCTTCACTTTTAATTTCTTCATCAAGAAGAACAGCTTGGCTGTGACGCTCGTCCTGACGGTCTGCCTGTTCTAGTTGTGATTTGATCCTTAGCCTGGCTCTTTTTGTTACTTCCTGCCGAGAGTGCTGGCTGTTTCCTTCCCTCTTCTTTCTCTTGGGCGGGAGCTGATGGGTTGATGGAGAGAGAAGGAACGGCTTGATCCCTTGAGCCCTCGCCAGGGCTGGGAGGCTGAAGCTGCCTTTTCCTTGGTGCTCTGCACACACTCAGTCTGGAGGCTTCAGAGGGAGCCCCATGTGCACTGGACACTCAGGGTGGCCTCCTCAGAGGTGGCCCCACGTGGAACCTTGAAAGAGCCTGAGAGCTTGGCCCAGCTTTTATGGATTGTTCTTCGAGAAGGACAGATGTGTTTTCGGGCCTATCGGAAATAGACTGAATATCAATTTTGAAACTCGAGTGGAGTGAGGGGTCTCGGGGCAGCCTCTGGGGGTGAGGAGCTGGCGTGGCTCTCGGAGGAACCACTCGCTGCGGGAAGACGAGCTGGGGAGGCCCTTCCCATCCTGCGGCTCCTATCTCAGCTGAGCTGAGGGGTCTGCCGGCCTCAACGGCCCATCTTCGTGCCTTTGCACAGGACTCCCCGAAGCAGACCTTGACTGGTCCCTTCCGCCTCTGGTGGGGGACTCTGGTGTCCTCGAGTCACTAACAGTGGATGATGGTTACTTGGGCTCCAGACCACGGGGCGGGTATGTTGACGGCCAGCGTCCTTTGTGACCTTGTAGCCCTGAAGGGCTGCAGCTGCGATTTCTTTCTATGCTCATGATGGTGTCACCTCACCAGCGACACTCCCCAAAAGGTCCACGTTGCCACATAAATCCCCACAGGTCACAGTGGAGTGTCCCAGGCTTCCTCGGGCGAAGGACTAGTCCCTCATTGGCAGCCCTTTTGTGGGTAAATGCTGCTGACAGCCTGGCCCTCGTCTGAGAACTGCTGGGCGCATCACAGGCGGTCCTTGTCTCTGCTCCTGGTTCATGGGAAACCCGGAAATGTTGGCCTCATCCCCTGTGCAGACCCCAGTTCTGTGAATGCCTCCTCTGTTTGCTTCCCCAGGGCTACGGGGACCACAAGCCCAAGTCTTCCACTGCAGCTCAGGAGGTGAAGACGCTGGACGGTGTTTTCACAGAGCAGGTGAGCGAGGACCTCTGCCAGGGAGGAGCGGAGGTGCTGGGAGCAGAGAGAAAAGATGTGCCAGGTCGCACCTCACTTCTCCTGCTTCTGGTCTTGGGGGCCCGTTTGAGTCTTGTCTGACATCTCCTCGAGCAGCTTTCCTCCCGCCTTACACTAGAGTTTTCTGATGGGTAAGAGCTACGAGCAGGGGAAAGCTGAGAGGCGTGCTGGCCAGGCTCAGTGGCCATTCTCGCCCTGGATGACACTGGCCACGGTCCAGCCGCAGAACGGATTGGCTCTGGGGGAGCGCGCCGCTCATATCTGCCTTGCACCTTCACCCAAGACGACACACACTGGGCTGTGGGGCAGATGGCAGGCGGGGCGCCTGCTGTTACGTCCGCCAGGCTGCCAGCCCTTGTCTGCCGAGACGCAGATGGGGCTCGCGCCCTCACAGGCGGAACTGTGCTCCAGAGGTGGCGGGAGCAGGGAGCAAGATCCCCTGCCCAGGGGGCCGCCCTCCATGTCATCTCCCCAGCAGCCTGGAAGGCTTTGGTTGGGGCGTTGTGATGGGTCACACTGACACTGGTGATCGTTAGTGAGGGTTTTTACACACTTTTCAGGAGTCCTCCATTTTCCTCCTTACTGACCCAGTTTGCCAGCCCCGCTTACTAGTGTCAGCTCCAAACTCGGTGAGGAGCGGGTGTGCACGGCACCCTTGCACACCCAGCTCTGTTTGTCCCCTCAGGTTGCCATGGGCTACTCGCACTCCTTGGTGATAGCGAGAGATGAAAGCGAGACCGAGAAAGAGAAGATCAAGAAACTGCCAGAGTATAACCCGCGAACCCTCTGATTCTCCGGGTCCCTCCAACTCCACACCTCTCGCGGCAGCTGTCATTTCCATGTGCACTGGGACGTGAAGTCGAAGGAGGAATTGAAAAAAGCAAAAGTTGACCGAAGGTGCATTTTTGTTAGACTCCCTGAGGTTCCGTTTTATAAGTGATTTCAACGTCAACTACCTTTTCTGTATGCTTTCCAAAGTGTTTTTTTCTCTTAATGTTTAATTAAAATATTTGCTCATAGTTGACTTACCATTCCTACAAAAGAGGCAGGAACTTTGAGCAATCTAGTTTTTGGAGTTGTTTTTCCCCTACTCTCCTAAATATACTTCTCAAAACCCCCCTTTCCAGTTATACTTAATGCATTGTGATCCGAGTGGGCGCTACCTGGGAGAGGAGTCACCATTTACTCAGAAAAGAGTCCCTTATGGGACCTGGCAGCATCCAGGCAGATGGTCCCTGGTGGTCGCCGCATGCTTTGGAAGCATCTGGGTCACTTCTTTCCAGCTTTTTCTTGTCACCCGGCTGAGGCCGGTTTGTTCTGTTTCTCCCCTTGGCTGCTTGTAAGCCCCACTGCCTTCTGGCTGCGACATTAATAGAATCTGCCGTTTCCCCCCTGGTGGGGGCCCTGGGGTCTGTGTTGAGCCATTTATATCTACCTTGGCTGTAAAAGAAGTCCAAATGAAAATCAGGTGATCATGGAACCAGTGGGGACTTGGCGTTTGGGCAGACGTGGGGACAGTGTATCTGGTTCAAGACCTGGCGCCACCTCGCCAGCCCTGGCCGTTAGAGATTGATCAGCCAGCAGTGAGAAGTGCATTCTGGTGTCCTTGCAGGGAAGGGTCAGCCCTTATGAACCAGCCTTTGTCGCCTGTGCTTTGTCTTTATTTCCCCCACCGGCTGGATCCTGCTGGAGCGGCCCCGTCCGTTTCTGAGACGCGGGTTCCTGTTCTGCCCACCCAGCTCTCTAGTCACGTTTGCTTGGCTGTGGTACCAAATAGGTGGGATTCTTGAAGAAGTCCCCTTCCCCGAGTGTCGGCGCAGATGCTGTGACGCCACCCTGATCCCAGCCACGTGTCCTGTGCCCGAGCTCGTGGCCGGTGTGGTGCAGCTCTGCATGAGTTATGAGGTGCCTTTCCCGGAACCCTCCTCTCACTTGGACCCAGAAGAGGCGACAGCTGTGGCTGGGGCTCTTGGTTTCTAGAGGGTCTGGACTGGTTTGGGTGCTTTAAAATAGATTTTTTAGTTCAGTGGTGCTTATTGGAGAGATGGGGATAGAACTTCAGTGTGAGACTTGGGTGGATGGGAAAGTTAAATATTGGTCTTTTTAATTATTTTTTTGCTTTGCTATTGTTACCAGTTGTCATTGTCTCGATGTTAAAATGCCAAAAATGATCTAGTCGTTGTTGCTTTTTTCCCTACTCGTCCCCCTGTCACTCCTTACGGTGACTTCTGCCTTTGCAGGGCGTGTAATGGTATCTGTCCTGGCCAGTCCCCAGGCCTCCAGTAAGGAGATTGGCCCGCATCTTTCTACGATTTAGTCTGACTTTATGCTCATCGCTACTGTCCTGTGTTCAGTCGATAGTCCAGGGGAGAAGCTTCTGCAACTTCAGAGCTTCTGTTAAACTAACCTAATTTGTCCAGATCACCCCCAAACCACCATCTCTAACTCAAGCTTCTGTGTGTGGAACCCATCGGTTTCCCTGGACAGGTCTCTTTCCTGGAATGGGGCTCAGGTGCCTGGACCCGCACAGCCTCCCTTGGGTTGTGCGGCCACCGAGAGGGCTGAGGGAGCAGGAGCAGCCCTTGGCTGAGCAGGGCTTCCGTCCTCCGTGCACTCCTCTGAGACCCTCCGCAGCCTCTTCTAGAATCCTTGCCAGGGACTGGAGCAGGAAAGGGACGGACCTTCCGAGTGAAGATCGCCCTCGACTCTCCCACAGTCACTCCTTTTGGCCTAGAGTTTTACAGTGAACTTCCTAATAGGGAAAGTCCTTTAGGACACGGAATTGGGGGTGTGGTTCTGCGCTCCAAGAGAAAGGGACAGTGACGCAGGCTGGAGTGTGCTTTGCGCCAATCCTTCGGGCACCTGACGTGTCTTCCAGCTCAGGAAGGAGAACTTGGCAGAAGAGGCTTAGAGTGACGGGGAATCCAAGGAAAGGTTGTGATTTGGTTGAAGGTGCCTGGTTTAGTGCTGTAATTGTCTTATTTTTTTTTATATATATATTTCTTGGAGTAAACATTTTAAATAAATGACATCATTGTTTACTCTGTCTTGGCTTTTGTGCTTCTTTTTCGGGAGAACGGAATGCAGGGACAGCTCCCTGCCTTCGAGGTGTAAGCTCCTGCACAGGGGCCCTGGGGACTGGGGTGGGGGTCTTTTTAGCTTCTGGGCTTAAACCATACTGGGGTTGGGTGGGGAGTGGAGCTCCCAGCTCTGTCCCTTGAAGTGTCTGACCCTGGGGAGGCGTCAGTGTCTGACTTGCCTGACTCAGGAATGGAGTTTTTCCTTATCCATCACAGTAGGGCTTTGAGAGGAGGACATGACATCAGGCATGGAAAGCTCTGGAACAAGGGTACCCAGAAACATGTATTCTCAACCCCCTCTGCTGCTACCTGCTCTTCACAAGAGAGCCCTATTGTCACTGAAGCTCTGGGCACAGATGGGAGGAACCCTGCAGGCCAGCGCTGGCCCCTTATAGGCAGTGTGGCGAGCTGCCCACCAGGGGGCACCAAGAGGCCAGGCGTGGGTTCAGGCACCACCAGGCATTTTCTGTTCTCCCCAGGTTGCCTACCTTTGCCCCCAGGCCGACTGGGCTGAGCTCTACACTGAACCATGTTCTGCACGGGCCACCCACACACAGCCACCGACATTCCAACACTGGTCACCGTTTGTTTACCCCTGGGCTGCCGGCTGCTTTGTCAGACCTGCCCTCCTGGTGGGCATTGCTTCCATTCCAAGCACTGTGACTGCTTAAAGCTTCCCATCCGCGGGAGGGGAGGGTGGGAGCAGCCCTGGTTGTTGAACCTCAGGCATTTGCTTGGATAGCATCTTTGTGCCATTAACAAACACAGGGCTGGGCAGAGGGCAGTGGGCGGCCTTGGGTCCTGGAGTGGGCATTTCCCCTCTCCTGGGCATTAAAGGCCTAACGAGAGTCTGCGTAGGCCTGACCCTGCTGTGCCTCATCCTGTGAGGAGGCTGCACCTACAGACCCCAAAGACAGCGGAGCCTCTGCCTGCCAAAGGCGGCTGGCCACGAGGCGTGGTTTCACTCTTTTAGACCAGCCTCCAGTGCTCCTATGAGGTCCACGGAGGAGCCTTCTCTTCCCTCAGCCTGGACTCGGTTACGTTCGGCTCCAGAGTCTAGATCCAGCTCGTCTCAGACGCTTCAGCTAGAGAAGAATTTGAATAATCAAGAGTTCAACCACTTCCTACTATAGACAAAACATGAGGGACAGGCCAGCAACTCAACATTAGCCTGGTCCCTCCCCCACAAGTGGGACAGCCTGACCACAGGTGTCCCAGCGGCTCAGCTTTTTATCCTTAGATGCCCCCACCCCATCTCCAAAACGAGGCCACTGCCAAAATGCATTCAGAACAGCTTGACCTTTAATGGGTATTTAATAACCACGTCTCAGCTGAAGACAGCTTTCCATGGGGTTCAAGCTGGAAGCGTTTCCCACCCCTTGATGCTGAGGGACGGGGCAACAGGGAAGGAAGGGGTGTTGGGCCTCGACCCCCCCCAGCCCCCCAACAAGGCAAGGAATCGAGGCTGTTGAATGGTGATGACGGTGACAGTGGGCCCTGCACACTGGGGCAGTGCTGGCAGCCCTAGGTCTGGGCCTAAGGCACCATCCTCCACCACTTGAAGGCAAAGGGCACCCGGCGGACGTTGGCACAGGCACAGAAGTCTCCGATCTCAGTCAGGTAGCAGTCAAAGTCGTTAATGAAGGTGCAGTGGAAGCCCAAGGGCTCCAGCAACTGGCGGATCTTTTCTTCCAGGCAGCAGGTACCCTTGATCTGGGGCCCAAAAGGCTTGGGGATGCCCAGGTTCTTGCCCATCACAATTGTCTGCAGCTGTCAGAGATGGGGTGGGCAAGGCAAGGTCAGAGCCATGGAAGAAAGCCCCCCTCCCCCTCCCCTAGGTAAGGAGTGCCGTTGGGTTCCTTGTAAGGGAAAACCCAGCTGCCTTTGTGTTGTTGGACTAGACCAGGAATAGCAAGCACAGGGCACCATTTCCCAGGGCCGTGCTCATGCAGACATCACTAATCATCTCAGAGCATACCCAGTTTACTTCACCCTCCAGTGGCCCCCCACTGTGTTTCTCAATAGCAAGACCAAAATCCTGCTTGGCCAAGGTCTGGCTTTGCCAGCTTCCCCAGTTTCTTTCTCCACTGCATTTCTCTTATTCTGGCCTTTTAGTCTTGGTTGACCACACTCTCGCCTACCTCTACTGGAGTGCTCTCCCCACCCCCAGCTCTGTCCTTTGACTTCTGTCCATTTTTCATCTCTCTTGCATCTCTGCCTCAGAGGAGCTTCTCCCGCCACTACCCACACCTGTGGCCTGTGACAGGCTCCTGTGTTGTGCCCAGAGGGCCACACTGGGTCTCATAAAATCGAAAGATACCCATGTGTGATGGATGAAAGCAGGGCCTGTGTCCCTAGGGCTCAGAGAAGAGGTCTGCAAGTGTTCAAGGAGTTGAGCTCAAATGTGTGAGAATTCCTAAGTGCCTGCACGATGGGCCACAGTTGTGTGAGCAAGGGCAGAGGTAGGCCAGAGTTGGAAGAGGCTTGGCATAGCAGGGGTCTCTATACATACTCGCCCTTGATTTCTCACTTACTCTAAATAGGAATAGTGTGTCACTATGAGGGTTTGAGCACCTCCGTGTTCCGGATGCTGCTGCCCTGGACACAGGATACGTGGACAGGAAGACCCCATCTCAGGGAGCTTGGCCCATGGTCGAGCCAGCAGATGGCTCGGCACCCTCGACGGGTGGTAGCATGGTGCCCCATCTGTGAGGTGGGCCACATGGCGTCTACCCTTAAGGTTGGGGATTAGCTAGTGGTTGGCCATTAGCCCAGGGCCCGGCCCACAGTAACTGCTGAGTCACCCAGCCTGGGCCCTGCTCCCCTGCTCCCTGGAAGGGTCTTGCCTAACTAAGAGAGAGAAGGGCTTCCACCCCGCTTCTTCTCAGGCAGGGTTGTCTGCCGTGCCCCCACCTCCGTGGTCCAGCCCCATGGATGTCAAGGGACCAGCCAGAGTTGGCCAAACACCCCCTCGCCCTAACCCTGGGGACCCCCAGCCCCCCTCCGTGCCCCTCACCAGGTTGGGGAAGTATGGCCTCGCAAAGAGTTTCCCGGTCTGCTGGTCGGAGGGGGCGTTAGTCAGCTGCTCCAGGCAGAAGAGCTGTGGGATGTCGATGATGTCCCTCTCCACCAGACCCAGCTCCTTCTTCAGGACGTCACGGTTCAGGTTAATGCACTTCTGTGGGGCGGGAAGGGCCGGGAGAGGAGTGGGTCCATCGGGAATGAGAAGCCCGTCTCCTTCCACGCAGGACGGGTGGTGGCCTGGAGCAGCTACCGTCTTTCCATCACTGTGTGCCAGGAGCCTTTGTGGCATCCCAGCCCTCTGGTAAAGCGGGCACAGTTCCCTTTTTCTGGGAACTGGTCCTGGTCCTGAGAGGCCAGGGTCCCACAGCTAGTCCGCCCCGGAGCAGCTACCAGTCCTGCTTCTACTGCAGCATGTGGCCCCTTTGGCCCTCAATCCTGGCCAGAGTGGGGGACCTGGGCAAAGGCGGGGGGCTGGAGGCCTGGGGGAGAGCAAGAATAAGTCCTCAGACCACTCTGCTTCCTTTAGGAAGGGACAGGAGCAGTGGCACCTTGGGCACTTCCCTGCTCAGAACAGCTAATGCCGACGCCCGAGCAATTCCCAGGTCTTGACAGGGCTCACCACCACCACACCCAGGACACGTGTCCCCAGGCTCGGAGATGCTGTTTTGGCCCCATACCTGGCCAGTACCCACCCTGCTGTGCCAGGCGGCCTTCCCCGTCTTCACAAAGGTCGGGGCACCAGTGCACTGTGGCACAGAACACGCCTCGGCGAGGAGCACCAAGGACCCAGTGGGCAAAGCGGTTTTACAGCGTGTGACCCCGCCACTTCATTGCCTTTCTCCGGGCCTCGGCTTCCCCCCCAGAAGTTGCATAATCTCTCCTGGGAAGTTCTCACAGCCAACGATTGACATTTTAAGAGATGTGAGGTACGAGATTCTGAACACTAAACCGATGGGCAGCTCCATCCAGGAAGCACTGGGGAGGCCCTGGTCTCTTTCTGCGTCTTGTGCTCAGAGCTTCCTTGCGAAGCTGGGGGTGAGGGTCCTCTGCCAGGAGGCGGCTGAGCTGCAGCCCTGTTTTCTGAGAAGCAGACACGACGCCTCGAGCAGCACGGTGAGCCAGGCAGGGACTTGGGGTCACTAGGGTTCGAGTCCGGCGCCCCAACTCCTCAGCTCGGGCTGGCGACTTGACTCAGCCTCACCACCCTCACGTGCAAGACACGTTTCACTTCACAGGTTATTTCGAGGGTTAGAGTAAGGTGTCTTGCATGAGGCTGGGCCATAGTAGTTGCTCAACTAGGAACTCGTCTAGATTTCAGAGCCTCCCCCGCTTTTTGGAGAAGGTCCCCCACCTCCTTGACCCTACCTGGACATAGTCGTTCTGCTTCTTCATGTTCTCATCAGCCAGAAGTTGATGGATGGTATTGGCCTCCCTCCCTGTAGGAAGGAGGAGAGGGTGGGCAGGCCTGTAGGCCAGGGAGCGGGCAGCACTGTCTGGGGCCGGGCAGACTTTCGCCTCGTGCATGGCAGACTGGATGTATTCTTGAGCCAATGACTACGGTGGGTGGCCCGGCCAGTCTCCAGGGACTCACCCCAGGTCATATATTACACCTGGGGACTGACTAGGGTCCATGGAAGCCCAGGGAGGACTTTCACAACCACTGGTCACTCTGTCCCTGGTTGGAGGGGGAGGCAGCCTAGAACAGGTTAGCAGGCGACTTCAGCCCCACTCACCTCTCCCCTGGGCACCTCCATGCATTATATGGCCTGTACAACCTGGCTACCTTCTTCCTGGGAGCTGGACCAGGGGATATAACTTTGTTCCTCAGTTGCCTCCTCTCTAGGATGGGGATGCCCCATTCAGTCATCAGCCGAGGTAGCAGAGTCTTGGCGTGTGGTAATACGTGGTTCATGCTCAGTAAGTGTCACCTCCCATAAGTGCTTCTAGACCATGAGATTCCTGGGCCCCACCCCCACAGGAGGTCTAGAGTGGGGCTGAAATTTTGCATTTCTAACAAGCTCCCAGGTGATGTTGCAGCTGCTGGTCCTCAGACCACACTGAGTATCGAGGGTTGAGAACTTCCCAACACCCCCCTCCCTTTCTGGGCTCCCGCCGCGTTTAGAACAGAACTGCCGTGGCACCAGCTACACAGTTTCTGCTTGTCTGCTTGTGTTTTCCTTAAGGGTGACCAGGAGACCCCTGAAGTCCCAATGCCCAGGTACTTAACATTCCCCGAATAAATCCAGACTCTGGTGGTCTTAGCATCTGGCTCCCCACCACATGCAGCCATCCATGTGCTCACTGAGTCCCCTTTGCACACATTCTAGCAGCGCCTCAGCCACCCAGAACTTCTGGCCGATCTGCCTACACGGGCCCACACCATCAGAATAGCCCCGAAATAGAACAAGATGTTCTAATATGGCACACGTTATGATTTCCTGCTTCCCCAGGATCCTTTCTACCAGGAAGAAAGAAGTAAAAATGACTCTCTAGAAAGGACATCTGGGGAAGACGCCACTGGCCTCTGCTCTATTGCAGGGGGATCCCTTACCGTTAGACAGGAGCTGATCCGTTCTAACCTCTTCAAACAGGGGCATGTCTCCATAGCCCTCCTTCTGTTTCTCCTGGAACAGTTGGTAGCAGGAGCTGGGGCTGGCCAGGAGCAGCCGGAAGCCCTGGGAAACAAAGAACTAAGGTCAGATGCTAGCTTCCCTTCCAGAAGCTTCCAAGGGTCTCCAAAAGAAGGTGGGAGACACCCTCTCCAGCCCCTGACACAGACCTTGTCACCGTCACGCTTGTCCTGTGTGGGGATGAAGCACATGAACTCATCTATGTGGCCGATCATCAGCCAGTCTGAGAAGAGTTCCACCGGGGCCTGGACTTGCTGGGCGTAGAGGAAATCCCGGAGGGCCTTACTCATGTCCCGGCCCTCCTTGCTAAAGAGAGGACAGAAGGAACAGCCCTTGAGCCAGCATGGCCCAGGTTGGCTGCCAACTCCTCGGTAAGTGTCCGGCTACCTTCAGGTGACTGGCTGCTCTAACCACTGGGCTCAAGTGGCTGGTCCACTGGGGTGTGGTTATTGGGAATCCCTCACTCTGGCCTGACTCAGGACTGAGCCAAGTGATTCTAGATAAAGACTGGACCCTGGGACACAAGTATTTCCTGGCTTTAGATAATGGCTACCAAGAAGTCTAGCCACACATCTTGTGGAAATGACACCCTGCTGGGTCAATAGGCCAGCTGAATATAGCATGCTTCAATTTAAAGTCTGGAATTACCACTCAAAGAATGAACAGTGTGTCTGCTTTTTCTACCTTTCTACGTGAATCAAAGACTCATACATCCTTACTTGGCAGTTTAAGGAATGGTTCAGAGCAGATGACTTGCTGCGTCATATGGGAGTGGGGTGGAGCTAGGTGAACTACCAGGGTCCCTTTCATTTTAAGACATCTGGCCACCAACCGGCCTCTTGCCTCACCTGGGGTAAAAGCTGCTGCCAATGAGGATCCTGCCTAGGGGGTACTCTTTTCCCTCGACCTTGACAGGTGGGGACACCATCAGGTTCCCAATGGAATCCATGCTGGCCACTCTATGGTCCTTGGTGCAATGGATCATGTAGCCAACCCCGGGGCTCTGCAGGGAGACCCAGTCAGGGCAGGGGTGTTAGGAGGGATGAACTTTGTGCTTCAGTCTAACTCCTAATCCAGACTCGCAGGTAGACTCCCTCACCCCCTTCCCCCCCAAGGCCACCTGGGCCCTTCTCCCTTGGCACCCCATCACTTCTGGGCAGGCACCAGGCCTGACAGGTTGAACTGAGTTCAGATCAGCCAAACCGAGCCCCACACCAGTGAGTATTTCATAGGGAAATCTTCGAGCTTGAGGACCCGAGGGGTGTCGAGAACCAAGGAAATAGTCTTGTGGGGAGCCTGGGTGTAGCAGAAGGCCATCTCGTCCTGGAGGAGACAGGAAAACAAGTTGTAAAGTCTTCTCGCTCCATCAGCTGCTTCCCTGCCTGTGTCTGGCTTGCCAGCCACGATGATCCCTGTACATGGGCGACCTCCAGAGAGGGGGTGCAGTAAGAACCCCCTTCTTTCTGCCAACTCCTGCTCAGCCTTCAAAACTTAGCTCAGACATCACCCCTTCTTGGGGGCTT
The DNA here is from genome assembly GCA_031878705.1 of Tapirus indicus. Lineage (NCBI taxonomy): Eukaryota > Metazoa > Chordata > Mammalia > Perissodactyla > Tapiridae > Tapirus > Tapirus indicus. The sequence goes on along the minus strand of CM062924.1, from coordinate 97,236,685 downwards.
TCCCTGACCTGTTCTATTCTTCAAGTTTAGGACTTAGGTCACCTAGATTCTTCTCTCATCTTCTGCACCAATCCAGGAACTAGCCTTGTTGGCTTTATTTCCAAAGTACATTCCAAGTGAACTCATCCCTTGTACCCTTCAGGGGAGGCCACCGCAATCTCTTCCCCGAATACTGCACTGCCCTCCCAGCAGTTTCTCTTCTTCTATTCCTGCCCCATCCTAAGACCTATTCTCTGTATTTCTCAGCCAGAGGGTCTTTCCAAAACCTAAATCAGAACATTCACACCCCCGATTCATGCCGCCCACTGTCATCCCATCTGGCTTTGGATTCGTTCTCTTCCCCACCTCGGCTTAAAAGCTCCCTGATACATAATCTGGCTCCCATCTACCTCTGACCTTTGTTCCCTCTGCTCCAGCCGCACTAGCCCTTCTGTTCGAGTCCTCCAAGAACACCCCACATCATGATCTTCCTACCTCTAATCCACCCCCTCAGCCCCAATCTTTGCCTGGCCAGCTCCTCGTTTCCCGAATTTGAAGATTTCCCTGACCACCCAAACCGCCCAGTTTGCTCTAGTATCTCACTGTATCATCTGGCTTTCTTGCTTTCCCAGCATACAGTTCTCTCATCACCAAAGCAGGACCAGCATAGGCCCCGTTCTCTTTCATCTCTAGTGCTTAGAGTGATACCCAGCACGTGGTAATCACTCGGCTATTCATGGAGCGCCAGACCTCGAGGCTAGGTGGGGCTCGAGGCTTCCTGCTCTGCCAGGGTCGGGCTGCACCCTGGTGCGGTGCTCCGGCTTTGACAGCCTTTAGCTGTAGCCATCAGACCCCTCAGATGCCTGGGGCTTCGGGTTAGGTGTTCTGTCGCCTTGAACACGTGCATCATGAAATGGGAGGAAGTTGGACTCTAAGCTTTACCGCTTAGCAGCTAAGACTTGGGCCAGTCATTCTGCTAACTAAAGTTAGCTCCAACTAAAGTCCTAAAGACAGAGATGCCTCTAGGCTTAGCTTTGCTGGGAAGGTTGAATGGAAGCCTAAGTTCATCATATGTGCCACATGCCGAGGCTGCCCTGCCCCTCCCCCACAGGCCGGTTGCCCCAGATGGGGCATTACCTGGAGCCACCTGCCCAGGCGGTTGGGGTCCTCGTAGACAGACGCCACCTGGCTGTCACTCTTCTCACTCACCTCCATCACCGTGTTCACAAAACCCTGGACCTGCAGCTCTCTGCCACGGGAGAAAAGCTGGCTCTGGGAAGGCATTTGAGGCTCCCCCACAGGTGGTGAGCTTGCTGTCTCAGGAAAGGGGGACACCTCCTTCTGGTCAGAAGAGATTATGCCCCCGCCCATGAGGTAAGCAGAGCAGCTGTCCCCCTACCTCATGGAGTGCAAGCTGGTAGCTCCGAGTGTGTCTCGCCCAGCGTCACCTGGCTTAGCTCATGGCAGAGTCAGGTCAAGAATTACCAGTGTTGGTCCCTGCTGTGTCCCTGCCCTGCAGTCACTCCACGTGTGTCTTCTAGCCCCTGCCCGAGGCCATTTGAGAAGTACCCCAGGCTCTCCCGCCTCAGCCTACCCAAAAGGGCTGACTCTTCTCTCCCGGAGGAGGCTGTATTTTTCTCCCTAGTAGCCAAGCAGCTGGGCGCCGCCTTGAGATGGCCAACAAGGTTGTTCTATTTGGGTGGGTGGCAGGGGATGGGTCTTGAACGCTGGGATCTTAGTGCTGTCATGCACAGCAGGCTTATGGGACCACGATGTACATCTGTTCCTTGTTGGAGATAAACAGTGATGTTTGAGGCTGACATTAATACCACCCATTTTATAAACAGACTCTCATGAGTTGAATGCCAGCAAGGTCACACTCATGGGAAGTGTCAAAATTAGGATTCTAGTCCGGTTCCAGGTCCAAAACTTGCACTGCTATTCTATGCCACTGTTCCAAAGAACCCATTTCTCAGATCTACACAGACAAGGCTACAGGGAGCTGACCAGTCCAGCAAGGTCTGGAAACAGTCTGAGGAGGTGTGCTGGGGGAAAGTGTGTATAGCCCATCTCGTGGGCCATCTGTGGCTAAGCTGGGTCACACTGTGCCTGAATATTACTCTCTGGGAGAGTCTTAGAAGACCAGGGTTTCAGCAGGTGCCTCCTGGGAGTGAACTTGCCTTCAGATACAAACACAAAGAAAGATCTTGTGTTTGAGTATCTTATCGGCAAAATTCCTTGAGCTCTTTCCTTTTACCTTCTCATTCTGAGACCTGGCATTCCTCGGAGGACACCACTCTAGCAGCCCTCCCATGGAAGAGCCGTTGTTCTTCTATCCCCCATGGGGCCTGGCGGAGGGGTGGAGGTCCTCCTTGCCACATGTCGCTGCATCCAGGCCACCATGGCCCCTTTAGATCCTTGACTTGACGAGGTCTTCTTTTCTACTCTACCTCGGCCTCCCATCCCAACGGTCGCACCGCCTCCCAGATCTTGATCTAACATCTGGTCCATCACCTCCACCTCCTGCTCGCCCTGTCTAGTCCCTGGGCCAGCTGCTTGACCTCACTGGGGCCTCTGGCCTTGGCTGTTTTTATTCCCATCACCCTGTTCCTTCGCCTTTCTCCTTACCCAGCTTCGAGTCTATGATGCACCATCATAATTATACCCTTGTCGCTCCACCTTGGGCTTATTCTCCTGGCAAAACCACAACCCTGGTTAGACCCAGTTCTCCCTTTATTCTTCCTTGGGACTCAAGTCACTGAAAATAGTCACAGAAAAGCCCAGGGTGACTGGTCTCTCTCGCAGTCAACCTCAACGGGTCCTTAGCATGGGACAGCCATCCCACTAACATTTCCCCAGTTGATGGGACCTCCAGGTGGCCTGCCCTTGTACCTTGGCCTTGTATCAAGGCCAGTTTGGCCTGGATACCCATCACATGCCCATCCTACCAGCTCAGTTCCTGCAGTTGCCTTTTCCCTGCTATCAGATTTTCCCTTCTCTGCAGGATCATTCCATTAGCATTATTCTTTGCTTCCTGCCTTAAAAAACAGGCTTCCCTCGGACCCACAGCCCCTTCTAGCTTCTCCCGTTCAGACCATCTCTTCGGAGTTTTGCAAAATACTCCCTTCCCGTTCTTCCTTCATCTCAACCCCATCACGCTTTCAAATCCACCATTCGCGATTCCCTTCTGCACAGTGACCTCCATCTTGCCAAACCCAGCAGGCATCTCTTTCTCCTCCTCTCGGGGTTTCAACCAGATGGGCCCTTAACCTCTGAGTCTCCAGCTCCTGGTTTTGATCCTAACTTCCTCTTCCTTCTCAGGCTCCTTTGCTGGTCACTCCAGGGCTCACTTCTCAGGCATCTTCCTCATATATGCTCACTCCTCTGACGAGCTCAGCTTGGCCTGTGGCTCTGAACACCCTCCATGTGCTAGGGGCACCCAGACTTGCCTCCAGCTTCCAGACTTTCCCTTGGGCTCCAGACGCTTAGAACCCCAATGGGGGTGTCCAGCTTTAAGTCACCAGGACCACAGCACTGTCCCCCACCCCCACCAAGCAGTGGCACCACCATTCGCCAGGGGCACCCTTGTTCTTTGCATCCGATGCATCAGCTAACCTGGTGGGAGGTCTACCTTCTAAGCAATCTGACTCTAACCACTGTGCTCCCACCACCTGCCCGAGCCACCGCTGGGTCTGGCCACACTGTTGTGACAGCTGAACTGGTTCCTGCCTTGTTTGCAGCCCTGGTTTTCCACGTGGCCAGGGTCATCGTGCAGACAGAACCTGATGGTTCCCATCGGTTTTACCCACCGGGGTCCTCTCCCTTCCTCCCTAGGTACATGGCCACCTAGCTAGAGACTGTTCCCAGCTACCCTGCCGTTGGGTGTGGCCCTGTGCCTCTTCAGGCCATTGGCAAGTGAGAGGAAGTGGTTCAGGAGACTTCCAGACCCCAGTAACAACAAACGGGCAGCTTTGTCCAGACTTTGGCTCTTCCCCTTTGATGAAGGTGCTGCCCCAGGGGAAAGCATTGTCACAAGACTGAAAGGAACCAGGGCCCCTAAGTGACAGTGGGAGAGCAGTGCCACCCTCCTACCTGTGGGCATCTAGGTCAGAGAAAGTTGACTTGAAACCACTGTAATTGGGGTCTCTTACAGTCCCAGAGGCTACGCCCATGAGGCCCTGCTCACCTTGGCCCCGTCCTCCTCCTCTCACCTGCTCTCTTCCGGGTCTACAGGCCTCCTTGCTGTCCCTGGACACACTCTTGTCCTTGCCTCACCTTCCTTTTACCCTGCCTTAGAGCACCTGATGCTCCCTGAAGTCATACTGCTTATTTGTCTGTCTCCCCACAAGAACAGGGGAGGGATCTAGCACTGTAAATATTCACACTCGTATTGAATGACTGTCTAGGGGACCAGACAGCTCAGGTAGAAGGATTTCAGTTTCCTGGTGAGAAGTCTAGTCATCCTTACCCACCCACCATGCAGACGGACAGACGAGAGGGCCAGCTATGGAGATGACCTGGCACAGTGCCTGCGGGTTCTTACCTGCACAGGTAAACCTCTAGAGGCATCTGGGTGCTGGGAATAAAGATGCAAGGAGCCACCCGGAACACGACCGTGTCTTTATACACCAGGGTCTCTGGAACCGACTGCAATTGAAGACAAGGTCCTGTTGGTGACCTAGTTCCACATCTATGCTCTTCCCCACACAGGCCTCCAGCTGCTCAACGCAGCCCTCCCCTGGGCCCTCACCTGTCCTCTGCAGCTCCTTCTCCCAGCGGTGGCCTGAAACCCTAGCTCCACCCACCAAACCTTGTTGGCCCCTCTCTTCCCAGCTGTGAGATGTGTCCCTCCCACCCAGTCCCTACTCCAAGAGCTTGTCGACTCGGGGGACATACCGGGTCTTGAGCCTCTTCCACCAGGGAGACCGAGTAGGAGATCAGGCCCGAGAAGCTGGCGGACGGGAACTCTACAGCTTCGACATAAAAGGTTTCCTTCAAGTGGCTCTCGAGGGGAGGAAAGGTGTAGGTGTGCCGGCCAGGCCCCACCACCAACTCGAAGGTGCTGGAGCTGGCTTCTAGGAAGAGAGAAGGACAGACCAGCTGAAGTAGCCTGGTGCCGGTCACCACACCTGATGGTCAAGCCTTTGTCCTCACAGGGCTGGCCCTGCTCCACTCAGTTCTCAGCTCAGCTCCCTCTGAACCCTCCCCACCTCCACCCCCCAAGCCACCAGTTGGTCCTTGGCTGTCTGTCCATCTGCTCTGGGCTTTGAGAGCAGGAAATGTGTTTATCCTTCCAGAGCTGGAGCCCAGGGCACAGAGTGAACTGATTGAGCTGTCTTCCTTTTTCCTACCTTCCATGCACCACTGGGCCTAGAGGTGGGGCAGGTACCCTCTCTTCTTCATGGGCACTTCCAGACCATTTCTGTATTCCTCAAGAATCTTAGTCCCTTTGAAAGGCATGCTATCAGATAATGCCACCTGCCCCCCTCCTTGTTGCACCTGACTACCATCCTCCGTGGATTGTTCTAGTGCTGGCTTGTCTCCACCACTCTTTGCGGTCATTGCTATTTATACCATAGACCAGAGCATCCAGACCATCTGCTCTCTTCTTTGACCTTATTTCAATGAACTGGAGTTCTGCACCATCTTAGATGTAGGGTTCAATGCTCATGACCCAGACATCACCTCTAGAACAGATTTGACATCTTCCAGTTTTTTTTAGCTCATCTACACTCCCGTCTCAGCGATTTTTCAACCCAGCCCCAGACCTTTCTACTGCAGATTCCCACCCTCCACTCTTCCTCTTTTTTGTCCTCCTCATGTCCCAAGATCCATCCCACTCCGTGCACACGCTGTCAGCTTTCACACCAAGACCTCAACTCCGGTCAAACCAAGTCTGTAAAACTCTTGCATCTGAGCAGCCAGAGAAACCACCAGGCTGAAAGATCTCGTTTTAGGGTGTGACCAAACCTCAGAGCGAGGCCCCAACATTCTGCAGAAACACTGCTATTTCATTCGGGTCCTTTAACTCTCCCATTTCCTGTATCCTCTTCTGAGTGTCATGTACTCATTCCTACAATTCTCTCCTAGATCCATCGCCCCACCTCTGTTAGACCAGTCACACAGATGTGCTGTGTTCTGCCATCTCCAAATACTGCCCCCCTCCATCCCAGCCCCCCTTCCCCAGTTATTACCTGCACACGTTTCCCTCTGTGGAAAACCCCTTCCATGGTCAGTGTTCACCGTGCCTGCCCACTTCAGTCTGGCTCTTACCCCCACTGTTCTCTCAAACTCACTAATGACCATTATTTTGAAAAACCAAGACTTCACCCTTGATTTGGCATCTCAGTCAACAGCATCAGCCATGGTTGACCACTGCTTTTGTGAAAGGCTTCCTTTCCTTTGTTTCTAGAACATTATGCTCTGGCTTTCTATTTCTCTGGAAATTTCTTCTCAGGCTCCTTTGCTATATCTTTAACTAGTGGTTCTCAAACTTGAGCTCCCTTCAGAAACATCTGGAGAGCTTGTTAAAGTACAGTGTGGGGTGTTATCCCTGCCCTAAAGTCTTCAATAAGTTTAAGTGAAAAACAGGTAGCTTAATACACATGACAAAGAACAGCACCTCTAGCAGGCTATGCGACTCCCTGGCCTCCTGGGTGGGCTCCAAGTGCTGCCTGGCCCACCTCAGAGTTGTCTGTACTTCGTGGGCCTCACGGAGCCAGAGGAGCCATCACAGCCTGAACCAGGCCTAGACCCATGGGTTTCTAAGGCTCCCTCCTAGGCCGCATGTAGAAGGACCACGTCCAGCCTGGGCTGCCTCTTCTGGCTAGTCCCAGGTCCTTTCCAAGTCCAGCGGTGACCTATGGTCTACCGAAGAGATGGACTGGAAGACTTTGTGCTCAGGTCCCTGAGCACAGGGGAGGAAGTAGCGAGGTGTGCCTCTAATGCTGAGACGGAGACGGTCCATCACAAACCACAGGGCTCCCCAACTGCCCAGCGGAAGCTAAACTTGGGTTTTAAAAGAAGGCAGCATACTGGCATACCCCTCCAGAAACAAGGAGTTAAGACTCAACTTGAGAAATTCAGAGGCACTGAATATTGAACCAGTTTAGGGACATCAAAAGACTTGTTTGTTCAAGGATATTTTGCTGAATTGGACATGTCCATTTTTTAAACCAACAGCCCTCCTGCCTGTCTATAGAATAGGGACGTCACCTGCCTGCCAGGTTGATAAGGGCTGAAGATGGGTGTGGTTCCTGGGAGGGATGTGCTAGAATAGCCACTCCAGCTTCTTGGCCTCTGAATTCTGGAACTTAATTAGTGAGGTCTTGATTAAGGAATAAAGATGGATCCTTCTGGTAGGAGTAATTGGGAGAAGACATCCTCTAATCTGTAGAAGGCAAAGCTGCCATTTCAGCTAACATGCATTTCTTCTCTTCCAGCTATGAAGATCTTGCAGGAAAGTCACCATCATGGCCTCCATTGGGGAGAGGGGCTTGGAGGTACAATGACTCACCCACGTGCATACACTTAGCCTCTGGGGAAGGTGGCAGCCAGAGAATCCCAGAGACACAAGTCCAGCCACAACAGACCCTCACCTGCAGCTCTAGGTCCCCAGCAGGCTTCTGATGGGGACTCTGCTGGGAGGAGGTGTGGCCACAACCCGCCCTGGCATGTTGAGAGAGTAGACAAAGCCGGAGTTGGCACAAGAACACTCACTTTGGGGCCGGTAGACCCTCGCCTTCTCCGCCTCTTCCTCGGAGGTGTGGAGGAGCAGCCGGTGTTTCTTTAAAATGCAGCTGGGCCCTTGGACGTTCAGAGTCATCTGGGACAGATTCTTTATTTCTAGGCAAAAGACAGCAAAAGTCAAAGGCTTCTGGAGGCCAGCGCTCCAGGGGGGAGGGAGGAGCAGTAGGGGCTGGGGCGGGGCTTACATTTTGGAGCACCGAGTACCCTCTGCCTCTCTCTGGCCCAGGCCTGCATCTCGTCTGTGCTACTTGCTCCCTGCGTGGCCACAGGCGACTTGCCAGCCCCAGGGTCTACTTTGAGTGAGGCTGGCATCCACCCCGTATGGTTGAAAGGAGACCACGGTCCCCACAAAAACCTAGAACAGGGCCTGGCACGGTCACTTCAGTGAGGGTTCCCCTCCAGCCTTGGCATGGACCGGGGCATCTTACTCCGCTGCTAAGGCCTAGAACCTAGGTCCCAGCCACAAGTCAGGACCAGATCCAAGATTGCTTCGGCCTAACATAGGTTCCTGCCCCCGGCTACAAGAAGATTTTTAGGAAGAGTCCCCCACACCCCATTTGGGGGTCTTCGTTTAGTCTTCTCAAGCCCCTTGTGAGGCCGACTGTACCATCCCCATTTTACAGATGGCAAAACCAGACCAGGGAAGTGAACGCACTCAAGTTCATAGCCAGGAAGTGACACTGTGTTCTCTGCCATCAGAGCCCATGCTCTTCCCATGGGTCCATGTGGCCTCTTGCTCGGTTATAAGCTTCAAGCCATGACAAGAGACTCAGTCGGCCCAGAGCGGGGACATCAGCTTGGAATCTGTGTTTGCTGAGGGACGGAACAGTGAAGCCCCAGGGGACAGCAGAGCTCAAGGAGGAAAGGTGGTGACAGTCCCAGGTCAGTGGCCAGTTCTCTCCTACCCTCTGAGAAGAACGCCTTTGTGGTCTTCCGGTCCACGAGCTGGCCCATGTCCACCGGGCTGCAGTTCACCAGCAGGATAGCACCCCAACCACTGGGGCCCCACACCCAGCTTTTCTGCAGAGAAGACAGGAATGTTGGTTCAGGAGGAAGGCAGGTAAATCCTGCTTCCCAGATGCTGCCCCACATCCGGGGCCGAGTCAAGCCGTTCTCCAGGGCCACCGGCACCTCGATCAGAATTTGCCAACTCAAGTGCTTATGGGACCAGGAAGGTAACTTCAGATAAGTGGGCCAAGAGGAAGAGAAAAAAACTAGATGTGGGTTACTGGCTTCCTAACCTTGTTTCAGTGTCAGGGGAAGCAGGGACTGAGGCAAACTGAAGGAGACACGTCCCATCTGAAGGGGGCAGCTAACCCTCTGCTCTAGTTGACTACACTACCAGGCTAGAATGTGAGCCTAGTGTCGTCAGACATTCTAGTTTTTCGAAAAAACTAGGAATTGACTTCATCAGTTCCGATTTGTATTGCAGCAGTTTGACTTAAAACACACTATGAAGTCCAAATAGAGAGTCTGTAGGCAGACCTGTCCCAGGGGCCCTGGCTGGCACCCTTCCCCTGCCTGGAAGCCTCACCTTGGCCTGTCTGTCACTTGCCATCTCGACTTGCCCACTGCGGTAGACATCCACGTCCAGGGAGACGGCTGCAATGGGAGGGAAAGGTCTCAGTACCTAGACCTGTGGATGGAATCTCGAAGCTGTACGTAACCCCCAGGTCTCGCTGTCGGCTTAGCAGAAGAAAGTTCCTCCGAGGCAGACTGCTTCTCCTGAGCAAGCCTGGAGAGACCCAAGTGTTCACACGTCTCCCCCAACCTCCTGGGACCTCACAAGACAATCCACTGTGGTCATGACGTCATTTCCTGCCTCTTGGCCTCTACTCAGGTGATACCTACCTGGAAAGCCCACCTCCCTAGCCTTTCGGAAAGCTCTCGGCACTCTAAGACATAGGAAGGGCTCAATACATGGTAATTCCAAGCCCTTTTAGAGCTTAAATCCAGGCTCTGCCCCAGCATCACCATGGAGGCTCCTCCTCCCGTCTTTATGGTTCCCCCACCAGAGGGCTGACCGCTGCGCGGCTTTACTCTGGTTTATTGTGGTTCATAGCTCTTGTCATCTGACATGCTGTATCCCACCTGGAATGTCAGGGCCGTGGAACAGACCTCGTTTGCTGCTGTACACGCAGCACCTGGCACAGATGCTCAGGGACCAGATGCCTACCACAAACCAGGTACTGTTCTAGGTCCCAGGGATACAGCAGCGTGCAGGATGGGCCCTGTCTTCTTCGAACTTAGGGGTGTGTGTGCACAGCAAGGGGCAAAGAAATAAGTGCAATTCGCTTTATGCTCGATGGTAAAAGTGCCGTGGGAAACAAGGGGAGGGAGCAGGTGCTTTGGTTCTAGGTGATCAGAGAAGTCTCCCAAATTAAAATGTGAACAGAGACAGGAAGGAGGTGAGAAAGGATCTGTGTTACTATCTGGGCTAAAATCAGAGAGAATAAGTGCAGGGTGGCAGTTCAAGGGTCCAAGCGGCTAGAGCAGAATGAGCTAGAGAAACCGGCCACGGGTTGGAGGTAGCATGGGGCCAGCTCAGGTGACTTTGAGGGGAACAGTGACGCTGGCTTTAATCCAAGAATGTGGAGGCAGCGAGAGGCTTTGATCTGAGGAGACATCATCTGACATCCTTTTAAAGCCGCTCTGGGGGCTGAATCAAGACTGGACCTTCTGCAGAAGGACAGAGCAGGGAACCCCACCGGGGGCCCCGTTGCTGACTCGGGCAAGAAATGACAGTGGCTCAGACCAGGTCAAGAGCATCGAGGGTGGTGAGTGGCTGGATTCCAGGTGAACTTAAAGTCACAGCCACAGGATTCACGATGGACACGGGCTAAGAGAAGAGTAGGGGTGATCCCAGGGTTTTTGGCCTGACCAGCTAGAAGGATGGAGGGGGGATGGGACAAAGGATCCAGCAAAGGGATCTGAGAAGGAACAGCCAGATGGGTAGGGGGGAAACTGAGTACAGGGTCCCTGAAGTTTCTAGTGAAATGCATCAAGAAAGGATAGCCAGTTGTATTAAACTGTGCTGACAGGCGAAGGTAGAGAAGATGGAGTTGACAACTGGACTTAGGGAAGTAGAAGTTGTTAGGGTCCTCGATAAGGGCGGTGTCGGTGGTGGGCATCTGATTCAAGAGAAAGGGAGGAGAAATTGAGGACCCAGAGATGGCTCCTAAGGAGCAGAGAGGCAGGGAAGTGGAGTTTGAAGATAATATGGAATAAGTTTAAGAGAATAGACATCATGGCTTGTTCCTATTAAGGGAATAGACATAGTTTGTTCTGGAATGCTCTAGAAGAGGAGAGGGGAGAGGGGTAGAGGCTTCCTACCTCAGTAAGAATTGAAGGAAGGTTCTCAAATGAGTGAGGGGGGAAAGGATCTAGTGTGATAAGACTAACTTTGGACCAGACACGTCGTCACTGTAACCGAGGCGGCAGAATGTACGAACCAGACACGGGCAGGTGGGCAGGCGGTGGAACACGTGAAGTTCCGATGGCCTCTGTCCTCAGAGGATTAGGTCAGCAGTGAGTGAGGGCAGCAGACAAGGGACTGAGCTCTGAGGGGCCGTGTGAGTGGGTGTGTCGAGTGAGTCCATCTAGGACGCATGGAAGGCATCGCGTTACGGGGAAAGCCCCTTCAGCTCCTCTTGTTTCTGCAAAGCCCCCCTTACCCCCCCCTCCCCTCCCACGTGGATCAGCGCTCACCGATGCCAGTGAGGTAGAGCGTAGCTGTGGCCACGGGGACTTCCTCGTCGGGCTGATAGTAAGAGACCGAGACCTGTGGAGACAACACCCAGAACCCACGGGAACATAGGGGTCAGGGCCCTGGGCCATGGACCCGAGTCCGGCCATTTGACCTTGGTCTCGTGTTACAGCGTCTGAGCTGGTACAGGGCCACCACACTGTATAACCTCCGTTTATAGCATGCCAGGGCCCCTCCAAGCCCTTCCACACTGAGGCCTCACAACCACCCATCCAGGGGGGCTCTATCCCCCAAGGGCAGAGAGATGAGGGACTTGCCCTGTGTCATTCAGCCAGAAAGGGAGGCACAGGGATTTAAGATCCAAGCTGTCCGGTGCTAGAGGTCAAGCATTAAACTATGCTGTATATTCCCCCTCCCACACCTGCCCTCCTGGGATCCCACCCGTCACCGTGAGGTGGTCAGTGAGGCCTTCAATGGGTTAAGCCACTTGCTCAAGAGGCAGTGGGACACCATGTGTGGGGGGGGACAGGAACTGGAACTCAGTCTTTCCTGGGTCCCTCACCAGCCTCTGCTTCCAGAGGGGCCTTCATACTTTAGACAAACACCTGCCCTGCAGCCATTGGTCACAGCCCTTCATCACAAACCAGAGAACCAACCGTGAGCTAGGGCCACACTTACAGGCATGTGACCGGCCACCTGCTCCTAGGTGGAAGCTTTCGTCCTCCAGGGTCCAGCATCTCACTCTGTAGTGCTGGAGGCTGAGCCCTGGGCAGAGACCGCTTCTCAGGTCCTCTGGGCTCAGCTGGGACCCATCACAGCCTCAATTCTTGTGAGATGCTCAGTTCTTACCTAAGCGTGCTACTTGCCGCTTAGGGAATTGCCTGCCCCAGGCACGGAGTGTAGAACGGCGTGTGTTCTACCCATCTGTCATCCCAGCTTACCCCTCTGCCATCTACGAGCGGCCACTCTGGCAGGTTCTGCCCCCGGGAGTCCCCGTCCTGAACGTGCTTCATCAGTGGCTCATCAGCTTCACGCTGGAGTCACCTGGAGGGCTGTGAACTACAGAGCCGGGTCCCACCCCCAGAGGTTGGTTTAACTGGGGGCGGGTGTGGCCTGGGTGTTGCGTGTTATCAAGTCCCTGGTGGTTCTAATGGCTCAGCCTGAGGGATCTGCTTCCACCATAGCCCCACCACCAATGCCTAAGCCAGGCTGAGACCGACGGCCTGCTCTACGAGGTGGAAGTCGTCCCCCATCCCCCACCACAGGGGCCCATTAGGGAGACAACTTGCCCAGGAGAAGGGGCACGGACTTGGGCTCAAATCCTGGATCTGCCTCACTCTAGTTACGCTATTTAGGTTTAGATAGCTCACTCTGTGCCTCAATTTCCCTGTATGTAAAATAGAGGTAAAGCTGACTTCCTGAAATGTGACTCAAGACACCTAGTACCCAGCATGCATTTAACACACATCAGCTCTTCAGGTTCATTAAGATCTCCACATCCAGAAGGTCAGCCTTAGCAAAAAAGCCTGTTTGAATTTTGCTGTAAAACCTTTGGAGCCAGACTTTAAAAGCAGCTGGTTTGGAAGCTGGCCCAGTGCTGCGGTCAGAAGCATACATGGAGGAGACAGACACGCTTGAACCTGAGTCCTAGTTCTGCAGATTTCTGGCTTGGATGGGGCACTTCCTCAGTGCCTTGGTTTCTTCGTCTGTGCAATGGGGTCATGGAGTGCCCACAGCACAGGCTTGTGCAAGCATTAAATAAGATCAGGTGTGCAAAACACTTGACACTGCATTTTTCAGACTCAGGGCCCAGGAAACACCAGCTGTCAGGAGGGAGACCCCCAGGGGTTGTGTTAGCTCCCTCCCATGGAAGATTCCCCCTCATGTCCCCCCGAGGCTTACCTTGTCCCCATCGATGGCAGAGCTGGGGGATAGCATCTTCACTAGCACATCCATGGAATCAGACAGGGGCCACCGTGTGGTGGCCGCCTCCTCCCTGGTCATTACTGGGACTGAGTTGTGGACATCGGTCAAGACCCCCAGAGAGCCGCTGATGGTGAAGGACTTGCTCTTCTGGGGGGCACACCTGGTTTGCCCAACAAGGAGACAGACTTTAGGGTACGAGAGTCTTCTCAGCCTGGAGTGCAGCTGGCACGGTGGGGGACAGTCCCCTCATCCTCTCTCTCTCAGGTGTTGAGGCAAAGGGCTGCCGGTCATGGCAGTTTTGGGGTCCTAACATACCTTCAGCCTTACTCCTACCATGCCCTGCTCCAAGGACCCTGTGTCCTCCCTCCGACAAGCTCAAGCCCAGATCCCCCCTCCCAGCGACTCTCTAGAAGTTACTAAAGCTACGTCTTATACATAACTCCCAACTCCCAGGGAGGGAAGAGCTGTCTGAGCCCTGAGGGATTCCTATAGGGAAAAATACACGTCCTGGGACTCGGGATGTCTGCGCTGTGACCTGGGGAAAGATGTGGCCTCTGGGGAGCGAGTCACCTCCCCACTGAGGCTTCAACTTACAGGAGCCTCCCTCACTTAAGCCTCACGGGGCCTCGAGAGCCACTGCCACCTCCATTTCGCAGGTGAGGGGACCCAGGAGGGCAAGGCCCTTTCCTAAGGCCCCATAGCCCATACGGGGCAGAGGCAGGAGTTAAGTCAGAATCCTGCAGCATCAGGACTGGAAGACCCTTAGAGGCCCAAACCAGGCTCCTTAAGGTGGGGCAGGATGATCAAGTAAGATGCAGAGAAGGGAGGTAATCCCCAACTCCCACATAATCCAGGGGCAGCCCCAGCCTCCCTGTCCAGACCTGACCCCCAGTCAGAGCCCCCAGCTCCTCACCCACTGAGATCCAAGTAGATTTCCACGCCCAGCACACAGAGGGCATGCACAGGGCTGTCCAGGGACAGGTGGATGATGCTCTGGAAGGACATGGCTCAGCTCTCCAAGCTGACCACCCTCAGACCTGCACCACGACCCTCACTCAGCACAGCAGCCTCAGCTGACCCTGGGGCTCCCCATAGCCCGCCCCTCTTATGGGCTCAGGGCCTCTCCAGCCCACCCCCTTGTTAAGGAGGCTTCAGCAGCTGCCCAGGTGTGACTGATTTTCTCCATCGAGGCTTGCTGGGAGGAGGGCAGGTGCAGAGGAGCAGGTGAGGTCAGAGCTCCTTCCGTCGTTAAATTATTAAGCAGCTAGTGCCTGCAGATCCAAGGAGTCAGAGGTGGCTGTTCCGACTCTGGTCTTCGGCTGGGAGCAACAGGGTCTCTGGGAAGCTGGTGTGTGGGCCTGGTCAACCAGATGATGGTACTGGAGGACTGACACGGCTGGAAGCCGTAGGAGCAAATATGTATAGGTGGTGCCTGGGGCGGTGGTCGGGATGGCAGTGTGTGCAGCATCTTCGGGCTCTGGGGCCTCAGTGCTGGGCTGTGTGTTTCCTGGAAATTGACAAGGTGAGCCCAGCAAAATGCTGGACCAGTGGTTCTCACCGCTCTGGTGCTTGCAAAACTGATCAGAGGGGCTTGTGAAAGTTGCGGATCCCCGGGCCTGGCAGGTCTGGAGTGTGGTCCAGGAACCAGCCTCCCATCCCCAGGTGATCAGGGGACTCCTTGTCCACAGCTGTGTCGCCAGCTCCCAGCGGGGGTGGGGCAAGTGTTGGAATGAATGGAAGGAGGAGCCCATGCTGAGCCGAGGTCACCAGCTGCTCTCCATCTCCACTGAGCTCACTGAGCAGAGAAATGCGAACTCCTGCAGCCCAAGGGACTTACCAGCTAACTTTGAAACAGTATTCATTTTAGTTTTAAGGGAGTGTTGTGGTTATTCTTGAATAGGTACCATAGTCACATGGTTCCGAGTTCAAAAAGACCTTGCAACAAAGTCTCGCTCCTTCTGTCTCTCACCCACTCGGTTCCCTTATGTGGAGGCAGCCAGTAGCGTCAGTTTCTTCTCCATCTTTCCAAATAGATGTTACGAGTGACCAAGCAAACATGTATGAATATCTACCCCTCCTTCTTCTTCTTTTTACATAAATGGCAGTATCTGTTACGTGTATTCCATACCTTGCTTTTTCACTTCATTGTATAACTCGGAGAACAGTTCTTCATATGAGTACATAAAAGGCATTCTTATCCTTTTTTATGGCTGTATAGTATTCCGTGCAGGGCTGTACCATTGTAAAACATGAGCATTTGTTTCCAGTCTTTTGCCCTGACACATGATACTGCACTGAGTACCCTGTGTGTGACAGCATGGGTTGGGTACTGAGTGAAGACTGCTCAGTCAGCCAGGCTTGTTAAATTCGGGATTAAAAGTAAAAATAGCCCTCCTTGGAGGTTTTAAGCATTCAGCATAGCTGTCAGGCGTGGCTTTGTCTTAGGGGCTCTTGGAGGCAGGGATTGGCCAGAAAGACCCTAAAATCCCCTCTGGTTGGGTTGAAAGCGTCAAAATTAATCAGGCAGGAGGTGCTCGCATGTGTGTGCTTTTACCACAAAGGGCCACCCACAATCACCCACCTGCCCGCCCATCTGCTCACACACAAGCTGGCCAGAGGTGGGCTGGAGGGCGGGGATGGTCTGAGAGGGGAGGGGTCGCTGAGGGCTGGGCTCGGGGTCCAGAGCAGAACAGCCTGGGAGCTCTGTCCCTCCCACCCTCGGGCAGCCCTGGCTTGTGACAGAGCTCAGTCTGAGTGTAATGGGGAGGGACACCCTCAGTCTGGTGGATGGAGACCCCTCTGGGCGTGAGAGGGACTTGGAGAGATCTAGAGTGGGTCCTGCTCTCCCTCCAGGGGGCTTCCTGTTCACCACTGAATCCCCTGGACATAGTAGGCACTCAATAAATTCTTGTGCAGCACATGACTAAATGGCTCCCACCTCCCAAAAAGATAACCCAGTGGGCTTCCACGGGGCTCTCCCACCAAACTGAGGGGTTTGTAACCATAAAGCAACTTTACATGGACCCCTACTGCTCCTCACATGTTTATTCAGTGAGGAGAAACATGTAGAAAGTTCTCTAACCACTCTTCGGTAATCAAGTCCCATGGTCACTTTAGGTCGCTGTGGTGGACTCTCTGACTTGCCACCTGACCCCCCTTCAGGGCGGAGGCACTCAGTACCCCAGCTGCCGCAAGCATTGGCTTCTGGCCGCTCACAGCAAATCTCTCTCCTGGAATTGTCTGCTGCCAAGTCCCAAGGCTGTGTCCCCTCCTTGGGGGCAACAACATCCAATGTGGGGGGCAAAGGCGACCAGGCTGCTTGTCTTAATTCAGGACAACTCTGAGGGCCTATCCCAGCCCCAAGGCATCTCATGGGATTACCCGAAACCTTTGTGGCCACTCCATCCCAGTTCATCATCTGCCGCTCCCTACACTCCCTCCCCGGTGTGGATCCTAAGAGCACCCCACTGGCTCCCCACCCCATAAACCCCCTGCAGGCAGATCTCCCTGTCAGAATGTGTTTCCGGGAACCAGACACGAAACAGCTTCCAAACAATCGCAATTCAGAAGTTTGAAAGTCGAACCCCACACAAAAGGAAACCCCAAAATTGGTCTTATAAAGTTAAATCTGCCCCCCCCAAGAAAGGAATGATAGTTATGTGACGTGATAGAGGTGTTAGCTACACTATGGTGGTAATCATATTGCAATGTATAAATGTATCAAATTGTCACAGTGTGCACCTTAAACATACACAGTGTTATATATGTCAATTAAATCTCAGTTAAGAAAAGTTAAGTCTTGGGGCCGGCCCAGTGGTGTTGTGGTTAAGTTCATGAGCTCCGCTTCAGCAGCCCAGGATTTGCAGATTCGGATCCCAGGCACGGACCTACGTACCCCTCATCAAGCCATGCTTGGGGCCAGTCTTCCTCACCAAGAAAAAAAAAATTGTCTTCCGATTTCCCATTAGGGTTTAATGGAGGTGCAAAACTTAGAGCTGTGGAAAGGGGGTGCTTGGCTTCTTTCTTCCCTTTCTGCCTGTGCAGCTGGCAAATGGTGGGTCCTGACCTGTAGTAGGTTGGATAATGGCCCCCAAAAGATATTAGGTCCTAGTCCCTGGAGCCTGTGATCTCACATAGGAAGTCTTTGCAGGTGTGACTAAGAGTCTTTGAGCTGGGGAGATTGTCCTGGACTACCTGGGTGGGCCCTGAACGCCATCGCAAGCATCTTTGTAAGACAGAGGCAGAGGGGGATCTGACGCACAGAGAGGGCAGTGTGACCACACAGGCAGAGGTGGGGAGATGCAGCCACCAGCCAAGGGATGCCTGCGGCCACTAGAAGGTGGAAGAGGCAAGGAACGATTCTCCCCTGGAGCCCCCGGAGGGAACACGGCCCTGCAGACGCCTTGACTTCAACCCAGTGACACTGATTTTGGACTTCTGGCCTCCAGACTGTGAGCGAATAAACTTCTGTTGTTTGAAGCCACCCAGTTTGTGGTGATTTGTTACAGCCGCAGGATTCTACCCTGTGACTCCCGGGGAAGGGAGGGGAGTCGGGTGGGGAGGGGAGTCTGGTGGGGAGGGAGCAGGAAAGCTCTTGCTCCACAGGCACTGTCACAGACGGCTCCATGTTCCATGGGGCTGGAAGGACCGCTGCTTTCCCTCCTGCAGGCTCCCCTGGCTCCTTCCCAGATGCCCCCCACCCCCCAGGAATGGCTGTGGGAGGCTCACACGTGATGCCGGTCTGCTTACCCATGAGCTGTCTCTCGATCCTTCTGCAGCCCCGGGAATCTAGCGAAACATTTAGCCTTTGTCCGCTGAGGCTGCTCCAGGCAGCCCCGTCGGTCAGGTTCTGGGACAACCTCACACCAGCTTCCTCTTGTGTGTGGCCCCCTTCTGGTCCACAAGAAACACTCCTGCGTCTTTTGCTCCAGCAAATTCTGGGGGATGGCAGGGGGACAGCTGATTCTCATCAGAGAAGCACATTTCAACCCACGTTTCATGGATCCCCTTTCCTCAGTGTCAGGGCAGGGGCCACCTGTCCCACCATCCTATGTCCTCCATGACCCACATGAAACCAGTATCTCTGGCTGTTTTCTGAGCATCTCAGGCTCTATGGAGCCAAGATCCGGCCTCAATTGTAAAGGTCTCAAGTCATCAAGTTTTATTCTCTATGGAGGAATCTAAGTCCCTATGTCAGGGCCATAGAAAAAAACATACAAAAGGACAGAGAGGGGACTAACGACTTCATTCCACAAAACCCGTGGCTACTATGTGCCACACTTGGCTCTCGGGAGCCCATGGCCCAGCAGCAAACAAGGGCGACAGGAGCCCGCTGGATGGGGCTTTCAAGCTGGTGGAACAGAAATGACAAATGAGAGGGACAAAGAATTCGCTGGTGTCTGGGTGTGTTTGACATCACAGTCAGATCCTACATCCCCCTCGGGTTCTTGCATGACCATCCGTTGCCTTTTTCTCAAAGGACGACATGAACGGAGGTACAATTCTTCGGCCCACCTTTGCCCTCGAAAATTGTAAACGCCACTCGTCTAACGGAGAAGCCTCAGGCTGACATGGGGACTGTCCCTGCTGCAGGACTTGCCCTTCCACCTGTGTGCCCCCATAGTCCAGTCTACTTTCCATAATTTTATTTTTTATCATGAAATGTACATACAAAGGAGTGTACTTTATGCACACACACATTAAAGCGAGTAATCCATATATGATAATCTGTACATCTTGGGATGTTCTCCCGGCTGGCTGTTTGGGAACTGACTTCCAAGCGGCCCTGAGGAGGGATGAGCCGCACCCTCAGGGCTAAAGCTTGGAATCAACCAGGCTCAGATCACAGAAGACTTTATAGACCAAATCTATGCCCGGGAGCAAAAGACACACATTGGCCTTTGACGTATCCCGGAAGCACCTTCAAGTCTGTAACATCTAGTTCAACCATGACAATGAATGAATGAGTGAACGATAGGAATGACGGCTTGACCTCACGTACGAAGTGATTATAAAGCTTTATTGTGGCTTCTCACAGCAGAACTGAGTTTGCAAAGCCAGGACTGTCTTGGGACCTTCAGAGGGGGGCCCCAGGGGCTGGGACACAGGGGAAGGAGGCAAGCCACTGCCGGGAGGGAGGCCACTCCGGGGGAGCCAAAAGGTCCCCAGGAGCTCTTGCTGGCCACACTGCAGGGGACCAGAGCCTCTGGCCAGGAGCTTCCCGAGGGAGAGGATGCCACGGGCACAGGCTCAGGGCACCATGTTCCACCACTTGAAGGAGAAGGGCTGCCGGCGCACGTTGGTGCCACAGTGCACCTCCCCGTGCCAGACGTGGTAGGTGCAGAAGTCGTCGATGAAGGTGCAGTGGAGGCCCAGCGGCTCCAGCAGGGACCGCACCTTCTCCTCCAGGCAGCAGCGGCCGTTGATGATGGGCCCGAAGGGTTTGGGGATGCCCAGGTGTTTCCCCAGCACCAGCATGTTCACCTGCAAAGAAGCGGGCGCCCAGGTCAGAGGCAGCAGCGTGCAGCCCGCATGGCTATCCGAGCGCCCCCTTCTTCTTCTGACTCTCGGAAATAACAGCCCACCTCACCGATGAGGAAACTGAGACCCACACAGCTAGAGGGGCTACCTAAGGCCACCCAGCTAGTCTAGGACTTGCATCCAAGTCTGTCGCATTCCTTCCCCACCTGCCACCTTCTGGCAAACTCTACCACTCAAGGCCCAGCTCAAATGCCACCTCCTCAGTGAAGCTGTCCATGAATCCCCAAACTATGGTAACAGTCACTCCTCCTCTACGCTCCCATAGCTCCCAGCACAGTGCCTGCACATATATCTGCTAAATGGATGAGTAAAGACTACCTCTTCTGTAGCACTTTCCACACATTATAACGTATGTAAATGACTCTTTCCTCCATTATATTGGGAAGTGGCCTGGTGAGGTGAAGGGACAAGGATGTTGGCTCCAGGCTCACGTGGGTTTGAATCCCAGCTCTACTACTCAATAGCTGTGTGACCTTAAGCAAGTCGCTTCACCTCTCTGAGCCTCATCAGCAAAATGAGCCCAAACATGTTTCCATTGCTACGACAATCAGATAAGAAGATGTGTGCAGAGCACTGAGCCAGCATGTAGCAAGCGCGGAGTCAGTCTGCGGGGCTCACGAGCCCCTGAAGGGGCGTCTCATTCTCTGTCACAGCTCAGACACGACCCAAGCTGACTGCCTTGTGCTCTTAATTTCTCTGCTGTTCCACGCCCATGCCCAAGCCCCACCTCCCACGGCAGGCTCCTGGGGGTGAGTCATGGCTCACGCTCAGGCTCCTCCAGGGGCCCCAAGCAGTGAAGGCGCAGAGTCAGCCTGCAGCATCACGGATTACTTCCCCCAGCCACAGGCATCACTTTCTCTCCTGATCTGGGAAAGCCGGTGGGGCTAAACCAGAGAAGAAAGAAAATGCCTGGGGCCAAAGAACTTTATTCAGGGGGTGACAGGAGGGTGGCCCCTCCTCCCTCATTCTGGCCAAGGAGCCCTTTATTCTAAACAACATCTTTTGCATCATCTCAGTGCATAAAACAGAAAAAATCCAAACTACTGGATTTGAGGCACCCCCTTGAAACCCCAGCACCCTGGGGAAGCCCGTTTGACAATTGCTCTGCCAGAGACTCCTGGCCCCTCTCTGGACTGTAACCCCCAGCCCAGCAGGAGGGGGCGGCTGCGGGCCCCAGTAGAACTGGGTGAAGTTTCTGCCTGGCCCTTGGGCATCCTTGAGGAGACAGAGTAACAGGACAGCAGGACGGCAAAAATAGAGTAATCACTTTGAGACGGTGCTTGGGGGTCACAGTTAAAAGTTCTCAACAAAGCTGGGATGCCCCTCAAGTCCACCCTTCAGAGGCATGCAGCACCCCGAGGCCAGCCCTCACCTCGTCAGAGAGGCCTTCCCAGACCACCGCGTCTGAAGAGAAGCCCCCACCTTTATTCCCTTCCAAACGCAACCTGAGAGTGTCTCGCTTGTGGCTTGTCTCCCCCACATCCCACCCCTACCCTGCCCCCCGCCTCCGCAGGGAAGCCCATGGGGGCAGTGCAGCGTGGTGGTTAGAGGGTGGGCTCTGCAGCCAGACCCCGGAGTTTGAATCCCAGCTTGGAATCCCGCCTCTTGCCAGCTGTGTGTGCTTGTGGCAGAGGCCTCACCTCTCTGGGCCTCCTCTGTCAAGTGGGGGTGATGATAGTCCCTGACTCCCAGGGTGGTTGTGGGATGCCCCAAGCTGCTCTGTAAGCTGCACGGGGCCATGCCAACCCCAAGCGGGTGGGCAGACATCCACGCCTCCTGGACCCCCCGCCCAGAGCCCAGCAGGCCTCCCTGACTCAAGGCTATTGGCTAAGGTGGGCCGACCCCGAAGCCCGCCTCCTCACCATGTTGGGGAAAAAGGCTTCCGCCTTGAAGGTCCCTTTGGCGTCCTGCTGGAGCTTGAAGAGCTGGGGGATGTCGATGATGTCCCGCTCCGTCAGGCCCAGCTCCCGCTTCAGCAGCTCCCGGTTCCAGTCGATGCAGCTCTGGGGTGGGGGAGGGGGCGCTGGGCGAGGCCGGGCCAACCCGGGGTGGGGGGGGGTGGGTGCTGCAGGGAGGGCAGTCTGGGGCTGAGGCCCAGGGAAGGTCCAGGGACAGGGTCGGAAGGCAGTGACGGCACCTCCTTCTCTTCCTTCCTTCCCTCGCTGCTCTGCTCTTCTCAGTCCCCTGCCTCTCGCTTCTGCTCCCATGTCCCTGCCTTTCTGGTCACTCTGTCACTCGGGTGCTTGGCCTCTCTCCTGCCTCTGTCCCTCTGTTTCTGAGAGTTTCTCCTGTCTTCCTCTGACCCCAGCTTTTCCATGCATCTCCTTGTGTGACAGTGACTGAGTCTCTCTCTCTCTCTCTCTCTCTCACACACTTGCCCAGATCCGGGCGCCGTTCACCATGGAGCCAACACACAGCCCGTGGAGGGCTCTGCCTTGTGCCTCTAACTGCAGGGAAGGTGACGGGGCGGGGGGGGGGGTTGTCAGGTCTGGCCAGGATGTGGCATCTCTGGGCACCCAGGCCAGTACCTCCACGTATGAATTATGTTCTCTCAATTTCTTGTTTGACAGAATGTCCTTTATTTTCTGCTGTTTTTTTTCTGTCATGGAGAAAAAGAAAAAGAAATGCAGATGAATTCAGAGGTCGATTTCCCTCTTCCCAGCAGGAGCAATGGGGACTCAGTTTCCCCATCTACAAAATGGGAGCAGCAATAATTCCTCACATACAGGTTTGTTTGAGCACCTGGGAGGCAAATGCCTTTAATGGAATATTTTATCAGGGTAAGTTCTCATTAAAAGTGTTGCTCTCACCCCCTTTAATTCTGTTTTCTCCAAAGGGATCCCATTTGCCAAGGGGCAAACAGAGGTGCGATCATTACCCGATGCCACGTGACATACTACAGATGTTAGGTGAAAACCCTTAGCCATGGAGGCTTCTCAACCGCTGACCCCGGCCCGTCTAAAAAGTAAGATTTCATTCTGTGCTCCAGCCAGACTGAACTTTTTTCAAGTCAAACACATCATGCTTTCTCCTGCCTCTGAGCCTTTGCATTCACTGTTCCCTCGATCTGAAATCTCTCTCTTCCTCTCATCCCACTGCCCCATTTGCCTGGCCAACTCCTGCTCATCCCTCATGCTCCTGCTTGGTCTTTGCCTCCTCCAGGAAGCCTTCCTTGAGCTCCTCCCAGACACCCGCCCTCCCCAACAGAGATTTTCTGTTGTAGCTGTTTTCTTGACTCCCTGCCCCTGGGCTGTGAGCCCCAAGGCAGGGAGCTATTCCGCCCTGTTCACACAGCATCCCCAGCGCTTAGCACCGGGCCTGGCGCACAGTAGGTGCTCAGAAGAACAATCATGGCCAACTTACTCTTGACCCCTTCAAACAGCAGAGCCTCTCCATGGCCCTCCTTCAGCTGCTCCTGGAACAGTTTGTAGCAGGACCTGGGACTGGCCAGGAGCAGCCGGAAGCTCTGGAGGCAGAAACACTGGGGTCAGGGGTCAGCTTTGCCCCGGGGCTGCCAAGGAGGAGCCCGCAGGGAGTGTGGCTTGGACCCAGGCTGGCCACCTCCTCCCTGCCCCTCCTGGGGGTGAGGGAAAAATAGAGTCAGGCGGGTAAGGCGGGGCCTCCCAGGCAGAGTGCAGAGCTGTGCCCGGACCCGGGAAGGAGGCGCGTGCCTTCCTTCAGGCAGCCCCCGGACGACACCTTCTTGTGCGCGGGCACGAAGCTCAGGAACTCGTCCACGTGGCCCACGAACAGCCAGTCGGAGTAGAGCCTCACGGGCGCCTGCACCTGCTGGGCGCTCAGGAAGTCCTGCAGGGCCTGGTGCATCTCCTGGCTCTTGTCGCTGCCAACGCGGACGGAAGGCGTGTTACAGGGCGGGGGTCAGCAGGCAGGTCCCTGAGGGACTGGAGGCTTGGCAAAGGGGTCAGGGTCCTCCTTCAGGGAAGAGATTCAGGAGCCAGGGATGCCTTTATTATATCCCCTAACGTTTGAGGAATATAGGAATGGTCATCCCGGTTTTATTGGGGGAAACTGAGGCACAGAGTCACTAAGGTCAATAGGACCAGAGGTTAGCCTCAGAAAGCACTGCCTGTCGACTCAGCCTAGATGCTGGTGCTGTGGGTGAACGTGGGGTTGGGAGCTGGTCCCATCTGAGCTGGTGATCCCTTGTTAGCTGTGTGGCCTTGGGGACATTCCTTCATCTTTCTGAGTTCAGTTTTCTCCTTGCTCTGGCCTCCAAGGTCCTTCGTGATCTAGCCCTTTGCCCTTCCTCTCACTCAATCTGTTTTAGTCACTCTGGCCTTCTTGAACATGCCAGGCTCAATCCTGCCTCAGGGCCTTTGCACATGCTCTTTCATCTGCCAGGAACCTTCTATCCCAGATCTTTTTGCAGCCACGTCCTTCTAGTCATCAGGTCTCAGCTCAAAAGGCTCCTCCCCAGAGTAGGCCCTCCCTGGTCACTCTGACTTAGTTCCCACTCCTCCCTTTTTGTTTTCTTGACTATTTGAAATTATCTTGTTTGTTTACTTTTCTATTATGTGTCTGCCCGACTAGATTAGTGGCAGGGATTTGTCTGTCGTGTTCACGGCTGCATTCCTTCCCTGGCACATAGCAGGTGCTCAGGAACTCTTCACTGACCGAGAGAGTGTGAGTGGAGAGCTGGAGTGTGAACCTGGGTCTATCAGGCTCCTAAGCCCGTATTCCTCGACCTGCACTTCGATTCCTCCCACACCCCCTCGAGTTTGTTGCACCCTCGTGGATTGGGAGAAGGTCGGGAAGCCTTCTGCCCCGGCCTCTGCTTTTCCACAGCATCCCTGGGTCCACCCCTGTCCACGCCCCTCCTCACCTGGGGTAACTGCTGCTCCCAAGGAGAATCCTGCCCAGAGGGTATTCCTTCTCCCCGACTGTGACCGGGGGGCTCACTTCCAGGTTTCCAAAGGAGTCGAGGTCAGTAGTCTCCTTTGTCTGGGGCCCTCGAGTCACGTAGCCAAAATCTGGACCCTGAGATGGGAGAGGCAGGTGCCAAGTGTTAGAGACTGAGTCTCCGGGTGGAGAGAGGGCGGGGTCCAAGTTCAGAGGTTAACCCGGTCACAGGAAGGAATCGGTAACGTCAGCAGCTGGTACACAGCGGGCGCCGTTAGTATTTGTGGGATGTGGGAGGCACGCTGGATCAGGTGGGCAGGGGAACGGGCTGGCATTTGCAGAGTCCCTAATGCCTGTAAACCTGAACTTGGGCATAATAACAAATCCGCAGACACCGCCTTTATTCTCATTTTGCAGAAGAAACTAAGCTCAGAGTGGGGTGTAGCTTCTTCAGGTCCCACAGCCTGTTTGTGGAAGGACCAGGACTTGAGCTGTCTCTACAGCAGGCCCTCTTGGTCCACACCATGCGTCATCCTGCTCTTGGGCTGGAATGAGCTTCGCGGAATGGCTGTGACATGTCCATGTGGATCTTCGTGAGAAGACCAGGTGGAAGACACATCTCTCACCCCAGGATTAGTTTCCCACTGTGACTGGGACAAATCTAGTGGCTTAAAACAACACACATTTATTCTCATACGGTTCCGGAGGTCAGAAGTCTGAAACCAGTTTCCCCGGGTCAAGCCAAGTTGTGGCAGGGCTGGCTCCTTCCGGAGGCTCTGAAGGGACAATCCATTTTCTCACCTTTTTCAGGTCCTCGTGGCCACCCCGGCTGGTGGCCTCTTCCTCCGTCTTCAGAGCGCATCCCTCCATCATCACACGCCCTCTCCCACCCCGACCTCCTTCCTCCCTCTTACAAGGAGCGTTATGATTACAGAGAGCGCACCCGGATAATCCAGGAGAATCTCCCCGGTTCGGGATCCCTTTCTGCAAAGTTTCTTTGCGTATAAGACAGTGTCAGGTTCTGGGGATTAGGACGTGGATGTATTTGAGGGGCTGTCAGTCATTCTAACACACTAGCCTCCTACAAATCGATGGTCTGTACCCCGGGGCTTCATGGGGGCCATGGACTTCCTGAAAGTGGATTCCAAATTGTGAGCTTGGACGCATTTTTCTGGGAAGATGGGTGGTCTCTGGGAGGTCTGTGACTCCACGAGGTTAAAAACCACCATTTCCAATTCCCTTTCTCTCTAGAACCCGTGCCAACCAGTCTTGCACCCCACTGTTGCATGAAAACTGCTCTCACTGAGGTCTCCGTGACCGCACAGCCAGACCCAGCGGGCACTGCCCAGGCCTCGTCTTCCTTGCCCACCAGCAGCATCTGAGTCAGCGGGGCACACCCACGGCCTTCCCTCACTTTCTGCACACGGCCTTCGGGACGCTGTGCGCTCTCAGGTCCTGCCTCGCTGTGGCTCCCTCTCAGTCTCCTGTGCACGGGGCCAGGCCCAGTCCTTGGTCTTCTTTCACTCCCTAGCTCCACTCTCTTCTTTGGTGGCCTGGCCCAGCCTCATGAAATACCGTCCACGTGCCGACAACCCCACACTTGTGTCTCCAGTCTGCACTCTCCTCCCAGACGCCACACGCGCATCCCCTGCCTGACTCCCCACTTGAATGTTGACTCAGTATCTCACACCTGCCCCAATCAACTGCTGACCCCTCTTCCCACCCTCTCATCCCCCGTGGTCCTCCCATAGTCCTCCCCACCTCAGGGGATGGCGCCTGCCACTCACAAATGTCAAAGCCTGATGTCACTTTTGGCTGGTCATGTCCTCGCAATGGTCAGGAAATCCTGTTGGCTCTGCCCTCAAAACATATCTGGAATCTGGCCACTTCTCACCCCAATCCTGCTCCCCGGGTCTGCGCCCCCATCACCTCTCACCTGGTTATGCACCAGCTTCCTCCCCACTCTCCCTGCCCTTACCCTCACCCCTGCCATCCATTCTCGACATGCAGCCAGAGATTCCCTTTTATAACACCAATCAGATCACAATCCTCCTCTAAGACCGTGCAATGATTCCTCAGTTTCTCAGATTCTAAATAAATGGCCTTACAATGGCCAACAAGCCCACAGGATCTTCCCCACCCCCACTCTATCCCCCATCACCTCTCTGACTTACTCTCCCATCACTCTTCCTCTTGCTGGCCTTGCTCCACCCCTTCTGGCCTCCTCACTCTTCCTTGAACATGCCAGGCATACCCTGCCTCAGGGCCTTTGCACTGGCCATTCCCTCTGCCTAGAACACTCTTCACCCGGATATCCATATGGCCGACTCCGCACCTCTTTTGAGTTTTTGCTCCAGTGTCTGCTTCTCCATGAGGCCCACCCTGACAATGCTATTTAAATTGCAGTCTAATCCCCCCCACCACTCTGGCACCTGGGAGCCCCTGGATTCTGCTCTTCCTTTTTCTAAAGCACTTGATTCCACCCTCCAACATACGAGGGGATTTATTTATTCGTTAGACCGTCTGTCTCTCTGGACTGGAGCGTGAACTCTGTGAGGCAGGGGCCTTGGCCTTCTCACCGATGAATTCCGAGTGCCTAGAACAGGGCCGGGCACGGGGTAAGTGCTCAAAGACTCTTTGACGAATGAATGATGAATTCACACAAGTCACTGCCCTGGCTCTTGCCAGGACAGGGGCTCAATTCCACAGGCTGCAGGCTTGGATTTCTGCTGGCCAATGAAGGGGTGTCCCCTGTCTGCAGGAGTGGCTCCCCAAGAGTGGGACGTGCAGGGGATGCTCACCCGTGCGACCTGATACAACTTTTAGCACAGACTTAGAAACGACGCCCTTTCAATTCTCCTCCAGGCTTTCTGGTTCGCCAAAGACTAAAGTCCCAGAGTGGTGCAAATCCATCCTAAACACCTGCTACCTCCCGTTTTAACAACCGGAGAGAGAGCAAAACCTTGGCTCAGAGTTTTTACAGTCATTTCTATCGAGCTGGCCTTAATGATGTAATTTTGTTGTAATTCTGTTTAATTTCACGGTTGCCTTCTATGTGTGGTAAGTGTTGCTGGTCTCCATTTACAGAGCTGGAACAGAATTTACTGACATCGTCTTCCAGGAAGAACACCCACTGTGTGCCCAGCTGTGTGCTAAGTGCCCGGTGTCCAGTGATGGGCACCACGGCCTCCGGCCCTGCCCTCGCGGTCCTTCCCGTCCAGCAGGGGGGCAGACAGTGAAGAGTAAGTAACAAGTCAGGGATTTATAACAAAATACTCAGAAGAAACCAACGGGAGCTGTGGTCGAGAATGCCAGGGGCTGGGCGGGGTGTCCTTCAGTGTCAGGATGGCCTCGCTGAGGGGGGCATCGGAGCTGAGACCTTCGATGCTGGCACCGGCCTTCAACAGTCGGGCACATTTGAGGAACAGGAAGGAGGCCGGCAGGGCTGGAGCCGGTGAGGGACAGGGAAGGTGGCCCACAATGAGGTTGGAGAAACAGGGGGGATCCTTGTCACACTTGGAATATCAAGTGCGGAGACACGGCCACTGAACTAGCAGCACTGGAGCCAAGGAGAAGGGCCAAAGTCTCAGGGGCAGCTGGCTAAGTTATCCCTTTGCTCCTGAAACAGGATTAACCTGATTCCGAGGCAGAGAGACACATGAACCCAGCAAACATCAGCACCACCCAGCAGGGGAGAGTGAGTGTGACTCGACAAGCTGCTGAGTTAACCTCAGGTTTCCTTTCAAAGCCTCCTGTGTGGGCAGGGCCACCTCCCCTCCCTTGGGGCGCAGAGTGCTCCTTGGAAAGCCACTTGTCACAGCAAACCTTGCACTCCACACTGTTTTCCCTGGCGCCCGGAGTCAAGGGGCTCTCGGGGCTCGGCGTGCAGGCCTAGCGTCCTCCTGGGAAGGCAGGGAGGCGTGTGGCTAAGAGCGTGCTCACGGAGCCAGACCGGCCTGGTCTGAATTCTGAATTATCTCTGTGTGACCTCGGGAAAGCTGCTTCACCTCTCTGAGCCTCATTTCCTCTTCTATAAAATGGGCCGAGTGATAGCCTCTACGTTAAAGGTTGTCAGACAAATTAAATGTCAGTGCAGGTAAAGATTTTAGCACCGTGACTGACACAGAACTCTTGCTCAATAAATGTGCCCATTATTATTATTATTATTATAATTTTGTGCTGAGTTTGCACGAACCTGCCAGACTAGTCAAGCATGAGTCACCAGTATGTCACCCCCACCCCACCCCCCAAACACATGTAGAGTCTTTGGCGGACAAAGTCACACCTAGGAAATGACCACTCTGATCCTGAACCCTGCCCCCCCCCATAGCCCAGAAGGAGCCCCCCGAAGGCCAGACCCCACCCAAAAGACAGAGCCTCCAGCTGGACATTGGGGAAGGTTCCAGTCCTGGCTCCACCCCCCCCTTGCAGCAAGAGCATCTTCAGTGGAACAAGGACGCCCAAGCCTGACCTCCGTCCTCGGCAGGGTTATCTCAAGGACAAGGTGAGCTCACGGCTGGAAAGGGCCTCAGGAAAGGAAGAGCCAGATGTCGCCATGGTGATGACAGAAGCGGCACAGCCACAGGAATTACAGGCTCAGCAGCAGGGGCAGGGCTGGGGAGCCAGGTGAGGAGGAAGGAGGCCTCGAGGACGGGGATGTCAGCAGCTGGCGCCCCCCCCCGCCCCCCCCCCCACAGCACGTACATACCCGCACGCATTTGATGGGGAACTCCTTCAGGCCTCTGTTCCTCGGGGAGTCAAAGACCACGGGCAGCGTTTTGTGGGGGGCCTGGATGTAGCCCACCTCCATCTCGTCCTGTGCGGAGTGAGTGGAAGGGAGGCTGTGACGCCCACGGCCTGGGTCTTGGCACCCTTCGCAGGGATGGCGGGCGTGGAACCATCCTCTCTCCCACCCTTGGGGTCCTGGGAAAATTCAGGTGGGATATTCGACCCCAGAACAGGGGCTCTGAAAAAGCAGAGCTTATTGCCCCGTATTTGCACAAACATGCTGTGAAATCGCTGGAGTGCCCTTCACTCCCACCCCTGTGAGCGTCCTGGGCCAGGGGCCTGCAGGGGGCTGGGGACCCTTGGTGAACGAGCCTCGGGCCCTGTCCTCAGAGTGAGAGATCCAGGGAGCAGGGCACCTACCACCCAGTGTTAGGAGGTGATGGGAGGGGAAGTGAGGGGTCTGTGGGAACACAGAGGAGGGGCCCCCCGATGTGGCCGGGACAGGTCAGAGAAGCCTTCTTGAAGGGAGCACTGCTAAGCTGAGGCCTGGAGGGTAGGGATCAGAGCAACCCTCCCCCAAACGGGGGCATGTGAGGCCCCAGCCCCGCCCATGGGGCAGAAATTCATTTGGTGCAAAGTGTGCCTGGATTCTAGCAGGCAGGTGTGACACTGGACATAAAGCACTATGAGGCTGGGCCATAGGAAACTGCCACTCTCGTAGGTCAAAATGGGAGGTGTAGCAGCGGTTTCATGTGGTTCAACCCAATGTAACACAAATGGGATGACGAGAAAGGAAGAGACGGCGTTATCTGGGGGGTTAGAAGAAAGAGAGATGAATTTCCACTGGAGGCACTGGGGAAATTTCCGGAGGGGGAGCATTCAAGCTGGGAGTGGACGAGCATGATCTGGACACAGGGGGTGGGAGTGGGCAGGGCGTCAGAGAAGGAAGAGGATGGGCAAAGGCATGGATGTGGGAGCAGCACGAACGGCATGGAAGGGCAAGGAGTCCCGACTCAGAGCAGGGGCGTGCAGCCCACCACTGCCCACAGGCACTGCCCAACACCGGGTGCTGGGTGCTGAGCTGAACGAGGCCGAGTGTCTGCCCTCAGGGAGCTCAGAGCACAGAAGCAGAATGGTGACACAGGGTGGCCGGTGCGGTGGCAGGCTGGCAGTAGGTGAGGGGGGTGGCCAGGTTGGGAGGGCTCTGGAGCAAGCTGAGAAGGAGGAGGTGGGAGCCATGGAGCATGCTGGAGCGGGGGTGTGGCCTGGTCTGGTGGCCAAGCCCAGGAAGGCTGGCTTGGAGGGACAGCCACTCGAGAGACTGTGGAGCTCCGACCTTGTGAGCTTTGCAGCATTGCCAAGGTCACCTGAGAGTTTTCAAGCAGGAAGGTGGCTTTCATCTTAGTGACAGCAGGCCCACAGCGGCCCACAGTCAATGTCAGTTGAATCACTTGCCGGAGCCCCCCATGCAGGGACCTCAGAGGTTCCTAACTCCCTGCGCACCCGAGGTGCTAGGCCGAGCCCTGGAGCCCGGGTTCTCCAGGGCCCCTTGACCCTCAGTGCCGTTCATCCTGTGCGCCCTGGCTGGCCCACCCCAGAGGGCCGCAGACCTGCATCCACTGGTCATCCATGCTCTCCTCCTTAGAGCAGACGGTCAGCTTGCACTTGGCTTTCTTGGCCAGAGCAGTCACTGACTTCAGGAAGTCCTCATTTTCAAGTATCCTAGAAAGAGCAAAAGAAGCTCCTTAGTGCTCTGGATTCAACAGCCATGGCCTTGGCCAGGCTCTGAGGGAGTCACTGGACCCCTGCAGGGTCCCTAGGGATGGAGCAGGAACTCAGGCCTGGAAGGAGTGGGAGAGGCGCACAGTGGGTGCTAAGAAGATGCTTGGGCCTGGACGGAGACGCCTGGCTTGTCCTGTGTCTGCTCTTAGCGAGCATCGTCTCACTGAATTCTTGTAACAATCCGTGAGGGGGACCAGTGGGTACGCCCTTCCAGTGAGGAGAAGACAGAATGAGGAGGTCGATGCTCAAAGTCACGCCACCTGGGGGCAGCACTGGGACTCGAACCCAGGCTTTGCTGGCTTCCAGCCTGTGTCCTGCCCACCACGTTACACTCCCACCCCTGCTGCCCCAAAGCAAATGGAAGAGGAGAGGGGAGGGTCCCCTGAGACCCATCACACGTAACAGGTGCTCTCCGACTGTGGGACGGATGCCGAGGCTCCCAGAGCAGCTTGTTAAAATGCAGATGGGCTCCATCCCCGGAGACAAGACCCACCAGTTCAGAGATTGGCCGGGAACATGCATTTTAAATGGGTCCCCTGGGGTGTCTGGTGCAGAATGTCCAGGGGCCACACTCTGGACCTCAGAGGTCCCTGGAAGCCCTGGATGCCTGGCTCATGGACTGAGCGTTGCCATCCTCCAGTCTAGCAAACTCTATAGGCCCCCGGAGCTAAAGCAGCCCTCAGCCTGCATCAGGGCAGCCAACGACGACAACAACAATATTAATTTTTCCTGCCTTTTTATGGGTCCAGGCAAGCTGCAGGCCCTCAGCGAGTCACAGAGGGATAACGATGTTTTTCCCATTCACACAGCACGTGCACAGTGGGCCTGCGGCCAGAACCCAGGGCTCCGGGCTCCTGGTCCAGGGCTTTTCCTCCTGTATCTGTGCCCCGCCCCCCAGCACTCCAGGGCCCCTCACCTGCACACGTACACCTCCTTCGGCGCCTGAGTGTTGGGGGTCATGATCCAGGGGGCCACACGGAAGGCCACACTGTCTTGGAAAACCAGGGCCTCGGGGAGCTCCTGCAGGGGGTGGGGCAGGGGAGGGGCCGTCACAGCAGCCAGGGCCCAACACCTACTTCCCAGCAGCTGTTTGGAGGCCCCTCCCCAGATGGGGTCTGCACCCTCCCCTCCGACCCCCCACCCCCACACAGCTGGGCCACTGCCTGGAAGCCCAAGTGCCCCCTCTGGCCTACCGGGTTGGACGTGTCCAGCAGGGAGACATTGAGGGAAATGAGCCCTGGGAAGTTGGCGTCTGGGAAAGCGAGGCCCTCCACGTAGAAGTCTGTGCTGTGCTGGCCGCCTGGGAACTCCAGGGGGTGGGAAGGCTGCTGCGGCCCCAGGACCACCCTGTACCTGGAGCGCTGTTTGTCCCCTAGGAGAGGGCAAGGGAGGCTCAGGTCTGCGTCCCTACCTCTGAAGACCGCATCTTCTCCTCCCTGGTGCTGTGATGCCTTCCCAGGGCCACCGCATGTCACCCCTGAGGGCCCCTCACAGCTAAATCTGGCCGGAGCCTCTATTTAGGAGAAAGAGACTAAAGCCTCAGCTGGGACATGGCCCCCCCCTGGCTGGGGATCCAGGAATGGGGGGACAGGGGTGCCTGAGCCATTCCCAACTTTACAGGAAGTCCATTATACATTATGGTTTGTCCATTCGTTCATTCATTCATTCCCGAGCTCTCAGCTGACACCTGGGGAGACCAGGGTGACAGTCACTGTCCTGGTCCCCAGGGAGTGCACAGCCTCCTGGGAGAGTAGGAAGCAGCAAAGTGAGTCAGAATCACAGACAGTAATCAGAGCTGTGATGGAGGGAACACTGGAGGGCCATGGAAGGCTTCCTGAAGGAGGTGATGCCTCAGTAGAGGCAAGGAATTGGTGTGTCACCAAACAACGTCTGTCTAATCACTTTGGTCTAGAACGGAAGTAAGTCAGATCAAGTCTTGCCTCTGCATGAAACTCTCAGCTGGCTCCCCGATCCCCCCCAGACTAGAAGCCAAAGTCATTCCATGTCTACCTGATCTGGCCCCTTCCCCTCTGCCCTTTCGTCTCCACCCTCATCTGCCACCTCAACCCTCGCGTGCTGCAGTCCAGCCACGCTGCTCCCTGCGTCCCTCAAGCCCACAGGCACCAGCGCAGCTCCTGGCACCTGCGGCTCCCTCTGCCAGAAATGCCCTTCCCGGGTGTCTGGTGTCTGTTCCCACACCTCCTTCTGCTCACATGGCACCTGATGGGGGAAATCTTCCCTGGTACCTTCTCCCCACGCCCCCGACTCCACCCCACCCACATCCCCTGCTCTGCTGCATTCTTGTGGACAGCACTTCACGCTGTCTGACGTGCTGGGTGTTTTACTTAATCATTTCACACGTCGTCTCCCTCACCCCACTGAGACGAAAGCGATGCGAGGGCAGGAGCTCTGTTAGTTCTCTGCTCCAGGCCCCGTGCCTAGAACCGAGACCGCCTCTCAGGAGCAGCAGCCCGTGGGCTGCAGAGAAGTCAGTGACGTCTTTGATTTGCAGGATGTTGGAGAACAAATGATTACATAACACACGCAGTCACTTGCTTTGAAAAATCTCTGTAAACAAGAGTCGTGTGTGTGTGTGTGTGTGTGTGTGTGTGGCAGAGACAGAGAGAGATGGACACGCAGAGAACAATTACAACAGTCCTCGGGAGGGGTTATTTCCTTCTCAGTGCTCACCCGCACCAGACAGCATCTCGTTTGTTCGTCTGTATTTTGTCTGTGTGTCCATTCTAGAAGGTAGTGGGCAGAGATGCTGTCTATCCTGCTCACTGCTGTATCCTCGGTTCTTAGAACCTGGCACATAGTAGGTGCTCAGGAATTATTTGCCGAAGCGGGTGTGAAGGGGCTGCGGCCCGCTGGCTGGGGCAGGAAGGGGACACCCAGACAACCGCCAAGGACGACTCACGATCATCACGGAACACCCTGACTTTGTCCATCTCAGATCTGGCCACGTGGAGCACCAGCTGATGCGTGGTGAAGAAGTCCCGGGGGGTCTTCGTGCTCAGGGTCACCAGGGACATGTCCTGCAGGTCTGGAATGAGAAGGGCGTGGCCGGAGAAGCAGGCCCCTGAGACCCTCCCTCCCCCTCCTCCACACAGATCACCCTTTACCGTCACCTGGTTTTAATTTCTTGTATGCTCTTTCCAGTATTTAAATGATGCTTTTCATGTTTGGAATTAAAGCTAAGCAGGTTTTTGGTCTTCTCCCACTGGATGAGCTTAGGATGTACGCTGGGCAAGGCAGGGACCACATTTATCCTGCTCACTGCTCTGTCCCAGCTCCTAAAACCTAGAAAACCTAGAAGCACCTAGAACAATGACTGGCACACAGCAATGCTTGATAGCTATTTGTGGAATGAGTGAGTGCAGAGGTTTCTCCCCTGGGCCTGCGTGGGAAGTGACCCAACCTGAATACTGGCCAAAAAAGGCATGGGCAGAGCGAAGCCGGACAACGGCCACGGGGTTGAGGGCACTGGGGTCGGCGGGGTTTGAACCCCGGACGTGGGTGAGCTCTTGGCGCCCGTGTCCTCAGCAGTGAACGTGGCTGGGAGGAGGGCCCACGCACAGGGGAGTGAGGTCATATGTAAGGAGTGCTTATCCCAGCGTCCGGCGTCCTGGGAGAACCCACAAAGGGTGCCGGCTCTTTTGATTACCGCCGTGTACCGGGCACTGGGAGAAGCTGCCGCCTGGCATCAGGCCAGCCAACTGCATGCAGCTTCAAAATGCCTCCATTTCTGCAGTGTCCTAGCGCCCCCCCAGGAAGGCCACAGCGCTGCCCCGGCCGGCCGACCTCGCCCCCTCAGCGCCTTGGTCCAGTGCAGGTGGGCAAGGTGTCTTCCACCCCACCACACCTCAGAGGTGCTCCAGCAGAGACCCTGCACCTACGACCACCCTTGTGCTCCTAAACTTGCCCTGTGGTCAGGATGCCTGGGTTCAAATCCTGAGCCTGTGACTTAAGAGCTGTGCGACCTTGAACAAATTGCTTAACTTTCCCCTGCCTCAGTTTCCCCATCTGCAAAGTGGCAATGAGGACAGGACATACTTCTGAGCCTCGCGTTGAAGGATCAAATGAGTTAAGAATCCTGAAGTGGTCAGAGCAGGGCCCCGCACACAGCAGGGGCTCGGGGCTGCTCTGACTGGAGTTTGGGGCAGGAATCAGGTTTTCATTTTGAATTATTTTGGGCCCCAGGTTTGCCCCAAGAGCAGAAGTTTGGGTCGGGCAGTGGGCTGGGCCACGGAAACTGGGGCCTGAGGAGGCGTTGGGAGACTCAGCATTGGTCCCAGCTCTTCTCTGGCTGCTGTGTGACCTTGGGCAAGTCACTCACCCTCTCAGGACCCCGTCATTCCTTCTCCTATACAATGGACGTGTAACAGAACACGCTTCCAATGACCCTGATTTCTGAGGGCTGTTCCCAGGCTTAGGACGAAGGGCTTTATAAAAAGACAAACCTCTACTCCCATTAGCTCTTGGGGGTCTTTACCTTTGCTGTCAGGCATCTTGTCATCCTCGAAGTCCAAGGTGGAAGATTTGGGATTGTCTTTGTCACAGTTCACCAGCAGGATGGCGCCTTGCCCGCGAGGGCCCCAGGTCCAGGTCCTCTGCGGACACCCAGCAGAGATGGGGCACGCTTAGGAACCTGGGTAGGTCCCCAGCTCTTGGGGCCACCTTTCCCCAGCATCTCGTTAGCCTCCCGTGGTTCACACATCTTCCTCCCACATCAGGTAACTCCTTGGTCCAAGAGTGGATTTTTGCCTGGCCCCCAAGTCGTACACAAATTCACCAAAAATGCAATTCATCCACTTACAAACAGGAGCCCAAGACAGTAAAACTGATTTTAACACCTTTTAAAAACTGTTGGATTGGCAAACCAAACTGGGCTAAAGATTTGTGTCAAGATTCTAATCTAAATAGTTACTCTCACGTGAGCTCTTAATTACTCATTCACCAAAGTGTGGGCACTGTTCTTAGCAGGCCAGTTACCCTCTGTCCGAAGATTAAAGCAAATTAAGCAGCCCTTCCCGGGAGGGATCTAATAGTGATGACGTCTTCCATTTGCAGCAGAGAGCAGAGCGTTCGCCCCCAGGGAATGACTGTGTTTTGGGTGGGACATGGGATGGATTCTACTCCCAGAGCTGTAATTCTTTCCCCCACTTTTGGTCGACCCCACAAAGGGATCTTAATCTTTTGACAAGTCACAGCTTCCTGAAGTGCACACCAGCATAAAATCGTACAGGCAGCTTTGTGGTTTCAGGGACACTCTGAGGTTCATCCATGGACCCCAGTGAAGACTACCCATCACCTGCACGCCTGACCCCTGCACATCCCACCACCCTATCTTTCCGGAACACACATCCCCTGCCCCCACCTGGCTCCTTCCCTCCTCTATCTCCTGCCATTTCTTCCTTTGTCTGTTCTTCACCCCATGTGGGCAGCACCATGCAATCTCGCCCAGCAGTCGTTAAAGCCTGGGGTAGGGGATTTTTGAGCGAGAGTTGAGACCTGCCTCCAAATTTTCTCCCTGCTCTGCATTAACCCGGTAACTCTGTAGCTTCCAGTTTGTAAGACAACACATTCTCTGAACAATCAGTGAAAATCTAGTTTTGTAAAAGAGATGGGAAACAGATAAACCAAACTGGTAATGGTGATTTTAATTTTCTTCTTTTTCTTGTTCTTCCTAAATTGTCTCTTACAGTTAACGTGGGATACACGGACAGTCCGCCATTCACCCCATCACCACAAGGGGGCGCCTGAGGAAAACTCTGGAGTTACAGGAGCGTTCCGGGTTTGGGGTATTGGTCAAGGTTGAGCCGTACCTGGTTCTTTCTGGCTCTGGTTGGCTTCACTTGGCCGGTGCGGGTGATGTCCGCGCTCAAGGAGATTTCTGAAATCCCAGTGAGGAAGAGGAGAGGGTTGGCAAGGGTACAGGGTAGGGCACTCAGCCTGGCTCCAGTGGCCCCTTTCCCCAGACTGTCTGCCCCCAGGCTTCTCTCCCTCACCTTCAGAGGAGACACAGGTGCAAAGCCCCACTCCCCTACCCTGTCCCCCAAGAAGAAATCTGACTGCAATTCAGACAGCAGAGCAGGGGCTTCTGACCACACCCGTTCTCCTCTGTGGGGGCCATGCCCTGACTCTGACGCCAACAAGACCCTGCATGTTTGGACACCCCCAGGGGTTTCAGGAAGAATTCCCAGCCACCCCAATGGGATGTTTGGTGTGAAGCCCCTGTAAGGACACCTTGCCAGGCTCTCAAAAAGC
The DNA here is from genome assembly GCA_031878705.1 of Tapirus indicus. Taxonomy (NCBI): domain Eukaryota; kingdom Metazoa; phylum Chordata; class Mammalia; order Perissodactyla; family Tapiridae; genus Tapirus; species Tapirus indicus. The sequence goes on along the minus strand of CM062924.1, from coordinate 97,199,145 downwards.
CCACGTGACCCTGGGTCGGGGACAGAGTGGTTATTCCAACCCCATCCAGCTCTTCATTATGTGTATTGTGACTGCACCGGGGACAAATCATGGCAATATATAGACCCTGTTCTGTCCAAATGGCATGGCTAAGAAAACATGTTTGTTTCTGAATCCTTCCTCCCTCATCAGAGCACGACCACGCTGTCATTCCAATAGCTTAGGTCCCACAGTGTGATAGAGTGACCTGTGAGCTCACAGTGTGACATTAACAGGATGACCTTCTAAAATATCCACAGCCACACATTAATGCCAGGCCAGAGTGGCATAGTGCTTGGTGGCCTGGACTTCCCCGCCCCTTCACTAACCAGATGTGTGACCTTGGCTAAGTCTGTTTACCTCTTGTCCTTCAGTTTCCTCATCTGTAAAATGGGATAATAATAGCACCAATTTCACTGGATTCTTGTAAGGTTTAAATGTCAAGTCTTAGCACCGTGCCTGGCATAGGGTAAGTGCTATATTATTATTATTATTTAAATGTGTATTAATAAAATAAATGTGTATTCATGAATGAAATGAAACGTAAAGTTTTCGCATGCTTTCCATGTATTTAATGCACATTTAAGTAACATCATGATATTGTTCAAGATGAGGTCAAGTTAAAAAATACACTTTATTTAAAGAAGATTATTAAATAAATGAGTATAAGTAGATAATTGATATGGCAAAAATGGTGATGATTGGATGTAATTAATGGAATTTGGAGACCTGTAGTCTATATTATTGTATAAGACTTTTTCTTATAAATATTTGAAGTGTCAAAAAGATATAGAGACTCATATATTGAAAATCCACGTACTCACTTCCAAGTTGAGAAATAAAAGATTAAGATGTAAGCGAAGCTCCCTGCAAATATCCTCTCTCCCCAGTTGTATTTCTTTGTGGTTCACTGACTGGGGAGGGAATATTTACGAACTACCGGATGTATGACCGGCTAGAAATTGTCTTTTTTCTCCGCTCAGTCTGAAGTAAGCTCCAGGGTATAGTTTCTCCTGGAGACATGCTTTGCAGGAGAGTGTGTGTGAAGGGAGAGGGGGCAGCGCTCCAAGATTCTGGTCATCACTTACCAACCCCGGTGACATAGAGCAGGGCTTGGACTGGGTTACTCTTGGGTCCGTAGTAGGAAATCTGAACCTACAGGAAGCAGCAAACCACCAATGAGTTCTCTTAGTCGTTCAGACTTCTGTCCCCCAGGACTGCGAGAATACGTTTGTGTTGTTTTAAGCCAGTGGTTTGTGTAATTTAGCCACAGGAAACTAAATACACGGGCATGGACCAAAGTCTCCTGGGCTGCCTGGCTGTGGCCTCCGGCGTAGTCGCTGCCATTTGTAGTTGGTTCCCTGTGTTATCTGATGCTCTTGCTCACGGGCTGTAAGCCAAAGGAGGGTTGCAACCTCGCCTGCCTTGTTCATTTCTGTACCTCCAGTGCCCAGCACGTGGTGGGTGATTATGAAACATTTGCTGAATGAATGGATTTAATCAAAACCCTGGCCTCCGTACACCCCTGGCATCCCTGCACTGTCTGCGAGGATGCTATGGCTGGAACGAGCCATCGTGAGCTTTTCCAGAGAGAAGGACGCCCTGCCAGGTCTGGGGCTGTGGGTCGGTGCAAGACAGACCGAGCAGCTGACCTGCTATGACTTGCTGACCTCTTCCCACACGTCCCACCCTACCGCTGCCACACTCACCTTCTGGTCACCTCTGCTACTGCTGGCTGTTCTCACACTCAGGCTCACCTCCAGCCCAGGGTCCAGGGGCCACTTAGAGGACCCTGTGGGATTCTTCTTGGCTGGAGAGCTACGGGCAACATCCACGGCCACTCCCGGGGAGGCGTTGATGCTGAAGGATGTGCAGCCCTGGGGGGCAGAGCTGTGAAAGAGACAGATGGGGAGATCAGAGAGACACAGTGAGGCAGGGCCTAGCCCACCACCGCTCTCCCTGGCATTCTTCCTTTTCCCAACAAGTGTAAACACCAGGTGGCAGCCAGTCTACTCCTGACCGTGGCAGTAAGTACCGCGAGGTTGTCAGGTGGTAGTGGGAAACAGAAAGAAAATCCCCTGACTTGGAGGGCTTACACTTGAACTAGGAAAATTGCAGAGACATGTGCACACCAAAGACACACACGTGAATGCGTGCGTAGAGCGATGGGCACACTCAGAGGTTTACACTCCACAAATGTGCATGCACAGGGTTGTGCATATACAAAGAATCACACAGACTTCTGCTTCTGGAATTATGGCAGACCAGTAGTCTGAAGGACCTTCTTCTTACAAAACAACTGGTTTATGGTTAAAATATACTTTTTAAAGCATTGCTGAGATTATGAGAAGTAAGAGAAATCTCCAAGGCCTCCCTTCTCTGCACATGCACCCACACACACACACCACAGTGGTTAAACTGAAGAACACCAAAGACAAAAAGATCTTGAAGGTATCCAGCAAGAAAAGTCGGATCACCCATAAAGGAATAACAATTGGATTGAAAGCAGACTTCTCAACAGCAACAAGGAAATCCAGAAAACAGTTGAATAATATCTTCAAAGTGTTTTGAAAACTTAGATTTAGTTAGTATTTTGTTAACTTAGAATTGTGTACCTAACAAAATTATATTTTAATAAAGACGTTTCAGATGAAGAAAAACTGATATTTTAAATCAACACAGTTTCACCAAAGCAACTTCTAAAAACACACTTTAAGGAGAAGATATCTGATGCCAGCAGCATGGTCTGGGATGCAAGAAAGAATGGTGAGCAGATAAAATGGTAAATATTTTGGTAAATCTAAAAAATTGTCTGTATTTAAAATATCAAAATTGTGGGATTAAAAAAAGAGCAGAATGTAAATGGGAGGGGTAATGAGAGATGGAGTATTCTGAGGTCCTTCATTGAAGAGGGAATTAAGATAGTGTTTAATTCTAGATTTTATAGAGTTAAATTTTCATGATTAAAATGTAAAGGTATTCACTGAAAGAATAGAAATGGAGTTCATAAATTTCTACACATGCAGAAAATGCAATAGTTAAAAAAGAAAAGAAAAATTCCATTCTAAAAGACAATGAGAGCACAAAAGCCAACATGGGAAAAATTGGATAAACAAAACTAAAAAATAAATGGTAAAAACAAATCCAAATATATAAATAGTCAAAATAAATGTAAATGGATTAATGTTACAAGTTAAAGGGGAGTTTTGGACTAGATAAACAAACGAAATCCAGCTATATGCTAGTTACAAGAGACGCACCTAAAATATGAGGATCCAGGAAAGATGAAGTTAAAAAAAAGAAAAAAGATACATTAAGCCAATACTAACCAAAAAAGAGCTGGGTTGGTATATTAATATCAGGCAAAATTAATTTTTAAACAAAAAACACACATTAGCAATAGAGAGGATCACAACCTAACAATGTAAGGTTCAACTCATTGAGAAACTTGTAAGCACCTAATAACATACGTGCATGTTGTATATTTCATACATCATAGTTGTATATTTCAACTCTTCTTTCTCAATTAACAATAAATTCAGACAAAAAATTAGTAACACAATTAACAAGCTTGATTTAGTGGACAAATATAGAATTCTGTGCCCCATAACTAGTGAGTATACATTTTCCGAAGCCAAGTGCACATGGATCATTAAAAAAAATTGACCGTGTAATTGGCCATGAAGGAAGTTTCAACAAATGTTAAAGGACAGGTAATATACAGTAGGGGTATATTCTTTGATCACAACGTAAGTTAGGAGTCACTAACACAAACTAAGTTAGGAGTCACTAACATAAAGTCCACTTTTAAAATCCCTATACATTTGGAAATTTCAAAACCAGACTTCTACATAACTGACAAGCCAAAGGATAATTAATGGAAATTAAATAATAATACTCAGAACTGAGCTATAATTTAAATACTACACTTCAAAATTTTTGGGGAGCTAAAGGTGTTACTTTGTGCCTTAACTGTCTATATCTTTAAAAAGAAGAAGAAAGCTGAAAAGTGAGTAAATAGAAAAAGAACATAGAAAAATAAAATAGAATGTAAATTCCCAAAATAAAGACGACAGAAATCTGTGAGATAGAAAACAAGTAAATCAACAAAGCCAAAATAGGTAAACCTCTGTCAAGATTGATCAAGGAAAAAAAAAAAGGAAGGTAAAAGGAAACGTCACTACAGAAAAAGCAGATTTTTTTCTTGTAGCTAGTTGATAAAAGGTAAATAAAGAACCCACAGCAAACATCATATTTGATAGTCAAAAATTGTAAACCTTCACTTTAAGATGAGGAACATGACAAGGATGCCCACGCTCACCACATGTTTTCAACATTGTACGGGGGTTCTAGCCACTTCAGTAAAAGAATAAAAAGTAAAAGCTATAAAGATTGAAAAGTAAGAAAAAAAACCTGCCAATATTTACAGGCAATATGATTATCTATAAACCCCAAAAGACTGTACAGTCAAATTAAAAAGAAATAGTAAGAGTTTAAGAAGGTAGCTAGTAAGGTGGAGAGGCAAAAGTCAATTGCATTTCTGTACATCAACAATAAATAGTTAGAAAACATAATTTAAAAAAATACAATTTTCGTTAGGAAAAAATACTGTGAACTACCTAGGATAAGTCTAACAAAACACGCGTAAGGCTTTTGTGGAGAAAAATGATAAAACCTCATTGAGAGCAATTAGAGAAGACCCAAATTAATAGAAAGAAATACCATGAGCATGGTTAGGAAGGCTTAATATCATAATGGTATGAATTCTCTCTAAATGGATTTATATGGTCAATGGAATTCCAGGGTTCTTCATGGAACTTGACAAATTGATTCCAAGATTTACGTGGAAAACCAAAGGGCTAAGATAGTCAAAATACTCCATGAGGAAAAGAAGCAGGAGGTGAGGGACATTTTCTACCAGGTATGACTTACTATAATGCCACAGACAATGTTGGAATGGCAAAGACAAATGACAGATGCAACTTAGGAGAGATTCTGCTTGATCTGTGACAGAAGTGGTCCCGCAGATAACTGGGGAAAGTAAAGCTTATGTAGTAAACGATACTGGGACAATCACTCATCCACATGGAAAATAATTAAATTGATCCCATCCTCACACCATATACAAAAACAATCTCCAGGTGGATTAAAGACTTAAATATAAGGCAGAACTTTGAATCTTTTTTTTAAATAGATCTTATTTTTTGGAGAACTTTTAGGTTCACAGCAAAATTGAGAGAAGGTACAGAGGTTACCCATATATCTCTTGCCCCCACTCATGCATAGCCTCCCTTATTATCAATATCCTCTGCCAGAGTGATGCATTCGTTACAAGTGATGAACCTACACTGACACATCATTATCACCCAAAGTCCATAGTTTACATTAGGGTTCACTCTTGGTGTTGTACATTTTATGGGTTTGGAAAAATGTATAAGGACGTGTATCCACCATTATAGGACCATACAGAGTAGCTAGTTCCACTGCCATAAAAATCCTCTGTACTCCCCATTCATCCCTCCCTCCCTTTACGCCTTGGCAACCACTGATCTTTTTACTGCCTCCAAGTTTTGCCTTTTCCAGAATGTCATGTAGTTGGAATCATACAATGTGTAATCTTTTCAGTTTCTTTCACTTAGTAATATGCATTTAAGTTTCCTCCATGTCTTTTCATGGCCTGATAGCTCATTTCTTTCTGATTCTGATTAATAGTCCATTGTCTGGAGGTACCACAGTTTATTTACCCATTCACCTACTGAAGGACATCTTGATTGCTTTAAATTTTTGGCAATTATAAATAAAGGTGCTGTAAACACCCATCTGCAAGTTTTTGTGTTGGCATAAGTTTTCAACTCTTTTGGGTAAGTACCAAGGACTATGATTGTTGGATCATATGGCAAGAGTATGTTTAGTTTTGTAAGAAACTGCCAAACTGTCCTCCAGAGTGGCTGTACCATTTTGCATTCCCATCAGTAGTGAATGAGAGTTCCTGTTGCTCCGTATCCTCTCCAGCATTTGGTGGTGTCGGTGTTCTGGATTTTGGCCATTCTGATATGTGTGTAGTGACATCTCACTGTTTTAATTTGCATTTCCCTGATGACGTATGATGTGGATCATCTTTTCCTTGCTATTTGCCATCTGCTTATTTTCTTTGGTGAGGTGTCTGTTAAGGTCTTGGGCCCGTTTTTCAATTGGATTGTTTGCTTTCTTACTATTGAGTTTTAAGAGTTCTTTGTGTATTTTGGGGCCGCCAGGTGGCGCAGCGGTTTAGTTCGCGCTTGGTAGCCCGGGGTTCGCGAGTTCGGATCCCAGGCGCCTGCGGACGCACTGCCTGTCAGCCATGCCGTGGCGGCGTCCCATATAAAGTAGAGGAAGATGGGCACGTATGTTAGCCCAGGGCCAGTCTTCCTCAGCAAAAAAAGAGGAGGATTAGCAACAGATGTTAGCTCAGGGCTGGTCTTCCCCACACACACACACAAAAAAGAGTTCTTTGTGTATTTTGGAAAATAGTCCTTTATCAGTTATGCTTTTTGTAAATATCTTCTCCCAGTCTGTGGCTTGTCTTTTCATTCTCTTGACAGTGTCTTTTGCAGAGCAGAAAATTTTAATTTTAGTGAATCCAGCTTATCAATTCTTTCTTTCATGGATCATACCTTTGGTGTTGTGTCTAAAAAGTTATCACCAATCCCAAGATCATCAAGATTTTCTCCCATGTTATCTTCTAGGAGTGTTATAGTTTTGCATTTTACATTTAGGTCTGTGATCTATTTTGAGGTATGTTTTTGTGAAGAATATGTCTAGATTCATTTTTTGGATATGGACGTCTAGTTGTTCCAGCACTATTTGTTGAAAACACTACCTTTTCTCATTGTGTTGTCTTTGCTTCTTTGTCAAAGATCAGTCGGCTATATTTATGTGGGCCTATTTCTGGGCCTTCTATTCTGTCCCATTGATTTATTTGTCTGTTCCTTCATTAACACCACACTCTCTTGATTACTGTAGCTTTATAGTAAGTCTTGAAGTTGTGTAGTGTCAGGCCTCCAACTTTGTTCTTCTCCTTCTATATTGTGTTGGCTATTCCAGTTTTTTTTTTTTTTTTTGCCTCTCCATATAAACTTTAGAATCAGGTTGTCAATATCCACAAAATAACTTGCTGGGATTCTGATTGGGCTTGCAGTGAATCTATAGATCAAGTTGGGAAAAACTGACACTTGACAATGTTGGGTCTTCCTATCCATGAACATAGACTATCTCTCCATTCATTTACTTCTTCTTCGATATCTTTCACCAGAGTTTTGTAGTTTTTCTCATATAGATCTCATGCATATTTTGCTATGTTTATACCCAGGTGTTTAATTTTTGGGGGGTGCAAATGTAAATGGTATTATGTTCTTAATTTCAAATTCCACCTGTTCATTGCTGGTATATAGGAAAGTGATTGACTTTTGTACATTAACCTTATATTCTGCAACCTTGCTATAATTGCTTGTTAGCCAGAAGTTTTTTGGTCAATTCTTTTGGATTTTCTACATAGATGATCATGTCATCTGTGGACAAAGATAAGTTTCTTTCTTCCCAATTGATATCCCTTTTATTTCTTTTTCTAGTCTTAAGCATTAGCTAGGACTTTCAGTATGATATTGAAAAGCAGTGGTGAGAGGGGACATCTTTGCCTTGTTCCTGATCTTTATGGGAAAGCTTCAAGTTTCTCACCATTAAGTGTGATGTTAGCTATAAGTCATCTGTAGATATTCTTTATCAAGTTGAGGAAGTTTCCCTCTATTCTTAGTTTACTGAGAGTTTCTATCATAAATGGGTATTTCTATCTTTTAAAAGAAGATGTCGGAGACATTTTTATGCCTTTTCTTAAACAAGACACAAAACCAGTAAGCAAGAAAGAAAAGATTGATAAATTCAACTAGGTGAGAATCAATAACTTTTGTTCATCAAAAGACTCTATAAAGTGAAAAGACAAGCACAGTCTAAGGAGAAGCTCTTCACAGCATGAAACCGACAAAGGCTTAGCATCCAGAATATTTAAAGAATTTAGGTTAATCGACATGAAAAAAAACAAACAACTTAGAAGAAAATGGGCAAAAGACATCAACAGGCATTCACAGAAGTGGAAATACAAGTGAACAATAAACACGTGAAGAGGCACTGCGCTCCACTAATAAAGAAAGTGCAAATCCCAAGGCCTTCCTGAGATGGGGTGCACCCCCTCGGGGGGGGGGAGATAACGCTGTAGACTCTGTCATTCAAACGGAACACACTCCGCTCACGGGAGTGTGACGGTCACCACTTTGTAGACAACTCGGCGTTATTTTGCAAAGTCAATCGTCCCACCCCAAACCCAGCACTTCCCCTGCTGGGCAGACACCCTAGTGAATCTCTTGCACGTGTACACAGGGGGCACGTTCGAGAAGGTTCAGAGCAGCCTTTTCTGTAAGAGTGAAATCCCCACAGGCAGAAGGACTAAGTTGGAGCAGATTGAAACTGTGTGGGAGACTCCCAGAAGAGGCAGATGTCACTCCACAAGGTCACAAAGACGGGGATGTTATGATGACCTTTCCTATTTTTATGTTTGCAATGAAGTTCTTCGTCTCTATTTCAAATCTGTATGTATTCATTATAGAGAATCAGGAAAATACAGGAAGAGGATGTGGTAGACAGACCTCTAAGACGGCCCCCAGCAATCCCCGCTTCTGGTGTTCGTGCCCTGTGTGACTCCCTCCCTTGAGTGTGGGAAGGACCTAGTGACTGCCTTCTAACCAATGGAACATGGCGAGAGGATGGGCTGTCCCTTCCACGATAAGGTTCCAGAAGACCTCTCTCTCCACCCCACCCCCTCTGTCTCTCTCCTTGGCTCCCTTACCTTGGTGAAGCAAGCTGCCACCTTGTGAGCTATGGAGAGGCCCCCACGGTGAGGAACTGAGGGAGGCATCCTGCCAACTGCCAGAAGGAACGGAGGCCCTCAGTCCATCAGCCCGCGAGGAACTGAATCCTGCCACAACCGCACGGGTGCACTCGGAGCAGAGCCTGCCCCGGTGGAAACTTAACCTGACTGTAGCTCCCCGATGACTTGACTACAGCCTTGGGGGCCCGAGGAGGAGGACCGGCTACGCCACACTGGATTCCGACCCACAGAAACTGTGAGATAATACGCGCTGTTGTTTCAAGCCAGTAAATTTGGGGGCAATTTGTTACACGTGATGGATAACTAATACAGGATTAAAAAGGCAGAAAGAAAGAGAGAGAGACGGAGAAAGAGGGAGGGGAAGGAGTAAGAGGAAGAGGAAGAAGGAAGAAGGAGGAGGAGTAGAAGGAGGAGAGGGAGGAGAAGAAAAGGAAGGAATTGCCTAGAAGAAAATGGAATCTTATCACTTAGAGACAATCACTAACATGAATTTTTGAAGTGAGTTTTGAAGAACCAAAGAGAGCTGAAGTAGACGAAAAAGGGAAAAAAATTTCCCCACACTTTCCTAGCCCCCGTTCCCCTGATTTTATTTCGTCTGTTGTGCACCCTGGTTTGGGCCCTGATTCCATCCCCATGGAGTCAATTTCCAGTTCTTAAACTTCAGGGACAGTGACACTCACAGAGCATTTCCTTTGCTCCAGGCACTGTTCAGGGTCTTTCCATACACCAACTCGCTCAATTTGCACCACCCACCTGTGGGGTAGGTACGGTTATTATTTCCATTTCACAGGTGAGGGGACGGAGGCACAGAGAAGTGAAAATCACTTTTCCAAGCTCAGCTTTAGGCGTCCTGCTTCTCTGCTCTGTGACGGGGCTGGGGTGTCCCAGAGCTGGCCCCAGCCTCCTTTATGCATCCACCTTCCCCCCTACCTTCTCCCCACACTGCAGTCAAACTGAATCCCTCACAGGTCCCCCACACTTTCTCATTTTCCAGGTTCTCCTTATTGTGCGCCCCTCACCTGGAGTGCCCTCCTTCTCTCATCTCCTCTCAGAATCCAATCCAATCCCAAAGGCCCAGCTCAAGGGAACCTCTGCCAATGAATCCTTCCCCCCCTCTCCAACCAAGAGGGATTTCTTCCTCAAGATGAGATTTCCCTCCTGTGGCAGGCAGAATAATGGTCCCCCAAAGATGGCTACATCCTAATCCCTCAAACCTGTGTGTGTGTTACCTTACATGGAAAAGGCAATGGGCAAAAATGACTAAATTAAAGATTTTGAGATGGGAGATTATCCTGGATTATCCAGGGGGCCTCAATGTCACCACAAGGGTCTTTATAAGAGGGAGACAGGAGGGTCAGAGTGAGAGAAGATGTGATGATGGGAGCAGAGGTCAGAGGGATGCAACTACTGGAAGGGGCCACGGGCCAAGGAATGCAGGCCATCTCTAGAAGCTGCAAAAGTCAAGGAACGGATTCTCCCCTCAAGCCTCCAGAAGCAGCACAGCCCTGCTGACAGCTTGCTGTTAGGTCCATGCATTCAACCTTGTGAGACCCATTTTTGAACTTCTGATCTCCGAAGTTGTAGAATACGTTTGTGTTCTTTTAAACAACTAAATTTGTGTGCTTTGTTACAGTAGCCATATACCCTCCTTTTCTATATTTCTATCACAGAAGTTCTCTCCCTCTCCCTCGGATAAAACCCTGCCCTCTCAAGTGATGTGACGGCTGGGTTCCAGAAAGATGAAAGGTAATCAAAAAACAGGGGAACTAAAACCAATTTCCTCATAAGAAATAAGATAAAGCAAGTGACAAATTTTAGTAGAGTAAAAAAAAGTCAGCCATGTCAATCTTTGCCTTATTATGAGGATACGAACAGCAAAAGGTGAATATGTAAAAATGTTTTTTCATATCGCAAACAGAAAAAAATCACTGGGAAGTCAAGATGTTAGCTCACAACCTGTAGCCATGTTGGTCTTCTCCTTCTCTGTCCAAGAATTCGGCAAAATTCCTTTTGCTGCCCTCAGTGACATTTCAGACTCAGCATCTTCTCCCGTCCTGCTAGCGTTGCCCAGATTATCTTGACTTGCACTAAGGTGAAGCCTGCAGCACGTCCCTCCCTTTTCACAGTCATCCTCTGGGTGGTGTTGTACCTACTTTACAGATGAGGAGACTGAGGCTTAGGGGGGCAAAGTGTCCAAGTCACAGGACTCATAACGGCAGGGCCGGGTCCTCTTGCAGCCCAGCTGGTGTCATTTCCACCACATCATGACTGTTTCTTTCTCTGCATTCACCTCAGCCTGCCGTGCCCAGGGTTTAAAACGTGTGGACATTTACAAATGTCATGGTGTCCCCATTTGAGAGCCGCAGACCAGCGGCTGGAAATTTGTTAGAAATGCAGGTTCTTGGGCCACCCCCAGATCTACTGAATTGGAAACTTTTGGAGTTGGGCCCAGCCGTCTGTGTTTTAACACACCTTCCAGGTGATTCTGATGTACACTCGAGTGTGAGAACCACTGCCACAGAAGATGCTAAGACTAGATTGTTGAATTACCCTGAATTTGGCTGGATTCTGAGGGAACCATGAAACGACGCACAGGGCAGAATAAATAAAGCGTAATGCCCATGGTACGCACTGTTACTGCCATTTTCTCACGAGGAAAAGCCACAGAAGTGGGTGGGATCGTTCCAGAGTTAACAGACGTGCTGGGCTGGAGGAGAGGAACACCCGGGTGTGTTACCTGGGGCACTAAGAGGTGATGATGCTGGAAGGCAGTGGGGCAGGGAGCAGGAGCAGAGGATCGGAGTGTTCAGGTCGACAGTAGTTGGGACTCGATACAGTGGACAATGGGGAGCTAGGGTGGGTTCTGGAGGAAGGGAGGGGCACAATCACATGATGTCAGTGGAAGCTCAGAACTGCATGGAAGAAACTTGGAACTGGGAGGGATGGGAGGTGAGGAGACAGTCTTGAAATTCTCTCAAATGATTCAAGGCTGATTGAGCAAGTCCCAGGAGGAGGTGGGAAAGGGGAAGCCGGGGTCCTGATTGGAGGGTGGGGGAGACAGAGACACGAGAAATAGACAGACTGAGTTCAAACCTTGTTCCTACCGCTGACAACCTGCATAACCTCGAGCAATAAAGCGTGGATTCGTCTAACAGACACAGTGATGTGTTACGGGCGATGGAAGCAACCGTTGTGAGAGCTGCCGTCGGTTATCGACACTGTGTCGGCGCCGTGTTAACCCTGTACACATGTCTCCATGGCAACTCTGCGATGTAGGTGCTTTAATTGTTCCCCTTTCACAGGTGAAGAAAGTGAGGCTGGAGAGAATGAGTGCCCTGCGCTGAGGGGCTGCCACGTGCCTGGCCCTTCACGCACATCGTCTCGGTGAACATTCGGGGCAGCCCTGCGAGGCGGTACCCCCCGTCTTACAGGTAACACCTGCAGGCTCTGCCTGGGTCACACGAGCCACACAGCTCAGGAGTGGCGGAGCCGGGATCGCGACCAGAACTCTGCTTCAGCCACAGCATCTCGGCGAAATGTACCCACAGTCAGGGGCCCGGAGCCGGGCAGGGGGCATTGCTGACGTCAGTGGGAGGTGTGGAGGGCGGGCTGGTCATCAGCATCAGGAAAGAGCAGTGGTCAGGCTGGTTTTGTTTTCAACGAACCAGCCAGGTGGAGGCAGCGGTGGGGGGGGGGGCGAAGGGAGGAGTCAGGGCAGGGCTGCGGTCAGGGAGTCACCCTGGTCCAGGTGACAGGTGCAGCCCCGGAGGGCTGTAGGTCACTGAGGGAGAGGCATGGGCTGAGGGGAGTGGAGGGTAGGGACTGAGCTGCTGAGGGGCGGGGGAGGGGTCCCTGGGTGGGAGCCCAGCTCTGCCCCCACCTCCTTCTACGACCCCTGCGTTTCCTCACCTGAAAATGGGAAGAACTCCTCCCTCACAAGTTTACAAGGGAAGGTATGGCCCACAGCAGGCACCAATTTCTGGAAAGTTCTCTCTTCCTCTTTTTCTTCCCCTCCCCCCTCCCCCGCTGAAATCACACCACACTCTGGGGCAGGGGTGTTTGACTGAAGGAGGCAGTGGGAGGTCCCTCCTGAAGGAGCATGGAAACGGGGTGGGCCGTGCCCCAGTGGCCTGAGGTATGGGGAGCCCCCTGGTCTGGATGAGGGATGGTCATGGCTGACATCAGGACTGTCGAGTGTTTCTGAGTGTCTTGTCTCTCTGTCTTGCCGCACCCCCCTTCCCTCCCTCCCTCTCCTGTCGCAAAAAGATTTCAAGGTAACTAAGTGCCTACTATGTGCCAGGCACTGTAGAGGGCACAAAGGTGAATAAGGCCCTTCCCAGTGCTCTACCTTCTTTCATTCATTCAACAAACACTTAAAGAGCACCTACTCTGTGCCAGGCACAGTCCTCCCTTACAACACGCATTCATTCATTCAATCAATCAGCACACACTCACTCACCCTACTGGGTGCCAGACCTTGATTAGGGGGACCAAGGTGGGTGGGACAAGCTTCATGGTCCCAGGGGCTCTTGGCTAGGAGTGGACGGTCTCCTCAGCCAGAGGATCTGGGGTCCAGTTCGGGGCTCCTCCAAGTCCTCCTTGACAAGGACACCGTTCCACACCTGCTAAACTCTAACAGCGGGTGTCCCAGCCTGTCCCTCTTGGTGCAGGCACTGGCTTTCCCACCTGCTCCTGGCTTGGTCCCCACACATTGGGGGCCAGGGAGCAGGCCGGCCAGGTTGTCGTTCCCGGGAGACACTGACCTGGGCCTTGGTGCGCTGACTCTCTGGGCTGGGGAGACAGCCAGGGTCAGCATGGACAGAGTGTACGAACTATGTCTCTCGCTGTATCACCCAGCCCAGAGGCCAGCCTGTCTACACCAGCTGGCCAGGCCACAGCATGTGCTTGTGGCTGTGGGGTCTCTAGTCAGTTGGAGCAGTTTGTGATCATACACTCGCCGGCAGACCAACGCGGGTGCAGGGGCTCAGCCGCCCACGGGAAACCCTTGCAGACCAGCCCGGGAGCAGCAGGCAGGCTTGACCCAGCTGCGGACCCTCCCTGGTCTCAGGTGCCTCCTCTGGAAAACAGGAATGACATTTGCGTGCTTCCTGGGTTGTTGTGAGGTTTGGAGGGCCCACACGTGGTAACCGCTCGGCGTGCGGTAGCTGGGTAACGATAACAGTAACGAAGGATGCTCAGCCTGTGACAGGGGAGAGGTCATGGCTGAAGGATGCCACAGAAGTGGGTGCCTTTCTGCTCGGTTGATTACACACCTACACGACCAAACTAAAACTGAAGAAAGGCCCTTGCTTCTCTGCCGAAGCCTGGAGGCCCCTTCTCTGCTCCGTGCGTGACTGTTTGCCTTCACGCCCAGAAATCCGCCCGTAAAGCCCTCCCCAGCTGCCCAGGGGCTGTGGCAGGAGGAGGGGGACAGGAGAGAGACACACCGCAAGTCTGGCACAACAGGAAAATGAGCAAGGGGCTCAAAGGACAATGGAAAGATGGAGTCTTGGGGCCAACGGGTGCACAGCACCTGGTCCTTTGTGCTGTCCCCCTCGGCTGGCCCAGCACCCCCGAAGTGGGGAGAAGGGCACAGACAGGGGGCTCTGCCGCCTGCTGGGGCTTTACAGCCACCGTCTCCAGGCCTCACAGCCACCCTCTCTGCCAGATGGGGAAACTGAGGCTCAGAGAGGTGAAGCCCAGCGGGGAAGTGGGATTTGACTCTAGGACGTGTGTTCTTTCCTTTGGCTGTGTTCCAGACCCTCTCAGATCCTAGACAAGGAACGTTCATAAACATATGGAGGTTTTCACTGCGTGTGTGTGTGTGTGTGTGTGTGTGTGTGTGTTGGGGGACGCCCAGGTGTGTGTTATTATGACACAATCCAGAGCTGAATCTTCTTGTAACTTCCGATAGCCTCTGTAGAGGCGGCGCTGAGGACCTGAGTCCCACACAAGTGACATCACGGCCATCCTTCCTGCAACTCCCGCATCCAGCATTTCCTCACCAGCCACCAGCGGTTGGACAGCACTTAGCGCCCTCAGCGCGCTCCCACAGTCGGTGGCACGTGCAATCCTACAGGAAAGGGAGACCATTCTGCCAGACCCTCGGTGGGAATTTTATAATTTAACCCTCACCACAACCCAGCAGGGTGGGTGTAAATTTTCCCATTTTACAGACGGGTAAACTGAGGCTCAGAGACACTAACAGACTTGCCCATGCTCCCCGCTGTCACGCTAAGTGGTCTCCTGTTGAGAAGGAGGCCCTGGGAGCAAGAGGAGAAGCCCACTGATAGCAGCTTCAGAACGCCCACTGTCTTCTGTGGCTGGTGCCTCCTGGACTGCCGCCCCCATTCTAGGCCTTTCTAAGCCCTATGGAAGCTGCATGAGCTGCGCCAACCAGGCAGCAGTGCCCAGTGAGGCCAACCCCATGGCACACGGAGGCAGTGCATGCTGGGCAGGCAGAGTGGGTTTGGGGTCAGACAGTTCTGGGTTCAAATCTCCTTTAATTTGCATGGGAGGAGTTTTCACCTCTTGAAGCCTCGGTTTACTCAGCTCTAAAGTGGGCACGATGATAACGTTTCCCTTGCAGGGTTTCTGCGAGGATTAGAAGCCATGGACAGAAGGACCTGGCCCGTGGTAGCCGGGGTCGTGAGACCGCCCTGACCTCAGCCACAGGCATGACAGAAAGCCCGCGGCAGGTTTCAACGCGCATCTCAGGTCAGTGGAATTTTGTTTGGATATAATCAATGTATTTCCCGTTGAGCAGGGAAAGCACTTTCCAGACTGGGAATGAAAATCACAAGCGGATTTTGTAAGAGCAGCTCTGGAGAGGCGCCCACCCCGGTGGTCTGCGCCTGCCTCTACAACCCCGGTTCTAACCCCTGGGGCTCTGAGCCCGGTCAGAGGGCACCGCTTAGGCAAGGGTGTGGAGGCGTGCGTGTGCTGGGAGGGGGCCAAGGAGGCCGTGCTGGTGAGGGGTGCCCATCCCGTCTGTGTTTTCAGGAGAGAATTCAGGCCGTAGTGAGGGTGGTGGCTGCACAGGAGACAGGACAAAGGCGCTGGCCAGGGACAGATGTGAAGGACAGGTAAGAAACGATGGGAAGGGCTGATCCAGGGACCCGGGGGGAGAGAGGAGGGTTTGAATCCTGGCTCCCCCACCTACTAGCTGTGTGGCTTCAGGTGGGTTACTTAACCTCTCAGAGTCTCAGTTTCCTCTGCTGTGAAATGGGAATAGCAGCACTGCCTGCCTCATAAGGCTGCTGAATGAGTGTGTGTAGGAGTGCGATGTAAACACCAGCCGTTATTATGTGAGCCGTTCGGGGGTTGAATGAGGGGTCAGCGTCTTCCTGAGGGAGGAGCTGGCTCTCAGAGGAGTTGGGGCCTCCGACGACGTCAGGCTGTCTTTTTCCTTTGCTCCTCAGCCTCTCAGTCTCCTGCCTCCCCTCCACGTCCCAGGAGGCCACCCAGACATTTACTGCTGTTCTCCCACTGCCCGAGTTCCGGCAGCGAGTGACACTTTCAAGGAAATGTCCCAGACGCTCCTGTGGGAGCCATTCTGGGACCACAGGTGCCCAGCCTGGGATGAAGGAAGCCAGCGTCTGCCGCTACCATTACTGACAACAACAACGATGCCAACCATGTGCACTCGCCGAGAATGTTCCTGAACAGTCTTGGTTAACCAGAGCCTGGCACAGGGCTTGGTTTGTGATAGGTATTCAACTGGTGTTTATTGAATGAACGAATGAATGAATGAATGAATCAGTGAATGAACCACCAGGGACATGCCCAGGACTGTGCTAAGCACCTAATGAACGTTTTCATGGTTATTCACATTTAATCTCTATAACACCCTATGAAGAGGGTATTATCCCCATTCCACAGACGAGGAAACTGAGGCTCAGTTGCCCAAGGCCACCCAGCTGGCCAAGAGCAGGGCCAGGTTTCCCTCTCCGGCCTCTCCCATGCCAGAGCCTGTCGTGCTATTATGCACCAGCGGCGGGAAGCTTGTCTGAGAGGTGAGGGCTAACAACTGCCCTGTGAACCAGGTGTGGGCAGTGAAGCCCAGTCTAGCCTTGCTTCCAGGGCACACTTGCTCTGTGACCTCAGGCAAGTCACAGACCCTCTCTGAGCTTCCATCGCCTCAATGGTGAAAGGAGATGGTCCCGTTTGCCCCTAACAATTCATCTGTGGTGAGGCCCTGGGGAACCCCTACTTGTGTGTGGCAAAGAAGCCAGTGCCCTGAGTCCGGGCATGTCCCAGGGCCCCCCCGTCTTATCTCTCCAGCGTCTCCCCTGGAGCGGCTACAGAGGCTGGAGCCTGAGCCAACCACAGGTCCAGTGTCAGCAGAACCCGCTCCTCCAGCGTTGCCGGAGCTGACCCCCCCCAGAATGCCCCCCACTCACCCATAGACATCCAGCTGACTCTCGGTGCCCAGCACACACACGGCATAGGTGGGCTGCTCTGGGGCCACATGGATCACTGTCCCCTGGGCCATCGTCCGGCCAGCTCGTCCCTCCGGCTGCAGGGAGCCCCTGGGCTGGTTCCTTTATAGAGCCCAGCGGAAGCCATGAGTCAGCACCTGTGGTTTGTGGCCAGCGGCTCAGCCCCTCCCCACTCGGGTCCCGGGGCCCAGTGCTCAGCCCTCCTCTGCCCCGTAGCTGTCCCTCGGGCCCCTTATGGGCGTCGATGCCAGGGTCAGCGGCAGGCTGGCTCTGTCGGTTTCCCGGGAAGGGCAGAGTGCTCAGGAGGCCTGGGGGTGGAGGGTGCTGGTCTGAGTCCTCACGCCCACAGCCCCATCCCTACTTGGGACCGTGAACACCTGGGTCCACCCAACCTCGCCTAACTATGCCAGACAGGGCAGCAGAGAGGAGAAGGCGAGAAAAACAGGGGGGTTGGGAGATTTTAGGTAAGCGGTCACAGCCGGCGACACACTCAAGGACTCACCTGGCTTGGGAGAGGTCTCCCCAGGCTGGGTCATCCACGGGACAGCTCGCCCTTCTGGGGTATTTCTGTGTGCTGGGCGCCTGTCTCCGCACTTCACGCGGAATAACTCTTTAAGACAAGCCTGTGAACTAAGAACTTTCCCTCACTTCGTTCTCACAGCAGCTCTCGGAGGTCAGTACTGTTCTTATTCCCGTTTTACAGAAGAAGAAACTGAGGGACAGAGCGGTTACACAGCTAGAAAGTGGGAGAGCCAGGATTTGAACCAAAGGCATTCTGCTCAGGGGTACGAGATTCATTAGCCGCCTGTCCATGTGACACGAGCTTTTCAGACTTTATTCCATCTGCTGCTCACTACAGTACAGGAATATGTGGGCTTATTATCATGACTCACTTCATAGAAGGGAAAATAGAGGCTCTGAGAAGAAAGGCGGTTTGCCCACGGTGCCATAGCTGGTGTGTGGCAGAGCTGCAAGGGGAGGGTGAGCTTCCTGACCCGGGAGTGGGTGTTCCCTGCACACTGCAGGATGCCTGCCTCCTGTGGGGCCTCTGGGTGTCAGACTAGGCATCACAGGTGGGGCCACACCTGCCATGGGGACACCCACTCAGCCACAGAGCTGTGGTTGCACCTGGGCCGTGGGTGCCAGGCTCTCCCTGCTAGTGGGGTGGTGGATGAGGGGAGTCGATGGACGGGTCCCAGCGGGGAACACCCAGAGAAGGCACGCGTGGGAATCTGGAGTGAGCAGAGTGTGTTTGGGGAGTTCGAGACCGTGCGTGTGTGTTTTGTTTGCTCCGGCTTTGAAACAAAGAATTTGCCTCATTAATGAAGAGCCGGGCTGTGGGATCAGACAGGACTGAGTTCCAATCCTGCTTCAGGCCAACGGCCCCGTGAGGCGGGTCCTATCGTGATGCCCACGTTGTAGATGAGGACACTGAGGCTCGGAGAAGTGAAATAATGCCCCCAAGGCCCACAACCCATAAAGTGGGGATCCAGGACCCACTCTCCTTCTCTAGGCTCGAAGCCCATTTCCTGTGCCGGTGGATGATGCAGCCAGGCGTGAGGCCTTTATGCGTCCACGTGACCCCTTGCTCGCAGCAGGCCTTAATAAACCCCATTTCTCTGGCTGGTCATACGATCAGGACTAGTTTCAGCTTCTAATGGAAGCTGGAGGAGGGAGCTTCCCACCGTTAGAATCGGAAGGGCCCTCAAAGAACCCAAATCCAGTCCTCGTTCTGTGGATGGGAGACAGAGGCACAGAGAGGGGGTGTGACACGCCCACCGTCACACAGCAAGTCAGCAGGAGGGCTGGGCTCTACCCCAAGTCTTATGTCTCCTGGAGTAATTTTCTTTTATTCCCTTTTTTCTTCTGCAATTTGGGCGTTAAATTGGCTATGAATAAGCCACAAAGAGAACACCCCAAAAGCAGTTTTGTTAATTCAACAAATATTTTTTGAGTTCTTATTGTTTGCTGGGCGCTGTTCTGGGCACTGAGGATGTGAAGTGAACAAAACAGACGAAAGTCCCGCCTTCCTGGAGCTTTTTTCCTTATGGAAACAGACAGCCAATAAGAAATAAACATAAGTGGACTATGTAGTATGTTAGTGTTACAGAAAAATGAAACAGGAGAGCCGTGTGAGAACCATCAGGAGTGCAGGCAAGGGGGGGATTGCAGTTTTAAATAGAGTGGTCAGAGACGGTGGCATTTGAGCAAAGACTTGAAGGAGGCGACAATGTGGATATTTGGAGGGAGAATGTTCCAGGTTGAGGGACCAGCCACTCAACTAGTGCAAAGGCCCTGAGGCAGGGACATGCGTGGTGGGTTCAAGAAACAGCAAGGAGACCAGTGAGAAGGGATGCAGTGAGGGAGGGGAGAGCAGGAGAGCGGGTCAGAGATGGTGGCAGATCACATAGGGCCTTTCAGGCTTTGTGAGGACTTCGGCGTCTACTCCAAGTGACACAGGGAGCCGTGGGGACATTTTGGGCAGAGGAGGACGATGATCTGACTTGTTTAAGCAGATCACTCTGGCTGCTGCGTGAGAATCGACTGTAGGGGACGAAGGGGGATGCAGGGAGACCAGTGAGGAGGCTGTTGCAGTCCGGCAGGTGAGAGACAATGGGGACTCAGGCCGGGGTGGTAGCAGTGAAGGAGGCGAGAAGCCGTCAGATTCTGGACATTTCCTTATGGTACAGCCAGTAGGATTTGCAGATGGACGGGACGGGACGTGGGGCCTAAGGAAAAGAGGCATCAGGGATGACTCCAAGGTTTGGGGATTGAGCACCTGGGAGGACGGAGCTGGCACTCTCTGAGGGGGGAGGGCTGCGGGAGGGCAGGCTGCGGGCAGCGTGGAACTTGGTCCTGGCTATGTCACGTGTGACATATCTATTCGCACCCATGTGGAGATGTCCTGCAGTGTGGGGGGGTGGGACACACACGTGATTCTGGAGTTTGCGAGAGAGGGGGAGCATTAATCCAATCATGAGGGCCCCATCCTTATGACCTCATTTAACCCCATGACCTCCCAAAGGCCCTGTCTCCAAATAGCATCACACTGGGGGTTGGGGCATCAACATATGAATTTTAGGGGGACACAATTCCGTCCACAGAACTGTTGGACAGGAAGGCTGTTTGCAAAGTTTCGGCATCATAAACCATGCTGCGATGCATTCATTGTGCGGTGCCTGTGGCCACTGGCAGGGACTTTGTGGATTTATCTTTGCCCCTCTTCTTGCAGAGATTTTGTTCTTTTCCTAAGATTTGCCAGAGCTTGTCACTGTGTGTATGTGTTTAAGTGTCTGTCCCCCAACTAGCCATGAGTGCAGGGCCCTTGTCAGTCTTGGCCGCATCCCCATTGCCTAGAACACTACCGGCTCGTAGTAGGTGCTGACTAAACACTTGTGGCTGAGCATTGTGGTGTCTCCAGCACCCAGCCCAGCACTAGACCCGCATGTGGGGCCCCTGAGGGCAGCCTCCTGCGAGGATCCCTGAGACCTGGGCAAGGCCTGGGGGCTTGGGAAGCAAACTCTGCTGCACATGAGGGCAGCCGGCTCAGAATCCAGGCCAGAACCCCAGAGGAATGGGCCCCCTCTTCCTGCTGAAAGGCACAATCACCAGCCCAGCCGCTCACCCGGAGGAAGCAAGGCTGGGCTGAGGATTGCTCAATGCCCTCTGGGCATTTGGGGCCAGGGCCCTGAGCACCTGAGCTGACGCCCCAGTGACAGGCCTGGCCATCCTGCTCCAGGTGACTATGATGACATCATCCTGGGAAAAGGAGTCGGGGTCAGGGACCGCTCCCTGAGACTCCGAGACTGGGTATGGTGCAAAGTTGTGCCCGGAGCAGTGGCCGGGCCACTCCATCAGCGTATTCATTCATAGATGTGGCTCAGATTCATGTGTTTAGCTGTTCGCTCAACAAACATTCCTCGGATGCCCCCTGAGTGCCCGGCACTCTCTTACAGGCTGATTAGGCTTGTTTGAAATAGACCTGCAAGGACCCGGTGATAACAGAGAGCACCGTCTGTTGAACACCCACCATGTGCCACACTTGTCACCAGGTCCGTGCGCTGTAGTGTTTCTGATTCTCCCATAACCCAGTGGACAGAATTGACAGTCTCATTTCTACAGAGGAGGGAGGCACTGTGCTCACAGTCACATGGCTCCTAAGTGGGTTTGAAACCCAGCTTTGTCTAACATGCTCTGCTCTCTGGTGTGGCCCTTACCTGCCGGCTCGCTGACATGTGTCATCTCTAATCCTCCCAGCAGCTTTAATGTCTGAACTCTACTTTCCCCATTTGCCAGATCAGGAAACTGAGTCTTGGTGGGGTTAGGCAACTCACCCAAGGTTTTGCAGACAGGAAGTCGTGACACTTGGGTTTAACTTTGCTCCTTGTCCCACCCACCGTGCAGCTGCCCCCTGGCCAGGTCCCTCAGCCCAGGAGCTCTGAAGTCCCTTCCAGCACAAAGACCCCCAGCCTCTCCATGACTTCAAGTAGAAAATTGGGAGTGTCCGGATCATCCAGAAACTGGCAAATCTCCCTTCTTACCAAGGTGTTTGTCTGCCTGCAGCAGGTAGGGGTGTGGAGGGGCCTTTCTTCCTCTCTGCTCCCACAGCCCTGCCCCGCCCCCAGCACCTCTCTCCGCTCTCGCTCACAGGGACCCTCCAGGCTCTGGGAGGATTCATGGGCGCACAAGGGCAACATCGTCACTCTAATGTGCGCCAGGCGCCACCCTGCTCCGTTTTAGTTGCACTCACTCGTGTGAACCACAAGACTGATGAGGGTAGGACACCTGTCAGCCATCAACAGAGGAGCGTTACGCCTGGGGCAGCGACGGGAGACGGAACACAGGCCCGTCTGCATGGAAAGCCTGCGACCTTCCACTATGCCATCTTTGAGAAAAGGAAGGGCACTCAGCCAGGTGAAGGTCAATCCCTGCACTCCTCTTCTGGAGCTGGCTCCTACCCTGTCTCTGACCCCAGGTGCCCATGTGCTTTCTCCAGCACCCAGGACTTCCCCTGGGGACCGTGACCAGGAAGATGTCAGCAGCACAAAAGCAGGGACTTTCCCTCTTCATTGCTATGCCCCAGTGCTTAGAATAGTATCTGGCGCAGAGTAGGTGCCCAAGAAATACTGTACTTTATTGAATTGAAAACACCATTTATCTTAAGATACATCGCTTGCTCCAGCACCATTTGTTGAAAAGACTATCCTTCCTCCATTGAATTGCTTTTGCAACTTTGACAAAAAATCCATTGGCCATGCTTGTGTGGGCTGTTTCTGGGTTCTCTATTCTGTTCCACTGAGCTATGTGTCTACCCACCAACCAAACACAGTCTTGATTACTGCAGCTAGAGCTTGAAATTGGGTAGACCAATTGTTCCTTCTTCTTCTTTTTCAAAAGTGTTTTAGCTATTATAGCTCCTTTGCCTTTTTATATAATTTTAGAATAATCTTGCTTATATCTACAGAAAATCTTGCTGGGATTCTGACAGTAACTGCATTAAACCTATTTATCAATTTGGGGAGGACTGACATCATTACTACGCTGAGTTTTCCACCCCATGCACACAATATGTCTCTCCATTTATTTAGATCTTTCATCAGCCTTTTGTAGCTTTCAGAATTCAAGTCTTGTATGTGTTTTGTGAGATTTACCTAAGTATTTCATTTTTGGGGCATGGTCATAAATGGTATTTTGTTGTTCTTTTTGTAAAAATTATTTTATTGAGGTCATATTGGCTAATTACATTGTGTAAATTTCAGGTGTACATTATTATATTTCAGTTTCCATATAGACTGCATTGTGCTCACCACCAATAATCTAGTTTTTGTCCATCAATGGTATTGTACTTTTAATTTCAGTGTCCATGTGTTTATTCCTAGAATAGTAAAATACAACTGATTTTTATGTATTGATCTTGTATCCTGTGACCCTGCTGAACTCATTTATTAGTTCTAGGAGTTTTTTTGGTGGATTCCTTGCAATTTTGTATGTAGATAATCATGTCATCTGCAAATAGGGGCAGTTTTATTTCTTCCTTCCTCACCTATGTGTCTTTTATTTCTTTTCTTGTCTTATTGTGCTGGCTAGAATGTTCAGCACTAGGTTGAATAACAGTGGAAAGAACGGTCATCCTTTTCTCATTTTCAATCTTGCAGGGAAAATATTCAGTCTTTCACCAATAAGTATGTTAACTGTAGATTTTTCCTAGATGCCCTTTATCAGACTGAGGAAGTTCCTCTCTATTCCTAATTTGCAAAGAGTTTTAATCATGAAGGACTGTTGGATTTTTTCTGCATCCATTGATACGATGATATGATTTTCCTTCTCTAGCCTATTAAAATGGAGAATTGCACTGGTTATTTTCAAGCAGCACACTGTGCACCAGTAGCCAACTGGGGAGGACTCCCACTACATAGAGGAGAGCAAGATCATCACAATGCCAGCCTCCAGGAATAGAAGTCCAAACACTTCTGCCCACTGCATCTTGGTATCAGAGTCACCAAGGAAAACACAACACAGTCAAGCTCTGATGGACGAGGCCTTACTCACACCAAGAAGGGACAGGGCAAGATCAGCTCCATAGTGTGTGTGTGTCCCTCATGGCTAGCAGGTCCCCCTGGCAGTGGGCACAGGGCAATTGGCCTGCTTGCACCCTTCTCATGCTACAGGAGAATAATCCTTCCCCTACCCCGTGGAGTCCAACATACTGAAAGATGGAGGTGTGCTTGAGGTCCACTGATGTGCATGTTTAAGCAAAACAAAGGAACACTCACTGAGCCTGAAATAGGGAAAGATATTCCCATGGAAAGTGACACGCTTAGCACAGGCTGTGTGGACCCTTTAGCTCTTGGTAAGGAAGCACTCCAAGCCCAAGGCCCATTCTTTTTTTTTGTTAATTGAGGTATAATTGATATACAACATTATATTAGTTTCAGGTGTACAACATAATAATTTGATATTTTTGTATACTGCAAAATGATCAGCACAATAAGTCCAGCTGACATCCATCACCGTACATAGTTACAGAATTGTTTTTCTTGTGATGAGAATTTTTAAGATTCACTCTCCCAACAGCTTTCGAAAATGCAATACAGTATTATCAACCATAGTCGCCAGCCATTTTATAACTGGAATTTTGCACCCCTGACTCCCTTCACCCCGTGTGCCCACCCCCACCTCTGGCAACTACCAGTCTGTTCTCTATATCTGTGAATTTGGGTTTTTTTAGATTCCACGTATAAGTGAGATCATGTGGTATTTATCTTTCTTTGTCTGACTTACCTCACCCAGCCCAATGCCCTTAAGGTCCACCCATGTTGACACAAATGGCAAGATTTCATTCTTTTTTATGGCTGAATAATACTCCATTATATATACATACCACATTTTCTTTATCCAGTCATCCATCGATGAACACTTAGGTCATTTCCGTATCTTGGCTATTATAAACAATGCTGCAATGAACACTGGGGTGCAGATATTTTTTTGAGTTAGTGTTTTCATTTTCTTTGGATAAATACCCAGAAGCTGAATTTCTGGATCATACAGTAGTTCCATTTTTAATTTTTTGAGGAACCTCCATACTGCTTTCCATAGTGGCTGCACCAATTTACATTCCCACCAAGGCGCATTGTCACGCAGCCTAGTGGGGGGTCAAAAGATTGTGTACATGAGACTGCCTTTCTCAACAGTTTTTGAATATAGCAGTGCATCATGGACATAAACCTCACTTGGTCACAGGGTATAATTCTTTTTATATATTGCTGAATTCCATTTGCTAATATTTTGTTAAGAATTTATGGCTATATTTACGAGGGATATTGGTCTATAGTGTTTTTTTTTTTCCCATACTCTTTTTTGGCTGCTTTTAGTATCAGGGTGATACTCACCTCATTAAATGAGGTGGGGAGTGTTCCCACCTCTTTTATTTTTCTGGAAGAGATTGTGTAGAATTGGTGTTAATTCATCTTTCGATGTTTAGTAGACTTCTCCAGTGAAACCATTTGGGGCAAGAGATTTCTTTTTTGGGAATTTTAAAATTATGAATTCAGTTTCCTTAATAGGTATAGGGATATTCAGATTATCTATTTCATATTGGGTGAGTTGTGTTATTTTGTGCTTTTCAAGGAATTGGTCCATTTCATCTAAGTTGTCAAATGTGTGTGTGTGTACAGTTGCTTGTAGTATTCTCTTTATTATACTCTGGCTGTCTGCGGGGTCCATGTTGATATCCTCAGTTACATTCCTGATATTGGTAATTTGTGTCTTCTCTCTTTTTTTCTTTGTCAATCTTGCTAGATGTTTGCCAATTTTATTGATCTTCTCAAATAACCAGATTTTGTCTCATTGATTTTTCTCTCTTATTTTTGTTTTCAATTTCATTAATTTCTGCTTTTATCTTATTTCCTTCCTTCTGCTTGTTTGAGTTTCTTTTGCTCTTCTTTTTCCAATTTCTTGAGGAAGAAGCTTAGATTATTGATTTGAGACTTTTCCTCTTTTCTAGTGTGAGCATTTAGTGCTATAAATTTCCCTCTCAACACTGCTGAGAATCATCTATTTTGTAGGTTGTCTTTTCATTTTCACTCAGCTCAATGTATGTTTTAATTTCCCTTGAGACTTCCTCTTTGACTCATTGATTAGAAGTATACTGTTTAGTTTCCAAGTATTTGAAGATTTTCCTGTTATTTCTTTGTTACTAGTTTCTGGTTTGATTCCACCATGTCAGAGAACACACTTTGTATGATTTCAATTCTTTTAAAATTGTTGAGGTTGCTTTATGACCCTGGATATTGTCTGTTTGGTATGTGTTCTGTGAATAGTTGGAAAGAATGTTTATTCTGCAGTTGTTGGGTAGAATGTTCTATAAATGTCAATTTGATTCTGTTAGTTAATAGAGTTTTTCAGTTCTTCTACATCCTTGCCATCTGGTTGTTCTCTCAATTGTTGAAAGAGAAAGTATTGAAATATCCAATTATAATTGTAGATTTGTCTATTTCTCCTTTCATTCTCTCAGCTCTTCACACATTTTGCAGCTCTGTTGTTTGGTGCATACATATTTAGGATTGCTATACCTTCTTGGTGGACTGAAACTTTTATCATTATGTAATGTCCTTCTCTGTCCCTGGTAAATTTTCTGCTCTGAAGTCTACATTATCTGATATTAATAAAACTATTCCTGCTTTCCTTGGGTTAATATTTGCATGGTATTCCTTTTTCTTTTTTCCTGAGGAAGATTCACTCTGAGCTAATATCTGTTGCCAATCTTCCTCTTTTCTGTATGTGAGCCGCCACCACAGCATGACCACTGACAGATGAGTGGTATAGGTCTGTGCCAGGGAACTGAACCCAGGCTGCCAAAGCAGAGCACGCCAAACTTAACCATTAGACCATCAGGGCTGGCCTGGCATATCTTTTTCTATTCTTTTACTTTCAACCTACTTATTTCATTATGTTTGAAGTAAATGTCTTAGTTACAGCATATAGTTTAGACAGCATGTAGTTTTAAAATTGATTCTGCTAATCTCTATCTTTTAATTGGTGTATTTAGAACATTTATATTTAGTGTAATTATTGATATATTAGGGCTTAAATCTGTAATTTTATTTTTGTTTTCTGTTTGTTCTGGGTTTTTTGTATTTGTTTTCTTTTTCCTGCCTTCTTGAGTGTTACATTTTTTTAGGATTTCATTTTGATTTATCTATAGTGCTTTGGGGTGTATCTCTTGTTGTGGGGGTGGGGGTGGGAATTCTGGCCTCGCTGATACCACCCTGGTTGGGAGGGAAAGGACTGCCTTGTTATTACTCTCCACATGGCCTCCACTGGCACAGTCAGGGGGAGGTAGCCTCATTGCCACTAAGTAGTCAAGAAAGTGCTGATTCCCCATTGGCCTCCTGTAAAATAAAGGAGCAGTTTTACTATCTCAAGAAAATTGGGATTACCACCCCAGGAGAATTTGGGCTGCTCATCACCCAAATGTGTTTTGAGGCAGGGACCTGAGATATGAAATGATTCTCCCCTTGCTGTAGAAGAACCACCAAGCCCATGGTTTTTAGTCTCTATGACAACAGAGGACTCCAACTCCCTGTGATTTAGAGGGATGATGGTTTATCTGGGTTCAAGTTATACATTTAGGTAATTCTTTCATTTGCTTTGAGTCTGGAGCCATCCATAGGTCTGAGGCTAACTTCTTTCAGTTAACTGCTTTACTGCCTGATTGGATTCAGAATTCTTTCATTCTCTTCCTTTCTGATGTATAGTTATTGACATTTCATCCAGTTGGATGATGCAGAGCTCAGGCACTTGTCTGGCTCTGCCAGGGATTTGAACAGGGATTTGGACCCAGGCAGGCTCAGTGCCCAAGCCCTTTCCCCCAGCACTGGACTGTTTGATGCAAGGGGCATGCAGCAGACATGTGAGAGGGGCTTGCTTGGTGCCGGCAACAACCAAGTGTCTGGCCTGGCTGGTGGAGAATAAGGGCCCAGGATCTGCTTCCCTCTGTGTGGGGAGGAGGCTTCCTACATTGGCAGGGGTTCAGTCAAAGGATCAATTCTGTCCATCTTTGGGGAGAGCAACCAGCTCATTATTTGAGAGTTTGAAAGAAGACACTTCCTCCACCCCCATGGTCAAGGTTCTGACCCTACCTGCTGGAAGAAACTCAAAATGCCCTGAGGGTTGGGGCTTTGTATCCTGTTGATGGAAACCCTCCAAGGAAACCTCATATTTCACATAACTGAGTTCCATAGTCTCCTTGTAAAAAGTTTATGGGATGTTTCCCCCTTCTTACTACAAGTGGATGATAATAACAAATTTGGGGGAATAAAAGTCTGGTTGAAGGAACCACAAATAAAGTATTCCCTCATTCCATCAAAAGATTCCATCTGTTTCCTTTTGAGCAAATAATTTTATTTCCCTCCACTTTTTCACATATAGAATATTTTATTTTATGTCTTACAGATTCTTTTCTGTTCTTGTATAATTTTTATTTCTTTGTTTTAAAAAACCTCCAGTCATTATTCCAAAAGTAATATTATTTTTTAAGTAGAAAGATAAACTCCTCCCCACTGTCTACATAAAATAAGCAATGACAGTTCTATAGATAAGAGAAATAAGGTGAACTTTACTTCAGCCAGAGTGAGGATTATAACCAGGGAAGGCCTTAGAAAGCATTCCAGAGAAGCATGGTTTTCAGAACAGTCTTATACCTTTCTAGAACAAAGAACATACATTAAACATGCCCAGGATACATATTCATCAAAGTTTCAAAGAGGTATTCCATTGCAAATTAGCAGGTCAACACAACCCTGATGTGAGGATAGGGACTAATTCGGGCGTTACCAATAGGGCGTAGGAGGGGAAGTATGCATTCTTATCTTAAGAGAGTGCATTCTTTACTTTAATGGTTAAGCAGATGTACAATGTATGTTTGATAGGCCTTAAGTCAGGCTTTTCAGTTCAAGCTGAATCAGTTTTGAACCCAAATAGTTACCCCATATATCTCTATATGTGAAAATCTCTTGTCATTTACCCCCTTTGATCAATAATCTTCCAAGAGAAAGCATTGCTGATCAAAATATTGTCCTTCGGTGCCAGGGTGGTTGCTGCCTGCCCTGGGTCCTTCCTGTCCCTCGGTGCTAGGCTTTTATTTCCTCAATTTGCCCAGTTATCCACATTGAGGGGAAATAGTTGAATACAGTGGACAAGCATTGAGGTGTATATTAACAGGGAAAGTGTTCCATAGATTAGGTAATTTGTCATTATTTTTAGATTATCGCACAAACATGGTACATGTGCTTTTACAGGGAGAAACTTCCTATAGTTACATTGTTTATAACAATTATAGAATAGATAATCCAATACTTGAAATGATTCACTTAAAAATGAATTCTTAGGCACAGTCTTAATCAGAAAAGGAGATTTGTTCAAGATTATGAGATCAATCAACCATCTCAAGTTGCTGAGCAGTCATTGCTCTAGCCTGCCTGCAAGTGTTAGAACACCGAGTGAAGAAAAAAGTAATTATTATGACTAATATTAGAATATTATGACTAATACAAGAATTCTAAGGAGTAATAGAAATAGGAATTGCAATCCAGATCGCAAAAGGGAGCCAATACTGAAAGGGAGCCAACTAAACAAATCAAGACTAGGTGTAGGGTTGTTTAGGGCATTTGCTATTTTTTCATGTGCTTTAGCAAAGATGACACATTTGAAGATTCATCAGGTCCAAAAACAGCATTCAATTAGAATGATTGCACAGGTACCACCTTGGGATGCCTTTAAAATATCTAAGGCCATTGTATTTTAAAGGGCAGCCTTTCTCATTAAAGATATTTCAGTATTTAATAAGGTTATTCCTGCTTGACTATCATTATGGGCTTGTTGAGCAAATTGAGTCAGGGCTTCTATATGTGACATGACATCTTCTAGCCCCAAGGGAGGAAAAAATGTAGCGCTGAGTGGCTATACCAGTGGAACACTGAATGAGCCCATCTGGCCTTAAAGAGAGGGAGATTGGCAACAGATCTTAGCTCGGTGAATCCTTCCCTGCATCCAGGCAGCAGCCAAGGCCAGAGATTTGTTCCACATAACCATTGAGTTCTATTAGGAACCACCCAGTAAATGCCTGGCCTTCAAGACCAGTCTCTTTCAAACCAATCACTTTCTTTAAGTATGATAGTATTCTGAAAAGCTTAAATGGAACAATTATAAAATAGGTATACAGTTTAAGCATAACAAAGGTTTAAATGAGGAGATATAAGATTGGGAATACAGGCCTGGTCCAGAATCTTGGGACAGCTGTCTACAACAGATGCTGTCCTCTTCTCATCCTGGTTTGGAGCTATTTGCATTGGTCAGTTGAAGTTGGGTATCAGAAATAGGAACTGTAACCCACTCAGAAGGAGAAGTCATTTCTAAATGAGAAGTGTGAATCCATGAGTCTATGCCTTTCGATTCTGCAGTGCATGGATTGGTTAAAAGCACCTGGTATGGTTCTTTCCAACAGGGCTGCAAAGAGTCTTTTACTTGATGCCTCGTCCAATAAATAAATTCTCCATATTCTAGTTCATGATCCTTAAGCTCTTCATTTCCTGGGAGCTCTCTGTGAAAGGAATCAGCTACCGACCTTTCATTTCTTCTAAGCACCTCAGTGAGACCCTGACAACAATGTAATATATCCCCCTTAAGCAAAGTTGGCTCATACATTTCCTCATCTAATTGCATAGGCTGTCCTGTTATTCCAAAAGGAGACAGCCGATGTTTACCAAAAGGTGTAGATCCAAGACTGAGAAGTACTAGCAGAAGAGCTTTTGGCCATGAGAGATTAGACGCTTCTGAAAGCTTTGCCCATTGAGTTTTGATTGCGCCATTGGTTAAAATGTTGCATTATTGGCCAAATGTCACAAATAGATTTAATTATTTGTCTGGTGAAATGAGTTCCCTGGTCACTGTGTAACTTGGTAGGAATTTCTTAAACAGGAGTTACCCTTTCCAATAATTTACCTACTACTGAAGCTGTCCGTCTTCGGCAAGGAAAGGCCTCAACCCAATGTGAGAACACACAGGTCATTACTAAGATGTTTATATCCTCGAGATGGTGGCATTTGAACAAAGTTCAATTGCCATACCTCAAAGGGTCCCTTAGGAAGGGAAAAGTGACCTGCTTCCCATGGAGTGTTTTCCCCGGATTAGATTTAGGACATACAGTGCAACGAGCACATGCTTTATGTGCTACTGTGGGAGGAAGTTTTCAAAAATATTGCTTTCCTCACAAACTCACCTTTTCAGGTGCCCAGTGGGCAATTGATGCATATGCTGGAGCAGTGGCAATTGTGCTCCAATAGGTACTATGGTTGGTTATCAGGCCAGAGCCACATCTGCATGGTAGTGTCAAAAATTCCCCTTTTTGTTGCCACCTTTGTTTCTCTTCTTCTGTGGCAATTTCCTGAGCCTGTAGAAGGAAATCTTTCACTGGTTAGCAGAGTTAATAGAAAGTAATGGGCATTCTTGAGGCTGGACAGCACATCCAGCTTGATAACATCCATGCTTATTGTTTAAGTAAGACCCATCTGTAAACTGAATTAGATAATAGAATGCAATGTGGTCTTTTCCTCTTGTGATGTTGGAAGCAAGGTAGCAGGGTTAAGACAGTGAATATATTTACCTACGCAATATCACCTGAGGAGGTTTATAATCATTTACTTGACAATGCTTCCCATGCAGTTTAGCACACCAAACAAGCCTAATTAGTTCAGGATTTCCTTCTTTATAGGGAGAACAAATTACTTTGAGAAGTCCCGGGGGCCCTCTGAAAATTCTCAAAGAAAAAAAAATTTTTTTTTCAGGTCAAAAGAAAGACTTCATTTAGGATCTCAATTTGGGAAACTATCAAAAGATTTTAAAACACTTGGTCAAACGAGGTCAGGTGTTTGCTGATCTTGTGTCACTGTGAGACTCTGGTCACTGTGAAATGATGCTTAGTTATCCATTTAACCAAAGTGACAGCAGGTGTTAAAGACAAACAGTTAAAAAAATCCTAAATTCTTTTAATAGAGAGATTTCAACCTTTTAGAACATAGGAAATTATTTTGACAAAACATATAATTTCTGTCTTTTCGGCAGATTTACTCAAAGGTAAAGAAAAACATGTTACTATCTCATTATCAAGAGCAGACTAAAAGTCCAGGAAGATTATCCTTTCTCAGAAAGGGAAAACCAAATTCTAATTTTGCACCAGCTTACTTTTGCTATTAAAACTCGTTTACTTAATTAAATTTATTCCAGTCTTAGCCAGCTTGACCATGCATAAAACTCTTTTCTCAAGGTTCCTTTTTCACAAACCATCTATAAATTTTTATTACATTCAGAATTTGTCCCATGTCTTCTTTTTTCCTTAGTACTTTAGGACAAATTTATCTTTCTTAACAAAACAAACAAAAATATTTCCTTTCTTTATACCTTCTTTACTGAAAACATACATCTTACTTTCCTTGAATACAAAGATGTTTTCCTTACTAATTTTTAGTAGCTTTAATCACATATATTAATTCAAATTCTTAACCATTACAGACCTTAATTTTTATTGAGAACTCAGAAGTAAGCAATTATGAACTGTCTTTTATATTAGTGTGGGAGAGGAAGACAATTCTTCTACCCTCTAGGTTTTTCTGGCTGGTCTAAGAATTAAATTGACATGAGACAGAATAACAGGAGAAAATCAAACAAAATTTAATGACGTGTATACGTGGGAGGAACCCAGGAAAGCTGAGTAAATCATCAGAATGCCCAAGGTCACCACCTTAAATACCATCTTTAGCTAAAGACAAAGAAGGATGTTGGGGGCATGGGGAGTCGGTTATGGGAGATTACCAAAAAAGCACAGTAAACAAGAGTAAGGTTATTATGCAAATTTAAGCCCTTGCCTTCTGCATTGATAAGAGTTTCTAGAGATAAAGTCATCCCCCTCTTCCTGGTGCAGAGAGGGAGACACCTTTAGAAACGGAGATTTCTCTTACAAATGTAAATGTCTCTTACAAAAGGTAACTTTTACTTGGTTTTCAGAGCTTCTCTCACGTCTGCAGTTTTTTAAAAAATAACCAGCCCAAAATAATCCTCATGCCAAAGAGACGCATCTTGAGGTGGCAAATTCTGCTCCCCCACTTGTCTCTGAGTAGTATTACTTCCTTGTTTATTTTCCTAGAAGTAGAATTCCTAATATTTGAAACTGCTTTCCACAGGGTTATCAAATCACATCTATATAAGCAATCCACAAGACCGCTCACTTTGCCCTGGCCTTCCCAGCAACTTTTGTTTTTGTTTTTATTTCTGCTATTTTAATAGTGGTATTTTGTGTTTTTTTTATTCCTAATGAGATTGAGAAATGTTCCAGATGTTTGCCATCCAGTTGCTGACATTGTTGTTGTTGTTTTAGAGCAATTTTGATCAGGAGGGATGTTAGGGAGGGAAAGGGCCAGAGCCAGGAGGTGGGGCCCTGCAGGCAACCGCTGAGCTCACAGATTCATCACTCGGCCTTTTCTGGTTAGACTCTGATCATGCATCTCCAGCAGCAACTTGAAGGTTGGGCCTGGAGCTACGTTAAAATAACACTGTCACACAAACTTGAGCCTAGCTCGGGTTTAAAATAACACTGACGCCTCGCATTCCCCTCAGCCAGGCTTGGGTGATGATGTTTTCCTGGATTTGTTGGCTCGAATTCACATCCAGCCAGGAAGCCGCGAGGCGGGGTTGGGTAAGGTGGATGCAGAGGTCTTAGCAGAACGCACCGGTGTGGTAGCTGGCTTCTCTTCCTGGTGCTCAGACGTCATTATGCGTCCCTCCTTACCAGGGAGGGCTGCCCAGGCGTCTTCAGCTGCCACTCAAGGGCCCTGTGGGTTTAGCATGAACATAATGAGGCTTGGGGTTGCCCCACGTCCTCTCATTACAGTGTTCTCCTCCATTTTCACGGATCAGGGCTAAACATCTGCAACACACTATTTGTGCGCTACCCCTGCAGTCAATTTACTGAGTGCTCGTTGTGTGCCGGGCTCTCTTCCTAGGTCTTAAGGAATCCAGGCCTCGATTTTTCTGGGATGTTCTGATCTCAAGTGTGCTATTCCAACAGTGCTTCCTTACTTAAAGAAGAGAATGTTCCTTTGTGCAGAGAATGTTCCCAACCAATAACATTGACTACGGGGTACTGAGCGGACAGACTCCAGGCTAGGCCACTGACATGACCTCATGTGATCCTCACAAACCCCTCAAGGAAGGGATTATCACCTCCTTCTGGAGGCAAGGAAGCTGAGGTTCAGAGAGGTTGAATGAGCAGAACAAGATCTCACAACTGGTAGTAAAAGAAGTCAGGACTTGAACCCAGGTCGAGCTGATTGAGAAGCCTTAAACACAGGCTTTGCTGGCCAATTGCGAGGGAAATAAAAGACCCCAGACTCTCCGGTCTTCTGATTTAGATTCTTTCAACAGACATCTGCTGAGTACCCCTCTGTGCCAGGCAGTGCGCCAGATATTGGGGACACAAAAGATGGAAGGGTCCTTGCCTCCAAGGAACATGAAACAAAAGTTAAAGAAACAGAAGCAATAGGATGTATATTTATCTATTGAGAGATTTTAAGGAATTGGCTCGTATGATTGCAGAAGCTGGTGAGCCCCAAATCTGCAGGGCAAGCAGGCTAGAGACCCAGGGAAGAGCTGATGTTGCAGCTGGAGCCCGAAGACAATCTGCTGAAAGAATTCCCTCTTCCTTGGAGGAGGTCAGTCTTTTTTCTCTTAAGGCCTTCACCTGATTGAATGAGGCCCACCCACATTGTGGAGGGGGATCTGCTTTACTCAAAGTCTACTGATTTAAATGTTAGTCTCTTCTAAAAAATACCTTCACAGCAACACCAAGACTGGTGTTTGACCAAATATCTGGGCACCATGGCCTAGCCAAGTTGACACATACAATTAACCATCACAGAACAAACAGTTCAGGACAGGTGTTCTTAACTCTTACGGGGCCACTTACCCTTTTGAGCATCTAAAGGAAGCAATAGAGATGCCTTAGCTTTCCTTTCCTTGCAGATGGGGAAACTGAGGCTCAGGGAGGAGCTGTAGCTGGCCTAAGGTCATGGGCAAGTTTGTGCACAACCAAGATGGGAGTCTCCTCCCCTGACTCCCTGTGAGTCTTCTTCATCTTTTGGGGGTTTCTTAGTTTGGGCTCCCCCAGAAGGAGACTCTGAGACAAGGGTTTGAGTGCAAGTAGTTTATTTAGGGGTACAGGATACACTGGGAGGGAGGGGGGAAGTGAGCAGGGAAGAAGCCAGTGAAGGGTGTGTTAGCAAGCCGGTTACCATGGTTACCACCTGTGGGTGACAGGAGCTTAACCCACTGGGGACCGTGTGTGGAACCCGTGCCCCAGAGCTGGCCCACCCCAGGAGCAGGGGAGCTGGGGCATCTATACCTCACTCCCATCAGTTGCTGATTGAGGCTGCTCTGGGGACGTTAGTTCCCTGGTACTTTGGTCAGCAGGCTCTGGTGGCCGGTGGAAGCCTGGAGCAAATAGTGCAGGTGCTGGCACTCAGAGGATGGGTCTCTGTGAACTGAAGAGGGAGGGGATGGGGGGGCACTGACAGCATCTGCTACAGGAGGGGAGGAGTGTCCCCACCTCTTCAAGGAGCAGAGGACAGCTGGGGACACATTCCCCACCCAAAATGCACATGGAACATTTTGCCTATAGTTTGACAGGTTCACGGACCCCTGGAGCCCACTTGGGGACCCTGGTTTAAGACCTCTATCTCCAGTGATTCTTCCTTCCTCTTTCCCGCACGCCCACCTGCCCACCCCCAGCAGGAGATAGTCAAGGCTCTATTGACACAGCTGCCCTCCACCCACACGAGCTCAGGGACTTTTCCGGAGAGATGCAACTCAGTGATGGCATCATGGTCTGGTCACCAGAGTGTGGGCGCCCTTTTCTTCCCTGAGCTTTGGGGCTCTGGAGAGGCTGGCCCCCTGGCAGTGCACCCCCAGCAGCCCTCCCTGAGGGTTGGCAAACCCTCTGCTATCTGCCTGCTCAGGGTGGGGATTTCCTCTCGTTCCGGCCAGTGTGAGCTGTGTTGATGAGCTGATCCACCCCACACGCATTCTGTGGCTGCCTTTATATCTGTGTGCATTTCTTCAAACTGCAAAATACATCACGCATATGGAGGAGTGCGTAAACATACGATCATTTTAAGGAATAACACCACCCAGGTGAAGAAATAGGAAGTCCCCAACCTTGGAGCCGTTTGGGGACACCTCCCTCACTACATCCACCTCCCACCCCCCGAACTAACAATTATGTAAACCCCTACGATAATCGTTCCCTTGCTTTTCTCTTTTTTTATGGTTTTCACTTTATTGTTTAGTTTTGCCTGCTTTTGGACTTAAACGGAAGCACACTTTATTCCTCCGTGACTTGCTTCTTCCACTCAACATTGTGTTTATGAAATTCATCCATGTTGATGTGTGAGCTGTAAATTGTTCATCTTCATTGCTCTCTGATATTCCACCATATGAACATACAACTATTTAGTTATCCGACCTACCGCTGATGGGCATTGTTTCCAGTTTTTGGATAATTTGACTAATGCTGTTGTGGATATTCATGTCTCTTGGGGCACATGTGCAAGAGTTTCTCTGGTATATACCTAACAGTTGAATTTCTGATGCTTTCAACTTACGGAGTAGTAATAAACGGTTTTTCAGGTGGTTGCACCAATTTCCTCCCCATCAGAGTTTGTGAGGTTCCAACTGATCCGCATCCTTGCTAACAGTTCTACTTTGTGAATGTATTTTTGCGTATCTGGTGAGCATGTCATAGTACACCACTGCGGTTTTCATTTGAATTTCCATGATTGCTAATGAGGTTGAATATCTTTTCATCTGTTTATTAGAAACCTAGGGGGCCAGCCCAGTGGTGTAGCAGTTAAGTTTGAGTGTTCTGCTTCGGCGGCCTGGGGTTTTCTGGTTTGGATCCTGGGTGCGGACCTACTCACCGCTCATCAAGCCTTGCTGAGGCGGCGTCCCACACAGAAGAACTAGAAGGACCTACCACTAGGATATGCAATTATGTACTGGGGCTTTGGGGAGGAAAAAGAAAAAGAGGAAGATTGGCAACAGATGTTAGTTCAGGGCCAATCTTCCTCAAGAAACAGAAACAAAAATGAAAACACAAAACTTAGAAAACATGCCTGCTAGCTTAAGTCTGCATAAAAATTTAAAAAAGAAAGAAATCTATTTATTTTGTGAAGGGCCTATGCATAGTGTTATCCTATTTTTCTATGAGATTGTTTTTCTTTTTCTTATTTTTATTGAATGGTAGGAGTTGTTTATATTTCCTAGATACTGGTCCATGAAGAGCAAAATGATAAAGGAAAGGAATGATAAATTTAACTATATTAAAATTAAGAACTTCTATTTATTAAAAGACAGTTTAAGAGAGTGAAAAGATAAGCCACAAAAGGGGAGAAAACATTTGTAATACATGTAAATGATGACAGACCAGCGTCTAGGGTTTATAAACAATTTCTTCCATGCAATAATAAAATGTCCAGCCCTCTGTTCTGTGCACATACATTGATTAACAATGGTGTACGTTCTGAGAAATGCGTCGTTAGGCGATTTCGTCATTGTGTGAACATCGTAGAGTATACTTATGCAAACCTACATGGTATAGCCTACTACACACCTAGGTTATATGGTGTTATATGGTTATATATAGGTTATATGGTACTAATCTTATGGGACCACCGTCGTACATGCGGTCCATTGTTGACCAAAACATCATCATATGGCGCATGACTGTAACTGGTCTATTCATCTGTCTCTGCATAAGTTCTACATTGTCTTAATTACCATAGTTTTATAATAAGTCTTAATACCTGGTAGAGCAAGCTCTCTTACCTTTTCACCTTAAAGAGTGACTTAGCTATTCTTGGCTCTTCTGTATAAATTTTAAAATCAGCTTATAAGTTCTATACACAACACTCACACATCTGTAGTGATTCTAATTGGGTTTGCATTAATTTATAGATCTTGGGGAGAATTGACATCTTTTCAATATTAAGCATTCAGTCTTTGAACATGGTATCTCTCTCCATCAATTTAGATCTTCTCTAATGTTTTTCTGCACAGTTGTATAGAATACTCCATAAAGGTTTGCACATCTTTTGTTATATTTGCTCATTGTTCTTTTTTTTTTTTTTTTTTACTTTTTTATTGCTACTGTAAGTGGTGTATTTAAATTTTTCACTTGCTATTTGCTGTTGGTATACAGAAATACGATTGATTTTTGTATATTGGTTTTAAGTGATAGTCTTGCTAAACCCTCTCACTAATTCTTGTAGCTTGTAGATTTGTTTAGATTTTCAACATGTATAATCCTTCCTTTCCAATCCTTAAAACTTTTATTTCCTTCTCTTGCCTTACTGCATGCATGAACTTTCTGTTCAATGCTGAATGAAAGTGATGATAGTGGGCATCCTTGTCTTGTTCTGATCCTGGAGGAATGGTTTTGACATTCCATCGAGTGTAATTTTTGATGTGGGTTTCTTATAGATCTGTGATTGCCACACTCCAGCAGCACCAGAGTTACCTGGGGGGCTTATTAAAACCCGAGTGCTGCCCCCACCCCGAGTTTCTGACTCAGTAGGTTGAGTGAGGCCGGAGGGCTTTCATTCGGACAAGTTCCCGGCAATGCTGATACACTGGGAGACCCAGCATTGTAGATTTTCTTGATCAGGTTAAAGAAGTTCCTTTCTATTCTTAGCTTAAGTTTTATTTTAAAATCATAAATGAAAATGTTGTCAACTGTTTTTTCTGATTTATTGAGATGATTGTGTAAATTTTTCTTCGATCTGTTAACCTATTGAACCGATTTTCTAAGGTGAAACTTGCATTCCAAGGATCAATTTGATTTGGTCTGATATTGTATAATCTGATATTGCATGTTTTTTGAATGCGGTTTGCTAAGAGTTTTGCTCAGTATGTTTGTATCTATGGGTTCTTTGCTGTGACCGTAGCTCCCTTTCCCATGCTGTTCTCGTCAAGTACAGTTCCTAGCTCAGATTAGGCATGAAACAATGGAAGCTACTGCAGTGATCATTATGCCGTTTTAATTGTACTTTCATGTCATATTCCATTGGCTGTTTGCCTTGCTTCCCTGCAAATCTGTGAGCTTCCTAAAGGCAGGATCCACATCTGCTCACTCACTGCTGTATCCCCAGAATCTACCACTGAGCTGGACACTTCACAGGGATCATTGTGCCTGAATAAAATAGGGATGAAGATTAAATAGCTGCCTTGGAGAGGATGAATAAGACACTAATCCTGGGGGGGGGGGATGAAAAGTAAAGAAATGGACATTTGTTGGGTGCTTACTGTCTGCCAGGCACCCGTCTAGTCCTCAAACAGTCTGGGAAGGTAAGCATCATTCACATTTTACATGTGAGAGAATGGCGTCACAGGAAACCTCTCATCAAATTTGCCGCTGCAAGGTGGTTGAAGACACTAACCATTCCATGTCCTTATGAAGGTCCACGTGTGGTGGGAATCCTTTGGCATGCTGCCTTCCCTCTGATAATGAGAATCAGATGGCTGATTCTAGTTCTCTTCTTTGCATGGGCTGCTGGGAAGCTCAGATCCCAATTCCGAGCTTAACCACACTGGCTGGTTTGGTCCTCATGGTCGTATGTATGTTTGTCCTGTCTCATGGCCTTCATTTCCTGTATTTTTCCAGCTTTGGTGTCTTTATTTTTCTTTACTTTTTAATCATCAGTTTGATGAATGTTTTCTTTTTTTTTTTTTCTTTTTTTTTGTGGGGAAGACCAGCCCTGAGCTAACATCCGTCGCCAATCCTCCCCTTTTTGCTGAGGAAGACCAGCCCTGGGCTAACACCCGTGTCCATCTTCCTCTACTTTATATGGGACGCCGCCACAGCATGGCTGACAGGCAGTGTGTCGGCGGACGCCCGGGATCCAAACTCGCAAACCCCGGGCTGCCAAGCGCGGACTAAACCGCTGCGCCACCGGGCGGCCCCGATGAATGTTTTCTTATTGTGAGTGGCCTCGAATCCCTTGAGGAATGTGTCAAGGGAATAAAAAAATAGAAACTAACTGAAGGAGAGGAAGACTCCTCCACCCACTCGGGGTCCTTTCTGGCTGGGCTACAGATTAAACTGACATGAGACCAAACAGCAGGAGAAAATCAAACCAAGCTTTACAACATGTATACGTGGGAGAGACCAGGGAAACTGAGTTTCTTGACAAAATGGCAGAGGTTCTCCTCTTAAATAGCATATTCAGATAAAGATAAAGGAGGATTTGGAAGTCACCTATGAGATTACCAGAGAAGCACAGTAAACAAGAGCAGGGTTATTATGCAGATTTAAGGCCTCACATTCTGCATTGACAAGTTTCTAGAGATGAGGTCAGACCCCCCCCTTCCCAGTACAGAGAGGGAGATGCCTTTACAAATGGAGATTTCCCTTACAAATGTAAATGTCTGGTAAACAGAACTTTGATAAGAATGGTTTTAGCAAGGACCCTCCCAGTCTATGATACTCAGAGTTGTCTATGGTGATGGCCTGTCCTGGGGACAGGCCTTCCATCTTAAATCCTTTTAGGTAGTGGGGGGGGGGGCGGTCAAAGTTTCTTTCGGAGAATACAATCAAGGTAAAGAGACGTATTTTGAGGTGGCCAATTCTGATCCCCAACGGAAGCAAACATAATGACTGAGCTGTCCAGTGCCCTCTCGGCTAGTGTTACTCACATAAAAACTCATTTCTGAGTGATGCCCTGCCCAGCCCGCTCAGGTCCCTGCCTGTCAGAGCCCTGGGAACTGCCCGGGGCAGCCATAATTCCCGTAGTTGAGATGTTTCACATTAAGATAATTAACACGGAGATGCAGTTTCTCAGGACGCTGAGACTCATGTAAAGACCCAAGAAGGGTTTAAAAAAGAAACTACGGAACTAACTTTAATGTCGGCCTTAAACTTTCAAAGACAGCATTGCTTCAGAGAGGTGGCCTACGGCGGTTTCTTTTCACCCTCTGGGTCATGAGACACACGTCTGTTGAGTGTTCCCTCTGACAATGCTCACCCTGTGTTTTCGAGTGTGCGTTCCTTTCTAGGAACTCCAAGGGTGACTCCTGCCCCCTGACGTCCCATCGGGAGCCACCTCAGATCCTCACCACCAGCATCATAAGAAAATGCTGGGAACCGGGAGACCCGGGTCTGGTGCCTGGTGAACCGGGTGGCTCACTTGGGGGAGCAGGGAACCCAACCCCTCTCCCACCCTGGGTCTTGTACAAACTTGCCCACTGTTTGTTTCAGCTTCAAGTCGTAGGGGAGTGGCCACTGGCACAGGCAGGTGGGCAAACGGGAGACCCCACAGCCAACCTCCCAGTGGGCAGAAGGTGCTGTGCCCCCTGTGTTAACCAAGGCTCTGCTGCAGCCAGACATCTTAAGTGTCCGCAAGAAGCTTTAACTTAAAAATATGTTTATCATCAGGAAAAAGTGGGTAAGAGACCCCTTAGGTGGCCGTGCAGAAAAATTGAGGCTTCAGAGCCAAGCACAGTTGTCTTTTTAGCTTACTCGAGCAAGTTGCTTAAATTCTGTCTTCCCCCATCACTTAGCTGCAGTTTGCTGAGTGCCTGGCACTATGCCAAGCACCTACCCGGACAATCTCTTACACTGCTCCCAACACCACCTGAGACAGGTACTGTTACTATCCATTTTACCAATGAGGAAAGTAAAGTTCAGAGAGGTTAAGTCACCTGTCCAAGGTTACACAGCTGGCAAGTGGCAAAGCCAGGAAGCACACTCTGGCCGCCTGGCCCCAGAGCCCATGCTCTGAACGATGCCACAGCCATGGCTGCTGGTTGCCTGGCTGTGTACTACGTGCTTGATAAACATCGAGTGAATTAGATGAAAGTGGGTTTGAGAGCTGGTGCATGGTTCCTCTCCCCATCTGCAGAGTCTCACTCCTGAGCAACGGGCAGGTTTGGTTGGCAGAGAAACCTCAACCTACTTCCGTGTTGACACCCCGGTTGCTTCATCGCCACAAGCAGGAAAGACAGACAGAGCCACTTCTCCACACACCTCCCTCCGTCTCCAGGCCCTCACCAGGGCTTCTGCGTGCGCACGCTGGAGAAAGCCATGACTCACCCGTCTCTCTCCAGGAAACTCTGCTCAGTGTGGCTCCAATCGGCCGGTGGGACCCAGAGCCGCAGTGCGGATGGGCCTGGGAGTGGGGTGAGGGAGCAGACAGAGAGGAAGCTGCAGGGGGGCCTGGCGCTGCATGGCCACAATGAGAAGAAGGCCAACGCTGAATCCTAAGAGTGGCACACCACGAAAGGGATAGAAATGCAACAAGCTGGAAACTAAAGGCTGGGCCCTGGGGTACCTCCTTGGTGAGAGAGTTTCTCCTGGCCCACTCTCCTTCCCCTGTGTCTAAAATGTGGACTTGACTCTGGGAGGCGCCTGCACAGCCGAGGAGCACAGAATCCCTTGCATCCACATGTGGCCACTGAGTTCTCACCGTCGGCCTGCAAATGGACGTGGTGTGTGTCCCCTCTGGCCCGAGGTGGCTCAGAAGCAGATGTGCTTTCTCCACCCTCTCTCTTCTCTTTTCTGCTGGCTCCAGGTCAACGCCCAGGGAGCCCTTGGAAACCGTACGTGGGAGGCAGCAGAGCCTCTGTCGGCCTGGATCCCTGAGTGACTGCATGCAGCAGAGCCCGCCCCTTCACTCCAGCACACACAGGGACTTACCATGCAGACCTGAACCAACTTAGACGCTTGGTGTGAGCAAGAAGTATACAAGTATTGTGTCTGAGCCATTACACATTTTAGAGTCTATTTGTTATAGCTGAGAGCGTCCCTGAACGAATGCTTCCTCCCAAGCTGGTCCTTTCCATTTTTTCTCCACGGCACCGGCATTCTCCTGGTTCATAAAGCCAGGCCCCTTCTAGGTACGTCTGCTAAAGGGACTCGTGAATGTGCACAGCAGGAAACATCTCCACGAATGGTGATAGCAGCATCGTTCATTATAGCAAAAATTGAAATGACCAAAGACCCCTTGACAGAAAAAGGTATAAATATAGTGTGCATGATAAATTCCGCTTATAAAATGGAATACTACATAGCAGTGAAAAGGAACGAATTCTGGCCACAGGCACCGTGAACGAATCTCACCAACGCAGTGTTGAATGAAAAAAAGCACGTCACAGAATAACACAATGAACATGGTTCTGTGCATATAAATGCTAAAAACAAGCAAAACTAAACAGCAGGCAGTTCAGAGATACTGACGTATGTGGTAAAATTACAAAGAGGAGCAAAGTAATGATAAACACGAAATTCAGATTCAGGAGACCCCTGGGTGTGGGAGAGGAGTG
Source organism: Tapirus indicus (assembly GCA_031878705.1). Taxonomy (NCBI): domain Eukaryota; kingdom Metazoa; phylum Chordata; class Mammalia; order Perissodactyla; family Tapiridae; genus Tapirus; species Tapirus indicus. The sequence goes on along the minus strand of CM062924.1, from coordinate 97,155,849 downwards.
GGAAGGGTCACCGTGGGACTGCAGAGGGGTTTGGAATGTTCTCTCTTTTAGAGAAAATTATGCTGAGTACGCAGGTTCTCATTTCCTAATTATCCTTTAAGTCATTCAGAAACACTCTGCAAACATTTTTGTACCCGTGATCTCCTTCATAATAAATCAAAAAGTAAACACATCTGGAAACCTGCCCCTGCCCTTCCTCACTCCCACATCCGGGCCATCAGCCAGCGTGTCGCCTCTGGTTTCCACGTGAACGGTGAATTGGATGTAGTCGCTTCTCTCTGGCTGAACTAGTGCGCGGCCTCTGACTTGTGTCCTTGTTCCCATCCCATTCCTCAAAACCTCAGCTGTTCCCCACCTAGAGCATTCTTTAAAAAATGTGGACCAAATCACGTCACACCCTGCTTGGAGGACTTCCCACAGCATTGGAGTGACAGCCAAGCTCATCACTGTGGCCCTCCCAGAGCCCAGAGATAGGCCCTGCCTTCTCTTCCACCCTCATCCCGTGTCACCCCGCTCGCTCCCTACAGCCCCCCCAGAGGCTGGGTTCTGGAACACGTCTCGCCCGTCCCCACTCAGGGCTTTGCACTAGCTGCTCCTCCACCCTGATTCCTTCCCATCCTTCCACCCCAGTCTGAGCTGTCGCCCCTCAGAAGGCCTCCCTGATCACTCATCTCAGGCGGCTCCCATGTCTGGTTTCCTTCATGATGCGAGTGTCATCTGGTGCTGGGTGACTTTACTGTCTGCTTCATACTCCAGACTGCGAGCTCCGTGGAGGAAGGGGCCTCCGCCGTGGTCTCTATTGCGAGAAGGGCTATTTTTCCTGCACACTCTATCTAAAACTTCAACTTGTACCTGTTCTTTGACTTCCAGGTGTGGCCAGTCTTTGACCCCAATCACAGCTCATTTTTATGAAAAAAAAAAAAAAGCGCTTTTATACATACACACACCATGCATAGTTATAATAAATAAATCACACATGTGGCCAAATCACGCCCTCTTTGTAGGGATGTTTAAATCCATTATTTGTCCTCTTGGCTCCTTCCTCCTCCTGTCATACCCATGTTAATAATCTAGTGTGTGTCGGTCTGTATTTTTCTCCACGGTCAAACAGTCATACATACACACACACACACACACACACACACACACACACACACACACAGGTGGAAGGGGGGCTTTGAGGTCATGGTGACCACAATGATATATTATACACACTATTTTGCATCTTGTCTTTCTCACCCAACAACACCTTGTGGAAATCCCTCCAAGTCAGTTGGGATATTTCCTGTTCATTCCTGTTAAATGACGAAGTAATAGTCCAAGGTGTGGAATACACCAGAAGGTGTTCAAAAATACCCTCTCAATAAATGTTCACTTTGTGTCCAGATGTTTTGCCACAAGGAACACGAAATAGTTGGGATTTTTAACCCATTTGTCCATCAGAACCATCTGGGAAGCTTTACAATATATGGATGCCGAGGCCCAAGGATTTGGCCTCCGGAGGCCTGGCTGGGGGACAGGGGCAGGAATCCGTGTTTTTAAGGACTCTTGTGAGAACTCTTGCATGCACTGTTTAAGAACAACTGGCCCAGAAAGAAAGTTTGAAAGTAGCAGAAAGTGTCTGGTTGTTGGAGGTGCCACCACAGCCCAAGTGGCTACCACAAAGGGAGCCCACAGGCCCCTGAAATTGCTGATTGTGGGGGAGGAGGGGAGGGAGGGGGCAGAGACGCTGAGAAGGGCAACACGGTGTGGGTCATCGATGCGCTAACTTGGCTACACATCAGAATCTCCAGGCAGCTTTGTACAACCTCCCAACGTCCAGACAGAGTCTCCGAGGGTGGAGACCTTGCCCTGCTAGTTTTCAAAAGCCTTCCAGGCGTTTCTAATGTGCAGGCCGGCTGAGAACCACGGGAGTGGCTGGTTAAGAACCCAGGCTGTGGAGGTCACCTGTCTAGGCTCAAACCTGTCTCCCCCACTTAATAGCTCTGTGACCCGGGCAAGTTCCTTCCTTTCTCTGTGCCTCGGTTTCCTCGCCCATAAAGTGAGGGTCGTAATAGTAATTACCGGTTAGCTCGTTGCAAAGAGCAAATGAGATGACGCGTGTAAAATGTCTGGCACGCGCCCAGCACATCACTCATGCTCATCATCATTGGACCGTAGAAGATGTGGGATGACATGGACTTTGCAGGAAATGGCAGTTCCCATTGACTCTGTCCAGTCGTCCAGAATTCCTTTCCGGCCATCCTCCCCTGGAGCCACCGCTGTCCTAGGCTGACACTCCCGCCCTCCAGGGCTGCCGGCTGAGGCATGGGAGAGCACAGGGTTGGGGAACCCGCTGCCAAAGCCCTGCAGTTACTTATTCCTAATTCTGAATACAGCAAGAGTCAGGTGGCCCAGTGCCGCCCAGGGCTGTGAATCCCGCAGGAAAGGCAGGCCCTCACTTCCTGTCTGGGCCAGAGCCTGCTCCTGGGTTGGTCCCACGCAGCTGAACCCAGCAGATACGATCTGAGAGGTGCCAGGACAGCCCTCCTTTCCCTTCCTCCCACATCAGACCTCCGGGTCTCAGAGGGTCTTGGTCCCCTGTTAGAATGCAGGAATTGGGAGTGTGTATACACAGCGGTAGCTTGGGGAGGGTCTGGGGGACGTTACACAACAAAGTCATCATTTATTGAGCACTTCCCGTGTCCTGGGCCCTGTGCCGCTCAGCCCTTGCTTAGCTCCATACAGGCTCTGTGGGGCAGGCACAGTTATCATGCCCATTTTGCAGAGGAGGAAACTGAGACTCAGAGAGGTTAAGTGCACAGCTGGGAAGCACCAGTGCAGCATTGGATCATCCGACGCTGAAGCACGTGGCCTTTTCATTGTGCCATTGCCCGGGGATGGTGGGTGTGGGCAGGGTGCCTGGGCCTGCTTTGCCCTATCAGGTCAGACCCTAGGGAGGAGCAGAGGAGAAGGTGACATGCTCTGAGGTGGCTGTGGTAGAGCTACGGGAAAACAGGCATCCTCCTCATTCACCCCACCCCACTCCACAGCCCCCATTCTGGTCTTTTCGTCCTGTCTATGCTGCAAGTGCTCTCCTACCTCCGGGCCTTTGCACAGAAGTTCCCAATGCCTGGAAGCTTGTTCCCCTGCTTGCCCACAGCTCCAGCTTATCCTTCAGTCTCAGCCCAAATACCACCTCCTCTCGGGGGTGAAGGTTATCCTGTGAAGCGGGTCCCCATCCCCTTTATTCTCCGGACCTCACTTGCTCCACTCCATGGCACTTACCACAAGTTTTGGTTATTTGTGTTTCTTTACTTGCTGCCTCCCTAGATGTAAACTCCTGAGGTTAGAGACTTCCCGGCAAACAGTAGATTCTCACGGAATATTCTGTGAATGCATGAATGAATGAGGAATAAATAGAGGGGGTTGAAGAAGCTTTGGCTGGAGTGTAGCTGGCCCAGCTTAGCAGGCTTCAGGCTCCCTTGGGCCCCCCATCTTGACCTTCCCAGGGTCCAGGCTGACCTCTGTGTTGGAGGAACCACAACATAGGTTGGGGGGAGAAGGAGTCCCCCACAAGAGCCCAGGCCTCATCCTGGTCTCCCTGCGGGTTCCAGGCCTGAGAACCAGGTCCTGGAAGAGACCAGGCAGTGCACCACAGGTGGCTGTTTGGGAAGGCAGTGGCCAGTGGGGTGACCCTCGCCCCAAGGCTTGATGAGGCAGCCCCCAGTGCTATGAGGAGCCACCCAGCCCGCACTCACAGGATCCCAGATCTCAGCCCAGTGTCATCGAGGGTCCAGGACTGATGGCATCTTTCTCCTGCTGACTCTGTGACACTTGTCAAGAGGCCGGAGCTGGATTTCAGAGGGGGCATGTGTGGTCCAGCTCATGGAGGCCAGAAAGCCCAGAGGGTGCCTAGCTGGCTGTGGAAGGCAGAATAATGGCTCCTCAAAGATGTCCACGTCCTCATCCCCAGAACCTGTGCATAAGTTACCTTACATGGCCCTGGGGAATCGAGGTTGCAGATGCAACCGAGGCTGCAAATCAGCTGACCCAGAGATGGTCGAGTATCCTCGCTTACCAGGTGGGCCCAGCGGAATCACAAAGGTCCTTATAAGTGGGAGAGGGAGGCAGAAGAGTCAGAGAAATATTTGAAGATACTACGCTGCTGGCTTTGAAGATGGAGGAAGGGGCACAAGCCAAGGAATGCAGGAGCCCCTAGAAGCTGGAAAGGGCAAGAGAACAGACTCTCCCCTGGAGCTTCCAGAAGAAACACAGCTCTTCTGACACCCTGACTTTAGCCCAGTGGAACCCATTTCAGACTTCCGACCTCCAGAACAGTAAGATAACAAACGTGAGTTGTTTTAAGCCGCTAAGTTTGTGGTAATTTGTCACGGTGACAGTAGGAAATGAATACATTGGCTAAAGCCTTTGCAGTGTGGACAGGTGAACGTCATTTTCAGTGACCCAAACGAGGATTTATTTTGCTTCCTCTGCATTGGGGTTAGGTTCCTGGGAGTGTCTGGTTGTCCCACCCACACCTACCTGGAGCACAGGAGGCAAACTTGAGATTCGAGATGTTTCCAGGGCTTTCTGCTGGGTCCTCCCAGAGCCCCGTGGCCAATCTGAGAGCATCCCAATTCTAGGCACTTACCTTCTAGAGAGTCACATTCCCCAGTGCAAACCCTTTCAAAAAAATATGATTCACTCAGCATCCTCATTTGTCTCAGCTTCCCTTGGAGGTGGGCTTAGTCTGTCAAAATCTGGTCACATGAGGGCATTGGGAGTCTGTTCCAGAGAATCTAAGTAAGCCACGGTGAGGAAGGGACACTGGGGGAAGGCTGTAGCATCTTCTCTAACCGCCCAGAAGCAACCCAGCCTCAGGGCCAGCTAGAGCTGTGTCTGTGTTTTACACGCCCAGAGAGAATAAGGGGGTTGAAGGGACGAGCAGAGGCAGTGATTTCCTGGGGCTCTGTAGCAAGCCCACCTGGCGTTTTGTGGGGTGCCGTGGCCTCAGCATGGCACGGCAGGAAGGAGGATGCTAAGGGCACACGCTGGCCTCCCCCATTGCGACACTCACAGTGCAACCTTCCGGCCACAGCCCAGACCCTCGTCCTGCCGGGCTCGTTGGGTCCTGGCAGCCTGACGTTTGACCCCTGGGCTTACATTTATGCGTCCATATCATCGCAACTGTCCCGGGCAGCCCTAACTCGTTCTGTATCCAAGACAGAGCAACCTCACAGTCCTACCAAAATTTGGGCTTGTTGGTCCTGTGGGGATCAGAATTGGCCACCTCTCACACTGAAGGAGGCTTTGACCTTCACCCCCACTAACTGCCTGAAGGGATTCGGGCTAGAAGGCCTGTCCCCAGGACGGGCCGTCACTATGGATAACTCTGGGCGTCGAGAGACTGGGAGGGTCTTTGCTACGCCCATTCTTTTCAAAGTTCTGTTTACCAGACATATTTGTAAGGGAAATCTCCATTTGTAAAGGTATCTACTTCTCTGTACTGGGAAGAGGGGCGGATGACCTCATCTCTAGAAACTTGTCAATGTGGAAGGTAAGGCCTTAAATCTGCATAGTAACCTTACTGTGCTTTTCTGGTAATCTCCCATAACTGACCCAACCACCACCAATATCCTCGTTTGTATATTTAAGAGGCAAACCTCTGCCGTTTTGTCGAGAGCTACTCAGTTTCCCCAGGTCTCTCCCATGTATACACGTTATAAAGCTTTGTTTGATTTTCTCCTGCTATTCGGCCTCATGTCAATTTAATTTGTAGCCCAGCCAGAAAGGACCCAGAGTGGGCAGAGAAAACTCTTTCTCCCCTTCACTCCCAAATTCTTAGGGGGCCAGACAAGCAAATGCTTCAGCTGCAAGAAACTCCTCTGTCCTTGCTGTCGTGTTCCTAAGCCCAAAGAAGGGCCAGGATTAGATTCAAACCATGTATATTTCTGCAGATTTATTAGCCAGTGATGGAAACACAGCTGGACCCATAGAGGACACACATGTAACTGACACACATCTGGAGAACCCCCCACCTCACCCCCCTGCACTCAGAGTGGTTCACTCCCAGAGTCGTCTCCTTGTGAGCTGTCTCGGCCCTGTCTCCTGAGGCACAGCAGAGAAGGGAAACATCCACCAGAGGTCAACAGAAGCCTAGGCCTGATTCCTTCAGGCGTCTCCCCTCCTTCAGAGAGACCCCAGGGCCAGTGAAGCACCCGATGCATCACGAAGGACATTTCTCAACCTTTCACCCACAGTCTTTCCAATCTCCAGGAATTCCCCAGATATTTTCATCTCCAAGAAATTCCACGAGGTTTTGGGACAAAGCCGGATTTCTGAATGTCAGATGATGGGGTGTTTATAAGGCTAAGGGACAATTATCATTCCTTCAACACACATCTAGAAGCATCTACTACGTGAAAGCTCATGCTGTGAGCGGGGCGGGGGACACAGCTCACCATCTGGTCAGGAGCTTGACAGGTGGAATGCTGGTCCTGCCTTGATCTAAACGGACCCCTGCTCCTTCCCTGTGGGGGCAGCTATGGGCGGAATCTCTCCTATCTTGCAGGGAGGGATCTGACTTTAGGGCTGTTCCCCTGCAGAGCGAGAGGCAATCAGATGAAAGCAGAATTGGGGATCCTTCCTCCATTAGGACACACAGGCCAAGATGGCAAATGAGATGCATGGATGTTTCTAGACCCCAAACTGAATTAGGCCCCAAATGGATGATTTGGGGGGTTGGAAGGAGGATGTTTGGAGGAGTCCCCGTGGGTCACGTTGATCTGCACGAGAGGCTACAAGAAATAAGGTCCTTGGGAGGCCAAGAGGAATCAAGTCTGAGAATCAAATGGGTTGCAGGTGAGGCATGAACACTTCTAAGAAAAGGGCTTCTGAGAGGGATGGTCACCCTCAGTGTTCCATCTGGAACCTTGGGGTCTCTTGACGCTTATTGTTCAGGGGCCTGTCTCAGTCTCCATCACCCAGGCCGAGGTCCCACCCTAGGGGGAGAGGATGGTGGGTGGGACAGGCTCAGGGCACCATGTTCCACCACTTGAAGGAGAAGGGCTGCCGGCGCACGTTGGTGCCGCAGTGCACCTCCCCGTGCAGCATGTGATACGGGGTGAAGTCGTCGATGAAGGTGCAGTGGAGGCCTAGCGGCTCCAGCAGGGACCGCACCTTCTCCTCCAGGCAGCAGCGGCCATTGATGATGGGCCCGAAGGGCTTGGGGATGCCCAGGTGTTTCCCCAGCACCAGCATGTTCACCTGCAAAGGAGTGGGCACCCAGGTCAGGGGCAGCACTTCATCCTCGGCTCCCACCCCAACACCTCCAGTATACCTGCCAGGGCCTGGGTTTGTCTTTTAGGCAGCCTTGAAAATAGCTACTCGCCCTTTCGTGCAGTGGGAGAGGAACTTGGGCTGGTACGAACTCTAGCCAGCTGTGCATTCCCATGGGGGCATCTGCAGAGCTCACAATGACAAGTTATTTCTCTGGTGACTGCCGTCCTTATTGATGGATTGTGGTGGCTGCCATATTTGTGAGACAGAATCCCAACCTCCTAGGCTGTGGCTGACCCGACCAGGGTAGACATCTGACCCAAGCAGGACCAATGAGATTCTCTCTCTCGTGGTGGGGAACTGAGTCAATCTCTGCCTGTGTCTGTGTTTACGTGTGACCGTGGGACCATCACCAGAGACAGGGATGCAAAGGAAGCCAAACCAGGGGAGGAGGATGGGGGAGGGGATGGACGATGTAGACACAGAGACAAGAGACGTTCCAGGCCCTCCTGAGGCCCCCACAGAAGCCACCCCTGCCCTCCACTTTCACGCTGTTCTTGTATTAGACCTCCCGCTCTGGCTGAAGCCAGCTTGGAAGGCCCTCTGTTTCCTGCGAACACAAGGACCTGGACCAATGCACAAATTTGGGGGGCACATACACAACTGCAAGGCCTCCTTAAAGATGCAGGAAGGAAAGGGAGTGACGAGAGGCTTTGCAAATGGGGAAATCAAGGAGGGTGAAAAGTTAGCCAGAAAGGGGAAGGAAAAAAGGGGGGATGAAGCAATGGTGGTGTGGACAGGCTCCCTGCCAGGCTCTGATGATGGGCAAGTTAAGTTCCTCTGGGGGATGGAGGTGGGGAGGGGATGAAGGGGGGGGATGGAGGGGATGGAGGAGAAGGTGATGGAAGGAGGGAGGGGATGGAGGGGGGAGGGGGAGAGGATGAAGTGGGGAGGGGATGGAGGTGAGGAGAGGATGGAGGGGGAGGCGATGGAGGGGGAGGCAATGAGGGGGGAGGGGTGGAGGGACGAGGGGACGGACAGGGAGGGGTTGGAGGGGGGAGGGGACAGAGGGGGAGGGAGTGGAGAGGGATGGAGGGAGGAGGGGACGGAGGGGGAGGGGACAGAGGGGGAGGGAGTGGAGAGGGAAGGTGGTGGAGGTGGGGAGGAGAGCTGGGTGATCTACGGCAGTGCTATTCAAAGTGTGGTCCTCAAATAGCAGCATCAGCGCCACCTGGGTGCCTCCTTGATAAAAAGGCAGCAGTGTCTCAGGCCCCACCTAAGACTTGCTGGATCAGAACCCACGGGGTGGAGCCCCAGCGGTCCACCAGAGCTCTTGTTTTAGAAGCACCAGAGGCAAAGCCCTCAGGGCTCAATCAAAGGCCACCTCTTCTGTGAAGCCTTCTGGCATCTCCAGTCCTACCTCTCAGGCCAGAAGTGCTTTGTCCCACCTCTGAACTGCCACTTCACTTTATCATACAAAATAGATTGTCAGGACACGCCCTCAAGAGGTGAAGACAGTCTCCCCCTCACCAGATTTGAGTGGAAGCTCCTTGAGGGCAAGGAGCAGTCTTAATCATCTCTGTACCTCACATGGGTACCCTACATGTATGAGGGATGGGAGAACAGCTGTGGGCTGGGATAAAGGGAGCAGAATGGGCACCTGAGCTCCCGGTTGATGTCCCTCGCCATACACACAACCTCATGCAACCCTTAGTTCACTCCACAAATATCAAGTGGGTCCCTGGGAGGAGAGAAGGTCCTTCCCTGACGGACCCGGAGCAAGAGCTTGGCCAGCGAGCATCTGTAGTGACCGTGACTGTCAGCCAACTAGAAGCCCTCCTGCTAGGCACCATGGACCTCTGATTCTCCATGCCACCCTACCAGCCACCATAACCCCAAACATGGCAGTGACCAAGCGTCTTGCCCCTCTGGGGAATGAAGGCTTGAAGCCTAATTTGATGAAAATTTAAGTCACGGATGGTGGCCTCACCAAGTCAGGGAAGAAGGCCACTGCCTTTCTCCTCTCGGTCTTGAAGAGCTGGGGGATGTCGATGATGTCCCGCTCCGTCAGGCCCAGCTCCCGCTTCAGCACCTCCCGGTTCCAGTCGATGCAGCTCTGGGGAAGGGGAGGCAGAGTTGGGGAGACCTTGCCCGCGTGGGGGGGAATCCAAGGGGTCATGTCTGGTTAAGGTGGGATGCCCAAGTGCCCATGGATCAAATCTCCACACAGATCTTCTCTTTGTGCGCCTTCATCAACATATACCTGCCCTGGGTCCTACCCCTCATAGTCCTATCCCACTAGCTGGGCTCAGATGAGAGCATTCCAGAATGTTCCATAATTGACCCTCTTCCCTTCTCTAGATCCTCTACTCCTTAGGGGATCTCCTTCAGTCTCATGGTTTAAACCACCATCTAGACACTGACAAATCTGAAATTTCTATCTCCTCACTGCTTCATAAAGCCCAACCTCTTTCCTGAGCTCAGACTTGTAAGTACAACCCCCACTTTGATCTTTACGTGGATGTCTAAGGCCCATCAGATGTGATGTGTCCAAAGACACACTCATCATTTCTACCCCCACCCACCACCAGCTCCTCCTCCAACATCCTTCAGCTCTGAATGTAACCGCTGTTTGGGCCAACAGCCTTCCCCCACCTCCACTGCTCCCCCCGGTGGAGCACCACCCTGCCTGCCTGGTTAACTGCAGCGGCTTCCTAACTGGTCTCTTTGCCTCTTCTGCTCTTGCTCCACATGGTGGCCATGAAAATTCTCCTCGCAGACCTCCAACCAGGGGAGTGGAATTGACCGAGGGCCCTTACTGCCCAGCTCCAGCTCTGAAATCCTTCCTGTGTTTGTGCCCCAGGCCACACCTCCCACCAGCTGCTGACAGCCACTGGCTGAGTGTGACAGGACACTAAGGCAGAACCATTTCTGGGAGACAGGGGACTCCTATGATGGCCGATTTTGGCTCATGGCGTCCCCCACAGCTGTGCCGAACCTGCCTTAGACTGCACGGCAGTATGGGATGGGTCCCCCCGCAAGCTTCCTTCCCTCTCCTTCACCCAGGGCAGCTCTCCCAATCTCCTCCAGGTCCCTTCCTTTTTCCCTCGTGCAGACACTGTCCCTAATAGAATCCTCGCGTGTTGAACCCCATCTTGGCATTTGCTTCTTGTAGGATCCTATGCTGCATATTCTGTTTGCCCTTCCACACCCACCGTACACCCTTCTCTGCTCTGTGCCCCGGGAGGCTGATCCTTGGGCATCAGGGGCTCCCGTGCCCTCTGGCTTCTGGTTCGGTTCAGCCAGTGGTGGCACTGGCAGGAGATGGGGGGCTGGTAGGAGAATGCAGGCGGGGTATTTGTTCCCCCAGTTTCTTCCCTGCCAGGTCACTGTGGACTGGCTGTGAAGGTCACAGCTCCTGTCTCGCAGCCATCTTTTCGTTGTGACCTCTCCAGCTTCCAGGAACAGCTCTCTTCCCTAATTCCCTCAGGCCTAGGGGTGGGGACAGCTCCCGTCTTCCCAGCCTGGGGATACGGCATGGTCCCTTGTTGATTGTCTCAAGTCTTTTCTGTGCCTTTGTAAAGATTCCCCTTACTAAACTTTTCTACAGTTATCCAGCTTGAGGTGCCATGAGTTTCCTGCTGGGACCTACTGTCACCCCCCACCCACGACATATTGATAAATTCTCAACACAGCAGCAGGGAGATCATTTCAAAGCATAAGTCAGATCAGGTCCCTCTTCTGCTCAAATCCCCCAAGGGCCTCACAGCTCACTCAGAGCCACAGCCCAATGCCTTAGCAATGCCCTACAAAGCCTTGTGTGCCCCAGCTCCCCTCACTCCACATTGGCCCCCGGGCTCGTCCTCATACACTCCACGCCCCTTCGTTCTACCTCAGGGCCATTGTCTATGCCGTTCCTCTGCCTGGAATGCTTGTCCTCCCAGATGCCCATGGCCTACCCCCTCATTTCTCTCGGGTCATAGACAGGGGTTTGAGCCCCTCTGTCTGGGCCTGTTTCAGCCTGAGCTTTCCTGAACCGTAAGCCTCAGACTTCCGCCCCCATCCCTTCCCCAGACACGCTCCCCTTCCCCGCCCCCACTCACAGCCTGTGGCCCTTGTACCTGCACAAACTTATTATAGCTGATGAGGCTTTCGTTGGCGAGGACCTGCTTGATGGAGATGGTGTTGACGGGCTTGTCGCCTGTGAAGGAGAGAGAGAGAGACGTGGAGGGAGGGGCAGCAACAATGCCAGCAGGGCCACCTGCTCTGGAAAGCAGCCAGGCAGAGGCCAAGCTCACAGCTACTGGTCTTGCTGAGTCAGCAGCTCCGGGGCCTCTCTGGGCACCGGGTCGGCCCCACCTGCAGGGCTCAGCTTGGCCGCTGTGCAAGTCTGGGGGTGTGGGGAGCGGGAGCGGCAGGTTGCTGCAGCGCTATGAACTTTAGACCTTGATTTGAGTGCACTCAAAGTGGTGACACCTTTTATTGGAAATTTACTACCCCCCAGGGCATTGGGTGATGACTTCTCTTCCTTTGGCTAATGGTGGGGCGGGGGGCTGGGTCACCCACCTGCCCACCAGTGCCAGCTCTGATGGACACCATTGGACCCCATCCCTCCAAGAGGTGACCGCATGGCAAAGGGGCTCCCCCGAGGCCCAGCTTTCCTGCCTGCTTGATGGGGTGTCCGTGGAGGCGGGGCAGGACAGGGGAGGCTGGAGCCAACAGCTACAATCCTCACAGCTGCCATTGATTAAGCTCGTACCACGCACAGGCCCTGAATTCGGAGTTCTGCATTCAGCACTTCATTTAGCTCTCACTGCAACCCCAGGAGGTATGCGTTATTATCCCCACTTTACAGAGGGGGACATTGAGGCTCAGAGAGGTGAAAAGACTTGCCTGAGGTCTCACAGCCAGGAAATGGGGGGCTTGTGATTCAAACCCAAGGCCAGTGCTCACATAAGACCTGAAACCTTGACCAAGGGAAAGGAGAGGGCTCCCTGATCCCCCTGCCCATGTGCAGACTCTGCAACCCCTCCCCACAGCTGGGGTCAGACGGCTGGGGGCCTCTCCCGGCTCCACTGCATTCTTGCTGAGGCCTCCGGGCCAGCGACTGCCCCTCTCTGAGCCCCACATTCTTGGGTATGAATTCAGCAGAGCGATGGTAATGCCCACAGGCTCTCCTGAGGTCAAATGGGATCACGCGCACGGAGCACACAGCCTGGGGCCTGGCACACAGGAGGTGACTGCTGAGTTGCACTGGGCACCACCGTCACGGCCCTGTGTGTCAGCTCTCCAGGGCAGCATGGTGGCTGTGTGGCCTGACAGCTGTGAATTCCTCCACGACTGTCCCTCCCAGCTGGTCCTGGGTCTTGTTCACTGTACACCTGACACTTCCAGGAAAGACGAAGATGGCTTTCCCCCTGCCTGGTGCATAAAATTTGGACTGGAGGATTTTTCAAGCTTGGTCTAGGCAACGGGGTTGGGGAAAATTGTGTTTATCCCGCTTTACAACTAGGGTTCCAGGGTTGTGCAGGGAAGGGGGGAAGGGAGTGAATGGAGATTAAGGGGACGTGGGAAGTCATACTTCTAAGTTCTACAGAAGCTTCTCTCAGAGGTAGGTTTGGTCCAGGGCGTTATCTAACTCCCATGAGACCATGGGGCCAAGAAAATCTATGATCCCGCCAGCCAAAGGGTTTTTGCTCGAGACCCCCTGGGGTCCCAGAGAGGAAGGATCCTGTAGGATTCCCGCGGTCTTGGTGGGGATGAGAAAGGGAGTGGATCTGAGAGCCATTCCAGAGAGCTTACCCGCCCACTCCAGCCCCAGCCAGCAATCCTTCTGGGAATTCCTCCTGCGCAAAATGAAAATGTGGGGCCCCTTGTTCAAAGTGCAGGAAAAATGTACCACTAGAGGTACTAAAATATAAAGCTTTTTCTTTCTTCCATGGTCTTTCTCTTGCCCTGTCATGGTGTTTTTTACCTGCTAGTTGATGTCACCCTCGGGCATGGGGACACACCTGCTGGGTGAGTATAGACACTCGCAGGCTCCTGGAGCCCCGCCTGGGAGTTGGTACATGCGCACAGCCCGCCTGTGCCAGGCGTCCCGGCCCAGGTGCTGCGCCAGGCGTGGGACCCACGAGCTGCACCAGGTATGGGGTGGGCAAGTGGAGCCAGACGTCTCCTCTTTCCACAGGCCCACCACCCCGAACCTTGGCGAACGGGCGATCTCCGGGGTACTGAATCCTCTGTACCGGGATGTGCTGGGTACCTGGATCACGGGTGGGCGACAGGCTCACCCCTACCAAATTGCCCACCACGTGCCCTGTGGTGCTGCCAGTCCAGGAGAGGGACGACTGATGCCAGGCCCCACCCCAAGATGCTGAGGGGCATGTGTGTCCAACCCTCCCCAGGCCCAGGCTCCTGCAGGGGGTGGAGGGCTGCAGGGAGGGGAGGCCTGGGGGCCTGGGGCCCTAGTGGGGATTGAGTGGGCAGAGGGGCCTCATCCCAGGGAGGCAGGGAAGCCAGGAGGCAGCAGGAGGCGGGACTGTTCATGAGCCCAGGCTCCAAGCCGCTCCAGAGCAATAGATGCTCTGTTGATCAATCAGATTTCACTCACAAAACACAAATTATTAAGATTTTCAAGACAGAGCACTAAACCCCAAGCACTGGGCCCTTCTGAGCAGAGGGCCCTGTGCCACTGCACTGGTCACATGTCCATAAGGCAGACAGTGGTGGCTGGTGGAGCAAGGGATCCCGAATTTGGGGGGGCAGCCTTGCTTTACCATTTGCCATCCCTCTCTCAAGCCACGATGTGTCTTGCTTTAGGTGACGGAGGAGGGAAAGCTGTGAGGAGGGACATAGCCCTGATACCCACCAACAACCCCTTCGAACAGGAGGGCCCTGCCATGGCCCCACTTGCTCTTTTCCTGGAAGAGCTTGAAGCAGGTGCTGGGGCTGGCCAGGAGCATCCGGAAGCCCTGTGTGGAGAGAGCAGACGTGGCTGAGCTCCCTGGCCTCAGCAGGGCCCCCTGGAGCTTGTCCCTTGACCCAGAAGCCAGGGACGGGCATGTCACCCAAGTCCTTACCTTCCCATCGGGGGCAGGGACAAAGCTCAGAAATTCATCCACGTGGCCCACGGCCAGCCAGTCCACAAAGAGCTCCACTGGGGGCTGCACCTTCTGTGCGTGGAGGAAGTCCCGCACCACCTGGGTGACCCTGCGGCCACTTGACCTGGGGCCAAGGGGTTAAAGAAAGTTGCTGAACTAAAACAAAAATCTATGCAGAAATGGAATGACAAGAGTTCAAGATTTCTGCAATATCTGCAAAAAAATATGTATTGCTTTTGTAAGCAGGAAAAATAATAAATATACATATCTTAAAATTCCACTCAAGGTGCGTTCTCCATGAGGCAGCCACAGGGCAGGTCAATTACACCAGGTCAGTGACCCACCCAGGTCTCGCCATTGAGGCAAATCCTCAGAACCACCCTTAGGCCCCATCCTCTCATTCTCCCACAGACCAAGTTCACCCCCACATTCAATCCCCCATGACTGGGCAGTTCTTCCTTGGGTTTAACTTATATCTCTCTTGCTGCAGCCTCACCTTCCTGCACATCAGTGGGGAGAGAGGTGGACAAGATCACCCTTGAGGGGTCTCATGGCCCCAGCATTTTACATTCATGAATTTAAACTTCATTCTTCTTTTGCCTTCTGAAAAAGCCCCTAATGGCGTGGCCCAAACATCCCCCCTCTGTGGGATCATGTGTTTGAGGGCAGATAGTTCCCTCCAAAGCTTCTCAATTCCCGTGTTATTTGATCGCAAGTCTGTTCTAAGTGCTTTGCTGGATTTGGTTGGCTCTATGTCTCGGTCTATTCCACAGCAAATGACCATGACCGTATAATTCCTTTTCTTTTCCACCAGTCCCCCCTGCGTCACATGTTGAATAAGACACAATCTGTTACACTCTCTCTGTGTGTTACTGCCAACTCACTTTTCATGACCTATAGCTCCCTTTCCCTGCTTTCAGGAAAAGATCTGATATTAGTCATTTACCCCATAGTATGAACAAGCTTTGACTTAAACGCAGTTTCTCCCAGGACTGTTGAGAGGTTAAAGCTGTTTCTTCTATAACTATTAACTGATAGCAACATCTATTTACTTTCTGAATTGGAAGACCTATGTCTAGTCATAACTTTGCATTCTGTGTGAACTTTACCAGGTCACTCACCTACTCTGGGCCCACTTGTAAAATGAAAGGGTTGGACTGAATGATCCCTTAGGGCCCTGCTCGCTCTGGCTTTCTCAAACTCCCCGAGGTAAGTGTGGACTGTGTCTGCTGGACAGCCCACACTCCCGCCACTACTGCATCCAGGACTACAATTTCATCACTCCTTCTTTCCCGTTCTCCTGAGGAGTGGAAGGGCCCCTGGCGGCACCCCCCGCCAGCCACTGTCACCTCCCCCACCAGTCTCCACCCCAGGAACACCCTCCCTGTTCCTCTTACCCAGGCAGGTTGCCTCCGATGAGGATCCTCCCCAGGGGGTACTCTTTCCCATTGGCCACCACCGGGGGGCTGACCTCCAGGTTCCCAAAGGAGTCCAGGCCACTCACAGAGCTGTCTTGTGGTTCCCGAGTCACATAGCCGAAATCTGGACCCTGGTAGGGGAAACTGAGTCAGGCTGGGGTGGGGGGACTCACCAGGAAGACCTTGAACCAACTTGCTGGGCTCTGAGCTCCTTGAAGATGGGGCGGGAGTGGCCACCCATTCTTCAGATGGAAATACTGAGTCAAAGATGAGAATCTGGCCTATTCAATATTTCACGCATGGACAGGAGCCAAAGTTGGGAAACACACAGGCCCTCTGGCCCTGCTGCCGTATTAGAGCATGGTACTCCCCATGGCCACAGGGGGACAACAGAGAGGGCCCTGGTTACTCCTGCACTCCCCATTCGACCATGGCCACCCCCTTACCCTGCGCACGGCCTTCCTGCCAAGTCTGGCCCAAGAGCAGGTATCTGGCTGCTCTAGAGAGGCCTGTCCCTGGGACCAAGAGGCTTGGTGACAGGTCTCTGAACCTCAGTCTTTCAACTCTGAAAAGGGGAGAACTCCCAGGCCCATCTCTTAGAAGGAGCTCAGACAGCACTGAGGGCTAGGGGAGAGCTTGTCCCATCTGGGGGACCCAGTGTGGGGCTGGAGAGGCCTTCCATCCTCTATGGCACCGAGGGGGTCTTCCCTCTTTCCTCAAGGGGGTCCACTGAGACACCTTCTTTATTTTATTACCAATAATAATACCAGCTAACTGTGTTGTATGCTCCCTCCGTGTGTCCATGGAGAAGCCTCACAAACATCTCTGAGGCCAGGGCTAACATATCATTTTTACTGAGGCTCAGAGAGGGGAAGTGACTCACGCAAGGTCACACAGCACGTGAGTGAGAGCCAGGTTGTTCTGACCAAAGCTTATGTTCTAAACAGCTGCACTATCCTGCCTCCCCCATCTAGGGCTGCCAGATTGAGTAATAAAAATATAGGATGCCCAGTTAAATTTGAATTTCAGATAAACAACAAACATATTTTTTAGTATAAGTATGTCCCAGGCAATGTTTGGGACATAGTAATACTAAAAAGTTACTCACTGCTTAGCTGAAATTCAGATCTAACTGAGCATCTCCTGCATCTTATCTGGCAACTCCATTCCTGTCCCTAAGGAATGCAGTTCCCAGTGCGGCCCTCGGGGAATGTCCCTCGGCCCTCAGGGCTGAGCTGCGGCCTGGACCACTCACCAGGATCCTTTTGTAAGGGAAGTCCTGCAGTTCCCCGTTCCTGGGGGAGTCAAAGACCACCGGGAAGGTCTTGTGTGGCGCCTGGACGTAGCCCAGCTCCATCTCGTCCTGCGAACGAGAGACGCCCAGCTGTGGACAGTCAACAGCTCCCTGCTGGCCTGGCACTGAGCACTTGGGGAAGACTGTTCACGGGGGTCCTCTGTCTCAGGCCTGCTGTGCCCTTGGGGGGGCGGGGAGGGCAGGGGTCATGACGCCTGCTGGCTGGGGGAGGGGCTGGAGGCTCAGAAATGGGCTCCACTTGCCTAGTGCCACACAGCAAGACAAGTTAAGAATGAACAAGAACATGGACGTGACCTTGGGGGTGTCCCCGTGCTGGGCCAGGGCAGAATGGACAGGGAGAGGACCTCAGGGTGGCCTGAGTTGGACACACAGGCCGCTGCGCATCAGCCAGCACCTCCACACGTAGTCAAATGGGGTTGACAGCTGGAAAGGGCTGAGGGGACCTGGGGGGTACAGATCTGCCTCCCCGTTAGACCCGTTAACATGCCCAGGTCAGTCCTGACCCCTCTGGCTCTGCAAAGATGGCCCAGCCGTGATGAACTATACATCCAACGAGAAGCCCTCTCTGATGTGCCTGGCCCTGTCCTTCACAAATATTAACTCCACTAATCCTCGTGACACGCCTATGTGGACGCACTGTTATCACCCCATGTTACAGATGAGGAAACTGAGGAACAGAGAAGTCTAATCATTTATACAAGGGCACACAGCTAGTCAGTGGCACAGCCAGGATCCCAACCCAGCCTGTCTCGCTCCAGGGTCCTGCCCCGAACCACCTCAAACTGCAGCTGAAATGAAAGCTCCTTAGCTTAGCATCCAAGGTCGCCCACCTCAACTCTTGCCCATCACAGAACCTTGGCCCTGGCCAAAGAGAACAGGCAACATTCTTTCTAATGCCTCCCACCTCTTGGCCTTTGCTCTGCCAGAACCCCCTCCACTGAGTCCCAGCTCGGCCCCTACCAGCTCTGTGGCCCTAGGCATTCGCCCCCCGAGAGCTCCTTCATTACGGGGGCATCAGCAGGGAGTTGTCAGGAAGAGAGATGATGCTGTGCACGGCCTGCATTAAGCACCCGGTGAGCGATCTATCCATTTGTCAAATCTGGTCCAGCTCAGATGCCCTTCCTCCCGGCAGTCTTCACTGATCCCCCAGACAGAGGTGATGCCACCTCCTCCGAGCCCTGCTGGCATCTTCAGTTGTCAGAATGGGGATTTCTGTCTCAATCGTTCACCACATCAGTGCCTTGGCACTATTGACATTTGGGGCCAAGTAATTCTTTGCTGTGGGGCCGTCCTGTGACCGTAGGATGCTTAGCAGTGTCCCTGGCCTGTACCCACTAGAAGCCAGTAGCACCACCACCCTCAGTGTGACAACCAAAAATGTCTCCAGATACTCCCAAATGTCCCCTGGGGGACAAAATCACCTTTGGTTGAGAACCACTGGTCCAGGCCGTTGAGGGCAGGGAGCACGTGCCTCATTCCTCTGCCAGCCCTTCCGGCCCAGCCCAGTGCCCTGCCCAGATCCTGTGGGTGAATGGGTGTTGAATCCAGTGTCAGTGTGTGCCTGGGTCTCCAGAAAGTTCCGGAGAGAGGGGGAGGGCTCTAGGTCCAGGACGAGAAAGAGCAGTGCCCTGGGAAGACGATCACAGCCCTCCGTCTCCTGGATATTCCCCAGCATCACCCCCCATTGGGATAGGCCAGCCTCTCCCGCCAGGACAGCGTCCGGCTAGGTGCTGTGGGTGGCCTGGTACCTGGATCCAGCGGTCATTGCGGTTCTCGGTCTGCGGACAGATGGTCAGCTTGCAGCCGGCCTTCCTGGCCAGCTCCGCCACTGCGTCCACAAAACACGTGTTGTTTCTCACGCTGCGGACAAGCCCGGGAAGAGGGGCTCAGGAGAGAGCCAGGCCTGGGGCCCAAGGTGCCGCGGGGTCGGAGGACACTCAGCGCCCAGACTCACCGGCACACGTACACCTCCAGGGGCGGCAGGGTGCTGGGCGTCATAATCCAGGGAGCCACACGGAACACCACAGTGTCAGTGAAGACGGGGGACTCGGGGAAATCCTGCAGCGGAGGACCGGAGGGGAAAGAGCACTTGACCTCGGAGTCCAGAGGCCTGGGTGAGTCAAGGACCACCAAGGCCCTGGAGCAAGCTGCTTCCTTCTTAGTTTCCAGAAGGGCAGCAGTGGGGTAGTCGAGAAGCCTGGGGTCTTTCACGCCAGCGGTGCCCTCTCTGCCCTGGCCACCCCTACCTCATTGGAGTCGTCCAGCAGGGTGACGTGGAAGGAGATGAGCCCCGTGAAGCCGGCATCGGGGAAGGAGAGGCCCTCCACGAAGAAGCGCTCCTCGTCCCCGTGGAAGCGGGGCACCTCGTACGACACCTTGTCCTGGCCCAGCACGTGCCTGTAGGCCTCACACGAGTCCTCGGGCCCTGGGAGGGGACGGAAGGGGCAGCCGTGACTCCCCGGTGCACCTGGGGGGCGTGAGGATGCCGGAAGAGCTGCTCATTCTCATGGAAGAAATGTAAGCCGGACAACAGCTCCCGCCTCTCACCTCCCACTGGCATAGGAGCGAAAGATGCCTAATACCCCGTGTAGGCAGGGTGGGGAGAAACAGCGCTCCTTCCGAGGTTGGGGTTCAGATCCTTTGGAGCGTGATTTGGCAGCATCTAACAGAGTAACGTTTACCCCTGACCAGCAATTCCACTTCTAGGTATCTTTCCTACAAAATACACGGACAAGGGAGTCTGCTTGTTGTTCATTCATTCACTGAGCATGTACTTCCTGAGCACCTGCTATGCACCTACGAGGCACGGTTCCGGACTCAGGATACAGCCATGAGCAAGGTCCCTGCCCTCAAGGAACCTATCCTGCTGTGAAATCATAACACCGCAAACAACTGTACGTTCAGGGGACCAGAGAAGTTACAGCCCCTCCGTGCTTCGGAGTACCATGCAGCTGTGGAAAAGAAGGATGCAGAGCTACATAAACACACAGACAGATGTGTAGGGTATATAATTCAAGGAAAGAAACAGTTTGGAAAGCAGAATGTGTACACAGCACACACACGTGCACGCTTAGTACATACAGAAAAAAAGTCAGGAAGAACACACAGCAAACCAAGAACAGTGAGCACGTTTCAAGAAGTTCAGGGGTAGGGACAGAGAACTCTCATTTTTCACTGTATATACTTCTATATTGTTTGATCTTTTAAGAAATGAGCATCTTATTGCTTGTATACATTTGTGTTTTTAAAAGGTATCCTAGATCTTTGCTTGTACTTTCGATAACAGCTGTGTGGCCATGTAAAGCAGTAGTGGGATTCTTGAGGGGACAGGCACACTGAATTATGTAGGAGCAAATGGCCATGGTGTCTGGGACTGGCTTTAAAATACCTCAGCAAACAGAAAGGAAGAGATGAAGCCAGAGAGGCAAAGTAGTGATAATCATCGAGCCTGAGTAGTGGCACATGGGGGTTTGTTATACTGTTCTCTCTTTGTGTACATTTGAAAGTTTTGATAATACAAATTTCTAAGCGTGCTTAACATATATTTTTCAAGTTCGTTCATCCAATAAAACAATCTCAGGCCATGGCTGTGCCAGCCGACCAGTTCCAGAACTCTCACATCTGACTGTTCTTCCTCTGACCCCCAAGGCAGCCAGGGAGCCCGGGCAGAGCCTGCCCCCTGGCCCAAGGTGGGGAAACTGAGGCCCCCCGGCAGTGTGGGGGTGGTGGGGCAGGGCATGAACTCACCACAGGCGTGGAAGACCCGGGCCCGCTCAGCGTCACAGCTGGAGGTGTGGAGGACAAGTTTGTGGTCATCGAAGAGGGCAGCGGGGCCTTGAGTGCGCAGGACCATGACGGACATGTCTTCCAGGTCTGGGGAGCCAGACAGAGGGCGGCAACTCAGGGGGCCTCCGACACCCCAGCATCTCCTCCTCCTGCCCTCCGCCCTCCCCAGGGCAGGGGCTGCCAAGACCCGGGTCTTCGGGCCCCGGCTCTGCCCACCCTGTGAAAACACTGGAAACCGTCAAGAGCAAACCGCGAAGACTCTCTAAGTGTGTGACACGGTGAGCTGCTTTGTATCCCCTGGGCCCCGCTTCCTCGTGTGCCCAGAGAAACGGGACGTGCAGAGAGGCCAGCCCGGTGCCCGACACACGACAGGTGCTCGAGAGGCGTGTGGGGGAAGAAGGCCGCCTGGCAGCACACAGATGAGGGTTCCATCTCAGTCCCAGCATCACGTGCGGTTGACACTGGGCGAGCCCCTCCCTCCCCGAGCCTCAGCGTTCCATCTCTGAAACGAGGGACAACTACGCCCTGTTTCGGAGCAGCCATGAGCGTCTTGTGTGTAAGCACCTGGCCCACACCCCAGCACACTGCTGCAGCGTTCTCCACCGGGCTGTTGCACGCAGTTTGGGATGAATGTCATAGAATGTGTGGCGTCCCTGAAATGTCGCCCAGAGGAGCCTGGGAGGAGGCTGGATTTGGGGTTGGAATAGGAAGACTTGGATCTGCCGCAGACAGGAGACATCGGGGGTCTCCTGACCTCTGAGTCTCAACATTCTCGTCTGTAAATTGGGGTGATGCTCCCCTCCCACTTGGAATGATTAAATGAGAATTTGGGGAAAGGACCAGGCACACAGTAGGTGCTCAAATAATGTTAGCATCCTCTGCCCCCTGGAGGGAGAGGAGGGTGAGTCAGCTCATCTCCAGAGCTCTGCCCTGGCGTGTGAGTGCCTGCAGGCACTCCGGGCAGCTGCCAGCCTGGGGCAGGTTTTGAGGAACATCAAGGTGCGTCCAGAAGCCGGAACTCTGGCCCTGAGCCACCCCTGTGGGCTGCAATCGCTGCAGCGTAGGTGAGCAGTGACCCTGGACACCAAGGGACAAGGGCTGCCCTGGCCCCCCCTCACCTTGCAGGCAGTGCATGTGCTGGTCACAGTTGTCCCGGTCATCACAGTTCAGATTGTCCCTGTCACAGTTCACCAGCAGGATGGCTCCGTAGCCACCAGGCCCCCAGACCCATTGCCGCTGCCAATGACAAAGCATAGCTGGTGACAGGGGCTCAGACCAGACCTGTGCCTCACCCGCCCCAGCACCCTCCTGGCCCGCCCCTCCCCCGTCTCTTCCTCTTCGCCCTAGCCCGGGAGGATAGGCCCACTCTCACTGAAGCACCTCCTGCCCAAGAGGTGGCAATGGCTCCCTATCGCCCTCCTCATCGAGGCCAGATACACTATCTTTCTTCGCTGTCTGTGATGTGTCTCCAGACAATGTCCTCGTTCTCAACAGGCAACTGCCTGATTGTAAGACCCATCCCTCCCTCCAGGCCTTGGCTCCTGCTGTTGCTTCCACCTGGAATACCCTCCCTCTTGCACTGCTTTAGAGCCCAGCCCAAGTGGACTTCAAGGGAAGTCTTCCTTGCTCACGCAGCCCGCCTTGACCTTCTCCTCTGAACTCCCAATGCACTAAGTG
The DNA here is from genome assembly GCA_031878705.1 of Tapirus indicus. NCBI lineage: Eukaryota > Metazoa > Chordata > Mammalia > Perissodactyla > Tapiridae > Tapirus > Tapirus indicus. Next base: position 97,133,293 of record CM062924.1, on the reverse strand, counting down.
CCACCACAGTTCAGCCCAAAGGTCTTTGACAGTTTCATACTTGGTAGATTTCCCTCTTCACCTAGATCAGGAGGTCGGCACACTACAGCCCACGGGCCAAATCTGGCCCACTGCCTGTTTTGTAAATAAAGTTTTATTAGAACACTGTCACATGCATTTGTTTCTGTATTGGCTATAGCTCTTTCACACGACAGTGGCAGAATCGACTAGTTGCAACAGAGACAGTATGGCTCGCAAAGCTGAAAATAGTTACTATCTTGATTTTACAGAAAAGGTTTGCTGGTGCCTGACCTAGCTTCAAAGTCCGGAAGGACTTTTCCCCACAAAGCAAGGCCTAGCCCAGGACTGGTCACGTGTGTGCTTGATAATTCTCGGTGATGATTCTTCTGATGACAGAGGATCCCCAGCCATGCCTGGTTCCCATTTGGCTCCCCTGACCTCAGCATCAGCTGGGAGGCAGGAAGAGGCCTGTAATGGCCTCAACCCCCTTAACTCAGCCTAGAGCAGCTCCAAACTCCATGCCCCTTTCTGGGCCCAGGCAGAGATGCCCTACCTTGTCCACGAAGCGCCTGTTCTGCCTGCTTTCACAGTTCAGGTCGCAATCCAGAGCAACGTCTGCAAGGGGTGGGGAGAGGGTTAGTCACTACGGGGTGCCCAGGAGCCCAGCACAGGCCTGTGGCCTCCACATTTTAGCTTCGATCTCAGGGCCCATTTGGGTCTGGGCAGATGGAAATCATCTCCAAGAAGACACTGCCCAGAGGTGGGGCATCTGGAGCCTCCCTCCTTGGGCTGGGGAAAGAGGCCTAGGGGAGGAAGCAGGGTCAGAGCAAAGGCCCAGGTCAAACGCTGCCCCCTCCAGGAAGCCTTCCCTGACCCCTCCTTCTTCTGCATCCCTACAACCCTCACTGTCTGGGGCACACTCCGCACTGAGCCCACGTCGCCCTGGACATTCTTGGTCTGGATGAAACTGCCTCATCTCCTCAGGATGGGGCAGTGAGCCTGGACTTTGGTGTCAGACAGACATGGATGTGAATCTGGTTTCTGGTATCTACTGGCTGTGTGGCTCCTCTGCGTCTCAGCTTCATCTCACGGTCCCCCTATCCCAGCCCCCATCCCACCTTCTTAACGTTTCTCCCTAGAAAGTGGGGGAGCTTTCACAACACAGGGAGGAGAGAGAGGGGAGGAATTTGAAGTTATTTTTAAACATGTGAAAAGATACTCAACCACCGATGCAACAAGGGCTCCAAGAGCTTGTACCAATGCAAATTCCCTCCCGGGGTGCCTGGAGCTCCCCAGTTCCGCATCCTTGGCAACGCTAAGTTAGTGAAGCATCTATTCATTTGTGTTCTGATCGTTGGGACTTTCTCTTCTGTGAATTGCTTGTTCATATTTTCTGCCCATTTCTGCTCATTTGTTTGGTTTTTTTTATTGATTGGAGTTTTCCATAAACTATATGCACCGAGTCGGCCATATGCACTGCAAATTTCTTCTCTCAGTTCAGAGTTTGACTTCTTACTTGGCCTCTGTCACACAGAAGTTTTAAATTTTAATACAGTCTAATTTATCAATCTTTCCCCTTATGGTCTGTGCTTTTGTTTTGCCTGGTTAAAGAAAACCTTGACTACCTTAAGGTTGCAAAGACATTCTCTTCCAAAAGCTTTAAAGTTTTTATATTCACTTTAAGATTTTTAATCCATCTGAAATTTACTTTTGTGTACAGTAGGAGGTAGGGCTCCAAGTTCATTGGTTCTGACACAATAACCACATGAGCATGGGTCTACGTCTGAATTCTCTACTTGTTCCAGTGGTCTATTTAACCCTGTGCCAATTTCACACCGCCTCAAGTACTACATCTTGAAAAATTCTTGATATCTGGTCCCATGAGTCCCTCCACCTTGTTCTTCCTCAAAATTGTCTTGGCCATTCTTGCCCTTTGCTCTTCCATTTGAGTTTTAGGATCAGCTGGATAAAGGTCTATAAAAAAGCCACATTGGGATTTTGATGGGAACGTCGTTGAGTTTAGACTGATACTGTCCCAGAGCTCTTGGATCTGTCCTGGCTTTTTGTTTCTTTCACTGTTTTTTTCCTCTTTGTGTTTCAGTTTGGGTAACTTCTGTTGCCTGATCTTCAAGTTCAGTGATTCTTTCTTCAGCTGTGTCTAGACTACCTATAAACCCATCAAAAGCAATTTTTATCTGTGTTACCATGATTTTTATTTCTAGCATTTCCATTTGACACTTTCTTACAGTTTTCATTTCTCTGTTGAAATTCCCCATCTGTTCATGCATGTTATCCACCTTTCCTTCTAGAGCCTTTAACATATTAATCACAGTTACTCTACATTTCCTGTCTGATAGTTCCAACATCTGAGTCATCTTGCATGGAATTTATATACCAATTTGTGGAGAATTAGCAGAAAAAAATTCAGTTGGAAAAAGCAAGGTTCAACTCCATGTCTGTATATGCTTCAATTTGCTTACAAAAGGGGAGAATATACAGGTGTCCATATGTCTACTTGGATAAGCACAGCATATTTCTGGGCTAGAAGGATGCTGGGCCTGGGGAACTGGAAGTCTTGGGTTGGAGGGAAGGAGGTTTACCTTTCAATGTACACTCTTTGATACTGTTTGAATTTTTAAAATGTGCCCTTCTTAATTTCAAATATAAAACTAGTTGATTTTTATGAAAAGACCCCTGTTCAGTGTCATTCCCAACCACTCCCCATCCTGCCTGGCAAGTGACCCCTGCCCACATCCTCAGCATGGTGCCAACTTACCCACACAGGTCAGGTAGAGCACCGTGTAGGCCAGGGGCAAGGGCTCACAGCTGGAGTGGTAGGAAATCTGAACCTGTGGAGAGACGGGCCCAGGGTCATGCTGGCTGAAGCCAAGACCCCCTACTCCAAAAGACAGGTCTTGGGAGACCTGGCGAGGTGGGGAGGAGATCTCAGGAACCTCTGTGCTCTAGAGTTGAGTTTATCAACTCAGCTCTTCCTTTAGCCTTCTCTGTGCCATTTATTTTTCCATGCCTCTATTGTCCCATCTGTAAAATGGGAACCATCTGTGAGGGATTCCATGGAAAGCCGGGTCCCAGTGTTGCCAGTGACTACTGTGTGATTTTGACAAGCCCCTGCTCCCCTTTGGGTCTTGGTTTTGCCATTTGAAAAATGAGGAGTTCCGACTGGGCGGGATTTAGGGTCACTCGCTCATCTGTGGGATTCAGACAGGCCTGGACTTGAGCCCAGCACCTCTGGGTTCTGTGACCTTGGCAAAGGCCCTTCACCTTTCTGAGCTGCCTCAGTTTCCTCATCTGCAAAACAGGGAACATATAGGTCCCTGTCTCAAAGGATTGTAGTGCAGCTTAGAAATAATACGTGTAAAAGACTGATCGCATAGGAAGTGCCCAAGAAATACCAGCTACTGTGACTGGTGGGCAGGTGGCATCGTATAAGGGCTCAGATTGTGGATCCACCACGTGTGAATATCCTGGGAAAAGTTACTGCCCTCTCTGGGCCTCAACTTCCTCAGCTGTAAAGTGGGGCTAATAATAGTTCCTACTCCGTGGGATTGACTGTGGGCTGTGAGAATTAAAGAAGGAGCACACTTGACATGCTCACCAGGGCGCCTGGCCCACAGCAGTCACCCAGTAACTGTCAAAGGTGAGGCTGAAGATGGGGGATGACAAAGCAGTTTGAGGGAGACGCATCAAAGTCCCCTTCGACCCCCAGCTCTCCGCCTGGACATTCCCTCCTGACGGGGGTCCCTCAACTCTCTCATCTGAGCCAGAAGGTTCAGGACCTTACAGAAGCCCCTCACCCTTCGGTCCTGGGAGCCCCTAAATCCTGCAGTTATTGACCCCCACGTGTCAGGCCCCAGCAACAATGCTCACCTCAGACACAATTACCGGGATCCTGGCCAAAGGTGGGGGGAGGGGGGACACTTTGACCCTCCTCCATCCCTGCCGTCCTTGGGGCCCAGGAAGTCAGGGTGGGGAGGTGCCCACACAGCCCCCGGCTCAGCAGGGAACCCAGGAGGGGCCGCTCAAAGGCCGGCTGGTTCTCTTGCCCTGCCCCAGGGCCTCCGTCCTCGCCCTCACCAACTCTGCTGCTCACTAGATCACATGACTTCAGGTAAGCCACACCCCTTCTGGGTCTCAGTGTCCCTGTCTGTAAAATGGGTTCACTGAGTTCTGCCCCACCTGCCTGGCAGAGCTCAGTGGAGAGGCTCAGTTCAGATACTGGATGGGAACAGAGGTGGGCGTGATGGAGGGAACCTGCCCCGCTGTCAGGAAGGTCTGTGTTGAATTCCAGCTCTTCTACTAATTAGCTATGTGGCCCCAGGACAGTCACTCTGAACCTTGTGAAATGGGGATCAGAGGCAGGGGCCTCTCAGGACTGACGTGAGGGCCAGCTGAGGTCACAGCTGCTCAGTGCCTGGCACACGGCCAGTGCTTCTTAAAGGGCCAGGTTCCCAAAACATCGCTCCTGACATGGAGTGGGAACCTGCCGCTCCCACCCGCTAAGTCCTGGTTCCCATCAGCCCTTTAAGGGGGCATCACCTATGCCAAGCTCAAAGGCCACCCCATTTCTCCCACTTTTTAAATGTCCCCTGCCCTGGGGCCAGAACACTGCCTGCAGCTGGGGCTCGTGAAACCCACCCTTGCTGGCTGAATGAGCGGAGAGAGGAGAGCAAGGGGAGTCATCGTGCCTCTGAGAAGGGAATGGGGACAGGAAGACAGTGGACTAGGGGAAGGAGAGGCACCTTGGGGAAGGGGTTCTCCCCAGGCGGCAGTGTCCCACCCCTGCCCCTGCTTTCTCTCCTACATTCATAGTGGCAACCCTCAGCCTACAGATGAGGAAACTGAGGCCCAACACAGAAGAACTGGGACAACTCCTCCCATCACAAGGGGTCTTGGGAAGCAAGAGAAGAAGCAAACGCTGGCTCATGCTCCCCCCACACCAACACTAGGAGGAAGATGCTATGATTATCCCCATTTTACAGACGGGGAAACTGAGGCCCAGGGGTGATGTGACGTGGAGGTGGGCGCGCTGTTTGTGTTTGTAAGTTGCAGGCTGGCTGGCTCCCAGGCCAGGTGCTTACCCACCGTGCTGCCATGCACTCTGGGGAAAGAGAGGGCACTGGGCCTGCCTCCCCATCCCGCTCCCAGAGCAGGGGACACACTCACATGACTGTCGTTGAGGTCGTTGCTGGGGGAGTTCATGACCACAATGATCTCCAACCCTGCATCAAAGTGCCACCGCCTGGTGTCCGCGCGCTCCCGGCCCCTCTCTACGCCGGGAGAGATGTAGATGTCCACACCGGGGGTCCCGTAGACCTCAAACGTCTCTGTGCCCTCGGGTACTGACCTGGGAAGAACAGGGAGCCATGGAAAGAGCTAGAGGGGGCAGCCCTTGTTCAGACGCTAGAATTTTGGTGCAAACTCTTGTTTCCTCCAGGAAGCCTTCCCTGACCACCCAGGTCTCTCAGATCTTCACAGTAAAGTCCTGGGAGTCAAATCTGGATCCCACACAAACGTAGACACATTCTCACATTCCAACGCTCTGTGTTCAATAACATTTCCCTTGTGAGGACCAGTGTGCGTTTTATTCCCCCGCCGCCGTGCAGATCTGGGCACAAAGAGCTCAGTGAACACCAGCCAGTAGCAAGCAAGTGGACCCCCCTGCAGTTCTGAGACTGTGGCTCACCCTGTTCTCACTCCCCAAGTCCCATTGCACCCCTCCTTACCAGGTCATAAGATGATCTTGGGGTCTTCCCTAGGGAAGGGTATTAAATTTTGTCCAGTGCCTACTGTCTGGCACCTTACATTTACTAGCTCCTTTTATTGTTACAAATCTGCAAAGTGAGTGGTATCATTTCCGTTTCACAGGTGAGAAATTGAGGCTCAGAGAGGTCAAGTAACTAGCCTGAGGTCATGCAGCAACAAATGGCACAGCCAGGTTTGCACTCGGGTCTCTGACACAGAGCCCGTGCTTTCCCACGCCACTGCAGTGTCGTCTGGGAAACTTGGCCAGATTCAGCCAAACAACCAGGCATTATTATAGGGTTAAAAAGTCTACCATGTCCACTAATTATTAGGGAAATGCAAATCAAAACTACAATGAGATATCACCTCACACCCGTCAGAATGGCTATAATTAACAAGACAAAAAACAGCAAATGTTGGAGAGAATGTGGTGAAAAGGGAACCATCATACAGTGACGTAGAAATGCAAACTGGTGCAGCCACTATGAAAAACAGTATGGAAATTTCTCAAAAAATTAAAAATAGAAATACCATACGATCCAGCTATCCCGCTGCTGGGTATTTATCCAAAGAATGTGAAATCAACAACACAAAGAGATTTATGCACCCCTGTGTTCATTGCAGCGTTATTCACAACAGCCAAGTGGTGGAAGCACCCAAGTGCCCATCAACTGATGAATGGATAAAGACGTGGTATATACAGTGACAGGACTGGGATCCAAACCCAGGCCTTCTGGCTCCTGAGTCCACATACCTATCCACCACTTTCCCAAGAGTAATAACAACAATAATCATAACCCCTGGGGCCCCCATCCCCTGCAAACTTACCCTGGCAGGTCTGGCTAAGCCTTTCCAAACATCGGCTCATCTAATCCTCACTGGAGCCGCAGAAAGAGGGGATTATTACTCTTGTTTACACGTGGGAAAACTGAGGCTCAGGACGGGCAAGAGACTTCCCTAAGGTTGCACAGCTGGCCATTCCACCCAGGCCCTTTCCATTCCCGCCTCCACTTGGAGGAGAGCAGACCTCCCCCAAAACACCCTCTTCACTCCTCCCCGAGCGTGATTCTGATACTTCTCAAAGTGGCTTTTTTATAAAAAAAGAGAAATAAACCCATCCCGAGCTCCCACTCCAGTGCACGGCTCTCCAGGTGTCCTCACCAGGTGGGAGGGGCCGACACACCTGTTTCTCCTCCCATGCAGGGCTGCCCGATGTAGCAAATAAAAATAAAGAACACCCAGTTGGACTTGAATTTCAGATAAACAACAAATAATTGTTTTAGTATAAATATGCCCCATGCAATATTTGGAATATACTTCCACAAAAAATTATGGTTTATCTAGATTTCAAATTTAACTAGGCAGGATTTTATCTGGCAGCCCTATTCACTAAGCCTGTAATTTCCAGGGCTGGTGGTGCCCTCTGTCCTGTTGTCCCTGGGTGTGTGGGCCAGCCCATCGGGGACATGGAGAATCTGGACAGAGAGGCACGGGGACAGAGAGACAGAGAGAGACAGAGACATGGAGAGAACCAGAGAGATGGAGAGTCAGAACGACAGAGACACATGGAGACAGACGGGCAGGAAGGGCCCCCCTCATACCCAGCAGTGCCTTCAGCTCCTTCCTCAGCTCCCCTCCCCCAGGCACCTGGCCTCCAGCTCCCCAGGAAGCCTGTAAACTTTCTGAGGAACTCCCCCCGCCCCGCCCAGACCCCCAAGCTGCCCCCTGGACCCCAGGCGTCCACGAGCTAGAGTTGAGCACCCTGTGGTCCTTCTGGTATGAAAGCCCCACCCGGTTCCCAGGCCCCAGCCCCCAGGTTTGGCATATTTCAGCCCAGCTCCTGCACCTCTCTGGGCCGGGTCCTGTGTGAGGCACTAGGGGAAGTGCCCCTGTCCACAATGGGCCCGCAGAAACCCGGAGCTCGGGTGGTGCCAGGACCAGGGTCAGGCGTCAGGTTCCAGGCTGGGCTGGGTCGCACATCAGCCAGGTGACCTTGAATTAACGCCCAGCCTCCCTGGGCTCAGCAACCTCGCCTGTAAAGAGGGATAATGACACCCGCCTGGCCACCCTCCAGGGCATCTCGAGGCTCAAATGCGATCATAGGCAGGAAAGGCTTGGAGAACCGGCCGCCCAGGATGTGGGGGGGGGGGTATTAAGGTAAATTAGGGTGCAGGAAGTGGGTGGATGGAGGCAGATTGAGAGGGTGGCCTGGGGTGTCCAGGGAGGGCTTCCTGGAGGGAGGCAGGTGAACCCAGGACAAGAAGGAGACATGTCTGAGGGGAAGGCGTTTTCACCGTGGAGCCGTAGGAGGTCAAGGAAAGTCAGGCTGTAGCAAGCTCGTTTTCATCATCCCTGTATAATCGGGAGCCAGCGATGGTTCTTGATCAGGAAAGGCAATATGATGGAGCCGTGGCAAGGTGGTTAGCCTGTGGATACCGGGCCCAGGCAGCCTGGGTTCAGATCCAGCCCCACCACTCACTGGGTGCATGACCTTGAGGGGGTGACTTGGCCTCCCTCTGCCTCAGCGTCTGAGTCTATAAAGTGGGGATGATGAGAAGATGAAAGGAGTGGATGTGTGTAAATGCTCGGGATGAGTGAAAGTCAGAGGCACCTGAACCCATGCCCTTGTTTCACTGTTGGGGAAACTGAGGCCCAGAAGAGAAGGGACTAGAAGGCAGGGCTCCAGACTCCCAGTCCCGTGCTCATGCCCCGTCACGGAAGCTGCGTTAGGAAGAAAGGGGCGGCTGCTGGGAGGAGAGCCTGCATCAGGCACACGAGGACCGGATTTCCCATTTCCTGGAAGACAGGGAAAGTGGCCAGCACCTCACGGGGATGAAGTTCTTCCTCCGACTGACCGGGCCACCTCGAGCTGCCAGCATGCTCTTGAGACATGCCAGCGCAGCCCTGGGGGTGGGCACAGGTGCCTTGGTGCTTCGCACTCTCCCCAGCTGAGGCTGTCCACTTGCAGGCCAGTCCAAGGCCCTCCCCAGCACCAAGCCCTCAGGCCAGCCCAAGGGTCCAACTGCTCCGGTGGCCCAGCCAGCCTAGGAGGTGGCGAATGGTGGTAATACGTAGGGGAGTGACCAACAGTTCTGTGAGGTGTTACCTGGGCTGCGAGACTTTCAGTGCTAAAACCTGGAAGGTCTTGGGCAAACCAGGACAACTGGGCACCCTCACAGTGGCCAGACTCAGACCCACCTGCTGAAAATGCAGATTCCAGAACCAGAAATGCTGCAGGCCCTGGAACCTGCATTTTAAACCATACTGAAGCCCAGTGAAGGCTGAGAACCATAGCTAAGGGTGGACTGTCTCAGAAATGCTGGACCATGGTTTCCCCGGGGACTGTGGGGATGACTCAGTGCAAGCCCACCCCGTCCTGGGAACCAAGACAAGTCAGGTCCTCTTCATGCTCAGTGGTGAGGATGATGATGGTGACACTGGTGGTGAAGGCAGCTCCCATAGCCATTTGATGTGGGCACTATTATCCCCACTTTACAGACGAGGAAACTGAGGCTCAGAGATGACAGGTGACTTGCCCAAAGTCACACAGCTGCTAAGTGACAAAGGAGCCAGAGCTCACAGCCAGCTCTGTCCCCACTCCCTTGCAAACCCAAACCTATCCTCTCCCTCCATGGGCTCGGGGTCTCAGCACTGGGAGAACAAAACCAGACATTTCAGAGCCGAGAAACTGATGGGGAATGTCCCTGTGGTTGAAAACAGAAAGATCGGCAAGATGACCATCAAGGTCCCCACTGAGCTGGCCCACGGGGCAGAGGAGACCGGGGCCCAGACCGCTCGGGTTCTGGGTGGTACCACCAGCTGCCCCGTCCCACTCAGCGGGGCTCCCGGATCTGGACTCTGCCGGCCCACCAACCAGGAAATCACTGCTCTTCCTGATCCCACGTTCTTCCCGCCTCTGGAAAATGGAGGCCACACAACCCTTTCCCTGAAGCCCAAATAATTATGAGAGTTGGAGATGCACCAGCCTCACAGGGCCCAGCTCCCTGCAGGGCAGGGCAGAGCGCTGACATCAAAGGTCATTGGAGATAGAAGGGGAGCTGCCGTGTGAAATCAGGGAGGGGCTCAGAGCAGAACTCGAAACCCACTGTTCTCTGCCCGCCTCTTCAGGGTACCTACGGGGAAACAGGCCCAGGAAGGAGCAGAAAGTTGCTCAAGATGACACAGCAAAGGGTGACAGAGCTTGGACCAAAATCGGGGTTCCTGGCCCCAGGTGCCCTGGGCCTTTTCTCTCCATTATGTGGCCTCTGCGGAGACGGGGTGACGTGGGCCGTTCGCCCTTCCACCTAGGACAGCAGCTCTCAGCCCCGGCTGCACATTCATCCCTAACGGATCTTGAAACAACTGCGGTGATGGAGCCACTCAGCAGATCAACTGAATCAGACTCTGGAGGCAGGGATGCCCGGCGGGAGCGGTTCCAGTCCATTTACCATTCTTACCATCTGGCCATTGACTGTGCCCCTGGGGGTGAACCCCCCACCAGAGGCCATCCTGATATTTCGATTTTGCCCAGGGAGAACCTCCCCCTCCGAGACTTTGTGCTGAAGTCGATGCTGAGGGTCGAACATCGAGAAAGCAACATGGAGTGGAGGAAACTCCTCAGGCTTAGGCACTAGGTGAGATCTGGGTTCAAGTCCCAGCTGTGCCTTGAAGGACAGGATTTGTCCGGCCACAGCCCTGAGCCTCCGTTCTTGCATCTATGAAATGGAGACTGTGACAGCCACCATAGCTGCAGGGAGGAGCAGGTGAGGCCCCAGATGCCCAGTGCGTGGCTCAGCACACCGTGCATTACCCTTCCTTCCCTTTGGCCCTAAGAATCCCTGCTCAGGAAAGCAAGGTCCCCTACCAGTTCTGGGCCATCTCTAACTCAATGGAAGGTGGGAAGATGGGGTTCAACCCACTGCCACAGATAGAGAGGCCCAATGGACCTGCCTGTGCTCATCCTTTAAGGCTCTGTTGGTGCCCTTCCTCCAGAAAGCCTGCCCTGCCTGCTCAGCCTACCCTACTTTCTCTTTTCTCATCTCCTCCTTCCCCCAGTACAGTTCAGAGGTTGTTCCCCAGTCATCTTCTGTATGGCAGGTTTGGGGATGCTTGAAGCTGTCCACGGGACAGGACAGAGCCTTAAGATGATGACGATGATGATAATAGTGGTGACAGTTACCCTAATTGAATGTTCATCACATGCCAGGCACCACCCAAGTGCTCTACACGCACAACCTCATTCAATCCTCCCAAGAGCCCTTTGACATAAAGGCCAAACTCTTTGGGTTGCATCCTGGCTCTGCCACTCCTCACTGGCTGTGTGACATGGGGCAAGTTACTTAACCTCTCTGTGCCTCAGTTTCCTCATCTATAAAATGGGGGTGATGATAGCACAAGCCTCATAGAATGGTTGTGAGAATTAGTTAACACATATGAAGTGCTTAGGGCAGTGACTGGTACGGAGCAGACTCTAAGTACCATCGCTGATGTCGTTATTATTATTACCTCCATTCTGCAGATGAAGAAACAGAGACTCAGAGAGGTTAAACGACTTTCCCGAGGTCAGACAGCTGCTAAGTCATGGATCCAGGACTGCTACACCACACCCACTGCCGTTGCTCTTGTTGGCCCTCAGTCTGAGCCCCCAGGATTGCTAAATTATGGCATCTCCCAGCCAGAAGGGACCTCAGAGCTATCCCAGTCCTGCTCTCCTTACAAGACGGGAGTCCTTCCCGCAGCCCTTCTGCAAGAAGGTGGTCCAGCCTCTGCTAGGACTGCAGGACAGGAGTCTCAGAGGGCAGGGACCAGGTCTGTGTGTTCGCCTCTGTGTCCCCATGCCTGGCATACACTGGACCGCAAAGAAACACTTGATGCATGTGTGAGTGAATGAACTAGGCGCTTCTCCCTACCCCTAAGGTGGTCTGGTCATCGGAGCCCAAGAATCCCTTGTTTGAAGGTACCAGAGGCCCTACCCCCCACTCTGCGGCCTCCTCTGTGAACCCCAATGTGGCCCATCCACTCACATTACCCCAAGATGCTGCCGCCTTTGCCTCGCATGGTCCCAATCCGTCCTTCATCCCTTAAGGAAGCTCTGCAGGGCAGGAGCCAGCCCAGTCCTTCCTGGGGCAGGTCAAACTGGAGACACCTCTGCCCCATGGTCACGAGGTAGCTAGGGCCAATGAGTCACCCCCACGGGCACACAGCATTGGAGGGGGTGGTGGCGCCAGGCAGCATGGGTACCCCTCCTCCCTCATCACCTCTTCTGGCACAGCCTCTGTGGCTACCCTCTCCTTCAGAAGCCACCAAATCCCCTTGCCACTCCTCACTGCCCACCCGCCATCAACCAGGCTTTAGCTCCTGGTACCTAGCTGGGCTGGCCTGCTCCAGACTTGTTTCCCTCTCATGACCAGCTCCTCAACCCCTCTCATCTAATGCCCTGGGATCAACCCCATCTCTGCTTCTAAGTTCACTCCAATTTTTAAAGCTTTCGTCTGGGATACTGGTTCTCAGCTGGGAGTGATTTGTGCCCTCCAGGGCTCATCTGGCAATGTCTGGAGACATTTTTGGTTGTCACAAGTGAGGGGTGTGCCATGGGCATCTAGCGAGTAGAAGGTAGGGACCCTGCTCAGCATCTCACAGTGCATAGGACGGCCCCAGGACAGGGAACTACCGTGTCAGTAGTGCTGAGGTTGAGAAGCCTGGTCTGCGGAGAGGGTGGGAGACCTGTGAGATGGGGACAGTGACACAGTTCTGCCTTCTTCTCTCCCAGTCACCTGATCACCTGTGTCCCCAGCACAGCCTTGGAGCTGAGACACCTGCAGACTCCTCAAAATGCTAAAGCAGCCAGCTCCTGGTGGTGCCCAGAGCCCAGCTCCTGAAACCCTGCCCAAACTCTCCTTTTCTTCCTGGGAGAGACAGAAGGGAGGCCTCACCCGCAGCCATCGGCCTTAAGGACACGGCCATGGCACACAGTAGCACCATAATGCACGGGCATTGAGTGGCTGGAGGAAACCAGATCCTTGTCAAGGTGGCAGGCAGCTAAAAGCATAAGACTCTTGACCATGAATGGGTTTAAATCCTGGCTTTGCCACTTAGTAACTGTGTGACTTGAGCAAGTGGCTTGAGCTCTCTGTGTCTTAGTTTCCTCATTAACCAAACGAGATGAAACCAATAATAAACTTAGCTCATAGAGTTGTTGTGAAAGCTAAATTTGAGAGTTAAAGTTCAAGTGATAAATTCAAAAGACTTGTAAAGCTCTTAGAACAGTGAGTGCCTGGCTCATAGTAAGCGCTAAGTATAAGCAATTTTTAAAAAAACGATTGATGCTCCATTTTCAGAGCTCATAGGCTGGAGCTGGGGCTGGGTGGGGGCAGTTATACCTCTTTCTATTCTGATGTGCTCCACCAGACCCTCAGCCCAGCCTGCAGGATCCTCTGGACAGAGAAAAGTGCCCAACTGCCCCGTGGCACCAGCTCCTCGAAGCCCGCACGGGGGCTCAACCACTGCAAACCTCTCTACCCCCCTCCCGTCCCCCACACTTCAAGTCCTTGGTTGGGGTCCTCAAGAAACCAGCCAAGAAAGGTGAGGACCCAAGCTTCCGTGATTGGCCGCTGTTCCAAGGCCAAGACTGCGGAGAGGGCAGCCAAACCAGGCCTGAGCCCTGAGGAAACTCTGCACAGTTCGCAGGGAGGGCCCAAGGCGGTCAGCACCGCGGGCCTGCAAACCCCCAGGCCTCTGGCTCTTACCCATAAATGTCCACGAGGGTCTCCACGCCAGCCACACATACAGCGCTGGTGGGATGCTCTAGAGACACACGCACGATCCTCTGCAGCGACATGCTGGCCTTGGACCAGGCTTGGGCCACCAAACTGGACACTCCCCCACAGGCCCCTTGGCATATGGTTTAAAAGACTCTGGCCACGCCCCTCCAGCCTGGAGTGCTAGCTCATTGGCTCCAGTCCTGGAAGCCCAGCCCCTTCCCAGAGCCAGGAGCTTCGGATTGGCTGGACGGAATCCAACGTTTGCATATGACCTGTTGCTCCTAGGGTTCATTCGCAAGGGAGTGAATTTCTCACTCTAAGGGGAACAAGTCCGCACAGGTACCTGGCCTGGGCGCCACGGCCTTGAGGGGGTGCGGAGATGTGGGGTACTGATCGGGGCGCCTTCCTCGCTTTCCACACTCATCCTCCTCACCCTCTTTTCTGCGTCTTCAGAGACGATACGGTTTAGTGGGGAGCTTCTCTACCCTGCTGGGGGAGCTGGTGAAAATGTAGATTCCCAGGCCCACCCTCCAGCCTGATACAGCTGGTTAGGGGAGCTGCCTGGCATCTGGATTTTTTACAAGCAACTCAAAGCATTTTGATGCACTTTGAAAAACACCAGCCTTTTTCTTAAGAGCATGGGTTTTAGAGGCAAGACTGGGTTTCAGCCCTGCCTCAGCCACGTCCTGGCTGGGTGACTGTGGGCAAGGCACTTAATTGCTCTGTGCCTCAGTTTTCTCATCTGAAAAATGGTTGTTGTGAGGCTTAAATGGAACAACGTGGGTAGAGCTCTAGTACAGAGCTTGGCATTATTCGGTTATGGATGTTGTTGTTAGTGTTATTACTAATAGATGCCAAAAGGCCCTGGAAGGGGTAAGTGATGAGGGTACAAACTCTCTCTGGCAGGGACAGCTTAGAATGTCAGATCAGGAAGGCTCACTTGCCGGGTGGGGAAACTGAGGCTGGAGGGGGCATTCGGGCAGCTGGAACAGCAGGAGCGGGGGTTCTGGGGAAGGAGTGCTGAGTTCAGACCCAGGCTCTGCCACGCACCAGCCTTGTGGCCTTGGGGGGTTACATCCCCTCTCTGGGAGCCTTTTCCTCATCTGTAGAAAATGTGCCTAATCACCAGCCCCGGCAGAGATAATGGCGGGGCACACCCTACCCGGCGAGGCTCAGAAGGTGCTGAATAGAGGTTTCCTCCCTTCTCCCTGGCGATGCTGACAGTCTGAGGCAGGGTGGGGACCGGGACTGGCTCCCCAGAGTCCCCAGCTGGTGCACTTGCAGTTCAGGATCTCAGCAGGACTCTAAGACTGTGCTCCTCCAGCCCAGCTCCTGGAAAGGAGCTTCTTCTCAAGGAGAGCCGCTGGGCTGCAGGATGGAGTGACAGCTTCACTTTTTTGGTTGTAAAATGGCTTGGTGGCTGACTCAGCTCTGGGTGGGAGTCAGAGCTCAGGAGGAAGCCCCAGACTGTCTTCTTAGTCTGCACAGTTGTGAGCACAGGTGGGGGACAGATGCAAAAAGAGGGGGGCTTCCCCCTGGGTGTTAGCCTGTGCTGGGGACAGGACCAGCCTCCCACTCAGAGCCCTGGATCTCTCTTTGGACGAAGATCTATGCCTTTACCTCTCCTCAGTTAACACTAGCTTTTAGAAACAGGTCTGTGGTTCATTCAGACTAAAGTGTCAATGACTGATGGGCAGCAACTTTTTGCCTCTTAGTCCACAAGAAATAAAGTGAAAGAGTGAGTGAGTGAGCGTCAAAGGGTACAATATGAGGCAGCAGCAAGTGTGCAGGATGAGAGTGGTGACATTCCCAGGCCCCTGAAGTCAGACCGCTGAGGCTGGGTGACTGAGCAGCTTTAGAAGCAGGAATGAAAGGGAATCGTTGTGGCCTGTGGCCCTGGGCACCAGCCCTGCAGGGGAATCTCCCACCTCTGCCGATAGGATGCAGCCCACCTCCCCCTGAGAGATCGAGGAGGTAGTACCGGGAAGGAGAAGAGATGAAGAGGAGGACACACCCCTCCCCTGATATCCATCTCAGCGGGGCATTCGGCTTCAGGGCAGTGGGCTGTGCCAACCGTCCTGCTGAATCAGCCTGCTGCCTGGCCCTGGGGGCTCTCCCAGCCAGGTGGGGGCTGCCCACGGCCAGCAGATGTTGAGTCAAGGAGCTGGCGGCATGGTGCATGGAACTGGAAGCAGGCCCTCCCCACTTTCCACCCCTCCTGCCCACGGCCCCACAAACAGAAGCTCAGGAGGCAGCAACTTGAAGAAATGCACGTTGACATTTTTATTAGTCAGAAAAGAGGTGACCAGTCACCCGGAAACTTCTCACAGGGAATATCAGGGCCCCCAACATCCTCAGCAGCAATCCTGAGCTTCCCACACTCAGTGCCACCCTCCCCATCTCTCTGCAGTGCCCCTCCCCTCCCGTCCACAGCCCTTTCCCCGGGGAGTCCCGGCCCCTGGCCGGCCGCACACCCTTGGGCCCTGAAGAGCTTCCTTCTCCCCTTGGCTCAGGCTAGGCTTCCTCATGATTATGAGCAGAAAGTGCACAGGTTAGACCAGGGGCTTGCGAATGGGGTTCCACAGAGCCTTCTGGAAGGGGAGGATCCAGGTACGCGGCCCCCGCTGCCTTAAACCAGAGCAGTTCCGTTTGTATCTGTTTCATACGTTGGGTTTCCAGGTTAAGCCTCTGTTCTCCAAGTGTTCCGCAGCTAAAAGAGTTTAACAGCAGCTGGCTCAGTCTAGGTGCCACCAGGGGCCACTGAAAACCTGGGAGGTGGAGGCCTGGGGGCCAAGAGCCCCTGAGATGGTCCCATGGGCAGTGGGGGCGGAGGGCAGGCTGGCTCCCTCCTGCCCATGCCCACTCTGCACTGGCCAAGCCGGCCTGCCTGTGCACATCTCGGTGACCTCACCCAGGGCCAGGCTATTTACCCCCTGTGGCGGGTCTGTCTTCCCTTCTATGGGAGGGGACAGGCCTGCCACGGGGTTTACTCACAGGTGAAACCCAAGCTACTGTGCAGGGTCTCAGGTTGCTGAGAGAGACCGGTGAGCCTTCCCCTCCCACTGCCTGCAGTGCGAAGGGGAATAATTAAAGACTATTAAGGGAAATTAAACCCCACCTTCAGAGATAACCTAATGGCCCCCACCCTCCTCTAACATCTGGGCCCTCAGCCCCTGCTGCGGGAACAGCCTGGAACAGCCATCCCCCTTCACATTCAGAGTCCAAGATCCAAAGCCCAGGAGCCTAGGACGCAGAAGCCAAGCCCCGGGTTTTATCCTAGTGCCCCCCCCCGCCCCGCCTCCTCCCCTCCTGCCCGGCTTCCTCTGTCTGCCCTCCTCAGGCCTCATGTTGGCCTCTCAGCGTTTTTAAGCTGGAAGCAGCCAGCACCCGTAATTATAGGCTTTCCAAACAGGTAACAAGCACCTTTCTGAGGACGGGAGTCACATATTAAAGGGTTTTTGTTGCCTTTTCTTTTTTAAACAGGTCCCCAGACGCTGGGTTTTCCTGTCCTTATTTGCCTGTGTAAATATGCCTGAGGGCTGCTGGGAGGTCACAGCTTGGGGGTCCCCTGCAGGAGGAGGTACCTGGTGGAGAAAAGACGGTGCCTCATGTCCCCACTTCCTGGTCTTACAAGAGCCACTGGTGGCCTAGACCCAGGGCCCTCACACAGAGTCCAGGCTCTCTGGGCCCCATTCCTGGTGCAAACACGGAGTGTCAGAACAGATGGGGAGCAATTCAAAGTGGGGCACCTGCCAAGGCCATGCCGACCATGTTGATCTTTTCTAGAACCTCTGGGCATTGTAGATGGGGAGAGGAGAGGGAAGAATGAGGGCAGTCCTTCTCAGGCTGGGTGGGCCACTCCAGAGGTGAGGATGTGCGCCGTCCATCCCTGTATGCCGGTGCCCACGGTGGCCAGCACGTTTGCAGGCACTCAGGGGGAAGTGCCCGAGGCTTCCCCCAGAGGAAGGAGGCCAGGCGGAGGTACCTCACCCTCCCCTGGGCGGAGTTCCCTGGCAGGTGGGCAGAGAGGAGGGTGGGTGGGCAGCAAGCTCAGGGCACCATGTTCCACCACTTGAAGGAGAAGGGCTTCCGGCGCACGTTGGTGCCACAGTGGATCTCCCCGAGCAGCTTGTGGTAGGACAAGTAGTCATCGATGAAGGTGCAGTGGAGGCCCAGCGGCTCCAGCAGGGACCGCACCTTCTCCTCCAGGCAGCAGCGGCCGTTGATGACGGGCCCGAAGGGTTTGGGGATGCCCAGGTACTTGCCTAAGACCACCATGTTGACCTGTAGAAGAGAGAGGGCAAGCGGGAGGCCCTGCTGGCTAGGGATGCTCTACAAATGGGGGCCCCTTCTGGGATCTGGCTCTGGCGGACACACCCCCAGGCCTGTCCCATCCTTGCCAGCAGCCCTGGGCTGCCAGGGATGAGGCTCACTCGAGAACGAGGGTTTACGGAAGCAGAAAAGAAATAGATTCATGGTTGGAAGAGAGCATTCCAGGTAGGGTTGCCAGTAAGTAATATACACGGTAACCTTATATGAATTAAAGTCACCCATTCCTCTAATACTTTCTTCCATCTATCAGAAAATTGTCATATGCTAACAGCTTCGTTAGGATGAGATTTTACCATCATCTGCAGAAACGTGTACAACAAATATACACGTCTACAGGTCTACAGTGTGAATGTCCTCGTAGGTGTGGTGTACTTGTGCAGTATGCAGCTTGCTCAAGTGTCCCTGGAAGCCCTGATCATTGTTACCATTTATTGAGCATCTTCTATGTGCCAGATACGTCATCACTATATCTCACAGCCTCCCTCTGAGACTGTGGCTTGGACAAGTTAAGAAACATGATGAAGGCCACACAGCCAGAGAAGGGGGAGACTAAAATTTGATTTGGGTCTGATTCATGCCAAAACCCGTGCTCTTTATACTCTGCTGGAGTGTAGCACTGTGGCGCCTGGGGGGCTGAGGAGCTGGGGCTGGGAGCCCTTGGGGGGCACCTGGGTTTATCTCTGGTGGCACCTCTGCTTCCCTAGCTGGGGATCTAATGCTGGGGAAGGGTGTGGAGGTTTCTTAGAAGAAACCTCAGGCCCAGACTGCCCTTGGTGTTCAAAGGAGACACTTCCGACCCACTGTCTGGAGGATGGTACTGGGTCATCTCGGTGTGACGTGGGCTGCCCTGGATGCTGTCCCTCACACACTCCATGCCTGGCCCCTCACCCTCAAGTCTGCCCTGCAGGGCCATCCAGGCTGGGGCCAATATGAAGCTGGAGGGTCCCATGGGGTCAGTCTCATGGCCTTGGCCCTGAGCTACCTAGTTGCCCACTAATGGGACAGAACACGTTAGGGTGGGAGCAGTGCACGCAGCGGGACAAAGGGCAGGGAGCGGAGCCGGATTCAGGACCATCGCCAGCCCAGGTCTGCTTCCTCCTGGATAAGGACTCAGGAGACTGGGGGCCGGCCCACTCACTCGCTGGGGGACCTCAGGCAAGTCAACCACTCTCCTCTGTGGGCCTCAGTTTCCCCATCTGACAAACGAGGGGGTTAACTGAGAGTTTCCTAAGGGCCCTTCCAGGTAGGTCATACTGGGATCCTCTAGCAGGGTCTGGACTGGCGCTGGGAGAGTCCCACAGAAGGGTGTGTGTTGGGAAGGAGGCTTCCGGCAGGTGTGGCCAAGGCCACAGCCTCAAGAGGGCTGACTAAGGTCATGGGCTCCGGCCCAGGCCCTCCCCCAACCCTCAGCCAGAACCAGAGCCAGGTTACCCCTTAAGAGCTTCACTGTCCAGTACAGTAGCCACTGGCCATGTGGTTGCTGCACCCTGGCATCCCTTCCCAAGGGGTTAATGGGCCCTTCTACCAGGACTGACAGCATCGCTCAGGGCCCTCCCAGGGACAAGCCGTGAGATCACAATCTGCTCATCTGCCTGTCAGCTGCCCAAGTTAATGACAGCCAGGGAGACTGCCACCACCTGCCCCACCTGCCCAACTCAGGAGCCCCCCGGGGGAGCAGAGCAGGCCGCTGAGGCCCAGAAATGGAAGCCTGAAACGTTTGGAACCAAACCACGCTTCCTTTTTCCATTTGGGGCGTTGTGGGGCGTCCTGTGCCCTGTAGGATGTTTAGCAGCATTCTGGTCTCCAGCCACTAGATGTCAGTAGCAGCCCCCTTGTTGTGGCAATCCAAAAGGCCGGGGTGGGGGGTGGGGGCAAAAATCCCCCCACTGGAGGATCACTGATGGAGATATCCTAAATCTGCACAAAAAGCAAACAAACAAACACTGGGGAGGTCTGCAGGGCCCGCCCCAGCCTCTGGGCCAGGCTGCCCTCGGACAGGGAGTGCTCCTCTAGAAGCCCAGCTGTGCCGCCACCAGGACCCTGCCAGACCCCAGGGACAGGAAATGACCCGTCCTCCCTCCACAGCTCTCACCATGTCGGGGAAGAAGGCTTCTCCATAGGAGCCCTTCATGGAGAAGAGCTGGGGGATGTCGATGATGTCCCGCTCCGTCAGGCCCAGCTCCCGCTTCAGCAGCTCCCGGTTCCAGTCGATGCATCTCTGGGGGCGGTTGGAGAGGCAGCCGGGGATTGAGGAAGGACCTAACACTCCTGAGGCCTGCAGTGTGCCGGGCCCTGCACAGGGCTCTCTTTAGCTCCTTGGGTCCTCACAAACGCTTTGTGCCACTGCTACCCCCGATGGGGAAACTGAGGCTCAAGTGACCCGCACAAGGGCACAGAGCTAGGAAGTGGTAGAGCTGGGGTTTGGACCCAGGGAGTTTCTGGTTCTAAAAGTCCTCGTGGCTACAGCACACTGTCCCAGTCACAGAGTGGCTTATGCTCCTGCCTGTCTGAGCAGTTTAGGAGAAAGTGCCAGCACTGCTGGGGAGCAGCGAAGGGCTCCCTCCTCCCATTTACTGAGCACAGACTCTGTGCTGGGCCTGCACCAGGCATTAGCCCTGCCCCTTCCTGAGACCTCCTTCTACCCCGTCTCTTCACCAGCTGTCCTGGACTCCCACCCACCTCTGCCCTCACCTCCACAGGGTCCCATTTCTCTACCACACTCTCTAATCTCACCAGACTCCTCGGGTGAGAACTCACTTTTGCTTCCACGGAAACCAATCATTACCCCAGAGCAGGGCAAGACCTCCCTCATCAGACTGTGGGTTCCCAAGGGCAGAGGCCCTACCTTACCCACAGGTCTCAGCAGCCCCCAGGACAGTCAGAGGCCCAGGGCTGCACCCCTCACCTCCACCCCCACAGTTCCTGGGGCTCCTTCTCTCTGGAGTGTGGGAGACTCCCAAAAGAATGCAGCACCCCCGCCCCTCACCTGCACGTGGAGACTGTCCTTCTGGAGGCGTCTGTCTGCCAGCATCTCATTAATGCTTCTCTTCACCTGGTGCTGTAACCCTACAAGAGAAGGAAGACCATATCTGGGCTTGGGAAGACCTCCCGGGCCACCTCGGGCCTGGGGCTGCATAATCCAGGCCAGGATTTTCCTCCCACCTCAGTACCAGGGTCCGAAGCAGGGGATTGAGACAGCCAGAGACCCAGAACCCAGCGGGCACCAGGCTCTGGCTGCAAGTAAATCCTGGTGATGGATCACAGACTCCTTGGGAAGGGACTCCTGGGCTCAGGGCCTAATAATGACTGAATTTATTCTTAACCTTTAAAACAATGCTAGATGGGGTTAACTGTCACCCCCATTTCAGAGAAGAGGAAACCTAGGCACTGAGAGGTTCAGAACACACTCTTCATTGCACAGCCAGCAAGTGTCGACCAGGATTTGAACCCAGGTCTATCCGAGGAAAGGCTATGCCACGTCCCTCCCAGCGCTCCTGTCCCTCAGTTGGGAGCACTAAGGTCTGTGGTGGGGAAGCGGGGAGCTGCTCAAGGGAGCCAGCCAGGCCCTTGGAGGATCTGTCAGTTCCTGGAGGAGGATCCACAGAGGGGCCCCGACCACCAAGCCTGGCTTCTCCCCCTCCACTGTTGAGGCCCTGGCCCCGCCGCTCCCTGCTGTGTAGCCCTGGGCCAGCCGCTTCTCCTCTCTGAGCCTGTTTCCTCCTCTGTGCAAAGGGGGTGGGGTGGGCCGAGATCCGACCATCGGGATGTGAAAGTGCCTGGCACAAACGCATGTGGGAGTGCTCACGGCTTCCTGTTCCCTTCCTCTCCTGGGGTGTGACCAGGAACCCCACTGTACGAGGAGGAGGTCACCCCTGGCGTGTGCCTGGGGTAATCCTCTGGGCCCAAGAAAGGGAGAGCCCTCGTCCTTAGCTCCCATGGAAGGGGCAGGAGAATTAGTGATGTTGGGCTCTGAGCTGAGCGGTCCGCAGACAAAGGGCCCGTAAACAGGGCACCGTCATGAGGGGCATCAACAGTGCCCAGGGCTGGCAATGAGGGGGCACAGTCCCCGCAGGGTGGCCGAGTCGTTGGCACTCACCATCAAACTGGGCCGCCTCCCCGTAGCCCTGCTCTTTCTTCTCCTGGAACAGTTTGAGGCAAGCGCTGGGGCTAGCCAGGAGCAGGCGGAAACCCTGGCACAGAGGGAGGGAGAGGGGCTCAGTGGACAGGTTCCCCCTGGATGCAGGAGACCCCAGACTCAGGAGGCGCATGGGACCCCCTTTCCCCCTCAATCCCACCAACCAGCCACAGAGAACCGGCTGCGATCACCCCAATCCTCCAAGCTGGTTCGCACCTCCAGGCCTTTGTCCAGGCTGTTCTCCTGCCTGCAGGCCCTTCCCCACTTTGTCCACTGGGGAACTCAGCCTCCCCTCCCAGGTGACTTGCTCCCTGGGGGCCCTGGCCTCCCTGGTCACCACTGTAAGGCCGTCAAGCCGCGTGGTTAGCATGCTGGTCCAGAGCCCACTCTCTGGGTCTGAAGCTTACCCTACCAGCCGCAGGCTGTGTGACCTTGGGTGAGTTAACTGCCCTTCTAAGCCTCAGTTTCCTCATCTATAAAATGGGGGCAATGATAATAGTACCCACTTCATGCGGTTGTTGGGAGTTAAATGAATTAAAACATGTACACCCAGTAGGTGCTCAATCAATGTTACCGGTTGTCACCAGTGTCACTCTCGGGTCTGGGCAGAGGGGTTTGGATCAGAGTAAACACCCAGTGAGAATGAGTGTATGAGTTGTAAGTGATTGCATGTCCTCCTGACTGACCTGTGACCTCCTCCAGGAAGCCCCCCTGATTAACACCACCTGGCCCCAAGGGTGCCGGCTCCGAGCTCACTATGGACACAAGGGGTGAGCTGGTTCCAGGTGGCTTTGCCTTGTCCCATCCCATGGGGTCACGGAGGGACAGAGGTGGCTCAGGCAGGAGGAGAGAGGGCGTACCTTCTGGTCGGAGGTGGGCACGAAGCTCAGGAACTCGTCCACGTGGCCCACGGAGAGCCAGTCGGAGTAGAGCTCCACGGGCGCCTGCACCTGCTGGGCCTGCAGGAAGTCCCGCACCACCTTGGCCATTCGCCTCCCGCCAGACCTGCTCGGGAAGGGAGACAGCGGCCATGACCTCGTGCTTCCTGTGTGCTGGTTCCCTGCAGGCCCTTCCCGAGCCCCCCACCCCAGTCCAAGCCTCGCGCGACAACCCTCTGAACGGGTCCTCTTTTGTCTCCATTTCCTGGCCCCAGGCCCCAGCTGCTCCAGGGAACTCACTGTCCACCCTGATCGTCATCCCAGAGAGTCCATCTCTCCCTCACCCCAAAGCATCCTCCCCAGGGCCAGGAAGGTCTTGACTGCCCTTCTCCCCAAAGAAAGAGTCAAAGGGCCCCACTCGCCCAAGGGAATTGGAGCCTCTCATCTCACATCCACGGACTCAGCGAGGTCGACTCTGCCCGAGGCACCCAGCCTTTTGTTCAAAATTGACCGGGACCTGGTGAGCCCCTCCCTCAGTACAATGTTTCCCAAAGTGTGGGGGCTGGACCACCCGGGGTCAGATTGGGGGGGAGGGTGCTTGTTTAAAATGAGGATTTCCTGACATCCCCCACATCTCGGCGTCTCTGAGGATGCAGTGCATCTGAGGATGTAGAATCTGCACTTGGACAAGCATCTCGGCTGATTCGTGTGCAAGAGAACCACTGCCCAGTCGTTGTGTGCTCAGCACGGACTGGCTGATCCCCAGCAGTCCCCGAAATGAGGTCTGGGCAATTTCACACCACTGTTGATTAGCAGAGGGAGTGGAGGAGGGAGCCACCGAGGTGGCCTAGAACAGGGAACAGGGAGCGGGAGCTGGAGTCCCGGAGCAGTGGGAGGAGACACTGTGCATGTGGGACGCTGCTTGGGCAGGGCCGTGTCCCCATTTCACAGATGAGGCAGCTGAGGCCGAGAAAGTTCAAGGGGGTGACTTGTCCAAATTCAGAACAGTGTTAGACTCTGGGCATTCTTCACCTTTCCCTGGCACGTGAAACCACGTGCAAACACACACATTTACTCTCTGTATACAGATTTTTTTCAATATGTTTTACAAAAGAGGGCTCACATTTCTTGCCCTTGCTTATTTGCCTTAAGAACATCACGGACGAGCTCCCCAGCCCGCATCCAATCTGGCGGTTCTCCCTTGAACAGAACACAGTCCAGCCCTTCCTCCACTCCTCCTCTGCCACCACCTAGCCAGTGACACCTGTCACCTGAATAATCCCACTGGCTTACCCCTTTCCCCATCTCTCTGCTTTCGCCCTTGCTCCCCTGCAGTCTAACCAGAGAGAGGCTTTTAAACATGTCAGATCATGTCCCTCCTCTGGTCAAAACCCTCACTTCACTCCCATCTCACTCACGGTAACTGCCAAGTCCTCACAATGACCCGCATGGCCCCTCCCAATCCCTACGACCCCCTCCTGCCACTCTCCTCTTCCATCATTCAGTTCCAGCCACGCTGGCCTCCTCGCTGCCCCCTAAACATACCAGACACATTCCTGCCTCAGGGCCTTTGCACTTGCTGTTCCCCCTACCAGGAATTGTTGCCCACTCCCCATATCCCCATGGCTCACTCCCTCACTTTCCCCAGGTTTGACTCAAACGTCACCTTCTTTCTCTATGAGGCCTTTGAAAATTGCAACAGTCCTCTCCCCAGATTTATTTTTCTCTACAGCATTTGGGACCATTTGGCATACTCGATATCTTATTGATCGCCTGACATCCCTCTAGAATGTAAGCTCCCGGAGGACCTATGTTCGCTGCTGTATCCCCTGCACCGCTTACATAACAGACGCTCAAAAAATATTCATGAACGATATGGATGCTTTTGAACAGCTGTGTGACGTCCATGGTCTATATGACTCGAATACGTCACAGACAGAGACTAGAAGGGAGACTTGACAAACAGTGACACCAGACAACACTGATTCAGTTTTGGGGATGGGATCATGGAAAATATTTTTCTTGTCTTTCTGTTATTTTAATATAGCGCTGGCAATTTTAGAAGACTTAAAAATGGTGAGATGGTGGAGAAGAGCCAGACCGCAGAAACTGTTCGTGAACAGAGTGGCAGGAATCAGAAACATGTAAGGTTTAGGGGGGTCCGAGTCCGTCTGCCTGGAAGCGGAGCATGGACCAGGTGACTCCGGCCCGGGGAGGCATGGGACCTGGTCTCTGAGCCACATCGAAGCTGCCACCAGGAGGCAGAATTGCTCAAAGGTGGGTTTAAATGTGGGGAGGAGAAGGTGGAGAACCCAAGATAGCAGAGAATGGACCGGGCCTTTGCTGAGCGCCTACTGTGTGCCTGCCTGAGGCTCCTCACACTAAGTATCTTGTTTAATCCCCATGAGAACCCTATGAAATACGTACAAAGAACAGGTCCAGGTCATGACTTGAACTCTGCCCTGCCAAGCTCTCTGACGTCATCCTCCCCGACTCCCCTCCTTGCTCACTCTGCTCCAGCCACACCAGCCTCCTTGCTGTTCCTCTAATGTCTCCAGCACACTCCTGCCTCAGGGCCTTTGCACTGGCTGTTTCCATCTCCCTTGCACATTTTCCTCCCAAATAGCCACACCTTTAACTCCCTCATTTCTTCAGGGCTTCGTTTAAATGTCAGCTTCTCACCGAGGCTTCCTTTATATAAAATACTATATTATTTATTTATTTATTATGTTTACTTATTGTCTGTTTCTCCCTGCTAGAATGTATGCAGGTTGTCTGTTTTGTTCACTGCTAAGATCAGACGCCAAGACAGGAACACAGGACAGTGGCCTGCTGTTAAATTCTAGTTTGGGGCCCAAGGAGACCTGGATTCTGACTATACCACTAACTTGCTGTGTGGTCCTAAGCAGTAGGTGTCCCTCTCTGAGCCTCGGGGCCCCATCTGTACTCCATGGGCCTTGTTCCTAGTTTTCAACACAATGGCCAATGGAGTGGGGCACAGCTGCACTGGAGCCCCACACCTTCCCATACTGGGTCCTTGCTCTGAATCTGGGAGCTTCCAGAACATATCTTTCATCCCCAGCACCAGGCCCCAGGCCTGGCACATAGGAAGTCTCAATAAATATTTATTGAATTGGTAAATGAATGCCCGAATGAGTGCATTCACTTCACTTTTCTGACCCTCAGCTTCCTCATCTGTCAAATGGGGATAATAATAGTCCCAACCTCACAGGCCTGTGGTAAGAACAAAGGAGGTAACCTGGGCAAAGCGTTCTGTTCATGGCACATAGTGAGCGATCAGCAACTTTTGTCCAGTGAGTTCCAACCTGCTGCAAAGCAGACTCACTGCTGGGGGGCCAGCTAAACGTGCCTAAGCGTTCGGAAGGTGGGAAACATGAGTTCTTTATCCCCAGTAGTGCCGATTATACAGCTAGCACAGGGATTTTGTGTGTGTGTGTGTGAGGAAGATTCGCCCAGAGCTAACATCCACGCCCATCTTCCTCTACTTTATATGTGGGACGCTGCCACAGCATGGCTGACAAGTGGTGCGTAGGTCCACACCCAGGATCTGAAACTGCAAACCCTGGGCCGCCAAAGCAGAGCACGCAAACTTAACCACTACACCACCGGGCCGGCCTCTAGGACAGGGATTTTTTTTTTTTTTTTTTTTTTTTTTGGTGAGGAAGACCAGCCCTGAGCTAACATCCGTTGCTAATCCTCCTCTTTTTGCTGAGGAAGACCGGCCCTGGGCTAACATCCGTGCCCATCTTCCTCCACTTTATATGGGACGCCGCCACGGCATGGCTGACAGGCAGTGCGTCGGCGGGCGCCCGGGATCCGAACTCGCGAACCCCAGGCTGCCAAGCGCGGACTAAACCGCTGCGCCACCGGGCCGGCCCCTAGGACAGGGATTTTTAACAGGCCCATTTTACATACAAGGAAACTGAGGCAGGAAGCATAAAATGATTTGTTCATCTAACAGTGTATCTGTTTTGTCCACTGACATAGCCCTAGTGCCTTCAACAGTGCCCAGCACGTAGTAGGCATGCAATGAACATTTTTAAATGGGTTATTTGAGCACCTACTATGTGCCAGGCACTATGGTAAGCACCAATGAGGTGATGTACCCAAAATCACATGGCCAGTAAGTGGCAGAGCCAGGACTCGAACCCAAGTCCTCCTGATCCTAAAGCCTGCGCTCCTAGGTCCCTCCCCACAGAATAACTGCCTGGAGGCCCCAAGGCCCTTCCACCCCGGGCTGGGGGCAGAATCCAGCCCAGAGTAGTCTCTGGGCGTGAGTCACCAGCAAGGTGAGCGCACTCCTCCTGCCCTGGCCAACCTCAGCCCCGGGCACCCAGCCTGGGCACCTGGCCATGCACCTGGGGTTGGTGCCGGGAAGCCTCATCTCACCTGACTGAGAGCCCTGAGGCCACCACGTGACCTTCCCAGTACGGCCTGGCTGCTCTGGGCCCAAGACCAGGTGGTCAGCCAGGGCTGGAGGGACAAGCTGGGGCACACCTGGGCTCCTTGCTGACCCCACACAAATGAGAAGGTGGCTTCCGGTGCTGTGGCGAACACAATCTCCAGGCAGAAGGCCAGGGAGCCCACCAGGATGCCCGGGCCACACACCCCCATTCTTCCGTTGCCTGGAGGTGGGGTGGGGACCCGTCCAGCGGGATTTAGCAGATACTGTCACCTGTCTGTGCACTAAACCCTAAATACCTTGCTTCCTGCCTGGTGACAGCTGTCCAGGGTGGGACCCACTGAGTCACCTTTGTCACCCCAGTATCCTGACCAGCCACTCACTCACCTGCAGCCACCTGGTGACCTCTGGGCCCTTTCAAGCTGTTGCTAGGACAGCAGCTATTTTGGGAGAAGTCAACAGGCCCATCTCCTACCTCTGTACCAGAAGGCATGTCACCTCCCCAGTTCTTCTGATTTTTCAAAAGAACCAGAAATCTGGCTTTTTACATGAGACCTCCATATACATAAAATGTTAGTGACTAATTAAGTTCATAAAATATTAGGCGGGCCAAAAGACTGTGGGCCACTAGTTGTGAGTTTTCTGCTAAGATTCTGTGACCTTTTAAATCTAAGATTCTAGGACCGTGAGTCCTTGATTCTAGGTTTCCATGCAGGAAGTTAAGGCCACTTCTCAGACTGGAGAGTGGTGTTCACGGTGAGGGAGTCGGAGGGTCGATGCTGCAGTTGGTCCCCGTGCCCCCCGCCGCCCTCCGCCCTGGCCTCTCACTTGGGGAAGTTGCTACCCATGAGGATGCGGCCCAGGGGGTACTCCTTGCCGCCCACTGTCACCGGCGGGCTGACGTCCAGGTTGCCGAAGGAGTCAAGGCCAGAGGCACCAGCCAACAGGATCTCCCGGGTGACATATCCAAAGTCAGGACCCTAGGGGAGGACCAGCAAGACCCCCCAAAGGAGGGGTCAGTTAGGACAGGAAGAGACAGCTCTTGGGGAAGCGGGGTGATGACGGGGGACCCCCGCTCCCTGAAAAACAACCCTTATCCACTTTCCCAAATCCCCCTGTTCTCTGGGCACTGTGCGATTAAAGTCCACGCCAAGAAGAGAACAATAACTAGAAAATCCCCAAATGTTGGGAAATTAGGCAACGTGCTTCTAAAGAACCCATGGGTCAAAGAAGAAATCCAAGTGAAAATCAGACAATATTTTGAAGTGAAAGGTAATAAAAATACAACACATTAAAACCTGTGGGGTGCCGGTGAACCTGCACTCCCAGGGAATTTCTGTGGTTCTAAACACGTATATTAGGAAGAGAAAGGGTTGAAAAATCTTAACTTCCACTTCCAGCTAGTAAAAGAAGGGTGAATTAAACCCAAAGAGAGTAGAAGGAAGGAAAAATAATTGAAGAGATATTTGCACCCCCGTGTTCACTACAGCATTATTCACAATCGCCAAGACATGGAAACAACCAGAGTGTCCACTGACTGATGACTGGATAAAGAGGATGTGGTGTATATATATATATAGTGGAATACTACTCAGCCATAAAAAGAAGAAAATCCTGCCGTTTGTAACAACATGGATGGACCTTAAAGGCATTATGCTAAGTGAAATAAGTCAGAGAAAGACAAACACTGTATGATCTCACTTATATGTGGAATATAAATTTTTTAAAAAACCAAACTCATAGATACAGAGAACAGACTAGTGGCTGCCAGGGGCAGGGGGTGTGGGGTGGGTGAAAAGGTGGTCAAAAGGTACAAGCTTCCAGTTATAAGATAAATAAGTCCTGGGGATGTAATGTACAGCATGGTGACTGTAGTTAATAATCTGCATCGTTTGTCTGAAAGTCGCTAAGAGAGTAGATCTTAAAAGTTCTCAACACAAGAAAAAAAATGTGTAACCATGTGTTGTGATGGCTGTTAATTAGACTTAGTGGGCTGATCATTTTGCAATGTATACCTACATCAAATCACTACACTATACACCTGAAACTAACATAACGTCATATGCCAACCTCAGCCCCGGGCACTTAGCCCGGGCACCTGGCCACGCACCTGGGGTTGGTGCCGGCAAGCCTCGTCTCACCTGTCCCAGAGCCCTCAACAAAAAAAAAGTGGAAGGAAGGAAATGAAGATGAGAGCAGAGATCAGTGAAAAATGCTCTGGCCAGGTCAAGCCCAAGGGGGCTTGGGGTCAGGCCCCTGGCTGATGCAGACTCACCCTGCAAGGTTCATTGTCACCTCCACTGGGACTCGTCCCTGACCCCTTCAGCCTGGGGTGAATGCCCCTGCCCGTGTGCCCACAAGCTCCCCGACTTCCCCAACACAGCCCCCACCTGGACACTGGCATTGTCCGCGTGGTGGGGGAGTGGGGGCCAGTAAACAGGCAGAGACAGCTAGCTTTGGGACCCAGGCCCACCTCAAAAGGCAGTTTAGCTTAGTGGTTAAGCGCAGGGGCTATGGAGGCAGCTTCTCTGGTTTTGCATCTTGGTGCCACCACTAACTAGCTTCGTGGCCTTGGGGAAGTTACTTAACCTCTCTGAGCCTCAGTAAAGAAGGAATAATAATAGCAGTTATCCATAACAGTGCCACGTGGGTTAAATGAGTAACCGTGTAACTCCAGCGGGGCATGCCAGTCAGCACACAGTTGCTGGAGCTGCTCTCGTTGCCCTCCTGGGCATAGGAGGCAGCATAGTGCCCGGCACGCAGTAGGTGTTCAGAAAACATTTGTTACCTGAAGAGAGGCCCCAACTCATAAAAGCGAGAGCCATGAGGAGCATTCCCTCCAAAAGGCAGTTTGGTCTCCCCAGGGCAGACCCCTCTGTTGACTCCCTCTTAGAGGAGAAGCCCCCCTCCCCCACCCCGCAAGCCTTTGCTGGCCTGCCTTTCCCAGAATGGGGGCAGTTTGCATGTGATTTGCATACTATTTACATATTCTGCCCCCACCCCCTATTGACTCCCTGGTTTTCTGGATCCCACCACCTGTGTCCTTTTGCCCCCCTAAAGGACCAGGACCAGGCAAGACTGATTGGGGGGTGTCATACAGGAGGAGCCACCCAAGTGTTCCCCACTCTGCCCTTTGCCACATACCAGGATCCTCTTATAGGGGAAATCCTTCAGGCCCCTGTTTCGGGGGGAGTCGAAGACCACTGGGAAGGATTTGTGAGGGGCCTCGATGTAGCCAAATTCCATCTCGTCCTGGGAGGGGGAGAGGAAATGACCACAGTGACCTCCTCTGTGTGGTTTTCAGGGTGGGCAGCAGATCCCCCCCAAGATCTGGGGGATGGGCGTGAGGGGGAGGGGGAGGTGAGGCCTCTTGGGACCCCAGCCAGGAGCGGACTCTGTCTGTCCAGAGCATTTGGAGGGAAGCAGGAGAGACTGGGGTGATATAGGCAGTGGGAAAGCGTTCCCCTAAGCTGCAGGCCCCCACCCTGAGTCCTGACACCCAGGCTGGCCTGGCTTTTAGCGAGACCGAGGCCAGTTAGGAACCCGTGCAGGCCCCCTTCCCCAAAGCCGGGCTGAAGGATGGGGGCTCAGGCTCCCGGGCTGTCCCCCGTCTTTCCAGAGTCTGTTCCCATACCCACCTGGATCCAGCGGTCATTTCGATTTTCAATCCAAGGGCAGATGATCAGTTTGCAGTTGGCTTTCAACACCAGGTCAGACATGTCTTCCAGAAATTTGTCATTTGAGCCATGAGAGTCTATCACACTGCAAACATAGGGAGAGGGAGCTAACAGTGGCCTCTGACTGTGGCCTTGGCCTCAGGGCCGGGGGGGTGGGGGGATGGCTGGGGTGGCCTTGATCCAGTCCGTGCTGGGCCCTGTGTGGCCCTTGAGTACAGGGCTTCAAACACAGTCCCTGCCCTAGAGAGGCTCATGGGCTAATGACAGAGACGGATATGTCCCCAGATCACAGCGGATGGTAGAGCCAAGGTGAGGGGCCAGCCCTGGGCTGTGGAGCCCAGAGGCAGGACAACAAGGCCAGCAGGGGCAGCCATGGAGGAGGTGACCTGGGGACTGAATCTCACTGGTTCAGCTGGTAGTGAGGGGGCAGGTAGCCCCAGCGACTCCTGTCCTACCACAATTGGCCTAAACAGAGGAGTCAAGGTGGAGTTGTGAGCGACCAGAAAGAAAGAATTCCCTCTGAACACCTGCACACGCCTGGACCCAGTAAGCAGAGCAGAGGTTTCTTTGGCCACACCCTTCTCGGCCTTTGACTTAGGTTCCAGGTCAACTGTGGTCCGACCTCTGATCCAGGGGCCTGGAGTGGCTGTGTCAATCGAGCCTCACCCAGTCATCACAGGGCTTGACAAGGATTCTGAGAGATGACAGAAGGACCAGGGACCTGGGTTGGGACGGGATGCACAGCGGATCCTGGAGGCCAGGTTCCCGTGTTCTCTGCAGGCCCAGGAGCTCATCCACATCAGGGCTGGGCCAGGGCTCCTGCAGCCACCGGCAGCCTGAACAGGGGCCTGGCCCCACGGCCCAAACTAAATCCGAGATGTTCTGGGGCTGTTGCAGGCAGGACAGGGCAGGGGCAGGGGCCCTGGAGTGTGAGCCAGTGACCTCAGCTGGGGCCTTAGCTGCTTGGGGCAGGTGGCGCCCAAGCAGCCTGCTACTGTCCTGTGCCCGGCTCACACCCATGGGTGCCCTCCGTGAATCTGTCCAGTCTGAGTGAGGGATCAACCCCAGACACAGCGTTCTCGTCCTATCTTGATGATTCCAGAGATGGAGGGGGAGCTGCGAGGGTGCAGCCTCACCTGCACACATACAGCTCCAGGGGGGGCTGGGTGTTGGGGGTCATGATCCAGGGGGCCACACGGAAGGCCACGGTGTCTGTGAAGAGGGGCACCTCAGGCAGGGTCTGGGGGGAAAATGAGGACTCAGTGGGCCCTGCAAGGAGCCCCATCAGGCCTCGAGACCCCCCAGCCCCCAGCCTGCCCAGCCTTGGAGCCTCCAAACTGGTCCCCCAAACCCTCCACCCACATCCCAGCCCCCAACACTGTACACACCCTGGTGTCCACCAGGCTGACACTGAGGGAGACCAGCCCCAAGAAATCAGCATCAGGAAATGTGAGCCCCTCCACGGAGAAGCTGATCTTCTGCTCTCCTGGCTGCCGCCCGACTTCGTAGGACGGACGCTGGGGCCCCAGCACTTGCTTGTAGTCCGAGAGGGAATTGCCACCTAGGGGGAATCAGAGTCAGGGGCCAGTGGTGGGACAGGAGTGTGGGGCTGTGAGGACAGGAGGACAGGAAACCCAAGGCCAGGAATCCAGAGGCAGAGCCACCTTCGTGTTAGATCCACTTGGGCTCCTCTCCAGCTCTGCCATGTGCGAGCTGTGTGACCTTGGCTCAATGACTCAACCTCTCTGAGCCTCAGTTCCTCATCTGTAAAATGGGCTAACATTACATTTCTCATGAGGTCCGTGTAAGCTTTAAACCAGATAAGGGGGTAAAAGCAGCTGGCACGACAGGTGAGAAAACCCAAATGTCCATCAATGGATGAATGGATAAACAAAATGTAGTATATCCATATAATGGAATATCATTCACCCATAAAAAGGATAAAGTGCTGATCCATGCTACAACGTGGATGAACCTTGAAAACACTATGCTAAGTGAAAGAAGCCAGATATAAAAGGCCACATATAATATGATTCCACTTATAGAAATGTCCAGAATAGGCAAATCCATAGGGACAGAAAGCAGATCAGTGATTTCCTAGGGCTCGGGGGAGGGGGGAACGGGAGGGACTGCCAGTGAGTACAGGGATTTATTTGGGGGAAGATGAAAATGTCTTGGAACTAGATAAAGCTGGTGGTTGCACAACGTTGAGAAGGTACTCAATGGCACTGAATTGTTGGCTTTAAAATGGTTAATTTTATGTTATGTCAATTTCACCTCCATTTATTTGAAAAGCCACCTGGCATGTAGCCGTTCGGCCCAGCCCTCTTCTCTCCTCCCTGAGGGCTGTCTGGGAAATGTCACCCCAGCACGTTCTCGGTCACAGCAGGAAAGGTTGTCAGTTCACTCACTGGAACTTTGCGTATGTTCTGGAGTCACAGTGGGTGTCTTCAAGCCGGGCCTCTGCCCGAAATTCCACCATCGCTGCATGCAAAGGAACATTCTGGCTCCTGCCAGGCTCCTTTAGCCAGAACAACAAGTTCTGGGTCAGTTTGAACAGAGGAGGGTGACGAGGAAGAAGGAAGGGGCAGGAGAGGCCTCTCGCTATTTATAAAATGAGTAAGGGCACCTGAGGGTTAAGGATTGGAATATTTTTTTTAAGCCACAGACTTTGATTAACAAAATCTCTGGCAGGGCAGCCGGGATCTGAGGGCAGACCCGGGTCTCAGCTTCGCTAGTTCCTGCTCCCGCCTCACCCAGCCTGGATGGTGCTTGTCCCGAATCAAGAGCTCATTCCACCACTGACCAGAGGCGGGGGATGGGGCGGGGCGGGCAGTAGAAAGAGGAGGGGTTTGGCGCTCAAGAAACCTGGGTTGGAATGCCTGCTCCACCCCCAGTTGGTTTTGTGACCTTAAGACAGTGAGTTCGAGCATCTGAGCCCCAGTTTCCCCTCTCTAAAATGGGACTAGTTTCCAAACCTCCTTGGATGATACGTTGCGTGCTGATGGAGTGGCTGATAGTGAGAGTTACAAAGAGATGATGGAAAGAAGAGAAGGTTTGGAGAGCAGAGGCTGGAGCAGGGAGGGCAGAGGCCCCCCCAGGCCACTCACCCCTAGCACAGAAGACCCGCACCCTTTTGGAATCAGAGAATGGCACATTCAAGACCAGCTTGTGGCTGTCGAAGAGCTTGTCCGGGCCGTCACAGGTCAGCACCATTGGGGACATGTCCTGCAGGTCTGGAGAGAGTGGCACCCTTGAGACAATCCTCTCTCCACCTCACTGACAGGCTCCCCCCCATCCCCCCCAACCTTTCTACCACCCACACCATCACCCTGGACAACCCCACACACCCTTCTGTCACTCACCGTCCAGTGATGTCAGCTGCCTGTCGGCAAGGTCGAGCCCCCTAGACCTGGGACTATCCTGGTCACAGTTCACCAGCAGGACAGCCCCATAGCCCTCAGGGCCCCAGCGCCAGGTTTTCTGTGGCAAACAAGAGGGCTTGGGGTCGGTGGGACCCAGGGGGCTCTGGGAAGGGGCTGTGGACGAGATGAGGGCTGGCTGCTTTGTTAACTTAGAGACTTTTGTATTCTGGGTTTGCTTTGAGATTTAAAGACGGATCATAGATTTGGGGACTGGAGCTCCAGGCCTCCAGACCCAGAGCCACCCCAGTCTTGTGCAGTGAACAACCTGTGCAACCATATACAGTGGCCCCGCCCAGCCATCACCCTGGAAGTGGAAGGGTGATGTCACCAGACCCAGAAACGGCCTTCACCAGCCTGCTGAGCATTGGCCCTGCCTAGGGGACAGAGGCTGCCTTGCCCTGACCTTGATTGGGCTGGAGAATCCCTGGGAGACTCTCCCCATCCCAGCACTATCCTGGGGCCTGGCCCACAGACATCTCTGACATCCACCCAAGTCCTGCAGGCCCCACAGGGGGGCCGAGCTGAGGTGGGAAAGATGGCTGGAACCTTTCCTCTGTGATTGCAGCTCTCCCTGCCGCGCCTCCACTTTATCCCCCCCAGACCCCGCAAGGCAGGGCCCACTTTCCCCATTTCACAGAAGAGGGAAGAAAGGCTCTGGGAAGTGAGCCCCAAGTCACATAGCTGGGATTCCAACTCAGGTCTGGGGGACTGCACATGGCCACTGCTAGCCTGTATGGCACTCTTGTCCACCCCGCTGGGTAAATGCTGCCCTGCACCAGGGCCCAAGATGTGATTTGTATCATAGCCCCCACTCACCACCTTGTACAGTGAACTACCTGCACAGCCATCCATGGCAGCCCTGCCCTATCTTGTCCTCAAAGCTTTGTGATCCAGGCTTCCTCTCTGGGGTCTTTCCCTGAAAATTATATCTTTATATCTCTACCCCTCCCAGGACAGCTTCCAAATACTTCCCATGCAGTAATGTCTGGAGCCCACCCCACTCTGCCCACCCAGCTTCTTCTACCAGAAGACTTGTCTTCTTTTAGCCTTCATTCAGTCACTCAACAACCTTTTAAGAAGCACCTACCATGTTTGGGGGTTCAAATACAGCCCAGGAAATAGAAAAGGCATCAAGCGAAAGGACCAATCCCAATTCCAAGGTGGCACAAGACAGACTCAGAGAGGGTAACCTGTTTTACAGGAGTCACACAGCACGTCGCACACACAGTGTAAGTTAACGCCCACTCCTGCCAATTTGAGAGTCCCCAGATGGGCTCTCTACACTGTTGGATACCACAGACCCTAGGAACCTGTCACCCTTCTAGGGGACCATCCCAGGACCATCCCCAGGTTGCCTGTCAACCCTGCCATCTGGGGGTAGCCAGGAGAGTCTCACCTTGTCGCCTTGGCCCCTCTTCACCTTGCCCGTGCGGCCCGTGTCGACATCGAGGGAGATGTCTGAAAAGGGACAGAGAGGGGCTGCCGGGGGCTCGCCAGTCCCATCTTCACATCCGTCATGTCCAGGGAGGGGTAAGCTTTGCCCCTCCCACAGCCGATGAGAACCAGGAAGCCCTGTTCTGGGGACCGTACCCAACGCCCAGGAGCCCTGTGGCATCTCCCTGTGGTTCTGGGTGTTGGTGGGACCCAAGTCTTCAGCTCTTGAGTTTCTTGCTCATCTACATGTGCTGAATCGCTAGCTCTTGGTGGCCTTGACCCTGGAGGTTGGGGTCTAGGCCTGAGGTTCTAGGTGCTGGTTCCACAGTTCTCGGAACTGGCTGCCCGGGACCCTGCCGAAGGGGTACGTGACTCTCCCAGGTGGAGAAAGGTGGCCATGGGCCGTGCGCTCAGGGGCTCCCCAAAACCCTCAAACGGCCGACACAGAGAGGCGAGAAGACACACTGAGAGCCAGGGAGGGGCACTTACCAGCGCCAGTGAGGTAGAGCACGCTGTGGCCCAGGGCATCGCCCTCGCGCTGCCCGAAGTAGGAGACCTTCACCTGGGGGACATCGTCAGCCCTAAGCCAGCACAGCTGCCCCTTCAGGGACGGCGGTGGCAGGGGAGTGGGTGTGTCCCGCACTTCCCAACAGCCCTGCTCAGAGGCGGGGGAGGCAGGGGGGGCCCCCAGGTCCTCCAGCTGCCGAAGTCCCAAGACTCATGGGCTCCCAGCTGGGACTCAGAGCTGCCTTCTCCAGCTAGAGAGGCTATGGATGCCTCCCTGGCTCCCAGGGCTGGGCTGAGGAGCAAGGAAGGCCGGGAGGGGTGGGGCAGACCCCAGAGGGAGCAGCTGGATCCTTAGGAATCCATGGGGATGTCAGAGAGAAAGAAACGGAAGGGGCAGCTGTCGCCATTGACTTAGGCAAGTTACTCAACTTCTCTGGGCCTCTGTTTCTTCATCTGTAAAATCGGAACAATGACCCCCGCCGCCACAACAACAGCCAGTGGTCATGGTGCTTTCCCCTGGTCTAGAACCCATGCTAAGTGCTCTACCCAGGCCATCTCAGTGAGCCCCCAGGATGGCCCCAGTAGACGGGGCCCATTGTAATGAGGTCACTCAGGGCCCTTCCTGCAGGCACAGAGCTAGTAAGCAGAGGAGGTGGGATCTGAGCCATGGGAGGCTCCAGGGCCCCTGCTCTCAACACTGCACAGTCCCGTCCTATTCCGTCTGGGGAGAAACGGCCGTGTCAATGAATCAGGGGGTCACTGCATGTGTGGTGGGTGCCTGGGGGCCGGCGATCTGTGAAAGAGAAGGCTTTCTTCCTCCTCACACATGGGAGACACACACACCCAGGAATGCACGCGTGTCTGGTGCATGCGTGTGTGCGCACGGGGCGTTGCTATGGACTCCTGTCCACGCGAGAGTGGAGGGCATGTCTTGTGGGGTCTGTGTGTAGGTTGAGAACAGAGATTAACGTGGGGTGTTCACGAATTTGGGGGATGAGTAGGCAGGCTGTGTGTTTATGGGCATCTTCATTCGCGTGTTCGTGTCTGATGTTGCGTGTTGTGTAGGTTTGGGTGTTTTGGGTGTCCGTGGAGTTGTATCAGGATGTGTTGTGTGGATGTCGGTGTCAAATCTGTGTGGGGTTTGGTTGAGTGGGGGTGATACATGAATGGGGGTTTGCTTTGGAGGGCTCTTATCTCGGGTGGGGGTGGGTTGGGGAGATGCAGCCCCATACTATGGGGAAGTGGCCTCTTACCTTGAGGTCATTTAAGTCCTTACTGGCTGCGTCCACGGACACAATCACATCCACACTGGTGTTCAGGGGCCAGCGGGCCTGGCCTGGAGGCACTGTCACCTGCTCTGGGTCGTAGACCACAAAGACCCGCACCCCGGAGCTCTCAGAGACCCCGAAGCTCTCGGCGCCCTTGGGCACATCCCTGGCAGAGAAAGGAGAGAGGAAAGCGTCCAGGGGTTCAGGAGGGAGACCACAGTGGGGTCATGGGCTGCCAGGCAACGCAAATGGCACCCCCAACAGCTGGACTGGGGAGCAGTGGCAGGGGGTGCCACTGGCCAGGAGACCAGCCTGGCTGGGCACCGGGCAGCCTGGGCTCCATCCTCGCTCTCCACTGATTCCCATGTGACCCACCCCGGGCACGTCGTCCCCTGGCCTCAGTCTCCCCATCTGTAACGTGAGGGGGTTGGAGCAGAGCAATGGCTGTTGAACTTGGTCTTAGTGGAACCTGGGGCACCAGAGAGATGAAAGGGAAGGGGGATGGGGCCGAACCACGGGGTTTACGCCTGCCCTCCAACAGTGCCCCAGGCTCCTGAGAGCAGAGACACAAACCTCTGGACACTCCCACCACACCCCACGGCTTCCCCCTCAGACACTTCCAAATCCTCTCACCCAACAGGAAATCCACTTGGCCAACTACCCCTCGCCAGCTCCACTGCCATCCCCGCCCCACTAGATTGCTGGGCAGCCTCCTCACTGGTCTCCCTAGGCCCACCCGTGCCCCCTCCAGTCTGTTCCGCACACAGCACGATTAAGTCAGGTTATGTCGTTCCTTGGCTCAAAGGCAGTGGTTCCAGTCACAGTCAGTAAAAAGCAAAGCCCCACAATCTGTGCCCAGTGGAGATACAGAACTTGACTCCTGCCAGTACCCGGCACAGCTGCTCCCCATCCCCGTACGCCACATCCACCTGACACCCCAGAGGGCTGCGCTCCAGAAAGGAGGGTGGGGAAGCCCTCAGTCTGCCAGGCCCCAGCCCTGTCTTCCGGGCCTCCGCCCCTCCTCGCACCACCAGCTGCTCCCAGTCACAGTAGGTAGGGACCAGCCTTCCTGAGCCATAGACTTGGAGGGGATGCTCTGCAAACTCGGGCTACAGGGCCCCCGGAGCGAAGTCAACGGGCCCTCTGGGGGCCATCTTGACCTTCTTTGTCCCCTGAATAAACATGAACTGTGCCTCTCTGCCGAGCACTGGGCTGGGCCCCAGGGCTCTGTGAGACCCTTGGCCACGTGGAGCTCACGTCCTAGAGGGGAGTGGGATGAGGGAACTACATGTTGGTGTTTCTCCCTCCCCTACATGTCAGGGCTCTCCGCTGCAGTCCCCCGGGGCAGAGTCATCAGCCTCAAGGCCGCCACTCAAGGTCAAGTCCACTTACAGATGCCCGCCTGACTGCAAAGATGCCAAGGCCGGAGGGGTCCTTTGACATATCCTCCTGCCTCCATCCTCTCCTGGACCCCTGAGAACCCACCCAAATATTAAACCTCTGGAGAAACCAGACGCCCTTCGCTGACCTCCACCACCGTCACTCTGTCCCCAACAAACAGCTGCCTGCATTGACCATGGGGACGATGGTCATAGTTACAGTGATCCCGAGGCCTACTCAGTGCCTGGCTCTGTACCAGCTCGATCTTAAGTTAGCAGGAGGGAAGCCATCTTAGGGAAAGGAAGCAATATTGTAACTGTGACCCTGACTCACCAGTCTGTGAAGACACTGCAGCCTGCACGTAGCCTAGATGATTAAGGACCTCTCACTTTTGCAAAGTACACGATCTGCCAGTTCTATGACTCCTGCTTACATATATCTCCCAGCTGTGATAAGACGATAGCTTTGTTCTCTGAGTTCCCAAGGAAAATGATGACCTCCAGAGAGAAAATCTCTGCAACTTCCCCACCCCCGGTCAATCTCCCCCTCCCCCTCCCCCAATCAATCTCACACCCCCACTCCCAGTCAATCTCCCCCTCCCCCTCCCCAATCAATCTCCCCTCCCCCACCCCCAATCAATCTCACCCTCCCCCACCCCCAATCTCCCCCTCCCCCACCCTAATCAATCTCACCCTCCCCCACTCCCCATCAATCTCACCCTCCCCACTCCCCATCAATCTCACCCTCCCCCACTCCCCATCAATCTCACCCTCCCCACTCCCCATCAATCTCACCCTCCCCCACTCCCCATCAATCTCACCCTCCCCACTCCCCGTCAATCTCACCCTCCCCACTCCCCATCAATCTCACCCTCCCCACTCCCCATCAATCTCACCCTCCCCCACTCCCCATCAATCTCACCCTCCCCACTCCCCGTCAATCTCACCCTCCCCACTCCCCATCAATCTCACCCTCCCCACTCCCCATCAATCTCACCCTCCCCACTCCCCGTCAATCTCACCCTCCCCACTCCCCATCAATCTCACCCTCCCCCACTCCCCGTCAATCTCACCCTCCCCACTCCCCATCAATCTCACCCTCCCCACTCCCCGTCAATCTCATCCTCCCCCACTCCCCGTCAATCTCATCCTCCCCCACTCCCTGTCAATCTCATCCTCCCCCACTCCCCGTCAATCTCACCCTCCCCACTCCCCATCAATCTCACCCTCCCCCACTCCCCGTCAATGTCACACACCATCATCTCATGGTGCCTCAACCACACCTCAGGGAATTTCCTTGACCTTGGCTCTGTAACAGACCTGCTCCTCACGGTGGGCATGGTCTCCCTGGCAGTCCGTTTCTTCCTTACTCCCCAGTGCCACTGGGCCCAGAGGTGGGCAGGGATCCCACTTGCTCCTCACTGTCACTTCCAGATCATCGTCACTCAGTCCTCATTCCTTGAGGGTCCTGGCTCCTGCCACTGTCTCCAGCGCTGCTGTCACCACTTTTTATTTCAATAGCCACTTGGGTGATGTGCCAGCACCCTGGCCCCTCAGTCCCTTGACCTCCTCTCTTCCAGTGATCCTGTCCTCCACCTGGGCTCAGCCACCCTCTCCCCTGGGCAGACCCTGGACTTCGTCATCATCAGGAACTGCACCTGCTACAAACTCCCCTCTGAGCACCCACTCTGATGCCACCTCCTAACCTGCCAACTCACTCCTTCTAGCACATCAGCTCCACCAAGCCTTCAGCCTCACCGGGACCTGCAGCCGGGAAGGCTGAGCCCTCTCTACCCCCTTCTCGCCAGCCCTCACCCTTTCGTGTTCTCTCTTCCCTTCCTCTGGCTTAGATTCCTCAATCCCACATCACGGTTCCTCCCTCACTCAACTCCTTTGCGCATCTTTCCCTCCCTCATGCTGCCTAAGCAAAACTCCAGCCACAGTTAAATCCTCCTCTCCCCACACTCTACTCCTGCACCCTCGCAGCTGGCTGTGGTCCATCTAGATTCGTGACTGTGACCTCAAGTGACCCTTGACACTGCCCAGCCGCCTTACAGCATTTCTGGGGGCTTTTTTCTCTTTCACAATCCTAGAAAACCATTCCACACCTTCTCCTCTCTCCAGAAACCTCCCTCACCTCCTCCCCCTCCTCTCCTCTCTCAGAGCTGATAACCTCCCTCTCCCCACCGCTTCATCTGCCAGCCCACCTGCCTCTGAGCCCGAATACACACTGCCCTCCTGGGACAGTGGATGGAAGACCCCATCCTCCCTGGGCGCACTTTCCCTACCCAAGAGCATCGCCCAGTCTTGCCCCTTCTCGCCCTCGATCACCAAGCATACAGATATGCTGTAAATACCACCCATCCTGAAAAATTTGTCCTCTCTTGGCTGAATTGGCCTTGTTTCTTCAGCTCCCTTTATAGGAAAACTCCTCAGGAGTCGTGTGTACTTGCTGCCCAATCCTTTCTTCCCCCTTGTCTCTCCACCACGCCTCCGAAACCACTCTGTTGCCATATTTCACCTGGATGATCAGCTGTCCTCCCTGAAACACTTTCCACTTGACCTCTGGGACACAGGCCTCTCCTGCTCTCCTCTTACCTCCCTGGCTGTCTCCTCTGTCACCTCCTTCTCACGCCCTGACCTAACTCCAGAGTGCCCCGGGCGGTGGGGCGCTGGCACAGGTTTAACAGGGAGCAGGGGAGGGGCATATAAAGCACACAATAAACAAATAATAGTACAACATATATTACTCTTCGTTGTAAAATTTGTTGTAAATTCCATAGAGCCTGCTGATTCCTACAGAATGCCTCTCTTGTAACTGTAGCCAACAAGTGCTTGCAAGTCAACCACCGTTCCACAAATGGAGTGCAGCCCAGACTGCTAATTCTTTCCCCCAGCAAATTTACTGTCACGAAATCTGATATGTGATGTGGATGTTGATTGCTACTTTCGTTTGCGTTCAAGAATAAGATGAAAGTGGAACAACGAAGATGTCAGACTTCACTCCTCCGTCAGTGATATGAGCAACTTCTTTGCTGAGTCGGGTAACACTGGAAGAAAACTTCCTCGATTTTTTGTGCTTATCACAACGTAACAGCTATAGACACAACACACTCTTAAGATTAATCTGTGTTATTAACCTTTTCTCCATCACTTTCTTCGTCTAAACAATCAATAAAACAAAAAATGGAGTCGTGATTTGTAGCCTTGGCCAATTTCCGTGTTGTAAATGCTCCCACGATGGTCAATTTCAGGTTACCAATGCAAAGTCATTGAACTCGGAGTTGCAAAGACAGGCACAATAGCTCCCTATTATATAACAATTTCTACCACACAGAGGTAAATGATCTCCAAGCATAAATAATGGTAGAATGTAGTAAAATAATTAGGAAGTGATGCATTTTTAGTATTTATTACCTTTGTTTTTAATATAATTTATTTAATTGTACATGTATATAGTTTAACTTTAAATAATGGCCGTGTTTGACAACGGGCTCGTAAACTTCCTAAAAAGTGAACAATGAGGTCCCCATGGGGAAGGACCCTGCCACACTGCTGAAAATTTGTACCGTTCCCCTTTCTCCCAGCCTTCTCCAAAGGACTTGCAGCCTTTTTCCAGGGTGACGGTGCATTGGGAAGAAGGACATGATCAGACTTTCCCCGGTCTACTGGACACTGGCTCTGAACAGACGCTGATTCCAGGAGACTCAAAGGTCACCGTGGCCCACCGGTCAGAGTAGAGGCTGATGGCGGCAGGTGATCAAGAGAGTTAGCTCAGGTCCGTCTCACGGTGGATCCCGGAGCCCATCCGTGGTTTCTCCCCTGGTTCCGGAACGCGTAATTGGAAGAGAGACACTCGGCTACTGGCAGGATCCCCTCCCTGGTGCTCCTGAGAGGGTGAGCCAGCCGGCTCCCGCCCGCCTGGCCAGGGCTCCGTGCTCGCTTGTCTCCTGTAGACACTCCCCCTCGGTGATCCCGCCTGCCGCACGGCTGTGCTCAGAACCCCCCCTTTTCCATCTCCAGACTCTTAGAGCTAACTGTCTTTGAACACCTCCCTTGGGTGTCTAAGGCATTTTAAATTTAACGTGTCTGAAACCAAGCCCCTCCTTCCCCACTCCTGCCCCGTCCAACCTGCCCACCTCAGTCCACAGCTGCTCCAGCCTCAGATTCATCCCGGTTTTCTCTCCTTCCCTCGCACTCGCATCCGGTCCACGGCAACCCCATCAGCTCTGCCTCACAGCATCTCCGGAGGCTGACACCTCCCCTCCTCCACGGCTAACACCCTAGTCCAGGCCACCAGTTTCTTCCACGTGGATTTTTACAGTAGGCTGGTCTCCTGCTGCCCACCTCTGTTCTCAACACAGCGGCAGAGGGATCCTCTTAAAACAAAAGTCACGTGCTGTCTCTCCTGCTCACAACCTTTCCACGGAGCCTCTGTGCTGCCCCAGGCTGGCTTCCCCACCTCGCGTTCCCGCAGACCCAGCTCCTTCTGTCCCTCCAGCAACCCAGGCTCACTCCCGCCTTAGACCCTCAGCGCTTGGAGCTCTCTTCCTTTGGAATGTTCGGCTGGCTCGAAGATAGCCGCTGTGTGCTCCCTCCCTCATTTCCTTCTCAGAGAGGCCTTCCCTGACTGCCCTATTTAAGACAGTGTGACACGAATGACACCATGAACCCCGTGCTCCCTAACCCCGTGACCCAGCTTCATTCATTTCAACCTGTGGCACTTGTCGCCCAACATATTATGTGTATAGGTCATATTTGCTTATTGCTCCTCTCTCCCCTTTCTCCCTCTGGAATGCAGGACTTTTTCTATTTTACTCTGATGCGGCTGTCATCCAGCACCCAGCTCACTGCCTGGCATGGACCAGGAGCACAATAAACCCTTGTTTTGTCGGTGAGGATGGGGCAACCAGAAACGTGGAATGGCTTTCCCAGGACTGCCCGGCTGGGAGGTGGCTGAGCTGGGATTTGAATCCAATCTCCCTGGCCCCAGAGCAAGTAGGCACGAGCCCAGGGCACCCAGCTGTGGCAGAAGAACTCCAGCTCGTGGGAGACCCCTGCCCCACCCCACCCAGGGACTGCCATCACCAGA
Source organism: Tapirus indicus (assembly GCA_031878705.1). NCBI lineage: Eukaryota > Metazoa > Chordata > Mammalia > Perissodactyla > Tapiridae > Tapirus > Tapirus indicus. The sequence continues at coordinate 97,089,220 of CM062924.1, read as the reverse complement.
CGCAGCCCTTTCAAGGGGAGAGGGGTTCCATGGAGCCAATCCCCAGCTTTGAGCAAAAGTTGACATCTCCAAGTCACAGCCTCGGCCCACAACCCCCTCTTTGGAGTCTAGGTGGAAAATGGTAATAGTAATAATAGTAATAACAACAACAATAATGATGATGAAAGGAGAGGGAGAAAAAGAACTGGTACAATTCCTCTGGGGCCATCCGGACCTTCTGAGCGCAGCCTGGCTTCCTGCCCCGTCCTTGCTCAGTAGCTTACACCTCATTTCACCCTTCCGGGGTGCTGGGATTCCAGGCTCTGCCTCTTTCTCCCTGCAGGGGCCAGGTGAGTCCCTACAAGGATGGGCCTTGGGAAAGGCTTCCTGCAAGGGCTGAGGTCCAGGGCCAACTCCACCTCTGCAGTCTCACCTGCCCTCTGGGAGGGGCCTGGTCGAATCCTAGCACAGCCTTTGTCCTTGGAGGCTCCCATCACCCCATCCTGGTCACTTCCCTTGTGCTGCCTCTCAGGGTGACAAAGGTGCAGGAGAGCCCAGGCTCTCCCAGCAGGAGCTTTGCAGACTGTGAGGAAGGGGGCGGCAGGTGGGGGCTGCTGGTTCTCTCTGGTTCCTGCGCTTGGCAGGTTATGCCAGGCAGGCACTTGGCCACCTCCGATTCTCATTCCCTTCGCATCCTACCCCACCGTGCCCCGGGCCTCGGAGATGGGGTTCGCACTGCCCCTCCTCATCTCTCAGGCTCCCGTCTGTGGGAGGGGCCGTGGATTAAGGGCTGCTCTTGGGGGGCGTCACAGGCAGGCATGGGAGTTGGGGTGAGCCCCAGGCTGCCCCACAAGTGGGAGTTTCCTCCCCAACTGCTGCGCAGGAGCCCCCAACCCACACCTCCCCTGGGAGCTTCCCTTTGGTGGAGTCTCATGGTGCAGCCCCAGTCCCAACCAAACCCCAGTGTACAGCCCTGGCATGTCCCCAGATTTGCAGTCAGGTGACAACCTAATGAATCTGAAAATACCCTTTAAATGAAAGTCGTTATGTACAGGAGCTGCCGTGTGCTGTAACCACCGTCACCATCTCTACCACCACAGCCATTGCCATGCTGATGAGCCTGGGCCCTCACCTGCCCTCTGCCCCGCAGGGCCCTTCCCCGTCTCTGTGGAGGGGGGAGGGGTGGGGGAGAGGGAATCTCTGCATCCTTGAAGGCCCACTTCAAATGCCGCCTCTTCCATGGAGGGGTGTGTGGGCTTGGTGTGGACTGTGGCCTCGAACCCATTCACTCAACTGCTCTGAGCCTCAATTTTCCTCCTCTGTAAAATGGATATAATCCAAGAGCTACATCCTAGGGCCGTTGGGGGGACTCCAGGAGATGATGTATTTAAAGTGCTCGGCACACAGTGGGTGCTTAATAAGTGTCAGGTGCCATCAGCACTGTTATTCTTACTCTTCCCAGAGTCCCTAGCAGCTCAGCCCAGAACCCCATGTCCTTTCCTCTGTGACCCCACAGCACTGGTTCTGACTTTCCTCGGGCCCCTTCACAGTCCGCCTGTGTCACCCAGGGCAGCGTCCTGCCTGACCATCCTGCCACATCCCTGCGGCCCATGCCCAAAGCAGGGCCAGGTGCACCGGCTCGACAAAGAGGCTACGGGGAGGATGGAATCAGTTCTGAGAGAACCTCAGAGACGGGGGCGCAGAGGGTGGGAGGGGGAATTCCTAGCCATGCCCGCTTGCTTTGGCAAGGCATGTGCCACCCACCTGTCCAGGCACGAGGACAGCATGTCTCACGGTAATATTGGAGTGGGCTCTACTGGAGTGACATTTTCAAGCACCTGCTATGTGTCAGGCTCATGCTCAGTGTTTGATACCTGTGATCTCATCTACACCTCACAAGATGCAGAAATCTTCTCAGAGAGGTTAAGTGACTTTCCTAGGGTCACACAGCTGGCAAAGGGAGGAGGGAGCAGCAGGTTTGTCTTGTATTGTCTGCTGTCCTGGCTGACATTAAAATGAGCACGTGTGCCCTGAGCACGCCCTGGCAGGGACAGGAGAGAGGAAAGAGTCGGGGAAGAGGTAGGAAGGAAAAAGCAAAATGTTGAATCTGTGTAACACAAGCTCTTCAATATGGTTCCTTGAGAGCGGGCAGGGGAGGCCTAAGGCAGCATGTGGGGCGCCAAGGCATCCCCTCCCCCCACCCATGCACCTGAACCTTGCAGGGGCGAGGTCGGTGCAGGCCAAGAGGACTGCGCCCGTGACCTTCTGGCCCCTGCCTGCTCTAGGACAATGAGACTGTGGACTATCTGCATATGCCCTGGGTCAGAGAAGGGTCTGGGAGGTCATCCCGACCAGCCCCCTGCCCATCACAGGACTCTGTGTTTGAACACTTCCTGTGACAGTCAGCTCATTACCGCATACCCCTCTGTACTTTGACAGCTCAGGTAATTAGAAAGCCTTTCCTTTTGCTTGGCTGCAACCTGCCCCCTAGAAGCTGCCACCCACTGGGGCTCCACAGGCCACACCTTATCTCTATGACTCAGAAGTTTACCACCTGGTCTCCAGGGAGAGGAGAAACAGCAGTAATGGAGAAGTCCCTCCTGTGCCATCCACCCCACCAGCCCCTGGGGACAGAGCTCAGGGGCCTGGAGCCCCTCGGCCCAGCCTAGGGTCTGGGCAGGGAGGGCAGAATGGCCCTGACCCAGCCTCCAGTTGGTTGAGGGGGTGACAAAGGACCAGTGTGCCCCGAAAGGTACAGTACGGTGCGGGCAGAGAGGCGAGTGCAGGAGGGAGACTAATGCAGAGCTGAAGGAAAGGCTGAAGAGCAAGCCAGAGGCCAACACAGAGCCAGACAAGCAGTAACTTTTGTTAAGTGACCACAGCGGAGTCAAGGCCACAAAAGGTTCTGACTCCCGACCCTGGTGTGGCTTTCTCCCTGGTCCTCCCCGGGTGCTGGGTGTGGCTGACAGAGGTCGGGGAGGGCGACGGCCAACGCCCCGCAGACCCCACATCACAGCTGGGGATTTTCTCCTAAGTCTACAATCACACAATATGCAGCCATGACCTCTCCCTCTGTCCCTCCTTCCCAGAGATGACGATCATGGGTGCCTTATGCCCTGTCATTGCTCAGGGAGGGACACCCCCTCAGAGCCTGGAAGAAGGGCCCAGGCTTGCCAGGCCTTCTTTCAAGTGGACAAGTGGACCCCTTCTGCCCAGGAATGGGGGCTGGAGAGCAGGGGGTGGCAGCTTTCACCCACGGGCCTTCCTGGCAGAGGCAAACAGGGGCTGGGGATCAGAACATCCCTGAGAGAAAGGCCCTGAATGGAGAATTAGAGTCAGGACTCGCTTCTCCCCTCAGCCTCAGTTTCCCCATCTGCACGTGAAGAAAAACACTCCCGTGCCCTGTGGAGTATGAAGTTTCTCATCTATAAAATGGGGGCCAAATTCACAGCTACAAACAACAGGTGATATCATCCCCATCTAGCATGGGAGAGAACAGGCTCAGAGAGGCTAAGTGACTGACCCAAGGTCACACAGCTTGCAAGGACCAGCCTGATCCCCAGCCAGTGGTTATGACTCCCAGCCATCCTGTTCTCAGTAGTCATTGCGATGACTCTCTGATGGACCCACCCCAGCAGACCTTCATCCTCGGGCCCCGTCAGGATGGTGCCCAGTCTTCCTTCCTCCTCACCCAAGTCCAGAAGCCCCAGCCTCCTCTTCCCCTATGCCCAGCAGCCTCGGCAGCCAGCCTGGCTCAGACCACACCAGCTGCACACTCTGCAGGATCCTCCTGTGGAATTTTTGACCTTCCCTTTGCCCACTCCTCCCAGCACCGTGCCTGAGACCCAGCCAGGGGCAGGAGGGGTCATGCTTGTGGCTGGGATGACGTGCTCAAGAAGCATTTCAAGGGCTTCAAGTGGCCTTGGACTCCAATGCATGGTGGCCGGGGTCTCTGTTCTGGGACCCAGGGTGCATTTGGAGGCCCAAACACAGGTCTGTACCTCCTAAAAGGCCAGGCCATTGCCAAGACCTGGCAGGTCCCGGCCTCCTCTGCATTGGCCCCGAGGCCTGGGCGCTCATGCCCTGCCTGGATGGCTGTGTTTGGAACCCCCCACCTCTCCCGGCCCACAGCGGAGGCCCATCTCCCGGGTTCCCTGGGCAGCTGATGTCCTCGGCTGCATGTGGATTCGCCAGTTCCTTCCAGCCCCACATCCCACCCCCAACACCTTTGAGCATCAGGACCACTTGGCAGAGCTGAAGAGCTGCTTAGAAGCCACAGAGAAGGGAGTGGAAGCTTCTCTGGACAGAGCAAAGGAGAGGACAATACATCGCAGAGAAAGCATTTTGGGATCGAGGAGGAATCTACATCACGAATGAGCAACCAGCGCCCCATTTCTTGCATCTCAAGTCTTCTCACACAGTCCACTGGCTCAGGAGAGCGGGCTTCCTCCAGCCCTCCCAGCCCCGGCTGGCCCCCACTGAGAGACAAAGGGAGGACTGGGGAGGAGAAAAGAGCACTGAGGGTTGGAAGTGATGGGAGCTGGAAGGGGAAGAGGAGGAGGTGAAGAACGAGGAGAGAGTCCAAGACCAGAAGTGGTAGGAGGGGGCAGGGAGGGGAGGAGAGAGTGACTGATGGGATGGATTCCCAGGGGTGTCCAAACAGCAGGTGGCAACAGGAGCCAGGGAGGTGGGGACGTCTGTAGAATTAAGGGTGGCTGACCTCTGAGGCCTCCCTGATGCCGATATTTTAGTTTCAAGAACGCACACACCCCACCATCCCACGTCCAGATTCGACAACTCGCGGGCCTGCCGTGGCCCCGTGGAACTGATGGAGGGCCCTGGCCTCGTGTTCTCCAAGAACCCTCCAACTGAAGCTGTAACACTACTTCCAGGAAAAGAATGTGACACAGTGACAGGACGGAGCCAGGAGGAGAGAAGGTCCTCACCCGGCCTGAAGCCCGTGTCCCAGCCCCGCTCTGGGAGCCTGTCAGTCACTGGGAGCTAGAGTCGGCATCAGTCCTGTAATTATCCCACAAGGAGCACACTTAGGCTTCACTGTACTTCCGTGAAAGTTAAAAGCATTAATTTACTCAATGTAAATATTAAGAATGTGTATACCACAGGTTTTATAACTCTGTTTTGACATTTTTGTTTTTTGAAGTACAGAGAATCCCAGAAAAAGGAGGCTCATCCAGGAGCCCTACAGAGTCCCTCCTCCCCGTGCTCCCAAATTCCACCAGTCTCTCAGCCAAAGAGTCTGTTTTGCTTTGCTGCTTTTACAGGGCTGGGGAGGCTTGAGAAAAATCCAGGGGAACATCCCTGCCCCTGCCCAGCCAGCCTTCTCCATTCCAAAGAATAAATGTTAGGGCCTCCAGCCTGGGGCTCTGATTCTGGCCTCTGGGCAGACAAAGAGGGCCAGGCTGGACCACTAATGGATTCCCCACGCTGCCCACCCCCTTTTTGGGCATGAGTCCTCCGCGGGCCACCTCCAAGCAAGGACAAGGATAGCCAGGGCAGTCTGGCCAGACTTGAGGGGGTCAGGGTGGTGAGCTAGCCCATTGGGGTGAGGGGGTAAGATCTGTAGTACTTGCTGAGTCAGGGGATTTTTTGAGGATTCCTTGGGCTGGGACACCCTAGGGACACAATTATCCCAAACACAAATATTTCTCCAAATAACCGGTCCACGCAACACCTGGGGGAATTAATCACTTCTCGTGATGTCACCCCCGCATGCCCATCTCCACTGCCTCTCCCGGAAGCTCAGACTCGGGGCAGCACAGGTGACTGGCACACGCCCTCTCCTGCGGGGCTCCCACCCTTCTACCAGCCAAGCCACATAGAGACCCCTTGCTCGGCCTCCGCTGGAGCCAGGCACCTGGCAATGGGGGTAGAGAAGCAGCCCCAAGTTTATCCCCAAGGGTAGCCCCTTCCTCCTAGCCAGCCCAGGCTCTGGCGTGAGCTTCAGGCTGCTCTCGAAACCTTCCCAGGACAACAATTCCACGGCCCCTTCTTCCACCGTCTTGACTACTCCGCGGCCCCCTTTCTCCACCTGTCTCAGGCAGGAAGCTCTTCCTTAGGTCTACGCTGAAGCCAAGTGGCTGCAGAATAAACTTCTGTTTCCTAGTCTAGAGACTCCCAGTGGCTATGACTCTCGTCACCACCAATGCCCCGGGGCGAAGTTTCCTGAAGGGCTCTTGGGTGGAGATCTCCCCAAGAGCTCACTCGGGACGATGCAGCGCCCCTCCCAGAGTCGGCCAGAGCACAGCAGTTCCCCGTGCCCCACGGCCGGGCTGGGCCTGCATTTGAGGAGGCTAAGGTGTCTGGTGATCCCAAAGGAGATTTTCAGACGGCATCGCCCTCCGTTCCCACCACACACGCCCTGATCTGTGCTCGGCTCCTCCTTCCCTCTAAGGCAAGATGGGAAGAACGGATACTGGAGAAAAGGGGACCCACAGAGTCGTCAGAGCTGTGAGCACCGCCCACTTCCAAGGCCCCCACCTTGCAAGGGGCCCCGCACATGCATGATCTCGCTTACCCTCCCCCTGACCCGTTAAGGTCAGTGCTATTGCTTCCCCATTTGTCAGATGGGGAAACTGAGGCTCAGAGATGTGCAGCAGCTATCCCAGGATCACACAGCCACGAAGGGAGCTAGGATGAGAATCCAAGTCTGTCCAACTCCCTAGTCCGGGCACTTTACCTCCACACTGAACTGAAGGGGGGCCTTGGCTCATCTTGTTGGGGTTCACATGAGGAAATGAGGCCCAGAGAGGGCCAGTGACTTGGCCCACGCCAGCAAGGCAGAGGCAGAGCTAGCACCACAGCCCAGGCCTCCTGGCTCCCGGACAGATGCTTCTGGCCTTAGTCAGCAGCACCATGTAGGGCCCGAGGTTCTGAAATTACCTTTCAGAAACAGCCAGTCCCTGGGACGAAAGCAGGGGTCTGGAATTGGGAAGGTGGGGGCCCACTAGGAACCCCTTCTCTGCTCTTGGTGTTAAAGCAGGGTTGCCAGATAAAGTACAGGATGCCTAGCTAAATTTGAATTTCAGCTAAATAGCAGACTTTTTTTTTTAATATAAGTATGTTCCATGCAATATACTAAAAAAGTTATTTGTTGTTTATCTGAAATGCAAGCTTCACTGGGCGTCCCGTGTTTTTGTTTGCTAAGTCTGGCGACCCTATATTTAAAGGGCAGGAGAAAATGGGATCTCTGCTGGCCACCAGCTCTGTACCAGGGCCCCTTCATGACTTACAACCAAGGTCTGGCCTCCAGGGCTCCTGGTTCTCCCTCCCCAGCACTGTCGCTGGGGCCCCACTGCCCGAGGCAGGGGCTGGGAGGGCTTCTGGGGCAGAGGCTCACCCAAGGCCAGGTGAGAACCCAGCCCCGGCATGACCAGACTGGGAGAAACCAAGCAGTGAGACCCAAGAGGTCAGGGGAAGCTCAGGTCCCACCTTGTAAGAGACCCCCGCCCCACCTCCTCTGAGAGGGAGACTCCTGCCCTGGTGCCCCCATCTACAGGGGCTCCAGCCCCATGTGGTCCGGTAGGGATGGAGTCCACAGATGGTCTGTCAGAGCTGGAAAGTTCCCTGGAGATCCCCAAGTCCAACTCCCTCAGTGGCCAGGTGGGGAAACCAAGGCTGGGTCAAGTCCCTGGGCCCCCATCTGGGCAGACCCAGGACAGGGAGGAATCGGGCCAACAGGAGAAACTGATGCTTCTGCTGCCCCTCAGACGTCACCATTGCCACCATCACAGCCATCAGCGAAGTCATCGTGGCAAATACAAGCCCCAGGTCTTGTTCTAAATCCTTTTCTTTTATTAACTCACTGAATCATCCCCTAACCCCTCCTTCCTGATCCCAATCACCCTGACTGGCCTGCAGAGGTCAAGCTGCCACACACCCCACCCTCCACCTCAGAGACGGGCCGTTGGCAAGAAGTTGAGGGAGAAACTGGGGGAGGCCCTGTCCTGGTCCCCTTCCTGAGCACCAGTTCATTCTGATGCTCCACACAGTTCTACTCAGACATCAGAACACAGACCCCCGATCCCATAGCCTGGCCCCAGGGCTCAGAGCTGGAACCCCTATCCAGGGGCTTAAGGCCAAAGACCTGGCCCTGGTGCCCAGGAGCCAGAGCCCCAAGATGGACCTGATACCCTGGTCCCTCCCTCCCAGGCGCTCCAGCCAACTTGGCCTATTCTGCTGTCAAAGCAGCCTCCTGCCAGCCTCCTCCAACGTGCCCCATCTGTCCACCGGGTGCCCACTCCTTTGCCTCGAGGTCCTCTGTTCTGGCCCAGCCTCCTGCAGCCCGGTGGGGGCCCCTCAGTTCTCACCTGTGGACGTCCACATACATCTCGACTCCCACCACACACACGGCATAGGTGGGCTTCTTCAAGGACAGCCCCACAGCTCTCTGCAGGGCCATCCTGTGCCCCAGCTCCTGACCTCCACGCCCTGTCTCCCCGTTCTTCTCCTGGGCGCCTTGTCGCCAGGAAGGAGCACCAGTTCTGATGGGTTGGTGATTTCCTCCTCCCTTTTAATTTCACCCTGTGACCTGATTTGCCTGCAGGAGCCAGGTCCCCACCTCCTGGCTCCACGCCCAGCCCTCCTCATTCAGGCCTTTCAATCTGGGAGGCCAAGGGAGGAGGCGCCCGAGACCTCTCGGAGGGATGGGAAAGGGGGGCTTCAGCTAGGGGCCCCTGATGGAGCAGGGCTCAGCTGCCTACAGAAGACTGCAAGCTCCCCCTGAGCTCCTGTCCCCCTTCCCTAGCTTTGCCTCTGTCCTCAGACTCTTAGTGTCTGAGCCCACACTGCAATGATGCCAGCATTTTCTAAGGGCTGACTTTGTGCCAGGTGCCGGCTAAGTGGTTTGCAGATCTTGTCTCAAATGCTAAGAGATCGGGTAGCATATAAAGCACAGAGCAGTCAGACTGCCTGGGTCCACAGCCCAGCTCTGCCTGTCACAACCTGTGATCCTGGGCAGTTATACCCTCTCTGTGGCTCCGTTTCACCACGTGTAGGATGGCAGTTGTAACAACAGTCCCTGTCCCGTTGGGTTGATGCGGGATCACACGAGCTCTGTGTGAGAGGTTCGCACAGTGCCGGCCCCTAGTATCCACTAAAGGAAACGCTAACAACTATTCCTAGGATCCTCATCTTACAGGGAAGAGAATCGTGGCTGCAGGTCACACTGCTAGTAAGTGGCAGAGCCATAGCTTGCATCCAGGGCCACCTGACTCACCACCTCCCAAAAGGTGGGGTTACGCCCTTGTACCCCAACTCCAGAGATGGCAGAAGACCCCCGAGGTGAGCATCCTGGGCCAGCCAGTGGGGAGGGCACTTGAGAAGGAGCTCAGAACCACGGGCTCTGAGAGCTGATTGGTTTCTGGAAACGCCCTCCTTTCAGCTCTGGCAAGCGCTGGCTCCCGCCTCTTCTCCAGGTGTTTATGGAATTTCATTCATGCATTCGACAAGCATTCCTACTCTGTGTTAGGCAGCCCTTTAGGCGATGGGGACGCAGCTATGAACAAAACCTGTCCCGACTCTGATGGCATTTATATTCTGGGGAGACAGACGATGAAGAAGTGACACGAGTAAAGTGTGGGTAACACCAGCCAGTGCGGGACGCTCTTCCCCATCATCTGGGTGAGACGTGGTGGTGGCTGGGTTCTGGGGGTAACACTGAAGGTGGTGAGAAGTGGCTGGATTCTGAATGTACCTGGAAGGAGGTGACAAGTTTTGCTGATGGACTGGATGTGGGTGTGAGAGAAAGAGAGGGGTCCAGGATGACTGGAGTGTTGGGGCCCCAATACCCGAAAGGCTAGGTCATCATCAAAGAGATGGAGGAGGCTGAGGGTGGGCAGGTTGGGCAGGGGGACCAGCCACTTCACGTGGACCTGTTAGAAATGAGATGTCTACTAGACCTCTGAGTGAGACGACAAATGGCAGGTGACACGTTCCCTCCATTCTGGGTATCAGGGTGACAAGGAGCGGAGTTCCCTCAGGAATCAGAGGGCACCCCTCCTCAGCCAAGGAGTCCTCTCATTCCAGGCAGCCATTGCACAATGAAATAAAGGACGCACAACCAGAACTCCAATGTCCACAGGCCTGGGGTGGGAGAATGGCAGAGAGAGAGATGGAGAGGGGAGAAACACCCCCTGCCTGGGGGACTGCCAGCCTCGTGGGGCAGGAGGACACAGTCCCTGCCTCCAGGACCCCCCGGGCTGATTAGGGAGACAGGAAACATAAAAATGGCATAAACATTTATTTGTTTACTTTTGATTTTGAAGATCTTCCTGGAATGATCTTTCTTATTGCTGACATATCTGATTGCAAATGTTCTTGATCTGCAAAGCCCATTACACCCACAGGAACTCAGGTAAAGTGGAGGTTTACCCCATAGATATAGAACTTAGCAAAACAGCATGTTAGGGGTGCATGACAGTTTCCACCCCCCTGCCCACCCCCATTAGCCAGAACCTGAGCCATTTCGTTCACATGTAATGTAATGTAGAGTGTAAAAGCAGTTCCTGAAGAGTATGTGAGTATATTCCCATTAGAGAAGGATGGATGGATGGGTGGATGACAGATAAAGGATGGATGGATGGATGGATGTGTGGATGGACGGATGGATGACAGATAGAAGGATAGATGGATGGTTGGATGGGCAGATGACAGATAGAAGGATGGATGGATGGATGGATGGGCGGATGACAGATAGAAAGATGGATGGATGGATGGATGGGTGGATGGACGGATGGATGACAGATAGAAGGATGGATGGATGGATGAATGGGTGGATGACAGATAGAAGGATGGATGGCTAGATGGATGGGTAGGTGGGTGGGTGGACAGATGGGAAAGAGAGAAGAAGGCAAGTTGGTGCATAAAGAGCTGGCTGCAAAGATGATGATGACAATGTGATGATGATGATGACGATAGAGATGATGGCAAGGATGGCGATGATGAAGAGACACTACCAAACTCGTCTATAGCCCTCACCATGCACCAGGCACTGTTCCAAGCCCCTTCCGTGTATTCACTTATTTAATCTCACAACAACACTGGGTGGCAGGTACCAGTTAAGAATGGAACCCCAAATTCAAACAGATCACAGCATGGGTGTGCAGGAAGTGCCTTTTGTGGGTTGTGGGCAGGTCATGGTGTTGTAAAAGAAATGTCCTCAGAGCCGGAGGAAAGAGGAAGGGAAGAGCAGAGGGTGGGCAGAGGCTGAGACGAGCACCAGTGCGTCCCCACTTTACAGATGAAGAAACCAAGGCACAGAGAAGTTCAGGGACCCTCTCAAGGTCCGTAGCTGGAAGTGGTCAAGCCAAGACTCGAGTCCAGACCATCTGACCCTAGATGGGCTTGTAATTGTTGACTAGATCCCTGGGAGGTAGAATATCAGGTCCTTTTTACCTTCTTCCTCATGCTTCTGTGTAATGTTTAAACAGTTTTTGTGAGCAAATATCTTTGCTATTGGAAAAAAAAGTAGAGTCTCTCTTTGAGGAAAAACAAGAAGCGTTTCCTGCTCTCGGCCTCCCTGCCCACCCTCTGCTATTTGCTCCCTGCCTCCCTTCCTCTTTCCTCTGGCTCTGAGAACACTTCTTGTAGGACACCATGACCTGCCTGGGCCCCTGCCCTGCCCACAACCCGCAAAAGGCATGTCCTGCACACCCATGCTGTGGTCTCTTTGAACTTGGGGTTCCAGGCTTGATCAGCCAGATTTGGGAGGAGCAGGGGTGGGGGAGCCAGGTGACATCATTGCCCCCTCCGCTCTGGCAGGTAGAACATATGGCTGAGAGGGCCTACCCAGGGAGCCTCAAATGCAGCCCCGTGCAGGGGGAGAGGCCTGCCAGCTGCTGGGTGACTGTGGGACCCTAGGACGACTCCAAGATGTCCCTGGAACAACCCAGGGAGACCATAGTAGGCAGGGTGTCTGGTGCTGGTGCTGCCGTGTTCAGGGCCTCATTTTCCCCATTCTTCAACAATTTTTTTGAGCACCTACCATGTGCCAGGCATTTTTCTTGGCACTGGGGATACAACAGTGAATAAGACAAACCGAGTCTCTGCCTCACGGGCAAACAGAGCAGCAAGAGAGACGGAATAAACTGGCAGGCTGGAGCCTGAGATGTCAGGAAATGATGAGGACAAATGGCACAGGGTAAAGGGGAAGAGTGGGTGGGCAGCTGTTCTGGGGAGGCTGATCAGGGAAGGCCTATCCGGGGAAATGATACTGGAGCAGAGATCTGAAAATGAGAACTTGGGGATCTCAGGGGCTCTTCCAACCTCAGATAATCTAGGATTCCATTAACCCAGAGCCCCTCTCCAGTCTCCCTGTTCACAGAATGGGGTTGTTGAGCTAGATCAGAGTTTGCAACTTCAGATGCCTTCGGGCATCAGGCAGCTAACCCAAATGTGTGACAGTGCCAGGCGCAGGGCACTAGGGAGGAGTGGCAACTGTGGCAAAGAGCCTGCCTTGGACAACACATTCCAACTCCATAGTTCTTAAAAACAGAACACTATGGGGCAAGCAAAACCCATCGGTAAGTCAGACCTGGCCCTTAGGCCATTCGTTTGAGACTCCAGCATTGACTGTTTATGGATTGGTGGGTAAGGAGGGTGGTAGAAGGAATGACTCTGGCTGGGAAGTCAGTTGATGCCCATGAAGATGAGCTACCTGGGCCCAGGTGAGCTTTGGCAACACCGGGCATGGAACCCACCTGCCTTGGGCCTTGTGACCAATCAGACCGGGTTCTGGGCTGCTCCCATGATGGCTGACACCAGCTATGGACTCTTCCACTCTAGGGGATCCCTCCCCGCCCCCCCCCACACACAGTCTGTGCCTGAGCTCACCTAGGACGGCCGTGGAAAGAGGGAGGGAAGACCAGCAGAGCTTAGTTCTCTGCACGCCTGGCCCTGTGGCCTTTCTCCACTCCCAGCACTCCTGAGCATCCCAGGGACAGTGCCCTCTGCTCCCCAGAATCCTCAGCTTCAAGCTATAAGGGCCCCTCTGACCATCAGTCCAGCCTCTTAATTTTCCAGGTGTGTAAACTGAAGCTGGGAGAAGTGTACTGACATGCCAGAGACGACACAGTCAAGTCACAGGAAGCCAAGTCTGGATCCAAGGCTTTCATTCATTCATTCCTTCATTGAAAAACGTCTATTGGGCCCTTTTTGTTTACAGGTGCTGTTCTGGAAACCAGAGTTCTCACCAGCTGTTGAGTCCCCTCAGCTTCTTAGATTAACTCACCTCTCTGGGATCTCCCAGGTCACCAGCTACCCCTTCCTGTGCCCCTGGCACCCAGGGCAGGATCCTGGACCCCCAGGCTGGTGGAGAAGGGGCCCTGGGGCTCTGACTCAGCCATCATGAGAAAGCAGGATACCCACCAGTTCCTGCAGTGCCAGATAGCCTGGGGCCTGTGGCTCTAATGGCAGGAAGTGGAGAGGGCCATGAGTCACCTAACTCAATTCCTACATCCCCTCGGAGCCTGAAACCTGGCCCGGGTCTCCACTGGGCACCATAGACCTTCAGGAATCACCAACTCCCTCCTCGGCTCTGGGACGTCCAGGGCTCCATGTGGCAACATCAGCAGTGCTGATGACACCGTGTATGGGGCTGGGCTGGGCACCGTGCAGGACTGGCAGGGCTTGTGGTCAGGCAAAGTCAGCCCCCACCCCCACGGGGTGGCCGACTCAGCAGCCTCCCAGCACATCACCTCCTTCCCTGCCCCCAACAGGCTTTTCCCCATCTCCATCCCAGGTGCCCAAGCCAGAGACCCAGGCCACCTCTTTGGTTTTCCCCGTCCCTCACCCCCAGCATCAAAACTGTCACCCCCACCTGACCCATCAGCTCTACCTGCCAAACCTCTCTTGGCCCCATTGCATCCTCTTGGCCCCCACCCTCACCCCCACCACCACCCTGCTCCCAGCCACTGCCATCTCTCAGCCGAGACCCAAGCAGCCTCCTGGTCCCGCAGTCCCCAGGCTCGCTGCATTCCATGTCACAGGCAGTAGTGATCTGTCTAAAACGTGCATCTGATAATATCATTCCCCTGAAAAGCCTTCTGCATCTCCCAATGGCCCCCAGGATAAAGGAAGGTAGCCGAGGGGAAAAAGCCTAGATGTTGGGCCCCTACTGTCTGGGGTTCCAATCTGAGCTGGGCCATTTCTTGGATTTCAGGACCCTGGGCAAGTGATTTAACTTCTCTGAAGCCCAGTCTCCTAATTCGTAAAATCTGGAATAATGTAGAAGTCATCAAAGATGTATGTAAAATGCCTGAGATGTACTTGATCCTCAAGAAATAGAAACTTTGCCTGGCATCCAAGGCCCCTCAGACCAGGCCCCCGATGACCTCTCCTTCGCTCAGTGCCCAACACCTGTCCTGATCATATCTCTCCAGGCCCCCACCAACGCCCCTGCTGGGGCCTTGCTCCCTGACTGACCTGAGCGTCTCTGAACCTCTTCCCAACACCAGCCTTCCCATCCTCTCCCATTCCCCACTCCCACTTCTCTTCCTCCAGCACCCACTCCACAGGGCGACTTAGCACTTCCACTTCTTTCGTGGAGTGATATCCCACAACCTAATAAAAAGAATTGAGACAGCTTACAAAATACACCCTGATAAGATTTTTTTTTTAATTAGCCCTATGCTAACATCTGTTGCCAATCTTCCTCTTTTTTTTTTCTCTCTCCAAAGCCCCAGTACCTAGTTGTGTGTCATAGTTGTAGAGTTGTAGCTCTTCTATGTGGGACGCCGCCTCAGCGTGTCTTGAGCGGTGAGTAGGTCCCCGCCCAGGATCCGAACCGGTGAACCCTGGGCCGCTGAAGCAGGATGCGTGGACTTAACCACTATCCCACCGGGCCGGCCCCAATAAGATTTTTTTTTAAGTGAGAAAATTAAGTCAAAGAGTGAGGAAAGAAAGAAAAAGACAGAAATGGATATCCTGTCTGGTTGGCAGATTTAGCTGTGAGTTCCCTTGTGGCCCACAAGGAAAAAAGAGAAATATAATCAATTCCATAAATCATGGTACTCACCAGATAAAACCAGACCAGTCAAGGAAGAGAAGCCAAGCTCTTCCAGGCCCTGAGAACTGAGGGAAATCCCCCCACCCCACCCCTGGGTGGGGTTGAATAAATGGGGCAAGCGTGGGGTATTGAATTAAGTGATCCACAACATCCTTATGGCTGCGTCTGGCCTGATCCACAGGTATATTTCAGGGTGGGGTGTCTGCAGAAAAACGTGCTTTGGATCCTTGAAACTTTTCCATGAGCATTCTGTTTTATCCAAACCTTTGATTATACAGGGAGTGGCAGAGGATTTGGGGGTTCCCTCCCTGATGTTGGCTCTTCCTTGCAGCTGCTAGAGCAGAGATCCAGTATGTTCCAATGTCAGCCAACCTGGCTACAGTTGAGGTCCCACCATGAGAATCAGCCCGGGTCCAGCACCTTCTATTGGCTCACTCAGACTTGGGGAATCATTCCTGAAAAGGGGGTAGGGACAGGACTTCTGCTGGCCATCACCTAACACAGAGTTTCACATCTCAGCAGGCCCTTCCAGAAAACACAGTCCACCCGCCTCATTGAACATGTGGAGACAGAGAGGCCCAGAGAGGGAGAGTGACTTGCCTCAAAACACACAGCCAGGTGGGGCAATGTGGGGTAAAGGACGGAGAATCAATCCCAGAGTTAGAAAGTTGAATTGTCTCGCCACCTGACACGGTTCCTTGAAAACTCTTTCTTTCCACAAGGGCAGCTCAGTCCAGTGGAGACACTCCATCTAGATCTGGCCGGTCCAACTGCTGCTCTCACTACTTATGTTGCTGACCAGGCATCATCTGCCAAGACCCCCAGCGGAGAAACTGTTGCACACAAGGATTTAGCATATTTCTCCAAATCACTCACTCATTTATTCAACAAACATTTCATGGGCCGGGCAATGAGTAAATGAACAAGACCTGGTCCCAGGCTGACTTACAGGAGAGGATGTTTATGGGGAACGTGGAAGTGTGAATTCGTTGTAACGTGGAAATTTTGTAAGAGCCACAATAAGGGGGTGTGCTGAGGGCTGGGGACACGCGCATGGGGAGGGGGTGCCACCGGGAGCCAGTGTTTCTGGAGCACATGCTCATCACTTTGCAGGCAACATCTTTCATGCTTGCGTCAGACCTCGGAGGTGAGGTCTGCTATCACCTCTGCTTTGCAGAGGAGGAAATCTAGTCGCGGGATTTTAGGCAACCTGTCCAAGGTCTCCTGCTGATGAGGTGGAAGCAGAGCTGCAACCTCGGTCCGAGGGACTCAGAGTTTGTGTTTTAGATGCCACGTTCTACAGTCTCCGAGGAAGCCAGAGTAGCTCTTGCTACACCGCGTGTGTTGTTGGTGCATGTAGGCTGCAGGGGCCACTGGCCTCAGCCCCTCCTGTTGCATCTCACGCACCCCCAACGTCTGCCCTGGGAAGGGCAAGACCATCCCGTGTCTGGCCGTCCCGTGTCTGGCTTGCCGGCCCCAGGGCAGGCCCTCTGCGTGGAGGCCTGATGGCAGGAGGACTCGAGAGACACCCAGTCCCCAGCTGCCTCACGTCATTAAGGTCCTTTGGGCCCTGGCCACCCAACTCCATCACTCTGACACCTTTTAAGCCCTGGAGCCTCCCAGGATCCGGGCCCAGGCCATCCGGTCCCTGCTGGCCTTGGCCTGGCCTGAGTCCTAGGGTTGGGGGCTAGCCTGGGGACAGACACCCATCTCAGAGAGGGTCCTGATGGCCAGGGTGGGGATATGGGGGCACATATACTCCAAGAAAGTCGGGGAAAGATGAGACTTTAGAGATAACCTGGAAGTCCAGGGGTTAAAAGTCAAGCAGTTAAAAGAGTAGATGCTCAGGACCAAGGGTGGGGGGGTCCTCAAAGCCCACCTGCTCACCCCTCCCCCTCCAGCAGTCCCTGCAGCCCTTGTGCAGGAGCCTGGGGCTCCACAAATCCTCTCAGAAAGCCACCAGCCTGGTTTGTCACCAATAACAGACCCAGAAAGGGCCAGCAATTGACCCAAGGCCACACAGCCCGTTCTCTTTCCCCCACACCTGGGGAGGAAAGGAGGGCCATTGAGGGTGGAGGGGGACCAGCAGTTGGGCAAGCTGTACCAACAGTGGACAGAGCACGGATCCAGAAGGCAGGTCCAGCCCTGCCCCACCATTCACTGGCTGTGTGACCACGGGCAGCCACTTGACCCCTCTGGTGCTACTTTGGCCTTATCTGCAAAATGGGGCTTGTAATGTGCACTCCTGCTCCAGGAGCTGGGCTTTTACCACACAGACTCCTTGACCCCTCCCAGGTAGTCATCCCCACTCTGCAGATGAAGAAACTGAGGTGATGTTTATAAAGCATCCAGCACAGGCCAGGCCCCCGGTGGCCACTCAGTGCGTGTTAGTCCCCCTTCTGGTCCCTCACAGTCTGCCTCCTCCAGGAAGCCTTCCTAGATGGCTCTGGCTCCCAGGGAGTGTTCTGTTCTTTAAGCAGCCCCACAGGCCCTGCCCTGGGAAACCACCTGCTTCCCTCTCATCCCCCTTGCCACTCTGGCAAGACTGCACATTTCAGAGGGACAGGGAGTGCCAGACATTTGGCTTTGGGAGACGTCAGGAAGCTGGCTTAAATGAAAAAAACCTAGACTCACAGTGGTACAACAGTTCTCGGCCACCCATCCCACCGTGGCCAGCAGCCCCAAGTGCCCCAGGTGGAGGTTCCAGCCATCCCTTGAGAGAGCTCCTGGGCTGTCCGGTCTCCATCTCCCTGACCCTGGCGCTTGGCTGGGCAGCCTCAGGAGGCCCAGAGTCACCGGGAGCTGGGCTTCAGTGTTCTCCCCACCCCAGCCGGCCCTGCGGCTCAGTGCGGCCAGAGGGGCCTCCAGAGAGGAGAGAAGGGGACAGAGAAACAGAGAGACGGAAAGAAGCAGACTGAAATACAGACACAGAGACAAAGAAAAGCCAACACAGAGAACAAAGGGAGAGAGAGAGAAAGGAAGAGACACAGAGAGAAGCAGAGACCGAGAGGCAGAGAGAGGCTGAGGCAGCCAGAGATGAAGACGGAGGGAGACAAACTGAAGGACAGAGTGAGGGACAGAAACAGGGAACGAAGAGACAGAGACACGGAGGGAGACAGCAAAAGAGAGACCTATGGACAAGGCAGAGGAGACCAGCGGCACCGTGAGGCCCCAGAGCCAACAAGGTCCCCTCTCAACCTCCTGCTTCCCCCGGACTCTCCTTTCCCCAAGCCTCCTGCTTCCTGCGCTCAAATGCGGACTGATCACCTACTGGCTCCTGGCCTGGGTGCTGGGGACACACCCCTCTTGACACCTCCCAGGAGGTGGCTGTGTTTATCCCCACTATGCAGATGAGGAAACTGAGGCTGGAGCCATCAGGCGACTCAGCCAATTAAACTGGATCCACCACTGCTAGGGGGGAGGCAGGAAGGTCAGGGACAGGGAGACTGGGGCCCAGAGAGGGGCAGTGACTGGCTAGGGGTCTCACAGCAGCCAGCTGCAGAGCCGAGGCTGGAAGCCAGCTCCCCTGGCTCCAAAGAAAACAAAGTAAATCTCATAAGTCTTGGCAAGGAGGTTCCAGGTCTTGTCAGATGGGCTGTGGCCAACACCCTAGAACCTGTCATCACCCCCCGCCACATCCTTCTTGCCCGCCTGCCTCCCGCTATCTTTTCTGGGAAGGTCGGCTCTGGGAATGCCTGAACTCATCCGCTCTCCTCGGAGCCAGGCCCCCATCGGTGTCATCTCCACGTCCCCACTCCCTGCCCTCTAACCTGGACCCCCCTGCAAGCTAAGAGGCAGGGTGGCTGTTCCCACTGCCCTAACCTCTGCTGGCTCAGCAGAGTGTGTCCTCAGGCTCCCCTGGAAGCGCTCAGTGCCCCTGGAGGAAGGGAGGGAGGACACACGCTGAGTGGCTGCTCTGAGCACCCGCTGTAGCTCACGGTGGCCTCTTGCACCCCAGCAAGGCAGGCACAGGTGAACAAGGCATGACTCACAGAGGAGCAGACGCCACCCAGGTCACACAGATCATTCAGGACAGTCGTGACCACAAGCCCATACTCCTGCCATTACCAGGGCCCCCCAGGCTGCCCATCCCTGTCCTGGTCCAAAGTGCGAGCCACCTAGCCCTGCATCCCCTCTCCCTCCGTGCACACACCCTGTGCCCCAGGATACACTGGGCTGGGAAGAGGGGGACACTCCCTGCCTGTGGGACCTCAGACAATCAGAGCCTCTCCTGGGTTTTCCTATCTGCATATGTCAGGAGGCAGGGGAGAGTTCGATGGTCTCTGAAGGTCCATGAGCTCCCTTCTCCTGAACCTCACCTTGTCCGCGTGTCCTCTGGGGCCCGGGGTCCTTGTTTCCACCCTCCAAAATGGCTGTGATGCCATTTGGATTGATCCCAGGATCCCCAGGCCTTCGGGAGACACCACCCACAGCTCCCGGGGGGCAGGGGCGTGTAGGCACTGGGGCGGTGATATGCCTGGTCCCCCTGTTCCCACCTCCTCACCCATGAAGGCAAGTGGTGGGGAGGGAGACCTCAGGGGCTGGGGCCGAGTCAGCCTGAGGCTGCTCGTGGGTGTACCACGCATCTCTGCATTGCTGGCCCCCGACCCCGGGCTGCAGGTCGGCAGGTGCTGGGCCAGGGCAGAGCCCCTGCCCACATGCAGTTTCCAGTTGGGGAGCTGGGGGAGCCTCACGCAGACGCAGAGATTACAACCCAGCTGGTTATAAACAAGCGTAAAGAGAGGCCCCAAATTCCAGGGCTCCCGGTCTAGCCTGGGGTCAGGGGCCTTCCTATAGGAGGTGACACTGAAGCCACGGCACAAGGACAGAAGAGCCTTATATGCCGGGACGGGGTTTTCGATCCCTGGGTCAGACATGCCCCTTGCTTCTCCGTCGTTCCTCTGGGCTTCCCAAGGCTGGCCCCATCCTTGGAAACTGCCTCCTTCCTAGACAAGCTACAGAGAATGCCAGAGCTGGCGGGGCCACTTCAAAGATGAGAGAACTGAGTTCCCTGAGGGGGGCTGGTTGGCACATGGCAAGCCAGGAACAGGGCCCAGGGCCAGAACCCAGGCCTCTCACTGCCTGTCCCGAACCCTCTGCCTCACGCTTCTCTGCCTACTGTCCCACTCCTGGACATGCTGCCCACTGCCACCCCCGCCTACCAAGGCCCCACCATCCATGCACTAACTGGCCGTGGACTTCTCTGTGGCCTGGGCCCCACTTCCATGCCATGCCCATCGGACCTGGCCTCAGCCTGGCCCTTTCATCCCAAGTGTTGGCCTCTGTCCTCCATCCTGCTCACACCTCATGAGTCCCCTTCAGGCTTGGCACCCCAAGGGGTGGGTGGGGGAGTCTAGCTTTGCCTGACATGGTACACACTGACCCCAGGACAGGTGTGGAGTTCTCAACTGGACCCAATTTGCAGAGCATCCACTGGGCCTGACTCCACCCCTGCTCCCAAGAAAAGCCTCACCCTCCCTGGCTGCATGACTCTCCTCCACTGAGCACCGAGAACCAGGTTCCCGGGCCAAGAATTCGACCTGTCCTGGTGGGTCCAGCTGTAACTCTCAAAACCAGGGGAGAGGTCAGCAGGTGAGCACACATTCAGCCATTGGGGCTTGTGGAGTCAAGGAAACTTCTAGAAGCAATGCTCACTACAAAGAATTTAAAGACCCAACCCAGAAAACAAACATGGGAAATCTTTCTTTTCACCCTACCTGGGTTCGGAAGAGATTCTCCTTGATAAAACCTTTGTAAAGAAAATCATGTTAGCTTGGTGAGAGGAACTGGCCCCTCAACAATCGCCTTTGTTTCTTTCTCGTTCTAAATGTCTGTCTCCTCCCCCAGAGGTGAGCTCTCTTTGAGGGGAGGGTCACATCGTATGCACTTCGGTACCCCAGCACCCGGCACCCAGCACAGACAGGGCCTGGGCCCATTCGTCGTTGATGCTCCTGGGATGAGCTAATGACTGAATAAGTTAAATTTCCAGGTGGAGGAGAAGATACTCATAATCCGTGTATCTGACAAAGGACTTGCATCCAGAATATATAAGGAATGCCTGCAAATCAACGTGAAAAAGACAAACCACCAGCCCTGTGTAGTAGAGGGGACTCAAAATTCACAGCCACAGATGCTAAGCGGGAGCCTTCAAGGAGACTCCATGCTCACAGCTAGCTTCCCCGGCTGCAACCCAGGCGCCTCTCTAAGGCATGTGTCCACGGCACCTTTCCTCAGCGGTAAATTTGGGAAAGTCTTCTGTAAAGCGCCCTTGAAATACGGGCCAGGTGGCAGAGCCAGAGGAGAAGGGTAAGAAGGAAGGAGGACAGATGATGCCAGAAGAAAAGATAAGAGGCAGAAAGTCTTCCCAGACGGGCCCCAGACTTGCCCCCTGGGTGATCCAGGCTTGGTGCTAACAGTGGGGTGGGAGTAGGGGGTGCTCTCCCCCCTCAGATGGGAGGGGAAGCTCCCTAAAAGCACAAGCTGGCACACGCCAAGAAGTAGCCAGGCAGAGCAGAGTGGAAATGGCACTGGGCCAGGAGTCAGGAGCCCTGGGTTCCAGTCCTAACACTCGGCAGACTGGCTGGGTGACCTTGGGCACCCTTTCTGTGACCTTGGTCTTTACATCTGTACAAGAAGAGCATTGGGCAGCTAATCCTCAGAGGGCTGTCCAGCTCTCACTCAGGGAGACTAGGCTGGGTCCACACTGCCTGCTACCGCTCCCCCCACCCTGTCCCCAACAGCATCTCAGTGCCCCCAGCCCCTGTGACCCCCCACCCCCAAGCAACCCACAGTAAAGAAATTTAACTGAATCTGAGAGCCAACCAGCCCCAGTGCAGGCCTGAATCACCCAGCCCCACCATGGCTCTCTGCCAGGCCTGACAGGGCAGGCACCTCATTCAGAGCCACTGCTTTGTTTTAGTACATGCTTCCTGCTCCACTTCCCCTGAGTCCACGTGTGGCCTCCTTTCTCCCAGCGCTGGTGCCAGCCACACACACAGCAGCCACCCACCACTCAGGCCTCCTGGGTGCTGGCTGTGATGGAGAAGGCTGCAGGAGAACCAGTCCAAAGGGGCTGGCACAGCCTGCAGAATTTCTGATCTAATAGGGGAGGCACAGCCCCTGTCCTGGGGGGTCTCGGGTCTGAGGGAGGAGCCCCCAGGAGACTACCGTCAGGGTCACTCTTAGACCACACACTTGCTCACTTCTGGCAAGGAGCTTCCACATGCTCTCTCCCTTGGGCCTCATCACCATCCAGGAGCAAAGCCAGCCAGGGACTGGCCTCCCTGTTTGACAGATGGGGAAACCGAGGCCCAGAAGGAGGCGCGGCAGGGCCAAGGCCACACTGCAAGGCAGGACTAGAGCCCAAGTTTATCCCCAGAGGGAAGTGGGGAGGCAGGGCAGAGGGGTGGATGACCAAGGGAGCTGGTTCCCCACGCCCTTGGCCCAGGAAGGTGCCCTTTGCCCCAGTGTCCCTGTGACAGCCTGACTCAGGGCTGCCCAGGGCTGGCCTTTCTCAATCCTGTTTGGAAAACACGTTTTATTGGAGGGAGGCCTGCGGCCCCGCCAGGTTTTTATGAGCCCAGTTTATTGTTCTGGCCCAGGGAGCCCGGGGCTAGCTTCTGCAGGAGCCGAGGGAAACGCCTGCTGGTTGCAGCTCTGGTCTAAGCCACGGCTTCTCTGAAAGACAAAGGTCAGAGCCAGTGGGACCCCAGGAGTGAGTCGGCCCAACCCCTGCCTTTTATAGAAGGGAACAATGAGGACCAGAGACGGGCAGTGACCTGCCCAAGGTCACACAGCACATCAGCAGCAGGGCTTGGATCTGTCACTGGCCCCTTGAGCCCTGGCCAGGGCTCTCACCAGCATTGGGGCAGGTGGAGCAGCTCTTACCTCGAGCAGTGCTGGTGCGGACAGCTCAGGATGTCAGAAAGATCTTCTGTCTTTGGGGTACTCGGGGATTTGCTTTGGGGCTGAATCCCCACTCCTGGCTCTGTGCCCCCCAAAGCATCCCCTGAGGAGGCCAACCCGGGTCCTGGCCGTGGTAGGAATTTGTCAAGATGGGCGTCGGGGGCATGGAGGGTCACAGCACCCCTCCGCCCCACCCCCACCCCCTCAGCCACCAGGATCCCCTAAGCAGGCGAAAGGCCCTGCTGAGACAGCCGGGGAAGGAGGGGAACTTACTGTTTATTGAGCACCTCCTGTGTGCCAGCCCAGAGCAGAGCACTGGAACACTATTCGAGTCTCACAAGCATCGTGAGAGCAGGCACCTTCACGAGAGGAGATGCTGAGACACCTTGCCCAAGGTCAGGCAGCACCTACATGGGAGCTGGAGTGCCTGCCTGGCTGTCTGCTTCCGGAGCCCACGCTTTATTTCTCCATTGTACCCGCGGCCTCTGGAAGGGCCCCAGGGGATGCCCGCCTCCTCCGGGCATGCCCAGAGCATCCTGTCAACCTCACCCCACTGACTTGGTCTTGTGGGGCTGGGCTCTACCCGTGGCTCACAGCTGGCCCTGCTGCTCTCACCCCCCAGCTGGAGCCCTGGCTGTGGGGCTCCCTGAGCTTCCCGAGGAGGATGGGGCATAGCCAGACCTGGCCTTGGGTGTATGCTCAGCCCCATGGATCCTCAGGCCAGGGCAGGGCAGCACAAGGGCCTCAGGGGACCAGTTCAAGAGGGTTCATGGGCCAAACTCAAGTTTGCACAGTTCCAAGGCTGGGATGGGAGTTCAGAGGCTTGGATTCCAGTTGACCTCTGCCATGTCCTGCTGTGTGACCTTGGGCACGTTGCTGGCCCTCTCTGAACCTCAGTTGCAAGACACTGGTCACTGACGTTCTGTGATGCATGAGTCTATTTGTGCCTGGTTAGGTTCAAAGGTTCAGGCAGGACCATTGCTCAGAAATGGTCCTCAGAAAGAGAGCCAGGCCAGGAGCGGGTGTGAGCTCCCGGGCTGCCACTCTCTGGTGGGACTCTGCCGACGTCATCCCTCATTAGCTGCAGCATCAGCAACTCTACCAGGGTGGAGGGTGGGTTGGTGGGGCCTCATTCGCAGGAAAACATGGCCGGTTTCCATTTCTTGTGCCGGCAGCCGGCTCTGCAGGGCTGACCGTGAGCATCTCTTCCCACCTCTGCATTCAGCGGTGTCACATGGGTAGAGTGAAACTGGCTGTGCTGGGAACATTTACACCACGGAAATTGGTAAATGCTACAAACAAGGGGGTTTTGTGTGTGTGTGTGTTTGGCTGGTTTGGAAAGTCAATTGCTAAGCGTTTACCAGTATACCACTGGGGGTATGGATAAGTTATATTCTCCTAGAATTTTGTCCATTTCATCTAAGTTTTCACATTTGTGGGCATATATTTGCTTTTCTTTTAAAGTTAATTTTAGCAACTAAAGAAAAAGTAAATGGACGTCATCAAAATTAAAACTTTTGTGCTTCAAAGGACAAGATCAAGAAAGTGAAAACACGACCCATGGAATGGGAGAAAATATGTGCAAATCATTTATCTGATAAGGGCCTAACATTTGGAATATATGAAGAACTCTTACAACTCAACATTAAAAAGACAACTCAATTACAAAATGGATGGATGAACAGATGTTTCTCCAAAGATGTATGAATGGTCAAGAAGCACATGATAAGATGCTCAGCATCAGGGAAACACAAATCAGAACCACAGTGAGATACCACCTCACACCCACTAGGATAGCCACTACCGAAAAAACCAGATAACGACCGGTGCTGGCGAAGACGTGGAGAAAGTGGAACCCTTGGACGTCGCTGGTGGGGATGTACAATGGTGTAGCTCCCTTGGAGATTAGCACAGGACAGCCGTGTGGTAACGTGACAGTTCTACCTCTGGGAGGAGAGTGAGCCGGGAGGAGGTGAGAGGAAAGGACCACTGCCCTGCGGGCTTTGTTGGGAGAGAAA
Source organism: Tapirus indicus (assembly GCA_031878705.1). Classification (NCBI taxonomy): domain Eukaryota; kingdom Metazoa; phylum Chordata; class Mammalia; order Perissodactyla; family Tapiridae; genus Tapirus; species Tapirus indicus. The sequence continues at coordinate 97,064,296 of CM062924.1, read as the reverse complement.
GCAGGCACCTCTCCAGAAGCCTGAGCTCCTGTCTGTTTTCAAGTATGAGCATGAGCTCCCAGAGACAGAAGGTTGGCTCCCCAAAAAAGATTGTGGTTGTCCCCCCTCTTGGGGTCCTTTGCAGGCCAATAGATCCAAAATGGTACCTGTCCCCTCCAGACACCAAGGTGGGTTCCTTGGGTTTCCTATTGTACATCTTCATACTTCCTGTCCCTCTCATTAAATCCCTTTGTTTATGCCTTTTTCCCCAGTGAATCCTGTCCAAAGTTTACCGATTTAACTAATCTTTTCCAAGAACCAAATCTGAATTTTTTAAATCCTATTTTTTTCACCAACTCCCACTTTCATATTTATCTTTCCTTTCTTTGGGTTAATCTTGTTATTTTTCTAACTTCTCAAGCTGGGTGCTTAATTCACTCATTTTCTTATTTTCTACCGTAAACATTTAAGATTAGGCATTTTGTTCTAAGAACCGTTTTAGCTGAGTCCAAGGGTTTTCACATGTTGTCTTTTTACTATTGTTCAGTTCCTAATTTCCATCACCATCTCTCTTTGGACTGATGAGTTATTTAAAAGACCGTTTCTCAAATTTCCAGACCAATGGGTTTTTCTTATTATCCTCCCTGAGTTCTAAGTTAATTGCATTAGAGTCAGAGGATGTGGTCGGGATGATACAATTTATTTCAATTTTGTTGAGACTTGCTTTTGTTGAGTTGGCTTTCATCTGTGTTCCCCAGGCTTGAGAAGAATGTGTGTTTGATGCCCGGTTGATGCACGTTTATGTATATTGACTGGAGGGAGCTCATTATTTGTGCTTGTCAAATTTTCTACTGACTACTAATATTTTTGTCTACTTTATCAGATCGTGAGACATGTTCCACTTCTTGGAGTTCAATCCATTTCAGCTTCATATATTTTGATATCAGGGTGATACTAGTTTCATAAAATGAATGGAGAAATGACTTCCCTTCTTCAGTTTTCTGGAAGAGATTGTGTAGAACTGGTGTTAGTTCTTTAAATATTTCGTATGATTTTCCAGTGAAACCATTTGGGCCAGGAGATTTCTTTTTCAAGAGTTTTTAAGTTATGAATTCAATTTCTTTAAAAGTTGAAGAGCTATTCAAATTACCTATTTCCTATTGGGTGAATTTTGGTCATTTGTGTTTTTCAAGAAAGTGGCCTATTTCATCTAAGTTGTCAAACTGATGTGTGTAGAGGTGTTTGTAATATTCCCTTATTATTATTTTGACATCTGCAGGGTATGTGTCAATGTCCCTGGTTTCATTCCTGATATTGATAATTTATGCCTTCTCTCTGTTTTCTTTCTCAGTCTTACTCAACATCTGTCAATTTTAGAGATCTTTTCAAAGAACCATCATTTTGTTTCATTGATTTTCTCTCTTCTCCTGTTTTCAATTGCCTTGACTTTTGCTCTTGTCTTCATTATTTTCTTCCTTCTGCTTGCTTTGGGTTTCTTCTCCTCTTCTTTTTCTAATTTCTTAAAGTTGGTGCTTAGAATACTATTTGAGACTTTTCCTATTTTCTAATGTAAGCATTTAGTGCTCTAGATTTCTTGCTCAGCACTGCTTTCACTATGTCCCATAAATTTTGATATGATGTATTTCAATTTTCATTCAGTCCAATGTATTTTTTATTTCCCTTGAGACTTCCTCTTTGCCCCATGTATCACTTAGAAGTGCATTGTTTAGTTTCCAAGTGTTTGGAGATTTTCCTATCTTTCTGTTACTGATTTTCATTTTAATTCCATTGTGATCAGAGAGCACACTCTGTATGATTTCAGTTCTAAATTTTTTTATATAGACCCAGGATATGGTCTATCTTGGTGTATGTCCCATAGGTCTTTGAAAAGAATGTGCATTCTGCTGTTATGGGGTAGGGTGTTCTATAAGCGTTAATTAGATCTTTTTGGTTGACAGTATCGTGGAGTTCCTCTATAACTTTGCTGATTTCTCTCATTATTCTATCAGTTGTTGGGAAAGTGTTAAAGCCTCCAACTATAACTGAAGATTTGTCTATTTCTTTTCAGTTCTATCAGTTTTTGCTTCATATATTTTGTAGCTCTCTTGTTTGGTGCATACACATTTATGATTTCTATGTCTTCTTAGTGAATTGACTCTTTTATCATTATGTAATGTCCCTCTCTGTCTCCGGTGGTTTCTTTGCTTTGAGGTCAATGTCATCGATGTTAACATAGGCATTCCTGCTTTCTTTATCAAAAGAAATGTTGGCATGATATATTTTTCCAACTTTTACTTTCAACTTATATCATTACATTTGAAGTGAGTTTCTTGTAGACAACATATAGCTGGGTCATGTTTTTTAACCACTCTGCCAATCTCTGTCTTTTAATTGGTTTATATAGACCATTTACAGTTAATGTAATTATCAATCTGTTAGGGCTTAAATCTACCATTTTATTTTGTTTTTCTATTTTCTTTTTCCTATCTTCCTATGGGTTACTTGAACATTTTTTAGAATTCCATTTTGGTTTACCTATAGTGTTTTTGAGTGTTATCTCCTTGTATACCTTTTTTAATGATTGCTCTAGGTATTACATAACTTATCACAATCTACTGGTGTCATCATTTTACCAGTTCAAGTGAACTATAGAAATCTAACTTCCCTTCACATCATTTTAGCCTCCCAATTTATAATATAATTGTCCTAAATACTTTACATACATTGCAACTCACATCAGACAGTTTTATAATTTTTGATATCCCTGGTTATCAACCGTTAACCATCAAACATAATTTAGAAAACTCAAGAGGAGAAAGAAAGTTTATTGTACTTACCATAATTTTGCTCTTTCTACTGTTCTTTCTTCTTTCCTAATGTTCCAAAATTCCTTCTTTTATCATTTCCTTTCTGTTTAGATAATGTCTTTAGGATAGGTCTGCTGGTGACAAATTCTCTTAGTTTTCCCTCATCTGAGAGTGTCTTGATTTCTTCTTCATCCCTGAAAGATATTTTTGCTGGATATAGAATTCTGGTTCACAGTTTTTTTTCTTTCAGCACTTGAAAAATGTACCATGTCCTTATGGCTTCCACAGTTTCAGATGACAAATCTGCTTTCATTCTGATATTTTTCGTCATAGGTAAGATGTCATTTTTCTCTCACTACTTTCAAAATTATATTTGTCCTTATTTTTCAGAAATTTGACTATGATGTGTCCTGGCATAGATTTATTTATCCTGTTTGGGGTCCACACAACTCTTAAATCTGTAGCTTTATGCCTTTTGCCAAATTGGGGAAATTTTTCCATTATTTCTTGGAGTACTTTTTCAGCTCCACCACCTTTCTTCTCTCCTTCTGAGATTCCAATGACTGAATGTTCGATCTCATTATACCCCTCCAGATCTGTGAAGTTCTGTTCACTTTTTTCAGTCTATCTTTTCTCTTTTGTTTAGATTGGGTAATTTGTGTCATACTATCTTCAAGTTCACTGATTCTTTTCTATATTTTATCCATTCTGCTATTGAGCCTATCCACTGAGTTTTTGTGTTAGTAATTGTATTTTTAAGTTCTAAAATTTCCATTTGGTTCGTTATATCTTCTATTTCTTTGCTAAGTCTTTCTATTTTTTTTGTCATTTCAAGAGTGTTCACAACTGCTCTTTGAGGCATTTTTGTGATAGCTGCTTTAAAATCTTTGTTGGATAATTCCAATGTCTTTGTCATCTCAGTGTTGGTGTGTGTTAACTGTCTTTTCTCATTCATTCTCATAGTTGAGATTTTCCCAGTTCTTGGTATGACAAATAATTTTCTATTGAAACCTGGACATTTTGTGTGTTACGTTATGAAACTCTGGCTCTTATCGAAATATTATATTATTTAAATATTATGTTGACACTGCTCCAGTGGGGAAAGAGGGATGCCCTCTCATTGCTGCCAGGTGAGATTGTAAGTACAGGTTCCCCATCCAGCTTCTGTCGACACCTGTAAAGGAGAGCTTCCTGATTCCTACTGAGTACAAGTAGGACCTCAGGCTCCCCACTAGGCTCAGAGGGTCAGAAGTGCCTTGTTGCTGCTCCCTATGTGGCCTTCACTGATACCACAGGGGTGCGGGTTGGCTTCATTACCATGGATGGTAGTGAAAATCCTGACCCTCTCCTAGGCCTCCTTGAACACCAACCCAGTAGGGAGGATCCCCTCATTGCTGCAGGGTGGTGGGAGATCATGCCCCCCAACATGGTCTCCACCATTATCACAGGGTCAGAGAGGCAACTTATTATCACCCAGTGAGAATGAAAGTCCCATCTCCTCAGCCTTCTCTGACACCAGCACAGCTGAGGAGTTGGGGCACCTTGTTATGGTATGGAAGTCAAGGTTTCCCACTCAGCCTTTGCTGGTGGGGTGAGACTGGAGCCACAGTTTTTTCTGTGGTGTTTGGCTGGAATAGAGCAGTTATTGTCTAAAAAATTCCTGTCTTGCTTGGCTGCCCCTTTCCTGGTCCTTTGACTAGAGAAAGCAAGCTCTTATGGGGCATTGTCTGTCCGTGTTTTTTGTGTGATGTTTCTGGGTTGCTGGCTTGTCCAGTACCCAGTCTGGAATGTACAAAGCAAAAAGAAAACCCAGGAAACTCAGCTTTATGTATTTTGAACTTATGTTATTAGAGCATAAAAGTTGAGTTTTGTTCCAGATTTCCAACGTATTAAACATTTTAACATAATGCTAACCCCCTTATATATTATATATATTAATTACATATATTACATATATCATTTATACATTTATGCATAGTTATCATATATTAATAATGTATATCATTACATATTTTACATATTATTAAAAACAATAACATTATTGTTTCCTGATAATGTTCTTGCTTCAAAGTCTGTTTTATCCATGATTATTAAAGCCACATCAGCTTCCTTTGGGTTAGCATTTCTTTTGGTGTATCTTTTTCTGTGATTTAATATTTGGGGAGTTTCTTTAGTACAAAGTTGTGTTTTTGTCATCCATTTTGACAATACATGTCTTTAAACTAGATCATACAGTCCATTTCCAATTATTGCCATTGCTGACTCATTCGTTTTGTTCAGTCAAATATTCCAGTGCCTATTCTGTGCCAGGCACTGTTCTAGGTGCTGGGATGTGACAGAGACTCAAAGAGCCAAAAATGCATGCCCTTGGGAGTTAGAGTCTGGTTGGGGAAACAGACAATAAACAAATGACGAAAACATGTATTGTCATGGATGGGAATTCCATATAATTTGTGTAGATACTCTCCCCCCAAGGAAGTAGAGCTTGAGTGTGGGCTGCACATAATGACTTCTTTCCAATGAGTAGAACGTGGAAAAGGGAGAAAGAAGAGTGACTTTACAGCAGCGTATTAATTGCTCAGGCTGCCATAACAAAGCATGGCAAACTGAGTGGTTTACACAACAGAATTGTATTGTCTCAAGTTCTGGAGGCTGGAAGTCCACAAATGAGATTCAGCGGGTTGATTCCTTCTAAGGGCTGTGAGGAGAAGATCTCTTCCAGGTCACTTTCTTGGCTTGTAAATTGCCATCTTCACATTCACGTGGCATTCTCCCTGTATGCATGTCTGTCTCTAAATTGCCCCTTTTATTATGAGGACACCAGTCATATTGGATTAAGGACCACCCTAACGACCTCATTTTAACTTGATTACCTCTGTGAAGACCCTTTCTTCAGATAAGGTCACATTCTGAGGTGCTGGGGGCTGGGCCTTCAACATATAAATTCGGGGAGGGCACACAATTCAACCTATAACAAGTAGAGAAAACTGACCGACACACCTTCAGCCAGGTCACCAAGACCAACATCAACAGTGGTAAGACATGGTGATCAACACCACAGAGCAGGGCAAAGTCGCTGTTTTATACAGGGGTCAGGAAGACTCTCTAGCAAAGTAACATTTGAGTAGGGACCTGAAGGAATTGAGGGAACAAGCACTGGGAATATCTGGTGATCCAAGTGCCAGGAAGGGGAACAGAATGTGCAAAGCCCAGAGACAGGAGCTTGGTTGGCAAGTATAAAGACCTGCTGTGGCTTGGGCGTAGGGGGAAAGGGTCAGGGCATGAGGAGATGAGGTCAGAAAGGTGGAAGGTAGAGTCGTGTTGACCTTGAAGGCCGAAGGAAGGGTCTCAGGCATCTGAGTGAGATGAGGAGTCAATGGAAGGGCTTAAGCAGAGGAGAGAAACAACTTGGCCCACATTTAGAATAGAATCCCTCTGGCTGCTTTGCTAACCACAGATTATAGGGAGGCAAGGGCGGAAGCAGAGAGACCAGTTAGAGACAGCAATAATAATCCCGGCGAGAAATAAGCAGTGGAGCAGGAAAAAGTGGTCAGAATGAAACTATTTTTTAGGAGCAGGTCCGACAGCCTTCACTGATGGATCCAATGTGGGGTGTGAGAGAAAGAGAGGAGCCAAGGATGACTCCAAGTTTGGGGTGTAAGCAACTGGAAGCATGGAGCTGCCACTGAGTGACATGGGGAATCTGGAGACGGGCAGGTTTGTAGGACTGGAGATCAGGAGGGTGGTTTGCAGGTGTTGAGACTGAGGTGCGAACTAGACTTCCGAGAAGTGATGTGTGGTAGGGGACTGGATAATCCCGCTGGAGTTCAGAAGCGAGGGCTGGGCTGGAGATATGAACGTGGGAGTCGTCAGGCAGTTTCAAAGCCAGGAGACTGGATGAGATCTCTTAGGGAGTATAGATAGGAGAGAGATGAGGCCCAAGGACCACACCCTGGAGCCCTCCAATGATTAGAGGTTGGGGAGAGCAAAGGAGTCTGAGAAGGAGCGGCCGGGGAGGTAGGAGGAGAACCAAGAAAGAGTGGGGTTATCCAGGAAGAGAAAGTGTCTCAAGAAGGGGCATGATCAGCTGTGTGAAATGCTGCAGATGAATCTAAGAAAAGCACTGAAGATTGACCCTACCAGGCCCCCCAAACTTTTCCAGATTATGGCACACACGGAAAACACCTATACTGATGTGGCCCCCAGGGAAACAGACAAGGCTTTTCAAGGATGAAAGTGACCAACTTGGGACCTCCGGCCACCCCAGGCCCTGCCCAATGCTCCCAAGAGCAGAGAGAACCCACATCTGGGCATCCAGGACCCTTCCATGCATGGGACCCCGGTTGGAAAGCTCTGGATGACTGGGCTCAGCAATGTGGAGGTCGTTGGTACCCCTGGCCAGGGCTGGGACAGTAGGCTATGGGGACAAGCGCCTCACTGGAGTGTGCTGGGGAGAGAAGAGAGGCGAGGTGTGGAGTGCGTGCATGCAGCCACCTCTGCAGGGGAGTTTTGCTGAGATGGGAGTGGAGAATCAGGCAGTGGCTAGAAACGTTTGGATTTACTTCTGCCATTTTACTCTGTACTTTGTATTATCTTAATTTTTTAATCTTTCTCTTTTTCTTCTTTTCTTTTGGATTGAGCTTTCTCCTCATTCTATTTTCCCCTTCTGTTTGTTTGGCAAACATTTTCTACAAAGCGCCCAACAGTAACTATTTTAGGCTTCTCAGGCTATACTATCTCTGTAGCAATCACTCAGATCTGCTGTGACAGCATGAAAGCAGCCATAGACAATACATAAAGGAATGGGCAAGGCTGTGTTCCAATAAAACTTTATTTATAAAAACAGGCCCAGTGGCACACTGGTTAAGTTCACAGACACCACTTCCGCAGCCTGGGGTTTGTGAGTTCAGATCCTGGGTGTGGACCTACACACCACTCATCAAGCCATGCTCTGGAGGCGTCCCACATACAAAATAGAGGAAGATGGGCACAGATGTTAGCTCAGGGCCAGTCTTCCTCACACACACACACAAAAAAACAGACACTGGGCCTAATTTGGCCTGAGGGCCATAGTTTGCAGACCTCTGTCCCAAAGCATACATACATAAACCACTACGTTTATTCTCCTCCAAAATAACATAGCAGCCTTAGAAAATTTCAAGTCTGATTACCCCTTCTTGACTTAACAAGCTACTGTTGTCTGGTATTTTCACTCTATTTTATTTTTTTAAGCCCTCAAAAAAGACATTACTACCACTAATTATAGATTTGGTGTTTAATTAGACAGCCATGTGTTTGGTGTGTTTATCACTTACGATTTCAGCTGTGTCTCAGACTTAGATTATTTTCTTTCTTTTTAAAGCACATCCTTTGTGATTTCCTCTAGTGTGTCTCATTTGGAACTAAACTCTCAGCTTTTCTTGACCTGAAACTGCCGTAAACTCCCCCTCCCTCCTCACAGATAGTTTTGCTGAGCACCCAGTCCTAGGCAATAGCGATCTTTCTCAGCACATGGAAGGTGTCATTCTACTGCCTCTGGCTTCCACTATCTCCCGTGAAAAGTCAGCTGTCAGCCTAATTGTTGTTCCTTTGTACATGTTCTGACTTTTCTCACTACTTTTAAGGTCTTCTCTTTATCCTTGGTATTCTGAAATTTCAACATAATTGTCAAGAGAGATATTTCTTTTTATTTTTCCTGCTTGGGTTCCTGAATTTGAGGATTCATCTCTCATTAATTCTGGAAAATTCCCAGCCTTTATCCCTTTGAAAAATGTTTCTCCTTTATTCTCCCATTGTCCCTTTCTAGAATTCGGAATCAATTTGTTTTAGACCTTTTCATGTCATCCTTCACATCTCAACCTCCCTTTCATAATTTCCATCTCTGTCATTCTGTGTTGCAATCTGAGTATTTATTCAGCAATCTTTTGGTTCGCTAATTCTCTTTTCAGCTGTTTCTAATCTATTACTCAACCTATCGTATTTTCTATTTCAATTTTATATATTTCATCTGTAGAAGCTCAATTTAAGACTTTTTCAAACTGCCTGTTTACTGCCTTTTAAAATGAACTTTACTGAAGCATAATTTACTGAGGTATTGTTATATTGTGTATAATTTGCATACAATAAATGCATCCACTTTAAGTGTACAGTTTGATGAGTTTTGACAAATGTACAATTACTCATGTAACCACCACCGTAATCAAGATGTAAAACATTTCCATTGTCCCAAAAAAGATCCCTTGTGTCCTTTCACTGTCAACCCCCTCCTCCACTCTCTGCCCCAAGCAACCGCTCACCTGCTTTCTGTCACCATAGGTTAGTTTTACCTGTTCAGAGAGTTCATAAAAATTAAATCACTCACTTTGTACTCTTTTCTATCTAGCTTCTCTCTCACATAATGTTTTTGAGATTAATTCAAGGAGTTGAAAGCATCTGTAGCTCATTCCTTTTTATTGCTAAGTGGTATTCCATTATATATCACCTTCTCCATCCACCTGCTGATGGACATTTGTGTTGTTTCCAGTTTTAGGCTGTTATAAACATTCACACACTAATCTTTTCCAGGACGCATGTTTTCATTTCTCTTTGGCAAATACCTAGGTGTGGAATTTCTGGCTCATATGGTAAATGTATGTTTAATTTTATATGAAACTGTGCCTGGTCATTTTTAATAGTCTCTTGTTCTGTGTTCATACTTTCTATTTTTCTTTTATTTGTTAAATTATTTAGCACCCTTATTTCCTAATATGAATATTCTAATTCCAATACCTGAAGTGTCTGCAGGTCTGATTCTGCTGCTTCTTGTTTCTGTTAAAACGTGTTCACGGAATCTTGGTTTTTGTGTGTTTTTTAAATGTGTCGTTGTAAGCTCGTGACCATTAGGACTCCATCTGTGGGAATTTTATAAGGCTTTGATTGATATGTTTTCCTCCAAAAAGGATTTTAGTTTGTTTTGTGCTGATACATGGGAGCATTACTCACCAGGAACTACTTTCAACTACAGTCTCAGCTTGAAGTTTCTGGACCAGGGAAGAAGTAGGAATTTGGGCTCTGATCTCGCCTGAGGGCTGGCTCAGGGAAGAGTTTATTTCCCCTTCCATCCTGAGTCAAAGCCAAGTCCAACCACTTTTCTTGCCATCTCCTTTTAGAAGACTGATATTTTTCAAGTTTCGCTAAAGGGTAGAGGTTGTGACTTTATGGGGGATCTCAGATCCCACTTTCTGCCTGGTCGGGTGCTGGGCTACGTCTCCTGTCTCATGCACATCTGTTAAAAGCAAAGCTCCCCACTGCTGGTCGGGGAGGGGGATGCAAAACAGCACAGCCACTTTGGAAAACAGTTTGGCAGTTTCTTATAAGGTCAAGTGTGTACGTGCCATACGACCCAGCGATCTCACTCCTAGCATTTACCCGAGTGAAATGAAAATCTACATTCGCACCATAACCTGTACACAAATATTTATAACAGCTTTATTCACGACCACTAAAAGCTGCAAACAACCCAAATGTCCTTCAACAAGTGACTGGATAAACAGACTGCGGTACATCAGTACAAAGGCATCAACTAATGACACACACAACACTGATGAATCTTGAATGCAATATGGTAAGTAAAAAGAGCCAGATGCAAAAGGTGACATACTATAAGATCCCATTTATATGACATCCTGGAAAAGACAAAACTATAGGGACAGCAAACAGATCAATGTTTGCCAGGGCCCAGAGATGAGAAAAGAGGTTGACTCAGAGGGACACATGGAGATTTGTGGGGAGATGAAACTGTTCTATATCTTGTGGTGGTGGGTACCCAGCTACACGCATTTGTCAAAACTCAAAGAACTTTATACGAAAAGGAGTGAATTTTACTCTATGTAAATGTGGCCTCAATTTAAAAACCAACAAAGCTCTAGTTGACAGGAATCTGGGGAGCTGCCCGTTCAGGGTTCACTTACCTCCCTTAATTTGTATACACATTCCCCTTTGCTTTTATTTATTTATTCTTTTGAATGCTTCCTTTACTTTCTTCCTAGCTCAGTCATGTGCGTTAAAACATTCTTTTTGATCTTTTGTCCGGAGCTCGAGCCTAATGAAGGGGGTGCCATCCTTATCCTCCCAGGGCTCCCAGTCCAATGGAAGGAGACAGAAGAGGCCAGCAGGGAAGAGCCTCCGCCCCAGCCTCCGTGAATAGCACCTTCCCCAGGCTTTCCGGGGCTTCCTGGACCTGTGAGATCACAGGTCTTTTTCATAATGACAGTAATGGCTGTAATTAACTGGCATAAAATGTGATGCACATTTGGCAGCTGGCTGGGCTCACAGCCAGGGAGGCGGCACCGATGACTCCGGGCATTGCTGCGGGGAACAGCAGGGCAGGCCCGAGGGGCGGGTGGCCTGACCAGGCTCCGGAGAGAGACCTGGAGGTGGACAGACATCCCCTCGCGCGGGCAGGCATCGAGTACAGAACTCTGAGGATGGGCCCGACTCAGTCCTCGTCAGCGTCTAGAGGGTTCCAGGACCTGTGCCCCCTCTGCAAGGGAAACACATACCCACGGCCTCAATTTCACTGACCACTCTTAGTGCTGAGTGCCCACGAGGGCCAGACGTGGAGCCAAGCCCGTCACGAGCGTTACTGTGTGGAACCCTTCTGTGTCTCCGTTTCAGGGGTACCTGTCTCGTGGGGCGGCTGTGAGGATTCAGTTAGCTACTGTGTGTAAAGCGCTTAGCACAAGGGCTGCCACTTGAACAATGGCCACCATTGTCACCACCCCCATTAAACAGACGAGGTAACTGAGGCCCAGTGCTGTTAAGGGACTTGCCCACGGCCACACAGCTGCTAGGTTGCAGAGTTGACTCTGCATGGCTCTAAAGCTTCATAGGACAGCCCTTCTGGAGCAAGGTCACACCTAGACAGAAGTTTCCAGGCCTCAAGTGGGACTATCTTTAAAATATTCCAAGGAGGGCTCCCCTAGGCCCTCTTCACCTAGCTCTGAGCCCCTCTACCCTGTCCTCACTGCCAACCACCTATTCCTTCTCTGTACTTGTTTTTCAGATCTAAACACCTCATCCAGAGAGCCTTCCTTGATTCCCCCACCTTCCTAATCTCAAAGCACAGGATTCCACGTCATTTAATGAGGGCCTATGAGATGCCAGGCACTGCCTGAGGTTCTGGGGATGTGGTAATGAAGCAGACAGATAAGTCCCTGTCCTCATGGAGCTGACATTCCAGTGGAGGGAAAGGATAATAAACAAGTTTTAGAACGGTAAAGATCATTGCAGATTGTGACAAGTCTATGAAGGAATCAGATAAGGAAGTCTGAGAACCTCATAGACAAAGCGACATTTAAGCCAAAACTTCAGGGATGAGAAGGCCCCAGACCTTGTCAGGAGTAGAGTGTTCCAGGCAGCTGGAAGAGCTTGTGCAAAGGCCCTGGGGAGGAAAACAGCCTTGAGAGTTTAGGAAACTGCAAGGAGACCTCTGTGGCAGGAAGGTGAGGGAGGGACAGAAATAGAAGCAACAGGCAGGGCCTGGGTCCTGCAGAGACTCAGTGGCATTTACTCTGAGTGGGGTGAGAGTCACCGCAGGGTTCTGAGCAGAGGATGCTGGGCAGGGAGCGGATTCTAAGGAGGCAGGACAGGATGAAGGGGGTGCAGCAGTCCAGGCAGGGCTGATGGGGCCTGGATCAGAGCAGGGGCAGTGAGGCAGCGAGAGGCCAAGAGGTTGAGCCCTTGAGGACCCAGAGCTCATTCTTCTCTAATGCTCTGCTGAACACTGGTGCCACCCATCCCTCCTCTGAACTTATTTCCCACCTCCAAACACCTCCTCCAGAAAGCCCTCCCTAATCCTCATACCCCTCGGCTTGCACCCCAGGGATTCCCTTCCCCATCCACATTTGGCTGTAGAGAGGACCGTCCTGGAGCTGCACCCACCCTCCTCGCCCAGGGCCACCCCACACGTCTATGGGCTCAACAGCTTCAGCCGAGGGGGGAGTCCAAGCTTGGGGACAATCCCTGAGACCAGAAGCCGAGGACGAGCTGACTTCAGAGGGGACCTGTTTTCCCCCAACTCCCCTTTGATGCCCTCCTGCTCCAACGGGGGCTGCAGCCCTGGATCCAAAGGGTCCTGGAGCAGCTTTGCAGAAGACAGGGCTCCCAGTCCGGCTGCTCCCACATCACTGCCAGCCCAGCACCTCCCTACGCCCACCCCCAGCCACTGGGGCCGGCCGACAACTCTCCCTCCAAAACCTCACTCACATCTCCCCTCCCCAGCACCCCCGGGCCAGGCCCGCTTCCTTCATTCTCCCGAGAAACACTTAGTGAGCGCCTACTCTGTGCCGGTTCTGAGCTGGCCACTGGAATCAAAGATGGCCAGGGCATAGTGGTGCTTCAGGGTTCAACCTGGGGGAGGCAGATGGGCAAAGTGACGATGACGATGGTGGTGACACTAGGGATGACAGGTCCAATTTGTTAGGGCTCACTCTGAGCCCAGCACCGTGCTCAGCACTTGACATGCATTAACTCATCTAATCCTCGTGACAGCCCTATGAGGCAACAGTAATTATTTTAATAATGGGTAACATTTACTACTTGCTAAGTGCCTGGCACTGTTCTAAATGCTTTACAAGTGTTAACCCATTCAAGTGGGTACTATTACTGCCCATATTTTACAGGTGAGGAAACCGAGGCATGGGGAATTTTATTAATGAAGGTAGGGGTTGCTGTGGGGCAGAGGAGAAAGGAGTCCATTCCTCCTGGGCAAATCAAGGAAGACTTCACAGAGGAGGTGACTTTTAAACCAAGCCTTAAGGGATTCATAGGGGTTTGCCAGGTGGGCATGAGGGAAAGGGTGTTGTAGGCAGAAGGACAGTGGAGCAAAGGCCCAGACGCACGTGTAGGGACAGCACGTGGTTCAGTGTGAGGGGTCGGGAGGTGATGCTCAGGCTGGAGACATGGGAAGAGGCCAGGTCGCAAAGGGCCCTGGGGCCCAGGCTGAGGAGCTTGGACCCATCCTGAAGGCGATGGGAGGCTGCAGCCCCCTCGACCCTCCTCTGAACTGCTTAAGCCAATTCTCCACCCTGCTGGGTGCAGAAGAGATGGACCTTCCTTAAACCAGGCCCCTCAGCAACCTCCACCCGCCCCAGGAGATTGCGGGGCCTGCCTCCCACCCTGTTCCTGTTATGCCCCAAAAGTGTCCTTCTCAGCCCTCAACACTGTGCCCAGGTTCAGCATATGGGTTTCACCCCACCGCCATGCCCCCCTGTGCCTTTTCCCCTGGCTGAATGCCCTCCATTCTCCCATCCACCTGTTCACAGCCTGTTCCTCCCCTGGGCTCAGGGACCCCCTCCTCCAGAAAGCCCTCCCAAACTACTCTAACTCAAGTGAGTTTCCATCTTAACTCTTCCCAGTTGCACATCACGCGGGACCCACATCATGGCTGGAGTTATGGACTCCTGACTTGCTTCTTACCAGTCCCGTTTCCTCCACTGGAACGTCAGATCCTCAAGAGCCAAGACCGCATCCCATAATTCAGTGTGGGAGGTAGGTGCTGTCTTCTGAATGCCGGGTACCGTGCCTGGCAGCATGACCCTGTGAGGCTGAGCTCCGTGCTCACGTGGTCCTTGTGGTCATCTTGCAACTTGAGGAAACTGAGGCTCAGAGAGGAGAAGGGATTCTTCCATGGTCACCAGGTTAGAAGTGGACCCCCAGTCGGCCTGACTCCAAGTTCCATATAAGCAGCTGCCTCTCATCTTACCCAGATCCTGCCCCTCCACAGGGGGAGGCACATCAGGTGCTCCATAGAGAGACAGAGACTGATCTGGAGGCTGGTCCAGCCCGGGCATCATCCTCTGTGTGGGGTCCTGCCTCAGCTCTGTTCTCTCAGGGTCCTCCCGAAAGGCCACTGGCTGCTCTCCCAGTTACCGCTGTGAGTACTGGCCGACGACAACACGAGGGTCTGGGTGGCCCACAAGTCCCCAGGAGCTGGAGGCTGAGATTCAGAGATCCTGATCTCTATCAAACGCTGGCCTGGACTTACTGCAAACGGCCACAGGCAGGAATCTAAAGCGAGGCCCAGAAGAAACCAGTAGGGTGACAGGTGCAAGCTCACATCACTCAGCCCTGCCGAATTGCAGCCAGACGACAATCATCACAGTGGATGTGCCCTGCGCACTTACTGTGAGCCGGGCACTGTGCTAAAGCCCCTCACAGGCGTTTCCCATTTCTCCTCCCAACAACCTTAAGAAGTCAGTACCGTGACCAGTCCATTGTACAGATGAGGACGCTTCCATGCATTTATTCCATCATCCACTCACCCACTGAGTCTACAAATATTTATTGAACACCTACTATGTGCCAGGCCTGGAGTCCTGAACAGGGGTACAAAAATGTGCAAGATATACACAATCCCAGCCCCACAGAGACACCTTCTGAGGGGTGCCTGGCTTTGGGTCCCAGACACAAACTCCCCTGGGTGAGGAAATGCAAAGGCCTCACCACTTACCGAAGGTAGGGAAGGGAAAAATAACTTAGCCATCCAGAGCAGAGCGTGGGGAATTGCGGCGAACATCACAATAATTTATCCTGTCTGCTTGCGTTGGGAACACCCCGGAGGGAAAGCTCCATGAGCAGCTGGACATGCACCCTAGGAGTTGCTCTCACAGAGGGACAGCTGAGTCTTCTGAGTGTCCCCCATCCCCTGTACCCTGCCCCGGGGGTGGCGGGGACAGTCAGAACTGCAGGAGGGGAACCAGGAAGCTGCCGTGTCACCCAACCCAGGGAGGGAGCAGCTCATAAAGTCAAAGCCACTATTGGTCAAGGACTGACCTTCAGCGAGGACTTCCTCAGAAGGGGCTCCTTGGGCGGGCACTGAGGGCTGAGAAGGTGTGAGGAATGGAGTGGCCAGGACAGGAGCCAGGGGTGACGTGGTCTTCAGGACCACACTTCCCAGACTGAGGACTCCTGGTGGGTCTGTGGCCTGAAGTGACTGAGCCATGGAGGGACAGAGACTGTCCAGGGCCATTCCCCCCACTGGCAGATGGGGAAACTGAGGCCCGGGGAGACGGAGTGGTCCAGCAAGTGGGAGAGCGGAGCAGCCAGGGCAGACGGTGGAGCCAGCCCACGCACAACCCTACGGGGTAGCTCCTGAGTCACCAGGTTCCACACACCGGGCTGTGTGCCTTCCTCAGGGGGCCCCATCATGTCCTCATGACCAGCTGCGCAGCCGCCGGGCAGTTACTCACAGGCTCGTTACAGAGGCCCGAACAGACGGGGGAGGGGCGAGGCAGGAGATATGGGCCTTGGCCTTGGCCTCTGGCCAACTCCCTGCTCCAGCTTCTCCCCTTTCTTGCCCCCTTCTCACCACTGTTTCTTCTTTCCCGGGGCCCCTCTTGGCATCCGAGCTCCCCATTTCGGGGAGCAAGGGCAGGGGCTGAGCCTCCCTCGTCAGATTGGGGTCTCCTCCAAGGCCAGGCCTGTGTCTCTCCTGCCACACACCAGGAGCTCCTGCAGGATGTCCCCCTCCAACTAGCGGTCCTGCCCCAACAGAAGCTGAGCCTGCCCGTCAAACTGGGGACTCCTCCAGGGTGGACCTGTGTCTTCCCCATCCCCCGGGAACTCCCTGGACCCCCTGCACTGGGAGACTGGACAGTTCTGGTAAACCTATCCCTCTCTCTTTAGGGTCTGTTTGAAAGCAGCCCCTTCAGGGCCTCATCCTGCCCAAGGCCTCAGGGTGGGGGACAACCTCCAGACTCACACTGACCTGGGTTTGCATCCCACATCGCCACCAACCAGGCCTGGGACCTAAGGCGATTTACTTAACCTCCCCAAGCCTCTATTGCTTCATCCATGAAGCACAGACAGTGACAGCTGCCTGTTGAGTGGGGTTGGTGAGAAATAAGTGACATAATGTTTACCAAGTGTTTAATGCGGGGCCCGGTAAACGGTGAGGGCACCACAAATGGGCGCTATTATCGTCATTATAAAAACAATCATGGGCCATGACCACACCTCAGAGGTACCCAGCGCACGACAGTTTACAAAGCACTTCCATCCGTGGTCGCGTGGGAGCCTGCAAGGAGCACATGTGGCGACATGGATGGAGGTTCCCAGCAATGGCTCTAAAGGTCCAGGATCCTTGTTTGGAGTCGCCAAGCCTGTCCTCCTGGCTCTGGCCTCATAATTCGGACCCACCAGTTGTCAGGCATCAGTGCTGCATCTGAGTATTTACAAGCTGGGTGCCTGGAGCTCTTACTTACCCTCTCTGAGCCTCAGTTTCCTCATCTGTAAAATAGGGATAACAGTGGTACCTCTCTCGTAGCCCTGTTGTGAAGAGGAAATGATGTTACGTGTGTAAAGGGCATAGAACACAGTCTGGCAGTCAGTGCTATCTAAGTGGTCAGTAATATCATTATCTACCAACATCTACTATGTGCTGGATGTTTCACTTCAAATATCACATTTAATCCTCATCGCGATATAGTATCAACATTACAGTTCAGGGGAACTGACTAGAGTGCGTTGTATGTCAGGCTCCCTGGGAAGCAAACTCTGAGACGGAGGTTTGCATGAAGGGTTAATTGAGAGATGCTCTAGGATCAACCCCTGTAGTGGGAGGGGCAGGGAGCCTGGATTGGGTGGCGGGAGAAGCTGGGCTGCGGTGTACGTGAAACAGAGACCTCAGCCAACCCCTCCTGTTGGAATGCCCTGGAGCCGGCATGTCCTTCAGAGATGTCCTACACTGAGGCGAGGGGTGGGACCTTGTACTCCCACATTGGCGAATCACTGGACATGAGCTGCCCCAGGAAAGGGGCCTGGCTGTGGGGGAGGCAGCTCCCTTTGGCTGAGGGTGGTTCCTGGAGAGGGACTCACCTGAGGGCTGTCAGCCACCAATATTCCCCGATGCTGGGGCACATGAGCTTCAGGAATTTTTAAAAAATTTTTGATGGGGGAGAATCTGAGCAGCGCACAGCAGCATCCGCCACAGAGAGTTTAAATGACTCACTCCAAGTTTCCCAGCTCAAAAGTGGCAAATCCAGAATTAAAACCCTGGTCAGAGCCTCATTCCTCCTTCTATATCACACTACCTCCCATCAGATAGGGAAGGAAAAAAAGACATAAAAACGGAATCAGCAGTACAGGGCAGGATGATTTCACAAACTATGAAAGAACAGAAAGGAACACTGAAAACCATTCACGTGGCCGACTGCTAGATGCCCCTCCCCCAGATCCACTCTCTCCTTAACAGTAGACAGATGGCCGCCCAGCTAAAGACTCCATTTCCCAGCATCCCTTGCAGATACTGTAACCATGTGACCAGAATATGTCCAAGTCATGTGACAGGAAGTGATGAGCACAACTTTGGATTGTGCCCTTAAAAAAAAGAAAAAGAGAAATCTGCCCTCCCTTTCCCCCTTCTCCCTGCTCACTAGATAGAATTCAGATGTGATGGAGGGACCTGGGGCAGCCAGATTAGATCATGAGGTGGAAGCCTAGCATTGAGGGAGGAGCAACAAGATGGAAGGAGCCTGGAACCCAACATGTCAGTCAGCTCCGATATCACTCCTGAACTGCGTATGTTCTGCCCTTTCTTCTCCTCTCTCATGAAAGCCACTGCTTTTCTGGCCTTTGTTACAGCAACCAAACCTGTGTGCCAACTGATACAAACCAGGGTAGCCCCAACAAGAGGGAACTTGTGCTAACATTTGATGTCTCTCCTTTGAGTCTTTTTTTCTGTGTATATCAATATATTCATGAATACTCATCTATTTATGTAGGCATGTGTATTTGAGTATGCAATGGGTGTGGATTTCCCAGGTCACAAACTCAGGTATACAAGAAATACAACTTTATTTTTCTTCAACTAAATGTTGTTTATGTCTCAAGTTCCTTGTTCCCTGCTGGTAGAAACCTAAACTGGCCAGTGGATAACCTCAGTCATTTCAGATTAATTTCAGACGATTAGGATTTGTTTGCCTTGAGTAAATCAGGGCAAATTCCATCAACTGGCCATTCCATCAAATCAGCAATTCCATCAATTTAGGGTTCTTCCTCCCCATCCTTCACCCCTTCCTCCTTCCTCAGTAGCATTTTAAGTTCCAGTTACTAACTTAAATACAGCATCACAGTATCACTGACCGGAGCTGGGACCATCTGGCATTTGGGTAGAGTCAGAGGTGGACATCATGCCAGGTGGTTTGTGGCCATCCTGAGTAATCTGCATCCCTGTCTGGTTTCCAGTTGTGGGGCCTCAACTGCCTTGGCCCAGTGTCACCTTGTCATGACCCCACAGCACCACTGTACACCTTCCTAGGAAGTTTTAGCTGCTCTGCAACCTATCTGAGGTCAGAGAACTTGGGGCGCCGCCTGGCAACCTGCCCATCACTGCTGTTTCCCAAGTTCCAGACTCATGGCCTCTCTGTTCTTGGATCCCCAAGTTTCTGTGGCCCCATCCCCTGCCCCCTGAGCTCCTCTCAAGGGGGTAGCGGTGGACTGTAATCTATCAGTTTTCTTCTGAATCTCTCTGCCATATATAGTTGCACAGTTCTGCTGCCTTTGGGGCAAGGGAGGCCTCATGTTTAGGCTTGAATGTGGGAGAGTCAGGGGTTGAAGGGAAGTGTATAGGACAAGCTCTCTTTAAGAGATGCTGCCACCCCTCCCCCACACTCCTGCGGGCACAGACACAGTCGTGAAAAACATAGTCCCCAGCAATTCTGAGTTGAAAAGTGATTCAGAAAAGCCGAACCCTGAATGTGAAGATGTTTGAGGAAGATCTTAACCAATTCACTTATATTTCACTTAACATTTTACTTATATTTTCCTTTTAATGTATGCACAAGACTGACGTGATAAACAATGTTGCCTAAAAGAGTTCTTTCAATAAGAATAAAATAAAACCCCTACATGATAAGGAAGCATTATGTCCTAGTTTAATTGGTGTCCTCTTTTCCCTATTTATGATATATAAAATATTGGTGTCAGGCAACTGATGGAAATCTTAGATTTGATATATTTTGGTCGCTTCTAATATTCTCCCCATTTGGAAGATGAGGAAACTGAGGCCCAGATAGGCGATGCCATGTCATGCGGCTAGTAGACAGGGGAACTGGGACTTGAGCTGGGGCAGTCTGCGCCCTAACCACGAGGCCATTCTGCCCCTATGGAGCGTCCTTCTCTTTCCTTTGTCCAGTTTTGTCCTCATGGTCTCATTTGTTGTTCACACATCTCTCATAAGGAGGACAGGGACCGAGGCGTGGATTATCCCTGTTTTACAATTAAGGAAACTGAGGCCAATTGGAGAAAGGCCACTTGGCCCTAGTGACCCAGCTTGGGAACAGTGGAACCAGGTCTAGACCCAGGTCTCCTCTGGAGAGGGCCCCGACCCTGCCCAGCAATACTCCCAACACTTGCGGAGCCTGCCTGACACATACACACCACACACACACAACATGCGTGCCCAGATGTGCATATGCACCCAGACACACACACACAGAGCAGAACTGGCCTGACCTCCTCCCGGTGGCTTCATCCCAGAACACAGAAATCATTACGCGACATTCGTGCTCTGCCTCGCTCTCTGGGCAGCAGAGCCGGGCTGCCGGCGGGGAAAGTGGAACCGCAAAGCCGTGATTAATTCTCCACCCTAGTTACCAGCGGTAATTTCGGGAGGGCCTGTCCGCTGCTGGAGCCAGGAAGAGCAACATCAAAGGCGGCTCCTAGCGCACCAGAAGGACGTCTGTAGGTAGCTGCTGTGTGGGGTGGGGAGAGGCGTGGATCACAGTGGAGAGAGCTGGAGGCTCCAGGTTCAAGTTCCAGCTCCACCATGTGTGGCCTTGGGAATGTCACTACCCACCCCTGGCTGGTTGGGGAGGCCCCTCTGGTGTTAGCATCATCTAATAATAATACCAACAACTTCTATAGTTGAAAAACTCTGGGCCCTTTGGGTCAGGCACCAAGTCTGTCTTGCCCGTCATTAGATCCCCAGCCCACAGCCTGGCACATAGTAGGTGCTTAATAAGTGATTGTTGAATGATTGGATGGCCACCCCTTTCTATTTACACAAAATTTACAAACCTCCTCTCATTTCATTTCGTGATGCTGGGATTAGTATCCCTATTTTACAGATGAGGAAACTAAAGCTCGGAGAGGCTAGGACAAAGCACAAGCATGTGACATTAACCTCTATGTGCTACTTCTCCCTGGCTTTATCCTATTTGATCTTCATTTTCTCTTCTCCCTAACTTCTTTTTCATTTGAACACCCCCCTCTCACACACACACACAAAAGTCATAGTGTCAATAGGTAAAAACGTGCCCATTGCTCAGATTGTCACAAATTGCAAAGCTGTGCGTCTTTACAAAGCAGACATGACGATGACTAGAAGGGTCATGCCATAGACTCCCCAGCATCTATTCTCCCTTCCCAAGGGGACTCTGAATTTGCCGACTTGGTACTTTGGGAGGAACTGACCCCACCCTCAGCTTCAGAGGCAGGTGCCAATTGACTTAAGCCAATTAGCATGTCCCATCCTCTGGCCACAGTTACTGATTGGAAGATGGACAGATGACCCGAGGCAGGTTAATTGGGACCCCATTTTGGAACTTTTTTGAGCCACCAGGGAACCTTCTCTTTTCCACTGCATTTGAATCTAGAAACACAGAGTCTCCCAAAATTCTTGAGCTATCTTAGAAACAAAAGGGGAGAGTCTGAGAATGGAGCTAATGCTGAGCCTACAGAATTGAGCATGTATGAGCTGCTGGATCAACTTACCTGAAAGTTAGCCTACCTCTGGCTTTTCAGTACCATGAGCCAATAAATTCCCTTTATTAGCTGAGTTGGGTTTTTACAACTTGTAGCCGCTGCAAAGTATCCTAACAAATATAAACATTTTCGACAATGTCCCCACCATAAACACAGGGACTATTTTTATAGGCTCTCATGACCCCACTCGTTATTAAGGTAGATTGTAGGAGAGGAGAAGGGGGGCGCAGCTACTCATCCACCAGCTCCATCCAAATACAAATCTAGGTGAAGCCCCAGAAGCCAACCCGAAGCGCCCACAGCGGAGGACACCAGCTGGGGTCAGGCCAGTCTCCCCAGTTCCATCAGAAAGGAGCCACGTCTCTTACAAACAAGTTCCGGTCTCTCAGCCAGCCTTGGTAGAAAGACCCACCTTCCGTGGGCAGCAGGTCCGCCTCCTCCATCTCATCTTCAGCATCTCTGTCCTCCAACTAATCGTATCTACTGAGCACCTACCTACTGAGACATCTTATCTAATAAATGACTTATTAATCTAGAAGGTTCCTGAAATCCATCAATAG
This sequence comes from Tapirus indicus, assembly GCA_031878705.1. Lineage (NCBI taxonomy): Eukaryota > Metazoa > Chordata > Mammalia > Perissodactyla > Tapiridae > Tapirus > Tapirus indicus. The sequence continues at coordinate 97,042,206 of CM062924.1, read as the reverse complement.
ATGTTAGAACCAGAGCAGCAGAGGAGCACAGTGAGAGAGGTCACTGGGATTTGGGCTTGGGGTTTGGGTTCAAGTCTTGACTCTGTGTGACTTTGGGCAGATCACTTAACCTCTCTGTGCTAGGCAAAATAATGCACCCCCCCCCCAACACATCCATGTGCTAATCCCCAGAACCTGTGAACAGGCCTAAAGCTACTTTGCAGGTGTGATTAAAGTTAAGGATTTTGAGATGAGGAGATTATTCCAGATTGTCTAGGTGGGACCAATCTAATCACGTGATCCCTTAAAAGTGGAGAACCTTTCCCAGCTATGGTCAGAGAGATGCAACATTGCTGACTTGGAAGCTGGAGGAGGGGCTCTGGGCCAACGAAAGCGGGTGGCCCCCAGGAGCTGGGAAAGGCAAGAAAACGGATTCTCCCCTAGAGCCTGCAGAACGGAAGGCAGCCCTGTCGACACTGATTTTGGCCCTGGGAGACTCACATCGGGATTCTGGCCTCCAGAACTCTCAGATAATGATACAGAGCAATGGGCTCGCTCTGCTTGCGCAATCTGAGCCAATTAATCACAACAAATTAAGGACCAAGAAAGGACATTTTAATTCGATGAGCCGGCATAATCGGGAAGACGGGGGACTAATGTCTCAAAAAAAAATCTTCAAGAATTAGAGAATCTTGAGGTAGATACACAGGGAAAGTGGGTAGAAATGTCGGCCTTCAGGCAGGACGGACTCCAGGGTCTTTCACTGTTCTTTTCTTCTGTCAGTGATGATGAGTATCTTGTAGGTGTGTTTCCTGCCTGTGGACAGCCAGTTCCTAGAGAGAAACTCACAGAACAAAGTTTTAATTTATCAAGCTATAAGGCAGTACATACGTAAGCAGAGGCCATAAAGCAGGAGAGCATGTGAATTTTTTAGAGGACGTGCAGAGCAGCAAGTAGGCACACAGAGGAGGGGCTGGAGCCATCCAGCGTAACAAGATGGCCTCACTTATGTCCACTTACAATAACAGATTTGTATTGTTCGGCCACCAAGTTTGTGGTCATTTGTTACAGCAGCCGCAGGAAATGAACAGACACTGAGGCTGTTTCCTCACTCGGGAAATAGGTGACATAGCACCGACCTCCATGGAATCCTGTGAGAACTAGAGGTTGAGAGCTCATGCCCTGAAATCCCGAAGTTCAGGATTCAAATCCAGACTTACATGGGGGTCTCCCTCCTCTCCAGCCAGGTGGGGCAAGGGGCTCAGCCCTCTGCTTGCCACCCAGGCAGCCTGTCCCCCACCGCAGCGAGGCATCTTGGCCTAGTGCCACCCCTACCTTTCTTTTAGACCTTTGGTCTTGAGCCTCCTCACCTGGCTGGGTCAATGCAGTGAGGATTAAGGGAGAGTCCTGGGAAGGGCCAGAAGAAACAGGGGCAGGGCCCAGGTCCCAGCCCAGATGCCAGGTACAGCCTGAGTGTTGGGGGAGGGAAACAAGCCCAGCTCAATGGGCGCCATAGGCTTCTGACTGTGGGATTCCCAGAAAGGCAGTGAAGGTCGCTGAGCCTCGGTCACCCCATCTGGAAAATGGGGAAGGAGAGTTCTGGAAATAGGTAAGTGCTAGCCAGCTCCCATTCGCATGCATCCTCCTTCTCTCTCCCTGCCCTCCCTCTGCTTCCTTTCCTCCCTCCTCCTATCCCACCCCAGGGCTGATACTTTCTCCAGGGAGCAAGGGAAGGAGAGCCTCTGACTCCACTTCAACCCGGATCTGCGTTGGACTCCCTTCTCCCCAGTTCCTTCACTGACTGTTGTCCCCAGAGACTTAATAAAGAGGAGACAGTATCACACAGTGGGGCAGAAAGATGAAGCCAAATCCCAGGTCGGCCACCGGCCAGCTGTGGGAACTTGAACCCATGACTTCATCTCTGAGCCTCCACTTCCTCATCAGAAAAATGGGGATAATAAGGGTGACTTCATTCATAGAGCTGTTCATTGAGCACAAAATGAATAATCATGTAAAATATTTAGCAAGGACTAGAAACATAGTAAGTACTTAATAAAAGTTATTAAATTCCCTTTAAGCCCTCCCCACCCTCCTCACACACACAGATACACAGAAAACAAGGGCGGGTCAGCCCAATCAGATGGGACAGATGCTTATTAATGACCTACTATGTGTAAGGCCCTAACAAACGTGGTTGAAATTGGAGGACACGTGCTTTCCCAGCTGGGGAACTTGGCCCTAGGGAGAAGGATGGCTCTCCGGAAGGGGGGGAGGGGATTCACAGCCCAGAGGGGAGAGGCTAGGGCCAGAGCCGCTTTCTGGGGGAAGGAGCCCCTGTGCCCGGCTGTTGTTTAGAGTCCTTACTCCGTACCTGGCACTGTTCAGTTTTTTAAATTTTTTAAGCTGTTTAATTCTTGTAACAGCTCTCTAAAGTAGCAATTATTATCCCCATTTTATAGAGGAGGAAATGCATCCCGGAGGAACCTGGCCAGACTGAGCAGCTGGTAGGAGGCAGAGCAGGGGTCTGCGGGCAGGTCCCGGCGCTCCAGCGCGCCTCAGACCAGCGCGCACGCGAATCTCCCGTGGATCTCGTTAAAACGCAGTCTGGCCCAGCAGGTCTGGCTGGGGCTCCGGCTGCTGCATGTCTAACAAGCTCTCCGAAGACGCCGGTGCTGCTGGTCTATGGACCACACATGGAGCTTCCAGGCTCCATATGGCCTCTTAATAAGTGTTCCCTATTGTTATTATTAATAATGTGCTTTGCCGCGGTCCCGTAAGGAAACTGGGGCTTGGAGAGCTTAACTCGTCAAGGTCACGGAGCAGGCAAAGGGCAAAGGTGGGATTTGAACCCAGGGCCCATCATCGCACTAGTACACCAGGCTGCCAAAAAACGGAAGGAAGCCTGGGACCACCGGCAAAGAGGGGGCTCCCTTTAGGGCCGCAGGACCTCGCTTCGGGATGCGCAGATTTGCGCGTGGAGCAAGGCTGGACCCGCAGGCTGTGAAGAGGGGCGGCCGCCCGCCCCCGCGGGTTCTGGCAGGTCGGGGGCAGATGGGGGCGCCTAACTCGCAGACCTGGGGATGCGGCGCCGCCAGCCAATGAGCTGCGGCGTTTCTTCCGCGCCCCAGCGGCGGGGTGAGACCGGGCCTGTGATTGGATGAGGGCGCCGGTCCTCGGCGCTGGGGCGCCGCGGGCGGGGGCTCCGGCTGCGCGGAGCCGCTTAGTCACTAATGTGCTCGTCGCCCGCCCTAATCCCTGCTAATTCCTCGCTAAACCTCTGATGTGAGCTCCCTCCCGGGCCGGGCCGGGCCGTCACGGGTCAGGGCCCGGCCGGGCGCGCCTCTCTCGCCCCGCTCACGCCACGCGGTTCACCCTTTCCCACCCCCAGACCCAGCAACAGCCAACCCCGACCCCCGCACCCCATCCCGCAGGCCAGAGCGGGAAGGGCCCCCGCAGTTCTTTGGTCCAGGCCGACATCCCCGTGTCACAGATGGGAAAACGGAGGCCCAGCAGGAACGAACTTGGCCAGGGCCAGCAGAACTGGACTTCCCCCTGGAAGCCCTGCTCACCCAACTGTTACCGCCCTTGCGGTGTAGACTAAACTCGTGCTCTAGCGCTTAGGCCAAACCCCGGCACATAGTAGGTGTCGAGTGAACCTAGGGGTTTGGGGTCATCCCAGAACCCCACGTTGGACTGTTGAAAAAGGCAAGACTGTCACCTGAAGACTTAGTGGGAGAAGTGAGGGGATAGACTATTCTGGAAGGTGCAGAATAGACCAGTAAAATACGTCTATTTTGTACAAATATCTGCTGGAAATATGGACACTAGTGTCTTTGAAACAAGAATTTGCCTGTTTTTCTTTTTTTTGTTTTCGTAAAATGGAAAACTCCTATTTTCAATGTTAAGTGCTGGGCTGGCAATTTGCTTGCGTATTTCATTTAATCCTTTTAGCTAGAGATATTACCCGTGTTTTACAGATGAGGAAACAAAATGGAATCAGAGAGGTTAGGTCACTTGCCCAAGATCACGCAGCTCGAAAGAGGTAGAGCTGAGATTTGAACCCAGGTCTGTGCTTTTTTTCCAAATGAAGTGAACTGAAAGTCTGCTGAGAGCTTTCAGACTTGAGGTTCTGTACCTCTTGTGATATTTCATATTTTTGAATTGATCTTTTTGAAAAGGGCCAAGTCATCTGCTGCAGCCTGGGGCCTGAGTCCTTTCCAGCCTCTCTGCCCGGGTGAGCCCACAGCTGCCAGGAGGAGGCACCACTCTGATTCCCCAGCCTCCTCTGGGGGCTGTTCCTTTGCAGAAAATCTCCCAGGAAACGTGCAAGAGTTCGTGCATCGCGGCGACCTGGTGGCGCAGCGGTTTAGTTCGCGCTTGGCAGCCCAGGGTTCGCAGGTTCGGATCCCAGCGCCCGCCGATGCACTGCTTGTCAGCCATGCTGTGGCGGTGTCCCATATAAAGTAGAGGAAGATGGGCACGGATGTTAGCCCAGGGCCAGTCTTCCTCAGCAAAATACGAGGAGGATTGGCAACGGATGTTAGCTCAGGGCTGGTCTTCCTCCCCTCCAAAAAAAGAGTTCCTGCATCAAACAGCCACTTGTCAGTTTTTAACAGAGAGAACACAAAACTGAGACTCTGGAGCACTGGGCTGTTCGCTCATGCAAGTCAATTCCAGAGACTTCTCCTGACACTGTGACAGATACTGTCCTGGGACTGGAGGTAGAATGACAAATAAGACACTTCCACTCGCTGCTCCTCCATCTCTGCAACCGTAAAATGAGAGCATCTGACAAGGTCAGAGATGGCAAAATACACAGCGTGCAGGCCCCTTCTCTCCCTTCCAGCACTCATGGCAGACATTACTAATTGATCACAGCACACTTTCCTGCTGAAACACATCTCAGCCTCACACTTAACTCCCAGGAGCCACCAAGCACCAAGGATAGAGGCGCCAGGGAAGATGCAACATCTTGCCCTCCCTGGACTAAGGTAGTTCAGGTTCCTCCCAGCTCTGCCATTCAGCTCAATATCTCCTGGTTCCCCAGAGTCCCCAGCCCTGTGGTTTCTCTGCTCCTGGGAAGGATTCTCCCCCATGACAGGTGAAACTGCAGATAGCCACAGGGCATAGCATTCCTCTGCCTTTTTGTGGTGAGAGGAAGACTTGGCAAGCCCCCTAAAGACCTCCTCCCCCAGGCAGCGCCTCCTAAAAGGGCTGCTTGCCAGCCCTCCCCAAGGAGGCTCAGCACTCCTGCATCACACATCAGCCACCTCCCACCAAGACCACATTGGCTCAGGCCAAAGTTGGGAAAGGAAAGAAATAAAGGAAGTGTTGGGGTCAGCCAGAGAAGAATCCCACAGAATTGTACTTTTCCCGTATCCATCGTGTTCTTGCATACCTCCAAGCCTTTGCACATGCAGTTCCTTCTGCTATGACTGCCCTGCCCCTTTGATGAACTCCTATTCATTTCTTCAAACCCTATTCAGATGTCACTTCCTTTGGGAAGCCTTCCTTGCCATTCCTCTAGGCAGTCACCCATTTCTTCTTGGGTATGACATCTGTGCTTTGTGCACACACTTATTTCTCATAGGCACTACGCTGATTTGCATACTCTCTCTCTCCTTGGACTGTACACTTCTCGAAGGCAGAACATGTCTTGTTCCTTTATGGCCTCGGCACAGATAGGGAACTCACTAATTATTTGTGGACCTGTTGATCCAATCCCAAATCCTACCATCTGAAAAGTTTAAAACACCCCAACCTGATGAGCCGGGAACAAACATCATTATCCCCAATTTGCAAGTGACTCAGCTCAGGCAAAAAGACGTGCCAGAAAGTCACCTGCTCACACCACCAGCTAAGTCAGGGCCGGGATCTGGGTGTCCAAGCTCCCCGGCATTCCAAGGAGGGGAAGTGGTCCCTCCCTTTTATGCCACATATGAGTGTCCATTAGTGTTTTTTCACTGTTTATATTGCAAAGCTGGAGCAGTTAACCCAAGTGGTTAGAGCTAGGTACTCACACTACTATAGTCAAAAGTTGACACCATTTGTTTCAGCAAACACCTTTTAAGAAATCAAAAAGCAAACTGCTAATATCCTTCATAAACAAAGAGCTCTTGCAAATAAATGAGTAATAACTCTGCAGAAAAATAGGTAAAAGTCGTGAAGAGGCAAGGCACATAATTTAAAATCAATTCAACAATTATTCATTGAGCAGGTGCTGTTCTAGACGTTGGAGGTGCGTGGTGAACAAGACGAGGTTCCCGCATGTGTGGAATGACCTAGTGAAGGGAGACGGGCAATAATGAACAAACGGGCAAACAAACGTACGTATCTCATATGGCAGGCAGTGATAAGTACTATGCAGTGAAGTGAAATAGGGGACATGATAGAGGTGACAGACCAACTTTAGGTGGGGTGGTCATGGAAGGTGTCTCAAGAAGGTGCTGATGTCAGAATCACAGGAATAGGCCAGCCATCCAATGGTCTGGGCGAAAGGCACTCCAGTAGGAATGAGCTGGAATGTTCGAGAAGCCAGAGGAAAGCCAGTGTGGCTAGAGAGAATTGGGCAAGGAGGAAACTGTAGAGGACAGGAGGTGACAGGAGGTGCAGGGCTGTGGAAGCCAGGGAGAGAGTTGAGATGTGAGTGCAGTGGGAAGCCATCAGAAAGTTTTAAGCAGGAGAGTGACATGGTCTGTTTGCATTTTTAAAAGAGCATTTTGGCTGCTGTCTGGAGAGTTGACAGAAGTGGGGCCAGAGCGGAAGCGGGGAGTCTAGTCAGGAGGCACCTGAGTTGGTCCAGGGAGAAGTGATGAGGAGTTGGAATGAGGCATTGGGTGTGGGGAGGAGGGGTAACTATTCGGGATGTTCTGGAAGTAATTGACAGGATCTGGTAATAATGGACTGGATTTGGGGAAGAGGGGAAAAAAAGGAGTCAAGGATACTGCACATATTTTGCCTTGAACACTGGGTAGATGGCAGTATTTTCTCTTGGATGGGAAAATGGCAGAAGGGGGACAGGGCAGGAGCTGGTTTGGACAGAAGTTCTGAAATAATAGCAATAGCTCACGTTTGTTGAGCTTCTCCTCTGTGCCTGACACGCTTTATCTCAGGGGTTCTCAGTCTCGGCACTATTGACACGTGGGGCGTTAGTACATTGTAGGATGTTTAGCAACATCCTGGCCTCTACCCACTAGATTGCAGTAGCGTGCACACGCACATGCACGCACAGACACACACACTCACCTGGACAACCAAAAATGTCTCCAGATGTTGCCAAATGGCCCCTGCGGAAAATCACTCCCAGTTGAGAACACTCTTCTACGTGGATTCTCTCATATGATCCTCACAAGCACCCTATGGGTTGGTCCTGTTGTCATCCCCATTTTACAGATGAGGAAACAGGCCCAGAGTAGTTAAGTAACTTGTCCAAAGTCATGAGTTCTTTTTTGGCCAAGTTGGGCTTGAGTGCCCATTGACCATCCATGGAGAGATATCGAGGAGGCAGGTGTGTGGATATGAGTGGGGTTCAAGGGGCAGTTAGGGTGAAGAGAGAGCCTGCAATGGGGAGTCTTTGGGTGTCTAGATGGGATTTACACCATGGGACTGGAGGGGGTCACCTAAGGAGGATGTAACATCCCGTCTCTTGAAGGACTTCATTCCTCGTGTTATGTCTGCTCTCTCCTGCATCACCAGTTTCTCTCCCTTTGCTGAATCATCCCCAGAAGCAAACACAAGGAGAGTCACCCTCCCTTGGTCCCACCTCCCCCTCCAGCTCCCACCCCATTTCTCTGCTCCCTTTCATAACGACATTCCTGAAAGAGTTGGTATGGTCTGTCTCTTCAAAACATCACCTCCCCTTCTCCCCTCCACCCACTGTAATTAGGCCTCCATCCCAACACATCACTAACACTGTGCCTCCATGTCACCAAACCCAGGGGTCACTCCTCTGTCCTCATCTTACTGGTCCTCTCAGCAGCCATGGACACAATTGGCCTCCCTCCTTCTTGAAGCTCTTTCTTTCCTTGACATCCGCAATACACACACTGTCTCGGCTTTCCTCAACTCCTCTGCTCCTCCCCCAAATGCTGGAGGGACCCAGGGTCTGCTCCTGGGCCCCCTTCACTTCCCTGTTTACATAGAAGAAAAATATAGATGGCCAGTACACAAAGAAAAATGTGTTCAGCCCCAATTATAACAAAAGAAATGCAAAAAAAAAAAGAGATATTTTTAATCTATCACAATGTCAAAGATTCAAAGGATTAATAATACTCAGTGCAGATACGGAGAAAGTCACTTTCATTCGCTGTTGATAAGGAGGATAAATGGTATCGTCTGTTTTGGAAGGCAATTTCTCAATATCTATCAATAGATAGAATAGAATGATCAATCCTATACTTTGTCCTAAACGTTTTTTATTGACATAATTTCAGATTTACAGAAAAGTTGCAAGAATCAAACAAAGAATTCCCAGATGCCCTCCACCAAGGTCCTCAAATAGTGAATCTTACTGCATTAGTGTTCTCTCTTTCTACCTATATTTATACATGTTTATTTATATTTTATATATATTTTTATATTATATATTTTATATATATTTTTCCCCAAACCTCTTAGTAGTAAGTTGCAGGCATGATGTCCTTTTATCATAAATACTTAAGTATGTATTTCCTAAAATTATGGAATTCTGTTAAATTAACCACAGTGCAGTTATCAAAATCAAGAAATTAGCATTGACACAATACTATGATCTAATCCACAGATCTTATTGGGATTTCACCAATTGTCAAAACAACGTCTGTTTTGGCAAAAGGAAAGTCACGATCATGGGCTGCATCCAGTCATCACGTCTGTTCCGTTTCCTTTAATCTGGAACAGTTCCTCCAACTTTCTCTGTGTTTCCTGACATTGACATTTTGATGTTTTTTCATGGAACGTTCTGGGTTCGGGTTTGTCAGATGCTTCCTCGTGATTAGACTCGGGTGATGTGCTGTGGCAGGAACACTTCTCTGTTTCTTTTCCCTCTGCCTGGAATGCTGGTTTCCTAGCTTTTCAGCTGCTTCCTTCTCCTCCTCCTCTGACTCTCATTTCAAACATCACCTCCTCCAAGGAGCCTTCCCTGGCCACCCTATGTAAATAGGTCTCTTCTGTCTTCTCTGTGACAGCATCCTGATTATTTCCTTCCCAGCACTTCTAGTAACCCATGGTTATTTTATTTATATGTTTGTTTGCTTGTTTATCATCCATCTCTCTGTCTAAAGGAAGTGCTATCTGAGCAATGACCTTGCCTGAACTGTCCTTAGCTTTTATCCCGGAGCCTGACACTGCCTGGCATACAGTAGGTGCTCAATAAATATTTGCTGAATGAATAACTAGTGATAGTGAATAAAAGAAAGTTGCAGAATAAGATGTAGTAGTATGATCCCATTTTTGTTGGCAAAATTCGTATGATTATACAAATATTAGGGACGCTCTAGAAAGATTCACATAAGAGGCTAAAAGTGGTCATTCCCAGGCTTCAGAAGGATTGTGGGTGAGGGCGAGCTTTCAGTTTTTTTACTTTATACAGTTCTGTATTGTTTGATTCTTTTACAACAAACATATATTATCTTTGCAATAATAATCTTTTTAATGTTTAATGTAATAAATTTTTTGTTTCTTAAAATAAAATGACTCAGTCCCTCTGGAAAGTGTTCCCCAACCAGTTCTCCCTCCTCCGGCCCCTCCCTGGGAACAGTGCACCCTGTGCTGGGCAGGGGGCCCCAACCCTCTCTCCTGAGCTCTGGCCTGTTCCACTCCCCGCAGATACTGTGGCTGAAGAAGCAAGTGGCTAAATGAGCAGGACTCTGGATCCAGGGCCAACGTGCCAGACCCACTCCTCAGAACATTCTGGACCACTCGCCTCTCCAGACTGCACACACCATCCCTCTGCCAGCAGCACCCTTCTCTATCATCTGCCTGGCAAACTCCTATTTGCCCTTCAGAACCCAGTTCAAACACCACCTCCTCTGGGAAGCCATCCCAAACTCCCGCCTGTGTCTCCTTCCTTGGCACTCCCTCCCTGCTCAAGCAGGCACTGGGATGAAACCTGTATCAGTGTCCCCAGTGGGAGCTCCTGGAAGCCAGAGCCTGCCCCTATTTGTCTCTGAATCCCAGGGTTCAGCACAAGGTAGGGGGTCTCCTGTCTTCTGCCAGTGTCCATGCAACTGTGACAGGTGGTGCCTGGCCGCACACCCAGTTGGGTGAACCATGCGGATGGGTTGCGGAGAGACCAAAGAAAAGCCCCAGAGACCGCGAATGAGACATATAGGTTTATTGGGAGTCACTGACAGGGAGGTCCAGTGGCGGCCGGCTGGGCAGCAATGTGCACCTGCAACCGTGGGTGGGGAGGGAGTTTCTTATATACGCAGGGGACACAAAGGCTGTATGCTTGCCAAAGGGCTGTCCCTGGTACGACCAGCGTTCCCAGGAACAGTAGCTCACATGGAGGGGCTCTGTGTCCCTTTAAGACATGATGTTCTTTAAATGAGATAAGGTAGGATCCAGGCTGGCCAGGCCCTGGATTGTTACAAATCTCAGCAGCTGGGCGTCCTGCCCAGAAGGGAACCAGAAGGACACTTGATTGCAGTGGGCTTGTGGGTTCTTTCTGAGCAAGCAAGGCCCAGCCCTACAGGTGGCACATTAGCTTAAAGGAGTGTAAGATCTCTGGCCCTTCACAGGGTCCACATAACGGCCAGCACAGTACCCAACACGCAGTAGGTGCATCTCCAGGGTTCAGCCCAGTGCCCAGCAGAGAGTAGGTCCTCAGTAAGTGTTATCACCTGAATGAACAAGTGTGTTTGATAATAATTACCTGTATCCTCAAAGGGATGGGGAGTAGAAGTCACCCAGAGAAAGCAGACTTGAAATTTGTCCATAGCTTAAGAGCGGGATGAAGTTCCCTTGTGGAAAAACCCTGTTCCCTTCCTCCCTTCCCATGGAGATCTGCCCCCTATGCATCCTTTCTCTCTTAGGAGAGGCAATTTGCCATGGGCCCTAAGCATCTCTAGGCCTTCTTGCTGGATATGCCCCAAATGCGAAGTCCTTGCTGCTCTTTTCCAGGCCTTTTCTCAGGGCAGTGTTTGCAGCGAGCAATCTGGAGGGATGAGGTGATGTCTACCCTTGGGACAAAGAGCAGGCTAGCTTCCGCTTGCTCTAAACGCAGAGGATCCCTCAAATTCAGTGTTTCTCCACTGATGTGCGTGCATCTCCCACTTCTTCTTGGGCCCTTTCTCTCAGCCCTCCTACCTAGTGATTCTCCACCTAAACTGCTCCTCCTACAACCCATCTCTCCCCTCCCTTCATCCAACCAGCTCTTATTGGGAAGGATCCAATAAAATCATTCACTCTTAGGTATCCAGCTCTGATAATACCTTCAGAGCACCCTAGCCCTGGAGTTATTGACACACCAAAGACAAGCCAATCCACTTAATCCACTGTTCCCCGATGTTTCAAAAATGCCACTAGTGGTACCCCAGATGCTTTTTCGGTGGTGCAGCGTGAAGTAGCATTGAATCCCCCTGGAGCAAGTTATTTTAGAGTTCTCTGTCATTCCTTCCGATGACCTCAAGGAGGAATTCTCAAGTTGGTGTTAGTCTGGTCTTTAACACTTGAAAATCTCCCTCTCTGACATGAGAGATCAGGCCTCGGGCTCTCAGAACCTCTGCTGGGCTAATGTCTCTGGCTTGACTTTAATGAAAATGATTTCACTTTCCTTCTTGTATTTTACAGGAATCTCTTGAGGGCTGGTGACACTGGTTTCCATTTATCGCAGTGATATAAACTTTCCTTCTTAAATAACCTTAAGTCTAAAAAGCGAGTTAACTTAAAGAGAAAACATGAAGTGAATTATTCAAGTAGAACATGGACATGGCAAAAGTTGGAAAGTTGGGAAGCTCGGTGGAATTTCAGGTCTAGGGTGATGTGGGAGGAGCTCTATAAAGGGGCAGCAACTTCTCCAGCCCCCTCCAATCTGTCCACCCTAGCCCTTAACCATTTCAGACCCACCTGGTACTGCTGGTGTCTCAGTGTCCATCCTGACCTCCACCTAAGAGGTTCTCGCGTGAATGATAAAGATAGGGCCACCACCGTGAACATCCTGTCTGATCCCATTTCACAGCTGAGGCAGCTGGCCTTGGAACTGACTGGCAGCGGTGAGGGGCATCAGTGAGCCTTCTGGCCCCAACCGCCGAGAGTGTCAGTGGTGGCAGGGCTCCTCTTTGGGACACAGCCCTGAAACCCCGTCCTGCCCCTGAGTTCCTCGCCAGGGAGCCAACCTGGCCACAGCATCCTAGCCAGACGTTTAGAGCACCAGGAAGTCCTCTCCTCCAAGACAGATGTCAGGCAAGGTGGCACCCGAGGTGGCCTGAATTCTCCCCCGCGCACATGGAGGAAGAACAACTCATCTAGAACAGACTAAAAATCAACTCATCAAGTGATCAATTCTCCAGGGAAGCCGTTAACCAAATGACGGAGAAATTATTGATGTTTTAGACTAGAAGTGGGCAAACTACAGTTCATAGGCCAAATCCAGCCCACTACTGGTTTTTCTACAGCCCACGAGCTACGAGTGGTTTTAACACTTTTAAATGGTTGGGGAAAACATTGAAAGAAGAATATTCCAGGACACAGGAAAATACAATGAAACGCCCACTCGTGACACGCTGTCCATGGCGCTTTCACCCTACCGCGCAGAGTCACGTAGTTACGACAGACTCGTTGCTCTCACCAGTTTGTGTGGCTGCTCAGCACACAAGAAAGCACAGTGGCACAACTGTAAGTTGACAGCATGCATATCACCATAGTGCAGTCTTTTTTTTTTTATTACCCATGCATATCCATGATGTCAAAACCAGAAAAGTAGACTTCGAATGCTGCACTTTCTTTTATTGTGGTAAAATACACAAAACATAAAATTTACCATCTTAACCATTTTTCGTGTGTGAGGAAGACTAGCCCTGAGCTAACATCCATTGCCAATCCTCCTCTTTTTTACTGAGGAAGACTGGGCCCGGGGTCACCATCCGCGCCCGGGATCTGAACATGTGAACCCCCGGGGCACCAAAGCGGAGCACGCGAACTTAACCGCTGCACCACCGGGCTGGCCCCCCATCTTAACAATTTTTATTTAAGTGTCCAGTTCAGTGGCATTAAACACCTTCACATTGTTGTGCAGCCATCACCACCACTGGTCCCCAGAACTCTTCATCATGCAAAACTGAAACTCTGTCCCCATTAAACCCTAACTCCCTGTTTCTCCCTCCCCCCAGCCCCTGGCAACCACCAGTCCAGTTTCTGTCTCTTTGGATTTGTCTGCTCTAGGGACCTCATATAAGTGGAATCATACAGTATTTGTCTTTTGTGACTGGCTTATTTCACTTAGTTTAATGCCCTCGAGGTTCACCCATGTTGTAGCAGGTGTCAGAATTTCCTTCATTGCTAAGGCCGAATAATATTCCATCGTATGTAGATACCACATTGTGCTTATCCATTCATTCGTTGATGGTCAAGTGTCACACCTTTAAGGTACAGTGGAGTGTGTATTATTTTGTTATTGAATTAGGTGGCAAAGCATTGTGCTTATTATTCAATGACACTATATCTGTGCTACAGAATACAATATACGTCCTGGTCCGCAGTACCTCAAGTATTTACTATCTGGCCATCTATAGAAAAAGTTGGCTGACCCCCATTTTTGGTTTATCCTGGCTTCACGGCAGCCATGGGGCTGGACTGCAAGTCTGACTGCATTACATGCCAATGTCGGCCTGGTTCCCATTTCAGATACAAGCTCAAATGCTCTTTTATCTGCAACTTTGTGTGGGCTTCCCACACATGCACTTGACCCTTCCCTCTGAACTGTGCCAACTCAAGCCCTGCACCTGGCCCAGAACCACCCCCGGACCCCACCCCCACCCCCAAGCCGGCCCTGTCCTTTCTTGCCCAAACATTCAGTCATTCTGTAAATATTTCCTGATTCTTCTTCTGTACCCAGCCCTGGGAAGTTGACACTCGAGGAGGGGGGTGATGTTTATGCGCCAGACCTGTCCCTGCCTTCCCCGCCCGCCGGCATGCTCAGCATCTTTCTGAAATTAATCATAGAATCTGCAAATTACAAAGGCTCCTCAGCATGTGTGAATTTTAGAACCTCAGAGCGTTTAAGCTCTTGGGTTACCAGAAGTTTAGAATGGAAGAAATATAGGAGTTTAGACCATTACAATGTTAAGATTAGGGAATATTAGGGTGCTAAATTGTTAAAAATAAAAACATTAAAATGATAAAATGGTGGACTTGTGTAACCTGCGTATGTTAACACCACAGATTCTTAGGACAATGGAATCAGAGTGTTCTGGGTGAAGGGACCTTCCAGATGGTCAGGAGTCCACTTCTTACCTGGGCCAGGAGTCCTTCCTGACCCCCAGCACCTTCCTCTCCCTGCCTGGTTTCAGTCCCGGGGTCTCACTGCCCCGTCACACCATGAGCTTCCATCCACTCCTCCGCTGGCTCCCTGAAGAAACCCAGAGCGTCATCAAGCCCTGGTCACATGGTCTGCTCCACCTGGCTCATCCTTCCTCTCTCTCGCCTCCCCACCTCTCCCTGTTGACAGGGTAGCCACTCATCAAGGGTGTCCCCAAATGCCACCTGCTCCAGGGTGTGCCCCTTCATTCCCCTGGGCAGAGGTCACAGCCCCACTCTCTCCTCAGCTTCACCTCAAGCCTAGAAGTCACTTTAATTCTCAGAGCCTCAGTCTCAACATCTGCAAAATGGGAAGAATAAAAGTAACCCCTTCGAAGGGTTGTTGTGGCGATGAAATTAGAGAAGCCGGAAAACACTGAGCTCAGGGCTGGTCACATGACATGGGCTGCAGATCTGGGTGGGAACTCTGGCTCCGGGGCCCTGGCTGAGTGCACCGGGCACACAGCCTCCCAGGGCAAACCCAGCACCTCTGGAACGCGGTGTTGAACCTGAGCCCAGGAAGAAGGGGAGTGTGCGCCCGGCAGGGAGGAGTCCATCCAGGAAGGCTCCCTGAAGGAGGACGGATTGCCTGTGCCAGGAACCATGTAGATGGTGGTGGAAGATGAGGGTCAGGTGTTGGGTGAGGCCGGCACACGGTTTCATCTCGGCCTTGGAGTGAATGACGCGTTAGAGGGAGGGGCTGGGGTAAGAATGAGGGAGTCAATCGTCTCACCTGGTGGGGGGTAAGATTTTAGCTCCGAGAGAAGTCACCCCAGCAGACAAGGAAAGGAACAGTGCATTTATGGAGCACTTAATGTGTACCTGGTGCTGTGCCAGACATTTGACGTGGGCTGGTTGGGTCCTCACCGAGGCCCAGCACTGAGACTGAGAGTGTAACAGAAGAGCCGGGTGGACCTGGTCCAAATCCCAGCTCTGCTACTCCATGGCTGTGTGACATTGGGCAGGTCATGTCCCCTCTCTGAGCCCCGCCTCCTCATCTATAACACAGGGATAATAGTAGGAGGCTAAGCCAGATAAGTTTGTCAACACTTGACCATTCTAGACTATAAAAATGACAGTTTCAGGGGCCGGCGCCATGGCCCAGTGGTTGAGTTCGGCGGCCCCGGATCATGGGAACAGATCCCAGGTGCAGACCTACACCCCTCATCAGCCATGCTGCGGCAGTGACCCACATACGAAATAGAGGAAGATTGGCACAGATATTAGCTCAGGGCCAATCTTCTTCAGAAAAAAAAAAGAAAGAAAGAAAGACAATTTCACATGGTGCCACCTAAAATCTACCTTGGCGGGTTAGTGGGAGGATTACATAAATTAAGCCACCTGATTTCCTGGGCCCAGGGTCTGCATATAGTAAGTGCTCAGTAAACAGTACTCATCTTGTTTGATTGTCCTCCTTGTCCTCATGTAAGATAAAAACACTGAGGCTCAGAGACATTGAGTAACTTGTCCAAGCCCACCCAGCTGGCAGGCAGCAGAGCAAAGATTCAAACCCACTCCCTCTGGAGTGGGTGTGACAGGGAGCAATGCCTGAGTCTGTGCAGCTCAGGCCTTCTTTCCACATCTGCCAGCCGGATCCCGGGGGCCAGGGCCGATGTTGCTCCAGTTCCATTAACCCCTCCGGCTCCCTCCCTGCCGGGGCCTGAGTCACCACCGACTGAGGGGCATGGCAGCAGCACGGCGGGTGCCCTGGGAGAGCATGGGGCGTGGGGGCGGTCAGGAGATCCCAGCAGGCAGCGGAGGGATGAAGGGAGAGCGGGGTTGCAGCCAGAGCCGCTACAAGCTGTTCCCCACTCAGCTTCCTTTCCCAGCACACAACCCTGCTGTGCGTGGGAGACGGGGCGAGTGAGGGAGTGTGTGCACGTGGGTGGGTGGTGGTGGGTGTGTGCACTCCTGTGGGACGCTGAGTGTTGCCCTGTGGACGCAGGGACCTGGCTGGTGGGAGCGTGAGCACATACATGAGCCTGTGTGCGTGAGGATGGCGATGGAGGTGTGCGTTTCCCGTGCGTGTCTGCATGTGGTTGTGGGGGTATGTAGGGTATGTCGGGCGACAACACGCAGATGAGCAGAGCTTCTGAAACAGAAGGCCTGGGTCTGAACCCAGACTCTGCCACTTGCTTGCTGTGTGACCTCGGGCAAGGTACTGTCGGATAAAACCCAACAAATCCACGCTTGGTAAGGAGGGACTGTATTCAAAAAGATTATCACGGGGGGGAAGGGTCCGTCGAAATGGGGGTGGGCGTCCATGCCCTGGGAGAATGCTCTGACCGTAAATTCTGCAAGCATCTCAGGAGCTGGGCAAAAAGGGGTTCTCTCTTATAAAGGGGGTAAACATGGCTAGGAGAACGAGCGTGGGAAAGTGGGATGAAGGGTGAGGGTTGGAAGGCAGATGAGAGAAGGTTCCGCCCGGGGCAGCCTGTTTCAGGAGGGCTGTCGGGTGGCGCAGGCTGAGGGGGCGCCAACGTCCAGGGGCCTGGAGGGAGGAGAGAAGCTTCAGTTTGATTAACAAGCATTTTGTTCTGATTGATCCATGGGGACAAGCAGTCCAGCTAATCACTTACCAGGCAAAGAAGGGGAGTTTGGAGGGTCTGCGTCTGGCCTCATCTGGGGAAATGGGGGGGCCTCTGCAAGTCTTACTAAGTCATGCGGGTGAAGGAGGGGCTATGCAGTCCGCCGTTTTCTGGAACACAAGGGGGGCGTTTCTTAGCCTTCCCCGTTTGTCAGGCTCACAGGGCTCTAAATTCACCACGGTCATCACGTAACCTCTCCGTGCCTCAGTTTCCTCTTCAGGAATGTACCCACCCCGTGAGCGTGTAACACTCGCTGAGTTCACACCTGTAAAGAGCCAAAAGTGGTGCCTGGATGAAGCCGGTGCTCAGTACTTGCTCTTGTCACCATGTGGGGACAAGGCCTCTGACCTTCCCCCTCGTTAAATGGTTGTTGAGCGCGTCCAAGCCCCGTGCCAGGCGCTGGGGACAGAGATGAACTGAGGTTCCTGAATGCCAGGAGCTCACTGCGGGGGAGGGGGCGGACTCCCCAGCCCCTCACTG
This sequence comes from Tapirus indicus, assembly GCA_031878705.1. Taxonomy (NCBI): domain Eukaryota; kingdom Metazoa; phylum Chordata; class Mammalia; order Perissodactyla; family Tapiridae; genus Tapirus; species Tapirus indicus. The sequence goes on along the minus strand of CM062924.1, from coordinate 97,024,666 downwards.
CCCTCCGAGGAGGTGCTGGGTCCTGGGGGGCACAGGGAGGCTTCCGGGGAGCTGACACCAGTGGGGTTCATGGGCTGGAGGCGGGATCGGCTTGTGTGTGAGAACTGTGGGGTAGTGAGTGAGAGGGATTGTGTGTGTGTGAGCACACACAGGTGTGTGTCTGGGCCAGCGTGTGAGGCTCAGTGCATCTGTGCAGGGTCTGGTTCATGCAGGCAGAGGCTGAGGCCTCCACCCCTCCCAGGCCCCTGTTCGTCCAGCCCGGACCGCCCCGGCGAGGTGTGGAGCGAGGGTGGCCCGGTGCAGCCAGCCCCACTGGGTCCCCAGGGCCCTGCCGCAGAGCCCACAAGGCCTGTGAGGGCAGAAGGGTCACCCGCCTGGCCCCAGGAGCAAGCACATCCTGCAGGCCGCGTGTGCAACCCCTGTTTTTTCCCTCGGGCACCCAGAGTGGCCAGTGGGAAGGTCATGAGGGGGACTGGAGGGTGGCTCAGCCCCTCCTCAGGGCTCGGGGCGCACTCGGCTCTGCTTGGGGTGGCCATCTCACGGCCCCAGGATGGTGGAGCAGACAGAATGTCAGGACTCACAGGCACCTCAGAGGCCCCAGGGCCAGAGTCCCCCACTGGTCCCAACCACGAGGAACCGCAGGAGACACCGGTACCCCGAGCCCCAAATTCCATCACAAGACACTGGAACAACCCAGCTGAGGAAATTTGTCTAGGAGCACCTGTGGGGTCAAACCCAGCCAGGGCCCAGGCAGCCCAAAGAAGAAATCTCAGCACTGAACTCAGCCAGGGGGGCTCGTTCTGATTTCTTAAGAGATCACCCAGGGCAACCCCCTAAAAAAGGGAGGACCGGCCTGAGCCAGAAACCCCCCAGAGCTGTGGGCACAAGTCACCAGAGGCAGCCGGCTCCTCGGTCACACCCCTGAGGTGGAGACCTCGTCTTGGGGAAAGCCAAAACATGCCTCCCTGCAGCCCTCACTCCCCGGTGGACGTGGCTCTGCCCACCGGCCAGCCTGAGCAGACCCTGCTCTCAGCTCCTTCCTGCCTTCCTTCCTTCCTCACTTACCATGACTTGGGCGCCAGGAACACAGCCGTGAACAGGACAGACGGACTGAACCCTCACAGGCTCACAGTGTGGTTGGGGGGAGGGTGCAGGGCAGGCAATTATCAACAAAAAGAAGTAGGGTCTCCAGATAAACAACAGGACTCCCAGTTACATTTGGATCTTAGATAAACAACAAATAATTTTCTATGTTCCGAGCAATATTTGGGACCTGGGATGATTATTCCTTGTCTGTCTGAAATTCAAATTTAACTGAGTGTCTTGTATTTCTATTTGCGTACATGAGATATTTTCAGCTGGTGACTAATAATCTGAGGAAAATAAGCTAGGGTGATCGGTGCGATAGAGTGATGGGGGGGCTACTTTAACCAGGGTGGTCAGAGAAGCAGTGTCCTGAATGAGGAGGAAGACTCCTGCCCACCCTCCACCTCCCCCCACCCCGATTTCTCCAGCAGTTTTGTAATCTGCGATGCATTGTTACTATGAAAACCTTAGAAGCCAGACAAAGGCAGAGATTCAGTTGGGTGCCATTTAAATATCTGTAACGGGGTGGCCCCCACAGGAAATCTTTGAACAGAGTTCAGAGTAGGGTGAAGCAGTAACTCCATCAGTTGCACCCAAACCCAAACACTTGGCCTGAAATCTGACTTGAGAAATAGAGAATACGTGGGTTGAGCCCACAGGAGCCAGGGTCCACGACACCCCCTTTTTAGGTGATGGAAAGTCCTACTCGAGTGACTATAAACAGGACTCATGTCCCATCGAGCTCATGGGCAGAAACCTACCTCTAAGCCTGAGGTTTCTGAGGACATTAGAAAATCTTAGAGGAGATGGTAACCCCAAAATGGCTTGGGAAGTTAAACCCCAAATTTGCTTTGGGTGCAAAATCATTGCTTTAGTGAGCCCACATCTCTTAAGCTTGATAAGAACTGAATAAAAAAATACTTCAGAGAGTCAAAGATATAGTAGTCACATATTTGTGTTAAGAAGTAATGGGTCCATGTTTGTAATTTTAAGTATTTATAATATTTAAGAGAATTTCCTCTATGGAGATAACAGATCTGCCTGAAGGTTCTAATTTAAAATGCACAAAAGAATCATTGATTGATTCAGACTTGTGATTTTTAAGTTGAAATCTTACTAAGATTGCCAACAGTATTAGAATAGTTACGAGAATTTAAATTCACCATATTTATAAACATACATTATTAGATTTCTAAGAACTATTTAAGTGCTTGAGAAAATTTTGTTTGTCATTAAGCCAAGTGAAGTATTTAAAAAAGAAACTGAATATATTAAATTTATAAATGCAGTTTAAAATGTTTAAACAGGTTTAATTAACCAAGATTGTAAACAAACATTCACCTGATGTCCCTTAAAAATTACTTTAAAAGTTGCTATTGATGGAATAAGTGAAAAGCAATAAGAAAAGTTAATATATATTGAGGTATATGACAAAGTCATTTTGGTTTAAAACTGATTCAGCCTGACCTTGTTTTTCCAGAAAGGCCTGGCATGGCCTGTTAAGCATGCATTGTACACCTGCTTTAAACATTTACAGTATCCCAAAGCAAAGAATGCTGCCTTTAGAGATGAATGCCCCCCATCAGCATTTTGTTAAAGATAAGCATTCCTTCCCAGAAACCAGAGTCAGACTGACCTGCTGTGTATATCTCGTGACTACTGACCTGCTGTGCATAGCAAAACATCTTGTGATTGTAGTAAAAAGAAAAAAAAGTATTCTTGTCATATTCGATGTATGTTCCTTGTTCTAAAACAGCATATGACCAGGCTGTATGCCTTGCTTCTCCGGAGCGCTTCCTTCCCTGGTGAAGGTCACTCTCCTGGGCTCTCGTCCTCATATTGGCTCACATAATAAACTCACCCCAATTTTGATCTATAGGTTGATTATTGATTATTTGCTTTGACACTATATTCATAAAAGAAGGTCTTTAAGCTAAACTCAAAAGCTGAAGTGGTATTGTTGAATTTATAACTATAATAAATCAGATGTTAATTTTTGAAAACCAAAGGAGACCCTGAATCACCTCTTCTAGGCAGAAAAGCCACCTCAAGGGTACTAAACTCAAGTTGACACTCATGTAACAACAAAAATTAAATCGAAGGAAATTAAAATCAGGTCACCCACTCCCACCTTCCCAGTGACTTGAGGTCCCCCAGGCCGCTGGACTCTCTGGATGGACTGGGCATCCTCTGGCAAGGCCCCGGGTCTCTGGGCGGCTCACATCACCTTCTCCAGACAGACCAGCCTGTTGGGCAGCCTCTTGGCTTCAGCCCCCAAGGGTTCTGCCCGTCTCCAGATCCTGCCCAATGGGGACAACAACAACCATTTTCTGAGCACCTACTGTGTGCAGGGGCCTTTACGTGCTTTATCTCATTTCATTCTTATAACAATCATGTGAAGAAGGTACTTTCGTCACCTGCATTTTCCGGGTGGGATAACAGGAAGGTAAAGACACAGAAGGAGTAATGCAGCACTAGGATTCAAATCCAGGCCCGCCCAGCCGCAGGGTCCTCCTGGCTGTGTCATCTCAAGCTCCTCCCGAAAGAGTGGAATCCCTCTAATTACTCACCAGGGCCAGCCCCTTCTGCCTTCCTTCTCTGGGCTCTAAGAAGCTGTGAGGGTTCCTTATGTCAGTGGCGCCTCCTGCTGGAAGCTGGGCATATGGCACAGCCAACTCAGAAGGAGCTTGCCCCAGGTTTCCGCCCCAGGGGGAGGGACAGAAAGGGCTCCAAGCTCCGAGATTTCTGGGACCTGTCCCAGAAAGTTCTTTAACCTCCACTTTCCCTCTCTCTAAGGTCAGCCTCACTGTCCCATCCGGGCCGTCCTCACTTGTCCCCTGGAGCACAGCCTCCCACCTGCTCTCAGGAGTGCCTCCTGCCCACCCTCACTGGCAGCCAGAGAGTCTAACTTCCATATGGCTTCCTACTGCCCAAAGAATCCAGCCGGAATGCTCTCTGGCCTGGCACTCAAGGCCTCCACGGCTTAGCCCTGGACTGTTCCCTTGGCCCTGCCCCAGAAACATCCCCCCACCCTCTACCCCGAGCGCTCCCTGAGCTTCCACATTCCCCTTCCTTGGCTGTCCTCTGCCTCCTGCCAGGAATAACCACGCCCCATTTCTGCTCATCAAACTCCTACCCATCCTTCAAAGGTGAGCCCAAAGGCCACCTCTTCCATGAAGCCTTCCCTTCTTTCATTAGCTTGAATTAACTTTTCCCTCTTCTGTTGAAGCAGAGGCTGTGCGTACCAGCGAGACTTCCAACAGCACCTGTGTCTGCCTGAAGGCTCTCTACCACAGGCCACAGACCAGGAGTGCTGGGGGATAACCCCAGCCCCCACCCAGGTGCAGCCCTCCACCCATGACTCAGCTGGAGGATGGAGGATGAACACCCCAGCTCCCTCGCCCCTCGCTGGGATAACTCTGAGTTTGTGCTCCACACAGCCTCCCAGAGACCCAGTGGGATCAACTGCAGTTGCCCAGAGCAGGAAATCACTTGATACCACTCTCCTTACTGACTCCCTAACCTTTATCGTCTCAGTTCCTCAGTCCCCTACTGGTGTTTCCTGGGACAGCCTCTTGAATAAACAACTTGCGCTGAATTCTTGTCACGGGATCTGCTTCCAGGGGAACCTCTGCTAAGCCTCTGCATTCCCTGCACAGTACTGAGCTGATGCTCTGGTCGGCAGAGGCCTTGAGTGACGACCATTGAAACCACAGGCAAGATGAATCGAGCACTTTCTACGTGCCTGGCCCTTTATATGTATCATCTCATTTAAACCTCATGATGATGTGGGAAATAGGTGCCATGGTTGCCCCATTTCACAGATGAGAAAACCAAGACTCAAGTTAAGTGACTTGTCCAAGGTCTCAAAAGCCAGCAAGTATCAGGGCTGGGGTTTAAATCCCAGAGGACTGATTCTAGAGATGGAGAATTTAACCACCTTGTGCGGTGTACCAGGGATAGTTACAGCGCCTGCTTCCCAGGTATTGTAAATGCCTGAGAAGTGTTCTTACAGAAGGGTGTGTGTGTGTGTGTGTGCACGCGCATGTGTGCCTGCACATGTGTGTCGCCCCTGCTAGATTGCTCGTAAGGATGGACTGTGTCTGATGCCCGTCCTCCCGCCCAGCCCAGTGCCTGGCACACGCTCAGTGATCATTTATTACGTGCCTGTTAGAAGGAAGCAACAGCCCAGACTTCCAGGACCAAGGCCACAGGACAGGCATAAAGGATGAGGTCCAAAGGACCCAGCTTTGCTACCAGCAGGCTGTGTGTCCTTGGGCAGGTACTGCCCCTCTCTGGGCCTCACTCCCCCTTCTCTGGGCCTCAGTTTCTCCTTTGTCCAGGGAGAGGATCCCACTCTAAGCAATCTGACCTCACGCAAATGGAGTCCCTGAACCTTGACCCCTATCACCTGGGGCAAGGAGGTCCCAAAAGCTAAAGGAAGGTGTTGAGTGAGGTTGGGCAGAGACAGGAAGCATCCTTGATCTCTCAGGACCAGCCCGCTGGTACCTCTCTCAGGTGGGAAAACCTTCCTCCCTGCCTCTAAAATGGGGATCTGGCGCCACCTTGTGGTCACCACCTCTTCCGTCGTCGACCACGTTTCTTAACAGTTGAGAAGTCTGAACCAGCACTTCCAACAGAAATCTAATGCAAGCCCCAAATGCACACCTCATATGCAATTTTAAATTTTTGAGTAGCTGCATTTTTTAATTAAAATAAATAGGTGCAATTAATTTTAATAATATATTTTAATTGAACCCAATATGTCCAAAAAATTATCATTTCAACATGTAGTCAATTTTTTTTAATTACCTTCTTTTTTGCATACTAAGTCTTCAGAATCTGTGTGTATTTTACACTTACAGTACATGTCAGTTTCGACTAGCCACATGTCAAGTGCTTGGTGGCTCCGGGTGTCAGTGGCTACCTACCTTGTTGGACAGCACAGCAGACAGACCGGTCAGCTTACTCTTACCCTTGGCAACCCTTCGGAGATTTGGCCTGTCGCATGTCTTCAGGATTCACTTTGTAGCTTTGCTTTAGGGGCGTGGAGGGGCTACGAATCCGGGTTCTGTCCTCCCACAGAGCTGAGTGTGAATCTCAGCGACTAGGGATACGGTACTGGGCAAGTCACTTTACCCTCTGAAGTATAGAATGAGGGTAATAAAAATACTTACCTCTGGGGTTGTGGCAAGGATGCCTGGCAGGAAGTAAATGCTCCATAGATAGTGACCTAATGAATCAAAGGCTTAGTCTACTTTTTGGCACTGTGACAGTTAATTTTATGTGTCAACTCGTCTAGGCTATGTTGCCCAGTTGTTTAGTCAAACACCAGACTACAGGTTGTCATGAAGGTGTTTTTTAGATGTGATCAACATTTAAACCAGTGGACTTTGAATAAAGCAGATCACCCTCCATACCGTGGGTGGGCCTCATCCAATCAGTTGAAGGCCTTAAGAGCAAAGACTGAGGTTCTGCAATTCTGCTTCAAGATTGCAACATGGAAGCTCTGCCTCAGCTTCCGTCCTGCAGATTTCAGACTCAAGACTCAACATCAACTCTTTCTGAATTTCTAGCCAGCCCCCAAAATCACATGAAGTAATTCCTTAAAATCTCTCTCTCTCTCTCTCTCTAGGTGATAGTAGCCCTGAAGGCTTTGAAAGCTAAGTATAGAGCAGGGCACACCTTCCTCATTCTAAATGTCTATGGTTAGAGCTTGGATAACTACTTCGCTCAAGACACCACATAAACGTAACATCCCAGCCCTCCCCTCCCCCTGAGTGAAATGTCTTGCAGGAATGAGGGCTGAGGCAGAGGTGGAATTAATGCCCCCATCCCAGAGCCCGTCCTTCACCAGCTGGCCAGAGACCCCTTCAGAGAGTGGGATCAGAGGGTGGGCTTTACTGGGGAAAAGGGGATGTGAGGGAGCAAGGAGAGGCCAGGGTGTGGGGACCTGCTCTTGAGGGAAGGCCTGCGGGTTGCAGACTCCCCCTGGGGGGGTCCCAGACACAGAGGAGCTGCCTTGGGGTAGATGGCCCAGCCCCCCATCACCTCACCGCCCTGGCCTCCTATCAGAATTCCTGTTGAATTCGGCTCCACATGGCAGCCAGAGTGATTTTCCTAAAGCGCACATCGTGTCATTGCCACGTTTCAAGGTCCTTCGGAGGCTTCTCTATGACCTTAAGATAATACCAAAAGTCCTTCACGTGACTTACTATGCTCTATGTGACATGGCCATGGCCAGGCCAGCTTCTGCCCCACCCCCAGCCCGGGCCAGAGGGAACTCACCAGGCCCTTGCACATGCACATCCGTCTGCCTGGAACCCTCTTCTCACATCCCCGTCCCCATGCCCAGCTCCCCTTCGGGGTCTCCCGTTGGACACCCGGCTCCCTGCCTCATTCTACCTGGTAGCCCTGGTCCCCTCCTCTGAGCCCCCAAGGGCCTAGCTCAGTAGCCTCCAGAACTTCTGAGGAGGAGGGCCATAGAAGCAGCCACCTGCTTGGGTGGCTTTGGGGGGCCTGATGGTGCTCACAGGGCTCCCCTGCTCCTGCCCCTCCCAAGCATGGCCACGGCTGTGCTGTAGCTGCCTGTTTCCACGTCTCAGACGACCCCATGCCTGGTACACCCTGGCACACAGTGGTGCTCACTAAATATCACCCACTCCGTGACCTGGGTTCTTCCATTTGCAGTCTGGCGGGGTGACCTTGACCAATCCCTTCCCCTCTCTGAGTCTCCTGGGCTAATTAGAACTTTGCTTTGGTTTGCAAACTCTGTAGTTCTGGACAATACCAAGGGGGCTGATTATGGCACCCCAGGAATGCATGTTTATGACACATCGTGGAGGTTTTTTAAAGTGTGTTATGAAATAGCAGGTAGAGTCAGAAACCTGTTTTTACAAAAACTTAAAATAACTACAGTCATGAGTCTCTTAACAATAGGGATATGTTCTGAGAAATGTGTCATTAGGCAATTTCATTGTTGTGTGAATATCACAGAGTGTACTCAGCAAATCTAGACGGTATAGCCGACTGCACACCTAGGCTATATGGTACCAATCTTATGGGACCACCGTCATCTGTGTGGTCTGTTGTTGACCAAAACATCATTATGTGGCGCATGACTGTATATATATGTGTAGAAAATAGCCCCATCTATTGGGACAGGTGTCTGTGCCGGTCCCTGGTGTGCTAAGCATTTTACTGTGTATCATCTCGCTCTTCCTTACAACCTGTGGGCTGGGTCCCCCTAGTATCTCCCATATAGATGAAGAAGCCGAGGCCCAGAGAGGACCCCCAGCTAGTGAGGGGCAGAGCTGGACTTGACCCCAGGTTTGCCAAGTCCAAAGGCCATGCACGCTTCACCACCAGGCCGGTTGGTGCCTCTGTCCATACGGAGGGTAATAATAGCTCCCACCTCATAGGGTCGTTGGGAGGATTAAATGAGCTAAGAGCTGTGAAGCCCTTAAAGCGACTCTTGGCACAGCCTAAGGGCCCAGTAAGTGCCGTCACCCACAGCTGCGTGGGACAGCCTCTGGGCGGGCCCTGCGGGATCACGCTCAGAAATGTTGGCAGTGGTCTTCTCTGGTCCCAGGATCACAGGCGATCATACTTTTTTATCTTTTCACAACAATCAGGTATTACTTATGTATGTCTTTCTTTTTACACTCTTGCATGGATACCCTCAGTTTTCTCACAGCAGACCTGTGAGATGTCTGGGTCACCCCTTAGGCTCCCCTAAGGCCTGGCACAGAGACCCCCAGTAAGGGATCATAGTGGGAAACAGCTCTGATGAGCCCCCCCAGCCCAGGTTCTCTGGCCACGTGCTTAGCAGGAGCCAGAGTTGGGGTGTGGGGTGCCGTCAGTGCCTGCAACTGGCCCGAGCTCAGCCTGCCCTTTGCTGGCATTCCCCAAGAGACACAATGAGATGGCTCTTCCGGGCCCCAGGGGAGCAGTGGGGGCAGCCGTGATGCGTGAGACCTCCGGCCCTGAATCCGCCAACAGCTGTGACCACTTCAGCTATTTTAAACCCTCGGGCACCCGGAGGCTCCCGTCACACCCACCCCGCGCCCTGGCCCAGCGTCGGGGGGGCCCTGAGCCAGGGGCAGGAGCTCTGAGTGTGGGTCGGCGGGTCCGAGTGGGATTTTTTTAAGGAGAGGGAGTTACATTTCTCGAGCGCTCACCTTGTGCCAGACACCCTGCTAGTGTCTTCCGTACGTTGTCTCATTTAAGGTCATCCTTACAACTATGCTGAGAGATCAGTGCATTCACAGACGAGGAAAATGAGGCTCCGAATGGCAGGGTGACTGTTCGGGGGTCCACGAAGTCAGGTTTCCTCATCTACCAAGAGACCACATTCCTCCCCTGCTCACCCACACGTGCCCCTGTCCCCCCTCCCCATGGCCATACAAGTTCCTGTCCTGGCTCTGCCACTCTTGGGAGCTATGAGATGGAGGGCAAATCCTTCAACCTTTCTGCAGCTCCCTTCCGTCATCTGAAGTGGCGGGGTTATTGGGAGGGTATAATGATCTCATTCTAATACATGAAAAGTGCCGCTGGAGCAGCCTGGCACGCAGGAAGAACGCAGGGAGGCTGGGTGTTACTCCTTCTCTCCTGGCGCTCACTGCCTTCTGCCTGACGTTATCCCACCCGGCTCCTGTTGTGACCTGCTGGGGCCTTGGTGGGGGTGCAGTGTTCCTCCCCTCACTCTGGGCCCCAGTCTCCCGGTGGGTGAAATGAGGGTGTCATGCTCTCTGATCCCCAGAAAGGTGTGAGCCCTGGCATATGCCCAGCATCTGCCACATAGTGGGGGCTCAAAATTAATTCCAGCAGAGGGATGCCCAGGGCCCCACCTCGGGGGTCTCACAGTCAGCTCTGAGCTGCACACGTTTTTTTCTTCTTTGGCAGGTCACCACCCTCCAGCTGTCTCCTGATTGGATGATGCACTCAGTGGCCGCCAGGAGCCTCTCACAAGTTACGAGCATCTCCCTGGGTCTGTGTGCCTTTTGGGACAGGTGGCCTAGCCCAGCTCAGGCCTTCTCCCTTCCCCACCCACATTCCTCCCAGATCCCGGCTACCCAGGAGCAGCTGAGCTCTTCACTGTCTCCTAATCTGGGCCACCTCGAGGAGGCCACTGCGGCCAGCAGGTGGGGTGTGTCTCTGCTCTGGGCACTTGTCAGCCTCGACCCTCTTATTCAGGCACATCCCCTCCCACGGCTCCCATCCCCCCAGAAGCCCTACCCCTTCTCAGACATGCACCCCTCCAGCCTGCCCTGTCCTTCTTATAACCTCTGCCCACTCCCCCCCCACCCCCTTTCCTGTCCCCTCTACCAAGGACCACTTACTCCTATGTGGCTGAATTATCCGAACAGGCCCTGGCTTGGTTTCAAAGCTGGAAACGTCTGGGATAGGGGTGGGGGCTGGCTCAGGCCCTCACTGGATGTCCTCCTGCACCTCAGCCTCCACAACACACAAACTGACCTCCGCGGTGGCACCCTCCTTTGCTCAGGACCCAGGCCAGAATGGTGCCCCCTCACTGTCCCTCCACTGGAACATCAATATTTGAGTCCACAAACACTGGTCAGATCAGTCCCGTCCTCTCCAGCCCTCTCAGGCCACCCCATCTGGGATCTTCATTGCCCTCCCCAGTGTCACCTCCATCCGGGGCAGCCAGAATAGCCACTTTCACTTCCACACCTGACCACTTCTCGCTGAGGAAGCCATGCCAAGGCTCCCATCGCCCACCCACCCATGCCTTGGCTTGGCATTCTGGCCCTGTAGGCTGCTGGGCTCCCACTCGGACCCCTATCCCCATTTTTCCCTCTGGTACTACTGGTCTGATTATTGGAAGGGGAGGGGGATGTCAGGCTGTATCTGGCTTCCGGGCTTTGCTCAAGCGGCTCCCTCCCCTCCCTTCCCCTTAGTTCGCAAACGTCTCCTTTAAGAAGGGTCAGGTCCCCGACCCCAGGCTGGGTTAGGGCACCCACTCCCTCTGGGCTCCCACCACCTCCTGTCCTCGCCCCTATGGCAGCTGCACGTTTGCATGATCTGCCCCGCAAAGCTGGAGGCGCCAGGAGTGGGGACTGGCCCTGCGTCCTGGCGCGCGGCTGCTAGGAGCCCACTGAAAGTATGTTGAATGAATGGAGTAAACCAAGCGTGGAAGGGAGAAATTGGCGACTGCTGACCTCAAGCCAACCACAGGGGGCGGGAAGAGCTGTGGAGGGCGTGGCCACGCTTGACGGACGGGCCCGCAGCCCACTGAGAGAGGAGACAGGCGGGTCATCCCCGCCCACAGGCGGCAGGATAAGTCGGAGCGCCGGCCCCGGCGGTCGGGGGCTGCTGGAGCGGGCTCACCTGCGACAGGTGCTCCGGGTGGACCTGGACGAGCGCGGACGGGCACGGGGCCGGCACGGGAAGATGCTGCACGAGCGGACGGTGCGGCTGCAGTACGGGAGCCGCGTGGAGGCGGTGTACGTGCTGGGCACCTACCTCTGGACCGATGTCTACAGGTGAGCGGGGCCACCGCGCCGGGCCGATCCCCCTCCAGCCGCTGCTCAGCCCGAGATCTGGGCCCCAGAAATCCCAAGACCCTCCCCGGACTCGGAGACGCGGACAGCCTTCCTCCAGCTTGAGTTGCCCCTCATCCCGCGTCTCCCGCGCCCAAAAGTCCTAAGAACCTCACCCGGAAACCTGACAGCCCCCAAACCCTGTGTCAGCCTCCCCTATATCCTGACACCCTCCCAGACCCCCTGGCACATCACTACCCCTTTCCAGGCCCCCTCCCCTGCACCCCAGTCTTACCACCGCCTGAGCCTCTCCAACCCCTCTCCCAGGGCCACCTCAGCACGGCCTCGGCTTCCCCGCCATCCTCTCCCCTTTCACTTCCCTGCTTTCTCCTCAGCACCTCCCTTCGCCTCCTTTATGCCCTCCCCTCAAGCCCTCCTGGCTCACCACCTCCCTCAGCCCAGCCCCTTGCCCCGCTCCCAGATCAGCTGAACTCCAAGATGTGCTGGGGGCTGGGGCAGGGCCAGAGGGGAGCTGGCCCAGATCAGAATCTGGCCCTGGGGGTTGCTCAGGCTCAGATTTCGCCGTGTGGGGGCTGCTGGTTGTTGCCTGTCCCCAGGCACTGGCCATGAGCTCCACGTCCCCAAATGCCTTCCCCTGACTTCACCCTGGGGTCAGGAAGGGACCTTGTTCCAGCTGGCTGAGTGTACGGAGGAGGGGTCTTGGTCAGAAGAGAGCCTCTGAGTCAGAGCCCTGTTCCCTCTTCCTCTTCTCCTGTCCGCAGTCTTTGGTGGGGTGCAGAATGTCTGAGCCAGCAGGACTTGGCGGGGGGGCACTGAGGTCAGGGCCCCACCACTACCCCCAGCCCCCAGGAAGCAGCCAAGTCCAGTGATCATCTCCCTGTAGTGTGTGGGGCGGGCCTCGCGAAGGTGCGGCTGGAGTGAATGAGGGCGTGGAGAGTCCAGGGCAGGATCCTGCAGCCCTCTATTCCAAGGATTTGAAAAGTTCCCCATTGCTAGGGGGGAGGCGTCGGTGCTGAGAGGAGGGAGCACGCAGGACTCTTAGGTGGGTCCCCGTGCTGATAACCTTGGGTGGGTCCCCTAACCTCTCTGTGCCTTGAGCTGAGCTGGAGGTGCCAATGTGGCTTAGTGCTTCCAAATCATTCTGTCATCTGAAGGGTCCTGTCTCTCCCAGGCCCTCGCCAAACCCCCTCTGTCTTCCCGCACACCCTCCCCAGCCCATTCTCTCTGTCACCTCCAGTGGCCCTGGCAATCCTGCCCAGCCAGTCTCCTGCCACGTCCTCAGCAGACACTGGCCGTGCTGATACCATCAAGCCCCAGCCTCCTTCCCGAGGGCAAAGGGCCCGGTCGCCGTGCAGACCAGGGACCCTCCCCACTCATCTGCCCCTGGCCTCAGTTGTCCGCATGTAACCTCAGGGGTGATTTCTGAGGGTCATGACACAGCAATGGAGTGTGGTCCGGGCCTCAGTGGCCTGGGAGAGCGCCCCTCTCTCCCCCACCCCCAATCCTAAACTGGGCACTGCCAAGGAACGGGCCAGGAGCCAGGGCGCTTCAAGTCTCTAAGCTTCAGCTGTCACCATAGCCGCCTGTTTGTTCACTGGGGCACTTTGGGTGCAGCCTGAAAGGCTGGCATGGTGCCTCCAGCTGGTTGTGGAGAGTAAAGAAGGGGGCCATACTCAGGCCCCCTGCCCTCCCTCTGTCCTGGCCGAGAGAGGCCCAGCAAGAATGGGGACAGGGACTCGGGGAGGTGTGGACTCATCCTCCCTCTGGCAGGGGCCAGAGATGTGACAGTCCCCTTTGTCCTTTCCCAAAAAACCAGTCACAGTCACGACCCACATCTCCCACCTGCATTTCATTTAAGACCCTCCACCACCCCCAAGAGAAGCAGTGCGGTCTAGACCAGCACCATCCCACAGAGATAGAAGGCAAGCCACAAACAGTGCCACATGTGCAATCTTTAATTTTCTAGTAGCCACCGTTTTTAAAGTTAAACAGGTGAAATTAATTTTAATGATATATTTCATTTAACCCAATATATCCAAAATATTATCATTTCAATATGTAATCAACATAAAGATTATTAAGGAGATAGTTTACATCTTCTTTTTCATACTAAGTCTTTGAAATTCAATGTGTATTTTATGCTTAGCACATCCAAGTGCAGCCAACTGCATTTCAGGTGCTCAACGGCCACAGGGAGCTGGTGGCCACTGTCCTGACCAGCACGGGTCTGGAGCAGGGGTTCTCAACCTTGACACGATTGCATTTGGGGCCAGATAATTGTTGTGGGGGGCTGTCCTGTACACTGTAGGATGTTTAGCGGCATCTGTGGCAGATGCCAGTAGGAGCCCCCCCGTTGTGACAACCAGAAGTGCCTCTGGATAATGCCATCAGTCCCCTGGCAGGAGGACAAACTCACCTCCAGTTGAGAACCACTGGTCTAGTGGAAGGAAGCCTGTTCCAGAACTAAGGAGACGGCGCTCTTACTGCTGCTGTTACTCCTGACGTCTGTGGTGGTAAGAGTTGCCGTCAGTATTGGTGACAGCGGGAGATAGTGAGCACTTATGAGCCAAAGCCATTATCTCCTCTCTTCCCTGCCACGGACCTTGGAGGTCATGCTGGCATCATCCCATTTTGTAGATGAGACAAGTGAGGCTCAGAGAGGTAAAGTCATTTGCCCGATGTCACCCGTGACTCAGGTTCAGATCTGTCTGACTCGGAACTCACGCTCTTACCCTCCACTCTACCCTGTGTGGCCCTAAAACCAGCGGGTTGAACTGGATGACCCTCTCAGCCTGGGTCCCTTCCAGCCTCCACCCAGGCCACAAGCCCACCGCCCCTAGAGACTTCACCCACCCCATTCGACCCTCCACTTCTGACCCAGGCCTTTCCGACACAGACCCAGGTCCTGTGAAAGCCCCACGTGAAGCCGCCCAGGGTCTCTGATGAGACCCCGAGGGACAAGGCCTGGTGGACCCTGGGCCTGGTCAGTTAGGGAGGCGTGTCTTGACCCCTCACTCCTGAGTCACAAGGTGAGTGAAGAGGCCTCGACAGCCAGCCCCCTCTCCTGACCTGCACACTCGGCTTCCTCCTCCTCCAGGCTTCACCCGCCCCATTCCTCAGCACACCCTATGGTCCACCCACCCTCTCCCAGCGAAACTGGCCCTTTGGGGATGGATGGCCTGGCCCAGCCACATTTGGAGTGCTGGTCTCCAGCCAGCCATGAGTAGATGCACAAGAAGAAGGAAGCAGGATTTTTTTCTGGATATTTATTTTGCAATAGTTGCTCAAGATACGTGCTGTTTCCTTCAACTACTCCCAAATGCACTTGTCTTAGGTCTGGCACATGTCCACCTTGTCCACACAACCTCCCCCATGGTCCCTTTAGCTAGCAGCCGCTTCTTCGCTGGGGCTGGCCTGGGGCCCCATCTGATTCTGGCTTGAAGTTGGAGAGAGGGCTGGAGTGAGTGGTGTCCCCAAGTCAGTTTCACCCTCCCCACCCACCTCTGGTGAGGGGTGTTTTCCCTGCACTGGAGTCAGGGACACTCCCAGAGTCTGGAAGGGTTGGAGAAAGGGCAGCCTTGGAGTAAAGTAGTGGAGTGTTCACACTCTCCCCGACTCTCCCACTGACCCACAAACCGGGCCCTGGAGACAGATTCTCCTATCCCTCCTCGATTTATGCATCTGTCCAGTGCGGGGAGAGTTCTAGACTGGGCAGGTGGCCCCTTCTCCCTGGTGGAGAGAGGTCAGGTTCCTTATCCTGAGGTCTGCAGGAGCTTCAGGGCGGAGAGGATGTGAACAGTTGTCCCTTGCCTCTGCAGACATCTGGTGTCATGGTGAGCCATGAGGTGGGAGGTGGGGGTGATGATACCCCAAGGCGGAGGCTGACCAGCCATTTTCCCGGCAGGCCTTGCCCATCACTCTCTGGCAGAAGATAGGAAGGGGGTACTGGGGCAGGACTTCCTAGACGTCAGCACAGTGAAATGCTAGGAAAACAGAGAAGAGTGTAGATATGTATCCTGCCCTGGGAAGAGCCTGGAGAATCTAAGTTCATCCCCAACTCACTCCCTCGACCCTCTCCCAGACGTCCTCTCTCTGTCTCTTGCTTGGTGTGAGTGATTTAGAAAGTATGCTTAGGACAAAGGCCAGGGAGGGTCTGCAATCCAGTGTGAAGCTATGGGGACTTGGGGCGCCATGATACCCCCTTCACGTAGAGTGCCGGGCCACCCTCCCTGATCCCGTCTCCTGCCAACTCCCTGCACACACTCCACTCGGCTAAGTTGACTTTGTAGATGCTGCCAGCCTTGAACGCACCAAGATCCTTCCCACAACCCTTTGCAGTGCTGTTCCCTCTGCCTGGAGCACTGGCCCCCAGACCTCTGCAAGCCAGACATTTCACCCGCCAAGTCTCACCTCAAATGTCACCTCCTCCAGACAGCTTTCTTGACCACCCCCATTTCATGATGCCCTTCCCCGAGCCCCGGGCACTCTCTACCTCATTACTGTTTTTTTCTTTGCAGATCTTATTATTTACTTAACATCACTAGCTAACATTTATTGAACACTTATTCTGAACCAGGCAGGCTTCTTAGCACCTTGCACGCTCATCTCATGTGTATTTAATAACTTACATATGTTTAAACTTCATAACAATTTTATGAGTTAGGTACTGTTATTGGCCCCCTTTTACAGTTGAGGAAACTGAGGTAAGGAATGTTTGTCCAGGATGACACAGCTGGCAAATGGCGGAGGTGCCGAGCCCAGTTCTCTAACCACTCTGCTGGGCTGCCTTCTGGGACTCGTGTTTTAGGCGTGTCCTTCTCTACACTCGCTGCCTTCCTTGTTCCCGTGCCCCTCCCACCCTTGAGCCAATGAAGGGCTCCTTGGTTGAGTGAATGAATGAATGGAGTGGCCATTGATGCATGTGGACTGGCCTGTCGTTGGGCTGAGCTCTCCAGCCCCAGCCTCGAGGAGCAGGCACCGTTGGACAGGCCGGTGGAAGGTCAAGGGCATGTGGCCGAGCTTGGCCAGAGCAGCACTTGCTCCTGAGAGAATGAGGGTAGGAGGAATTCAGGCCAGGTCAGGTGGACCCATAAATTAGAACAGGATCCAACACCCTCAACCCTAAAAAGGAGACCCTGCCAGGAGCTGCCCCAGGGCTCTAGTTTCAAGCTGGTTCCTGGGGGGTGGGAGGGTTCTAAAAAGTACCTGGCACCCTATGTGTCGAGCCCACTGGGCCCTGCACAGCTGGGGTCCCTGCGAGCCTTCCCCTCCTGCCCCCGGGGCCCTGAGTGGGGAGGGGGGGAAGGTGGCAGGGCTCACCCCGGAGCCCACCCCACCCTGAACAGGCGCACCTGTTAAGCTCTGGGGGAGGCCGGTTTTCAGAGGCAGCTCTGTCCTGCCCAGCTGTGCCAGACCTTGTGCCCAGGGGCTTTGACTGGCTTAAGCCTGCTTATCTCGGTCACTCACCCAAGAGCCCAGGGCAGGAAGCCAGGCTTTGGTGTCTCCTCTCGGGGCCTCTGACCCCCACCTGCGAAATAAGTAGGGGGCTCAAGAGGTTCCTAAGGGCTTTTCATGTGATCCTCTCCTGAGCCAGGCCTGACACTTTCCCCTCCCCCACCAGGTGTCCCTACCTGGAGAAACTTTAGGGAGGACTGTGACTTATGGATCCTCTCCCAGGAAGGGAGCAGCCAGGCCCAGAGCTCCGAGAGTTTAGCTCACACTCTGCCATTACCATCCCCATGACTTGGTGCAAGTGCTCCCCCTCTGTGGGCCTCAATATGCTTGTCTGTAAAATGGGATGACATTAATACAGGTTTCGTGAGAGTGTTGAAAGGATGGACTGAGGTCATGTGGACCAAGGGCTTGGAACAGGGCCTGGCATATAATAAATACTCAGTTAGTAGTTATCATGAATTAGTATCGGGTTTATTATAATATTATTAAAACAAATAATAGGGAGACATGGCCTCAAAGAGTCCATAACGCTCATGGGAGAGAAATGTCGAACAACATTTGTTAAGTGTTATTTGAGGCACCAGCAAAGGGAAGGAGAGATGAGTCCTGGCTGATGAGATCAGGGAGGACTTCCTGGAGGAGGTGGCAATCAAGCTGGATCCTGAAGGATGAATAGGAGTTTGCAGTGTGACCAGGACATGCCACACAGGAGCAAAGGTTCCTGGCAGGAAAGTTGGGACACATGGAAGCAGAAAGCACATAGTTTCAGTGGCCTGGAGTGTAAGGCTAGAGAGTTGATGAGCTCAAACTGGGGCTTTGAATGCCACGTTCAGATGATGGACGTTGTTCTGTAGGCAGTAGGGAATCACTGAAGGTGTCTGGGGAGGGAGTGACCATAGATTAGGTCGTTTTTTTCCCTAGGGAGAGGGCCCAGGGCAGCTGGAGGCCCCAGTGCCTGGTGAGAGAGGCTGCTGAGGTTACCAGGTGGAGAAGGGGTCTGGCTGAAGACAGACGTCATGGTTGGCCTCCACCGATCCCTGTCCAGGGCAGCTGTCCACCTCAGGGCTCCAGCCACCACCATCCCTCCCTCATCGCTCTGCTTGAGGGTGCTCGCTGTGGGGTTGCACACCAGGCTGGCACCCATGTCCCCCCCGTCAGACTCCTGCAAAGACCTGGGGGCAGGATGTCATGCCCAGGGTGCCAAGAGCTGGGGTCACTGTGGGGGTGAGCCCCGGCTGGTGTTAACAAGGCTCAGGGCAGGTGGATAAGTTGAGAGAGCCCGATGCCAGCTAGAAGCAGGCACGTCATGCCCTCAAGTCTAAGGCTGAGTGAGTCACCCCAGCCTTGAGAGGCCAAGCTGGTGACCCTCCCCACTGACTGAGCGAAGACCCAGAGGACACAGCATTTGTGGAGCTGGACAGATGTTAAGTCACAAAGCCCTGAATTCCCTTGGGTTGGGCTCAGTAAACATCCCTCTTCTACATCTGATACTGTTTTCCAGGCTTGCTCAAAGTTCCTTTGTGTGACACCAACCAGCTGGCCACATCTCCCCATTTCCATGGCCACCACCTGGTCCCAAACCACCATCATCGCTCACCTGGACAGCTGCAGTCACCTTCTCGCGGGTTCCCGCTCTTCCACTGTTGCTGTCCTGAAATCCACTCCCCACCCTGTAACCTGGGTGATCTGTTTACAGCGCAAAAATGACCATGCCGCCCCCTGCTTAGATGCCCTCACTGCTCTTGGGAGAAAGGCCAGCCCCTCACCATCATCTAAATTCTCTCCTTCCAACTCTCTCCCTCCCTCTCGCTCACAAACTCCAGCCACACTGACCTTCCTCCAGTTTCTTGAACATGCTGGGCTAACGTCCACCTCGGGCCACCACCCGAGATGCCGTTGCTGCTTGGAAATCTCTGCTGCTCTTCCTCTCCTCGCTTTGCCCAGTTCAGTGTTTCCCAGACTGTGGTCCCCAGACCAGCAGCATCAGCATGGCCTGGGAGCTTGTTAGAAATGCAGAGAGGTAAAGCCGTTTGCCCGATGTCACTCATGACTCAGGTTCAGATCTGTCTGACTCAGAACTCATGCTCTTAACCTCCACTCCACCCCATGTGGCCCTAAAACCACAACGTGTATGTATATCAAGTCATCACGCTGTACACTTCCAATGTATACAATTATTTTTGTCAATTGTTCCTCAATAAAGTTGGGGGAGAAAAAGAAGGAAATGCAGTTTCGTGGGTCCCAGCCCAGCCCAGCTGAATCAGAAGCTCTGGGGGTGGGCAGCCACCCGTGGTTTGACGGGTCCTCCAGGTGATGCTGAAGCACACTCAAATTCAAGAATCACTGGTCTGATTAATTCTTGTCTGTCCTTTAGAGTGTAAAGTTTAGACCTTAGCTCAAATGCCACTTCCTCCAGGAATCCTTCCTTGACTCCCAGATCAGGGCCCCATGGTACCCCATGATCTCCTCTCTAGCAAGTATCACAGCTGTAATCACACAATTAATTGTGTAATCCATTGAAAGTCTTTCTCTTCCACTAGAATACATGCTCCAGGGGCCCAGGGAACACGTTATCTTTTTCGCCAGTCTACCTCCAGCACCTAGAACTGTGCCTGGCTCATAGTAAGTCCTCAATAAATACACGTTGAGGGGGGCCAGCCTGGTGGCACAGTGGTTAAGTTTGCGCGCTCCACTTCAGTAGCCTGGGGTTCACGGGTTTGGATCCCGGGTGCGGACCTACACACTGCTCATCAAGCCATGCTGTGGAGGCGTCCCACATACAAAGTGGAGGAAGGTGGGCACAGGTGTTAGCTCGGGGCAAAGCTTCCTCAGCAAAAAAAAAAAAAAAAAAACATGTTGAGGGAATGAATAACTGCATAAGCAAGCCCTCCTCTTCCAGCCCTTCCTGCAGCAAATGTTTTTATGTACTGTGTGCCTCTACAGGCCAGGTGCTGAAATGAAAACAGAGTCCCTACCTTCAAGGAACTAACTGCCACAAGGGAAAATCAACATAAGGACAAATCAACTGAGTTGGGTCTTCAAGTAGGGATGGACAGTTGCCAGGCAGAGAAGTCAGGGAAAAGTATGGGAGGTAGAAGGAACAGCA
Source organism: Tapirus indicus (assembly GCA_031878705.1). Classification (NCBI taxonomy): domain Eukaryota; kingdom Metazoa; phylum Chordata; class Mammalia; order Perissodactyla; family Tapiridae; genus Tapirus; species Tapirus indicus. The sequence continues at coordinate 97,004,497 of CM062924.1, read as the reverse complement.
TATGCAAAATGCATGGTGAGATGGAATGATGCAGGAGTTGTGAGGGTGGAAGGACTTGCAGACAATGAGGCTGGAGAGCCAAGTTGAGATGCAGTGGCTAAATGCCACTGGGTGGACACCAGGCTAAAAAGTTTGGATTTTACTGTGTGGGTCGGCACTGAGGAGCCCCTGAAGGTTTTCAAGCAGACAAGTGACCTGATTTCTTTAAAAAAAAATCACTCTGGTAATACAGTTTGGGAACCCAGGAAGGGTGGGTTCATTCATGCATTGTTCTCAAAGTATATATGAGCATGGCCGTGTCCTGGGCGCTGGGATACAATGGTGGGCAGAGCAGACGTGGTCCCAGGGACTGGCAGCCTGTCCTTCCGTCCACACTCTCTTTAGCCTCTTTGTCTTAAGCAGAAGATCATGGCCACCACTAACACCCCCACTCTCTTTCCCTCAGTACCATCCTGGGCCCCTCCCTGCGGCCTCCGGGACAGCAGAGGTGCCCGCAGCCCCGGGCTCTCGGGTTTCTGTGGGGATTCTGAGAGGTTCTTCCTGGGGAGGGGCAGTCAGCTGGATCTGCAGGGGACAATGGACGCCTTTGTTGCTTCTGCCAGGGCCGCTCCAAGAAGAGCTGTTTGCTCAGCTCAGAGCAGAGCTGGGCTGGGGTCGTGGGAGGGAGTGGGGCCCTGCAGCCCCAATGTGGGCTGAGTGTCACCCACCCGCCCTGGGCCTCTGAGGCCTCATCCACTTTCTCACTGGCCCAGAGGAATGAGGGTGGCTGGAAGCATCACTTACAGCAACTATCGTCCAAGTCCGGTCCTAAACCCCTCCTCCCCTTTGAATTTGTAAAGCATTTTTTTCTAAGTAGAATTGTCTGCAGAAACCCAATATATAAAATCAGATGAAATAACAGTGGCTCTGGATGAAAAGGAGAATGGGGATCCAGCAGAGAGATCCCCAGCTTTCCAGCGCCTCCTCCCTACCCCGTTGCCCAGGGCCTGCCCCCTCTGTGCTCTCCAGACTCCAGCGGCCTCTGACCTGGTCCCATCCTCTCATCTGGCTCTTGATGAAACAGAGAGGAGAAGCACCTGACTCGAGGCCACCCAGCAGGTTGGTGATCAAAGCTGGGACTTTCACCAGAGGAATGTTTCCCAGACCCGAGCCCACGATTGCCCAGACTCATGATTTTTACCAAAACCATATTCCACCTGTAGTACTATTAATATTTTTCTTTAAATCAACTCACATTTTTCTTATAACTTTATTTTAAATGGAGATCTTATATCGCTACCATAAATGGCAAGACTTTATCGATTGCCATAAAAAGATAACACCTTAATAAATACATAAATCTTTTAAATTGTGCATCCATGTGCCACCTAAAGCATCTTACGCGTGTACCCATGCCTCCCTTTGGGAAATGCTGCCTGGCACTTCCGAAAGGCTCACTTCTGTCCTGCTCAGCTCCACCGTCGTTGCTGGGTGTGCCCGGCCCTGTGCTGGGCTCTGCAGGAGGAGGGAAGGGAGAGACCAGACCCTGCCCTCCGGGGCTTACAATCCAGAGGAGGACGGGTGCCCCAGGGCAGCACCATGAGACAAAATGAGCCCCTGCCCTGTGAGGGGAGAGCAACGAGGCCTGTGGGACGGGAGGGGTGGGCGGTTATCCTGTGTCTTTATAGGTGAGCAAATGGACACTTGGAACGTGCAAAGGGCACACTCAAGACCCCCTCAGCAAGTCAGTGGCAATATTGGGCTGAACCCAGATCTTTTGCACATGTACCCCCAATCCAGGGTTTTTGTTTAGACGCTGTGCTTCTCCTCATGTTGGATGTGGACAGAGGTAGCAGTCTGCGGCCAACAAGTGTCCAGGCTCAGATCAGCCCACTGTCCCCATGATGGGCTGAGGAGTTTAGAAGGGGACAGACAGATAAGAAGCAGAGTGACCTGGAGCTTCTTTTTCAAGCTCCTTTCCCAGCACCAGGCGTGGACTGCTGGACCTTTGTCCACTCTCCTGCCAGTGCCCAGGACCAGTGGTCTTTGCCAGCAGCCCCTGCAGTCTGTGGCCTGGGTCAGAGAGACCCTGCCCGGCGGCCTCTGCAGACTCACATGCCCGGCCTTGGCCACCCAGGGCTCCCAGACTGCACTGCCGAACACCTAGACCAGTGGTTCTTTAAGTGTAGCTCCTGGACCAGCAGTAGCAACAGTTCCTGGAACCACGGTGGAAATGCACATTCTCAGGCCCCACTCCAGACCTGCTGAATCTGAAACCCCAAGGAGGGGCCCAGCAGTCTGTGTTTTGACAAGCCTTCCAGGTAATGCTGCTGCTGCTGAACTTTGAGAACCACTGATCTAAACCTCTCCTTCCACCCTGGCCACTGTTTACATCCTCAGCTGCCCAGTTGCACCTCAGCCCTGCCAGGCTCTCCAGGGATAGGATCCACAAATCTGTAGCCTTAAAAAAAAAAACCTGAAGATTTAAACAGCACGCCCTGATCGTTCTGATACTCATCCATCGTGGAGAACTCTTCTGGAACCCAGGAGCACCAGGCCCTCAGACGCCTGTACCTATGTCTTAGTCCCAGATCCCATGAGAATCCCACCTAAAACCCTCTGAGCCCTCTTTGGCCTTTGGGGACCTTCAGACTGGGTCCTGGATTTATAAAAACTGTCAGCCCTGGGCGTCTTCCTCCCCTCGTCTCCCTGTCCTTCCTGTCACCACCCCTTAAGCCAGTGTCTTAGGCAGCTCCAGCTGCCGTAACAAAATACCGTAGGCTGGGTGATTTAAAAACAGACATTTCTTTCTCATAGTTCTGGAGGCTGAAGGTCTGAGGTCAGGGTACCAGCAGGGTGGGGTTCTGGTGAGAACCCTCTTCTTGGCCTGCAGCCAGCCGCCTTCTCCCCAGGTGCTCACGTGACCTTTGTGCTCGTGGAGAGAGATGGCTCTCTCTTCATCTTGTAAGGTGACCAGTCCTATCAAATTAGGACCTCCCTCTCATGACTTCCTTAATTACCTTCTAGAAGGCTCAAATACAATCACATTGGGGGTTAGGGCTTCAATGTGTGGATTTGGGGGACACAAGCATTCAGTCTATAGCAACCTGATCAAACCAGTTAGTTTCCTGCCCGGAAATCGTGATGGTTGTTCAAGAATTCCAAAAGTATTTCCCTTTCAATAGGAAACCACTCTGGATCCCCCAGGAGTGACCCTCAGAGGGAGGAATTCCAAGCTGTGAATGCTGTGGCAGGAAGGGGGGATCTTTGTGACAGAACCAGCCCACCCCTTCTCCTTTAGGACAAGTTCCGGGCTCCATCCTGCGCACACCCAGCACTTTGACCCTGGCCCCTGGCCTCCAGCTCAGATGCTGGGCTGGGTTGGGAGACAGGGTTCTGGGCCTAGGGCTGCCTTTGGAGCAAGTCCATTCCTCCATCTGGGCCTCAGTCATGCCCCCACACGGTACCCCGTGGCTCCCAAAGCTGGCTGCCCATCAGAAGCACGAAGAAACGTGTTAAGAACTCAGATCCCCACGCCCCACCCTCGAACATTTTAACTCAGTAAGTACAAGATTAGCCCAAGGAATCTGTGTTTTTAACAAGTGCCTCTTCTCTGCCAGGCGATTGCAGTACTGCTGGGTCCTTTAGGGTCCCCCAGACCAGACGACCTGGGAGGGCCCTGGCGGCCTTGCCCCTCCAGGAGTCTCCTCCTGAAGCCCCTTGTCCCACCTGCCCCAGGGGTCCCCTTGAGCCGCTGTCCTCTCTCCCTACAGCGCAGCGCCAGCCGGGGCCCAGACCTTCAGCCTGAAGCACTCGGCGCGCGTGCGGGTGGAGGTGGTGCGTGACGGGCGGGCCGAGGACGTGGTGTCCAACGGCAGACAGCGCTGGCCTCTCTCGCCCACCACCACGCTGCGTCTCACCATGAGCCAGGCAAGCACCGAGGCCAGCAGCGACAAGGTACCGTGGCGGGGAAGCCCGCCTCCAAGGGCCGCGGGAATGGGGGTCACGCTCCGGTCGAGACAGGCTGGACCAGTGCTGTCTGATAGAAACTGAATGTGAGCCACACGTGTCATTCTCAGTTTTCTGGTAGCCACATTAAAGGAGCCAAAGGAAATAGGTGGATTTGATTTTAATTTCTTTTACTTAACTCCGTATATCAACATATTATCATTTTGACATGATATCAATATAAAAAATGTTAACGAGATAGCTTACGTTCTTTGTTCATACCATGTCTAAGTTTGGGGTATATTTCACACTTATAGCACCTCTCAATTTGGACTTGCCACATTTCAAGTGCTCGATAACCACCTGCGGCTCGTGACGACTGTATGAGACAGCAGCATTTGCCCACGAAGTGATGGCTTCGTGGAAGGTTAAAACTGTGGGCTGCTGAATGATGGAATATTAGAATCATTGCAAGTTAGAGCCACAAACGTCCTTGGTCTCACTGTGTGTAAAATGGGGTGCTGGGTACCTGAGCAGCAAAGTGATGGGGTGAGGGAGAGACCAGACTTCTGCCTCACTGGCTTCTCTGATTATGAACTTCACCCTGTGCCCCATGGCAGTGATGGTGCTGGGCATGATCCAAAGAAAACAACTTCAGCTCTGCCCCCTGGTTGCCTAGAGGGTCTAGACATACACCATGGCAGTTGTGGGGGCCCCGCAGGCAGCAGAATGTGCTGGGGGGCACAGGTCAGCCGTCGGCACCCTGGATGCACTCTGAGAAGAGGGGAGTGCCCTATCTGGTTAGATAATCTGGGAGAAGCAGCCCACCAACCCTGGAGAGCTTCCTGGAGGAGAGGGTACGGGTGTTTGGAGAGAGTTGGCTTGACGGGCTGAGGTCTGAGGCAGGGAGGGCAGTCCCTGCAAACTTCCCTGCCTGTGATCTGTGATCCCTGCTCTTCTCTCTCTCCCAATGCGCCCCCTCTCCGCCAAGGTCACCGTCAACTACTATGAGGAAGAGGAGAACACCCCTGTCGACCAGGCTGGGCTCTTCCTCACGGCCATTGGTGAGTTGGCGTGGCTGAGGCCTGTGCCTTCGTCCCCCAGAGGCTGGCATTGCTTGCTGCCCTTCTCAGCGGCACTTGGGCTGTTTTCAATGTTGCAGACCTGGCACTCGGAGCTGCCACTAAATAATGCAGGCCCGGGGAGGGATGCGGCACGTGCCCAGGCCCTTCTGTGCTGGGGGAGGGACGTCCTGCAGCTGGAGACATGCCCTGGTCTGCCAGCAACTCAGCCCAATGTCAGCATCCCCATCCCAGGCTCTGTGGGCCGCAGAGGAGAAAGAGCAGTCTGTTTCTCCCCCGCCTCTCCCCTGCAGCCTGGAGAAAAGGGAGACAGGGAAAGGGCCTGTCTACAAAGCCTGAGCTGTCCTTGACAGCCCAGCTACCTGCTTGCCCTCCCCGGACCCAGCTGTGGGAGCACAGAGATGCAGCCTGGGTCCTTAACTCACCTGGTCCAAGCCCTTCATTTGACTCATGAGAACAGTGAGGCCCAGAGAGGTTAGGGAACTCTTTCAAAGTCACACAGCAACTCAAGCTGTGAGTCCAGAACTCAGTATTATTCCCCTCCCAGGTTCTTTCTATCTGCACCACACTCCCCTGTCCTGGGTGCTGGGGCGTGTGGGATATGGTCTTCTGAACCTGCAGTCACTCGACTCTTCTGCAGTTGAAGGATTACTTTTATATATATTTTAAATCTTTAATCACATAATGTTTAAGCCAGGAGGACATTTCAGAGGGTCATTTTGTCCATCCAGCCTTAATTTAACATTGACAGAATTGCCACATGGCGGAGGGAGAGAACTACCAGTTATTGAGAGTCAACGATATGCTGATATGCTTTAAAAATGATAACGTCTCCCATTTATTCCACACCTACTCCGCGTCCAGGACTGTGCTGGGTGCCTTGAGGAGGAGGAGGAGGAGGAGGAGAAACACCTGGCATTTATTGAGCACCTACATTGTACCAGGCTCCAATACTAGATGTTTACTGTCGTGATCTCGATCTAGTCTTACAACTATTCTAAGGATAGACACTATGCTTGTCCCCATTTTACAGATGAGAAAACCAAGGCTCACAAAAAGTAAAACAAATAAAACTCGCCTGAGACTGCACCCCTGAAAAGTGGTTTGTGGGACCCCAAGTCATTTCAGTTATCTCATTCTGGAGGGGTCTCAGAACTCCCCCCAAAAACAACTAGTTCCCAAGTCAGCATCTCCTTCACCAGCTCTGTGCTTTTAGCCACCGAAATAGGCTCTACAGCAATGCTCTCCACTTCTCAGCTGTGACTGGGAGTGGGCTTGGTTGCTGGTCACCCTGTCCCTCTCTCGGCACCGAGGGGACGCCCAGCCTGGGGCAGGGTCCTCAGGACAACCTGGGGGGGCCTCAGGAGATGGAAACCAAAGCCCCTGAGTTGCAGCTGAGGGCTGGCACCTGTGTGACCCTCACATGCACACACAGAGTCCCCAAGTTGTCTCAGATGACCATCCCTGAGGAAACCTGATCCCACAGAGACAGGGACACCCGAGGACATAAGCAGGAAGGGCAGTGCCAGAGGCCTGTCAAGTGAGGGTGATCCCAGAGGGCTGACCACACCATTAGAGAGACTTCCACCAAAGCAAGGCGGACTCAGGATAGATGGCAAAATAACACACTGTGAGGAGGCGGGACTGGACTTTTCCTCTCTGCTCGAAGGCTGTAAGGCTGGTGCTCAGAGGAAGCCTCAGAGGGAGGAGCCGGGCTGAGACCCCAGAAGACACCACATGCGCCCACGACGAATGACCAGGCTCGTCCTTCCGAGGTTCTGAGGTTGTGCTTTCACTGAACAATTATTTAGTTAACTGCCACAAGGTCCAAACCTTTAGGTGCCATGGCCCAGTAAAATGTCCCCACACCAAAAGAAAAATAATAAAAATCCTCACAATTCGGATGCTTGGCCAAAAAGAAAAGACATTAAGAAAATAATTGGCCATCAATTATCACCATCATTTTAACATCTAGAAAGTAGGCAGGGCATAACCTCGGAATAAAAGACAGTCCTTTACGTTGTCGAAATAAAGCTTTATGAAAAGCTCACCCCACTGAACTTGTTTCCTGTTCCACCAGGGACCCAGGTGAAAATCTAGTTCCCCTTGGGACCCGCTGGTCGATCTGACCCCTCCAGGTCTTGTCTTCCCTCGGGCATCTACCCCAGGAGGCCTTGAGCCCCACATCCCGAGTAATCATTCAGGGGCAGCACCTCGGAGGCAGGCACACTCCCAACATCCCAAGATGGCGGGGCTGCCCCCCAAGGACATATCCGAGTCTGTCTTACCCCAGTTCTGTCCTGAGTCCACACTGAGCAGAAAGAGCCCTGGCTTCAGAGAAGACAGAAATAAGTCCAAGTTCTGGCTCTGCCCCCGCCAGCCACATTGTCATCATTACCCTTCTGAGCCTGTTTCTTCATCTGCAAAATGGGATTCACAGTGCGCTCTTGCACAGTACTTACAAGGATTTGATGGGATGGTACATGCAAAGGGCCTGGCGTGGAGTAGGTATTCAGTCGTTGTTCTCTTTCCTTTTCTCCCTTCCTCTTGGGGAGCCACATTTTCTCTCTGCCTGGGTGAAGTTGAAGAACCTTCTTGTCCCTCAGTCTTCCTCCTGGGATTTGGGAACAAACCCATGGTAGCCTTGGCCAAATCAGGCCCTGGGTCTTCATCCCGGTTCTGCCAAGGACTTGCCGTGTGACCTTGACAAGTCGCCCACACTCTCTAGATCTTAGTTTTTCCCAGCTATAAATTGAGAGTTTTGAGCTCATTGTTCCCTGGGGGACTTCAAGACTCTAATTAGGGCTGATTTGCAAAGCCCTCCCCATTAAAGGGGAAAGTGGGAGGAAGGAATAATCCCACCCTCTTTGCTGTGGTCCTGGCAACGGGAGCAGGACACTTACACGAGCTTTGAGAATTTTTAGCATCAACCTAAGGACCTCGTTCCTTGAGCCCCCTCCCCAGAGCCTAGGATAATTGCCCTAGTTGGCTGTGGGGGAGAGAGTCCTTCCCCCCCAATGCACCCCAAGCTGCCTGGTAAGGCAAGCAGGCCAGGCACCCTGCCATTGTCCATGGGGGCCGGCAGCCCGCCAAAGCGCTTGTGCCTCTGCATCGAAGCTGAGGCCTCAGTGTCTAGATTCTCAGGGCAGACTACCTTGAACCCAATCCCAGTGACATTTCCCGTTAACCCGCCCCACACCCAAGGTGCCACCTGACACCTTGGGGCTATTCCGGGAGCTGAGGTCGGATGCAGAGCCTCTGGGAAATGTCGTCTGGAGACCAGAGGCCCTGAAACAGATGTCCTCCCCCACCCTCAAGAAGGCAGGGCCATCACCGGAGGGCAGAGCTCAGGGCAGCTCCCACCAGCCCTGTTCTCCATCCCTACAAGGATCATCCCATTGGGATCTAATTAAATTGGACCCTGGGGGAAGCTTTGAAGGGGAGAAGTCCTCCAGGGATGGCATATAGCTTGAGGGGGCTTCCGAGGGAGGGTGAAGAGGAGAGGAGGGCATTTCTCCGTTTGACTGTGGAGAGAGTGACAGTCATAAGAGAGGAACCATGAAGCACTGTGGGAGGTTGGGAGGTGGGTGACAAGGGAGCCCAATTATGTAATGCCCAATTGCGTAACGGAAACTCAATGAAACTTACCTGAATTTAATAAATCAAGAAATAGCAATAAGCATATTATTTAGTGTTAGGGAGATTGCTTCAGGCAGGTGAGGGGAAGGGCTTGATGGGAAACTTTTTTTCTTTAGAAACTATTTGATTTTTTTTTTTTGCGCTGCGTGCAAAGATCACACTGATAAAATTTGTAAAGTTAAGAAATCCGTCATGAAGTAAAGCACAATAAGTGCTTCCTAATCTCTCTCCTGTGACCCCTGCTTTCATGGATGCACCACAGGGGCCGCGATGTGTGAGGCTAGAGGCACAGCCTAGAGACGAAGGCCACAGGGCTCCCAGGGTGGGGTTGTGGCCAGCCCCTCTGGGAATGACCTCTGGGTCAGTGGAGGGAACAGCCGAGGGCGGGGTCTGGAGTCAGGCGGAGTGGGACCCCCAGCTCTGCACTCTCTGGGGACTTCATGGTCACTTCCCTGCTAAGCTCCTCAGTGTCCTCATCTGTGTGGGAGGGTGACTGGGTGGGTGATGACCCCCCCTCCTGGCACGATTGAGGGGAGAACATACATGGAACACTCTGCAGCTGGCAAAGTGAACTGGGCACATAGGAGAGATTGTTATCTTGGAAAGCAAAGAGGATGACTCCTAAGGAGGCTCGATCTGCAGCTGGTTCCCAGGGCGGAGCTTCAGGAAGCCAACCTCCTGAACGGCAGCATTCACTGGGGAGCGTCAGCTGGAAAGTTCGTGCAGGCCTGGAGGCCAAAATCAATATTGTTCCCCCTTGTGAGCCTTCAGCTTCTTTAACAGCAGCTGGTGGCCCCGCCTTCCCCACTTTCTCCCCAGAATCCTTATCCTGCACCAGCCTCCCAGATTATCAGCCCAATTTGCTGACAGGTGATGTTTCTGAGTCTGGGTTTGCTCACCTGTAAAAGGGGAACAATAATGTTGATCTCATAGGACTGGGGACTCCTTGCGAGCAGGCACTGTGCCCAATTGCCCGCCACAAGGTCCCTGTGCCCAGTAGGGTGCCTGGAACCCAGCAGATGCTCAACAGTGATTTGCTGGGTGAATGGGATCAATGTGAGGGGTTTAGATCATTACGTCCTACAGCACCTAACTGATCGTAGGGCTGCAGAGGTTGGGACACTGGAGTACTGCCTCTCCCAAAGACCAGGCGCCCTTACAGCCTCCCCCTCCTGCCTCCTCCTAGACCCAGAAAAGCCACATTCAGGTTTGGGAGGGACTCGGGCTGTGGGCAAAGGGAAGACTTGAATGTCATCCCCGGACTCAGGGTGAGCCGCCTGGGGAAGGGTGACAACAGGGCCCTTTCTGTGCCAGGACCCTCCCCCCGACCTGATCCCGGGAGAGGGCGTGCCAGCCAACAGGACTGAGCAGGAATGTATTCATTCCCACCCAGCTCCTCCTTCGGTCCAAGTCATGCTCAGCGTGAGGCCGGGCCCACTGGGAACTTCTGGGGCCTGGACCCAGCTCACCTCATTCTGTGTGACGCTCCCATCACCTTCCCAACAACTCCCTGCCTCGCCCCGTTAGATTCTAACTCAGGGGCAATTTTGCCTCCCAAGGGACATTTGGCAATATCTGGAGACATTTTGTTTGTCACAACTGGGGGATGGGTGGTAGAGGCCAGGGATGCTGCTAAACATCCTCCAGTACACAGGACGGCCCACAGCAAAGAAGTATTCAGCTCAGCTGTCAGTAATACCAATTACTGCAATTGGTGCAACTCCTCTAACTGGAAAGGGCCCCATTTTGCAGGTAAAGAAACTGGAGCTCAGAGAGTCTGTCTAACCTGCCCAAAGTCACCCAGCTTGTAAGCAGGGAACCAGGGTTCGAACCCACCACTGGCCAATGCTAAATCTTGCTCTCATTTCACTGCCCCACACTGTCACCATGAAGGCTGTCGCTGTGGCAGGCCTAGGGGTACGGAAGGTCACTCCCCAAGAGGATAAGCAGGGACCCTGCTCTAGATCCTCTATCTGGTGTTGGAGGGTTGGAGACTCAGATTCCCACCCAGAGTAAACCCTCCGGCCTTGGAGGTGGGATCTAGACCGCAGGGAGTCCTGGGAGAGAGATGCACACAAATGCAGGTGAGCACACATGCCCAGCACGGCCTGGGAAAGGCAGTTAGGGAATCCTGTGGAAGTTTTCAAACTATGGGCTTCGAATCAGACCAGCTGCAGCGTGTGCCTTAGTTCTGCTAATGCCACCTGTGTGACCCTGGGCAAGTGACTTGGCCTCTCTGAACCGAGGCTCCCAGATCTGTACAGTGAAGCTCATCCCGCCCACCACCCAGAACTGACCGAGGAACAGTGAAGAGGTGGGAGGGCCTTGACCTCCCTGATAGCACCTCTCAAATCTGTAAGCTGGGGCCCGTGTTCTCCTTAGGGCAGTAGGGGTGCTGAAGCAGGGGGTTGGATAAGATGACCTCAGCAAGGCCCTCCTCCTCGAGGGACCAAGCAAATGGATGAACTGCACTCTAATCCCACAGATCTTCCTCCTGTCCCTGCCCCACCCTATCTGGCAGGCTCAGCAACTCACCTGTGTGTCTGTCCCCAGAGATCTCGCTGGATGTGGATGCAGACCGGGACGGTGTGGTGGAGAAGAACAACCCAAAAAAGGTACCTAGGGACTGGGGCAGATAGCCCTGATCTGGGGGCTTCAGGGGCAGAGCCCCAGGCTGGATCCTGCAGTAGCCATGGTCCTCCCAGCAAACACAGACAACTCTCGTTTACAGATGAGGAGACTGAGGCCCGAGACAGGCCCCAGACGCACAGCACACCAAGGACAGGGCAGAGGAGCCATGTTCCTTACAGGGACAGCCATGGAGCTGCTTCCCGAGTCCCAGTCTCCCCATCCACCCCAGCTCCTAGAGTTGTCGGGAGGAATAAATGTTCTGCCACAAGGAAGTGCTGCCAAAACATTTGCTCTTATTACTTTGCCCTTTTTTTTTTTTAATTTTAAAACTGAGTGGGGAAGACCACCAGAAGCAGAAGATTGCAGTAATCGCTCTCAGTTCAAGGCGTGTTACCTTTAATGGTGCGTGCACAATTCATTCATTCATTCATTCATTCATTCCCTCTTATCCTGCATTCTCCACTCCCACTCTGCTCCCCCACGAAGGACCATTTGAATGGGTTTAATGTGTCTCTTTCTGGTCTTATGATTCTTGCCAAACACGCGGTGTGGTCGGGGCGCATGGCTTTTTAACTTGTGCAGAGAGCATTGTGTTCTTGATGTCCTGTTGCGTGCTTTTTCCTGGTTTTTAAGCTCCATTGGTTTTGCTCTGTGTACGTCCAGGCTGTTGCTTCTGTTTTCCATTTTCTGCTCTTCTATATCACTTAAATCTTTGCCATGGGCGTATGTTACTTTTATAATAACAATCTAAAGCCTGGCGTAAATTATACGTCAATGGATACTTGAAAAAGTTAAATAAATACAACCCAGTGAGAAGCCTGGAGCCTAGCAGCCGGGCCCCAGACTCTCTGCACGTTGCTGGGGGGCCTCAGGCCTGTTGGGGAGCCCCTTCTCAGGCTCCCCAGTGGGACGCTGCCCCAGCCCTGCCTCCCCGAGGCAGCTGGCTGCAAGAAGCAGCTGAGTCAGCCCCGCACATATGCTCTCTTGTGTTCGTGGCCAAGCCACATGACAACAGACTCCACACAGGCCTCTGAGACGTCCAGCCTCCCCTGAGGAGCTCTGTGGCCTGGGTGAAGTCACCCAATCCCTGTGGGCCTGAACTCACCCAGACTTTCTCCATCTGGGCCGGTGAAGTTGCATATTCTCTTCACTCATCCCGTAAATATTTGTTGAGCATCTTTTATATTCCAGGACTGGGTCAGGCCCTGGGGATGCAGCAAGAATGAGAGAAATGCAGCCCCTGCCCTCAGGCAGCCCACAGTTCAGTGGGGGGGACCCACATTAGGTAAAGAATGACACAATTCATCACAATTGTCCCAAATCCGCCCCAAAAAGAACGCGTACAGCGCCATAAGTGTAAACCCAGGGAAGCTGCTCTGGTCTGGAGAATCAGAAAGGCCTCTGGGAAGAAGAGACCAGAAGGAGGAGTGGATGGGCCAGGTGAACGGAGACAGGACAGCCTTCCAGGCAGAGGGAACAGCACAGGCGAAGGCCTGAGAGCTTGAAGTGTTTGGGGAGCAAAAAGGCGGCCAGTGCAGGGAGCAGAGTGAGCGAGGGGAAGATGGAGGGAGCAGATGGAGAGGTGGGCAGGTCTTACTGGGCCTTGCAGGCCACATGAGGAATTGGGGCTTTATCCTAAATCAACAGGGAGCCCCTAACAGGGCGTAAAACAGGAGAGCAATGTGATCTGGTTGGAGTTTGTTCTAACATTGCTCTGGCTGCAATGTAGAAAACCGATCGCCTTGCAGGTCCATTTGGAGCGCTCAGAGCATGTCTGGAAACAGCTGGGTGTCCGTCCATCCAGGCGTCTCACCCTGAGCCCCGGTGGGGACCTGAGAGCCTGTCGGAGAATGTCTGCCTGCTCACTGCTCTGGCCGCCCTCCATCTCCCTGCCTCCACCCCTCTCCAGGCGCGGGCACACCAGACAGCAGGCTCATAAATGCCCCGCTCAGCCTTCCTGTCTCTGTGTCGCTCCCTGCCACCGTCCCCCTCCTGAACTTGCCTTTGATGCCTGACCCTCTCCGGGCATCAGACATGGGATTCACGTTGGCCAGCTCACGGCCGCCACAATGCGTGGTGGCTGCTCTTTATTCTCTTCCTGGGGCTGTCTCTCCGATGTCCTGTGGGGTCTGCGCTGGGGCTGGGAGTATCTGCCAGAAGAGGGCACTGACCTCTCTCCCCGCCAACGCAGGCATCCTGGACCTGGGGCCCTGAGGGCCAGGGGGCCATCCTGTTGGTGAACTGTGACCGAGACACGCCCTGGTTGCCCAAGGAAGACTGCCACGACGAGAAGGTCTACAGCAAGGAAGGTGCAGCAGGACCCGCACTCGGGGCTGGGGGCAGGGAGGAGCAAGGGAAGACTCAGGCTAAGTCCTGGGCTGGGCTGAGGGTGAGGCAGGAGTGACCCTGGGGCTCCTGGGGACGGTGGACTCAGATATCCATTCTTGCTAAAAACAGAAGACAAAACTATGAATGTAGTGCAATTGGAACCACGTTTTTTCAGAAGTTACATGTACATAGAAAAATGACCGGAAGGAAATTCCCAAAAGGTTATAGGAAGTCATTTGTGGTGTTGGAGTTGACAACAGGTTTTTATGCTTTTCTATAGTTTCCATAATACATGTGTGTGGGGTTTCTTTGTCTGGATTATAAAAATTACAGGCACTTGTAATCCAACGTTTCACCACGAGTCTCTTTATTCTAACCTCCTTGCGTGTCCACCCTGCAGACCTCAAGGACATGTCCCAGATGATCCTGCGGACCAAAGGCCCGGAGCACCTCCCCGCCGGCTATGAGATAGTTCTCTACATTTCCATGTCGGACTCGGACAAAGTGGGCGTGTTCTATGTGGAGAGTGAGTAACCCAGGCCAGCCCTTCCTTCCAGCATTTCCGATCCACTCAGTGCTCATCCAGCTACCCTCACTGGGGCCCAGCTCTCCCTCTAAGGCTCCCTCAGGCAGGTGCAGGCGACCCCGGGGGGCCAGGACTGGCCTCTTAGCAGTAGTAACCGGGACAGCTGTCCTGTGAAGCCAAGAGGCCCCAGGATAGATCTGCCTCCCTCAAAGGAGTCGGTAGTGATGTGGGTTTTGTGAACCCAGAGGCCCTTCTTCCCCGAGAACTAGGGGAGGGAGGGCTTTGGAAGTCCGTCTTTTCTGGAGTCATGTCACCTTCCTGATACCCAAGGCAGGTACCCCACCTCCCACCAGGTGTGTTCTCCCCATCTCAGACTTTCTGGAGCTGAGAGCTGCCTCTGAGTTTTAAAGAGCCCTGACAATGCTGTGGGCACCCTCAAGGAGCTGCCCGCTGGCTCCTCTTGATGGTGACAGGGCATCCTGGGCCCCCACGGTAGGGAACAAGCTTCCGTCCTCGCATCTGCCTGCTGTCTCATTCTTTCTATAAGTACGTGCTGAGCCCCCAGGGCCAGGTGCTGCTCTTAGCACTGGGATCCCTGCAGTGAACTCTGCAACCGCACCCTGCCCTCGGGGAGGTGGTGGTCTCCGGGGACATGGCAAGACCTAATAAGTAACACAATTGGAGGAAATGACAGACCAAGTGATAGACAATGGCAGGCACCGAGAGGACCACGACTCACCTGGGTGGTCCCCAAAGGCCTCTCTGAGTAGGTGACATCTGAGCTGAGAACCAAACCAATGATGAGAAGAAACCAGCCATTCGTGAGCTGAGGGAAGAATATTCTAAGCAGAGGGTACAGCAGTACAAAGCATGGAGGAGGGACCCAGCTTGGAGTATTGGAGGAGCAGAAAGAAGGCCAGAGCAGGGAGATGTGTTGGAGTCAAGGTCAGCGAACTGGGCGGAGGCCAAGGCATGCAGAGAGGGCTTGGATTTTATTCTGAGTGCAGTGGAAAGCCATTGGAGGGTTTCAAGCAAGGGACTGTCAAGATCTGATTTATGTATTAAAAAGCTCTCTCAGCAAAACCGTTAGCTTTGCAATGTGCCGTGGTGCAGGGTGGGGCTTCCCCTGCATGCCCAGCTGTCTGGGGGGCCAAAATCTCTGGCCCAGCTCTGGGCCCACCTCTGGACAGGCCTGCTAGAACCAGGGCAGTCGCCCTGAAGAGTTGGTCACTGAGGCCCTGGACCCTCACCTCAGGGAGTGATTTAGTCAGGACAGCAGTGGACAGCTGCCACTCAAAGCCAGTCCTCCTTCTGACCCACCCTGGACTTGGGCAGTGACCTCACGCAGGTTGAAATGTCCCCAGAGTCAGGCCGGCTCCGCTGCCCCAGGGGGCCGGAGGTGTTGATGTTTACTCCGGCCAGGCCAGGGTTGCCACAGGGGGCAGGACAGCCAGGCAGGCCCTCTACATGGGCTTCTTGACCGACCGTGGCAGCAAATTGTGACACACAATGTGTTGCTAATCGTGATACCTGGACATTATCTAGAAGGTTCCTTTCTTGATGGGAGTGATTGAGGTCTGGCCCAGTAATCACATCCCTCCCCCTCACTTGCCATCTGAGATGGGTCCTGAGCAGATAAGAAAAAGAGGAACCGCTGCTGCAAGCCCTTTGAGGCACCAACCCCAGCCTGTCTTCCTGGGCTGCCACCCTCCGGGGGCGGGGAAGGGTAGGGACATTACTGATGCAGAGATGACCCCAGAGTAGTCAGTTTCCCACCAAATGTGGAATCCTCAATGAATCCTCAGCGCCACGCTCTGGAACAGGACGGAAAATCATCAAGCTGGGGCACAGTTTCCTTTTCTTCCTTTTCTTCCGTGCAAACATTTTGAGGTTTTGTCAAAATCGGAGTACACCTGTGGATAAGAATGTGTTGTGTTACACGAATGTCATGTGTCACCTGTGTCCCCCAAGGGCAGGGGGCTGGGCTGGAGGCCGAGGGAGCTCTGGAGTCCAGGAGCTTCAAATCCTGGATCTGGACAAGTCTACTCACCAGCCCATGCCTTGGGTCCCTCCTCTGTGATGTGATGGGGCAATGGGAGGCCTGACTGTCTCCAGTGGTGATGGAGATTCAAGGAGGAACACGTGTCAGTCACCTAACGCTGTAGCCAGCCCGTGAAATGCTCTCTGTAGATGACACTTGTTGCTTTTGTTGGGATTGTTATAATGATTCTTAATTATAATCATTGAAGTGGACAGAAGTCCCCACTGCTGTTAGAAGGACCCAGGTGTCCTCGCTCCTGCCTCACATTCTGCCCCAGGACCCCAAATTTGGGGCCTGACCTCTTCCTACAAGGATGCAGTAACCAGCTGGTCCCAGTTATCCCAGGACTTTCCTAGTTTTAGTGCTGAAAATCCCTCGTCCCAGGAAGCCCTCAGTTCTCAGCAAACCGGGACGGTTGGGCACCCTATCGAGGAGTCTCCTTGTGAAATGGAATGGCTCCAAAGTGACCAGAAGGGTTATGCCAAACCAGACCACGCGCTGGCTGGCAGGGCCAGTGCCTGGGGCTAAGGAGAGGTCAGGGTGGCTGGCAGGCCTAGCCCGAGGCACGTGGGCTGCTCATTAGGGGGGCATTGTTGGTTCCTGCAGGGAGAGCCAGCGGGCCTGCACCCATCTGGGGACGGGGGATGGAGGAAGGAGGCTGCTTGGGACAGTAGCTGGATTGTTCTCACCAAGGAATGAATCTGCCTGGAGCTGGCCCAAGCCACCAGCAAGAGAGACACATGTAAATTGCAGGCCAGGAGAGGGAGAAAACAGCAAGCAGATGAGCAAGAATGTGTCCCTGACAGCTCCCCTGGCCAGACCCCTCTCCGACCCAGGCCCTGGTGGAGCCCCCCGGCTGCCCGGAGCCCTGGGAAAGTTTTGGATCTTTCTGCAAAGACAGGTCGGCTTCTAGGCCTGAGATCTCTCTCCCGAGCATCAGTTCAAGTGCAGCCTGGGGCCCGTGGGCATGGGAGGGCCTGAGGGCCTGGGGGAGAATTTTTTAATTGTGCAGATCCATCTGGATCTACTCAGGATTAGGACACAGGGCACACACTGTCGTTTCTGGGTGACAAGGACCTCACCTTCCGTGTCGGGCTGTAGTGAGTTCTTGGGACATCCAGTGCCTGAGTCTATCTGCCTCATTTCTTGGGCCCACCCAAGGGAAGGTGAGGTGAGGAGTTATTTCTTAGCCTTCTGTTCATAAGCCATTCAATGAAAATGTCATGAGTTTTCCAGTAAGGGGTGTGCTGACTATTCGCAGGCTCTCATAATAGTAATACCAGCAGGTCCCAGCTGTGTTATGGATGGTTACCCTTGGTTACCGAGTTTACCTAAGTTACTGATGCTGTATCATTTTGTCTTACAATGACCCTGTGGCATAGGTATTATTATCCCCCATTTACAGATGAGTACAGTGAGGCTTGGGGAGGTTAAGTGAATTCTTGTAAAGCCGGAGCAGTGTTTGAACCAGGTCTCTCTGACTCTGGAAGTCACAGCCTCTAAGGTAACCGCCCTCAGTGAGATGTATAACCAGGGTCTCGTTGGGCACATTGTCCTACATGAGGGGCCATCTGAGCCTGAGCTTCGGTGGCTCCTCCATTCATTTTGCAAGTTTTAATCAAGCACCCTATTTGTACCAGGACTGTTCTGGTTACGTGTTCTAACCCTGGGCAACTGGCCATGAACTATTACCGTTGTTGTTGGCAGTAGTACCACTCTGAGCCTGAGTCTGCCCTTCCAGCTCTGCAGGGCGTGAAGAAACTCCTTCTGGAACTGCGTAGGGTCCTACCTCCATGCCTTTGCCAGTGCAAGCATCTCCTCTCCTCACGGCACCTGCCTCTGCTGCCGCAAAGGGCATCTCCACGGCTGCCTTCCTCTGCTCAGATGCTCTCCACCCCGCTTCCCGTCCCCGCCCCCCCCCACCACAATAACCCGATGCGATCTCCCACCCCGTAGTTCTGTTATGACACTTCCCACATCCGTGCTGTCTTATCGTTGGCCGAGCACTGCTCCTAGACACACAGAGATGCTGCGTCTTGACCATCTCTGTCTCCCCCAAAGGTCCTTGCCCATGCTGGTCACAGAGTAGTAATTCAGTACATGTGCTCTGAATTGGCCTGGAAATCCTCCTATGGGGAGTGGCATGGAAGCCATTGGTTCATTCGGTAGATTTATTAAACATGACCACGTGCCCGACCGGCACTGGACCCGTTTGGGCCCCTCTGCCCCCATGCAGGTGACAGTCTCTTGGGGCCAACAACTAAACACTGACCTCATACTGTTCAGAAAGGCTGTGATGGGGAAGGACGGGCCCTGGGCTTAGGCTCTGGGGGATCTGGGCACAATTCCCAGAAGTGACACAAATCGAAGCCTGAAAGAATCAGGGAGATGACTGTTCCAAGTGAGGGAACGGCACTGTGAAGGGTTGGGAATCTCACTGGGGCAGGAGCTCTGGAAAGCTGCCTTTCCTCCCTGCCAGAGACCCATGTGTGGGTCTTGATGCCAACATGGCTTCCATCACACGGAGGGAAATTCTTGGTACCAATGGGCATATTGATGTTTTATTTATATAAAGGCAGGGGCGGATTGGGGTTCAGATTAGACACCAATTTGAGTCCCAGCTCAGCCACTTACAGCTATCCGACCTGGGACAAGCCTTTTCTCCTTTCTGAGACTTGGTTTCCTCATCTGTAAAATAGGAACAATAATATCCTCCCTCGACACCACTGGCTGCTCTATCACCGTCTGCGATCGTTTCGTGTCTGCCCGTCCTGGGCCAGTTAGCTCATTTTATAGACCAGGAGGCCAGAAGCCAGAGAGCTTGTCTGGTTCAGCACTATGTGGCTAGCGCACAGCAGTGCGGGGACAATGACCAGGCCACAGCCCTTCTGGGGGCATTTTCCGCTTCCGCTTTTCTCTCTGCCCAGAGTCCAAGTCACTCTACCGTCTTGTCCCTATCAGTCACCCCACCCCAATGCCCTCTTCCTGGTGGAGGTGGGGGCCTGACGTTGGTCTTTCTCCCTCCAGACCCGTTTTTCGGCCAGCGCTACATCCACATCCTGGGCCGGCGGAAGCTCTACCACGTGGTCAAGTACACGGGCGGCTCCGCAGAGCTGCTGTTCTTCGTGGAAGGGCTGCGTTTTCCCGATGAGGGCTTCTCGGGCCTGGTCCACATCCATGTCAGCCTGCTGGAGTATATGGCCGAGGTGAGGGCTGCCCCTGGGGGCCAGGTGGGACTCCTTCCAGTGAGCCACTCCCAGGAGCCCGGCTATGCCCCACTCCCCCCAAAGCACCAAGGCGGGTCCAGGCTTGGAGCCCTGGGTGCCCCCACCACCCACACTGAGAAGGGTGAGGCTGGGTCTGGCTTAGATTTATAAGAACAGGCTCTGGGGTCAGACTGCCCAGGTTCTAGCCTGTGAGACACTGGGCAAGTGAGTCTGTGAAACAGACATGACTGAAGCTCCTGGCTACGAGCATCCAGACGTGTAAGAATTCATTCACAAAGCACCTTCCAGTCCCTGGGGAGAGGACAAGGCAGAAGAGGCAGAGCTAACAGCACGGGGTGGGGAGGGGGCTTTGCCTGCTCCCACAGCTTCCTGGAGCAGCCTGGTCATCAGGGTCTCTCAGACTGGCCCTCCAGCGGGCACCAGCAGAGTCTCAAAAGGCAGAGCCAGGCAGAAAAGGCCAGCCGTGCCCGTAGTCCCACCCCCCTATTCTCCCCACCAAGGGCAGGGGCTTGTTTCATGTCGCTTTTCAAAGCCAGTTGCACAGGAGCCCTGGAATCATACCTCATTTTCCCTCAGATTCCAGGCAAGCTTTCCGAACCTTTCCTTAAAGAACAATCTGGATGTAGCAAAATTCCCCCAAACAACATTAAAATGCTCACACATCGAAAAGGGCAAAGAGCCCAGAGCAAAACAGAAGAAGGCCGGGGACTGGCCCAGCCATCACGTGGGCCAACTTCAGGAAGAGAGCTTGGACTGGGCAAGATCAGACAGTGGCAAAGTGTGTGGGCTCGGCGGCCAGACCGCCGGGGTTTAATCCGGGCCCTGCCACTTACTAACCATGTGCCCTTGGATGACTCTACGACTCAGAGGTCTGTGACTCAGAGGTCAGTTTCCCCATCTGTAAAACAGGGATTATAATAGCATCTACCCCCTGGGGTTGTCTAAGGCAGAAATGAATTGACGCATGTCAAAATACTTACCCCGGGGCCTGGCACACAGTAAGTGCTCGATAAATGTCCTATTGTTGTCAGTTTCACCCACCTTGGAAGGCAGGAGTGAAAAACCGCCCCGACAAGACTTTTTGATCCCCTCCCCTTCTCTCCCATGCCCAGGGGATCCCCCTGACACCCATCTTCACGGACACCGTGCTATTCCGGATTGCTCCGTGGATCATGACCCCCAACATCCTGCCTCCCGTGTCGGTGTTTGTGTGCTGGTAAGCGGCGGCCACCGCACAGAGGCAGTGTGGCAGAGTGGCCAAGAGCTGGGGCTTCAGGGGTAGACAGACCTGAGTTCAGATCCCAACTCTGTCACTACCCAGCTGTGTGACCTTGAGCAACTCACTTGGCCTCTCTGTGCCTCCATTTCTCTGAAATGCTGACATCACAGAGTCACTGTGAGGATTAAATGAGATGAAGCAGGCAAAGTATTAATCCAAGACCCTGGTACAGAGTGTGCTCTAAAAATAATAGCTACCGTTTCTTTTCTCATTCTTGGCCCATACTGTGTAGTTGGGAACCTCCTATGCAATGGATAGTCAGCTCATCTTATTCATTCAGCAACTTTTTACTGAGTACCTATTATGTGCTCGACAGTCCCAGCAAGATGAGAAGTGCCTGTGGGTGGACGCTGGCCGCCCCGGAAGGGATCCCTGAGATCCTGGGCCCATCCCCTGCCCCCATGCTAGGCATAGCTCTTCCTTGGAAATCTGGGGAGTCAGAGGTGTAAGATTTGGGGGCAGGTAGGGGTCAGAGTTCTCCTCCTCGTTTTATTTGTTCATGACCTTGGCAAACACCACATAAGTGGGGGAGTTTGCTTGGCCCTTGACTCCAGTGGCCTTTGCAAAGGTGACTGTGAGCACAGATGTGGCCTCATCTGCCCAGTGCAGCCCAGAGGTGCCAGCTGCAGTCGCTATCTCAGTAGGCTGGCCCTTGTCCCTCCTCCTGACCCTTCCTCCTGGCCCTCCCCTCTTCCCCAAACTTCTCAGCATGAAGGACAATTACTTGTTCCTGAAAGAGGTGAAGAACCTGGTTGAGAAAACCAACTGCGAACTGAAGGTCTGCTTCCAGTACATGAACCGAGGCGACCGCTGGATCCAGGTGAGGATCCCCAGGCTGGGAAGGACGGGGCCCGGGGTCAGGCAAGAAGAGTCGGTTTAACGTCAGTATCCCAGCAGCCAGCAGCTCCGTGGATGGAAGTCCACGTGCACAGGGGCACAGAGACACAGCTGTAGAGGCAGTTCCCTGCAGCATTGCCTCTTGTAGCACAAAAGACTGTACAACAACCTAGATGTGCATCCGTGGGGGACTGGGGAACCACAGAGGGGACAGCCTCACTGTGAAGTACTATACAACAGCTAAAAAGAATGAAGCCAATCTATAAATACAGAATGCACTTCAGGTTAAGGTGTTACTTGCAGGAAAATGTATACAGGAGGTTACCAGTTAGGTTTTAAAAATGGGGTCAATGTGAGTACAGACAAGCTTGGGATGTGCAGAGGCTTTCTGAAATGATATGTGGGAAACCACGGCCATTGTTTGCTTGCAGGAAGGAGAATTGGGGAGGCCGGCTGATATCCACTGATGCCCCCTGGGCTCATCTGATGCCTCTCCTTGGTGTCCCCACAGGATGAAATCGAGTTTGGCTACATCGAGGCCCCCCACAAAGGCTTTCCCGTGGTGCTGGACTCCCCCCGAGACGGAAACCTAAAGGACTTCCCGGTGAAGCAGCTCCTGGTGAGATGCTGAGGGCCAGCTTGGGGTGGGGGGTGGGGATGCGATCCTGGAGACTCTTACAGGACAGCGTGGTCAGGAGAACTTGGGCACCCTTGACAAATGAGTCTGTTGCCCAGGGCCTCTGTCTTCTCATCTGCTCAATGGGTCAGGTAGGATAGTAACCTCTAAGGTCCTTTTCTGCTCTGATAACTGATGTTTTTCCAAAACACAGAGAGTTTTCTTGTTGGAAATCAAACGATGGGAGACAGAGGCAGGGCAGGGGCCCTGATTCCTCCCACTGCCCCACCTGCAACTTGCAGCAAAATAAGTTTCCAGGAGGAAATTATAGGGGCCGGCCTGGTGGTGTAGTAGTTGGGTTCTTGCACTCCGGTTTGGTGGCCCAGGGTTCGTGGATTCCAATCCCAGGCGCAGACCTGTGCATCACTTATCAAGCCATGCTGTGGCAGGTGTCCCACACATAAAATGGAGGAAGATGGTCAGAGATGTTAGCCCAGGGCCAATCTTCCTCAGCAAAAAAAAAAAAAGAAGAAGAAATTATAATTAAGCAATTGTCGAAAATCCTGGTTCCAACTTTAAGGCTCATTAAAGCTGTGGTTTTCACTTCATGTGTGCTTTTTTTAAAAAATTATTTTATTGAGGTCATATTGGTTTATAACCTAGTGTTATTTCAGGTGTACATTATTATATATCAGTTTCTGTACAGACTGCATTGTGCTCACCCGCAGTAGTCTAGCTTTTATCCGTCACCATACATATGTGTCATTTTACCCCTTCTGCCCACCCTCCCACCCCCTTCCTCCCTGGCAACTACTAACCTGTTCTCTTTATCCAGATGTTTGTTTATCTTCTACATATGGTGTTTGTCTTTCTCTGTCTGGCTTATTTCACATAACATAATACCCTCCAGGTGCATCCATGTTGTTGCAAATGGGACGATTTTGTCTTTTTTATGGCTGAGTAGTATTCCATCGTATATATACATGCTACATCTTCTTTATCCATTCATCAGTTGACAGGCACTTGGGTTGCTTCCACGTCTTGGCTATTGTGAATAATGCTGCAATGAACATAGGGGTGCACAAGTCTCTTGGAATTGTTGATTTCGTGTTCTTTGGATAGATACCCGGTAGTGGGATTGCTGGATCATATGGTATTTCTATTTTTAATCTTTTGAGGAATCTCCATACTGTTTTCCCTAGTGGCTGCACCAGTTTGCATTCCCACCAGCAGTGTATGAGAGTTCCCTTTTCTCCACATACTCTCCAACATTTGTTGTTTTTTGTCTTAGTGATTACAGCTGTTCTGACAAGTGTAAGGTGATATCTCATTGTAGTTTTGATTTGCATTTCCCTAATAGTGACGTTGAACATCTTTTCATGTGCCTGTTGGCCATCTGTATATCTTCTTTGGAAAATTATCTGTTCATATCCTCTGCCCATTTTTTGATTGGGTTTTTGTTTTCTTGTTGTTGAGTTGTGTGAGCTCTTTATATATTTTGGAAATTAACTCTTTGTCCGATATATGGTTTGCAACTATTTTCTCCCAGTTGGTGGGCTGTCTTTTCGTTTTGTTCATGGTTTCCTTTGCCTTGCAGAAGCTTTTCGGTCTGATGTAGTCCCATTTGTTTATTTTTTCTTTTGTTTCCTTTGCCTGAGTAGACATGGTGCTGGAAAAGATACTGTTAAGGCTGATGTTCAGGAGTGTACTGCCTGTATTTTCTTCTAGGAGTTTTATGGTTTCAGGTCTTATATTCAAGTCTTTGATCCATTTTGAGTTAATTTTTGTGTATGGCAAAAGATAATGGTCTACTTTCATTCTTTTGCATGTGGCTGTCCAGTTTTCCCAGCACCATTTATTGAAGAGACTCCTTTCTCCATTGTATGTTCTTGGCTCCCTTGTTGAAGATTAGCTGTCCGTGGTTGTGTGGTTTTATTTCTGGGCTTTCAGTTCTGTTCCACTGATCTGTGTGTCTGTTTTTGTGCCAGTTCATGTGTGGTTTTGTTTGTTTGTGGAAGATTGGCCCTACGCTAACATCTGTTGCCAATCTTCCTCTTTTTCCTTTTTTTTCCCTCCCCAAAGCCCCAGTACATAGTTGTGTATCACAGTTGTAGAGTTGTAGCTTTTCTATGTGGGACGCTGCCACAGCATGGCTTGATGAGTGGTGAGTAGGACCGCACCCAGGATCTGATCCAGCAAACCCCGGGCCTCCGAAGCAGAACGCGTGAACTTAACCGCTTAGGCCACCAGGCCAGCCCCTCATGTGTGTTTTTTTAAAAGCAATCTGACCCCCACACTGATTCTAGAGGCCATCACCACTCCCCTTTTGTGCCCTCAACAACCGACTGAGTGAGGGCAGAAGGGAAATCGGTCTCTTTCGTCCTCACCTTCCGCCCTGAACAGGTGGGGGAGGCTCGGACAGAGCACAAAGCAGAGACTGGGGTAGGTCGGGGGCTTTCCCAAGGTCACACGCAGGGCAGCCTCCCTGAGACGTCAGTGCTGCTCAGAGGTGGCCGCTTGCCCAGTTCACACCTGCTCCTTGAAAACATTCACTAACCGGTTCCCCTCATCACAGGAAGACGGTAGAGCCAACGGTGTGAGCGCAAAGCTCTGGAATGTCTGATGGACATGGCCATGAGTACAGGTTCCACCCCTTAGCAGCAATGTGACATTGGTTAAGCAACTTAACCTCCTCAAGCCTCAGGTTGCTCACCTGTAAAACGGGCAGAGAAACAGGACCCATCTCACGGGGTTGTTGTGAAGAAGGAAGCCCTTATACAAGGCGTCCGTGCTGCGCTGACACAGTGACTGTGATTAGCTGTTGTTATGGTTATCAGTCTGCAGCCTGGACATTGTCCTCAGTGAGGACTGTCCACTTCCTCCACCAGTGTGAGGGATCGACTTACACCGGCCACCAGCCGTGGTTGCTGCAGGCACGAGAACCAAGGCCTCCCAGACCCTGCTCTCACTGTCTTCCCGGGTCACCATTGCCTTCGGTGTTCCCGGCTGGCCTGGTTTCAAGGCACCGGGCCGCATTGTTCCTGGAGGCCTGGGCCAAGCCTGGCTTTGTGCTGGGTGCCTGCTGCTCGCCTGTGTGACACTATACAGCCCTAGCTGCCCCGGGCTCCAGCAGATTGCTCCTTGCCTTCTGAGGCTCTCAGGCAAGAAAGCACGAAGCTGCAGCCATCCACCCCACCCGGCACGGTTGTCCCTTGAACTTGACAGCGAGACCTTCCCACTCCATGGCTTTTTCAACAAGGGATTTTGTCAGGCAAGCCTAGTTCCAGCCCCAAGGCAATCTCTCAAGCAAGGCTGCTACGTTTTTACCAAAAAACCATGAAAAGAATCTTAAAATTCAGGGAGTCACTGGGGTTATATCATGTGCCAACTCCAGTCTGCTGGAGCTCTGTGCTAAGTAGGATCCTGAGGCTACATCTGGGCTCAGTGAACAACATGGCTGGTTGAGAATGGGTCAGGGTGGCATATATGTTACATGTCTGCATTCCTGCATGTATTGGTCAGCTTTCACCGGGTAAGGCTGTGGTAACAAACAGCCCCCAGATCTCAATGGCCGACCACAGCAAAGGTCCATTTCTTGCTTGCACTCTCTGTTGACTGGTGGTTGGTTGTCTGCAGCTCTGCTTCCTCACTCTAGAGGCCAGGCTGCAAGAGCAGCCCAGTCTGGAAAATGCCATTCTCCTAGCACAGGGGAAGAGAAAGAGTGTGGGCGGGCATACCCAGTGGCTCTTATGGCTTCTGCTCTGAACTGGCATGCATCACTTCTGCTCACAGTTCGTTGGCTGATGCAAGTCACGTGACCAAGCCTGACACGGGTGGAGATGTATATCCCTTCCGCAGAGAAATGCTGGAAGTCACACCGCAATGGCTCGGGATGCAAAATCCTCTTACTGGGAAGAGGGTGGCAAGTCTCTGGGAATAAGAATACAATCTGCCACCGTGCCTCATGTCACCTAATCTGACACCTCTTTTACAGATGGGGAAACCGAGGGCCAGAGAAATTAAGAGAGGAGCAGGGACATCAATAGCACAAAATGAGGACTGATCCTGAAATCGCCGATATGTCTCTGTGTTTGGGAAATAGTTAGAGGCACAGGCAGAGACCCAGATGTGCACACACACTCATGCACACTCATATTCTCACACTCATAGCCACGCTCAAGATGCTCACACACTCGGCCTCCCCATGCCGGGTTCCTGCTCTTTGGTGGGAAGAAGATCATGGGCGACCCCCCCCCGAGACTGAATGTCCACGGTGCCAGACCAAAGGTGGTGAAAGAGCGGCCATCAGAGCGTGGCTGGGTTGGGGCTAAGGGCTCCTGGCTACAGGAGACTGATGACGGTGTGCCCCCCACTGCCCAGGGCCCAGATTTTGGCTACGTGACCCGGGAGCCCCTCTACGAGACAGTCACCAGCCTTGATTCCTTTGGGAACCTGGAGGTCAGTCCCCCAGTGACCGTGAATGGCAAGAAATACCCCCTGGGCCGGATCCTCATCGGGAGCAGCTTTCCTCTGTAAGAGAAGCCGGGCGGGGCGGGGCTGGGGGTGGGGAGGTTACTGGTTTCTCCAGGGCTGGACTGGGTTGCTCACACATGGAGCAATTGGCTGGGAGAATTAACCCCTCCCACAACTCTCTGATAAGATACAGACACTCTCTGAAAGAAAACCAAGTTAGCCTTTACATCTTAGTATGAATTAGGATATAATATAAAACTAAACAAATAACTGTCTTCCCAAAATGGGAGAGTACATAATGAGATTATACACCAGGCGGGGAAGGGACGAAGGAGTCCAGAGAAGGAGTACTGAAAGAGGATGAGTGGGAGCACACCAAAAAGTCCTCGTGGCTCCCATACACAAAAAA
Organism: Tapirus indicus; assembly: GCA_031878705.1. Classification (NCBI taxonomy): domain Eukaryota; kingdom Metazoa; phylum Chordata; class Mammalia; order Perissodactyla; family Tapiridae; genus Tapirus; species Tapirus indicus. The sequence continues at coordinate 96,977,482 of CM062924.1, read as the reverse complement.
GGCATGAGAAGACGTGGCCCTGCCCCAGAGGCATGAGTCCCTGGCTCCCTGGCCTGTCCACAACACCCTCACTCCCTCCCCAGGTGACCCATCAGTCAATGAAAAGGCAGATTCTTCCTTGGTTAGGGCAGTCCCTGGGGAGAGAGTGAGTGCTGTGGGTCCTCACTTCACAAAAGGGCTGCCAGGAACCTGCACATATGGAATCAGCCAAGATTTGGGCACCAAGTCCCTCTGAGCCACATGGGAGCCACTGAGTCACAGGCAGTGACCGTTTGCCTCCCCTCCCCTCCTTCTCCTTCCACTCGTCAGTCGTTCATCCATTCAGCAGGTACTTCCCAAGCACCAGCCAGTGCCAAGCCCTGTGTCAGGCACAGGGTTCCTAACACAAAGTCCAGCCCCCACCTTCAAGGAGGTGGTAGAGATCACAGCCACGAAACAGGGGCGTGTACAGTGATAGAAAGAATGATGGGGCCAGAGGAGCCCAAGGAGGGAACCCCCTTGGGGATTTCAGGGAGGTCTTCTTAGAGGCAAATATTTGTGGAGGGCCTTCTCTGTGCCGGGCATTGTTCTAGACTCTGGGGACACAGCAGTTTACAAAACAGACAAAGTCCCAGCTCTCGGGGATTTTCCAGGGAGGGGCGGAGCGAGTACAGAAAATAAACATGGAAGCAAGTGAGTAAATAAGATACTTCTGGGTGCTCAGTGCAATGAAGAAGGTAAAATTGGGTTACGTGATGAAGAGTGATGGGGCAGGGGGCACGTTAGCTTTTGTGGTTTTGAGGAAGTGCCTTTGGAATTGAGGCTTGGAGGGTGAGAAGGAGGCAGCCATGGGAAGAGCGGAGGGAAAGAGCATTTCACATAGAAGGGACAGCAAGGGCAAAGCCTTGGGGTGGTAACAAGCTTAGCCCGTGGCTGGTGCAAACAGAACAAGGAGGAAGGGAGGAGATGAGGGAGGAGGGCCAGGCAGGGGTCAGATCAGAGAGGAATTTGTTGGCCACTGTAAGGACCTTGGGTTGTATTCTAAACGTAATGAGGAGATTGAAGACCTCAGGAGTCTAGAAATCAGGAAGGACTTCCTGGAGGAGGTGTCACTTGAACTGATTAAAGATTAGTTGAGTAGAAGTTAACGTAGCAAAGAAGCACATGGACTAGGGCAGATTTTGGAACCATGCTTGGGCCATCCAGGCCGGACGGCTGAGCACAGAAACTGGCTTCCTCACACCTACTGGCACCCTTAGGGGCTGAAGGCTGGGCTCTGTGCCCTTTACACAGGCCATGGCTGCAGCTAACACCTCCCTCTTTCCTCTTGGGCTCAAACGCCTTCCTGCCTGTACCAGGGTCTCTCAGCCTGCAGCTCCTTCCGGTGACTTCTCCGCTGATGCCACCTGGGTTCGGGCTGCATTCCAGATGCTGCATGCCCTCTGGTGAGGCAGGCATGGCGGACACCTTCTGAAAAGCTGCCTCCCCCCCAATCCTGCCGCAGGTCCGGCGGCCGGAGGATGACCAAGGTGGTGCGCGACTTCCTGCAGGCCCAGCAGGTGCAGGCGCCCGTGGAGCTCTACTCCGACTGGCTGACCGTGGGCCACGTGGATGAGTTCATGACCTTCGTCCCCATCCCGGACACAAAGGTGAGCTGGCCCCGGAGACTGGAGTGAATAGGATAGTGAAGAACCCACGTACTACCAGCTCTTGCCAGCAGAAGGTAGGATCTGGGGGAAGTGGACTGCATAGAGGAAGAAGGAAGTAGGCTGAAGCTGGTTGGTATGTGGTCACTGTGGCAGGAAAATTTTAACCCAATATATCCAAAATATTAACATTTCAACAGGTAATCAATATAAAAATTATCAGTGAGAGATTTTACATTCCTTTTTTTCACACCACATCTTCAAAATCTGGTGTGTGTTTTATTCTTACAGCACATCTCAATTCAGACCAGCCACAACCCAAGGGTCTGGTAGTCATGCAGGGCTGGTGGCTGCCTCACTGGCCGTAACACTCTAGAGAGAACTGGGGTATGGGCCTGGGGCTCTGGAAAGAGGTTCTTTCATTTTCTGAAGTGAAAGGGATGGTTGCACCTTCATACCCTGGAAATTTTGTGCTGATGGCCTGGCGTCTTGGGAGCTTGGAGAAGTGCTGCCACTCTGTCCAAGGCCACCTTTGACTCTGCGCTTAGACTCAATGGCCTTGCTGAGGGGGAGGACTTTCTATAGCAGGAAGGGTGAGATATTCCTCTGAAGAGAGAAAGCCCTGCCAGGCAGCCTTTGCCTCTCGGCGTGGGGAGACTTAGAGGATATGCAGACAGGGCTCCTCACGCTCCTTGCCGCTTCCCCTCCGCTGACATTGTCCCTTTGGATGGTCTCTTGCAGCAATTCCTGATGCTCATGGCCAGCACCTCCGCCTGCTACAAGCTCTTCCGAGAGAAGCAGAGAGAGGGCTATGGGGAGTCCATCATGTTCAAAGGTGAGTGCCCCGCACCATGGCAGGAGCGGGGAGCCGAGCTCCCCGAGAGACCCTCAGGAGGATGGGCCACCCAGCTCTCCCCTGGGCATCTGGCCCGCTCCGGGACTGTGAGGTCACCGTGGTGGGAAGCAGCCCTGGCCTTTTGTGACCCTCGCTGTGGTCAGCTGGACCATTGAGCTACCTGCCGCTCCTTATTATTATCAACAGTGCCAGGTGCTTCTTGGGGACCTAGTGTACCCTTTAAATGGCACCAGACCCAGAGGAGAGTTGAACAGTCAAAACTGACTGAGCTTGTGTTTTAGAAAGGAGAGAAAGAAAAATATACGTACTGCAGTTTAGGGACAGGAAGAAAAGGGGGAGTTGACAGACACGATACACAAGCAGGCAGCATCCCTGCCAGTCCCACAGTGAGAAATTATCTGCTAATTTAGATGTCTGCGTAATTGGAACCGACGTTGACCAGGCTGAGGTTTGCTCGTAAATTAATCGTGGAAAGAGGGAAAGCTGATGAGGTGGAGACAGTGAGCCCGGTTAGACAGACCATGAAAAGTTCTTACATGTTTTTCTTAAACTGCTTTTTGTCACTTTTCAGGTTGGTATCTCCAATCTACCTCACTCCCAAAAATCCGCATTCCTAAGGCTGGTTGATATTACATTGCTGCCTTCCACACCCAGAGGCAGTGTTCCTGAGAGTGACTGGTGTCTGGGACAGACAAGACCAATTTAAGACCACTGTCCTTGTTTCATTCCCCACTGATGGGAAATTTTTTCCTGGATTGGCAAGCATGAGTCTTGACCTTCTGGAGGCTTCTTTCTATATTAAAGATACCCCCAAAGCTACCCATAGGATATAGGAACCAATATCTTTGTACCAGTAGGTCCAAGTGTGGTGTGGACCCAGCTCAGGTGCAGGGCGTGACAGCCCCAGTCTCTTTGTCGCTGACAGGCTACAAGACTGGGAAGCACCATGGGCCAGCGGCAGACTCAAATCAGGCACACACGAGAAAAGAGATAATAGCATAGACTCTGGAATCAGACTGGCTGGTCTGCATACAGGCTCTGCCACTCGCTGTGAGACCTTGGGCAAGTCGTGTGACCTCTCTGTGCCTCAGTTTCCTCATCTTCAATGCTAGCAGCTACCTTATAGAAGTGTGGGGAAGATTGCTCAGTTAGTCCACGTAAAACATCTAGAAGAGTGCTTGCCACATAGTGGGTGCTCGATGAGCCTTTGGTGTTACTCGTGGGGCCAGAAGCCACGTGGCCATCGTGATGGACTAGGAGACAGATGCAGGCGCAGACGGGGCAGGGCTGAGCGTGAGGCAGGTCTCGAAAACAGGAAGGATGATGCCCCTGGGCATCCTGCTTCCTCCACGCTCACCCTGGTCAGCTGCTCATCCTTGGAAGCAGGCTCCGGGTGGGAGACCCAGGTGCTATTTGTGCCAGTTCTACCCCTTGGCCAGAAAGAGAGCAAGGCAACCCCCACCCCTTCCCTGGCCCAGGCAACGTGGCCAACTCTGGAGAAATGAAGATGTGCTGCCCTTCACAGGCAGAGGGGGCCTGGTTCCCCCTAGGGTTGCCCTCCTGTGTCCCAGCCTGTCCCCAGCTCCATCTCCCTCATTCCAGCAGTTAGCCCAGAAGCTGGGGGACCTTGGCGGAGGGGAGCACCCAGGCTGGTACCTAGAGCTAGACTCTCCACTGTCCTCTGATCCACACAGGCTTGGGCGGGATGAGCAGCAAGCGAATCACCATCAACAAGATTCTGTCCAATGAGAGCCTCGTGCAGGAGAACCAGTACTTCCAGGTGAGGGCGGGGCGGGGCCCAGCAGTGCTGGGGGGAGTGGGGCAGAGGGCCCCTGAGAGGGACGAGGCTGGGCCCAATGGCACCTCTCACATCCTCAGGGCTTCTGTGAGGAATGGCTCAGGGTTCAGGGTGCAGGACAGAGGGAAGGGTCTCGGTGAGCATTCCATCCGGCCTCCCTGCTTTACTCCTGTGCTAACGCTGGAGGGTAGAAGAGATGACAAAAGCAGGATGTGCAGGTCAGCAGAGGCTAGAAGCAGCAGACAGGAGGCCTGGGAAGGAGGGCAGATCAGGCAGTGCTAAAGCACCAAGGGCTCTGTAAGGCTTGAGGCCATAACGTCTGGGGAGACACACCCTTCTCAAATATGATGAGAAAAAAAGTTGCAGACCTGCTCTTCAGAAAAACGCACGTATGAATATATGCCCTGCATTTTTATTGGTTTTAGGGGATCAGAGATCCCTGAAGTTTTCTTCTTTCTTTTCATCCATCTATGGATGGATTCCCACCTTCTGTGTCTCTAAATCTCAAAGGTTGTATCCATAAGTCGAAACCAGTTAACAGGTTTCTATTTGAATTAAATCTCTCTTTATTTGCATGGACATATTTAAAAGGATCAAGTTAAAAAAAAACTCAATTCAAACTGATTTAAACAAAGAGGCATGATTGGCTCATTTAAGTGTAAAGTCCAGCAGTGGTGTGGCTTTCAGGCACAGGTTGATCAGGGCTCCAGCTCCATTTGTCTGCACTTCTTGGCCTTTGCAGGTGCCCTCGTGGTAGGAGCGTAGCTGCAACAGTTCAAGGCCTCACATCCACCCAGCATGCCATCCACTGAGCGAGAGGTCTCATGTGCCCCAACAATTGAACAGAAGCCTTGCATTTCACTCTGATTGGGCCATCCTGAACCAATCCCTCTGGTCAGGGGAATTCCATACACTGATTAGCTTAATCCTGGGTTACTGCCCATCCCTGAACCGATCACTGGGGCGAGGAGCTAGGGGCAAGAGTCCACTAATTAGCTCTCCCGGTGAGGTGGGCATGTGGTCAATCCAACCCAACAACACGCTGCTACATTGCAGGGGGGGTGGGCAGTGGGCGCTGGAGGAGCGACTGCAAGAATTCCTGAAATTCACAGAGTGCCTCAGCGGCTATTTGAACGTTGACTTTGTCATAACTGTCCCTCTGCGGTCATTTTCTGGCATCAGGTACATCTGAGGTCAAATCATGACCCTCCCACTTTCGGCAGGAGGACCTTGGGCAGCTCACTAAGGATGCGGTGTCTTCGGTTCCCTCATCTCCGACGAGGGGATAATAACTGTCTACCTCGTGGGGTTGAGGCTTAAATAAGTAATATATGTAACGCGCTTGGAACAGTACGCTGAGGGCTTGTGCATATTAGCTTGTGTTATTATTATCAGAATCCTCGTCACTGTCATTCTCAGCTCACAGGGTGGCCGGAGGATTCACTGAGATACTGAATTACAAGCACGGAGCACGGGGTCTGGCTCATAGTAAGTGCTCAGTAAATGACAACAGCCAGTACGTATTGTTTCTGCGATCTTCTCTCTCATTCTCTTTATGACTGCTGTTACTGAGCGCTGGTGACAGGGCCCTGGAGAGATGGCAGGGTGCTGGGCGAGCGCCGGAAGTCCCCCTGGAGTCTGGGGCCTTGGGTCTCGTGCTGCAGACAGGAGTGGGGTTGACAAAGATGGCGGGGGTGTCCCCTCACTTGCCTGCCCTCCCTTCCTCTCCCTCGCCCAGCGCTGCCTGGACTGGAACCGTGACATCCTCAAGAAGGAGCTGGGGCTGACGGAGCAGGACATCATTGATCTGCCCGCTCTGTTCAAGATGGACGAGAACCGCCAGGCCAGAGCCTTCTTTCCAAACATGGTGAGGCGTTCTGGACCCCAAACCTCGTCCAGGCCAATCAGGGGGCAGCCTGATCGAGAAGGACCCCTTGGCTGAGGCTGTCCAGTCGGGAGGCCCAGGTCCCAGGCCTGGCTGAGCTGCTGTGTGGCCCCACCCACCCGCCGCAGCTCTTGCCCTCTCTGGGCCTCATTCCCTCCTAGGGGTGATATGCTTATCCTACTGGGGTCCTGGGGAATCCTTTACCTTAACAGACAGGAAAGTGCTTTGTGAGTTAAAAAGGCTTTTATGGACAGGAAGGATTCTTGTTGTCATGGAGGAGAGTCTTCTATGAGGGAGAAAGAGGTTAGAACACACACATAGATACACACATGTGCATGTACACACAAACACACGTATGTATGCACACGCTGATGGGTACATATGCAGCCATGTTCACATACGTGTACATACACGCACATACAGAAGCAAGTTGCCTGGTTTTCCACTTCAGCTCTGCCACGTATGAGTTGCTTAGCCCCTTCTGTGCCTCAGTTTCCTCATCTGTAAAGTGGGGATAATCACAATCCTACTTCATAGGGTTGTTGGGAGGGTTCACTGAGCTTAGAACAGGGCCAGGCGCGTAGTAGGTGCTCACTAAACGGGAGCTGTTGCCCTGCCCTGTCACAGGTGAACATGATTGTGCTCGACAAGGACCTGGGTATCCCCAAGCCGTTCGGACCCCACGTGGAGGAGGAGTGCTGCCTGGAGACGCACGTACGCTCCCTGCTGGAGCCGCTGGGCTTCTGTTGCACCTTCGTCGATGACATTTCCGCCTACCACAAGTTTCTGGGGGAAGTCCACTGCGGCACCAACGTCCGCAGGAAGCCCTTCACCTTCAAGTGGTGGCACATGGTGCCCTGACCTGCAGGGGGCCGTGACGCTTCCCTCCTTCCCTGTGCTCTCCAGACCCCTCGTGCCCCCCAGAGCTTCCCCCTGCCTGACGTGGACTGGGTGGCCCTGCTGGGAAACCTCCAGGAAGTGGGGAGGGATTTGAGATATCTGCGCCTTGCCCCCCCTCAGAAGGGCCTCAGCGTCCACTGAAGTCCCCCTGTGAGCCTCAACTCTGTCCTTCCCGAAAATAGCCGGGCATTTGGCCAGTGTCCGTGTAGCCCTGATGTGAAATACAAAACACAACAAAAAGTCATGTGCCCAAACCATTCTCCAAAGAATCCTTAGTCTCTTGTCCAAAATTGAATGAGGGGAGAAGGGAAGGAGATTCTGGGGTCACCAGTTCTCCCAGAAGCCATGCCCTGAAGGTCAAGGTTGATGATGTGGAAAGGGACCCTGAGACCCCGGACGTGCCTTCAACTGCCATCGTCATTTCAAATTCACTTCCCTTGGGGTGTCCAGGTGGCTGCCCCCAGTTATTCATTCCTTACCAGCCCTTCTCAAATCCCCCTGGCTTTCTCTCTGCAGTGTCGACACAGTTGGCTAGCCTCCCCTTTCCCTGAGGGTCCAATAACTTAACTTAGAACCTTCCCTGGAAGCAGATTTTATCAGACGATCCTTCTCCGTTTTCGAGATGCTCCTTATGCCTCATCTTTCTCGTGGACACAGGCTCTCCCAGATGCTTGAGGGTTTCTCCCCAGATCAGCATGCTTGTGGCCTGAGAGTTCCGTGTGTAAAGATGCCCCGGGGTCGGCCACATCCGTCTTCTCTTGCCTGGTTCTCGATTCTCTGGCCAGTCCCTGACCCCCCTCCTCTCACAGCCTCTACTTCCTATTCCTGATACCATCTCTCCAGGCACTAGACAAGGACTTCACCACCAGACAGGCTCGGCCCTTCCCCCAGGATGAAATTAAAGACCCACTCCTCCTCCCCAGATGTCAGACCCAACATGTCAGGACGCTGGCCTAGCCTCCAGTCCGAACGGCCAGTTTTGGGCCAGCTTCAGGCCTTAGAGATGGATCAACTATCCCTCTGAAGTTTGGCATTTGCTGTAGACCCTCTCGTTTGGACGTAACCAGATTAACTTCCTGGCTCCAACCGAAAAGACTCAGTTTCAACTAAAAAAAGTTCCTTTGCGGGCAGCTGATGTTAGGAGAATAAGTGAACGCTAATTCCACTTGGAAGGTTAAAAAAGAACCGATTTATAACCAATGAAAATTTGATTATTAGGGGAACGGGATTTTCTTCTTAGATTATTTCGTTCACTCATTCAACAAACGTTTGTTGTGTGCCTACTAAGTGCCAGGCACAATGTTGGGCTCGGAGGATGCAGTGGTTGGTAGTAAAAGTGGACCTGTCCCCTGCCTCATAGAGCCAGTCAGATCCCAACCTGCAACCCCCACCTTTAAATGGCCAGCGTCTGCCCTCTCAGTGACATGCTCTCTAGAAACGCCAGTCCACTATATTCAGGAAAGGCTCAGGGCTTCCTGCAGGTCACTGTCTTGGTGAAGTGGGAGGAGGGCCTCCTTCCCATCCAGCTGGGTCAGGACCACTGGCCAGATCAGACCCCAGAGTTTTCAGAAGCTGTTGTCCCCCCTGTGGGGACAGTGGCCCTTGCCTTTGAGGGCCAAAGCCCCACATCTTCTCTCCAACCCCAGAGCTGGACACCAAGTGCCTATTTGAGGGTGTTTATCTGGAGACATAGGCTTTGTCATGTGTGTGTGTTTGGTTACTGTGGGTTTTTGGGCTTTCTTTCAGTTTTTTCTAATCTACCTTAAGGGGAAGTGAGTACCTCCCATGTAGAAACTGTGTGTGTTTATAGATTTTTCTAAGACTCTCCCCATCATGTCAGTAATTTCTGATGATTCTGGAGCCCCCCAGGACTCAGACACCCTCTCCTATCTTGCTTGCCTACCCAGTGTGACTACCCTCGGTGTGGACGCCCCCCAGCCCCATGGACTCATTGCTCTCCCCACCCCTGACTTTCTATAAATACAGGCCTAGAATACACTTCTGTGTTGCAAAACTCAGCTAAGTTCCTGTTTCAATCTTTATTTTGAAATATTTGACGTGAGAGGGCAGAGAGTGTCGTGAAGGTGGCAAGAAGCGGGGCACAGTTGCAACTTTCTGGACAAAAGCCCGTGATGGAGATGGAAAGATGTTTGGGGAAGAGCCTGATAAACAACAATAAAATAAATGGTCAGCGGGGCAGTCACGTGGCTGTTGCTGTGGTGTTCATTGCTGCTTCGTGGATGCAGCCTGGAGTGAAGCAGGCCACACGTGGGCCCTCTCCTGGTCCTGCAGCCCCTGCTGTTCTGGGCACAGGGTCAGGGCTCTCAGCAAGGGTATCTCAAGGGTTTAGAATCCCCCACACACTCAGTGGATGTGTGTTACGTGGCTCCACCCAAGGTCAAGACCAATACCCACAATAAAGTCTGGTGTGTTTTTCTGCTGGGATTCCCCAGAAGCAGACCCTGAGATGGGCATTTGAACAAGTGATTTATTAAGGATATGCCTCCAGGAGAACCCAGGAAGGGAATGGAAGGAGCAGGACGGGGAAGGGGAAGAAGCCAAACAAGGGTGTGACTTCAGGTGTCACCTCAGCCCGGTCACTGGAGAGCTCTGGGGCAGAAGTAGCAGCTCAGGGCTGTTCCATCTGGAGGAGGAGTTTTGTATACCTGCACCAGTCAGCCATTGACGATGGGGACTTTGGCTCTCTGAACGGGTGAGGGGGCACCAGTAGGCCACGGGCAATCATCTAAAGAGGATCACAGCCATACTTATTAGCAGCAAAGGAGCTGGGGAGTGGGCTCACAGAGTCAGATGAGGATCTGGCAGGGCACCAACAGGTCCACTGCTCTAGGTAACATCATGTTCTTATAATATGGAATTGTTACACATAGGTGTTTGTGATCTGACCTAAAAATCCTTACACTATAGCCATGGTCTAACAGCATCTTTGTGAATACACTCTTGAAGCCCTTAAAATAGAGCCACCTGATTGGTGGCTAAGCCTGGAACCCACTTCCAAGCTCTTTGGATACACCTGGGGGTTTCTTACCCCTCAGCCCCATCTTGGGCTTCTGGACTGATGTTTTGGTGCAATCATTTTAAGGGCCCACTGCAAAATGAAAATCACTAGTTCTCTTATTCCCAGACTTAACCCATGGGTCCACCCTCTGAATCACTCTTCCCTTTTATAACCAACTAATGTGGCCCGGCCAGAGCAAGGGGTTTCCTGACCCCCCCATTTCTGAGACTCCCCAAGGGACGCTGGTGTGTTAAATCCATCCTGGTGGCATTTTCACGTCTTGGCCACACACCCACCTCAGGATTGCTGGAAATCACCCAGAGACTTCTAGAACAGCACTTTCCAATAGAAATATAATGCAAGCCACACGTGTAATTTTAAATTTCCCAGTAGCCACATTTTAAAAAGTAAAAAACGGGCCAGCCCCATAGCCAAGGGGTTGAAGTTCCACGTGCTCCACTTTGGCAGCCTGGGTTCAAGGGTTCAGATCCCGGGTGCGGACCTACTCCACTCATCAGCCATGCTGTGGAGGCATCCCACATACAAAGTGGAGGAAGATGGGCACAGATGTTAGCTCAGGGTGAATCTTTCTCACACACACAAAAAAGTAAAAAACAGTTGAAGCTAATTTTAATAATATGTTTTCTTTAACCCAACATATCCAAATTATTATCATTTCAACATGAAATCAAATTTTTAAAATATTAGTGAAATATTTCACCTTTTTTTGTAGTAAGTCTTTGGAAGCTGATGTATATTTTATACTTATATCACCTCTCTATTCAGACTAGCCACATTTTAAGTGTTCAATAGCCATAAGTGGCTACCATATTGGAAGGCATAGCTCTAGAATCTTCTCTGCCAGGCTGAGCCCCAGTTATAGAAATAGGCATATTCCTTAAATCCCTGAGTTCAGCTAGTCTGACTGCAATGGCTAACAAAAGTTTATCATTATAATATCAAGAAGAAAAGCATAAAATAGACATCGGTGTGCAGAGCCTTGCCCTCCAGAGGGTTCTCTTGCCTGAACGTAGGTGCTGCTATGGTACCAGGACTGGCCTCTCTCTCAGTAAGGGGGCTGCCTTTGGCCAGGTCCCCTCTGCCAACTGTCAAGATGGGAACCCCCAGCAGCCCCTGGAAGGCGAAAACATAACTCCCTCACCTCTAGTCTCCCTCCCCTCACTGTTCCCTAGGAGACAACTTGATTCTGCATTTTAATGTAAGATGTTGTCTTGGGATCCAGGTGAGGGGGTTTGAGGTTCTTGTTCTCTCAGCCCCTTCAATCCAGATGGGGTGTGAGCCATACCATGGCATAGCCAAAAGCCTGTGGAAGTGGGGTTCTCCCCCCGAGACATAACAGCAGCCAGGGATGAATTCTGCCTACCCAGCATGACTTCCCCAGGATCCTTACCCAAGTGGCATCAGGTCCAGGGGGCTGATGGCAGTGTTACTGGTAACTAAATATAGCAAGTGACACCAAATGACAGCATGTGAAATCTCCTCCAGCTGGACAACCCAGAAAAAAGACATGCCCAGGCAGAAAGCTCGGCTCTGCAGCCTTGTCTCAAGTCTGGCTGAGGTGGGAAATCTGCTTTTTCATTTGTACTTCCCACCTCCCCAGCCCCACCCCCTCCCGCCAGCCGGGCTCCTTTTCACCCCTGATCTGTGAGACTGCAGACAGCAGGTCTTCCCCGGCTAGCCTCAAAGCAAACTTCCAGGTTCAGGTCAAGCCGGCTTTGCCTGAGCCCCTCACGCTCCGCAGGCTGAGACCCACTTTGTCACAGTCGTGGGTACACCCCAAGACAACTCTTTAAGAACGGTCTCTCATCGGCGTTCCAGGGCCTAGTCACACACTACTGTCGACGCAAATTATCCATAATCAATCCATAAAGCAAAATTGGGGTGAGTTTACTATATGAGCTGGAAGCGGCCTTCACCAAGGAAGGATGCGCTCTGAAGAAGCAGGGTGGTTCTATACCGCCTTGGAACAAGGAACACACATCACATAAGACAGGAATATCTCTTTTACTACAGTCACGAGATGCGTTGCTGGCACAGCAGGTCAGTGGTCACAAGGTGAACGCAGCAGGTCGGTAATTAATCCTTAGTTTCTGGGAAGAGATGCTTATTCTTAAAGAAATGCTGATACGGGGGGTGGGGGAGGCAACATCTCTTTCTTTAAGGACATCGTTCTTGGCTTTGGGACAATGTAAATGTTTAGAGCAGATGTCCAATGCATGTTCAGTAGGCCACGTCGGACCTTTCTGGAAAAACAAGTTCTGTCCGAATTAGTTTTAAACCAAATGGCTTCCTCATACACTCCTATATATCTTATTGCTTTTCGTTTATTCATCGCCACTATGCACTGACGTGTCAAAATACGTTCCGTCTTTGAAAGGAATGTTTTGTCTTCCTCCTGATGGCAATTCCTGGCCATAGTCAGTGCTCAGCAAATACATTTTGAGCAAAAGAATGATACTTCTGTTCAGCCAGACAAAGGAAGCAAGCAGAAACATCAGCCCAAGCAGACGTGAGGGAATAATAGTCACCATTTCTTAAACACTGATTACATGCCAGGCATCTGCCAGGTGGAACCATATAAAACGCCATTTTGAAGGTCAAAAATGGTCAAATAGAGACTATTTCGTATGGTTCAACCTAATATTTTACATTCATCATCTCATCTAATTCTCTCAACAAAGCTGTGAGGTTATTATCCCACTTTGTAGATGAGGAAACTGAGGCTCAGAGAGGAAGTGACTTGCTCAAGGTCACACAGCAGAAAGTAGCAGAACTGGGATTCACAGCTGGGTGGTCTGACTCCAGAGCCCACCAGCTGAAACCCTGCTCTTGACCACTTCATCTCAGAAACCACTTCCTAACCCAAGTTCAATGAGTCATCATTCTTTTATTCATGAATGTTGTCTTTGCACCGGTCATTTTTTAGCATACTAGATGTCCTATCAGAATCTTCCAACAAGAAAACCCCACCACCTGCAAGCAAGATGTCTGAAGATTCGAGGAGTCCCATATAAACCCCTCAAAGGCAGCAGAGCCCAGAATAAAATGACTTCTGCATACCACGGCTCTCCACTCTTCAGCTCAGAGTAAGACGGCATCTCTTAATCATGAGAAGCAGATTATCTTCATACATCCACCCCTTCATTCTTTTTCTCCATTAACATTTACTATAAGCATCTACTGTGTATAAAACCAGAGTGATCAGAAGCTTTTTCATCTAAACCAGAGCGAAAGGGGGCACTATCAATAATTCCACCAGGATAACAGGTGGAAACAAACCACGCTGGACAGCCAGGATGTCTGTTCTCCCTGGAAAACCCTACGCGTGAGACATGGTCTCATCCCGCAAGGAACTGAGAGCCGAGACAGGGAGACAGACAGGAGAGCAAAGAGGCAGACTGCTGGAGTAGGCACTTGATAAAGATTTGCTCAATGGAGGAATGAATAAGGTACAAAAAGCTGTGGAATCACGCATGCATACATACACACACACAATTATTTCCAGCCAGGAGAGTGACCCAGGGTGGCCTTAGTGTTCATCTGGGTGAGGATGAGCAACTGTTGAATGACTGTAGGAACGAATGACGGAGCAGAGAAGGGAGAAAGGGCTGCCAAGATGAGCTGAGATACAAAGGGATGTAAGAGTGTGGCATGTTTGAGAAATGGTGACCAGAGGGAGTGGCTAAGATAGACACGGACATCGTGCTGGAAATACTAGGCTTTGAGCAATGGGAACCCCCGAAGGTTTGAGGCAGCTGCAGTCACATCCTGCATTTTAGAAAGAGGACAGTGACATGTATTTCTTTATTGCTATTAAGCTAATAGGAAAAACATTTTTAAGAAACTACCTGAGGAATGAACCAACCATGGTACATCCCTACATTTAAATATTTTGCAGCATATAAGGTGAAATAGATTTATGTGTACCGACAGAGAAAGAGCTCCAAGACAGAATACTTGATGTTGGTATTAAAAAAAAAAGAACATCAAGCAAAGCCACGGATTTCCGAAGAAACACACATATGTATATACATGCAAAGAAAAAGATACAGAAGCAATCCCATGAAACTGACAATAGTAATCACTTCTGGGAAAGAAAGTGTGACCGAGGGGATTTAAACTTTATCTATGTTGCTGGAAATTTTTACATAGTGAGAATTTAATTACATATGTATTTTTAAATTTTTTTAAGCTGCCTAAAATCCTTGGCATCTTACTTATGCTGAAGTCTTCCCATCCTGGTTAGCATAATCTCCTCTCCCTAATAATTCACAGTTCTCTTTTACCTCATTTCTTCCCCCACCTGGGCTTTCCACCACCAGTTTAAGATTTATAGCTCCTCACAAATACTAATTCATTTACTCCTCCCTGTGAGGTGCCTATGATTCTCTTTCCCCATTTTACACAATAGGAAATTAATGCACAGAGAGGTTAAGTAACTTGCTCAAGGTCACACAGTAAATGGCTGGTATAATAGGATTTGAACCCCCGGAGACCTGCACACTTAACCACTGCACCTCCCTGCCTCTCTAGGTCAACTTGCTTTTAACATTCTGCATCCCTCTAACTTGTTTGTTTCCGTTGAACAGATGTCTAGCTACTACAAATGAATATTTACCACTATTCCTTTTTTGCATTTCATGTACCTGGCTCTGTGTCTGATAGAAAGGGGTGCTCAAAATTCAGGTTCAGCTGGAAAGGGAGTTTTATCATGTACTGTGTTTACAAAGCACACACCCACACACATCCAGAGGTCCAAAGATAACTGCTAATTTGAGAGTATGCTGGTGATGTGGCAGGCAGATGGGAGTGAGACAGCGGTTAGCAGGGTGGGTGAGCTCTAATTTTATGTGTGTGTGTGTGGTGCTATAGAGCCCAGCAACGTGACAGTCCCCAGAGGGCCTTGGGCCACTTGCTAAGTCCCAGCAGCTGAGCTGACTTCAGCTATGTGAAATGCAGCACCGTCTGGAGTGTGGGTGGCTCGTGACTTTTGCTCTGGGAGTTCTTAGGGGCTGCTCATGAAATTGGAGAAGCCTGTAGCATATGATTGTCGCCATCCCACTCAGAGAATATTTTGAAAAGTCTAATTATATAGTGGGGTTTGGAGGGAAGAGGGTTTAGATAAGCCCTTTCTAAGGGCAGGTTGTAAAGGGCTGTTAGAAGCCCTGGGCAGTTCCGTGAGGCAGGGGCGCCCTCTGCAGGTAGTCCAGAGTGGCTGCAGCCACTGCGTTCCCGTGAGCCTTGGGTGCCTGCCCACAGCCCTGCCATCTCCCTAACAGAAGATGCTGACCTCCCAGCTGTGTGACTTAGGGTGAGTTGTTGACCCTGTCTGAGGCTCAGTTTCCTCAACTGTAAATGAAGGACAGAAATCCCTACCTGGTGGGGTTGCTGAAATCATTAGAGAGAGAAAAGGTACCCAAAGTGCTCTGCAGAGGGTCTGGTAGGCAGTAAGTCCTCCAAAGGTGGCAGCTACAATCAGCAGCAGCAGCAACAGCCCCATCCTCACTGTCATCAGCATCTTTTTTTTTTTCCTGAGGAAGATTAGCCCTGAGCAAACATCTGTGCCAATCTTCCTCTACTTAACATGTGTGTCGCTGCCACAGCGTGGCTGACAAGTGGTGTAGATCCGCGCCCGGGATCCCAACCCATAAACCCAGGCTGCAGAAGTGGAACACGCCAAACTTAACCACTATGCCACGGGGCCAGCCCCTGGCATCTTGTACAATAGTAAAGATGACCACCGAGTGGCCTAGCAGAAGGAGAAGGGCTTCTCTGAGAGCAAACACAGGCAGGGTTGGGGTGGGGGCCAGAGGACATCTGGGCCAGGTGGCTGGATAGCATTTTGACTTGCCAACTATGTCTATTCCAATCCTGGGAAACTGTTTTCATCTCCTCTTCTCCTTAGAGTCCCACAGTGGCAAATTACGCTGCTCCCTGGAAGAAAAATCCCTCAGCCAGAGAGCTGGAATATACTTGGAGGAGACCAGATGTTTGCAAATCTCGAAGTGGTGGCAGGCCTGCTCGCATTGGTCCACAGAAGGGACTCCTTCTGCAGCTAAAGGGAGGGAAGGCGGCTTTGTCTCCTGCACTGACCCAGCCCCCAGCCTCACTGAGGGTCTCCTGCTTTCCCCCTCCACCCACCCCCTCCCTGTAGGTCAAAGCACTGGACCAGGTGAAGGTCCGGGCTTGATCACCACCCCCTTCCTCCTCCGTTCCTGCCCATCCAGCCTCCCTCCTTCCTTCACTCTGGTCCCTGAAAAAGCACTCAACTCCCTTGATGCATCCTAAAATTTCTTTAAAGCTAATAACTCTAGGGAAACAGACAGAGGTTAGCAAGACCAAGATAAGATGGAGAAGTTACAAAAAATCATCAAGGAAGCATGGTTTCTGGTCTTCCCCAGGACAAAAAGGAACCAGGGTGGCTGCTTTCAGTTCCCTTCACTGATTCAGTCCTCTGGCTTTCCTTGAAGAACATTATCTTTACTTAAAAATTTGATATTTTATTCATCATGGATTTTTTTTTGCATTTTTAAAAAATATTGCATTAAAATATTCTTTCTCCTAATGACCAAGTTTTTTGACCCTCTTCAATTCCGTGCACTCACCTTGCCTTAGTCATGACCTGGAGAATGAAGCTGCCTGAGGGTCCACTGGGCTCCCTGCTCCCCTAACCACCCACCCCACCCCCCAGTCTCTCCTTTCACCTTCTACAAGGAACAGGGACTGCTTGCTCATCCGCCAATTTTATTTATACCTTCATTCAACCAACCAACACTGACTGCATCCCTACTGTGTGCTAGGTCCCAAGCCAGGCCCTTTGGAAATAAAGATGAACGTGTCCATTCATTAAATATGTATTGGCCACCTGCTGAGTGCCGGTCACTGTGCCAGGCTCTGGAGCACACAACAGCGAACAAGGCAGACATAGTTCTTGACCTCTGGTGTGGGAGGTTCAGAAATAAACACATTCATAAAGAATTTAAAAACAATCTTGCAGATAGCAATAAGTTCAATGGAGAAAATAAAATGAATGGGCCATGCCCTCAAAATGCCCACGGTCTGGAGAGACAGACATACAAATGGTAATTGTTAAGCCAGGTGTCATGTGCATTGATGGCAGATGCAGAGGATATGTTGATGGGGAGGGTCGAGGGGTGATTTCCCAAGGGAGGAGAAAGTTGGAGCTGAATCTTAAATGATGAGGAATTGGCCATGTGGAAAAGGAGGAAAGGGCACTCTGGACCCAAGACATGGAAGTGAACAAAGGCACAGAGGTGAGGAACGAGGGGGGAACAGAGCAGGTTTATCACAGGGAGAGATGAGACCCGAGGGGCCGGGGGGTGGCCACTCCTGGAGGCCTTGGAGGTTATGCTGGGAGTTGGCGGTTGATTGGATGTGGTGGGGGAGAATAGTCAAGGACTATAGCAGGTTTCTGGCTTGGAGATTGGGTAGGTGGTGGTGCCTATAAGAGGGGAGCTGTAAACTCCTCAGGTGATATGTACAGTTGGGGCAGGATGAGTTTTAGAGGCCACTGGGACACCCAGATGGAGATGCTCAGGAGACAGCTGGACAATGGGAGAAAGTCAGCCAGAGAGATGGAAGAGAGCAGTGGCCCATTGGTCAAAGGCAAATGATATTCTGAATTTTGGATAAGAAGGCCCTTGCGTCCCACCACAGGGATCAATTAGGGCGAGGTGGGGTTTTCTCAGAGGCAAATAAATCTCCCAGGCAAAAATCATCTGATATTTCTCCCTAATTCAACCTTCCTTAGATCTCTGGCTAGGGGAGAACCAGGTAGAAGACACTAGAAATACAGTTGACTGTACAAATGACAGTTGATACAACACAGTGCTTTTTGGTTTTAATTTTTAATTCTAGACTTGATTTCCAGCCCTTGGGGAAGAAAGGGCTTCTAGAGCAAGAGTCCCACTCAAGATCACTCAGGTTTCTCGTTATCCAAAGACTAAGAAAGTCTGTAAATCGGGAATCGTTATTCCAACTCCAAAGGGTTGTGATGAGGACTAAACAAGACTATTTATGCAACACATTTGTAAGTGATGAGGCTCAGTACAAATATAAAGCATCTAGCAGACTGTCTGGTGAAAAGCAATATTTCACTTGCTAGACAAATGGAAACAAACAAACAAAAAAACCTCGGGTCTTCTCCCGAGGACACCTTGGGAAGATATGTCAGGAGCAGGACCTGAAAATCTCTAAGTCCTTCTGCAGCTGCGCCTTTCTGGAATCCCAAAGTTCATGGCGGAGGTGCAGCCGCCCAGGAATTTATTCCTCCATAACTTTGAGCTCCTCAAATCCCCATGAAGCTCAGGAATGATGTGACTGCAGGGCGCGTGGGCCCATTGGCACCAAGAGCCCCTCCATAAATCAAGGTATCACTCCTGCTGGCCTCAGACTGCTTTTTCCAAGGTGATCTAGCCAAAGTAAAAGGGTAATCACTTATCTAGGAGTGGCATCTGCCTTTGACATGAAAGAACCCTGAAAATGCCAAGGGGACCAATTCTCTAGAAACGTGTCCTTTGGAGACAGAGGACACTCTTCCTTCATCTCAGAACACAATTCTGCCAGGAGGAGTTGGAGGGAGAGTGACAGTTTTCTCATGATTTCATCCAATTTGGGTGACCCAAGAGGCCCTTGGGGCAGACTCAGAGGAGGCCTATGCCAGTGCTGGGTCAGCCCCAACAAAAAGTCAAGGTGACCTCAGCCCTGTCACCAGTTACCCCCAAGGCAGCTCCCCAAGGCAGCCACCTGAATCACAGAACCTTAAATCAGCTGACCCAACACCCTGATGATACAGGCCAGGAAACATAGGCCAGAGATGGGGCAGGACTTGTCCAAGGTCACACAGCCTTGAGGAGATTCAAGGTCAGACCCAGGGGTTCAGGCTGTTTCTTGTGGCCTCATTAGGCCTCCTTTAATGAGGCCACACAGCAGTGTAGCCCGCTTCCAGCCCAGGACTCCAGAAACTTAACCCCATCCGACCAACTCATCTGGCCATCTTAATTTCTCCAGAAGCATCTAAATGAGCTGTGAGTGTGGAAACCAAAGAATATAAAAAAGTGTCCTTCCTACGTCAAAAACAAGTGGACAGAGAAGGAAACACGTCATTCCTGAGAAACACGGGTACCTGCAAAGTTAACCACTGCATCAACGCGTGAGGTGGCCCAAGAGACCAAGGGACTTGGAGGATTGAGGCCACGCGCTGCCCAAGGAAATCCAGCCCCCTGAGGGAGGCAGGCTCAGAGATGACCCATGGAGGGGTCTGGAAAAAGCAGCTGAGATGACTAAAATGAAGACTTAAAACACACACACGCACACACCTCTCTCACAAGACTGTGGTGGGGATTAAGTAAGATGATGGATCATAACGTTTGACACATAGTAGGTGTTCAAGAAATGGTTCTTGATGCTAAATGGCTAACTAAGCCACCAAGGGCTGGGCTCCCTTCTCACCCCTATTTTCCAGGAGAGCTTAGTGTCCTGTAGTTGTCCCATTACCTGCCTATTGGAGTAAATTCAGTGAGGGCAGTAACCCTGCCTGGCTGGCTCACTCTCTGTAGCATCCCAGCGCCTGGCACATAGTAGGTGCTCCGTTCACATTTTTGAATGAATGAATGAATGACTTTGCCCATCATCTCTGAAATCCCCTCCCATCTGCCGGGGACGGAGGGGTGTCTCGGGACGCGGGGCTCTCAGAGTTTGAACCTGACCTGTCTCGAGCAAATCGCAGTCTGACAGAAATGTCTGATTAAAGCCACTAAGCGACAGAGTCGAGTGATATGATTGACAAATTTTCAGGAAGAAAGGGTTTAAGATCAGGACGGGACTCGGATCGGATGGCTCCGCCCGTCATGCTCTTAGCCCCACCCCCTTCCCTCAGACTCCGCCCCTTCTGCGAAGGTCACCTTAGGAACGCGGGAGGCCAACTGGGCATGCGCCGAGCCCACCGCAACTGCGCACGCTCGCGCTGGCTGTCTCCGCCTTCCCTCCTCCCATCCGGGAAGCGGGAAGCCGCTCGGTGCTCTTGCGCGGCTAGCGGGTCCTCGGTGGACTCTAACTCGGCGCCGCGGTGCTCGGCGGGACGTCGGCGGAGAGCGACCTCGGGGTCAAGGGGTGGGGCTCGACGTCAGGAGCCAAGATGGCGGCGGCGGTCGGAGTCTCCTTGAGGCGCCGCTTCCCGGCCACAGCCCTGGGCGGCGCCTGCCTGCAGGTGAGCTCCGGGGCCGGAGGCGGGGGCCAGGCATGGAAGTCACGGAGACGGCCTGGAGCTGAGGGGGCTGCGGAGGAGGCCGAGGGAGCCCAGGGCAAGGCCTCGGGGCGGGGCGCACCCGCTGCCACCTGCGCAGGGCGCTGGATTGGGCCTGGAGCATCCCTGTCCGTTATCCTTCTGCGGCTACCCGCAGCCTGTGAGTCGGTCAGGGTGGAAATGATATTTTAGAGATAAGAAAAAAGAACAGAGGGGACTTGAATTGCCCAAGGTCACGTGGTAAGAGTGACTGACAAGTGGAAGCAGAATTCGAATCCAAACTTTTAGACTCCAAGCCCTTTTTGTGTCACCAAACTATCGCCTCTGTGGAAAAGACAGACCTGCGGGAGTGTGAAGGGTGGGAACTGGGAAGCAGGGTCTCTCCTCCGGGGTGCAAGGTTGAGGGTTCCGTAAAGAAGGACTGGACCAAGATGGTAAGGAAAGCGCAGGTGAATTGCTGGGGACAGGGCAGGGAAGGGGAGGAATGGAGGGAAATCCACTCAGCCCCCTGAAGGATCAGGACCCTTCTCCTGGTGGGGGCTGCGGGAAAGCCTGGGTTCCTTAAAGCAGTGTCTTCCTCTCAGTATCCCTGTCTGTAAAGGGCATGTGATAATGCCGGCCACACAGAGTTGGCGTTAATCGCATAGGGACAGAGCTTGGCGCTGCGCTTATTTGTATTATTCACTGTGCACTGGCAGGTTTCCCCACACCCCTTGTGTTGTCAGGAAAGTACACACTTCTGTGTACTTTCTAAATGGGAACATTTAAAGGGGAAAGGGAAATTGCCGTTGCACACGTAAGGGACTAAGGATTTACAAATCCCCTTCCAGTCTGTTTCCTGTGGGCTCCTCACCAACCCCTGTAAGGTGGGTGAGCAGGAATTCTAGAGATTTGAAAACTGAGGCCCCAGAAAGAAAATCTTTTGCTTGCTTAAAATGTCATAGCCAAGAACTGGTAGATCCAGGACCTAAACCCTTTTTAACGTAACATGTGAAAAACTCCTAGCACAGATCTGGGCACATGGTAGGTGTACAAGAAGTATTAGTTCCTTTCCCCTTCTTGCACTTACATGAGAATATCTCTCATTTTAGGTACCTGCTCTAGCTGCATAACACAGTACATATGCCCTGTCTTGTAATGCTAGCTCTTTCCAATATGCTGTAGGTGAACTCGGACAAGTCATTTCTTAGGTTTTCTGGAAGTGCAGGAAAAGGGCTGCCTACCAGAACCTCAAGCTGGTGTCCTCTGAGCATTAAATTGATGATTGATAATAACCTTGCTTACCGTTTCCTTTTATAGTTGCTGAGCAAGCAGTTAAGTTGTGAGAGCCTCACCAATGGAGTGAGTTCTAAAGCTCAGGTCCTGTTTCCAAGGATTAATTGTAGAGGAGGCTAGTTTCATAGGTCAGTGTTGTAATTCCAGGTGAGGCTGTTGTAGGGCCTCCTGAGGGCAGAGAAATAGGAGAGTCCTTCCCACTCACCCCCCTCATAGGAATGTGCATTCACACCCACAAAACCTGCCTCAAGAGAATCCAATAATGGGCTTGGTGTATTACCTGTGGGTAAATTCAGGTTCCTAGGACTCTAGAACATGGTAGAGTTTCTCTCCGAATTCATTTTATGGATTAGTTTGTACCACAGTTCTGCCTGTTAAGTATTTAACTGTAAAGTATTAACTACTGTTTATCTTGCCTTATTTCTTCATCTAGACTATGACCTCCTTTACGGCAAGTTCCTACTTTCAGTTGTGTATCTCGTTGCTCCTTGCGCTGGCAGGAGCCGATTGGAGTAATACAAGAACCGATAACGTTGCCAATATTGAAAAGCAGAAATTATTTTCCGAGCTATCCTAGAAGCTTGACCCTCCAATTAATATTCTGAGGTAGATTTTAATACTCCCTACCCCTTTACAAAAGAAGAAATAGAATCAGAGAAGTTAAGTAATTTGCCCAAGAACACACAGCTACTAAGTGGTAGAGCTTAGATTTGAACCAATGCCACTCACACATTTCAGAAACAAGCCTGCACCTTCTGTCTTGCTCGGGTTTCTACAGACCTCCTTGTCTTCCCCCTCTCCATTTCCACACCTTTCTCACCTACCTCCAGATCTATATCTGCTCTATCTAGCTCCAAGCCTGCTCCTTAAGGAAGCTTTCCTAGAGGAATAACAAGCAGCCTTCAGCATGATCCAGAATTCACCCTTCTCATTCTCCTCAGTCCGGTTCAGTCCAGTTGTTGATTATCTGGCTTCTTTCCTTAAGTTATAAACTATAAAGTTAATCTTATCCAAGATTTCCTAGAAAGGTACACTCAGCCTTGAGTACTTGTTGAGGCAGAAATGCTTTTGAAGGACCCGTCGTGGATTTGTAGTATAAATTGCTGGACAGGCAACAAAGAAAAACCTCACATTTTTGCCCACCTCCCAGCTTCTGCACATATATTCTCCCTTTCTTCCTGTTACCCTGGGAGAATTGGTGTCACTCCTATGGCTGCCCCTTCATTCGTGCTCTCCATCCCATCACTTATTCAGAGAGAGCTCTCCAGTCATTGTCCCCTGTCCCCTGCACTGTCAGTTTTCCTTCTTCATCAGATCAGCAGCAGCACACAAGCATGCTATAATTTCTCCCATCTTAAAAGAAAAGCCATATCCAGCCATCACCCCCACCACTCATCTTTATAGAAAAACTTCTCAAGAGATGTCTAAACCCACTGTCCAAAATTCATCTCCCATTTTCTCTCGAACCTATTCCGGTTAGGCTTGTCACCCTCACCACTTCACTGAAATTGCTCAAGGTCGTGGTGACCTTGGCTTTGTTAAATCCAGCGGTCGTTTCTCAGTTCTCATGATGTGTACTTTTCTCTCTGAAGCATTTGTCACTATTGTTCACTCCCTCCTCAAAAAACTTTTTTCATCTGACCTCCAGGACATCCCAGTCTTCAGATTTTCCTTCTCATACGTTGGCTATTCTTTCTGTCTCCTTTTGCTAATTTCACCTTATCGCCCCAAACTCTAAACATTGGGGCTCAGTCCTTAGGCCTCTTCTTTACAGACACTCCCTTGGACTTTAGATACCACTTACCTGTATATGCTGATGACTCCTGAATTTATGTCTCCAGCCCAGACCTTGCCCCAGATCTCCAGGTTGAGATGGCCACCCAGTTATGTTCTCAAAATCTCCACATGGATGTCTAATAATACATCATAAACTGCTTGTCCCAAACCAAAATCCTGACCCTCCCCCCACCACGCACCCACCAACTTTCTCCTCCCATCTCAGTTGACGGCAACTCCATCCTTCATGTGGGTCAAAAACTTTGCAGTCATTCTTGGTCTTTGCCTCACTCTCACGTCCAATCTGTAAGTAAATCCTGTCAATTCCTTCTTAAAATATATTCAGAAACCAACCACTTCTCACCATTCCTACAGCTACCAGCCCGGTTCAAGCCATCGTCATCTCTTCGCTGATTATTGCAGTTACTTCTTAGCTGATTTTCTTGCTTTCTTCTTTGCACCTCTACAGTTGATTCTCAAAACAGCAGCCAAAATGATCCTTTCAAAACTTGTCTGTCACTCCTCTGCCCAGAACCTTCTGATAGTTTCCCATGTTACTCAGGGTAAAAGCAAAAATCCTTACAAGGCCCTACATGATCTGGCTCTGCCGTTACCTTCCTGATTTCCTCTCCTATTCCTGTCCTCCTCACTCCATTCTCAACCACACTGGCCATCTCATTGTTCCGTGAACCTGTTCCCTCCTCGGGATCTTTGTGCTCAGTGTCCCCTCCGCTGATGTGCCCTTCCCCTAGATGTCTGTATGGGTTGCTTACTCACCTCCTTCAGGTCTTTGCTCAGCTGTGACGTTTTCAGTTAAGTCTTCCCTGGCCACCCCATTTAGAATTGTAGGCAGGACCCCCACCCCGCACTTATCACCACCTGACATACTATAGATTTGATTCATGTGTGTCCCCTCCGGTCACTGTGTAAGATCCATGGGGGTTGGAATATGTGTCTGTTTTGTGCTTGATCCCCAAGGCCTGGAACAGCCCCTGGAACATAGCAGCCACTCTGTAATCATTTACTGAACAAGTGAGG
This sequence comes from Tapirus indicus, assembly GCA_031878705.1. Taxonomy (NCBI): domain Eukaryota; kingdom Metazoa; phylum Chordata; class Mammalia; order Perissodactyla; family Tapiridae; genus Tapirus; species Tapirus indicus. The sequence continues at coordinate 96,953,025 of CM062924.1, read as the reverse complement.
GAATGGGGGGTCTGGGCCAGCTGCCACCGAAGACCTTGCTGATGGCGGGAGTGGGGTAACACTTTCTACTTGTCCTTGGGTCTGTTTGGGAAGAGGATTTCTCTCTCTGTGCTGGTCTGTTTTGGAAATGCATGTTCACCACTGGTAGAGTGGCTAAAAGGTTGGGCTTTGGAGTCAAATGACCTGTGTTTGAATTCTGGCTTTTTTGTTATATGATCTTATTCTCATTCTTTAACTGAGGATAGTAAAAATTTCTTTGTAGAGATATTGTGAAGATTAGTACAATGTCTGGCACATGGTAAGGGCTCAGTGAACAAAAGCTATTATGTTATTACTTCAGTAGACACCTACATAACACATTTTTAGATTTCTCTCATCAGGGAATTTCCTTGTATCACAGCTGCACCATCCGGTGGGTTTACTCCTGGTGCATCCCTCAAGGAGCAAAGCTCCGCCACCTTTACAACCACGCTGCTCTGCTCGTTTTGATCTCAGTATCATCTCCCCTCATCCCTGTTAGGTCCCCTTTAACTCACCAAGTGTTGTATAAAATATATTTTTAGCTCAAAATGAATTTAAGTTAGCTGTTTTGAAAAAAAACTTAATGACACTTTGTGGTACCCCAAAACTAACGTTGGGGTTTTATTGCCTTATGATACTCCTGTGATGCGTGCTTGCCTTGCTTCTGTCTCACATCATTCATATGATAAGACTTTTTTAACGATTTCTAAATAAACCTAACCCCTTCAGGGAAGATATGCATGGCCAATCTACACCTTTGTGTCTTTGGTGAGTGGCTGTGAGGCAGACATTTAAGTGTTAGAAAGGGGTGTTGAAGGGGGTGCTGCTGCAGGTGACATGGCCGGCCGTCTTTGTCAGGCCCTCGCAGGAGCGAGACCAAGCTTGATAGAGCTGGGTGCCCATTACCCACTGGCAGTGCTATTAAATCAGGCTTCAGACCCGAGGAGTTAAAGCTGACAGCCCCCAAGTCCCAGGCTCTGTTCAAAGTCCAAGTTTTACTAATGTTTTGATTTTAAAATTTTGAAGGAGTTCTATTTTTTAAAAGGCAGTTTGTCCCTCTCCCCTTACAACCTACTCCAGGCCTGGTGGCCACCCACTCTGGAAAAGAGTTTGGCAGTTTCTTAAAAAAACTGAATGTGCGACTACCATACAACCCAGCAGTTACTCTCCTGGGCATTTATACCAGAAAGATGGAGACATGTTCACACAGAAACCTGCCCACGAATGTCCATTACAACTTTCTACAACCCAGACATCCTTCAGTTGGTGAATGGCTGAACAAACCGGTACCTTGTGCCGTGGAACACTACTCACTGACAAAAAGAAACGACTATTGCGGCGCGCAGCACCTTGGCTGACTCTTCAGAGAAGTATGCTGCGCGAAAAAAAGCCAGTCCCAAAGGTTACACGCTCGATGATTACGTTCATATAACGTTCTTGAAATGGCGAAATTAGAGAAACAGCAACAGATTAGTGATTGCTGGGGTTAAGGAGAAGCGGAGGGATGTGGGTGTGGCTATAAAAGAGCAACACTGGGGATCTTTTTGGTGATGGAAATGCTGTGTCTTGACTTAGGTCAGTGTTAATATTCGGGTTGTGATATGCTATAGTTTTGTATGATGGTACCATTGGGGGAAATTGAGTAAAGAATACGTGGGATCTCGGTATTGTTTCTTATAAATGCATGTGATTCTACAGTTGTTTCAAAATGAAAAGTTGAAAGTCTTGTAAAAAGCAACAAACTGTGGATATACACAAGAACATGAATGAATCTCAGAAGCATTTTATTGAATGAAACAAGATGTACTGTCTGGTTGCATTTATATGAAAGTCTGTAAAAGGCAGATCTGTAGTGATAGAAAGCAGATCAGTCGCAAGGGGTCGGGGGAGGGCACTGGTTGTGAGGAACACTAGAGAACTTTCTCGGTGGAAATGTTCTGTCATAATTGTGGTGGTAGTTATACCACTTTATCAAAACTCATCAAATTATACACTTAAAGTTGGTGAATTTTATCGTAATGAATTACACCTCATTAAATCTAACAAAAACAAAAAAGCATGGGTGGGGGACATTAAGCAAGCAAAAGCTGCTGGATCTAATGTCTTCAGGAATCGTTTCTTTTCACTTCCTCTCAATTACCACAAGGTGGCGGTAGCCAAACGTTCCTGTCATTTTACAAAATGGAGTCCCTAGTGGAAAATGTTCACTTGCAGAAATCACTTGCCTTTCATTAGCGATCTTAGCCAGTTTGGTGATCAGGTAAAATACAGCTTTCATCTTCACCTTCACTTTCATTTTCTTCATGTATTTCCTTCTTTCATACTGAGAGCTGATATTTATGTTTTCAGCTTTACTCTATTTTGGGTACTTTTTGCCACAAGTAGCAAACACCATTGCATTTCTTGTAATTACTCAATTAACCTTCAGAGTTTTAACTTTCCTTAGCAGTTTATAAGAGAACTAGCTGGCCTGGTATATAATCTGAATTTTTCCATATACAAATTGAGGGTTCAATTTATAATTGCTGTTTGGATTGACAAGATCTTCTCCTCCCCCCATCACCGTGGTAGGAGCTCAGCAGGGCTCGGTGTGGTCTCTGCCTTGTTTCATCTGCCTGAATGGAAAAGGGCTTCAAAGACTGGAATGGGGACGGCCTAGCTAATGACTTAACATTACAAGTAAATGTCATATACGGAGGGGTGTTTTTGTTCTATTTGTTGATGGCTTGATATGGGTTGCACTATTCAGCCTTTTAAGGTACATTTAAAATAAACCATGTTTTTACATTAGTCTAATGCTCAGTTTTTGCACTTTTCTTCACTTTCCTGACCATGGATTAAACAACTGTGTGCAAAGACCTGGACCAGGTGTGCTGGGAGATGTAAAATATAACCTGTTCCATGCTGTGATGGTTAACTTTATGTGTCAACTTGACTGGGCCACGGGGTGCCCAGATAGTTGGTCAAACATTATTCTTGGTCTTTCTGTGAGTGTTTTTGGATGACTTTAACATTGAAATCAGTAGACCGAGTAATGCAGATTGCCCTCCCTAACATGGGTGAGCCTTATCCAATCAGTTGAAGACCTGAATAGAACAAAAGGCTAAGCCTCCTCTGAGTAAGAGGCATTTCCTCCTGCCTGGCTGCTTTTGAACTGGGACATTGGTTTTTTCCTGCCTTTGGACTTGAACTGAAACATCTTTTCTTGGATCTTGAGCCTGCCGGCCTTTGGACTGGAACTACATCGTCAGCTCTCCTGGTTTACAGGCCTCCGGGCTTGGACTTAATTTACATCATTGGCTCTCCTGGGTCTCCAGCTTGCCGACTACAGATCTTGGGACTTGTTATCCTCTAATCACATGAGCCAATTCCTTATAATAAATCTCTTTTTATGTGTATGTATATATGTACACACTGTTGGTTCTGTTCTTTGTGAACCCTGACTGATAATACACACACCCTCAAGGAGTTCAGACATAAAGAGAAGACAGCATCAAGCAGACACCTGAGAATATTCACTAGTAAATGGGAGAGTGCAGTGTTTAGGAACATGGGTCCTGGAGTCAGACAGACAGACCTGGGTTCCAGCCCTGGCTCTCATCAGCTCGGTAATTGTGGACCCATCACTTGATCTCTGAGCCTCGTTTTTCTCATCTTTAAAGTGAAGATTCAGTGAAGTAATTAATATAAAGCATTTAATACAGTGCCTAACAACAATAAATAATGGCTTTAAAATGAGTACGAATTTAAATATAAATTTTTTTTTTGAACAACAGCACCCTTTTTGCAAATATGTTTCTATGGGGAAGCTGTTCTGGTTGAAGAGGGGAGGGAAATCAGAGGCCCACCTTCTTACTTTGAGCTTCTCACAGCAGCTCTTGAGGTGGTGCTCCAGGATTCCTTGGCTAACCGTGAAACCCACTGGCAGAGACTGTAAGTGCCCAAGAGATGTCGTAGGATCATCATAAAAAGCAGGACTCGGCTGTTTGTTAGCTCCCCAAATTTGTTTTGCTTTAGGAGATAGTATTCTTTATCGTGTTTCCCGCTTAGTGCTATGCACTGAATGTTTGTGTTTCCCCCAAATTCATACATGGAAGCCCTAATCCCCAATGTGACAGTGTTTGAGGATGGGACCTTTGAGAGGAAATTCGGGTTAGATTAGGTCAGGAGGGTGGGGCCTTTAGAGTAAGAGGAAGAGACCTGAGGCCTCTCTCTACCATGTGAGGACACAGCAGGAAGGCAGCCATCTGCACACCAAGGAGAGGGTCCTCACCAGACACTGAATCTGCCGACATCTTGATCTTGGACTTCCCAGCCTCCAGAACTTTGAAAAATAAATGTTTAAAACACCTAGTCCTTGGTATTTTGTTATAGCAGCCCAAACTAAGACACCTAATCTAAAAACAGCAGCTCATTTTGACAACTGCAATAGCTTTCTAACTGGTTTCCCCAGATGTCATCTGACAATTTTCCTTTCATAATCAGCGATATTCTTCTCAGAAATAAAAATTATTATGTTATCCACGTGAGAAAAAATGTTTGTTAGCTTCTCATTCATCTTGGGATAAAATCAAAACTTCACAAGTCTTTCTTGACTTCCTCACATCTGCCACTCCTCCCTCCTTACTCAAACCACCCTGCCTCATACTTTCCTTCTCTCCGTTCCTCACACATGCACCGTGCTCTCCCCCATCCAGGCCTCTACACGTGTTGTTCTCTCAGCTTATGACACCTTTCTCCTTCCCTTTAATCCCTATTCATCAAGCCTCAGCTTAAATATCATTTAGGTGGCCTTCCCTGACTTCTTATGCTAGTGTATGTCTCTGCTATATTCTTCTAGGCTCCCTGCTGTATTCTTCCCGTGAATATCACCCTTTACACTTTATTGTGAATATTTTATTTCTCTCGCTCACTACAAAGTAGATTCTATGAGGGCAAAGGCTCTGTCTGTTTTAAGTGTTATTTCATCAGCCCACAGCACCATGCCTTGGCATATGACAGGTGCTTAGTATTTGTTGGATATTGGATGACTGTGTGTCAGTAAGGTGTAGGTTTACATCCAGTATTGTAGTTTATAGTGCCAGCTAAATAGAAGGATTTATCTTGCATTTTTAATAATTTTTCTTCCTTCTTGTGAACTTTTTACACTTCAGGCCTGCCGAGGGGCCCAGACAGCTGCAGCCACAACTCCCCGAGTCAAGAAGTTTGCCATCTACCGATGGGACCCAGACAAGACTGGAGATAAACCTCACATGCAAACTTATGAAATTGATTTGAATAAGTGAGTATCTCTGAGAAAGCTAAGGATTTGATAAATGAAGGTGAGCTCTTAATCTCATTCAGGGACATGCTTTTCACATCCTTGGAAGGTTTAAAAACTGAGATCATCCAGTGGCTCTGGAATTTATTATCTCTCTTTAAAACAAGAATGAGATAAGTACCTGATTCAGAAAGATAATATCAAGAAGAACTTTTGTAAAATTCCTATCCTTCCCCCAAACCAAAGTATGACAAATTTCTGTGAATACTGGTAGAGTTATTTTTATGCATAATATTTGAAGCCGTTTAGCACATTACCAATTTAAAAATACTGAATTGTTTTTATGTTATTTTGTATATCTGTACCTGTGTATTCCATAATAATAGTAAACACCATAAACTTGGCTGGATAGTGCTAGGACAAGATAGGGATGTAGTTAAAATAGAAAAAATGATCTGTACCTATGTATTAGTTTTCCATTTCTATTGTAACAAATTGCCACAAACTTAGTGACTTAAAACAATACAGATTTATTATCTTATAGTTCTGTGGGTTAGAAGTCTGATAAAGGTCTCATCAGACGAAAATCAAGGTGTCAGCTGGCTGTGTTCCTTTCTGGAGACTACAGGAGAATCCCTTTTCTATTCCTTCAGGCTGTTAGAATTCAGTTCCTTATGGTTGTAAGACTAAGGTCTCTGTTTTCTTGTTGGCTGTAAGCTGGGGGCCGTTCCCAGCCCCTAGAGGCTGCCCCATTCCTGGGCTCATTGTCCCCATCTTCAAAGCCAGCAGCAGCCTCACATCACATCTCTCTGAACCACTCTTCTTCCGTCATCTTCCACTTTTAAGGGTCTCCACAGGTAGCCAAGGGGAAGGAAGAACCTAGTGAGCTAGGTACTGGCTTCCCGCTGCTTTCCCCCTCCCCCTCCCCAGTATAACCACAACTGTTCTAGTTTATGATCTGTTTTATTTGTAAATGAATAAGTATTTTGTTTCTTTGAACACAAGCTTTTTCATGGCACCAAAAAAGAGGTTTAAAAACTACTGACACTTAAATGCTCTTTTTGATTCTGTATCAACACAAATTCTGTTAATGAGATAGAGTTAGTTAATATATAACCTTCTCAAATAGACAAAATTATCAAATACTCAGCAACTAAAAATTATTAATAAAATTCAAAGAAAAGGAAATTGTATAGGCCACATTTTCTGACCATAATACAATAAAACTTAAAATTCATATTAAAAACAAAAAATCCTAATTACTTGGAAATGAAAAAGCACTCTTTTAAATAACCACTTGATTAAGGAGTAAATAAAAATATTGTCAGATACTTAGAAAATAAAAACCTTGCAAATCAAATCTTACAGAATGTGACTAAAACTGGAAGAGTTAAATTCATAACTCTATTTTTTAATGATAAAAAATTTAAAGAGTGGTTACATTCACTTCCAGTAATGGCAGAGTAGCTTTCATCAGGCCAGCCCTCCCACAAATAACAACTATAAAACTGCAAAATACAAGAAGCAGCAAGCTGAAGGCATGAGAGAATGACCGACCACACCAGGCAACACCAGAAGGGAGTTGACACTTGGAAGAAGGGACTGTTACTGGGTGAATGAACTGTTTTTGCAGGTTTTTACCTGAGGGCAGGCCCCAGCTGATTTGGGAGTGCAAAGGCTAAAACTCAATTAAAAAACCACAGTCTTACTAGCTTGAATAACAAGAGGATATATTTTAGGGCTACCACAGAAACCAGAAAATAAGGGGGAAATCCTGGAAAGAAGTACAGAGGGGGAGCCCCAAATTCTGTTTATGAACTCTACCCAAGTCTTGAATTCAGCCATATTAATTGTTGCTTTAAAAATAAATCAACACTCTTCAGGGGCCAGCCCAGTGGCATCATAGTTAAGCACGAGCACTCCACTTTGGTGGCCCAGGGTTCGCAGGCTCGGATCCTGGGCGTGGACCTACCCACTGCTCATCAAGCCATGCTGTGGCAGCGTCCCACATGAAAAATAGAGGAAGATTGGCACAGATGTTAGCTCAGGGACAATCTTCCTTAAGCAAAGAGAGGAAGGTTGGCAACAGATATTAGGTCAGGGCCAATCTTCCTCACCAAAAAAAAAAAAAAATCAACACTCTTCAGAGAAACATAATACAATCCAGAGTCTCTACAACATATTCACAAGGTCCAGCATACATTCCAAAATGACTAATCATACGAAGAAACAATGAAACATGACCCATACTCAAGTGAAAAGACAATCAATGGAGACTAGCCTTGAACCAAGCCAGTTGTTGGAATTAGCAGATGAAGATTTAAACAGTTTTTATAACTATGCTCACAGGTAAAGAAAAATGCTCATAATGAGATGGGAAATCTCAGTAGAGAAGTAGAAACTGTTAAAAAAAAAAAAAAAAAGAACCAGGGGCCGGCCCGGTGGCGCAGCGGTTTAGTCCGCGCTTGGCAGCCCGGGGTTCACAAGTTCGGATCCCGGGCGCCCGCCGACGCACTGCCTGTCAGCCATGCCGTGGCGGCGTCCCATATAAAGTGGAGGAAGATGGGCACGGATGTTAGCCCAGGGCCGGTCTTCCTCAGCAAAAAGAGGAGGATTAGCAACGGATGTTAGCTCAGGGCTGGTCTTCCTCACCAAAATAAAAAATAAAAAAAAAAGAACCAAATAGAAAATCTGGAACTGAAAAACACAGTATCTGAAATAAAAACTTCACTGGATAGGCTTAACAGCAGATTGGAAATGACAGTAGGAAGATTCAGTGAACCTGAAAATAGATTAATAGAAATTATGTTCTTGGGGCCGGCCTGGTAGCGTAGCGGGTAAGTTCACGTGTTCCGCGTCAGCGGCCCAGGGTTTGCCAGTTTGGATCCTGGGTGCGGACCTACTCACCACTCATCAAGCCATGCTGAGGCGGCATCCCACACAGAAGAGTAACAGATCTACAGCTAGGATACACAACTATGTACTGGAGCTTTGGGGAGAAAAAAGAGGAAGATTGGCAAAGGATGTTAGCACAGGGCCAATCTTTCTCAGAAAAAGAAATTATGTTCTTAAGGACAGAAAGGAAAAAAAGAAAAGAACCTCAGTGATCTATGGAACGGTATCAGAAGGTCTCACACACATGTAATTGGAGCCTCAGAAGGAAGGGAGAGAGAATAGGCAAAAAATATATTTGAAGAACTAATGGCCAAGAATTTCCCAAGCTTGTGAAAGACATAATTTACACATACAAGAAGCTTAGTGATCCCAAGCAGGGTAAATACAAAGAAAACTCCACCCAGGGACATCATAGTCAGATTGCCAAAGATCAAAAATAAAGAGAAAATCTTAAAAGCAGCCAGAGAAAAACACATTACATGCAGGGAAATAATATGAAAGATTGTTTACTACTCATCAGAAATAGAAGCCAGGACAATGAAGTCACATCTCTAAATTACTGAAAGAAAAACGTTGTCAACCAAAATTCTGTATTCAGCAAAAAGATTCTTCAAGATGAAGATGAAATGACATTTTCAAATAACAAAAAGTAAAAGAATTCATAGAAGACCTGTACTACATGAAATTCTAGAGGAAGTTATTCAGGCTAAAGAAAAATAATACCAGGTAGAAACTCATCTCTTAGGAAAGGAATGAAAAGCACCAAATATGGTAAATATAAAACCATTTTTTTCTCTTAATTTTATTAAAATAGGTATGAATGTTTAAAGCAAAACTTTAGCATTGTGTAAAATATAACTTATGTAGATGTAATGCATATGATAACTATAGCATAAGGGCAGGGAGCAGGTTGACCTATAAGGTTGGAAGGTTCTTACATTAACTGAAGTAATACAATATTAACTCTAAATAGACTGAAAAGTTAAGGACATATATTGTAATTCTGGAGTAATCATTTTTTAAAATGTGGAGAGATGTAGCTAAAAAGCCAATATATAAATTAAAATGGAATCCTAAAAGTATTTGCTTAGTCTAAAAACATTACTTAAAAGAAGGCAGAAAAAAACAGAAAGAAAAAATGATGGGACAAATAGTAAAATGACAGACCCAAATCCAACCATATCAGTAACTACATCAAATGTAAAGGGACTAAACACTCCCATTAAAAGACAAAGATAGTCAGAATAGATAAAAAAGCAAAACCCAATGACGTGCTGTTTACAAGAAATGCACTTTAAATGTAAAGACACAGATAGGTTGAAAGTAAAAGAATGGAAAAAGATACCCATGCAGATTACACTAAGCATAAGAAAGGTAGAGTGACTATGGTAATATCAGATAAAGTAGAATACAAGGCAAGTAATATTACCAGAAATAGGAGGGGACATTTCATAATGATAAGGAGATCATTTTATCAGGAAGACATAACAATCATAAATGTAAATGCACCTAATAACAGAGCTTCAGAATTGACAAAATTAAAGGATTTAATTTAAAGAATTAAAGGAACACATAAATATCTGCAGTTCTCTCAGCAGTTGATAGAACAACTGAATTTAAAAGTAAAGACATAGATAATCTGAACAACATTATCAACCAACTTGGATCTAATATTTTTGAGACACCACACCAAACAGTTGCAAAATACACATTCTTTCTAAGTGCACATGGTACATTCACTAAGATACTAGGCCATAAAACAAATCTCGGTAAATTTCAAAAAAAAAAAAAAAAAAAAAATTGGAATCTTACAGAGTATCTTTTCCAACCACAATGGAATTAAAATAGAAAGCAGTAACAGTAAAATAATCAATGCATCAAAGCAGAAACCACAAGGGAAATTAGAAAATATATTGAACTAAATGATAATGACAATACAGCATTTCAAAATATGCAAGATGTATCTAAAGCAATGCTTAGAGGGAACTATATAGCTTCAGATGCTTGTATTAAGAAAAGAAGAAAGGGGCCGGCCCTCTGGCTTAGCGGTTAAGTTCGCACGCTCCACTTCAGCGGCCCGCGGTTTGCAGGTTCGGATCCCAGGCACAGACCAATGCATTACTTGTCAAGCTCTGCTTTGGCGGTGTCCCATATAAAGTAGAGGAAGATGGACACGGATGATAGCCCAGGGCCAATCTTCCTCAGCAAAAAGAGGAGGATTAGCAACAGATGTTAGCCCAGGGCTAATCTTCCTCACAAAAAAAAAAAGGTTTAAAATCAGTGATCTAAGATTCCACCTTAAGAAGGTAGAAAAAGAAGACCAAAGTAAACTCAAAGTAAGTAGAAAGAAGGAAATAATAAAAATAAGAGCAACAATGCAGGGGTGAGAGGTGGGGTAGAAATAATAGAGAAAATAAACAAAACCAAAAGGTATTTCTTTGAAAACATCAACAAAATTTTATCTCCTAGCCAAATTGGTCAAAAATAAGAGAGAAAACGAATCCCAGTATCAAAACGGAAAGAAGGGATATCAGTACAGAGCCTATGGATGTTAAAATGATACCAAGAGTGTGTTATAAATAACTTTATGGCAATAAATTCAATAATTTTGATGAAATGGACAAATTTCTTGAAAAATACAACTTACCTGACTGATATAAGATGAAATAGAAAATATGAATAGTTCTATGTCTGTTATAGAAATTAAATATGTTATCAAAAAACTTTTCACAAAGAAAACCCCAGGCACTCCTAGGTGTCTTCACTAGTGAATCATGTCACACATTTAAGAAAAATCTAACACCAATATTACATTCTTTCAGAAGCAAGGAATAATCATTTCCCAATTCATTTTATGAGACCATCATAACCTGATACCAAAATCTAACAAAGATATTACAAAAAGGAAAATTACAGATCATATCTTTCATGAACGTAGACACAAAGATCCTCAACAGAATTTTAGCAGATCAATCTAGCAGTCTATAAAAAATAATACCGTAGTGACCTAGTTTGGGTTTATCTCAGGAATGTAAAGTTGGTTTAACACTGAAAAATCAGTCAGTGTAATTCACTGTGTTAACAGGTTCCCAGAGGGGTTGGGAGGGAACTAAAAGTTCCAACCTTCTAATCCCATGTTTGGCTCCTTTGGCAAACCAGCCTCCATCCTTACATGCTTTCCAAAAAATCAGCTCATTAACATAACAAGGATTTTGGGAGTTCTGAGCCAGAAACTGTGGACAAAGACCAAATATCTATTCCTTATAAATAACAATATCTCAAAAATCCTAAAAAATTCACACCAAAAAACTATTTAGAATTAATAGATTAATTCAGCAAGGTTGTAGGATACAAGATCAGTATATAAAAATCAGTTGTATTTCTCTACACTAGCAATGAACAATCCTAAAATAAGAAAATGATTCCATTTACAATAACATCAAAAAGAATAAAATACTTAGGAACAAACTTAGCAAAAGAAATGCAAGACTTGTTTACTGAAAGCTATAAAACATTGACAGAAATTTAAAAAGACCTAAATAAATGGAAAGAGATCCCATGTTTCTGGGTTGGAAGACTTAATATTGTTAAGGTGGCAGTGCACCCCAAAATTGATTTACAGATTCAGCACAATCACTATCAAAAGCCTACTAGCCTTTTTTGCAGAAATTGACAAGCGGATCCTGAAATTCATATGGAAATGCAAGGGACACGGACTCGCCAAAACAATCTTGATTTCTGTGTACAAAAATGTTATTTGTGGCATTGTGTGTAATAGGGAAGGATTTTAAGCAACCTAAGTGTCTTTCCATAGGAAAACGGTTAAGTAATTACAGTCTTTTGGTGGAGTTGTTGAATGAAAAAAGCAGATGCTATTATGTATATCGCATTTTTTCCAGTTTTATTGAAATATAATTGACACATATCACTGTATAAATTTAAAGTGTACAGCATAATGGTTTGACTAACATGTATTGTGAAATGATTACTGAAATAAGTTTAGTTAGCATCCATAAACTCATATAGACACAAAAAGAAAAAGCAAAAGAAGAAAGAAGTTTTTTTCCTCGTGATGAGAACTCTTAGGATTTACTCATTAACAACTTCCATATGTACCATACAGCAGAGTTAACTATAGTCACCATGCTGTACATTACATCCCTAGTACTTATTTATCTTGTACTTGGAAGTTCGTACCTTTGACCACCTTCCTCCAATTCTCCCTCCCCCCACTCCCTGCCTCTGTTAACCACAAATCTGATCTCTTTTACTATGAGTTTTTTTGTTTGTTTGTTTTAGATCCCACATACAAGTGAGATCATCAGTGTTTGTCTTTCTCTGTCTGACTTATTTCTCTTAGCATAATGCCCTCAACGCCCATCTATGTTGTTGCAAATGGCAGGATTTCCTCATTTTTTAATGGCTGAATAATATTCCACTGTGTGTATATACCACAACTTCTTTATACATTCATCCATTGATGGACATTTAAGTTGTTTCCATGTCTTGGCTATTGTAAATAATGCTGCGGTAAACGTGGGGGTGCAGGTATGTTTTCGAGTTAGTGTTTTCATTTCCTTTGGATGTATTCCCAGAAGTGAAATTGCTGGATCAGATAGTAGTTCTATTTTCAGTTTTTCGAGGATCCTCCATACTGTTTTCCATGATGGCTGTACCAGTTTACAATCCCACCAGCAATGCTTTAAGGGTTCCCTTTTCTCCACATCCTTGCTAGCATTTGTTATCTCTTGTCTTTTTGATGTCAGCCATTCTCACAGGCGTGAGGTGATATCTCATTGTGGTTTTGATTTGCATTTTCCTGATGATTAGTGATGTTGGACATCTTTTCATGTACCTGTTGGCCATTTGTAAAAAAAATGTCTATTCAGGTCTTTTGCCCATTTTCTAATTGGATTATTTGCGGTTTTGCTGTTGAATTGTAAGAGTTCTCTATATATTTTGGATATTAACTCCTTATCAGATATGTGGTCTACAAATATTTTTTCCATTCTGTAGGTTGTCTTTTCACTTTATTGATTGTTTTTTTTTGCTGTGCTGCAGAAGCTTTTTAATTTGATGTAGTCCTACATGTTTATTTTTTATTTTGTTGCTTGTGCTTTAGGTGTCATATCCAAAAAAATCATTGCCAAGACCTATGTCGAGGAGTTTTTTTCCCTATGTTTTCTTCTAGGAGTTTCATGGTTTCAGGACTTACATTTAAGTCTTTAATCCATTTCATCCATTTCGAGTTAATTTTTGTGAGTGTTATAAGATAGGGATCTAGTTTCATTCTTTTACACATGAATATCCAGTTTCCCAGCACCATTTATTGAAGAGACTGTCTTTTCTACATTGAGTATACTTCTCAAATATTAGTTGACTGTATATGCTTGGATTTATTTCTGGGCTCTCAATTCTGTTCCATTGATTTGTTTGTCTGTTTTTATGCCAGGGCCATCCTGTTTTGATTACTATATCTTTATAGTATAGCTTGAAATCAGGAAATGTGATGCCTCCCTCTTTGTTCTTCTTTCTCAGGATTGCTTTGGCTATTTGGGGTCATTTGTGGTCTATATAAATTTTAGGATTGTTTCTTCTACTTCTGTAAAAATGCCTTTGGTATCTTGATAGGGATTATGTTGAATCTATAGATGACTTTGGGTAGTAGTGACATTTTAACAATATTAATTCTTCCAATCCATGAACATGGGATACCTTTCCATTTATTTGTGTCTTCAATTTCTTTTATCAATGTCTTGTAGTTTTCAGAGTGGAGATCTTTCCTCTCCTTGGTTAAGTTTATTCCTAAGTATCTGCTATTGTAAAAGGGATCATTTTCTTTATTTCTTTTTCAAATAATTTATTGTTAGTATATAGAAACACTACTGATTTTTGCATATTAATTTTGAATCTTGCAACTTTACTGAATTTGTTGATTAGATTTAACAGTTTTTTGGTGGAGTCTTTAGGATTCTATATATAAAATCATGTCATCTGCAAATAGATACATATTACTTCTTCCTTTCTAATTCTGATGGCTTTTATTTCTTTTTCTTGTCTGATTGTTCTGGCTAAGACTTCCAGTATTATGTTGAATAGGAGTGGTGAGAGTGGACACCCTTGTCTTATTCCTCATCTTAGAGGAAAAGCTTTCAGTCTTTCACCAATGATTATGATGTTAGCTGTGGGCTTGTCATATATGGCTTTTATCTTGTTGAAGTATGTTCCTTCTATAATTAATTTGTTAAGAATTTTTATCATGAACAGATGTTGAATTTTGTCAAATGCTTTTTCTCTATTGAGATAATCATGACTTTTTCTTTCATTCTGTTCATGTGATGGATCACATTGGTTGATTTGCATATGTTTGAAACATCCTTGCATCTCAGGTATAAATCCCACTTGATCGTGGTGAATGATCCTTTTAATGCTGCTGAATTTGGTTTGCTAGTATTTTACTGAGAATTTTTGCATCTATATTCATCAGGGTATTGGTATGTAGTTTTCATTTCTGGTAGTGTCCTTTTCTGGCTTTGGTATCAGGGTCATGCTGCCTCATAAAATGAGTTTGGGAGTGTTCCCTTCTCTTTAAATTTTTGGAAGGGTTTGAGAAGGATTGGTGTTACTTCTTTAAATAGTAAAATTCACCAGATTAGCCATCTGGTCCTGGGCTTTTCTTTGTTGGCATATTTTTGATCACTGATTCAATCTCCTTACTAGTAATTGGTCTATTCAGACTTTTTATTTCTTCCTGATTCAGTCTTGGTAGTTTGTATGTTCCTAAGAATTTTTCCATTTTGTCCAGGTTGTCCAGTTTGTTGGTGTATAGTTGTCTCCTATGATCCTTTGTATTTGTGTGAGATCAGTTGTAATGTCTCCTTTTTCATTTATAATTTTGTTGATTTGGGTCCTCTTTTTTTCCTTGGTTGATCTAACTAAAGGTTTGTCAATTTTTTTTATCTTTTCAGGGAACCAACTCTTAGTTTGGTTAATCTTTTCTGTTGTTTTTCTGGTCTCTGTTTTATTTATTTCTGCTCTAATCTTTATTGTTTTTTTCCTTCTGCTAACTTTGGACTCAGTTTCTTCTTTTTTCAAGTTACTTAAGGCCTAGAGTTAGATTGTTTATCTGGGATCTTTCTTGCTTTTTCATGTGGGTGTTATTGCTATAAACTTCTCTCTTAGAACTGCTTTTGCTGCATCCCCTAAGTTTTGGTATATTGCATTTGTTTTTTAAGTCTGAGAAAATTTATACCAAACTCTTGATAGGACCTACCTACTCCGAAATTTGGCATGAAAGTTTAAAGGGAGGCCTTTGGCTTTTTAATTTATATTTGAAATTTTTGTAAGATGCAAATACTGGGGCCGGCCCGGTGGTGCAGCAGTTTAGTTCACGCTTTGGCAGCCCGAGGGTTCATGGGTTCGGATCCCGGGCACCTGCCGACGCACTGCATGTCAGCCACGCTGTGGTGGCGTTCCATGTAAAGTGGAGGAAGATGGGCATGGATGTTAGCCCAGGGCCAGTCTTCCTCAGCAAAAAGAGGAGGATTGGCAACAGATGTTAGCTCAGGGCTGGTCATCCCCACAGAAAAAAAAAAAAGAGATGCAAACATTAGCTTTTATAACTTAAAAAATGAATAAAGAAAATTGTTGTAATTTAAAACATGCCAGGACAAGAATAGACAAATCATTCCAATAAAAAAATAGTTCCAAAATAGACTTCACTTTATTTAAAATTCAGGTATCATAAATAAGAAGCAAAAGAGGGTTTAGTCAGTCAATGATTTGGGGCAATTGATTAGCAATTTTTGCAATTTGAGGGGAGTAGTATAAAAATGTAGAAACTAGAAGAAAATTTAAAGTATCCATCAAACCTCAGGAAAGGCAGTTATCCTTTTAGACTTAAAAGTGTTAGTAGCATCATAAGGAAACAGTGGTCAGCTGTAGCATTGTAAACACTTCAGTGTTACATGTGTCTAAAAATGTGTGACTTCAGAATTAGACGTCACATAATCAACTGCTGGTTGAGAGCGGGAGGTGGGGGCAGGAGCAGGCATAGTAACAGATATGATAGATGTATGATACTGTTGTCAACTGAAATAAAAAATCTTGATAAAAGTTCATTGAAAGAGTTTATTCAGTAATAAGAGTGAGGACTGGTGCCTGGGAAGCAGTTCAACAGAGTGTCCTGAAGGAACTGCTCAGAGGTCTACAGATCTGAGTATGTTACTACACAAAGGGCACGATCTGCTCGCCACAAGACAAAAGCCAATCATCAGGAGGCAAGATGGTGGAAAAAGAGAAAGGGTTTATTACAGTTTGCCGGCAAAAGGGAAGATGGCTGACTCATGTCCAAAAGAACCATCTTAAGGGGGCACAGAATCTTACAGCAGTTACATAGGCTGGTGGGTTACAGGAGAGGGGGTTAGGAATGTTGACCCTCGGGTGCTACAGACTGGGAGTCACCACACCAGATCTTTCAGTTGTCCTTGATGATGGCTGTTCAAGGGTCATCACATTCCTAAGGAACTCAAAAGAACAAAGTTATCATCTTATCACAGCTGGGAGGTACATGTTCAAGCAGGGGTCGTAAAATCTACAGAGCGGTTAGATCTCCTGGAGGGTACAAATCCAGCTCGGTTGGTTAGTCAGAGGTCATTCAAAGTTACAATACGTTTCTGGTATCAAGTACAGTTTATTTACCTTTTTACAAGGCAGTATACATGCCGAAAGGGGCTTACTCATCAGCATCATATATGCCAAAATGGTATCTGTTTGTCTGTGACAGCCTATGTCTGGTTTTTCTCTAGATTATAAAATAAGAGTTTCTTGGTTATATATCCTGGAATATTGATGCTATCTTTGTGTGGAGGGAGGCAAGTACCAGGGTTGCTAATCATCCCCTCAGCCTAAAAATGTAGCCAGAGGATGTGAGAGCCAGGTACCCGTTAACTCATCTTGTTGCAGGTCTTCTCCTGCTGGCGTCTTTGGTCATGAGGTGAAGGGTTGCAGGGTCATTCTGACACAGGCTTAAGATGACCTGCAAGGCTACTTCACAGCACTGCATAGATTTTCTACTGGCTCAACCTCTGCAGCTTCCCTGCTAGACCAAGGAGCTAAAACCCCTGTAATCATAAATGATAAGAGCTGTAGGGTCAACTTTTGTTATAATACTTTGGTTTTGTTCCCAGTTCCTAAAATAGCTCCAGATAAATAATAAAGGTGAAATGGTGTCTTTCGTTATTCATAACAAGCCCCTTTCAACCACACCTGAGTTTATGTTAATGAGGTCGTTTTTGGAAAGCCCCCAGTTAACCACTGGCTGGGGGCTGGTTGCTAAGGGGAGCTTTCAGCCCCAGCCCCTGACCTTCTGGGAGGGGAGAGGGGCTAGAGGTTGAATCACTTACCAGTGGCCAACACGTAATCAGTCATGCCCATATAATGAAGCCTCCATAAAAATCCCTGAAGTATGGGGTTCGAGAGTTGGCTTAGTAAACTCGTGGAGGTGCTGGGAGGGTGGCCTGCCTGGAGAGGGCCTGGAAGCTCTGCTCCCCACCCCGTGCATCGCTTCCATTTGGCTGTTCCAGAGTTGTCTTCTTTTATAATAAACTGGTGATCTAGTAAATAAACTGTTTTTCTGAGTTCCGTGAGCCACAGTGGCAAATTATCGAACGTGAGGAGGTGATAACAAACCTCTTAATCTCAAATTCGTGTGCTCAGTGCCCAGCAAGCCAAACACTGAGACATCGGTGCTTGGAGATAAAGATTTATTCAAATTGGAGTAGATGGGAGCCTGGGTTCACTCACATCACCTCCCCCAGAACAGAAAGCAGGGGGGTTTTATAGAGCTAAGGGGTTTGGCAAGAGGGCTTCAGGGAGACAAAGGGGTCACTCCTGATAAGCCTCTGGGCAGTCAGACTTCTGGTTTCAACAG
The DNA here is from genome assembly GCA_031878705.1 of Tapirus indicus. Taxonomy (NCBI): domain Eukaryota; kingdom Metazoa; phylum Chordata; class Mammalia; order Perissodactyla; family Tapiridae; genus Tapirus; species Tapirus indicus. The sequence continues at coordinate 96,934,918 of CM062924.1, read as the reverse complement.
CTGCCGAGGGCCATCCATCCGGTGACCGCACCTCCCTGAAGGCACTCTCTTTCTCCTGCAGAACAAGCTCACAAGTCCTCACGACCCCTGAGTCACCCCTCAAGTTAAACAGGAAAGCAGCAAATTGGTTTAATATCTACAGTCACCTCAGGTCCCCGGCTTCAGAGGGAGTCATGAGAACCTCTGATTTAGAGTCGGAAGCACAGGTGACAACCTGAACTTGCAGTTGCCATCTGAGGGGAGGCAGACTGTGGGACTTGTGGGACTGAACCCTTAACCGTGGGACCTGACATTATTTCCAGGTAGATGGTGTCAGAATTGAGTTACATTGTGGGACACCCAGCTGCTGTTGCAGAATTGCTTGGTATGGGAAAAACCACACACATTTGGTGACCAGAAGTGTCAGAAAGGATGGAGTATTGGGAGTAAGTAGTAGCAGAGGAGAGAAAAACAGAAGAGTTTTTCCTTTACAAGATGATAGGCTCAGATCTTAAAAAAAAAAAAAAATCCCAAGTCTTCAGTAAAAGAGGCAAAGAACATGAACAGAGACTATAGAATTAGTGCACTGGAATGAACGCTCCGTGCATGTGGGAATTTTCCTGTTTTGTTCTCTGGTGCATCTCTGGCACCTAGAACAGAACCTGGCACACTTTCAATAAACGATTGGTGGGCAAAGAAAAAATCAGTAAATTTATGACAAATACTCAATCACTGTAGTGTTCAAACATCTCCAATTAAAACACTGACGATAGTAACACGTCTCCATTCTCAGGATAGCAGAGGTTTTTAAAGGTTACAGTTCCCAGCCTTAGCAAAGGTACAGTGAAAAGGATGTTTGCATGTTGCTGATAGAAATACAGGTAGTGCAGATGGGTTAACTGACCTCATTGTGGTAATCATTTCACAGTGTATACATATATCAGAGTATCACGTGATACACCTTAAATCTACACAATGTTATTTGTCAATTATATCTCAATAAAGCTGGAAAAAAAAGAAATACAGATAATGCTAAAGGAAATTGTGGGGGGCATATTTTTTAAATCCCGTGCATGGAAAAATACTGAGAGGAATGGGGGTGGGGTTGGCAACCAGGAAATAGATTTGTTGAGTGCTTATCTATGTGCCAGGTACTATTAAATTCACGTGTTTTTATTTAATCTTCATGATAATCCTGTGATATAAATATTAACTCCATTTTACAGATAAAGAAATTGAAGCTTAGGAAGAATAAGTCATTTCCTAGCCTCACAGTCTCTGCATGATGATAATCAAAGTTAAAGTAAATGTGTGTGGCAGACACTGCTCTGTTCCGTTTTCCTGCGTATTCGTTCACCTGCAACAGTCCTGTGAGATGTAGGTGTTCCTCTCTGCTTGATAGATGGAAAGCTGGTTAAGTAAACTGCCTATAACCTAGTAGGTGTCCAAGCCAGGATTCAGACCAGGCTCTCGGACGCCAGGCCTGCACTCCAGGTTCCAAGCCCAGTGGTGCTGCCCTTCCCACCACACCTCTGCCCCCATGTGCACGGAACACTCAGGGCTTTGGATTAGAGGACTGTGGGTGATTTATTTTCTTTTATTCTCTGTACCATATTTTCTGTTGTCGTTATGTTTTATTATTACTAACCATCCATTTAAAGCTACTTATTGTGTATATCCTAAAAATAAAACTAAAATTTGAAGTAAATTATTTGGGAAAATTTTGCAGGGAGCTTTAGAAGAAAAAAACAAAAATGGCCAGTATATGGAAGTTCTTTCCTAACCTAACTTCTCTACTTCTTTAGCTTTCCATTTCCTAGAAATCTGTATGCAATATGATCATCAAAATAGAACTCTGCAGTACCTAAAATTTACAAGAATGTACAAAAATAAAACTGTGGAAAAAATTCTGAATGTGACCTGCGAAGGGCAAGTGGATGAGAAGAGCAACTACTATATGCAAATGTCTCAGATCATATTGTGTTGAAGTGCAGGGAGATTGAACTTCACGTAAACACAGATGGTTTTGTGTTTTTTTGGTCAGATGTGGTCCTATGGTGTTGGATGCTTTAATCAAGATTAAGAACGAAATTGATTCTACCTTGACCTTCCGAAGATCATGCAGAGAAGGTAAGCATTTCCTTCCCTGTTAGATCCCAGACATTTATGTTCTGGTTCTCAAAAGAGGCCTGGGCTGGCCAAAGCTGACAGAGAGACCTGGAGAACAGCGGCAGCACTCTGCCAGGTGACCTTGCTGTGCATCCACTTCCTTTTCTTGGGTAAATGTGTCGGGAATTTGAACTGTGGTATGAGTTCTGGTTTCTGAGTTTGCTTCCTTTCAGGAGCTTTCTGTCACCTGGTCACTGCGTCTGGCCATCTTTTACAGCTGCTGCACCCTTCCTGGACTCACTTGGATATGCTGGCCGGCCACCTCTGCACTGCTGAGCTCGTCTATAAGGGGGCAGCGGAGACCTTCTAGCTGATGCCTATGGACACTTAACACTTGTCCAGCAGGGGAGACGCGTGTCCCCCTCCAGCTCCCAGTATTCTGTGTGCACAGAGCAGGTGCTCAGTAGGACTATTCTGGTTGGGAACAGCGTTTTCCACAGTGTGCTGCTGTGCCACATGAGCTGATTTCAGGCAGTGTGCAGACCAGCATTTTTTACTTTAATAGCTATGTGTTTATTTTACATATTAGAAAAATATAATTACTAATGACAGTGTAATTGTGATATCAATGGTTTTTTAATATGAATTTAAGTAAAAATGAGTTGACTTAAAGAAAACTCCTAACTAATTGTTCGAGTGGTACTCAGATATGCCAAAAGGCAGACAGGGGGTGCCATGAAGGCTGACTGGCCTGAAGGCCGTGGAGCACAGCCTGTGTGCCAGGCTCTGCTCTGTGCACTTTACGTGACATAGACAGGTGCTGTTACTTTTTCTGCTCAATATACAGATGAAGAAACTGAGGCCCAGGGAGGTTAAAGGACTTCCAGAAAGACATAGGTAGTGAGTTGGGGAGCAGGAGTCATCCAGAGTTGTCAGCTTCCAGAGCTGCACTTGCAGATGGTACACTCTGCTGGCCCGGCTTGGACAACCTGGGAGAAAACCAAAACAGAGCGTAACTTAGGCCAAGAACAAGGGCTGTGATCAACCTTTCTTCCTAAAATAACCTTCTGTAAAAGAAAAGTCACTAGATATTGGCCCATCGCCTTTTATTTTTGTTCTGCTGCACATTTCAGGCATTTCAAGTCCTCCTACTAAGACATCTGTTTTGATTCAGCTAATCTGACAGGATTGGATTTAATGCACCAAATGCTGACAGATATTATGATAGTTTGGCTGAGTCCTGCTGTTCAGGGAACATTCTGCTGTAATTAAACACCAACGTTCCCCACATAAGTCCTGGCAACACAGGAAATACAGATGCTTTTCAGTAACCTTTCCCCATCAGACTCTTTCAAAGCCAGGAACATAAGGTGTGGCCCATCTGGACTAAAAAAATGAGGCAGAATGATATTAATTGTCCCTGCTTTTTAGTCTCTTATTGTTTGTTAAGAGAATTTCCAGGGGAACCTTTTTAAGAGAAGATTCATTGGATTTCCTTTTTTTTTTCTTTTTTTATTGATGTCCTAATAGTTTATCCCATTGTGAAATTTTAGTTGTACATTATTGTTTGTCAGTCACCATATAAATGTGTCCCTTCATCGCTTGTGCCCATCCCCCACCCCCTGCCCCCTCGTAACCACCAACCAGTTCTCTCTGACCATGTGTTAGTTTATCTTCCACATATGAGTGAAATCATGTGGTGTCTGTCTTTCTCTCTCTGGCTTATTTCACTTAACATAATACCCTCCAGGTCCATCCATGTTGTTGCAAATGGGACGATTTTGTCTTTTTTTATGGCTGAGTAGTATTCCATTGTATATATATACCACATCTTCTTTATCCAATCATTAGTCAAGGGATGCTTGGGTTGCTTCCACTTCTTGGCTATAGTGAATAATGCTGCAGTGAACATAAGGGTGCACAAGCCTCTTTGGATTGTTGATTTCAGGATCTTTGCATAAATACCCAGTAGTGGGATAGCTGGATCATGAGATATTTCTATTTTTAATTTTTTGAGGAATCTCCATACTGTTTTCCATAGAGGTTACACCAGTTTCCATTCCCACCAGCAATGTATTAGGGTTCCTATTTCTCCACAACCTCTCCACCATGTGTTGTTTTTGTCTTAGTGATTATAGCCATTCTAACAGGTGTAAGGTAATATCTTAGCATAGTTTTGATTTGCATTTCCCTGATGATTAGTGATGTTGAACATCTTTTCATGTGCCTGTTGGCCATCTGTATATCTTCCTTGGAAAAATATCTGTTCATATCGTTGGATTTATCTTTTAAATTATATACCATTTCTTATTAAATCATACTGCTCTGGTTGGATGCCAGGCATACATAAATATAGTGATAATATTCAGTCTCTTGGGGAACTTTAGGAGTATTTGCTTCAGACAGATCTTTTTGTTTTCTTATACTCTTAAGATTTACAGGAAAGGGAGAAAGTATAGTCTTATGAAAGTGATAACCCAGTGCAAGTTTCGCAAGTAATCACATTTCTCTAGCCTGATGATCTTCAAAAAACAGCTTCAGAGAAGTGGTACCAGGGGTTTAGATTGCGTAGTCATTTTTAAACTCTGAAATACCTAGGAAATTTCCATACACCGGAAATGAGTCCAGCCTAAGAAAGTTCTCATTTCAGGGTCCTTGGTCAGCACCTTATTTTTGCTTGGTTTGGTTTCACATTAGTTCATTCTTCTCCTTGGCAAGTCAGTCCTCAGGCAGCTTATGTGGGTTTCATATCCCCAGGACAACCACTATGCTGCTTGTTTTATGGAGACAATAGAACAAGAACTCTCTGGATAATCTGTATCCAGGCCTCAACTTTAAGATGACCAAGACAATGTTGATTTGCTTTTGGGTTCTGTATCTGTTAGAGTTTTAGTTAAAATAACAGTGGCTTTAAAAAAAAAAACAGAGGCTGGAGCTGGCCTGGTGGTATAGTGGTTAAGTTCGTGTGCTCCACTTCAGCGGCCCAGGGTTCACAGGTTTGGATCCCAGGCACAGACCTACACACCACCCATCAAGCCATGCTGTGGTGGTGACCCACATACAGAATAGAGGAAGATTGGCACAGATGTTGGCTCAGGGCCAATCTTCCTCACCAAAAACAAAAAAAAAACAGGCTGATTTTTCTCTTAAAATACTTGAAGCATGGAGCTAGGACTGGTGTGGGAACTCTGTGATGCCAACAGCACCCCGGGCTCCTTCTGTCTGTTACCACTGCCATCCTTAACATGTAGCTTCCAACCTCAGGTTGCCTCATGGTCACAGAATGGTTTTTGGAACTACAGCTGTTAGATCTCCATTCTAGGCAGGAAGAAGGAAGAAAAGGGAAAAGGGCAGTGGGCACCTCTGCCACAGGTGTGTTCCGTGGCAGTGCTGCTCTTGGTGGGAGAGGAATGACCACCCAGAGAAGAATGTGGAGCTGGACTGACTCTGAATCTGGGGAAGGAGGTGTGACTGTATTTCCTCTCTCAGGTATCTGCGGCTCTTGTGCAATGAACATCAATGGAGGCAACACTCTAGCTTGCACCCGAAGGATTGACACCAACCTCAGCAAAGTCTCAAAAATCTACCCTCTTCCACATATGTATGTGATAAAGGATCTTGTTCCTGTGAGTTTCTGCGTCTCTCTGTCTCTCCCCTTATTTATTTTTTTTACAGGGGAAGGGGGAGAGGTGTGTGTGTTATGCTATTAGTTCTTCAGGGCAGGCTTTTTTCCTGTCTGAGTTTAATTAAGCAATTTGAATGGTGGAAGATAAACACGCCTGGAAGATCCTCCAGCAGCTCATTTGGGAAAGATTGTTTGGGAATAACAGGGCACAGAGTTAGAGTTGGAACAGTCCCAGAAATGAAGAATTTGGTCATAACTAGAAAGAATTCATGTGGAAAGTAACAGTTGGGAAAGCACCAGTTATGCGTTTTACTTTAATTTTGACCACCTTCACCGGCTGGGTGTTTTCAAGGGTAGTGGGATTGGAAAGTTTCACAAGTGGGTGAAGGAGAGATTTCCTGACCACGCTTAACATGGTGACCGTTTCTCCTTTTGTAATCTTTGCACGTGTCCATGCCAGGGGAAGAGAGTCTGATGTCTGTCTGTCATAGGGTGGCAAACTAGACAGTGTCCAAGAAATGGGGTAAAGAAGAAAGCCAAGGGGTGATGGTGGGATCTGACCCTTTTCTTCTTCCTCTTAATCTCAGGATTTGAGCAACTTCTATGCTCAGTACAAGTCCATTGAGCCTTATTTGAAGAAGAAGGATGAATCCCAGGAAGGCAAGCAGCAGTATCTGCAGTCCATAGAAGATCGTGAGAAACTGGTCATTAGTCCCCATTTACTGTCTTGATTTGAGGAATTTCGTGGCAGAGATTTTTGCTGGGAAGTGTGGCTTGGGGCGGGGGGGGGGGAGCAGGTAGCAGCATGAGATGATGCAGACCATTTAGTGCACTCTGGAAAGGGACTTCAAAAGCATCTGTCCAAGGGTTGGATGTTCATCCACTCAGGGCTGGAGGGGTAGTGTGAACCTGTGAGCTGCCCAAGTGGACCACGGAGCTGGAGTGTCCTGCCCTAGAAGGCAGGTGGTTACTGTATTGCCAGATGTTCATCTTTATCAAAAGAAACCAGTATGCAAATTGCCTGGTCTTTAAAAGTTGACAGCTAAATCAGAGTTGCTGTTTAACACTGTGGGCAAATAAAGTACGTGCTGGCCATTTGCGATCCTCCCACCACCCTGTTTTACAGATGGGAGCAAAATAGTTAATGCAGAACTGGGACTAGACCCTTGATGTTCCTTCCCAGCAGCGCGCGTCTAGTGACTGCTGTGTGGGTTGTCAGGGGTCTTCGCCCTCTCAGAGTTGCTCTTCCTCTATACCAGCTGTAGTCTTTGAAAGTGAAGGAGTTAACAGGTTTTTAGTCTCCTTCTCTTGCACTACTTTTACCTCTTCTAAGAAGCCTCTGATTTGCACACTCACTCCCTGCACACTCAGTGTCCTTGAGGAGAGGAAAAGGTGGGAAGGGGACCAAATGGAGATGGGTCCCCACAGCGTGCCTGCATGGGGCCAAGGACATGTGCTGTCTCACAGTCCCCACTTCACACATTCCTCCAGTACAGCACTTACCCTGAGAGAATCGTTTACTTGCCCGTCCGTTAGCAGACTGAGCACACACAAGGGCAGGGGCTGTGTCTTACACCTTTCTGGGTCCCTAGACTCTGGCACGTGTTATTTTATCAATAAATAGTAGTTATGTGAATGAATAAATGAATTCTACCTTTTAGGTCTTGGGGAATATTTAGCCCCTCTCCTCTTCCCCATAAAATGTTAAGAAAGGAGAGTCCTAGTCAGAATGCCCAGCTCTGTCATCACGGAGACGATGAGGGTCAACGCAGTGATGTTGTAAGTCAGAGTAAGCAGCTGACTCCTCTTTCAAGAGTTTGTTCTCAGGACAGAGCTCTGCCCCCCGTTTCTAACTACCAGGGAGTCTGACACATTCCAGGGTCCAGATTGACACTGGCCACTCTGGCCCAACCCCTCATCTCCCATTCCTCGGGCAGGATGAACACTTGTAGCTAGTAAGCGTCTCCTTGATGTGGTGTTCGTGAGGAACGAAGGGTTCCCCTGGGCGTGTTTTCTGGGTGATCAAAATGGACTCATTTAAATGCCCAACATTTGTTTAGCATCTTTCACTTCCTTAAATTAATATGCTGAACGGAACTTTTTTTCATGATTTTAAAAGCCATAATGGTCATTGTAGATAACTGGAAAATTCAGAGAACTATGCTTTAAATAATCTCTAATTCCACCACCCAAAGATAACCTCTCTTGACAACTACCTTTGTTTTGTATGTTACATGACATTTTTATGTAGCTGGGATCAAAATGTAAATATGCTTTTGTGTCCTGGTTTTTTCACTTTTGTTATTATGAGCATTTTCCCACGTTCTTAAAAATTGTTTATAAGCACTAGCTTACACTTTGCTTTCTACTACTTCAGGTGTGTGCACTGTGTATTATTTAACATTTCCATTGTCGTTGAATGATGAGATTATTTCCAATTTTTTACTATTACAAATAAGGCTAGATAAACATCTTTATTCTTCAAGCTGTATCCAAAAAATTCTAGTTAATTTCTTATTACAGATTTTTCTATAAGTAGACTAAAGAATATGACTCATGAAGGCTCTTAATCCCATGGCCTTGTGCTTTCTAAACCAGTGAGGCCAGTTTACACTCCCATCAGCTGCCTAAATAGAACAAAGATTTTGTTGAAGATTTACGGTTACGATCATGACCATCAACTCTGTGTCATCTGTTATCAGCTGTCACTTCAGATGTCAGGGTGCCCTTCTGTTTTGCTGCTTTTAATCAGTTTCTGTTCCCAAATCGGAAAGTCTAGTTTGTTGGGACTGGTCGGGCACATTGAGTCAGTGTGGCAGGTTAGTTAAGAGCAGGGATTCCAGAGGCAGACTGGTTCCGTACCAGCTCTGCTACGTGCAGCTGTGTGACCCTGGACAAATGACCCAAACTCTCTGAGCCTCAGTTCCTTCCCTGTAAAATGGGAACCTAATAGGACTCACCCCGTAGAATCGCTGATCATCGTGATGCTCACGTGTGGTCAAGCCGGTGAAACACACAGTGCTCCATGCAGGTTGGCTATTATTTAGGATGAAGTCGATGTTCCCATTGAAAATCTGAGGTCGCTGCCAAGCCAGGGCAGAAGGTGGTGTGCACTACTAGATGCCTCGGCACCCAGGGCGTTTTTAAATTCTCCTAGACTGCGTTCTAGGTGGTAAGGTCTTTTTCATGTTTTTGTTTTAGATACGTGAGAGGTTATTGTTTATTAAAGGACAAATGCATTGTGCTTGAACTTAAGAACTCTGGGCTCTAGTCCAGCAGATGTTTACATTTCAATTCCAAGATCTTTTTTATGAATCTGATAAATCTCTGCAAACCACCCCTAGGATTTTGCCCAAAAAACTCACATGCAGTTAGGCGCTTTGTTCATGCACTGACCCCAGACATCGCACTCGATCAGCTAAGGCCTCGCAGTCTCTTCCGTCCGCGCTCCTGACCGCCCTTTCCCCCCAGGACGGGCTCTACGAGTGCATCCTCTGTGCCTGCTGCAGCACCAGCTGCCCCAGCTACTGGTGGAACGGGGACAAGTATTTGGGACCTGCGGTTCTCATGCAGGTAAGGGCTCTTCAGTTGCTTCAAGAGAAACTGAAACTCAAGCATCCAGGAATCCAAGAGGACAGGACGTTGTTGGAAACCAGAGATTCTGAGGGGCGATGGTTTTCTTTGTTGGCATCCATTACAAACAGGGTAATTGGCTGTATTGTCTTCACTTGGCTTTCAATAAATCTGGGGCCTCATCTGCAAAATGCCTTCATTTCAGTATGGTGAGGGTCACCCCAGGAGGTGGTGCCTTGTTTTTTGGCAGACCGTGCCTTGCAGATGTTTCATATGTACTCCCTGTGCAGCTGGCTCCTACCACTTGCCCTCTTTCCCCAGACCGCATCTGTCAGAAGCCTCCCCGTCTCCCTTCACAGGATTTTTAATGTGCAAGCAGGGGAGGGAGGAAGTTCATTGAGGAGCAGCTACCCAGCCATAAGGCTAGAAGTTGTTTCCAGGCTAATGGAAGCCTGGAGTACTGGGTTTAGGGGTTGCTTAGAAGGAAGGCAGCATTGCTTTCCATTGCCTCTCACCATAAGTATACTTCGCGGCAAAGAAAGTCACTGTCTTTGTTCCCAGAAAGCTTGTACTTTTTAGATTTGTGGTCAGTGCTTTTCACATACTCTCAGCAACTGAAAAGACAACTTCTCATTTCTCATTTTCCCACAAAAAGAGAAGTTACATGATTGTGTGGCCATTTATCAGTATTGATTCCTGGCCACATTAATGATTGAATAATAAAGTACATTCATAGTTGGCACTTGTACCAATGATCTGAGTTGTTGGGAAACGTAGAAGTCCTCGGTACCACTGCCAGAGCAGGCCCCGTGATCGGGAGCTTGATCAGTTTCAGCAGACTGATTTCAGGCTTCTGGGATGGACGTACTAATTAAAATAATCAAAAGTGGAACAAATATTATCACTAGACAGATCTGTTAAGTCATCGGTTTACTCAAAGACAGTGGGTAGGTGCTGTGAAGACAGATAGAGTCATGATACAGTCTCTGCCTTCACTAATTCATAATCTGAGTGGGAAGCTAATGAGCAACTTGAAATAATTAGAAGACGATGCCTGATTGTATATAATTAAGTACCAGAGTACCAGGTGCAGTGTGGTTCAAAGGTTTGTGGGGATCCTTAATCAAGAGGCGTTACAAAAGAATTGAGAACCTTTCCTTGAGAGATGGCGAGAATTAAAGTGTACGGAGACAGGCTTCCAAGCTGAGAGAATTCCCCATCTGCACTCCCAGAGCCTTGAGTTGAAGCAGAGGGCTGGTCTAGCCGGTTAAGTTGACAGCTCAGCTCATCAGTCCCTGGTTTCCCAGGCCTATCGCTGGATGATCGACTCCAGAGATGACTTCACGGAGGAGCGCCTGGCCAAGCTGCAGGACCCTTTCTCTCTGTACCGCTGCCACACCATCATGAACTGCACAAAGACCTGTCCCAAGGTACATGGGGCTGGCGGCCCTCAGCTCTGCCTTAGAACTGACATGTCAGAAGTGGCATGTGCTCATGACGAGGCAGCTGACTGCAAACTGGTCATTCCAGGTAGAGAGAGTGTCATCTCGGTGTGAGCCTTGGGGCTAGTTTGGCGCAAGGAGCAAACTCAGTCAGGCCCCCTCAGGAGAAGGTTACTTGCAGGGTACATCCGGGCATTGAGAGAGTCAAGGACCCCACAGGAATCCAGGAACAGGAGCCTGTACTCACCTTGACTTCATGGGAACCACAAGAGGAAAGCCTTCAGAACATAGGCAGATTCCCTCTCCGTGTCACAGTGTCTCCGTGGCATCGTGGCTGCCAGTCTGCTCTCTAGCAGCCAGCCTGTTCTCTGTGTGTCTTGTCTCAGCCTCAGAGCTCCTGCTTACCTAGCTTTCACTTCCTCTTCTTGCTCATACTTCCTGCTTCCTGGGCTCACCCTGGCCTTCAGCTTCAGCCGTCTCCCTGTCTTTTCAGCATTTCTTAGCTCACATTCCTCAGAGGGAATCTCATTGGCCCAGCTCAGCTTTCCATGGCAGCCCACATCCAAGCTGGATGGCCAGCTATGGATTGGCTGCCCTTTGGTCAGGTGCCAGCCCTGGTGCAGTCAGCGGGCAGGGAGCAGCCAGGGCCACATGGTTCAGAACATGGCTGCCCTTTGAGCGGAGACTGTGAGCAGAGCAATTGCACTTTAAAGGTGTAGTGAGTAAGCAGGCAGCAGGATGGGAACTCTAGGGTAGCCAGTTGGCAGTAAAAAAAGAAAGAAAGAAAAGGCAGCATATCTTAAGAACATGAAGTCCAGGCTGGGTAATTCCCTTATTTCTTGCCTGGAAACCTGCTGTGTTTCCAGGGGCCACGCCCTCTGCCACAGTGCCTCTCATGGGGCATCGGCATCTGTTGTGGGGCCTGGTGGCTGTCCCCACCAGGTGACGGAGAGCACAGGCTCCTGCGTCCCACTGCCTTGTCCCCCCCAGGCTCTGCCCCAGTGAACCCTGCGACTTCTGAGGCAAGTTATGCCACTAACGGGCTTAGAACAGTGCCTAGCACACAGTGAACACTCAGTAAATGTCCCCTCTGTTACTTAAAAAAAACAAACGGTGCTGGGCCTACTTGAGGCTGAGACAGCATCCCCAAGGCCGGGGCCTGGTCTTTGTATTTCTTCAAAATACTTTTGTGTATTTCTTCACAAGCTCTGCAGGGGATTCTGAGGTGTGCGGAGGGCAGCCGGCAGCCAAGACCACTAAGAACACAGGCTCTCTGTGGCCTTCTCTGTGTCCTGCTCTCCCCTTCGGTAAAGCAGGGATGGACACGAACTGGGAGACTAGACTTAGGCCGTGAGCTGGAAAAGACCTTGAAAATCATCAAGTGCACCCAACCCCTTTTACGCTTGGGGAAGCTGAGCCCTGGGGCGGGTGTGGGGAGGGGGAGACTTCCCAAGGTCACTCTCAGGTCAGAGCCAGGGCTAAAGCAGGCCACCTGCCTCCCGGTCCAGTGCTCTTCCTTCTTGCACCTGGATTAGGTTTACTCCTGTGTGCAGACCGTCTGAGTCTAAAACTCCTGTTAGTAAACTGGGGGGGTGGGTAATCCGTGGTTCGATGTTCAGAAGGCTGTGCCGTGAAGGGTCCTCCTCCCCCATCCCCAGCCACCTCCCTGGAAGCAGTGGTCTTATCAGTTTCTTGTGTGCCCTTCCAGAGAGATTTTGTGCATATATGTCCTTTTCTACCTTTTTTATGTCACCCTCATCTACCTTTTTTCACTTAATATTTTGGAGATCATTCCATGTCAGTCTTTAAAGAGTCTTCTCCCTTTGTTTCTCTCTGAAGATTTTCCTTTTTCTTTTTTATTTTCTTTCTTTCCACACACTTAATTACAGGGTTAGAGTTGTCCTGCTGAAATGAGGGGACCCTTCACTAACCTCAGATGATTCCTTGTCTAATTTTGCCAAATACTTGCCTGTCTTCCTACTTCCACGTGAGGCTGGCACTCACTGGGTTTGATTTTTGTGCAGAACAGATGATACGGCTGTAGGGCCCAGCTGCAGCCGATCCCAGTGTTGGCCAGTCGACTCTCGGTGCTTGTGCAGGATTCACAGAAAGGGGCACATCTTCCACTCACCTTTAGGGCTTGTGTAGGTTGATGGTCCTGTGTAAAAGCCTGAGAGATGTCGCTGTACTGACGCGGGCTGTGGTCGTAGAAGAGATGCTCTTTCCTGGTTGGCTGGGCACTTAGAGAACAGGCTGTCCTGGCTCAGCGCTGGGCTCATTTGCCTGCTCCAGGGAGCTCACCAGCAGGAATTCCACGGCAGGGCCCTTGTCAGAGAGCGGACCAGTTTTTAAATGTCTCCAAGTGGAGACAGAGGAGAGCTCTTAGCCCCAGCCCCTGGGTGTTAAAAGGATTTGATTTGCATTCACCTTGCTTTAACATTGTGGCAGCTGGGGGAGGAGTTTTGCCCAAGGTCACGGGCTTCTTCCATTCAGTTTCACCTACCGTTTGGTATTGATTGTCTTCTCTTTTCAAGGGGCTGAATCCAGGGAAAGCTATTGCTGAAATCAAGAAAATGATGGCAACCTATAAGGAGAAGAAAGCTTCAGCTTAACTGCTCTCATGCTAAACACGACTGTAACCAGCTCAGCTGAACATAATTTATATCTAATTTGAGTTTCTTCAAAGGTCTTGATTTTCCATGAATACAGCATGTATAATAAAAATTTTAAGAAATAAATAAATGTTACTCTACTTTATCAAAAAAGCAAGCCTTTTCCTATTACTTCCTGCAGAGGAATGTGATGGTGCCAGAAGGAGGAGCCCTTGTCCTTGAAGGGGGCCCAGGGCTCCAGAACTGAGCCCCTGGGTGGGGAGGGGTACGGTGGGTCCAGGCATGGAATTGGTGTCATGCAGGACCTGGGGCTTGTTCCCAGCTTTGCCATTCACCACCTTGATGACCTTGGACAAGCTCCTTCTCTTTGCTACTCCATTTGCCCATCTGTAAAATGGGAGCATAATTGTGCCTACCTCACCCATATGGTGTGAGAAAGCCCAATAAATACTAGTTCTTATACAGCATCCCAGTTTCCACAGCTCTCAGTGTTAGAATTATTTAAAACCAAATCTTGTTAAGTCTTTTTCTATCTCGTTTAGGCAAAGTTTGAGATTCCAACAGCACAGAGCAGTGACCCGGATCTGCTGTGAACTCGAGCTAGTTCCACAGGTGACCTCAAGGGACCTCGCACGGCAAGCATGAATTCCCACTGCTGCTGCCTGGGCTCTGATGCTTATTACAAAAGTAGTATCACTCATTGAAAAACAGTGCAAAGCATGTCAAGTAAAAAGTGGAACCCCCCCAAACTCCCCAAGTCCCACATCCCCTGCTGACAGTTTATATTTTCCTTCCAGACCTTTATGTCATTACAAACGTGTGGCATACGTGAAACTTTTTCCCTTCAAAACTAGAATATCTTATAATTGTTATCAGCTTTCTATTTTTTTAATTGTGATAAAATACATAAAATTTACCATCTTAGCCATTTTTAAACATACAGTTCAGTGGTATTAAGTACATTCACGTTGCTGTGCACCCCTCACCACCGTCTGTCTCCAGAACTCTCCGTCTTGCAAAACTGAAACTCCGCATTAAACACTCCCCATTTCTCCTTCCACCAGCCCCTGGCAACCACCATTCTACTTTCTGTGACACTGACTACCTCACATAAGTGGAATCATACAGTGTTTGTCTTTTTGTGACACTTATTTTCACTTAGCAGAAAGTTCTCAGGCTCATCCATGTTGTAGCGTGTGTCAGAATTCCCTTTTTAAGGTTGAGTAATATTCCATTGTGCACATATACCACATTTTGCTTATCCATTCGTCCATTGATGGACATTTCGGTTGCTTCCATGTTTTAGCTATCGTGAATAATGGTTTTCTATTTTCACCCCTCAATCTATAAGGGACTCTGGTGCTAATAAAAATGTGTGTATGTGTATAAAATTTATTTTCTACCTTAGCCTTTTTAACCACTGGTTAAGTGCTCTGTGGTGTGTAAATGCACCGTAACTTATTTCACCATTTCCCCTGCTAATTCACATACGGGTGGACCCATTTTCACTCTTAGGACAGTGAGACCATCCAGGAAACAAAGGCTTCATACATCTCGAGGCAGGCAGCCAAGAGAAATGTCTGACTCACCGAGAAAGAAACTTGAGCACTTCTGGCTTTTAAAAGGGTCGATTCAAAAGCACTAGTCTCCGGCACAGTGAGAGAGGAGGTGCTGGGGGTAAAGATGAACGAGACTTGCTCCCTGCCACCTAGGAGCCAAGGTACCCCGAGAAAAAGGGAACAGACATTGAATGATTAGAAATGTAGATAGGTCTTTGCCCTTAAGTATAGCAGCTCAGAATCCTTGAGCACCTTGGTAAGACCATGCAGTACACAGCCCTCAGGTGCTAAAGCTTGAAATTTGGAAGTGAGAACTGAGAAAGCCTCAGGCACACCCCATCCTACATGCTGGGAGGGCGTCTGCTGTGCTGCCCTCCCTGTCTGTCCACAGCTAACGGATTTCTGTCAGCCCAGGGGAAGGGCACGTTCCCTGGATTCCTGGGTAATTTGACTTGGCTTCTAATCTCTAGATCTGCAGGGAGAGATGGGTCTTTCTCATAATGGCTTGTACAGATGAGTTCTGCCACCCCAGCTGCTGATAAGACGCAGGGTGAGGTGGGGGGGTGCCACTTCAGATCAGCTTCATCAGACGCCAAGTTTGCAACTGTCGGTCACTCTCACTCCATTTAACTCGAGCTAGATTGGAATATGTTATCAACTGATAGTTTAATTTACTGCCTATTTAATCTTTCATTGGATTGCAGGCAGATGTTCTATTTCCACAGTCACAAAGACTTTTCTAATAAAACTGCAGACCTGACCGGAGAAAGACAGGATTTTGTCCTTTATGCTATTTCTATGCCCTGATTGTGTCCAGACGATGTGCCTTCATTCACAAAAATAATACTATGGAATGCTCCAAGTTTCTCTAGGACTGAAGCCAGCCATCTCTTCTTACTCGGTCTTTGGGTAAGTTGTTGAACCTCTGTGCCTCTGTTTTCCTATCTGTAAAATGGGAATTAACAGCATTCACCTCTCAGAATGGTGGTTGAAGTCTAAATAAGAATAAATGTGGGGCCAGCCCAGTGGTGTAGTGGTTGGGTTCGCGCCTTCTGATTCGGCAGCCCGGGGTTCGCCGGTTCGGATCCTGGGCGCGGACCTACTCACTGCTCATCGAGCCATACTGAGGCAGCATCCCACGTAGAGGAACTAGAAGGACCTACGGCAAGGATATACAACTATGTACTGCAGCTTTAGGGAGAAAAAAGAAAAAGGAAGATTGGCAACAGATGTTAGCACAGGGCCAATCTTCCTCAGGAAAAAAAAGAATAAATGTGAGTTCTCACACACACAAAAAGTAAATGTGTGAGGTGATGGATGTGTTAATAACTCGATGGGGGGAATCCTTTCACGATGTATAGTATGTCAAATCATGACATCATATACTTTAAGTATCTTATAATTTCATTTGTCAATTATACTTCAATAACGCTGAAAAAATTTTCAAATAAAAACATATATTAATTTTCAAAAAAAAAATGTGAAAAGCATCTAGCCTGCAGTAGGGCAGATGCTCCATAAACTCAATTTAACTGATTTGTCTTGAATACCTACTTGTGTAAGGACCGCTGCTGGGTGCTGGGGGGACTACAAAGGCGATTAATTCCCAGCCCTCTGGGTCTTGACACTTCGGCATATTTCTGACATGACTGGCCAGAGTTAGAGACCTCCTGTCCAGAGGATGATCAGTCTGTGCGAGGCCAGTAGTGCTCACTCCTCATCTCTCACGTCACGCCGACTGCTCAGTGCAGGGAGGGAGAGCCGGCGACCGGCTCCCATCAGTCTCGTTCTCTTCCAGCCCCTTCTCCTCGCCCAGGAACTACAAGACCAATCGCTGCAACTCGACTTTATGTGTCTAGCCAGCCATAATCTTGTCATGGGATTTGTCACTAGATCAGAAAATCCCCCCTTTTTTGCAAAAACCTAGTGAAACTAGAGAAATTGAGAAGTGAAGCAATGCTCTAGAATAAACCAGTCCAAACTAGTGACTTCTCAAGTCTTTTGCCAGGCGTGTTAAGTCATTCCCGTGGGCCCCCAAGGGAGCAGCAGCCCCAGAAGGGAAGCTCTTCGATCTGTCCTGGCCCACGGGTGACTGGAGCCCAGCCCACAGACCGCCCAGATGACCACACAGGGAGGTCCACTTCCCCAAAGGTAATCCCAGGCAGATGGCAGGGCCTCCCACATCCTCTGTGGTTTGGCAGGAAGCTTTCTCTGGCCTCCTGCCCTGTCAAGGCTATGGGCTGAGGGGCAGGTGCAGCTCCTTCCTGGGTGGCTCAGAAGATGGAGACTCTTCAATGCCAAGCAGTGTTACAGCGCCCGGCACTCTATAAATTCATACTGGATAAACGACGGTGGATCGGGCCCAGTCCTGTCCTTGGCCCTTACATGATCCTTCCTTGGTTTGCCCCAGAGCCTGGGGTCTCTAATCCACCCTCCGCCTTTGGAGGTCCTTAGTCCACAGGCCACCAACCCCGGGGGCAGGGGACACTGTATCTGTGCCTGTCACTATGGGGCAGTGAGATAAATGCTGCATACAAGTACGAGGTCTCTGGTGCTTTTCAGGGGCCTCCATGCATCCCACCTGTACAGGTGTGTCTGCAGCATTTTGTGAGGCTTCTGGGGTCTGGGTTATGCCTCTGCTATTTCTCTGGCATTTTAGAGGCCTCCTGTGCATCACCACAGAGTCTCCCTGTGTCCACACGTATCTCTGTGGGACGTGTCTGACCGTGTGAGTCTCTGGAAAGATGTGTCTTCCTTCTTGGGCATTTATCCAGTGGTGCCAGGAACTGTCTCAAGTGCTTTACATGCTTTTTCTCATGTGAGCCTCACAACAACTCTATGTGTTGTTTTGTTATTTATTTATTTATTTGGTGAGGAAGATTAGCCCTGAGCTAACACCTGTTGCCAATCTTCCTCTTTTTATGAGGAAGATTGGCCCTGGGCTAACATCGGTGCCCACCTTCCTCTCTTTTATATGTGGGACGCCGCCACAGCATGGCTTGATAAGCCATGTGTAGGTTGGCACCTGGGATCCGAACCTGCGAACCCCGGGCCGCCAAAGCAGCGCATGCGAACTTAACCACTACGCCCCGGGCTGGCCCACAACAACTCTATGAAGCTAAGGTCATCGCCATCCTATAGGTTAGTAAATGAGGCCCAGAGAGGTTAAGTGACTTGTCCAAGGTCACATAGCCTGGAAGAGATGGAGGCCAGCTTGAACCAGCATACGTAGTCCTTAACCACTATGGTGAGAACTGGGGCTGACTCCACGTGTGGAGTGTGTGGTGGGGGTTGTTTCCGAGTGTCACACTACTGTGCACGTGTGTCACCTCTGTGCGTGAATCTGTGTATGTGTGTGAATCTGTGTTGTGTCTGTGTCTGAGGAGTCTGGCCTCTGTGTGTGTCTGTATCTCTAAGTGTCACACCTCTGTTCGTGAACCTGTGTGGGGTGGGAGGGGTGCTGTGTACTTCTCTTTGTGTGTCTGAGGGTCACGTCTCTGAGTGTGTCTGTGTGTCCATGTGTCTGAGTGTTGTCCTGTCGGACTCCCTGAGTGTCGCCCTCTGTGGGAGTGTGTCTGTCCGAGGGCTGTGCGCTCTGAGCGCCCCGCCCTGCGCGTGCGGCGGAGGCGGGCTCGGACTACAAGTCCCGGCAGCCCGGGCGGCGCGGCGGGCGGACGTGGGGCCGCAGTGGGCCGGGCGGGGCTTGGCGGCGCGCAGAGCCGGACTGCGGCACGGTCCCGGGCGCGCCAGCTGCCGGGTCCCGCGGGCGCCCCGGCCCGCCCCGCCGCGCGCCCCCGTCTCCCGCCCCGCGCCCCCGCCGCCGGGCATCGCGACGCCCGGGCCCGGGCCGCGGGCCGCAGCGCCGGGGCCGGCGATGAGCGCGAGGAGCCGGCATGAGCGCAGGTGAGTGCGCAGCGCGCGGGCTGCCCGGGAGCCAGGCGCGGTCCCCAGGGCGCCCGTCGTCCACCTGCCGTGGAGGCCACACCCCCACCGCGGGGTCGCAGGCCAGAGGCGCGGCCCCCGGGGGGGAGCCCCTCACCCGTCCCCTCCTCCGTCACGGGGAGTCGGCCCCGGGGCCCATCCCAGAGAGGCCCGGAACCCGGGGCTGGCGCCGCGCAAAGGCATCCTCACCCCTCCTTCCTACAGCCCTGGGAGAGGAAACACCTGGCGCTTGTGCAGGGAGGTAATTGGGGGCCCGCGGTGGCGGGGGAGATGCCCCACTCTCGCTGGACTCAACTTGCGCGGTGACGGATGTCAGGTGGGCGAAGAGGCGTGGAGGCCACGCATCCGGGGCCTCTGGGCGGTATCCTCTTGGCTGAATGAATGAATGGGGTTGGAGAAGCCAGGGCTCCTGAGTCCCTGGGTCAGAGTGTCTTGGGGCACAAAACACCACTCCCAATCCCCTGCCTCAGGCCCCAGAGGAAGCCTGTCATCACCTGGGTCCAAGGACCACAGCCTCCAAGTTACTCACCCCAGGCATCCCAGGCCCATCCTTCTCGGAGTCTAATCTAGATCCTACCTATGCCAATGGCGCCAATAGACCTCTCCTTTCCAGAAGGGTCTCATCTCCGTGCAGGTCAGTTAGACCCCAGACCTCAGGAAAGGGCCCACCAAGGCTTGAGCATCCTCTCAGCTGCAGACCCCTCAGTTCAGGTCTCTCCTTCCCCAGCTGCCCCCTCACTCCCCACCCAAAGTTGAGTGCACCCAGGGTGAGAGAGGGGAAAGGCCGAGGAAAGATGGCCCCAGACTCTAGATCCAGAGATTGGGGTGCTACCGCAGGTTGTCCCTCACCCCTGTAGCCTGGCACAGGGAACCACCGAGAAGGAGGAGCAGCATTGCTGCTTTGGGCCGCTGCCAGGTCACCAGCAGGAAGCCAGGGGCTTCCGCAGGAAACAAGAGGTTCCCAAATGGCTTTGACTCCAGCCCCTCTGCTCTGCAGGGCCGTGGAGTCAGGCTGGGTTCAGGTCTAGCCTTGGCCACTCATAGCCCTGTGACTTGGGACGTGTTAATCAACCTGTTTGCACCTCATTTTAAACGGGGATCCTAATCCATACTTTTCGTGGGGTGGCTGTAAGGATGAACTAAGAGGAATGTGTTCATTCAGACCCACTCGTTGGCAGCTTCTCCTCTTTCAAGCTGTGTGACCCTGGGTGAGGCATTTCGAAGCTCTGTTCCTCAGTTTCCCCAACTGTAAAACGGGGATAATAGTAGTCCCTCCCTCAGAGGATTATGTGTGAAGTTCAGTCGCTTCTATTCAGAAGAGGAATACAATCGTCGTGAAAGTATTCTCGCCCCACACAGCCTGCGTGTGCCTGCGCTGGCCTGGCCTGAGCTGGTGGTACTGAAAGAGATGAGCCACCGCCCTGGCCTTCCTGTGCCATCCCTGGGGAGGCTGAGATGTGACTAGAGATCAACAAGCACATCGGAGTGTTTTGACAGGTGTCCTGCGGGAGAGAGTGCCCTGGCCTTGACCTTGCCAGGAGACTAGACTTTTCCGCAGCTGTGACTTCCTCTTCCAGCTCCTCTCCCTTCCTTCTTCCCAAGGTTGATGGGGGAAGAGCGTCCATGTGAAATGATGGGTGTGTGAGAGGCACTAGGAAGAACTTCCCAGAGGGAACAGTGTTTAGATCCTGGGGGAAGCAAGCAAGCGAGGGTGGCATAAGATGCTCTCTGGCAGGGCCCTTCAAGAAGAGGCTTGCACCTCTGCACCTCCCAGCTGACTGACCCAGAGGCAGGAGATGGACACTGTGACTCCTAGTGGTGACACCCATCTCTTCCGTGCTCTGTTATGTCAGCGAGATGTGCAGGCATTCATTCGTTCATTCATTCATTCAATAAACGGTTTCTGAGCCCCAGCCATGTACCAGGCACCATGAGTGGGATGGATGATGACACCACACAAGCCTGATGTCGTGATGGGTGTCGATGGATGTGGGTGAGGTGGGCAGAGAGGACGAGAGACACGTCAGTGGGCAAACTGCCTCTCTGAGGCTCAGTTTACTTATTTGTAAAATGGGTAGGCTGCAGGATAGTTGCAGGATGAAATCAGATAGGCACTAGCAAAGTGAGCCGCTGGGGGTCAGGCCGAGCATGCTGCAGGCTTTTTTCCCATCCTCAGCCGAGCTGTTGGCCTGAAGGCACTGGGTGAAGCTATCAAGTGCACATAGGGAGCAGTGACACAGCTGTGGGTTTTCAGACAGGGCTGGGAAAGGAGAGGGGAGCCTGAGAAATGGGTCAGAGCGGAGCCACACCTCCTTGGCTGGGAAGGCGGCCCCGCCCATGCTTCAGCAACTTCCAACACCCTGTGTGCCAGCTGCTTTGGGCTTATGATCCTAGAGATGGGAAATGGAAGCCAAGAGAGGCTAAGGCACTCGCCTTACAAAACACAGCTTGCTTGTAAGAGAGCCAGGAGCACAATTACTGATGGAGATGACGATGATGATGGGGGGGGGGGGCCTGGTTAAGAGCAAGAACCTTGGAGCCAGACTGCCTGGGTCCAGGTCCCACCACTTGCTGGCTCTGTGGTTTTGGGGCAGTTTCCTTCACCTCTCTGGGCCTCAGTTTCCTAGTCTGTAAAACAGGGATAAAAGTAGTACCTGCTTCATAGGGTTGTGGTGAGGGATCCATGAATTAACAGATATAAAGCCCTTGAACGGTGCCTGGCCTGTGTCAGCCCCGGTAACCTGAGGTGCTCTTTCCCCTTACACCTCCGAAACATCCCGAGAACAGCCCCAAGGCAGGAGAAACTAGCCACCCTGCCCCGACTCAGGGAGCGGGTCTCAGGGTGGTTGAGGGGCTCTGGCAAAAGACAGCTGGGACTCCAGTAGCAACTGGGACTGCAGCCTTTTGAAGAGGGACAAGAAAAGGGCTATGGCTTGTAGATGGCCAAGGACCTGAGAAGCCAGCATTGCCAGACTGTGTCAGTTGTCCTGAATGCCTGCTCCACTGCCCCCCAGGCCAGGAGCCAGAGCAAGCCCCCACCCACCCACCCACCGCCGAGGCTGCACCGGAAGGCAGAGGGGCCTCAGCTGTTTGTTGTCCACCCCAAGGGACCCGAGCTGGGGTCTCATGAGCCCCAGGGAAGAAGGCTGGCCTGGCCTACTGCCCCTCCGGCCTTGAGACTTGACCCAGCGGTGGGGCTCTTCCTGGAGCTGGTGGCTCTTCTGTTTGTTTTCTGAGTCAGCCGCATGGACGGGAGGGGTTGGCTGTGGGTGGGGCTTGGGTTAGTTTGGTTTTTGAGTCACCAGGCTGAGGAGGCCTCAGGAGGTGCAGGGCATGTGCCCTCTTCTCTGAAAGTGCCCACATGGGCCCAAAAGCACAGGATCTGGGCTCCGATGTCCTGGCCCCACCATTTGCTGGGGAGTCTTTGTGCCTCTCATCCTCGGTTCCTTCATAAGAGTCCCCTCCTCGTGTTGCTAGAGGGTTAAAGGAGCTATTCGTGTAGAGGCTTCGAGGGAGCGGCTCTCCTCACCTGGGAAGCGCTTAATGGATGTTGGCTGCTCCTATTGTGGTTATTACCATAGTAACGACCACCATCGTTATGAGAGGAGATGTGAGAGGCTGGGATAGGGGAGAACAGCTGCCGCCTGGTCTGCTGGGGACACACGGCCCCGGTCCTCAGGGTGCTCCCAGGTGGTATAGCAGAGGGCTTAAAATCCACCCTGGAGTCAGCCTGCCTGGGCCTGCATCCTGGTATTACCATGTACTTGCTCTGTGATCTTGGGTAAGTTACTTAACCTCTCTGAGCCTTATTTTCTTCGATAAAAAGGGGATAATAATTGTGCTTACATGGCAGAGTTATTGTGTTAGCCATATAAAAAGGGCCAGGAGCAGAGCCCACACATAGTGGGCCCTCGGGAAATGTTGACTATTCTGGTTACTGTTGGGCTTGGGGAAGTTCTAGAAGCCCAGGTGTTTGGGGACGGAGCAGCTGAGGGGCTGGGGATGTTCTGACAGTGGCAGCTGCCTGGGACACCCTGGGCTTGTTGGGTGTAAACTTTTAGATCAGGCCTCTGCAGGGGTCTGGTTGGGGAGGGGAAAAGAGGGAGCCCAGAACAGCAGCAGTCTGCCCCCCACCTGCCTGGCTTTCCCATCCCTCTTAGTGGAGTTTTCCAGAGGCTCTCGTGAAACATGCAGATGCCCAGGCCTGCCACCGTTGCTCCAGCAGGTCTGGGGAGGGGCTCAGGCATCTTCATGTCTCACAGCTGCTCCAAGAGGACCTGAAGCAGTGAGCCCCAACCCTCCAGGGCCCCGGAACACCCACTGTCTGCCTGCCCTGCTAAGACCACAGCTCTGTAGTAGGGGAGGCAAGAGAATGAAGAATTTCTGCAATGGAGCTGCCTGGTGCTAGTCCCTGAGCCTCAGTTTACCCATCTGTAAAATGGGGGTGATAGCAGGCCCTTCCTCACAGAGGGTTGAATAAGGAACCCTGTAAACTTCGGCTGGGCCCTGACACTAGCAGCTTCTCTCCTCGGGCCTAGGGTGTGCTCAGCTCACCCCTCCTCTCCGGCCCACCCCCGGTGGCTGGCTTGCCCCCCATTTCACCTTTGACATGGGGCTGCCCCTTTCCTGGCTGCCCCCAGGGCAGGCCTGACATTCTATCAGCCCAGCCAGGCCTGAGCTGGGCACGGGGTGGAATGCGAATAAGCAGCCATGATCCCTGCCCTCAGGGGGGCCCAGATGGAAAAGTGGGACACAGGAAGCCGATAGCTGGATGTGTGGGTGCTCTAGAAGCTCGGGGTGCTGACCAGGCCCGTCCCCCAATTCTGGGCCCACACCCAGTAAGAAATCACCAGATGCGCAAGATCCTGTGAGTGATAGCCAACAGGACAGCAGGGTCACAGGCGCGTGAGGACTCGAGTTATTGGATTTACCCGACCAGTGTCGAAAATGATGGTGCTTGTTCTGTTTAAAGAAAGAAGAGGAGGCCCCGCAAATGACCTTTCTTCTTTGTCCCCAGACAGCAGCCCTCTCGTGGGCGCCGCGCCGGCCGGTTATGGGACCCTGACGATAGAGACATCTGTAGATCCCCTCAGCTCCTCAGTTTCATCCGTGGTGCGTGGGCGGGGGCTGGCGGGGACACTCGGGTGGGACTAACTCGGGGCCCAGACTCCCCGGCCCCCCGGCCCCCAGCCCCGCCCACCTCGGCCTCCCTCACCTGTCCGCAGAGGCTCAGCGGCTACTGTGGCAGTCCCTGGAGGGTCATCGGCTACCACGTCGTGGTCTGGATGATGGCCGGGATCCCTCTGCTGCTGTTCCGCTGGAAGCCGCTGTGGGGGGTGCGGCTGCGGCTCCGGCCCTGCAACCTGGCCCGCGCGGAAACACTCGTCATCGAAATAAGAGACAAAGAGGTGAGGGCGGCCGGAGCGTGGCCGCGGCTCGCGGTTCCGGCTGGGCAGGCCGCGCCGCTGACCTGTGCGACCTGATGCGGGTGGGTCTCCTCTCTGGACCTCAGCTTTCCCCTCTGAGCAGTGGGCGGAAGGGGCGGGTCGGGTGGGTCCTGAGGGGAGTCGCTTGTGTCCTGGATCCCCGCCTCCTCCAGCCTGGCCACCTGGCTGTGGGGCGGGGCCTGGGGGGAGGGGCTCTCCCGGGACTGAGACCGCGCCTCCGTGTTCCAGGATAGTTCCTGGCAGCTCCACACTGTCCAGGTGCAGACCGAGGCCATCAGCGAGGGCAGGTGAGGCACCCCCGTCGCCCCTTCCCAGAAGCCTCTGCTCCCCCGGTGCCTCCCATCCCAGGGAGGGAAGGTGGCTCTGTGGGGGGGCCGTGCTGGGGCAGCTCCCAGAGCTCCCCAGTAACCCCACACCCTCCGCAGCCTGGAGCTGCCCCCACAGGCCCCGGCAGAAGACGGCCGGAGCCAGGCAGCGGTGGGGGCAGTGCCAGAGGGTGCGTGGAAGGACACCGCCCAGCTCCACAGGAACGAAGAAGCAGTGAGTGGACATGTGGGTTTTGGACAAGTCCTTGCCCCTCTCTGGGCCTCCGTTTCACACTCTGTACAATGGGGGGTGGACCCCGTGTTCTCCAGGCACCTCTGGTTCTGTTGTCCCAAACGTCCGAGATGCTGGGTGACCACCTTTACTCTTGCAAGCCTCTCCCACTTCTGTCCTGAGACACTGATCCCTGCCCTGCCCCATACCGCATTCCTGTGGCTGCGTCCAGCCCAGCCTCTCCTCTCCCCCCAGCAGCAGGTGCTGCGCTACTACCTCTTCCAGGGCCAGCGCTACGTCTGGATCGAGACCCAGCAGGCCTTCTGCCAAGTCAGGTAGGGGTCGGGGCTGGTGTGGTGCTGGGGTGGGCAGAGGAGACAGCCCGGCCTGGGCTCCCCTCTCGGCTCTGTGCCTCGGCCCCCTGTGACTGTGGGCAAGTCACTGAGCCTCTCTGGGCCTCAGGGTCTCCGTCTGTAAGTCGGGCGTGAAGAGATCCCTGCCTGTAGGTTGTTCTGAGGGTGAAGTGCATAAGCTTCGTGTCAGGCTTGGCACCGCCTCTGGCCGAGGTGGTAATACTGCTGTGAAGCAGACCGTAGGCTCTGGACTTGGACCATCTGTTTCGGGTCTTGTCCCACCTTTGCCACCTACTAAGTGCTTGATAAATGTGAGCTCATGTCACGTCTTAATTTGAGCCCCAAGAAGCAGACCCCGAGACACGGATTCAAGTGCAGTTTGTGTGGAAGGTGATCCCCAGGGAAGTGAGGCAGGGAGAGGAAGGCAGCCGGGACGGGGGTTATCAGGGCACCTGGAATTCAGTCCCCTTGAGGATCTCTGAGCCAGTGCAGAGCATGCGTCTCGGGGTGCCCTCACCCACGGAGTGAGGAAGCGGGGTACCTATCCATCACCTCCCTACCATTATTGGTTGCGGGCTGCTCCCGGGCACATGAACTCTTCCAGCCTTCCGGGCTCGCGGGCAGAGGCGCTCACACAGCCAGGAGAAGCCCTCAGGTAAAGACGGGCGTTGGCATTCAGCCGCTGTGTCATGCAGAGGTGAGCGCCCAGGGGATGTGCGGATGGCACCCGCAGCCTCGGCTATGTGTTTGTGGCTTAGTAGGTGCCGGGCTCTGTCCAGGCACTTTGCAGGGCTTGTCTCCTTCAACCCACCAAGCCCTACAAGGCAAGGGCTGTCGCATCCCCATTCTGCAGATGAGGAAACTCGGGCACAGAGAGGTTAAGTGACTTCCCTAAGGCATCACCATTGTAAACAACCCTCTTGTCACTAGATAAAAGCTGCTGTTGTCACTATGAGGTGTTGTCATCGCTCATTGTTCTCCTTTCTCCATGAGATGGTCTGGAGCCCAGCAGAGGCACAAAAGCAGAAAGTTAAGCCCAGAGTTAGGGAGGGTCCTGCTTCCTCCTGGGAGCTCAGAGCAGAGGCGGCCAGAAGGGGTGAGGGAGGCAGAGCTCAGGCCCTGTCACCCCCACAAGTGCCCCCCGCCCTCCCCAGCCTGCTGGACCACGGCCGCACCTGTGACGACATCCACCGCTCCCGCTCCGGCCTCGGCCTCCACGACCAAACCGTGAAGTGGGTGCTGTCCTCGACCTGTCCTGCCCTGAGAGCTGGGAACCCCTATCTTACCCCACCCCGGGAGTGGCCTTCTTTCATTCACCTGCCTTCTCTGGGCCTCTGTTTCCCCAGCTGTAAAATGGGGAGCTCTGTCACCCCCGGAGGGTCCAGCTGCCACAGCCCCCTCCATCTGATGGCTCTGCCCCTTCTCTTACAGAAAGACTATCTACGGCCCCAATGTGATCAGTGTACCGGTCAAGTCCTATCCCCAGCTGCTGGTGGATGAGGTAGGGCCATCCCTGGGCCTTGCCCCAGTTCTAGCCTAGGCAGGCTGTGTGACCTTGGCCAGGGGCTTGCCCTCTCTGGGCCACTTTCACAGGGGCAGACTAGACCAGCTGTTACCTTCTCCATAGCGGAGAATCATCTCAGACCCAGCCCCAGTCAGCTCAGCAAGGAGTTGGCAGTTCTGGTCCAGGCTGGGGCTGGGGTTAGAGGCCAAGAGGCAAACCCACACAGCCTGAGCTCCTACCGTGTGCCGAGAGCCAAGCTCCAGAGGCCAGGTCCTTTCCATGCATTACCCACTTTCATTCCCCCAGCAGCCCCGTGAGTAGGGACTAGGAGTGGGGATGCTCTGTTTACACATGAGGAACCCAAGCTTCAGAGGCAGGAAGTGGCATGGCCAAGGTCACACAGGGACAAAGGGAAGCCAGTGACCCAGACACATCTAGAGTGCACTGTCAACACCCCAGCCGTCTGAGTGGGCGCAGACACCTGTGAAGGGAGAGGTCCTGGGATCTGGCTGATGTAAACCCACTGGGCACTTGGGAGCTACGTGGTTTTAGGCAAATGACTTAACCCTTCTGTGCCTCGGTTTCCTCCTCTATAAAATGGAGCCGATGGTAGCATCTGCTTTGTGGACTGTCATCACCATTGTGTGACACTTAGATGACTTAGATGAAGTGCTTAGGGGGGGCCTGATGTGAATGTCTGGGTCCTCTGTGGAGCCAGGAGGCTGGGGGCTTGAGGGACATCTGGATGGGATGACCAGCAGAAAGGCCTGGCTTTAGTCCTTTGGCAGCTGCTGGGCCTTCTGCTCCCATGGGCACGGGAGGCCTGGCCTGTGGCTGGGCTGCCCCGGGGTCATGGGCCCTGACGCTGCCTCCCCGCCCCTCCCCTAGGCACTGAACCCCTACTATGGGTTCCAGGCCTTCAGCATCGGGCTGTGGCTGGCCGACCACTACTACTGGTATGCCCTGTGCATCCTTCTCATCTCCACTGTCTCCATCTGCCTGTCGCTGTACAAGACCAGAAAGGTGGGTGGTGTGAGGCAGACGGGGTGGGACAGGCGGGTCCCCGAGGGGGCCTCCACCCACCCCCGCGTGTTCCCCTGCCCACAGCAAAGCCAGACTCTGAGGGACATGGTCAAGCTGTCCGTGCGGGTGTGCGTGTGCCGGCCTGGGGGAGGTGAGAGCCGGGAAGGGCGGGAGGCCGCGGGAGGCGGCCGGGGGCCTGGGCCGTGCTGAGGTTCCCGCTTGCCCGCAGAGGAGGAATGGGTGGACTCCAGCGAGCTGGTGCCCGGAGATTGCCTGGTGCTGCCCCGGGAGGGCGGGCTGGTGCCCTGCGACGCCGCCCTGGTGGCTGGCGAGTGCATGGTCAACGAGAGCTCTCTGACAGGTCAGCCCCGCCCACGGCCTCGGCGCCCCCCTCCCTGCCACCCAGCCCCTCTGCCTCGCACCAGAACTTTCGGTTTCAGTTTTCTTTCCCTTTCTGTCTCCAGGTAACAATCCTGGCTTCAGCACTTGCTGATCCTCCGCCCCTCGGACGCTCAGGAAGGGATGGCTCCTCTGCCAGGCGGCGTGCTCGCGGCTTTACAGAGCTTAAGCCCCTCGTGTCAATACCTTTATTGGTTTCAATTATAAAAGTAATACAGCTTGTTAAGATAATTCCAGCAGAAGGAGAAAGTCTTCCCCCAAGCCCCCCATTACGCTCATGCATGCGCACACACACTCCGGCTCCGCCAAGAGGTGGTTCCTGGTAACTGGCTGACACACATCCCCCAGGCTTGTCTCACTGTGTCTTTGCGTCTTTTGCTCTCTCTGAGCCTCAGCGTCCCTCTCTGTGAAATGGGGGCAGTGAGCTCTTCACACGTGGTTACGAGAATTACATGAGACCTTGTGAAGCAATTCTGTGCATGACTCTCAGTTTTGTTGGGGGGAGACGGTGGCACAGAGACCCTCATGGGCCTCACGCCGCGTCCCTCCCAGGGGAGAGCGTTCCTGTGCTGAAGACGGCCCTGCCAGAGGGGCCGGTGCCCTACTGCCCAGAGACCCACCGGCGGCACACACTCTTCTGTGGGACCCTCATCTTGCAGGCCCGGGCCTTTGTGGGACCCCAAGTCCTGGCGGTGGTGACCCGGACAGGTGGGAGTCAGGAGGGACGCTGGGCCCAGCACCTAGAGGAGAGGTGACATGGGGCAGGGCGGGACCCATCTCTGTCGCTGCCCTGCCGTGGGACCCTGGGCAAGTCCCACTCCAACTTGGGGTTGGCTGGAGTGGGCAGGGGCGTAGCAAGCAGGAAAAAGCCCACTCCTTAGTAAGGGAGCAGTGCTACACAACTCCAGCAGGTTCTTGCCACTTGGGAATGGGACCCAGTGTCACCAGATCTGACTTTTTCAGCAAAAGCCACATATCTGGATTTTAAGTGAAACCATCCAATTTGTAGATGCTATCCACTAATTCCGTTTTTACTAAACCCTACAAGGGCTGGGCAAGGCCTAGAGGCCATCAGGTAGGACCCCAAACTGGGCGATTGCTAACCCCGGGAGCATCATGTCTTACAACCCCAGGGGCGCAGGTGGGGTGGGGTAGGGGTTGGGGAAACCATCCTGACCCCCGGCTTCCCCTGCCTCAGTTTCCCCGTCTCCTCCCAGGGTTCTGCACGGCTAAGGGGGGCCTGGTGAGCTCCATCTTGCATCCCCGGCCCATCAACTTCAAGTTCTACAAACACAGCATGAAGTTTGTGGCTGCCCTCTCTGTCCTGGGTGAGTGTCCCCCTGCGCCCCACTCTGCCAGTGGCCCCCGAGGCCCCATCCCAAATCCCACTGAGTCCCTTGCTGTCTCCCCAGCTCTCCTCGGCACAATCTACAGCATCTTTGTCCTCCACCGCAACCAGGTAAGCCGTGGGGGCCAGTGGGGGCCCAGGGCCCACCCCGCCTGGCCTTGACAGTCACAGCGCTTCCTGCCAGGTGCCTCTGCACGAGATTGTGATCCGGGCTCTGGACCTGGTGACCGTGGTGGTGCCACCCGCCCTGCCGGCCGCCATGACGGTGTGCACGCTCTACGCCCAGAGCCGGCTGCGGAGCCAGGGCATCTTCTGCATCCACCCGCTGCGCATCAACCTGGGGGGCAAGCTCCGGCTGGTGTGTTTCGACAAGGTGTGCGACCGCAGGATGGGGCTGACGCAGGGCGGGGGCCCGGGCACCACGGCCAGGCCTCCACACCTGCATTCTTCATTCAGCAACGTTGACCGAGGGGCTGCTGGGCACCACGTCTTGTCCTGGGCTGGAAACACTGAGAGGAACCTGCCCCCCAGTTCCCACCTGTGTCAAGTTCATGGTCTGGGAGATGAGATGTCTGAAATCATTTATTCATTTGTTTGAGAACCAGTGAGGGCCTACTGTGCGCCCGGTGCTGTTCTCAGCCCAGTAGTGGACCACACAGAGATGTCCCCCAACCGGAGTGAGTGAACCGGGGAGCACAGGGAGCCACAGGTGGGAATAGGTTTTAGAAAGGAAGTGAGTGGGGTACATGATAGGTGGTACATAGGGGTCCTCCCTTACAGAGAGGGCAGTTCTGGAAGGTTCCTCTGAGCGGGTCCCTCGGTGACCTCACAGAGGGGTGGCCCACACCGAGATGTACGCAGGGCTGGCGGGGTGGAGGGGAACAAGCAGTGTGGCTCGTGGCTCTTGGGAGGAGCAGACCGTGTGCCCGGAGCCTGGGGAGCACTGGAGAGGAGGGGACGAGATGAGCCGGGCTCTGATCGGCCAGAGGCTGGCGGCTCTGGTGTGGAGTGTGGACGTTACTCTGAGGGGAATGGGGGCCACGGAGAGTTTTTAAACTGAAAGGGCTGGATGTGATCAGATTCACAGGGCTCGCAGGCTAGTGAAGGAGCCGGATGTGTAACTGAGCAGCTGGGATACAGTGTGGGAAATGCAGGCATTCGATCACTCGTTCATTCATTCGTTCAGTGATTACACTGAGCCCCGTGCGTGGCCAGGCCGTCTTCCTGGTGCTGCAGTAAACAAACAGAGGAGAAGCAAAGAAGCCGAGGGCAGGAGCCAAAGCCAGGACCACCTGACCCAGCCGTAGGGTTAAGGAAGAAGACTTCTGGAGGAAATGATGCCAGACAAAGGAACAGTGGGGGTTGGGGAGTGCGACCCTGGTGGAGGGACCCACATGTGCAGGGGTCCAGAGGCAAGAGAGGACCTCTTCAGGCTCTAGCTCTGGCTCCTGGGTTTCCCAGGGGACCGACCTGGCCTGGGGTGTGGGCTCCCCACTCAGCAGGACACGGCTCATCCAGGGTTCCTCACTGGTCTGCCCCCTTCCCCCCGCAGACAGGCACCCTCACCGAGGACGGCTTGGATGTGATGGGGGTGGTGCCCCTGAAGGGGCAGGTGTTCCTGCCACTGGTCCCAGAGCCCCGCCGCCTGCCCATGGGGCCCCTGCTCCGAGCACTGGCCACCTGCCATGCCCTCAGCCGGCTCCAGGACACCCCAGTGGGCGACCCCATGGACCTCAAGATGGTGGAGTCTACTGGCTGGGTGAGGAGGCCAAGCAGGCCAGCTCTCTGCCTCTGGGCAGCAGGGCCCTAACTAAGCCCACCTAGTCTTCATCCTAGGACGTCCAGGGTGGTCTTTGTCATGCCCACCATCAGTGATAACAATGGCCAAGGCCACATGCTGAGTGCCTTCTGTGTGCCAGCACTCTGCTACATGTCCCTTGTCCCATGTTCTCCTCCCCATAGCCCAGAAGGAAGCTTAAAACCTGCTTCACAGGGAGGAAACTGAGGCTGCAGGAGATTGGGAATAACTTGCCCAAGGTCACCCAGCAGCTTGTAAGTGGCAAAGCCAGAGTTTGAACTTGGGTCCACCTGACTCCAAAGCCCACGTTCGAGACTTCTGTTCAATGCAGTCTCCCAGAATTAAGTCTTCCATGAGTTTCACTTGAGTCTCCCGCTGCCTCTCCATGGGCCAAGGACTGGCTTCCCCAGGCCAAGCCAGCACCCAGCCCCTCAGATGCCAACCTTCTCTGCCTGCCTCCCAGGTCCTGGAGGAGGGGCCGGCTGCAGACTCAGCGTTTGGGACCCAGGTCTTGGCGGTAATGAGACCCCCGCTTCAGGAGCCCCAGCTGCAGGGCATGGTGAGCCGAGGCTGTGCCTGGGGGTGTGGGGTGGCAGGGGTGGGCTCCACAGGCCAGCCCCTCAGCTGCTCCTCCAACCCTGCAGGAGGAGCCTCCCGTGCCAGTCAGCATCCTCGGCCGCTTCCCCTTCTCATCAGCCCTGCAGCGCATGAACGTGGTAGTGGCGTGGCCCGGGGCTGCTCAGCCCGAGGCCTACGTCAAAGGCTCCCCGGAGCTGGTGGCAGCCCTCTGCAACCCCAAGACAGGTGAAGGGCGGGCCCCGGAGTCTGCTGGTCAGCACTGGCACAGAATGGGGTGGGCACCCAGCCCCTGTCCCTGCCCCCACCTCACCCCAGCCACACCTGCCTCTCCCTGGCAGTGCCCACCGACTTCGCCCAGATGCTGCAGAGCTACACAGCCGCTGGCTACCGTGTCGTGGCCCTCGCCAGCAAGCCACTGCCCATCGCACCCAGCCTGGAAGCAGCTCAGCAACTGGCGAGGTGGGCCTGCCCCCGAGGATGGAGCCTCAGGCCCACGCATGGGCAGAAGGAGGCCCTCATCCAGGCAGATCCCAGGGAAGATGCCCTGGCCACTGTGTGACCTCTGACCCCATTCTGCCCACCCTCCAGGGACACCGTGGAGCAGGATCTGAGCCTCCTGGGGCTGCTGGTCATGAGGAACCTGCTAAAGCCACAGACGACACCAGTTATCCAGGCTCTAAGGAGGACCCGCATCCGCACCGTCATGGTGACAGGTACCAGCAATCCAGGGCCTGGATTAGGAGGGCAGGATCCGGGGACACCATCCTGGGCAGAGAGAAGGGTGCCCAGCGTCCCTTCCTAGGACATCTCTTTGGGTCCCTGCTTCAGGCCAGGTCCTTTTCAGATATTCACAGATCTTCACAGTATCCCTCCCAAGTGGTACTTGTCGCCCCATTTGACAGATGAGCAAGGTGAGGCTCAGAGGAGCAGAGTGACTTCCAGAAAGCCCAGGGGTGGTGTCGGGCAGCTTGGGTTCCAGCCCGGCATCCCACCTGCTGGGTGACCTCTCCAAGTTCCGGTTTCCACCTTTGAGAAATGGGGGAAATTATATCAGCCTCAAAAGTTGTGACAATTTCATGGAGCAAGAAAAGAAAGATTCTAGCCGGGGTGACACAGAGGAGGTCAGTAGGTCTGTGTTCTTCTCCTTGTGCTCCCCACCCCTCTCTGCCACACGCTTTCCAGCAAAGTCCCACAGCACTGAGTGGTACATGTGGAACTCGAACCCGGGCCCCAGTTTCTCCTAAGACCCTCACTGCCTAGTTTTGTAGACGAGGAAGGCAAAGTTCAGAGACGCTGATAATCTGCCTGTGCTCACCCAGCTAGTCATGCAGACAGATTCTGTCTGGCCTCAGTTTTCCCACCTGTAAGTGTCAGGATGAGGATGGCCCCCTCAGATAGCAGCTGGACCCTGATCTTGCCCCATACCCCCCAGGGGACAACCTACAGACAGCGGTCACTGTGGCGCAGGGCTGCGGCATGGTGGGCCCCCAGGAGCGCCTGGTCATCGTCCATGCCACCCCCCCAGAGCGAGGCCAGCCTGCCTCCCTTGAGCTCCTGCCAGTGGAGTCCTGCGCAGCCGAGAATGGGGCTAAGGTGAGGCTGACCTGGAATTCCAGCCACACACCCCACCAGTGACCCCACTCCTGTGTCCCCAGACCCAGGCCCCAGCTTTCCGGGGTGGGCAGGGGGAGCTGAGCTGAGCTTCCCGGGCCCCCAGGATCCTGACCAGGCTGCAAGCTGCACCGTGGAGCCAGACCCCCGACCCAGCCACCTGGCCCTCAGCGGGTCCACCTTTGGTCTCCTTATGAAGCACTTCCCCAAGCTGCTGCCCAAGGTAGGGCTGTCCTCGAGCCTCCCCGGTCACCCCACGCCTCCCCCCACTCTGCTCCCTCCTCTTGGCTCTCCCACCCCCACCCTGTGGCTGCCTCAGCTCCCCCTGCCTCCCTGTGCTCCCAGGTCCTGGTCCAGGGCACCGTCTTTGCCCGGATGGCCCCTGAGCAGAAGGCAGAGCTGGTCTGCGAGCTGCAGAAACTTCAGTGAGTCCACGTGGGTGAGGGGCCTGCAGAGGGCAAGCTGGTCCCCACGTCCCTGCTCCCACCTCAGACATTAGAGAGCTGTCACCCTCAAAGAGAACCCCAGCAGGCTCCTAAAAGTAGTCATTGCACCCATTTACTCAGCCACCACGTTCACCAGGCACCCTGCGGGCAGGAGGGAGGCAGCCATCCCCGGCTTCTGCCCCATGAGGTGGGCAGGGTCATCTCACAGATGGGGAGGCACCTCACAGGCTCAGGGCCAGCACCGGAATCCGGGCCACGCCCGCCCATCCCTCTTTGTTAGGTACTGCGTGGGCATGTGCGGGGATGGCGCCAATGACTGCGGGGCCCTGAAGGCGGCCGACGTGGGCATCTCGCTCTCCCAGGCCGAGGCCTCCGTGGTCTCGTCCTTCACCTCGAGCGTGGCCAGCATTGAGTGTGTGCCCATGGTCATCAGGTGAGACGGGCAGAGGGCTGGCGGGCAGGGGCTCGGCAGAGCCCGTCAGCCAGCCTGGGCCCCCTAATGCCCCTACCCTGCCACCCAGGGAAGGTCGCTGTTCCCTCGACACGTCGTTCAGTGTCTTCAAGTACATGGCCCTGTACAGCCTGACCCAGTTCATCTCCGTTTTGATCCTCTACACGGTAAGTGTCTGCAGGCTCCCTGCACGGAGCCGTGCCTGAGAGCAGGCCCCTGCCAGGTCCAGGGCAGGGACACTCAGCAGTGTGGTTAGGAGACCAGCAGGTGCTGGAATAGATGGTGTGGCTTGGGCGACTCCTGAGCCGTGGGTGGCGAGGCTTGAATGAGGTGATGAAAGTGCTGAGCACAGAGTCTGGTGCACAGTAGGTCCTCAGGAACGGGAACCGCTGACCTCCAGGGGGCTCCCCGTCTGCGGGGGCGACTGAGGCAGAGCCTCGGCAGGGGGGAAGGAGGTGGAGGCAGGAGTGGGACAGAGCCCAGGCCCCTGCCCCTTTCCCTTGGATCCACCCATTTCCCCACTCGCCCTGGCCCGGACCTTGGCTGGGCCTCCCACTCCCTCCCACAGGGCGTCTCCCCTGCCTGCTCTGAGCGTACACTTCTCACCCCCGCTAAGAGCAGGTGACGCTGTGGGGCAGTACAGCTGTTGTACTTGAGTCTGTCCCTGTAAATCTAGAAGTTTCCAGAGGGCAGGAATTGTGTTCCCAGTAACCTAGGGGCTCCACAAGGCAGAGCGTATGCCTCCCCCTCAGGCTGGGGGTGCCCTGCGGATAGGGGGACCTGCCCCATCAGATTTCAGCCTCCCAGGGCCGGCTCAGACTGGGAGAGGAGCTCCCTGAAGGCAGTGCAGTGTCTCTGCCATCAGACTGGGGGTTCCCCAGGGGCAGGAGGGTGCTGCCCCCTATCAGATTGGAGGGCAAGGATACTTTCCCCATCAGACCCTCAAGGGCAGGGCAGGTGCCTCCTCTATCAGACTAGGGGCTACCATAGGGCTGGGGCTGGGCTCGGGCCAAGTCTCAGTTTCCCCTCTGCCCTCCTTGCCCTGCTGTCAGATCAACACCAACCTGGGTGACCTGCAGTTCCTGGCCATCGACCTGGTCATCACCACCACGGTGGCGGTGCTCATGAGCCGCACTGGGCCGGCACTGGTGCTGGGGCAGGCGCGGCCACCAGGGGCACTGCTCAGCGTGCCCGTGCTGAGCAGCCTGCTGCTGCAGGTGGCCCTGGTGGCTGGTGTGCAGCTGGGAGGCTACTTCCTGATGGTAGCCCAGCCCTGGTGAGTAGGGAGCCCACCCCCAAATCCCACCTCGCCCCGTCCTCTACACACTCGTCCCCTGACCCCCGATCCCTGTACCCCCAGGTTCGTGCCACTGAACAGGACGGTGCCCGCACCGGACAACCTGCCCAACTATGAGAACACAGTGGTTTTCTCTCTGTCCAGCTTTCAGTACCTCATCCTGGCCGCGGCCGTGTCCAAGGGGGCGCCCTTCCGCCGGCCGCTCTACACCAACGGTGCTGCTGGGTGGTGGGGCTGGTGTGGGTGGAGGGAGAGGGGGCTGTGGGAGGCATGTGTGTGAGTGTTTGGGGGCTCCCTGGCCTGACAGACTCCTCCACCCGCAGTGCCCTTCCTGGTGGCCCTGGCGCTCCTGAGCTGTGTCCTGGTGGGCCTCCTCCTGGTCCCTGGCCTCCTGCAGGGGCCGCTGGCACTGAAGAACATCGCCGACACCTGCTTCAAGCTGCTGCTGCTGGCCCTAGTTGCCTTCAACTTCGTGGGGGCCTTCCTGCTGGAGGTGGAGCCCACCCCAGGTCAGGGTTGGAGGGGGGTGCTGGAGGTGGGACTCAGCCATAGCTGCCCCTCTGCACCCTCCCTGTCCTCTGCAGAGCATGCTGGACCAGTACCTCCCGGCCTGCTTGCAGCGCCTCCGGCCCAAACGGGCCTCCAAGAAGCGTTTCAAGCAGTTGGAGCAGGAGCTGGCCGAGCAGCCGTGGCTGCCGCCCCCCGGGCCCGTGAGGTAATGCGGGCCCTGCCCGGCACACTGGACACTGGATCTCCCTGCCTCTGAGCCACCGACTGGGACCCATCTCCAGAGACACCACCACTGTCACTCCCACAGCCCTGTGTCGGCAGTTGTCACACTCCTGTCCCACGTCTACCCAGCCCAGCCTTCCCTGCCCCAACCTGGGGAAACACTATCGTTGTCCCCCACCTCAGACCATCCCGTGTAGAGACGGCAGCCACCCACCCCACTCAGCCTGCTGTCAGTGCAGCAAATAAAGTCATAATATTTTCCTGGCTCGAACGTGCCTGTCTCCTACCTGGTACCACTGACCCAGTGCCTGGCTGGCAGCCCCTGGCACGTGTCTGCTCCCAGCACCCCCAACTTTTCAGATCACATTGCACTACTCCCCTCTTTGGGCCTCTGTTTCCTCGTCTGACAGTAATAATATTTCCGGGTTGAGATGTGCTGGCACTCTTAAGCATTTTACATGCATTATCATTTAATCCCCCAACTGTAGAGAACTATCTCCATTTTACAGATAAGGAAACTGAGGGTTAAAGGTTACACAAGTGGTCAGAGGTGGGGCCAGATCACTTTGGCCCCAGAGTCCACATTCTTAACCTTCCTGCCCTCAGGGGCAGGAAAAGAATGGACTTGCCTCCACAAGTGCCCCTGCGTGCCATCACCTAGGAGGCGTCTAACTGGGGCAGTTCCCTTTCCTCTCCCCCACCCCCCATATCCTGGGACGTGTTTGTGGTCCAGTTCCTCCCTCAGATGAAAATCCAGGCTCTGAGCCCACGTCTCCCAGCCAGAACCACGTGCACTGTCCCCCGGGGAAGGGTGGGTGCTTCTGACCTCACTCCACCAGTGGGACACTGGCCAGGGCCTACTCTGGAGATGCGACTCAGTCATCTGGCCCATCTGTGCTGGGCAGAGGAGAACAGGAAAGAAAGGCTGTTTCCTGCCTTCCAGAAGCCCCTGCCAACCTCATTACTGGAAACCCTGGCGCCATCCCCAGGCCTGCCCTAGAAGGAGCCCAGTAAGTGTTGAATCAAACGGGAGAAGGGACGTGGGGCACGACATCGTAATATCAGGCACATCCACAGACCTTCTGCTCTGGGCGCTGAGTCATCAGCCAGCAATAGTGCAGGGTGGTAGATGCTGTTCAAGGGAGGCCAGAGGACACAGGGAGAGGCCTGGGTTCAAATTGCTCCTCCACCCTCAGCCAATTATTCATGCATTTATTGGGAAGTCATGTGCCAGGCACAGGGGCCACAGCAGTGAACAGAAACATGGCCTCTGCCTGTGGGCAGCTTATAACCTGGCACGAGAGCGGGCAGGGAGGGAGCAAATCTCCAAGGATGTTGGAGGAAGAGCTCCCCACCACCACCGCTGCCCTGCTTGGGTCCTTAGGGCCAGTGGATAGAAACAGCAGAGAGGATCTGGGAGCAAGGACACTAGAGTTGGCAGCTTCAGAGCCTCAGTTTCCCCCTTTTGTCAAGTGTAGGGACAGCATTTCTGCCAGGCAGTTTCCTCTCCTACCCTCCTGGGATTGCGCTTGGCAGCAGTGAGGGGCTAAGAGAGGGCATAGAGGGCTGGCCCGGCCCACAGGGCCCATAGTGCTCCAAGGGACAATAGTCTCGCTCCATTGTGACAGACACTGGAGGGGGGGTTGGCAGATAGTTATTCATTCATTCAACAAACCAGCACTGGGGAGCAAATGATGCATGGAACATTTTAGTCCCTGTGTGGTCGGATTCAGGATCTAAGGGAAGGCAGCTGGGGTGGGGCATGACGGGGGCCAAAGAGATCCGATGGCGAGGGCCTGAATCGAGAGGCATCTCAGTCTCCACCTCCTGAGCCCTCTGCCTCAGGCCCAGGCTCCCGGGACCCAGCAGGGCTGAGGACTGCCCCAGAGGCGGGGCACCTGCACCCTGCCCCCCCCCCCCCCCCCCCCGCAGCCAGTCTCTCCCAGGAGACTCGAGTGTATATTTGTTCATTCCACAAATGTTGCTGAACAGCTGCTCTGAGCCTGGCACTGTGCCTCATGAGCAAAAACCGAGGATAAGCAAAAACAGATCTTGTCCCTGTCTTCATGTGGCTGACAGGCTCGTGGGGGAGAGGGGCAGGATCCAAATGGTCCCAGGCACAGGGCGACACCATAGCTGTGAGCAGTAAAGCAGAAGGTGCTTAAGATCATAGGGGAGAAAGGGAGACTCCTCAGAGAAAGGGAGGGTTTGATCTATAACCTGAAGGAGGTGGACCCCACCAGTGTTCCAGGAGGAAGAAGCAGCTTGAGCAAAGGCCCTGTGGCCTTTGTGGCGGAGGACCGAGTTAATAAGAGACCGCAAAAGGCCATGTGGCTGGAGGCAGGGCCAGACCACGATGAAGGGAAGGGCTCTTGGAGGCCACAGGGAAGCTTAGCCTTGATCCTAGCTACCACAAGAAACCAGCGGAAGGCCTTAAGTGGAAGGGGGCCCCAGCTGAGGTGGGCGGGGGAGGGCAGGGCCCACTTGCTAAGGCCCAGATTGGAGATTATTACAGAGTCCAGACAAGAGATGGTGGTGGCTTACACCACTGTGGGGGAGTGGGCAGACTCAAAGATGTTTGCAAGGCAGAATTAGCCGCTGGGTGCTGGACTGCCTGCAGGGCTGACAGCAGGGGAGGAAGCCAGGGTAACAGAAGGATGGTGGGGTCCTCCCAGATTGGGGGAGGGTCGGGAGGTCGTGAATTTGGACTTGGATCCTTGTTGAATCTGATGTGCCGTGGGGACATTCGTGGGGCCAAGCCTGGTAGCCTGTAGCCCCCGGGGCTGAAAGAAATGCTGTTTGTGGAAGCAGCCGAGGCCAGCCTAGAACAGACTAAGGAGACCCAGAAGGCCCAGCCAGAGAGGCAGGAGGAAAACCAGGCCGGGGAGGGTGTCCTGGAAGCTGGGAGAAGCCAGAGGGGAGAGCAAGGCTACTTGTGAGTGGCCGTGGGTGAATCGCTTTATGAGCCTCGGTTTCCTCCTCTGTAATATGGGGGTAACACGCCCACCTCGCGCACCGCACAACGCTGACTGCGGGCCAGACGTGATGAGGAGACGGGGAGGGGCGTCCTGCACCGGGTGAAGCGCCGACAGACGCGCGGATGGCCCGGCGGGCGCCGCCTCCTCGCAGGGCCGCCCCCAGAAGAGGGTGAAGCCCCGAGGGCGCGGCGTGGCGGCCTGGGCTGCGGCGCTCGCGTTAGGACCCAGCGGATCCGGGGCTGGAGGGCGGGCGCCGGCCCCGTCGGGGGCCCGGAGGGGGGCTCGGAGCGGGCAAAGGGGCGGCTCCGGCGGGCGGACTCGGAGCGGGCGGCGGAGTGACCCGGACAGGTAGGCGCGGGCCGGCAGCCGGGCCGGCGGGGGCGCTCGGGGGGCCCGGGGCGCGGGCAGGGGCGTCGGAGGGCCCCGAGGTGCCGGGGGCGCCGGGCTCTGCGAGTCCCCGATCCTGGGGGCGGCTGCCCGGACCCTGACCCCGGGGCCGTCTGAGCAGATGCTAAGAGGGCGCTGGAAAGTCTGGGGTCGCTTTGAGGGGAACCCGAGTTTGGGGGGAGTCAGAGGTGGGGGCGTCAGGGATGGGGGCGGCTTTTGTTCTCCCTGGGAGGTTGGAATGTGGCGGGTGGGGTGGGGGTGTCCGGCGGGAGCGTCCGGGACAGAGACTTGGAGAGACAAAGAGAGATCAGAGACTGCGAGAGCGCGAGGGAGCGCGCCGAGCAAGTTTCCGTGGCTGATTGTTCCCAGCTGTGCGGCTACAACATCTGGTTTCCTCCAGCCGGACCCCAGGCCGGCCTCTTGAGCAGGCAGAGCCTCAGAGAGCAGTGCGCGGGGGGCAGGGGGCTCCGAGGAGGCCAGGAAGGCAGAGGGGAGGGGAGTCTGCAGCTGTGGAAAGGGCCAGGACCCGGGGCAGCCTCCTAGGCAGGTCCTGGCTTCCCCCACACCCAAAAATCCAGTCTAGAAGTACTCCGAGATGTGGTCCCCTGGGAGGGGTCCATTACCAGGACCCTCCTCTTTACAGCCCCACCTCATGCCCTTGGGGGCCCCTTCCCCCAGTAAGCTTGGGCCTGGGTGCCAGATCCTCTGGGAGAGGAAAAGACTCCATGCCGGGGGTGAGAGGCCTAGGAGGGGCTTTGGGGACAGACAGAAGTGCCCACCACCTCTTAAGGCTTCTTAGGCCCCAACTCAGGGCCTCCTCCTGAGTGGTGACAGCTTCAGCTAGCCTGGCCACCACCAGCCTGGGGGACAAGGAAGGGATAGGGAGGCCTTCCAGGGAGTCACAAGGAAGGAGCCCCAGGTCTTTCAGTCGCCGCACCTTGAGGAGGCCAAGGGTTTTCAGAATGGG
Source organism: Tapirus indicus (assembly GCA_031878705.1). Lineage (NCBI taxonomy): Eukaryota > Metazoa > Chordata > Mammalia > Perissodactyla > Tapiridae > Tapirus > Tapirus indicus. Next base: position 96,894,220 of record CM062924.1, on the reverse strand, counting down.
GATGTGGGGAGCCAGATGTCCCCTGCCTCTGGGGCAGCGTGAGTCATGAGTCTCCCCTCCCCGCCCCTACCTGGCTTCCTCACCCACCTCATCCGACTGCAGTAAGGGTTAAGGAGGGAGTGACATGTTGAATGTATGAGATGGGCAGGGGGTCACAGAAGTCTCCAGAATGGGAGGAAGGAGGGAAAGATGCCCATGTGTCTGCCCCTTTCTTTCCCATCTCCCTAGATTCGCAGGGGGAGAAAGGGCAAGTTAGCTTCCCAGTTAGCTGTCTGGAAGAACGCCCTTTGATGTGGCAGGGAAGGGGCCCTCATCCTGGGTGGATGAGCCCGTGGACTCTCTCCCAGCAGAGAGCTGACAGTCTTGAGGCTGCCTCCACTGAGCTGGGACTGGACTTGGGGACCTGTAGACTCTGCCAAATCCACTGTGTGGCCAAAGACTGGAGGCTGCACTCGACCAGGAGTTCTTGAACTTCTTGAACTTCAGAGCCGGGTGAAAGCTGTGGACCACTGCCCTTTCCCCCAAAATTACACACACAACATTTGTCCTACAATGTCAGGGGATTCAGACACCCTGGGCTGGGTGACATCATGGTCCCCTCCAGCACTGCCCTTCTAGGATCCAGAGAAGGCTCCTCAGACTCCACCCTAAGTGCTTCCTGCTGCTGCAGACAAATAGACCTCAGTCTCGTGTGTCTGTGATGAAGACAGCCAGGTCTTGGGAGGCCTGGAGGCCTGGCAGGAGAGGAGCCTTTTGGGGGTGGGAGCTCTGCCCAGGCCTGGCTGCCCTAGGGGCCCCTGGGGCTATGCATGCATGTGGTTTCCTGCTGAGCAAAATGCTCAGGGCCCAGGGGCTAATTGGGAGCAGGTGGTGGGTTTGGCAGCCGCTGCTGTGTCCCAGCCGTGATGTTGGCTGGGCAGGGTTGGGGTCCCGAGGATGGGTCTGGGGTCAGAGATTCACGTGTTCAGAGCATTAGACACCTGGGGAGATGCTGAATCAGTGGGTGGGCATGCATGCGGGCAAGGAGAGCAGGGTCAGGGCTGGTGGGGGATTAGAAATGTCCCCTTAGTGCAGCAGGGCAGGGCAGGGTCCGTCCATTTGTCAAGATCAGCCCTGGAGCCAGGTTGAAGGCCTTGTCCCTTGGGACCCGAACACTCGGTGGGCCATCAGAGACAGCAGATGTTTCTCCAAAGTAGTTCCCCGGCCAGACTCCCTGGCCCTCCATATGCCTGGCTTCTATTCCGAGTGCCTTCTTCTCCGTGCTGAATTCAGGGGAGCAGAGGTGGGCTCTGCAGTCCTGTGTTAGTGGACCCTGACACAGCTTGCCCCCTCCTCTTCCTCCAGCTGTCCTCTGACACCAGCCCAGCCCGCCTCACTGTGTAGCCATGAGAGCTGCCTACCTCTGCCTACTATTCCTGCCTGGTGAGTGGCTCCTGGAGCAGGAGGGCTGCCCTTATGTGGGTGGGCACGGGGTTTGTGGGGGGAGGGAGCTGGCAGTGAGCCTTTGTCGTGCCCTATGGCCAGAACTCAGCTTCCCGGGTCCCAGAGCCTCCCGCCTCCTGGACCACAGACTGGACTGGCCAACCATCCCAAAGTCTGAGGCCCTCACCCCAACCCTCCACAGCAGCAGGCAGGGAGGATTCTGGAGAGTGGGCACACGCCCAGGCACCAGGAGTCCATGCTTTTCCTCTTACTGACCCTCCTGAGGGCTGATGTGCAGGAGCAGGGGGCACCCAAGGCAGGGAGTCCGAGGGCCTGGGTTCTAGACCCATTTGGGGCCCAACCACCCTATACAGTCTTGACCTTGGAGCGATCTCTATTGGTCAAATGAGCAGTTATCAATGGGGATTACAACACCCTGCCAGGTCTAACATTCATTCATTCAACAGGTATTTGTTGAGCTCCTACCATGTGCCAGGCTAGGCCCTGGGGACACAGCCATGAACTAGGCAGGCAAATCCCTGCCCTCGTGGTGCTGCCATCCAGGGAAGGGAGGCCGATATTATCAAGTAGATGTGATAAATGTCAGATTGTGCTGAGTGCTATGATGGAAATAAACAGGAGGATGAGGTGGAGAGGGTGGGCGGGCCAACGAGGGCCTCTTAGCAGAGCTGAAATTTCAATTGAGACCTGAGGGAGGAGAGCTGAACCAGGATGCAGGCCTAGGGAAAGTCAAGTGCAAAGGCCCTGGGGCAGGCAGGAGCTTGCTGAGTTCCAGGAACAGCCAGGAGGCCAGCATGGGGGAGATGGGCAGGATAAGGTCAGTGAGGTGACACCGAGCCAGGGAGTATAAGGGCCTCCATGGCTGAGGGAGGAGTTTGGATCCTGAGTCTGGTTGTAGGATCTTAGGGTCTGACAGGTCTGACCTTGGGACCTCCCCAGAAGTGCCTTGGGGCCCCTGCTGGCCTTCTCTGCGGGGCACCCCCTCAAGCTTTGCCTCCCCATAACAGGCCTGCTGGCTCAGGGCCAATATGACCTGGGCCCGCTGCCTCCGTTCCCGGACCAGGTTCAGTACACCCACTACAGCGACCAGATTGGTGAGGGCGCGCCCAACCCCACGTCTCCCCCAGCCCTGCCACGTCACCAAGGCCTGGCTCCCCAGATGTGCATGGCTTAGCCAGGGACCAGGTGGGGTGGGGTGATGGGAATCGCAGAGGGTGGTCCCTGGCTCAGTTGTGACCTCCTTTGCCCCTGGGGCTAGGGGCTAGCCTGACCCCCCACCAATACTACATTCATCTTTGTTTTCAGACAACCCCGACTACTATGATTATCAAGGTAAAGGGCTCGGGGCAGGGCAGGATGGGTGGGCAGCTGTGGGGGGAGCCCATGGGGGCCTGCGGGGAGCAGGGAGCAGACCCGCTTATCATCCCCTGTTGCAGAAGTGACTCCTCGGCCCCCCGAGGAGCAGTTCCAGTTCCAGTCCCAGCAGCAAGTCCAACAGGAAGTCATCCCAGCCCCCACCTTAGGTAGGCCACAAGCTCCTGTCAACCTGGGAGTGGGGTTCTGTGTGGGGGCAGGGAGAGGTGACCCCACCCTGTCCTGAATGGACCCCTCTCGGTGACCCCTGCCTGCCCCTCTTCCCAACACCAGAACCAGGAAATGCAGAGACGGAGCCCACGGAGCCTGGGCCTCTTGGTAAGGCTTTCCTGACATCTGGAGAAACAGAGGCATGGCCCTGCAAGTGGGGGTGGAGTCGGGTGCAGCACTGATGGGACAGACAGCCAGGCCTTTTCTTCTTTCCAGGGTAGATGGTGGGGTGGGGGGCTTGCAGACGTGCCCCTGCTTTAGGGGGGCCGGCAACTCCAGGGCCCCCTGCACAGCTCTGGGAAACCCCCCCTGCCCCCAGGCCTGGCTGGAGGCTGAGTTGGCTGCAGCCTCGGGAGGGGCCCTCTACTCCTAGACACCGGGGAGGGGCAGGAGCGTGCTGGGGGCTTCCTGCCTGCCAGCGAGACTGGGTGGTGCTCGTGGCAAGCCAGTCGAGGAGGGGGCAGGAAGCCCAGGCCGGCCGAGCGGGGGCCCCATGCTGCCCCAGCCAAGAGCCTGAGAGAACCAGACTGTGTGTGAGGGACCCTGTCTCCCTCCTCAGCTCCGTGTGTCAGTGTGGGCTCCTGTGAGCGAGCGGACCTGCCTGTGAGGTTGGTGTGGACTTTTGTGACCGTGTGTGTGTGGGGGGGTGTGCATTGTGTTTGAACTTAGGTATGTCTGAATATATGCTTCCCAGTGTGGTGGTGAATTTGTATGTGTGTAAATACATTGTATAAAATCGGGCGGCCCCAGAAGGTCCCACAGTGCTGTGGCGTGTGTTGGGTGTGTTGAGGAGTGTGTTTATGTGCGTGTCTGGGCTGGGCCGGAGGGTGCAGGGGTATCTAGGCCCTGAGAGCCAGTCTCCAGTGGGCAAGCTTGGAGCTGCAGCCCCCAGTCTGATCCCACCTGTCACCCAGACTGCCGCGAGGAGCAGTACCCATGCACCCGCCTCTACTCCATACACAAGCCCTGCAAACAGTGTCTCAACGAGGTCTGCTTCTACAGGTGAGCGCAGGTGGCGGCGGACGGGGACGGGGGAGCGGCTCCAGCCAGCCACGGTGGGAGTCTGGGGGAAGACAGTGAATCCTGAAGTGGCGCTCAACTCTGGTTAAGCCCAGGTTGGGGGCCATGGCTCTGGGCTCCAATGCCAGGCCCTGTCCGGGCTCTCCCAGCGGGGCTGGCTGAGGCTGTGGCTGACACCTCCCCCCGCCCTGTCCCCTCAGCCTCCGCCGCGTGTACGTCGTCAACAAGGAGATCTGTGTCCGCACAGTCTGTGCCCACGAGGAGCTCCTCCGAGGTAGGCAGGCCTCCGCCCCGAGACTCCCCCTGCCCCCACGCCTACTCATTATCCATCCACCCACCTGACATTTATTAAACACTGTTCTGTGCTGGGGCCACTTCCAAGAGATCCCGGCTCCCCTCCTGGCTGCTTATCATCCTAACATCCTCCTCACCAGGGCGGGGGAGGGGGTAGCAGTTCCCATCACCCAGCCCCACCCTGACCCCACTCCTTCCTGTCCCTACAACAGCTGACCTGTGTCGGGACAAGTTCTCCAGATGTGGCGTGATGGCCAGCAGCGGCCTGTGCCAGTCTGTGGCAGCCTCCTGTGCTAGGAGCTGTGGGGGCTGCTAGGGTGGAGCTGACACCCCGAGCGCTGGACCCCACCCCCGCCCTAGATCCGGGGCCCTTGGCCCTGCCTGACCTGGTGCTTTTCCCCCAACCCGACATTCCTTTTATTCTGTAAAAAGTTAGTGGACTGTGGCCCTGGGGGTTGTCTCAGGCCCCTCCCCCAGCCTGTGGCCATGCCTGGGGCACAATGGGGGCTCCCCAACACCCAGTCTTCACCCTCTGGGTGGGCGGCATCCCAGGCCTCTTGGTGAGACCTGGGCCTCCGACATGCCGTCTCAGTCCCTCTGAGGACGGTCCCCCCAACTGGTCCCCCGAGGTAGGCTATGCCCCTCACCCCAGCTGGTCTGCTTGGATTTACTCCAGCCCCCTGGGCATAGACCACCTTTGTTTTATACAAAAATTAAAAACAAGTTTTTACAAAAGATTCAGAGTCACTTTTTCAGTCAAGAGCACAGAGAGGGTGGCCAGGTGCCTCCAACACTGCCTGTCCTCACGGAGAGGCTGGCTGGCCCCTTGGGGAGAAGGTTCTGTTCAGGTGACCTGTGGCCTCGCCTCTGCCGTCCCAGCCCTGCCTCCTCCGCCACCGGCTTCAGCTCTGACCTGCCCAGAAGGATGGGCCGTGACAGCTGCCCGCCCCAGTGTGCGCATGTGTGTATCACAAGGGGTTGCATCGGGACTAGAAGGTCCAGGGGTACAGCTTTCTCGTTGTCAGGGCTGCTTGTTGAGGGCACGAGTCCCCTGTCAGGAGAGGGGTGCAAGCCGAGATGGGAGGCCGCCCGTGAGAAAGCACAGGAGCGTGTATAGGGTACAAGGCAGGAGGTCAAGGTAGGTGGACTGAGATAAAGGGCTTTTTCTGGGGTGGGGGCTGGAGCAGTTCAGAGGGCAGAAACGGGGCAGGCCACTGTACCTCCCTCTGAGCAGCGTGTGGGGAGCGAGCTCTGCTGCAGGCTCAGCACACAGTCGTAGTTAACCCTCCAGACAGGCCGACGTGGTGGGTACAGTAAACATCCCCCTCTTACAGGCAGGAAAACTAAGCCCAGAGGCATTAACCCCCCCAAGGGTCCCCGGCTAGAAGTGGCAGAGCTGGGGCAGACCTGACTGTTGAACTCCATGGGATGAGTGGAATCTCTCCCTGGAAACACTGATCAAGCACTTTCCATGTGAACTTCCTTATAACCATCCTGTGAGACAGGTTCCCATTTTACAGCTGAGCAGACCGAGGCCATGAGAGGTTCAACTTTGCCCAGGCTCACTTAGCGGAGCAGGGCAAGACCCCACATTCACTCCGGGCCTGCTCTTGTTCACACCGCCTGGAAGGCCTGCCCGCTGCCCAGGGCGTGGGCCCCGTCCTGAGGAGGGGTCAGAGAAAGGGGCAGGAAAGCTTTGGCTGGAGAGTCGCGCTGCACAGGTTGCCCATCTGTTAAGTGGGGTGGGTGGCGCAGGACCCTGGTGGCCTCCCCACCCGACATCCTGTGAGGTTGGTAAATTCCATGGGCCTTTCTAAAGCCTCCCCATCTCCCTGAGCACCCTCACTAGGGGACCCATCTCTCCCGCAGCCCTCCTGTCTCCCCTCCCATCCCCCAGCTGGAGGAGGCACAGATAGTAAAAGGACACCTGTACAAACTGTTTTTAGAAAATTACGTCTTGTTACAAAAAACACCACAGTTCTGAACAGTTAATATTGTAAAAAGGTATAAAAATACAAGGACTCGGAACTCTGAGGGATTCCCTGACGAACGCTCTGAACTAGGGCGGAGAGGTCTCTGGGAAGCCAGGGGAGGGCTGGGTCTCGGACCCCTGACCTAGGCCTGGGCACCCCGCCTCTTTCCCATGAGCCCTGGCTCCCGGGCCGACTAGAGACGAGGGGTCTCCCAGACCCCTGGCTTCGGCTCGGCCACTCTCAGGAAGGATCCCATACAATCGAGTGGCTCATCACGGGGGAGGGCGGCTGGACCGAGGTGGGCGCACAGACGGCAGGTGGCTCTGAGGATGCTGGGTCTGGCCTGGCGCTGGAGTCCTCGCCCCTCAGTACTGCCACCCCTGCTCTTCCTCAACCCCAGCCGAGCTCAGGAGGCGCCAACGGGCCCAGGCTCTGGGTGGACTGTGCTGGAGAGGAGGCCCCCTGGGGGCTGCTTTCCAGAATGCCAACCGGGAAGGGGCTCATTTCTCAGGGGGGCCGGAGGGCGGGGAGAAGGACGCTGAGCTCCTTCGAAGCTCTTGCTGCAGCTGTCCCTTCAGTGTGGACACCTGGAGAAAAAAAAGGTAGGGCCAGCCCGGCCGGCCCAGGCCCCCAGCCTGACTTCAGTAAAAGGAAGTGACTGCTGCTGGGACCGCAGAAGGGACCCAGTGCTGCCTGTTTCAGGAAAAACTGGTCTCACTAAGAGCCAGGGTATTTCCTTCGCTCCTCATTTTGCTCCACTTAGCAGTCAGGAGTCCTCTGGTGGCTCAGCATCTCCTCGGGGCGCCCCCTCCCCACTCTCAACACTTGCATAGGCCCCAGTGCTAGCCCCACTCCAGGGGTGGACCTGTGACCCTGGCCTGGCCTATCAGAGCAGCCTTGCCCCGCAGACATGATGGGTCGGGGCGGTCAGGGAAGGGCCTGGGATCTACGCTGGCCAGTGAGGATCATCCCTGGGACTTGTACTGTTCTCAGGGAAAAGGCCCCTCTCTCCTCTGGGATCACCAGTTGTTGGGATAACCTGAGGCTGGAGCTGCTGAGGCCACCTGTGCCCCCCAGGGAGAGGGCCCACCTGGCCATGGAGCCAGAGGAGAGCAGAGCAAAAGAACCCAGTTCCAGTGACATCACTTGAGCCCGTGTCCAGCCATGGTTGATACCAGCATAGATCCATGGACCATTTCAGTTTCGGGTGCCACTGACTGCTTCTACCCAAGACGTCACCACCAGCCCTCTCCCCCTCCTCCTCCTCCAGCTCCACACTTCCATCCTGGCCCAGCTTCCCAAGGAGGGTCCTGCTGGTTCTGCAGCCCCCTGGGGAGGGGCCAGAGCCCACCAGGCCTGAGTACCTGCTCCTCCAGCCCACGCACCCTCTGCCGGTGGGCCCGCTCCCGCGCCTCCAGGGTGCGCTCCGTCTGCACCTGGGCACTGCGCAGGCGCTCCACTTCCTGCTGCAGCTCCAGCCGTTGCTGCTCGTCTGCCTCCAGCCGGGCTGGGCTATGGTCCTGCTCCAACGTTACCACCTGAGCCTGCAGGAGGAGCCGTTGTCAGGGTCTGGTCCTGTGTGTGTGTGCGCGCCCGCGTGTTGGAGGAGGTGTTAGGCACCTCCCCAGGGCAGGAGCCTGAAGGCCCCTTGGGGCAAAGCCAGTTGGCGGCCGGGGATGCAGATGATTTCCTTGTTTGTCCCCCACCCCCTGGCCCTCCTGGTCTTCGAATCCTGGGTTGGGGTACCTAGTGAGCCCCACTCAGACAGGCGTAGACACACACACACGTATTCAAACATAGGGACAGGCCCACAAGCAAGCATGTAATACTCACCTGTGTCCACATGCATATGTGCAAAACCCTGACACTCCTACACACATCTACATACGTGAAGACATCTGTACAGACACGACACACATATAACGTATTCCTCATGCTTAGACTCATCACATCTGTACACAAGATTCATGCTGCGTGCACAAAGATACCCCCATGTACACTCACACCTCTACACGCCCACAACATACACGAACACAGCCTCATGCGCTGACCGGCCTGTAGCAGCTCTTTTCTCTCCACTTTGGGAAAGACCCCTCCCTCTGGGACCTGGCTCTGGGCCGCCCCCTCCAAGGGTCTGGGCTCGTGGGTGGTGGGGGTTGAGGCCCTGGGTGGGCTGAGCCATCAGCAACTCCTGGGACTGCCTGGCACTCAGTGGGGTTGGATCCAGGGTGGGTGGGCAGGGGCTGGACCTCCAGCAGCTGGATCTGCCTCTGGGCCTCGGCCAGCTGCAGCTCGGCCCCCGTGAGCGTGCGGTCCAGGCGACCCTTCTCTGCACTCAGCCGCACTGTGTCCTCGTGGTTGCGAAGCTTCTCCCGCTCCACCTGGGAGGGGACAGCAGGAGGGGATCAGGGTGCCCCGGGAGGGGGGAGGGGCTCAGAGAGGGATGTTAGGCTAGAGGCAGCAGGACCAGGGGCCAGGGGGTACCTGAGGCCGCCAGACCCTAGGGACATGCAGCTGGGACCAACCATGGCTGGGACCCAGGGAAAGTGAGGGGAGGGCCCTGGGGGCGCAGCCCACCTTGTCCAGCGTCTTCTTGAGGGCCACCCGGTCCTTCTCCAGCCGCAGGGCTGACCGCTCCGCCTCCCGCTTCTCGGCCTCCAGCTGCGCCAGGGCTCGCTGCAGCAGCCGCCGCTCATCCTGCAGCTTCTGGACCGTGTGCAGGGCCACAGCCTCACCCTCCTGTCGTTGCCGCAGCACCTACAGCAGAAACCGGCAGGTCCCCAATTCCTCTGGGCCTCAGTGCATGCATATGAAGCTTGGGGATGGGGATGCCAGCCTGCCATGCCCGCTCACTCAGCAGGACAACTGTGAGGTCCACATCAGGCAACTGTCATCTGAGGCCAGATAGTATTCCTTTCTGGGCCTCAGTTTCTCCATCTGTATAATGGGGATATGGAATGAATGAACCCCGCTTTATTCCTGGGCTTGTGTCTTCCTCCTCACAGGAGGCTGGGCCTGGGTTTGGGCTAAGTGGGAAAGTAGGAGATAGGTGGGATGGTCCCCACCCCATCCCAAGGGCCTCAGAGTCCTGGGGACAGAAGGGGCCCACCTTGGCCCTCACCTCCTGTAGCTGCTGCAGCCGCCCCTCGGCCTCCGCCCGCTGCAGCTCCAGGTCCGCCAGCTCCCCCCGCATCGTCTGCACCTGCTCGCCCAGGGAGCTGCTCTGCTTCCGTGCCTCAGATAACGCCAGCCGAGCGGCCTCCAGCCGTTCCTGGGGGACGGGGCTGATGGTGCCAGGCTGGCCTGGGAGCCCTGAGGCAAAGGGCTCCCCTCTCCTCTGTACCTCCGGGCCAGGCTCACAGCCCATCTAACACACGGTAATCTCACCTGGAGGGTGAGCCAGAGAGCAGGCCCGGCCCACAGCCTATCCACTGACCTGCACAGGCGAGGAGCCCTCAGACCCCAGCTCTCCCCCATGAACCCTGCAGGTGGGTCCCTCTAAGCCTGTAATAGGCTTGTTCCCCCCATGAGCCTCCTCTCATTGGCCGATGCTCTTCTTGGGCCCACCCCTACCTCAAGGCTGGCTCTCATTGACTGGCTCCTTAGGGTTCCCAACTGACTGCCCCACTGGCTGGCTCTCTACCAGGGCCCCTCCAAGTCTGCCCTTAGTGGCTAACTCTCTCACTGGGCGCCCCCCAGCCAGACTCTGGAGTCCCCAAACCTGGAGCACTTGGCAGTCATGTTCACAGGCGGTCAGGGCCTTCTGCAGGTGCAGGTTCTTGTCTTGGGCGCTGGTGAGGCTGGCGCTGTTCTGGGCCAGAGCCTCCGTCAGGCCCTGCACCTTGTCCCGCAGGGCCCCCTCGCTCTCCTCCACCTTGGCCAGCGCCCCATTCAGCCGATCCACTGTCAGCTGCAGAGTCCCTGCCTTCACCTCACTGTCTGCCACCTGCCAAAAGGACAGATGGGATGGTCAAGTGGCTCTGCTCTCGCTGTGGCCTCCAGCAGGGAGACCCAACCCAAGCCAGGCCAAGCCCTTCCCACCTCTCTCTAGGCCTTCATCACTCATACCGTTGTTCCCATGTGCTCCCACTGGCTCAGCCTACCGCAACCTAGGCCCCGTCCCACTGCTGGTTAACTACCCTCACCCAGAGCGCCATCAACCTAGTTGTCTTAGACCCATGGTCTCCTCCCTGTTCTCATTCCCCTGTCCTCCCTGCTACAGAGGAGAAAGGGTAACCACCGCAACCCTGTGTTCTTGACTTTGGTGGGTGACCATGCAGGGCTAGCAGAGTTACTGAACATTCCAGTTAGAGCTGAGCTTCCTGGCAGCCAAGGCAAAAAGGGAAATGAGTGAAATTTATGTCTCTGACTTGTCCCACATGCTTCCTTTCAGTGAAGATTCTGTTGTCAAACATTCCTAAATTCTAATTTTGGCCCTGCCTCTTTTTGGCTATGTGATCTCGGGCAGTGATCCTCTCTGAGCCTCCATTAGTCCATCCACGAAATGGGGATGATGGTAATACTTGCCTCACAGGGTTGTTGGGAGGATTATGTGGTTCCTGTAAAGCACTTAGCACTAGGCAAGCCCGCAAGTGGGAGAGGGGACCCACCTGTCTCTGCAGGGAGTCCACCCGATCCTGGAGGGCCTGGGCCTGGGCCTCACGGTCGCTCAGGCCCAGGCGGCTGCGCTGCAGCTCCCCCTCGAGTGAGCGCCGCTGCAGCTCGAGCTTGATGGTGCGGCTCTCAGAGGCGTCCAGCACCTCCTTCAGGCGCCGCTTGTCGCTTTCCAGCTTCACCTCACTGGCCTTCATCTTGCTGATCTTCTCCTGTGCGTTGGAGAGGGCTCAGGCCCCAGCCGTCCAGTGTACCCCACACCTCCCACAGCCCTCAGGACTCTTAGGAGAAGGTGGGGGGCAGCCTCAAAGTGGCTGGTCCAACCACTCACTGTCTGACTGGAGCCAGCCGTGACCCTCTTGGGGGCCCAGTCTCCCTATGTTCCCAGGATGGGTTGGCCTGAGGCTCCCAGAGCACCCTCCAGTTCTGGCTGAGTCTAACAGGCTGTGTGATCCAGGATTATCCCTCCTGCTCCCTGCCCTAGTCCCCATCTATACAGTGGGGGGACTGGACTGGTCCGGGGTACCACACCTGGTGTTCACAGAGCCCTGGGGAGGAGGGGGACTGTAAAAAGGCAGGTCCCAGGGCTTCCCCTGCTCTGCTGCATCACTGCAGACGCAGACCCAAAGCTGCACGCGTGACGTGAGCTGAGCTGGGCAGGAGCCCTGTGCCCTACAGGGCATTAGGGGATGATGCTCCTCCAGCCCCCACACAGGGTCAGATGGTGAAGGAGGCTTGGGGAGTGCGGAGAAGACAGGAAGACAGACTGGGGTCCTTCCACTCCTGTTACCGTCCTGGAGACAGGGCGGGTCAAGGGGGTGTTCTCACAACACCCCTCAGGCCTGGCCCCTCTCCTGCCTGCTCAGAGCCCCAACCCTGCCATGTCTGGGCCCGGCAGCCCCGCTCTGGCTCCTGCCCAGCTTTGTTCCTGGCCTCCTCCCGCGTCCCCTGTGGCTGGGCCCAAGGCCAGAGCTGGAGCCCAGACACAACAATCCAGCTCAAGCTCGGCCTGGAGCCAGAGGCAGGGGGTGGGCTGCGGGGGCAGACATAGAGGGCCAAGGCGGGAAGGGAAGAGGGAGGGAGGGGACCTGAGAGAAGGGCTTAAGGCTTCGGCAGCCCAGACTATCACCACCAGAGCCTGCGCTTCCTACACCAGACACACACACAAACACACAAGTATACACAGCTGTCCCCCAAACACACACAAACCCCAGAATACCACCGTGTGGCTCTACAGAGACGAAGGAAACAGGCCCCCCGAGCATCACCTCCATGTTAAGAGCATATGTGCACCTGGGAGAGAATTATCGGTCCTCCCCTTTTACAGATGAGAAAAGGAGAACCAGGCAGGCTCATTAGCACCAGCAGGGCCAGGACTTGAACCCAGGCCTGTCAACCTCAAAATCACAGTCTCTTCTATAGCCTAGTGACCTCAACGAGGAACGAGAAGATGGAAGCTGAATGTGCTTTTGGAGAAAGAGCCACAGGTGGTCACTTCAGTGGGTGCTGAGACCCAGGCAGACAGAAACAGAGACGCGCACAGTAGGATTTACAGACACCCATTCGGGCACCCAGATTCCCCCCTCGCCCCTGCTGGCCCTCAGCTCCTGCCTACCTGGCTGGCCCGGAGCTCACTCTCAGTGGCCTGCAGGCTCCTCTCCAGGGTGGCCACCTGGTCCAGCGCGGCCCGGCGCTCCCGCTCGCTGCGCCGCACGCTCTCCTCCTGCAGCGCCAGCTCCGCCTGGGCCCCGCTCAGCCGCCCATCCACACCGCGCCGGGCTGCGGTCCCCACCCAGCCCCGTCAGGCCTGGCCAGTTACAGCCCCGAGACCCGAACCAGGCCAAAAAATGCCTGGCCTGCCCTCCACCCACCACAGGGCCTGCCTCTCCGAGCCCTTGAGGGTCTGCAGGTCTGGACATGGGGTGGGGCTGGCCAAGGAGGATCCCCCAATAGAGACAGCCCCCAATTCAGGTCACGGGGGCCAGGGCAGGGATGCAGGAGCCGCTCAGGCCCATCTCCAGCCTCCCACCTCAGCTGCTGAGAGCACAAGAGACCAGAGCAAGGACCAGGGCTCAGACTCACCCTCCTCACTCTCAGCCACAGCCTTCTGCAGCTGCTTTGCCCGTGAGGTTGCGCTGTCCCTTTCGGCCTCCAATTCAGCCAGCTGGTGATTCAGGGCACTCACCTGGGCCTGAAGCTCGTCCTGCAGCCCCAACATGGGGGGAAAAAGAAGACCCCTGCTCTGACAACCTGCAGCCCCTCACAGGGCCCTCGGCCCCCCCCCATCCAGCCTCTCACGCCCAGCCTCACCCGTTCTCTCTGGGCACTCCGAAGCTCCTGCAGGAATTCCCGGAGGGCCCCCCGCACCACCTCCAGGTCCAGGTCTGGAGATGCCGGAGAGGTGGCAGGTCCTGGGGATGGTGGCTCGGACCCAGGGCTGCGTTCCAAGGGGCTGGGGCTGCTGAGTCCTTCTCCGCTTCCTGGAGGAGGGGATATGCTCAGGGATGCAGGAGCCACTGGCCTCTCCTGCCTGGATGGTGCCTGCAGGCTCCTAGTGTAGCCCACCCATCCTGCTGTAGCCAACAGCCCACGTGAGCTTCCCACAGCACAAATGGGATCCCTTCACCCTCTTGCTTAACCCCCACAGCCCTGAGAATCACCCTCTCATCCTTTACAAGCTGGCCACTCCACATCACCTTCAGCTGCCATGTTCTAGAACATTCCCTCTGCCAGTGCTAGGGACTTCGTACATGCTGTTCCCTTCTCTCCCCAAGGCTGATCTTTGCCTAGCCCACTCCTTTAGGCCTAAATGTAAAGATCACTCCCCAGAGGCCTCCCTGACCCCTGGCTAGGTTGGGGGGAGCTCATCCCACCCTCACGGGGTGCTGATGTCTGCCTCCCTGCAGACCAAGAGCGCCATGGGGGCTGCGTCCCCAGGGCCCAGTCCAAGGTGGACACTCCATCACCTCAACATCTCCCTGTCCTGAGCGCTCACTACATACCAAGCACTGGGCCAGTGCTTTCCCTGCATCACCCCATTTCATCCTCACAATAACTCCCTGAGAAATAAGGACCAATTTGCTCCCTTCACAGGCTGACGGGGCTCAAGGCAGTTAACTGATTTGCTTGGTCTCAAAGCTGGGAAGATCCAGAGCCACGATTTGAAGCCTGGTGGCCCGGTGTCCCAGCAGAAAACCTGGAACCCTGCTTGGGAGACGATGGGCAACAAAGAGGTGGGAGGGGGCAGGGCAGAGACAGGACGGCACCTGGAGGTCAACATCGGAACTGCAGGACGGCGGGGTCAGCCTGTGGGCATCCTCCTGCCTCTGCCAAGTGAGACCCAAACTGCCCCACAGCTCCGCCAGCACCCAAAGGACCCGGGCAGGACGTCCACCCACTGCCCCCGGGGCCTCCATCCCCTCGGAGTAGTGGCCTGCAGGACCACGTGAGCAGGTCTTTTGTCCCACGTCCCCACCTCCACTCATGCCCACTTCGCTCGCTCCGCTCCGCTGCTCTGTTGCCATTGCTGCTCCCAAGACAGAGGTACCTCCATCTTTCCTCTTGCCCTCAGTCTCTCCTCCATTCTTCCCCCACCCACCGCCTCCTCAGTGCGGCTCTCGCTGTCTCCACACACACACACGCCTGACCCTACCCTGCCTTATCTCTAAAACATTTTTTATGATGATAAGATATATATAACAAAATATGCCTTTCTGACCATCTTTGTACAATTTAGTAGCATTAATTATATTCACACTGTTATGCAAACATCACCACTATCTGTTTCTAAATCTTTTCCATCACTCCCATTATGGGTTGAATTGTGTCTCAAAATTCATATGTAGATGTCCTAATGGCCGGCACCTCAGAATGTGATCTTGTTTGGAAATAGGGTCCTCACAGATGTCATTAGTTAAGACGAAGTCATACTAGAGGAGGGTGGGCTCTAATCCAATTTGATCGGCGTCCTTATAAAAAGGGGAAATTTGGACACACACCCAAGGAGAATGCCAAGTGAAGATGGCAGCGATGCTGCCAGAAGCCAAGGAACCACCAGAAGCTGGGAGAGAGGCTGGAACAAACTCTTCCCAGCACCTTCAGAGGAAGCATGGCCCTGCCAACACCTTTCCTTGGACTTCTGGCTCCAGAACGTGAGACATAAGTTTCTGTTGTTTAAGCCACTGTTTGTGGTACTTGTTAGGACAGCCCTAGGGGACTAATACAATCCCAAACAGAAACTCTATAACCCTAAATTAAGCAATAACTCCCAATTCTCCCCTCTCTGCAGCCCCTGGTAACCTTTCTTTGCATCTCAACGAATTTGCCTATTCTAGATACTTCATGTAAGTGGAATCATACTGTATTTGTCTTTTTGTGGCTGGCTTATTTCACTTAGCCAAGTTTACATTGTAGCATGTGTCATTCCTTTTTAAGGCTGAATAATATTCCATTGTATGGATGGACCACATTTTGTTTATCCATTCACCTGTCCGTGGACACTTGGGTTGCTTCCACCTTTTGGCTATTGTGAATAATACTGCAATGAACATGAGTATACAAATATCTGTTTGAGTGCGTTTTCAATTCTTTCGGGTATATACCTAGGGGTGGAATTGTTGGGTTGTATGGTAATTCCAAGTTTAGGTTTTTGAGGAACCACCAAACTATTTTCGACAGCAGCTGCACCACTTTACATTCTCACCAGCAATGTCCCTTGACTTATTTTTCCTTACCTATTTTCCACCCAGTACATTCTATGTTTCATTTATACAGCATGTGTATTATCTGCTACTCCCCTGCCTAGACTAACGCTCCAGAAGAGCAGAAATGCTGGTACTTTTGCTTACTGCTCCATCCCCAGTGCTTAAACTGTATGGGGCACATTGTCGGTGCTTGATAAATACTGAGTTAATGAATGAACACATGTGATCCTGTGGCTAAACTGTGGATCTGAAGAGGCAATGACTCAATGTCCCCTAGTGAATTTCCCACAGCTCTCAGACCCCACAGGTTCTATTCTAGCCCCTAGGAATCAAGATGAGACTGCGGTCAAGCTGAGACAAGGGGCTCCCTAAGGCCACTGGCGCCCCCTGAAGCACAGCGCTGATTTTCCCAGCGTTCTCCACTGGGCCTTGGGAACATCTCTTCCGAAAGAGTTCCTGGAGGGGGTCGGGCTGGGTGTGTATCTGGGGGAGGCAGGGGGTCACAGGCCTGGTACGGAGGGGTGTGGAGTAGGGACAGGAGAACGAAGAGGATGGGGTGCTGATAGAGAGGACAGGGGTCTATTATAGAGGACGGAGGCTCCAAGCCTGGAGGAGTTAAGAGCATTAAGAAGCGACACCCTCCAACCGCTTCAGAAAGAAGCGATCTGGGGAGCGCGCTCATCAGCGAAAGGGAGGGGCCTCGGTGGGGGCGGGGCCCAGCGACGTGGGGACGTGGCCCCAGGGGGCGGGCCTCTGCAGGAGGCGGGGACTGGCCGAGGGGGCGGGGTTTGAGACCGGCCATCAAGGGAGGTGCGGGCTCTTAGGCGGAACGGAACTAGGCGAGGGGGCGGGGACCCCGCAAGGCCAGCCCCTCCCCCGCCGGCTCCGCTCACCTCCGGCGGGCGCGCTCCGGGCCGGGGAGCCGGGCGCGGGCCGTGGGGCGGGGCTGGGCGCGCGGCCGATGCCCAGGCCCCGGCGCAGGGCCGAGCGCAGGCCGCCCAGCTGGGCCTCGGCCGCGCGCCGCTGCGCCTCCACGCGGGCCAGCTCGGCCTCCAGGCCTTGCGCCCGGCCCTCGGCCGCGCTCAGCCGCAGCCCCAGCTCCGCGGCCTCGGCCCGCGCCGTCTCCAGCTTCAGCTCCAGCCGGCAGGCGTGGTCCAGCTGCTGCTTCTCGGCGACGCGCGCCTCCTCCAGGGAGCCCAGCAGGCTTCGCTCGCGGCCCCGGAACTCGCCCTCTTGCTCCTGCAGCTTCCTCTGGGCTCCCTGGAGCTGGAGTGGAGGTGAAGCCGGGAGGTGGGGGTCAGCAAGGCCGCCCCCCACCCCGACGCCCCACCTCCCAGGCAGCCTGGAGCCCACCCGCCCAAAAGGGGCGAGTACAACAACTGTTCCTCTAGTGGTCTCCACCCAAGCAGGAGAGGAACATCCACGGGGGTGTGGGAGGAAACTATTAGAATTTGCTTTTTATCTCTTCTTTCTGTGTATATGCCTTGTAACGTGCAGTTTATGAGTAATAAATGAACAGAGATAGGCTTATCGGTGCCAGGCACTAAGTTTACTTTCCCCTCAAAATCAACTGTAATTACCACTATGAATCATCTCCATTTTAGAAATGAGGAAACTGAGGCACAGAGCAGTTACATAACTTGCCCAAGGCCACACAGCTAGTAAGCTGAGAGCTAGGATTCAAAGCCAGGCACTCTGGCGCCGGAGGCTGTTCTCTTAACCACCAGGACACACTGCCTCTGAGCACATAATTGATCAGTCAATCACACAATGGGGGCACGTACTAAGTAACTGTTTTCTGATGGAGTGCACGCTCTCTCTCTCTCTCTCTCTCTTTCTCACACACACACACACACACACACCCTCTGGTTTAGAGAATGAGTCAACCTCTCACAGTCATCAGTTTCACAGGAAACCATCTACCGAGCACCATCTGGATGCTAAGACCTGTGCACATGCCTGTATACATCCCCTGCTGTGCTAGCCCCTACCCCATGAATGCTCTGAAGCACAGAGAGGGTAAGTGACTTAGTCAAGGTCACACAGTAGATTCACCACAGAGAAAGAGCCAGAAAAGGCAGAGTGGAGAGTGCAGGCTCTGGAGTCACACAGACCTGGGTGTCTACGCAGCCTTGGGTAGATCCCTTGACCTCTCTGAGGCTCAGTGTCTGGTTCTCTCTGTAAAATGGGGCTAACTGTACACACCTCGTGTGGCTGCTGGGAGAACCAAAGGAGGTTATGTCTGCAGAGCTCCCCCACCCCGCCACCCAGTTCGTGCAGCTGTTGTTACTATCACGCCTGGGGGGTCAGGGACGAGTCCTAGGGAGGGGTCTCTCAGCATGACTCCAGCATTGGAGTCCCCACCTGCTCCTCGCTGGGGAAGGCACAGGGCAGCCTGACTGCCCCCGGGGACCCTTCCCCTCCAGGCAGCCCACCCACCCACCTAGTTACCTCCTGCCGCACGGCCTCCAGGCTGGCCTCGCCCTTCAGCAGCTTCTGTCGGAGGCCCAGGGTCTCCCGGCGGCCCTCCTTTTCTGCCCGCTCGCCCAGCGCCAGGCGGCCCTGCACCTCCAGCAGCTCCCGGCCCAGCCGGGCGTTCTCGCTGTCCAGCATCTTCATCTGGGAGAGACAGGAGACGGGTAGGACCGAGGACCCACAGCACCCACAGCCCCTTCTCGCCCAGGGTGTTGGTGAGTGACTGCAGGCTCCGACAGCAGCCTGTCCAGCTCTGCGCCAAACCCTGCCCAGCCTAGGCCTGGCCCGGGGGGCACCAGGACCCACTGCTCTAGGGACACATACATCGAACACCGCCTCAAATCCCCCGGGAGCCTGCCCCAGATAACTCCACCGCGCTCGAGCCATACCAGGAACCTGGGCACCAGTGACGTCAGTTTACTGCCTACTCATAACTACCTATCCTGGGGAGTCGGGGGAGAGTGCTGAACCCCCAGGGCTCTGCAGGGCAGGAACCACAGCTTACTGGGCCACCTTTCACCTCTACAACGATGCCTAACTTTATGGAGTGCTCACCACGTGTCCAGCCCTGTTCTAAGCACTTCATTCACATTAACTCCTTAATCTTCACACACCTCTGTCCGGGGTAGGTACTAACACTATCCCCATTTCACACGAGAAAACTGACGCTCAGACAGGCGAAGTGACTTGCCAAAGTCACACAGCCCACAGGCAGCAGACAAGTGAATTATCGGAGTCTCCTATTTCCCCATAGGAGCAGGTGCGGGGTCAGGACGACCTACCCCACAGCCATACCGAGGGGCACCTGAGATCATGCTGTTGCATGCAAAACCCCCAGAAAGAGCTTGGCACACAAATGTGAGTTCCTTTCAGGGGCTCCTGTGGTTTCCCAGGACGTTAGCCCAACAGGAAGGGGCCTGGGTGGAGGGGCCGTGGCAGGAGGTGGAGAGGGTCTGCTATTATCAGGCTGTGATATTTCTGGGTGAGGCAAAGCACAGGCACCACATGGGGCTGCTTCCTGTTCTGCGAGTCTTCTAGTGGGAGAGCCTGAGCCCACATGTCCAGGGCAGTGCACAGTATACAGTAGGCACTCATTAAATGCTTGCTGCTGTTGTCATTGAATTTGGAAATCACCTACTTCAGGGGTCAGCAAACTACAGGCCAAATTCCGCCAGTCACCTGCTTCTGTAAGGCCTTGAGCTAAGGATGGTTTTTACATTTGTAAATAGTTGAAAATGGTTTGTTTTTAAGTGGTTGAAAGAAAATCAAAAGAAGAATATTTTTCACCCGTGAAAATTATATAAAATTCAAATGTTGGTGTCCATACACAAAGTTCTAACGGAACACACGCCCACTCCTGTCCCGACTGTCTAGGACTCTTCCTCGTCACGACGGCAGAGCTGAGAAGCTGCAACAGACTGTACGGCCCACCAGGCTGGACATATTGACTGCTGGGCGCTTTACAAGAAAAGTTCGCCAGCTCCTGCCTAGTTCACAGGATCTGCACCTGTCGTTGTTCGCAGATTCCTCTGAGAATTAGACAAGAGCGCCAGACCCTCTCCTTGGAGAAAGGCGAATGAGCATGTACACAAATGTATATGCACACAGATGTGCAGACACACACATTTCTGCACACAGTCTCGGGGTTCCAGGACTCCTCAAAGCTCATCCATTAATACCAAGGTTAGGTGAGAAGCCTTGTTATAGCTCAAGCCCCACGGCTCCAGAAAGGGGGTGCCGTTGGCCCAGGGGCACACAGCAGGGGCCGAGGGAGGGTACCTGCCGCCGGAGCTCCTGTAGCTCCCTCCGGGCCTCCAGACGTGAGCGCTCCACCTCCTGCAGCCCAGCCCGCAGCTCCCCGGCCTCCTTGCCCACGGCCGCCCGGGCCTCCTCGAGGAGCGCCAGCTTCTTCTCCTTGTCCTCGTTGGCAAGCTTCAGGCTGGAGGGGGCAGAGGGCAGGGGTCAGAGGCAGCCCCCGGTCCAGGAGAGAGTCTAGTGTGCTACTCTACACAAAAGTCACCTCCGCTAATTCCTGGAATGAGTCCTGCTAGGTGCTGCCCGCCCACGTGGCCCCCCCTGAGCTGAGCCCTTCAGGCCCTTGGCTGGGAGAGGGGGACCAGTGATTCTGGGTGGGGGACACACACGAGCCTCCAGGGTGTGCCAGAGGTGGGGTCAGAGTCCGGACCCAACCCTGCCTGTTGCCACCTCTTTCCTTCCTTCAGGCAGGAAAATCACCTAAAACCACCCAAGTGCCAGGCTGTGGTTCGAGGGCAGAGACCCCCCCACCTGCGTGATTTCCCCAGAACCCTGGGGGTGAAGATAGGTTCCAGGGAGGAGATTCAGCGCGAAGGACGGGGCTCGGCGGAGCACTCGGGGCTGGTGCCTCCACGTCACCCCACCTGATCCGCTCGCTCTCCGCCTTCTTCACAGCGGCCCGCAGCTCCTCGTTGGACCGCCGCAGGGCCTCTCGCTCCTTGGCACCCTCGCTCAGGCTGCGCCGCAGCTCGCCCGCCTCCTGGCGCTGGGCCTCGCGGCCGTCCTGGCTCTCACGCACCTTGCGCTGGGCCTCCAGCAGCTCCCGCCGCAGCCCGTCGCGGGCGTCCTCCAGCAGGCGCAGCTGAGTCCGGAGCTCTTCTGCCTGTGAGGTCAGTGCGTGTCCCCAGGACAGGGTCGGGCCCCGCTCGAGCTGGGCCTTGGCGAAAACCAGCCCACACCCCATCCCTGGCCACAGGGCACCTGCCCTGTCCATCTGCAGCGACTCAGATCGCAGGTGGGAGGTATGATTTGGGGCAAAGCATGCTGGAGCCAGCAGGGTTTCGGTCTGAAATAACCATCAATCAGGATCGTCCTGTGGATGACCTCCACCAGCTCCTCCGTGAGCGCCTCGAGTCCCACATGTACACAATAGGTATTTAATAAATGCCTGCTGCCTCTTTCCAAGTTGGCCGTTCATTTATCCTCGAATGCAGGGACAAATCTTACCCTCTTCTGGGTCCCCGCCAGAGGCACTTAGGGCGCTGCTGGGAAGAGGGTGGGGCAGACGGCTCACCTCGCGCATGCAGGATTCCCGCTGCCTGCCCACGTCGCGGGCCTGCTCTTGCAGCCTCTTCACCTCCTGGGCGTGGGCCGTAGCAGCCTCCTCAAGCTGTGCCTGTAGGTCCCGCAGCTCGGACGTCAGGGCGTTCACGGTGCTCTAGGACACACGGGCTCAGACTCGGTTCTGCTGCGCCCCTCCCCCCGCGGCTCCCAAGGGGGCCAGCTGAACTGTCCACTTTCAGCCCCAAATCGGGCCACTCGGGCTGGCCTGCCAGACCCTCTGCTGACCCCTCGAGGCCTAATGCGTGGTGTCCACATCGCCGGTCTCCCTCGGACTAGGGGATTCACCAGGGCAGAGCCGTGCCTCCCCCTCAGACGGGGGCTCCTCCAGGCAGGCTTGTGCCTCCCCGCTCAGATGGAGGCCCCCCTGCCCGGCCTGCCCTACCCGGTCCTGCTCCTGCCGGCTCTGAGCATCTCGCTTCTGCCGCTCCATCTCCAGGGAGATGGTGGCCAGGCTGTGCCGTGTACCCATCAACTTCTCTGACAGTGCCGTCTTCTCGGACTCCTTCAGTGACAGGGCCTGGGTAGAGGTAGGGAGCAAAGGGCTTGGGGGATTGATTGGTCTTGAGGGCATGCTCAGGCCTTTCCCCCACCCTGCCCTGGGAAATGTGTCCAGGGAGGCTTGGTGCCTTGACTGGGTCACCATAGGCGGACCCAGGACAGAGGTGTGGCCTCACCCCCTCTACAGCCTCAGAAAAGGGTCCAACAGCAGTAACAATACCTCTGGACAAGAACACAACCTACAGATCTCACTAACTTGCCAAAAGAATCCTGAAGCAGGGCCCTTCATTATTCCCATTTTACAGATGAGGAAACTGAGGCTCAAAGAGGGTCAAGTAACTTGCCCAAGGTGACACAGCTGGTGAGAAGAGATGGACGCAGTCTGTCCTGTCTCCATTACATTATGGGAAAGTCAGGAGTGAGCTCTCTTTGAGGAGAGTCAGCTGATACATGTGGGCACTGCGGGGACTGCTCGGAAGGTGGTCATGGGGTCGCCATGCCCAGTCTGGGGGGAGGAGGGACGGGAGAATGTGGATCAGCTGTCCTGGAACCAATGCTCATGGTGCCACACCTGTGGCTGCCACGCAGCCAGTTCCCACCGTGCCAGCATGGCTCACTGAACGTGGGTCTCCGCGATGCTTGACACACATCCCTCCAATTCCCCATCCTGCAGGTGAGGAAACTGAGGCCCACAGAGGGACTCCTGGCTCCTAGCTGGTAGGTGGCCAAGCAGGCACCAGCCCCAGAACAGGGGCCCCTCAGACAGCAGTGGAGGCGACACCAGGGCTCACAAACCTGCTGCTTCTCGCTCTCGGCCAGGAGGAGGCCCTCGTCCCGCTCCTGCTGCAGGGCCGCGATCTCCTCGCTCAGCTCTTCCTTCTCAGCCTCCAGCCGGGCCAGCAGCTCCTCCCGCTCCTGCTGCAGCTGACTCTGCAACTGGGCCCGCTCGACCTCCAGCTCCCGCCACGCCGCCTCCTGGGGGCCAGGCCCAGGCACGTGTGACCCACAGGGCTGGGCCCGGGCAGTCCCTCGCCAACCTCAGGGCAGCAAGGACCACATGCACCCCAGACTCCAAGAGACAGGGCGGGCGGCCAGGTAACTACGAGGTGGGGCAGGTGGTACGGGGACATGACAGGGCTATGCAAGCCCCAAGGAGCAGCAACGACCTGGCCTGGGGGTCAGAGAATGCTTCCTGGAGAGAGACGAGCAGCAGTCAGCCAGATAAAGAAAGAAAAGAACAAGAACCCCAGGCCCAGAGCACAGCCCCAGAGAAGACCTGGAAGGAAGAGAAAACACGACATGCAGGGGAACCACAATCTTTAAGGTCACTGGAGCCTGGGCTAGGAGGGGGACACACTGGGTGATGGCGCCAGAGCCACAGGCAGCAGCCAGGCCAGACCAGGTCTGTGGGCTGTCAGGAGGGGTGGGCCTGAATCTGAAGACAGGGCAACAGAGAGCCCTGAGCCAGGGTGACAAGGAGCAAGCTGAAGTTTAGACTAGGGGCTTCCTCAGAAGCTGTGGAAGGGAGCCCGGGACTGGGGGTTGGGGTAGAGGGGAGTTGGGTCGGCTGTGAGGAATGAAGGGGGTCTGGGGTCTGGGGTGGCAGAGTAGCTGGAGAGAAGGATGCAGATGCGGCGACAGGAGACCGAGTCAGGCGGTGCCGGGGGGAGTAAGGGAGGGCACAGGAGTTTGGGTCCCTGGGGACTGGGTGGGTGGGTAGAACCCACAGACAAAGAACAGCCCACTTGGGGTCCACGGGAGGTCCCGGCCCCCAGCACTGGACGCCAGCAACTTTGTGAAAATAGACAGAGGCACCCCTTCTTCGAATGCTTTGCCGCCACCTGCTGGAGAAGTGTGATACTAGCTACCCAAATCCAAGAAGACTGCAGGGTGAATGGCGCCCCCTGGAGTCCTGAAGCCTGAACCTCTGTTGGAGGCAGCCCCGTCCAAGACCGGTGACTCAGGTCCCCTGTCCTGAGGCCCCCTCTGGGGAGCATCTTAGTCCCATAAGAATCATAACCACAGCATTTATGGAGCATTTACGAAGTGCCAGTCACTGTCCTAAGCCCTTTATATGGATTATTTCATCTCATCCTCACAATACCCTATACTATCATTATCCCCATTGTTAGATGGGGAAATGAAAGCACAGAGACCTTAGGTAATATAACCAGTATGTCGCCAAGATCAGGTCCAAACCTAGGCAATATAACTCCAGAGGCAGTGTTCTAAGACAGCTCTGTTCTGTCTTCTAGTGACCTGGCCCCCCACCTTTCTGTATGCTCAGGTCCCAGAGTGATCTTTCATATGCAAACAGCACTTTTCAGCAAATGAAAGTGCTTTCCTACTATACATTAGGTCAGCACTTCCCAAATGTGGTTATGGACCCCCTGCATCAGGATCACCAGGACTGGACCAGATTTGGGGCCTGGGAATCTGCATATTTGATAAGACATCCCTGATGGATCCTCCTAGCTTCCCCCAGGGCCTCTGGGACAGAGATGAAGTTCCATTTCACAGATTTGGAGACTGAGGCAGAAGGATGAGAGATAACTCGCCTGAGGTCACAGAGGAAACAGTGGTTCAAAACCCCACCCAGCTGCCAGAACCTTCTCAAACCTTCTCTCGCTGGAGTCGCTGCAAGTCCTCCTCATGGGCTGCCCGCTGCTCCCGCAGAGAGGCCTGGGCCTCCCGCTCAGCCTGCACCAGTTTCTGGGCCATCAGCTCCTTGTCCAGAGCCACCTTCTCCTCTGCAGTTGTCATCTGTTGCCGCAGGCCCACCAGCTCCCCTGCACAGGAGGGATGGGAGGAAGGGACAGGCTTGGGTCAGAACCTCGTGTGGCCCAGCAGACTCAGGCCAGGTGAGGTGAGACAGCAGACCTGGCATCTGGGCTGGGTTCCCTTGGAGAAGCTTCTTGCCCTCTCTGGGCCTTATTTTCGCTATCGGCTAAAGGGGCCTACTGGCCCTGTCCCCCTCCCTCCCTACCTGGAATGGCATCAAAGAGATGAAATGAGTGATGATGAGGGCCCCCCATTGTAAAAACATAACAACCCCCATTACTGATTGAGTAGCTTACTGTGGGTCAGGCACCTGGCTGAGCACTTGACAGATCTAAGCTCATCGCAGCTTCATAACATGCCTAGGTAGCTCATCTCATCCCCAATTCACAGATGAGGACATGGAGGCTCAGAGAAGACAAGTAATTTCCCAGAGCTGCACAGCATTCCATAAGGCATCTCCTTTAATGACTGACGGCCATAAATATACTTGGTGGACTATTAGCTGTCAGCACTGATGGAGGTGACCATGGGGAGGGCACACCCCACTGTGGACAATCTACAAACCATCTCCTGGGTTGGAAGCCCACCAGAGACTCGGTCAGCATTTTCCCTCCTGGTTCTGTCTGGTGCAGGGGGACGTGGACGGGAAAATTAATTTTCATGGCCCACGTAGGTGCTTAGTGAGTGTGTGATGAGTGAGAAGAACCCAAGTTCAGAGGCCGGGTGGGGAATGTGGAGGGAAGCAGGGCTGCGAGAGTCGTCGGAGAAGCAGCCGATGCTCTGCAGAGAAGTCAGAACTCTCTAAGGGCCTGGTGACGATCAACAGCAGCCAGTGTTGGCTGAGCCAGGCACTGTGCCAAGGCTTTCACACGCCTCTCAGCTCATCCTGGCAACAGCCTTAGAAGGCGGGCACTGTCACCTCCAACTGTCAGATGAGGAAGATGCGGCCCAGAGAGGGAAGGGGCTTGCTCCAGAAAGCTCAGATCTAAGTGGCAGCAGCAGGATTGGAACCCAGGTCAGCCAGACTCCAAAGCCAGTGCTCCCAACTTCTGTGAGACCCCAGAACTCGACAGGCTCCAGCCTGGGCTGGAGCCTGGTGTTCCCTCCCCCCAGCCCTGGCCCCCATACCAGTCAGGGTCTCCTTGGCCAGCAGCAGGGCCTGCCCATCAGCTTCCAGCTGCTCCCGACGGGCCTCGAGCTGGGCCAGCTGCCGCTGCACCTCAAACAGGTTGCTCTCCAGGGCTTCCTTCTCCAAGCTGCGGCACACAATCCCTGAGGCCTTGGACACGGCCTCCCGGGCCCCAGGAAACTGTGGATCCCAGGGCGTGGCCAGCCGTGGGCCAGGTGCCAGTCTACCTGCCCAGCCAGGCCCCTGCTCCCTGGGGAAGCCTAAACCATAGCGAGGACATGTTGGCAAGCCCAGCTCCTAAGTAACTGCGCCTGTGAGCCAATGCCAGGGTGTGGCTGGTCACGGTGTGGCCCCAGGCAGACCCCCCAGGGCGGGCTGGGCAGAGCCCATGGCCTTACCGCAGGCGCATCGCCTCCTCCGACAGGGTCCGCCCTTCTCGCTCAGCTGCCGCGAGCTGCACCGCCAGGCCGGCCCGCTCCTTGGCCAGCGCCTCCTTCTCCCGGGCCGCCCGTTCCAGTGCCTCGACCTGCCGTTGCGTCTCCCGCCGCGCCTGCTCCAGCTCCTGCTCCCGCCCACTCAGCTGCCGGGAGAGCTGGCCCCAACCCAGGCACTGTGAGCCCCAGAACCCCCAGTCTGCTCGTCATGCAGTACCTAACCCTGAGCCTGACCCAGCTCTGACCTGGCAGGCTGAAGACCCGGGTTTGAGCCCGGGCTCTCCCCTGACGTGCTGCGTGTACTTGGGCAAATCACAGCCTTCTCTGAGCCCGCAATGCATGCGAGTGCAAAAATGAGGGCGCTCACTCAGTTTGGGCAGTAACAGAACACTTCCTGCACGCTAAAACTTCCAGAGATGCTGAATATGAAAAACAGACTGAAGGAGAGCTGCTCTGCTCCCTGCGCCCCATGGCCCATGTCCCAGAGAACCCAGGCCCTCCAGGACAGACACCAGTGAAGTCCCTCGATCCCTAAACCCTTAGGGTCCTCTCCAGCTCTCATGTCCCAATAAGTCTAAGATTCCGATTCTAAAATTCTCTGCCTACCATCCCATCATCCATCTTCACTGAGCGGTGAGTCACCTGCCAAACGCTTACACAGGCACGCTCTTCAGAACAACCCTGGTGATCAGAACCATCAGCCCCACGTCCCAGATGGGGTGACTGAGGCGCAGGGAGGTTGGGTAGCTTGCCCAAGGCCCCCAGCCAGCAGAGGTGGGGCTGGATTTAAACCCGGAATCGGGCTCCTGAGCCTGTGACTTTCCCCGGGACAGGATGCAGGAGTCTGGGAGCCTGGAACCCCTTCCCCAGGGCCCCCCTCCCCCACATTCACCCACCTGGGCCAGCTGCTCCTGCAGCCGGCCGCGCTCCTGGCGCAGCCTGGGGAGCTGGTGCTCCAGGCTGTCCCGGGCCTGCTCCGCCACCCGCAAGGAGCCCTCCAGGCCCTGCCGCTCCACCTCCTGCTCCAGCCGCTCCTGCTCCAGCCGCTCCTGCTCCTCCCGTGCCAAGGTGGCCTCCTGCTCTACCTGGCGCTGCCGGCCCAGCAGGGCTGCCTTCTCCTCCTCCAGCTGCGGGGCCAGGTGGAGGTGAAGGAGCAGATCAGTGCAGCCCCTCCAGCCGGGGAAGGGGTCCCACTTGGATGCCTCCTCCACCCATCCACTCATCACGGCCAGCCCAGGGGAGGCTCCTGAGTGGGGAAAGAGGCAGTGCCCTTGGGCGTGTGGACACTGGGGAGGGGGGAGTGGAGAGGAGTGCCCTCAGAGCTGCCTTTCTCTCAGACCATGAGAGAGAAGACAGAGACAGAAGGGGAGCAGGGACACAGCTGTACAGGGAGACGTGCAGCGAGGCAGGGTGTGGGGGCGTGCACTGGGGCTGGGCCGGGGACACCTCAGAGGGGTTTCTCTGAATGGGGAGGACAGGTGGGCAAGGCAGGTGGGCCCGCTGGCACTCGGCGTACCTGGGCGACAAGGCGGTTCAGACCCAGCTTGTCCTGGGCGAGGCTCTCGTTCAGGGCGCTCAGCTTGGACAAGGAATCCCGCAGGGAGGCCTCCTCGGCCCTCAGCCTGGTCATTGAGAGCTCCAGCTCCACGCGGCCAGCCTCGGCCTGCAGGGTCGGGACCAGGGTGGCCCGAGACGGTCAGGCGGAGACAGATGGAGAGAGAAGGGCAGAGAGGGGGAGAGCAGGAAAAGATGTGCAGAGATACAGCGAGACAAGGAGAGATGGGGAGAGGCAGGAGGCGGGGAGGTGGGAGAAACGAGAAGAGGCCAGAGAGACGGGACCCTCAGAGATGGGTAGGGGTGAGGGAGACACACATGAGACAGGAAACAATCGATGCAGAAGGCCTGCTGCCAACCAAGCTACTTAAAAGAAGCCACACACCGCAGAGCTGTGCAAGAACAAATGAACCCCAACTCACGCTGCAGGGCAGGGCCAGGGGTCAGAGGGTCCCCCAGAGTGGGGTCTAAGGGTGGACTGCTCAGGACCCAAGCTATAGGGAGTGGGGCAGGCACCTGCCAAGGACTGTGCCCCCAACTCTCACAGACCCCAGGACCTGTGTCCAGAGATGGGACTGGAGGATCTGAGCACTGCCCCAGAAGCATCTCGAAAAGCAGGGAGATGACCACTAAGAGAGATCAGTCTGTGGCCTGGGTCAAAGGTCAGCCTGTGTCCAGAAGGAAGAGATCAGTCTATGACCAGGGTCAGAGGTCAGCCTGAAATAGGGGTCGGTTAGTGACCAGAGTGAGAAGGCCTGGGGCCTAGGGTGGAGGTGGGTTGGGGGTTGTGCGGCAGCCAGGGACCCACCTTGGTCAGCGCCTCGGCCACCTCAGCCTTCTCAGCCTGCAGCACGTCCCGCTGCAGCGTGGCACAGCCCAGCGCCTCCCGCACCTCCACCAGCTCCTTCGCCAGCCCTGAACGCTTCTCTTCCAGCTGCTCTAGCTGTCTATGGCTGTGGGACAGAGGGCAGGCAGGTGCCCCAGGTCACTTCCCTGTCCTGAGTCTCCCACAGCCAGACTAGCCAGTGCAGGTTGGGGGCCAGGTCCAAGGC
Source organism: Tapirus indicus (assembly GCA_031878705.1). Classification (NCBI taxonomy): domain Eukaryota; kingdom Metazoa; phylum Chordata; class Mammalia; order Perissodactyla; family Tapiridae; genus Tapirus; species Tapirus indicus. Next base: position 96,865,567 of record CM062924.1, on the reverse strand, counting down.
AGGAGCCCTGGGGACAAGAGCCTCACCTACAAGGGCAGCCAAGCCCACCGCCTTTTGCCTCTGTGACTCTGGGCCTCAGTTTCCACATCTGCAAAATGGGGTAACCCCTGCCTCGTGAAGTTAAAGGATACAGTGCCTGACATATCTCCCCAAGGGCTTTCAGAAACAAGAATGATACCCACTACCACAATGTACTAAACATCACTGTCACTTATGGCTCAGAGAAGTAAATGGTGCAACAGTTAAGAGGTTAACTCAAGGCAGAATGTTTGGGTTCAAATCCTGGCTCTTCTACTAACTAGCTGTGTGACCTTGGGCAAGTTACATGACCACTCTGTGCCTCAGTTTCACCATCCATAAAATGGGGGTAATAATAGCTCCTACATCATTGAGTTATGATGAGGTTAAATAAGAGAATCTCAGTGCTTAAAATGGTGTCTGGCACTTAGTAATATCAGTAGTAATATCATTACTCTAACTTTAAATTTAAAAAAATAACGTTAATATTACTACTGTTATTTTCATTATTGTTGTTATCAGCATCCACACTCTACCTCCTCCCAGTTCTCTGATCCCAGGTAAGTGACTATACCTCCCTGAGCCTCAGTTTCCCGAAACGGGCTGGTTAGAAGACCCTACATCAGAGGGTAGCACGGGGACTCCTCGAGACGGCAGGAGGCCCAGGACACAGGAGGCGCTCCCGAGCCCCAAGGCCCATTCAAGGGGCCTTGGCAGGGAGGCCCGAAGCTACTTGCCTGCGCTCGAGCTCCCTGCGCGACCGCGCACTGTCCTGCGCTGTGTCCTCCCGCTCCTCCTCCAGCCGGTCCCGCTGGCGACGCAGCTCCTCCTGGGTCGCCTGCAGCTTCTCCCGCTCCTGCTGCAGCTCCTCAGCCTGCTGCTGGGCCGCCTGCAGGCTGTGGGCCAGGCTGTCCTTCTCCCTGCAGGACGAGGGGAGGGGGCGCTGAAGGGGACGCTGGGGCTGCTCCCACTGGAAGATGGCAGTGCTGCTGCCCTAGCCATGAGCCATGTCCTTCGTCCTCGAAGACACCTGCCTCCAGGAAGCCTGCCCTGATCCTGCCCATGGCTGACTCACTTCATCCACATCTCCCGGGAGCTGACTCTTCCTGGTAGAGGGAATCCAGCTTTCCTTCTCTCCCAATCCGCCCACTTGGAGGTCCAGTGGAATGGACGGAGCCACGAGCATTATCTCCAACCACCCCACCAGGTTGAAGAGGCCAGGCTAGGCTCCCGGGACCCACGGGAAATTTTGCTGCCAGCTCTGCTAGTCCCTATGACAGGGAACACCTCTATGGCACCCCTGCCCCTCAATTCTGGGAGGCCCAACAGAGCTGGGTCTGTCCAGATCCCACAGCTTCCTGCTGCACAGGCCAGCAGCACGTGGTAGCTGGGGCAGGGGAGGGAGGCCGGGAACCCTGGAGATCTGCAGAATATTGCCATTTTCTCCAACTCCAGCAGTCACAAGCAATGGAGGGGGTAGGTCTGGAACACCTCCCTCCAAGCCAGCTGGGGTTTCTAGCTCAGGCTGGGGGCTGATCACTGTCATATCCTCCCCTGTCCCCCACTTCACTCGGAGTGGAAACCCGTAAGTATACCAGATACGAAGGCTGGCAGTAGATGGGAAAAAACATACAACATCATATTAAGTAAAAATAGCAGGATGCAAAATGAGGTGTTTGCTGGGAACACAGCTATATAAAGAGCCCTCTCCTTCCAAGGCACGAGAAGCACTGGTTCTGCTATCAGATGGACCTGAATTCCAATTCCTATCCCAGCCACATCACTGTGTGAGCTCGGACAAGTCTCTTAACCTCGGGGCAGTAATGGTTCTGAACCGCGTGAGTTTGACAGGAAGACTAATTGAGATAATTCATGTAAAGCACTTGGCAATAAGCCTGGCACCAATATGACCTCAATAAATAATTCAAAAAATAAAAAATAAAAATACAAAAGTAAAAAAGGATTTCATATGTAGGGGAAAAAAAAGTTACATGTCTATCCAGTTATGTGTGTGTCCAACAAAAAAACTAGACTACTGGGGGTGAGCATGGTACATACAGTCTATACAGAAACAGATGTATAATAACACACACATGAAATTATACGTTATAAACCAATATGACCTCAATAAAATAATAAAAGAGGAATATAAAAAATTCCATCCAAACAAAAACCAAAAAACAAAATTTCTATTTTGAGACGACAAAAATGTTCTGCAGCCATATGTGACTACTGCAACTGAGAGACTGAATTTCTACTTCCTAAAATTTTAATTAATTTAAATTTGAACAGCCACGCGTGGCTCGTCGCAGCCATTAGTTCAAATCCACAAGCTTGCAGGCTCGGGCTAGCGTGAGGCATGGATGTTTCCTGCAGAGCCCCCACCTCCGACCTCCCAGACACCTGGTCAGGAGGTCGACGGTGCTCCGGAGACGCTGGGCCTCGCGCTGGGCATCCTCATGGGCCTGGGCGGCCTCGTCGGTCTTGTCCCGCAGATGCTGCAGCTGGTCCTCTAGGGCACGGCGCTCACCCTCGCTATCACTAAGCTGCTTCCGCAGGGCGCCCAGGAGGTCCTGGCTGGCCTCATAGCGCCCACGCATGTCCTGTGGCATGGGAATCGCTGGGTCTAGGGAGCCCTAGAAAGCTCCCAGAGTCCCCCTACTCTGCTGGTTACAGGGACATACACCAGCCTACTCTGTGGCCTAGGCCAGGACCCAGCGGGGGGCAGGAGAGTGGGGCTAACCCCCTAGACTAGGTTTCACTCCCCTTCACTGGACCCCTCACCACCCTTCTGGGCCCTCTGCCAGGGCTCTGAACCTCCATCTCCCTGGGGTCCCCGGCAACTGGGACCTAAGTCCCCAGGATGCCAGACAAACCACCACGCGCGCTCCTTCCTCTCCCGGGTTCTGACTACCCCAGGGCCCCCAGGCTCCTCCCCTTTGCATCCTGGTTTTCACTACCCCAGGCACCTCTCACCCCAGGCTGACTCCTCCCCCTCGGCCTTTTCCCAGGGTCCAGGCTCCATCTGCCCAGGCCCCTCCCCCCAGAACCCTGTCTCTGTCGCCGGGCCACCCAAGGCCCTCCCACTCGGAGCTGACTCTGCCCCAGATCCCACACCTCCATGGGTCCTCATTCAGCAGCTCTTTCTCGGGGCTCTGGCCCCACCCGCGGGACGCTGGCCCCGCCCCCGGGCTGTCCAAGCCCCTCCCCCAGCGCCCGGGCTCCGCCCCAGGGCGCTCAGGCCCCTGCTACCTGGACCTGCAGCTGGCGCTTGTGCAGGGCGGAGTGGATCAGGGCGAGCGTGGAGGAGTCGGAGCAGGCCGGGGACGGGCCTCGGCCCGGGGAACGGCCGCGGCCGGGCGAGGAGCGCCGCGGCGGGGACGGGGTCCGGGGTCCCGAGAGCCCCCGCAGGCTGCCGTCCGACGCGTCCGCCGTGTGCTCGGAGCCACTCAGCTGGACGCCGCTCTCCATGTCCGACAGGACAGCCTGAGGGTGGGGTAGGGAGGCGGAAGGAGGGCAGCCACGGGGTTAGTTGAGCAAAGACGCCCAGGCGAGGCAGTGGGGCTGCAGGGCCCTGTGTCCAGCTTCATCCCACACCGCAGCACGTTCTAAGCTCTCTTCCTACAAGAAGTCTTCCTGATTCCACCTCCGCTAGCTCACGGCCCTCAGCCTGCCAGATGAGGCCCCCCATTTACTGAGAAGACGTCATTCGGCGTTTCTCACAGAGGGTCCCCGAAAGGGCCCAGCCTCTCCTCTCAGACTGGGGTTTCCCCAAAATGGAGGCCAGGCAGCCTGGGTCCCCAGGTCCCCCACCCACTTGCAGTTCAGCTCAAGGCCACCAGAGGGCGGAGTGGCCCCGCACTGCCTGGCCTTGCCCAGCCCATGGCTCCCACCCCTTCTGGCCTCTCAGGGCTCCCTCCAACCTCGCACCTGTGCCAGGTCCCTCAGGGTCTGCTGCAGCCCCTCTCCGTCCTCTGTCTCCAGGGCCGCCTGCTCCTGCAGCCTCAAGGATTCCTGGAGTGATGTTAGGTAGACAAAGAAAGGTGGTCAGGGTGTCTGCCCTAGTCTGAAACCCCACCTTCTTCTTCTCTGGTCCACCAAGGATTGGGTGGCCTCTAAGGCCATGCCCATAGGCTAGCCACTTGAGAGACCCCACAGCAGCCCCAGTGCCCTCACTGAGCAGAGAAGTGCAGTGTCCTCCCCAGGTCACACAGCCTATTGGAGGAGAGCTGGACATAGAAGGCAGGATGGACCCCACACAGAAGGGTGACCAACCCATCTGGTACCCTTGAGAAGTGTCCCTCTGGTGGGGAGGCAGCTGAGTTCCAAGAGAAGGAGCCTTGGACTACAGGACACAGCATGAGTTCAAGTCCTGATTCCCCAGCTTACTGGCTCTGAGACACTGGACAAGTGTTTCCCCCTTGGGCCTCAGTTTCCTCATCTGTATAATGGGGATAACACTACAGGGCTGCTGAGAGGATGAAACAGGATAAAGGAGGTGAATGTGTTTACCATTAAGCCTGGCACACACTACGTGCTCAATTAATGACGGACGAAAGTGAGTCTGAGCGGGCTGCTCAGGCCATCCCTGCCCAGCCCTCAGCCAGGGTCTACAGATCTAGTTGGTCCCCCCATCCCGCCCTGCCACATCTCAGGGGCAGCTACATCTCACCAGGGCCTCAAGCTTCTCAGTGAGGGCCTTGTTGACCCGATCCTTCTCCAGATTCTGGTTCCGAAGGTGCTCCACTGTCAGGGCCAGCTCCTTCACCCTGGAGGCGGGGGAGCAACAGAGGTGAATGGGAAACCTTCCCCAGCTTCTCCTCAAAGCCAGCAGCTCTGTGTCCTTCATGCTTCCCCAAACCTGAGGCAGGGACCCTAGGATTCACCTCCCTAGCTGTGTGACCATGAGCAAGTCACTCCTCCCCGGGCCCCAGACTTCTCAGCTGTAAAACGAGAATGAGGCTGCCACCCACTTTATCTCATGGGAAAGCACCCTGGGACTTGTCCAGGTCGCAGGAACTAGGAGCCAAAGTCTGGCATCAGAGGTCGAACTGCCGGTGATGTGCCCTGGGCAAGAGCCCTCTGAATCTGTCTCCCTCTGCCCAATGGAGTGTGTGGGAAGACTGGCTGAGCTCACGCAGGGGAAGGGCCCATCCCGGGTGAAGAGACACCCCCCCCCCCCATCTCCAGGTGCCCACTCTGCAGGCAGCCTTCCTCGCACAGTGTCTTCCCGGCACCCACCTGGCACTGAGGTCAGCCTTGTCCAGGTTGCTCTGCACCCGCAGCTGGGCCAGGTCCTTCTCCTGGAGCTCCTTGTCCCGCAGCTGCTCCTCCAGCTGGGCCTGCAGCAGCACCTGCTTCTCCAGGGCTGCCTCGGCCCGGCTCTCGGCCAGCTGCAGGCCTGCGCTCAGCCCCAGGCCTGCCTCCTGGACAGCTCGTGAGGTCCGGGCCAGCTCCCCTCCCAGATGCAGCAGGTCCCTGGGGGAGAGAACACAGGATGGGGATGGGACGGGGCATGGGCTCCTAAATGTGAACTAAAACTACACTGGGATGCCATTTGTCCCTATCAGATTGGGAAAAACAAGTCACATCATGCACAGTGTAGGCGAGGCTGTGGGGAAACAGGCACTGGGCTACACTGCGGGCAGGAGGGTAAGTGTAACCACAGTGGAGGGCAGTTAGGATGAGCTCTGACAATTGTAAATGGAGAAGATCTTCAACCCACCAACTGTATCCCTAAGAAATTATCCTACAGATATGCCCCAACACAAGGAAAATGCCCCGTGTATAAGGTGATCCACTGCAGCCTTGCTCATGTAAGAAATACTTAGGTGGAAACCTAAATGTTTATCAAAAGGGGGCTGCTATTAAATAAATCACGATATATCCATCCAGTGGAATGTTCTGTAGCTGAGAAAAAAGAATGGGGAAGCTCTTCAGAGCCTGACACAGAGCCACCTCCCAGTTATAACTATTAGGTGAAGAAAGCTGCTTCGAGAACTGCAAAGATGAAATCCTACCAAGAATACATAGAAGAAGCATGTGTGTGCATGTGTGTGATCTGCCATATCTGTTTGTATAAGACAACCCTGGAAGGTCACTTAGGAAACAGGCCATTCTGCTTGCCTCCAGGGGAGTGTCTGGGCCAGAGGTGGGGAGGGAGACTTTTCACTGCACACCTTTCTGAAATTGGAACCTTGAGAATATGTGAGTTATTCAAAAGTAAAATATTAAATTTTTAAGTGCTAATTAAAAATAAAATATATTTGGCTATAATTACCAAGACAAAAAATAACAAATGTTGGAGAGGATGTGGAGAAAAGGGAACCCTCATTCACTGCTGGTGGGAATGCAAACCGATGCAGCCTCTATGGAAAACAATAGGGAGATTCCTCAAACAATTAAAAATAGAAGTACCATATGATCCAGCGATCTTATTACTGGATATTTATCGAAAGAACATGAAATCAACAACACAAAGGTATTTATGCACCCCTGTGTTCTTTGCAGCATTATTCACAACAGCCAAGATGTGGAAGCAACCCAAGTGCCCATCGACTGATAATAGATAAAGAAGATGTGATATACATGTGACAATAAAATACTACTCAACCATAAAAAAAGACAAAATTGTCCCATTTGCAGGGACATGGATGGACCTTGAGGGTATGATGTTAAGCGAAAAAAGCCAGACAGAGAAAGAAAAACACCACATGATTTCACTCACGTGTGGAAGATAAACAAACACACAGACAAAGAGAACAGGTTAGTGGTTACCAGAGGAGAAGGGGGCAGGAAGTGGGCGAAAGGGGTAAATGGGCACAGACGTATGGTGACGGATGAAAACTAGACAATTGGGGGTGAGCACGATGCAGTCTATACAGAAACTGATACATAATAATGTACATCTGAAATTACACAACGTTATAAACCATTATGACCTCAATAAAATAATTGAAAAAAACAAATAAACCATATCCAAACACATCAAATAGGTTCAATCCTTTCCTTTCCTGAATGAATGAACTGTACCACTGGGGATCTAATAGTAAGGAGAGGAAGTGCCTCAGGATAGAAGAATTCCAGTTAATACATGAAGAAATGACAGAATGAGAAAGTCGTGATTTTGCGTCCTCTCGTGAATGTCTGGATCTGGGCACTGAGCATCAACTGGGCTGCCAACGCACAAAAAGAGAGATGCCCAGGCATAAAGGGCCTCCTGGTGGAAAACCACACACCACGTATAAAGAAGTCTTGTCAAAAAAAAACCCCCCAAAAACAAAAACCAAACCTAGATCTGATCAAGCCTTAAATCCAACCTCCAATTTACAGGAAATACAGGGGACAAAGGTGTTAAATGACACCACAGAATCCAGACTGTGGGAATCTCTTAGGACAACTCTCCCAGTTTCCAGAACAAATAAATTAAAACAGACTTAAAAGACAAATCGGCGCATCGTATTTTGTGAACGTCTGTGGATCCCGATTCAAACAAATCGTAAAGACAAAAAGTGAAGCAAAACGATCTGTGACATCGATGACTCAACTGGAAATCTGGACACTGATTGAATATTTGGTGATTTTAACAAAAGAACATTCACTGAACAAATTTTTAATGTAAAAAAGGACACAAATGGGTCTGCCTGCACCTGGGCTCGCCCCGCAGCCTCCCCTGCTCAAAGACAGCAGGACCAAGCTCCCCTGTGGGGTGGGCCTTTGAGGCTCTGCTTCCCGGCCTGACCTCCCTTCACCTGTCTTCCACTCCAACCCCACTGGTTGCCACTTCCTCCCACCTCCGGGCCTTTGCTCCTGCTGTTCTTTCTGCCGGAGTGCCCCCAGCTCTCCAGTTAAAATCCTACCCATCCCTTGAGGTCAGTGCAAATTCCACCTCCTCTGTGAAGCGTTTTTCTGACCTCCCCGCCCCTCCATTCTTCAGAGTCTCCCAGACATTTTCTCTGTTCCACCTTCCTGTCACCAACCACTCACTTCCTCAGTGTAGAATTTTGAGTCTATACCTTCTCATCACTAGAGGCTGCGAGGTCCTTGGTAGCCGAAGCTGAATATTCTAGTGGTTTAAAAGCAGGAACTGTAGTGGGCCGGCCCAGTGGCGCAGCGGTTTAGTTTGCACTTGGCAGCCCGGGGTTCGCTGGTTCGGATCCCGGTCGCCTGCTGACGCACCACTTGTCAGCCATGCTGTGGTGGCGTCCCATATAAAGTTAAAGGAAGATGGGCACGGATGTTAGCCCAGGGTTAGTCTTCCTCAGCAAAAAGAGGAGGATTGGCAACGGATGTTAGCTCAGGGCTAGTCTTCTTCACACACAAAAAAGCAGAAACTGTAAATCCCGACTCAGCCATCCACTTACTGCTGTGTGACCTTAGGAAAGTCACTCTACCTCTCTGGGCCTCGGTGTCCTCCTCTGTAGAATGGGCATTATTATAGTTCCTACCTCACAGGGACGCTACGGATATAAGATGAAATAAAATGTATAAAGAGCCCAGCTCAGAGTAAACACCCAGTAAATGCTGACTGCCACGATCATGGTAAGAGTTAATTATTTCTAGTTGCCTCTGCATCTCCACAGGGCCTGGCACACAGTAGGTGTGTTGGGTTGAACTGAAGTTGAGTTGAATTCAACTTAAAAAGCGGGGTGGTCTCCCAGCTGCTGCAGCATCTCCCCAAGCCGCCCCCTCCGCCCGCCAGGCCTCACCTCTCGGTGGACATCTTCACCTCGCTGACCAGCTGTCGGAGTCCCACCACCTGCCTCCAGAGGAGGAGCAGGCGGCTGTGCTCGCTGCTGAAGTAGGTGTTGAAGGACTGGAGGGAAGATGGCTGAGTGAGGGGCTGGGGTGAGGGCCGGCCCGCTTCCTCCCCAGCTCTGACCATCCCGGGAGGCACCGGCACCGGGGGAGTGGGTCTTCCCGTGGGTCAGCTCTGGGCCTGCGTACAGGGCTGTGTCGGAGCTCACGCTCCCGAGCCTCCCTCTCGCACGGGGAACGGGGTTTCAATGTCTCCACCGGCTGTAAGAGGCCGCGCAAAAGGCAGAGAGTGCGGGGACCTAGGTTTGCGTCCCAGCTGCATGACTGCGGGCAGGTTCCTAAACCTCTCTTCAACACGAGGATGATACCACATACGGCTACTACGAGGAACAGCGGAGAAAATGCGGGCCGGCATGTGGGACGTGCTAATCAACGCCAGCTATTATTATGACAACAATTCACCTCTCCTCAAGGGCTCACCTGGCCAGCAGGGCCCTCCCTCTCCCAATGTCTGAGTCCTCACCGCTCCTCAAAGGCCACCCCTCAGGTCAGGCTGCACCCCTGCGGCCCACTGGCCTCCAGCAGCGCCGTGCCCACCTTCTCCTCGCGCCTCCACGCGGCCTCCCGCTGCTTCAGCTCCTTGCGGCTCTGTGTCCAGTCATTGGTCACCTTGCGGATGTCTTCACTCAGAGCCTGGTTGGCCGAGCTCGCCTGGTCCAGCTGCTCACGGAGCATAGCGTTCACCTGGGCCAGGCTGGCGCTCCTGGCGGGGGCAAAAGGGAGCAGTGGGCACGTGGCTGGAGAGGCCCGCCCTGCCAGCCATGCGCCCTCCCTGCAGGGCCCCACCTCTGCTGCTCCTCCTCCAGGCGGATGAGGGCGCTCTCCAGGTCCTGGCTGTGCTCTGTGTCCTGGGTGGGAGAAGTGGGGGACATCAAATTGGACGCACGGAGGGAAGGGCCCGCCCTGCCCCACTCTGGCACCCACCCTCAGCCGCCGCTGCTCCAGCTCGGTGGATCTCTCCAGCAGCTGCTGCTCCACCTCCGAGCACTTCTTCTTGTACTGGAGGATCTGGGGATGGGAGGGAGCGGTGGGTTAGCCCCAGGGGGGTGGGGGCAGGGCAAAGTGAGGACATGGGTGGGTAGGAGCAGGAGTGGGCGACCCTGACCTTGACCTGCAGCCTCTGCACAAGCTGGGCCTGCCGCTGCTGGCCCTCCTGGTAGGCCTGCAGCTTGCGCCGGTAGGAGGCCTGCTCCTCTTGCAGCTGCCTCCGCAGCTCCACGCTCTGCCGGGCCAGCCCCCTAGGCTCCTGCGTCTCCAGCTCCCCAGACTCCAATCGCACAGTCTGCTCCAGCTGCAGAGAAGGGCGAGAGTCCTGGGTGACAGTCCTCGGCCTCCCAGGAAGGCAGGGACAGGCCTCTGCAGGGGGCGCCAGGCTGGGCCCAGACCCACAATGCCTTGCAGGCACATGTGGGCAAGCCTAGGATGCAATGCATGCGTGCACAGGCTAATGCAGCCGTGCATGGGACACAGACTGGGCATGCATGGACACATATAGGTGGACCCACAAACGTGCAGGCAAAACACAAAGATGCACCTGGGGGCAAACCTTAAGGCCCTCGGTGCACCTTGAGCCTCTCCTCCAAAAGACCTGCTGTGGTCGGTGATTATTAGATCCATGCCCGTGTCTCCCCACCCCCACCCTGAGTGAGTTCAGGAAAGCCTGGATTTCTGTTCCCCACTGAATCTTGGACCCAGAATAGTGGCCGTGGCATGTTATTGAGATCATGAACTAATGACCCGAGCACATGTGAATTCATCTGAGCGGAGGCATCAGCGCACGTAACTGTACACTCAGATCTGCAGGAGGCGCGCACAAGTGTCACACATGCCACCTCTCGTTAATGCTCCTCTGTCCCTGCCCGGCTTGGGTTCCCGCCCCTCCCTTACCTCCTGAGAAGCCTCTGCTGCCCCCACCCTTCCTGCACCCCAGGCAGCTTACAGCCCCTCCGTCAGCAGACCCTGTGGGCACAGGGGGGATGCCGGCCCAGCTCCGGCTGCCCCCACTAGCCATGAAACCCCGTAACCCGCTTAGGCACCTGCTGGTCCCAGAGCGTCCTTCAGCCTCCTCCAGCAGTTGGGGAAGTGGGGAGGGAGGAGAGAGCTGAGGATGAGCGGGACGAACAGAGAGGTGACAGTGCCCAGGGAGAACCAACTGGGACGACAGCCTAGCCCCACTGGCTCTGACACCGGCCCACACTCACCACCCACGTCCCCCACGCCTGGCTGGCTACAGCCCAGGCATTCACATGCCCACCCCCGCCGGGTCCCGGGGAAGCCAACGGGGGGCAGCTACTCTCACCCGTGCCAACAACGGGGCCAGGCCAGGTCAGCAGAGGTCTGGGCTCCTCCAGGCCTGCATCGACCCAGTATGCCCAGGGACGCTCACTGAGCCACTGAGAAAGCTGAAAACAACCTCATCTCTATCCCCTCACCCCCCGGGGTGACAGCCGCCACTGGGGCGCCACGCACAGTGAGGGGCCGGTGGGGGCTGCTTGGGGGCATCACCTCGAGTTGGGGGGAACACAGTCTGAGGGTGTGGGGGAGGCAGGATGCAGGGGGGCTCTGTCAGGAGGGTGCATGGAGTCCACCTAAGTCGGGTGGCAGGCAGCGTCCACATCTGTGTGGTGGTGGGGGCACCAGACGCCGTGTGTTGTGCATCGATGCGGGTGTACCTCACTGCGTGTGGGTGGGGTGTGTCCACATGGGACCCTGCATGTCTCTGTGTCTAGGCCTTCCAGGGGACCCAGGTGAAGTGGCATCTGTGGTCGCAGGTCTACACTGTGGTGCAGGCGTTGGGTACGTCTGTGTGTGTACCCACGTGTTCACATGTGTATGTCTGTGTGCACGACCATGAGTGTGTCAGGGCTCTGCGTGTGTCTGTGGTGTGTGCATCGGTGACTCCATGCTTTGTGCACGTCCACGAGATGTGAGACAATGTGTCATGCTGTCTGCAGAACAGGTACCTCGCAGTGGCGTGACTGCGTCTGGGTGACACGCTCTGCGCCTGGGTGGGATTGTGTGGTGTGACTTATGCGGTTCCCTGTCCATGAATCTGAGTGTATCCGTGTGGTGGGTCTGTGATTCTGTGTGACGTGTTTTGCACATCTGTGTGAACCAGGTGCTGCCTGCTCCTGTGAGTTAGAGGGGTTCGGGTAGCAGCAGGGTGCTCACCCGCCTCCCCAGTGCTCACAGCAGATGCAGGTCTCTCCCGCCACACCTCACCCCTTCCCACAAACTTGGCCCCTCACAAAACAGCCTTTCAATTTTACTTGTGATTCAAAAGGGAAGGAAGCTGCCACCAAGCCGAGGATGAAAGTAGTTTACTGTCTCCCCTGGCAACCGCTGCCCTAGGACCTGCATTCATTCACTCTGTCCAGGTTGCCATGGACACTGGGGAGCCCAGGGGGTCTGTCCTGTAGCTTAGGGAGGAGTGGCCACCCCCTCCTTCCCATCCCAGCTGCCCTGCCCAACACCTGCTCCTCAGGGACAGGAAGAAGGGGGGCCTCCACAGGGCCCTGAGGTCCTCCCTCTGACCTGGGAGGTGGCCACTGGGAGCCCCTTCCTCAGTTTCCCTACATGCAGTCAACAGGACACAGATCCAAACCTGGCCTCCACCCCCACTGCAGGGATGATGTGGGGTTTAAAGGGTCAGAACAACCTCACTGACTGCCCCCCAACCCGGCCCACCATGCAACAGGGGAGGCCACAGGGGAAGGCCCCGCCACCTGTGGGCACAGGGACAAGTGGGCAGCGGGGAGAGATAGTATTGCAGGACCGCAGAGCCCTGGACCAGGGGTCTCACCCCAGTTCCACCACTGACCTTGGGCCTATCATGCCCTCTCTCTGGACCTCAGTTTCCCCATCTGTAATAGGATGATCTCCAGGCTCTGATGTTCTCTGTGGACCTAGCCCCGAGGAAAGGCCTCGAGGTCATCCTCATCCAATCCCCGCCTCAGGTGGGGCCTCACTCACACCATCTCAGACAGAGGACGAACACTAGCCTCCCTCTACATGCTGTTCAGGGGCCTTCCCAGACACATGAGGGAATTTTCTAGACTAATGCAGGGCCCCAGCCCCAGCAGCAGTGTCCTAGCAGAAAAGGGACCTGCCACCTCACACCTCTTCTTCCCTTCCCCTGCCAGCTGGGGTGGCAGTGCCAGCTTTGTTGTCAGTCAGAAGGTGGCATTTAAGAGCCAGCCCCCAGGGGCCTGGCACTCCCAGGGGCCAAAAGAGGAGAGGCCTGAACTGGGAGCAGCTGGCTCAGGGCTCCACCACCACTGACAATGTGGGACTCGGGCCAGCCCGCCCTCCACACCCCCTGCAAACTCTGGGAAAACTAGCTCTGCACTGTCCCCAGTGCTAGGGGCCACTGTGGGCCCCCCACCCTGCGCCTCTGCAAGTCCCAACAAGTTGGGGGCTTGTCCAGGCGGGTGGATACCAGGACACGGGCACACCCACAACCACACACACAAACGCATATTCCTCTTCCCAACATGGGTACGCAAGCCCCCGCGTGGAGAGGCCTGGCTGAGAGGTCCTCGGCTAACCCTGGCTCTGCCAATACCATACAGGGGACCCTGGACCAGCTTCAATCTCCCACTTGGAACATCAGAGGGTCACGTCTGAGGTCCTTCCAGCTTTCCAAGGGCCAGCTGCCCTCTGGAATTCCCAGCCCAGTTATCTCTTTTTTGTTTTTTTGTGGTAAGGAAGATTAGCCCTGAGCTAACATCTGTTGCCAATCCTCCTCTTTTTGCTGAGGAAGACTGGCCCTGGGCTAACATCTGTGCCCATCTTCCTCTACTTTATATGGGACACCACCACAGCATGGCTTGATAAGTGGTGCACAGGTCCACACCCAGGATCCCAACCTGCGAACCCTGGGCCGCCGAAGCAGAGCGCATGAACTTAACCACTATGCCACTGGGCCGGCCCCTCAGTTATTTCTTCTTATACCCAGGAAACAAAACTGCAATGCAGAGCCCTGGGCTGGGAGTTAAGAGACCTCACCTTGGGGCCGCCCGGTGGCGCAGCGGTTTAGTCCGCGCTTGGCAGCCCGGGGTTTGCGAGTTCGGATCCCGGGCGCCCGCCGACGCACTGCCTGTCAGCCACGCCGTGGCGGCGTCCCATATAAAGTAGAGGAAGATGGGCACGGAAGTTAGCCCAGGGCCAGTCTTCCTCAGCAAAAAGGGGAGGATTGGCAACAGATGTTAGCTCAGGGCTGGTCTTCCCACAAAAAAAAAAAAAAAAAAAAAAAGAGACCTCACCTTAACTAGCTCTATGACCCCAAGCACAGTGCTTTCCCTCTCTGAACCCGTTATCTCCTCTGTTAAATGTGCATCATAATGGTCCCGATGTTGGTGCATTAAATGTAAAGAACCCAGCACGTGCCTGGCACAGACAAGGCACTCAATAAGTGGCCCTCAAGGGGGCCTCCTTCCCAGGGCAGGGGACACACTAGAGTGTCCTCCCATGGGGCTTTTTCTGATTCTTTCTTTGGGAGAAAAAAGAAAAAGAGGAAGATTGGCAACGGATGTTAGCTCAGGGCCAATCTTCCTCAAAAAAAAGAAAAAAGAAGAAATACCCCTGGTAGCAGGCACTTTATTCCATTATCTCATGGATTCCTCACAACTCCACACCATAGCACCATCCCCGCTACAGAGAACAGACAGAGAAGAGCGATTTGCTCAAGGTCATTCAAGTTGGCAGAGCCACAACTGGAACCCAGGCCAGCCTGACGCCAGGGCCCACATTTTGCCCGGTGAGCAGGCCTGCCCTCACAGCAGGGGATCCCCTGGCCCAGCTCTCAGCCCCGGGCAGCACCCACCCGCTCGCTGACCGCATTGTACTTGATGGCCAGCTCATCGCGCTCGGCTCGGCTCTGGGCCAGCAGGTCCTCCACGCGGGACAGCTCCTGCTGCAGCAGCTGGTTCTCCTCCTGCAGTGACAGCATCGATGCCATCTCTGTGGTCGGCAGCAGGGCTGGAGAGGGACAGCAGGCACTTGATTGGCTTCCACCTGGGTCCAGGGTGCTGTTCTCCCCCTACAGGTACCCCACCCAACACTGGAGGCAGGAAGATGGACCAGGCCCCCGGGAGGAGCCTGGTGGGAGTGGATGCAGCACCAGATTGCACGGACAGAGCTGAAGAACAGAGAGGTGGGCAAAGACAGGCCTGGAGCTAGACTTGGAGTGGACACAACCACAGCTGAAGTGTGGCCCCAGCAGGCCCAGGGGTGCAGGAGGGAGGTGTGGTCGAGGAGGCAGAAGACTTGGCCCGAATTCTGGCTCCTTCCTTCTCCAATTACCACTCTTTCCTGGACCTCAGTTTTACTGAGCTGTAAAATGGGTGGAACAGAAACCAGACGACATCAGGAGGGCAGGGAATCCTCACTGAAGGGAAGGGCTTCCTGCACCTTCTGAGGCCAGGGCTTAAGATAGTGTAGGTCAAGTGATGAGGAGGAGAAGGGAGAAGAAAAGAAAGGCCAGAGGGAGAAGTAGAAGTGTCCCCCCATCCTGTGGGCTCCCCTTCCACCCAGGGAGAACTGGACACATACCATGGGTCTCTAGGCTCTTCCAGCCTGGGGTGCAGGCTGTCTAAATCTCTCTCTGCCTGGGGCTCCCAGGGGCCCCAGTACTCCTGGTCCTCCCAAGAAGGTTAAGGCTGGACAAGGAGTGCGG
The DNA here is from genome assembly GCA_031878705.1 of Tapirus indicus. Lineage (NCBI taxonomy): Eukaryota > Metazoa > Chordata > Mammalia > Perissodactyla > Tapiridae > Tapirus > Tapirus indicus. The sequence continues at coordinate 96,850,056 of CM062924.1, read as the reverse complement.
CAGGAGCGCCAGAAACACCACCAAGAAGAGCTGCAAACACGCCGGCTGTGGCTGAGTGTGTCCTTCCCAGACTCTCAGAGCACATATGAGGGTGTGGGTGCCGCCCACCGGGAGGAGCAGGGGACCAGCAGCCCTCCTGCCCGGGTGGGGAACGGACAGCACCACTCCTTGGACTCTGCGAAGCCCTGGGCTAAGCTGAACTGCCTCCCCCGTAATCGCGGGTTCAGCCAGCTCACACCTTCCCTGGGGGAATGTGGTGTTTGGGGTTGATGTCTTTGAGGAGGCTGCAGGCAAGCAAGGAGGGGATGCTCAGCCCTGCCTTTGAGCAGCATCACATGGGGAGCAAGTCTGGGCAAATGACACCTCTGAGCCTCCATTTCCTCATCTGTAAAATGGGTCCCTCCATAGTAGGGTTGTGCCTGCCTCATAGCGAGTATTCAAGAAATGAAAGCTACAATCATTAACATCATTATGACCATTGAGGAGGGCGACGTGAGGCGAGGTGAGATGCGGGCAGTGTCTGTGTTAGGGAGAGGGACGGGGTGGTACCTGGGCTCTCAGGCTGGCAGAAGTTGCGGGTGACAATCTCCCTGATGCGGGCGGGCAGGCAGGCGGGCTGACAGTCCTGGGCCGGGTCCTGCACGCTCAGGCCCTTCTCCTGGCCCAGCCCCAGGACACTGCTCTCCAGTGTCTGCGGGGAAAGAGGGAGGGTCTGTGGGGGACCTGGGATCCTGGGCTCCCCGGCCTGGGTGGGAGAGGAGCGAGGTCCTGCCGCCCAAGATGCAGGTGCCCAGGAGACCTTCAGGAAATCCCCACAATGGAGGGAAGCCTGGGAGTGAGAATCGGAAAAAGCCCCATGGGGGGACACTCGTGTGTCCTCTGCCCCAGGAAGGAGGCCCCCTTGACGGCCAGATGCGCAAAGCAAACCCCACGACCCACTCACAAACCCCATCGGGGCAGCAGTGTTGGGGGCTCCAATCCAGCTCCGACCCTAGATGAGTGAGGACCCCACTGTGCCAGCACAGGTCACCCCGACCCCAAAATCTGGGAGTAGGGACCCCTACTCCCCCAGGGCACTGGGACAAGGGAGCCACAGTAGTTGAGTCCCGCTCACTCCTCTACCCCCAGCCTGACCGGGAGTGGAAAGCTGGGGCCCCTGTGCACCCCACCATCACACCTCTCTCACCATTCGACCCCCAGAGGCGCCCACCCCTCACCCACTCCTGCTAGGCCCATGCTCCCCTACCCTGGACAGGGTGGGCACAGCCCCCAGGACCCACCTGGATAACCGTCTCCAGTGCCAGCTGGGCCTCCGACGACCTCTCTAGCCCCAAGCTCATGGAGAGGGAGGCTGTGGGCACCCCTCTACCCCCTTCTCCAGGGCCCTGGAGACTAGGTCAGCCCGCCCACCTCACAGCCAGATTGCTGTGTTGAGCACGGGGCAGATTAGGCTTAAATCCGGCGGTGCCTCCACGTGACCATGGAGGTGGGAGGGGCTCAGGGAGGGGGAGGGGATGGGAAAGGAGAGGAGGGGAGGGGAGCGAGGCACAGGGGAACAGAGGGAAAAGGAATGATGAGGAGGGGGAGAGGAGAAGAGGGAGGAGGTGCAGGAGAAAGGAAAGTAGAGAGAGGGAGGAGGAGACCCCTGGAGGTGAGGACCCCCACCCCCCACTCCCACACACACTCCACCCTCCTCAGCAGCTGGGTCCTAGAGCCCTCCAAGCCCAGGGGTGGGGTCTGCATCCAGGAGGCGGGAAAGGCCAGAGTCTTCCAAACCGTCTCTGCTGACCCAGACGGGGTCACATGGTTTGCTATATTGACAGGGTGCTGGGGTGACGTTTCCCACATCAGGTGAAGGGCAAAGAACACAGGGAGTGGAATTGCCCAGACCATCAAGGAACCGAATCCTCCTCACCCCCTGCTCCCACCCCCACCCTCCCCCCGGCACAGCCCTCGCGAAAGCAACTTTGCGTCTCTGAGCCTCAGTGTCCTAGCGTAAGATGAGGATGATGTTGGCACCCCTCACGGAGCTGTCTGAGGATTAAACAAAACATCGAGTGTGTATAAAGCTTGTGTGACTCACCTGGGCCCACAGTGAGCATTCGATAAATACTGATCTCATTTATTTGAAAATCTGATGTGTGCGGTCCCTGTACCCCAGGGCCCTGGGGCTCAGAGGTCCACCCACCATCTCCCATTGTTCCTTCCCAGCGGCAAGGAGGCTGTATGGCCTAGTGGTTATGCCCCCAGCTCTGGAGTCAGGGTCAGATCTGGGGTCACAGTGGAAACCCAGCTCTGCCACTTGTTGGCAGTACGACCTTGGACAAGTTACGTCTCTGAGCCTCAGTTTCCTCTTCTCTAAAATGGGACTAATAGCACCTACCACAGAGAGTTATTGTGAGGATGAGGATGAAATGGGCTGAAAGGTGGAAGGGGCTGAGAACCACAGCTGGCACGTGGTGAGCAGCCAGTAAATGGAGCTGCCATTCTACCATCGTTAGCTTCCTGTGTCTGGGCTGTTGCTACCTCTGGGCCTCAGGGCGCCCTCTGCTCCACGTGCCATGTCCCATAGGAGGCAAATTCACGTTATCTCATCAGATCCTCACCTCCACCCATTTCCAGATGAGAAAACCGATGCTCAGAGAGCTTGGGGCTCCTCTCTATTCAAGGTGACACGCTGCAGGGAGGCGGTAAACCCAAAGCTCATTCCACTTAGGCCAGGCAGCCTCCCAACAAGAGCCTGAAGGGCAAGGCCGGGGCATGTGCACTTTAAGACTCTACTACCATGTCCAGGTCAGACCCAGGAATGCAGCAGGTGCTGCGTAAATGCACATCAGTCCAGCCTGGACCCCTCACCCCCAACTAGGGAATCTGTTCTGCAAATGGAGAACCAGGAAACAGGGCACACCAGGCAAAAAGATAAGTGCCACCAAGTTGCCATGGCAACCAAGGCCAGATTTAGGCAAAACTAAACTCAGTCACTGTCACTACAAAACCCTGGGAACCCCATTTTCCCACTTCTGGGGAGCCTCCAGAAACCCCTCCGCAGGCTGCACAGCTGTAACTAGAGCAGGGGGAGGCCACAAACACCCCTAGGCCAGGACCTCCACCCCTGCTTGCCCAGCTCTGCAGACACAGGGCCCCAGATGTGCTTGGTGAACTGAACTGAATTATTCTGTGCCTTGCCCCAGCCAGTGCCCTAAGGGATGGGGGGAAGAGAGCAGGATGCCAGAATCCTGGGCACTGGGTGATACCAACCCTTGGTTCTGCCCACAAAGTTCTCCCCCTAGCAGCCTACTGGGTTCTATAGATCCCAAGAAATCATATCTAAACCCTCTGTGTATGTGCAGTTGCCCAACATCTGCAGCTTCCATCCAATTCGCAAAACAGTGATTGAATTTCTCATAGGAAAAGTCTGGATGTTACAGCTTCAGTGCCTGACTGCTGGGACTCCAATCTTGCCTATGCCTCCCCACCAGCTGTGTGACCCTGAGCCAGCAACTTTGCCTCTCGGAGCTTCCTTATCTGTAAAATTTCCTTATCTGTAAAATGGGATAATAACAGTGTCTGCTTCTATCACGAGGATTAACTGAGATGATCCACCCTCAGCTGTATGCCTGGATACAGCATGGCAGAAACTGCCATGTGTTCACCAAAAAACATTTCCAACTCTTAGGAAAATGGCTAGAAGTCAGATACGGCCATGTAATCAAGTTCTGGCCAGTAGAATTAAGACAGAAAGAATGTGTGCCACTTCAGACCTGGCCTATGAAAACCTCCCATGTGGGGGCCAGCCCCGTGGCCTAGAGGTTAAGTTCAGCATGCTCCACTTCAGCAGCCTGGATTCGGTTCCCAGGCACAGACCTACACCTCTCGTCGGTCAGTGGCCATGCTGTCGCGGCGGCTCACATACAAAAAGAAGAAGATTGGCAGCGGATGTTAGCCCAGGGCGAATCTTCCTCAGCAAAAAATAAAAACCCTCCCATGAGGAACTGTTTCCCTCCTTCCCTGTCCACCAACTGGAAGGCAATAACGCTGAAGTCCTAGGGGATGCCAGAGCCACAAGATGGAAGGGGTCTGGGTTTGTGGGTCACCATGTAGAAGGCCACCTGCCAAACGCCCAACAGGACTTTTCATGAACAAGAAACAAACTTCTGTTGTGTTGAGCCTCTGAGATTTCAGGGTTTCACCGTAACAGCAACTAGTATTGCCTTAACTACTGCACACGGTTCCACAGTGCATAAGTGTTGGCTACTGTTACTGTCATTGTTACGTCATTAGTAATACTGGCTCTTCCCAGTCCCCGATCTAGAACCTTCTGCCTGGAACACAGAGGACCCTCAGCCATTGTTTGGGGAACAAATACAGAGGAGACACCCTTTGCACTCACTCCCTTCCACCCCTGCTCGGCCCTCGCCCACCCTCCAGCCCACTGTCGGCCAGGTCTAGCTGCAGGAACTGGCCAAAAGTCCCTCAGAGATGACTCAGGAGTTTCAAACACACCAGCTGCTCTTACCCACTTATCCTTTCTTTATTCTCCAGTTGCTGACTAGAAATTATAACAAAAATATTGAACCAATCATGAGCCAGGCCCTGTGCCCAAACTCTGCATCTGAGTCTTATCTGTTTCAACCTTCTTCACAGCTCCGTATGTCTGTACCGTTCTACCCACTTGACAGATGACAACACTAAGGCTCAGTGAAGTTAAATAACTTGCTCAGTCACCCAGCCATGAAGGGCTGAAGCCACAGGTGAGATCCAGGTATGCCTGCTTCCAAAGTTTTAAACAATAAAGCAATGGCTACCGCTATGTAGCACTTCCTGTGTGCCAGGCACCACGCTAGGTCTCTGATGTGTAGTATAAAAGCCACTGCCATCTCTCGTCTGGACTGCTGAGATGGCTCTTCATGGGTTTCCCTCCTTCTCCACTTGTCCCCCCACCCGTCTGTTCTCACACAGTAGAGATTGTATCCCTTTTCTGCTCAACCCCTGCCCCCAACTGCCTCCTATCACTCAAAATAAAATTCAAAGTCCTCCCACAGCATATAAAGCCTGCCTGCCCAATCTGGCCTCAGCCCACCTCTCCCACCTCCTCTCTTCCCTTCTCCCCCTTGCTCATTCCACTCCAGCCATGCTGGCATTCTTGATGCTCAAACACACCAAGCATGCTCCCACCCCAGGGCCTTTGCACCTGCCATTTTCTCTGCCTGGAATGTTCTTCCCCCTTCCTGTCATGGCTCAGTCCGGCTTATCAATTAGATCTTGGCCAAAAATGACACCTCTGAGAGAGCAACCTCTGACCTCCCAGCAAAAGTGTCCCCTGCCAGTAGTCATTCACTGTTTTCTAATATGTATGTTGTCTGTCTGCTCCAAGAGCAGGGACCAGTCGGCCATGTTCACTGCTGTCTCCACAGTGCCTAAGGCCCAAAGTGCCATGAACAGCTGTTGAATGAATGCAGAGACAATAATATAGAAACTAAATGAAAAAAATAGAAAAGAAAAAGAAACCATTTCCCTGGGCTTTGGCGTGGGTCACACTGGGCAAGTCTTGGCCATGGATGATGTGACCCACAGACTGAGATCCCAGAAGGGCTCCCAGTGAACACATATCCAGCACCTGCCACATCCCAGGAGTTCAGGGTAAAAACCAGGCAGTGCCCCCTACACAGGACTCCTGGGTGGGAGGGGTGCCTAGGCGCCAAGGGCTGACACCCATCCCCAGGGCTTGAGAGAAAGACAGGAGAGGAGAGCTAAGCCAGGGAAACCCCCAAGATCCAGAGGTTCTGACTCCTGAGGTCTTTCCCGAACCCTCCCTCCGGACTGAGGAGCCATGCCTGCTCTCAACCTCTGGACGGCTCCTGCTACAGAATTTGTTTACTAAGCACCTGCTGTGGGCTCATCTAAGGAAAACAGGAAATCTCAGATGAAAACAGGCAGAAGGTAGCCTCATGGAACCCTCCCCCAGTGTCCCAATGCCCCAGATAAGTCCCGGCCCCAGAGGGAGCTGGGGAGACTGGCCACCAAGGGGGCAGACATTGACCGGGAGCACTGTCCTTTTGGGCTTGCAGAAAAATCACGTTCAAAATGCCAAGCCCAGAGACTGGCACAGAGGGCCTCAGGCCTCATTTCGAGAAACTCAAGGAGGGCCCAAATCCCTGCACAGGCTGTGCCATCGTGGGCAACTCAATTGCCCGCTCTGGGCCTCAGTTTCCTCACTGGTAAAATGGAGCTACTTTCCACTCCGCAGGGTCGCATTGAAGGTGAAGTGACAGCCCACACCAGGAGGGCAGCGACGGTGCCTGGCCCCAGGAAGCCGCAGGAAGGGATCTACTGCTTGTGGTGACTGTTGGGAAGGGCCTCCCACGGCGGCTCAGCCCGGCGGAGAGAGGGGACCCTCGGCGGAGGGGCGCTCTTCGTGCGCCCGCAGGCCGCCGAGCTCGGGAAGGCCCCCGCCTCGCCAGGCCCGCCACCGCCCGCGAAGATCGGGCCAGAGAGGGCGCAGGGCCATGGGCAGGATGTCCGCAAAGCCCGCGGCGCGCTCTCCCGGCCGCCGGGCGGGGGCGCGGCGTGTGCGCCCCCCGCGCTCCCGGGCCCGGGACGGCGGCTCCAGCCCGCCCCATGGCGCGCGCCCGCCTGCCCGCCGCCCGCGCGCGCCGCAACCCCGGCCCCGCGGCCTCCTCCCGCCGGAGCGCGCCCCGCGCGCCCGAGCCCCTGGCCCACGGGAGCGCGCGCCGCCGGCCTCCTACCTTCGCGCGCCGCCGCCGCCGAGGCCGAGCGGGCCGGGCCGGAGGGCGGAGGGAGGAGCCCGCGCCCGAGCCGCCCGCGTTCCCGCGTCGCCCGGGGCGGAGGGCGCGCCCCTGGGGCCGGGGCGGGGCGGGGCGGGGCGGGGCGGCCGCCGTCAGCGCGCGGCGAGCACGGTCCATCCAGCGTTTACTGGGAATCCGCTCTGGGTGGCGGGCTTTTCCTACACGATCGCATTTATTGCTCCGGACAACCCAGCAAGCCTGGATTAGCTTCTTTTGCATAAACGGGAAATTGAAGATTAAGCAAGTCGCCCAAGTTCTGTACACGCCGCAAGGTGTACAGAGCAGAATCGAGCTCAGACCCGGCTGCAGGGTCGCGCTGCGGTCTCGGCTTATGTTCGCTGGCCCGGCCTTAAAGGCCCTAAACGCCTGAGTTCTGGCCATGAGCCATCGCCCAAGCAGACTCCGGAGCGTCCCCTGCCCGCCCCTCTGGGGCCCACAGTAGCGGTACTGAGGCGCCAAGGACTTGACCGTGGGGAGAACGTCTTTGTTTTCCTGTTGTCCTGCAACTTTGGATGAAGCACTCCGGCTTCAGTTTGCTCATCTGTAAAATGGAGGAACACCATCTGCTGCCCATTCCTTCTCACCAGCTCATGCGCCTTCCCCAAATGGGACGGGGGTAAGACCATAAAGGAAACCATGCTTTTGAAACTAAACAGTGATGTGTCATTTCTGTTGTGACAATTGGTTAGATTCCATCCACTCACTGGGCCTCAACTTGCCTCAGTTCTTGAAGGCACTGGATCAAATCATCCGTTTTCAAAGGGGGAGGCAGGTCTGAATCTCTAGGGTTGAGAGAGGGCTGTGTGCTCTGCTTGAAAAAGCATGTTTAACTTTGTGATTTTATATTTGGAGGAATAAATACCCAGAAAGAAAAGCCCCAGGGCTACAGCTGATGGTTCTGCGTTTGCCCCACGGTAGGAGGGCGTGAGTGGGAGTTTTATCTGTTACAGAGGAGCCGGGTGTTTATATCTGAGAAACTGCACTAAAGGCTGCCGATGTGCCTTTTGGGCTCTGATGCCCGGGGGTGGTGCAGGCAAGGCTGTGGCCTGGGCCAGGGCTGACAGCTACTTGTCTAGGGAGATTTGGGTCAATTCCTGGGATCTGGGGTGGGGTGCAAGGTTGGGAGGAGAAGTGCACAATTTCCCTGAGGTGTCCGTGGCCCAGCCGAGGGAGGGCTGACTGAGCACTCCAGTAAGCAGAGCCAGCCCCCAGGTGCCCCGGCATGGCCCAGGTCTGTGTCACCCTGTCTGCAGTCCCCAGACTTTCTGGGTCCCTACCCAGGCCCGGAGAGGCTCATGGCCTCACCAGTCCACTTCTGATCCCGCCTGTCCCTGCCGAGCCCTCCTCCAGAGTGCTCCTCGCAGCACGAGGGTCTGCACTCAGGCCCCCATCTTTGCTCCTCCCGCTAGTGGACCTGCCTGTTGCCTGGGCCTGCCCAGACCCCTCTCCACCAGGTCTCCCTTGGTCACCAGTACCCACACCTCGCAGGTAGGCTACATTGGCTGCGTACCACATGGTGCTGGCTGCTGCCTCTTAGGTTTCCTCATTCTGTCCTCAGCGCCTCTGAACACTTCTGCGAAGCAGCATGTAGACTGCGAAGCTGGTTCTAGGAATGTTTCCATTTTATAGATGAGGAGACTGAGACTCAGAGAGATGCTGTCACTTGCCCAAGGACACACAGCAGGAAATTCAGTGGCTTCTAATCCCACGCTCTTTCCTCTACATCTTGCTGCCTCACGTGAGATTTTGGGAGGGACAGTGAACACAGCTCCTCTCTCCTTGACCCTCTTACCCTGAAGCCCACAGGAGCCTGTGTAGGGAGGCACATACTTACAGCAGACCTCCTCAGGAGGCCTCTCGCTCCCCTATGAAGAGGCTGGATCCCCTGCTGTGCTGGCTCAGTGGCTCTGCTCCACTCAGCCTGGCCTGTGGTCATTTGAATCCCAGGGCTGCTGCCCACCGCTCACCCTGCCCCATAACCAAGTGGTACCCAGCCCAGCGACCCCAGGACCAGCCACCAGAAGGGAGTTGTGCCAAGTGCTCACCTGCTCGCTGTGGAAGGTTCTAAATCTGCATTCAGGTAGCAGGGAAACAAGTGACTGGAGTTACCACCCCCAGGTTGCTAGGGCCGAGCGCCTGCCAAAGCCGGGTGCTAGGCTGGGCTGGACTCTGCCCACCACCAGCAAAACCACACTAACCAGGAGGCTTAGAGGACGAGCATTCGGGTTAACTGTACTCACTGGGTATCTTAAGGCCAACTTGCAAAGTCTTTCTATAACGCCTGCCTTTAACAGTAAAAAACCAGAAGGACCAAAATGTCTAGCAATAAGTGACCTGCTCGTATAAGTTATGGGTCGTTCATTTGATGGAACACTATGAAGTCTTTCCAACTGTTACTGAAGAACATTCAGGGACTGAAGGAATGGTTACAAGATATTAAGTGAAAGGTTTCAGAACAGTAGGAAAGAATAAGCCCATATTTGTAAAAGAAAAATAAAATATTTCTTTCTTATATATAGATGTATTAGGAAAAGATGAGAAGACACTAAAATATTAACTATGCTTTTTATCTTTGGGTGTTGGTATGACAGATGACCTTTTAAATGTAGATTTTCTTTCTCTTTCAAAAGATGGTATATTTACATGGTTCAAATTTAAATAGTACAGAAAGTTATAAATTACAAGTCTCTCTCCCTGTCTCCTAGTCACCCAGTCTCCCCCTGTGGACAACCTGTGGGGTGTTGCTTCCTGTATATCTTTCCAGATATATTTTATGCACATAAAGTATATGTTTCCCCTTATTTTTTTATGCAAAAGAGAACATATTATATCTACTCCTTATTCTGCACCTTGCTGCCTGCGTTTGCTATAGATTAGTGATCATTCCCATCAATATATAAAGAGCTTTTTCATTCTTTGCTTCCCCCAGGGATCTAGTATTCCACTAATGTACCTAAATTTATATAACCCATCCCTTACTAGTGGACGTTGTAGTGCGCAGACTGTAGTGAGTTGAATTGTGTCCCCCCAAAAGATATGTTCAAATCCTAACCCCCAGTACCTGTGACTGGGGCCCTACTTGGAAACAGGGCCTTTGCAGATGTAACTAGTTAAGGATTTGGGGATGAAATCGTCCTGGATTTAGGGTCCACCTAAATCCAGGGTGGACCCTACATCCAGTACAGGGCGTCCTTACAAGAGGAGGACACCCACACAGACACAGGGAGCAAGCCCGGTGAAGACAGAGGCAGAGGATGGAGTCATGTTCCTACAAGCCGAGGAATGCTTGGGGCCCCCAGAAGCTGGAAGAGGCAAGGATTCTTGCCTACAGCCTTTGGAAGGAGCACGGCCCTGCTGACATCTTGATTTCAGACTTCTAGCCTCCAGAACTGGGAGAGAATAAATTTGTTGTTTTAGGCTACCGGTTTGTGGTCATTTGTTACAGCAGCCGTAGGAAACTAATATGTAAGTAGACTTCTAAAATGGTCCTCTATGATCCCTTCCCCCCAGGATGCACATCCTTGTGTAAGCCCCTCCCCTATGCATGCAGGTGGCACCTGTGACTTGCTTCAAAAGAATCCAGCAAATGTGATGGGATGTCACTTGAGATAAGACTGTGATGGCTGTCTTGCTGGCACTCGCACTTGCTCACTTGGATGAAGCAAACTGCCCAGTTGTGAACTATGGAGAGGCCCACGCGGCAAGAAGATGAGTGACCTCTGTCAACAGCCAATACTACGTGAGTGAGCTTGGAAGCAAATCCTTCCTGTTGAGCCTTAAGATGACAGTGCAGCCTGAGACGCAGAGACAGAGGACCCAGGTAAGCCGCACCTGGACTCCCAACCCACAGAAACCATGAGACAATAAATGTGTGTTGTTCTAAGCTGCTGAGTTTGCGGGTGATTGTTACACAGCATAACTAATGTAGACATGTAGGCTATTTCCAATCATTTGCTGTCACAACATTACAGATGATTGTTAATATTTGTTTTTGTTTTTCTATCTGCGTTACATTGGTAATCACAAAGAAAACATTAAAGATTTGTCTGCATTCAAGCTGCAGTGAGGAGAAACTGGTCTTCTCCCTACTGCAGTCCACTCTGCCCACAGAGTATCTTCCCGACACTTCCTGCTCAGAGAAATCAACAGCTATTGAGCGCCTACTGTGTGCCCTTGATGCATTTCAGTGGCTTCCAATCACCTATGGAATAAAGCCCCACCCGTTGGCCTGTCATTCAGTACCTGCCATATTATGGCTTTCTTAACCCACGTGGAGGGACTGTGAGCTGTCATGTATTAAGCAGGTGCTACGTGCCAACCCTGTAGGCAGCTCGAGTAGATCAGTATGGATGCTGCAGCCAGGCTGCCTGGGTTCCGGTCCCAGCCCTGCCTCCTAGCAACTACACGACTTTGGGCAAATTACATAATCTCACTGCGCTTCCATCTCATCATTTGTAAAACGGATGTGGGGCTGCTGGGATGATGAATGAGCTGCATGTTAAGTGCAAAGAACAGTGCCCAGCAGAGTGTCACATAAGCAATAGCTACCCTCAATGTAAAGAGGAAAGGCAGGCCCAAAGGAGCACGTCAAAGGACCGCCCAAGGCCATACAGCCACTCAATCTGCCCAGATCTTTTCTCACAGAGCCCCACCTCAGATACGCTTTGCTCACTTCCTGTCCTGGTTATCTACCGCTGCACAACAGGATCACCACAAACCTAGCAACTTAAAGCAACATCTACTGTCTCAGTTTCTATCGCTGGTCAGGAGCCCGGGCACAGCTTAGCTGCTCCTCTGCAAGGCTGTAATCAAGGGGCCGGCCAGGGCTGGGGGCCCACCTGAAGGATCAGCTGGGGAAGGCTCAGCTTCCAAGCTCAGGTGGTTTGGGCGGCACTCGCTTCTTGCCGACTGCTGGGGTAAGAGCCTCAGCTGCTTGCCGGCTGTCGGCTGCTCTTGCCACCTGGACTCCTCGACTAGAGCAGCTCACACATGGCAGCTTGCTCCTTTAAAGCCAGCAAGACAGACTCTCTCAGCGAGACAGATGTTGCAACCTTATGCAATGTCATCATGGAAGCAACATTTTGTCATCTTTGCGTCATTCCGTTGGTTAGAAGTCACAGGTCTAGCCTACACTCAGAGGGCGTTACACAAGGGTGTGAACGCCAGGTGGGGCTCGTGGGGGCCACCTTAGCATGTCTGCCACAACCCCTCAAGTCTATCCAGATCCTCCCGCTGTGTAGACAGGAGCTCAGGTCTCTCAACCCCTAAACCCAGCACCCATCTCCTACCATCCATTTTAGCCAACCCCCACCCCTACCCATTTGGAAGCTGCAGTCAAGAATATAATTGAAGACATGCATGGTTTGGCATGGGGGGTTTCCCTGGGGACCGTGGTCCCATAGCAGGTTTTTTTCATCTGGGATTCCTTTGATGATGGAGCACCAAGCTGTCCCTTGCCCCCCACCCAGACCCCTCAAGGTGCTTTTCAGGTTAGATCCTCGATGGCTGTTTCCTCTTCATCACCATTATGGGTGATGGCTCTGGGTCCATTACCTGATTCTAGACAGAGGTGATTAAGGTCAAACTATAGGATGGGCACTTGCTAGTGCTTATATGCCTCATGAGTGACACTTGGCTTAAGGAAGGAGCCTGTGGTCACACATCTAACCAGGACAGAGCCTAGATCCAAAGCCCAGGTCTGTCTCTAGAACCCAAGTGCTTACCTTCAATGGTACATACCTCCAATGAAGGGATTCCTCTTAAGTCTAAGCTTCCTCATGTCCAGCCTTCAAGCACTTAGAAAGGAGATGGGAAATAACCAGCAACAGACACAAAAAAAAGTTTACTCCTCCTGAGTCTCCTTGGATGCAATTTCCTTATCCTTACTCAAAGGGCACGAGGATCCTCTATTTTAGTGTTCTTCCTCCTCTCTCACAGTTTATCAGCCAGAGTGGCTATTTCCATAACCAACAGTTAAAAACTGCATTTTTCTTACAGAGCCCTCAGGCATGAGGAGTGCAGTGGCCTTTTTTACTTTTTGGCCTCTGTGTGCCTGTACAACCTTACTACTTAGGGAGATGTTTCCTTGAAGAGGTCTTGGTGGGAGACAGGGGCCCCTCCCACATTAGAAGGCAAGGAACCCAGAATGTCCCAGAATGGCAAAAAGACTATTCTTCCAGATGCATAGGAGAGAAGTTACTGCTTGTCTTAGGGCAACAGGGCCAAATTCTCTTATTTTGACCAATCTGACATCCTGGCCCCAGACTTTAAATCTGGACACATGATCAGTGATGAGAGGGGGCTGTGAGTTTAGTTGTGACATCTTGGAGGGTTTAGCAGCCATGCCACCAAAAACATGTTCATCTTTGACAGAAAATGACAGAAGTAAAAATATTTATTTTTTATCTTAGAAATATGGTCCCACAAAAAGGCCAACACTTTTTTCAGTTCATCGTCTTGACCCTTCAAAAAAAAAATCTTTCATTTAAGAGGTAAAGTATGTCAATAAAAGCAGTTTTAGAGGTGTGCTCAGATAAAATTATTTCTCATAAACGAGTAATACAGGCAACCCAAGACTTCCAGTTCACTCAAAGCTCCTTCTGTCTGTCATGTACAGTCCCTGAAGGAGAAAAGAAAGTAAGAGGTTGTCTGCAGACAAGGCACTTCAGAAACCACCAAGGAGAAAACCCAAGTCCGCCAGGAATCACACTGTGAGCCTGTGAACCCAGAGAGCTGCCAGCGGACAGGAAGGCTGGAGCCCCACCTCCATGAGAACAGCATCCACTTTCTTGCCCACTGTTCCACCTGGCTTCTGGCACCTGCCTCAGCCCCGCATTGCCTACCTGGCCTGGAAGACATGGAAACCGGGCCAGCTGGCTGAGATGAACACTGCCTCCTGCAGCTCGGGGCAGCTCCTGCGGCCCACAGTGAGGAAAGCTTTCAGAGGTCCCTGCCGGGGCATACTGCGGAGGCAGTCCCTTTTGCAAAGACAAGTTAGTGCAGATCAGCACATTAGCAAAGCAAATATTAAAAAAGTTTTAAAAGCTGGTTAATACTCCCAATTTCCCTCCTGATTGTCTGTTCAAGCTGCAGCCTATAAACCTGCTCAAAATCAGGAAGGAATCCCTCCTCTGAAGGGGTCTTGACTGAAGTGACTACAGCCAATGGGAGTGCAGAGTCCCCCCTCCGGACAGTGATCACGTGACGCCTGTAACCCCTGAGAAGGGCTGATCTGAATCCAGGCAGCAAACTCAACCCTTTCTCTTCTTTGGGGGCTTGTGTTTAATATGGGTCACTGTGATGGAAGAAGCAGTGTCAGTCTCTCATGTCAAGAGGACAGACAGGGATAGGGATCCTGGAGATTTTCTTCTCCTGTGTTCTGGTTGCACACTTGAATCCCAGGACACCGTGTGACATGGTGCCTAACACGCCCAGTCTGTCAAGAAAGTCAGGCAGGAGGAGAGAGAGTCATGCTCCAGAGGCTGGCCAGGGAGTGCTTCGTCCTCCTTCCTTTGGCCCAGATGAGGTGGCTCCTTTCCAGAAGTCGTTATGAGGAAAAGGAGTTGCGCTCACGTTAGAATTGGACCCAGCCTGTGCCTGGCTGAGTCTGGCTGGAAGTCGACCTATAAAGGGAAGACAGGAAGGGGTGGGAGAGTTCAGATGTTTGAAAATATAAAGCAGATAAAATGTGACTTCTCTCTAAGCAGAATGAGCTCCAAGAAGTCAGTCCTTGAATGTTCTAGAGCAGAGGGGTCAGCAAACTACGGCCCAGGGACCAAATCTAGCCCTCTGCCTGTTTTTATAAAGTTTTATTGGTTCACAGCCATGCCCATTCATTTATATACTGTCTGTGGCTGCTTTTGAGCTATAAGAGCAGAACTGAGTTGGTGGAACAGAAACCACATGGCCTGCAAAGTCTAAACTATTTGCTATTTGGTCCTTTATAGAAATGAGTGCAGACTCCTGTCCCATAGCCTGTCCACATAAACAACAGTGCAACAGGTACTTAGCATCTTTTCACCCTAACCCCAACTAAAGGCTTGAAATTTTATGGAGGCAGAGAAGGCAAGAGACCTTGCCTCAGAGGTCCCATGAGGATGGGACAAGGCTATAATCCAGGTTAACCCTCAGCCCAGGGTTCTGGGGTAGCTGGGGGAGGCAGGAGGTACTGGGGACAAGCTGAAGCACTTGGTGAGGTGGTTTAAAGACCAGAAGAATGTTCACAAGGTGGCCACAGGCCATCAAGCAGTGGCGAGCTGCAAAAAACCTTCCTGGAGAGAGAGATGCCACCCAAAGCAGGCATTCAGGCTCTGTCCTCTGGCCGGCCTGAAAATGTCCAAATCAGAGCTATTGCTCCCAACATCAGAAGGAAGGCATCTGGAGCAATCCCAGGTTATTAAAGAAACAGCCTTGGCCCCAGTCCCACCGCAAAGAACGTGACCCTCCTCACCCTGTAGATTTGGTAAAGTCTCCCCAGATGTCGGCGGTGGCAGTAGTGGCAGGCTTAGGCTGCGGCCAGGACACAGTGGCACCTCCTACTGATGTCCCCAAGTCCGATGGGCAGGGAGAGAAGAGAAGGAGACAGAGGAGTCAGACACCTCTCTTTTTGGCTGTCTCAGTGACCCTGAAATCAGTCTCATGATTCCAGGTGGCTGAGAAAGACACACACAGAGACGTGCTTTGGGCAACAAAACACCAATGCACCGCCCCATTTCCACCCTCTTCTCACGAGCCCTGCAAGTTTCCTGGAGAAAAAGCAGAAAGCCACAACAGGGGGGACGGGAGGGGTGCCAGTGAGGGCAAGTCACACCTCATCTATCACTCACACCTGAAGCTGACCTTGTTTTCAAATATTTATGTTGGAAATCTATTTAAAATTTACTGTCTCCTGCCCTGGCTTCTTGAATGGAGAATGCTCACCAAAAATGCAAGGTCATCTTCATATAAAGCCCTCAGTCCAGTGTCTGGATCAACCAAATGAGAAAATTATGTGCCAGAAATGCACCAAGTCCTGGGAGCCAAACTGGTTAGGGGTCGGGGAGAACCTGCCAGAAGAGGTACTGAAGCTACTATCTGTGCATATCTCTTCACTAAGGTGAGTGGCACGATGGGGCTGCAGTGCCTGCTTGTGCTTTTCTGGCACCTCCCCCAGTGCTGCCAACTGTCCCTTCTAAAAGCCCTTCACCTGCCACCCTCCACTTTCCCACCAATTTGCTATTTCTAATCTGCTCTGGGCTGGGAGACCAGATAAACTGGGGCCTTCAACAGTTCAGTTTTACAGTTCACAACGTGCTTAACATACATTATCTCATGTGAACCTCACCACAGTCCCTGCGGGAAGACGGGCCGGGACCAGCTGTGTGACTTATGCAGGTCACTGAAGTCTCAGCTTCCTTATCTCTAAAATGGGGACAGTAACAATGACTACTTCATAGGACTGGTCTGACGATTCAATGAGTTAATATATGCGGAATGCTTAGAACAGGCCCAGCACATAGTGACAATAATGGTGACTATTAATAAAATAAGAGCTAACACTCAGTGAGCACTTACAATGTTCTAGGTACTGTCGTAAGTGCTAACCGTGGATCAGCTCATTTGATCTGCACAAGAAACCTGCATGGAGGTATCACTACTGCTCGCATCCTATAGGTGAGAAAAACGAAGCACAGAGAAGTAGGCAATTTTCTGACTTAACACACAACTGGAGAGCTAGAATGTGAACTCAGCCAGTCTGGCTTCGGAGCATACAGTAGTAAGTGCTCAATGAACGTTAGCAACTCATGATCTTATCATCCGACACCATCTTGTTTGCAGACATGCTAATCGCCTGTCTGGCACATGAGAACAGAAGCCCTAAGAGCAGGGACCTGGTGCTGTAGTTGCAGTATCCCCAGGGCCTAAAACGCTACCTGGACGTAGCAGGTTCTTCCTATTAGCCGTTAAAAATGCACCAGCAGTGAGGGAAGGCCTAACACAGGGCCTCTTGGAACTTAGTGAGCATGCAAATAACGCTAAGAACGTGGATTCCTGCCCCTGCCCCAAATCGACGCCTAGGCAGGTGGTCCCATGACCCCACTCTGAAAAACAGTGCTCAAAGAATAATTCCCGGGGCCAGGGCAGGGGCTCATGGACTGCTGCTCCTGCCACTCTCCTAGGCTGGGTATTCCCCACAGGGCTGAGGTTTGAAGCCTGACCTCCAGATGGAAGAGCCAACGTCCAGGACCCTTAAAAGGCAGGATCCTGCCCTCAAGGACCTGGTGAGAGCTGTGCGGAGAAAGTGGGCTGGTGACAATCACCCAGCCCGGGAAGGCCAGGAGCATCAAGCTGGGCCCAGCAGGCAGGATGGGGACGTTGAGGGAAGGGGCTGGCTCTAGGCACTAACTTCTGGAATGCAGGGGTCTCCAGAAGGCATTCCTTACAGCCTGCAATGAGCACCAGCAGAGCCTGCTGGGGGAGTTGCCTCAGTGGGCAGCCCAACGGCCTCACTCAGGAGCTTGCTCCGAACTAAATCGCCACTTTTATTTCCTTCGCTCACCTTATGCTGCAGCCAGCTCCCTAAATATACCAGGTGTTAAGCCTTATTCACGCTCTTCTGTCTGGAATGTCAAGCGTCCCCTACCCCAATCTCCTTCCTTCAAGGTCCAGCGAACGCCACCTCTTCCATGAAGCCTCCCCATATCATGCTGGCTGGTAGTGAGTCTGGTCCCCATACATTTGGTCTTTGTGCCCACAACTCCCCTCTCCTACTAGCTGTGAGCTCCCCATGAGCAGAGACCGTGTCTCCATCACCCACTCACGCAATACCCACTGAGCAGCCTCTGAGAACCAGGAACCCACATGCTGATGATTTCACAGCAACAAACGAGTTGCAGTCCCTGCCCATCGGGGGAGGACAGACAACCTGAAGGGGTAAGTGGTGGGTATCAGGGGAACAGAGGAACCCCTTACCCAGTGTGGCAGGATCAGCTTTGAGGTGCCCACCTTCCAGTTTGTCACATACAGTTACTAAATGACGGATCAGTGTGAGAGAAGGAGGGAAAGTGATGGGGCCCCAGCTGCCGGGGAAAGAGGAACCCACAGGCGCAGGTTTAGCAGCAAGTACAGTCATCCCTGAGCACTCACCTGAACTGGAAGCAACAGCTGGCAGGACAAGGGACCCCCCCACAGATAACTGCTCTCCAGGGGGAGGGATCAGGGTGGAAGTTTTCCCCCCGGGGGGAGGGGGAAGCAGGCTCAGTCCTCCTGTACTGGCGGGCCGGGCACGGGGAGTCCCGGCTGCTCCTTCCTTCTTCTTCATGTTCTAAACAGAGGAGAGGAATGTGAATGAGTCTGTTCTGGAGCCCCACTGCTATCAGAAAATCCCACAAGGAGGGCCAAGGTGACTCCCCAGGCCCCAAATGTCTATATAACCAAAAGACGGTCAAGAGCCATCCAGCACTTTCATTGATATGAGCTGTATTCAATACATCACAATTCTAAAGCTACCACAAAGACATTTAATTTTAAAACTCAGCACCTGATTTCATTAATCATCAGGGAAATGCAAATCAAAACTACAATAATATACCATTACACACCCACCAGAAAGGCTAAAATGGAGAATATCAAGTATTGACAAGGGTATAGAGCAACCAGCAAAGTCATACACTGCTGGAGTAGTGTAAATTGGGAAAACTACTTTGAAAAACTGTTTGAAAGAATCTAAGGGGCTGGCCCAGTGGGTAAGTTTGCGTGCTCTGCTTCGGCAACCTGGGTTTCATGGGTTCGGACCTACATACCACTCAGCAAGCCATGCTGTGGCAGTGACCCACATACAAAAAAACAGAGGAAGATTGGCACAGATGTTACCCAGGGACAATCTTTCTCAAGCAAAAAGAAGATTGGCAAGAGATGTTAGCTCACAGCCAATCTTCCTCACCAAAAAAAGAAAATCTATAAAGCTGAACGCAGTTGCACTCCTAGATATAGACCCAACAGAAATACAGACCGACGTGCACCAAAGACATGCACCGGAACATTCACAGCAGCACTATCTGTAAGAGCCCCGAACTGGGAACGATGTCCACCATCAGTTAAATGGGTGAATAATGGGACAGTCTCATAATGCAAGACACCCACCACAAAAACTAACAAACTACAGGCAGCAACACAGGTGCTCTCACAGATATTACATTAGTAAGAGAAAGAAGTCACACACCAAAGAGTATGAAGTTTATGATGCAACTCAAGTTAAAAACAAAACCCAGGGCATTCAGTCAGGACAGTGGTTACTCAAGGTGTAGTTACTAGAAGGGAGCAGGAGAGGGGCTTCCAGACTGCTGATAATCTTCTGCTTCTTGATCAGGGGGCCAGTGTGTGTGGGCAAGTTTGGTTTTTAAAAATTCACTGAGTTCTGCATCTATAATTGGCGCACATTTCCATATGCATACCATACTTCAATAAAATATTTACAAAAACAAAACCCAAAACCTGAGCACGAAGCGTGAGCCAGAAACCAGCGCGAGTTATAAAGATGAAGACGATACGGTGCCCTAATTGTAAGGAGAGCAGCAGCTTAATTAAATGAGAAGACCACAGCCCTGAAGTCAAAAGGCCTCAAAGCCCTCAGCGTGAGGCCAGCTGTGTGGGCTATTTCCAGCTCTACGACCCTGGTCGAGTCCCTTAACCTCTCTAAGCCTCAATTTCCTCGTCTATAAAAGGGGGAAGATGTTTAATTCATATGAGAAAGTGCCTGAAAAAAAACACTACCTGGCACACAGTTGATGCTCACTAAATGTTAGTTTCCTCCAAGTAAGAGAAAGAATCACATCCCCACCAGTCCACTGGACATGACCTGTATTTTCTCTTAAGGCCAGTTGGCCAACTTCAAGGGTCCCAAATCATCACCAGCACGAAGCAGAAAAGAGGAGAAAGAGAGAGTAAGTAAAGAGGAAGAGCATTATTTCAGGGTTACAAATTTTCTTCAAAGAACAATTTATTTGGTCCTTGGCTCCCCCAAATCACTCCAACTCCACCCCTGTAGCCAGATAAAGGCCAAGTCTTGGCAACCCAGCTCAGCCTAGCCTTTTCCTGTTCTCAACAGGAGCTAACGGGGAAAGCCAGACGCAGGGCAGCTCAGGACGAAGACACAGGGATTCAGGACAACACCAGCAGCAGAGGCTGCCCGTGACCCCCGCACCCACCTCGACACCTGCCCGCCCAGAGCTCTCCCAAATCTTCCTTACTCATGGTGCAAGGCCAAGATGGAGCTTGGGATGAGCACACGACTCCTACTCTAAGAGCCAGGACAGAGACGCCAGCTCTGGCAGCAAGTGACTGATGGTCCTTCTCACCCCGTTTCCTCTGCTTGAACCACCCTTTGACCCCTCTTCCCTTGTTTACAGGTCACTTCTTCCAGGGAGCCTTCTTTGGTTCCCTAACTCTGGGCTGCCTTTCCTCTAGGAGCTCATGGCACCGAGGACACTCCTAGGTTGCAGACCCTCTCCTGCCATGCTGTAATCACATCTTGACTTGCCTGTCTCAGCTCAACTCAGCTCTCTGACAGCAGAGCCCTCTCGTTCGCCCCCAGCACAGTACCTGGCACAGGGCAGCTGCCCAATAAACATGTGCTGAACTGATGGAACTGAACTGTGAGAAAAGAGCGCTGGGCACTGGGCTGGGCTTGGAGTGGTGGCCACAAGGATCACCTGACCATGGCAACACAGCCAAGCCAGTGGAGGGCTCACCGCAATATTGAGCTTGATGGTCTGGCCCTCCTTGAAGCCTAGGTCCAATTTGGGGCCTTGGTCTGGGTTCTGGGCTTGTTTTGCAAATTCACACTGCTGTTTCACCCACCTGGGGAGAGAACAGGAAGAAAAGGGTGAGGAAGAGACCAGCCGCCCTCCCTTTACTCACCCACACACTCTGCTCTGCCATCAGTCCCACAGGAGGCTTTTATTGCAGCAATGGCAGAAAGAGTGCAGGCCTCGGAGTTAGGCCCAAATTCGAACACTGGTTCTGACACGTAAGGACCTGCATGCACATCAGCTTCCTCACCAGCAAAATATGATGACAATTCTGTCTTAAAGCCTGTGATCAGTGATCGATGAGATCACTGATGCAGAAGGTCCTAGCACTGGTCTCCAGAGAACTTGGGAACCCAGTCCTCTCCTCCCCAGCACGTGGCATAAGAACTAAGACAAGGTCTCCACACACCTCCTAAGGGCTCATAAGGTAAATGGTGAGACAAGGCAGACGTCCAGGAAGTAGAGAGCAACACACAGATCCCCCATCCTCCATACAACACCCATCTAACAGCTACTCAGGGCAGGGGCACCATGTCAGGGAAGAGCCAGAGAAACCCACGTGAGTGGCTGATCGCTCCCCATTTGCTGGCAGCCAGAGGTGGAGGCCTACAGATGACAGGAGAGCAGTCTTTCCCGCCCTGTCTTTTAGCTTCAGAAAGGACCATCAGGGCATCTGTTGGGTGGCCTGGAAGTCCAAGCACCACTTACTACATCATGGAGAAACAAGCCCACAGAAGCCACAGGAGCATGACAAGGACTCTGGCTGCTCAGGTGCCTGGTGAGGGAAGACACGTGACACCTCAAAGGCTGGGCCAGCTGACTGGGGTGACAGAGATGGGCCTCGGGAAAAGATTACTTCAAAGCAGAGGTGAGGACTGGCAGAGCGCACAGAAGGCGGCCTGCCCCAAAGGAAAAGTGAGTTTTCCTGAGGCTCTGCTGGCAGACAAACCACACACCCAGCTGAGTATCCTAACCTGGGAAACCACTCTGTCCAGGGAGAGAAGGGAGGAGGCACGAGCACGTGTCTCCTGGAACCACTCACTTGAAATGGTCCTGCAACGCAACATTGAAGTCAAAGGCATCACCTCGGTCCCCGAAGCCAATTCCAATAAAAGCCCGTCGCCCTGGAGGACAACACATGATCAGTCCCACTCTCCCGAGACAGAGGAAACCTTTCTCAAGAGAAGGAAGCAGGAAGATGCACACCTACCATTTCCATCTTCGATGCGGATAACGAAGTACCTGCTGGAATCCGTCACGCTCTCCACGGCTGTGCCAGGAAACTGATCCACGGGGGCCTGAGCAAAGAGCTCCCCTGAAAGCAAAAGCTAGGGTGAGCCTTGAGCCCCCTCCCAGCTTGATGTTTCTATCATACTCTGGGGCCTTTCTCCTGCGAGGCAGATGGGCAAACCCGACTCTGGGATTCAAATCAAATCCATTCTGGCTGAAGGGAAGACACAGGAATATAACCAAGGAAAAGTCAGAGGTGGCTTACAGGTCAGATCTAGCTCACAGTTTTAATATTTTTGATTACCAAACACTTCACAATCAAATTACATGTAAAATAATCCAGATTTCTGGCTTCTCTTAAAATCAAAAGCTCTAGCAATGCGGGGCCTCCCTTCCCACATGAGAACGATGGGCTGCACAGCCATTCCATCTGCCTCACCCACTTTCTTTACCTGCCTGCACCCTGAGGGCCCCGGAGCAGGTGAGCCCTGGTCCACGTATATCACACCTTCCGAAAAGGCCTGGTACCTGGGGCAGGACTGTAGAGGAGCCAGTGAACCCAGTGGAAAGGAGCAAGTTTTTCTACCCACAGAAAAATCTGAAGCAGGTTAATTTAATCTCACAGGCAGAGCAAAAGAGTGATTGGTTTTAAAAGGAGCCCTTGTGAAAAGCACCCCGTTGTCAACCACAGCTCCCCACGGCACAGTGCCACACACACCTATTGTGAGCATTTACGACTGGCGTCATTTTCACGTGTGCTGACCTCTGTTGGTGCTTTAAGTATTTAACCAAATATTTTCTACTGGATCCTGTGGTTCAGAGGTGACTGTGCAATCAAGGCTGAACTGAATCAAAACCAGTTGCCCTAAAGCCTGTAGCTTCTTGTCAATTTCTCTGCCCCCCCTAGGTTGGTACCTTGGGACCTGGGACTCATCTGGATGCCTTCAGCCTAGAGCAGTGGTTCTCAACCAGGGGTGATTTTGCTCCCCCTTCCCCATGGGACATCTGGAGACATTTTTGGTTGTCACAACATAGGCTGGTGCTACTGGCACCTAGTAGGTAGAGGCTAGGGATGTTGAATATCTTAAATTTGACTCGACAGCCCACAACATTCACCTGACCCCAAATGTCACTAGTGCTAAGGTTGAGAAATCCTGGCCTAGAGGGACTGGAAAGTGAGAGACAAACATGACCCAGTGGGCATGACCCCGGGCTAGGAGCATCCTGGGGTGGGTCCTGCAGGCGAGGCTCAGCCCTGGGCAGTGGCAGTTACACTAGGCAGTCACCTTCAAGTCAGTTCTCAAAGCTCACAGAGAACAGGTGTTGCCATTCCTCAAAGTGACACCACCTGGGACATCTCAGCAACTCTCACAGCCAAGGTTCTCCAGCCTAGTCAAGGCAGCTATCTCTTCCAACTCCTCTCCAGTCAATACTCACCCTACAAACCCCATGCTGCACAACATATCAATGCTCTGGGCCACCTTGCAGTTCACAGAGCAATTGGATATGTGCTCACTTCATATTTCCAACAACCTCGTGAAGTCGGAGCTAATGTGATCCCCATTTCAACAAAAAGGAGGCCAAGGTGCCAGAGGTCATGTGGCTCACCCAAGGTCCCACGGCTCAGACACAAGTGACGCAGTGCCGAGAAGAGGCAGCCAGTTCTGCCTATGAATCTTTGCACTTTGTCCTGCCCCACAAAGGAAAATCTCTACATATTAGAAAAAATAAATGACTGAATGCCAAGGCACCTGACCGAGCAGGCACTGCCCGATACCCGCTCTAGGGGCGGGGGCTGGGGCTACTCCAGGCCCTGCTGCCCTCCACAGCTCCCCCAGAGGCACTGGTGGCACAGGACTTCTGGATAGATTTCCCCAAAGGTGACATCTGCCAGCTGACCCCAACACAGCCCAGCCTGGCTTGTCCTCTCACCACAGAAAGAGCTGACTATGACAGTTTCCAGCTCTTTCAGTTATGGGTGTGGTCAGTCTGGGGAGTTACCATTTAGTTGGTAAACAGAACTCCTGCGCAGGAACTGAGCTCAGCAGCAGAGGGCTGTGCGTCTCCCCGGCTGATCTTCAGGGCAAGCTCTGGGGTTTCCTACTTAGGACCGACCTGCAGGTTCTCTCCTCAGGCTCCGAAATTAGTATTTTCTCAAGGACCCCGAGGAGGAACAGCCGCTTGACAGGAAATACTCCCCTTTACACCCAGGACAGTGGTTTCCACAACTAAGGTGGGGGGAGTAGAGGAGGCCGAAAGGTACACTCAGGTCTTTGATTTCCAGGACAGGCTCCCAAGACCCCCCGAGTGGCCTGGCCAGGCCTTCACAAAGCGGGCCCCACACAGGCCTCCTTTGCCTTTACCTGAGGTCCTGTCCTCCAGCTTGACGTAGGCCACCTGCCCTTTTGCAGTGATCCGCAGCCGGCCACTCCATGACGGCTGGTCTAGCTGCCACTCCGCAGCCCTAAGGGGACAAGAACCATTGAGCCTCCGCCAGAGGCTCCTGCTCCATTACTCCAATGCTGGGGATGGGAATGCGCAGGGCACGTGGGCTGCTGGCTCTAGACCAGGGGGTGGCAAGTTTTCTCTACAAAGGGCCATGGATCTCTGTCACAACCACTCACTCGGCCGTTGGAGAGTGAACGCCATCACAGACGACACGTGAGAGCTGCTGCTTTAAGTATCTCAGCCAAATGTTTTCTACAGAGCCTGGGTGTATTTCAGTGAAACTTCATGAACACTGAAATCTGAATTTCATATAATTTTCACATCATCCAATATTCTTCTTTTAAATTTCCCCCATTTAAAAATGTGAAAACCACTCTTAGCTTGTGAGCCAGACAAAAACACAGTGGGTCATAGTTTGCCAACTGCTGTTCTAGACCATGGAGACCTTTTCTGAACGACTTCCAGTTTTCTTTCTGTAGAGGAAGCAGCTACCAGGGTCTGTTGTTTAAGACACAGCTAGGCTGCAGGGGTCAGAGTGACCATTTGGGACCAATGAGACCATTTTGGAGGAAAAGGACAGAGGGGAGCAATCATTAGTAGAAAGAGAAAAGGAGAGGAATAGTTCCAGTGTGGAGAGTGAGTGGGTGTTTAAGAAATATATTCTCAAAGGTATCCTGGGCAGAAAGAAACCCAGGAAATCATGGACCTACAGCAATGGCCTCTTCTGGTGTTTTTAAAGCAGTAACTTCACATGTACTAAGCAGCAGCTCAGTAAAACCCCCAAATAGCAGGAATCTTGGGTGTTTCCAGAAGTCTTTTCTTGGAAGTCCCTAAACACATGCCAGCTCTCAAGAACTCGGAGACACTGTAACACAAGTTGTTTTGAAGGCCACACAAGTGCAGATGCTCAACTCACAAGTCAGCCGACGCAGTTTCAATTCCTCTTACTGGGGCAGTGAGCCTTAGACTCTGGCTCAGCAGACCTGTGAGGCTGAAGTGCAGGGGCCGGCAGTTTCCTCTATTCCAATCAGCCAGCCCTGACACTTGGTAACCTTTCCCTCTGGGGGACCGAGAGGGCCCAAACCCATGACACTGCAGGGGATGGGGGTAGACGACCATTCCTGGCTTGGCGGTCCATCTTCAGTTTGATGATAGAAAATAAATGTTTTTGTTATTGTTACTGTTGTTGCTTTCACACGACTTTAAAATTACATCATGGACGTAGTAGCTGTTCAATAAAATACTTGTTCACAAGAAAATCAGCTATGAGCGCGTGTTAACACAACCGGAAAGTAACAAGAAGCCGGATATATGGACCCTCCATCGCCCTTGTGGTGCAGGCCAATCCTGTATTTCCAAATAACCAGCACAAATATCACCTTAAAGAGGACCTCCCCACTCCCCCGAAGTGGTACAAAATAGCCATAAGCCAGGTTGTCTGAATCAGGAGTATCTTTTTTCCTTTTAATATCTTTGGCCTTCTTTTGATAGGTAATCCATACACATGTAACAAAACGCAAACAGAACAAAAATGCGAGCAGTAAAAGGAAGTCTCCTTCCAACCCCGTCCCCCTCCCTCCCGTAGGGCAGTTTCCTGTTCCCTTCCAGATACCGTACACAGAGAAATGCGGATGGATTCCTCCCTACTGCCACAGGCTGTGATGGGAGCTGAGGTTCGTGCGAAGGGAGCTGGTCAGGAGGGCGTCCCTCAGCTGGGCCATCAGCTTCAACTCCTCGGGACCGGTCCTTTTGGCCAGTTCTGGGCTCCCTTCCCTCCCGTCCGGGATTTTCGCCAGTGATAGGCCCCCTCCCCCTTAAGGCTTTTCAAGGATCCCTTCAAGGCCATCGGCGCGGGAAGAAAAAGGGTTGTGACACCCCCGCTCCCCTCCACGTTCAGGGTACCCGGCAGCCCACCGGGGCCCCAAGCGCGACTCACGGCTCTAACGCCTTCCCCGTCGCCGGGGGCCCCGTGCGTCGGCCTCCGACAGCCGCAGGTCTGGGTCCCCCTCCCTGCTCTGGCCCCGAACTGGAGACGCCGCAGCACCACCTCCCCCGCCCCTGCACCGGCCGGGCCGCCCTCGGCTCCCGCCGTGTCGGGCGTGTCGGGCGGTCACCTGTAGCCACGGTTGGTGGCCCGCGGCGGGATGCGGTAGACGTGAACCTCCGGCTTGACACAGAGCACCGACTCGTACTCGCCCTCCTCCATCTCGACGCCGGGGGCACACCGGACTTCCGGCTCCTTCCCCGCCGGGGCCGGAAGTGCCGCGACTCTATGACCCAGGTCGGGCTAGAGCGGCGGCTCGGGGCCTCAGCACCTCGTCTCCGGCGCGCCCTCTGCTGGAGTCTGTGCAGAAGTCGAAATATAATGATGTACCCCTGATATTTATATGTTATAAACCAATATTACCTCAATTAAAAAATAAATTAAAATATCTGTTCAAGAGAAAAAAAAATACATGCGGCGAATGGATCCAGGAGCCAATCTGATGAGGACCAGCTTCCTCAAGGGACCTCTGCCTCCCATAAGGCCCCATGAGAAAACTTCAGTACAGACCCCACCATAATCCGTTGTCCGGTGGTGGGTCATCCCCATCGCCGCAACAGTTAAACCTGGGGCCCTGTTGGCTGAGATTCAAAGCTGTAGCTACCCACACAGCTCACCTTGAAGCCTCTCTCTCCTCCAGCTTTTGCTTCCTCTGCTTTTCGTGAATGTCTTCCCTTATTCTGATTCTGTAAGACTCCACTGAAGCTTTTCCTCCTAGAGAAATCCTTACCTGACCCGCCACACTAAGTGGGATGCCCCTGCCTGCCATCCTTATCCTAACCACATGTGCCCAGGGTCCCTGCGGCCTAGACTCAACAAAGAGTTGTATTCAAAGCAGCAAAGTTTAGTAACATAAGTAACTAAAAAAGAATCGCAGTCTTAACTTGGATTTCTCACAGAATGTTACAGGGGATACGATGTGTAACTGCCGTCAAATTCTCAAAATCCCTTCTCCTCTACCATTCTCTCATTCCTTCCACGAATATTTATTAAGTGCTTACAATGTGCCAGGTCCTCCATGGGGCACAGGTGATCCCAAAGCTCTGATTCGCTGAATGCTCCCAAACTTTCTCCACCCTCTTCTGCCCTCTACTCTCTCTCCTTTTATTCACTCTGCATGAGCTCTTTATTATAGGATTGATCTAACTTCTTAAATTAAAAAAAAACTTATTGTGGTAAAATACACATAACATAAACTTTACCATTTCAAGTGTACAACTCTGTGAAATTAAGTTGTATAACAGTTAGTTGTATAAATGTCACAATGTTGTATAATGATCACCACTATCTATTTCCAGAACTTTTCATCATCCCAAACAGAAACTGTACACCCACTAAGCAATAACACCCCATTTCCCACTCCCCCCAGCCCCTGGTAACCTCTATTCTACTTTCTGTCTATGAATTTTCCTATTCTAGATATCTCACGTAAGTAGAATAATACAGTATTTGTCCTTTGTGACTGGCTTATTTCACTTAGTGTAATGTTTTCAAGTTTCATCCATTTCATAGCATGTGTCAGAATTTCATTCTTTTTAATAGCTGAATGACATTCCACTGTATGGATATACCACATTTTGTTTATCCATTCATCTGTTGATGGACATTTGGGTTGTTTCCACCTTTTGGCTATTTGTGAATAATGCTATGAACATAGGTGTACAAATACCTGTTTGAGTCCTTGTTTTCAATTCTCTTGAGTATAGATCTAGAAGTGGACTTGCTGGGCCACATGGTAATTCTATGTTTAGCTTTCTGAGGAACCGCCAAACTGTTTTCCACAGTGGCTGCACCATTTTACATTCCCACCAGCAATGAACAAAGGTTCCAATGTTTCCACATCCTTGCCAATATTTAATTTTCATTTTCTTTGATAATAGCCATTCTGGAGGATGTGAAGTTAACCTTTCTTTATGTGAATTGATTTAACCTCTTATTTCAACTTTGCTCATTACCCTGATTCTCCATAAAAAAAGAAGAAATTGAGAAATTACCCAGAAAACGAGACTTCTTCCTCTACATTCTTTGATCCTGTCTCTCATTTTCCTAAAGTCCTGGAGTGGCAAAGAACTCCCCTTAGAAGGGGGAGGAGGAGAGATATGAGAGGGGAGGGAGGGCACACTCCCCCACTGACAATCTTATCCCCTCACATTCTCATCATTCTGTTTACGTGTCTGCTCTCCCACTAGACTGTGAGCTCCTTGAACACAGGACCCTGTCCCTACCACCTGTGGACCCCTCTATTCAGCAGCACAGGGCCTGGCACAGAGTAATTGCTCAGTGAATGAATGAGTAAATGAGTGAATATGTGTGTGTGTGTTCAGTTGGCTACATCCCAAAGCCAAGTGGCAATTTGGAGATGGGCCACCATGTTTTCTCTTTCACACTCTGACTCCTTGCATTAATATGTGCTGAATAACACAGGGAAAAGCAGGGTATCCCAGGAGTAAAGCACCTGGACTCATTGAGTCAGAGAAACTTCCAGCTGGGAGAGCATCTAGGATCAGCTCTCAAGAGCTGAACTTTGGGGTAGTGTCACTGGTAGCACCGAGTTCCATCACTTCTGCTCTGGAAGCCAAGCAGTGTGAAGGCGGCCCACAGTGACTGTTTTGGGTCTCACCATGCAGCTGCCACAGGTCCGAAACCTTCCTCTCGTGAACTTCGAAGGGAATCATCACTTTGTGCCAGGGGAAGGCCAGGTCTTACAATGTGTTCAGAGCACTTTCAGTTCATTTCAGTCTAACAAAGATGGGCCTTGAGCACCTACCATATTCCAGGTGCTGGGTGCTGGGGCCACAGAGATGAGGCCAGCCTGGCTCCTGCCTTCATGGGGCTCACAGACCAGAGGAGACAGAGAGGAAAAGACTTATCTGCGATGCAGAGTGAAAAGTGCTACGATGGAGGAAACTCACAGTGGGCCGTGAGAACGAAGAGAAGAGAGACCCCACTCAGCCTGGGGGCAGTCAGGGAAGGCTCTCTAGAAGAGGTTCCCTTGACACAATAATCCCTGTGAGGTAGGCAGGGCAAGGATTGTCATCCTCATTGTGTCATGGAGGCCACTGACACAGTGACAAGCCCAGGGAAACTACACTGTCCTCTGGGTGGAGGAGGTCAGACAGTCCCTTGCCTTATTCTCAAACTCCAACCACATGGCTGGACATTCCCGAAATGCATTCCTAAACTTCTGCTGCTGAGAATAATTGGCCCCACTGTCTACTCCCAGGTTAACTACATTCCTTACCAAACAAATTCAATTTGATCCAACAGGCAGAGCATAAGCTCAGAGAGAGCCCATCCCATGTGTGAGGAGGTGAGCAGAGGAGCAGAGTCTTGCTGTGATTCATCCAGCTGCCTTCTGGTAGGTCTGGGGCCAAGCTGGGGGTTTGATGTGCCACCATAGACATTTCTAAGAGAAATTCTCCCATTTCTCAGATGGGGAAACCATTTATAAAAGGGCAGTCAATAACAAAACAATGTTGAAAAAGAACAAAGTTGGAGGACTCACACTTCCCAATTTCAAAACTTCCTGCCCAGCTACAGTAATCAAGATAGTATAGGACTGGGATAAGGATAGATATGTAGAAAAATGGAGTCAAATTAAGAATCCAGAAATAAACCCTCACATGTACAGTCAGATGACCTTCCACAAGTGTGCCAAGACAATTCAATAGAGAAATAATAGTCTTTTGAACAACTGGTGCTGGGATGAGATACCCACATGCAAAAGAATGAAGTTGGACCCCTACCTCACACCATATACAAAAATTATTTCAAAATGGATCATAGACCCATGTAAGAGCTAAAACTATACAACTCTTAGAAGAAAACATAGACATAAATCTTCATGACCTTGGATTCGTGTTACAATAAAAAGAATCTAGTGGATTCTTAGATATGACACTAAAAGCACATGCAACAAAAGAAAAATAAATAAATGGGACTTTAACAAAAGTAAAAACTTTTGTGCTTCAAAGGACGAAAATCCACATAATGTGAGAAAAAAATTGCAAATTATATATCTGACAAGGGACTTGTATCTAGAATATATAAAGAACTCTTACCATCCAATAATAAAAAGGCAAATAACCTAATTTGTGAATGGACAATGGATCTGAATAGACGCTTTTACAAAGAAGATGTGCAAATAGCAAATAAGCATGTGAAAAGATGCTCAACATCATTAGCCATCAGGGAAATGCAAATCAAAACCACAATGAGATACCACTTCATACTCACACCCACAAGGATGGCTAGACTAAAAAAAAGACAGATAGTAATGAATGTTGGTGAGGATGTGAAAAATCAGAACCCTCACACACTGCTGGTGGGAATGTAAGATGATGCAGACACTTCAGAAGAGAGTCTGGCAATTACTCGAGAGGCTAAACACAGAGTTATTGTACAACCCAGCTGTTCCACTCCTATGTGTACACCCAAGAGAAATGAAAGTATGGTCACACAAAAATTTGTACGTGAATATTCATAGTAGCCAAAAAGTGGAAACAACCCAAATGTCCATCAACCGATGAATGGATATACAAAATGTAATAGGATTTTGTATCATGGAATGAAGGGCTGATACAAACTACAACGTGGATGAACCTTGAAAATATTTTGCTAAATGAAAGAAGCCAGGCACCAAGGACCACATATTGTATGATTCCATTTATAAGAAATGTCCAGAATAGGCAAATCTATAGAGACAGAAAGTAGATTAGCAGTTGCCTAGGGCTGGGGTTGGGGTGGGAGGATTGAGGTGATGACTAAGGGATGTGGGGTTTCTTTTTGGGCTGGTGAAAATGTTCTAAAACTGGGGTGATGATTGCACAATTCTGTGAATATACTAAAAGGTGTTGATTTGTATGTTTTAAATGGGTGAGTTGTATGGTATGGAAATTAAATCTCAATAAATCTTTGAACAAAAAAAAGCACTAAGTGCTCTGAAAGGGGAACATATTCTACATTTGCCACCGACCCCCCTCAATCCTGTCCTCAGATTCCATGCCCTTCTGCTAGGGTTGGGGCTTCCCCTTCTTGTCCAGATTCTCAGAGTTTGTAAACTCCAGATGGGGACAGAGAGGGGCTGGATCCCCTCTGGGGCCCCTGGCCTCTTAAAACTTCAGCTTGTGGAATATTGGGGCCTGAGAGTTCTGAGGTTGAGACTGCACTCTCTGAGGTGGAGACAGCGGACAATGGGGGGCGTGTTTGAGGAGTCTGCGGAGGGGGGAGATTTCCTCCAGAAGGGTTATCCACCCCTGGGGCAGGAAGGCTCTGAGGAAAGGGGAACACTTGGGGAGCCCTAATGGGAGAGAGGCAGGGAGAAGAGGGGAACTCCAAGGGAAGAGAGAGGGACTTGGTCACAGCGCTGACATCTCCATGCCAAGTGAGAGACTAGGTCTCTTGGAAGCCTGGAGTGAGGGGGCCCCTGGGAGCAGAG
The DNA here is from genome assembly GCA_031878705.1 of Tapirus indicus. Classification (NCBI taxonomy): domain Eukaryota; kingdom Metazoa; phylum Chordata; class Mammalia; order Perissodactyla; family Tapiridae; genus Tapirus; species Tapirus indicus. The sequence continues at coordinate 96,818,304 of CM062924.1, read as the reverse complement.
ATCTTGTTTGCATTGTGGGGGTGCAGACTTAACTGCAGAAAGGACTGGAGGGGAGGCCAGGTTGAGAGGAAAGGAGGGGGGGGTCTGGGTCAGCAGCTGTGAGGGGCACCTCCTCTGTGCCCCGGTGACCTGTGAGAGCCATCAAAACACCCAGTGTATCCCCAAGGCCTGGCACTGTGCCTAGTGTGGGCATGTGCCCAGTAAACACTTGTTGATTGCATAGGTAAATGAATGAACGGCTTAAGCTTCTTTGGAGGCAAGATAATATGGTGAGATGAGCAGTCTTGAGAGTCACACCAGCCTGGGTTTGAATCTAGTTTCTCTGCAGAGTAGCCGTGTGGTATTGGACAGGATGCTGGGCTACCCTGAGCCTCAGTTTCCTTATCTTTACAACAAGGCTGAACCCAGTGACAAGGTGGTTAGGAGAATGCCGTTTGCAAACATGTCCAGCAAATAGAAGGTTCCTCCATGGGTGTTGGCTCACCTGCTATGATTTAAAGTGGAGGAAGCACCATCAAGATCTTCAAGGAGGAGGATCTGCTCCTAGAAACTAATTAACAGTGGAAAGGGGTCCATGATGTACCCACAGAAATGGTGTTGATGTTGCCTCAAAGGAATTCAGAGACTGGAGAGAAGGCTGAGGTGGTTGGAAGCTTGGAGAAGAGGTGGGAGCTTGAAGGATGGGGTGGGGGGTGTTGGAGAGACAGAGAAGTGGGAGGCCGACACAGAGCTGGGGGTCTGTGGGATTAGGATTGCAGGTGCGTCGAGATCAGAACAGAATGTTGTAGGGGTGGCAGTACAGCCAAATCCGAGGTTGGATGGCAGAGGCAGAGGAGAGACACTAAGAAAGGCCTTAGAAAGGGCTGTGTTCAGGGCAGGGTGGGGGTGCTTTGGCAAACTACATGTTGCCATTGGAGACCTTAGGGTCCCCAAGACAGACGTTCCCAACTCCTGTTCCTTAGCCCCAAGAAGAGCTTGGAGTTTTCATCTACAGCAGCATCAACCATGACATTCTTGGCCTCTCTTTAAAATGCATTGTTAGTGTGTTAAAGGCTCTGAGAAAGTTCTGCAGGAAAGAGCCTGTTTCATTTTAACTCAGCACTTTCCAAACACATTTGGCCTCAAAACCCATTTTTTGTGATGCACCTCTTGGGACCAGTATTCTAAGAACACCCTTAGAAATGCTGCTGTAGCGGAAACTGTGTGGATTTTGCAATCCAACAGGCCATGGTCTGATTCCCACTCTATGACCTAGTCGGTGTGGGACCTTGGGCAAGTCACTTTGCTTCCCTGAGCCTCCTTTTCCTCAATGTCATTGTGAGAATTAGGAAAACTATGTGGGTAAATGCATGTGGTTAGCTCTCTGGTTTTGCTACATGTCCCCCCTGTGCCAGGCCTGGCCCTGCCTCTTCCCCTGAGCCAGGCTCTCTATATTACAGGCTCTATGTGGGCTGCTGAAGAGGTGGTTAGGTAATGGGCCTGGTGGAACTTTGATTGGGTTTCTCTTGTGGGAGCGCAGGGGCTGATGCCCCTCACTTGGTACCCTCGCTGGCCCTGGCACAATGGACAACAGAAATTCCCGGATGTACATGGAGGATAGGATCAAGGCCCCAGGGGCCCAGCCAAGTCCTGGCCTGAGGACTGCCAGCAAGAGAGCTGGTGTTGAGCCCACCATATCAGGAGTTAGCCAGGTAGGGACCTGCACCTCCTATTCTGATCCCTCTGCTCCCGGCAGGCAGCTTTCCCCTCCCCTGCCCAGGCTTCCTCTCCAAGTGCTTTAATTAAGACTCAGTTACAAGTGACACAAAACCCAGTTCAAACTGGATTAGGCAGAAATCAGAAATACATCAGCTTGGGTAACTGACAAATCTACCAGTAGACTTCAGGTTTGGCTGGATCAAGGTGCTAAACGAGTGTCTCTTGGCTCTGCCTCTGTCTGTGCCATTCCCAGGCAGGCTCTCCCTGCAAGATGGCAAGGATTTCCCTGCCCACTCCAGGCTTATATCTTCCCATCTTATATCCTCTGGCGTAGCATCCCCAACAAGAGAAGAGCCTCTTTGCAATAGTTGAAGAAAGTCTCTGGGATCACTGTCATTGGCCCAGATTGTGGTCACATGTTCATCCCTGAACCAGTCACCCTGGCAGAGCAGAGTGGCCTGGATCTCTTGATACAATGGAGCCAGAGGTGGTTCTCAGTTGTCTCCACTGAATCCCCTGGGCTGAATGGAGAAGGGAAGTTTCCCATAAAAAGAATGCTGCCTTCTGTTACCAGCAGAGATGCTAGGTGAGCAAAACAAGAATTGTCTGCTTCCTCTACTAGGTGCCTTGCATGGCCTCCACTTCCTCTTTTTTTTTTTTTTTGGCGAGGATTTTTGTGAGGAAGACCAGCCCTGAGCTAACATCCACTGCTGATCCTCCTCTTTTTGCTGAGGAAGACTGGCCCTGGGCTAACATCCGTGCCCATCTTCTCTACTTTATATGGGATGCCACCACAGCGTGGCTGACAAGCAGTGCGTCGGCAGGCGCCCGGAATCTGAACCTGTGAACCCTGGGCTGCCAAAGCGCGAACTTAACCGCTGCGCCACCAGGCGGCCCCTCCACTTCCTCTTATAACCTTTATTCCCTGGCAGCGGCTCAAGGCTTCCATCCATAACCCTCCCTAGCCCCCAGCCTGCATCCTAAGCTTTCGTCACACCTCTCAGCCTCTTTCCATCAAAAAAAAATTTAAGTGCCAAGTGGCATGAACTGAAAAAGCACAGAGAAGGCAGAGAAGGCCCTCCTCCCCATCTACTTTCCAGAGCCAAAAAATGTCACTATAAAAAAAGTCAACGGGGGGACATCAGCACCATGGCAGAGTGAGCTTTCCCCTTTAAAATCTCTCCCCCTAAGATACAACAAAAAGATCATTCGCATACCAACAGAGGACACTCACACATCACAAAAGACATCTAAGAGACCCACGCAGCTGTACATCTGAAGGTGGTGGTGCTGGAACCCATGGAGGAAGTGGGGAGAGGTAAGGAGTAATCCTCACCCTCCCCGTTCAGTTGGCAACTCCAGGTCTGCGTGGCTCACACAGGGGATGAGGGGTGGCCCTCTGTGGGAAAACTATCGCTGTCCAGGTTCTCTCACAGACTGTGAGAAATTCCCACAAGGAGGAGACAGAATTATTGTGGGGGTGCAGTCAACATCCAAGCACTCCAGGAGAGCAGATAGTGAGGGAAGAAAGAAGCTCCAGGGCAGGCAAAGAAGAGAGCCCCTCCCCCCCCACCTGGCTCTTCAGCACAATCAGTTGGCCAGAGTGCCGGTTGATAGCAGGGGGCTCAGAGTACACGGCTCTTGACCCCTACCCAGTGGCTCAGGTGAAAACTGTGACCAGATATCTTCATTATGAGAAACAATAAGCCAAAATCTGCAGGCTCTATGCAAAAATATATTAAATCTCCAGAAGGAGAATGACAAGCACCCAGAAACCAACCCTGAAGGCACAGAAATCTACAATCTAAATAACAGAGAATTCAAAATAGCTATCATAAAAAAGCTCAGTGAGGGGCCACCTCAGTGGCAGAGTGGTTAGGTTCGCACACTTCATTTCGGCGGCCTGGGTTTCACAAGTTTGGATCCCGGGTGCAGACCTATGCACCACTTATCAAGCCATGCTGTGGCAGGCGTCCCACATAAAGTGGAGGAAGATGGGCACAGATGTTAGCCCAGGGCCAATCTTCCTCACACACACACACACACAAAAGTTCAACAAATTACAAGAAAACACAGGTAGACAATTCAATGAATTCAGGAATTTCTTCACAAAAGAGATTGAAACCATAAAGAAAAACCAATCAGAAATCTTGGAGATAAAAAACACAATGGAGGAGATAAAGGAAAATCTGGAATCTTTCAAGAACAGAGCTGGCAATATGGAGGGAAGAATTAGCATTATTGAGCATAGGAATGCAGAAATGCTCCAGATAGAGGAGGAGAGAGAACTAAGACTAAAAAGAAATGAAGAAATTCTCCAAGAAATATCAGACTCAATTAGGAAATGCAACATAAGGATTACAGGTATTCCAGAGAGAGAAGAGAGGGAAAAAGAAGCACAGAGCTTGTTCAAAGAAATAATAGCTGAGAACTTCTCTAATCTGGGGAAGAAGCTGGAAATACCAGTGAACGAAGTCAATAGATCTCCTAAATGTGTAAACATGAAAAGACCATCTCCAAGGCATATAATAGTAAAACTGGCAAGAGTCAGTGACAAAGAATAAATATTAAGGACAGCTAGACAAAAAAATTAAATGACACACAATGGAATTCCCATCAAGCCCTCAGCAGATTTCTCGACAGAAACTCTACAGGCTAGGAGAGACTGGAATGATATATTCTAAACTCTGAAAGACAAAAACCTTCAGCCAAGAATGCTCTATCCAGTGAAAATATCCTTCAGAAATGATGGAGAAATAACAACTTTCCCTGATAAACAAAAGCTAAGGGAGTTCATAGCCACAAAACCCCACTGTAAGAAATGCTCATGAAGACCCTCATGCCTGAAAAAAAAAAAAGACAAAGGGGATACAAAGCATTGAGCAAGGAGAAAAATAGGTAGACTAAACGAGAAAAAATGCAGCTCTCTATCAGATAAGGTCAGCAAATGCTTAAGTATAAAAATCAAGATTAAGGGAAGGAAAACACCAAAAATAAATATAACCTCATCACTTTAAGCACACACTCACAACACAATATGGAATAAGTTGTGACAATAATAACTGAGAAGGGGAAGGGGAAAGGGATCAAATCAACTTACTCTAAGGAAATGAGGCCATCAGAAAATGGGCTATCTCATCTACAAGATTTATTATACAAACCTCATGGTAACCACTAAACAAATAATCAGAACCAAATCACATATGACAAATAAAGAGAAAACTAAGAGAATCATCATACAGAACTACCAAACTGAATTGGTAGTCCAAAACACACAGGACAAGAAACAAAGGAAATGCAAAAGAACCAGAAAATGAGCAACAAAATAGCAACATTAAGCCCTCATATATCAATAATCACTCTAAATGTAAGTGGATTGAATTCTCCAATCAAAAGACACAGAGTGGCAGGATGGATTAAAAAACAAGACCCAAAAGTATGCTGCCTCCAGGAAACATATCTCAGCTCTAAAGACAAACACAGACTCAGAGTGAAAGGATGGAAGACAATACTCCAAACTAACGGCAAACAAAAGAAAGCAGGGGTTGCCATACTTATATTAGACAAAGTAGACTTCAAGATAAAAAGGATAATGAGAGACAAAGAGGGGCAATATATAATGATAAAAGGGACACTCCACCAATAAGACATATCACTTATAAATACATATGCACCCAACACAGTAGAACCAAAGTACATAAAGCAACTATTAACAAACCTAAAAGGAGATATCATCAACAACACAATAATAGTAGGGGATCTTAACACCCCACTTACATCAATGGATAGATCATCCAGACAAAAAGTCAATAAAGAAATAATGGACTTCAATGAAAAACTAGACGCAATAGACTTAATAGATATATACAGAGCACTCCACCCAAAACCAGCAGATTACACATTCTTCTCAAGCACGCATGGAAAATTCTAAGGATAGACTATAGGTTAGGAAACAAGGCAAGCCTCTATAAATTTAAGAAGACTGAAATCATAACAAGCATATTTTCTGACCATAATGCTACAAAACTAGAAGTCAACCACAAGAAAAAACTGGGAAAGTGACAAAGACGTGGAGACTAAATAACATGCTACTGAACAACCAATGGATCACTGAAGAAATTAAAGAAGAAATCAAAAATATCTGGAGACAAATGAATATGAAAATACACCATACCAACTCATACAGGATGCAGCAAAAGTGGTCCTGAGAGGGAAACTCATAGCAATACAGGCCCACCTTAAGAAACAAGAAAAATCCCAAATAAGCAACTTCAAACTACAGCTACCAGAACTAGAAAAAGAAGAACAAAGCCCAAAGTCAGCAGAAGGAGGGAAATAATAAAAATTAGAGCAGAAATAAATGAAATTGAAACAAACAAACAAACAAACAAAAAAACAGTAGAAAGGATCAATGAAACAAAGACCGGATTCTTTGAGAAGATAAACAAAATGGACAAAGCCTTAGCCAGACTCACTAAGAAAAAAAGAGAGAAGGCTCAAATAAATAAAATTAGAAATGAAAGAGGAGAAATTACAATGGATACCACAGAAATACAAAGGATTATAAGAGAATACTATGAACAACTATATGCCAACAAATTGGACAATCTAGAAGAAATGGATAAATTCTTAGACTCATACAACCTCCCAAAACTGAACCAAGAACAAATAGAGAATCTGAATAGACCAATCACAAGTAAAGAGATTGAAACAGTAATCAAAAACCTCCCCAAAAATAAAAGTCCAGGACCAGATGTCTTCTCCGGAGAATTTTACCAAACATTCAAAGAAGATTTAATACCTATCCTTCTCAAACTATTCCAAAAAATAGAGGAAGATGGAACACTTCCTAACACATTCTATGAGGCCAGCATCACCCTGATACCAAAGCCAGACAAGGACAACACAAAGAAGGAAAATTACAGGCCAATATTGCTGATGAACATAGATGCAAAAATCCTCAACGAAATATTGGCAAACTGAATACAGCAATACATTAAAAAGATCATACACCATGACCAAGTGGGATTTATACCAGGGACACAGGGATGGTTCAACATCTGCAAATCAATCAATGTGATACACCACATTAACAAAACAAAGAATAAAAACCACATGATCACCTCAATTGAAGCAGAGAAGACATTCGACAAGATCCAACATCCATTTATGATAAAAACTCTCAACGAAATGGATATAGAAGGAAAGTACCGCAACATAATAAGGGCCATATATGACAAACCCACAGCCAACATCATACTCAATGGGGAAAAACTGAAAGCCATTCCTCTGAGAACAGGAACAAGGCAAGGGTGCCCACTGTTGCCACTCTTATTCAGCATAGTCCTGGAGGTTTTGGCCAGAGCAATTAGGCAAGAAAATGGAATAAAAGGACTTCAAATAGGCAAGGAAGAAGTGAAACTCTCACTATTTGCAGACGACATGATTTTATATATAGAAAACCCTAAAGACTCCATTGCAAAACTATTAGAAAGAATCAACAACTACAGCAAAGTTGCAGGGTATAGAGTAAACTTGCACAAATCAGTTGCAGTTCTGTATACTAATACGAACTAACAGAAAGAGAACTCAAAAAAAATCCCATTTACAATCGCAACAAAAAGAATAAAATAGCTGGGAATAAATTTAACCAAGGAGGTGAAAGACCTATACAATGAAAATTATAGGACACCATTGAAAGAAGTCGTTGATGACATAAAGAAATGGAAAAATATCCCATGCACATGGATTAGAAGAATAAACATAGTTAAAATGTCCACACCACCTAAAGCAATCTACAGATTCAATGCAATCCCAATTAGAATCCCAATGACATTCTTCATGGAAATAGAATGAAGAATCCTAAAATTCATTTGGGGCAACAAAGACCCCGAATAGCTAAAGCGATGCCGAGAAAAAAGAACAAAACTGGAGGCATCACAATTCCTGTGTATCATCAAAATACACTATAAAGCTATAGTGATCAAGACAGCATGGTACTGGTACAAAAGCAGACAAACAGATCCATGGAACAGAATTGAAAGCCCAGAAATAAAACCACACATCTATGGACAGATAATCTTCGACAAAGGAGCTAAGAAATACAATGGAGGAAGGCAAATCTCTTCAATAAATGGTGCTGGGAAAACTGGAAGCCAGATGCAAAAGAATGAAAGTAGACCATCTTCTATCACCATACACAAAAATTAACACAAAATGGATCAAAGACCTGAAAGTGAGACCTGAAACTATAAAACTCCTGGAAGAAAATACCGGCAGTTCACTATTTGACATCGGTTATAAAGGGAGCTTTTCGAATTCCATGTCTACTTGGACAAGGGAAACAAAAGAAAAAATAAACAAGTGGGAATTCATCAGATTAAAGAGCTTCTACGAGGCAAATGAAACCAGGGCCAAAATGAATAGACAACCCACCAGCTGGGAGAAAATATTTGCAAATCATATATCCTACAAGGGGTTAATCTCCATAATATATAGAGAACTCACACAACTGAACAATAAAAAAACAAACAACCGGATCAAAAAATGGGCAGAGGATATGAGGAGACATTTTTCCGAGGAAGATATACAGTTGGCCAACAGGTACATGAAAAGATGTTCAAGATCACTAATCATCAGGGAAATGTAAATCAAAACTACACTAAGATATCACCTTACACCCGTTAGAATGGCTATAATCACCAAGACAAAAAAAAAAAATGTTGGAGAGGTTGTGGAGAAACAGGAACCTTAATTCACTGCTGGTGGGAATGCAAACTGGTGCAACCTCTATGGAAAACGGTATGGAGATTCCTCAAAAAATTAAAAATAGAAATACCTTATGACCCAGCAATCCCACTACTGGGTATCTATCCAACAAACCTGAAATCAACAATCCAAAGAGGCTTACGTACCCCTATGTTCATTGCAGCATTATTCACTATAGCCAAGAAGTGGAAGCAACCCAAGTGTCCCTCAACTGAGGATTGGATAAAGAAGATGTGGTATATATATCTACAATGGAATACTACTCAGCCATAAAAAGACGAAATCATCCCATTTGAAATAACATGGATGGACCTAGAGGGTATTAGTTAAGCAAAATAAGCCACAGAGAGAAGGACAAACACCACATGATTTCACTCATATGTGGAATATAAACTAACACTTGGACAGAGAGAACTGTTTGGTGGTTACCAGGGGCAAGGGGGATGGGGGGTGGGCACAAGGGGTGAGGGATGCATTCATATGGTCACTGACAAACAATAATGTACAACTAAAATCTCACAATGCTATAAACTATTAAGACATCAATAAAAAAAAAAAGCCAACAGGGGCCGGCCTGGTGACCTAGTGGTTGACTTGAGCGTGCTCCGTTTCAGCAGCCCAGGTTCAGTTCCCAGGTGTGGACCTACACCACTCACTGGCGGCCATGCTGTGGTGGCAACCCACATACGAAATAGAGGAAGACTGGCACAGTTGTTAGCTCAGGGCAAATCTTCCTCACCAAAAAAAAAAAAAAATGGCATTCCCTTGGGTTCAGTATCGCCCTCTCTCCTGTAGCCCGTGTTATAAACCGTGGCTTCCCCTGAGGGCAGGGACAGGGTCTTGGAAGGGCAAACAGTCAGGGCTTCCTTCACTCAGCTATTTATTTTTTCAACAAGCATAGTCACGGGGTCTCAGGCCCACCACCTAACCCACTGTATGACATGTCACTGCACCACTTTGCGTCTCATTGTTTCATGCGTGTCATGACGAGGACAGGCTGGGTTGAGTCCCTGGAGGCTCCAGGCACAGACCCTGCCTCGGGGAGGTGCCCTCAGTGTTGGCTCTCATCAGAATCCTGCATTAGAACGATTATTATCAGTTGGTTGAGCCGGGTCGTCTGGAGTTTGCTGACTCAGGTGAGGCTTGGAGCTGGCTCTAAATCACTGGCTCAAGGTCGCCCAACTAGGAAGTGACAGACCAAGTTGGGCATCACAACCAAGTTCCAGAGTCTAGCTCTGAAGTTGTGGAAATTGTGGAAGCCTCTCTCGGACCCTGGGAGGGTCCTGAAGTCTCCCAGGGTGCTCTGGCAAGCTGTCCTCGGTGAGACCCCCTTGGTTCAGGTACTTCTCTGGACTCCAGGTTCATGCTAGAGCCATTAGTGCTGACCGACAGCCTCTCGGCTGGGTGGGCCCTGCACCCCAGCCTCTCTCCCCGCCTCCTGCCTCCTCCTCGTCTCTCTCCAGTGCCTTCCCCAGTTAGACACAGGATCTCTCTGTCTCTAAGGCCAGGATGATGCCCAGGGAGCGGGGGAGCCCTCCAGAATGGGTACTCACAGCCAGCCCTTGAGCCAGCGCTGTGGGCATCTCTGTTCCAGGTCGTGCTTCCAGATGCTGCAGGGATGGGCAGTGGGAAGCAGCCCTCATCAGCTCCGGAAGGGCCAGAGAACGGGCTCAGACACAGAGAAGCAGCCAAGGAGGGGCCTGCGGATCTCAGAACCCAGGAGCAGAGGCATCTGATAGGACCAGGGTGAGCTGGGGGCTTCCTGGAGCGCAGGTCCAGGAGGGAGCCCCCTGTGACCCACCTGGCAGGGAGAGGAGAGAGAACTCCCAGACTAAGCACCTGCACTCCTCTCTCACAGCCCGAACCACACTAAATAGTTACTGTGTTAGCCTCTTGTCTGAGGTCCCCACTACACCACAGTCTTCTCTTATGTGTCCTGTTCAGCCTCAAATGCTTATGCCTGGGACTGTGCCTGGCACACAGTAGATACCCAATAAATATATATTCACTGAATTAATAGACGAATGAACAAAAGAGAGACTGAGAGACACAGAAATGCACATTTACATGGTATTATTGTTATTTTCTAAATATTATATTTTTAAACTTGTTTACAGTGAGAATGTATTCTTTTTAAAAAGAGAAAATCATGACAGAGCCAGAGAGACTCAAAGTGAAAGGCTTGGGAAATACGAATAGTAAAAGACTAGTCAGCTTATCATTTCAATCTGATTATAACCAGAAACCTCTAAATAATCTTTTCTACACAAAAAGAGGAGAATCAATTAAAGCCAGGTTGGAGCCCGCCTGAGACAGATACTGGATACCATCCTGGGGGAAATACAAACCATTTCAACACAACTGCTTAAACAACTTAGCCATTTGTGTAAACTCCCCTAAAACTGTCTTTACTTTCATCCATTTCTAGAAATATGCCCTATGGAAATAATTGGAGATTCAGGCAAAGTTTTACGCACAAAGATTTTCACTGTCACGTTACTTTAAATACTAAAATATTGGAGATGCCACCGTGCTCTAAATGCCCACAATAAGAGAACGGTGGAGTAAATTATGATTATCTGTAAAATAGAGAATTTTTTACTTTCATTAAAAAGCATGATGGGGCCGCCCGGTGGCGTAGCGGTTTCGTCTGCGCTTGGCAACCCGAGGTTCGCCAGTTCGGATCCCGGGCGCCCGCCGACGCGCTGCATGTCAGCCATGCTGTGGTGGCGTCCCATATAAAGTAGAGGAAGATGGGCACGGATGTCAGCCCAGGGCCAGTCTTCCTCAGCAAAAAGAGGAGGATTGGCAACGGATGTTAGCTCAGGGCTGGTCTTCCTCACAAAAAAAAAAAAAACGCATGTTTATGAAAGTTTTTTGGCACGGGAAAATGTAGGCTATAATGTTAATTGAAAAAATATGGCAAAATTGTATATGCAATATAATTACAACTACGTAATATGCAATTGTTGGAGGATGGTAATTAAATAAATCCCCTTAAAAATCTGTGTGTATATCCATAGGAAGAAGCCTGGAGGAAATACTCCAGAATATTAAAGTGAGATCAGATAGACACAGGTTCAAATCCTGAGCTGTCAACTGTAGCTTTATGACCGTAGTTCAAGTCTCCCAATCTCTCTGAATCCCAGTTCTCTCTGATTTTTATTTTAAAAAAATTAATAGAGGCCGGCCCAGTGGCGTAAGGGTTAAGTTCGCGCACTCCACTTCGGCAGCCCAGGGTTCGCAGGTTCAGATCCCGGCACAGAGGGACGCAATGTTTGTCAGCCATGCTGTGGCGGAGTCCCACATAGAGTAGAGGAAGATGGGCAGGGATGTTGGCTCAGGGCCAGTCTTCCTCACACACACACACACACACACACACACACACACACAAAATTAATAATAAAAAAACATTAAAAATTAATAAAATAAATTCTAGCTCCTCTAAACATTAACATCAATGACTTGACATCCTCTAAACATTGACTGTGATTTGGGGAATTCACATCAGTCCTTCATTCGTTCTCCCAGGCATTATGTATGCGCCTACGGTGTCCCTAGCCCTGCAAAGGTGCTCTGAGAACTACAAAGTATAAGAATATAAAACTATGCCCCAGTCCCGAGCTGAGGTGTCCCTTTGTCTGTCCTCCCCAGGAAGAAGCAGTCATCTTGGGCCCCCCGAGAAGGGCCCGGGGAGCTGCAAGCAGGCCAGGACCAGGCCAAGCCAGGAAGTGAGCTGGGGGTGCTTTCTTCCAGGGCCCCTGCAGCACATGCAGGACTGAAGCCGCAGGGCTCAGGGAAGGAGACGGAGAACGAGGAGGGGAGACAGCAGAACTCAGGGACGACGGAGGGTCAGGCCCCCGAGAGCTGCCAGGTAATGTCTGCGAAGACGTGGACGGGAGAGTATGGAACGACTGACCCACAGGGGAGGCAAAGGAGCCACCTGTGCCCCCCATCTGGTGCACTCGCGTCTGCTCCTCTCTGCTCTGGAGATGTCAAGTCCCAGTCCTGTGGGTCACTGGGATATTCTGGATATTCTTGATTCTTGCAAGCCTTTACAACTTGTTTCCAGAGTGGCCCCACGGTGGGTGCTGGAGGCAGGGAAGAGGTGGGGGTTCTGCGTACAATGAAAATGGGGACATGCTGGGTTTAACAAAGCTCAAACAGGTGTCTGTATGCCAGGATGTCCTAGAAGCTATCTCTCAGCTGCTGAGCTTTGTGGGACCTTGCAAGAGATCGTCGGATGGGGCCTTTCCAAACTTATTTGACCACAAAATACCTTTTTTAAATTTAAATATTTTATTAAAATATTTTTATTTTATGATTTAGGGGTTTTTCTAAACAGCTTCAGGGAGGTATAACTGACATACACTTGCACGTATTTCAAGTGTACAATTTGATGTTTTGGACATACTTATACATCTGCAAAACCATCACAATCAAGAAAATGAACACGTCTGTTACTTCCCAAAAGTTTCCTTGTGCCCTTTTGTCATCCCTTCTTCCTCCTGCCTCCCATCCCCAGGCAACCACTGATCTGCTTTCTGTCGCTGTGGATTTCTTTGTATATCCTGGAATTTTACATAAGTGGAAGCATACCATATACATTCTTTTTGTCTGGCTTCTTTCACTCAGCATGATTATTTTGAGATTCATCTATGTTATGGTGTAGATCGATGCTTCATTCTTTGCGTTGCTGAGTAATATTCCATTGAATGGATATACCACAGTTTCTTCATCCCTTCACATATCGATGGCGTTTGTTTTGTTCTCACTTTTTGACTATGACAAATAAAACTTCCATGAACATTCCTGTCCATATGCTTTCATTTCTCTTGGGCAAATAAATACCTAAGGGTAGAATGGATCATATGATATATGTGTTTAACTTATTAAGAAACTGCCAAACTTTTGCCCAAGGTGTTTGTACTGTTTTACATCCCCACCAGCAAGTTATGAGAAGTCCACTTGCTCCACATCATCCGCAAAACCTGGTATGGTCAGTCCTTTTAATTCTAAACATTCAAATAAGTGTGTAGTGGAATCTCATTGTGGTCTTAATTTGCATTTCTCTAATGATATTGAGCATCTTTTCATATGCTTATAGGCCATTTGTATATCTTCTTTGGAGAAATGTCTATTCAAATACTTTGACCATTATTTAAATTGGATTAGTCATTTCATTGTTGAGTCATTTGAGTTCTTTGTATATTCTGGATACTAGACTCTTATCAGATGTATGATTTACAAATTTTTTCTTCCATTCTACAGATTGTCTTTTCAGTTTCTGCCCTTTTTTTAAAAATTGGGTTGTTTTCTTATTATTGAGTTTTGAGAATTCTTATATATTCTGAATGCAAGTCCTTTATCAAATAAGTAATTTGCAAATGTTTTCTCCCAGTCTGTGAGTTGTATTTTCTATTCTCTTAACAATGACTTTCAAAGAACAGAAGTTCTTAATTTTGATGAAGATTTAGTTTATCAATTTTTTCTTTACGGCTAGTTTTCTTGGTGGGATTTCTTAGAAATCTTTGCTTAACCCAAGGTCATACAGGATTTTCTCCTATGTTTTCTCCAAGAAGCTTTATAGTTTTAGGTTTAACATTTAGTTTTGTGATCCATCTTGAGTTAATTTTTTTCATATGGTGTGAGTGTTGGATCAAAGTTCCCTTTTTGCATATGGCTATCCAATCATTCCAGCACCATTTGTTGAAGATTATCCTGTTGTTACCGGACACAAACACAGGTTCATTTACCTGCCACACAGTAGGGCCAATAACTGAAACACCAGGCTTGTGGCAAGGAAAGAGGTTCACTATTATTATCGAAAGGCAGCCAGACAAGGAGATGGGAGCTAGAACTCAGATCCACCTCCCTGAAGGGAGAAAGGTAGGGATTTTTATCTGGGGTTTTAGGTAGGGGAGTGGTGAGCACGTGGCCTTGCTAGTTGGCATCTTCTCATCAGCCTGCGTTGGCCTTGAAGACTGAATCTTGATGTCTGGACCTTGAATTTCCGGGAGAGACAGCTCACTCATATACTAAGGAGGGCCAGAAAGGCCTGGTTAGTTTTGAACAACAGTTGATTATGTTGAATATGTCCAGCTGCAGTTAGTAAAGCTTGTCTTCAAGTTTTTGCTCTAGGGAAGATTTTTTAACTCCTTAGTTCTCGGTTTCACTTTCTCAGCCGAATTTGCACTTTTATGGAAAATTAATTGACCACATATGTGTGAGTCTGTTTCTGGACTCTCTACTTTGTTCCCTTCATCTATTTATCTATCCTTATTTCAGCATCACACTGTCTTGATTATAATGCCTTTATATTAAGTCTTGAAATCAGTTAGTGAAAAATCCCCTTTTTAGGGAGCACCATGAAGGATTCTTGTTCTTTGAAGCGTCCCTTGGGAAATCCCCTTTAAAGAAGAACATCTCACTTTCTCCAAGCTCCCATTCTACCGCCACAGAGAAGCATGGCTTATGACTTTGGGTAGGCCAGGCCTCCTATGGCCTCAATTTCCCCATCCTCCAAAATGGGGGAATCACTGCTACCTTCTAGGCGTGCTGGGAGCTCAGTAAGATGCTGCTTGCAGTGCCTGGGCCAGAGTAAGCATGTGATAACTGGTCTCCAGGTGAGTACTCAGGTTCACCTTGGGGCCAGGATGGGGCTCCCCATTTTGGTGTACTCATCCTCGGCAGGGCCCGGAGTGTCAGCCCCCCCCAGGTCACCAGGCAGCAGATGAGTCAGACATAGTACAGCCAACAGAGCCCTGTTGCACCTTGGACAGCTGCGGACAGCACCTGGGAGACAAGCCCCCCAAGGAGGCAGGCTCTCCACACATTGGGCCACAAGGGGCTCTGCCAGAGTCTGGCCCAGGGGGATATGAAGACGGTTCCCAGGAAGCAATGCCCATAATGCCCACAGCAACTCCAGAGGAAAAGACGGCCGACTCCTTCCCGCTGTCCATGCCAGCACCTAACACACCCAAAGAAGGGTAAGCCATCCTCTGATGCCACCCCCTACCCCACTCCCTGACCCCAACAAGATTGCTCTTCTGCTAAGTTACAGGTGAGGTGAATTCTAGCCCTGACTACACCTGACCTGATATAGGACCTTGGGCAAGTCATGCCCCTCTGGGCCTCAGTTTCCCCATCTGTATAGTAGCTCTAATACCAGAATTCTTTGTTCTGTAGGTCTATTCTTTAATGGCACATCCTCTCATGGGGATGTAAGGGAATGAGCCCCTCTGAGATTAGACGGACAGGGGGATGAGGCTGGGGTGGTGGACCTGAGTGTCCTGGGGGCTGAGAGAAGGGAGGTGCAAGGGGCAAGCCTTGAGCTGAGCTACTTCCCGACCTGGGGGGTTTATTCCTTGTTTAGGGGCGAGTCCGTGGAGACCCAGCCAGCATTAGGGCCTGATCCTCCTCCAGTAAGTAGAGCCATAGTGGGGATGGGGATGGGGTCAGGGTGGGGAATCAGGATGAGGAAGGGGGCAGAAAGGAAAATGGAGTCAAACTGGGGAAGGTGTGAGGGTGTGCTTGTGTGTTTGTGTGAGTGTGCACATGTGTGTGCATGCATGGAAGGGTGTGTTTGCACGTGTGCATGTGTGCATGCATGTGTGTGCATCTTGGGTTGGGGGTCAAGGATGCTCTTCCTCTCTGGAGCTTGTGGGTTCATCTCACGTCATGGCTTTTTCCACATCAGCATGGATTTCTTCTGCCCATTTGCCCTCAGCCCCAGCACACAACCCAAAGCTTCCCTGAACACCCAAGAGGCTTCCAACCCCCTCCCAGCCATCCCCACCTCCACCGGCTCTGCCACTTCCCAGTACTTTGACTTGACTGGGCAACCTGCGAATACACAGTCATCATCTGCCCCATCTCCTCCTGCAGTATTCACCGGCAAAACCCCAACCCTGGCTAATCCCATCCACTCACTTACCCTCCTGCACCTGAGCAGCTCAACGTGGCTGGAGAAAAACACTGTCTTGTGGGTGGATTTCACTTTCAAGCAATGACCACTAATGTCAGATGCTCCTGGCAATCTACTGCTGTTCCCTGGCCACGCTGCCCTCCCCCTCGGCTCCAGGATGTCATTTCACACCAGGACTCTCCAAGCTATCATCTTGGCTGGTGGTCTGGCCTCATGCATCACTAAAAGGCGAGAAGCATCAGACGAGAACTATGCATCTTCCCACCCCCAACGCTACCACCCCTGCCTCCCCCTGGTTACAGTGGAAGCCGTGAAGAAGGGTCCCCGTCCCCATCGACTGCTGGCACCCCCAATTATTCGTTAGCTCCCATCCCCTCTCCTGCACCCCCTCATGACCAATCTCTCCATATTTACAGGATCATTCCCATCAGCATACAAACAAGGGTAGAATCTACAGTATTAAAAACCAAACACGAACACATCCCTCAGCCCCCACTCCCCTCCAGTCACTGCCTTCTTTCTTTGCTCCCTTTTAGGTCTCTCCACACGCTCATTCCACCTTCTTGTCTTTCCTCAACCCGTCCCAATATGAGACCTTTTATGGAGTTCTCAACACTCTTCATTCTGCTCAGTCAACTGGAAAGCTCTGTCCTTACGGAGCCCACCTGGCAGAGTGGGTCCCCCTCTCCTCCTCGATGCCGTCTTCTTGAGGCCCCAGGACTGCCCCGTCCTTGGTGCCCACCTATTTTGCTGGCTCCTTCCCACCCTCCCTCCCTGGATTTCCTTATCTTCTCTATTATCCGGGCTCGACCCTCTGATTTTTCATCTCCACTCTCTCCCTGGTGATCCCGCTCAGTCCCTCTACTGGCTCTTAAATCTCTATCTCCCTACCAGACATTACCTTTAAATTCCAGACTCATCTATCCAACTGCCTAACTGAATTCCGCTTGGGTGGCTAATTCACTTCGCAAACTGAATGTGACCAGAACAGAACATTTGATTTTCCACCTCAAACCTGCTTCTCCCCAGTCTTCCTCGTCTCAGCAAATGACACTGCCATGCACACAGGTGCTCACAACAATCTCTGATTCCTCTTTTTCCCTCTACAGTCCCTCCACACCCAATGCATCAGGAAGCCCTTCCTAGTACTACCTACAAAATAAATCCTGAATCCATCCCTTCCCCTCCACCCTGGGCCAAACCTCATCCTTAGAATAAGATCCAAAATCTTCACCACGAACCACAAGGCCCTGTGACCAGCCACTCTGGTCTGATTGCCATGCCTTGAATATGCTCAGCTTATTCCCACCTCAGGGCCTTTGCACTTGCTATGCCCTCTGCCCATCATTCTCCCCACAGACACTCTCATGGTTGACTCCATGGGGTCATTCAGGTTTCAACTTAAATGTCACTTTCTCAGCAGACCATCCTTGGCCACCTGATCTCAGTAGCTGGCCACTCCAACGCATTACTGCATTTTATTGTCTTTGTAGTGCTTCCTCTCTCTGACATGATCTTATTAATGTGTTAACTTATTCATTATCTAGAACACAAGCCCCCTGAGGTAGCTGCTGTATTTTATTTGCTACTCTCTGCTCCGTGCCTAAAGCAATGCCTGGCACACAGTAGGTACTCAATGTGAGTTTGTTGACTAAATGAATGGATGGGAAGAGTATGAGGTATTTCTCTGGGCTCGTGAGAAGTCATAGGAAAAATAAGAAATACTCCTTGTGAGTGCATTTCCTTCCTCCTCCCTCCCTGCCACATGCACAGCCTGGGCTGGAACTTTGCTGGGGGGGGGGTGAGTGGGACAGGAGAGTGCACAATTCGATTCCACAGTACGTGCTGAGTGTCTGTGGCATGCCCAGCCCTGTGCTTGGAGGGAAAGGGCAAGGAGAGCAGAGGATTGCAGCCCACTCCTGACACTGTGTCTGAGCCAGCGGGACCAGCTGTGTGAAGCAGAGATGAGGGATCCCAGACAGGAAATGCTGCAGGCCTTCGGGGAAGGAGGCCTGGAGACCCCAGGAGGCTTGCTGGGGGAGGAGGACTGATATTAGGCCATGCAGGGGAGGTGGAATTGGGACAGAGCCAGGGAGTAGCAAGGGCAGGCAGCCAGGAGGTCCAGCTCAAGCAAAGGCACAGAGACGGGAGCGAACATGGAGCAAGGGGTGACAATGGAAAGATGGGCCTCGTGGGACAAGAATATTGGGTATAGTGGACAAGGCGGTTGGAAAGCTAGGGTGGGCCATGATGTGAAGCCTCTAGGACTGGAGTGAAGTGTTGGACCTGGCCCTCCAGTGTCCCTCCGTGCTTCGCACATAGGCGAGACCTAAGATAAATGCTAGACTGGAAGCACCCGGGGGCGGGGGTACGTATGCATCCCTGTATCCACGTGACTGTGGGTATGCACTGCATGGGTAGATGGAGGATGGATCTGACGGTCAGAGGGACAGCAGGGCGGTGGCAGAAGAAGAGCTACGCAGAGGTCAGGCCAGCAGCAGGCGCAGGACACGTGGTGCCGGGTGGAAGGGGCTCAGTGAAGGCAGTGGAAACAATGACATAGCAGCTGGGTGGACAATGGACTTGGGTGGGCACCAATGTGGAGATGGTGGCAGCACACTGGACAAGAGATGGTGGTATGATTTGGACCAGGGCACTAGCAGCAAAGATGGGGAAGTACATGGCTTTGACATAGATTTTGGAGGTGGTGCTAACAGGACTTGCTGGTGGGCTGCACGGTGGAAAGGCAGATGGGAGAAAGAGGAATCCAAAGGGCTTCCAGGTCTGGGGCCCAAGCAACAGGTGGTGTCATTAACTGAGGTGGTGACGCTGGGGAAGGAGGGAAAGGGAGGAAGCTGAGGTTCTGCTTTGGTTGTGTTATGACACCAAGAAGAAATGTCAAGGAGGACGTCTGGAGTGAGGAAGGATAGAGAAGTCAGGATTGGAGATGTAAATGTGAGAAAAATGGAGATGGCATCTAGGGTTGAAAACAGAGCAGGAAGAAATCTGAGGACAAGTCATTGGGTCGCTGCAACATTCAGAAATGGAGCAAGAGCCAGGGAAGGAGGCCAGGGAGGAGCAGCCATTGAGGGAGCGGGCATCTCGAGAAGAAAGCATTTCCAGAAGGGTGAAGTGGTCATCTGTGTCTACCACTGCCGCGGGGTGGCGGAGACTTGACAATGGCCCTGCAAGAGCAGCTTCGGGGAGTGATGGGCGGAAGCTGACTGGAAGTGGGAGGAAAGTAGAGAATGGAGTACAGCCAACTCTTTCAAGGAATTTTGACCTAAATGAAGAGCTGAGATCTGGGACGGTAGCTGGAGGGGTTTGTGTGTGTCAGGAGAGATTTTGTTCAGCAGGAGGACAATATAGCATGTTTACAAGCTGATGAGAGTAATCTGGTGGAGAAAGTAGAGCTGATACTTTAGGAAGAGCGAGGGTGGGCAAGAGCTGCATCTTTGGTTGAGAGAAAGGGCTGGGCCTGAGCCTGCGTGGCATGGCCTGACTGGAGGTGGCCTGGGGACTGCCCATCGCTGTAACGGGAGGGACAGATGCAGGCGGTGGCTGGATTTGCTGAATGAATGAGTAGGAATTTCTTGAGCACCTGCCATGTGCTCATTGCTGGGTAGATATGGATAAAGGCAGCATACAAGATCCTGCCCTCATGAAGCTTGCCTCTGGTCACACGGGCAAACAATGGGCATGGACGAGGCCACTGCAGGGTGTGCTGATCGCAGTGAAGGAAATAAACGAGTGGTGGGACCGGAAGTAGCTCACTGAAGACCACGGCTCAGAGAGCTGGGAGGCGGCCGAGCCCAGGTCAAGTGCAGGGGAGGCTACGGGGTGGGAGCCTAGTGGGACGCATGTGAGATTTGGAGAACATCCTCTAGAGGCCCAGAGACCAAGGGGCTGTGTGAGGATTCCCTGGAGAATAAGTGGCAGGGAGAAGCTGCCCGATCACCTCCCGGTGTTCTGTCCCCAGGAGGTGAAGGACACCGGAGAGAGGAGGGAGCTGGTCCTCGTGCAGAAGCAGCCCCAGAAGCCCACGGTGGCCGCAGGGGCCCAGAACCTTGGGAACCTCCAGCAGGGCTTCATGAAGTGCTTGCTGGAGGTGGAGGAGGAGGAGACCACGCATCGGAGGGCCACCAAGCCTCGGGCCCTGCCAAACTGGAAGTCCCCCAGGACCCCAACCACTGTGCCCAAAGCAGCTCCAAGCCTGCCTCTGACCCTGCCTCAGACCTCTGCCTCAGCCCCTGCCATGGCCCCATCCTGGGCCCGGCCACCAGCCCCTGGGCCAGTCCTTGCTCCCATGGGAGCCCCAGTCCTGGCCTCAGTGCCTGTCCTGGTCCTGCCGGCTCCCGCCCCAGACCTGACCTGGAGAAGGACAGAATTCTTGCACCAGAGCGGCCAGAGGAGCCTGAGCTATACCAATGCACGGTAGGAGCCACCCCGAAAAGGGCATCCGGGATCAGAGCCTGTGTCCCAGTGTCCCTGCCATCTCTCTCCCAGACTCTCGCCCTGTCACTGCACCTGTCTGTTCCCTCTCGTGTATCCCCTGCTCCATTTCTCCTCTCTCTCTCCCACGTCTATGTCTCTTTTCTCACTTCTGACTTCTTTTCTCTTTCTAACTCTCTGTGATGGTGTCTCTCCTCCTCTAGTCCCCCCTCACCTCTGCCTTGCTCCCCCCAGGGTCACTCTTACACTCTCCTGACCCCTCAAAGCCTCCCGCATGCCTCCTCTGGTCCTGCTTTCCCCTTGCCCTCCCCAGGCTTTGGGCGTGGGGCAGGGACGGGCGGCTGAACGTGTGCCCTGGGCCCGGGATCTGTCCTCTGCAGGCGGGAGCCAGAAGAGCGCTGCCCCCTAAAGCTGTATCAGAGCTGGGAGGAGAGGTCCGAGGAGCACCTCACCCCGAAGCAAGAGGAAGGTGAGCCCAGTCTATGAAGCCCCTCACAGGGGCAGGTAGAACTCTCAGTCCTTTGGGGTTTATAGGTCTGGGGTGGGGGTGGGGTTACAGATCACACGGATGCCCACCACAGCCTTGCATGGTGGCTCCAGTGGGGATTATCTGCACTCGGCTAGGGGGACAGTGCAGGGTAGGAGCTGACCCAAGCTCACACCACAGGGTAGGGGAGCGGGAACGCATGCTGGGTCCTCTCACGTGGGGTCTAGTTCCCTTCCCAGTTCCAGAGCTGCCTCTCCGAGCAAATGAAACAAGCCCTGCAAAGCGCTTTAGGTTTTGGAGGCATTTCTGCCTCCCCCAACCCAAGCCTACTCTATTGGTCCTCTTCAGAAGCAGCCTGGATGAGGAGGCAGGGCTCCAGGGCAACAGTCTGTCCTAGACCATCCCTCACCTCTTAACAAGTCTGCCTCCCTGGACAGGTCTCCGTTTCCCACTGCATCCCATTCCCACCAAACAAGTAGAATGTTCTGAACACCCACCCAGGGTGAGGCACTGTGCCATTTGCCCTCCATCCTTGTGGCTGGGCCCCATGACTCCACCTACCCACGCTGCAAAGAGGAGCGATGAGCATGGGCTCCAGAGGTTGCCTAATCAGCTGTCCGTCTGTGCTCACTGCCAACCCGGCCATACCTCACCCCGGCCCTAGAAGAGTGGGTGTGTGTCCTCCTTCCACCCTCCACTTCTCCCCAAATTCTGTGACCCTCTTGGCCAGAGTGGCCCTTTCTTCTGCCTTCCCTGGATGCTCGCTCCACCCGGCCATGGTGGTAGAGGACACTGGGCAGGAAGGTGGTTGGAGCGGATGGGATGAATGGTGGAAACAGAAAATGGCCCTGTCCCAGCCTTCCGCAGCTACTTTGAGATCTTCAATGGCCATGGCGAGGTGGACGCACAGAGCCTGGAGAACATCTTGCTCCTCGTGGGCATCTCCCTGATGCCGGCCCAGGTGGAAGATGCCCTGATGAGTGCTGACATCGATGGTGAGTGGGGGCAGGCTTCACGGACAGCGTGACACCTGTGCAGTTGCACGGGGCTCTGTGTTCAAAGGGTGCTGAGTTTGGTTTAATGCTCTTCTTGTTACAGTCTAGAAATTCTTAATAATTTTTGGAGGAGGGGCCCTGTCCTGCATTTTCATTTTGCACTGGGCCCCACAAATTGTGTGGCTGGTTCTGGCCCTAAAAGTTAATGCTCCCTGCGCACCTACTGAGTGCCAGGCTCTGGGGACCCAGAAATGACCAAGACCTACTTCCGGACCCCAAGATGCAGGTGATCTCTGCGATCACTTTCTTTCAGGCCCTTGTGTGTGCTTCATCACACATTCCTCCATGACTTGGTCACTCACTTTACCAGCTGTATGACCTTGGACAAGTCACTGAAGTTCACCAAACCTCAGTTTCCCCACCTATAAAATGGGGCTGACAGTGGTACCCATCCCACTGGGATGCTGCAAAGATTAAATGAGATAATCCAGGCAAAGCACTGAGCACAACACCTGGTGCACCAAAGGCATCCAGGAGACATTAGCTGCTAGTATTATTCGTCCACTAAATATTTAATAAATGCCTACTGTGTGCCCATCCCTGTGCTGGGCACTGAGAATAAAGAGATGTGTAAGACCCACGAGACCTGTCCTCGAGGTGCTCACAGACAGTGACACAGAAGTAAGAGGCACCAAAGGAAGCAGCATTTAAGGTGGCTTGGAGGAAGGGATCAGGAAGGAAGGCTTCCTGGAGGAGGTGATGCCTGAGCCAAACTGGGAAAGATTAAGCAGGAGGCAGGCAGGGAGAGAAGGAAGAAGGGCATTCCTGGTGGCAGAAATAACCTGGACAAAGGGAAGAGGATGTAGGGTGAGTGGAATCACACGTGGTTGGTTGGCTAGATGCAGAGAATGACGTGGGGCTTGGGGAGCAGCGGGGCTGTGGGGGCCTGGGCTCCTGACCCCTGCTCCCTCCATCACTGCACAAGTGGGAATCCTCACCCACAGGCCAAGAACTGACCCCAGCTCAGCCCCCACGTGACCCCCAGGCAACAGCCTTCTTGTCTCTGTGCTTCAGGCCTCATCTATGACATGGTGATAAGAGTTTTAAGAACCCCCAGAGGGTGGTTTTAAGGATTAGAGACCATTCATTAATTTGGCAAGTAGTTCAGAGAACATTTGCTAAGACCTACCTGTCTTAAGCCCGAAGGACACAGTGCAGAACAAAACAGACCCAGTTCCTGCCTCCCAGAACATCGAGTAAATTCCAGATCTTAACGGGTATGTGGTTGAAGCACAGGGGCTTTATGAGAGTGTTGGATGGGGGAATCTGACCTGGGCTGCTCTGACTTCTCTGAGGAAGCGATGGTCAAGTGGAAGCATTAAGTGAAAGAGTTGGAGGGTAGTGGAGAGAATTCTAGAAAGAGGAAGCAGCCTGTGCAAAAGCCCTGAGCGGGAAAGAATGTGGCCCCTGGTGGGAGAGCAGGTTACTGCTGGGGGTGCTTGGCACCAGGTGAGCTTGGAGACAGGTAACAGGTCCTGCAGGGCCTTGAAGGCCGAGGTGGGACTCTTGTGGGTACATATGTGTTCTCACGCAGTGCCTAGCACGTAGTAAGAACAACAGTGCTGACATCTGGTGAGCATGCGTTGCATGCATGGCCCTGTTCCAAGCACTGGCTCACTTTACCTCCCATGAGATGGTGTTATGGTCATCCTCACCCTGTAGATGAGAAAACTAAGGCTTAGTGGGGTTTAGAGACTTTGTCAAGGTCACACAGATGGTAAGTGGTAGACCTGGGATATGAACCCAGACAGCTGCCTCTGGGACTCAAGTTCTGGGAGCTTCTAACCCAGGAGATTTTCATTTCCGCCTTCTATTTCCTGTGTGCACCACGCTTTCTGCATTGAATTTGTGTTGCTTTTATAACCAAGCCCAATGAGTAAATGCTAATAACCAGGCCTGGGTTGCAATGCCTGCCCGCCCTGTTATTCCTCCGGCCTCCACAGGAGATGGGCATGTGGGCTTCAAAGATTTCTTGGCCGTGATGACAGACACCAGGCGTTTCTTCTGCTCTGTGGGTAAGCAGGGACAAGCCCAGGGCAGTCAGAGCTGGGGGAGGGGCCGGGTGGCTGGGGGGAAGGGGGCACCCAGGGCTGCCAAATGGTAATGGCAGCCACCATCCCATGTCCCCAGAACAGAACGCCCTGACGGACATGGCTCCCCCGAACCCCCACACTCTGCTCTTTGAGATCCTCTCCCTGCTGGTGGAGATGCTGGCCTTACCGGAGGCAGCCTTAGAGGAGATCACCAAGTGAGTGGGGCTGATTGTTGGGGGGGTGGAAGGTTGTGGACACAAAAATGGCACCTAGCATTTTGGCAGCTGAGGACTTTTTTCGTTTTTTGCTGAGGAAGATTCACCCTAAGCTAACATCTGTGCCAATCTTCCTCTATCTTGTATGTGGATTGCTGTCACAGCATGGCCACTGACAAGTGGTGTAGTCCGCGCCTGGGAACTGAGCCCACCAAGGTGGAGCATACCAAACTTAACCACTAGGCCATGGGGCTGGCGCCTAGTTGAGGACTTTTGATAGTTAGGACTCTTAGTTGCAAGTAAAAGAATCCAAATAAAACTGGCTTAAGCAAAAGGGGAATGTACTGGCTCACACAACTGGTCAAGGCCTCAGGAGTGGCTGGATCCAGGAGACCAGATGATACCATTAAGGCTTTATCCCTCCTGCTTATCTCTGTGCATTGGATTCAAGCTCAGCTAGGCTCTTCCTACAGTGGGAAGGATGACACCTGGCAGCCCCATACTCACGTCCTCATAATTTAGCAACCTCAGCAGCAAGAGGAATTCTTTCTTGCAGTACCCACATACCAGTTCCAGAAAAGGAATGTGATAGAGCCTGCCTGGGGCCAGGGAACATGAGAGATGGAAGCCTCCCTATGTTGCCAGGCTGGGCTGGTCGGTGGTTAGTGGTGCATCTAAGGAAGAGATGGCTGCATGCAACAGCCAGTCTTTCTGCATATCACACAGAGGCTTGTTCCTGCCACTCAGTAAGTTGGATCATTTTTTCCCTACAGACCAGGCCTTTTCCACATGGGGCTGGGGCCAGGGCTGGGGGATGACTGCAGGCTGCTCCAGCAACACCAACTTAGCAACCCCAAAGACAAGATATCTTTTTTCCTCCTAGCATCTATAAATCACTCTAAATATATATAACTCTGAAGGACATAAACATATCATTTTAAAAGCAATAAAACAAATTCCCATGTATCCATTTTCCCAGTTTACCGATATAGATCATTTCCAGTAAACTTGAAGGCCCTGTGCACCCCACCCCAATCACAAAACACTTTCCCCCAAACACAAACTCACCATTATTCCTTTGCTTTTTGTTATAAAATTTCACTGCTTATTTTTTCCCTCATTGTTTATTGAAAATTTCAAATGTATAGCAGATTTAGAAGAACTTTCCAGTGAACACTTATACACCCACCATCTAGGTTCTATCATTGTCATTTTTCTGTACTTATTTTATCTTTTATCTAACCATTCCTCTATCTGTTCATCAATCCATATGATTTTTTATTCATTTCCAAGTAGATTATTGTCCTTTCCCTCTAATACTTCAGCATACGTATCATTAAAGATCAATATTTGTTTAGAGCTTTTTTTTTCATCTTTTGAGGTGTAATTTGCATTCAGTGAAATGCACAAATCGTCATTGTGTGAGTCTCAACAAATGCCCACAAGCTGGCAACCTGAAGCCCTCTCAAGATGTATAGGACTTTACTGTCACTCCAGAAAGTGCCCTCAGGACCCTTCCCAGTCAGTCCCTGAATCCACCCCTTCAGAGGCACGCACTCTTCTAATTTTTTTCCATCACAGATTGGTTTCACTTGTTTTACAATTTCATATACTTGAAAGCATATAGTATGTACTCTTTTTTTTTTCTTTTTTTGCTGGGAAAGATTCACCCTGAGCAAATCTATTGCCAATCTTCCTCTCTCTCTCTTTTTTCCTCCCCAAAGCCTCAGTACATAGTTGTATATTCTAGTTGTAAGTCCTTCTAGTTCTTCTGTGTGAGCCGCCACCACAGCATGGCTACTGACAGACGGGTGGTGTGGTTCCACGCCTGGGAACCGAACCTGGGCCGCCGAAGAGGAGCGCACTGAACTTTAACCACTAGGCCACCAGGGCTGGCTCCTGTATGTATCTTTAATGTCTAGCTTCCTTCACTAGCATTATGGTTTTGAGATTCGTCCATGTTGTTGTGAGCATCAATAGGTCATTCCTTTTTATTGCGAGTAGCGTTCCATTGTGTGAATACACTGCAGTTCGTTCATTCATTCTTTTATTGATGGATTTCTGAGCTGTTTCCAGTTTGGGGTTCTAATGAATTAAGCTGCTATTAACATCTTTGAGGTCTTTTTGTGGACATATATTTTGTCTCTCTTGGGTAAATACCCAGAAGTGGAATTGCTGGGTCATGAGGTAGGTGCATTTTACTTACGAGAAACTGCCAGAATTTTTTCCAAGTGACCGGACCATTGTGCACTCCCACCCAGGATAGAAGAGGTTCCAGAGACTCCACATCTTGTGCAAATTCAGTGCTGTCAGCCTTTTTCATTTTAGTCATTCTGGTGGGTATGTAGAGGCGCTTTCTGATTTTTACTCACATTTGTTTATATTCCTGAATACTTTATTGTTTAGCTTTCCAGATTTTTGAACTTTATATGCGTGGAATCATCCCATAAGTCTTCTGTTACTTGCTTTTCTCCTCAACATTCTGTTTTTGTGATTTATCCAAGTTCTTGTGTGTACTGTAGATCATTTATCATTCTCACTGCTGCGTACTATTATGTAGTATGACTATATCACAACATATTTATTCATTCTGCAGATGGACATTAGGGCTTCATTCAGTTTCCAGCTGTGGTAGAAACAGTGTGAATATTCTTGCATATGTCTCCTGGGACACATGAGCAAAAGTTTCTCCAGAGCAGTAGTTTTCAAACTTTTTGGTCTCAAGACCTCTTTACACTCAAATGTTATTGAGGACACCAAGGAACCTGTGCCAATATTTTTTATATTTGAACTTAAAACTGAGAAATTTTTAAAATATTTATTTGTTTAACAATAATAACCCCATTACGTGTTAACATTAAAAACATTTTAAATGAAAAATAACTATATTTTCCAAAACAAAACAAAAAGTTAATGAGAAGAATGGTATTGTTTTACAATATTGCAAACCTCTTAATATCTGGCATTAAAGAAGACAGCCGGATTCTCATATCTGCTTCTGCGTTCAATCTGTTGCAATATGTTGTTTTGGCTGAAGTACCTAAGAAAAATCTGGCCCCACACAAATATGTCATTGGGAAATGGAGTATTTTATAGCCTTTCCATTCATGTGGATATTAATCCACATATCACGTGGATGTTTTTCTTTGATACTACACCGAAACTTGACAAGTGGTAGTGTCTTAAAGGTTGGTTGCCATGTGGAATCGGACATCATATCAATGAACTCTGCATATTCTTTTAAATAAAAATCTATTGGTCTGTTTTATACTTTGAATGGATCTTTCCCACGAATGTTTTTTGTAACATGCATTGGTCGTTTAGAAAATATTGCAAATCTTTTAAGTATTGACATATTTCATTATAATTGTTATACATATCATGTATAAAATTATTTATATCACCACTAATATTAGAAATGCCTGTAAGAATTAGAAGTGTTGTGTTTGGCTATAGTTCATTCATTTTCACTACTATAAACTGTTCTGTGTATGGACATGTATATGTTTTTGATAGTGAATTTAAGTTTTCCAAAATTCTAATTTTTACTTGAAAGCTCAAATTTTATCATAGGCAACAAATGCTTTCAGTTGTTTTCCTTGAAATGATGGGCTAACTTCATGCATTTCTTTTTCCTCTCCAAAACCCCAGTACATAATTCTATATTCTAGTTATAGGTCCTTCTACTTCTTCTATGTGAGCCACCACCACAGCATGGCCACTGACAGATGAGTGGTGAGGTTCCACACCCAGAAACCAGGCCCAGGCCACCGAAGTGGAGCGTGCTGAATTTTAACCACTAGGCCATCAGGGATGGCTCATGCTACATCCGTTTTTGAGAAAATATCTGCCAAATACCCAAGTAAAAATGGCATTTGATGTGTAGGGGAGGTAAAACTTTCCTTTATCTTTTAGAGTTTCCAGCTGGGACTGACATAAGACAGATCAACAGGAGAAAAGCATACAAACTTTATTTACATGTACACAAGAGACCTCACAAGAAAGATGAAGACCCAAAGAAGTGACTATGCCTAAATTCTTATATACCAGGTTCAACAAAGAGTAGCAATTGTGGAAAAGTAACAAAATGTATGGGCAGATTAAAGGAAGATAAGAGTTATTTTAACAGGGTCTGGAAGAGGATTCTCTCAGCCAAGACTCCCCATCTCTTGTGATAAGAGTGTTTCTTCCTCCTGGTACAGGGAGGACATCTTTCACATGGGAATTTCATCTCCTGCTTTTAGAAAGAAAAAGGAAGATCAGTTGCTCCCTTCTTGCATCTGCTGTTTTTCAAGTGCTTTTTTAAAAAAATTTTTTATTGATGTCTTAATAGTTTATAACATTGTGAGATTTTAGTTGCACATTATTGTTTGTCAGTCACCATATAAATGTGTCCCTTCACGCCTTGTGCCCACCCCCCATCCCCCTTGCCCCTGGTAACCACCAAACAGTTCTCTCTGTCCAAGTGTTAGTTTATATTCCACATATGAGTGAAATCATGTGGTGTTTGTCCTTCTCTCTCTGGCTTATTTCGCTTAACATAATACCCTCCAGGTCCATCCATGTTGTTTCAAATGGGATGATTTTGTCTTCTTGTATGGCTGACTAGTATTCCATTGTATATATATGCCACATCTTCATTATCCAGTCATCAGTTGAGGGACGCTTGGTGAATAATGCTGCAATGAACATAGGGGTGCATAAGCCTCTTTGGATTGTTGATTTCAGGTTCATTGGGTAGACACCCAGTGGTGGGATAGCTGGGTCATGAGGTATTTCTATTTTTAATTTTTGAGGAATCTCCTTACTGTTTTCCATAGAGGCTGCACTAGTTTGCATTCCCACCAGCAGTGAATTAAGGTTCCCATTTCTCCACAACCTCTCCAACATTTGTTGTTTTCTGTCTTGGTGATTATAGCCATTCTAATGGGTATAAGGTGATATCTTATGTGTACTTTTGATTTGCATTTCCCTGATGATTAGTGATGTTGAACATCTTTTCATGTGCCTATTGGTCATCTGTTTATCTTCCTTGGAAAAGCATCTGTTTATATCCTTTGCCCATTTTTTGATCGGGTTGTTTGTTTTTGTTGTTCAGTTGTGTGAGTTCTTTGTATATTATGGATATTAACCCCTTGTCGGATATATGATTTGCAAATATTTTCTCCTAGCTCATGGGTTGTCTGTTCATTTTGATCCTGGTTCCATTTGCCTTGTGGAAGCTCTTTAATCTGATGAAGTCCCACTTGTTTATTTTTTCTTTTGTTTCCCTTGTCCAAGTAGACATGGAATTTGAAAAGATCCCTTTATGACCGATGTCAAATAGTGTGCTGCCTGTATTTTCTTCCAAGAGTTTTATGCTTTCAGGTCTCACTTTCAGGTCCTTAATCCATTTTTAGTTAATTTTTGTGTGTGGTGAAAGAAGATGGTCTACTTTCATTCTTTTGCATCTGGCTGTCCAATTTTCCCAGCACCATTTATTGAAGAGAACTTCCTTTCTCCATTATGTGTTCTTCACTCCTTTGTTGAAGATTAGCTGTCCGTAGATGCGTGGTTTTATTTCTGGGCTTTCAATTCTGTTCCACTGATCTGTGTGTCTGTTTCTGTACCAGTACCATGCTGTTTTGATTACTATAGCTTTGTAGTATATTTTGAAGTCAGGGATTGTGATGCCTCCAGCTTTGTTCTTTTTTCTCAGGATTGCTTTAGCTATTCGGGGTCTTTTGTTGCCCCATTTGAATTTTAGGATTCTTTGTTCTATTTCCATGAAGAATGTCATTGAGACTGGGATTGGGATTGCATTGAATCTGTAGATTGCTTTAGGTAGTATGGACATTTTAACTATGTTTATTCTTCCAATCCATGTGCATGGAATATTTTTCCATTTCTTTATGTCATCAACGATTTCTTTCAAAAATCTCTTGTAGTTTTCATTCTATAGGTCTTTCACCTCCTTGGTTAAATTTATTCCCAGACATTTTATTCTTTTTGTTGTGACTGTAAATGGCATTATCTTTTTGAGTTCTCTTTCTGTCAGTTTGTTATTAGCATATAGAGATGCAACAGATTTTTGTAAGTTGATTTTGTACCCTGCAACTTTGCTGGAGTTGTTGATTATTTCTAATAGTTTTCCAATGGATTCTTTAGGATTTTCTATATATAAAATCATGTCATCTGCAAATAGTGAGAGTTTCACTTCTTTGTTGCCTATTTGGAATCCTTTTATTCCTTTTCTCACCTAATTGCTCTGGCCTAAACCTCCAGTACTGTGTTGAATAAGAGCGGCGAGAGTGGGCACCCTTGTCTTGTTCCTGTTCTCAGAGGAATGGCTTTCAGTTTTTCCCCATTGAGTATGATATTGGCTGTAGGTTTGTCATATATGGCCTTTATTATGTTGAGGTACTTTCCTTCTTTTCCCATTTTGTTGAGAGTTTTTATCATAAATGGATGTTGGATCTTGTCAAATGCCTTCTCTGCATCTATTGAGATGATCATGTGGTTTTTATTCCTTGTTCTGTTAATGTGGTGTATCACATCGATTGATTTGCAGATGTTGAACCATCCCTGTGTCCCTGGTATAAATCCCACTTGGTCATGGTGTATGATCTTTTTGATGTTTTGGTTTGCCAGTATTTTGTTGAGGACCTTTGCATCTATGTTTATCAGCAATATTGGCCTGTAGTTTTCCTTCTTTGTATTGTCCTTGTCTGGCTTTGGGATCAGGGTGATGCTGGCCTCATAGAATGTGTTAGGAAGTGTTCCATCTTCCTCTATTTTTTGGAATAGTTTGAGAAGAACAGGTATTAAATCTTCTTTGAATGTTTGGTAAAATTCTCCAGAGAAGCCATCTGGTCCTGGACTTTTATTTTTTGGGAGGTTTTTGATTACTGTTTCAATCTCTTTACTTGTGATTGGTCTATTCAGATTCTCTATTTGTTCTTGGTTCAGTTTTGGGAGGTTGTATGAGTCTAAGAATGTATCCATTTCTTCTAGGTTGTCCAATTTGTTGGCTTGTCGTTTTTCATAATATTCTCTTATAATCTTTTGTATTTCTGTGGTATCCATTGTAATTTCTCCTCTTCAATTTCTAATTTTATTTATTTGAGCCTTCTCTCTTTTTTCTTAGTGAGTCTGGCTAAGGCTTTGTCCATTTTGCTTATCTTCTTAAAGAACCAACTCTTTGTTTTGTTGATCCTTTTTTTTTTGCTGTTTGTTTCAATTTCATTTGTTTTTGCTCTACTTTTTATTATTTCCCTCCTTCTGCTGACTTTGGGCTTTGTTTGTTCTTCTTTTTCTAGTTCTGTTAGATGCAGTTTAAGGTTGTTTATTTGGGATTTTTTTTGTTTGTAAAGTTGGGCCTGTATTGCTATGAGTTTCCTTTTTGGGACCACTTTTGCTGCATCCCATATGACTTGGTATGGTGTATTTTCATATTCGTTTGTCTCCAGATATTCTTTGATTTCTCCTTTAATTTCATCAGTGATCTATTGGTTGTTTAGTAGCATGTTGTTTAGTCTCCACATCTTTGTCACTTTCTTAGTTTTTTCTTGTAGTTGATTTCTAGCTTCATAGCATTATGGTCAGAAAAGATGCTTATGATTTCAATCTTCTTAAATTTGTAGAGGCTTGCCTTGTTTCCCAACATATAGTCTATCCTTGAGAATGTTCCATGCATGCTTGAGAAGAATGTGTAACCTGCTGTTTTTGGGTGGAGTGCTCTGTACATATCTAAGTCCATCTCATCTAGTTTTTCATTTAAGTCCATTATTTCCTTATTGACTTTGTCTGGATGATCTATCCATTGATGTAAGTGGGGTGTTAAGATCCCCTACTATTATTGTGTTGTTGATGATATCTCCTTTTAGGCTTGTTAATGGTTGCTTCACGTACTTTGGTGCTCCTGTGTTGGGTGCATATGTATTTATAAGTGATATGTCTACTGAGTGAAGTGTCCCTTTTATCATTATACATTGCCCTTCTTTGTCTCTCATTTTCCTTTTTATCTTGAAGTCTACTTTGTCTAATATAAGTATGGCAACACCTGTTTTCTTTTGTTTACCTTTAGCTTAGAGTATTGTCTTCCATCCTTTCACTCTAAGTCTGCATTTGTCTTTAGAGCTGAGATATGTTTCCTGGAGGCAGCATATTGTTGGGTCTTATTTTTTAATCCATCCTGCCACTCTGTGTCTTTTGATTGGAGAATTCAATCCATTTACATTTAGAGTGATTATTGATATATGAGGGCTTAATGTTGCTATTTGATTGCCCGTTTTCTGGTTATTTTGCATTTCCTTTGTTTCTCGTCCTGTGTGTTTCAGACTTCCAATACAGTTTGGTAGCTCTGTGTGATGATTCTCTTAGTTTTCTCCTTATTATTTGTATGTGACTCTGTTCTGATTATTTGCTTAGTGGTTACCATGAGGTTTGTATAATAAATCTCGTGGACAAGATAGTCCATTATCTGATGGCCTCTTATTTCCTTAACTAAGTCGATTCAATTCCTTTCCTCTTCCCCTTCTAAATTATTATTGTCACAACTCATTCCATCTTATGTTGTGAGTGTGTGTTTAAAGTGATGAGGTTATATTTATTTTTGGTGTTTTCCTTCCCTTAATCTTGATTTTTATAATTAAGTGTTTGCTAACCTATTCTGACAGAAAGCTGCAATTTTTCTGGTTTAGTCTACCTATTTTTCTCCTTGCTCAATGCTTTGTATCCCCTTTCTCTTTTTTTTTTTTTTTCAGGCATGAGGGCCTTCTTGAGCATTTCTTGTAGTGGGGTCTTGTGGCAATGAACTCTCTTAGCTTTTGTTTATCTGGGAATGTTATTATTTCTCCATCATATCTAAAGGATATTTTCACTGGATAGAGTATTCTTGGCTGAAGGTTTTTGTCTTTTAGAATTTTGAATATATCATTCCAGTCTCTCCTGGCCTGTAGATTTTCTCTCGAGAAATCTGCTGAGAGTCTCATGGGAATTCCTTTGTATGTTATTTTAATTTTTTGTCTAGCTGCTCTTAATATTTATTCTGTCATTGACTTTTGCCAGCTTTACTACTATATGCCTTGGAGGGGGTCTTTTCATGTTAATATATTTAGGAGATCTATTGACTTCATTCACTGTTATCTCCAGCTCCTTCTCCAGGTTTGGGAAGTTCTCAGCTATTATTTCTTTGAATAAGCTCTCTGCTCCTTTTTCCCTCTCTTCTCCCTCAGGAATGCCTATAATCCTTATGTTGCATTTCCTAATTGAGTTAGATAGTTCTTGGAGGATTTCTTCATTTCTTTTTAGTCTTAGTTTTCTCTCCTCCTCTATCTGGAGCATTTCTGCATTTCTATCTTCAATAATGCTAATTCTTTCCTCCGTATTGTCAGCTCTGTTCTTTGAAGACTCCAGATTTTCCTTTATCTCCTCCATTGCATTTTTCACCTAATTTTGATTGGTTTTTCTTCATGGTTTCAATCTCTTTTATGAAGAAATTTCTGATATCATTGAATTGCCTATCTGTATTTGCTTGTAATTTGTTTAGCTTTTTTATGATGACTGTTTTGAATTCTCTGTCATGTAGGTTATAAATTTCTCTGCCTTCAGGATTGATTTCTGGGGGCAGGTCATTTTCCTTCTGGTCTGGAGATTTAATAGATTTTTGCATTTTGCCTGCCCATGTTGGCTTATTTTTTCTCATACTGAAGATATCTGGTCACAGTTTCCATTTGCCACCACTGGGTGGGGGTCAAGTGCTGTGTATTCTGTCCCCACTGTGATCCGCGGGGTCTCTGGCCGACCAGTTGTGCTGAAGCACTGGGTGTGTGGGGAGAAGGGCTCTTTCTTTCACCTGCCCGATCCTGGGGGCTTCTCGTTCTTCCCTTGCTATCTGCTTTCCTGGGGTGCTCAGATGATGGCGGCACCCCTGTGACAGTTCAGTCTCCTCCATGTGGGAATTCCCCACAGAATGTGAGAGATCCTTGAGAGTGATGGTTTTCCCGCAGAGGGCCAGCCCTCCCCTGCTGGGAGCTGCACTGTCTTGGAGTTACCAATCAAATGGGGAGTGGGAGGATTTCTCCATACCTCTCCCCACTTCCTCCAGGAGTTCCAGCACCTCCTCCTTCAGATGTACCATTGCGTGGGTCTCTCAGACATCCTCTGTGTTGTGTGAGTGTCCTCTGTTCATATGTGAGTGTCCTTTTTGTTGTATCTTAGGAGGGGGAGAGTTTAAAAGGGAAAGCTCACTCCGCCATGATGCCCCCTTCCTCAGGTGCTTTTAATTCAAAATAATCAAGATGCCAAAGTGGCGTATTTTGGGGTGGCATGTCCTGAACTCCTTTGTTTCTCCCATCTGAAACTTCCCTAGAAGTTGCATATATTAAAATCTTAGCTAGTGGCTATGGATAGAAATTAGAGTTAGAAGTTGTGAAGTAAGAGATCTGTAAAAGGGGGAGAAAAACACAAATTGGAACAAACAGAGAAAAACAAATCTAAGCACATTATCCCATATTTCACTAGATTAGTCTTGTAATACTGAGAATAGGTCAGTTCAGTTAGACAGTTGTAGCTCATTTTAGGGGGCACTGGTGTAGGTGGGAGTAGGGCACCCACCTAAGTTAGGCCTCTATATGGTGTGAGAAATCAGGTATTTAATAAGGGGAATTTATTTGCAAACAAAAGAGAAACAGAGGATAAGAGTTAGAACAAATTATAAACTCAGTTTTTGAGTCCAAAGGGCAGCCAGTCAAGAAGATTTTTACATGTTGGGCTCAAAGCCTTTAGATAGTGGAGTAAAGACAGGCAGTGGCAATCTGGTGAATGTTTTGGCTTTCAGTTTGAATGTCTTTGTTGATGGCATTGAGTGTTCCTGTGAACTCTGAGAGTGGCTCATACAGCAGCAGGCACAAAGGTTGCTTATACATGATCTGTTGTGGTGATTTTTTTTTGAAGTTTATATTAAGTTGTTCTGCTTTAGCTTGCAGGGCTTTGGGAAAAGGGCAGTCCTAGTTTTTAGTGATGCCAAATCAGGAAGGTGGAAGAAAAATTGGAAATGTTAATTACTGATGAAATACACAAAATGGCAGGAGCCAATTTATAAAGAGGACAAAAACTCAAAGTCAGTGAACACGGCACTTTTCAACAACCCACAAAGGTGTGTTATAGTTTTTATTGAAACACAGAATTTTTCTCTCTACAATAACCTCCATTTTTATCAAAGATAATCAAAGTAAGACTAATTTGTTTGTAAAACTAAGTCTAATCTCATTGCACTTGGCTTGACTATTTACATAAGCGTAGCAAGAAGAGTGATGGATCATATAGGCTCTTTTTAAGTCTTTTTTGTTGAGACTTTCAGTAAGGAATCTTGAGGCTAAGAAGCCAAGCCAAGAACTTACCATCAGATTTAGCCTGCAATACCCATAGATTTGAGTGAATTCCTCTTTTTTTGAGGTCCCTAAGATATCCTGAGGTTCCAGAAAGTGACCTTTACTCATCTGCAAGACCTGGAACCCTTTAAGTCAGGTACCAGGCCAGTATTTTGAGGGGCTTTGTAAGCACTGGCTCCATAAAGTCCACTTTAGTTCCTTAAATCTGTGTGGTCACATCTGGTCTGTGTTCACCATTTTCAAATATGACATTAATGTCAAAGCCCTGGTAACATAACCAATATTTCTAAGATATCCTATAACAAGGAGAACAGATTCCTTTTTTTCAGGGAAAGATTCACCCTGAGCTGACATCTGTTGCCAGTCTTCCTCTTTTTTTTTTTCCTCCCCAAAGCCCCAGTGCATGGTTGTATATCCTAGTTGTAAGTCTTTCTAGTTCTTCTATGTGAGCCGCTGCCACAGCATGGCTACTGACAGACAAGTGGTGTGGTTCTGTGACCAGGAAATGAACCCAGGCTGCCGAAGTGGTGAGATCACTGAACTTTAACCACTAGGCCATCAGGGTTGGCTCAAAACAGATTCCTATTGAATTTATGTAAGTAACTATATTGCCATGAATATAAGAATATTCAATAAGAGTTTCTGAATTCTGGAGGGATCAGGTAGAGAGAAAAAGATGAATGTTTTAATTTTGTTTACAAAGGTATAATTTTACCAAATTGTTGTAAGTTACAGATAGCTTAAAAGAAAGGAGAAAAAGGATTTGTTAAATCTGGAAAACAAAATATTAAGGAACTAGCAATGTTTCAAACAAAAAGTCATAAAATTATAATCATCCTCATCAGTTCACTGAGTTTCATGTAATTGATTTTTGTTCTGCTTGATCTTGTGTTAGCAGTTTTATGAATCCTTCAGTTTTTTTCATCAGAGTTCTGGAAATTCTTACCCAGTTCAGTGGTATCATCTTAAAGTTATCAGAAACCTATAATCCAGAGTTCTTGTCAGTCTTTTTCATAAATTTCCTTGAAGATGAAACATTTTTGCCCTTAGTTGATTGTAACAGCTTTCAGAGAAGAATCAGAATAAAACAATAATTGTCTGTGAGTGACAAAAGACTTAAAATGGCCATGGTTAAAGATCTGATGCTTGTTCACTTAAAGGCAATTATTTGATTTTGATTTGATATTTGGTTATTTTTGTGACATACATTTTAAGATGATAACTGGAATTTTGACTGATAACATTATACCAAGAACATCAGATTTCTAGGAATTTTATACAGTTTCTGGTACACTTATATTAATAACATATATCCCTACAAATATAACCTAAAGAACATTTAGAATCACTTTTATTTGACAATGCTTTCCATGTAATTTAACATATTAAATAAACCTAATTAGATTAATATCTCTCTTTTTATAGGGTGAGAGAATTAATTCCTTTGAGATTTTCCCAGGGGTCCTCTGGGAAGTCCCAAAGTTAGTTTGAGGACAAAAGACTTTATTTAGAATTTGATTTTGGGAAGTTTGTAAAAAATGTCAAAGGTTTGAACACTTGATTAAATAGAATCACAGATTACTATGAAATAATACTTAGTTACATATTTAACCAAAGTGACAATAAAAGGTTTTAAAGGCAAATACAAAAAGTTACATAGTTGTAAAAAACTTAGCTCTTTTATTGTTGAGAAGACAGTTTTTCTAAGTATTCAAAGACCTGACAAAGACAACAATGAAGTATAGGAAATCATTTTGGTAAAACATTGAATCTTTGCCTTTTAGGCAAATTACTTAACAGGTAAAGAAAAATATTTTACAATAATGCAAGAAAACTTTACCCTCTTAACAGAGAAAGAAAATCAAATTCTAGTTTTGTATAAGTACACTATTGATATTAAAGCTCATTGTTAAAACTCTTAAAATCTGTTTAATTTTAAAGCCAGCTTGACCACACAAGATAAGATTTCTTTCCCGCACTCTCTTTTTCCCTCCACCTTTCCCTCCCCACCTCCTTCCCTCTCTCTCTCTCTGATTTCCTATACCCATTTAGATTTTTGTCTTTTATTTTCCTCTTTTTTATTTTTGAAACAACCTTTAAATACCCTTAAATCACTCTCCTTTTTCTTTAACAAAAACACATTTTTCATACCTCATACCTCTCTTACCACAAATATGTCTTACTTTCCTTGCATACTTCGCTTACAGAAGGGTTTTTTTTCACTCTTATTATTCTTAGTAGTCTTATTTACTTATGTTGCCTATAATTTTTAACCTTTAGTAATCTTAATTTCCAGTGAAAATTAGGAAGTAAGAAATTGTGAACTGTCATATATTAGTATCCTGTACTAGATTAGTAAATTTATGAATATACCATTTCATAATTTCTGGAGGCATATGCTTTCTCATAGTACAATTTTTTAAATGTAGCAAAGGACATGTTTGCTAACAGACCAAAATCAAATTAAGAAGCCAAAGTAAACTTAAATTTATGCCTAATGATTAGTATTTCAGTGTTTTATCTTATTTGAAAATGATCTAGATATTTAATGAATATCTATCATTTAAGTTAACTTAGTATAACAAGGTTTCAAGTTACCAAAAATATTTTGGAAACTATATCTAAGCAGACATATTATAAAACATAATTATTGTTGAAAAGTTTATTTATAAACTTTTACCCCTCTTAGATTTATTTAACTTACTTGTTTTTAACAATTATGCTTAGGTTACTCATGTAAATTTCACGAGACATTAAATAGCTAGCCATCATCTTAAGTTATTTTTCTTGTTGAAAAATCAGGCAAGTATCAAAAAACCACAAAAGCAAAGAACCTAAAAAGTGAAACCTATAGCTCTCTCCCTTTTTTATTAAAAAAAATTACTGTTATGCTTGACATACATCACACATCAAGCAATTCACTTTCATTGTATGTCTTGTTTTTAGGTTGAATTTATAGCATTATAATCTTAAACATCTAGGAGAGATAACATAAGCTTGTTTGACTAGTCTTAATTTAAATAAGCACTTATTTTTTTCTTTAAGCCAATTAAATAGAGCTCTTTTACAAGCCAATTTTTAGCAATACAATCCAGAGGTAGAAAAACATTACATACATGTAACATACATGTATAGACATACATAAACATACAGACAGATGCAAACAGAGATCTTATAGCTTTCATTTTAAAATCTTAGCCATGAGATAGGCACAATAATACAAAACTCGCTAGTCTACAAAATATTACTTGGATCCAAATTGTATTTCTGGCAGATGGAACAAGTTAAGGTTAGCCATTCAGAAGGCGAAAGTTTTTTACTAATATTTCTGGAGAAGACATTTAAGATTTTTCATTTGCCAGTTTGTTTCCACATGGCCCTCTTTTTCTTAAGTGCAGGACAGCTCTGCTTCTAATGTCCTGACCTTTTACAGTATGTGAAATTGTCTTGAGATGAATAAGGGAGGTTTTAGGATTGGTAAGAAGGATCAGTGGGCTTTGAATTACTCCTACAGCCACACTTCTGTTTCTGTAACGACTTGCCTTGCAAAACAAGGACAGTTTTTAATTTCTCAAATAATTGGGTCGCAGCCTGAATCATATCAAAGGTGGTGACCCGCCTTTCCAATTACATTGTCTTGAATTTGCTTCTTTATATCAGAGAGAAGATTTCCAACTAAGAAGGAATTCAAAAGATTCCTATGTCCTAGATTTAGAGCTGTGTGTCTTTGGAATGTTTTAATAAATCATTCCACAAAGGCTTTAGAATGTTTTCTTTCCCTCTGAGTACATAGTTCTATTTCAGCTTAGGAAAGAGGGCCTTAAAAATAATTCCTATCAGGCTCTAAATAGCAGGCCAACTTTTAACCAGAGAGCTCCTTTAAAAAATCCTTTCAAACATCTTATTATCAGGTTTCAGCTGGAACAAACAGTAAATTTTCCTGGCAGCATTGAATTCCTTTTTTTTTTTCTTGAAACCAAAGGTATACCTATTTCAAGTGACTCAACACCAAAACTAGTAAGCCTTTTATGACTTAACCATGGATGCAAGAGGCATCTTCAAAGAGGTGCAGAAGATGCAGCCTTACCAAGATCCAGAGCCTCTCCCGAAGACAGCCAAAAGAAAGACAACCTCCCTGAGAAGTGGCAATGGACTGTAGGATGCTAGCTTCTAAGGAAGTGCAGCCGACACTTCTGCCAGGCCATCTACATATTATTGGGGCTCCCAACCTGACAACTGGCCACCTGCACAACCTGCAGGCCCCAGCAAGGAGACAGCCAAGCCAAGATCTCAGGATGCAGAAAGAGACAAACAGGAAAGCAATAGCTGTCCCTGGGAGGGAAGGGATCAATAACCGGTGGGTACCCAAAACCAAATTCACAAGAGTCACAAGCCAAAGAACTATTCTTATAAATGTTGTTCTCCTGCCAATCTGAATTTGGAAAGGAAGGGACAAGAAGAAATTATTACCTTCCTCCTTTGAGGAGGCACTACAGGCACCACAGACAGAGATCTGGGAGACTGACATGGTAAGAATTCTTACCTCCTGCCATCTTAGTCAGGTCCCAGGATTGTTCAGCTGCAACCCCAGAGTGAGCACAGTGTCCCAGCCAGTGCCATTCCATCTTGTCACCAGACTCTGTAGAATAAGAGTTATTTTAACACAGTCTGTTTGTACAGAGTTCTCTCAGTGTTGACTCCCCATAGCTTGAGATAAGAATGTTTCTTCCTCCTGTACAGGGACAGCACCGTTCACATGAGAATTTTATCTCCTGCTTTTAGAGAGAAGGAAGGTCAGAATGTCCTTCTTGCATCTGCTGTTTTTAACTCAAAATAATCAATATGCCAAAGTAGTATATTTTGGGATAGCATGTCCTGAACTCCTTCATAAGAAAAAAGTGATCAGTTTAGCCCACAACTCAATTGCACAAGGGCTTTTCCCCAAGACAACCGTAGTACTTCAGTGTGCAGCAGAATATTTAAAAAATATTTGTAGAATACTAAAGAGACAGGTACTCAAGCGTCAAGGTTTAATAAGCTCAGTATTTTTCAGTTTCACCAAGGACTTTTTTTTTTTTTTTTTTTACTGTCAGTGCAATTGACTTTGCACTGAAGAGTACAATGACTCTGAGTACAGTTTGGTGCCACTTCTTTGATTTTTGCTAAGGCTCAGTTTTGCCCACCATTGCTTTTGCAGCCTCAGTGCAAATGCCAACAAAAAAAGGCAAATATCAAGAGAGTGAGAAGACAAGCCGCAGATTGGAAGGAAGTCTTTGCAAAAGAAATATCTGATAAAGGACTGTTATCCAAAATATACAAAAGAATTCTTAAAACTAAGCAATAAGAAAATGAACAAACCAATTAAAAAATAGGCAAAAGACCTGAACAGACACCTCAACAAAGAAGATACATGGGTGACAAACAAGCATATGAAAAGATGTTCAACATCATGTGTCATTAGGGAAACGCAAGCAAAAAGAACAATGAGATACCACTACACACCTATTAGAAACGTGAAAATCCAAAACACTGACAATCATCAAATGTTGGCAAGGATGTGGAATAACGGGAATAACAGGAATTCTCATTTCATTGCTGTTGGGAATGCAAAATGGTACAGTCACTTTGGTGATTTTTACAAACGAAAGAGACTTTTGCCATATGATCCAGCAGTTGTGCTCCTTGGCATTTACCCGAATGAGTTTAAAACTTAGTCCACACAAAAGCTTGCACACAGATATTTATAGCAGCTTTATTAATAATTGCCCAAACTTGGGAGCAACTGGATGTCCTTCAGTACGTGAATGGATAAATAAACTGTAGTACATCCGTACAATGAGATATTATTCAGCGCTAATAAGAAAAGAGCTATCAAGCCATGAACAAACAGAGGAAACTTAAATGCATATTACTAAGTGAAAGAAGCCAATCTGAAAAGGTTATGTACTGCATGATTCCAACTATATGACGTTCTGGAAAAGACAAAACAATGGAGACAGTAAAAAGATCACTGGTTATCAGAGGTAAGGGGACAGGGAGGGACGAATAGGTAGAGCACAGTTTTTAGAGCACTGGAACTACTCCGTATGATACTATAATGGTGGATACATGCCATTTTACATTTGTCAAAACTCATAGAACGTACAATACTAAGAGTGAACCCTAATGTAAACTATGGACTTTGGGTGATAATGATATGTCAATGTAGGTTCATCGATTTTTAACGAATGTACCACTCAATCAAGGGTATATTGATCCCCTGGGGAGAAGGGGGCAGGGCAGGGAAGGGAGTATATAAGAACTCTCTGTACTTTCCACTCAATTTTCTGTGAATCTAAAACTATTCTAAAAAAATGAAGTCTATTAAAAAATCTTAATTAAGAAAGAAAATACACTATAAATAAAAAATCCCTCCCCCAAATTAATTGACCATATAACAGGGGTTCATTTTCAGACTCTTTATTCTCTTCCTGTGTCTATCTTTCTTCCAATACCACACGGGTCTTGATTACCATAACTTTATAGTAAATACTGAAATCAGGTAGAGTAAGTCCTCCAACTTCACTCTTTTCTTTTTAAAGTATTTGCTGAGGTCATTTTGGTGTATAACATTGTGTAATTTCAGATGTACATTATTATATATCAGTTTCTGTACAGACTGCATCGTCCTTACCACCAATAGTTTAGTTTTTATAGGTCACCATACATATGTGCCCCTTTACCCCTTTTGCCCACCCTCCTCCCCTTCCCCTCTGGTAACCACCAATCTGTTCTCTTTATCTTTGTGTTTGTTTATCTTCCACATATGAGTGAAATCATACGGTATGTGTCTTTCTCTATCTGGCTTATTTCACTTAACTAATACCCTCAAGGTCCATGGATGTTGCAAATGGGAAGATTTTGTCTTTTTTTATGGCTGAGTAGTATTCCATTGTCTATATATACTGCATCTTCTTTATCCAATAATCAGTTGATGGGCACTTGGGTTGCTTCCATGTCTTGGCTATTGTGAATAATGCTGCAATGAACACAGGGGTGCATAGGTCTCTTTGCATTGTTGATTTTATATTCTTTGAATAAATACCTGTAGTGAGGCAGCTGGATAGTATGGTATTTCTATTTTTAATTTTTTGAGAAATCTCCATACTGTTTTCCATAGTGGCTGCACCAGTTTGCATTCCCACCAGCAGTGAATAAGGGTTCCCTTTACTCCACATTCTCTCCAACACTTATTTCTTTTGTTAATTAGAGCCATTCTGATGGATGTGAGGTGATATTTCATTGTAGTTTTGATTTTCGTTTCCCTAATAATTAGTGATGTTGAACATCTTTTCATGTGCCTGTTGGCCATGAAGATCTGTATATCTTCTTTGGAAAAATGTCTGTTTATATCCTCTACGCATTTTTGTGTGTGTGTGTGTGATGAAGATTAACCCTGAGCTAACATCCATTGCCAATCCTCCTCTTTCTGCTGAGGAAGACTGGCCCTGGGCTAACATCCGTGCCTGTCTTCCTCTACTTTATATGGGATGCCACCACATGGCATGGCTTGACAAGTTGTGCATTGGTCCATGCCCGGGATCTGAACCTGTGAACCACGGGCTGGCCGCAAAAGTGGAGCCCACGAACTTAACTGCACTGCACCACTGGGCCGGCTCCTCCTCTGCCCATTTTTTGATTGAGTTGTTTGTTTTTATGTTGTTGAGTTGTATGAGTTCTCTATATATTTTGGAGATTAACTCCTTGTTGGATATTTGATTTGCAAACATTTTCTCCCAGTTGGTGGGCTGTCTTTTCATTTTGTTCGTGGTTTCCTTTGCCTGGCAGAAGCTTTTCACTCTGATGTAGTCCCATTTGTTTATTTTTTCTTTTGTTTCCTTTGCCTGAGTAGACATGGTATTTGAAAAGATGCCGCTAAGACTGATGTCAAAGAGTGTACTACCTATATGTTCTTCTAGGAGTTTTATGGCTTCAGGTCTTACCTTCAAGTCTTTGATCCATTTTGAGTTAATTTTTGTGTATGGTGAAAGAAAATAGTCTACTTTCATTCTTTTGCATGTGGCTGTCCAGTTTTCCCAACACCATTTATTGAAGAGACTTTCCTTTCTCCATTGTATGTTTTTGGCTCCTTTGTCAAATATTAGTTATTCATAGATGTGTGGTTTTATTTCTGGGCTTTCAATTATGTTTCATTGATCTGTGTCTCTTTTTGTGCCAGTACCATGCTGTTTTGATTACTATAGCTTTGCAGTATATTCTGAAGTCTGGGATTGTGATGCCTCCAGCTTTGTTCTTTTTTCTCAGGATTGCTTTTGCTATTCAGGGTCTTTTGTTTCTCCATGTAAATTTTAGGATTCTTCATTCTGTTTCCGTGAAGAATGTCATTGGGATTCTGATTGGGATTGCATTGAATCTATAGATTGATTTAGGTAATATGGACATTTTAACTATGTTTATCCTTCCAATCCATGAGCATGGAATATCTTTCCATTTCTTTATGTCTTCTTCGATTTCTTTCAATAATGTCTTATAGTTTTCAGTGTATAGATCTTTTACCTCCTTGGTTAAGTTTATTCCTAGATACTTTATTCTTTTTGTTGCCATTGTAAATGAGATTGTACTCTTGAGTTCTCTTTCTGTTAGTTCGTTATTAGCTTATAGAAATGCAACTGATTTTTGTAAGTTGATTTTGTACCCTGCAACTTCGCTGAGTTATTGATTATTTCTAATAGTTTTCTGTTGGATTCTTTAGGGTTTTCTCTATATAGAATCA
The DNA here is from genome assembly GCA_031878705.1 of Tapirus indicus. Taxonomy (NCBI): domain Eukaryota; kingdom Metazoa; phylum Chordata; class Mammalia; order Perissodactyla; family Tapiridae; genus Tapirus; species Tapirus indicus. Next base: position 96,773,524 of record CM062924.1, on the reverse strand, counting down.
TGTCATCCACAAACAGCAAGAGTTTTTCTTCTTCCTTTCCAATTTGGATACCTTTTATTTCTTTTTCTTGCCTAATTGCTCTGGCCAAAACCTCCAGTACTATGTTGAATAGGAGTGGTGAGAGTGGGCACCCTTGTCTTGTTCCTGTTCTCAGAGGAATGGCTTTCAGTTTTTCCCCATTAAGTATGGTGTTGGCTGTGGGTTTGTCATATATGGCCTTTATTATGTTGAGGCACTTTCCTTCTATATCCATTTTATTGAGAGTTTTTATCCTAAATGGATGTTGGATCTTGTCAAATGCCTTCTCTGCATCTATTGAGGTGATCATGTGATTTTTATTCCTCATTTAGTTAATGTGGTGTATCACATTGATTGATTTGTGCGTGTTGAACCATCCCTGCATCCCTGGTATAAATCCCAGTTGATCATGGTGTATGATCCTTTTAATGTATTCCTGTATTTGATTTGCCAATATTTTGTTGAGGATTTTTGCATCTATGTTCATCAGCGATATTGGCCTGTAATTTTCCTTCTTTTTGTTGTCCTTGTCTGGTTTTAGTGTCAGGGTAATATTGGTCTTATAGAATGAGTTAGGAAGTGTTCCATCGTATTCAATTTTTTGGATTAGTTTGAGAAGGATAGGTGCTAAGTCTTCTTTGAATTTTTGGTAGAATTCTGCAGAGAAGCCATCTGGTCCTGGACTTCTACTTTTTGGGAGGTTTTTGATTACTGTTTCAATCTCTTTACTTGCGATTGGTCTATTAAGATTCTCTATTTCTTCTTGATTTAGTTTTGGGAGCTTGTATGAGTCTAAGAATTTATCCATTTCTTGGGTTGTCCAATTTGTTGACATATAGTTTTTCATAGTATTCTCTTATAATCCTTTGTATTTCTGTGGTATCCTCTTTCATTTTTAATTTTATTTATTTGAGCCTTTCTCCTTTTTCTTAGTGAGTCTGGCTAAGGGTTTGTCAATTTTGTTTATCTTCTCAAGGAACCAGCTCTTAGTTTTATTAATCCTTTCATTGGTTTTTTTTTTTTAGTCTCTATTTCTTTTATTTCTGTTCTAATTTTTACTCTCTCTCTCCTTCTTTGGGCTTTTGTTGTTCTTCTTTTTCTAGCTCTGTTAGGTGTAGTTTTAGATTACTTACTTAAGATTTTGCTTGTTTGTTGAGGTAGGCCTCTATTGCTATGAATTTCCCTCTTAGCACCACTTTTGCTGCATCCCATAAGAGTTGGTATGTTGTGTTTTCTTTTTTATTTGTCTCCAGGTATTTTTTTATTTCTTCATTGATCCAATGGTTGTTCAGTAGCACGTTGTCTAGTCTCCACATATTTGTGACTTTCCAAGACTTTTTCTTGTAGTTGATTTCTACTTTCATAGTATTGTGGTCAGAAAAGATACTTGATATGATTTCAGTCTTCTTAAATTTATTGAGGCTTGCCTTGTTTCCCAACATATGGTCTATCTTTGAGAATGTTCCATGTGCACTTGAAAAGAATGTGTATACTGCTGTTTTTAGATGGAATATTCTATATATTTCTATCAAATTCATCTGGTCTAGTGTTTCATTTAAGATAACTGTTTCCCTGTTGACTTTCTGTCTGGATGATCTATCCATTGTTGTAAGTGGGGTGTTGAGGTCCCCTACTATTATTATGTTGCTATCAATTTCTCCCTTAAGTTCTGTTAAAAGTTGCTTTATATAGTTTGGTGCTCCTGCATTACTGGCATAGATATTCATAAGTGTTATGTCCTCTTGGTGGAATGTCCTTTTTATCATTATATACTGCCCCTCTTTGTCTCTCATTGTCTTTTTTATCTTGAACTCTGGTCTGTCTGATATAAGTGTGGCAACACCTGCTTTCTTTTGCTTGCCATTTGCTTGGAGCATCATCCTCCATTCCTTCACTCAGAGCCTATGTTTGTCTTTACAGCTGATATGTGTTTCCTGGAGGTAGCATATTGTTGGGTCTTGTTTTTTAATCCATCCCACCACTCTGTGTCTTTTGATTGGAGAATTCAATCCATTTACATTTAGAGTGATTATTGATATATGAGGGCTTAATACTGCCATTTTATCTCTTGTGTTCTGGTTGTTTTATATTTCCATTGTTTCTTTTCCCTTGTATTTCTGACTGCCATTTCAGTTTGGTGGTTTTCTGTGATGGTTTTCTCTTTATTTATGATTTGTTGTTCTGCTCTGATTTTTTGTTTAGTGGTTACCATGAGGTTTGTATAAAATATCTCATAGGTGAGATAGTCCATTTTCTGATAGCCTTTTGTCTCCATTAGCCTAAGAAGGTTCCATCCCTTTCCTCTTCCCCTTCGGAGTTATTGTTGTCACAAATTGTTCTTTTCTGTGTTGTGAGTTTGCAATTAAATTGAAGTGTTTATAGTTATTTATTTGTTTGTGTGTGTGTGAGGAAGATTGTCCCTGAGCTAACATCCATGCCAATCTTCTTCTATTTTGTATGTGGGACACTGCCACAGCATGGCTTGATGAGTGGTGTGTAGGTCTATGCCTGGGATCTGAACCTGCAAATCCTGGGCTGCCGAAGTGGAGTGTGTAAACTTAACCACTATGCAACCAGGACAGCCCTATAGTTATTTTTGATGCTTTCTTTCTCTTTGTCTTTTATGTTATAATTAAGTGTTTACTAACCTATTCTGATATAGATCTGCAATTTTCTGATTCTGTCTACTTATCTCCTTGTTCAAGGTTTTGTAAACCTTTGCTTTTTAGGTTCAGATAGGAGGGATCCTTTCAATGTTTCTTGTAAGGCAGGCCTAGTGGCAATGAACTCCCTCAGCTTTTGTTTATCTGGGAAAGTTTTTATTTCTCCATCATATCTGAAGGATAGTTTCACTGGATAGAGTATTCTTGACTGAAAGTTTTTGTTTTTAGTATTTTGAATATATTATTCCATTTTCTCCTAGCCTGTAAGGTTTCTGCTGAGAAATCTGCTGAAAGCCTGATAGGGGTTCCTTTATAGGTTATTTTCTTCTACCTTGCTGCCCTTAATATTTTTTCTTTGTCATTGACTTTTGCCAGTTTTAATATTATATGCCTTGGGGAAGGTCTTTTTGCATTGATGTAATTAGGAGTTCTATTGGCTTCATGCACTTGTAAGTCTGGTTCCTTCCACAGGTTTGGGAATTTCTCAGCTATTATTTCTTCGAACAAGCCCTCTGCTCCTTTCTCCCTCCCTTCTCCCTCTGGAATGCCTATAATCCTTATGTTGTTTTTCCTAATTGTGTCAGATATTTCCAAAGAATTTGTTCATTTAAAAAAAATCTTAATTCTCTCTCCTCCTCCATCTGAAGCATTTCTATATTTGTATCATCTAAATCACTTATTCTGTCCTCCATAATGTCAGCTCTAATTTTTATGGATTCTAGATTATTTTTATCTCATTAATTGTGCTCTTCATATCCAGAATTTCTGTTTTTTTTTTTCTTTAGAGTTTCAATCTCTTTGGTGAATTATTCCTTGTGCTCATTACTTTTATTCCTGAGCTTGTTGAACTGTCTTTCTGAGTTTTCTTGTAAGTCGTTGAGTTTCTTTATGACGTTTATTTTGAATTCTCTGTCATCTAGATTGTAAATTTCTGTGACTTCAGGACTGGTTTCTGGAGACTTGTCATTTTCCTTCTGCTGTGATGTTAATGTAGTTCCTGATGGTGTTTGATGAAGTGAACTTCTGCTGGCGCATTTGTGGTGGTATCAGGTCACAGGTTCCACCTGCCACCTGGGAGGGGGAGCAGCTGGAGCTGTATTTTCTGATCCTGCCCCACCTGCTGGAAGTTGTATCAGTAAGACTGCTCTGCACTTGTGCATTGGCCACAGCCGCTTGGCAGGCCACACATGCACACACAGGCTCCACTGGCAGGTTGCTCTGGTGGAGGACCACTGCACTTGGGGACTGGCTGGGGACCTGCCGAGCTGTTGCTCTAGGCAGGAGAGGAGGAGTGCTTTCTTTTGTGCACACTGGGTGGCTCTGTGCTTGCAGGTGGTTCAGCTAAGCTGCTGCACTTGGTGGGGGCTCCTTTGTGGGGGCTAAGCCACACCACTCGGTGGGGAGGGTTCCCACAGGTGGGGCTGCCATGGCATGGTGGGCACTCCCGGGGGCCAGGCTACCACTCCAAAAGCATTCTTGCACAGGCTGGGTTACCCCTGCCTCCTCTTACAGTCTTGCTGGCCACTGTGTGAGCACCTGTGACCTAGATTGCTGCCACTGGGTGTGGGGGGGTCTGCTCTCCTAGTTCCACTGCTTCCCAGGGGTCCAGTCCCCCCACCTTCAGTGGTATGGCTGCGTGGATCTCTCAGACGTCCTATTGTGCTGTGTAGGGTTTCCTCTGTTGGTTAATGAATGTCCATTTAGTTGTAACTTAGAGGGGAGAAACAAAGGGAACAACTCACTCTGCTGTGATGCTGATGTCACTCTCTGTTCATTCTTTTTGTTCACTCTGTTCATTCTTCATTCTTTTAGAACGCATAGAGTGCTAGATGCTATTCCATTCTAGGTCCTTTGCCTTTCTATATATATTTTAGAATCAGTTTGTCAGTTTTTATGAAAGAGCCTGCTGGGATTTTGTTGAGATTGCCTTGAATCTATAAGTACATTTTAGGAAAATTGACATCTTGATAATATTGAGTATTCCAATCCATGAATATTGTATAACTCTCCACTTATTTAGGTCTCTAATTTCAGCAAGATTTTGTAGTTTTCAAGATACACGTCTTGTACATATTTTCTTAAATATATCCATAAATATTTCATATATTATGCCATTACAGATTTTATCTTCATTTTTCAATTGTTCATTGCTAGGATATAGAAGTACAATTTATTGTTGTATATTGACCTTATATCCTGTGACCTTGCTAAATTCACTTATTAGTGCCAGTAGCTTTAAAAATAGATTTCTTCAGATTTTTACATACACAATCATGTCTACTGTGAATGAAGACTGCTTTACTTCTTCCTTTCCAATCTGTTTGCTTTTAATTCCCTTCTTCTTGCCTTACTGCACTGGTTAGGACCTAAAGTAAAATAAAGGTACTTACAGCAAACATTTTTGCCTTGTTTCTGACCATGGGGGAAGCAATCAATCTTTTGCCATTAAGCTTGATTTTAGCTATAGGATTTTTGTAGATGCTTTTATCATGTTAAGAAAGTTCCTTTCTATTTCTAGTTTGCTGAGAGTTTTTATTATGAATGGGAGTTGAACTTTGTCTTGAGATGATCATAAGATTTTTCTCTTACATTCTGTTAATATGGTAGATAAAATTGATTTCCCAATGTAAACCAACTTTGCATTCCTTGGAAAAACTCCACTTGGTTGTAATGTATTACCCTTTTAATATATTGTTGGAATCATTTTGCTATTTTGTTGAGAGTTTTTGCGTCTATATTCACAAGGGACACTGGTCCATAGCCCACTTTTCTTGTAATATCTAGTTTTCCTATCAGTATAATGCTGGCCTTATAAAATGATTTAAGTATTCTCATATTCTGAAAGAGTTTATGAAATCTTGGTATTCATTCTCCCCTAAAGATTTGATACAACTCACACTTCAATCTTGGAGTTTTCTTTGTGGGAAGGTTTTTTAATTATAAAGGCAATGTCTTTAATAGGTATAGGGCTAGCCAGGCTTTCTCGTTCTTCTTATTTTTGCTAATTTGCATCTTTCAAGAAAATTTTCCACTTTAAGTTGACTTTATTGGCATGTTGTTCATAATATTGCCTTATTTTCCTTTTGATGTCTGTAGAATCTGTAATGATGTCCCCATGTTCATTCTTGATATTGATCATTTGTGTCTTCTCTCTTTATTGATGTCTAGAGATTCCTCAAATTTATTGCCTTTTCACCTTTGGCTTTATTGATATTTGTCTATTTTCTAATTTGTTGGTTTCCTTCTACTTTGAGTCTAATTTGCTCTTCTTTTTCTAGGGTGAAGTTTAGCCAATCAATTTAAGACCTTTCTTCTTTTCTGATATGGCTATTTCAAACTATAAATTTCCTCCCAAGCACTGCTTTAGCTCTGTCTCATAAATTTTTAAATCTTGTATATTCATTTTCATTCAGTTCAAAATATTCTTTAATTTCTCCTGTGATCCATGAGCTGTTTAGAATTATGTAGTATAATCTCCAAATATTTGGATTATTAACATATTTTTCTGTTATTTATTTCTAATTTAATTCTGTTATTCTAAGAAAACATACTATGCATGTCTTTTAAATTTACTGAGGTTTTTTTTTAATGACCTAGCATATGGTCTATCTTGGTAAATATTCCATTTGCACTTGAAAAGAATGGGCTTTCTGCTGTTGTTAGGTAGCATGTTCTATAATTACCAATTAGATCATGTTGTTTTATAGTGTTGTTCAAGTCTTCTATATCCTTAACTTATTTTATGTCTACTTGTTCTATACATAACTGAGAGAGCAGTGTTGAAATTTCAAACAATAATTGTGGTTTTATTTCTCCTTTCAGTTCTGTCAGTTTTTACTTCATGGATTTTAGAACTCTGTTAGTAAGTGCATACACATTTAGCATCATTATCTCTTCTTGATGAACTTACCCCTTTATCACTATGATGTGATACTCTTTGCCCTGGTAATATTCCTCATTCCAAAGTCTACTTTGTCAGACATTAAAATATCCATGCCAGTTTTCTTTAGATTAGTGTTTGCATGGCATATATTTTTCCTTCCTTTTACTTTTAAGTTATTTGTGTCTGTATATTTATCCAGTCTGGCCATCTCTGCCTTTTAATCAGAATGCTGAGACTATTTACTCTTAATGTAATTATCAATGTAGTTTGTCTACTGTATTTGTATTTGTTTTCTATCTATCCCATCTGTTCTCTATTCCTTTTTTCCTCTTTTCCTGTCTCCTTTTGGAATAACTGAGTATTTTTTAGCATTCCATTTTATCTCACTATTGCCTTAATAGTTATACCTCTTTTTCTTTTTTAAGTGGTTGCACTAGGGTTGATAAAATGCATCTTTAGCATATCACAGTCTTCCATGTGAAATAGGAATATACCATTTCATGTATACTGTAAGAGCATTATAATAGTATGTTTCCATTTCCCCCTTTGGGTGGCATTATTGTCATTCATTTTACTTCTACATATTATTATAAATCCCCCAACATATTGTTACAATTTTTGCTTTAAACAATTATCTTTTAAAAAATTAAAAATGAGAAAAAGTATCATATTTTTGTACTATACTCTTCATTCCTTTGTGTAGATCTGAGTTCCCATCTGGTATCATTTTCCTCCTGCTTGAAGACCATCCTTTAACATTTTTTATAATGCAGGTCTGCTGGAGACAAATTCTCACAGATTTTATTTATCTGAAGATGCCTTTATTTCACCTTCAATTTTAGAAAATATTTTGCTGGATAGAATATATACGTGAACAGGTTTTTTTTTCCTTTAATCGTTTTAAAGGTATCATTCCATTGTCTTCTGATTTGTGTCTTCCTGGTCAGAAGGAAGACACCCTATGCATGTACTGCTTAGTATTCAACTGAACACCCAAGAGTACCCCATGCATATTTCTGCATCTCTTTCTCTGCATACCTCCCATATCTTTGGTATTCTGATACACTAATCCCAGTGGTCTCCATCTTCCCAAACTCCTGTGTCTATCTCCCTACCTCAGTGAGTCTACTGTGTTCTGCTTGCAATACCACTTCTTGCACTGAAGTCCAGAAAGTACCTCCAGGCAAAATTCTAGGGAGATCATAAGGATCATCTCACTCGTTTCTCCTCACTCAGGGATCATAGTCTTGTGCTGTCTGTTGTTCAATATCTGACAACAGTTTGATATATTTTGTTCATGTATCTAATTATTTATAACAGGAGGACAAGTTCAGTACCAGTTGCTCCATCATCGCTAGAAACAGAATTATGTTCGTTTTCAATTTTTTTTCCCTGTTCTTCAGATTGGATGATTTCTATTGATCTGTCTTCAAGCTTACTAATTCCTTTTTCTATCTCCAATATGCTGTTAAGCCCCTTTGATGACTTTTTCATTTCAGTTATTGTACTTTTTTGTTCTAAAATTTCCATTTGTTTCATGTTTATAGCTTCTGTTTCTCTGTCCATTCATTAAGATCACATTTTCCTTCAATTATTTGAACATATTTTTCATAGCTTCTTTAAAGCTGTTGTCTACATCTGGGCTATCTTAGGGTTTTTTTCTATGAGTTTATTTTTTCCCTTACTATGGGTCACATTTCCCTGTTTCTTTGTATATCTGATTGTTTTTATTGTGTCCTGGACATTTTGGATGATATGGTTTAGAAACTGGATTCTGTTATCTTCCTTTAATGAGTGTTAATGTTTGTTCTTGTAGGCAGTTCAGTTCCTGGCTGATCATCTTGAATTTGTGTAGGTTTGGGTTTTTACTTTGTTAGGGCATATTGTGAAAAGTCCAGGAATTTCCTAAGCCCTCTAACTTGGTGAGACTCAATGTCAAAACTCTGTTTCTCCTGTGGATTTTAGTTTAAGGGAAGGTCTATAGTAGGCAAAGTTTGGCAAACTGTGGGCTGCAGGCCACAGACAGCCTGCTCTGTTTTTATAGATAAACTTTTATCAAAAAACAGTCACACCCATTCATTTACATATCATCTACGGATTCTTTGATGCTACAATGGCAGAGCTGAGTAGTTATTTATTATTACTTCTGTGATGGTGAAATTGTCTATTTCTCCTTGTAGTTACATCAGCCTTTGCCTATATTTCATGTTTAGAATTTTGTATTTCCTGATGAATTGAACATTTTATTATTATATAATAATCATTTATGTCTCCAGTAATGCTTTTTGTCTTAAGGCCTAGTTTTTAAAATATTAATATGGCCATACCAACTTTCTTTTGGTTAGTATTCAACTGATAAAATTTTCTTTATTCTTTAATTTTTTAAAATTTAAATCAAAGTAATAAATGGACATCGTTTAAAAAGCCAAATAGTCCATCAAGGTTCATAAAAAGCACTTGCAGTTCCCTACCCCACTCCTCACTATGCTCCCCACTCCTTGAAGTCTTCCTTCCAAAGGCAAACACTTTGACTCCCTCCTTACTTCTAAAGAATATGCATATACTACAATATTTTAGTTAGTGGTTTTTAGGTTTGTATCTATTGACTTCCTATTATGGTAAGGATTTAGCTGTCTGATAAAACTATCCCCTCAGCTCCCCTTTCGTCATTCCAATATATTATCATTTTTGACTACGTAAGTATTTGGGGTTTCTATTATTATGGCTATGCAATTATTCATAGCTGAGCATTCTAGTATACTATGATTTCATTTCCGTTCTTGTTTTTTTTTTTTAATTTCCCGAGGTTGACAATTGTTTTTTTTTTTCTTTGTACTCATTGATAATCCCTGCACCTTCCTAGAGTTTCTTTTTCTTGGAGGCATGTTCTAAACAATTCCATTCTTCTTGCTTTTGGATTTCTTTTCAGGCTTGCTGCAAAGCCATCATCTTGGGAGTCTCATCCCAGCAATTCTTTCTTCTTTTCTGCTGATTAGGATTCTCTGCTGGATCATGTCTTACTCTTTCTTGGTTTGTTTTAAAAACATGGAAGCACATTTTTGGGTTAGAAAAGCAATAATTCAATAATGCATAGGGTAATGCCAGCTCTTGAAATTTCTGTCCTTAAGCTATTGTGATCCAATCTAAACTAGTTGTCCTTTATGGAAATTGCACTGCCATTGCGGGATCTCCTTTCATCATCTTCCTTTACTTTTGCCTCTCTCCTGTGTTAAATCTCCTGTTTTCTGTATGTCTATCTTCTTTTTCTTTTTTGGTTTATGCTCTCATTTTGGAAGAATATATCCTCCAGTAGCTTCCTGAGAAAGGATGCATGGGGAGCCATAATTTTTGAGATTTTCTATGTCTGCAAAAATGTTTACTCTATCCTCACATTTACTGAATAGTTTAGGTGGGTATAGAATTCTAGGTTGGTGTATTAGTTAAGGAATAGACCCCAATGTACTATAGTTCAAACAAGATAGTTTATTCCTCTCTCATATTGATAGTCCAGAGGAAGCAGATGGGAAGACAAGGTTGCCAAAGCACCCAGTTTCTTTCCAACATATTGTTCCACCATTCTCTACGTCAATCCTAAGCCAACTTACCAGCAACACATCTGAATTCAAGCCCACAGGAAGGGGAAAGAGAGGAAGTGGGAAGCAAGCAATTTCTTTTAAAATTGTGACCAAGAAAGTTGCACACACACTGCTCATGTTCTATTGGCCCCTGTGGGGTGAAGTTATTCTCTAGTCCATCTTTTTACTCAGCATGTTGCCTTTTCAGGTCCTAGTTTACACAGGGGTCTAGATCCAATCTTCGTGTGAGGGCTCTGTATTCATTTTCTATATTGTGTGTGTGAAGCACATTAAAACCCCAAATTCCAGGCCCCAGGGATAAGCAGAGGCCTGAGCAGAACCATCAGCTTAAGCCCTAAGGGCTTCCCCACACTTTGAGTAGCATACTGACCCATCACCACTGCCTGCAAAGCCCCACGTGGTCTGGCCCTGCCATCTTGCTGCCCACATCTCCCCCTCTCTTCTCTCACACACCAGACTCCAGACCCTCTGGTTTCCTTGCTGTTCCTAGAGCTCACCAAGCTCTTTCCTACCTTCTGGACTCTTCACATGCCATTCTCTCTGGCCAAAAGACTCTTCCTCCAGATATCCATTTGGCCTGCTCCCTCTCCTCATTCTGCTCAAATGTCACCACCTCTGAGACTTTTGCTGACCACTGTGAGCAAAGTAGCCCCTCATCCCTCCTCCCTCCCCAGCTTTTACTTCCCCTCAGAGCACCCATCACTACTGACATGGTATCATTTTCCTTATTTGTTCATGGTCTGACTCTCCCACTAGATATGTGCCTAGATGGTTGGTTTAGAAAGTGATTCCAGGGAGCGGGAGTGAGGGAAGGGATGTGAACAGAGGAGGAGGAGCCAATACAAGGATGTGTTATGAGTCAACCACTCCCAGGATATTCTGAGGAGACTTGAATGATGGCTCAGAACTCTGTCAGGGGAAGAAAGAGAGAAGTCTGTTATACCTCAGCTGTTAGCTCCTTTGGTCAAGTGGTGTGTAATTCTCCTGCCCTCTGGGTTGCATATGTGTCAGAGAAGCTCTGGGGCAAGAAGCAAGAGGCTCAGGCCCAAGGTGATCAGGTTGTCCCTGTGCAAAGCTGGTCACAGTCTATGGGCAGGTGGTGGCTGCAGCTGTGGGTGGGGCTGAGACTATGATACAGGGACTTTATATGGATATCTCCTGCTCTGCTCTTTCCCAAGCACTTAGATGAGTGACCAGATGCAATAAACACCCAATGAATATTTGTTGAATCAATGAGTGGTGCTGCAGTCTAGTGGGGAAAAGGCAAGCAGCAATGAGTTAAGAAAACAAAGTGGGCCGTGGGTTATGATGGGGTAAATACAGGTTGTCAGAGGGCCTGCAGCAGGAGCCTAGCTAGTCTAGAGGAGGAGAGAGGACTTCCTGGAGGAGATGGCCCTTAAGCTGAAATCTGTGTGGGAGTTAATTGCCCAGCTGACTTATAAAACACTTGCACATCTAAGTAAAAATATCAGTGATGGAAATCATAGGTAACATTTACCAAGCTCTTTTCATGGGCCAGACCATTTGCTGAATGCTCGATGGGCCTTGTTAATTAACTCTCTAACATGTGGACTGTTTGATCTGTTTCACCCAGGGGAAATCTGAAGTTTAGAGAAGTCAAGTGACTTGCAGTGACAGGGTAGAGATAACCATTTCTCCCCATTTTACATAGGGGTGGACTGAGGCCCAAAGCAGGGCAGTGACTTGCCCACAGTCACAGGAAGTTAATGGCAAAGCTGGGACTAAAACCCAGGTCTCCCAACTCCTGGGCTTGTGTCCCTGTTCCAGAGCTGGCCAGACAGAACGAGGACTCAGGAAGAATGAGGGAGGAGGAGGGTGAATTAAACATGGCCAGGCTGAGCTGGGCGGGCACTGCCTCCCCAGCTATTACCAGAAGAAGCTGAAGGAAGGCACCTGTAAGGCCCGAGAGATGGAATCAGCCATAGGCCGGCTGCGGTCCCGAAAGAAGCTTCCCTACAACCTCCAGCAGGCAGATACCTTGGAAGTTCCAGAAGGAAGGGTCCTCAGGATGCTGAGCCGGCTGAAGCAGCAGGACTATGGTAGGGCCCTGGGCATGATGGGGGCTCTGCTTTCCTGTCCACCTGGCCTCTTTTCCCGGGCCCCCACACAGCCAGACCCAGGAGCTGGGAGAACTGGTTTCCCACTTTGGACTTAACTGTGTGCATCAGTTGATGAGTTGATAATCACTACCCCATCTCCAGCCCCCGCTGCCTTAGCCCTGAGCACAGGCTGGTCCCAAGAGCCTGGACTGAGAAGGGAGAGGGATTAGGAATCCCAGCTCACCATTTATTGAGCATCCATTGGGGCCACTCACTGTGCTAGGCCCTTTGCAGATGCACTAGAATTTAATCCTCATAATCACATATTTACCCCCATTTTCCTGATGAGAAAACTGAAACTGAGGAAGTTTAAGCAATTGGCCCAAGGCTCACAGCTACTGTGTGTCAGAAAGGGGAGTTTATACACAGATCTGAGTGCAAAATCTGTGCTCTTTTCACTGGGCAAGGCTGCCTCCCTATAATAGTAGGTACCATTTATTAGGCTCCTGTTGTGTGCCAAGTGATGGGCCAGGAGCATTCCAAAGTCTCTCAGGAGTGTGCCTATGAGACTTTGCCAGGACCCATCACAAAGACATCACAACAGCTCCTTCTTAAGATGTTAGCCCTTACTCTGTGCTCCGCATTTAGCTGAGCGCTTTGCATATATTATCCCTTTAATCCTTATCATCAACTCTTGAGGTGGGTACCACCATCATCTCTGGCTTATACAGAAGCTCAGAGAGGTTAAGTGATTTGCCCAAACCCAGGCAGCTCATTAGGTGGCAAAGTCAGGATTTCACCTGGGCCTGCCTGCCTCCCAGTGCTGGGTGTGCTCTGAAGCATTCCCCTCTTCTGCCTCCTCCTCCCTCACCAGCTGCCAACCTGCAGAGCCCCTATGCCCAGGTGCCTTGCATCCCGCTCTGCCCACGGCTGAACAAGAAGATAGTCCGCCGGAAGCAGGGCAGCCACTACATGCTGGACCAGTGCAGCCCCACTAGCCTGGGCCCTGACATCCACGGCCTCTTCTTCCAGTCAGGATCTCAAGGAAATAGGTGGGTACCCAGAAGGCGGGCGCCCCAACTCAGACCCATCCACCCACTCCCTTACGAGGCCCCTGGCCTATCCCAAGGGGAATCCATCTTTCCAAGAGATGATGCCTGGGAAACTGTTGCTCCAGGAAGGAGAAAGGGAAAAGGATGGAAGGGGGAAGAAACTAACCTCCAGGAGGGCCTGCATACCAGGTAGATTGTTCGTAAGTCAGGGTACTGTGCCTTCCTGTGCTCAGGACTCAGCGGCACATATCATCTTTCTTTTAGGCTGGCACTATCTGCCTTTCTCACACGGGGGGTTTAACTCTCAAGTCCTTTGCCCAAGTCTGTTAGGAGGAGCAGCAAACAGGCTGAGCAGCTGGGCAAGGGGGAGCTTCTTCCCCTGCAGCAGTCCCCCTCCAGGCGCCTTGGGATAAAAGAACACTGGGCTCAGAATCAGGTCCCCAAGCATGACTGCTGGCTCCACCACCTCCCAGGGAGGGCCTCCTCTTCCCTTGGGCACAAGGGGATGGCTCACTTCCACTTTTCTCCCCCACCTCACTCCCTAGGGAACACAGTTCTGACAGCCAAAAGTGGCTCAGCTCTGTGCCGGCTCGAACTCATTGACCCTGAGGAGTCCTGAATCTGGGCAGCTGTTCAAGGCCTGCGGACGGATAGGTCATCAGGCAGGGATCACTGCTGGATTTTGCTTTTGTGGCCTGGCAAGCCAATAAACACCAAGAACCTCAGCCTCTGTGCCTGATGCCATGGAAGGGCCCCAGGTTTTCATCCTTCCACTTGGCTCTCAGAGTGCAGGGCCCCAGCCTCCCTCAGGCTTGAGAACCCCTGAAGCAAGGCTCACCTCAAAACTCTGCCCAGGGTCAGGGCTCCCACTAGAGGCGGCCCTGGGTGCAAAGTCTTGACCTTCTGTGCCCTCTCAAAGCACAGAGCTGGGTCTCTCCTCAGATGAGTGTCTCCCCCTCTGCACCAGGAGCCCCACGAGGGCAGGAATTCTCTCTCCCCACTTGCTTGCAGGAAGGGGTGAACATAGGGAAGTTACCTGGGAAAAACCCTGGCCCTTAAACATGCAAGGGCAGGAGGGGCCTCGGCCATGCTCTCACCAACAGAGCCCCAGGACCCAGGGGTCCCCTTCCCTTGGAGCCTAAGGGTGTGGGTTCTTGCCCCCCAACCCACACACCACCCCAGGCCTATCTAACAAAGAGAAAGCCCTTCCCTGTGACTGAGCGGACGTAGCTCCCCAGTGGTTAAACAAGCAGCCATAACAAGAGGTTAGGAGGCCAGGAACTGAAATGAGGACAAGGCTCTGACAAGTTTAAAACATGTATTTAAAATACAATTTATAAAATGCTTAATCTGCCGACTCAGGAGCCCGCGGCGCGGGGTTGGGGTGGGGTGGGCAGCTGCCCGCTAGACCAGCAGAGCAGGACTGCAGGGGTGCAGCCCTCCCTCCCATGCCCTTCTGTTCACACATCCAAGGGGCCCATGTGTACCCCTGGGACTACACGGCCAGAAAACAGGACCCCAGAGGTTTCCAGAGTCTCTGCTTACCAGGGAGGCTGGGGGCAGCCCTGCCGGCCCATCCCTGAGCAGAGCATCCCCAGATGGGGCAGAGCAGGGTATGGCTGGGCTGGACAGGGCGGGTGGGGCAGGGCAGTGGGCTCTGGAAGGGGCTGATGGTAGCAGATAGGGTGTTGCCTCCTGCCTGCAGGGGGGGAGCACCCTGATTGAGTGGGCTGAGAAGGGCTGGTCACCAGGCCCAGACCCCCAGCTCCTTTGGTTATAGGCTGACATCAGAGTAGTGGCTCATGGGAAGCGGTTAGCTGGAAGGTCCGAGGCCTGGCTCATAGGGTCAGGGAGGAGCTCGGGGAAGGGGACAGTACCATGAAGGCAGATAAAGGGGCAGCAGCCTCAAGTTTCTGCCCCCCATTCCCCTGGGGTTTTCCAAGCCAAAGCCTGCAGCTTACTTAAAAAAAAAGGAAAAAAAAAAAGCACTTAAGGAAAGTTACAGACAACTACAGGAAAAAAAAAAAAAAAAAACACCACACACAAAATCCAAACCGTTCTCCCATCTCACCCCAACACAATACAGTTTCCTGTTTTCATTTCTTTCTTTTTTTTTATTTTGCCTGCCACCTCTCCATCTGAGGAGCCAAGGGTATGACTGCTGGTGGGTGGTAACAGGCACACAGCGGACAGAGCCCCATCTTTGGCTGGAAGGAGATGGGAGCATCAGTCCCTACCATATCCTCAATCCACAGACACCCGCCAGCCAGCCTTCCCTTTGGCTCCCACTAGGGGAGTGGGGAGGGGGCAAGAGCAGGTGGTCCCAAAGGCTGAGCAATCAGCACTTCTGGCCTTCCCACCTGGCCTACCTCTGTATCCTTCTCCAACTGAAAGGATGGTCTCACCTTGGGCCAGAAACCACTATTACATGAAGGATGGACACTATACATTTAGAAAGAGGAAACTTGGTCAAGGCAGTGGAACAATAAAGACAGCAGCCAACCTTCTCCCTTGCCCACTCCTGGAGGTAATTCCCCCTCAGAAAAGCCTGTGGGCACAACTCAACACCCTGTGGGTTCTTACTGACTGAAACTCTGTTCCAGCTCTGCTCACAGACAATTTCCTGGCTTCACACAGTTACAAGGCCATGTGTGCTATGATCCAGTTGCTGATTCAACTGGCAGCTGGCCCTTCCTCCTAAGGGGAAGAGGTTGTGGGACATGGCTTGTTGGGCCTACATTCCCACAGGGCAAGGCTGAGAACCAGGTGAACCAAGGGGTGGAGAGAGCCTGCAAAACCTAGCTTGCCACCTTGGCCACCCCAAGCTGTCTGGATCACAAAACATCACACCAACCATTCCAAAACTCATCCATTGAGTGGGGAGGACATCTGGCTGGCTGAGGGATAAGGCGCAGTGCTACAGAAGAGACCAGAAAGCCTGAGCCAGACTGTACACACACAGAGCTGCTCTGGGCAGCTGCCCTCTTGGGCTCTTCCATCTCGAGGAGCCAAAGCAAATCTCTAGGCTCCAGGGACAGAGGGGAAACTGCTTTCATTCCAGGCCCTTGCTCTGGAAAAAGGGGTGAAAGGTAGCCTAGGTCTACAGGGAACCAGTCTGTCATCACCAATCTTTGTAATGCACAGCTTGTCTTTTCCCAAATGTATTCAGAATGGCCTGCTCTCAAGGTAGTGATTTCACAACGGAAATGTACCAGGTAGTTACCGAGCCAGTGCCATCAATAGGGATGACACTCCACGGACCCTTGAGAGTTCAAGCCTTGCTGGAGTGGGAGGATCTATTCACCTTCTGACCATACTAGGCAGGAGGCTCAGAGTCCTGGAGCCAGACTCTCCCTGGCTTTCCTTGTGCTGACAGCAAAATACTGAGCAAGTCTCACGTCCCTTACTTCTAAGCCCAGGAGTGCAGTCTCACTCCCTGCTCTCTTCTAGAAGCAGCAGGCCTGGCTGGTAGGGAACCACCCTGAGGGGTATGGGAAGGGGAAGTCTGTTTACTTTCCCTATCTCCCAAAATACTAGAGGTGGGCTTGACACCCTCCCCAGGCTCTTTGAGCCTATAGAGCTAGCCCAGTCTCCAGGTAGGGCCAAGATGCCCTGGGACTTAGCTGGGGGAGGGAGGTATAGGCATGGGGTGCTCATCTGTCCTGGGGCTACGAAGCCCTGCCCCTTTTCTGGGCGGCAGTAGGAATACAGA
Organism: Tapirus indicus; assembly: GCA_031878705.1. Classification (NCBI taxonomy): domain Eukaryota; kingdom Metazoa; phylum Chordata; class Mammalia; order Perissodactyla; family Tapiridae; genus Tapirus; species Tapirus indicus. Next base: position 96,756,540 of record CM062924.1, on the reverse strand, counting down.
AGCTAAGCTCACCAAAATCCTATTGGTTAATGTTTCTAGTGAATTTCCCAGAAACATTTTTAAGTAGACTACCAAACTACCCTTTCTCAATTAAAAATTCATTAAACTGCTAAAACCCCTCCCATGCACTTTTTCTTGCAAATCAGATATTTGTATAAACAAACAAAAATAGGAAGAAAAAAAAGGATATTTTCAAATGGAACTTACTTTTAAGTGATGAAGACATGCACTTGGGGGGGTGGGTGGACGGGAGTTCTCATTTGTGTTTTAAAATCCCAAATTAATGAGCATGATAAACTGTTATTGCTGGCACTGGCTTTACCCCAAGTGGCACTGTCTGACTCTCTACTCTTGAGTCCTTCGTGGGTCCCCCCAACCCTCCCCTAACCCCCACCCTTTCCCTTTCCATTGACTTGGGACAGCCCTTGTAGACATGCCAATCACAGTGGGAAGGGGGAGGTCACAGTGCATGGGGTTCAAGGTCACAGTGGGCGGAGCAAAGGGGATCACAGTGCAAGTAAGTCAGGTCGTTCCCTCTGCTCAAGTCCAGCTGTCTGCCACGGCAGTGCGACCCGTGGCAGACGACCCAGGAGGCGATGATGGTGGCAGCATCCTTTCTTGCCCGCATTTATCTGCGCTGTTTGAAGCCTTGTGACCCATCAGGACCCAAAGGCTGTCTGATCACATTATTGGGCTGCCTGCTGTCTTCAGGTTGGGAGATCCTGGTTGGCCTGAAGGGAAGAAGATCAGAGAGAGGCCTGAAAAAGGATGTGAGAGAGGTCCCCAAATCTTAAAACCAACCACCCCTGCAGCTGGGGCAGAAGTCACAGTGGCTATCAGCCAACTCTGGCTCCTTGAGCCTGCTTCTTTGGCCAACAGACTCAGGGCATCTCCAAGTTGGGAAGCCCTGTGAGCAGGTGGGGTGAGTGGTCCACAGTCACCTCCAGCGCTTGCAGCCCTCTTCCCGCCAGTGTGGCTTGCCATCATTCATCTGGAGGCAGGGGGAGTGCTCAAGGGCCCATCCTGTCAGAGGCAGTGACCATGGACAGCACACCCGCCACAGAACCATGTGGCACAGACTCTGCAGTGTCAGACCAAGGTCAAGACCCCTAACAAGAGCTCAGCAGAGTGACCCAGTACCCACCATTTCCAGCCTCCTGCTTCTCTCCAAATCACGTGATTAAGGGTCAACTCATATTACTATGCAAGACTGAAAGGAAATGGACTTCCACTCTGCCAAGTGAAGGCTGAGAGGAGATAACAAAATAATGAAACGATAGACAGAAGGTATATAGATCAGTTCTTCAAGTCCCAGGAGACCAAGCCCAAGCAGGGCTCTCAAAGTTAGAAAAAGGTTGTTTTAACAAATACTGCCTTTCCAGGAAGTGACAATCTTACATAATGCAACCTCTAGGACTGCAGTGAAAAAAAAAAGCTGGGAATAAAAAATAATTTAGAAAATTCACAAAAACATCATAGTGGGCAATTATGAGACCCAGAAGATAACATCTAAGCACTTAATTGGGCTATATCCATCGTGCCAGTCAGGGTTCTCGGAACCCTATGCTCAGTTAATTGCACAACTTGATAAGGCAGGTACTATCATTATCCCATTTTTCAGATTAGGCTATGAAGGTACAGAGAGTTTAAGTAGCTCTAAGTTAAGCAGAAGTAAGTGGCAGTGGTGGGCTCAAACTCCAGCAGATTTTGACTCGAGGTCCATGCCTTAACCTCTCTGCCACACTGCCCCCTGGTGCCTGCAAAGGCAGCATGCCAGCAAAGCACGACCTCAGAGCTATCAGAGCAGTCCTAAGCCAACGTAGTACAGACAATGAGCTGGCCCCACCAGACTGGGTTGGCAGCTGGAGCTGCGGTGATTCCAGCCCCGACTCTGCCTGCTTCTCACTACCCGACATGCAGCCAGGCCACTCTCCTCCTCTGCCTCCTCAAGGTGGCCTGCTGGAGCGGTCAGTGGTCAGCCCTGCCTGCTATACTCACCTGTCGAGGATGGGTTTCTCTTGCTCCTCCTCTGGGCTAGCGCTGCCCAGGATCCGCTTCCGGGCTTCAGCGTACTCTGCCTCCCGCTGTGCTAGGGACTTGACGGGAAGGGCAGGCCTGCTGGTGGAGTTGGGGCTGCTGACCACACCGTTGCTGGTGGGCCTCTTGAGGATGCGGATCTGTGGAGGGGGCCCCGTGGGAAGGCTATCGTCCTGAATCACAATGGGCACTTTGGGAGGAGATTTGGATTTCCTGCTGACAAAGAGCAAACATGGCTTCACAAGTCCTGCCCTTGACTACAGAGGCCTCATCCATGTCCACACCCACCCCTCATCACTTCCCTCTCCCTCCCCCTCCTAATGTTATTCATTATTCTCTGGCCTCTGACCAGACATCACAATTCTCACTCCTCAAGAAGAGTTTCTCAAAAGAGCAACTTTGCCATAAGCTCACGGAGTCCACAGGTCTGCTCCTCAGACCTAACTCCAGGCAAAGGGGGCTGGAACACCAGCTTATTCTGGGACTTCTATCCCCATGTTCATCACAGTCACATCAACCAATGTTTGGCCCCTGTGTCAAAAAACTTCATGCCTAGAATTCAATTATTTCAGTTAAAATCCCAGCTTTCCTCCATAAACCAGAGTGTAACAGACTGGTGCCACCGGTGGGAGCCCCTTAGCTTGAAGGTCAGCAAAATGTTCCCTCCCAGCCAAGGTCTTCCACCACGTGTGCTCAAACCAGTCAAACACTACAAAGGAGCCCATTCCGCCATCCCTGCCTGGCATCAAGACAGGATTTGCCGAACTGCCTCAGCCTTCTGGTGAGCAACCTGTGAGCAACCCAGAGACAAGCTACAGCAGACAACTGGATCACCTCTTCAGAAGAGCTTCTGAGCAGAGACACCTCCCTCACCAGTGCTCTTTGGTATGCTGGACACGGCGGGGCTGGGGTGAAGGACAATCCTAGAAATGGTGCTTGGCCGTGCTCAAAGGAGAAGCATTGTCCAAGCTGGTGGACACATCACCTGATGTGTCCACAAGGAGAGGTGGAAAACAACACAGGAAGGGAAAGAGACAAAAGCCACAGGAGAAAAAGGGATCCAGGCAGCAATGACCACCCCTCAACAGCCACAAAGACCCTCCCAGAGCAGTCAACCAGCTTCTCTTTAGAACCAAACAGCCCACAGGGGCTTGTTTTCAGAGCCTTGGTTGTCAGGAGGCATAGGGACTGGAGGAACTCAGCTGCTGCCAGGGGAACTGGAACAAGTCCTGGGCAAGATAGGAATGGCAGGGCAATGGGACTGTAACCAGGCGTTAGTGTTGCTGAGATGAGCAGACAGACAAGGGACCAGCAATCCAATCAAAGCGGCAGGGAGTCAGGAAAGCTAGCAGGTGGGCAGGGCACCCCGGAGCTCCCTGGGGAATGACTGTGCAGCCCATTAAGCAAGTCCAGAGAGGCCCTCTCCTCCTCCTCCCTGTCACTGTCTCTGCGGGAAGCCAACAGGTTACTAAGCCCAAAGACTGACTGCTGAAGTCAACTTCCACCTGCTTTGGAAATCCACTTGCTCTGCTGTCTGGGTGGGGAAAAAAGCTATCCCTAAAGGTCTTTAAGAATTTCTGAGAATCTTTCCTTCCAGGATACCCCCATAATGCCCTAAGCCACTCAGTCACAGAGGGCCCAGAGACATCACCTGTCCAACCTCCTTATATCACAGAGAAAGAAACTGATGTCCAGAGGGGGAAACAACTTGCCCCAAACCTCAGAGCAATTGGGAGCAGAGCCAGGCCCCAAACCCAAGCCTTCTGACTTGTCAGCTCCCCACTCTCCATCAGACCACCTCACACAGGGTGCCCACTAAGGTAGGAGGCAGGTGCAACACTCCTACCTCACTCCTAAAGCCTCAAGCCACCATGACCTTGAGGGAAGGGATCACTGCCCAGGGGCCTGACCTGCTAACCTAACAGCCAGCTGGAAAACACCACTGACTGCCCAGCTCTCAAACAGCAGAGAGCATGAGCCCTCAGACCAGACAGCAGCCTTACCTCTCCTTTTGTGTGATCTTCAGTTTTTTTTCCAACCGTCTGTCTATTTCCTAGAGGAAAAAAATGTATATAAAAAGTGGAAAAAAATCTCTCTCAAATAAAAACTTACATCTTTATTTTCAGAGCTAAGGGCAGTGCCTCTCTCTGACCAGGGACATTACTGTGCCCTTTGAGGTAACAGATGTGGACCTCCCTTTACTAGACTCTGGGGTTTGGGGACCTGACTCCCTGTGGGTTCATCTCCCTCCATCCCCACGGCCGTGGTGATAGTTCTAGACCTCACCATTCAGCTGGGTTCTCTGGCGAGCCTCCAACTAGTCTCCCAGCCTCCAATCTGTCCTTCACAGAGGCACTCAAATCAACTTTCTAAACAGAAATCTGATTGTGTCACTTCCCCACTTAAAATGCTTCAACCGCTTGCTGGATCAAGTCCAAGCTCCTAAGCATGCCTCGCCCATACCTTCCTTTATCTTCTGATCCTGTTTTACACTACAGTGAAAATGAGCTATTATTAACCCCTAGAACCCAGCGTGCTCCAACGTCCTCCCCGCCTGCAAACTCCCATTTATCCTGCAAAACCCAGCTTAGATGTCCACCTCTCCTTTGTGAAGTTTTCTCTGATCCCATACACAGTTAATCACCTGCTCCTCAGATAAGCTCTCCCTTTTATATTCCCTTGTGATCACATGTATCATGTATTTTATGATCTATTTTTTTACTGCTATGGACTTGAACTCTGTGACCAGCACCTAGCAAAAGGCTTAAAACAAAACAGAAGCCTGACACCTGTGGAACTGGATGGCAGTCTGAATCCTCAGGAACTCAGCATCAGGAACTCCGTGACGTCTCCACACACTCATGTGCCAGTGTCCACACACTGGACAGGAGGAAGCTGGGCACAGAGCAAAGACCAAACCTCCAGGCTCCTTGGCTGTTCCACTGCCTTTTCTTACAAAACGTCCCACTCAACCATCCTCAGTGAGGACAAGACCACTGAGCTACTGGAGAGGGGAAAAACTGTATGCAAAATTATATTCTTCTCTGGAGAGATCTATAACAGCAGTTCTCAACCAGGGGTGATTTTGCCCACCAGAGGACATTTGGCAATGCCTGGAGACATTTTTGGTTGTTACTACTGAAGGAGACGTACTACCAGCATCTAGTGGGTAGAGTCTCGGGATGCTGCTAAAATCCTACAATACACAGAACAGCCCCCATAGCAAAGAATTATCTAGCCTCAAATGTCAACAGTGCTGAGGTCAAAAAACCTTCACTTATGAGATACATGCGATCTTCAAAGGAGTCTACTACTTGCAAAATGTTAGGAATCACTGCCTTAGTATAAAAAGTCTTTGAAATTTGCTGAGATTCACCTCAGGGCCCAGTGTGTAGCCAGTCTTCATGAATGTTCTGTATGTTCTGAAAATGACTTGTATTCTACAGTTGATGGATACAGTTCAAGCTGATTAACCATATTGTTCAAATCCTCTAAATTCTTACTGATTTGTTTGATCGAGTGACTATGGAAAGAATCAAGAATTATTCTTTCTAGTAAATTAAACAGTTTATCATTATGAAGTGATCTTCTTTGCCTTAAAACCTATTGGTTAATATTAATAAAGCTATGCCAGTTTTCTTTTGGTTAGTATTCCTGGAATGTTTTTCTCTTTTACTTCTTATCTTTCCATGTCCTTATTTTTGTCTCCTTAAACAATATGAAGCTAGACTAACCATATGAAGCTAGATTTAAATCCAGTCTGACACTGACACTCAATCTGATTGGTGCTAAGTCGTGTTTACAATTTTTTGTTTTTATGAAAGACTCGAAATATATTTGGGCAAGCACATAGACTGTATTCTGAGGGTACCATCAACTCTCTCGCTAGGAAGCTTCTAGAATGAAAATCTCTCCCTCAAGCTCGGAACACAAGCTGGCACCCAATAGGTGTTTAATCATCCCATGGAAAAGGTGCACAGAGAGTGAAAGAATGACCTGGACATTCTGTGAACTGACAGATGGACACTCAAAAAGAGAATCTATGCCCACAGCACAGTCTGTCAGAATCGTAAGACTTGTAAATTTTGTGATTAATACCAGTGTTATTGCCTGAGCAAATACTATGTCTCACATCACTCTAATGCCCATTACCTTTTAAGGGCTTTTCAAGGCTTTCTACAAATAACTTATGGTTTTAAAGTTCCACACTATATCATTTTGCTCCAATCTGAAAATGAGACTGCCTATTCAAATTTCTCCACCATAAATGCAGGGTTTAACACCTGTGGGATTTAGATGCCTTCAAACAGGGTCAAAACCAAATGCCTCCACAGGCCAGGCAAGTAACCAAACTCCATATGCACGCAGCACAGTAGGGAGCTGAAGGCGCCGCAAGGCACCAAGGAGCACTCACTCGCCCTGCCTACAGGCAGGCAGCCGAGCCTTGGCTGACAGGGCCAGAGCTGCGATTTTTGGAGAAACCAAATTCATGATTTTTATGGAAAAGCTCTAAATTTTTAAACCTTATTACATGAACTCTCACTTTCTTATCACTGTGAGGGCCAAATGAGACATATAGGCAAATAGGCCTGATAAATTGGCTGAGTTTTTTAAAAAACTGTGGTAAAATATACTTCATATTAGTTGGATTTGAGGGGTCATCCAGGTTTCCTCTCAGGAGAGCAAAGTGCCTCCTTCTTTCTCTCAGGCCTTAGGGAAGATGGAGAATCTGCCCAGGCCCAGCAAATGGAGCCTGGGTGAAGAAAAGCCCTTCAAGAGGGCATATGGACTGTGTCTGAGTAAATGTGCCTCTGTCCCCAAACTAGAACATGACCAGCATACTTGGCATATAATATAAAGCTACTGGCTTTAAAAATAGTGCCTTACGTCAATATAATGCTTTATGGCTGTTAATACCCTTTCCCAAACACTCACTTTTCTGCTTGCACCAACCCTGTTTGATAGACAAAGTAGCTTTTATCCTTCTCTGTCAGATGAGGGTAATGTGGCTCAAGGAGGTGAAGGAACTTACCCAAGGTCACAAAGTAGTACATGGTAGAGGCAACCCTAGAACTAAAGCCTTTGGGGGCCCTACCCCATGCTGCCTCATCCTCACAACTGCTCACACTCCTGGAAATGCCTGGTAAAGCCATTAGATACTGATCCTCTCCTCCTCATCTCCCCTGAATTCCACACTGCTCATTGGCACTCCAATTACTAACACTTCCATCAAACTCCATTGCATCAGGCAAGAGGGCTTATCAGAGCTGAGGAAGAAGTCTTCCATCAATTAAAGAATGGGATATAAACCCAACAGCTTGGTAGAAAGCTGATCCTGGCCATCTCCAGATGGCCAGCTGGACACCAGCATGCTCAGAGCCGTCCAAGCAGGAGAGAGCATGCTCTGCCAGCAGCTGGAAAGGGCACTGCAACTCGCTCTGGAGTCGGTCCAGGTATCATGAGTCAGTCCATTATCTCCTTGGACAAAGCCCTGCAATCAATCTGCTCTCAAACTCGTGCTCTGAAGAGCTGGACTAGGTGGAAACTTCCCTACAGGGCATACTACAATGAGAATGCTAGTCTCCTCCAGAGATGCAGTGGCCCAATGGAATTAAACAGGCCTCAGAATGTTGTGTGAGGAAGCATCTAGATGTGGGCCTGAATAAGGAATCCTGCCACCTAGGGGCACCTCCTCTTTTTTACAAGGATGCACAGAGCCATGGCCCAAGGTCAAGGCTCCCATGTTAGAGACCCAACCTCCACAGAGAGTGAAGAAATCCATAAGCTCATCACTCTATGACTTTGCTCTGAGCAAGGACAGGTCACCAGGCACAAGGCAAGCGTGAGGGCATAAGCACGTGAGAGGCGAGGTGCTAAGAAAGCTTGATTTCCTATGGCTTCTCCAGAAAGGCTCTTTATTTTTTGCCAAGTAGCACTGAGCAGACTCCAGAAGATGATGCTCTGTGCTCTGATAAGTGGGGTGGCCTCCTCCCTTTGGGTCTAATACCTAAGCAAAAGATCTATTGTACCAAACACAGGTGTCACTTGCCCTGTGGGGCTACATCTCTACAAAAATGAGGTACATGCTCTCGGTCTGAGAAAACAAGCAAAACCAGAAAGAAAGGGGAGGCAGGATGTCATGAAGAACCATAGCGGGGAGCACGGTGGTTCTGGACATGGCTGGTCCTTTATGGGAGGTAAAGGAGAGGCCACAGCCACAAGGTGAATGAAATCAGACGTCAACATCTGCAAATTCAACTCACCTGAGGAGAAAGCGCAGCTTCACTGACTGCTGATGCCCTTAACTTTGCAATGATTATACTTGTGTGAGCCTCTGTCAGAAAGCTGGGGGAAGCATACAAGGGGAAGAGCAGGGAAGGGGACACCTCCAACAGCCTCAATTGTTACAGCCGCGATTTTCGAAAGGAACAAAGGAGACAAGGAGGATAGGGATGTATCTGCAAGGGCAGGCAGGTTACAAAGACAAGTTCACTCCTGTAACATTAAGAGATGGATGTGAAAGGAAGAAAGGTGAGAAGGGGAGCAGAGAGGAAGAAAGGCAAAGGAGAGAAATAAAGAGGCTATTCTGGGCGTTGGTGCAAGTACAGCACCATTACAGCACAGCTATACTCAGACATGAATGTTCAAGAAACAGACTTGATCAGTTCATCTCGGGGTGATGAAGCCCTGGGAAAACCAACTCAAACCAGCCAAACTCACAAGAGTGAACAAACCCAAATCCTCGCCTGTTACACTATGGGGGTGGGAGTGGGTGTCTTACCCTTCCTGATGCCTGACCTGCTGCTGCCTGCTCCCCAGGCCCCCCCACCCCCAACCCCCGGAAAGGAGCGAACTGCCCTGCCCCACCACCGCATCCCGCTCTCGGATAACTGGAATCCTCTGGTCACCAATGCAACTAACACAACTCCCAAGAGTCCAAGTGATCTTGTATTAAATGGAGGTCTAAGAGGCACCAGCGCTGAGTTAGGAAATAATCTCTGTTTATCAGCAACAGTTACTACTTAAGTGACTTTTCTCGGATAATTAGCCTCTGTCAGTTTCCATTTCAAAAGATGACATTTTCTGATTTTCCTCGCAAATTCAAGGAATAACAACTGGTCTTGGGCTCTCTGTGAAGCACTATATCCCACAGGCTCATCTGTTCTTGCCCAGCTATCCTCAGTTGGGAAACACACATCTCTGAGTAGACACTGGGGGGATCTAAAGAAGAGACAAGAACTCTGAGATGAGAGTACAAGGGCTTCTCTCAGAACCAAGCTTGACAGGTCCTGATTACCACAATGCCACCACTGTAGAAAAAAGCAGACAAGAAAGATGCTGTGAAGGAGGAGAGGCGGAACTACCTTCCAACACACTTTGGCCCTGAACTCCTACTATAGTAAGTACTGCCCATGCTGGTCCTAAGTGGCCACTGCGTTGCCTGTGTCAGGGTCTCCTGGGAGAGCAGTCTCTCCAGCAAGGCACCTATGTCTCCCACACCACACATCGGAAATTCATAGGTATAACTAGCAAAATCTGGTGTAAAACTATCAGATAAAAAAGTCTGTACCTTTAAAGTGCATCTGGCTATTTCAAGTCCAGATGCGCAATCCATAGAGACTTTTGCAAACAACCTTCAGAGCGATTAGTTTAATTCTATGTTTCATCCCTGCCTTGTTTCTCTACGTCGGTGGTGTGGCAGTGTCCTGCCCTGGTAGGGCTGGCCATCTCCAATGCTCCTGCTTATTCCACCTCCCCGGGCTAACTCCAGGGAGGGAAGCACCCCAAGTCACATCACCCCAGGTCTAATTCTACAGTGATGCTTCAGGACCACCATCAGGTTCAACAAATTAACTCAACTTCTGGGCAAACATGATTGGATGAGTCAAAAAAAGCCAAATTCAGAAGCTGAGAGATCTATGGGGGCACATCTAGGCCATGAATTCATCAGTTGCCTTTTTAATAAAAGACTCAGGCTAGTCACTTTGAAGGTTCCATTTCCCACAGAACATTCCTCCTTCCTCGGTTACTCCCACAGCAAGGAAAAATTTTGCACTTTAATTAAATGGGTCACTACAGGGCACAGGATATAGTTCTAAGATTCCCTCTCTAAGGAAGTCTGTGCTTTGTTAATATATCTCAAAAGCCACTTTCCTTCTGCTTCATTGTAACAAAAAAGGTCAGAGACAAGCATTTATGGAAAACCTACTATAAAGTAGGAAAAGTACTAGATGCTGGAGACCCAGAGGTGAGGAAGGCAGTCCTTACTGACAAGAGAGTCCAGCCAGGTGGAAGAAGACAGATAAACAAACTGTAGTTGCTATATTAGTTGAATGAACAGTGTTTTGGAAAGAGAAATGGAGAAGGAGCAACCCTGCTATGAGAAGTCAGGGAAAGCTGCAGGGATGTAAAGGACAAGAGTTTCAAGGAGAAGAGAAGAAGGAGCACAAAAAAAAGTTGGGGAGAAAAAGAATGAAAACATGAATAGAGGGAAAGGAGAAGTAAAAAAGAAAAGGGACCAAAGTAAGATACTTCCTAAACTAAGAACTTTGCATGCTTGAGGATTAAGTGACTTGCCTAAGGCCACTCAACTAGTAATTAACAGAACTGAACCCTAAACCTCAAGAGGAAGCAAAAAGGTTCAGGAGAGTGGCTGGTGGGTAGCCACAGGAACAAATAAGGTAGGATAAAGGCTGACAGGTAACACCAACCTGTCTGCCTCCGCACCCCAGGTCAGGGGAGTGCCAGCCAGCCCAGGATTCTGAAGGAAGGAAGGACTGTAGCAGTAGCAGACCACGACAGAGCTGAATTCCAAAGTCTAGATCTTAAATCTATGAATAAGTATCCAAAAGGAAATAATTCTTCAGCAGAGAACAGGTCTAGCAATTTAGATGTATCCCAGGCTGGAGGCCTCAGAAACTCTGTACATTGCCATCTTGAGACAATGTATTATTCTGCTTTGAGCGCTTCTTCAAAGGGTCTCTCCACCGGCAAGGGAATCCATACAGCCCCTTACCTTAAAGGAGCGGAATAGGCAAGGATGGGAGTCATAGTGGTGGGCTCTATCCTTGGAATAAAGTAGGGGGTAGAGTCTAATGGGGCTCTCCTTTCTCCACGTTTATTACTGCTCCTCCCTTTCTGTTTTCATACAACACTAAGCAATACAACTATTAGAGGAAACAGTATTATTAGTCCTCAGAGGCAGCAAGAGACTCCTCAGTCAGTCTTGGGAACTTTGCACCCTAACCAGACAGAGGCCACACTGTCAGTGGCTAGAGAGCCACCCCCACACTCAGCACAGCAGCACTCTCTGCTCCAACATCCGCCTTTGAATGACACTCTACTAAGTGCTTGATTTAACTCTCACCACCAGGCAAGGCAGATTTTATCAATCCAATCTTACAAATGAGGAAAATGAGGCTGAGAGAGAGGTAGGTAGTGACTTGCCCCAAAATCAGACCTGGCACTTGAACCCTTAGCCTACTCTTCTGACTTCTATTGCTATGGATGGAGAAAGTGGGTCACTGGTAGAGGTGACCTATCCTTTCTTGCTACCTTTTACAATGAAGACAGAAAGGCCTCTCTCCTAAAGGAAATATTAGGCATACAGACTTTGGGGGAAGGAACAAAGATCATTAGCTTCCCCTCACCAGGTTTTATTCAAACACCCAAAGGTGTTATCACCAAAGACTACTTAGAATCATGGCACTGCAGGGGCAGTGAACACAATGCCTCCAGAGCCAAGCCAATAAAGCAGGCAGGACAGAACACAACAGGTAATGCGAGGAGATGAGAGGTGAGCAACCAAGACCTAGGGGAAGGCATTCAAATCCAATATTTAAAAATCAATGTGCATCCAAAAGTCTATAGACTGAAAACCCGAGGGCTGCAAGTTTGCAACTATAGATACAGGGAACCTAAGATAGCAGAGTTGTTAAATCTTCACAAGAGATCTGAGCAAAAATGATTTATGTTATCTCTTTCCACTGGGCCAGATGTTACTATAGTTTTCCCATTTATGATCAAGATTTCAACCAGCATCTCACTTGCAGTCACTGTTCTTAGTATTACAACTGACAGCAGCATTGGCCTTTTGACTCTTGAGCCCCGAGTTCAAGTTTCTCAAAGACATGAAATTCATTAGCTCATCATCCAGGCTATAGAAGCAAAACAAATACAATACTTCAAAGGAGCTAGCAACTAAGCATCCTAGAGCACTTAACTAGTTAATCATCTGCTGAAAAGCAAAGGTAAACAAACTGTCCAAAAAGGTCCCTAGAGTGTGGGCTCAGGACACCAACAGCCTGGGCTGGGATGACCATGTGATTTCCTGGACACCAGGAATAATAGTACCTACACATCACTAGTCGCTGAGACTGAGGGGGGTAATGAATGTAAGATGCACTCTGCCTGGCCTGTAACGAGCCCTCAAGACGCTGTCTAAGAAGTCTTTCCAAAAAGGGCCCATGGGACTTGGGAGCTCGAAGGCTTATGGGCAGTGTCCATTCACCAGGGAGATGGGCAACTAGGTAGCAGAAACAGAACTGACAGATGGAGGGTCACAAATGCTTTTATGAGCCCAGAAGGCCAGAGCCTGAGGGCTGGGAATTTGGCTCTCAAGGTCTATGAAGAGTGGTGACAATCCTGATCTTTCCAGACTCAAGTCATAACTGTCCTGTACAATCTCATCTAAGGATTGCACCCCTGAAGAATGCAGTTTTAGTTGTACATATTTGTTATTTCTTTTAGAAAGGAATGACTGTTATTTCCTGTGTTCATTTTATAATGGAAAGAGTTTTGGGTGTGAGGAGAGGATGACTTATTGTGACTTAGACATTTTGAAATGTCTAACCATCACGGATAAGATTCTTTATCTACATACTGACCACTGTTGGGATTTGTTGATAATTTTTGTGGTGGATGGTTTTAACCTTAACCTTCCCATCAACATCCTGCATAGAGCTGGATATTAAAGAAAAGGATGCTTGGCAGAGGCTAACAGTTAAAAACACTTGGCAAGAGAAATCTCTATGGTTACTACTTTAAAAAAATCATTTTCATTCTGTATTTTGGCCACAGATTTTAGTAGCTAAACTCAATCTTCTCCTAGGAAACCAACAAGTCAGTAGGTGGGGAAAGTGTGGGAAAAGTGTGCAGGAAAGAACACACTACACCTTGTGAAGGCTAACTACTTGAGAAACTGACATCACCTGTGAGGGGCCCCACAACAGTGTAGAAGTGGAAACTGGAAAGTGCTGACCCCAAGAATATGTTTGAGTCATCAGATTTAGACAACAGTTCCTTTTCTCTTGCAGGATTTTACCAAAAGCTTTAGAAAGATACACTAAGTTCTCTCCTATTGTAGAAGAAAAAGAAAGGCAGCCTGTGAGTGCCCGAATTTCGAGACCACAGCAACCACAGCAGCTCTCTTGAACACCCAGAGCATGCTGGACACAGGCCCCCCATGCAGCCTCAATGAAAAGAGCTGAGAAGTTACTAGTGAAAAGCTCATTATCCTCCTTTCTTTGAAACCACAGTGAACATCTTTTTCCAGAGTCCCAGGGATAGACTGCTCAGCACAATCATGTCTAAACTGGCCAAGTGCTTTATAGAAAGCCCCCTCTGAGAGCATCCCAGTCCCTAGGACTCAATCTTCCCAAAAGGACGAGGAATAGATTAGAAATGGCCCCTTTAGGCATAGTACACTGGATTTGTGCTTTCTGATACCACAAGTCTTAAATGCCTTCTTTACTATAAGGACAGACATAAAGAAAGCAGCACCAGGTAGCCCCGAAATAACTGTTATTTGCCCACTACCCACAGCCATTGTACACATTCCATATGGACAGCAGCTTCAGTTAGTGCCGAAGAGCCCAAAGTGGGGCGGAGCCATGCTTCGGGGAGAATGGGCTCTTCTCTAAAGAAAGAGAAGTAAATCAAAGTTCTTATCTCTTAAATGAAAATCTATGTCACTACTCTGCTAAAAAAAGCTTTCAAAGCTCTCCTCTGCTTTCAGGACAAAGTCCAAGCTCCTCAAAACCATGTACAAGGAGGCACTTCCCAATCTGGCCCCTGCATACCTCTCTGGCCTCAACTCTTTCCACTCAGCCCTGCCAACCCCCAACCTCCAGCCAGAAGGAAATACTTGAAGCTCTCCCAAAGCTGCACACTTTTCTCTAGCCGCCTCCTTGCCTCTGTGTGCACTGGCCCTACACTCTACCTGCCCCTCCCAGACTTACCACTGCTTAGTTCGACTGGTCCTTCAAATCTTAATTTAGGCATCACCTCCTCTACAAGACACTCTGATCCTGGCCATGGTACCCCATTTATGCCTCTTCTAAAGAAAGTGCTGCCTTAACCTGTCTGACTCCTCCACTGAACTGTGCTCACTGCCTGGTACACATTAGGTATTCAGTGTTTACTGACACCTTCCTACAGACTTATACACCACCCACCATCACTGATAGGTAATGTTTAGATGACCAGCTCAATGAGGGTAGAAAAAAAATGTAAATTTGAATTCCTAGTCTAGAAGACCAGCTTTCCTTTAAACCATTTAAGATGCATTTTCTTCCCATTAGCTACATGACTTGCCCTTTTGAAAAACAAAAGGCAACTTTTGAGATGTAAGGAAATTACAGAGGTTGCCTATACTCTATAATAACTCCAGTCCAATTCCATTTATGTACCATCTGCCTTCCCCTAGGACTGGGTTAGCTCATTACCAACAAAATAGACTAGGCCATATCTTTTTTTTTTTGTCTAAACAAGTGGATATAAAGCTTCAAACCATCAGATACTGAGCAAAATGTTGATTTGATTTTTTTTTTTTTTGCTGGGTAAGATTCACCCTGAGCTAACATCTGTTGTCAATCTTCATCTCTCTCTCTTTTTTTTTCTCCCCAAAGCCCCCAGTACATAGTTGTATATTCTAGTTGTATGTCCTTCTAGTTTTTCTAAGTGAGTTGCTGCCACAGCAAGGCTACTGACAGAGAGGTGGTGTAGGTCTGCACCCAGAAACTGAACCTGGGCCGCCGAAGCAGAGTGCACTGAACTTTAACCACTAGGCCATCAGAGCTAGCTCTGATCTGATATTTTTGGAGCACAAAGATGTCTTCCAATTACAAAATGCTCTATTTGTCCCTTGAGATGTGCTTAAGACGAAGGACACAACTGAGAGTTTGAATCAACATTAACTCAATTTTACATTTTCATTTCTCCCAAAGGCAGTATATTTATAAAGAAGCATTTCCTTGGTGGAATGTAAGCTATATTTCTTGAATTGTCCTTTGATTGGGGATGTAACTCCTTGGGAGGAAACAGGTAATGGAACAATTTTATACTAGATAAGTGTTCACCATACTAACTAAAAGCAAAAAGCAGCCTATTTACAGAATATTTGAAGTGTTTCTCAAAGTCAGTCTTCCCCTGAATGACAATAGGACTCGACATTGAGTATTCTGAATATATGCAGGAAACAATGACCTCAGATATACTGACTAAGAAATGCCAGCATGATGTCAATTTTTTTTGTGGTGTTGGAGGACAGGGATCACCAAAAGCCTCTACTTTCAAGGATTAGAACTGCCTCCTGATTATATCAAGTTTGAATGTTCACTTTAAGAACTAGTCAATCCCCATTTGCCAGTCTTCTTACCATCCAGGTGTTTTTTGCAAGGCGGGGGCGCAATTTAACACTCATTACCATATATCAGTGGGGAGACAGGGTAACCTGAAGCTAAGATTTTTATATACGCAACTGGCTACATCTGAAAGACTTGTATAATCAGTTGGTCTCCCAGTGATGTGGACATAGTGCTTCATCCCCTCCCTGGCTCCCCTCCTTCGAAAGTGCATGTTTACAAGACGCTTCGTGAAATTTGAAAAGGTAATCAAAGCCAAGAGAGCCTTCAAATATAAGCCCAAAGGAAACAAACTAAAAATGAAAGTTAATGCCCACTCCCAAGTCTGCCACAGGTGTCCAGGTAGGGAAGCAACAAAATGCTAGAGAAAGAACCCAGCTTTGGAGTTGGACAGGCTTGGAGTCAAATCCCAGCTTCCCACTTACTATCTGTGTGACCTTGAACAAGACAGGTTACTCCCTAAATCTGTTTCCTTGTTTATGGAAAGAGGATAATGCCTCTACAGGTTATCAATGGTTCAATTAAATAAAAGATATATAAGGGAACTTGCATTCTGGCAGTTACTGCTCACTATGTCAATGAGGCAATATTTGGGTTCCACCTCTGGACCTAGCACTTTTAAAGTGTTTTACTAAAGTAAAAGACGGTAGGAAGAATACTGGACAAGATCTAAGTTAAATCTTACATCTCTAGGGTTTATTCTGCTATAAAAGGCAGGACTGGGCTAGCTGATGGCTGAGCAATTTACTCATTCTGAAAAACTGAAGTAATCCCCAATTTTTGAATCCTACATTCATTTTTGTTCTTTTCATTTTCTTCTTTAACATGAGAAACTCATGTCCCTTCGAAACAGATGGGAAAAAACAAAGAAAGGCCAAGATGCTCAAGAAACTTATCATTTGAGTCACAAACTGTAGGCCAAGGTTTTTTGCAGGGGGTGCCATGAGGGGTGTCTGAATGATTCACTCACATTAGTGGTAGGCAATAAACGCCTCTACCGGAAATGCTGCATTCTCGGGCACAAAGTCACTGCTAAGCACATTGCCTAGCACATAGCAGACACTCAAAACAATATCTGTTGAATAAATACCCGGGTGACACCTGTTGCTCCCTATAAAATCTTTCAATTGCTCTCCTTACTCAAGTCAAAATCCAAGAAAGATGACAGACACGTAAGAACTGTATTAAATACATACTGAACGAATTAGTTCTTCCAATCCTCATTTACGCTAAGTGGAAAAACATAAACACCGTGAGAGAAACGCTGAGCCACCGGAAAAAAACTTTGAAGCCAAGTCTCAATATCCTCGTAGAGATACACCCCCTGCTGCGAGGGTCAATTTCTCGGCCTCTTCCAGCGCGGACAAGCACCCTCAAGGGCGCTCGGGGAAGAAAAACCCAGCTCCTGTTCTACCCTGGTACTCTCGGCTCTCCACGCCCTACTCCCAACACAGAAGCCTTTAAGGTGGATATCACTCGAGCCAGCACTGAACAGACACGAACACGGAGAGACCAGAAAGACATCTCCCCGTCTTCACAAGCGTCACCACAGAACCACAAACTCTGAAAACACCAAATCAATCACGAACCTAACAGAATTGGCTGTTCCGGCTTAGGATAAACTATTTTCCTACAGCTTCCGGAGAAAAGCAAAAACTCCAAAAGCAAAGTCGAACGGTCCCCTCCTAGGAATGCGTCTACTTTACATATCGCCCCCCGACACCCTCGGCCCCGGCGAGCACCCCCCGGGGCTCAGATCGTTGGGTGGGTACCCGGGGAGAGGGGCTGCCCGCTGGGCTTTCGGTTGTTCTGGCGGGATCTTCGGGAGACCCGCCTGCAACGGGCTCTCAGTAAAACTGAAAGAGAAAAAAACCCAGACTAGCCCACCGTGGCGGATGGCGCAAAGCGGTGGGGGATTTCAGCAGAGTTGAGGGGCCCGGAGACGACTAACTCTGTTTCCCCTCCTGCTCTGCTCCGGAGCCGGGCACGCCGCCCCGGACCGCGCACCCCCCACATGGTGTGTAGCACCTCAGCACAGCACATGAACTTTAAAATGGTGCCGCGGGTGGGGGGGGGGGGAAGGCCGACGGGAAAGGAGGGATCAAAAGGGCCCGGGGCGACCGAGCGGGCGCGGGGGCCGTGACAGGGGGCCTTCAGTGGCGGGTGGGGCGCCCGGGGTGACGCGCACGTCGGGGGGGTGGATGGAGACGCACCCGGCAAAGGTGGAGGGAGAAATGGAACGCGGCCCCTTTAAGAGGCCTTCACGGCGCTCAGGGACCGGGGGCCTCTCCTCCACCCTCGGCCCGGCGTGTGGGGCCCTTCCTTAGGGAGAACCATCCCCAGACCCGCTCCCCGGAGGCTTCCCTCAGTCCAGGTCCCGCCCGGCCCTGCCCCGGGGCGGCGGCTCCTCCTTACCCCGCTGTCTGCCGCCTCCTCCCAGCTCTCAGCGACCTCCTCATCTTCCATCTTACTCGCCGCCTTCCCTCCTCCCCCACCCTCTCCCCGCGCCTGCGCCCTGAAGCGCGCCTCCGTCGCGGGAGCCGGCACGCAAGGCTTTATTCAATGGACCCCGCCCCCTGCCAGGCCCGGAAGAGGCACCGGGCCCGAGATCATGGAGGAAGCCATCTTGGAAGAGGGCAGAGAAATCAGAAAGTTGCCATTTTTCTTAAGGTCAACGTGTTCTCTCCCGTACTGAATGGGAGTCCACCTGAAGTCCTCCTCTTGAGTACCGGAAGTGTGTTCGTTGGAGCCATCTTTTCTAAGGGCAGGCAATTACAGAAAACTTTTTAAAGTGAGTCGTAGTTTTCATAAACTGCAGATAATTATTTTTTAAAATTCTGAAAACATTTTTATATCTCAGCAAAGGATGAAAAACATCTGCTGATGCGTGAAACATTTTATTATTTCTATCTGGTAGTGTGAAAATGATTACAGTATTTCCTGTTAATAAGGCAGTATTCCAAGCATCTATTATCACTACCTTATAGCCTCTACCGTGAGGTAAAAACATTACTGTTAGTTAATAATATCTCACCTCAGCTGGACAACCAAAACTACTAAAGTTCTGAGTTTTTAATGACGGATGAATAAATTATTACCGTTACCTTAAAAACTTATTTATGCCTCTTCCTAAATAGTGTTCCTGTTTTATTTTTCTCCAGTATAGAAAAGGAGACCTTGGACTTTAAAGTTCAACTTCAGACACTTCCAACTTGAACGAGCTGATGATCTTATGCAAGTTGCTTGAGGTTTCTGTGCCTCAGTTTCCCCAAGTGTGAAAAAAGAAATAATAACAGTAGCTGCTTGGAAGGTAGATTGTAAGGATTAAATGAGTTACTACGCTGAAAAGCTTAGAACAGTGCTTGACCCAGAGTAAGAGTTCTAAAGGTTAGCTATTATCATTATGGAGGTGTCTTGCTTGCATTAAGATAATTTATAATTCTCACCTTGCTAATCATCCTTTCTTTCCCAAAACACAGAAGCAGGGGAAAAAGTAAACACCATGTGTGTTTATTCTCACTGACATGTTCCCATAGGCCTCTCAGTATTAAAAACATGCCATTCAGCAGTGTTGCATTTAGTTGCTATAATCAAGTTAACTGAATTGGAATGTATTTTTTCTCAAGTCTTGAGCATGTCATTAATCTTTCTGAAGTAACAGCTTCCTGTTGTGAAATTTTGCAATTTGTATTACTAATGATTATTATTATAATAAATTGCAGTCATGTGTTAAATGTTACTAGTCTTTATTTAGAAATTAAAGTGAGATGCTAATTCTCTGGTTTCATGACTTCCTGTCTCTGAGATATCATTCATCTCTGAGTATGTCCTCAGTCCACTTTTCTTACCCTTGATGCTCATGGTATAAGCTACCCAGTGTATACTAAAGACTCGTAAATTTGACTTCCAGCCCTGAACTGACCTGATATTTCTCATTCATACAGTTAAGCTTCTTATTGGCATCTCCACATGGACATTCCACTAGCAGCTCAAATGCTCTATGTCTAAAATACAACTCATTCTGTTAACAGCCTGATCAACTTCAAAGATAAAGGATTTTGTCTGGTTCACTCTCTGGAACTATATTTACTTTGAATACATTCTCCTGTGAACCATTCTCTTAAGTGAATTATCCTGACTGAGCCGTGGTGACAGCACGGTGGATCAGACTGTCTATCAGACATCACATAAGTCCCACTCTTGAAGCGGGATTAGTTTTTCATAGATGCAACTCCTTGTAGTTTTAGGCTTTGTTGTTATAGTGTGTTGCCAGCAGAGGGAGATAGTTTCTTACAATTTGGTTATACTTGGCTCTCAGCCTTAACAAAGGAATTAGCTGGGCATTCCTGGGACTGAACTTCCTAGCAGACCAGAACAGAGATCTTGGAGATCATTTCAGGATGCTGCAAAGGAAATAGCTTTTGCTCTGCCAAATGAACAATCAGGAGGCCAGCCCTAGATAATCATAGGTCCCTTGTGACCTTGGGCAAGTCCCTTCCTCATGTAAAATGAGGGGATGGGACCAAATAAGCTGTAAAATTGAGGAAGTGGTGGCAGTTTCTTCCTCCAGGGGGAAAGCCCAAAAAGTTGAGGCAGTGGCATATACAGGTATTGACAGAGACCCTAAAGCCTGAGCTTCTCTCTTGTGAAACATGTTTGATACACCATTCACGTTTGGGGCTTAGAGACTTGCACTCATAATTGCAGGCACCTTTGATACACCACATAAAACACCCTGAAATTGAAACCGAGGATGAAGAGGTTAAAAAATCTTCCCTGGGCTAGAAGAAGGGTACAAAAACTTTGAGATAAGCTTTGCTAACTGCAGCTGTACATATTCAGCATAATCAACTGTTGTTTAAAACTAACCAGGTCTCTCTGTCCCTCCTCAGTATATGAGTGAGCTGACTTTCCCAGGAAGTCAAGGTCCAGACATCAAGATTCAGCCTCACAAGGCCAAATGCAGGCTGAAGATGAAAACCAACCAGAAAAGTCCACACAGTCAAGGGAAAAGAAATTCAGTCTTCAAGCCCAAACACAGGCTGGTGGGAAGGTGCCAATCAGCATGGCCACATGCTCCCCCTCCCCTACCTAAAACCTCAGCTCATGCTCTTCCTTTCCTACCTAAAACCCCAGATAAAAACCCCTACCTTTTTCCCTTCGAGGAGGTGGCTCTGAGTTCTAACTCTCATCTCCTTCTCTGGCTGCCTTTCGATAATAGTAAGCCTCTTTCCTTGCCACAAGCCTGGTGTTTCAGTTTTTTTCTTTATTGGCCCTACTATGCGGCGGGTAAGTGAACCTGTGTTTGGTTCGGTAACAATATGTGATGTGAATATAAGAGCAAAGCCCATAGTGAGATGAAACTTTCCATCTGTTGCACAAGCTGAGGCTATGTAGACAGTTGTGTTAAGAAATAAATGGCAACATACCAATATTTAAAATGTACATGTCTTTTGACCCAGCAATTGCATTTCTAGGAAATTTCCCTGTGGATACATTTGCTCATATGCACATAACAAAAGTACAAGGATATTCATTGCTATTTTGTTTATAATCAAAGAAGGATGGAAACAAATTAAATGTCCATCACTAGAGCACTTGTTTAAAAAATATATGCTACATCTGTACAAAGGAATAGAATGCAATTTGTAAACAAAATTTAGATGGTCCTAAATACGCTGACATCGAATGATCTCAAAGAACTATAGTTAAGTCAAAAAAAAAAAAAGCAAGGTACAGAACAGTGTGTATCGTTTGCTCCTATTTGTAGGTTTATTTATTTATATGTGTATGTGCGTGTTTGTGTATGCATCTCTGGAAAGATACAAGGAACTTGTAACAGTAGTCACCTTGGTGGTGGAGAGAGGTTTAGCAGGTAGCTGGAGAACTGATACAATGGACTTAATTTTTATTATATGTTCTTTTGTATCTTTTGAATGTTTTTCTATCTGCATAGCTTACTTATTACAAATAAGTACATACATAAGAAATGAATTTCAGTAATTGATTATTGGGATGAACAAGGAAAACTAACTTTTCGTTTACATTTATTAGAGAGGTGACAACCTCCCCTCTCATCCTAGCCTCATCCCTTGTCTCCTCGTCTCCAATCATGTCCCAATAGGCCTTCACACTGCAGAGGTTATTCTAAAACACCATTGTCACCACATCTTCCTGCTCCCAAATCTCCATGACCTAGGAAGTAATATCCAGTTTCCCTCTTGATATTTCAGACCACATATAAACTGGCCTCAATCTTACCTCCTCCTGTTTGTCAGAAGCAACACTGTGTAGAGTTCAAGAGCATAGGCTTTGAAGTGAGACCAGCTGGGTTCAAACCCTGCTTGTGTCCATGGGTGGAGCTATTTAATCCCTGTGTGCCTCAGTTTCATGATCTGCAAAATAAGCACAATAATGCCAACCATTAGCAGTGTTTGGCACATAATAAGAGTATACAGTAAACATCAACTGTGATTATTATTAAAGATTTGACTTTAATAATACTTTTGTGCTTATCACAATTTATAATTTTATATTGGTTTATTTATTTGTTTATTGTCTATCTCTCCCAGTAGAGTGTTGGGGCCCTCCCTGAGGGCAAGGATTTATTAATTTTTTTTTGAGGAAGATTAGCCCTTAGCTAACATCCACTGCCAATCCCCCTCTTTTTTGCTGAGGAAGACAGGCCCTGAGCTAACATCTGTGCCCATCTTCCTCTACTTTATGTGGGATGCCTGCCACAGCATAGCTTGCATGGGTCCGTGCCAGGGATCCAAACTTGCGAACCTCTGCCACAGTGGAGCACGTGAACTTAACCACTATGCTACCAGTCCAGCCCCCATAAAAGGTGTTTATCTTTTTTTTTGTGAGGAAGATTAGCCCTGAGCTAACATCCGTTGCCAATCTTCCTCTTTTTGCTGAGGAAGATTGGCCCTCAGCTAACATCTGTGCCCATCTTCCTCTGTTTTATATGTGGGATGCCTGCCACAGCACAGCTTGATGAGCGGTGTGTAGGTCTGTACCCAGGATCTGAACCTGCGAACCCCAGGCCACTGAAATGGAGTGCATGAACTTAATCACTAAGCCATCGGGCCAACCCCTATTAATTTTATTTAAAAATATATTACTATACATATCATATAGTTTGGCACATAGTAGGTACTCACTAAATATTCATTGACTGAGTACCTTCTTGGTTGTCAAATTCCCAGTTCATTCATTCATTCAACAAATATTTAGTGAGTCCCTACTGCACGCCAGTCTCTATATTAGATGATGAAGCAGTGAACAAAGCAGGCAAAAATCCCAGCTGTCTTTGAGCTGGGAGATTCTGGATGGAGTGATTCTATATTTGAACCTGTTCTAACATGATCCAGCAGTTCCCAACTGCATCAGAATCCCTAGGGAGCTTTACAAAAAGTCTGAGGCAGGGTCTAAGGAGGGCCCTGGAATGAGCATTTTTAAAAGGAAGCATTTATCAGCTGGTGCAATGTTTCTAACACTGAGCTCTACAGGGTTTTGGGGGTGGAGGGATTGGTCACAAGTTCTATGACAACTTTTAAGTTTGGGGTTTTTAAATATTTCTTCTACCAGTTATAACTGCCAAGTCTCTCTTTTGCAGTGACATTTCCTACCTGAAAGACTTGGGTTTCTGAAATCAGGGTTTGTCATACCGGGATTCCATGAGTGCATTCTCAGGGGTCTCTGCATTATTCAGGTTTGAGGAACACAGATCTACTGCTTTCTAAAGCGCCTTGCCCTACCAACTTGAGAGGTGACTTGGGTTTCGACCCAGCCTGATGTCCCAAGAGATATCTCAGAAGTTCCACTTTATCCCAGGGTGATGGGCTGGCAACTCAAGGTTGCTTCAGTTTTAGGTGCAAGGACTGAAGGCCTGGGGCTCTGATCTCTGGCATTTCCTTGGACCACATGCAGTACGGACGCGTTCATGAAGGTTCTCACCTACACACCAGGTTGCTCCCTTCAAAGTGGGATTTTACTGGAACCCACCGCCTGGTGATAGTGATAGTGGAAAGCACAGGAGCTTGAGAACCAAATTCTGCCCTGCCACCCCCCACTCCCAAGATGTGTGGTCTTGGGAAAATGACTGATGCTTCTCTGCGCCTCAGTTGCCGCATCTGAAAAATGGAGCTAGTAACAAGTCACACAGTGATTGCTACAGTTAAGGGAGGCTTCACTTGCACAACCGAGGCACTGAGTTTCCCTCCTTCAGCTGACAGTCAAGGGCACTTCCAGCCGCCACAGTCCTCCCCGGTGCTCATCGGGCCTCGGGCGTACAAATGAGTTAATTCCTGGTCAAACGTCTGTCATAGTCTCAAGCCATTGACAAACTTGCCCAGTTGCCCCAGGCAGTGCAGCTCTAAGGTCGGCCCCAGGGACCCAAGGAAAGCGGGCGCGGAAGACCGAGTTCTTCACTCCAGCATCGCTCCCCCAGGCGGCGTTCCAACCTCGGGAGAACCTCAGCCCAGGACTACGTCCCTTCCCAACATGGCGCCACCCCCAAGCCGCCCCGCGCGAGCCCGCCGCGTTGACGTGAGTGCGCGCGCGTCCCCCGCGCCAGGCCCCGGCGCATGCGCGCTCCGTGCTGTCTTCTCCGGGCCTGAGCAGCAGCGGCGGCGGCGGTGGTGCTTGAGTGGAGGAAGATGGCGGCTCCGGGCGGCTCCGGGTTCCGCCAGCTGTGAGGAGCCCCGAGTGCGGCAAGCGAGGCCTGAGGCGGAGCGCCTCTGCTCCGGCCCTGTCCCCGGCTCCTTCACCGCCGTCGCCAGCGGAGCGAACCCGAGAGCGTGGCGCGGGCTGGGCCAGGTGAGGCCTCTCCCGCTCCCGGGGCCGCGGTGAGGTGCCGGCGCCCCCTGCCCTTTATGCCCCGGGCCGCAGGGGGCAGTGGGCGCCCCGGGGTGGGCGCAGGCCCTGCATCCCGCGCGGGGGTCGGGCCGGCTGGCCTGGGGGCCTGGCTGTCGTCATCCTCCGCGTCCCTGGGTTGGGGGGAGGAGAGCCCCTTTCCAGCTAGCCCTTGGGATGGGAGTGAACCCAGCCCCGCTCCTCAAGCAGGGCGGTTCTCGTCCCCTCACAGGGGCCACGAAAGGGTGTGCCACCAGGGCAAGGATGGCTGTGGGGGTGTCAGATAATCCTTCACCCCACCCCGGAATCTTGAACGCCTTGCAAGAGGAGCCGGAGCCCGGTGCTCTCCAAAATTGGGGCTGCGGCGAGGGACCAGCATCTCTGAAGCTGCGGCTGCAAAGGGAAGATTTCGAAATTGGCTTTAAAAATAAAACACAAGCAGCTTTTCCTGCCCCTTAGCTTTTTGAGTGTGCCCCCAGAGAAGTGGAAACTGCGGATCTCCTTGGTCGAGACAGCAATCCACGTTGTGGCTGTGGAAGGCTTCTGGTGAGAATTGTTTGTGCAAAGGGAACGGTGGAGGGTACGAACGGATTTGTAAACGAAGGAAAAACAATTTTAAGATCTTGGTAGTCTCTGCAGAGTAACTTCGTGCTAATGAAGTCCTCGTTTCTTTTGAAACCTTTGGATTGTTAAGATTCGGAATAGCCAATTGCTTTTGTCTGTTAAATCTCCCGAATTTTATTAGGAAAATAAAAGCTTCGTTTCCTAATTGCTAAAGTCTTTGGACTTTTTTTCTGGTGGGATTCTGATTGCTCTGGATGAAGATTCAGACACATTACCAGTGCTTACTTGCTGGCAGGGACGTTGAACTATGCTTGTTATTCCTTTTTGAGAACGAGTTTTTTTGTGACTGTTCAAATGCTAATTTGGAGACTTTGATTAGTTTCTCTCACGTAGGGGAGCCGGTTTGAAGCCTTGTGGTCTTTTCCTTGAGGAATGGTGGCTTCAGTGGGAATTGTGCTGTGGGGAATTGTTGAGGCGATGGCTTTGGCTTGGACACACCAAATACCTTTTGTAACTTAAATTTGTTTTGCTTGTGCTTAAGAATGGTGACATCATGGGTTGAAAGGGACAAGGAAAATTTGAGAGGAAATACCATCATTTAGAATTGAACATTTAAAATTCGGTCATTAGCTTTTACAGTTAGTAGTGATGTTCTGTATCAAATTCCTAACTTTGAGCGTATTCATGTGTATAATCTGACTGAGTGCCCTTTCTCTTGTATGTTGTCATTCTATACCCTGTAACTGTTTGCTTTTGACAAGCCCAGTTTGAATATATTGCTTAATCTACGTTGACTTACGGGTGTTTTGTCTACTTCAGGAAGCTTTTAATTATTAAATTGACAACTGTTTAGTTTAATATTAGCTAATTCTTTGACCATTTTTTCCTTTTCTTAAAGCCCTTTCCGTAGAGATTTGTAGATTTTCTTAGTGACTTTGCTAAGGACCTAAACGTGAACCAGCAACTTCTCTGTTGTAGAAAATTGGAGAACCACTCTGCATTTCAGTTTGCTAATAAAGAGTCGTGAAATTAATGCAGTAGAACATCCTGGTGGTTTGACATTCTGCTTCTTGGCATAATGTGTTGCATTGTTGTGCTAAATCATCATCAGGTATTGATGCAAGTTCATCCATGACATCATTCACTCTCCAGCATTTTGCCTTTTGCAATTCCTTACCTTCTCAGAATCATAAAAAGAACAGGATCAGGGAAAAATAGCTTAGAATGCTTCTTAATGTCTATTTTCTAGAAGAGCCTGTATCTAACACTGCTTTATGTAGTGAAAACCTTCCTGTAAAATTTAGAGCTGTGTGATTCCTACCTATTATGAAGAGCAAGCATAGAAAATGCTAGCAAAACTTCTGGGTTTTACAAGAATATTGAGGTCCCCAGGAAAAGTTATCTCAAAGATGAACAAATATGTGATTATCTTTGTGATTTCAGGGTTGTTTTAGTCAGTGAATTAACTCTTTTAAAATCAGAAGCCATTTGGTTCAATAATGCCCTACCCACTTCACAAGATTGTTGTGTGGATCAAAAGAGGTAATGTTTGTGGATGTACTTTGTAAAATGTAAATGTAAAATTGATTATTCAAATATCAGTTTTATGAAAACACCTATTGAGAGCTCTCTATGTGGTTGGCATTTTGGGAAGTAGATACTAATGATTCTAAGATAAGACAGCTTTTGGTCTCAAGTTGCCTACAGTCTGGTTGCGGAGCCAGACAAGGAAACCAGTTAAATATATTGTAGTAGAAGAAGTGCACTGAATCCAACCAAGGGAGTCAAAGAAGGCTTCTCAGAGCCAGGATGACTTTCCCCAACTTTTCCTATTATTCTGCAGGAAAATCTGCCTTTTGTGAGTGACTTGCTTTTTATAAAAACTTTAAAAAAAATCTGAGTTCTTTTCCCTTTTTATTCATTCATTGTCATGACACTTCCCACACAGTATGCCCCAGTTATGGTTTCTGCATTCTCGAAAATCCAACAGAGTCTTGGGAGAACCTTTCTGAGAGTGAGTCATGTGCACAGGCAACAAACACAAACATTGCAGCTGCAATTAAAATATCTCAGATTACTAAGTGGTGACAACTTTAGAGTGATGATGCTTTTGTTTTTGTTTTTGTTTTGTAAACTGGCACAAGAAGCACTGTATACTTCTAATTTGATCATATTTGGTTAATAAATGTTTAGTTGTCAGTCCCTTAGAATGCTGACTGTAAGTGGTTATTAGTACTGTCTCCTTTCTCTCAATAATAAATAAAACGAGAAGGTCTTTTTCCTTTTTTGGGGTGAAGCCGACAGCTTACACCAGAACTATACTGAAGTATTTTATAGAATCTATTTGTGTGTGCGGATTGGGGTTGCTTAGCATCTCTGATCTTGAGTTTCTATATCCCAATACAGGTTCCTCATCTTGGTGCTGTGGTAATTTTCTAAGTAATTTAGCGTGGTGTTGCCTGCATTGCAAAAATTTTATGAGTTTTTGGATTGAGTGGAATCTCTAAGTGGTGCAGTATTAGTTGAATATGTACAATCTGGATCTTAACTGAAAATGAGTGCTTTAAGGTTGTAATTGACAGAAAAGTGAAGGAGATGTGTTTGTTCATTTTTCTATATTGTGACAGTTTGTTATATGTAGAAGGATATGACCTAAAGACGAGTCATTTTAAAATTGCCCAGTATTATTCACAACTTAGTTTTTAAATTGTTTCTTATGACATTCTTCTAAATGTCTTAGAAAATTATGACTTAGTGGTACCCCTATAGCTTAATTTTGCATTTCTTTACTCATGCGTGCTTTTGAAAGCAAATTTGCTTTGAATTCTGATTCTCCCTGTATTAAATTTCTACTTTTTAATTTGTAAGGTCTTCTCCCAAGTTTTTAATTCAATTTTTTCCAGTGTTGCTGTTCTGTGCTTTGCTTCAAAGGTGGAAGTATCTTGTGATGCTTTGATACTTGTTTATATATGTAACTGATAAATGTATAGATATTATGTAAAGCAGTTGTTACTTGTACAGTTTTACTACTCTGGACAGGAACTTAGCTTAGACAGTTAACTTATTTTCTCTTGTCTTCTAATAATATATAGTTTTGAGGTGGTTCACTTAATTTCTATAAAGGCAAATAATTTTAGTTTTAGCTACTAGTATTCCCTTAGAATATTTAATATTTAGGGTACTTTTATGTCAGCTATTTTAAGGAATTAACTAGAATGGTATATTCTTACAAATTTGTTTCCTTTATCATTCTCATTTTAAATGTTTGATTCATGTTGCCAAAGAGAACAAGGAATTTTTTTTTTCCAGAATGAACCTCTTGGTGTATTTTTGGAGGAAGATTGATGTTAGTTATGAGTTCATCAATACGGTTTTACTAAATGTTGCCTTTCCCATTTGCTGGCTTTTCAAATGGAAGTCAAGGAAAAATGGCATTTATCCTTCTGTTTCAGTATTTCTTTCTAAAGCTTTTCCACTAGGAGTCTTGCTGTCTCTTGCCAGAAAGGAGCAGTGTCTTGCCTTGTCTTGGGATCAAGCAGTATTGTGTTTGCAGTATGTTCTGCAGAACTGCTTTCTTAGCTTTTTCTTTGAGATACGTAATAACATCTTTCCAGATAGATCCTTTGGTCTAGTCAAGATCAAGTACCTGCTCTCTTCCTTATTATTGAAGCTGAAGTTTTACTTTCCTGTGGGTCCTTCAAATTTTGATTTGTCTGTCTTCCTCAGTTCTCTTTTTTTCTTAGTAAATGCAGTTCTGTCTTCCCAAAACGTGTTTCATAAATCATAATGGAATTTTGGGATATAATTCCCCGTAGAAATGTGTAATGATGGATGGGTTAGAATTTCACATTTTATTTAACTTAAAAGTAACTTGATGGTAATGAGTTTTGAAGACATTATGCTAGGTGAAATAAGCTGGACACGAAAGAACAAATATTGTATGATTATGCTTATATGGGGTACCTAGAGTTGTCCAATTCATAGAGACAGGAAGTAGAATGATAGTTGCTGGGGGAAGAGGAGAATGGGAAGTTATTGTTTAATGGGTATGGAGTTTCAATTTGGGATGATGACAAAATTCTGGAGATGGCTGGTGGTGATGGTTGCACAACAGTGTGAATGTACTTAGTGCCACTGAACTCCAGACTTAAAAATGGTTAAAATGAGGCCAGCCCGGTGGCATGGCAGTTAAGTTTGCGCGCTCTCCTTCTGGTGTCCCGGGGTTCGCAGGTTCGGATCCCGGGCGCAGATCGACACACCCCTTGTCAAGCCATGCTGTGGCGGCATGCCATATAAAGTAGAGAAGGCTGGGCATGGATGTTAGCCCAGGGGCAGTCTTCCTCAGCAAAAAGAGGAGGATTGGCAACGGATGTTAGCTCAGGGCTAGTCTTCCTCACACACAAAAAAGGGTTAAAATGGCAAATTTTATATTGCGTATATATTACCACAATAAAAAAAGATAACCTAATAGTTTACATATGCTCTGTGGGCTGGCTTGTTAACCATTTATTTTAACATGGTAATTAAAATCATAGGCTTTGGCCCCAGGTAGATCCAAGCTCGTATCCTGGTTCTGCTCATTTGCTTGTGTGTGGACCTTAGCTTCTCTAAGTCTCAGTTTTTTTGTTTATAAAATGAGGATAGTGATGTCTGTGTTATGGGACAATTGAATGTGGGAATGCATGTGAACTTCTTAGCAGGTTACCTAGTACATAGTAAACACTCAGATCTTATACATTGTTATCATATTGTTTTTATGCAACATTAAAACTGGAACAAGGGGAACTTATCTACTAGTTTCCTTATAGTTAGTCCCAGTGGCATACTTGTCCTGTAGCCAGGAATATGTTTTCTTTTTTCCCAGTGTGCTTCTCTTTCTATCCTTGATTGGGAAGCTGGGCTTTTTCATGGCTTCGTTTGACACCACTGCCCTGATGTCTCTTAAATCCATCTAGACGTGATCTTTCTTTTATGCCTCTTGGCTTTCCAGGGACTTTATGGAGCACATCCTCTAACTCAGCTGTCTAAGTATTCACAACTGAGTCCACTATTTCATCTCTCTCCTCCCTTAAGATAAAAACCTTCAGTAACCAAGTTGCCTTCTCAATATTCACATTTCTATAGGTAGAATAATTTTATTCTGGTCTGATAGACACCATAAAACTGGAAATCACTTTTTTTTTTTTTTGGTGAGGAAGATTGGCCCTGAGCTAACATCTCTGCCCATTTTCCTCTATTTTGTATGTGGGATGCCGCCACAGCATGGCTTGATGAATGTAGGTCCGTGCCTGGGATCAGAACCTGCGAACCCTGGGCCGCTGAAGCGGAGCATGCAAACTTAACCACTGCACCACTGTGCTGCCCTCTGGGAATCACTTTTATATACTCTCTTTCATCTCGAGTATCCTGCCATTTAGTTCTGTATTATCTTCCTCAATATCCCTCAGATTTCCCTGTTCCTCCTTGTATTTGCTGCCATAATGCTAGACTAGACTTTCAAGAACTGAAGGCAGACTGAATTAGTGTTACAGTTCTTAGCTGGTCTTATTGCCAGGGCTCTGCTATTTGCTAGTTGTATGATCTCAGTCTCTTTCATCTTCAAAATGGGAATTACAATTCCTATCTCATGACATGTGTAAAATATTTAACTAAATGCCTAATACATGTTAAACACTCAATGAACAGTAGCTGCTATTATTTGAGTCTTTCTCTTTGGTAATCTTTGGAAATGGTTAAGATTGAGGTGACAGTATTATGACAGACCAGTCTTAAAGGACTACTATCTGGATGTTTCTCCTTTGATCAAGAACCTGTGGTACCTCATTATTGCCTGGCTCCCCTTGCTTATCTTTGAAGCTGTCTGTATGGCCCTCATTGTTCCTTTCCAGCCTTATTTTCCATGACACCCATCATGCAATCTGTTCCAACTAGGCTAGTCTCACTGCCTCTGGTACATATCATGTTCATTTGAGCAACGGGAGCATTAATCTTCCTAGGTAGGAGGCATTTTTTTCATTTAACTGCTCTATCCAGCTCTGTGGAGTATATCCTGTATTCTCTACTACTTAACCACTGTTGCCCTTGCACAATTAGGTTAAAGTTAATATCCAAAAAGAAGATTATTGTGCTAATTAATCCTGCCAAATAGCTTAAAAGGGATATATCAGGCAGTATAATTCATATGTAATTATTTTTAGTGCCTTATAGGCACATTTAATGTTTACATATTAGGCACTCATATTAGTCATTCAGTATATACTTTTGATTTTTATGGGTTGGTCTTCCTCATGAGCTTTCTGAGGCATTGCATGATCCCAAGTGTCTGTTGAATCTTTCTTGCCGTTTTGTTCATTGGTCCGTTCATGCAGCAAACGTTTATTCAGTGCTACGATGTGCTAGGCATGGTTCAAGGTATTAGGACAGTGGACAAAATAGGCAAGGTTTCTAATTTCCCAGCTCTTACATTTGAGATTGGAGAAAGCAATTAATAAGTGAGCAAAATTTCAGATAGTAATAAATACTATGAAGAAGATAAAACAGGGTGATGTGATAATGTTATGGAACAGAAAAGGAAGAGTAATTGAGATTGGATAGTTAGGAGAAGGCCTCGGTGAGCAGGTGATGTTCAGGCTCAGAGACAAGGCAGGATGTTTAATGCTAAGTTTTGGGAATAGAGGAAGCAGCAAGTGCAGAGGACTAAAGAAGGAACCAGGATCCAATCAGTTTTCCCAACTGCATTTGGCTGTTATTTAGCTTTTGCTTCTTAATCTAAAGCAATCCTCCCTCCCTTTTTTTTTTCTTTCCCTCAATGACATTGACTTTTTTAAGAGACCAGTCTGGTTCTCTGGTAGACTCTTCCACATTCATGATTTGTCTCAATGTTTCCTTGTGTCATGTCACTCCTTCCTTTTATTCCCATTTAAGACAAGTCTAAAGGCTGGATTATATTAATATTTGCAATCCTTTGTGATACTGTATACTCATATTGTATCACACTTGATGTCAGATTTTTTTGTGATAATGATGCTGAATTTCATCACTTGGTTAAGGTGAAAGTCCTAGATCTTTCCACTGTAAAGATTTCCCTTTACAATGATCAAGTCATCTGTGGGGTGGCAATTTAACACAATGCAATTACTCGATTCCTCAACCATCTTTCACCTGTTGGTTTTAGTGGCCATTAATGATCTTGCCTGAATCAGTTGTTTCATTGGAGGTTGCAAAAAAGATGATGATGGTGATGATTCCTTCCACATTTATCAGCTGACAAGATACTATCGACTGAGAATGAGCTACTAAAAGTCTCTCCTAATGAGGTAGGGCGTTTAATTCTTTCCTTTTCATTGTAAATTTTCTTAGTAAAGAATAGTCACCTCACCGGTGGCAAATGAGTTTCCGTGCTATTTTCTGCATCACTGTAGGCACGTGGATTTTTATTTATTCATTATCTTACACTTAATTATAGCCATTGGTCTTTTTGACTCTGAACTTTGGATGGTATAAGTCTCTTCAAGCGGATGTTGTCCTTTTGACATACTCCCATTGGTCTTTGGGTTGTTTTCTGTCACAACAAGATATACCATGTTCACCTTGTACTCTCCCTGTCCATGACCTGAAATTGGTCATTTTTCTAGAAAGACTTAGTTTCTTTCACAGGGAATACCATTATTAGAAGCCAAGATCTGAATGCTAGGAATGCTCGGTGTTACTGGGTCTTCATTATTTCTAGATCCTTTTGATGGGCAGAGCTAGAAAATATATTTTTTACAAATCAGAACTTCATATTGATATTTCCAGTTTAATTTGAACATACTACAAGGTTTTTTTCTTTAGATCTTAAATTTGTCTCTTCTTAAACTGAAAATCTTGGTTGTTAGTACTGTTCACATTTCCTTTAACCTACAGTATATATAAGAAGTTTTAAAAATGTAGTATCTATATTACTACTAACAAAATTACTGAGGCAGTTTAAGATTTCTTTGTGATTCTTTTTACCCTTAGAATATTCTGTCAGGATCCAGTCAAGAAAATGGAAAACATACTAGATGTTTCAAATAGAGGAGATTTAATATAGGGAATTGGATCTATAAATGTTGCAAGACTGAGAGAGCAAAGAAAAGTAGGTTAGGGTAACTTAGAGATTAATAACTGTAGGGTGAAACTATTACCTCTAGAGTTGGGGGAACAAAAGGGATAGATGATATTGCCAGAACTTGTAAAGAATATGGCAGAGTGGTTTCCACCTCAAGCACTGCCGCCACTTTCAGAGCTGGGACCAGGAGCAGGAATTGCCAGGATGTGCCGGGTGGCTGGTGCTTGGACCATCCTCTTCCTCCTAATTTTTATTAATTTCTGGTTTATCTTTTCAGTGTTTCTTTTTGCAAAAATAAGCAAATATCTATACACATTCTTTTTTCTCCTTTCTTACACAAAAGGTTGCCATATTATGTACACTGTTCAGCACCTTTCTCTTTTCACTTATTCTTGGAGACCGTGCCATACTGGAATAGAGGTAATCCTTAATCATTTCTACAGCTTCGTTGTGTGGATGTGCCAGATTTGTTCAACTAGTCACCTTTTGATGGGCGTCAATAGGTAATGCTTTACTGCTTATTTTTTAAGAATAGATTTTGGTGTGGTGTATTAGGAGGAGGACTGAGCTGAAAGACAAAAGATACAGATTCTGTTTTGCTACTAATTAACAGCATGACCTTAAGGGAGTCACTTAAGTTTTCTGACCTGAGTTTCCTCATTTGTAAAATAAGGGTTCAGCTGCTCCTTCATCTCTAAGATCTCCTGCTATAATATTTTATATATTTCTGGAAGTTTTATCAGCCATATTTTAAACCTGTTGCTCAATAAAGTATGTAAGGCATGGGAAAACTATAAATGAGAACATAAGGTTAAGTTTTAGAAGTACTACTGATGTTTTTATGAACTTCATCTGCTGCAGTGCTTGTTAAAAAAATTAAGATTCCTGGACCCATCCCTATTTTCTGAAGCAATCTCTAGGAAATATACCTATTAGGTGATTTTTTTTTTCGGTGAAGAAGATTGGCCCTGAGCTAACATCTGTTGCCAATCCTCCTCTTTTTGCTGAGGAAGATTAGCCCTGAGCTAACATCTGTGCCCATCTTCCTCTATTTTGTATATGGGATGCTGCCACAGCATGGCTTGGTGAGCAGTGTGTAGGTCCGTGCCCAGGATCTGAACCTGCGAACCCCACCAAAGTGGAGCACATGAACTTAACCACTATGCCCCTAGGCTGGCCCCTAGGTGATTTTTTATGGTCAAGCAAGCTTGTGAAACAAAGATTTACTTCATGTGCATATACCACTGTCCTTTAGGTTTCCTGGGGATGGGAAGTAGTCAAGACATTATTTATCTTCCATGAATTCCTTTGCTCTGACCACCACCAGAAAAAAAATATGAGTGGAAATGAAAATTTCCATTCCCTTACAGCATCTTGTCAAAATGTATTATGTTCTTTGCAGAATATTTTTATGTGTGAGGAAGCTGGCTTTGTATGCAAACTGCGAGATTTGGTAGGAGGATTGTGGGATTGTAGAGTACCTTGAATTCTACTTCCTGAAACACCAGTTTCACCGTGCTTCTCGTTTGCTCACATTTAGTGAATTCCTTCCTAGAGAGTTCAGAACAGATTGATGGGGCAAGTGACTGGAGTCAGGGAAGTTAGATTTAGATAGGTGTTTGCTACAATAGTTTAAGTAGCATCATAGCTACTTAAACTATGACAATTAACAGCATCATAGCAGGGGGAATAATGATAAAGGGAAGGACATTTTGAAGAATGAGCTAATGGGGGAAGGTGAAAATCTGTATGCAAGATAGCGTACAATGAACATGTTATAGTTATTTTTTTGAGGATGATTTTAAATTAATTTTAAGGACTGATTTGTAAAAAATGGAGTCATAGAATTGGGTTCAAATTCTGGTTCCTCTTTTTACAAAGCTGTGTAATCATGGGCAAATTAATTTATCTGAGCCCCATTATCCTCATCTGTAAAACATGTCGCTTCTAGAGTTGAGGTAAGGATTAAATGAGATAAGGCACCTAGCACATACTCTCAATACCTGTTGATTCCCTTTCCTTTTATTATCTAGTCTTGACAACAGCTGCATTTTAATGGTTACTTAAGGACTTGGTACTCAGAGTCCACAGACTGGCAGCATTGGCATTACCAGAGTTAGAATGCAGACTGTCAGGTCCCACTGCAGGCCTGCTGAATCCAAATGGGTAGTTCAGGGAGATCCACATTAAACTTTGAGAAGCATTGGAACCTTAAGAGATTTCCAATGAGATTTCCTCCTTTGTCTGAGTTCCTAAGGATATGGTTGTTCTTTTTACCTGTGGCAGATTGGTTTTGCTGTGCACTGTTAGCTGAAAGTATTTTAGATGAAATATTTGAGCACATGTGCAGAATAAAAGTTCAACTGCAGAAATATTTACATATTATTATTAAATAGTATTAAAAGTTAGGTTTAGCTAGATTTATTTATATTGTGAGAAATGCAGAAGAGTGCATAAAATATATGCAGTTTAAAGAATTATAAGCAAACACCTGTGTAACCACTGTCTGAGTCAAGAAATAGAATATTGCCAGTACCCCAGAGGCACTTCCAATGGACCCCTCTTTGATTACATCCGTTTACCTCTCTTAGAAATAACCGCTATTCTGTCTTTTGTAATAATTTCCTTGCTTTTCTTGATAGTTTTATCACCTTTATATATATCTCTAAACAGTAGTTTAGTTTTGCCTGTTGGTCAACTTTCCATAAATGGAATCATACCACATGTATTCTTTTGTTGTCTTCTTTTGCTCCATATTAGAGATGTATCCATTTGTTGTATAGATTTTCTTTTTAAAGTAGTGAAGCCTGAAAAAGTCTGAACAGTTTTGAACAATTTTAGCTATAGTATTAAATCTTGATGTTTAGTTCTCTTTGAAAAACACCCATTTATACAGTTTGCTTCCCGCCCCCCCCCCACTTAAAGATACAAAGTTGTAATATGTAAACCACTCAGCACTTTGATTCTCAATATTACAAAATTGCTAGTTTTGTTACATTTATTTTTGGTAGCGATATTGTAAACTCTCCTGCATGTCTTTTGTTTTAAACTTAGACTATAGAATATTCTACTTTTTTTTTTTTTTTTTTTTTTTGCTGAGGAAGATTCACCTTGAGCTAACATCTGTTGCCAGTCTTCCTCTTTTTGCTTGAGGAAGATTCACCGTGAGCTAACATCTGTGCCAGTCTACCTCTATTTTGTATCTGGGTCACTGCCACAGCATGGCCACCACTGAGTGGTGTAGGTCTGCACCCGGGAACCGAACCCAGGCTGCTGAAGTGGAGTGTGCCGAACTTAACCACTAGGCCATGGGGCCAACCCCCTAGAGTATCCTACTTTTAAATATGTATATTTACATTTTAAAATTGGAACCAAGTTGGATTTACTGCAAATTTGGGAGACATTTTAAAAAATTACAGAATAGATGCTTGTTGTAACCAATTCACCGAAGTGAATCCTTTTTATAAACTGCCATAGATTACTTTCAACAGTTTGAAATGAAATGTTTTCTGTGGTTATGAAAAAGTTCGCACTCACATTTTTAGGCAGAAATGACTTTTTCACAGTATGTTGTAGAGTATTAAGTTAGTACATATAGATTCACCTCCTTTTTAACAGCTGTTTAGGATTATGGTTGTATCATAATTTGTTTTCTCCCCCGTGAATGGATGTTTAGTTTCTTTTCTTTTTGTTTTTTGTTTTTTGTTTTCTGTTAAAACAGCACTGTGTCAAACATCATTTTTGCAATTGTTCCAAGGTTTAGTTCAGACATATTCCTGGAAATAGAATGTCTGGGTCATCTGGTATGTGCATTTAAAATGTTGACAGAGGGGCCGACTCAGTGGCATAGTGGTTAAGTTCGTGTGCTCTGCTTCTGGCTGCCCGGGGTTTGCAGATTCAGATCCCGGGCGGGGACCAACACACTGCTTGTCAAGTCAGGCTGTGGTGGCGTCCCATATAAAGTAGAGGAAGATGGGTGCCACTGTTAGCCCAGAGCCAGTCTTCCTCAGCAAAAAGAGGAGGATTGGCAGCAGATGTTAGCTCAGGGCTGATCTTACACACACACAAATAAATAAAATGTTGGCAAATAACATTTTAAACAAGATTTTAACAAGTGCAGTTTAGTTTTCCTTGACAGTCCTTAACTTGATTGGAAATTCTGAATTATATTTTATCTTTATTCCTTTGTCATTGATCCAGTCTATTCATTTATCCATTGTCTACTACTTTCTAGTTACAGAAGGCAGCACATATGTGATTTAGACATATAACCCATACTTGCTGAGATGGATGTGTACCTGATTATTGTATGTGGTAGAAAGTGAGAAGGAAAGATAAAGGGAATTCAGAAAAAGAGATTTCTTCTAGTTGGAGAAATCAGGGAAGGTTTTCTGGAGTAGGTGGTGCTTGAGCCAGCCTTGAAAGATAGGCACATTTACACATGTGAAATTGTATTCCAAACAGAGAGCAGCAAGGGCAAAGGATCATAGAGGTAGGAAGGTAGAGGCTCTCTCGAAATTCAGTCTGGTCGAATGATAGAGGGCTAGACTGGAGTGGAGAGAGGCACACAGAAAGTGAGGTTAGACCCAGATTGTGGTGACTTTAAAATGGTATGCTAGCTGTAGAAGACAGCTCCTCAAAAAATTAAACACAGAATTATCATATGACCTAGCAATTCCTCTTCTAGGTATATATCCAAAATAATTGAGAGCAGGAACTGAAACATATTTTGTACATCGGTGTTCATAGTAGCATATTCATAATAGCCAAAAGGTGAAAACAACCCAAATGTCCATTGGCAGATGAATGAATAAACAAAATGTGGTATATACATGCAATGGAAAATTATTCAGCCTTAAAAAGGAACGAAGTTCTGATAACACTACAACATGGATGAAGCTTGAAGACATTATGCTAAGTGAAATAAACCAGACACAAAAGAACAAATATTGTATGATTCCACTTACCTGAGGTACCTAGAGTAGTCCAGTTCATAGAAACAGAAAGTAGAATAGTGGTTACTGGGGCCGAGGAGAGAGGGAAATGGGGAGTTAGTGTTTAATGGGTATGGAGTTTCTGTTTGGGATGATGAAAAGTTCTGGAGATGGATAGTGGTAATGGTTGTACAATGTGAATGCACATAATGCCATTGAAAGGTATACTTAAAAATGATTAAAATGTTAAAATTTTTTATTATGTATATTTTACTACAATAAACAATAAAAATAAACACGAAAAAATTGCAGTGCTGAAGACCTTGAATATTAAAGAATAGGCATTGAGGAATCGATGAAAGTTTTTGATCCAGATTTGCATATTAATTAATGAAGATTAATCCTGAAGCAAAATAAATGATAGATTGGAGAAGGAAGGAGTAAGCAGTGGGAAAACCAGCTAATCCTCTTTATTGCAGTAGTTTAGTTAAGAGATGATTTGGGTCTGTAGGGCAGCAGTGAAGGGAATTGGGAGAAAGGTTGAATGTGAGAGAAATTTGGCAACTGATTAGATGTGGGAGGAAGAGAAAAGGAAAAAATAAAAGATGACTCCTAGGTTTTGAGTCAGATAAACAGAAGGAAAAATGGGTGGCTGGAAAAATGTTCAATGTGAATTTGGTGTCAGCTGTCCAGAAGGCAATTGAAAATAAGAAAATGGGGAAATGTGTGTAGTTCAGGAGAATCAGGCCTAGAGATGAGCTTCGGAGTGATTCATTCATCCATCTGTCCATCCATCCATCTGAACAAATGTTTAATTGATTCTGCCTTTTGCCAGGCATATCAGATGAACACATCAGTCTGTAACCTCAAGGATCTCACAATCTAATGAGTCATTCTCTTAGTGGTTATATTTGAAACCATATAATTGCCTAAGGAGAAAAGGTAGCAAGGAAGGAGAAGGCAAAAATGGAATTTTAGGGGCCACCTCCACATTTACCATATGAAAGGAGAAAGGAACCTCAAAATGAGGGGTCGGAAGGGCAATAGAGACCAAGGGGAACATTTAGTCATCAAGGATTAAACTGAATTTGAGGGCTCAAAATATTGATAACAGGGGCCATCCTGGTGGCATAGAGGTTAAGTTGGGGTGCTCTCCTTCGGTGGCCTGGGGTTCTCAGGTTCAGATCCAAGGCACGGACCTGTGCACCACTTACCAAGCCATGCTGTGGCAGGCGTCCCACATATAAAGTAGAGGAAGATGGGTTCGGATGTTAGCCCAGGGCCAATCTTCCTCAGCAAAAAAAAAAAAAAAGAGCGAGAGAGAGAAAAGAGATAGATGAAGTTGGAAGTTTTCAGAAATTTGTTCTTTAAAATAAATTTAAGGTTTGCTGTTTCACTTCATTTTGTCCATAGGAGTGATGACAGTGTAATCTTAAATTTCCTTTTGCTCTTGTGTCAATTTTCATATTTTTTGATCCATAACTGATTGAGATAGAGTTCCATTAGTGTGCCAGTCAGCTTTGCTTTCAGTTTTGGATTTCTTCTGTTATCAGCAGAAATTCCTACTTGGAATTTTTGTCCTTAGTTTTTACCTATAAATAAAATATTGCATTCCTTCAATTTCAATTGGCCTGGCTCATAATGCATTTATTTTTATTGTGGTAAAATATACATAACATAAAATTAACCATTTTAGCCATTTTTAAATGTATACTTCAGTGGCATTAAGTATATTCACATTTTTATTAACCAACAATACGTGTCTTTATTCTTACTGCTTTTTAAAAAACAAACCTCTTTTCTAGCAATTTTTCATCTTTCCTATATATAAAATTGATTCTGTTTATTTAATTTCACTGTAATGTTTAACTTATTTAATTTGAAGTACCTGGTGGAGTGAATCAAGAATGATAGTGCATTTTCCTAGTTTCTTTTTTTTTTTGTGAGGAAGACCAGCCCTGAGCTAACATCCGTTGCTAATCCTCCTCTTTTTGTTGAGGAAGACTGGCCCTGGGCTAACATTCGTGCCCATCTTCCTCTGCTTTATGTGGGACACTGCCACAGCATGGCTGACAAGTGGTATGTCTGTCTGTGCCCGGGATCCGAACCTGCGAAACCCAGGGCCACCGAAGCAGAGCGCGCAAACTTAACCCTTACGCCACCTGGCTGGCCCTGACAATTTTTGTTTTTAAATGAGCGATATTGTACAATTTAGATTCTGTTTTATGAAGTCATTTTTGTGAATGTGAAAAAATGAATTGGTGAAACGTCTTTACTCTCCTACATAACTTTTTTTATTTTTGCTACTGACTTCCTTTTTTAGGTCTACAGTTAATGCAATTTGCTTTAAACTGAAAGTATGCATTTTATGAAATGTATGTTTAATGAAATATACATTAATGAATTTATTTATTAATTTAGTGAAAGTGTGTTCATTAGTGCTGCAACTAATTTTTGGATAACTACTGCTGCTAAACCAGTAGAGGGGGCTCAGCAATGTAAAAAAATTGCCGGTGTCAGTTCTGACTAGAAAACTTGAAAATTTAGTTCGAAATAGAAGTAGGATAAATAGAAGAGTCTTGGTGATTCCGTCTCTGCATATGAATGACTACATCCTGATTATTACAAATTTGATATCAGTACCACTGCAACTGAATGTTACTAACAATAAAATTTTTGTGTAACATCTAAATTTTAAGTGCTCCCCCCAGTGTGTATATGTATATGTGATTTTGCATTTCTTTCTAAATCAGATTCTCGTAGGCAGCAAAGATTTGAGAATTTGGTGCAACTGTGTTGTTCCAATTCTGAAAAATAATTTTTTTCCTTTAATTCTTTAAGTTTGCAGACAGCTCCTTGTTTTTGCCATAGCACTATGTAAATAGGAATTAATAATGAAGATAATTAATTATGCTAATCTGCTGTTTTAGTTAAGTAAGCTTTTTTTAAATAAAACTAAACACTTAGAAATATAAAACTTTAGGCGTCCCTCAAGTACTGCTACATTTTATAAAAATTGATATAAACAGAACTTGTGGCTAAGCTGATTTTAAAAGCAAGCTTTCTTTGCATTAGGCTTCCTGAATTGGAATACTTTAGTCAAGAAGTCAACTGGGGGGCCAGCCCCGCTGGCCTAGTGATTAAGTTCAGCGAGCTCCACTTCACAGCCTGGGTTCAGTTCCCAGGTGGACCTACACCACTTGTCTCTCAGTGACCGTGCTGTGGTAGCGGCTCACATACAAAACGAGGAAGATGGGCAGCAGATGTTAGCTCAGGGCGAATCTTCCTCAGGAAAAAAAAAAAAAGTCAACTGGGAATCATTTTGGAGGGAAGTAAGAAGAATATATAAGCAAATGAGCATTAGTATAAGTAAATTGCCTAAGTTTAGTTACTTTATCAGTAAATATAGTTTCTGTACTCTTTCTTTGTAAAGGAGCATAATTAGAAAATTTTTGCTTTT
This sequence comes from Tapirus indicus, assembly GCA_031878705.1. Taxonomy (NCBI): domain Eukaryota; kingdom Metazoa; phylum Chordata; class Mammalia; order Perissodactyla; family Tapiridae; genus Tapirus; species Tapirus indicus. Next base: position 96,714,951 of record CM062924.1, on the reverse strand, counting down.
GGAAATTTAAAAAAATATTTTTTTATTTATATGTAAAGTGTTCTATTCCATTCAGAAGGCAGAAATAGGAATACTATTTGTATAAAGTAATGGTAACAAACTCTTCTATCAAAATGAAACTAGAGATTATAAAATCATTTGGAAATCAAGAAATATACTCTCTTTTACGTGATGAAAAATAGTTTTAGGAAATTTTAAAGATAGCAGCATGAGATTTTTAATTGTGGGATAATTACTTGACATTAAAGAGATGTGTGTGTATGTGTGTGTATATATATACACACATACACATACATACACACACACATACACATACATATATATTTCATTATTTCTCTGTGTATGCCTTGTGTGTATAAAAACATCTCCAGATGAGCTCTGGCTAAAGGATTATGCTCACTGGAAACCAAAATCAAGTGAAACTGATCCTGGCAGACTATTTTATCTCCCTTTGGACCTGTGGTATGTGGCACTGCTTTCAGTGGAAATTTCTTAGCTAGGCTTAAAACCGTTGGTATAAGTGATTGTAAAGTGCAAGTTTTTTGCTGAATAATTTTTGCTTCTCTATGTAACTATATAAGGCACCCTATTTTGCTAACCCGTAAGTATGTTTACGTTTTTGTGCTTATTAAAAACATTGATTCATCTAATTTATTGTTTCAAAATATACAACTGCTTTCCTCAAAGGAAACTGTTTAGTAAACACATCTTCTGGTGTAAAGTTGGTATATTTGGTAAAACAAATTTTATTTTCACTACTAGCTTGTTTAAAATGTTTTACTTTAACCATAACTTCTGCAAATAGAAATGTAAAAACAAAGTGCAAAAACCATTTGACTATTTGCTATATGCCTTACACTTTTCCAAGAATTTACGTGTATTAAAGCATTTAATCCTCACAATGGCTCTATCAGATAGGTATTATTATTACCCACATTTTATAGATAAGGAAACTCAGTCTTTTTAAAGAAACTCTAAAATAGAATTTAAAAATTTAAATATAATTTTTTCAGGCAATTGTGATTCCAGGAAATACTTGTTTTTCAAGTCTGATTTTATCCATATGTGTACAGAAGTATTTTTGTACATTTGAATAACTAAAACGACCCCTTTGTTTTGAGGATTCTTGTGGTAGAATCAGAGTTTTGCCACTGTTTTCAGCAACCCCTCATCAGTAGTATGCCTTTAATTAGTGCCTGGTAGTTCAGTAAACCCTTTTTCTTTCTTCCTTCTTTAACTTGAATGGAAAATTTCAAATATGTATATAAATAGGATAATATAGTGAATCTTCTGCATACTCATCACTTTGCTTCAAAAATTACCAACATTTTACCTGTCTTATTTCATTCTATCTCCCCACTTTTGGGCAGAAGCGTGGTGGAGTATTTTAAAGTAAATTCTAGATATTCTATCATTTCACTAATAAATACTTAGATACACATCTTTAATTTTTGGGTCATGAGTTTTTTGGGTGTTTTTTTTTTTTTTTTGCTTCATGTATTTTGTAGCTTTTATTAAGAGTATACACATTTAGAATTATTTCTTCTTGAAGAATGACTTCTTTATCATTGTGAAATGCCCCTTTTTTTTTCCTGATGATACTCTTTGTTTTGAAGTCTACAATGTCTGGTATTAATACAGACACTGCAGCTTTCTAATGCTTGATGTTTCCCTTATCCTTTCCATCCTTTGACTTTTAGCTTTTGATTAGAGTGTTTTAGACCATATATTTTTAATGTATTTTGATATAGTTAGATTTTATTTATTTATTTATTTTATATATATATATATAATTTTGTGTGTGTGTGTGAGGAAGACCAGCCCTGAGCTAACATCCGTACTAATCTTCCTCTGTTTGCTGAGGAAGACTGGCCCTGGGCTAACATCCGTGCCCATCTTCCTCTACTTTATATGGGACGCCGCCACAGCATGGCTGACAAGCAGTGCATCGGCAGGCGCCCAGGATCCGAACCTGTGAATCCCGGGCTGCCAAGCACGAACTAAACCGCTGCGCCACCTGGCTGGCCCCCTATAGTTAGATTTTAATCTACCATCTTACTGTTTATTTTCTCCTTGTACCATCTATGCTTTGTTCCTTTTTATCTTTTCCTACTTTCTTTTGGATTAAGTAATTGAATTTTTTTTAGTATTTCATTTTATCTCTACTGTTGGCTTATTAGCTACACCTTGTGTGTGTGTGTGTGGTTCTACGGTTTACAATATACATTTTTAATTTATCACAGTCTACAATATGCAGTTTAAGTTTATCTACAGTCTGTTATATAGAGATGTAATATACCTCTTCAGATATAAGACCCTGTAATTTCCTTGTTCCCCATTCTTTGTGCTATTCTTGCCATATATTTTATTTCTATATATGTTGTAACCTTACAGTACATTATTTTTGCTTTGAACATTTACCTTTTAAAAGTGAGAAAACAAAAGTCTTTTATATTTACCCATATATCTACCATTTCCTGTGGTCTTCATTTCTTAGTGTATATCCAAATTTCTAGCTGTAATCATCCTTCCACCTGAAAGACTTCCTTGAACATTTCTCATCATGCAGATGTACTATTGTTATATTCTTTCCACCTTGCCTGTCTGAAAATATTTTTATTTCACCTTTATTTTTAAGGCTATTTTCATGTATATAGAATTCCAAGTTAAATTTTTTTCTTTAAGCACTTTAAAGATGACATTCATTGTCTTCTGGCTCGCACAGTTTCTGACAGTCATTCTCTATCACTGGTTTTCAGTAGTTTGATTATGATGTGTCTTGGTGTGGTTTTGTCTTTGTGTGTGTGTTTTTATCCTGCTTGGTTTGTTCAGATTCTTGGATCTCTGGGTTTATAGTTTTCATCAAATTTGGAAAAATTTTCACCGTTATTTCTTAAAATCTTTATCTGGCCCCACCCTTCTTTTCCACCAGGGCTCTAATTACTTATATGTTAGACCTTCTGATATTGTCCCAAAAGTTACTGAGGCTTTGTTAATTTTTTTCAGTCTTTTTTTCTCTCTATGTTTCATTTAAAATTGTATTTCTGTGTCTTAAATTTCTACTGATTCTTTTCTTCTGCGTGCTCAAATCTGCTGTTAATTACATACAGTGACAATTTCACTTCTTATATTTTTCATCTCTAGAAGCTCCTGTTTTTTTTCTTTTAAATATCTTCCTTCCATTTCTTTCTCTATTGTAGTCATGTTTCCCTTTAAGTCCTTGAGCATAATAATGGTGTACTTCTTATAGCTGTTTTAATGTCCTTGTCTTCTAGTTCCATCTGTCATTTGTGGGTTTGTTCCTATTGACTGACTTTTCTCTTAGTATGGGTCTTTTTTTTTTTGTCCCTTGGCACATCTACTGATTTTGGGGTGGATGTTAGATGACTGACTGGCTTTTGTTGTCTCTTTTTTTTTTTTGGTGAGGAAGATTAGCCCTGAGCTAACATCTGTTAGCCAATCCTCCTCTTTTTACTGAGGAAGATTGGCCCTGGGCTAACATCCATGCCCATCTTCTTCTACTTTATATGGGAGGCCGCCACAGCATGGCTTGATGAGCGGTGGATAGGTCTGCGCCCAGGATCTGAACCTGTGAACGCCAGGCTGCCAAAGCAGAGCGCGTGAACCTAACCACTATGCCACCAGGCTGGCCCCTTTGTTGTTTTTCTTTAAAGAGTGTTATTGCAAATAGTGTTCAGTTGCCTGCTGGTCAGTTTCTTCTTTTTGAGGTCTGTTTTTGAGTCTTGCTAGGGTAGATCTAGAGTAGTCTACATTTCAGGGACAATTCAGCTCCATACTAAGGGGTGAACCTTCTGGGGTCTCCATTGAATATCCTAGGGGATCACCAAGGACTTGCCACTCTGACTTGCTAGAGCTTGAATGTCTTCCTGCTTGTGAGCTGTGGAAATTGATCAGGTCCCAACTTCTCTGTCGGTGTTTGCCTGACTTTGTGGAGTTTCATTATGCATGTGTTGCCCAATACTTAGCAGAGATTCAAGAGAACACTATGCAGATTTCTGGAGTTCTTTTTCTGTGTGGCTTCCTTCCTTTCTGGAATTCTGCCCCACAAGTTCCAGCCTCTTCATCCTCTGTGAACTTTATTATCTGTCTCCTCAGTCAGAGAGGTTGATGGGCTCTTTTGGTTCCCCCTCACTTCATTGAGGTCCAAAAATTGCCTTCAGGCAGAAAGCCTGGGCAATCAGTCTTTTAAACTGCAGAATGTCCCATAGTCTGGATTTGTCTAATTGCTTCCTCGTGGTATCATTTAGCTTGATCTAGAGGCATGATTAATAATTTAAAGCAAGAATGCTTCACAGGCAGTGCTGCATACTTCGATTGTATCACTCATGAGGCATAATTTCTGGTGGTCTCACTTTTAGCTGTGCTCAGATTGAGCTCTGGGTTCAGATGATATTAGCCTGATCTGTCCATTAGAATCTTTTCTGTCAATCTTTCATATAATGGTTTTAGCACCCTTCGTTGATTATAAATTATTAGGGTTTGCAAAGTGGTAATTTTCTTATTCTGTCATTCCTTCTTTATCTAAATGAGATTCCTCACAAAGAACTCTGTGGGTTAGCATAGGAAAGGCCAGAAAAGGACTTGATTCTTTCCTTTTATTTATCAAGTTTTAGAGTAATCGTGAATTAGTCCTTTAGCAGTCTCACCTGGTTAACCCTTTTCTCTAGTATCATTTTAAACTTACAGATTTTTATATATTTTGTATGTTTGAATCCACGGTAGTGTTTTGTGTGTGTGTTTTTGGTGCTCAAATTGTTTCTCCTCAGGCCCGTGGGAGTGCCTTCAAGTTGGGTTCCATGACATTTGACATGACTACATTAGTCTCCAGTAGTCTCCTTGCTTTCGGGCACAACGAAATGTTCCAGGTTCATTGTGTATATTTCCTGCCCCACTTTTAGAAACAGCCATTTGTCCAAGGAGAGCTTCTTTTTAGTGGAAAATAGAATAGAAAGACCACAGTCTGGGTGCTAGGGGTACTCATTGCTACTGAGATGTCGTTGCTGCTGAATCTTTTTCAGTGGACAAGGCTAGGAAATACTTTTTTTAAGAGGAAAAAAATAAGTTCCTAGTAATACTTCTGATTCAAATTTACAGTTACAGAGTTTTTATTTAATCTTTAATTTTATCCTTGTTTCTCTTTTCTTTTATGATGAAATTTTTTGGCTTTTAATGGTGTTAACATAGTTACTTATTTGCTTTATCCTACACGGTCTGTATAGTAGTTTCAAAATAATATTGACGATATTGTTACTACAAATAAGACTGCTAAATACAACTTTATTTTCTTTCCATGGATTTTTTTTTTTTTTTTGGTGAGGAAGACCAGCCCTGAGCTAACATCCGTTGCTAATCCTCCTCTTTTTGCTGAGGAAGACTGGCCCTGGGCTAACATCCGTGCCCATCTTCCTCCACTTTTTATATGGGACGCCGCCACGACATGGCTGACAGGCAGTGCGTCGGCGGGCGCCTGGGATCCGAACTCGCGAACCCCGGGCTGCCAAGCGCGGACTAAACCGCTGCGCCACCGGGCCGGCCCTCTTTCCATGGATTTTTGTATACTTAAAATATAACTCACAAAAGATATGTAGTCAAAAATTTTGTGTTTTAAAGATGCTTGAACTGATTTCTCTCTGTGGTGTTATGCCACCAACTTGATATAAAATTAGGTAACTTTATTACTTAAAATAGTTTCTTTTCTTCTTCATAATATCTCAAGATCACTATTTACCTTTCTAAAATTCCATTTAATGGATGTTTGCTTTCATTCAAAGAATTTCAGTGTACAAGAATAAGAGAATTTGAATGTTTCTACATACCTGTTTGCCTGTATGGTTCATCTTCATGCACTCTCTATTTAACATTTCTGCTGTTTGAAGTTTTGATTTATGGTTTACAGCTTAAAAGAAGTAACAGAAGTAAATAATTCCTAACAACCTAGGTATTTTCTTTCTTTGGTAATGTTATTGTGTGGGTGGGAATTCTATCAATGTATGTCAGTTTGATTTTAGAGTTTGTATACTGAGCCAGAATAGTAAATGTGAAGCAATGAAATTAGGAGCATTTAATTTTATATTATGTTTTTACTTATGGGTTTCTTTTAAAGAATATTTAAAAGTCAGCTATTTAGAATAGACCATACAATTCACCTTTGGCTCCAAGCACCAGTGAGGTGTTTTATGAGAGTATTTAGTCTTGTCTGTAGAATCGATTTTAAATGAAGTACAAAATTTTGCCTTCACATATTTCTTTCTGTCTGGTAGCTGAATTTAATATTATAAGGTTTTTTGGAATACATTTGTATTCTGCACAGTCTTCACTTATTTTTATAGAAATGGTGCAAAATACTGCATTTTGAAATTTTTGATGAACTTTTTTTTTTTGCCAATTGATAATAGTATGCAAAATCAGTTTCCCTGAGATCATAGCAAATTTAAAGAAAGCCAAAGATGGAAATTAGTTCCATCCTTTTAAATGTGGGCTCCTAAATTTGAAATAGGGGGTTAAAGATTTTTAGCCATCAGGGCCAACCCGGTGGCATAGTAGTTAAGTTCGCGCATTCCGCTTGGGCCACCCAGAGATCGCTGGTTCAGATGCTGGGCACGGACCTACTTGCCGCTCCTCAAGCCATGCTGAGGCGATGTCCCATATAGAAGAGCTGCAACTCTACAACTATGTACTGGGGCTTTGGGGAGAAAAAAGGAAAAAAAAAAAGAGGAAGATTGGCAACAGATGTTAGCGTAGGGCTAATCTTCCTCCAAAAAAAACCTAAAAGAAAAAAAAAAAGAGTTCCAGCCATCATACTACTCATTGTACCGTATGTGTGCAGTATGATACAACACATATAAAAGGGCAGTTGGCATTGGCAATTTTCACGTGTTCTTATCAAGACACCTTACTTTAGGGTATATTGTCTGCCTTAAAGCAAAATTCTGTCTATGCGTGTTGCATCTTGATTGCCTTTTGTGCTGTTGCCCTTGTCTGGACTTTATTGGAAACCATAGCAATAAGAAATGAAATATGGGTTTTAATTAGGCAAGTTATTAATGAGCAGAATTGTAACTTGTGAAGTGGTGAAAAGTAGAAACTATCTGTATTATTTATCTAATGTTGGCTTATGTCTTGTAGGCCAGCAGAATTGTAACTTGTGAAGTGGTGAAAAGTAGACACTATCTGTATTATTTATCTAATGTTGGCTTATGTCTTGTAGGCCACCTAACTCAACAAATACTTACACAACTCTAAGATAATGAAGATACTGCACAAAATGAATAGAAGGCCAGAAAGAATACTTAATTGGCTGGAGGGGATGGGGGAATCTCACTAAAGACATAACTCTGAAATAACAAGTAGGAATTTGCCATACAGGCAAGTAGGAGAAGGGTATTTTAGGAAGAGGAATATTTCAGGAACAAGTAGCTCAAAATGACTGAATTGCAATCTGTTAGAGCAGTTCATCTTCTCATTCTTAAATCTCTGGCATGCTTCGGTAGCTATTGCCTGGTAACCTTATTCATTTTATCAAAACATTTATAATGTTGATAGGAAGAATTAAACCAAATAAGCTTTATGTTCCAGGATCCAGGAGGATAACTTTACTTTCTGCCCAGGTGACATTATATCCAAGTTTCATCCATTAAATCTTTTCATCTATTCCATAAATGTTCTTTTTTTGGAAAGAAATAGATATATTTAATCTTCCTTTGTTCAATAATGATAATAGTAATAATAGCAATCTGCTTCCTACTATGTTGGAGAAATTTAAAATTTTTTTTTTTTTTTTTTTGGTGAGGAAGACCAGCCCTGAGCTAACATCCGTTGCTAATCCTCCTCTTTTTGCTGAGGAAGACTGGCCCTAGGCTAACATCTGTGCCCATCTTCCTCCACTTTATATGGGACGCCGCCACGGCATGGCTGACAGGCAGTGCGTCGGCGGGCGCCCCGGATCCGAACCAGCGAACCCCGGGCTGCCAAGCGCGGACTAAACCACTGCGCCACCGGGCCGGCCCCGAAATTTTAAAATTTTAACCTATAAATGCAATATTTTGTATGTGTGTGTGGTGGGGGGGAAGTTTGGCCCTGAGCTAACATCTGTTGCCAATCTTCCTCTTTTTTTTGGTTGCTTGAGGAAGATTGTTCCTGAGCTAACATCTTCCCAAGCCAGTCTTCCTCTATTTTGTATGTGGGACACAGCCAGAGCATGGCTTGATGTGTGGTGTGTAGGTCCACGTTCAGGATCCAAACCTGCGAACCCCAGGCTGCTGAAGCAGAGCATGTGAATTTAACCACTACATCACCGGGCTGGCCCCTCTTTATTTTTAATCTTCATTTCCCCCTTATGAATTTCCTGGCATAGAGGTACACAGAAGTTTTATTTGTGCAAGGTATGGAGAATGAAGTGATGTAGCAGTCTTCTGCTTGAAATTATTTTCTTTCCATTGTAAGATTAGCTTAGTGTCTAGCTACATTGTATGCTGCTGTGAATTTTACCTAGGTAGAGACAGGTTAGGAAGATGAGGGAAATTAAGCTCCACCTACTGGGAGGGGGGAATCTACATGAATTATTTGGAAATCTGCAAGGGAGATTTGTCTCCCTCCTCTTTTTTTTTATTCAATCATTTATATTAGTATGAACTCATGCGTATTTATTTTGTGCTCAAATTATTTCAGCTTTGGCCATCAGGAGCTCTTTTCATTTGTCTCCTGTGTCCCTTTGACATGATTATATAAATGTTTTGTTTTGGTTTTGAATCACATCCTTACTTTCTGATGATGCTACAAGATTACCCAGGCTCATCTTGTATAGTTCCTGTCCCAGTCCTAGATTCTACCATTTCACCAAGGAGCCTTAGTTCCTTTTATTGGACAATGGTATTAGAAACCAAGATCTGGGTGCTAAGTATGCTCGTTGCTGCTGGGGATGGTGGTGTTCCTAGGCCCTCGCAGCTGACAGAGCAAGGAAGTACATGTGTGTATACTAATGCATGTATATACATAAATCTATAAATATTTCTGTATGTAACCATCTGCATCTATATTAAGTTAAACATGAGTTCATTTTAATGCGTCTTAGGCTAACCCATTATCACATGATAATTCTATCCTCCTCCCTTTGCTTATATGTAAATTCCACTTCGACAATGAGAAACTTGGCTCTAGCCATCTGCCATCCATTTAATTGTTCAATTCCAGTATACATGTATTGTTATATTAGAATTATTAACTATGCTCCTGTGGGAAACTACTTCACCAAGTAGAGTCTAGTGCTTATGTACAGTTCCTTTTGCATTTATTTGTGTTACAGATGCCACTCATTTCCAGAGTTACTTAGGTCGGCACCTTTTCCTCCACCCTTGGCTGTTTTATATATACTCTTTGTAATACAGTTAGGTTCTTTTGTGGTAGTCTCATTCCTTCCTAATAAGGTGGGGGTTTTTTTGGTTTTCATACATTAAGGTTTGCTCTTCGTGCTGTAAAGTTCTATGGGTTTTGACAAATGTGGATTGGGATAGTAAGTTTTACTTGAATTTTAAGGTGCTTAAAAAAATGGTTTGGCCAAAATGACTTTAGGCCCTACTTTTAACTCTAAAGTGCTGTGATTCTAACATTGATCTTTCTCATTTTGATCTCCCTTTAATGTTTTTCTTCTGGGACCTGTCACTATTGAAAGTCAGCAATCTTGGGGGATTTGCTTGTTTGTTTTTTGTTTTTTCACCTAGGCCCCTGGCAACATGCAGAGTTCCATGAAAAAATAGTTATGTCTTTGAAGAATCCAGGCGTCATAGAATCGATGATTGAATGATGACAATTATTCATAATACGGCATAGAATAGTTTCCAGGCATTTTTCCCCTTGATCATTTTTTTTCTAGTCATATTTGTTGACCTGATTTTTTTTTTATTGAGTTACATTGGTTTATAACATCATATAAATTTCAGGTGTACATCATTATATTTCCACTTCTGTGTAGATTACATCATGTTCACCGCCCAAAGACTAATTACCATCTATCACCATACACATGTGCCTAATCACTCCTTTCAACCTCCTCCCTGCCCCCTTCCTCTCTGGTAACCACCAATCCAATCTCTGTCTCCATGTGTTTGTTGTTGTTGTTTTTATCTTCTATTTATGAGTGAGATCATACGGTATTTCACTTTCTCCTTCTTACTTATTTCACTTAGCATAATACCCTCAAGGTCCATCCGTGTTGTTGCAAATGGCAAGATTTCATCTTTTTTTATGGCTCAGTAGTATTCCATTGTGTATATAAACCACATCTTCTTTATCCATTCGTCCCTTGATGGGCACCTAGGTTGTTTCCAAGTCTTGGCTATTGTGAATAATGCTGCAGTGAACATAGGGGCACATATATCTTTACACATTCGTGTTTTCATGTTCTTTGGATAAATACTCAGCAATGGAATAGCTGGATCATATGGTATTTCTATTCTTAATTTTTTGAGGAATCTCCATTCTGTTTTCCATAGTGGCTGCACCAGTTTGCATTCCCACCAGCGGTGTATGTGAGTTCCCTTCTCTCCACAGCCTCTCCAACACTTGTTATTTCTTGTCTTGTTAATTGTAGCCATTCTGATGAGCATGAGGTGATATCTCATTGTAGTTTTGATTTGCATTTCCCTCATAATTAGTGATGTTGAACATCTTTTCATGTGCCTGTTGGCAGATGTATATCTTGTTTGGAAAAATGTTCAGATCTTTTGCCCATTTTTTAATTGGGTTGTTAGTTTTTTCATTGTTGAGATGTATGAGTTCTTTATATATTTTGAATATTAATCCCTTATCAGATATATGGTTTGCAAATATCTTCTCCCAGTTGTTAGGTTGTCTTTTCATTTTTGTTGATGGTTTCCTTTGCTGTGCAGAAGCTTTTTAGTTTGATGTAGTCCCATTCGTTTATTTTTTCTATTGTTTCCCTTGCCTGGTCAAACACAGTGTTTGAAAATATGCTGTTCAGACTGATGTCGAAGAGCATACTGCCTGTGTTTTCTTCTAGAAGTTTTATGGTTTCAGGTTTTCCATTCAAGTCTTTAATCCATTTTGAGTTAATTTTTCTGTATGGTGTAAGATAATGGTCAACTTTCATTCTTTTGCATGTGGCTTTCCAGTTTTCCCAACACTATTTGTTGAAGAGACTGTCCTTTCTCCATTGTATGTTCTTGGCTCCCTTGTCAAAAATTAGCTGTCTGTAAATGTGTGGATTTGTTTCTGAGCTCTCGATTCTGTTCCATTGATCTGTGTGTCTGTTTTTGTGCCAGTACCATGCTGTTTTAATTACTATAGCTTTGTAGTATATTTTGAAGTCAGGAATTGTGATGCCTCTTGCTTTGTTCTTTTTTCTCAGGATTGCTTTTGCTATTCAGGGCCTTTTGTTGTTCCATATAACCCCCCTGATCATTTTTGTTTGTTATCCCTATTGTTTGTTTTACAGTTTGTTTTGTTTTGGTTTGGTTTTGCTGAGGAAGATTGTTGCTGAGCTAACATCTGTGCCAATCCCCCTCCACTTTATATGTGGGATGCCGCTGCAGCATGGATGAGTGGCGCATATATCTGTTCCCGGGATCTGAACCCTGAGCCGCCGAAGCAGAGTGCATGAGCTTAACCACTACACCACTGGGCTGGCCCCCATTTTACAGTTTTATACTTAGGTGGTTGGCTCATTTGGTTAATTAGCAAGGAGTTCAGATGCAGCAAGTAGTTTAAGATTTATTTTTGTTTCAATAACTTCATCAGTGAAGGAAAACCTGTTTTATGTTCTACTCCCAACTAAGGCAAATTGTCTTACAGATGGCTTTGTGCTTTTAGTCACAAGGATGGTCATGTGATAGTATGGTCCGATAGGAGTCCTTCAGCACTAAACACCTCAAGAGTACACTTGACAACCGGAAGTGAGTCAGTAACTTGAACCTCTTCAGTAAGTGACCTTGTGATCTTCATTCATTAAAGAACTATTGATATTGATAAGATATCTATTAATGTGCCAGATGTGCAAAGATGATATGACTTAGTCTCTGCTCTCAAGTAGTGTACAATCTAGTGGGGAAGAAAGGAAGTTAAAATGAAATTTAGAAGCAGGTCATAAAGAGAGATGGGGCTGTATAGGTCAACAGACTTTTTGGTGACATCTGTTGGAGATTAGAAAAAGTTAAATGGCTCATAAATTGAAAGTTTTCAGAGCAGATGTACCTTATTTTTTTTTTCATTTTTTTTGATGTCTTAATAGTTTATAACATTGTGGGGTTTTAGTTGTACATTATTATTTGTCTGTCACCATATGGATGCATCCCTTCACCCCTTGTGCCCACCCCTCACCCCCCTTCCCTGTGGTAACCACCCACCAGATCTCTCTGTGTGTTAGTTTATATGCCACATATGAGTGAGATCATGCAGTGTTTGTCCTCTCTCTGGCTAATTTCACTTAACATAATACCCTCTAGGTCCATCTATGTTATTGCAAATGGGACAATTCTGTCTTTTTTTATGGCTGAGTAGTATTCCTTTGTATATATATACCACATCTTCTTTATCCAATAATCAGGCAAGGGGTGCTTGGGTTGCTTCCACTTCTTGGCTATAGTGAATAGTGCTGCAATGAACATAGGGGTGCGTAAGCCTCTTGTGATGGTTAATTTCATGTCCTTTGGGTAGATGCCCAAGAGTGGGATTGCTGGATCCATAAGGTATTTCTATTTTTAATTTTTTGAGGGATCTCCATACTGTTTTCCATAGAGGCTGCACCAGTTTGCATTCCCACCAGCAGTGAATGAGGGTTCCCGTTTCTCCACAACCTCTCCAACATTTGTGGTTTTTTGTCTTGGTGATTATAACCATTCTAACGGGTGTAAGGTGATATCTTAGCATAGTTTTGATTTGCATTTCCCTGATGATTAGTGATCTTGAACATCTTTTCATGTGTCTGTTGGCCATCTGTATATCTTCCTTGGAAAAATGTCTGTTCATATCCTCTGCCCATTTTTTGATCCGGTTGTTTGTTTTTTTGTTGTTCAGTTGTGTGAGTTCTTTATATATTAGGGAGATTAATCCGTTGTTGGATATACGATTTGTGAATGTTTTCTCCCAGCTGGTGGGTTGTCTATTCATTTTGATCCTGGTTTCATTTGCCTTGTAGAAGCTCTGTAGTCTAATGAAGTCCCACTTGTTTATTTTTTCTTTTGTTTCCCTTGTCCGAGTAGACATGGAATCCAAAAGGATTCCTTTATGACCGATGTCAGTTAGTGTACTGCCTATATTTTCTTCCAGGAGTTTTATAGTTTCAGATCTCACTTTCCAGTCCTTAATCCATTTTGAGTTGATTTTTGTGTATGGCGATGGAATATGGTCTACTTTCATTCTTTTGCATGTGGCTGTCCAATTTTCCCAGCACCATTTACTGAAGAGACTTCTCTTTCTTCATTGTATGTTCTTTGCTCCTTTGTCGAAGATTAGCTGTCCATAGGTGTATGGTTTGCAGATGTACCTTGTTTAAGGATATTTACCTATTACTTAGATGACATCTGTAGCTGATTTCTACATTTTGCCAATGCAGTAGTCTAAGTTTAAATTATGTGGGTAATGAAAGCTATAATTGATTCTGGCTAGTGTGTTTTCTGTTAGATGGCATAAATTTCCAGAAAAAAATAGAACATGTCAAAATTAACTCAAGAAACAGAAAAGTCAAGTAGTCCTATTACAAAAGAAATGAGATCCATGGACAGAAAAACCTCTCAAAGAAAACACCAGGCCTAAGTAGATTGACAAGCAAGGAACAGATAATTTCAGTTTTATTTAAGCTCTTCCAGAGAATGGGAGTTGGGGTGGTGAAGGGAACAGTCCCCAAATCATTTTATGAAACTAGAGTGATTTTGATTCCAAAACCAGAGATGGACATTATGAAAAGGAAAAATTATAGGCCATGTCTCTCATGAACCTAGATGCAGAAATTCTAAACCAAACATTAGCAAACTGAATCTAGCGTTGTTAAAAATATAATTAATCATGGCCTAGTTCAGTTTGTCTGAGGAATGCAAGCTTGTTTTAACATTAGAAAATTGATTAATGTAATTTACTTCACCAAAAGACTAACAGAAAACTGTATGATATTTTAATAATTGCAGCAGAAACATTTAATAAACTTTTAAAACCTGTTTATGATTTTAAAATCAAATCAAATTAAAATCACTTGCCACATACACTGCAGGTGGGAGTGTAAATTGGAACAATCACTTTGGAAGACAATTTGACATTACCTAGTAAAGATGTACATGCCTATACCCTACACCCAACAATTTCACTCCTAAATATATACTCTAGAGCATTGTTTTTCAATCTGTGGCTTGCAGCCCATTAGTAAGAATGAAGACAATTTAATGACATTTGACCAACAGTTCTTTTAAGTGTTAAATACAATAGAAAATATCCGTGTACCTCACTGTGAAGGTATTATTTTGAGAAACTTATTCTCTGTGTGTGTATGTGTAGGTGGACTGATTTGTGAGGTAAAATGTATTTTCTTGTTGTGATTGCTGTCAAGAAGGTTTAAAAGCCACACTCTAGAGAAACTAAAAAATGCTCGTTATTTCATAAGAGCAAAACATTGGAGACAATTTCTTTTAGCAGTAGAATGGATAAATTGTGATGTATTCGTACAGTGAAGTTTTACACTGCAGTGAAAATGAGCTACAACTGCATCCAACAACTAAGCAATATATTCCTTTGGAATGTATTTTTATGTGATATCCTTATGTGGTAAAACTGTAAAGAAAAGTAAGAAAGGGATAAATAAGATAGCGTAGAGATTACTTCTGGTCGAGTCAGACGTGGATGGTAATGAAGGGGGCATCCAGAGGCCTTCTAAAGGTCTTGGTGATGTTCTATTTCCTAATTTGGATGTGGGCACACAGTGGTTCATTTTATTATTTTTTAAATTGTACATCTGTCTGTTCTAATGTTTTTTAAAATTGTGGTAAAGTATAACATAAAATTTACCATTTTAAGTGTGTAGTTAAAAGTGGCATTGAGTACATTCACATTGTTGTGCAACCATTACCACTGTCCATCCCAGAATATCTTCATCTTCCCTGACTGAAATTCTGTACCCACTAAACAGAAACTCCCTGTCGTCGCCTCCCTCTAGCCCCTGGCAACCACCATTCTACTTTCTGTCTGACTACTGCTACTACTATGAATTGACTACTCTAGGTACTGCATATAAGTGGAATCATTCAGTACTTATCCTTTTATGTCTGGCTTGTTTCACT
Source organism: Tapirus indicus (assembly GCA_031878705.1). Taxonomy (NCBI): domain Eukaryota; kingdom Metazoa; phylum Chordata; class Mammalia; order Perissodactyla; family Tapiridae; genus Tapirus; species Tapirus indicus. The sequence continues at coordinate 96,699,655 of CM062924.1, read as the reverse complement.
TTGCATAATGTTTTCGGGCTTTTTCCGTGTTGTAGCATGTGTCAGAATTTCATTCCTGTTTAAGGCTGAATAATACTCCATTGTATATACACTACTTTTGTTTATCCATTTGTCTGCTGATGGACATTTGGTTTGTTTCCACCTTTTTGCTGTTGTGAACAATGCTGCTATGAACATGGGTGTACAAATACTGTTTGAGTCCCTGCTTTCAGTTCTTTTGGATATATACCCAGAAGTGGAATTGCTGGATCATGTGGTAATTCTGGTTAATTTTTTGAGGAACTGCCAGACTGTTTTCCATAGGGGCTGCACCTCTGTACAGCTTTGTATGTACGATTTATTTGGCTGTTAAAAATATAAAAAGGCAAAGGCTCCTTATTTCCCTCCTCAGAGACAGTGCTCTTGAGTTTGATGTGTATCTTTCTAGATCATTTTTCTCTGCATTTATGTATATAGATACCTATGTGGATACATAATTTTGATTTATTTTGTTATTGTTATTGTTGAACTGGCTGTGGAAGAGTTGTCTGGGTGCTTCATTAAAAATAAAAATGACTGGGATCCAACCCCCCCCAGAGATTTTGATTTGGTTGGTTTGAGTGGATTAAGAATCTGAATTTTAATAGTTCTCAGATGATTCTGATGGGCAGCCATTGTTTTATTCTTTAACATAGGTGGTGTTATATTAATCATATTAGTTTGCATTTTTTGCATAGTAGTTTATCTTGGAGATCTCATGTCATTATATGCTGAAATACCCACATTTTTTTAAAGCTAAGTTTTGCTTTAAATTCTGTAGTTTAGATATAGCATAATTTATCTAGCCAGTCTCCTGTTAATGGACATTTAGGTAGTCACAAGTTTTTGTCATTACAAAGAGGATGCCACAAACCTTCACTTGTCATACATGTTTGTGCACATGAATGGATGTTTGTGTTGGAAAGATACCTGAAAATTAACTTGCTGAGTCAAGGGGTTTGCACATTTCAAATTGATAAATATTGCCAAATCCAATACATTCTTGAACTTTTCCTTCTTCTGTGTGAACTTTTCATTCTTCTGAAGAAGGAAATATTTATGCAAGTATTTCTGTGCAATAGCAGAAATACATGCAGATATATTTAGAAGATATTTAAAATCAAAGAAGAATCCTTTAATATTTTTTAATTGTGGGGAAAATATTCATTTAATGATACAGAACTGATTATGCAAAGTAAAATGAATTTGATTTAAAAAATTATTCCTTCCATTGGAATAGATCTGCAGTGGATGAGTGAACCAGAAAGGTGTTAGTTAACCCTTCTTAAAACCGAAGCCCTGGATTCAGCCCAGTGGTATAGTGGTTAAGTTCACGGGCTGTGCTTAGGTGGCCTGGGGTTCGTGGGTTTGGATTCCAGGCGCGGAGCTACGCACTACTCAAGCCATGCTGTGGCAGTATCCCACATACAAAATAGAGAAAGATTGGCACAGATGTTAGCTCAGTGGCAGTCTTCCTCAAGCAAAAAGGGAAAGGTTGGCAGTGGTTGTTAGCTCAGGGTCAATCTTCCTCACCAAAAAAAAAAAAAAAAACCAACTGAAGCCTATGAAGTGGTGATTGTGTTAGCCATCCTTGACCCAGGGGAGACTTTTGTTTTCCTTATTATTTCACAGACTTTCCTCTGGATCTGAAGAGTTTTAAATTTACGTCATTTTGGAATAAGGTTTGGACTTGTTCTTTTTTTTGAAAGTTGCATAAAATAGCATCTTGCTTGAGCACCTGATGTTTAAAACTTCAGCTTCTGTGGAAAGTTTTGAAACTCTGTGGTTTAACTGTAATACCCCAATAACAATAATAAAATTTGACTGATATACTCAATTGCAATTTAAAAGAAAAAATGGTGCTCCAGTTAAATCTTGTTAAAAATATAGACCTTAAGAATTTATTGGGGGAAACACATGAGTAAAAAAGCATTGTAAATTTACCAGCCATCTAAAGAAAAGAGCAGTTAAGCTATTTCTAAAAGAAATCGGGTTGCGTTCATCTTTCATGTACTCTTTCCATTAGCTGTCATCTATGTTTTTCTAGCATTAGGAAATGGTTTCCCAGCATACTGAGAACAAGTAGTTGTGGGTGTGGGTGGGTGGGTGGTGTGTGTGTGTGTGTGTGAGGAGGATTTGCCCTGAGCTAACATCTGTTGCCCATCTTCCTCTATTTTATATGTGGGATGTCGCCACAGCATGGCTTGGTGAGTTGTGCATAGGTCTGTGCCCGGGATCCAAGCCTGCAAACCGTGGGCTGCCGAAGCGGAGCACGTGAACTTAACCTCTACGCCACTGGGCAGGCCCCGGGAACAACTAGTTTTAATTTGAATTAGCCTTAAAAAAAAGATACACACTTGTTAAAAATAAAATTCAGGCTATATGACTTGTTTTAATTGTGTGTGAGATTTTTTTTCACAAAGCAAATAAGTAGTGAAATGAAATATCATGACATAGTTGTGGTTCCCCAAAATACTGTTCAGGTTCATATTGTCATGAGGATGTGTGCTTATGTGTGTGTGTGTAAGGTTTCCTTTCTTGGAAGAGAAGGCCTTTGTTCAGAGATTATGATCTTCCAACTTGGTCAGGTTTTTAAATGTCCTTTTATGAAACCATGATGATATTAGATGATAGGGTGTGTGTGCATGTGTGCGCGCGCATATGTGTGGTCTTTTTGTTTTGTCCTTATTTGGTAAAATAAAAAGATACTGACCCCTGTCAGTCCAAAAAAAATTGCTGATCTGTGAAATTCAGAAGTCTAGGAACCATCGTAATAGAACTTTTCCCCAAAAGGGTAAGAGAATCCTGGCATGTAGTGGTTTTTGCACGCTCCTCGCTTGTCAGAGTGATGGTACATAATGGCAGAAATATCTGAAAATCTTAAAAATAGTAATGATTTGCTTAGATACTGTACATTTTTAGTTTAAGAATAAAAATTCCTACTTCTTCCTGCCCCCTTTTTACTCTCCCTCCTCTAGTTTTGCCTTTAGCCATTCTGAACCCTGTGATTGTATTATTTTAATTTTTGATATGAAGTTTTTTTTATCAGAATATCTAGGAATTAACACTTAGGTTAGTTGACTCTAAAATGAATCCATAAAGGTGTGTTTGCTTATTCATTCAGCAACCTTTTGCTGAGTGCTTATATGGATGCAGAAAATAGAATTATTTTCTCTTGTGCCCCAAGGGGAAAGGAGGAAGCAGACCGACAGCTGCAGTGTAGTAATTGCTAGTATGCGGGCAGATATTTAGTAGTGTGGGAGCATAGAGGGAGAGGTAGGTGTGCTTTGAACATTTCTGCAGCCTGATGCAGTCAATTTTGAGTTAATACAGTTTACTATTGTTTATGGTTATTTGCTTCTTTTGCATTTTTCTTGCTATCTTAAATAATTATTTTCAAGAGGAAAAAACTTTCCAAGCCCAGAAAAATGTACCTTTTAATGCACCTTTTTCCCCTCTGATTTGTACTCTACTTCGAATGAAAGCCTTTTATTTAAAATTACTGTTACATGTTAAATTATTACAATCAGAATTACTCTATATTTGTATATTATTACTATTTTCTCTTAAAATCTAAAAATTTAAGCTCTCACAAAGTATAAATTTGGGTATTAAAATTCCATTATACTTTTTCTACCGTGAAGCATTTTGCTGAACCTAGAATGTATGGTTCTCTCTATAGAATTTTCAGAAGCTAGAGTATCTCCACTGATAATTGAAACCAGTACATTTTTCTTGACCATTTATACTTAATAACAAATCCTTTGACTGCCACATATGAATATGGAGAATGGCCCTGAGAACTGGTCCATTTCTGCTACTACTCTATTTAACAGTCGTAAAGCACTTTCATTTGATATCGGCCATTGTAAAGAATGGTAAGAAAGTACGCTGATGGGTAGTTTGGAGAAATACTTTATTTTTCTATTTCATTAAAGGTAGTCTTAATTGGATAACATACTGATGCATTAACCATTTAAATAAACTCACAGCAGCTGATAATCTCTTATTAAATTTGGAATGCTTTAGAGAAACAGCTCTCTGAATTTGCTTGTCAAGATAGCTCCCAGTTTGCTAATAGCAACAAGTAGTTATGCCAGATTCTTCTATTTCTAGACTTGTTTGTCAAAACATTGACAGGAACTCAGGAGTTTCCAGATTATGAGGTTCTGTTAATGTAGATAAAATAGTAAGTAGTGTGTGCATGTGGTAAAACACCCATTGAGTAAAATACAGTTTTTACCCTTTTGTCCTAAAGGTAATTCTGTAAATGGAAAGAGTATCAGTTTAAGAGCCAGTAATTTAAAAAATCTTTCATCTCTCCACCTTCCCCCATTTCATTCTTTGAAATCCTACTTCTTCAAAGCTCAAATACTTGCCTCTCTGTAACTTCCTTCTCATACTAGTTGGAAGCCATCTCTTTCTTTCTTGAACTGCTAAAAGCTTCTTGTTTTATACCACAGGTCTGTCCTATGTTGGTATTCTTTATTAATGTGTCTTTGGCTCTTACTGGGTTAATCTCTTTGAGAGGAAATAGTGGCATGTCCTCTTTTTGTAACTCCCACGGGATCTAAGCACAATATTTTCACGTATAGCAAATGTTCTGTTGATATTTGTTAAATGCATGAAGTAAGGTAGAAATTTATATTTTTCCACTTTCTATAACTTTTTCTTTCTTTTTTGTGTGTTTGTGTGAGGAAGATGGTCCCTGAGCCATCTGTGCCAGTCTTCCTCTACTTTGTATATGGGACGCCACCACAGCATGGCTTGATGAGCAGTGTGTAGGTCTGCGCCCAGGATCCGAACCTGTGAACCCCGGGCCACCAGAGCAGAGAACGCAAACTTAACCACTGCACCACCTGGCGGGCCCCAATATAACTTTTTTTTTTTTTAAATTTTTTTATTGATGTCTTAGTTTATAACACCGTGGGGTTTTAGTTGTACACCAATATAACTTTTTCATGTGACTTAATACAATGATAATAATAATGCTAGTATATTAATAAGAAGGCTTATTGTCATCTTAGATTGAATCATATTGCGGTCTTCTGTAAATCCTCATTCTACAGTATTTTATATTTTCAAGAGTAGCATTTAATACCTTTTAGCTCACATTAGTGTTGCTGAGGTGAGTAACTTCATGAGTTTATAATGACGTCTGTGCAAGGTTGCTGCCTTCCCCCTCAAGCCTCAGAAGCCCTTATGCTGAGGGATGACTGTGGGTGCTTTCCATTCAGTCCAGCCACACATTCTTTAGTTAAGTCTCCGCGCTTTATTTTACTGTCAGTAAGAAGTTCCTTTGCATTTTTTTTAACCTTTGGAATTGTGAATAATAAGCTTGATTGCATTTTAAATCTGCAACTTCCTTTTAGGTAAGTGATGTGTATTCTGATTTTCATTAAGGTGTGTGTACTCCAAGAGGATTGTCGGATGTCTAGTTGTATAGATAGCAGAGGCACAGTTAATCAAATATTGTACTAGGATCTGGCAGTGACTTATGTGGATAACAAAGTAGTGTCATTCCCATCTTGAATTTCTTTGAATGGATTTTAACTCTTCACAAGTTAATTGATTTTCTCCAATGAATTCAGAGTAGTTTGTTGATGTCTGCAGTCTTTATAGAATCTTTATGAAGTAGGTGGGGAACTTTGATTGCTTAGGGATAGAGAGGTTTTCCTGTTTTACTCTGTGTGACTTACCCTGGGTCACTTAGCATTACAGCTAGAAATGTAGCCAAATCTCCCAGTCTCAAAATCTTAACCTTAATTTATATTTCAGAAGGACAGGTGTTTGGATTTTAAAAATTGGTTTGTATTTAGTTGGATGTAGTATAGTAGTTTTTTCAAAGGAAGAGATACTGCTGGACCAAATAAATGGTTTCTTCAGTACCATCCTTCTTGACCTAGCAAAGGGTCGTTAGGTATGGCTCAAGAGTCTGGCAGCAGACTTTCAGGCCAGTGTACACCTTAAAAGGTCAAAATTCAAGGAACCAGAGATTATGTTCATTGTGACCAATAAAATATCTTGACAGCATCCTGACATATAAGGGTAGGGTGTGCTATTTCCTGGATGTACTAATGATGTAATTTCTGTTATAAAATAACTTGAAGTCAGCACAAGCGTGTTGAGTAGAAATGTCAATAAACCTTGTGCTCGTTTGAATGTCTAGTGCTGGGAAGACGAGTTGCCTAGGCAAATGGTCTCTGCCCTCAGGGAGCTCAGATTCCAGTAAGTTGACTTCAGTTTGTGGTTTCTCCTAAAGACTTGATCACTTTGGGGAAACTGAGAAGGGTGAGGATGATTTTTTTTAGACTTCCATGAAAACCACATTCATTGAATTAATACACTTACATGTGAAATGTTTTGTAGGGCTTCTTTTGGCATGAAAAAGCAAAAAACTGTTTCAAATGCCTCTTTATCCTCTGGGAGTGTGAGTGATGATTTCATTACCTAATCATGGAAGTGAAAATGAAGGGTTGTGCAAATTGGTGCTGGGCATGTAATTACAGAGGAGTTGCATCTGAGCCCATCCCTGTGTGTTCTCATTGGCATCTGTGTTCAGGGCCAAGTTAGCAAACATGCCCTCAGGGACCTGGGGTTTGATGCTTTTGTGGACAGTGAAATGGTTGAATGGTGAGAATTGCTTAAAACTGGGTATTGCAAAAGTGTGAATCCCTTTATTTAGGCTTGCTAATTGTACTTTGAGAAGATTTGGAAAGGGAGTAAGAAGTTGTTTTATTGAGCCAAACAGATTTATTTTGCTTGGGAAAAGAAATAGTAATATTAAATAACCTTTTGCAGCCTTCATTGATTCAGTTTGTCCTGAAGCACACCCTCGCCTCAAAATCTGTCAAGATCTTGGGTAAGGCAACAGTTGTATTTGAGATGCTGTATTTAATTCAAATGTGAAAGATGCATCCAAACTCAAGGAATCTGTTTCTTTGAACTGTTTTTTTCCTTGGTGAATTTCGGAGCTGAGTGGGGGGTGAAAAATATGAGAAAGTCAGTAAATTAGGGAAGATAGCATAGCCAATGGGAGATGAGAAATGATAACTTGTAGGAGAAAGACTAAGAGGGAATATGGGAAGTGATATATTTTTCCAGTAGAAAAAGGCATCTTTTCTTTTTTGCTGGATAAAGTTTCATTTTGTTTTATATTTTATATAACTGTACTTCAGCGTAGGAGTTAGGGTTGGAAGGCCTTCTCTAGCAACTTAAGCATGTGGAAAACAGCTCACCCACAGTGGGGCTGAGGAGACTATCTGGGATCCTTTATCTAATGCAATGTATGGTAAGCCTATCGTTAATACTTCTCTACTCTGGCGGAATGGAGGGAATTGCTGCTGCCCTTGCTCTGCCACTGCTCCCCTCCCCCAACTAGGAGGATTTAGGCTACTCCACTACTTCCGGTTAGCCACCAGTTGTTCATCATTGTCAAGATTCTAGCAGTCACTTTGCTAGGACACATTGCAGTTTTATGAGCTAATTTGGTAGATAAATTATCTTGGGAGCAAATTTCATGAGTTTTGATTCATGTTTTCATTTTCCTTAATGGGATGACTCTTCCAGTTTTTAAGATGTTGTACATAATTAGTATATGAATTACAGGAGTGGTAGAGATGAGGTGGGAGATTTCTGTTCTTTGCTCTCCCCACCCCTCTCGCCTTTTGGAGTATTTCAGATCTTTCTCAAAGCCCCGAAGTATGTTTCAGAATCACTCTTCTCTTCCTGTTGTTTCTTATTCTTCTCATCAGGGCTAGAGGGAATGCTGGAAATTCGTAAGGTAGATGGCATAGTGAATGCTCTGGGTAGGTATGTATGGTCAAGGGAAATAGATATATTAAAAAATGGTAAAATGGGGGCTGGCTGGGTGGCGTGGTGAGTGATTGGGTTTGCGCTCTCCGCCTCAGCAGCCCAGGGTTCACGGGTTTGGATCCCAGGCTCGGACCCGTACACCGCTCATCAAGCCATGCTGTGGTGCCATCCCACATACAAAATAGAGGAAGATTGGCACAGGTGTTAGCTCAGGGACACTCTTCCTCACACACAAAAAAAGGTAAAATAAACTCAGGTGCCCTGTCAAGAAAGGACTTGCTGCCCATCTGTAAGGAGTGTAGCTAAAGAATGCTGTTAGTCCCTTTATGGTCTGCCTCAGCTTTGGAGCCAAGGTCACGCTCTTCTCAGAGCAGCCCCTAGCCAATGGCTGAGCAGAGCAGTGATATGAGAGCCTCGTCTTCTTGCCCAATCCTAGGCCTCTAAGTGACCGTCCTTGCTCCTGAGCTTTCTGTTGGACAGGCTTTGTTAGGTCCTTATCGTGGTCTGATGGCTCCTCCTGTCCAATCCTGCTTCCTCCTTTTTTTCTCACAAGAGTTCTCCTGTTAAACCTTTTTCATTCCTAATTCTATTTTAACATTTGCTTCCTGGAGAATCTAACCTGTGACACACTTTTTACATAAATCACCATTCATTTTACTGTTTTTACCTCAGGCTTTGCATGAAATATCAGGGGAGTGGTGTAAATGAGTTCCCTGCCTCAGTGTGTGTGTTTTAACATGTGCTCTTTCTAGAAAATTTAGGGAATACAGATCACAAAGAAGAAATTTAAAAATTATACATAATGATTTTTGTAAATTAATTACCTCCACTAGAGGTAACTGTTGATAATGGCTGTTTTTGATAAATAAGTACATTAAGCATTAAGTATTCAGCTTGGTGAATTTTTCATAAACTGAACACATCCGTGTAACCATTACCCAATCAGGAAACAACTTTACCAAAGGTAACCATTATCCTTACCTGCAACAGCATAAATTAATTTTGCCTAGTTTTGAATTTGATATAAGCATGGTCATGTAGTATGTACTCTTCTGTCTTCTTTTGCTTGGTATTATGTTTGAGAGATTTATCTGTATCTGTGGTTCCTTGATGTATAGTATTCCACTGTGTGAATGTACCACAGTTCATCTGTTTTGTTGTTGATGGGCATTTGTATTGTTTCCATTTGTTTACTCCCTGAATCTGTTATGATGTCTTCTAGTATGAATATTGCCTTATATTTGGTATTTTAGCTTGTTAAACCTATTCTGGAAAATTTATTATCCTCTTAAGTGAGTTGTCTTCTGTAAAAGCTGGAAAAACGGTTACTTCTTAGCCCAGATCTTTAGAATATTCTTATTGCTCTTTGTAGCACCCACAGTTAGTTTTTCCTTCTAAGTTTGAGGTCTTGAATCATGTTACTGGCCAAGGGAGGCTGGTCACTATTCCCTTTGCCATCTTCCAGTCAGTCAGATCTTTGAGTTAGAGGAATCATTAGAGAATAAGTTCTCTGGTTTTACCAGAATCTGGCTGTCACTCTGGTTTTCACTCGAGAGAAAAAATACAATCAGAAGGCTTTAGGAATTTGTTAGTTATTTGGGATAGGCTTGGCATTTGAGCTGTACCTGTCAAATTAAGGTGGCTCAAAACTAGTGTGGGAAAGTGCTGAAGAACAGATTTCATATTGAGGGTCTAAAAGAAATCGTGAACAGCTTGTATGCACATGCCTGAGTTATTTCAGAGCTTTTGACAACATATACTAATGTTTGTTTCTTTCCCACTATAGCTTTCAAGTGGAATGTCATGGCCAGCTCCTCGGACAGTGAAGATGACAGTTTCATGGCTGTGGACCAAGAAGAAACTGTTCTGGAAGGGACAATGGAGCAAGATGAGGAGCCCCACCCAGTACTGGAGGTTGAGGAGACTAGACATAATAGATCCATGTCTGAGCTGCCAGAAGAGGTTTTGGAGTATATCCTGTCCTTTCTTTCACCATACCAGGAACACAAAACTGCAGCCCTTGTTTGCAAACAGTGGTATCGACTTATCAAAGGTATTGTGGAAAGTGGAAAGATTTATGTATTTAAAATTTGAATGATTTACTTTTAAATTCCCAATTTCATTTTCTGTTTTCTCCCTTAAATTTATTGTGCTTCTAAAATTTAGTGTTAGACAATTAAGACTGTACATTTTCCTTTTTCTCTTTGTCCTGGTTAGTTTTATGAATAGCTTGAATACTGTAGTATTTAATTGGTTTGCAGTTTTGAAAGAAGGATTCTTTTTTGTGCATGTTAGAGTTGATCTGATAAATTGTATTGCTCTTGAATAGGCAAAGTAGAGATGAATATGGGATAAAAGTAATAGCTAACATTAATATAGCTTTTACCATTGTCAGGCACTATTGTAACTGCTTTACAATCCTCAGCAAACTATGAATAGGTGAAGAAACTGAGTGAGGGACAGTTAAGTCACTTACCCAAGGTCACACAGGTAGTAAATGGAGGATCAAAGATTCACATTCAAGACAGAGAGAACTGATTGGTGGTTACCAAGGGGAAGGGGGGTGGGGGGTGGGCACAAGGGGTGAAGGGTTACATCCACATGGTGACGGACAAACAATAATGTACAACTAAAACCCCACAGTGTTATAAACTATTAAGACATCAATAAAAAAAAAAGAGATAAAATAACATTTTGAACTGTTAGGGAACCAATTCTGAAAAAAAAAAAAAGATTCACATTCAAGCAATCTGGCTTTAGAGTCCATGTTCTTTATGAGGATACCATTTTGCCTCTTAAAGGCTAATGGTGGCAAATGGGGATTGAGAAGACATTTACCACTTGATTTTTATCTCTAAGCAGCACAGGTTTTATATCTTTTACGTATTTTTTCCTTTTTTTTTTTTTTTTGCTGAACAAGTTTTGCCCTGAGCTAAGGTCTGTTGCCAATCCTCCTCTTTTTGCTGAGGAAGATTGTCCCGGAGCTAACATCTGTGCCCGTCTTCCTCTATTTTGTATGTGGGTTGCCGCCACAGCATAACTGATGAGTGGTATAGGTCCGTACCCAGGAACCGAACCCCCGAACCTAGGCTGCCAAAGCAGGGCATGCCAAATTTAACCGCTAGGCTACAGGGCTGGCCCCTCTTTTACTTTTTAAAATGTTTCCTCTTTTTTTCTGTTCATTTTCTAATCAAGATTTCAACTCTAGCTAAATGTTGAGCTTACTAGCTGTGCTGTATTTTTAATTAATAGGTGGCAGTTATTTGGCTTCATTCCATTTTAGGTGGAAAGGGTTCATTTTTTGAATGAAGATGACCAGGCCAGTTGAATAATCTTTGATCAAAGCAAGGGTTGTATCAATTTGTTCTTTCCTGGTAGGAACAAGGGAGCCAGAGATGAGAGAGAGAAAAACCTTGAGATCAGAATCAGTCTTAAAATCTTTTCCTTGCATCAGGGTGGTTCTCATGGAAAGTGGGGTCCTTGTCGGTTGCCCAGAGTCCAACCTGGAGAGCCAAGGTCCAGCTGTGTGGAAACTCCTTGCTGGGCCCTGTGCTCATCTGCTCACAACTGGTAACACTGGCACAGCCTGCTTTTGTTTGCAGAGTTAATGGTCTCTTCAGAAGAGATTGGCTCCCCGCTCTGTGGAAATAGATGGTTTAACTTCTAGAATAGAAGTGGAAGAATCACAGATGAGGGGCTGTGATCTAATCAAATATATGAATTTATTTGGCATTCGTATCATTCTGATCTTTTTTTAAGAGAGAGGAACCCTAACCTAGTGCTCACAGTCTTAGATCTTTTGGGGGAGGTAACGGCCAAGACAGCTTTTTGTTTTCTGTCTCAATCATTATGTATCTGTCTTTTATTCATTACTGCCTTACCTCAGTTCAACATTTGCAAATCTGTATGGAGGTTCCTCAGAAAATTAAAAATAGAACTACTATACGATCCAGCAATTCTGCTTCTGGGTATTATCCAAAGAAAAGGAAAATGCTAATTTGAAAAAATATATGCACCCCTGTGTTCACTGCAGCATTGTTTACAGTAGCCAAGATATGGAAGCAACCTAAGTGTCCGTCGATAGATGAATGGATAAAGAGGATATAGTGTGTGTGTGTAGACAATGGAATATTACACAGCCATAAAAAAGAATGAAACCTTGCCATTTGTGACAACATGGATGGACCCTAGAGGATATTATTGCTAAGTGAAATAAGTCAGACAGAGAGAGACAAATACTGTATGATTTCACTTATATGTGGAATCTAAAAAACAAAACAAACAAACAAAACAGAAACAAGCTCATAGATACACAGAACAAACTGGTGGTCACTGGAGGGGAGGAGGATGGAGGATGGACAAAATCGTTGAAGGGGATTAAGAAGTACAAACTTCCAATTATAAAATAAGGCACAGGGATGTAATGTAAAGCATAGGGAGTATAGTCAATAATGTTGTAGTAACTTTGTATGGTGACAAATGGTTACTATACTTGTGGTGATCATTTCATAATGCATATAAATGTCAAATCACTATGTTGTACACCTGAAACTAATATAGTAATGTATGTGAGCTATACTTCAATAAAATTAATTAATTTAAAAAACATTTGCAAATCTTTGTTACTTACTTCAGCAGTGTATAGTTGGCAGTGCTGTCACACATTAAAAATGGCCGTGTCTTTTTAATATTCCAATTCTGAACTGTGAGTTCAGCCAACGGATGGTGATCATCATTGAAAAACATGTATAAGTACTGTGATCCTGCTTAAGGATCCAGTAAGGTGCCATAAATTCAAGAATGATACATTCTTTCAAAATGAAACATAATTGGTTATGCTCTTCGTTCAAGATGTTGCTCTTTGAAATAGTCATTTCATGTGTTAGAAAAATAGATTGTTCCAGAAACATGAAGCTTTCACTTTTTTTTAATAGCTTTTATTTTTTAGAGTGATTTTAGGTTCATAGCAAAGTTGAGCGGAAGGTTCTGAGATTTCCCATATTCCCCCAGCCCCCACACATGCACAGCCTCCCCTACTGTCAACATTCCCCACCAGAGTGGTACATTTATTACAACTGACACATCATTATCACCCAAAGTCTGTAGTTTACGTTAAGGTTCACACTTGATGTAGTTTCTGTGGGTTTGGACAAATGTATAATGACATGTATCCACCATTATAGTAAAAGCTCTCAGTTTTTAAAACAGCTTTCCTTAGTTATAAATTCATCATTTCATAATCCACTGTAAGCTGACTCTTATCTCCTTGTTTAAGATGGAGAATGCTTGGTTGCCATGGTCTAACCATAGATATTTACTGAACACCTGTTATATTCCAGACACTGATTTACCATACTCTTTCTCACAAAGCTAAATTATCCACCAGCGCCTTTGCTTTGGAGTAAATAATACTAATTATTTTGATATGTTGCCTCATGATATGACATAAAGGGGAGCAGAGTTATAGTGAGAGCTAATTTTGTAACCTTGAGTGAGTCACTTAACCTTCCTGAATCTTGGTAAAATGAAACGATTGGATCTTCCCATTTTGAAATTCCATGACTCTGTTTTTTTCCTGTGAATGAAACATCAAAGAAATTTGGAGTTCCTCAAAGAAACTGTGTCTTATAAGAGTGATAAGACAGTTAATAGATGCAGTTTTAATAATTTGATTTACAAGAGAAATGTCCAGGCTGAGGCATTTGTTATTTTTGTCTTTAGGTGTAGCCCACCAGTGTTATCATGGTTTCATAAAGGCTGTCCAGGAAGGAAACATTCAGTGGGAGAGTCGGACTTACCCTTATCCTGGAACCCCGATCACTCAGCGGTTCTCACACAGTAAGTATTTACTGTGAAAGCAGATCACACCCTGCCTGGGATCATGTTCCCAAAAACTACTTTGGAGGCATGTATTTAGTCTGACTTTTTAATGAAGAGAATGTAAAATGAGGGTTTATATTAATTTTACAATCAGAATTAGGGAAGAGCGTGAGCCTGAATACATTGTGGGCACTTTGGTGTAATTTTATATCCTGCTTTTTTATTGAATTTTCATATCTCTGCTCGAAAGAGGTCAAAGTGTTAGACTTTTAAACATCTGACATCATGTAAGAGGAAAACAAAGGAAAGGCATACATGAAGGAATTTCTGAGATCCTGCTTAGGGAGTAGCCAGAGTTTAGCACTAAGTCTTAACAATAACTCTTTATTTTAACATAGTATATGTTCAGCTAACACTGAATTTGACTGGGGTCACGCAAAAATTTTGAACATGAAGGGTACTGATTATAAAATACAAATTTAAATAGTAAAATTATAAATGTTCTGGCAAATAGACATAATTTAGGATTTTTGAATTATTCTAGAAAGTGGATTTTTGTAGACACCATTTTATTCTATTAGTGATTTGTATCCCTCCATCAAAGTGAGATTGAGATATGGTATATCTTAGGCCAGTAAAGGAGTATTTATTAATGGTTCTGCATAAAGAAAGCTCATTGAGGAGAGGAGGGGTCTCTTAGAAAATTCTCATAATTACTACTTTAATTACATTATTTCCCTCTTCAAAAACCTTCACTGCCTGTCCACTGCCTACAAGATAAAAGCTAAACTTAGTTTATATTCAAAGCTCTCTTTAATTTGACCTGTGTCTAAAGTTACTACTTTATCTCCCAGCTTTATCCAAGGGCTCTCCTCTTTCAAGCTGTCATTTTGCCATACTTGTTTCTTTCTGGAGTATTCCCATCCACTTAGCTGAAGCCTGCCTCTCCTTGAAGACTCAGCTGAAGTTCTAGCTCCTCCACAAAATCTTTTCTCAACTCTAGCCCACAGAAAAAATTTTCCTGTTCTGAGCTTACGTTGCTGTCTGGAATACTAATTTGGCACTTAACTCACATTGTCTTTCATTGTTAGCTTATATGTATGTGCCCTTTTTTTTAAACTGTATTTTGAACTCTTGAGGGGAAGGAGAGTGTATTGGTTATCCATGTTGTATAAAAATTACCGCAAAACTTAGTAGCTTAAAACAACATTGATTATCTCACAGAGTTCCTGAGGGTCAGGAATTTGGGAGTGGCCTGGCTGGGAAGTTCTGGCTCAGGGTGTCTCATGAGGTTGCAGTCTGTCAGTCAGCCAGGGCTGCCAAGGTTTGCCAAGGTTTGCCTGGGGCTTGGGAGGCTGCCTCCACGCTCACTCAGGTAACTGTTGACAGGAGGCTTCAGTTTCCTCCTACAGGGCCCTCTCCATAGAGCTGCTCACGACTTGGCAGCTGGCTTCCCACGGAATGAGTGATCTGAGAGAGACAGAGACAAACACCAAAACGGAAGCCACGAGGTCTTTTCCAGCACAGCTCCATAATTAACCTAAATCTGCATCATTATCCTCTGGGGCTAGGCAAAGACAGTCAGTGCTAACAGATGTATTCTGTCCTCCCATTTCTCTCCTCCAGTCCTTCTCTTACTGTTTTTGCTTTCAAACGAAACCTGGAGCACAAACCAATAAACAAATCTTTATATGAAAGAGAATGACAGAAAACAATTTTAATCAATGCCAGGAAGTAACTACACATAAAGACCAATGTAGCTTGGAGATCTCAAAAGTAGTATAGTCCCAAAACAACCGAGAGAAAAAGCATGAAAGTCATTAAGCCCCTAGATGTATCCAAAAGCCATCAAGGCAGGCTGGTTGATGCAGAATAGAAAATCAGTACAGTAAGTAACATTTAAAAAGCACCAAAGTCTCTGAGAAGAGCCTTTTAAATTAGATGATTATATAGACCACATGAATGGGCACCATTCCGAAGAAAAGAGGCAATGACTGTGAGACGGGCTGTTCCCCTAAAACCAGAAAGACCAGAGTCGGAGGCTAACGAGAGGCATGAGAGCTAAGCTCTGCCACCGTGCTTCTCATTGGAAAGCTCATTTAGTCTCTATCTTTTGCAAAAGATGACCACACTCCTTACAGCCCTACATTTACCATCTTGGATCTCAGGAAGAGGGCTGAGATAACATCTTTTCTGCTGTGCTCTGTTGGTCACACAGGGATTGACCAAGGGTGTAAATACCAGGAAGTGAGGATCATTGGAGGCCATCTTGGAGGGTACCGCAGACCATATGTTATACTTTCATATCCAGAGGATAATTCAGTAAATAATTAGAACTCTTTGTCATTACAACTCTTGTCTTTGAATTGGATCTCAATAAATCAAAGGAACAGGCCGAAATGTTGCTGTGTTTTCAGTTCTCTCAAGGAGCTATTTTTACTTGTGCTCTTATAAACCCTCTAGAGCAGTGGATCTCAAAGTGTGATTTCTGAACCTCTGGGGAGGAGGGCATCTGTGAGACCCTTTTGGAGATCTATGGAGTCAGAACTGGCTTTGTTTGTTTGTTTTAGATGGTGAGTGTATGGCAGTGAAGAACATAGTGATCACTGCGATAGTTAGTGCCCCTGCCTTGATTCATGCACAGGCTGCAAGTTTTACCCACCATTGTGTTTGCTCTATTAGTGCAAATGTCGACACACCGAAAAAGGCAATTAACTTCTCATTTTCCCTTCTCCTTATCCTCCTCCTCCTCCTCATTATTGTTATTATTATAAAAATAGTTTTGAAAGGGTCGCAAATGTTTTCAGGAGTCCACAAACCACACTTTGACAATTGCTGCAATAAATGAATCCTTGCTGAGAATTATTTAATGAAATTACGGGAGGATCCATATTAGGTCCAGTATTAATTGTTGAGAGAGGGGTAACTTCGGTTACCTATAGATAACATAAACCAGACTGAAGACTGATTTTTTTTTTGATGATTTTTTGTAACAAGTAGTTTTGGAACCCTAAATGAGGGAAATTGAATGAATCTGGGTAAAATAGAAACCAGAATAGGAAATATTCAGGGGTGAATACTTATCATAGCAACAGTGTAGCTTTCTGATGAGAGAGGAAAAAAAATTTTTTTGGTTAACTAGCTTTTGGACAGAGTATTACCACAAAATAGAGGCAATTGTTTGAACGGGGAATGGAAAGGAATAGTACCGTGAGTAAGCTCGCAGAAGTTCAGAGGTTGGTGGATTTTGATACTTGTTTTTATATAAAAATTTTTTTCGTATCTTCACTTGAAATCCAAGAAAAGGTATCATAGATTTTTTTAAAAGGTATCTCTGTGTCTCATTGTCTTTTGTTGTCTCTTTTGGTCTGTCTCTCATTCTTTCCTTCCATCTGTCTCTAAATGCTATCTAAGTGGCAAACTGAAGAGGACTGTTACAGGGAAATGGGCAGTTTTCAAAATAGGTTGAAAGCAAGAAATTCCTTTAATTTCTTTCCTAGCTTTTTCTGCTTCCTACTCTCTATTTCTCTCTTGCGCTCAATTTTATTTCTTATTCCTGACTCATGTTGAGCTCGAGATCCACATTTTTAATTCTTTGCTCATATTTCCATAGAGATACACTGATGTTTTGTATTTAGTCAGCTAAAAGTGGAATTCAGTCCCCCCCAAATTTTCTCCTCTCCCTAATTTAGTTAATGGCATTATCATTCTCTCAGTTACACAAACTTAAAACCTTGGATTCATCCTCAATTCTCTATCCTTCCCTCAACAACAAAAGTCAAATCCTGTTGATTCTGTTCCGTCTGTGTAATCTCTCATATCTTTCCTTTTTTTCCCCATTACTCACACTTATGATCTAATCATTCCATCTTTCCTAAATCTTGTCTAAATGGGCTTTTTGCTTTTCCTCTGTCTTCATCTGAACCTGGAATGGACACTGTTGGCTACCATCTCTAAAACTGGGGACAGTGCCACCTCCTAGGGCATTTGGAAATGTATAAGGTCATTGTTTATTATCTTGACTGGAAAGCATTTGCCTGCAAACATTTGGTGGGCAAGGACCAGGTATGCTAAATGTCCTGCAGTGAATGGGTTGATCCTACACATAAAGAATTGACCTGCCCAAAATGACTGGAGCCCCTGTCGGGAAACATTGCAAGTCTGAAACATAAAACCAGCTTTGTCTTTCCTCTGCCAAAAGCCTCAGCCTTTCTGCACTACATATAGAAGTTTCCACTCCACCTGGCTTTCAAGGCCCCAGCTTACCTTTCACCCTGACTCACTGGCTCATCCTTACACAGCCAAGCTCCACCCCCATGAGACTTTTGTTGTGTCTTAAACTTCTCTACTTCACAACTTTGCTTGGATGCCCTGATTTCATTCTCCCTTTACCTCCTATTCTTTTTTCATCCCTAGACTTGTTTGCCCCTTGTTAATTGACTGAAAATGTCCTATCCTCTAAAACCCATTTCAGAGACAAAACCAAAAGCCACCTTCTTCACAAACTACTCTCAACTTCCCCACCATGGAATTAAGCTCTTTTCTTCCTCTGCTTGCACTCCCCTGATACATTCTTCATACCTTCCTCTTATTGTTTATTACCATCCATCTTTTACTATATCTGTTTTAAGAGAGGCTGCATGCAAAAGAAGAACTTTAGACTTGGTAAGCAAGTTCCTTGACTCCTCTAACCCAAATTTTGTCATCTGTAAAATGTGTATGACAAATTCCATTTATCCCACAGTACTGCTAGGAAATTTAGTTGGGCAAACACTTTTAAAAATATGTTTTAAACTGGAAAATGATAGGATGATGATGATATCTCCTCCACAAGGTTGTTGTCTGCTTGAGGACAGGCAGGTTTCATGTCTTAGACGTCTGTGCACCTTTCACAATCCTGGTCAAACTTGGTATCTATTAAATTCTGTGGATTAAGTGTAATAAAGATATGAGCAGTACAGCTTCTTTCCTATGTAAAAGTCTGGGACAAAAAAGGCAGGGGAAGTAAAATGAAGCCAGTTGTCCTGGTTTTTTGGTGACTGTGTGCATGACCAATCATGTAAGCCTTGATTAATGTAGGATATCATTTTCAGATTGTAGGATATCATTTTCAGATTGACACAAAGGTCTGTTGAGTCCCCAGCATTGTGCTTTGAAAAACACTTTAGTGTTCAGGCTCCAAATGTGGTCAGGTCATCCCACACACAGAAGCATGCTAATCGTGCTTCTGCAGTAGCTAGCAGGCCCAGACTGGATAACCAACCTTGCTTGTTCCACGGTTACGTAATTACAGACCTTATCAGATATGTTCTGGCTTGCGAATGTGAGACACGTGACAGCTTAGTCTCTTGAAACATGGGATAAATGCCTCAGGACCTTTCCCTGGACACAAGTGGGGAAACAAAGGAGAATTGAACATCTGAAAGTACAAGTTAGAGTTTAGTGGACATTTATTGGGTGACTACCAGGCACCATAGAAAATATAAAACAACTGGAAGACCTTGCACTCGAAAGGATTATAATACGTTAGGGGAGTATTCAGAATGCTGAAAACTGTTTGCTTGCTGTGTATGTAATTGTGAATATTTGACTTGTCTTTGAATAGGGATTATTAGATATTAACTAGTGTATCTTGCACTAGTTGTTCATGGAGCAGTCAAGCCCATTTCAGAAAATTTGAAGAGATCCAGTAATGGAATAAACATTCTCAATGTTATTTCTTAGCAGAGTATTCATACTGTACTATGAACTGTAACTTTTGTATAGTACATTCCAGTGTCTAGATGTTCTGAAAGGAAAACATTCTGTTTGGGTGGAGAACTTTGGTAAAAGGGAAGTGACTACTTGAGCACTGGTATTTGCTTAAATTCTTAATTTTTTCTAAAAGGCCCATTGATGTTGTCGGGTCCCCCCACCCCCACCCAGACCAGCATGTAGGTGTCTTAAATAAAAATAGACAATAAAGTTCAGTAGGATGCTTAAAATATTTGAGTGTATTATTGATGGTTTTCTCATTCCATTTTATCTGAATTCTAAACATAGCTGCCTAAATTGACTCCCTTCCTCTCCAAGCTTTGTTGATAATTGACTGCTGGACATTGAAAATACAGTGTGTGAAACTTGTCATTTCAGTCCCTTTAGCTTTGCACTTTGGGCTGTGCCTTCCTTTTCCAGAAACCTTTGTTTGCTCAAAGAGAAGCAGGAAAATGCCGACTGCCTTATTTTAGTATAGGATTAAAATACATGTGGTATGGATCTCATGGGGCCCAGCTGCTGGCTGGGTTTTCAATCCAAATAGAGAAGAAGAATGTTCGCTACCTCTTTGAAAAATAAAGGCACTGTGCTCTTTTGCTACACAAAGGAAGCAGCTGCCAAGAGTTGATCTTTGAGGAACAGTGAGACATAAATGAGCCCTTGACTCTTTTAGTTATGAAATCATTGACTTGTCTTATTAAACATTGTTATAATGTACACAAATTAAGGTTTCAGAAGCCATAGGACATTGCTGATTTCTGTTCTGGTGGTATGGATTATCAAGAGGAAAAGAATATTCTTTTATGATTTGGCACCAGTTGGTTTAATTCAAAATTGTCCCATTTGTTGGAGTACCTAGTTTAGGAAAGGTATGAGAAGACCAAGATATCTGAAGCTCAGCTCCTATAGTGGAGATTAAAATGTGGTTCCAGTAATTATCCTTTTTTTTTTTTTTTTGACTCATGTCGTCTAATTTCATTATTTGCAGTTCTTAACAAATCTGAAACATGAGCAATGGAATTTCATAGGATTTTATTGTTGGGATTGGATTAAGAAACTGATGTAAATCTAGATCAGAAGCTATTTTCAAAGGCAACGGAAGTCAGTGGAATATGTAAGATCATTTAAATCTTCGTATACCATTGTAGTATGTTTGAGTTCTGGGAATATATTAAGTATTTTGCAGTTGTGAACCTATTGATGATTAGATGCTGTTTCATTTCTTCACATCTCTAGTTTCATTAATTTCTTTATTAATTTGACAAGTCTGTAGCTCCTTTATTGCAGTGTCAGAAGTCAGATTATTTGGATTTACTCCTTCCACTGACTGAAATTACTGGGTTAAGTGATTAAACACACTGCCTTTATTACCTCTTAACTCATCCAACTTTCTAACTTGGCCTCCCTAGTGTAGAGAATCCTTAAAGGGCCTATCAGGTGGGCTGAGTTAAGGGGGGAAAAAAAAGGAAGATTATTCCCAGAGCTGGTATATATCACAGAGGTAATTATGGCAGTGGTATTTCCCTTTTCCTGAACTTGAATAAGTGGTGCCAGATTTCAGAAGATTTTAAAAACAGTGGTGTGCTAAACTGAACTAGGCCTCCAAATAAGCTGGATGATCATTGAAACCTTGCACTAGTGGGTTGAATCTCCTAATTTCTATTCCCTTTCCCTTTCCTTTTATGTGGTGCTTAACTACATGAAACTAGCCTAGTTTCATGTGAACGTTGAGGGGTCTTCTTTTTCCCGTTGGTATGCGTGAAATGAATGGAAAGGAAAGTTTTGCTCAGCCCTCTTCCTGAGATCCAAGATGGTAAATGTAGGGCTGTAAGGAGTGTGGTCATCTTTTGCAAAAGATAGAGACTAAATGAGCTTTCCAATGAGAAGCACGGTGGCAGAGCTTAGCTCTCATGCCTCTCGTTAGCCTCCGACTCTGGTCTTTCTGGTTTTAGGGGAACAGCCCGTCTCACAGTCATTGCCTCTTTTCTTCGGAATGGTGCCCATTCATGTGGTCTATATAATCATCTAATTTAAAAGGCTCTTCTCAGAGACTTTGGTGCTTTTTAAATGTTACTTACTGTACTGATTTTCTATTCTGCATCAACCAGCCTGCCTTGGTGGCTTTTGGATACATCTAGGGGCTTAATGACTTTCATGCTTTTTCTCTCGGTTGCTTTGGGACTATACTACTTTTGAGATCTCCAAGCTACATTGGTCTTTATGTGTAGTTACTTCCTGGCATTGATTAAAATTGTTTTCTGTCATTCTCTTTCATATAAAGATTTGTTTATTGGTTTGTGCTCCGGGTTTCGTTTGAAAGCAAAAACAGTAAGAGAAGGACTGGAGGAGAGAAATGGGAGGACAGAATACATCTGTTAGCACTGACTGTCTTTGCCTAGCCCCAGAAGATAATGATGCAGATTTAGATTAATTATGGAGCTGTGCTGAAATTTCACTCATTGAGCACCCTTAATCTGAATTCTTGTGTACTCATGCTGGAAGTATAGTGTCTTATTTAATGACATCATTGTCAATTTGCTTGGTGCACTCAGAAATAACATTTCCATAGCTTTTCTCTGGGCCTTATTTAAAGGTTAGTGTGATACTGACCAAACTGAAGACAAGAGGCTGGTTATAGAAAGTTGGTACCTGGGAACAGAGTTGCAAAATGTGTGAAAATTGATCTTTCAAAGATATGGGCTTTGGTTAAGGTGTTAGAGGGGCTTCAGAATTAAACATCAGTTATTCACTTATTGTGTTCTTTCTAGGTGCATGCTATTATGATGCTAATCAGTCTATGTATGTGTTTGGAGGCTGTACCCAGAGCAGCTGCAATGCTGCCTTTAATGACCTCTGGAGACTTGACCTAAATAGCAAAGAGTGGATCCGACCTTTGGCCTCAGGTAAGAGAGAACATGCTGATCTTTGCCTTCTTACCAAGTAACTCCCTTTCATGGAAACTCTACCTGATCCTTTTTGGTATTGGTCTCAAGGATAAGTTACTGGGGCCCCAGGTCCTTTGTCAAATCTGCTGTGTAAATGCTGAGAGTAATATGCTTGTGTAAGGTCTTTGAATTAAAAAAAAAAAATTGTACTTTATTGTTCGTGTCGGTGCCCAGCCAAAATTGCTGTGCTAATGTGTGAATTCATTTGCATGGTTTTCTCAAGTACTTACACAGGTGTCATATGCTCTTTGGTATGAAGTTGAAGTAAGAGCAGAAACACAGAGTCGTGGGAACTGTAGTTGACTGACAGAAGCTATTGTCCCAGGGCTAAGATCTCTGAATATATTTTGTTGTTGCCAGCTCACATATTTGGGGAGAGTATGGAACATGCCTCTGCTGGTTACTCTTAACAACTCAGGAGTGTGGGAATATTCCACAGCAGGTACATTCCTGAACAGTCCCATTATGCCAAAATTCTGGCAGAAAGAAACTAGATTATTTTCTCCTTTTTGACCTGACCTTTCTTGCAGGGAAAAAAATAAAAACACAATTGTTTTTGCACTCATGAGGTGGGACAGTTTGAAAAGGCACAGTTATAAGATTGGAGGAGCTGGTGTGATGGAGAAATAGAGTCTACTAGGTATAAAGTATTCTGCTAGATTTGGTGGCAAGCTTTTCTCAAACATTCTTCATTTGGCTTTTTAAGGATGGAATTCGTTCTAGGACTAAGGAGACTCTGGTTTTTCTTGGGCAAATTCCTTAGTTATTTAGGTCTTAATTTCCTGCTACTTTGATTACTAAATGGGAGGCAACGTAGTGTATTAGGAAGGGCACTGGACTAAGAGTGAGGAGAAATGAGTTTGATTTCCTGGCGTAATTACCAATTCTCCATGTGACTATGAAAAAGTTACTGCATCTCTCTGGGAGAAATATGGGGTAGGGCTAGATGACTCTACTTTTTTTTTGGTGAGGAAGATTGGCCCTGAGCTAACATCTGGTGCCCATCTTCCCCTTTTTGCTGAGGAAGATTAGCCCTGAGCTAGCAGCTGTGCCCATCTTCCTCTATTTTGTATATAATTCAGCCACAGCATGGCTTGATGAGCAGTGCGTAGGTCTGCGCCTGGGATCCGAACCTGCAAAGCCTGGGCCACCAAAGAGGAGCGCACAAACTTAACCACTACACCACCGGGCTGGCCGTTTTCTTTTTCTTTTTTTTTTTTTTTGAGGAAGATTAGCCCTTAGCTAACATCCACTGGCAATCCTCCTCTTTTTTGCTGAGGAATATTGACCCTGAGCGAACATCTGTGCCCACCTTCCTCTACTTTATGCGGGATGCCTGTCACAGCATGGCTTGGTAAGTGGTGCGTAGGTCCGCGCCCGGGATCCGAACCTGTGAACCCTGGGCCCCCACAGCAGAGTGTGCAAACTTAACCACTATGCTGCTGGACAGGCCCCTAGATGATTCTACTTTTAAATGGGTTGGGAAGGCTAGTTTATGTTTCCCTTAATTTTTGTAACAACTGCTATGACTGTCTAGGCCAGCAGCTTAAAGCCTTTTTTATGAGAAGAAGCTACTGTTGGCTCCCCCAAAGCTGTAAGCTCCTGTCCCTTCCCCCTGCAATAGGCAAATATAGGAGAGGAGCATACTGACAGCGGATACTCACAGGTGGGGCTGGGTTTTGTGCAGATGAAGTTCTTTATTAAAATTATTGCAAAGATGAAATAGTATTAATCTTTTAAAAATTTTGGAGGTTAGTACTATTTCAGGCCTCTCAGAATTTTGTACTTTAGAGAGTTTCTTTTTCTAGCCATTTGTCCGCTATTTCACTTAGTACAATATTGATCAATATTTGGAATCACAGATTCTAAAATGTAAAGGGTCTTTTCAGCTTAAGCATCCTATTGCCACTGTACTTGATGTCCAGGCCGCATTTCAGAGCAGCTTTGATCATAAAATACTAATACTTCCTTTCTCTGTTTTGTAACCAAATTTTATGCCTTTGATAATTTGGCATGAGTGTTTCTCTTTCTTGTAGAAGTAGAGCTCTGGACTTTGGGACCTTCATAGCCTGTTGCCAACTACTTTCCTTATTTCTCCCTTTTCTTCTGTAAGATGGACATGGGATTTTTTTTTTAAACCACTAAGTTTGAAGACTGTTTTGAAATCTCCAGGGTAGAAGTATCAGAGAAATAACATTGTAAGTATTTTACAAATACAATGTTAGACTGTTCTCTTTTTTAAAACATACAAGCTCCTGAATGTTTAAAGTAATTTTCTAACACAGTGTCTCAAAGAATCTAGTTGCTGCTTTACTCTAATCTACAATAAGAGCCTAGTTTTAGAGGGGGAGAAACTGAATTTTTTGAAATATCTACTTTTTAATAAAACAAACAATAGTTTAATAAAGAGTCCTATGAGATTCTCATTTAGGCAGAAATCCCATGGGAAGATTGCCTGAGGAAATGTTTCTATTTGCTGTCATGAGTCCCGTCCAAAACTACTTCCTAACTGAAACATCAATGAGTCTTTTTGAACAGAACACAGTTGTTGGTATGTCTTGGTGTGCCTGACTCACCCATTTTAGTGCATAGAAGTGGGTGGCTGAGGGGAGGGTGCTACCTTCCACCCTTTGGTGCCAGTTATGATGTCTCCTTCTAGCATTTGAGTATTTGCAAGCGATGAGTATTTAAAATGATACCTTTAACAGTGCTCAGTCTTCAAAAGTATAGCTCTTTGGAGAAGAGCATCAGGTAAGCAGTGGAGCAATGTGGGTTGGGAGTGGAGAGTCTTTTTTAATGAGGTTTTTTTTTTTTTTTGGAAGAAGATTGGCCCTGTGTTAACATCTGTTGCCAGTCTTCCTCTTTTTTTCTCTTTTCTCCCCAAAGCCCCAGTACATAGTTGTGTATCATAGTTGTAGAGTTGTAGCTCTTCTATATGGAATGCTGCCTCAGCATGGCTTGATGAGCGGTGAGTAGGTCCACGCCCAGGATCCGAACCTGCGAGCCCCGGGCCGCCAAAGCGGAACATGTGAACTTAACTGCTACACCACCGGGCTGGCCCCTCGAGCGGAGAGTCTTGATAGAGAATGCTACTGCATCAGATATCTTTTTCCTGTTTATTGGGTTATATTACAGGTGAGACTGGAGCATTCTCGTTTTGGTTGATGTCTTAGTCAGCTCAGGCTGTCAACAACAAAATACCATAGACTGGGTGGCTTACACAACAGAAATTTCTCACCATTCCAGAGGCTAGGAGTCGGAAAGCTGGGTGCTGGTGAGGGCTTTCTTCTGGCTTTCAGACAGCTGCTTTCTCACTCTGTCCTCACATGGCGGAGAGAGTTCTGGTGTCTCTTCCTCTTTTTATAAGGGCACTAATCCCATCAAAAGGGCCCCACCTTCATGACTTCATCTAAACCTAATTATTCCCCAAAGATCCCATCTCTAAATGCCATCACATTGGGGTTAGAGCTCCAACATATGAATTCTGGCAGGACGCAGTTCAGTCCATAACAGTTGGAATTAATGTGATTTGCCAATGAAAGCTTGTCTTTAGTTTCTTTTGAAATGATAGAAATGCTCCAGGGAGCATGGTGGTGATGAGCGTTGGAATGACACCTCTTACAGCTGAGAGAGACCTGTGCTAGTACTTCTCAGACATTTCCAATGAGGTATCTCCTCCTCCCTTTTACACCTGCTATCGTGGTCCCATTCCTCATGGAGCTTATATTGTAATGGGGAAGAAACAAAACACAAGTAAGCAAATTGTTAGAAATTATGAAGGAAACAAACAAGGAATTAAATTTAGAATAAGAGGGGGAGAGCTACTTAAAACAGGAAGCAATATTTTTTTGCTGAGATCTTAAGGGTGAATGAAGAGTGGAGGGAAGTGAGAATAGCATGTGCAGAGACCCTGGGGCAGCAAAGACTAGGACATATTGGAGGACCAAAAGCACACCTTTGTGAATGTAGCATAATGAGCAGGGGTGGAGTGGCACAAATGGAGTTGAAATGTAGACAGGAGCCAACTCATTCATAGACCAAGGTCTGTGAGATTTTGAGATTTTAAGCAGAGGAGTATTATGATCCAATTTACATTTTAAAGAACGCTTTTGCTGCTGCGTAGGAAATGGATTGAAGAAGGCAAGAAAATAAAGCAGAGAACAGATAGGACGCTATCAAAATAGTACAGGCGAGAGACTGTGATGGCTTGTACTAGAGTGTTAGCAGAAAGATTAAAATTGGATGGATT
Source organism: Tapirus indicus (assembly GCA_031878705.1). NCBI lineage: Eukaryota > Metazoa > Chordata > Mammalia > Perissodactyla > Tapiridae > Tapirus > Tapirus indicus. The sequence goes on along the minus strand of CM062924.1, from coordinate 96,673,054 downwards.
GGTTAAAGCCAATGTAATTTTTTTCTTTTTTTTTTTTTTGAGGAAGATTTGCCCTGAGCTAACATCTGTTGCCAGTCTTGCTCTTTTTTTCTTTTTTCTCCCCACAGCCCCCAGTACACAGTTGTATATCCTAGTTGCAGGTCCTTCTAGTTCCTCTTTGTGGGACACCGCCTCAGTATGTCTTGTTGAGCGGTGAGTAGGTCTGCACCCAGGATCCGAACCAGCTAACCCCCGGCCACCGAACTGGAGCTGTGCCACCGGGCCGGCCTCTAGCCAGTGCGATTTGCCCACAGTTTAAATGTGGAGTGTGAACGAGAGAGGAGTCGAGGATGGCTCTAGGGATTTTTAGCCTGGGCATTTGAAGGGATGGAGTTGCCATTAACTGAGATGGGTCAGACTGTGGATGGTCAGGGTTGGCAAAATGCAGGAGAGATGAGAAATGCAGTTTGAAGCATGTTAAATTTGAAATGCACATTATGACATCCAGGTGGAGATGTATGTGTCTGGAGTTCCAGGGAGACATGCAGGCTAGAGGCATTTGTCTGGATAGCCAGTGAGAGTCATTAGCATATGCATTGATGGATTTAAAGTCATGTGAGTGAAGATAAAGGAGGCTAAGTCTGGAAGACTCTAGCATTTGGAGATCAGGGAGGAGAAGGGGAAACAGCATAAGACTAGAAAAGGAGCACCTTAATAAATGAACACCTGAATTCTTAATCAGATTAATTTGACTCAGCCTATGTTCAGTTCCGAAAGCAAACGAGCACTTCTTGGGACGGGTACTTCAACAGACTGATGTTTAAACTATTTCTAAAACACCCTTTATTAAAACTGAGGCTAATGTTGGCATCGGTTTAATATCTGATATCATAAGTCATCAGCCTTTTTTGGTTACTTTAAATCAAGATAGAAGTTGTCAAGTAGAAATTTTTACACTTAAAATTGGAGTGTTGTTCTACTTTTCAAAACTTCTTAAAGATTAGCCCACACCCATTTACAAAAATAAAACAAATTTCAGTTTTAAAACTTTCCACGTTAGGAGAGTCTATAAATATTGAGAGAGTCTGTAAATGTTAGGTAAAAATTTAAAGCTCCGCCTGTCATCTCTGCCCCTAGATCTGGAGCACAGTTGATTTTCCCACCACCTTCTCCCCGTAGAATCTTCTTTCCCAAGGACTTTTCTTTTTCCTTTCCAGTTTCTTCCCTTTCAGTCATACGTGCAGTTCCAAGTGATGGCTTGTGGTTTAGGCCCTTTGTTTTAGAAGAACTCTCTCAAGAACAGGTATACACAAACTAGATGCCTTTTGCAATCTTGGCCTTGCAGTTCCTGAGCTACTTGCCTCTGAACTTAATCACCTCTGCATTCTTTGGGCCACAATTTCCTTCTTTGTAAAAGGAGGAAGAGGCAAGACCACCACTGTTCCTAAAAACCACATAGCAGATCACCTTTATCCCAGTCACCTAGGAAGCTTACTAAAAATAAAGATTTATCAGCCTCATAGCAAACTCACTCACATCTCAAGAGATTGGGGATAGAGTGGTGTATCTGTGTTTTAAAAAAGAGAAAATGTCCCTGTTGATTCTAAACCTATCTCAGTTTTGAAATCCTGGATTCCTGTGAATCTTCTTGCTTTCTTTTTGTGCAATCTGCAACCTCACTTTGTTATCACAGTCTATTAGGTGGGTGTGTAATGTACCAAACTGGACTCCTTAACTGTTGTTAAGGAAGAAGGATGGCTGCTCTGTGCTCTTAGATGTGTCTTTGTGGAAATACTACCTTTACCCTAGTTAGTCAGGAGTGGCCTGCTGTCTGGAGAAGTGCTTCTGGAGAGGGTTTTGGGAGTGGGTGTTGGATGCCCCAGATTCTTCGTACATACAATCTAACCTTCAAACCAAGCCGATTAGGTTGGCACTACTATTATTCCCATTTTACAGATGAGGAAACTGAAGCTCAGAAAATCACCTGGCAATTTACTTAAGATCGTACAGCCAATAAGTGATGGAGCAGTGATGGAAACCCAAGATTTTGTCTCTAAAGTCTGTGTTGGTTTTTTACTATGCCATGCTGTGAGTAGTTTTATTTTTTCTGTAATTTATTTCACATTATCAATTTTTAAAAAGTTTTAAAAAGTTTTTTTTTGTTGTAGAATAGAACAGAGAGTTCCCATATATCCCACACCCAGTTTTCCCTATTGTTAATATCTAGTCATAATAGTACATTTATGACAATTAATGAACCAATATTGATCCATTATTATTACCTAAAGTCCATACTTTATTCAGATTTCCTAATTTTCTTTAATCTGATGTCTTTTTTCTCTTCTAAGATCCTGTCCAGGATATATTACATTTAGTCTTCATGTCGCTTTAGGTTCCTCTTGGCTGTGACAGTTTCTCAGACTTCCTTGTTTGATGATCTTGACAGTTTTTGTGTGTGTGTGTGTGTGAGGAAGACCAGCCCTGAGCTAACATCCGTGCCCATCTTCCTCTACGTTATATGGGATGCCACCACAGCACAGCTGACAAGCAGTGCGTCGCCCTGCGCCCGGGGTCCGAAGCCATGAACCCTGGGCTGCCAAAGCACAAACTAAACCGCTATGCCACTGGGCCGGCCCCAATGATCTTGACAGTTTTGAGAAGTGCTATCAGGTATTTTGTGGACTGTCATTCAGTTTGGGTTTGTCTGATGTCTTTCCTCTGGTTAGACTAGAGTTATGGGTTTTTAGGAGGAAGACCACAGCAGTAAAGTGCCCTTCTAATCACACTGTATCAAGGATACATACTGTCGACATGATTCATCACTGTTCACCTTGATCACCTGGCTGAGCAGGGTTTATTAGATTTCTCCACTGTAAAATTATCCTTTTTTTCTCATCCTTTTTAAATTCTTTTTTGTGGTTTATTTTTCTTTCTTTTCCTGTGATTACCTTTGCCCATGGTCCTTGACATTCCATTGAATTGGGGGGGCATAACTAAGCTCTCTGGCTATTATGTCTGTCATTAAAGTCAGGAAAGGATAATGAGCAGAAGGTATGTCATATGAAAAAACCTTTTCACAGCTTAGTGAATTTTTAAATATCTACATGACTTGCCTTTTAAAATTTTTTGGCAGGGAGCAGAATGCTGAAGACAACCTCTCTCTTTTTTTAATGACCTAACACCATCAAGATCTTTCCAGCTATCCAGAGTCAGAAGATCTACTGGAAATAATTTTGTTCCTTTAAGACTGTTTCCTGAAAGAATAATCACATCTTCCAAAATCGCTGAATAACCCTGCAGAAAAGCTAGTTTACTTTTGGAGTCAGGGGCAGGAAAAAGAAAGCGTATTGGTCATATCAGATGTCTAAAGGAAGGCCAGGATATCTTCAGAAGCTGGGAAATGCCGGAACTGTCCAGAAATAACTGCCCAGAGTGTCGTTGTTTCTCTTATTATGTAAGTGATACCTAAAAAATGATGCACATAGGGCTCTTGGATCCATTGATGAAGCTTTCTGTCCTGTGTCTAGTGGAAAAGCTTAGTTTTAGGTTCTCTACTACCCTTTCCTGAGCCTGATGTAATGTCGCCAGGAAATGTCAGAACAAATAAGGGAGTCTGGGACTGATACCTGGCACCAGGTATAACCACAACAGCTGACAGGAGAGTCTGTTTTGGAAAAGATCAGCCAGTCCTTCCCTTAGCTTAGGTCCCAGGTGTCAGTGCTGACATTGAAATAGCTGGATGTGGAATTTTTAAGAATAATGTACTCATAGGCATTAGATTCTGCTTTTTAGCATTATTTTGCATCTAAACACTATACATTTTTTAAAATTAGCATTATATGCAAATGTATTCTGAGACTTCCAGGTCTGTGGAGATGGGGGAGAAGTGGATGCTTAGCAACTGGTAAATATCCAGACCCTGTAACAAGAGGACACGCATGCCTTTCAGATACACTCCTAGCTTCTATTCTCTGTCTTAAAAACAGGTCATTGATCTCACTCTTTTAATATTTTCTTTGTGAATGAGAAGGCCCAGTTATTTCTACCTACGGATTTTTTATTACCAAATATTTGATTACTAAAATATATTAAAATCTGTCCTTAGCTTTTTCTCTTTCATGTTGAAAACCCTACATCCTTTATTTATTTAATTTATTTTCTCCCCAAAGCTTCAGTGCTGATTGTACATCCTTGTTGTAAGTCCTTCTAGTTCTTCTGTGTGAGCCACTGCCACATAGTCATATGGCACTGACAGGTGATGTGGTTCCACAACTGGGAACCAAACCCGGGCCACCGAAGCAGTGAGAGTGCTGAACTTTAACCACTAGGCCATCAGGTCTGGCTCTGCATCCTTTAACTTTTATTCATTTGATCTAACTCATGAGCCTTTTCTGTTCTTTCTTAAAACCTTTTTATTTTAGGTAGAAGTCCAGAGTGTTAAGCAGTGACTTTCCTTAGAATTCTGAGCTTTCTGATCTACACATTGTGATCCTGTCTGCCTGCCATCTTGACAAGCAATTTTTGGTTGTTCTTGGGTTCCCTGTGCAGTAGAACTCTCAGACCATCTAGGGTCTCTGTTTATTTTCAAGTATCCACGTAATACCCCCAAAAGCACTTGATGTTTTATGACCACAGTAAACTTGTTGATGCCTTATCCCTGTGTATCTCCAGTGCTATATGGATTTATTAACTTCATTTCATGTCCTGAATGAAATTGTAGAAGGCTAATCCTGTATGGGGGAAAACAAAAGATATTATCCTTGAGACATTTCTGACTTCTGCTTCCCCATGAATGACCCTGTTGGTTCCCAGGACACTCAGCAGTGCTCTGTACTGACTCAAGCCCAGTGCACATTGTTTGGCTGTTTATTCTCTATAAAATCAGGATCAGGCCAATATCTCAAGTTTTCTGGCTCTCATGACTTTGAGGAGATTTTGTAAAGGACCTACAGGGTGGTCTTACTAGGTGGGTGAGAGTTGTGATTGGTCATTTATTAACTTAAAAATATCAACTTGATACACTAAGATATCACCTCACACCCATTAGAATGGCTATAATCACCAAGACAAAAAAACCACAAATGTTGGAGAGGTTGTGGAGAAACGGGAACTCTGATTCACTGTTGGTGGGAATGCAAACTGGTGCAGCTTCTATGGAAAACAGTATGGAGATCCCTCAAAAAATTAAAAGTAGAAATACCTTAGGATCCAGCAATCCCACTATTGAGCATCTACCCAAAGGACAGAAATCAACCATCCAAAGAGGCTTATGCACCCCTATCTTCATTGCAGCATTATTCACTAGAACCAAGAAGTGGAAGTAACCCAGGTGTCCCTCGACTGATGATTGGATAAAGAAGATGTGGTATATATCCAGAATGGAATACTACTCAGCCATAAAAAAGACAGAATTGTCCCATTTGCAACAACATGGATGGACCTAGAGGGTATTATGTTAAGTGAAATAAGCCACAGAGAGAAAGACAAACACCGCATGATTTCACTCATATGTGGCATATAAACTAACATGGACAGAGAGAACTGGTTGATGGTTACCAGGGGCAAGGGGGGCTGAGGGGTGGGCACAAGGGGTGAAGGGATGCAGTCATATGGCAACTGACGAACAATAATATACAACTAAAAATTCACAATGTTATAAACTAGTAAGACATCAATAAAAATTTTAAAAAATATATCGACTTATAGGAGACTACTTTATCCTTTCAAAGCTCAGAAGCTACCTCTCATCTCTTTGGGAGATAAACTCTTGAACTATGCTTTAATTGATTGTGCTTTTCAAACAAGTTGTGCCCTGACAATTTCCTCTTTTCCGTAGTTCTCTCTGGAAGTGATTATGGGCTGTGGACTTTATATTTGATTTGTTAGCTTTTATGCTGTGTTCCTTTTTTACCTTCTCTCCCATTTTAGTAAGCCTTCTGAAATCCCATTGCCTAATCTTAAAATGTTTCTTGCTGTTTGATTTACATATGTGGGTTACAGAGTGGTTGCATTTTATGTGAGGAATGTTGTCTTGAAGACCTCACGTAATGAATTTTAATTCTGACATTTGCTGGTATTGCTGTTTACTGGGAAAGCTGGTATTTCTGTTTATTGGTGGTATTGCTGATTTTCTGGTATTTTTGGTATTTTGCGGGTATTTCTGTTTCCTGGTGAAATTGCTGGTATTGCTGTTTCCTGGTGAAAGGAGTGGGTGATGCCATGTGACAATGGTGTAAACACAGTTTACAGTTCACTTCACTATACCCCCTTTTACATTAGCGGTCTTTTTTTCTTAATACTTTGACATAATTTATATACAGTAAAATGAACAAATCTTAAGGACACAACTCAAAGACTTTTTTACATATGTGTTCAGCCATGTGATCATCACCTAGATCGAAGTACAAAATACTTTTGTCACCTCAGAAAGTTCCCTCAAAGGGGCCGGCCTGGTGGTGCAGCGGTTTAGTTCGCGCTTGGCAGCCCGGGGTTCGTGGGTTCGGATGCTGGGCGCCAGCTGACACACTGCTTGTCAGCCATGCCGTGGTGGCGTCCCATATAAAGTGGACGATGGGCACAGATGTTAGCCCAGGGCCAGTCCTCCTCAGCAAAAAGAGGAGGGTTGGCAACGGATGTTAGCTCAGGGCTAATCTTCCTCACAAAATAAATAAAAGTTCCCTCATGTCCCTTTCCTGTCTATTCCGCTCCCCACAGAGGTAACTACTATTCTGATGTCTAACAAGTTTTTTTGAGATTCATCTGTGTGGTTACGTCTAACAGTGGTTTATTCCTTTTCACTGCTGGGAGTATTCTGTGATGTGAATATGTATGCCACTCTTTTTAACCCATTCTCCTGTTGATGGATACTTGGGTTATTTCCACTTTGAATATAGCTGCAGTCAACATTCTTATATAAGTTTGTTTGTGGACATATGCACTCATTTCTTACTTAAGACCTACTTGTCAACTTTAAGAAATATTATAGACACAGTAGGTATCCCAGAGAGTTCTTTCTTCACTTAGTTCTGCTCCAAGTAGGAAGATCTGATGATATAACTAAGTATTAAAGGGGTTTTGAGGAGGAAAGACCTCTTCTTCTTCTTGCCAAATGGCCTAAAGTGATGGGAGGAATGTGTTGTGTGAGGGAGGGAGGCCCGTTGGTAAAACCATTAAGAGCAGAGTTTTTGTGCCAGGCAAACACAGGTTTCCATCCCATCTCTGTTGCTTAGTAACTGGGTGACCTTATTTAACATCTCATTTACCTCACCTTTAGGGTAGAGATGGTAATACACACCTTTCTTAGTTTTAGTTCAGATTACATATAATACTCAGATGGAGAGGGGGTGTGGAAACTGATTGAGTTGACACCTTTATATATGCTGAAGTACTAGCTAAGGAATAGAGAGTGGTCATTAGTTATCCTTGAGTTCCCAAAGCTTGAAGTGACTGCATTCATTCCTTTGTTTATTCATTTTCATGCCTTTATTTATTGAGTGCTTATGCCCAGTGCTGTCCTAGGTACTGCAAGATATAGGTGTGAACAAGAAGCAGGGTCTGCTGGGGGAAGACAGACAATAAACAAATAAATCAATACAAAGAAAACATAAAGAACTAAGTAGAAAACAACTGGTGATGTGAGAGAGTAGATGGGAGTGTTTAAAATAATTATAAAATGTGTAGAGAGCCAGGACTTAACATCGATGGATTTTTAAAGGAAATCTGATTTATGAGGAGAAAAGTAGCAAACTAATGAATTAGGATTCTGTTCACAATTTGTTACAATTTATTTTTAAGGCCAATTGTTTGTTTTCATTAACATGATGTGCTTTTGATTAAAATGACTATGGAGTATTTGAATCTCCATCTACATTTTTTTGTTTTCCTAGAAGGAAAGCACCCAAGGCCTGACACCACATGCTCTGTGAAGAAACTATAGGATGTTACTTAAGTGACTACTTTAAGTTCTTTATTGTATTAGCTCCTTCCTGATGCATGGACCCAGTCCTGGTTAATCTTCTTTATGAGTTGGTGATTTCTCCTTGTCTCCTCTAGCCCTGTGCAATCCTTGAACAACCTGGATCTGTGGTGGTCTCGGGAGATGTGAATGAGAACAGAGCCAGTGGGTTCCCCTAGGAAGGGAATGAATCCTTCCTGTTTATTTATAAAGTTCAGATCCTGAGATTTTAACAGAATACATGTTTTTCTGACGCGGGTACACCTTCTCTCCTGCTGGAGAGAAGAGTGGGAAAATTTGCATAACACAAATCCCCTGGTTCCTCCAGGGGAGAGAATAAATAAGATTATAGCATATTTCAGTTTAGCTCTCTCCTGCCTGACTAGGATTTTCCTGTTTTGACACCAGGCCAGAAATTTTATGACTAGCAACACTGTTTTCACTTCTACATGGAGCCACTTAAAAAGAGTACCCCCTCACCCATTAGAACTGCAGTTAACAAATTATCAGATTAAATTGAGGCTCTGGACCTCCTCTCCTTCCCCAGAAACTGAATCAAAAGACTACTTGAAATGGTAACAAGAACTATTACTGGTTTTCGTGTTGTTAAGTTTTAGCTAATATGTGCTGCCCTATTCATCAAGTGGTCTTTCACATGGTTTTGTTTAGAAGTGAAAACGATGTCAGTAGGAAATTTCTTTTTTTGTTCATGCCTGTGGCATATATGGTTATACAGGACCTAAAAGTTTCTCATGGCCATTTCAGAAGTTTTGGGTGTTCTGTAAATGACCCAAGAAGCGATGTTTTTAAAGATATGGGTATAATTATAATGATAAAAATGTATGCCCTGAAGCCTGAGAGCCAGACAAGCTTTGTCTAATATCAGTGAGTTATTTCTATATCAATCAGTAACTTTCTGGCCATGTTGCAACTGAAGAATAAAATAGGAAAAGCGGGAAAAAAAACCATTGGAGTGTGGAGGGAGCACCCAAAGAAGTGTTTGGCCTTCCCCCTGCTCAAAGGCCTGCTGATATCTCCAGGGTAGGTTGTGATTAGCTGGAGCCAGTTCTCATCCCAACCCATGAGGGATCTATAACCATTTGGCTTCCATGAATGGGTTCAGTTCAGCAAACATTTTCATAAGAAATAGTTCCTGTCCTCTGGGATAGTATAATCTTATTGGGAGACTCTAAATGGATAATTTCAACACAGTGTGCTAAATGCTTGGACTGAGATAGATATAGGATGTCCCTTCCCCATTCACCCCTTCCTCCCCTAAGAGGGCCTTTAGCCCAGCATGGGAAGGGGTGTGCTGGCAGAGGTCACGAAGAAAGCCATGCCTAAGCAGAATAATTTAGTTCTTTTGCATCCAGTACCATGTCCTTGGTGACTGACTTAAATCCCTATTTAGACTGAGTTGCAGAGCACACTTGGGTAGAACAAGTCTTGGAAAACAGGAGTTTCGGGGTTCTGTAGTGACTTTGCCAAAGAGTAACTTTATATTTGCCTCCTACTTTCTTTAAAATAAGCATTATATTTTTGTATCTTCTATGGGTACTTATATAAATGCAGAGACTTATTGTAATTATTATTGGCCACATTGATGTTAAATTGGAAATATTTTCATCATCAGAAGAGAAACTGATATCTGTTCCAGATAGAACCCCTGTGGTGCTTACTGTGTACTTTGGAGATCATTCCGAATAGTTGTCTTTAAGGGTTTACAGCCCAAGGCAGACTTTATACTCATGAATTGTGAAGTGTTCTTCTCAATTTTCATTTTGTCTCCTCATTCCTCAAACTGTAAAACCTTGAAACATGTTTTTCTTGTTCCCATTACAAAGTATTACCTACAAAATCAAAACAGTTTAGAGATATAAGCAGTTAAATTATAACTCCAGTAGTTTTTCTTTAAAGGGTCCCTAAGTTATAAGTGCCAGCCTGTCCTCTTGTGCTGTTTAGGTTTTCTGATTCAGATGCTAATGTGGTGCTCTGGGAAATGCCTCCAAAGTATTCTTCTCCTGACCTCTGAACTCTTGCTATCAAGGTCAGTCACTTCACACACTACCATAATGACAGCCCTATCGAGCCAAAGGCTTGGTCAGCTTCCCAAGACCCAGCTTGGGTCCTATCAGCAGATTCATCTCTCCCACCCCCCATACACACATCAAGTCAAGGCTCCTCACTACCACATAAAAGTACCCACACAAAAGAAATTCTGAGGTAGGTTGTTAGTTAATCTGGTCTATCTGGTCTTATTTTGCCCTCAAGGCCACTCTTGTGTGGGAAGGACTAGTGTACCACGTATGGAGCCTCAAGTAGATGCCTTTCATTGAACCTACCCTGAGAAAGTGAGTGCAATGAAGAGTTGTTATTATGAAATGGAGAGTATGACCTGAAACGTCAGTACCATTATTCATTCTTTAATGTCCCCTTTGGCATCATTACTATAAAATAAAATAATTTGAAAGCATCCAGGGAAAATTTTTTTGACTGCCAGTTAAGAAACAATTTCGACTATGCTGTCTTTAAAAAACAAATCATGGGGCTGGCCTGGTGGCGTAATGGTTAAGTTTGCACACTCTGCTTAGGTGGCCCAGGGTTTGCAGGTTCAGATCCCAGGCACAGACCTATGCACTGCTCATCAGGCCGTGCTGTGGCGGCATCCCATATACAAAATAGAGGAAGATGGGCACAGGTGTTAGCTCAGGGCCAATCTTCCTCAGCAACAAGAGGAAGATTGGCAACCAATGTTAGCTTGTGGCCAACCTCACTCACCAAAAAAAAAAAGCAAATCACACACCAAAACATTCCATGAGCAAAGTGGAAATTTTTCTTGTCCAGTGCTTTTCTTCTGGATTCTTTGGCATGCTAGTGAGTCCCACAGTTAAATTTTTCATGCTCATAGTTTTCTTGTTTTTAAACTTTACCTCTTATAAGTCCCTAATTCCTAGTCTTAGATCTTTCTATTTTCACAGTCATGGAGAACTCTTAGCAAGTCACTTATGTTGTTGTAAATAAGTCTTAAAGTGATTTGCCTGAAAGCAGTAGGTGAAACAATTTTTTTTCCTTTTATTTATTTTGCAGAGTGTAGGTTCAGTGACATGTAGATGATCACAACCAGGGAAGTGTTTGTACATTGAAAATGTTAAAAGTAGTTTCAGCACCCTTTTAATCAAAGCCTTTGTCAAGGAAAACCCTCTTTGGACCCATGTCCTTAGTCTGCTATTGAAATGAAGGGTTCCATAGAGTTATATGCAGAGTGTATGTGCAGAAAACAGTCTGGATACATTCAACGTTAAGAAAAATCACCTAAACTTGGAAATAAGACAAAAGGATGACTGCATGCCCTTTTAATGTCATATTGAAACATTGTCTAACCAGTCCACTGAAGTATTGTTTAACGCTCTACAACATGGTTCTCAAAGTCTAGTCCCCAAACATCAGCCTCACCTGAGAACTTGATAGCAATGCAGATTCTTAGACCCCCACCACCACCACCAAATAGGAAACTTAGAAGTGGGGCCCAGCAATCTGTGTTGTAACAAGTCCTCTATCTACTTTTGATGTACCCAGAAGTTTGAGAACTACAGCTCTAGGAGAATGGTAACTATTTTTTGTAATACCTTAATAATAAACTAATAGTATTAATAAATAATGATCATGTATGGACATAAAAAATAATTTTTAGTCATGCATGAAAATACAGGCATCCCCAATTAAAACAAGTGCTTGTTTTATCTTGTATCAAACAGTTGAGCTGCTCTTCTGGTCCTGGGTTCTATGTGGATAATCCAGAAACTACAATTGTGGGAAAGGGGCATGGAAACCAAACCAGAATTTGGAATTGCTTCACTGTTTTACTATCTTCTTTGCAAAAGTAAACAAGAATGCTTTGTACTTCTACCACTGTCTTTCACATGTGAAATTTTATTCTGATTTCATTGGAACCTTGGAAAACATCTGAACCAGTTAGCAATTTTAGGGAATGTTAGTTCTGTGTTTAGGGTGCCTATCTGATTTTCCAGTTTCCCACAGCTACCTTTTGGGCTTGCCTTGTTTTGAAATTTGCTCCATTGATCATATATGCTGTGCGATTAGGAGGTCTTTGGTATGTTGGGGAATGAAGGCTATGGGGATAACAGTTGGCTCTGGGGAATAGGCTCGAGGAACATGTCTGTCTACGTTTGTTGTGAGCACTTTGGGTCCTCTGGTGCTTGAGGAGAACCTACATGAGAGCGACACCCTTTCTTCCTCTGCTTTTGTGATACGATGGTATTTAGGTTGTGTCTAGAGGCCCAGTGGCCTCATTATTTTGAAGGCAGGTCAAGAAATATCCTAATGAGTATGAAACCTTCATTTTTAATTTTTCTTGAGGGAAGTGTAGTTATCATTTGTCACCATGATGATGATGAGCCTTTTAACTGTGGAGAGTCTGCTGTTGCAGAGTGCCCTATATTGTACAAGATTTCAGTGAATCAGTCAGTCTTGAGTGTCGCAGGTGAGTGTACTATGTGATATCGTGCTAGCTACTGTATGGAATGAATTACATTACATGGGTGCAGTTCTTCAAAGTTTAGGACCTGACATTTTATCTAGGGCTAGTCCATTTAAAACTTATTTCCCTTGTCTAATAATGTATGGTCGTGTGGGGTTTTTTTAGAAAGTTTGTAAGCACTCTTTAAATAGCTTTTCTTGGAACTTTAAAACCGTGAATAAAGGTAGGTAATTTGAACATGAGTTTTCTTGTTTTTCTCAAAATTCTAGTAAAGACTTATTGTTTGCTTTCCAGAACTCCACTTGGCTGAAGAGACTGTTTATTCTTTAAGATATAGAAATTGCCAAAGTTCATTGACCTCTGCAGTCTCTGCCTTCACCATAATATAATTCATTTGATTTGTGGACCTTGCATTAAAATAATTGGGAGGGGTGTTAAGGACCCTCTGCTTTAAACAAATTCAAAATATGAAATATGTAGATTTTTAGAAATGATAAAATTAGGGCCTCTACAAAGGCTTCACAATATTGATTCTTTTTTTTTTCCTGTTTTTCACAGGGTTTTTTTTTTTTTTTTACCATTTTTTTTATTGATGTCTTAATAGTTTATAACACTGTGGGGTTTTAGTTGTACATTTTTGTTTGTCCGTCACCATGTGGATGTAACCCTTCCCCCCTTGTGCCCGCCCCCCACCCCCCTTTCCCTTGGTAATCACCAATCAGTTCTCTCTGTCCATGTGTTCATTTATATTCCATATATGAGTGAGTTCATGCAGTGTCTGTCCTTCTCTCTCTGGCTTATTTCACTTAACATAGTACCCTCTAGGTCCATCCGTGTTGTTGCAAATGGGACAATTCTGTCTTTTCTTATGGCTGAGTAGTATTCCATTGTATGTATATACCACATCTTCTTTATCCAATCATCAGTCGAGGGACACTCGGGTTGCTTCCACTTCTCGGCTATAGTGAATAATGCTGCAATGAACATAGGGGTGCATACGCCTCTTGTGATGGTTGATTTCATGTCCATTGGGTAGATGCCCAAGAGTGGTATTGCTGGATCATAAGGTATTTCTATTTTTAATTTTTTGAGGACTCTCCATACTGTTTTCCATAGAGGCTGCACCAGTTTGCATTCCCACCAGCAGTGAATGAGGGTCCCCGTTTCTCCACAACCTCTCCAGCATTTGTTGTTATTTGTCTTTGTGATTATAGCCATTCTAACAGGTGTAAGGTGATATCTTAGTGTACAATATTGATTCTTAAAGTAACAAGAGTTAAAAGTATCCAGTTTACAAACATTATTTGCATAATTGGGTCATAGAAAATTTGATACACGAGTGTCTTTGATCTCTTGTTGCTGAACTAACTGTTTAGAGGTTGTGTGTTGAATTCTGTGCCCCCTCTCCCCTCTGCTTCATTTGTTCTTGTATGATAATTTTTTCCCATTTTCCTTACAAGTAGAGATGGAGGAGCATAATTAATTTAACTTTTAGTATGACCTTACTTAGTTGTTGAGATATTAAAGTAAGATGCTGAAATTAAAGCTTCTATTTGTAACATAAATCAGACTTTGGAAATGCTGGATGAGGGAGTTCTCCCACTCCTTGGGATAAGAAGTAGGGGGAAAGATTTTTGCTTTCTAAAAGTTCAAGATATTTGAGAAGTCGTTTTGGAAAGCCCTTACCTAGGATAGTCCTTAAGGATTGGTTTATCATTGTCACCGGCCCCAGCTTACCTTTCCTTGGAGAGTCCAGAAAAAAACTAAAAGATCCTATATTAGAGGTAGAGTGTGACCTAGAGCCTTATGGAGAAAAAGAAGTCCTAATTAAGATTTAGGAAGGAGCTTTTTCAGCTTTGAAACACTCAGATCTTTTAAGGTGTGTGATTTGTTTGTGGCAACTACTCAGAAGGAATATATCTGTATGCATGAAGAGCAGTCTGGTGTAACGGTTAAGAGAATGAGTTTTAAAAATCCAGACTTCCTGGATGGGAATCCTGGCTGTACCACTTATTAGTTCTGTGACCTTGGGCAAGTTATTTGAATGAGCTGTGGCTTAGTATTCTCATCTGTAAAATGAAAATAAAACTAGTTTTGAAAGGATTAAATTAGTTAATACATGCAAAGCACTCAGAAAGGTGCCTAGGATATAATAAATGCTCAATAAATATTAGTTATCATCATCAATAATAGTAGCAGTAGTAATAGTTATAAGTAGCAGTAACTATAGTTTCGCTTAAAAGTCAATCAAGTCACCCATCCATCTCTGCCAGCTTCCCCATACCCCCTAAACATAGGCACATGGTTTATAAAGTTAAAATACTTTGTCTAAAGTAGTACTGTACAGTAGAACTTTCTGTAAAGATGGAAATGTTCTATATCTGTACTTTTCAATTCAGTAACCACTAGCAACATGTGGCTAAATGGTGACTGTATTGGACAGTGCAGGTCTAAAGTGTAGTGTTTCCTTGAGTTTGATTATATATATCATTATGTTTTACCAACACTCTTTTTAATTCTATGAATAATTTTCCCCTTAAGAGATAAGTATTCTTACACTACATTTGTAATCTCTTTGAACCCAGAACTAGTAAACATTGGTTTGGCTTGCCTTATGAAGTATTGATAATTTATTTCCAAAGATGTTACAGGAAACACAGTACACATGAAAGAACAAACCCAAGCTAGTCTTTCTGTGTTAACCATTGTATTTTTGTTTCCAAATCACATTCAGTGTGTTTGATTTATCTTTCTGGGACTTGGGATGACTTCCCTTTCGTATCATCTACTGTCAGTTATAATTTTATTTCTATTGTACTTTCTTGAGTTAAATAATTACTCTGCTGGAAATACTCTAACCATATACTGGTAGTTAAATATGTCCACCAGTTTAGTTCTGTTCTCATAAAGTTTGTGCCATGTAGTTAACTACTGTTGATAACTGGCTCAAGACAAGGTTGACATAAGGGAAGCCATATTGTAGAAAAGAAACCCTATTGTAACTTTGAATGACCTCTCACTAACTAACCCAGCTGGATATGCACCCTCCCAGGAGATCTAACTGCTCTGTAGATTTTACCACCCCTGCTTGTACAGGTACCTCCCAGCTGCGATAAGATGATAGCTTTGTTCTTTTGAGTTCCTTAGGGATGTGATGACCCCTGAATAGAGAGCCTATGCTGATAGCCATCATCAATGACCACTGAAAGATCTGGGTATAAGGCGTTATACCCAGTAAAACAAAAGACTATCAGAAACTAAGATAAGATGGATGCCTCCACCCTGAGACCAGATGCCTTTCCCATCCATTGAACAGCTGCCCCATATAACTGGCCTATAGTCTTTGTTCTGTAAAGTGGTTCTTTCAGACATTAGTCAGCCATCTTCTTTCTTGCTGGCAAGCTGTAATAAAAAGTCTTTTCTCTCCTACCACCTTGCCTCTTGACTATTGGCGTGTCTTGCGGCAGGCAGACGAACCCCCTTTTTGGGCGGTAACACTGTCAGATGTCTGTGGCTAATTGACATGGTATTAATGTCATATTAATTTACTTTAACAACAATAGTAATAATACCAGGCACTGTTCTAAATGCATTACATGATTTGACTCATTTACTCTTACAACCACTCTATGAGGCAGGTGCTGCTGTTATTCCGTTTTATAGATATGGAAACTGAGGCAGAGAGAGATCTGGTAACTGGACTGAGTTTCACAGCTAGTAACATGGCAGGACTGGGATCTGACTCCAGGCAGGCTGGCTTCAGAGCCTATGGTCTTAACCATAGTTCCTTGGTGTTAAACCCTTGGTGCTAATTGTGTTTTGGAATTCAGAATTTTTAGCTTTTAAGAATGGGAATATGATTCATATGCTTTTATAATACCTCTAGGGGAATCTGGAGCAGCACCCTAGAATCAAACTTATTAATATTTCTACAGCAACACATATGAATTCTCACACTAAGCAGATTAAATAAAGACTATATTTAGCCTCATCTTTTCAGGTCGAGTTTTGAAAAAATTGGGTTTTCAGAACCCTGCGGATTTGGAATTTTGTATAAGGGACTGAAAATCTGTACTATATGTAGCCTGTCACAGAGGCCTTCATCAAATGGGGTGAGTTTAGGTGAGGCGCAGGAGAAGAGAGTTGCATTGAATTCCTATTTCTCATTTTTAGCAATTGAGATAGCTTTATTTTTTCCCATCACAATGATCAAGTATCACTTTTTGCAAAGTTCAGCCAATACAGAAAGTTTTTTATAGAGAAGAAAAATGAAAATCATCTGTAATCTTACCATTCAGAGAGATCAACTATTGTTGAACTTCTGAACTTTCTTTTATGTGGAATGAACACATACAGGAAAATAGATTTTGTGTGTGTATGTGTGAGTGAGATTAGCCCTGAGCTAACATCTGTTGCCAATCCTCCTCTTTTTGCTGAGGAAGATTGGCCCTGGGCTAACATCCGTGCCCATCTTCCTCTGCTTTATATGGGACGCTGCTACGGCATGACTTGACAAGCGGTGCACTGGTCCACGCCCGGGATCCGAACCTGCAAACCCCACACCACCAGAAGCAGAACACGTGAACTTAACCACTATGCCACTGGGCCACCCCGAAGATAGATTATTTTAAGTGGGCTCAATTTGCCTAGATTCAAATTCCTTCTTTGCAACTCAATGAATGTGTGGCCTTGGGGAAATTAACCACTATGTGCCTCAATTTCTTTATCCATACAATGGGGGTTACAATAGTGCCTACCTCCTAGGGTTTTTGTAAAGATTAAGTAAATTAATTATGTGTAAAGCACTTAAAACAGTGCCAGGAGCATAGTGCCCATCAACTGTTAGCTATTATTATTTCATGTGTTGTTACTTGCTACTTTCAATTTTCACGTAATAGAGCGTGGGCATTGTTCTAAGACAAATAAAGAACCACATAATTTTTCATTGCCACATAGTATTCTTTTATATAGATATTCCTTGATCTATTTAAACACTGCAAATGAGCATCCCTGTATCTATTTCTTTTTTCATTTGCCCAACTATCTCATTAGATTAATCCCTAGAAATGTGATTGCTATTTGAAGCGTATGCACTTAAAATTTGATACAAATTGCCTAGTTTACATTAAAAATTTTATTTTTGTTTGTTCCTGTGTTTTGCTATTTTGGGGACCCTTCATCTGCTGCTTCACTTTATACACTAGATTTTAAAAGCCAGGATTTCTAGTATCTCTCTAGTATCTAGTATCAAATCCAAATTTCAGTCTAGAAGGTTTTTAAGTTACTACTCTGCCAAAGTCTATTGCATATTTTATTTGCTTCTTCC
Organism: Tapirus indicus; assembly: GCA_031878705.1. NCBI lineage: Eukaryota > Metazoa > Chordata > Mammalia > Perissodactyla > Tapiridae > Tapirus > Tapirus indicus. The sequence goes on along the minus strand of CM062924.1, from coordinate 96,655,297 downwards.
AACTTTTTCACAGTACTTATGAATTCCAAGATAGGGGCAAGAACTTGAAGCTTTGTTCATTATTTCACAAATTAAATCATTTTAGGGTAACAATAGCATTTTAACTAGACCATTATATTAATTAGGTTTTCTAGCTGGACTAGGGGGCTTCCTCCTAGAAAGGCAAAAGTTTTTAACCAGAAATCATGAGATTCTATGAAGGACAACAGATCATGAGTATCCCCCTCAGTCATGATTCCTGTGGGACATGAGGGTAGCAAGAACTAACTCATGGAATGCCGAAGCCAGTGTCTGCCGAAGTGCTGCTGATTGACGCAAGAACCGTTCCTAGAGAAGACTCATTTCTGTGGTCAGATCCTGTCTGGATTAATGTCTATTCTATTAGGAAAGTATTCAAAATAGCTGATGCCACAAAGTGTTCTTAGATGCTCACTCCATATTCTGAGGACTGGCACCTTCTTAGTAAATGGTGTTGGGTTACTCTTAAGTTGGATCACAAGGAAGACAGTCCTCTGCTCCACCGTCTCAACCTCAAGACTTTGTAATTGACACCATTAAAGCAGTCCAAGCTTTTCAAACCATGTTCCCATAACCCCTTGCAGAAGGGGGCGGCCAAGCTGTCCACTTAAATTGGAGCACCTCAACTGCTGTAAGGTTAATATACTGTTGGAATTCCTTCTGTTTAAGATTTCCTTTGAAAAATGGAGCCTGCAAGCTTTAACAACAACAACAAAATTCTTTTTAATATTCCAGTATTTACTGACACCTGGATATTGAGACAGATAACTTTGGTCTTGAGCAAACTAAAGATGGCATGTAGAGTAAGGGATTGGGAGAAATAGCCAATGTTTCAAAGACAAAAAGCTCTGAAAAATTATGCTCTTACCTGTCATTTGTTATCCTAAAGTTTTCCAGTATAAGCCAAGTTTCTGTTTCAAAATTTGGTTAACATAGCTCAGAGATCCAGCCTGAAGGGCCTTAGTAGCCACTCTTGGTGTAAGGCCTGCAGTTCCATTGGAATGCCTTCATATCAAGCCTTGAAAGCCTGCTCCTGTTTGTGCTAGTGAGGCCCGTGACTAGGGGCCTAGAGGTGACTACGTTAACATTTGACTCAGGGCAAACAAGAACTGCATTCTGCCTTCTTTTTAACCTAGATTTGGTAGCAGCTGTAATTTTTACGTTGCATCTATTTATCTAGCCTGTATATATACTCCTCCCTGGATCCCTTACATTCTTTTCTTTGTGATCACTGTTGACCTTATTAAAGGGATGGGCAGGAGAGCCAGCAAATACTGAAAGCACCTGCTTTGTGCCAGGCACTGTGCCTAGGATCTTTGAATGTGTTATTTAATACTCAGAACAGCCTCATGAGGTAGGTACTCTCATCCCTAATTTCAGGTGAGCAAACTAAGCCTGAGAGAGGCTATAACTTTCCTCTAACTCAGGTTTCTCTGTTATAATTATAAAAGATATAAATTGATGATGGTTTTCTTCTCAGACTTGCAAACCCCGTTTTGTCTCCCTCTTTCCCTTATGCTTTGCAGTATTGGTTCCGTTTTGTCACTCTTCCGGGGAAAGGTGAGCTACAGACAGCTTACCTATGGCTTATTGTGAGACCCTGAATCCTAACTGTGCTTTCCTTGGCTTCTCCCAGGGTCTTATCCTTCCCCCAAAGCTGGAGCGACTCTGGTTGTGTACAAGGACCTGCTGGTGCTGTTTGGTGGCTGGACGCGGCCAAGCCCTTATCCTCTACACCAACCAGAGAGATTCTTTGATGAAATACACACTTACTCACCCTCTAAAAACTGGTAAGCCACAGAGATAAGATCCTTTCAATCTAGAATAAAAGATTTTGAATGAATGGATTCCTTTTCTTTTTTGTGTCCGGGAATCTCCTTGAGAATTTGATGAAACCTATGGACTCTTTACCCAGGAAAAAAACTTACATATGCACAGATTTTGCTTACAGTTTCAGAGGGTTTACAGGACTCTCCCAAAACCTGAAGTTAAGAACCCTTATTCCAAAGAGAAAAAGTAGAAGAGATTTATTCCTCTTCCAAGAAAAATTAATGAGCTAGTTGAAGAACAGGGAACTCTTCTACTAATTCCCCAGGAGTGCTATATATCCATATGATTCCTTACTCCTTGCTGTGTCCAAGACTGACTCCCAGTTGTTTTTCAAACATGTCTTTTTTAAATGACGGTCAATCCCTGTTTCTTGTAATGGACTGTTTAGCACAGGGCTGTTGGCAGCTACTACTGATCAGGGCTGTAGGAAGAAGTGGCAGGTGGTACTCCTTCAGCAAACTAGGCTGAAGCAGCCAAGGAACTATGATGGAGTCCCTTGTCATTGTCTTCTTATCTCTACACTCTACCTCTAAGCCATACACATTGAGAACTTGAAATTGAACATAACTTTAGCAGGTTCGTAGGAAAGGCATAAATACCTTGATTGCCATCCTCCATTTATTATCCTAACAGTATCTCTCTTAAGGTGATAGGACTGTCATTTTAAATGGATGCCTACTTACCGTTTTCCACCTTTAACACATAAGACCAGAAGTAAACGATGCTGATTTCTTGGCTTCCTCTTGTCTTTCTATATTAGGTGGAACTGCATTGTGACGACCCATGGGCCACCTCCCATGGCCGGCCATTCCTCCTGTGTGATAGATGATAAAATGATTGTCTTTGGTGGCTCCTTAGGATCCCGGCAAATGTAAGTATATTTGTTTTGCTCCCTGTCGGCCTGAAGGTAAATACCCCTGGGAATAACAGGTCAGAAAAGTGAACTAGTCAGGGTTAGTATTCCTGAACATGTCTCTAATCCAGTTACAGTCATGCACCACATAATGATGTTTCAGTCGATGATGGACTGTGTATGTGACAGTGGTCCCATGAGATTATAATGGAGCTGAAAAATTCCTCTCACCTAGGGACATCGTCATGTTGTAGTACAACATGTTACGTGTTTGTGGTGATGCTGGTGTAAACAAACCTCTGCTACCAGTCGTATAAAAGTATAGCACATACAGTTATGTACAGTACGTAATACTTGATAATAATCATAAACAACCATGTTTTAGTTTATGTATTTGCTATACTATACTTTTTATCATTATTTTAGAGTGTACTCTTCCTACTTATAAAAAAGTTTACTGTAAAACACTACACTGTGTTATGCCGGCAGCAGCCTCATAGATCTCGTGTTTACTGTGTCTCTTGATTGCATCATTTTCTCTTTTTTTTTTTTTTTGGTGAGGAAGACCAGCCCTGAGCTCACATCCGTTGCTAATCCTCCTCTTTTTCCTGAGGAAGACTGGCCCTGGGCTAACATCCGTGCCCATCTTCCTCCACTTTATATGGGACGCCGCCACGGCATGGCTGACAGGCAGTGCGTCGGCGGGCGCCCGGGATCCGAACCAGCGAACCCCGGGCTGCCAAGCGCGGACTAAACCGCTGCGCCACCGGGCCGGCACCTGCATCATTTTCTCTTGTGTTTGATTTAATGTTGTGTTATTTTGTTCATCGTGGCCCCTAAAGCATATAAAATCCACTGCTGAGTCAGTAAGAGGCCACGTTGAATGATTGACCTGGAAACGAAATTAAAAGTGAGTAAGGACTACAAAGGTGGGAAATCAGTGATGGTTATCGCTCACTAGTCAGGCATGTCCCATTCCACCATAGCTGTGATCTTGAAGAACAAGAACAAAGTGACAGAAGCTGTTAAAGGATCTGCTTCATTGAAGGCAACAAGACTAACAAAAATTCTAGAAGGGCCTATATCAGACATGGAAAAACTTCTAATGGCATAGAAATTGAAGACCAGACACAGAAGTGTAGCCCTCTCAGCACCATGACAGTCACTGCCAAAGCAAGAAGTTTGATTGTGATTTTCAAAGAAAAATCTGGATCCTACTACGTTGCTGAACTTACTGCTAACTCTGGGTGGTTTAAATGATTCGAGAATTGTTATTCATTGCATAATGTGAAAGTGAGTGGTGAGTCTGCGAATGCTGTTGTGAACACAGCTGAAGAATTTTTGGAAACTCTAGATAAGCTGATTGTGGAGGAAAATTACTTGCCAGAACAAATATTCAATATGGATGAAACCTCCCTATTCTGGAAACGGATGTCTAAAATGACTTTCATCCATAAGGAGGCCAAGTCAATGCCAGGTTTCAAGGCTTTTAAGGACAGAATAACAGTCTTGTTTGGGGGCAACGTTCCCGGCTACAAATTGAAACCCTTTGTGATCAGGCACAGTGAAAACCCCAGGGCCTTCAAGCATACCAGTAAGCACACACTGCCAGTGGACTACAGAAGCCATAAGAAGTCATGGAGGTCCCAGCTCCTCTTCCAAGATGTCCCCCTAAACTGGTATGCCAGTGAAATGGAGAAGTACTGTTTTGAGAATAACATACCTTTCAAGATTTTGCTTATTGTTGATAACGCTCCCAGACATCCTTTTGTTGGTGATCTTCTTCCCAATATCAAAGCGGTGTTTCTGCATGCAAACGCTACCTCTTTGATCCAACCAATGGATCAAGGAGTTATAGCAGCTTTTGAGGCCTGCTACCTGAGGAGGACCTTGCCCAGGCTATTGCTGCCACTGAGGAAGACACTGATACAATTCTGGGAAGATTACAACATCTATGACTGCACCAAGAACCTTGCTTGGGGTTAGGGTGATATCACCGGGGAGGGTATGAATGGCATCTGGAAGAAGAGACTCAAGAGGTTCATCCATGACTTCAAAAGATTTGCTGGGGCGGCCCGGTGGCGCAGCGGTTTAGTCCGCGCTTTGGCAGCCCAGGGTTCGCGAGTTCGGATCCTGGGCGCCCGCTGATGCACTGCTTGTCAGCCATGCTGTGGCGGCATCCCATATAACGTAGAGGACGATGGGCACGGATGTTAGCCCAGGGCCAGTCTTCCTCAGCAAAAAGAGGAGGATTGGCAACGGATGTTAGCTCAGGGCTGGTCTTCCTCACAAAAAAACAAAAAAGATTTGCCAAAGCCTAGGGAGATGCGAAAATCAACAAGGCTGTGGTTGAGATGGCAAACAGCTTTAACCTGGGTGCGGATGAGGATGACCTTGAGGAGCTCCTAGAGTTTGTTCCTAAGGAATTGACTAGGAGTTGTTGGAATTGGAATAGGAACGCGTAGATGAAGAAGAGGCAAGAGAAAAGGAAACCGCAGGAGAAGAAAAAGAAGAACCCCCAAGAAAACTCACAGTGAAGGGTTTAGCAAAAGCTTTTGCAGACCTCAACAAGCTCCTTAAAAAGTTTGAAAACATCAACCCCAACACTGAAAGGTTTTCATTAATAGAGAGGATTGTTCATGGTGCATCATCTGCTTACAAGCAAATCTTTGATGAAAGAAACAAACAAACCAAACCACCACGGATATATTTCTGAAGAGTGACACCTCCTCAAGGAGAGTCACAGGCAGGTCCTATAGGAGGTATTCCAGAAGAAGGCATTGTTATCATCAGGAGATGACAGCTCCATGTGCATTGTTGCCCCTGAAGACCTTCCAGTGGGACAAGATGTGGAGGTGGAAGACAGTGATATTGATGATCCTGACCCTGTGTAGGCCTGGGCTAACGTGCATGTTTGTGTCTTAGTTTTTAACAAAAAAATTTAGAAAGTAAAATAAATAAATAAAAATAGAAAAAAGCTTATAGAATAAGGATATAAAGAAAGAAAATATTTTTTATCCAGCTCTACAATGTGTTTTTGTTTTAAGCTGTGTTATTACAAAACAGTCAAAAATTTTTTAAAAATTTGTTTATAAAGTAAAAAGTTACAGTAAGGTTAATTTATTATTGAAGAAAAAATTTTTAATAAATTTAGTGTAGCATAAGTGTGCAGTGTTTATAAGTCTATAGTAGTGTACACTAATGTCCTAGCCTTCACATTCACTCACCACTCAGTCAGTGAATCACCCAGAGCAACTTCCAGTCCTGCAAGCTCCATTCATGGTGAGTGCCCAAACAGGTGTGCCATTTTTTATCTTTTATACACTGTTTTTACTGTACCTTTTCTATGTTTAGATACACAAATACTTACCATTGTGTTAAAATTGCCTACAGTATTCAGTACAGTAACATGCTGTACAGGTTTGTAGCCTAGGAGCGATAGGCTGTACCATATAGCCTGGGTGTGTAGAAGGCTCTACCATCTAGGTTTGTGTAAATACACTCTAAGATATTCGCATCACAATGAAATTGCCTAACGATGCATTTTTCACAACATATCCCTGTCGTTAAGCGACACGTGACTTATAGCATTCCATTTTTTGATCCCCTAGTCACAGACCAATAAGTTGAAAAACTTGTTCCATAAAATCAGGACTATGCAGAATCTCTTTTTGTTTGGTATGGGTTCTATTCAATGGGATCAAAATCTGATATAGCTTCTGCCTTGTCTGTTTCTACCTGTGCCTACAGAAGGCCACCTTCCAAGAAGCTCAGAGTGTTTTCACTTGTTCTCCTTTATGACCCAGCTCATGTCCTTTGGGGCTTTAGAGAAGGAGAGAGATAGATTAACAGAACAGGTGGGGTGGTTCACTCTCCAAATGGGATGGTTTGGGGGAGTGGGTAGGAGCAAGGAAATTGTGTCAGGTCTGACATACTTCTGTGAGGCTGTTCTCTCTGCCCACTGTCCTCTCTGCCTCTGGCCAACTCAGGCCAGGGTCACGAGTTGGAGCAATCCATCTGAATCACTGTTTATCTAATTCTGCAGCAGCAGTAGTGGTCATTTCCCTGTGTTCTGAAATGGAAGTTGATGAACTGTCAGCAGTAAAACCCTTCCAGACCCACCCCTGTTCTCTTGTAGGGTGCTACCATCTTCCTATTTTCAAACAGTTGTGGAGGAGACTATGTGACTACCCTTCTGGTAAGAAGGGGTTAGGGCTTAAGGTATTGGAGATCGTATTTCTGTGTTTCTAATGTCTCTGAATGACCTTAGAGAAGGGACCATAAAATAGAGACTGCCATCTAGCAGTCTGTCCTTGCCATACTGGTCCCTCGAGGATTGGAGATGGCAGTCTGTCCTTGATAAAACTGCAGCTCTCATTAGCGATGGTGAAATTACTTTTTGTAGCCAGAATTGATAAATTCTTTATCTCCTGGATAATGATAGAACTGCCCTTTTGAATATTTTTTTTCTCTTCCTTGTGGTTTTTGCTTTTGAAAGACTATATCTTTACTAGTAGCTATTTCCTGCGATCACCAATTAACTCTTTAGATATTAGTGTGTGGCTACAGATATGACTCAAACGAGGCCTTGTGGGTCAGTGGAAAGAGCAAAGGTTTGAAGGTCTTGAGATGGCTTCCAGGGAAAGGAGGGGAAGAAAAATATAATTTAAGTGATAATCATGAGCATGTCACTTTGCTGGGCATCTTTATAAGTGTATTTATATCAGCTCTGTGGTCCCCAGGAGCTCCCAACTCCTTCATCCTTGTTCTTATCTTACAGGAGTAACGATGTCTGGGTCCTTGACCTCGAGCAATGGGCGTGGTCCAAGCCGAACATCTCTGGCCCTAGTCCTCATCCTCGAGGTGGCCAATCTCAGGTGCTCAGGAATTAAAATAACTACTCCTCAAACACTATAGCATCTTTTAGTTAGGACAGGAGAGGGAGGAGGGAGTCAGGTAAGATGCCAACATGCACAAGCCAAAGAGAATTTACCATTCTTTTTTGCTGGTATTTATTTTTCAACTTCTAGTGGGTTATATTTATTTATAGTTGCTTTATATTATGCCTCTCCCCAAAGCATTTACTTTGCTGTTTCATTTCTCAAGAGAACCTTGCATTTTATGTGGTTGGCACTCTTACGTTAATGTTTGATCAACAAAGCATATATTCATTCAGGTGAATCATCAGTAATTTGTTCACAGGGATCAGAATTGACATGGTTTGGGGAGAATGGAGAGTTTATGGTAACTAGAATAATCTCATTTGGGAGCTGGATAGGCTATTTTCATATACCACTGAAGCATAGGAGGTCAGATGTCTGTGTCTTTGTAGGTTTATTTTAAATTTCTTCCTCTCCCCAGATTGTCATAGATGATGCAACTATCTTAATCCTTGGAGGGTGTGGTGGTCCCAATGCTGTGAGTATTGCTGATGTGGCATTCCCATGCACATGCTGCTAAACGTTCAAAACTTGCTTCCCCTGTCTCATCTTATAAGAGTGTACAGACCATTTCTGTGGCATTTTCATTTAGAGAATTCCTTCTCCACTTTGAGTATAGCCTTTGCATTTCCTGGCCCTTTTCTCTGCTCTTTTTTGTGGGGGAGGGTGCTTTTAATCAGAGACATTTGTCTCTTGAGTATTCATATCTATATTCTTCCTACTTTCTCTTCCTCTTTAGACTGTAAGGTTTGCTGCTATCATTTTTTCAAGGAGGGGTGGGACAGAAAAGCAAGTTGATAACTGCCAGAGTTCACATGGAATATATTTAAAAATGCAGGGGCCGCCCGGTGGCGCAGCGGTTTAGTCCACGCTTGGCAACCCGGGGTTTGCGAGTTCGGATCCCGGGCGCCCGCCGACGCACTGCCTGTCAGCAATGCCGTGGTGGCGTCCCATATAAAGTGGAGGAAGATGGGCACGGATGTTAGCCCAGGGCTAGTCTTCCTCAGCAAAAAGGGGAGGATTGGCAACAGATGTTAGCTCAGGGCTGGTCTTCCCCACACACACACACAAAATAATAAATAAAAAATAAATAAATAAAAATGCAGATTCAGAAACTTACGGATATATATTGTCTCCCCTCCCCCTGCTGCCTCTCCATCCCTCCAGTGCACACACACAAAACCATAGGCAAAGTTCAAAACCACTTAAAATTGATTTACGGGTCACAAGCACAATTTTGTGTGCCAGGCCAGTGGTGATATATGAAGAATGAAGGCACGAATGAATGAATAACCAAAGATTCTTTCTGAAGAGCCCACACACTCTCTAGACCAGACAGCACAGCTTTGAGATTCCAGCTCTGTGTGTGTATTTTGTAACATGTACCACACCTGAGTCCTCTTGTTGGTCCTTCTCTTACAGCTGTTCAAGGATGCTTGGTTGTTGCACATGCACTCAGGTCCCTGGGCCTGGCAGCCACTCAAGGTAGAAAATGAAGATCACGGAGCCCCAGAACTGTGGTGCCATCCAGCCTGCCGGGTGAGTGGGGAACTGACAGGCCAGCAGGAGGAGAGGTCCTAAACTGTAAAGCCAAATTTACTTGTCAGATTTCCAAGTAAATTTGTACGGAATTTGAAAACACCTGGATGTCACAAAAGAGGTAGGCATTGACCATAGCTCTTTGGGCATTTCTCACATGTACGAGCCACTAGATAGGAAAACTTATATGGGCCCCACTCATCCTTTAAGTCCCAGCTTTAAGCATCTCTTTGTCTATGAAACTTTCTTCAGGGTCCCCTAAATAAAAACGGATTCCTCTCTCCACTCTACCCCTGTTCTGTAGACATAACTCTAATGACAGCACACATCACACTGTAGCAACAAATTGTTCCCATGTCTGTCTCCCCTTCTAGCATAGAGGGCAGACTACATGATTTTAATCTGTATATCTCAGGTACCGGCAGAATGCCTGGCGCATCCCAGATGCTCATGATAAAATGTTTGATGGTTGAATGAATGATCAGAACTGAACACAGGTCTTGTGTCTTCCAGGTGGGGCAGTGTGTGGTGGTCTTCAGCCAGGCTCCTAGTGGAAGAGCCCCACTCAGCCCCAGTTTGAACTCTCGCCCATCACCTATCAGTGCCACTCCTCCAGCCCTGGTTCCCGAAACCCGAGAGTACCGCTCTCAGTCTCCAGTAAGGAGTATGGATGAAGCTCCTTGTGTTAATGGCCGCTGGGGAACACTGAGGCCCAGAGCTCAAAGGCAGACCCCCTCAAGTTCCCGGGAAGGGAGCCTTTCCCCAGCCAGAGGAGATGGCTCTCCCATCCTCAATGGTGGGAGTTTATCTCCAGGAACAGCAGCCATAGGTGGCTCTTCCTTGGACAGCCCTGTACAGGCCATATCTCCTAGCACTCCGTCTACCACTGAAGGATGTGACCTAAAAATGGGAGTTTCTGTGGCCCCCCGACGAGGGTCACTACCAGATCAGAAAGATCTGAGATTAGGATCAATAGATCTAAATTGGGATCTGAAACCCGCTTCCAATATGGATGGTGTGGACAACAGGACAGTTGGGGGAAGTATGAGACACCCTCCTGAACAGACGAATGGTGTGCATACCCCACCACACGTGGCCAGTGCCCTTGCAGGAGCCGTCTCCCCAAGTGCCCTGCGTAGGAGCCTAGAAGCCATCAAAGCAATGTCATCCAAAGGTCCCTCAGCCTCTGCAGCACTAAGTCCTCCTCTGGGGTCTTCTCCAGGCTCCCCTGGGAGCCAGAACCTGAGCAGTGGAGAAACAGTGCCCATTCACCGTTCGGGGCCTGCCCAAGGAGATGGACATTCTTTACCTCCTATTGCCCGCCGCCTGGGCCACCACCCTCCACAGTCCTTGAATGTTGGCAAACCCTTGTACCAGAGTATGAACTGCAAGCCCATGCAGATGTATGTGCTGGACATTAAAGACACCAAGGAGAAGGGGAGGGTCAAATGGAAAGTATTTAATAGCAGTTCTGTGGTCGGACCTCCTGAAACCAGCCTGCATACGGTGGTGCAAGGCAGGGGTGAACTCATCATATTTGGAGGACTCATGGACAAGAAACAGAATGTGAAGTACTATCCAAAAACAAACGCCTTGTACTTTGTGCGAGCAAAGAGATAATATGCTCTAAATCCCTGTCCCTCTCTGTGGCTTTTAATTTGGAATTTTCCAGTGTACAAGCATTTGGACTGAGAATTGGGAAAACAAAAGACAAAATTACTCCCATATACCAAAATCCCAATTCCCAACCTCACTCACTCTAGGCTGGGATCAAATCTCCATTAAGAAAAAAATTATATATAAATATATATTGTATAGCCAACTCTGTTTACAAAGAGGGAGAGATCTCCGTCCTGGTTCAGATAAAATTGTTGCTGTGTTTTAGCAGAGGCTGTGCTGCCTTTTTCTACTTTGCTGGTAACTAGACCAACAATTTAGGGAACAGACTAATATCAGAACTTTCCTAAAGAAACTGAAGAGCCCCCTGTAAATCTTTATGTGGCCTTCTCGGAGTTAGAAAAAGAAAGGGCGTGCGTGAGATGCACAAGTGGAGGTTTCAGATTCACATGCTTCAGGGGCTGGCAGGGTAAAAGCTATAGAACTGTTCTTCCCCTTCTCCTGAAACCACAGAGGGCCCGTGAAAACTTCTCTTTACAGTAATGCCCTATGCCTGGCTCCATTCTGCCCTTTGTGACTGAGGAAAGTTACCGAACATGAGATTTTGTTCCACATCTGTGTGCCAGGATCATTGTGAAACAATGTTTATGCAGCGACACCTGTCCCCCTCGTGTCCGTTAGTCTTTTGAGTGCTCCCTCCATGTGTCAGAAACATTTTGGTGTCTGATTGTGGAATTTTCTGACAATCATACTTGGTTGCAAGTTGCCAAAAACCACATTTGTTCTTCTTTTCCTTCCCTTAAAACTTGATCCTCAGAGGCTGCCTTTTCCATTTATAGGCTGCTTTTCTTTCTCTTTTTTTTTTTTAACATATGTGGATTTTTTTTTTTTTTAGGCCCTAAAACCTTTCTCACTTTCTGTTTCTTGTACAAAGTTCAAGTGCCCAGAGAAATCTCTTAGAAATATTTCTGGAACCTTTCTCTGGGGGGCTGGTAGGGAATTCCAAGATGCCAGTATCATGAGAAGTCCTTGAAGCATCAGAAGATACTGTTTTTTCCGTATGGGCTTCTTTTTATTTCCAAAGCACATTGGGCACACACATCCATATTTGTAGAATGTGGAAATTGTTCCTAGAAGGGAATCCCAATAACAGTTTCTTCTAGAAATGATTTTTGCCCTTGTTGTGACGTGCATTTCTCTGCCTGGCTGTTGACTGGTGAATGGGTTGAGTATCATGTGCTTGGCCTCTGATGCATGGCTGACCTTGAGAGCAGCTCCTTTGCTGTGATTGTCTTGCTCGTATGTCACCCAAACAAAGCTTGGATTTTTACTTTCACGTCATTTCTGAGATAAGGTGCAACCAACTAGAGCATTTCTTTGGTTGACACAGGAAGTTACAAATTACCAGTCTCTAAACCATGGTCTGGGTGTAGGAGATGTTGGCACCACTTAAATGTGGATTTTTGGTCATTTCTTATCAGTGGAAAGAGGACTTTTATTTTGCCTTTAGGATTTAAATTTCAAAGCATTGCATTTTCCATCCCCACACTCCCCTTTTTCTTGTTAGCATTTCCCAAGCAAAGCCTGCTGCAACTGGCCCTGGGTCCTGGCTTTCAGCCAGCACTTAGCAGTCCATCTGATAAGTGTGTTTTCTCCTGTTACATCATGTTGAATCCTTTCCCCTAGCCGTTAGCTTTTACAATGTGGTCTTGGTGGGAATGCCCCCCTGGTACCAAGCCCAGAGAAAGGCCAGCTTCCGGGGAGGGGTGTGTGTTCCAGAAGCTTGTCTGTGTGCTCCCTTAGATGAGGAAACTACCATGCACCTACTTACTCTGGTGTCCAACTGCTCATTGCTCAGCACATCCAGACTCCCTGCTCTGGGGCTATTGCAGCCCTTCTTTAGCAAAGACTCTTAGATCATGGGGGGTCCTTATTTACAAGAGAAATCTAGCCTAGAAGATAAGCAATTTTGGCATTATTGCTGTTGCTGAACATTGTTTATGGCATTGCATTTGTGCATGAACAGTGTCTCCAAACTCAGTTCCTATTTAAATAGAAAATATTTGGAAGCCTGAAAGTTCAGAATCTCAACTTTGTAATGTTTCCCTTTGTCCTGTGGCCTTCCTAAGCGAGCTGTTGTTGATTCCTTCCACTTTCCCCAAGTAGGCAGGGAACAGAGATGATGATTCTCTTAGAAAGTAACCCAGCTCCCTCAGACTCCACGGTATCCCAGTATTACCCACACCCCTTGGAACCAGACTGTCTGTTTACAGCTCTTTAAGAAAAATCGGCCTCTTCTGCACCCAGTGGGTTCGTCTTGGTGACTCCTGGGCACTGTGGGCGTATACGCCTTGGGAGAGCAACTCAACGCAGTGAAGGTGATCGTCTCCTCAGGCCACGTGCAGTGGAACTTCAGATGTCTCAGCTGAGGTGACCATTTCCACAGCACCGTGGATGCTTCAGTCAGATCACATTTAACCACAGCTCCGGTTTTGACATGAGGCCAATTTTGTCTTAAAATTCACTGAGAAAAATGAGACAACATATTTTTTTTTAACTCTCAGGAGCACGTAAGGCAAATATTTATCAGTATTTAAGTATTTAAAATACGTTTTGTTTCTACTTGAAGCTTTAACCCCTTCCATTCCTGCAAGTGTGCCTTTGAGAGCCCCTATGTCATATTGACTTCATTGGCCACCTCGTTGACCTCACGTGAAAATTTTAGTGTCTTCCCACCCTCTTGGACAGAGCTTCCTGTTTTCTCACTTTGTAGGCTGTGCAGCAGAGAGGGTTCTGTATTTTCGTTCATATTTCCACCCTTCTTCTACACTTGGGTGGTGGGCTCCATGATCCCGCCAACACACACACATTTTGGGAGCACAAATTAGGTGTTGAAACAAGCTTAAATTTAGTTGTAAGGCAATACTGGGTTTACTCTCCTCCCGGCTCTCTGCGGATTGATTTGACTTTAATGTTTGAGTTTGATATCAAGAGCTGAAACCATGAACTATCCTAGGAACTGTGTTGGAACTCTTTAAAATAAAGAAGAGGAGGAAGAAAGAAAACCAACGTAAGAAGTCTTGACTTTGGAGGACAGAAAGCCACCAGCTGATGGGGAACATAAGGATGCTTCCCTTTCCTTTCACTTTTATCTTTCTGGGTTTCCTTCTGCTTTGCTTCTTTCCTTCCCCTTAAAAGTGATATTCCTGGTTGGTTTGTCTGTCTGTCCTTGTCTTTGTGGTGATCCTGGCATGGTGATGTGCTCTGCTTTGCATTATCTGTGGTCTCTTACCAGTGCACAAGTCAGTGGGGAGGATGTGAACACACCCAGGGGCAAGGAAACCGAACTTTGAGGCCTGCGTCCCCATGCAGCCTCCCCACGAACTGCAGAAGGCATGTTCTGCATGGTCACCAGTAAGTGGCTCCCTCTCACCATGTTCCTTGTCAAATGAGAGCAACCCTTAGGCATTGGCTCCATCTGTACTCTCTCTCCTTGCTCTGCTCCCCTCCCACCAACCAGGGTTCATGTCAGTGCACACCCGTTGTGCCCTGGCGAAGCTGGTGCTGTGAGTGATGTTTCCCATACAGCTCAGGGGTCCCGAGTGGCTTACCCTGAGATGATCATTTTAGGCACATAACAGTGTAGGATTGAAAAGTGGATTTGATTTCATTGATATTTAAATGTCAATTTCATCTTTTGTTAATGTTTTCCCCGATGACTTTTTAGCAATTTAACAAATAAAACAAAATGGACAGAATTGTCTTAACTGTTTTATTAGTAGAAAAGAAAGAAACAAAGCCATGATGGAAATCGATTGAAGTTGGAAGCTTGGAAAGCTCTTTCTTCTCCTCGAGGAGGGTTGTGTTTTCGGGTGGAGGTGGAGAGTTGCCCTTCCCTGAGGACAATAGCATTTCATAGTAAAGCAGCTCTCTCCATCATGCTTCAAGGACTCACTATTTCAGAGCCTTAGTACCACCTTGTGGTGGAGACCTAAGAGAGGTGATAAGCTTAGAGCAGAGGCCCAGGGGCCAGGAGACATCTGTGCCATTGCTGGCCTCCTGAGCAAAGGTGAGGACACAGGGCCTCAGGGTCTTGAAATAGCATAGCAAATGTTGGTTGAATACAGGCCTGAAGTCCTAGTGGCCTGTGGTCTAATCCTGCCTTCCCCTACTTAACCTTGGATACAAGTTTCCTTGCCTGTACAGTTGTTCCTGTCTTATTAGTTGAAGTTGTATATGAAGAGCACTGGCACATAGTGCTCAATAAATGGTGGCTATTATTTATAATTAGCCCTTGAAGAAGATGTGGGATCTTTAGGAAAGGACTGGGCTCAGTGTGTCAATTGTTGGGAGCATGCCCATACTAAGGATTATGCTTGTTTACAGTTGTCTGGGTCATCTTTTATTTATTTATTTATTTATTTTTTTGTGGGGAAGACCAGCCCTGAGCTAACATCTGTTGCCAATCCTCCCCTTTTTGCTGAGGGAGACTGGCCCTGGGCTAACATCGTGCCCATCTTTCTCCACTTTATATGGGACGCCGCCACAGCATGGCCGACAGACAGTGCGTCGGCGGGCGCCCGGGATCCAAACCCACAAACCCCGGGCTGCCAAGCGCGGACTAAACCGCTGCGCCACCGGGCGGCCCCTGGGTCATCTTTTAGATGTCACCATGAGAACCTCTGAGACTGTTGCCTCTCGAGAGCAGTAACTAGCAGCTGCTGCCATAAATCAGGTCAGAATTGTCTCAGTTGTTTAATCTCCCTTTTGGACTTTATTCTTTGGTTTGCCAGTTGAATTTGGCCTCTGGCACATAAGGTATTCTGCCTGGATTCAAAGGCACACTTAGTTGGCTTCCAATCTGGAAATGCCAGTGGGGGGCTGATGACATCAGTCTGCCCATCCATGTGGGGGCCTGGGAAGAGCCGGGCACCACGAGGGTAGGGGCTACAGCCCTGAAGCCACTGGTTGAGTATGTGCCAGTTTCTTATACCCCTGGGTCATTGTGCCAAGTACTATTACCTACTTTTCATTCAGTGCATAGTAAATATCAGCCTTGCCCCAGGCTCAGGTGCTATAAGCCTGCAGCTCTTATCCTAGCTGCACATTTGTTTTCCCAAGCTGCAGGATGAAACTTCCATTTGTAACAACATGTGATCTGATGCTATCTATGCCATTTACCATACTTCGAGACACATAGCAAACTAGAGTGTGGCCTGAGGAAGGGCCTTGGGTGCAAAGGGCCCAGCACTATGTGCTGGCAGCTACTAAGTTGGTGGTGGTAGGGGTAGAATGATTGTTTTGATTGCTTCCACAGCTGCCCTGTGGAAGGGTTGGACTTGCTCCTTGTGGATCTGTTGGACTGAACAAGGCCCGGTGGGTAGAAGCTCTAGGGAAGAGATTTCAGGGTCTTTGGGAAGAACTTTGTTATGGTCAGAGCTCGATGTAATGGGTGGAACCAGTTTGGCATTATTGGAGGAATTCAAGCATTGCCTGGATAGTCAGTCTATGGGATGCTGTAGAGGAGGTGACATTGGGTGAATAGAGTGCCCGTGGTAATCGTTGGTCCTGGGGAAGGAGCAAACTTCGGTGCCTGGGGAAAACCCCACATGCCCAGCCTTCAGGGCACGTCAGTCCCTTAAGGCTCCCTGACAGCATCTTAACTCTGTCCCTGCCAGAGGCTATGTTCCTAACGACTGATGAGCATGCTCCTACTCTGGAGGAGATCAGAACATGAAGACAGCAGTGTGTTCGGCCCCAGGTTAGAGGATGTGTGGGAGCAAAGAAGAGGGGACTGGCTGATTTGGGAAGAAACCTTACTGTTGAGGACAACACAGCTCAGAGAAGAGCCATGACTCCCGAGTCCTTCAGAAGTTGGCAGCCACTGCCTCCCTGTGCGGGCCTAGCACAGCACTCCCTGGCCACTGCCCTGGGTACTACAGGGCCAGAGGCCTGTGCACATTTGGGTCAAAATCAAAGCACCTGGCCAGGGAAAGGGCAGGTCCACACTGTCCTTTCTCCTTCCTGGGTCTTTGCAGCTCTTCTCCAGCTGGCTCTGTGGGGAGGCAATGCAGGAATCACTGACTCAGACAAGAAGACCAAGGCCTTGCACATGTCACTACCCTGAGCAGCCTCCTCAGCCCAGGACTGCCTCACGTCAACCTAATCCAGGGAACCTAGGAAAGACCAGGCTTTGAGCACCCTCGGGTCCAGGCAGGACAGGAGACATCACCCTGAAATCCTGCAGGCTGGCCTGCTTTTAGTGCTGCCACAGGTGACTGGGGGTATACCCTTGCTTCTCTGTGCCTTCTCACCTCTCCTAAGCAGAAGGGAGCATCCCCAGCTAGGGTCTACCTTCTCCTCTCCTCCCTACAATATACCACTGACAAAAGCAGTTCAGCATTCTTGTGGACTCTTTGTGAGGTAATGATTTCACCATTGCTGGAAGTATTCAAGCAGAGACTAATAATTTGCATGGGAGGGGATAACAGAATTGATTTATGCATCAGATCAAGAATGAGAAAAAGGGACACCCCTACATGCCCTTTCAGGTTTTTTTTGCTGAGGAAGATTGACTCTGAGCTAATGTCTATGCCCATCTTCCTGTATTTTGTATGTGGGACGCCACCACAGCATGACTTGATGCGTGGTGCGTCAGTCCATGCCCAGGACCCGAACCTGCGAAACCCTGGGCCGCCGAAGTGGAGCGCACGAACATAACCACTGTGCCACTGGGCCAGCCCCATGCCCTTTCAACTCTTAAGAAGTGGTTCTGTAGACTCAGAAAGGACTTCTAAAGAGGCTGCAGGACAGGGACATAGGCACAGACTGTAGACCAAAGGAAAGACCTTGGTCCAAAAGATGGCCCCATCACTTTGAGCTGGGGCAAGTCACCCCACCTCTCTGAGCCTCGGTTTTATCACTCAAAAGGCAACGATGCTGCCAGCTTCACAGGTCAGCAGTTTAGCTGGAACCAGCAATGTTAGTCTATGGAATGGGTGTGATTCCCCAAGAGACCACCTGGGGGCACCCTGTGAAAGGGTTTGAGTCCTGGGGGCTCCATCAGAGGCGGTCTTGAGAAGGAAACTGAATGGGCTGGAAAAGAAAAATTACTGTCTCTCCCCTACTTCTGTTGGTAGAGCCTGGGTAGGACTCCTTCTCTGGCCTCTGCCTTGCTTCTGAGCACCATCCCCAGGCTGGCCTGCCTGCCCTCTCTGCCCCAGCCCCCAGCTGTGGGAAAGCCAGTGTTTTCCCAATGGGGCTGGGCCCTGGGCCTGGGCTCTGGGCCCAGGCCCTGTCAGCATGCACAAAGCTGAGCTGATGTTTTAAGTAAATGCCTAAGAGGCCTGGCAGAGTGTGCCATGCCCCCACCAGGGAGCCTGTCTGCCCACTCACTGCAGGGAAGAGAAGGAGGGCTGAGGGCCGGGCCTTACCAGGCAGAAGCCTGAGAGGAAGAAGGAAGCTCCTGCCCTAGGGCTGAACAAAGATGACAAATCCTGAGCTTCTGAAGCCAAAAGATAGTCCAGGTATCATACTAAAAAGATATAAGGGAGGCAGAGTCTAGAACTGTCTGCAACCAACATATCCAGCCAGGGGCAGGACAGCTGTTCGAGAAATCAGAGCTAAGAAGTTGGTTTTTGCACTACGGCCTCACCCTACTAAACTGAGGCAGGGGGCAGATGAGGATACAGCTTTTCTGAGGGATCCCAGATGGAGGGGCGGGGGGCGGTCCAGGCCTGGCTTCTGGCAGTCGGTAATGTGGGATGTTGGCAGGCCTGCAGGACTCAGACTGGACAGACAGATTCACCATGCTCCAGGAAGGCTCCAAAAGGGCTGTGGGAGGTCTGGCATTCCAGAGGAGCCCATGTTTGGGGCTGAGGACAATGCAGAGTGACCTGTATGGGTTTGATGACCAGAGGTCATCTCCTCAGATGTAGCAGGGAAAGAAGCTCATGACCAGACTCCATGGTTGGGGGGAGAGGACTTCTCTGACAGGCCAACACGGAGGCAGCCATGGCAGAGGCATGGAGGAGAGTTCTCTCTGGAGCAGGAGGCCCACAAAGGCCCAGGAGAGCTGATGCCCAAGGAGTGGGTACCCCCACCCCGCCATGCTTCCCTGGCCTTTGGGTAAGCCCCCCTGCCACCCCAAACGTGAGCCCCAGGGTGAGAGGAGGGGGAGATGAAACAGCCTTGAAGCGACTGAGTGTTTAAGTGTAGAGGATGAGAAGTCACGGAATTGAAGCTCACGAGGAAACTGCTGGGTTAAAAGGTCTGCATGACAGAGACAGATTAGATTGCGTTGGAGGAAACAAAGCTCTGTTTCTTCAACTTCTGAATCAGTGAAGATAAAAACTTGTACTCGCTCCAGTTAGAAGGAGAGAAGTCAGATAAAGTGCTTGGGAACCCCAAGAACAAAGGATAAGAGGAATTACGGCACGTGCGGGAGGAAGAAAGGAAAAGGGTGGGTATTCCTGTAGAGGGACTAGCCTGTGCAAAGGCACACAGAATCTGAGTGTGACTGGCCCTTCTGGAACCTTGAGAAGGTCAGTGTGACTGGAGTGGACAAGGCAGACTGGAGAATGAATTGGAAATGGGGGATGAGAGGCAGGGCCCAGGAATGGGGGCCTGGACCAAGGCAGTGACAACAAAGAGAGAACAGAAACATATAGGGAGAAAAATCAGCCTCTGGTGGCTGACTGGATCTGGGGGTGGAGGAGGAGGTGTCTGGCCAGCACTCATTCCTGCATTAAGCAGATAGATGGTACCTACTGTGTGCCAGGCACTGTCCCTGCCCTGTGGAGTTGACACTACAGTGGGGAGTTGGGGGGAAGGGACAGATATGTAAACAACTAAGATCATTCCAGATGAGTAGCATGAAGAAAATAAAAGTGGGATGTGACAAAGTGTGATGGGGTGGGGCCCATCAGAAAAGGCCTTTCTGAGGTGGTAACATTTCAGCTGAGACCTGAATGTAAGAAGCGCGGCCGTGGGAAGATGGGGAAGAGCATTCTGTGCAGATAGAACAGCAAGCACAAAGGCCCTGAGGCCAACATGAACTCGACAAGTTCAAGGAGGAGAGGAAGGGCAGTGTGGCTGGAGTATGAGAGTAGGGGCAGAGCGTGCAGGTGGCCTTGTAGGCCGTGGTGAGGGAGTGGGGTGCAGTGGGAAGCCATTAGAGAGTTTTAAGCAGGTGACACATGAGGCTGTTCAGGTCAAGGACACCAACCTTGCCGCCAAGCCCAGGCCTGGCATATCCCAGCCTCAAAAGAGCTCCCTGGGGATGATTTGGAAGCTCCAGCCCTAAACCTTATATTTAAATAGAAGCTGGACATGTTTAATCTGCCCCTTCTCTCTACCCTACTGCCCTGCTTATAAATGCAGTTGCCTAGTTATTTGATTTTAGTCCCCACCAGAGTGTGGAATACACAAGGGCAATGTCTGTAACTCTTTCACTGTTGTCTTCCCAGCGTCTGGCCCGGCACAGAGTGCTCATAAATACTTGACAAATACATGTCCTCATCCACTCATGCATGGAATATTCGCCCAGCTTCCTAACAGGTCCATCTTTCAGGCTCACCCTCTTCAGGCCATTCTGTAAGCCATAGCCATAGTCAGTCAGTCAATCAGTCAACACATTTTTACTGTACGTCAGACATATTCTAGGTAGTAGCGATTATTATGGACTGAATTGTGTTCCCCACACACACACACACACACACACACACACAAAAATTCATATGTTGAAACCCTAACCCCCAGTACCTCCGAATCTGATCATGTTTGGAGACAGGGTCTTTACTGAGGTCATTAAAGTAAAATGAGGCCATTTGGGTGGGCCTGAAACAAATATGACTGGTGTCATTATCAAGAAGAAGAAATTTGGACATGGACTCATACAGAGGGAAGGTGATGTGAAGACAAGGAGAAGATGGCCACCTACAAGCCAGAGAGAGAGGCCTGGAACAGATCTTTTCCTCACGGCCCTCAGAAGGAATCGACCCTACCAACACCTTGATCTCTGATTCCGAACCTCCAGAACTGAGAAAATACATTTCTGTTTAAGCCACCCAGTCTGTGGTACTAGGTTACCGCTCTAGGAAACTAATACAGTCACAGAACAAAAAGACAAGGCCCCGATTCTCATGGAGATTATGTCCTCGGTGAAGGAGACACAATACATTTTAAGATTTCAGGATCAAAAACAGGATGATGTGAAAGATCGAGCTTGGGGCTCAGGGACAGATCCTTGAGTCGTGGAGGGGGAAGGTCTCTGTGCGGGTGCCTTTCACCCCGAGACCTGAGCAAGGGGAAGCAGCCATCTGTGAGGTGCTGGGGTGCTGCAGAGAGCTCCAAGTGGTGGGAACTGCACTGCAGAGGCTCTAAGTGAGAACAGAAGAAGGCAGGGGGTCGCTGGAGTGCAGCAGACCAGGGGAAGAGGGTGGCAGTTGAAAGCAAGAGGTGGTCAGGGGCCAATCACAGAAGGCCTTGAGGGGAGGCATGGAGTTTAGACTTGATTAGTGCAGTGAAAACTATTGGAAGACTCTAATCATGGGTGTGATATTACCGGATTTACGGAGCAAAAAGATCACTCTGGACCTGTGTGGTGTCCCAGAGAGCAAGCAGGGAAACCCCAAAGGAAGCAGATGCAGGGTCCAGGCAAGAGATGGAAACACAAATCTGACCCTGGTCCTTCTGCATGGACCCTCCCTGGGCGTCCACCCACCCCAACCCCTGCCTTCCAGGTCCTCAGGCCTGTGTGTGAGTCTGCCCACCTGGGCCATCTCCTCAAGGCTGGTGACCGTGTCCCTGCCTTGATAAATCCTCCTCTTGAGGCCTTGTGGGGCCACATCCAGGAAGTGCTCAGTGAATCTGGGGGAAGACCAAACCATGAAGAAATGAGTGGATTAATCAGAAGGTTCTCCACTAGAAGGGCCTTTAGGTAGATGGTCTGCCTGCTTCACTTGAGGCCCTAAGAGAAGCAGCTTGCTTAGGAGGACACACAATTTAGTGGTCAAAGGGGCACAGGAGAGGGGAACTCACTAGACCAAGGTGGTTCACAAGCATCCTTCTGAAACACAATTCTGACCACCTCACTCCCAGCAGTGGTGTTTAAGTGAGGTCTGCGGACCCTGTTCTGGACTGAATGATGTGTCCCCCACCCCAATCCATATGTTAACCCTAACCCCCAATGTGATTTATTTGGAGACAGGGCCTTTAAAGAGAGAACAGGTCAAATGAGGTCATAAGAGTAGGGCCCTAATCCAGTATTACTGGTGTCCTTGTAAAAAGTGGGAGAGACACCAAGGGTGTCATGTACAGAGAAAAGGCCCTGTGCGGACACAGTGAGAAGGCAGCCGCCTGCAAGCCAGGAAGAAAGGCCCCGCCAGAAACCAACCCTGCTGGCACCTTGGTGTTGGGCTTCCAGCTTCCAGAACTGTGAGAAAATAAATGTCTGTTTAAGCCATCCAGTCTGTGGTATTGTTATGGCAGCCCAAGCAGACTAATACACAGCCCAATTTCTGAACTGCCCAGTGCTCTTGGTAAATGCCCAGGCTCACAGACCCATCCGACCCCCTGAAGCAGAATCTCTGGGGGACGGAGCCCAAGAATCCAGGTTCTGACCGGGCTCCTGATGCTCGCCGAAGTGTCCTCTCCATGAGCTCCTGAGGGCAGTGAAGACTGAGTCCCCTAACCCTGCGACCACTAGCTCCTCTGACTACTAGCCTCCCTTTCTGTGCCCAAGAGGACTTCACATCTTATCTGGACTCCAAGTTAGCTGGCAAGCTCATTCTGCCAAGTCGCTTCACTTCTTCACACTCTCACTGAGCCCTCCGCGAGCTGAGCCAGGGCAGGGCTGGATGTGAAGTCTGGAAACCCAGAGATAAGTCAGATCTGAGCCCGGCCACTGAGGCATTCCTGGTCCACGGAGAGAGCTCCACACAGCTGTGAATAGCCCTGACCCTGGGCAGATGTGGTAAGAACTGCAGGAAGGGGAACCTGGGAGTACGGACAATGGTTTCAAGCTGCACAATCCCGTAGGAATGGTTATTTGTTGTATTTCTGCCCAGCTGTAGTGGAAGCAAGTTGAGGGCAAGTGCCCTGTCTTACACATCCTCGTCCCCTCTACCCCTTTGGACATAATGCGCCTCAATGATTTGTGAGTTCATGGCTCTCTGGCTGCTTTCAACTTTAGTAGAACAGCCCTCCTAGAAGCTGGGGGCAGTTTTAAAAACACAAGACCCAATCTGGCAGAACAAATACGTACTTCAGAATCCAGGAACCCTGGGTTCTGAGTCTAGTTTTTCCACTGACCATGGGTGTGGTGTGACCTCAGACCATCACCTTGTCTCTGAGTTTCCTCACGGTAAAACAAGACCAGTAATGATATTTCCTACACAGAATTAAATGTTACCCTTTGTGAAGCTCCCACTGTCTGGCACTCAACAAAAGTTATTCCCGTGAAGATACCGATAGGCTCTCTGCTCCTCCCTGCTCGACAGACAGCCGCATCTCTTGCGCAGTGCTAGCCGT
The DNA here is from genome assembly GCA_031878705.1 of Tapirus indicus. Classification (NCBI taxonomy): domain Eukaryota; kingdom Metazoa; phylum Chordata; class Mammalia; order Perissodactyla; family Tapiridae; genus Tapirus; species Tapirus indicus. Next base: position 96,631,969 of record CM062924.1, on the reverse strand, counting down.
GTGCCCGAGACACGATGGTGAAGGTTGGAGTAAACGGATTTGGCCGTATTGGGCACCTGGTCACCAGGGCTGCTTTTAACTCTGGAAAAGTGGATATTGTCGCCATCAATGACCCCTTCATTGACCTCAACTACATGGTCTACATGTTCCAGTATGATTCCACCCATGGCAAGTTCCATGGCACAGTCAAGGCCGAGCACGGGAAGCTTGTCATCAATGGAAAGGCCATCACCATTTTCCAGGAGCGAGATCCCGCCAACATCAAATGGGGTGATGCTGGTGCTGAATACGTTGTGCAATCCACTGGTGTTTTCACTACCTTGGAGAAGGCTGGGGCTCACTTGAAGGGTGGAGCCAAAAGGGTCATCATCTCCGCCCCTTCTGCTGATGCCCCCATGTTTGTGATGGGCGTGAACCACGAGAAGTATAATTCCCTCAAGATTGTCAGCAATGCTTCCTGCACCACCAATTGCCTGGCCCCCCTGGCCAAGGTCATCCATGACCACTTTGGCATTGTGGAGGGACTCATGACCACAGTCCATGCCATCACTGCCACCCAGAAGACCGTGGACGGCCCCTCTGGGAAGATGGGGCGTGATGGCCCAGGGGCTGCCCAGAACATCATCCCTGCTTCTACTGGCGCTGCCAAGGCTGTGGGCAAGGTCATCCCTGAGCTGAATGGGAAGCTCACTGGCATGGCCTTCCGTGTCCCCACCCCCAGTGTGTCGGTCGTGGATCTGACCTGCTGCCTGGAGAAGGCTGCCAAATACGATGAGATCAAGAAGGTGGTGAAGCAGGCATCGGAGGGCCCCCTCAAGGGCATCCTGGGCTACACTAAGGACCAGGTTGTCTCCTGTGACTTTAACAGTGACACCCACTCTTCTACCTTTGATGCTGGGGCTGGCATTGCCCTCAACGACCACTTTGTCAAGCTCATTTCCTGGTATGACAATGAATTTGGCTACAGCAATAGGGTGGTGGACCTTATGGCCCACATGGCCTCCAAGGAGTAAGCCCCCTGGACCACCAATGACCCCAGCAAGAGACAGAGGTCCTCAGCTGCTGGGAGTCCTTGCCCCAACTTGATCCCCTAACACACTGAGAGTCTCCCGACCTCCACAGTTTCCATCTCAGACCCCCTGAAGAAGGGGAGGGGCTTGGGGAGCCCTACCTTGTCATGTACCATCAATAAAGTACACTGTACTCCCCCCCAAAAAAAGATACTGATAAAAATTAAGTGTAATAGATGACCTCTCAGTAACGGCCCACCAACTAATGGGCGTTTACTGAGCACCCACCTTCTGGGCAGCAGGCCTGGTGGCCAGTATTGGAACAGTGGAGAGGGGCTCACGGCCTCAGTGCTGAAACGTCAGCTCCAGGAGAGCAGGATTTCTTGTTCTCCCGCCATTGTATTCCCAGCAGCTAGAACTGCCAGGCACAAAGTAGGTGCTTAGCAATTTGTTGAATGAATGGGATGAATCAATCAGTCAATAAATGACTGACTGGAAGGTACAATCCAGTGGGCCTCTGACTCGTTTTTAAGACCTTGAGCAAGTCCTTTGAGCTCTCTGAGCTGTGTTTTCCCCATCTGTGAAGCCAGAGCTGTTTAACTCATCTTGAGGTCCTGCTGAGCAGGATTAATAGAACAATAATAATAATAATAGCAACAATAGTGAGTAAACTTGAGCACTGCTATGGACCGACACTGTTGTAAAGAACCCTAGGAGGTAACAGTATTTTACCTTGACTTTATAGAAGAGGAAACTGAGGCTTAGAGAGGCAGGGAAGACTCCTAGGGAAGGGGCATTTGATCACGTTTAGGAGGAAAGACGGGGACTCGGAATGAGCAATGGAGAAGAGGACCCACGGCCCAGAGGGGAAGGCCCTATGCAAGGTGTCACTGCGCGGTGGCAGCTGCAGATGCGGCAGAGACCAACCCCGCCCCCCCGCGTCTCCATGACAACAGCCTCCCCACCGCGTCTCCTGCACCGGCGCCCGGGCTGGCGGCGTGCGCCGAAGCCAGACGCAGGCCGGGCGGAAGCAGGCCCGGCGCGCTGGGCGGCGGGAGCGTGGGCCGGGCCTTTAAAGAGACAGTCTCCACCCGGGCCGGTTCGCCCGCGGGGACTGCTGATGATGAGGGCTGGGTGGCTCCGGGAGTCGGGATCGAGGAAGCAGAGGAGAAGCAGGGCCGTGTGACCCCCCTGGAGGTGACAAGGGAGAGAGAGGCTGCGTAAATGCCCCCCGGGGCAATAGTGGGATGGCTGTCCCCCAGGGAGCCATACGGAGGACAAAGGACTATGGAATTGCACTTTCTGGGTACTAAGAGGGAGATGGGGGTGTGTAACCCCCCAGGACAGCGAAAGGGAGCTTGGACTCCAAAAATGCTAATCGGGATAATAAGGGTGGGACTCCATAACTGCTCCACCCCCCAACGAGGGAACTGGGGCTCCCCGCGAGAGTCAGAGGGCAGGTTAAGAGGGATCACAGGTTCAGCTTAGGACAGTTACCCTCTCCCATCCCCTACTCTCTCAGCATTCTGCCATCTCCCTACGCCATCGAGGTGCCCAGCCATGGCCAGACTACCCGCCCCGGGCTCAGTGATTGTCCCAGACTGGCATGACAGCGCCGAGGGCAAGGAGTACCTGACCTGCATCCTGCGCAAAAACCGCCGGCGGGTGTTTGGTAAGTGACGCCCCCCCCCCCCACCAAAGCCTGTCACCTGTCACTCCCTGGGGGAGCAGAGATGCAGGGCAGTGGGGGGCCTGCTCCACAGCACTCCTCAGCCTTGGGACCCCTGGAAGTCCTATCCCTGGGGCCCCCACCGCCAAATCTCCTTAGAACTAATTCCATCATCAGAGCCAGGAACACGGAAACAGCCAAAACCCTGCCAGGAACCACTGTCACCAGAGAGGCTGTTGGTTGAGCTCTCACCCCACACCTGGCCCTCTGCTGGGCACATTACACAATGGACTCCCATTCAAGCTTCTCAACAGCACGTCTTACAGACTTGCCCAAGATCCCCTAGTAAGTAGAGACAAGCCTCTTCCATATCCTGCTGTCTCCAGGATAAGATGCTCATTTTCCCCAGGATGAACCCGACTTACCCAGGCAGGGCCAGGATGACAGGCCAGCAGGGGGGCCCGGCATCAGCTGTGAGAGTCCAGCTTTGGCCAGGAGACAAAGTGCTAGAAGGCTTAAGACCAGAGAATGGGAGGACAACCCACAACTTGGGACTTCCAGGTCTCATGCCTGGAAGTAGACATAATGTAGACAGGTTTTATGCAAGTTTTAAATTTAAAACATTCATAAGGATGTCTACATATTGATTCTAAGGAGTTTATTTATAGTAATTGAGAATACTTTTGCTGATATTTCTCCACTGAGGAAACAATTATGAAAAACTTTTTCACATGTGGGAAATCTAGAACATGTGATAATAATATCAGTAAAAACCATCTCGGGGGCCTGCCCGGTGGTGTAGCGGTTAAGTTCCCACATTCCACTTCAGTGGCCCTGGGTTCGCTGGTTCAGATCCTGGGCACGGACCTACTCACTGCTCGTCAAGCCATGCTGAGGCGGCGTCCCACGTAGAAGAGCTACAACTCTAAACTATGATACACAACTACGTACTGGGGCTTTGGGGAGAAAAAAAAAAGAGGAAAATTAGGAACATGTTAGCACAGGGCCAATCTTCCTCAAAAAAAAAGAAAGAAAGAAAAACAGTACAATATCAACAGATAGGGATACATAAAAAAAAAAATCTCATACATTGAACTTAAAAATAATTTGGCGTTATTTGGAGTGGGCTTTGGCCCAGCTCACAGAGCACAGGTGTTCTCAGCAGAGCCACTCATCCAGGGATGCTGCTTGTGTCCCAGGCCTCTGTAATGAGTATGGAGAACCATGGGTGGTTGGCACTGAAAAAGCCCTTAGAGATGAGGTTGTCCAACCCAGGGTCTGATGGAGCAAGTGCAGGTTGACTCCCTGACTCCACCTGACTCCCTCCTTGCCCCAGGCCTGCTCGAGCGACCAGTGCTGCCCCCGCCCGTGGCCATTGACACGGCCAGCTACAAGATCTTCGTGTCCGGGAAGAGTGGCGTGGGCAAGACAGCGCTGGTGGCCAAGCTGGCTGGCCTGGAGGTGCCCGTGATACACCACGAGACCACTGGTGAGTCCATCCCTGGAGGCCTTCCCTGGGGAGGAGAAAAGACTCTGGCCCTGGAGCACACAAGCTGAGATTTGTAACCAGCCCTGACATTTACTCTGCAACCTTGGAAAGTCACTTTACCTCTCTGAACCTACATTGGCTCCTCTGTTCAACAGGGATAATAGTACCAACCTCACGGGGTTGTCGTGGGATTGGTACTAGAGATAGTGGTGGTAACATGCTTAGCATTGAGCTGGCACAAGCTAGGTGCTTGGGAAACACTAATCTTCCTTTCTGGTTTCCTTCCACTGGATGCTGACCATCACGTTGCAGCATCCTCCAGTATCCCGGTACCTTTGGGTCCCCCTGTCCATACGAGTGAAACTGCTTTCTCACAGCTAGGGCTAGGGCTGCATCTTCCTGGTAGACTAGGCTCCTCCAGGGCAGGCCAGTTTCCCCCATCAGACTGCGAATTCTCCCAGGTCAGCGACTATGCCTTCCCCGTCAGGCTGGGGACCCACTGGGGCAGGGTCCCTATTCCTCCTGGGCCCTGCCCCTCTCCACCTCCACGTCTCCCATGCTGAGTGGCTGACTCCGGCCTCCCCAGGCATCCAGACCACCGTGGTATTTTGGCCAGCCAAGCTGCAGGCCAGTGACCGTGTCGTCATGTTCCGCTTTGAGTTCTGGGACTGCGGGGAGTCTGCGCTCAGAAAGTTCGATCACATGCTGCCGGTGAGCAGGCAGGTGGGCCTGGGCGGTCCGGGAGGGACTGGTTGCCTGAGGTGGGCTTCTGAGTACGGGCCTGAGCCCAGCCTGCCTGGTCTGCAGGAGCCAGAATTGGGCATGGATGGACTGAGGGTGCTGCCCTGGTTGGGAGAGCACTGAGCTGGCATTAGGGTCAGGGTCCCAGCCCGAGCTCTGCCCTGTGACCAGCCAGTCCCTGCTCTGGGCCTCAGTTTCCCAATCTGTGAAAGGTGGAATTGTGCTGAGACTTCTCAGGGCCCTGCAGCTGATAGGAGGGTTCTGGTCCCGAGGTTCTGAGCCTCACATCAGTCTTTCCATTTCCAGGCTTGCAAGGAGAAAACAGACGCTTTCCTCTTCCTCTTCTCCTTCACTGACCGCGCCTCCTTTGAAGACCTCCCCGGACAGCTGGCCCGAGTAACAGGCGAGGCCCCTGGTGTTGTCAGGATGGTCATTGGCTCCAAGTATCCTTTCGGTGGCCCCTAGGATTGAAAGGCCACACTTGGCAAGGCGCAGAGCGAGGGGGTCAGAGATCCTGCCTCTGCCCATCTGTGGGGTCCAGCCCCACAGGCTTTATCTTAAAGGCTGCAGCAGGGCCTCCCCCAGATCCTGGGTGTGGGGCTCCAGGGAGGAAGGAGAGAGCTGGGTTCGATGGGGCAGTAAGCAGAGGCGCCCAGCCAGGCTCCTTAACCCTCATCCAGATTTGACCAGTACATGCACACGGACGTGCCTGAGCGTGACCTCACAGCCTTCCGGCAGGCCTGGGAACTGCCCCTCCTGCGGGTGAAGAGTGTGCCAGGGCGGCGGCTGGCAGATGGACGCACACTGGATGGGCGGGCTGGGCTGGCTGACATTGCCCATGTGCTCAATGGCCTAGCGGAACAGCTATGGCACCAGGACCAGGTGGCAGCTGGCCTGCTCCCCAACCCCCCAGAGAACACCCCTGGCTGAGGGATGGTGGCGTCATGAGCGGGCACCTGTGGTTCCCCACTCCCGACCCTCAGGTGACCCAGAGCAGAGGGCAGGACACAGGACCTAAGGCTGGGGTAGGAATATTGATCTCATCCTGAGGACTGGCCGGAGCCGCCTGGAGCATGGTGGCCTGAAAGACTCCTGCTCCAGCAGCACTTCCCTGGCAGAATTCATGGCAGTGAGGTGGGGTCACAAGGCTCTGTAGGTCTGAGGGCATCTAGGGGCCTTCTGGCCTTTTCCCTCTGTCCTGGGGTCTAGGCTCTCAAAACTGTATGGGCAGGGCCCCAGGGCTCAAACTGTGCCCCCAACCTCCTGCTGCCCTTCCCCCTTCTGCAGCACCAGGAAGGGTGACTGGGGGGGAGGGGGTGCCTCTGGGCCCTGGACCTCAAGTGACTTCAATCAAGAGCCTGTATTAGTTGAGGTAACACCATCTGCTGCTCTAGATAAACCTTGAACTCTTAGTGGCTTACCTCTATAGAAGTTTTTTTCTTGCTTATATCTCACCTCAGGTGGACGTGAAGGTGGGTGTGGGGGCTCTGTTCCACGCACTCATTCAGACACCCAGGCTCTGAGATCTTCAACACGTGGCTTCCCAGTTTGCCCTGGGGCATCAGCATCCAATCAGCAGACAGGGAATGAGTGCACGTGGCAGGTCACCTAGGAGGTTTCTAGGGCCCTGGCCTAGGCTGCTGTGCCGCATTTCTGCTCACATTCCATTGGCCAGCACCTAGTCATGTGGTCACACGGAGCTGTGGGGGCAAGCTGGGAAATGTAATCCACCTGTGTGTCCAGGAGGCCAGCCCCTCACTCTTTAGTGCTTTCTTCATCGTGAAGCTGTCAGGCTAGGCTTAGGACAGGGGCCCTGCCAGCCTGGGGGAATCAGAAAGCATCATTGGGCAGTTCCACAGACTGGACCAGGTTGGGGCCAGGGAGTGTGTTGGCCTGACAAACAGCTCTGCTGTGGGAGGTCGGCAAGGGCAGGAGCAGGAAGGTGAGTGAACTTGCCCATTCTTGTGTCTCACCCCTGCCCCCTCAGCCGGAGACACTGAAGCGTGCAGGATAAAGTGGGGCGGGGGGACGCTGACTAAGGGGGCCTTAATACTTTCACTCCCTGATGACACCCCATCCGGCCCCATAGATGGACCCCTGGGCTGAGGCCTGGCCTGAGTCTAACCCAGCTGACCTGACCTGAGGGCCCAGCTGACCCTTGGAGCCCCTCCTGAGAAGCAGCCCCTCTGCACACTCCACACTCACATGCACCAGCACTTGTCCTAAAACGCTGCCCACTCCTCTCTCCTGGCACCATACCCACCCTGCTCACACTCCTGAGCACGCTGATGCCCTGCATGGCACTGCTTGCCAGCCTGTCCACCCTGGGCACTGCCGGAGGTTTGTCAACCCTTCCAGGGCCTAAAGGGCTGATTTCAACACTTTCTTATTCCCAACTCAGGTTCGGAGCTGAGACCTGAGCTTATCCCATGCCCCAGAGAAGGAATGTCCCTGGGCAGGACCCCAAGCCTCACAGCCCGCACAGCCCACAGGCCAGCTCCCGCTCCTGGGCCTAGACCTTCCCACTGCAGCCTTCGGCTCTGCTTCGGCCTGTGTCCCTCTGTTCTTAGCCCCAGTAGACCTTTCCCCACCAGGCAGAGCAAGGTGTGGGGGTGGGACCCGGTGAAAGTGGCCTCTGGGCCTGAATGTGACCTTCCAGCTACAGGCACCTGTGTTGTGCACACCAGCTACCCTGTATCCCAACCAGTTCTCTCTGGGCTTAAAAATCCCCCAGAAAGGAGGCTTCCGCATCCTTCTTGGGCACCATCTCATCCAAGAGCCAGAAGGTTGCTCTGGAGAAATAACCCAGAACCTTCCCACAGCAGGGCAGGCCAGTTTCTCCTGGTTAGCACTGCTCCTGTCAGAGAATCAACCCCTCGCCCACTTTCACCCCACACCAAGAGGTGAACTGTTTCCTTCGCTGTCTCCCTGGGTGAGAACAAAGTGGGGAGGGCAACGGGGTAGGACTTTGAGTCACTTTAGTATTTAGTAGGCCACCCCCCAGGGGCCTCCCCGGAGGGGCAGAACTGGCAGCCTGAGGGAGGAGGGAGCTGCAGAGCCATAGTTCTTCTAGCAGCTGGTGGCTGTGCCTACAGGGTGGTCTCTGGGCAGAGTCACGTGGACAGCGAGTGAGTAGACATGCGTGGATTCAGGCCTGCTTCGTGGGCCCGCCACCTGAGCAGTGCACAGGGCCCCGCACTCAGAGGGGCCCCACACCTGGTTTAATGCTCCGCTGTTGCCATCTCAAAACTCTGGACGCCAGAAATTATGTAGCGGGTCCCGCACATGTCCAGGGAGAGGGTCTGGGCTCCAGATAAAGCTCCTCTCTCAGGGCTTGGAGACAAAGGCTGCTTCTATGGAGAGTCCAAAGGCCACCAGGAAGTCAGCAAGTTGCCTTCTCCCCATTTTGGTGGCAGAAAATTCACCATTAGGTCAAGCCTCCCAACAGCTCAAAGGCAAATACCCCTCCACTCACCCCACCCCCTCAGGGGCCCCCAAGGCTCCGTGGAGGGGAGGGGTGATGACTGTGTCCCCAGGCTGGTTCAGGGGTGGGCACTGACTTAGAGGGACCTTTGAAAGGGTAGCCGTGCCTGCTCCTCAGGGCTCCAAGCCTCCAGACTCTGGGGCTCTGGAGGGAAGCCTGCGGGAGGAGGGACTGTCTTCTGGGGAGGGTGAGGGTGTGCTGTGGCCCAGCTCTGCTGCTGCTTGTCGCAGAGTCAGGACTTCCCAGCCCCCTTCTCTTCCCTCCCCAATCTTGGGGCTCTCAAGGAGCCCCAAGCCCTTCCCTACAGATGGGGAATGCTATGGACTAAATGTTTATGTCCCCCCAGATTCATATATTGAAATCCTAATCCCCACTGTGATGGTATTAGGGGCCTTTGGGAGGTGATTAGGTCGTGAGGGTGGAGCTCTCATGAATGGGATGAGTGCTCTTATGAAAGAGACCCCACAGAGCTCCCCAGCCCCTTCCACCGTGCGAGGACATAGAAAGCTCCGGCTATAGACCAGGAGGAGGGCCCTCACCAGAATGCGACCGTGCTGGGGTTGGTGCCTTGATCTCAGACTTCCCAGCCTCCAGAACAGTGAGAAATAAATTTGTGTTGTTCATAAGCTACCCAGTATGTGCTATTTTGTTACAGTAGCCTGAACAGACTAAGGCAGGGAGGCTAAGGCCCAGAGAGGGTCAGGCATTTGCCCAAGGTTGCAGAGCCGTGAAGCAGTCCTGATGCTCTTGGTCCTCTCTTGGACCAACCTTCCCCTTCATCCCCTAGTGCTGTCTTCTGGGTCCAGCCCCTCATAGGCCCCCCCCTGGTCCTCCCTGGTTTTCCAATCAGAAGCCTGGGGCCGCCTGTAGGAGGGGAAATATGGTGCTGGTGCCTCCCCCCTCCTCCCTCTCCTTCCTGTTTTCTCCTGCCCCCCATCCTTCCCAAGCCATGTTGAGCTGCCAAGTGAAGCTCCTGCTTGCTGCTGGCCAAGCCTGGCCTCATGGGCAACAGGGAGGTGGCTGACTGGCCCCAAGATGAGGAAGGGGATGCAGGAGTCAGATCCGCAAAGGCTGCTGGGCGGGTCTCCAGAGCCTGGGGTGAGCCCAGGGTGGGGGTGGGGGTTCCTGGTCCTGCCCTGGATCTCCTTACTCCCTGGGCAGTTTGGTGGCAGCAGTGACCCCCTTCTGTCAGGCACAGACTGGGGGGGAATGCCCAGAGAGAGGCAGGGGGCTCAGGGCCCAGGGCGGTTGTAGTTATGTGGACACAAATCCCTAGAGGGCCAAGCTAGGGGGTGAGGGGGAGGCCCCTCCCTGGCTGTGACCTCAGACCCAGAGGCTGGGACAGTGGCGGTGGGGGGAGTTAGTGTTCACTCTATTCTCAAAAGAAGGGGTGGATCCTGAGAGCAAAGGGGAGGGACTGAGGCTTGGGGGGGTGGTCGGAAGGAAGGTGAAGGAGAACAGTGACTGTTCACTGTAATTCCTGTGTTCATCTGTAAAATGGAGGTAACAGTAGCGCCCACTTTGAGTTCTGAGAAGTAAATGCGTGTAAAACGTTTAGCACCGTGCCAGGCGCCAAGTTAAGGGCCCAATAAACGTTGGCTATTACCTTTGTCACTGTTGTTATTATGGTTGTGGTGGTGGTTCTTGGGCTGAGAGCCGGCGAAGGGGAGGGAGAAGGGTCGCGGCTCGCGCCGGCAGCGCCTCCATTGTGGCGCTTTCTATTTAGCCGAGGGTGGGCGGGCTGGCGGGCGGAGGGAGGGGCGGCCCAGCTGGGCGGGTGGAGAAGCTCCGGGCGCCCGCAACTGCGCCCGGGTCCTCTCCCCTTCGCTCTCGTCCTGTGCGCCCCGGACGGGGACGGCGCCGAGGACAAGGACCCAGACGACGACCGTGTCTGCGCGTTCCGCGGCAGCATTTATGCCCCAGACTCTAGGTGCAACTTTTTCTGCGACGGGAAAACCCAAATCGGTGAGACTTCGGCCAGACAAGACTGTTGCCCCTACCTCACCCGGGCGGCCGGAGTAACCAACCCACGGTCCCTCCCTTAAATCCCCTCTGCCCTCCGCGAGGAATCCCGCGGCATCTCGTCCATTTCTTGCAATGGGTGCTTCCTCCTTCGAACTACTCCCTGTTGTCGTTCTCACTCCCCGTTGTTGCAGTGCAAACTATTTCCTTTAATTTTGGCTATAGTGGGACTGATAAACCAGCCCCCCGCTCCCCACCCAGGAGGGGAGTGGGACAGGGTGGGGCAGACCGTTCCTAACTGCCCTCTCGCCCCCGCGATGGGACAGGCTTCGTGCTTGTGTGCGCGGAGACGCTGCGACCCCCGCGGCGGCCGAGCGGCAGCGACTCCTGCGGCGGCGCTGGCGCCGTAAGATCCAGGGGAACCTGCGCGCGGCCGGGCCACTCCTCGCGGAGGTGAGCGCGGCGGGGGCGGGCTGCGCGGGCTCCTCTAACCAACTAGCTCTGTGACCTGCGCAAGCGACCTCAGCTCCCCATCTGTAAAAAAGTTTACCGTAGTGTCAGCCCCATTAGAGGGGCTGTGATGATTCAATGGGCGAAGTGTGAAAGCACTCAGCCCAGGGGCCTGGCGCCTCGGAGGTGCCCAATAAATGGGAAACGGCAGTCACTACTATACGACGCCGGCCTACTCAGCGTCTATGTACACGTATTGTAAAATGGGGGTGCTAGTTCCCTCCTCGTTTGAATTTCAAACTAGGAAACGCGTGTCAAAGCGCTTTTATAGGCGGCAAGGACACTCGCCCTGAACGGGATCTGTCACCCCCGGCCAGGATCGCGAGGGGAGGGACTCCGGGCTCTGGCCCACCCGGAGACCCCGGCCCCCCAGGCGCTAGTCCGCTGAGCGCCGCGCGCGCGCCGTGCACTGCGCCGAGCTGAGCGCGCCCTAGGAGCTGCTGTTCTACGCGAAGGAACTGAGCGTGCGCGCGCCGCTGCAGATGGGAGGGGTGGGCCGGGGCGGGGTCAGCCTGGGAGCGCAGTCTCCCCTGCTCTAGTCCCCCAGGCCCGACCCAACCCGGACTCCCACCGCTCGGCGGAGCTGCTGCGTCGCCTGCGCCTGCGCAACCCTTTACAGCAACGCCTGTTCGACAAGCCGCTGGGCTTCTACACGTGCACCTTCCGCCTCTCCGAGCGGGACCAGGAGGCGGGGCGGGCCCTTCCGCAGAGGGGCGGGGCGCCAGCAGCAGGCTAAGCCCGGTCAGGACTCGTTTGCTCCTCCTGGGTTTGCCAGGGAGGCAACTATTGCCTAACTCACTCTAGGTCTCTGGTCTGTCCTTTCCGCATTCTGGGATCCAGGCCGTGTCCTAGCGGCTCCCGGTCCCTGATTCCCTCCCTTTCAATTCCCTGCAGATGCTCACCCGGCTGGAGCACACCTAGCCCAGGCTGAGCTCTGTGGGTAGATGGGCTCTCTGGTTTTCGCAGCTGACCAGTCTCATCCCTCTGCCCCCTGTCGAGTCTCTGCACTCCCGTTGTGTTAGGTCTCTTTTTGGGCAGAGGGCTTGGCTTCTGACCCCTGCTCTGTTCACAGAGTCCTACTTCTCCAACACGCAGAGGCACCTTGTGGTGAGACAACTGCCTGGGGAGGGTCCAACTGGGACCTTAAGGGGCAGAGCTGACACCAGCATTCTCCCTGGCAGGTGGCAGAGATCCTGGCCCACACGGTCCATGGGAAGCAGAAACGCAGAGATGGGCATTGCTCATCTGCTGGCCAAGGGAGTCTACACTGCAGCCTTCCCACTGCATGAGGTAGAGATGTCCCAAGTTCAGCTCTCTCCCATCAGGAGAGAATTCTGGGATGTCCCTGCAGCCCTCCCTCCTTTGATCCCCCCAGGGCCCCCTTGAACTGCCAGTACCAGGTGCCTGGTGCAGACCTCAACCCTCGCCAATTGCTGTACTCATACTGGGGCTGCTGGGGATGCTGGCACAAGTACCAGCCCCTGGACCACATACAAGAGTATTTGGGGGAGAAGGTGGTCATCTACTTTGCCTGGATAGGTGAGTCTGGCACTGTGAGTGGAGCTGAGCTGGGGTTGAGTACAGAGATGGGGGCTCACAAGCTTTCTGTCACCCCTTCAGGCTCTACACAGCCTGGCTGCTGTCTGCCACCCTTATGGGTACCCTGGTCTTTATCTCTGGTCTGATCACCACAGGCACCAACACACCAGTGTGAGTGGCTGTGTTGGGGGGGCATTGCAGGGTGGGCTGGGTGGGCCGGGTTAGCTGGCTGTTTAAGGATAGACCTTCCTGGGATGGGCACCCTTTGCTCATAGGGAAGAGATCTGTGCCATTAGGGGTGCCTTCCTCATATGCCCACTCTGTGACACCTGTGCCACATGGAATATTTCCAAGATCTTCCCCATGGCCAGGGTGAGCTAGGGAAGAAAGCAAGGGAATGGGTGGTTAGGTGTTTGGGACCCAGCACCTGGCTGCTGGGAAGGCAGTGCTGAGCCGTGCCCTGCAGTGTGCCCTCTCTCCCTCCCTTGCAGCTGGGCTACCTATTGGACATCTGGGGACTGTGTTCTTCAGCATCTTCATGTCCTTCTGGGTCATGGCCTTCCCGGAGCACTGGGAGCTCAACAGCATCACCTTGGTCCATCACTGGGACTGCAGTGACTTCTAGGATGAGGAGGTGATGCCCAGCTCCGCCCTCCAGGCCCAGAACTCCACTTCTCAGAGTTCTCAGAGGCCACAAAGCATGCTGGGAAGAGCTCAGACTTTGGGGTCCAGCATCCCAGGATCCAAATCTG